>OX438620.1:7500-4807500 GCA_949316135.1 Choreutis nemorana | reverse complement strand
AATGAACTAAAATAATCTTACTTATATCATAAATATGAAGGTTTGGATGTTTAAATATTTGTATGTTTTGGATGTTTAAATTGATAGGTACCAGAACGATAAAAAAAGAAATCTAAGCTTACGATATCGCGAGAAAAAGCTATTGTTAGTTTATTTAGATTGTATTTCTAATGTAGATGTACTCGTATTAAGATTAATTAAAGGGTGTAATATTATTTCGTCTGAAATTAGAGATCGTTGGTATCATTACAAAATGTAAGGAAAACCACCAGAAAATATTAGAATTAACGACTCAAATGAATCACTGTTATACCCATTATAATTTGTCTGGAAAGTGTCATCAATTTTTTTTTAATAAAACAAACAGCATGAGACAATTTGTACGTTGGTACTTGAAATAATCGTCTTATTATTATTTTGAGATATTCCTTCCTAACTAGGCATTTAAAATTGTTTTATTTGAGTTTTTGTTTGACAATCAAAGGGCAACATTAAATTTAAAAAAAAACAACAGTCAGTTGTTCGTAAGTTACATGTAATCAACATATTCTGTTCTTAGAGAATAATGAATAAGCATTGATATGTCACCAGTACAAAACTCATAACCGCATAACTTATCTATTTATCTAGCACTAGCCATTTATTTATTAGATTCTTTACGTAATTTTAGTACTGATTATTTAGAATGAGATAACCGGTTAATTGTTTTTTTTTTATCACTGTCTTTCACAGCAATTTACCAACCATCGATAAATTAAAAATCTGCCCATGATTTTTTTCAACCGATCACAATAGCCTCTCAAATATTTGAATAACATTTTAAAAATTTGTTTACTATTGATTTATATCACAAATTCCTTTTCCATCATAGACTAACATATATACACGTATATATATGTGTATGTACATATAAATAACTGTCAAAGGTGATTGAACTTTATACCTGTTAGCCATACCAATTAGATTCGTATGCGATGCTACAAATTTAACAAAAACATCATATGACTTCTATCACATTATTTATAAGATTCATAATTCCATAACTTATAAAGTATTTAAATTAAGAAGAACGGTAACGTTTTTTATATAGAGGTATGTATTCAAACAATTTTGAAGGTCGTTATTTACATAACTAACATATATAATACGTACAAAAACAATATTTTACGAGTTTTTTTGTTTCCTTTCACGAAAACTGACCTATTTTGACAAGGTTTCTATCCAATGTCATCTTACATCTTTTACTTTCTTCATCCGGTGGCGGTCGACTTAATTTGTCACTTCAGTTCCGCTTATTAAAGTTTGTTTTAATAAAAATAAAAAAATAAAAATATTCCTCTCGCAACTGTCAATTTCCAAGTTGAAAAAAAGCGTTAAAGAATAAATTTAAAAGATCCCATCAAATTGGAAATTCTAGAATTGTATAAAAACAAGAGTTTTCACATACAATAATGTGAATGTGACAATGGACGAACTGTGACAACAATGTGAACATTAAACACTACACATTAGATCAACGATGACCGTACAAATTTTTATTAAACCATTCCTAGATAAAACATTGAGTCTATAGCCTATTCCACAAAACAAAGCTCGCCGAAGAAAATCGCCTGAATATAACCCATTGGTTAAAGTTAGACCTAGGAGTATTTGCAATAGGCAATATGCATGACATTTAATTTGATTATTCAATACGTTTATCGTAAAGTATAAAGAAATAGTATGTTTATAGTGAAAACTGAATTAGAATTGAACGATAACCATTCAAAGTAAATATATCTATGTCCCTCCAATCTTTTCTACAGAAGTTGTATGGCGCCTGTGTACTTTGACGTCATAGTACATTCGGATCTCTCTGTCTAACCAACGACATTGAAGCTTTATAACTCAGTTAATAAGTCATATATTTGAGAATATCTAACGAATATGTGGTATCGAATTACAATAATTAAAAAAAGAAGTCATAGTCCCTATTGCTTAAATCTCCACCAATAATCTAATAAAAGTATTATGTTCTCTACGGGTACAACTCGTAGAATTGTAAATGAGTATAGTAAATTGAATCCATAAGTAATATACATAACATCGGCATCGGCATAAAATTTCAGACAAACCCTATAGTTTAGCAAGACTTTTTTATTTAAATGAGGTGGCTGACGTTATCAGATGCGAGTATGTTTTTGTGGGGAATTTGCAATAGTAACTCTACAACATACAATAATGTAAATCAAATAATAATACTTTGAGAAAACTTGAAATCAAACCTAAAAATTGTAATCATTGATAAAGGTAAATTAATCACATGTCATCGAACGTATTTCCATAGTTTTCCATAACAAAAGTATCCACAAGCTGTTGAATATACATTGGACAAACGGGCATTGGCTTTAAGCTTACATTGGCGGTCGCCGCGACGATCATCTGATCTCGAATTAAGACAATGGACTGATTAAATAAACTCGAGTCAAAGGCATTCCACTTCCGTATTAAATTATGATTTATAAAAGGTTCGTTGCATCGTAAGATTGCAGATTAAAAAAAAAACTTTATTTAAAAAAACTAGTTGACCCCGCGTACAACGTACCGCGTGACCGGTTCTTTGAGAACCCTGTATTAAAGTCAACAAAGTAAAAAAGAAGAATAATTAAAATCGGTCTAACCGTCTTCTAGTCTAAGCTGGACTAACGAACAGCTCTTCATTTTTGTGTTAGTAAAATAAATCAATATTATTTGAGATTTTAACAGTAGCAAATTCTACTTGTTATCACTACATGGATGACTACGCTAGGATGCTGTGTTACAACCAACCATGTAAAGGTATGCAACTCAGCACCTTTCCTTGCACATCAATTTTATTCCCAAAATGCAAAAACATAGTACCTATTACTGTATTTCAGGACATTATCTATAAGGTATACCTACAAATACATATGTTTTGGCTTTTTTACTTCTGTCCTAGGCTGCCATTAATAAACAGCAAAGTGACTTGGACTATAGTCATATTATATATCGCTATTTTTACCCGAATAGGTAACGACGCATCCAAAAGGACAGCTCGACCTGAACTGACGAAAGAATAAATAATTACTTCAAAATAAAGTCACAGTACATTTCATAGATGTCTAGCTAAAATAGAACGCAAATGCACTGACATACGTTTATGATATATAAAATGCAACATGTGACACACAAACCGGTTATGTACAGTTGCTCACCGCGATGCACTGTCAAGGTTCATCGTGGGTTCGATGCTCGTGCAAGGTTGTGTTACAAAGATCATGTTATTCAGATAATGAGTTGTTAAAAAATTAATTACTGGATGCCTTTATAGGCTGCGGTGACTGCTTACCATCAGGGTGTGTGTTTGCAACCTTAATAGTATAAACAAAAAAATATTAAAAATTTTATAATAACAAAAATAATTATGTGTAGGTACGTTTGTGTTGCTTAGTTGCTTAGTGCCTGCGATACAAGATTATATCTTAGTGCAGGGCTGAGTCAATATGTGTGTCGTGATGTGATTATTATTATTATTACGTAAAATACAAAAACAATACTAAAGACTCGAAATACCCATTTTAAAAAGGACCAAATTTAGATTTCTCTCCAAAAAGTTTTTATTCAATTAATCATCACTAAAAGTTCTTTTGAATAATCAAATTAATTATCAACATAAATGTATTTCCAACGGAACGTAAATTAAAACATTTCTTTATTCAAGTATAACATCAATACAAACAGCAGACGCTGAAATATTCCCCTTTGTATAATGTAATTACATATCT
This sequence comes from Choreutis nemorana, assembly GCA_949316135.1. Lineage (NCBI taxonomy): Eukaryota > Metazoa > Arthropoda > Insecta > Lepidoptera > Choreutidae > Choreutis > Choreutis nemorana. The sequence goes on along the minus strand of OX438620.1, from coordinate 4,803,715 downwards.
TTTTATTATTAACAGACGGACACATGTGTTGAACAGAGCGTGTGACGTAAGTTTGGTAAATATTTTGTTTTATTTTTATTATTGTGTTGAATGTAGATTTCTTAGATACTGACAAAGTTTTAAATAGCTATCAGGTTTTTTCAGGTCGCGACATAAATGTCAGACACAAATTTCAAACACTGAGACAGATTTTGTATTATTTCTACTGATGCGACACTAATTATAATTATTACAGTGTCATAATAAATTTCGCAAATAGAAACACTTTGTTCATAAAGACACTCGGTGTATACACTGAGTGTACGGTGTACAGCGTCCTCGTCTATTCTTGCCTTTACGCTTAAGCAAGTAATACCAAATCTGGCAGATCTATACCCAGCTAAGGAAACTTAGTCTGGAATGCAATACTTTTTTTGCATCCCTCTGTACGTAGGGCTTTCGCATTACAGTCCATTCCATACACCCCTCCCGTCAGGGGCGTAGCTACCGCCGTATCAATGATACGGAACCCCCAAGCTACAGAGGCCCCTAACGTGTGTAAGCAAAATTGAGTCAAATGTTATCCACAATGTCACTTAATATCGTACTTCCCGGGAAAAAACAAATGAAACTGTTATAAGTGCTCATAAAGTTTTCACTGCAGAAAAAAACAAAAGTAAAAAAAGTAATCTCTTTTTTCCCCGGGTTAAGAGTGCGCCCAAAAGTTGGTAACATCCTACATCACGGGGGAATACCGCAATAACCGATGACCAATGACAAACCACGGAGAACAATATTTTTGTTTCTCTCGTGAGAAATCTTTGCTCTACATTTGGGCCCGCTACAAATTTTGATACAGGGCCCCTCCAAGGCACTGCCTCCCGTATGTCTACCATTAGTTCGGGTGATTTTTCTACACGTCAGATAGCATAGCTTACTGCAGTGATTTTGTTCTGAGAATCTTAATTCCTCATAAATCCGTTAGTGGCGCTTAGAAAAGATTCATACAAACTTGTAACTGTAGTCGCAATCGGCAATCGAAAGTAAAACTCATGGTGAACCCACTGATCATGAACTAGTACTTTAACGACTATCAATCACAGAAAAATATTGTCATATAACGATGTAGATACAGGCAAAAAAGCACGGAATCGTAAAGTTACAGAAGTAATCTTTGTTAAAAATTTTAAAATAATTGCATTGAAAACACTATTTTATAGAACGTTAAAGAAATACGTCACATAGTTAAGTTTTGAAAACAGTAATAAGTGAATAAACTTACAAACCATTGCATGTAAATCCACCTTTACTTTTCAAATTGTTTAAGCTAAATGATTTACTGCTCGATTCATATACTCAACTTTGATAGCCACACACGACTATAAAATAATTGCATGCGCGAGTTCCAGATGAGATGACGAACGAAACGTTAGAGAAAGTGTTTTGCCTTTCAATAATTATTCCAGACAGTTATGTGTTGTTGCATTTAATAATGAATTGTGCTCTCATTGCATACTCAACTAAGTATGTGATAAGGCTTAGCATGTTATATAAAATATGTTAATCGGTCGACTAAGTCAATGCAATGAACATAATATTTTTTTACGCATCAAAAGGTTTTTGTCACTGAGCATACTGAGATAACACTGCCCTGCAAATACAACAATAACAAACAAAACACAAAAGATTTACCTAATTTTGTTTGGATAGGATTAGTTTTTGTGTCGAATTCTTGAATTTAAACTGAAATCTTAAGATGTGATTCCTACATAACTTTAAAGTGGTTAAAACTTAAAGTTAAAGTCGCATCAGTTCAACTTAGTTGTACAAAATACAAATAGTGTTCTGTTGTTATTAGTCTCCGCTGTTACGAGCGCCGCTACTATCGATCATTATTCTATACTCAAAGATTCACAGCTCTAATATACAAGGGAAAGTCTGAGCACAATTTATAGATCTAAGCATTTGATAGGCTTGTGTATGACTAAAATCATAACTAGAAATATTTTTTCTAGGTGGCAAAATCTTAACAAAGTTTAGGTTAAAGAGGTATTACAGGCTATGGTATCGTTACTGACGACATTCTACAATATGCTTGCTAGTTAAAGATCTTTCCATTGTTTTGTATGAACTAAATTGATTTACACTTTTATATCATCCAACTACTTATTAATAAAACGAGAATCTTTGATAAATTCTAATTGTTATCATACCTACTTATCTCTGTTAAAAATATAATTTATATAAATTAAACACAAACATTAAAACATTTTTTTTTCTGAATCCACCAATAACATCTTGTACTTCTCATTACATTAATGCAACTCAAAATAAGTCTTAGAAATTTTGATAGCTCCAATTCATTCAGTATTACTTAACACATATATAAACTTAATGTTTCTGTTGGGGCAAATAACATCTTGTATTTCTCATTAAATAAATGTAATAGTCAAAATGAGTCTTAGAAAGTTGAGAAGCTCAAATAGAAATGGTATAACTAGAAAAGTACCTTCATCTGAAAAAATTGCAGTGGTTACACTATTGGTAATGGTAACAGAACATATCCACATATAATTTATATGGTGACTCTTTACCACCAGTTAAATAGTATTTTTGTACATATGTCAATTGTATTTGTACAACCAGACAAGAACCAAAGCCATTTGTTTTGCTTACCGGTCTTTGATGTTGTATTCTTATCCATGTAGTTTATACCATATTGTTGCTTAGCACCATTGATACAAGATTATATTACTGCAGGGCTGAGTCAATAAGTGCATTGTGATGTGGTTATTGTTATTATTATTATATATGTATAAATTGAAATTTACATCTTTTAAATCCAATTGGATCAAAAATAGTTTAGTTATGAGAAATTAAGAAAAAAAAGGCTTTGTTTGATTCAGAATAATTTAAATTATTTTTCAGTTCATAATTTTCTACCTAACAACTTTAATTTACTATATATTTTGATAAAGAATAATCTTGACTCAGATATTTTATGCTTCATTTTTTAAATAAAATATATGAACATAGGAAGGAACACATAAAAAGTCTGGATCAGTCTCATTATGTATCATTTATCCTTTAATATTATTTGATATTTTTATTTATCATTTTGTTGTAAATGTTTGTCATTTTCAATCCCATATAAAGTGCAATAAAGATTTGATTTGATTATAAGGAAGTATATGTACCTTGCATTATGAAGTGACTTGTATTAAAAACAGATTAGAGTTAAAATGTATGAGTCATACAAAGACAACAGTATCAAGGCTACAATGATTAAGTTGATATCTTGCTTCACTTTATGTACTGTGACAATTTAAGAGGAAAGTTGTACATATGTACATTTGCATTGAACACATATTAATTATTTATTAAATTAATTCAGACAAATTTCTATGTAATTATTCAAAAACATTTCATCAGCAAGTGCATAGTTTTCTGTTTAAATAATAATAATAAATGATTTATTTATATTATAAATCTGTTAGTAATGGCATTTAAATGGATGGTAATTGGAATAAAATTATACATGGTCATTTAGTTTTTTTAATTTTCACCTGTTGGTAAGTGATACCACCGCCAATTGACACAATGCCCCTGATGTCATGAAACTGATGTAGAGATAGAGATGTTTGCTATGAATAGCAAAACCATATGAACTCATATCTCATTATTTCTGCAGATATTAAATATTGAATGATTGCAGGATTGTCATTATATATTAAATTTTCTCATATTATTACAGATAACAGAGAATATGTGCATATTTATTATCTCTTTATTTGCAAGTAATAACCCATTAAGTCTTTATTTCCTTGACTTTTGAAAGTTATGGGTTTTAACATGAATCAGTTCAGAAACCATTACTGAATAGATGTGAGTCATACAAATTAGACTCAGTTTGTAGTAGGAGCATCATACACCTATTAATATATAGGTATTTATTAACAAACAAAATATTTTTGCACTCTTTAACACACACCTTGCTCTTTTTTTAGTTTTTTTTTATTCAAGGTCTTTTTTCAACAATTTAACCTAGACATTTTTATTTGACAACTGAAAATTTTGCAAACATTTCTGTGAATTGAAAACTATTATTTAAATTAGGTTTAAAAAAATATGTATATAATGAAAATGAGAAACATATACATTAAGTAAATAAGTAGTCTTTAAAGAATAACACCAAACACAAGAATTATTGAAATAAATCACAAACATTGCATTTTGGTTTATGTGTGTGTTATTCTGTTTAATTAGTTTTTTACTATTTGAGAAGAAATTTACAAAACAGTAGGGACAAACTGAACAGCATTTTCTTGAATTCCTTCAGAGAACACTTGCCTGGCTGCCTAGACCCTAGAGAGCCTGTTTAGAGTTCAGCTGATAGGTAATACTTAGTCATCTAACTATTTCACATCTTAAAACTTTCAATCAGACAAAAATAGCAAATTTTTACGACACAAATCAAAATTAACAGTATAATTATATTGATATGCTTCTAACAATAAACTTAAAATATAAATAAAGTCCCCATGTTCCAGGCAACCAAAGAATAAAAGGAAATAATCATTATTAACGAGAAAGGGTATAGGCAAGCCTGTATGCAACCTTCAATTTAATTTAATTGTAAATGTTATGATATGAGTTATGTGACCTAAATAAATAAAAACAAGGTTTAAACTAGGTTAAAAACCAACTACTGAAGATAAGATTTTTGTGTATAATTTGTAAATTAACTAAGTATATTAGCATAGTTGTGATTAATGTTGATGAAACAAGGAAAATTTGTTAAAATTAAACTTGCTACACTAACAAGAATAAATCATTACTATTAATTTATTTTACTACAAGATAAAATGTGAGTTTGTTAAATTTATTAAAGTAAATCTAACTTTTTGAAGGTTGTTTGTTTGAAGTAATTTTTTGTAGGTATTTAACATAACTTTGTTATATTTAACTTTTGTTTAAAAGTTATTTATATGGTGATCTTAAAATACTTTATTAAGCAAGTATAGTAGTAATTCAAATTAACTATATTTGCTTGTAATTGTCATTTTAGTTTAATATAAACATATTTCTAGAATTTGTAAACATTTTCAAGCTGTGAAAACAAAAAATTATAGAGTAAAACCTGAGTATTTTATACATTTTACTTCTGTAAGGTTTTTGTACTTGTTTACGTTTCAATCAAAATAATAGTACAGTTACAAATAAGTTGTCAGAATTAAGTTTCGCAAAGGGCTGCAATCGACAGAGAAAGAGGTAGTCTATAACCAAAAAACAGAAAAATCTAAAGCATATGGTTGATAAGGGCGTGAATCATCCACGTTGAATTTTTTTTCCGTTCTCTCCGTTGGGGATATAAAAAATAATGCATAGAAAGGCCCCCTACCTTGTACACATCCCCGTACGTTCCCGAACCAATTCTTTGAATAAGTTCATATTCATCTTGCGGATTTCTCCTTGATATATCTGAACTCAACACACCACCACTATGCGCCATAATCACTAGGAAACACTATACAATAATTTATTTACACTTTCATCTCATTATTCTCATGATATTACACAAAAATCGTCAAACTAATTATTTTTATAACACAAAACTCGACATCTTTCCGTCTGACGTCTGCCACACCATTTAATAATTTTTGTTTGATGGCAACATACACGTATCATTTTCAAATAAGGATTGATTCTATTTTCAATCAACGAATCGGTACTTCCCGATTGTTTCTGAATCAAAATACTTTTTTCGGGGTTTCTTGGCGGGAACGGAAAGTGTCAGTTAAAATGTTCATTTTTTTTTCTTTACTTATATATCAGCAGAATGTTATGTGTAAAATGCCAGTGTTTTATTAACCAGTAAATATCTATACTTTTACTTGACACTGGCAAAAAACTTAAGTTGTTGCCATAAGAAAAGAAAAAAAGATATATCTATAGTGTTGTACAAGTGTGAAAAAAGTGAAATATGACGGTTTGGCTGCTCTTTTCGTCATCTTCCAAGTAACCTATTAGAGCAAACAGTAAGTGTACTAGCATTTGCCTATAGTCAGATTCATAATTCCATCTATAATTATTCATCTTTTATAATTTGATTCCTCACTAAAACTTTAAAATAAATTTTACTGGACACTAGCAAAATAATTGAAATTATTGAAATGATGGTGGCAACGCCATTAAAAGAAAAAAAAACCTTTGCCTTGGAGTTTTTTGGCGGGAACGGGAAGTGTTAGTCAAAGTTTTCCTAATTTCTTTAATTTTTTTTATGTATAATTGAATGTGTAAAATGTTAGTTTAGTTTTAACCAGTGAATATCGCTATACAAACTAGTAAGTAAGTAGTAGTGGTAAGTAGTGCTATACAAGCGTGGAGAAAGTGAAATGCGACGACTTGGCTGCTCTTTTCGTCATCTCCCAAGTAACTCAATAAAGCGTAAAGTAACTTTACTAGCATGTATATATGTATAGGTAGATCCATCATTCCATCTATCATTTTCATTATTCATCTTTCATTTCATTTCTTATCAAAACTCGATCGAGGAATATTAATGTCACTTGACACTAGCAAAAAACTCAAAATCGTTGCCATGATGATTGCAATGCCATAAAGAAACCTTTGTCTCAGTCTCCATTTCCATTCAAAGAAACCTTTTAGGCGCTTAAAATATGCTTTTGAACAATTCAAAAACCAACTGAACTGCCTGGTAAAAGGTTAATTCTTAACGTACACAACCGCACTGAAATACATACCTATATTCTTTAGTCAAGACGCGCTTATATATTTTCAGCAATAAAAACATGAAGGTAATAGGATGTTATGTACAAATTAGGAGGTACTAAGGTATGCTATACATGGCTACTTGATTTAAGGTCGTAGCACACATATAAACTCGTAAACGGATCAACTCACTCGAGCCATATCACCATGACTAGTTAGAATAAAACACACAAACTGCAACTGGATTTGCAGTCTCAGCCAGCTTTGGAAACTTTTATTTTCATAGGAGCGTCTCCAATTTTTGGATGGTGATGGAAGGTTTTTGGTGTCATTGGTTTTAAACACATAGTTCTAACTTCTAACGGGTTCATGAAATCGTTAAATAAATAATTACCTAAGCAGTGAAAATACTGCCGAAAAAGTTTCATTCCGATCAAAGCTAGCAGGTAAATCTTTAAAAAAAACCATAGCTTAATTGTTAAAATGGTATATTTATTACAATCCAATATCGCGTTCGGCATATTTGTAACTTGTTACAAAATTTGTTGCGCCGACTCTAATAACTAACACTTTATTATAAAATTATATAATCTTTTGGTACAATCCATTTTAAGTGCACTTTTACTCTGACTTAAATGACGTAGGCTACCCTCACATCTTAAGCATTCAGGAAATTTTAAATTCCCATCAAAATTATTAAGATATCGAGCTGATTCTTTCAATATCAAAAACATACACGTTTACAGTTTCGCCGGGTAAAATCTTAGAAACATTATATGGAACGCTGTAAACGTGTAGAATATTGATAATGACTATTTACTTAGCGTGAGCTTTCATACGGGAATAGATTTGTATTAAACTTTGCTACTTTAATCTACTAGTTAATTAAGATATTGTTGATTTAAGGCTTCAGGGAAATTTGGTCCGTTGTTTAAGAAAAAGAAGAGACGAGCGAAGAAAAAAGAGGACTCGATAGTGTAGTTTGAAATAAAAAGAATATAAAATAAATATCTGAAACCCGTATGAAAGCCCTTTCACAATAAACATCTCGATACAAATTTATTACAAGATCTCACTTTTCAAATGCACAAAGCACAAAAAGAAATACGTAAAACACAGATTTATTATCGATTCGCAATAAACACCTTTCACATTTTTAAGACACACAAGCATATTGTTTATTCAGTGAGAAATGATATGATCACACGCCGTCCCACGCACCGCTTACGTTTTAAACAACAACGATAAATCCTTGAATCATTTTTGAGATTTTTTTAAACAATTTAATTACAATAATAATAAAATTTCTTCCACCAAAAGTTTTTGTACTAAACTCTAGAATTTATTTACACAGAGAAAAAGAACTATTATTATTTGGTAAAAGCGAAGGATGTGTAGAAAAAAAATCAATGTGGTACATAAGATCGAATGAAAAGTAGTTTTTAAATTCATTTAAATAAGTTACAATTTCAACAATAGATTTCTGATGCTTTGGCACTTTCACCATTCATAAATTTTATGACATATTTAATATTATATAATTTTTAAACTTTTTTTGTTTATTCGTGGAAGAAAAGAAAGGTACTCAACACCCTTAATTGTAATTATAAAGAAACATTTACAAATTTAACCTATTATATCTAAATCCAAACAAATGTACAGACACACAGGCACACGAAACTAAATACATATTTTTTCTATTGTATATTGTTAGCTATATGGAGATCTGTTGCTGCAAACACGTTGAAATCATTTTCAAATATAGTTTTTTTTATTTATGAATACTAAATTGTATAATCAATTAATTAACAGTTGAAACTAGTATAATCAACGATTGAAAAACCGAAAATTAAAACAAAACGAGTTTGCAGTTATTTTACTTAAATCGATATTGGAAAGGATTTTTTTTCGCTACAAAAAGTTCACAAAAGCGATTAAAAAAACGAGATTTTTTTTTCTTCAAAAAATAGCAATTGTTCAAGTGTTACCAGTTAAATAAATACGGTGAATTAAATGAAAGACAAATAATTTACCTAATGGGTACACGCAACAGTCGCACCTTTAAAGTTAATAATGTAATTTACCTAACATTTAAATTATTTACTAATCAAATACATAATAACCAACGTCAAAGAGTTACAGCTAATGGTAAATGAAAGGAAAAAATGTAATATCTTAAAAAAATAATAGTAACATGAAATAAAAAGATTAAAAATTAAAAAAAAAAACAAACGAATTATTTCGTACTAGATTGAAGCATGGCCCAAGAATAAGAGCAGTATTTCATTTCAACCTTCTTTATAATAGATTAAGGAACAAATTTCAACAATTTTTAATTGATTAAACTTGAAATTTTTTAAACCCAAGTGCATATCATCAATCAACTTTTATAGTTGGTTCGATGTAAATACGTGCTCAATATTATTGAACCAAGTATTAAAATATCTACCTAAAAACAGATTTAACTTACTCTGTCTTGAATAAATAGTATTTTTTTATTATTTATTACAATATTTTTTTATTATCCACCGCTATACTACACGTGAGCAAAGCCTTATTTATTGCATCACTATTCTGTCTGTTACTATATTTTTTTGGAATTTTTTGAGGTTATCTTCCGCCATTTTGCGTAGCGTGTTCTAGGCAACATGGCGGCGGTTGTTAGGTGACATGGCCCGAGGCGCGTTTCACCTGCGGTTTGCTCGGGTTTTAGTTTGCCTGGTCGGTTGTTTCTTAGCTTTGCCGGCTGTTTTTCTACCTTTGGCTTTGCTTGTGTTTTTGGCATTGGAGTTAGCGGAGCGAACGCTCTCCATCGAGTTGACTCTACGATCCGATTCAAAAGAGAAAGCTGGTATCACTTTCTTTACTTGTGAAGGAGAAAGACTTACCTCTAGTCTTCGCTTTCTAGACCTAGTCATGCGCACGTTGGAATCCGTTTCTAGTTTCAAAGGAGCTAAGGTTGCTTTTGCGTTTTTCCTCTGCCTCACGACTTTTCTCGTGGCTTCAACATTATCAGTACTCTTACCTGATGCCCTACCATTTTGTCCTGTTTCTCTGAGAACAGGTTTGGAAATCTCTTCGTGTTTTCTTTTCCTAGTATTCCTAGTAACAACTGCTTTCTCATTCTCTATAGACTCCTTAGTAGGTCTTGGATTCTTCTTATCTTTTTCTGGTACACTTTTGTTTCTAAGTGTCCTTTTCTGAACCGGTTCTTCAACTTTCTTACTATCTTTGCTTCTTAAGTTCCTTTCTCCATTAACTTTGACTTTACTTCTTGTTTCAATCTTCCTTCGTTTGCTAGGCGGGGATTCAACGGACTTCTTCGTTCTAGAAGATTCTTCAGTGCCTTGACTACTTTCAAGATAAATCAGATATTCGTCTAGTTTAGACCTGGATTTAGAATACGTCTTCTCTACTGGTTTAACTGATGGTATATCTTCATCATTGTACATTTGTTCTTTTTCTTCGTTAACAGGCGTGTCTTGGAGGTTAGCTTTGATAAGTTCTAGGTCGTTGTCTATGGAATTCTTGTTGGTTCTGTTCTTTAAGTTGTTTATGGTTTCTAGAAGAGATGCCTCTTTGATCTCTTCCGGTTCGGTAGCTAGTTCGTTTTGAGAGGTGCTTGGCTCGCTTGAGTCAGATTTACGCTGTTTGTTTTTACTGCGGCGCTTGTAAAGATCCGCTTTAGTCATGTCCTGTAAGTCATGAAAACATATAATAAAATATTTTGTTAGGTTTTTGGTACAAAGTTAATACACTGTTCCATAAATAACTAGCTCCAAGGATACAAATATTTTCTAAATTAGCTATGAAGAAACCATGCTGGTTGGTTTTTAACTAAGTCATTTTTTACCTTGATTTAAGGGTGTCCTAAGAACTGTTTAATGTTTAATTCTGTTTTTTTTTTTTCTTTGTAAAAAACGTAATTAATGTATAGCAAATATTTACACGCTGTCACTTTGCGTCTGGATACACATTGACTACTTACATGACTGTAACAACTTAATGTAAAAAAATGTAACCCAGCAACTATATGTATATTATTATGTAACACAATTGAAAAACAAAGTGAAGTCAAAAATTACAATAATGTAAAAGATATATTTTTCAATTAAAATCAACGCAAGAACTTTTATCTTTAACGAACAGCAAAATACTATTCAGTGAGTTATTTTAAATCATTACCTCTAAAAACATAAATCTACTAAGTTAATACTTAAAAAAACGCCACTCACTGCAAGCTTAAAGCTCGTATGATCCTCAGTGAAGACGCCGAGACTAGCTAGCAACTGTTCCACCGTCATACGCTTGTTCGCGTCCACGCAGAGCAACCCGGACACTATGCGTTTGCTGTCCTCGGATATATCGTCCCATATTGGACCTGTAAAGTAAAACCAAACAATTATATATGTATATGTATAATACCTTATGTTTTTATGGAATTATAGGTACAATTCTGGATAATTTTATAAAAATAAAGAAATAATTTTAATATTTTTAATAAAAGTCTAAATGCATATTCCTACACGTCAGTGTATTTGCCTGTTTCACGTCTAAAAAGCTGGTTATATTTAGATTTAAGTTAGCTAATATAGGAGAATAAATCCCATTAATAAAATAACATAAAACAACAGCTTCAACAGTTCAAGACGGACAAAATTACCCCATGGGAGTCAAGCGGAGAAGAAAAATATCTCAGAATTCCGATGGGAGCCAAGTGGAGAAAAATGTATCTCATGATAATATGGGAACCAAGTGGAGAAATAATATATCTCGTGATCCTATGGGAACCAGTAGAGAAAAAAACATTTAAGGATCCCATGGAAGCTTAGTAAACGGAGGTAAAAAGGGTACAGAAATATAGTAGAGACAGTCTATATACGTTTGACATGCACTGCCACTCCTATTGTCATTTGAAACATAGAGGTGATGATGATTATAGCTTACCTTCCATGGTGAAGGTGCCGGTTCGTATCCTGTCAATGAACGCCGTCACAGGTTCCTTGCGTGAAGACGGCTGGAAAGGTGCCTTACCACTAAGGAGGCAATACTGGAAATAAAAATAAATAATCAAATTACTTTCGCTTCGTATATATGATTGTCATTTTAAGATTAAGAATCGAATAAATATAATTTATTCGGATTAAAAATTAATTAACATTGGCTTGAAATTATTAAACCAATAGTAAGAACGAAATTTCAGGGTTGAAGTAGGCTACGTTTTGTTTAAAAACGAAGTATATATTTATTTGTTGAAGTCGCCGGACAAGCTAGTAAAAACATAAATAAATAAATTCAATACATTTTTTCAAACAGATCAGTAAATGTTAGTCCATTGTTGGCTTAGGTTGATTATAAGTAGAACCACATTTTTCAGTGCAGTATGGCCTTTTAGTTGAGTTCGCTATAGTATGTGGGCAGAGAAGGTGTAGATACTCACAAAGATGACTCCAAGACTCCAGACGTCGCAGGCGCGCGTGTAGCCCGGCGCCGCCGTGCTGCGTGCGCGGTGCAGCACCTCGGGCGCGGCGTACGGCAGGCTGCACGCACACATACACTGTTATTGCTACTGCTGAACAAACTGGCAACTCGCTAACCCCTACAAATATCTCGGACCCTTGACCGATCAGGCTTATATTCGAAATTAAACATCATGTTTACCTAATTAATAAACCCACTACGACGTTCCGATCAACGTCACTCGAGTTTGACAAACGTTTATACATACATACAAACGTCGGATTGCTCCAATAGACCTTTCGGGGCCCACCCGCCACTCTGTCCTACCACTGCAACTCCTGTTCACCAGGATCAATAGTGGCGTCCTTTGATCGAATAATCAACAAATAATGCAGCTGTGCAATGACGCACAAGCTGTGCCCGGACACCCTACCGGCTGTCTTGGGACCCCGCAAGGAATCAGAAGAAATACGAGATAGTAAGAAACCGATTTAAGACTTCCCTCCCAACAAAGCGGAGACAGCAATTGAGAAGGCCCAGAGGACAAAAAAGGAAGGGGGAGACCGTCAGGAGACGCCTAACCGTCAAGACACCACGGTATGCCACTAAACTAAGAGGGGATTTATTGAATACTAGCCTAAATCTTACACCTATAAGACTATCTACACAGAAATTTGAATCGAATTTAACATGATTGACCGTTCGTCATGCAATAGACTACACTCCCTCAAGATATGATAGGCAGTTTGTACAAATTCTTGATCCGACGTTGAACATTCGCAGAGAGGTGAAGGCAACAAGTTAAATGAATAGACTTTGCCCTTAAAGTTACCATGCCCAGTTAGAAATTGGGCGACGCAATGATCGATATCTAGCCAAGTTTTATTTAACCGCGCACTATAGGGAAAAATTTAAGTACATGCCGTCCTTTAGTCGAAGTTTTAGATGGGATCATCTAGATTGCCATTCGTCGATTAGTTTTTCCTGGACGTTTTTATTACTATCAAATAATCTACCGATTTAGCCCTATCCTTCGGTTTAAGAAAATCTGAACTCATACCATTCCGCGAGTTATAATACATTGCCGCTCTAAATCTACCGGAAAAAAACCGACAAGAATTGAAAGGGCCTCAGTGCTGACCGTTTTATACGCTTTACAAAGAAAAGTTAACGCTAATCTCTGACTATGAAGCAATTTATGTCGCGCAGCGCCAATCCTGGCTCTATCCGCCCACACGGGGGCTCCGTAACAAATGCAACCCAAGAAAGTAGCAGTATATTTTTTTCCCATGTCGATGTTAATATTCTATTTAACGTATAAAATTTCGTTTCGATTGAAATTTGCTTAATGTGCTCAATAAAGTAAAATTTATTTTCAAGTATCAAACGAACTCCGGTAGATCTCGCGCATGTTAGAGAAACAGTACATGCACAACACAACAGAAACAGACCTGAACTTAGATAAAATCCAGTGTCGCAGGTACTGGCAACGATAGGGATATTACAAGAATATGAACATTCAAAATCAGATTTTTTTCCGTAGTGCAGTTGATAAAGCGCTGCGCCAAAAAGGCTGACAGAATTACACAGCTATTTCGTTTCATCTTTATATACAAACTGTTAAAAAATTGTTAAAATTAATTTTGTAAAAATTCTTTTTAAATTATAAAGAATTTTTAAAGTAAGAACAATTTAAAATAAAAATGTTTTTTGTTAGAGATCGAATCGAATACTTTTATATAAAGCTTTATTCAGCTGTTCTCTTACCTAAAGCACGGTGTCATCATTCGTGAGCGGTCGTGTGTTTCTGGCATCCGCCGAGCGAAACCAAAGTCTACCAGTTTAACTTTAGCTTCGTTGATACGGCAACTCGTCAGTAAAATATTCTGGAACAATACATTTTAATGTTAATCTAATTTTAAACAACATTTGATACCCAACATGCCACTTTTAAATGTTTGTTTTTTTATTCATGATTTTATATTTTGATTTTACATTGCTCATGTGCTTGCGTTTAGGAGTAATAAAGTATAAAACTTCATAAAAGACGTCACACCAACACGGTCCGTCTGCGGTGCGACGTTGCAGCGTGCGTCTATACCGGAACCGGATTTGGTGTGACTGGTGTCTTAAACATACATACAGGTGTAGTGAGAAATTATGCGACTTCGTGTTTTGCCGGCAGAGTTAGTTTTTCATAAAATTTTGTGTTAAGTCGTTGTCATAAGACGATATTAAATAAACACGATTGTAGATTTATCAGACAATAGCGTTCTGGAATTTTCGCGAAAACGAAGTCACAATATATTTCGGTGCACCTCCGTGCAGCAGACGGCGATATACTAGCTCTAGCACTATGTAGCGATATGTTACACCGACCTCTGGTTTGATGTCCCTGTGCACGACTCTATTGGCGTGCACGTGTGCGAGCGCCAACGCAAGCCGCGCCAGCAGGCGCCGCCTGATGCTAGCTCTAGCACTATGTAGCGATATGTTACACCGACCTCTGGTTTGATGTCCCTGTGCACGACTCTATTGGCGTGCACGTGTGCGAGCGCCAACGCAAGCTGCGCCAGCAGGCGCCGCCTGATGCTAGCTCTAGCACTATGTAGCGATATGTTACACCGACCTCTGGTTTGATGTCCCTGTGCACGACTCTATTGGCGTGCACGTGTGCGAGCGCCAACGCAAGCTGCGCCAGCAGGCGCCGCCTGATGCTAGCTCTAGCACTATGTAGCGATATGTTACACCGACCTCTGGTTTGATGTCCCTGTGCACGACTCTATTGGCGTGCACGTGTGCGAGCGCCAACGCAAGCTGCGCCAGCAGGCGCCGCCTGATGCTAGCTCTAGCACTATGTAGCGATATGTTACACCGACCTCTGGTTTGATGTCCCTGTGCACGACTCTATTGGCGTGCACGTGTGCGAGCGCCAACGCAAGCTGCGCCAGCAGGCGCCGCCTGATGCTAGCTCTAGCACTATGTAGCGATATGTTACACCGACCTCTGGTTTGATGTCCCTGTGCACGACTCTATTGGCGTGCACGTGTGCGAGCGCCAACGCAAGCTGCGCCAGCAGGCGCCGCCTGATGCTAGCTCTAGCACTATGTAGCGATATGTTACACCGACCTCTGGTTTGATGTCCCTGTGCACGACTCTATTGGCGTGCACGTGTGCGAGCGCCAACGCAAGCTGCGCCAGCAGGCGCCGCCTGATGCTAGCTCTAGCACTATGTAGCGATATGTTACACCGACCTCTGGTTTGATGTCCCTGTGCACGACTCTATTGGCGTGCACGTGTGCGAGCGCCAACGCAAGCTGCGCCAGCAGGCGCCGCCTGATGCTAGCTCTAGCACTATGTAGCGATATGTTACACCGACCTCTGGTTTGATGTCCCTGTGCACGACTCTATTGGCGTGCACGTGTGCGAGCGCCAACGCAAGCTGCGCCAGCAGGCGCCGCCTGATGCTAGCTCTAGCACTATGTAGCGATATGTTACACCGACCTCTGGTTTGATGTCCCTGTGCACGACTCTATTGGCGTGCACGTGTGCGAGCGCCAACGCAAGCTGCGCCAGCAGGCGCCGCCTGATGCTAGCTCTAGCACTATGTAGCGATATGTTACACCGACCTCTGGTTTGATGTCCCTGTGCACGACTCTATTGGCGTGCACGTGTGCGAGCGCCAACGCAAGCTGCGCCAGCAGGCGCCGCCTGATGCTAGCTCTAGCACTATGTAGCGATATGTTACACCGACCTCTGGTTTGATGTCCCTGTGCACGACTCTATTGGCGTGCACGTGTGCGAGCGCCAACGCAAGCTGCGCCAGCAGGCGCCGCCTGATGCTAGCTCTAGCACTATGTAGCGATATGTTACACCGACCTCTGGTTTGATGTCCCTGTGCACGACTCTATTGGCGTGCACGTGTGCGAGCGCCAACGCAAGCTGCGCCAGCAGGCGCCGCCTGATGCTAGCTCTAGCACTATGTAGCGATATGTTACACCGACCTCTGGTTTGATGTCCCTGTGCACGACTCTATTGGCGTGCACGTGTGCGAGCGCCAACGCAAGCTGCGCCAGCAGGCGCCGCCTGATGCTAGCTCTAGCACTATGTAGCGATATGTTACACCGACCTCTGGTTTGATGTCCCTGTGCACGACTCTATTGGCGTGCACGTGTGCGAGCGCCAACGCAAGCTGCGCCAGCAGGCGCCGCGCCGCGCGCTCCGACGCCGGCCCGCGCCGCAGCGCCGCCGCCAGCTCGCCGCCTGATGCTAGCTCTAGCACTATGTACGTGAACGCCTGAACAAACAAACCAAACCATTACTAATATGGTATAAAAATGCATTTTACTAAAAAAGGGAATGGTTTTGCTACGAATAGGTTTTTTGTAAAAGCCAAAGTGGCAAGGTCTAGAAATAAGTAAAAAATTTAACAATAATATGAAGGTGGATAAAAAAAGTTTTCGGCCTGACATATATAAATATTCACGTTAAACTATGATGCTCATTAAATTCAATTATTCTTTGACTATCTCAGTGTCAAATTTCGTAACTGAAGATTTTGTGGTTTTAAAGAGAAAGCGAATCTAGAGACCAAGCGCAACAATTTTGAAAAAGGTAGAAAACTGAACATCGTGCGGTCATTAAATATTGGTTTAAAAATAATTACACAAAAAGAGATCCAGGTTGATATGATAACAATACAAGGGGAATCTGCCCTGTCGTATAGCCTTGGGGAAAAAAAGGATTGACGAATTCAAACGTGTACGAGAGAGCATCAAAAATGACCCTCGTTCCGGCTGGCTTGAGGAAAACAAAAGTGTGTGATCTCATGATGGAAAACCGCATATTGACTATCAGGGATATTGCTGACACTATATGCAGCTCATACGAACCAACTAACAAGTAACCAGGATTACTGAAAAGAAAAATGTTGTTCCATCAAGACAATCCTCGCTTTCAAATGTCCGTCGAAACTTTGACTCAATTTTGCGATTGTGTTTTTGAATAACTTCATTAATTATTCCTTCATTTTGGCTTATTTACCTGATTTAACTCCTCGGATTGTCATCTATTTTCAAATTTAAAAAATAATCTCGGTGGCCAGAAATTTTCATCAAATATAGCATCAAAGCTGCAGCAACACAATATTGAGAGCAGCTTGAGGATTCTTTTTTTTTAGTTGGTATAGAAGTTTTAGAAAACAGATGGAACAAATTTATCGAGTTAAATGGATATTAGGTCGAAAAATCGTATGCAATTTTAATGACCGGGCCGAGAACTTGTGAATCAACCCTCGTAAATAGAGCAATATTACAAATAATTATATTAAAATTAACCATTTTCAGATAACAGATATCTCAAGCCAAAGTTAAGCGTAAAAATGCATTGCATGCACTCACCGAATCATTGAACACTTCATGTAATGTGATTATATAAGGACATCCCTGACAGGACTTGAGCAGCTCGATCTCTTGCTTCACATCCTTCTTCTGACTTGATATTATCTGTTAACAAAAATAAAATATTCGTTAAATATGAGCCGTTGGCTTAGAGCATACCTATTTATGAACTCGAGATCGCCAAGTAGAAGAAATTTGATTTTAACTAAAAAAAACTTTAACAAAAGAGTACGTACACAATGCCATATCATTACACATGACAAGTGTAACATTCATGTCTCACGTGTCATGTGTCATTGTGTATAAACAACTCAGTCTTGTGTGTGTTGTCTTTTTGATCAATTAATTGAATTTTAATCTACATTATATTTAAAAATGTTTTCTCCACTCCTCCATATAAAATGTATTATTATAATATGTATTTGTCAAATTTCATATTCCCCCGTCCGCATAATTTTCGTAGAAAGGAGAGCAAAGACTTTGCTTCACGTATTAATATTAATCAGTAGAATCTTTACAGATATATTTTGCTGATAGCATCTGTAATTTTTTAGGTGATATCAGACAAGTCATGTTTTGTAATTTTGCATCTTTAACTAGAAATGACAAGTTTGAACATAAAGTGACACTGTTCTTTTACATCTATGTTACATCATTCAGTGTCACTTTTAAAAAATCGACGCCGTTTTTAAAGAGAACCCATACTCTCTAATAAATTCTAATGTTCAGATTATGTATTTCAAACTAAAATGTGTGAACATGGAATGAAAGGGAAATGAACATTCACTCAAGTGAAAAATCATTCTGATAGTTGATTTCACCTTAAATGTTATGTTATTGTTGTTATAGTATGTTTCTCTGATACCTCAAAAATGAAATAAAAGTTACCTTAACAGCATATTCTTTCCCCGTCTGCCGATGGATGCATTTCCTGCAAACTGAATACGATCCGTCGCCTAGCAACGGCGTGCTAAGATCAACAGCGTACTTCTGGAAGAACGGAGAGTCCTGCCGAAAGGAAAATATTTAATATTAAAACATTGTCCTTCAAAACGGGTGTTAAAAGGTTCTTGCAGGGGCGTCAACGCGTGCTTGTTTCCCCTGGTATTGCAAAAGTCCATAGGCTACGGTGACTGCTTACCATCAGGCGGGCCGTACGCTTGTTAGTGGTATAGAACTATTGCCAGTGACAGTTCTTTTAACATTTCCATTCCTGTATTAGAAAGAACAATATTAAATAATCATTCGAATCAGTGAAGCCGTTTCTTGAGTTGGCACACGAAAGGCTCTTAATTCTTAAATACTAAAAGGTTTGTATATATAAAACTGACCTTAGCGACCCATCCTTTGAGTTTGTCGTTCTTCTGGCCGGTCGCCTGCATCCATATCTGATCTGATATTACGTTCTCGGAGAATAGGATGCTTGGAGCGACGTAGGAGTAACCTTTGAAAAATTAAATTTTTATTTTAATGTTTTGCATTTTGGAGTGCTGGATATTTGTTTACTTCTCTAGGAAAAGCTTTATTTAACCCCCGACTCAAAAAGAGGGGTGTTATAAGTTGGACGTGTTTGTCTGTGGCATCATTACCTCCAACGAATGAAGAGATTTTGATGTAGTTTTTTTGGTTTGAAATGTGTCTTAATCTAGCGTGTTCTTAGCTATGTTTGATCGATTTCGGTTCCCCCATTCAAAAGTTATGGAGGTAGGAAGTGGGGATGAACAGTCCAATGTATGCAAATGTCCAAACGGGGGGTATTATTATTGTAACTATATCTTAATACTGCACATGAAACATATATGTTTCTCTCCTTCTCTCTTTTACATAAACCTAGATTAAATATTTTTTGGCAAAATACCCAAAGTTATTGCCACGATGACTAATTTTTTTTTTACTAAACCCTTTATTGGACTATATACGTATATTGCAATTTTATGTATGTTGTTGTTTAGTGCTGTGGGATTCAAAAGGAGGAAGTGATAAATTTGTTCTTGTGGACTATGTTTTTTTTATTTTTGTGTATGTCATTTATTTTTTTAATACAGCATCATGCAAGCACACGGTTCACCTGACGGAAAGTTATAGCGTCGCCCTATTGACACGACGATACCCTTGATCGCCATGAGTCGCCAATGCGTTGCCCATGCAGAGGTAAAGATGTTATATCATTCGTGCCGGTAACTACTGGTTCTCCTATCTTTGAAACCGAAACATACCGAACTGCGTCACGTTGGAAATAGAAAGGAGGGTGGTACCAACCCAGACGATCTCGCACGTAGATCTACCACCTGTAGGTACATACAGTAGTTTGTATTACTATTTTATCGGTGATGACGACCTCGGTGGTTCCCTGCCTTTCTCTCACTCCCTTTTCCCAGTGATTCTCCGTTTGTATAAAAGTGTCACCTCTAAACAGCTTGTCGTGGTGTTTGGGCGGCGGCGCGGGCGAGTCCGTCGGCGGCATGCTGGTGAACTCGTGCGCAAAGTTGCACGTGTCCGCCGCGTGCGACAACGCGGGCACGAACGGGGCCGGGCCCGCGCGGCGCGATACCGCTGCCCAGTCCAAGTTCTATGTGACAAATACACTTTTATTAACATGTAGTATAATATAGAATAAAATAAGTTTTGTTTCAAAGGATCTAATAATCAGATGACATAAGTAGAGGTATGTGATAGACCCCAGTTGAAATCCTGGATAGATAATGCCGATAATGTCATTCAGAATTTGGGTTGTAATGAAGCCCAAAAGAACACTGAGATCATAGATATTTTTTAGGTAACTTACTAAAAGTATTTACCATTTATTAGTATTCGAAACAGCTGTGGATTAGTTTGGTAACAGCCCCATGATATTAAAACGCTACTGACCTGGAAAAATGGATGCCTTTTCAATTCCTCCGCATCCTCCTCGCCACCTCCGAGTCTTCGGCGAGGGTCCTTCACCAGCAATCTGTAATGAGAACACTTTCATTAAGCTTTGTAATTCAACAGTTCAGGCTTACTGGTGCCGCCATCTAGTGATCTAGGAAGAACGAGAAACTGGGAGATTATTTCCCAAACCAATTCTCGATAACGACAGTGATTTACAAACGGCTTTTTCCAATAATATAACCTTTGTAATTAATAAGCAAAGCTCTAAGCTGAGAGCGCACTAGCACATACATTGATTTGACACTTCATGATTTGGTTTTAAGCCCTACCTATATAAAAATAAAAATAAAAAAATATATATTTTTGTTTGGGGTAAGAATAACAAAGTCAAAGTCAAAATGTTTTATTCGAATATACTCAAAATAAGCTCTTTCAAATCGTCATATTTTTTTTACTACCACCGGTTCGGAATGCTATTTCTACGCGAAAGAATCAGGCCAAAAACCTCCGTAGTTGCTTTTTTTAATATTCAAAATACAATAATTTTATATTAAAACTTACAATTTGTAAAACATAATTATTCTAATTATTGTATAAAACAAAAACATTACACCAGATTATAGTTTAGGTCTAGCGACTGCTATAGGACCTGCGGACTGGATACAGGCCATTTCTATGCTAGTTATAATTTATTGAAAGCTGAGAAAAAAACCATCAACAATATCATCATTACCCAGAAGTCGTCCACTGTTGGAAAACGTACCCCAAACATTTCCTTCGTAGCTCTGCCTGTGGCATCCAGAGGTTCCCTGTAGCCCTAACAATATAGTAGGTAAAAACATTAAACAAGGAGACTTACTTCTTGATAAAGTCCTGGACTTGAGGGCTGACATCAGTGGGCACGGGGTAGCTGCATTTGACGATCCTCTTGGTGATCTCCTGTTGGGTATTCTTCTCGCCCTCGACGGTGAACGGTGAGGCGCCGGTCAGGAGTTCGTATGTCAACACGCCAACTGACCACCAGTCTACCGCCTGTTGACAATGGAAATAATACTAGTTAGCAACTAATACGTTACATCACAAGAATTTACTTCGCCTTGGACTAAGATCTGAGGACTTTAAGACAAATCGCCTCAGCCCTAAGACAAAAACGTTCGAAGCGGACTTTACTAAGTATCAATTTATGTCTGTACAAGTTTCGTAGGTACTAAAAAAAAAATGCATTAAAATATTTATTTTAAATAATCCAATTTGACAAAATTGAGAAAACATGCACAAAATATCTCTCAAAGAATGAATAACTTTATTAATCAAGCATCAACGATTCGGATTAAATGTATGAATGCCTAATTCGGTCTCTATAGGAAACAATGTAATAAATTTAATTATTTTGTTTTCTTTCAATCGTCACAACTGAACAACTGATATAAACAACCACGGTTTCCATACAAAACCGAAGTTCGTAATAAGGAAGGTCATATTTTTTAACTTTGTAATTCAACCCGGAAATTATCTATCATTAACGCCATTTACAGGGTCATCAAACACGAGATTTTACGGTTAAAATTATAAAGAAAACTACTTAAATACTAAATCTATAATAACAAGATATATCTGATATCAAAAGAAACAATTTCCTAACAGACAAATCATCATTCAATCGGATATTATTGCATTTTTCACTGCACTAATAAAGAGCCGAGTGCGGCCGAACTGTTCCGAAGTTAACCGAGGATAACCGAAGTTTCCCGAAGATACGATACCCGTGTGCTTGCTTGATAAACCTTGACGGTTACAATAATATAGTACTACATACTAATAAAGTACATAGCGTATTGACAATATGCGACATGATGAGCCTTATGTAATAAAACTTAGGTACAAAATAAATAAGATTCATATTTCTTACAATAACATTAACAAAGTAGTGTTTTCCGGATTGTAGGCATGATGGTAAAATCAATATTTAGTGTTTTATTTATAAATATTTAAATACGGAATATTCTCGAATGTTACAATTATAAAGTGGGAAAAAATTACAACTTAATTTATGTTAAATAAATTCAGCATCCGTATAACTTTCTCAGATTATTTATTTATTGAACTATAAACATATTTTGAATGTTTTAGGATATTATTCCGTGTAAGATTCAACTGAAAGAGATGAAAGATTCTTGTTTTCATTTAAATTCCTTGAAATGTGTCAATAAAAATCATATTTAATTTACCTTAATGTAAGATGACATGTTTTCAGTTTTTTTTATTTTACTTCTAGAAGGTATTTGTTAAATATTGGATTGTTCTGTAAATTTAATCATACATATATTTAATCAGACACTACTTGCACTGAGAAACTACACTGAGAAATAGCAAATGTTTTGACATTTTTGTCGGGACTTCCCCGTATGTAATATCAGCGGATGCAGTTATGATTATTCACATTTCCAAGAAGCTACAACTACAATAACACCCAAAAAAAATACCTACAGATTTTTTTTTTATCTAAATTTCTTTCCAAATCGAGATGAAAATGTAGAAAAAAAAGTTACTGAAATTACATCGTGCAAGCGTCGAACCTTGATCGGGGTCTAAGCGAGGACGCGCGATGAGTCGGAAGGTCAGACGTATCTAATCTCGTGTAAAAAGATAAACAAAATTATGACAACCTTATATTTTATTACATGAACTTGTTGCGAGTAATATTAAAAAAAAATAAAGATAAAAAAGTGTATTTGTTATAGGAATCAATAAAAATAACTTATTATTACTTATTAAAATAATAATACTACTACTATTTATACTTATAAATAAATAAATAATACCGTCTTGTTATAAGAATTGGAATATGTTGGGTATAAACCAGAAGTTATAAATCTATAAGAGGACTATTTTGGGTTTAACATTCGTACTAGAACAAAAATTCATATTATTAACTGTAAATAAAAATTAAAAAAAATGAAAATTTTTACAAAATTTTTATTTACTAATATATTAAAGATAAACGTTGTTTACGACTCGCTGTACGAAGTAAATAACCTAATAACTACATAACCGATACGATATATAAGTTAAAACACTACCAACATTGTTAACAATTGTCAGACAAATCAAATCATTGTTTCCATTGCCAATGAAAAATCATCTACCGAATAGTTTCCGGAAAAAAAAACTGACAAAAGCAAAGAAAAATTAAAGGTAAGTAAGTACAGTACATAGATGATAAATTTACAAAATCTTTTTCAAACAGATTTGACATTGAATTAAGGACTGCGCGAAGCCAAACTATAAACCAAGGTCGAATTTATATTAACAACTTTATTCATAAGAACATAAGACTGAAAATGGATCAGTTTCAAATTGTGAAAATTCTTTCAGAGACACGTTACGTAGTCAGTAACTACACACGGCCACGAATAAACCTGACATGTTTGGACTTTGTACCGTCCTTGTATCGTACAGCATAAGGACTGATATTGCACTTGGTAGGTGAAGCTTTATGGGCGACTGTCTGTACAAAGTATGTATAGAAATATATGACAACTATTGCTGGTAAAGGTTACTCTTTGTTTAAGAAAATTATTAAGACATATAAATTAATATTGTATGTAAATTTTGATAAAGAAAAAAAAAATACAGAAAAAGTTATAAATAAACGAGACAATTTTTTGTATGTTTTGAAATGCAAGCCAATTGTTTTTTTTTATGTTAGCAATTCTTCCATGATAGTAATAATACAATAGAATATTTGTAGTTATATAACAAACTAGCTATTGCTCGAGACTTCGCTTAGAGCTATTACTACTGTCTTTTTATAAGTATGTCCTTGTACGTACACATTTAAAGTTAATTCTGAATAAGTAACATAATGGTGAACTTATATTAAAAAAACGAATGACAATTTCCTACATACAAACTCTATTTTTAATATTATAAGTACAGATCGAAAAATATAAAGAAAAATTTGAATTACAACTAAGGCACAGTAAAATATAAATTTTTAGGCCAGAAAAGGAAACAATGCAACGAGGTCGATTCTATTGTATTGTGTAATCAATAATACAAATTATTTAGGTGAGTAGGTAAATCAAATGTAAGTGAACGCTTCACTCAAACTAAATCCGTCTGCGGTACGTTTGCGGTGCGTTTGCGTTGCATGAGGAATTGTAAAGTATGAAGCTTTAGGAAAGACCCCAGTAATAACTACATCACGACACACACATTGATCAGCCCTACAGTATTATTGTAGAATAAGAATCTTATGTCGAAGGCGCTAAGCAACGATATGGTATAAACTACATAGATCAGAATACAACTTTCAAGACCGGTAAACGAAACAATGCGTCTTGCAAATAACACAAAGTTCCGCCCACAGAGACCGCCCATCTGCGGTGCGTGCGGCGTTGGTGTGACGTCTTTCATAAAATTTCATCTTCACAACTCCTCAATGTACGCACACGTACCGCATCCGGATTTGGTGTGCTCCAGCCCTTAGTCCGATAGATGCGGAACGACATTGTTTGTTAATACATCTAGTGGTAATTCATTAATAATTAAAACATTGTTTTTTTTTTAGCCCGGGGCGGGGAGTATTTGACACGGTAACTTCGATTTATATTGACCTAGATCAATATTCCGGAGTATATATAAGTTTAAAGATTGTCTTCAAGCAGTTTTATTACGCATATATTCATCAAGACAAATTAAAAGACATTTGTTCAAAATTTTACAAAAAATCTGATTATTTAAAAACGCTAATTTTTTATAACTCGATTAATTTGATCAGATAATCGTGATGACAAGAATTTCCCAAAGAATTGTTGACGACTTTTATATAAACTTAGCAATAACATTTCAACAAATAAATACCATTTTAACAAATACATAGACATATCAATTTTACTTCTAGTTACATAAAAATGATTTATGCAAATTTCTCCGTAACTCAATCACAAAAGGAATTAAAATTAAAAAGAACTTCTTAACGTATAAATTACGTGCATTTTATTATTAATAAGAAATATTTAAGCGACTATACTTTCACGCGTGACTTTAACACGGTTAATTAATTTCACTTTTTCAGCACATTTGTACACGTATTTAATAAACGTTAAATACTTAAATGAGCTTGTATCGGGTAAGAAAGAATTAGAAAGTAAATTTAAAAAATATTCTTCGTAATGTAAAATTAATTATAATTAATTTGTAAAGTAAATACAAAATGGTGTTTATCGCTTGATCTTTATTTAAAAAAAAATGAAGTGACACCGGTCATTAAATTGTTTCATCTCGAAAAATGCTCTACTTCGGATTAATAATAAAGATGTTTGTTATCATATATCCGTGTCAAATACTGATATTCAGCCAAGTCTGGTTTAATTTGGATGTCGACCCCGATATAATAATGAAAAGAATCAAAATAAACATTACGATATAACATCAACAATATTTTGTTTACACATACATATAAAAATTTAAACAAGTCGACCGGTCTTAGCTTCGCTTTAGCTATTTTAAAGTAATCTCTCATACCTCTCTTATAGGAGGCAATATAAAAGAAAAATCTACCAATAAAAAAATCTACAGTAACACCTAATAATTTGAATTTATATTATAAGTTTCATTTCAATATGTTAACTACATTGCGGGCGATACATTTAAACCTCTTATGTTTATTGCTGTACATTTAAAACGCTGTACTGTTTCGTTGTCTATAGTTCCAAATAAAGAAAATAAATATAATATATTTATACTATCATACAGAGGATATATGCATACATTCACTGAATAAATCTTACTCCGTTATAAATTTCCTTTTATATATAGAAGTTAGCACATGTTGTGTACCTCTGTTCGGTTAAATCACGTGCCGTGCCCCCCACGTCGGGGTTAAGGGGGGAGGTACAACTACGTCACGTGACTTCATGGAATGTTCAGAAGGTACCTTGGATACCGGCGGGTTCAATAAAGTAGGTAAGTAAATATTGTAAATAACGAAATAACATTAATTTTAAATGCTTAATGTTGAAATATACATTAGAACATTGATTTTGTTTTTAAAGCGATATTAAATAAAACATTTTTAAAAAATTATAGCCCTTGAGTCAAGGATTACATCTTTGATGATTATTTTAATGGACGACAAACGCTGTCGCTTATTCGCTGTCATCAAGAAATGATGAAATAGCGAGAAAGAGGGAAGAGCGAGCAAAACCAAAAAAAAATTACGAAGAATCCATTTTCAATCCATTGATTTTGTTTTTACCGTGTCTTTTTGACTTAATTTCTTTAATAACATTCCATTTACCAATTCCATGGTCAAGTAAATAGCGTAAAACTACAATCCACACACACACGAAAAACTCCCTATAACTCGTCTAGACACAATAACCATAGGCTTGGCACGCATGAGCCAATAAAATTTTGTCGACAGCTTTAATTCAACTCTCCTAGCCATACTGTGCAGTTCCAAAATAATAACTGTCAATCATGTCGCCAAAGGGATAAAGTTGAAATTCCATTAAAACCCCGAAATGTAATTGTGCAACGTTCTGCGAATGGAAAATAGCTTTTTAAATTTTAAACCCAACATCGTAGGTTTCAAATTCGAACGTGAAAGAAAAAAATCGGATCTACATTTAACTGTGTCGTTGGATATTCGGATTTATTTGATGGGTTTTAAGGTTGTTTTTTTTATATTATTTAGTGAGAAGTGAGTGCTAAAATGTGCCAGCGTAGCGCGAGGTCGATTATATCTGGGTCAGTGGGACGGTAGGCCTCAGCGATCAGCTAAAAACCATGAACTTGATAACTATTAACTGTGTTATGTCATACATTATATATCGGACCTTAGGACGATTATAATTTCAGACACAAAGGAATTCTTCAGAAAAAAAAAGAGAAAAAAATCATATCCACATTACACATTACTCAGCCCTACACTAAGGTAGATTCAAAATCTATCTGTCACAACAATATGGTATAAATATATACTGCATAGATAAGAACATCTAAGACTACTGAGCGATACAATGCAACTTTAAAACTATAAAAAATGTGCCAAAAAAAAACAATTCCAAGACCAGAGACAATCCTTTCACCATTGTCAACGTAGCAACAATCATTAATACGGACAGACGCCGATTGCTCAGTATCGATTCATTTATTACCCAACAACGACTATTCAAAGGAGGATATTGTTTTGCAACAGCCTATACCGGTTACCATTATTAGATTCACGTCACGATTTATAAGGTTTAAAACTTTTTAATTAATACAAAATGTTGATAGTTTATTTATATTCTAATGTATATGTAATATTATCATTAATAAACTTAAAGGTTACTAGTTTTATTTGAAGAAGTTTAATAATTTAAAAAAATAGTCTTATCATTTTCGGCAATTTTTTATTTATTTATATTGTTTGGTATTTTGTTCCCATAATAGATATTTTATAATTAAAAAATAAGAACATTTCAACATGATTGAATTGTTATCCTTATTTTCATATTAATTTAGATGGAAAACATTACTTATATATTCGAAAAAAAGAAGAAGTTATTAGTAACAAAATTACGCGAATCTCTCTATCGACCTTCATACATATTCAAGGTTATTTATTATAAGGTAGGAATATAAACAACCTTGAATAGTCAGTGCTTGACCTAACCAAATGTTATATTCTGTCATACCTGACTATGTATACATACATCTCTTTTATGTACACGAACAATCTTTAATAAAAGATATCCATTTATCTTTTTTACTATCAACAAATCTTCAAAACCTTGGTAAACAACTCGTGTTTGATTTTTTAATGTTAAGATTTTAAAATATTTTTTTTTCCATGAAAGGTATTGGTTGTCACTCATTTATTGAATAACTATATGCAGGATAATAAATGGTACAAACAAGCAAATAAATAAAAAACCTTTCACACCGACGAGACGTAGTGCGATCTCGATCCAGGGTCATCACAACTTTTTCCATGTTTAAATTAGTTATTTACTACCGACACAAGTTTTATTACATTCGCTGCACGTGCTTTTTTAAAGCTAGTAACTACAAACTCTAATATGAAATTAAAAACAACAACCTCCACAGAAAAAAAAAAGTTAAGTCACAAAAATGACAAAAAGCGATAGTTTGATTGAAAGAATAATAAAAAAGCTATCAAAGCTTTTCGTTTTAGACACATTATTTCCAAGACATCATGTCCCTTACAATTACATTAACACAAAAATCCCATAAAAGATCAGTCACAGCCCAGAGTATCAAAAAAAAAAAAAAAAACAAAGTACCTACGTAATATGTAAATCGCCAAAGTAATGTCCATTTCTGTTTACAATTAAAAGTCGTCCCCTATTCATCTTTATTTACGATACGGAACGCATTCAGTGCAATGACGTAGATGCAAAGGCTACACGCTCGGGACGTTTGTGTCAAATGACAATACCACCGGGTACTCGTTAAAACTATTTTTGACATTATATACTGTCACAGCAGGGTGACTAGTTTAGTTTTTTATCATTCCTGTTGGCCAATTTTTAACATAGATTTTTAGCCTAATTTAGTTTTTTTTATATACTTGAATGTTTTTATTTATCTTTCATTTTACTAACCACAATATATATATTATTTATCTTTCATTTAATTAACCAATATATGTCTATCTTTTAATTATGAAATTTTTTGGCTTTATTAAATTGTAAGATTGTAGTTATTAAATTGTATATATACTACTCAAAACAAAATAAGGGCCACGAGGTATTTTGTCTGTACCATGAAATTAATAAAACCAATATTTATTTTTTTGTCTCCATAACGAAAACTAATGTTGTTTTTACCGTGTAGACCAATAAATTTATTCCAATAATAATGATTAAAAAGTTTAATTGCTTTTGAAAAAAAAAATCACATTTAAGGTTAAAAATAAAAACAATGTAAAGTTACTGAAAACAAAAGAAAATACTCCATGCTCATCTTTTAGTAACGTGTATGCCCTCCTCGTTTCGCTACGCACTCCTGAAGTCTGGAGTGCATGCTCTCAATCAAATGCCTGATATTTTCCATTGGAATCTCTTCCCAGGCCCTTTTAACAGCATTGATGAGTTGCTGTTGGTTGTAGATTTCCTGATCACCGTCTCTAACTCGTGTGCTCTATTGAATTTAAGTCAGGACTGTTCGCCGGCCACGGCAAGACTTGAATTTGAGATGCTTGAAGTACAAACCGAGTCGCTTGAGCCGTGTGTGCACGAGCATTGTCTTGCATCAAGATGAATCCAGGACCCGCTCGCTGGGCAAATGGGATCACATGTGGTCTGACAACGTCCTCAATATACCGCCGAGCAGTAACAGTACCCTCATTTAAAAAAGCGAGCTTAGTTTTGCCGTGTAAGCTTATCCCGCCCCAAATCATTACATTTAGACCACCAAAACGATCGACTTCATGGATGCAGGCTTCTGAAAATCTCTCGCCGCGTCTTCTCCATACTCTAATACGCCGATCGTCGTTAAAAAATTTAACTTTGCATTTGTCTGTGAAGAGCACCATGCCCCATTGGTTTATGTCCCAGTCCAAATGTTGACGGGTAAATCTTAAACGATTTGCACGATGATTTCTGGTTAATGGAACACGGACAACTCGCCTTCTTGATGCCTGCTGGTCTTCATGCAATCGATTACGAATAGTTTGGTCACTGACAGGAATACCCGTTGTGAGCCGTAAAAGATTTTGCAGCTTGCGGGCCGTCGATGTGCGATCTCGGCGCGCACTTAATCGAATGTAACGATCCTCTTGAGCTGTTGTAATGCGAACTCTGCCCGAACCAGGACTTCTCCTAACACTGCCGGTCTCTTGGAAACGATTCCATAGATTTTGAATAGCTCTTCGAGAAAATCCCAATTGCAAACCCACAGATCGCTGCGAATGACCTTCTTCAATCATTGTAACGGCTCTGGTTGCTGTCAGCGAGTCCATAAGACGCCTGCGTGCTTGTGGCATATTGCAAAAGATGTTTCTGACTCGAGATATCAATGAACTCTGATAATTTCTAATAAACCAAGAAGCTAAGGAAAGCAAAACGACAAAGAAAATGGAATCAAAATTGTCAAAAATAATTTAAAATCAAATTTTATTTAAAAATTGTTGCCAGCATTAGATGAATACTACAACATTAAAAAGTTTAGGTATCAAAGAGTTTCTATACTCAATATTTTACTACTTTCAATATGTAAATGTTTAATCATTTACATCAAAATGAAAAAATACCTCGTAGCCCTTATTTTGTTTTGAGTAGTATATATATTCCACACACAAATACACATACAATCCTGAAACTCAATATTTTTAGCTATAAAATTAAAGGTAGGCCGAGTGAGTAATAAATGTTGAAATATATTTGTTTACACGGTTTCCATAGCAACCGTTGTTACGTGCCAACAGACCATTCCGAAATTCAATTTGCTACAAGTGACAACTCTGATTTTGATCACTTCTACCAATACCGAAATCATAGTTAATATTATCTATGGCAATAATTTTATTTAGATTACTTTAAAGTACTAGATTGAAACCATGCTCAAATGTCATTAAAATAGGCAGCTTCCAACCAAAAAGTATGCATATTTGTACTAGAAATTACTTCGAAATAGTAAAACATAAAAAATGGTATCGTTTTCATTTTCGGAGACAAGCGAGTACGAACAGAGTCACGTGGTATTTACAGAAAAGAGAAGTTCAGTTCGGTCGGTCAGTTTATCCGGTTGCTCTACTAACTCAAATCCCAGGGCAAAAAAAGGTTGTTAAAAAAATAAATCCTCTACACTTCTCATCCGGTATCCCCACCTATACATATAGCAACCGGAACGTGTGAAAAGAAAACGCATGGATCTATTCAAAACACAGTATTTTTATGCGTATGAATTATTGACTACCAACTATCTACAGCACCATTATTTTTTTATGACGACTTCACTTCACCGGACTTTCGGTAAAATTAGTCCGAGAAATGAATTAAAATTTTAAAACTGGCAACTCAAGTGCCCTTCCCTGCAAACGTTACGAAATTAAAAAATCGTTCAGTTTTATTGAACTCTTCAAAAATAAAAGTATAGAAAGTGAATTAATGACATTTACTGCTACTTAAACAATATTTATTTATAAATTCTGCGTAAATTTTATAAGACGCATTTATAGAATGATAGCCTGCTTACAAATAACTTTATTTAAATAGCTTATTTATTTACATGACGGTAGGCCGTTATCCTGTCATCGGCATCAACGCATTGGCGGTGCTTGACGTTCTCAGACATCAAGGGCATCGTCGTATCACTTTCCATCAGGTAACCGTCTTCTTGTTTGCTCATGATGTTCATAGTATAGAGATATCAAATGTATCTTGTATAACAGAAACCTCGTGCCCGTAGAAAAACAAAGCAATATAATTTGACAGCATTTTTCTGAAGTTATTTTTCCTTTCACTTTACTTAAATCTGGGAGAATATCACGTCTATTCTTCCTTACCCTTGAATCTTCTACCCTAGTATCATACTAAACTAAAATTTTGCCAACCGATTACGATTTCTTAGAACTTAGGTCCTTCGTACTTTTACCGTACAAAAAAAATCGAATCTTTTTTTGAATCCCTGCAACTCAACCCCCAGAGATCGAGACCCAGAGAGTTGTTTCTGCTTCGACTTCACTACTTAAGTAGCTGGTGTAGCAAAATAATACAAGTAACATTGAATGCATAGTAGATTAGGTACGCCTCGATGTAGGTCAGTCGGTCACAGTGCTACGAGATACGGTCGGCGACGTTTGCGTTCGAAAAGACTTTACGAAAAAAGGTAAAAAAATATTACACTTCACTGTCTTTCAGTGGGCTAAATATTGTATGCAGAAAAAATGCTCGAGGTAAAGAACAAATTTTTGACGGTCAAAAACGGAATCGCGATCAAGGCGTTTGTAAAACAAATAACCATATAGGTTTGAAAAAGACAGTCGCTAGAAAAGAAAGAAGTTAGAAAGAGACAGTCTGTATGTAGCTGTCGGTACTGGAACTGTTGATGGAATAAAGTTACCTTAGCTTGAGCTAGTAGAGTGTATAACTAACTTATTAATAACTAACTAACCCTTATAAACAGTCGATCACATTTGCAACTAAGGAAAATAAAATCATCCTTTTTGTAAGATAAAATGCTTTTTCATTTCATTTCGCTCAATCACCTAAATGTCAGACTTCAATATTACAGTAAATCAATTTCAATTTCAATATTAACTGCAGCAATAAGAGAGGTTTCAGAGAATTTCTATTTTTATTCGGAATGTAATTTTCAAACCAAGCATTTCAAATTCTCACTTCATTGAATTGAAATGATTATAAATCAGTAGTCAGATGCTAGTAGTATTATGATATTATGAATATGTAGTCATATCATCTCATGAAGTCGGTTCGGCTATATTTGTGATTAACCTCTTGACTCAGCGAACACCAGGGTACGCACAATGAAACAAAGTGCACACACATTCCTGATAAAACTAACACAACCTTAGTCAAAACGGACTTTGTTAGATGGAATGACTGTAACACATATTATGTCGCCCCGGAAACTGGTCTAGAGAAGCCGACCTTGCTACTTTGCAGCACAATTGTGACATACAAAGCTTTGTGTAAAATATTAGCTTTTCCCTGCGAATCTCACTGCATGAAATTGTTCGATTGTATTCTTATTGCATTCTAAATGACTGAAATATATGCTTCGAAGATTACCTCCACTTACATTTTTTTTCAACACATTATGAAAAAAAACGGATCACAAGACCGGTTTGTCATTTCATTTGTCATACCGTCAAACGAGTTCTCCAATTTTTTTTCCGCAAATGAGCAGATGTAAATTGCAATAAATTGACAAAGTAGAGCAACTTTCAAGTGAACCTAACCATGAAAAAGAACTATGACAACTTGTCAAAGAACAGTATGGAAAAGAGAGGAGGATAAAAAAACACCGTGCAAATTCCAATTGTCATTTACCTAACCTCGCGCGTTTATTTCCTCAATCCCGATTTTTTACGCCGACTTATTCAAGCCAGTTGTTGCGATCTAAATCAACCGTTTCACTTTTGCTCGGAGCACTTTCACTAGTAACTGTACGACCATCATCTCCTAACGAATATCGTCTCTAACGTTTAATATTTTACGATCCAGTTTCAATTGCAGTTCTCCTTGCGCTTGTTGCGATTCAGACTCCGTTTACAGGTGAGGTATCTAAGAAAATTGTTGTGTTTCGTTAAAGGAATAAAGGCGATGTGGCTGTCGAAATTCAAGCATTAGCTTCCGAAGAGGCCCGACCGTTTCCGAGCGATCTGCGCTTGAGTTTGAAAGTCCGTACCCCTCCTACACCGAGGGGCTATGTACCGTAACCGCTTGTGTCATCCGTTACAGAGCAGAGAAACTCTTGTTACGTACGAACCGCTATATTACACCGTCAGATCCAAGAGACAGGCACTGCAGTGCCCCGTATGAGTCGGGAACGACGTTTAAACTTGATTGGGTTTCACGATGCGTGAATAAGGTCGACAAAACAGGCCGTGAGCACTTGCGGATTTGAAAAAAGAAGGATTAAATGTGTGATAGTACTTTTACGGATTTAAAACATTTCTGCACTGAAGATATTTAAGATTTTGGAAAGAGAAATGTTGTATAAGTAAACTTTAAATCCGATCTTATGAAAGAATCTCAGTTTGAAAAGAGAAAAAGTAAACAAGAACGGAATGTGATGCATGCCCGTAATAGAAACAATAAACAATCATAGCTGACAGACATTGAAACTAAATCGGACGATGTCGGAAATAATGTCGCTCTTGAAGACTATTTACGTCTGACCTCTACATTACACATATTTACGTTTAAACAGTTTTTATCCGTTACTTCACATCATTTACAAGGAAAATAACTGCTTGATGTTCAATTAAGAAAACAATTGAAATTTAAAACCTTTGCATCAGATTTAAGATCACCAAATTTTCAAGACATTAAAACGAGACAAAAGACAAGCCATAACATTGTCACTAAAGAGATAAGATAAGCTATCACTCGAATTGCCTATAAACGTTAGATTGAAGGATTGAATTCTTAACACACCTAACGGAGTGAAGGAGGGACACCATGAACTTGATTTTAATATAAATCTATTAATCGAACAACCCCGTTAGCTAAGTCGTCGACTTCACCATCATCATTGTTTATAATTCAATTAATTTCAAGCTCTATTACTTTCACCTCAGCTTTAGGTCCAGTTCTAAATGCGTTTTCCCACCTTCGAACATCAAATTCGCAGCGTTTAACGGCCCCTTTTCATGGTTGTTAACAACATAATACGATTTTTTATAGGCATTATATACAGTTGCTCCAGATGAGTTATTACCTTTTTCAGAGTTCTCTATGGTAAGGTATTAAATTTTAAAACCGCCCAGTAATTTTGTCATGACATACCGTTAGACAACATTCACTACATTACTGACATTTTTTAATTTATTATTTTTTAAGTGGTCGACTCGAATGTAGATCTAAGCCTATGCCAGACATCGTGACGTAGTTAAGTTATTTCTTCATAAATAAATAAACTTAACATTTTGCAATTATTAACGATTATACTGAACAAAATAACCAAACTAAAATATAGACTTTGAAGCACTACAAGATCAGTAAATAAGACCTTTTGTATAAGGCATTTTGTAGGCAAATTTGCTCTACCTTCAGCCACATTGTCGCTCACCAGGAATATTACACAGGTGAGTGAGATTATGGCTAAATTACTTGACTTACATTGAAAATTATACCAGAACCTTTTATTTATTCTATAAGACTAAGGCAAAATAGAAACAATATATGTAATTATTGGCTAATGGACGGAACTCAATTTAAAACGTCAGCCATGTTCTTTTCTCTACTAGATTTTTTGTTGCCTATTGGAATGAGATTAATTTGAGAACTGGTTTCTTTCATATTTGCCCAGCGGATTTTTGCATACTTTTACAATTTGATTCTGAAATGAGATAAACATCAAGCGTGCTTATCAGCATTTACATCTTTATCATTGACTACATAAAGAACTTAATAACCAGAACATCTGTTTATATAATATGTAGTTCCAGAATAGACAAAAGGATAAAATGTCTTATTTTGTTTAAACATATTTATATTAAGAAAAAGTTAATATTTTTTTATTATTTTTATAAATCTCTACCGATGATATGATATTAATATTCTGCACATATTTTTTAAATCCATTGTCTACATCGAAACAGCTAGAAGTTTCGATTAGTTAATTGCACGAGTTTTTTTTTCATTTTGTAGAATTAGCATAAAATTGTCAATGTTACAAACAGTGACTGACTGTTGCTACATCAGACAATGTTAAATATAGCAACATACTTAAGAAACATTTTATTAGAATGATTCTAGAAATATTTTTACATTGTGATCGAGAAATTAATGTATTTTTGCTGATGATTAATGAATGATTAAATGTTATTATAAAACTCGCTATGTGTTGATAAAATTGATCCCCGTTTTTCCATTTGTTTTCTTTTTGAGTTTCATTGTTTTTTTCATACAAAACTCTTACAGGCAATACCTACAAGCTTCAAGAAGGGAAAACCCTGTAGCTGTAGCACGCGATACGACAACAGGTTCAAATTCTATCCATCCTTTTCACTCACATACATAAATCAAGCGTGCAAAAGAGACGGATCGCCCTGTATGTATGTAGCGGAACTTTTATCAGTCTATATTTATATCCGATATATATCGTAGTTAACAGGACTGCCGAGCCAACATGATTGAGGTTACGGTTTTTTTATCATATTGTTTCACGATATCAATATACATAGTCATATCAATTCATATATAATATTGAGCACTAAGCCACAACACAACGGAGGAAACTCGCAAATGGAAATGTATGTCGACTTGAAATGATTCAAGTTGAAGTTTAGAGTTAGTTTTAAGCCTAATAAATGCCTCCATCGCGTCTAAAACTAGTTTAGTTAAATTTATGCAGAAAAAATTAACCTTCTCGGCAGCGACTACAGAACTAATTTTGAAACTTTTTCGTTCGAAACGCAAACGCGATCGAGGCGTTTCAGTGACTAGAAACTCAGTCAAGATACGGTTTATGTGATGATCATTAAGAATAATGACTGTATTAGCTACATAATTCATTGAGCACGGGTGAATGTTATGGCCAGTGTCATTTTGAAGCCAAGGCCGAAATGTTCTTCGCATGCCAAAACTATTTCTTCTTTTTCAAATTCAAATACAAAATCAAGAAACAAGTTTCAAAACTAGTGCAAAGATCTATTGTAATGAAATCTAGATCAAAGTTTAAGATAAAAGAGCATC
Source organism: Choreutis nemorana (assembly GCA_949316135.1). NCBI lineage: Eukaryota > Metazoa > Arthropoda > Insecta > Lepidoptera > Choreutidae > Choreutis > Choreutis nemorana. The sequence goes on along the minus strand of OX438620.1, from coordinate 4,766,874 downwards.
TTGCGACATTTAAAAACCGGAACTCAAAGCGGAACTCCTTTTTAAAAAATATCGTCTCCGGCCCGGACCTACGAGTCAAAATTTAAAAAAATAATTAAGTGAAAGTGCCAGTATCAAACTCTCGGCTGGCAATTGTAATTTAAAATTGGAACAAGCCGACCTCATTCCGCACGCATCTTCGCAAGAGAACGGTCGGCGGGTGGCAATGCGAAAATAAAACTATTTATTTTTGTACACACTAATAATATTCATCATCCGTTCAAAATACATCCCACATAAAGCAGGATTAGGATGTTGAATGAGATATTTTTCGGAGTCAGATTTTCTTTTGGCGAAAACCGTTTTGCTCTAGTAAATGATGAAATTTCGTTAGCTTTCACTTCTCACAAGTGAATTTCGCCAGTTTTAGTTCGAGATACCGGAGCACAATTTTGTTTTATTTCGCAACTCTTTTTTTTTCATCCGTTTCAAAAATTCATTTACTCAGCAGGTGAACTCATTATATTGTTACACGCTTTTACTTTTCTAATAAACTTTTATTTGTGAATACATTGAGAAAGGTGGTGGTGGTGAGGTGGCCAAAAATGGTGCCTTTAGGAACACTCGACCTTTAAAAAGTTTTTATGATTTAGATGCTCCTTATTTTTAAAAATCCACCCTTTATATCTTGATCAACCAATAGATCATAAATCATAATCAACTTATAGAAAACGCGCATTTTATCATGGTCATAGAAACACACATCAGTAACATAAAAGAATAAAGTGTTTTTTAGATCATCAAATTGTTTAAAAATCTATGGTTTTTTTTCGATAAACTATACCATCATGCAATATATATTAAGGTATATTAGTAATAGTAGCTTATAAAGTTGCTTGCAGTGTTGCTAAATGATGAACGTAAAAAATACATAATAGCATGATTTAAAAATTTAACTCCGACTTAATAATATTTCGTGTCAGTGAATATCTTAAGCTTAAATCATATTACATAGTTAATAAATACTTTCACCACGAAAGTGAATGTAAAAACTCAACAACGAAACCATCGCTCCAAACATCGGTAAGTTAAGTACATGACGAATTCTTTCTTTTTACGAAAAAAAAAAAAACTTAAGCCTACTTGCAACTGTAACGGATTTTACAAAAACTGACCGTGTTGCTATCATTTTCAATACCCAAATAAATTTTCGTTTTTTATAACTTTAAAAAACCTTTAAAACTCAAATAGATGATATCTATCAATTAATTAGTTAAAGATTATTGAACTTATCATTTATAAAAATCATCATATTTATTTTCAATTGAATGCTTTAAATGTGAAACTACTTTACTTTCCCTGAATTTTTTGGTAGCCAAAATGTTAAAATTTCCCGACATTTTTCTATAAATTTTAAAAAACGTTGACAAAATTGAGACGGTTCGGTTTGATATGTTGAATGGAAATATTTTTATATAATCTAAAAATTCCAGACCGTATTACGTATTCTGTCTGGCACAAATCGACACGTTACGTAGGGTAATAGTTATTTAAATTATTGTTATAACATAACCTTCATGTTTAAAACAGTACATGTATCTTTTTCACTTCCTAACAGAATAAGTATTTCAATCTTATAATCTTTACGGTGTATATGTGTATGTATTCTATAAAAACGTTAAATTTATATTTACAAAAATCTCTATAATAATACTCCAAGAGTTATTACACAATTTTTACACATAAATCATAATATCATTGATTCTGTAGTGCAAAGTATGAATCAGTCATTGAATTGCAGTTAGTGTTGCAATAAGTTGAATAATGTGGGTTAAACATCATTAAAAAATCGTATGCAATCAAATTCAAAATGTTAAAGACTTAAAATAAGTGCTTTCAAATCGTCATTTTTTTTATCTACCACCGGTTCGGAATGCTATCTACGGGGAAGAAGCCGGCAAGAAACCTCCGTAGTAGCTTTTTTTAAAATTGACAATAATTTTTCACTCCATTTTGGAACATTTAAGTTTTTTAACTATTTAACTTTCATTATTTTAGTTTTAAAATCCCTAATTTTCAGAAATATGTTAAACAAGCATTACCGACCTGTGTGTGACCATGAGTTCGGATTATTTTTCTATAATTCTGCGCCAGATTAATTTACTACGGTAATTTGAAAGACGGCCACACACGAAGCTTCAGATGACAAGTGCAATATCAATCCTTACTACTGTACAATTTACGAACTGTACAAAGACCAAAAAGGTTAGGTTGATGCATTATCTTTTATACTACCGATCTTAATTGCTCATATATCCGATAGAGGCGCTTTTACAAATTCAAACTTTGTAACCGATAATAGACCTCGTCAAAACGGAACCCCCTAGTCGAAAAAGTCAGGTCATTAGCCTGTACAGTTAAAGTCTTCTATCTTCGCTGACTGCAGCAGCTTTGACTTATGGCAATCTGCCAGTTGATTAGATGACCTTATTGGAAGCTTATTTAAAAATCGTGAAATTATGTACCCAGCTCTTGGTCTATAACAGAAGCTCTAGCACACTAAACAGCGACAAGCGAGACAGCGAAAGGGTTCGATATAGAGGCTGTCTCTTTCTTCCTTTGTTATGTGACACGGTGCAAAGTCTCTCGGGCTATACCGCATTTATTTAGCTTTCTTGGCTTGTAGAAGTTTCCACCAGGGCTGCATTCACCCTAGGGCCAATGGGGCCACGGCCCGGGCCGGCAGGCTGACAGGCGCGACATACTGCAGGTTTTTTCTAAATAAAATACTTTATCCTTATCAGTACTTAGCATGAAACAAAGTCGCTTCCTGATGTCTGTCTGTCCCTGTGTATGCTTAGATCTTTAAAACTACGCAACGGATTTTGATGCGGTTTTTTTTAATGGATAGAGTGATTCAAGAGGAAGGTTTATATGCACATAATACCGGCCGAAGCCGGGACGGGTCGCTAGTAGATACGTCAATAAACATGGCACCAAATCTTTACATGCGCCTGTGGTTACAACTCATGGTGGACACATAGAATTAAGAACAGCAATAACAGACGAATATAAAAGAAACAGTAAACAACAAAGAATAAAGAATAATTTATCGCAAAAAAAAAAACTTCACAAAATTAACCAACAGACAAAAACATGATTGTATTTTTTTTTAAAGTAGATAAACGTGTGAACGATAAAATACGAAAAAAAATTGCGGTCTCATTTATCTTATCATTGGTTATGATAACAGTTTGTTAGTGTAAATAAACATATTTTTTAAAGATTTTACAGAAATAATAGAAGCATACCTAATTATTATATTCAGGTACAAACATGAATCAAGAGGTATTTTTAGTAATGTTTTAGTAGGTATATATATATATATATATATATGTATGTATTCATGCGTTACTTTCACTTGAGTTAAAACGAATGCCTTGATAATCGAAATATCCATGTAAATAGCATCTGGCGTATATTAAAGACAGAATTTACACTTTACCTTAAAATTTCTCATCTTTACTTAATAAAGCTATTACTGTATTAAATCCTGTAAATATAAAGTTGGTTTAAGGATGTTATGGATTTTGTATGGTTTGATAAACAGGCAAGCAAAAATAGACCATGCTGCCTAGAAAATGCATATTTTCTCTCGACTTATATTATATAATACATTATCTCCTTCAGAGTTGTAATGGTTTTGGGGGGTGTCGTGTCACACTTTCAATACAGTATCATGATACCAAGTATCGCATGATAATATTGACGGATTGAATGGAATTCTAAAAAATCTATGGGTGCCATAATTTATATACCCAACACAGTTATTTTATAAACCAAGCAACGTTATTGCAACCAAAAAACTATTCAATTAAAATATAAATGAAAAACATCATACAACTGTTAAACAAAATACTTGGTAAAAAAATTTGGTAACAGTCAATTTTGCTTAACCGTGACCTAGTTGAAAATCCGCCATTTTGTATACGAGTAGTATATAATTTAACTAACGGGTAAGCGGACGAATATGGTACTACAATTTCGGAACCATTTTAATGGCAAGCCATACACAACTGGCGCCGACTTATGTCATTAGACCATTTCGCTTGACAACACTCTGACACAAATATAATCGTGCGCAAGTTTTTAGTGCACTTTTCACCAAAAAAAAAAAAGGTATTTTTATTTGATTAACTGGAATATGAAGTTTTTGTTTCGTTTAAGCCAGTTTTTTGGCTGTTTGCAATAGTTTTTTTTTTATAGTTAAATAACTCATTAAAGATACACCATACACCATTATTTTCTTACTTCTATGCAACTTGAATGTAACATTTAAGTAGAAAAAATTAATCTAACTAAAAAAATGTCATACCGAAATATTTAAAAACACAATCCTTAAGAAATTGCCATAAAATCAAAATCAAAACAAATCACCTTCGAATTACACATACGTAGTGTTTATGTAAAAACGAAATTCGCATAATTCTTCAGACCTACTTCGAGTAGGCTTTTTCTAGTCGTGTTCTTCCATCAACAGTAATTGACTGTTATTGAGGTCAACCGCTTGCCTATCATTTTCGCATTGAAAAAAAAAATTCCGTAATCTTACGAAGACTACCTCAATACAAAAGTTTCTAATTAAAATACAAATATTAGTAAGGAAAAGTAGGTATATTTATAATTTTTCAACAAAATAAGGCCAACCAAAAAAAAAATTTTTTTGATGTTTTCTTACGCGATAATAATTTTCTCACATACCTTTTTTCTATAAATCATTCAATATTAACATAATAAAACAATAAATAAGCAATTTTTTTAAAGAAACCGTTTATCTGCAGAACACAGATAGTGCCAGATTTAGAACCGTGGCATGTAGGTCACGGTCCGCAGGTGCGAGAGGGACGGAGCATTTGCAGATAACAAAGAGAGAAAGAGACATGCATCGGGTCTTTTCTTCGGTATTGCGATTTTCAAGAAGTTTGAGGAAAGGAGGTTGAAAATGATAAATTAATATCATTTTAATAAACTAATGGAGAGTCAAATATACATTAGTATAGGCTTTATAGAAATTGTATTGTGACAGTTATATAGGGAACTCTATGCACCTTTTTTTTAATAAAAAGAAGCTGACTTGAACATAAATAGATTTAACATTAATGACCCTAACAAAATGAGTTTTAAATTAAAAAAATAGGTTCTAACGTTCCTATTTAAGCTGATGGTTCTATTTTTTTTAGGAATACTTTAATCAGCCAATGACTAACACGATCTTGCAATACTCATATTTAACATAATTGTTATTTTTTAAATTTAATTAATCACAAAACGAATAAAGCTATCGGAAAAATCTAAAAATAATCATCCGATAGTATTTTTAAAGAATTAAATTAAAGTGTCAATCAAATACAATTATGAATCCATTGAAATTTTTTTGCAAAACAAAATGGCGGACAACGTTATGAACAGCTGATCGAGTGAAAGCGCTGTTTTGCCTGTTAGATAGTTTGATTAGACTTACGAACTAAAAAATAATCTATACATTTTTAACAAACAGTACAACAACTAGCGACATTTAAACTGTAGAATATCACCAAACGGTGCTTTTTAAATTAGGCAGGCACTGGGCGAAAATTTCATTGTCACTTTGGATGGAAGCCAGATTTTGCAAGTGTCAAAAACGTATGCAAGAGGATTCAAGTTTAATTCGAGATAAAGTTTAACGAAGTTGCTTTGTAACAAAAATAATTATATTATAATGAATTAATATTTCATTAGCTTCGAGGCGTTATGTATATGTACAGTTATTAAAATATTTGTATTAAATCTTTATGCCATGATATCTATTGCGTGATTGAAAAAACAAGTAATTTAAAACACCTAATTCTTAAAACATAAAAAACAGTCCAACGCCTGTGCAAAATCTGTTCGATAAAAACAAGAATATGTCATACATTTCCTAAGATTCATTCAACTCTATGTATTGTGTGTGGTACTATGATGACTCACACATATTGAGTCCGACTTGAGGCACATTTGACATTACAATAATAATATTATCTGGTTTTTATCGGTCGACGTTAATATTTTGAAATATTTAAACACGAACGAAATATTCACAAAAATTCTTCCAGGCATTACACGATCTCCCGTGGTTTCGCGAAAACCCTTTTCTAAAATGTAGTCCAATTTTCGCAATTCTCCTGCGACATAAAGATGACAAGGATACTCACAATATCATGCCCCTGACTTCCACTCCTGACGACCTCAGGTGCCATATATTCGATGGTGCCGCAGAAGCTGTAAGCTCTGCTTTCACCACCGCAGAACTCCTTGGAAAGACCGAAGTCAGTCAACACGATGTGACCTTCGGCGTCCAAGAGGATGTTCTCCAGTTTTATGTCACGGTAGATTATGCCGAGCTGGATGGAGAAAAAATACAAAATTAAATTTTCACATATTGACTCAGCCCTCCCCTTCATTAAGATTTTTGTATATCTGGAGTCGCAGACACACCGATTTTTTTTTATTGAACTGAAATTTCCAATGACATGACTCTAACGCGAGTGAATGTCCGAAAAAGGAATCTCTTGCAAGCCAAAAATTTTATTAGATATCTAGTATAGGTAAGGGAAGTATGTGGCTACAATCTAACCTGATGGTAATCGATTATGTGACCTCGCGTCTTTGGTCACAGAATTCTTGATTATAAAATGCAATTTACTCTCGAATTAATTTCCTACGATGTTATGGGTCACGTAATGCGGAGGGATAAAAGGCATGTGACGAATAGTCAAGTTTGAATGTAGAACTTTCAGGTCAGTCAAAGTCAAAATGTTTTTTTTTTTAAATACAGAATAAGAACTTTCATTATGGTATTTTTTTTAAATTACCAGCGGTTCAGGATGCTGATCTATGGGGAAGAATCCGGCAAGAAAGTTACCTAATATACTATAGAAAGTATTAGAGACGATATGAAGCGGAAAGATGTGGGTCATGAGGGGTGACAGAGAAATATGAACGAACAAGACTGCTTCTACTCCAGGTAAATGGTATACACAATTGCTATCTTAGGGGTTTTCCCCCATTTAGGGAGATAATTTGTACGATAGGATAAACCAATTTGGTTTATTATGTTCATGTACTGAACGATATTACGCTTTATTCGTCATTACCTGAATGAACACCTTAAAAAGTTGCCAGTTTTTCTTAGTGGTTTTTTCCAAATTGTCGTGATTTAGAAGTTTATACCGGTAAAATGTTTAAAGAGTTGGCAAAACTAATGGGACAAGAATATAGAGAATGGTGTTATATGAGGTTTCAAGGCATACCTTATGCAATTGCTGCAGCGCCAATATGATCTCAGCTATGTATATTCTTACTTCGTTTTCATTGAAATGCTCCCTTTGGTACAGATGTGTGAAAAGCTCACCGCCGGCTACGTAATCTGCGGACAAGGAAGAAAAAAACCTTATACGTATGCAAAATAATAGTAGTAAGAGAAAATTAATTTAGTAGATAATTTTTGTTGATGTATAAGTGGAACAGGTATTACAAAAGAAGTTTAATCACCAAGTTTGTTCTTCTAGAGAACCTTCGAAACCGTTCACAAAAAATTATCCTTCACATCTGAGCAAGCGTACGATACCGCTTAACTTTAATGTTATGCCCCAGTAAAATATAACTTTAACAAAACATAAAATAAACTTCAACATCTATGTGAATAATAAACAATGTTTATTTATAGCCATTAACAAGATCAATTTATCAGAGCCGAGATATTACGACAACGTTTTCCCTTTAATCTTTCCTCGTCTGCAGACGAGACCTGTTCTAATCCCTTTCAAATTAACCTATACATTTCAAGAGTTAGCGGATTATCAAACAACCTCTGAAAACACTTAACAGTGCCTTTTTATTAGATTTGATTTTAAAAAAAGGTAGATAGCTAAACCATCTTAATAAAATAAAAACTGAATTAAAATCAGTGCAACCGATGAACAACAATAATGCCGCAGACATACCCACAGTCAACAACACAAAAACATAAAGAGCCTTTAAACTAGCAACATCTATAATTTACCTATTTCAAATAAAATAATATATTTTATTTCATATTATATGTTCACCGATTTTTAGCGAAGTACAGAACTCTTTACACTAAAAGGCCTTGTCTTTAGTAATTACACGAGAAAAAAAAAAGTACAGAAGAAAAGAAAGGTAATCTGTAATTACACCGGTAAAAGAAAAATGCCTTGTATTTAATTACACAAGTTAACAACTAAAACAAGAGTACAGGAGATAGAAAAAGGAAGTTGGTCTGTAATTAAAAAAAGAATAGTAGGCAAAGGTACAGAAAGTAGAAAGAGAAGGTAATCTCATATAAATTTAAAATCCCAACAGAGACCATCCAAGCAACCAACTATAAGGTAGTAGTAAGTTAGGAAAATCCTTGACACACTTGCACCTAGTAAATAGTTGAACTTGAAACGGACGGTAGGAGGACCTTGAGCTGCACGCTTGCATGTGGAAACGCAACGAGAGACACGCCCGACCATCTCAGCATTCGACCTTGGTTGGTGCGATTTAGCAGATGGATGATGCTGTACTTAAGTGCCTCTACCTAGACAAAGATATTGGACATTTGGATGAACGAAAACGCACCTTTAGGCTTTTATATAGGGGATAATACTTTAAAAGTCTTAGTTACACCAATATAGAAGGACATTGGTAACCAAGATAAGATTTTACTTGAGTTATGAGTACCAGGAGACTCACAATAGTTATTGTTATGTACAAAAAGAACTAGTTATATCAGCCACCATTCTTATTAAGTGCAATTTTGAAGTTAAAAGGAATATAAACAAGACAAACAAAAAAAAGTAAATTAAATTTTTAGTAAATTATATGGAACGTTTTGGTATGATTAATTTTGTGTGTCTTGTTAGAGAGAAATATCAAATTAAGTCAAGGCAAAAAGCTGGAGTACCCCAAAACTGGTTACGGTACGTGAGTACCCAATCTCGCATCGTATTCGGTGTGACATCTCTCATAGAGTTTCATAGAGTCCGACAACCGGGATTGGTTGATGCAGCCGTATTAAAGGCCAAGTCTGAACGTTGAGTTATAAAGTATGGAACTAAAAGAGAGACGTCACACCAAATGATGTGGTGTGTAACAGACTTTAAGTCAATCATTACGTTATAGAGTCTGATAAAGGTAATATAATATTGCATGTTTCGCGTCGATCGGTAACCAATTCCCAAGCGGTTGTTTTTGTCATAGACTCAAATGAATTTTATGGGAAAATGCCCATCGGCATCTTCAACGCTTTTAGGAAATCAGGTTTTGTTTTTGAGTCACGTAAGGACGTCCCTTATAAAATGTTTCATGCTTGCAGGACCAAACATTTAACTGCATTAGTTTTGTATAAAAGACCATTTGACAATCTCGGCGGCGCAGTGGTGTGAACAGCTGACTGCTACGCTAGAGTTTCTGGGTTCGATTCCCGACGGGGGCGAAACTTTGTGTTGTTTGCAAGACACATTGTTTTGCTTAACCGTCTTGGATGTTGTATTCTTATCTAAGTAGTATATACCATATCGTTGCTCAGTGCCTGCGATACAAGATTATATCTTGTTGCAGAGCAGAGTCAATGCGTGTCGTGATATATTTATTATCATTATTATTTAAAAATCAAATTTAAAGTTACCATTAAATAAAATTTAACTTCCGTCCATCTAAAAATAAATGTGAATGTCAAACAAAGCGCATACATTGATAAATAATAAAGGTAACACATACATACATACCTGCGGTTAAAAGTTCAAGCTTATATGAATAGAATATTACTTCAAAGTATTCGAAACACACTACGGCGGATCGATTACGAAGCGGATAGCTCACGAAACGGAGAAAATATTCAACTAGCTTTTTGTGTGAAAAATCTAAAATTACTTAAAGAAACAGATCGACGATGAATTGTAATTAAATACTGGTGCTATTCATTATTATAGGCTGTAAGGTGCAAAAAATATTCATTTTGCTTTGTTACTTTAGAATGGAAAAGATCTCGAGGAACGCAAACAAAGTTTAGTTCGTACTAATTTGCATCAAGCTGGGAATCCAACTCCCCCTATCCTTACAATGAAGCTATCAAACCCATAATGCGGGTGTCCACAAAAAACCCATATCAGTTTCTAATGACAATAAAAACCAACATCACCACCCCCTTTTCCCCTCCCCCCATCGATAACTATCAAACACCTGTCGATGCATAAATCAATAGCCACTTCATATTAAATAACGAGGCAATATTCCCTCTAATATTAAATAGCGACCAGCCCCGGCTTCGCTTGTATTACATACATTTAAACATGTCTCTTGAATTACTATATCTATTAAGAAAAAACCGCATCAGAATCCGTTGCGTAGTTTTAGAGATGTAAGCATACATAGGGACTGACAGATAGCGGGAAGCGACTTTGTTTTATACTGTGTAGTGATGTGAAAGTTTTGATGTTACTCAATCAAGCGGAGCCGTGGAGCCGAGGGTGTTATTTGGATATCTGGTACATATAGTTTAACACCTTCATTAAAACCTAGGATCATTTTTATCCCGTAAAAATGGTATGTTCCTAAGAGATTTTTAAAATAAAAACAAAATGTAATCGCGAAGTCGCTTGCAAAAGCTACAATTTCTTTGTAAAAACATATGTATGTATGTCTGTATACGTATGTATGTAATGTCATAACCTTCCTTTGTGTGCGGCGGTGTCAGGCAATAATGGAAGTTAATTAATAAATCCAACCAATGATCGACTTTAATACTTTCCATTTTGTTTTGTTTCCTTCAACTGCTCTTAGATTTGTTAGTCTAAGGCACAGGAGATTTGCCGGTCTAAATATATGAGTATGAATTTATGAAGGTTATAATAGAAGAGGAAGACTAAGAAGTGGATGGACTCAGAGTTAGAGGCTAATGTTTATTTTACATTTACTAAAATGACACTGTAATAAAAAACCTATTAAAATTTCCTTTAGCCTACAAAAATGTTGACCATTACGAATTGAGTTTCCGATTTGTTAGTTTATTATTTTACTTTATACTGACTTCCACGAGCAGGTGATTAATTTGTAATTTATTCGTTTGAGTTTTTCAGGTGCACAGCCCGACCAGATTACCCGCTACCGCTGCCGCGCCCGCCACCTCCTACGGTTTAGAGCCGCGGTAATAATCCCACAAAGCCTGTACAATAGAACACGTGCAAACTAAACAACAATGGCGGATTCGACGGACAGCCAGTGCCAGCAGCTAAGGTGGGAGAAAAAGCGCAAAACAGCTCCGCATTATGGCGGCTCAAGGACTGAATTACGTTCAGGTTATGAAGTTCCTATTAAACTAGCCAGCTACTTTGTTTGTGTAGATTTCTTTTTTTTTTATATCCCCGAGGAACATTTTTTCAGGATAAAAAGTATGTATCCCATGTGGTAATCAAGGTGATGAAATATCTGTCTGCCATTGCAATTTCATTCAAATCCCTTGATCACTTTAGTTGTTTTTGCGACAAACATCAAACACACCTTATACACGCAAATCTATATCAGTTACAGTAAAAACTGTTTACTAGGCAAAACTACACTGTAAGATCTCTACAATTTTGAAAATTCTTGTTTTATAAATATGAAAAAATTCAAACTATTTTTTTTACAATAAATATCCAGGGACGTACAAAATCGAAATGTTACAATATTGTAAAACCACAATAACAAGTCACTATATTTTTCATAACAAGCGAAGCCTCACTCGACATCATACAAAAGGTTAGTAGCACAAAGCGAAACTTAAAAGCATCGAACAAAAGTTAAATTTAACGATCCGCCATTAGAAAAAATCGTGAGGTGAAACTTCAAAAAATATATTTATTTGCAGGTCAAGGTTTCTGAACATTCGCATATACTCGTAAGTACATACACTATACCTCAACAATGGTCATTACACATTTGGCAATGCGAAAAAAATAATAATGTGACATCGTATTTGTAAATTTTTTACGTGTCTGACACAAAATAAAAATGTTTTTTGTTTTCTCTTTCCAACGGTTGCGGAATTGCTAATTGGTTTATTGTTACCATTTTTTTATACATAGGTACTTGTTAAAATGCTTAATTTCTAATCTGCACACTAAAATAAATTGATAATTTGTTTAACACCAAAATTTTGGAAAAAGCAAACTTTCTACTTAGGACCATGTTTATCCATTTAACCGTTTGATAAATTTTTGGAAATCTTAGTAAGGAATATACTTGAACACTAATTACATATTATAAAAGCAAATGTAGTTATTTTTGTTAAATCTTACAAAGATACTTTGGAAATTTAAGAAAGAAAAATCACAAAATCTTGTTATTAAAAGATTGACAGTAAGTACACCGGTGTGGTATCTGACAAACAGTTAAAACTTCCTGTCAAAGTGTAACAGTACCATAACTCGTTACTAGTTTCACAACGGATGAATATCGATTATTTTTATTCGGCACAATCGATTTATTTACATTTCTCTTAGTATTCGGCGCGCGGTCGTTTGGCAAATTTGGCACTGCCCGGACCTCACGGATTAAAAGAATACAGTTTTAATTGACAATTATATTCGGTTGTGGCTTGGCATGTAAATTATAGAGGGAGCCTTCTGGAATGCAAGTCGGTAAAGCTTTTTGCTCAATCTAGTGTTGTTTTATTAATAAAAATCAGAATATTAAAAATCCACAATGATTAAAATTTTCGCGTTTTTTATTTTATTTATAACGGATGAATAAATACAAAAAAAGTATTTAGTTTCTCAATAAAGCCATTAAAATTGGTGAAGTTGTTCAGACGTAACCAACCGTGGTAGCAGAACACAGATACTGACATTATTACAATAAAACAAATAAATTAGTTCCTATTTGTCCAATACACCAATTTAATATGACCAGTTCTCGTGAAATATCTCAAAATTCATACATTCAAGTAATCTATGAAGATCTTTATTTTCTTATAAAGAGATCTAACAACGAAGATCTAAAATTTAAGATCAATAATTTGAAAAACAAGTCAGCCAGACATTAGTTAACGTTCGAAAAACTCATTACCGTAAACAATAAATAAGCAAAGACAAAGGAAAAAACTAATTAGTATTAATTATTTTGGTTATTCGAAAATTTTTGCTAACGATCCGCTTCATATTTCAAAATATGTATTTAGTTTTTTTTTTGTTAGTTACCTACAAGTTATATACCTAAATGATAAAGCATGTCTGTTCGGTTCTAAACAGTTGAACCGATCTTAACGAAATATAGCAGGGAGATTTTTTCTTCCCTACATCTTTTCCTGTTAGTTCCTTTTTTTGATCATTACAAAGTTGTTTCTTTTTTTTCAACTTTTATTTTTTCCAAAGCTTTTAAAAGAATTTTTCAACATTTTTTTTTTTTTTTTAACTTTTTTCAACTTTAAAAAATGTATTACATGTACAGTAGGCTAAGCAAACAAAATTCGGGTTTGGTCCGTCAATCAGTAGTAAGGAGTACAAGCAAGCGGGTCAAGGCGGATTTACGCAAGGCACCTACATAGCAACCGCTAGATTAATCAAAATAACACCTTATCGCAATGCGAATAAAATACATATTAATTGAATTTAGTTATGCTGTTTTTCTATTGATCTAATAAAATTGTAGGTTGCATTATTATTTTCGCTACATTTTACTTGAAATTCAAACCGTAAAGTCTATTAGCAAAATAAATTTAATATAATAAAATATGATTGTAATAACGTAAAGAATATACAATAAAAGTAAAATCAACTTTTGTAAAGTCGAGTTATTTATATACCTTTACAACATTGGAGGTCAAAATGTCGAAGCGCCTATTGCTTTTTAATTTTATTCATTTTTGTCTAAATATAGCTTTAAAATCCCATGACCTTAACTGATATCATTTTTTTTCCTATTACCTATAAACGAATAAAAAAAATCATCATATAAATCCTTTTTGGATGTCCGTTCTATTAGATAAGAAAAAATATATTTTTCTTTTAATAAGAGCTGTGGATTTAGCGCGTTGAATAAAATGAAATATAAATCCTATTTTTTTTTTTTGGAATTGGTAAAAAATAGATATGCTAATTGATTTTCTTAGCATCGCAAAGGACATACAGGACGTTATTTGTATGATCTTGGTTTAAAATAAACATTTATTGTTGTTTACATAAAGTAATTAAATCAACGAGTTAAAAACCGACTACAGTATATTTATATATTTTTTTTTAATCCGTAATTTTATCAAAGTTGTTTCTTCGAAAAGATTTTCATAATCATTTTATTATTAAAAGGGTTTTGCATTTTTTTTCAAACATTAAATAATTTCGTCCAAAAAAAAAAAAGAATAAAAATTAGAAACCATGTTTTCGTTGGATATACTTAATCTTATTTAGTTTTTATACGGTTGCAAGACAGTTTTTTTTAAATCAAATTATTTGCTTATTGCATCCTCGAGCAGTACATAAAAATACGTACAAACATAAATCCAATTAGATTAGATATCTAGGATTTGATACAATTATAAACCTTGACAGTATTTTAAATGGGTCAAGTATCAATTTATCGTTTACGAATAATTTCAAAACGTCTCTTCATTACAGTATGTGACAGGTGGGTTTTTACGTATGGATCTATCAGTGGCAATACTGTCATACAAGCCCAAAAGCCCGGCTTGCCCTATCGAACCAAGGTAAGTTCGCGCCCTGGTTCATTCATTACTTTTCAAATCAAATAACAATATGCTTTGCATAGCATGGTTCAAAATTACGAAGTGTAGATTTAAGAGTAATGAGGCAATAAGACATTTATCGAAATGAATTATAAAAACTACAATAGCGTATCTCTCGGCTTACCCTATTCTAAAATTCACTCCACTGCCACGCCACTGGGATCTATATGTAAGCGCTAAACTCCATACAAAAACCTTTCCTATCAATTTTAATATAATATCTTTAAGACTATAAGCCATAGATCAAATGATCTTTGTTTGTATTACGGATGTTTTTTATGTTTGTTAGGGGACGAGTCATTTTCTGGTCATGCTAAATAATAGCACAAAATATTTAATACACATTAATCAATCTCGCATACATACGACCCAAGCCCTTAAGTAACCTAGACTTCGCTATTGTCTCTATAGTTACTAAAATGCCTAAAAATATCAAACACCATATCTATAAAACCATATATATAGTAGTTCTTACCTAAAAACCTACCTTAAAAACCTAATTAAAATACGGAACAACCACGGAGTAACCATTATTTATCAAATAACATAAAAATTAACATATTCAACACTTTAAAAAATATATAATAATTCTTATTAAAAATTTTACAGAGAGAGAGTTCAAATTGTGACCTTAGGAATGTTCCGACCTCTTGAGGTCAGGTTTATTGAACACATTGACCTAAAGGACGAAGGTTTGTCATGTCATAACTACTTACAATTTTGAAACAATTTGCAATTTTTGGAGGGCAAAAAAAACTTAAAAGTTAATACGAAATGTAACCTTTTATAGCTCTGCTTGTAATAAAATCGAATCGCAACTTATTGACAAATATTTTTGTCTTAATTGGTGTTAATAAGCTAATCATTCTGATTAAAATCCAATAACACAAATGAAAACCGCATCAAAATCGATCCATTAGTTTAGAAGCAACGTTACAATTACAGACACACCTTTCCTTCCTGTGTCGCGCGATTTCTAATGAAAATATATGTAAATCGTTATTTTTAAACTACCTTTCAAAACTATACAAATACTTCTAAATGAAAAAGTAACAAAAGATTCAAAGGAACAACAAAAAAATCGTAACAAGACAAAGCAAATCCTTTAATATAATTTTGTAGGGCAAAAGTTCATAAAACCTGAAGGTACACGAAACAGATTTCAGGGGTGGCTATCTCCTGAAAAAGGTCGTTCGTTGCACTAGGCGACCTGTAGGGTCATGCCTTGCCTAAATCGATTTTATAGAGGTACCAGGATCGTCTAGGTGCGTGACATGCGGATTGATGACCCTGTTTCACAAGAGTTTCTCGATCAAACAGTATAATATAAAATCCTGTAATAATTTTCCAATATTATGGACTTTTTTTTGCAAAGAGGGAAGGGGGGGTCTTTATTTTACAATTGTAGGTGAATTTTTTTTTATTAAAAATTCTTACAAAGTTAATAACTTTGTATGCAGGAGTTAAATTTAATACGACTATCCAATTTTTAAAAAAACATCATCATTTAGAGTACGCTTAAAGGATGGAAATAGACTACTGTTTTGTCTGATAAAATACGTAAATTTGGATTACGAAGGGAACGAAGTCGTGGGCAAAAGCTAGTAATTTACATAAATAATTTGTGAAACTTTGCCAAAGTTCGATATAATCAGCATTTCGTGCCCAAAACTCCTCGGTCACATATTTGGCTGTTAAAGGGGTTTAGTCTTTTTACGTAAATTTATATATTTGCTTAACAGAAGCCCATAAACTAAATAATTATTGATTTAACTGGTGAAGATTCATTAGTTACTTTGAATTAACACAAATCAAATTAAACATTTTCTCGTAGGTTTTTCTCTCAAAAAACCATGTTTTTTTATTTATTTAATAGGATCCTCAACAGGTACAACATTTAATTTACGACAGTATTTCCATTATATTTGCTCTCCCAATTACAGAGAAACACAACATTATCATAGTGACATTGCTCAAATTATAAATTTATTATTATTTTGATTTATCTAATAAGAAAAATCAAACACTTATTTCTTTGGTGCTAATGTTTCTATAATATCAGGATCACATCAATATCAATCTTCAATTTTTTTTTAAATCTCACCAGTTGTGATATCAACAACTGTAAGCTTGAAACACACGATTGTGTTGTGGCGTGTCGTGATGCGTCAGAATCATTAATCATATTGTGCATATTATATTATATCGGTTTCATACATGTAGTATGGTTAGAGACACACTACCCTGCGACACGAACTCCAATAACTATCTCTTACCATATAAAATGTATGAAACTGATACGCTCTTCTGATGCAACACAACAGTGTATTTCTGTAAGGCGTGCCGGGCGTGAATCGATTACGGGTCGTAACCGAAGAGTGCGTTACACTCCGAGTGATGACCCTTATTTACACTTGTCTAAAAAGGTCTTTGCACCGAGCCGGGCTAAGGTTGCCGGGGGCTGGTGGTGCCTTTATTGAAATACTGTTCTGTTAATCATAGCGTTACTTAATCTCTGTTAAGATTTACTTATTAAACCGCAATTTATAACAGGGTGAAATCACACTTGTCAGCATCGATCAGCATTATATGAATGGGAATTCGTTTGTTTGTATGGTGATGCGTAAGCAGCGGTAAGCAACATAACAGCTCGCTGATTCCACCTTTATAGTCTCGGACCTATGCGAAAGCACGGCGGACGAGCACATAATCGAACATACAACATAATTATTTCTGAACTGAAATATACATTTCAATCTTTGAATCTGGGCAGTCCGTTTCGGGAAATAATACATTTTTTGAAAATTTCATAGACAATCTCCGAATGGCAAAGGGTGGCCCATCGTAGAGAGGAGCGTTTACTCCACCTAATGGTAAATTGAATCTGTCAATTCAAGGAAGACAACATATGTCAATTTAACCTTATACCTTATCTAACTGATACAAAGAATTAGGTGATAAGACAGAGCATAAATCTTGTCGATTTCTCGCTCAACCCTTCCTCTATAAATGAAGGTGAGTTTATTGTGTACTCGTATATATACTTGTATGTATATACAGTATTTAACAGTCAAGGACGTACCTGACAAACGATCTAGATTTTTAGGTCAACATTGTTATCAGTGAGGACGGTGGGAGGACGTGGTAGCTCAATTTGTTACGTGCCTTGGTTAACCGACCGATCGAGGGTTCGAGTCTCAGGTTGCCGCAAGTTGTAGCTGCTATGTTTCTCACTGTGCCCGTATAGTGGTGACAGATTAACAGATTAGATAACATGCGAAATGCGGTATTTAACATCTCCGCTTACCTCTCTCGAGGCAATCATTACGGCTTATTATGTTATGTTTATTTGTTATCACATGTTTTTGTGTTATGTTGTTTAAAACAAAACTTAAAACATGAATATATAATATTTTTATACTAAAACTTGACCTATTTACTTTATTATATCATATACCTACATTTACAGATATATGAACAGCCAGTGAGACTATATTAAGTACATAATTTACCACATGAAATAACACAGTATTGTTTTAAAAAGAACTACATATATAATTTACAAGTAACTTGACAAGTAGACGAGAAAATTAGTGAAAAGTGGTTGTAAATAAAATTTACAGCCGCTCTACCAGCATTAATATTGTGTGTACCCTAACCATGACATGTCTACGTACCTAAAGCTGAGTGTACCATGTATGTTACATCTAAATATTATATGTTATATGTTTCAATAACCATGTGTCTGATGTACCAACTGAATGACTAGTAAAAAATGCCTTTGAGCTAAAAAAACGTTTTTAGCAATAGTTTTTATCTTTAGCCAAATGTGTCTATTATTCTTAACATCCTGTTAGTATTAAATTAAAAAAGAAATATAAAACCAGATTTAGCACAAAAATACAAGAAGAAATTAATAACATTCAGTACACAATACAAAGGAATTGCACTAAGCAAACTATCCCCAAACATCTTGTACGCTTTGAAAGTCGTTGTTTGATTTTCAGATTCAAAAACAGAGATGTCGCCTAAAAATAAATGTATCGAGCGAAAACTCTAACAAGACACTACTCGTGGTGAGGTTACTTGGAGAGGAAAAAAAAAACTTCTGCACATAACAATACAATATGTGCAAATGGAAGTGGTGCCAAGAACGCAACGGCAGTCATTCTGCGTAGTTACAAAACAACGACGGCAAAAACGCAATTTATCTTTTTCTGCATTAAAAATTGGTACTGGTTTAAATAACACTTGATAAAGTATTTTAAGAAACTGGTAAGCTTGTAGAAAATTTTGTTAATGTTAGTTGATTTGGCTGATGTATTCTAGAGTCAAAATAAATGTAATTAGATGGCCGCCACAAATGTCCGCCATAATAAACTTCTGGTAATTGTATCACAAAAAAGCCCGCAAAGATAAAATATAACTTACCTAAAATAAGATGTAGTTTAGAGTCAGTTTGGAAGGCGTAGTGAAGTGTCACGAGAAAGGGACACTCTCTAACCGCTTCTAACACCTGTAAACAAAATAATAACATCACAACATAACCTGCTAACATTAGAAACTGTATTTTTTAAATAAATGTAATTACAGACATTTGTGTAAAACAGGAATAGAAGCTACTCAAAAACAGAACCTTGTGACACACCATATTGATTTTTATTACACTTAAAACCATAATTGATATGACTTTAATTATATTTCCAAGTAATTAGATGGTACGACATCTATAATTGATATTGTGTTTATTTTAATGGACATTAAAAGTCTAAATAACTTTTTTAACGATCATACAATACACTAGTTGTTAATTATGGCTTTAACCGCATTCAATTTAAAGCATGTTTGAATATTATGAATTGTTTTTATGTAAAAGAGTAAAAGAGAAAATTATATTTTTATCCATTGCAAGAAAGACAGATTTAAACTAAGCATTTTTTTCAAGGTTCAACAGTAACAAGATCAACATTATGTTTTTAAATTAGCTGTGTAGTAACGATATAATTGCTGTAATAAAATCGTATCTATCGTTAGCAATCAGTAGACTTATTACTTTAGCCTTACGAGGTTATTTAATTGTGTTCTTAATTAATAGTTGAATAACGTATTTAGGTCTTCTTCTAGTTTATTTGTGTGTATTAGTTCTGTAGGCACCTACTGTATTTCATATGACTTGCCCATACTTTGACTTGGTCAGAAACAAACTACATACTTGCATCAAAATGTTACATTCATACACAATCTCACACTTTTGTCCCAAAGGCAGATACTACATGTCGCCATCCAAAAAGATCCACACACACTTTTCGACACCTCCACAACCTCGCAACTCATCTTACATACACGCACCCTTACAGGTACTTTTAACCATGATCACAATCATGATCATGAGCAAACAAGCAGACAGTTCACCTGATGGAAAGTGATACCACCGACCGCCTATTGACAAGAATATGCCAAAAATAAACCAATGCACCTTAACCTCTATATGATCAACGGCACAGGTAGAGGTTAAGACGTTATACATACCGTGCCTTTTTAAACATGCTCAACAACCCCAATCCATCGAACCGAAGTCGCATCGAACAGTAGAAATATATATAGGAGAATGTGTATTAGAATATGTATGATAAATAAAAACTCACTTGTCTCTCGGTCCTAGTGTGTTCCGCAGTCTTTAATTTCTGTACTATAGATGCTTTCTTCAATACTTTCATCGCGTATAGTTTACCTTCGTCTATCCCGAACCTTTTCCTTACTAAAAACACTTTGCCGTATGCTGTAACAAAAGAAAGAAACATATTAAAAACTGTAAACAATAATCAACAATTACATACACACACATAAACTCACGCCGCAGTCCCTCGAGACGGGTTGGCGGAGTTGCTTGCTACACACCGCTTTTCGCATGTTTAAGTTGAGTCCCAGTGTGACAGGTCACGAATCTGTCGCCACTATCCGGGCACATTGAGAAACATGGCAGCTTCAACTTACCATTACATACATAAATAAAATAACTATAGTCAAACATTTTTTAGCGTGTAATATTTGTCTAGCAATAATTATTTTCTGTTGTATCGTCTTAAAAAAAGAGTAATAAAATAATACTGAACAAGATTTTTTAAAGAAGTTCGAATACAATGATCCGCAATAAACCTCTACGTTAAAATAAATCTTATTTCTCACACGTAAAAGTGAAATCATCAAAGTAATTATATCTGCATAGACTGTACGATAGAACACAAGTACATGTATCCAATTTAATAAGTACTTAGGTATGTTATGGGAAATGGGTGAACTTTATAGAAACAATGTCTGAAATTAACACTGTATCTTGATTTTTTTTCAGAATCAAGTCCGGTGCAGAGCATGCGTTTGAAGAGATTAAATTTTCTAGACAACAGTTTACCTATATTTATAGTAATCAAATTTAACCCGGAATTAATTACCTCGGTCTTTTAAGAAAAGAAAAGATTTATACCTTTATTCGAGTTTATAAGTTGCTATTAAGTAGACATAGTCATTTCAATGTCTTAAGTAGTCATTTCTATTTGTACCTCTTCAAGTCGATAATAAATAGGTATTTTCTGGGCCAACATTTTACTACACCTTCAGTCACACGTACAATCAGATGAAATAACAAAAATCTTTAAATTGTAAAGTAAGATAACTATAGACAAGCAATTTTATGAAAAAATTTAAATTTTTGTCAAAATATTTATTCAATATTTTTTAATTTTTGTTCTTTACTATCTATTACGGGAAGCCGACTCGCGCTTTACCGGTATTATCCAATTTCCTATAAGAATCTCGTACATATAAAACCCGAAGGCGTCGACATGTCGTCGCATTACTAACGTCATGCATGTTGTTTGATAACTGACCTATCGCAACGAGACAGCTGCGTAACCATGGTAACCGGATACATCCGGAGATCACCCCGGATGGGATGCAGGTTTTTGGGTTGAATACTTTGTGGTTAGAATAAAGAAAGAAATTTATTTTTCTTGTATCAAAGCATACAGGATAATTTAAAAAAATATATTTTTCAAAAATAAATTGTCAGTATAATAGAGCTAAAAGAAATATAACCTAAACAAACAACAGATAAAAAGCACAATTAAAAAAAATGTTGAACATGTTATTTAATTAAAAATTAAATTTTAAGATTTTTCCTTTTAAAGTTGCACTAAGCAAATAGTGTGATTAAATAATCTTACGAAGCTTATGGGTTAATTCGTTTCAGCTATTCCAAAATACCTACTGTAGATTTAAAAAAAAAACCAATTGTTATTTAAATATATAATTTCAAACCACAAAAACAGACTTTTCACTGTAGGAATCCATACATAATAAAAATAACAATTGTACATTCGATTTTCTTTCCCTACTATTCCTTAAGGATTTATTGACCTCCGAAATTCGGAGGTTTAACGCACCCTATCCTGGAGGACAAGTCCGCATCAATATGGTTCATTACCCTTAAAGCCGAGAAGGTCTTTTAGACTGTAAGTGTGCTGTCCAGTAAAGTAGTAGAGAAGGTGGATTATGGAAAAATTCGACTGTTTCTTTGAGTCGACATCGTTTTCCCCCTGGTATTGCAAACGTTTATAGATTGCGGTGACTGCTTACCATCAGGCGACTTTGCTACCTTTGAGACATTAAAAAAAATGCAAAAAAAATTGTGACTCTTTTGTGCATTCTAAACTTCGAATAAAAGTATCAACATGTAACGGGAAGTATAACTTATATTAGTACACTGTATCCAGCTGAGTTTACAGACTATGGTACAAAATATCAATGAGATATTAAAACCAGTTGACGAGCCAACCAGTAAATAGTCAGGAAGGCCATAATTTTAATCTAATGTTTTAAAGGTTTAAAGAATTGAAACGTTTATAAAGACAATACACCTATAAGTACATCATGTACTAAGTAAAACAAAAAAAAAATAGCACAAAACGTTCGTTTGCCATGACACTCTATAGGAAAAAGGCCTATATATCTACTAATGTTACATTATATACGTATATCCTTTGTCTTAGGTAACTTTATATCATTCTTAAAGCATTAGTAAGTAAATAAATACTCAAGTTTGTGTTTTACTTATTGACTAACAGATTAACATACAAAAGCAAATACAACATACCATATTTAGGTATTGCTTAGATATTAAAGTGGTTTATAAGGGGCCTTTTGTTAGTTACGTAATGGTCCCGGGCGAGGGGAGGGGGGGTTAAAAACTCTACATACCCCTAGTTAGGGGGGCGGGGGTGTTAAATAAATGTTATTACAGGGGTCAAAGAAATCGCCACACGTTATTAATGAAAGCTCCAAATTTCGCCAGGATTTTTTTAAACCTAAGATTCGATAACAAACTAACCCGCTGCTAAGCGACGATACAGTAAATGTATGCCATGCTTGCCTAGCAACATTCCAATTAACATAACATATAAACTTCGTATAACTACTTGTACTACTTTTGTGAACATTATTTTATAAATCCAAAAGTTATCAAATATATGTATGTCGTTCGCAAAATACTTCACATAAAGTGCGTACTAACCTAAAAATTATAAAATGAAATCCACCAAAATCTATACAGTGCCGAGCAAGGTAAACGTCCCCACGTTACTGGAACATCTGCCAATACTTGTACAAAAAACCGTACCACCTGGCCGGCACGGAATACAACACTACCAATTTACGAAGACCCCCGATCTCATAGTGAATACTATAGAAAACTAGACCTAACGCTGTCCAAGTCGTGTATAAGGCGATGCATTTTCATACCACCCATTGTAATTTGAAATCTATCGCACTAAAAATTAGAGTTATTTGTCAATTACAAAAAAAAAATGGCTTCCTTTCCGATGATGCTACTTACACAATGGACTCTATTGTTAAATAGAATAAGGGCTAAAGTTAATTGATTCGCAAAAAATGCGGGTTAATTATTTATAATAAAGAAAGGATGACTAACGAACCACCCAGTTTTAGGCTGAAGCTTTCCTAATAACGGTCTCTTAAATGGCATGTTAACAACCTTTGGTTAAAAAGTTTTATTGTCATTATTAAACACATACTTAAAACCAGTCATGGTTGAACTCTCATTTAAATTGCAAATTGTATGTTATTTTATGTAGCTCGGGTTTTTGAACTGTTGCTATGCCATAGTAATTGACCCCCTAAGGGTACGTGATGAGGTAGCGACAATCTAAGATACAGGTTTTGTAAGCAGGTGACCAATGGCATTATTCACTGGACCATGTAGATTAAAGTTAAACCAGTGATCTCCAAGCCAAAGACAACGGTAATAAAATAGACCTAGGTTTCTAAGCGATTCACAATTAAATATACGTGATCAAAAGAAATTAAATCAGCATTTTAAATACAAATAATACAGCGTTAAAGTAAAACTATATAATTAAAAATGATTCAAAGAATCATTTCACATTCCTGCCATTTAATATTGTATTAAAATGCAATCATGAAGTACTTCGGTTCTATAGGTACGTAGAAATGGACTCTATTTATAATTTTCTTTAGTTTTAAATACAGATGTAGGATAAAAACCGATAGGTCGTGATAAAATAGATGCGCTTGCGCACAGGTGGCGGACTCGAGGCGACATTGCGTGCATTCTTCAATCGAACACGCAACCAACCGGACGTCTCGTCGAAACGAACGCATGCAAATTTCATGCATTCACCAAGGGTGGATGGCAAATTAAGTCGGACGATTTAAAGGGGAAAGCTAACTAACGAAATTTTTGTTAGCTTGGAATTTTTACTGGTCAAATTCTAAATTGAAAGATTGCCAACTAAAATAAAATAAATTTATGAAAACGATTTACAACTCTATACTGACCAATTTATAAAAATAGATTCTTCTTTTAAAAATGGCAATCACAATTACTGATTTCACTATCTTTTAAAAACAATTGATAAAGCACCGAGCCAGCATTTACCGAGTGGTGATTCAATTTTGTTTTTTTTTTTTATCGAATCGAAAATACCGTAAAAGGTTTCAGATGGGATTTTTATCTTATCTGAGGAGTTTGGTTGGACATATGGTAACATTCCTGTAAAGCAACGCCCCTAACCGATGACTGACATTGAATTTACGAACAGTTTACCATTAACATGGGAACAATCATGCATGGTTAATTTAATTTAACCCTTTTTTTCACTAGTTATCACAATATTATTTTATTTTTCAATATCCACTGATGAGGATGAGAAAAATTATGAGTGTGTAAAAAGATATTTTTTTAAATTTTGAAACACTCACACGCTTTTTCGAAAGCAGCTGATAAGTTAAAATAAAATTGTAAATCTCATTCTTTACAAACACCTAATGTATATTTAATATAAAATAAATTTTTCAAACTCGTTAGCGGTTTAGACAGCTTGAATGTGTTTTTTGGTCGGTTGCGAATGATTTCGCCTTTTAATATATTTCGTAAAATAACGTGTCAATCGTGTAATTAAGCTGTCGCAACTACCTACATTAAGGTCATTTATTGTATTGTATGTTATTTAGTTAAGGATTTAGGTCATACAGAACAATCATGATAACTATGTATTGACTTTACCTCATAACCTAAATAACAACTTTTTTGAACTCGATCAAAGTACTTTTAAAATAAAATGTTTCATTTGTTGAAACGTAGTTACATCTTTTTAACGAAAACTAGCATCTCGTGGGAGGAAGAAACAAAATAAACCACTAGAACTACAATGATAAACAAATACAAAAACAAACGGATTTAACCTAATACGAATTGCCAATTAACAGAAACAATTAAATACGATTGTAGTAAAGCTTATTTTTATGCCAAATTAAAAGTCAGTACAACAAAAAAGTAAAGCACCTTGGAGGTACCAGGGCGGCATAAGGTCATAGGAGTTTGTTAGGACGTCGGGCGCGCGGGTAACGACCGGGCACCGCTAGCTACGCACCAGTTTCGGGGGTCAACGACCGTCGTCGGCGAGGACGTTCAAGCCCACCTCCTTGCTACTCATTCAATCCTGGTACTTGGCGAAATTTCCACGTGAGCTTTTCGACATTGAAAACGCAGCTAAAATCCAGAAAGCTTCTTTCCTTATGAGAAATAATAGTTGAATGGACTCTATAATTTTATAGGAAAAAATTACAATCAAGTCCACTTGTTCATTCAACTTTTGTGTCAAATTCTTTGACTTATGTTTTGTTATGTTATGTTTTGTTGTTATTTATTGAAAAATCGACCGATAAGCATTACCTCTAGCACTGAATAGATATTGACAAAGGTAACGTATACCCACGATAGTCGTAAACACACATCAGTATGACGTGTTTTCTCTCAAATTAGTAGGTAATTAGGTACATATAAGAGAGAAACTTCCTACGCCTTCCACGGTTTCAAACTAAACAGTATATTTTCACTGCCATTCACGATTTACCGTATCGTATCTTAAAGGCTATCATTAAATCCTTTACGCACGTGTCAACTGATTAAAAGGTCGTTAAACTTCAATTATAATCTAGCATAGAATGATTTTCCTAAACAACCATTTCTTTACCTACCTAATAGAGTTCAAATAAAATTATATTCGAAAATCAATTACACAACAAACATTAAATAAAGTTTAAATTAATTCTGTTATTCTTTCCTGTTTCGAGCAATTTCATAAACTAAATAATACTCCTTGTCTAGACATCGCTAACAAAGAATAACTCAAGTCATACAATTTGTTTAGAAAATCATTCGGTTTATTTATAGCATACCAATTTACATCTACACAAGAGTACAACAAAAATACAGTCATACATTCTATGCAAAGACACACACAACTCACTACAAATAAAAAGTGCAAAGTGTAGAATTTATGTCGGAACATTTTTCTTTAAAACACCGATAATTAAGTCAAAATTCCGTTAACTTAAAAAAGTTTTTAGATCCATTAATGAAATTATATTTTTCTTAAAAATTACTCGACCACCAAATTTAAGTTGGGGATGATACCGCGACAAGCAATCCCAGATTCTGTATTTTATGTAAGTATATCAACATGTTTCTAAAATAATCTAGGGTGAGAGAATGCCATAAAGCTCATTTCACCATGTACGAATTAAAATGACATTGAATACCAGTAAACCCAATATATTCTCATATATAATTACATAAATTTTATATTTTCTTTAACAAAATGGAGTCTACGTTCTTCTCCTTGTCAATTACAATCTATTTAGCGGTTCAGGCTTGAAAAGGTAACAATAAGACACATAAACTTTCGCATTAATTATAGCACAAACGACTCAACTAGAAACATCTTAAGATGATTTACTATTTTAAATACTTCATTCACAACAAGATCGAATAGGTCATCAATGCCAACGTCATCATGGTTAATACTACGTCAAGTCACGACATCACAGTAAATAAATTGACTGAATACCAGTCATGTAATAGCCGATAACGCGCTTTAATATTATGACAAATACTGTGACGTCCCATACTTGACGTCCGAATTGCAATTATCAGAAGACCCGATCAAATCTCAAGCGCACGGCCTGCGGTGACGCAAAGTTTAGACGCATTGAATAATCCCATAAAATAATGAAAACACAAAATCATCAGATGCTATAAAAATTAGGGTCACGTATCAAGCTAAACATCACAAGTCCAATATAGACCTTATGCTGTTGGAATTAAGATCGGTACGATATCCAAACCGTTTAGGTTGATGTTTAGTCGTGTGTTTAAAAAGTACCATAATAGTAGGGTTTATAGCGGCTTTACACCTTGAGGCATGCCTCGCCATTCGAAGAAGGTCATGAGATGGTTTACAAAGGCGTCTTAAGCCATCCGAGGGCACTACTCCTTCAACACGATGGCCCACTAGGATGACCAACTCCGAATGGCTGAGGATGGCCCATCGTATAGACGAGCTATTAGACTTTACATCTAATTTAAAATAGAAATATATATAATAATAACCACATCACGACAAGCACATTGACTCAGCCCTACAGTAATATATATGAGTAATTCAACGAAAAATTAACAAACACTAATTTGGCCCTAAAGAAAACTAAGATTGGACACAAATAGATTGTAAATATAATACTTTCCTCCGAACTCTCTAAAACGAAGGTTGAATCATGGGTTAGGAATGCGATTTCAAAGAGTGACCGTTACCAAAATTGACACGAAAAAAATATTTCTGTGACAACATTTACGTCACAAATTTTGTAACCGAATCGTAGGTTTTGTTATGCATTTAAAAAGAAACGAAAACAATTTTCAAATGACATGGATTCGCCAATTGAGATTGTGTAATTTATTTTAAACCATGCTGCTACGTACTTTATATGATTGGAACGTACCTGATGATTATGTCATTTTTAATGACATTTACACAGGTTTTTAATTTTTTCAAAAGTCCGAGAAGCATTATTAGCAGGGTTGTAACTATCCCGGCAAATGTAGGTATCCTCAAGCATTACATTTTGCCCTATTCAAATCAAGAGTCTCTATACTCCAGTAGGCATTTTCTAGGCTAGCATGCTACACCTTCGACCGCATCGTTTGTCATCAGATAAGACACTTTTTTTGTTTTGCATTCAGTTTTGCCTCAATTATTTAATATTATTATTTAATATTCAAACATTCTCGAAGTCTTCGGTAAAGCTCTTGTATATATATAAAGATCTAAAGCAGCTATTAAAGTAAGAAATCGATCATATAGTTCACACGTTAAAGTCACTTTACACGTGTCCCTATAATAGCTAGATCACGTGGAGTATAACGTACGATACGAAACAACACATAACCGCTTGTATACTACTATAATATACAATATCTACGTGTACATAGCTCTATTTACGTTGCGCTTGATTGCTTGAACAATTGAATATGTTCGAGTGAAACAGCTTTGAGGTTAATTTCCTATAGAACGTTTTTATTGTTACTCGCAACTTTATAAGATTACTCGCAAGTTTGTACGTTGTTAACACTAGTTTTAAAATTCGTCTGATTCTCATTACACATACATACAAAAAAAAACTTATTTACTAAAGTATTCTATCTTCAAGCCATTCGCCATATTCCATTTAGATTGGTTCAACGCTTGTGCTATTATAAACGAGGAAGAAAGAAATTGAATAGAATGTAAGATTGTTTAGTTAAAATTTGTGTATATCAAATTTTTTAATGATATTTTTGATTGCATCCGTGCTTTGCCGGATCCTTGACACAAAAAAAAACCATTTAAAATGTATTGAAATGACATTTACTTGCTCACATCTCATGTCATATCTTTTCAATGCATTTTTAGTTTCCGTTAGCGTTAAAGCTAGCAGAAAACGATATTTATCTCAAGGGCAAGGGCGGGTCAATAGGAAATATTAAGGAAATATTTTTTCTCCCTCCACTTACTTGTTTGGACTAGCAAACTTCCTCATTGCATTCCCCATGAGACTACTCTAGAAACGTTATAATTTGTTACATAACAGTATTGGATAACGAGTGCATAATATTCGCCGCATCGCTTCACACAACGGTGGCTACCCCATTTTGAATTTAAAAAAACTAAAGTTAAGTGTTTATAAGATAGCCTCACTCTATGACTAGTGGTCAATGACTCGACTTTTTTTTTCGCTACACAAAAGTGTATGCGGAGTTGCGAATTATCTATGAAAAGTACTTTGACTTCGCTTTGGGGACTGAATTTCAAATCTTAGAATTCTTAGATCTCCATAAAACAGAAACTTTTCTTAGAATCTACTTGACCGGTATTAAGGATTATTTCAACTTTTAAAACTGATTTTCAGTGTGGACTTGGGATAAATTTATTCATGTTACGCTCACTTAAATTAATAACTTATATCTGAAAGCGAACTCAGAACGCGAAATTCATCATAAAAGTAATAAACCCCATCACGACACACACATTGATTTAGCCCTGAAGTAAGTATTATAACAACTCGTTTCGCAGGTGCTAAGCAACGATATCTCATTAACTACATAGATAAAATAATATGAAATCCAAGACCAGTAAGCGAAACAACGCGTCTTGCGATTAGCATAAACTTCCAGACCTGCCGGGATTCGAACCGAGAACCTCCAGCTTAACAGTCGGGTGTCTACACCACTGCGGCAGAAGTTAGTGACCACGACGCATTGTCAGCAGTTTTTTCCCGCTCAAAGAGCGTTTTCGGTCTTCAAGCATAACATTTATAGAAATTAGTTCTACAGATGAAGTCGCTGAAAAAACCTGGTGAAATAAATTCCAAATGCTACTTCAATTACGGTAAAAAAAATATTTTAAGACAAACCAAAGCCTTAGTTTTTATTTACATTATAAACTTTATTTAAACATGTAATTGGGTCAATTTTTATTTGTAATAAAAATGTCCACTACACGGAAAACGACAATCCGTAAATAAAAAGGGCAAATGTAAAATACAAGTTACTTCTAAAAACGTAAGAAATCATACAAAACAAATCTTTCAAGTTATAAGGAAAGGGAACTTTAAAAGTTTTAATTTCGACAAGTAAATAAACACGACGTTGTGAAAACCTCGAGAAACAAGCTCTCGGCGAAGTTTCCAGAATTATTGTTCGATACGCAATCCCGTTTACCGAGAAATAATTTCAATTGTTTCATTTTCTCAAACGTAAAGTGACCTTCTGGGTTTTTTTTTTAAATCAAGATGTAATACATTATAATAGATTTAAGATCAGAGAATGAAAACTTCTTTTTCACCAACTATTTCCTACTTTCGTAATAAAAAGCAAAAAAATATATATCCGTTAGGGAATATTCAAAACGGTAAAACCGATTTTATCAAAGACACTTTATAGTGCAATAATAGTCAACATAACAAGCGGACAAAGTTCTCGACTGTAAATTATAATAAAAAGATTAATTAAGTTCATACAATTTGTTTAATTGGTGCACTTTCCCTTGTCCCGGAGATGATTGTAACAGCTGACGGTGTCATTGACCTTTGCACTTCCCTACGTGACTCTGGACATGCGATATTTACCCGACTACGACGAAAAGAGGGTGCGAACATTAACCATTTAAATATATTGAATAATATGATAATGTTTACTGTTGAAAAAAAAACTTTTTATGAAAATACTTTTCAAATCTTTTAAATAATCACTTGTAAGCAGCAAATTTTTTTACCGGTTTGTCAAAGAATAAGCTTTGGTTCATTATTTTAAGTTTATTTCAATAAGCCTTAGGAATTAAATTCTTACTATACAGTTTAAAATGATTGGCGCAAAGGTGGGATATTGCCTACAAAATGCAAATTTGCTCTCTAAAGGATTAATTAAAGTAATCAAGTGTTTTTTGCCACAACTTAACCATATTTTAAGCGACTATGCGACCAAAGGAGAATTGCATAGAAAATGCAATTTTATTCTCGAACTAAGTCTAAGTATCTCGTTCGGATTAGATTTTTTTAAATATATGAATTATATAATAATGCATGGTCAAACAAACAGACGGTTCACCTGATGGAAAGTGATACCGCCGCCTACTGACACTACGATACCCTTGATGCCTGAGAACGTAAAGACCATCGCCAATCACGGTTGTCAACTTAGTGATTTCTCCCGAATTTAGGAGATTTTGCAGTGTGATGGGGTTTTTAGAGGTATAAAATCTTTAAGGGTTTTTTTTGGGTCGCAAAAAAAGATCACCTGTTTTTAAAGCGAAGTGACGGCGACGAAACCGAATTTAACAAGAATTTTTTTAAGAAATGCGGTTTGCTAAAAAGAGTTTGCCAGTTTTTGTAAGGAGTTAGTGGGTTTTTCAGAGAATGGTCATAATTTTAGGGGTTTCTACCTTTCGTTTGGGGGGGTTTATCGCTGGTACAGTTGGCAGCACTGCCGTAATCATTCGAGATCCAACACGTGCAATCTATAATACGTGCTTTCGTGACAATCCAGTTGATCCCGACATCAGAAGGTTCAGTTAAACTAGCCGGGTAAAATGGACCGGTCTGTTTTATGGAAAGGGAGAATGTAGACCACACGCATAGTCTATAAATGTTTCTAGAATATTCAAAAGGTAGACTTCATAACTTATTTAAAAAGTAAACCTATTATGTATACTACAATAATTTGGCTTCTATTTGTGGATCTCCTTCTGAGCTGTGATTTTTGTAGGTCCTATGAACATTTTAATAAATTTTCTGCGAAACATATCAACTGGTTCAAGTTTACAGGCTTAAGATTCATTCATGCAAGTTAGTTTTATCGATAAATATAATATAAAATAAATATAGTATATGATGTGTTTATTATGTGGTTCGTAACACCTCTGCCGACCCCTCTCAAGAGATTACGGCGTGAGTTTATTTTATGTAATGTGTGTGTGTTATTATTATTTGGACTCACCTCCAGTTCCTAGTACTTTGAGCAAATCAAAATGTGATATGTCCACTTTTGATGCTCCATTTAGATTAACTGAAACAAAAACAATTATATTAGCTTCTTAAAAAAATTTACAATAATTACTTTATAAATTATCTACCTAAGTCTAAAGCATACAGAACTGAATAGAATGGATTAATTTGTCAAAACATGGTACAGGTGTTAACATAAACTTAAAAGTAAAAAAATAAAATTTTATATTCTTTATTTCGGAAAATAAAATGTTTAAAAATTATTTAGCATTTTCTTGAAATTAACACTCACTCATTGAAAAATCATATTGTCTTTTAAAACCTCTCGTGAACATAATTCTTATTAACCTCTTGGGCGGTCTTATCACCACCAGGAATGGAGGCCATAAAGATAAGATGAAATTTGAAAATTTATTTAAGTAATTAATTTAATAAAATCACCAACAGCTAGCCTAATAAATAAAATAATAATAAAAGCTACTTATAATAAATAACCTTTTATTAATACTTAAGAAGAAAAAGTAATAAAAAATTTCATAATAATAGGAATATGTGCTAATTTTATATAAATGTAAAATGAATTCAAATGTTTTTTAGTATTTATAATAAATTAATCTACAATTCACGTGATATATATGCTTATAATGTACATGTGTGAATTTACATAATAATAGGTGGGTGGCAGATAAAAACCAACTTCAGTACCTATGTTTATATATATGTATTATTAATTTAACAATGTCAAAAGTTCAACAACCTTCACATTGATAGTTAATTTTACATACATATTTACATTATGTCTTACATTATTTACAGTGTAAGCTTTACGAACAATTACATTTTATGTTCGATAGCTTCCGACATCCATTTTGTCAATTTGGAACTTATTTTAATTTGTTTTTTTGTGACTAAAATCATGCAATTCATCTGCGTCCCAAATTATGTCAAAATCTGTTCAGATAGACAAAGCAACTAATGCATTTATAAATACTTTTTATGGAGTTTCATGAAAAAAATGTATTTTCCAATGGTTTTTTCTTGACCTTATTGGGTTACATACTACACACATACGATCAATACCGTATTGTGATAATTCGTTAAAATAGTAAAACCATCAATATTTATGTGATACTAGACCACATACCGCATGATAATATTGACAGTATATAAATGCTGCACTGTAATAAAAATAAAAATATTTTCTGTAATTTAAAGTAAGAATCCAACATCTTATTATAATATACTATAATAAAATATATGATCAAGATGCATCCGATACATGTTAAAAATGATTAATATGTCCTACTATTTGAATTAGTAAATTTAAGATTGACATTTGCTTTATTGAATAGTATTTTAAATATTTTCATGTATAAGTTATTAAGCTTCAATAGCATTTTAATCATTTTTGTTACAGAGATGTGTCATTAATTTTATATAACATTGAATATAATAATATCCTGAGATTTGTTATAAATTTATATGTTTGTTTATTAATTTTCTCACATTTAATGTTATTACAATTCATGTTATGTGTCAGACAAGACAATTGATTAGTTAGGCTTTTTATTTAACTTTTGCATCTATATTTGTATGTAAGTCATCCGACTGCAAATAAAAAACATTTTTGATACTTTGTATTAAAAAAAAAACATTCAAATGTCAGATGAATTCTCTGAATGATAATTTAAAATAATTGCTCCATAGGTTACTTATAATTTTGCATAATGTTTTGTTTGATTACAACTGCATTTATATATTTAAAAAGCAATGTCAAAAGTGCATTGAACCACAAGAGTTTCGCACCTGTTTTTTATCTTTGACTCTTGGTTACATTGTATACTTATATATTTCCTAGAGATAATAAAAAATATACTTTTAATAGAGAAATTCTTTATCAGAAGCTTTTGTAATAAATCAGCCATTGCCTCTAAACCTGATTCATAATTTTGCTTTTATGCTGTTAAATGTTTAACAAATAGGTAATTTTTGCTATTGTATGTGAAAAGAAATAATAGATTTCCAAGATTGGAGAATTCACAGATTTAAAGTATGGCTATCAAAGCCACTTGATAATGATAAATAAGTCAACTTTATGCAACACCAAATTTGTGTGACAATTAGACCTATCAGAGCAACAGTACATTCTGATCGATATTGTAGTCTAAGTCACCAATTTCATTTGAAATAACCTGAACTTTTATGCCTCTCGCATTTATTCTGAGTCACTTTTTGTTACTTCTGTTTTATTTTTATAATGTCTAATATGTCAATCCCATAGTATGCATTTTGGTGATTTATTTCATTCATACCAAAGCCTGACAGCACTTGGTATTCATTTGGTTTATCCATAATTGGCAAATGTATTTTATTATCCTTGTTAGTCAATGTTTCATACATTGGCTGTGGATTTACCTTATTATAACTATAAAGATAAAAATATGCTTCCAGCTCTCTGTCCCTATTTATGCATAGATCTTTAAAACTATGCATTGGATTTTGATGCATTTTTTTAATTGCAAGAGGAAGGTTTATGTGTATATATAATATATACATGTATCAATTAAATATAGATCAAGCAATCCAGTGTTGTGGCTCATCCTCAGTCACATGTTTATATTTTTCAGCTAGCTGGATTCTGCTCATTCCACAAGCTGCTAGTGACAAAATACATATGTATCTAATTAGTGCTAAGTATTCTTAAGATACATTGTGACACCATATCTTTTTATATATCTTACTAAAGTGGCAAACAAGCATAAGGCCTGGTTGACAGCAGTATTTGGGGATATAGTTGAGCTTTGTACAGGAGAAGACTTTCCCTCACAGCAACTGATTTGGCTTATTCTGATTGTCACTGGATCTATTGACTCCCTAAGATCTTCTGACTTGTTCTTTGTGTTGACCAATGGTCCAATCAAAACAATAATTTATTTCAGACATTTTTAAGAAAAGGTTTTCATTGACATTGGCATGAAGGTGACACACAAAAAATCGGTGGATATTATTTTCTTTGGGATTGTTATAAAAAAGACTTTAAAAAAATATTTCTTCATTTTATTGTTACAAATTAAGTACACCATGCATATAATGCGATAAAAGCAATTTTTAAATAAATGAAAACCACAGAAACATACTGTATTTGTTGCTTTTGTGTGTTTGGAAATATGTAGAAAGAAAATTAATAATAGATTTTTATTTATACCAAACCAATACAAGTTTTTAGATGTTGTGATTGTAACATTATATTTTTAAAATCTTTAACAAGTTTTTATCTATTCTTTTAGCACACATAAAATGCAATGTATGCTCATATTAAAATTATAATGGAATGACATACTCCTTTACATCATAAATTATAATATATTCATTGTTAATTAATATATATCTTCCTATTTTTTCCTAATTTTAGATTCACAATTTTTAAACCTGTAAAAGACTTCAGTTAATTGTAAGAAAAGTTTTCTTAATGTTTTTTTTTTTAATATTTAAAAATATGAGCCTCAAAATTGCATTTCGAAGATTTCATCCATTTAAGCAGAATTCATACACATTCATACATCATTCTATCACAAGATTACCAAAGTGATATTTAAAAATGATTGACCAACTTTCATTTAATTTAGTATTCTTTTAGCTGAGGTTTGAACCTAGTCAATCATTACTTAATCATATTTTTTAAACAATTGACAATACACAGATCTAATTGATTTGAGATTTCATATTTGGTTGAATGTTGTGTATGGAAACCAATAATATTACAATTTTTAAAAATGAAAAATCAATAAAATGAAATGAACCTTTAAAATAGTTGGTGTTAATAACAACCAGAAAAAATCATAAGTTTTTATTCAATGAGTTTAAATAAAAGCTATTTTGAATTGTCTAATTTACAACCATTTTACAACACATTAACATGGCCAACAAGCTACAAGCTTAGCAAATTACTTTGTTTAGGTTTTTGAATTCCCCAAGTCACCAAGTAATACTAATAGTAAGTACAGCTTACAGCCCTTAAAATTTGGCTAAGTGAATGTTATAATCCCCGTTTCTTTTTTACAGATTTAATCATATTTAACAATTTAAAATTAAATCACATAGCTAAATAAATTGGATATTCCTTGGTAAGAATACAATAGAAATATTATAATAATTCCAACTGTAACCATCAAATTGTGTTACAATAAACATTCTAGAATATAGTGCTCATTGTTAAACTTTTGACAAAATCAGAGGTTCTTGATGTTTTTTTTCAAAATCCTCAAGACCAGAATACTGATCAAAGATAAAAAATCTGGGAATACAACTCTAGAAAGAAAAACTTTATCCTGAGACAAAACCTAAGTTGACCATCAACTAAGTTTCACACAGACAGTAAGAGAGTACTCACCTTTAGATTTTTTCCTAATTTTACTAGCTTCAACGAGATTCCAGTCTATGGAGTCACGAGCTGGGGCTGGCACGGACCCCCCAATCAGTTCCACAGAGCTGCTCCTCTTAGCACTGGGTCCTGGTAAGGGAGCCTCTTCGACCACCATCTTCACATCACTAATACTTTTCACTAATTCCACACTCCTGTCTTTCTCTGCACATTTCCCGTTGGCCAGCTCTAGTTTCTGCTTCTTGGGGGGTAGCTTCTTCTTGGACGCGCTGTGCCGGCGCTTGAGCTTGGTTGAATGAGATGAGTTCCGTGAGCTGACTGGCGAAGGACACCCACACTCCATGCTGCCCTCCTGGTCGCTGCCTTCGTAGTAACCTGACTCGTGCTCAGGCTTCTTGTCCGGCAGGCTCATCTCCGCGGTTGCCATGGCTCAGCCACACTTCAACACCATGTAGACCTGCACCTTCAAACTCCGCTCATCGGGACATTCAATTTTGTAGGTAAAATTAAATTAGAGCGCTTAGTTCAGCGTCATAGAAGCTAAGTTTATGGTCCGCTTGAAATATTTACAAAGTGAGGAGCTCGCAAAAGACACGTCCGCGACAACTCGCTCGCTCGGCAGCCAGCGAAGTGTAATTACAGAGGGCGCCTCAGACAGTTAACACGACCGAGTTAAAAACGTAGTTATCGCCTGCGCTAACCACATCCGAAATTACCACGTCAATTTCGGATGTTAGCAATTTCACTTGCGTCTACTTTCACACTTGTCAAATGTCAAGTTTTTATCATAATTCCTTGTACAAAACTAAATCACAACATCACAATGTTCACAGTTCAAAACAAATCCAATGGGTCACAGTTGCAAAATCCAGAAAAAATTACATGACCAATAGTTTGCAGATTTGAAACAGTCCATCCACTAATTTATTCCTTTCACTATAACTAAGCTTGTTCTTTCTTACAAAAAAATACTATGTAAACTATCTATATAAACAATAATTGATTAAATAAGTTATAAATGCTCGCGCAAATAAGGAGCTAACTCATTCAGCGCGATAAAATAACTGAAATTAGACGAGAAAAGCAAAATAGAAACCGTGCGAGTGGCAGTTCCCCCACTACTGCCGACTACGAGGCCAAGTAGTCAATGCGAAAACATCACATAAAAAAAATCTTAAAGTAATGAAGTTATCAAAAGCATGTTGAAAATTTTAACATTAGGCTAATGCAGTTTAAAAGAAATATGAAAATTTTCTGGTTTAAGGGTAAAATAGACCTAAATCAGAAACTACAAAATTTATTGTATAATTTTAGATGTACTGTAAATCACCGTTTCATGGACGTAAATAAAACGAGATAGAGCTATAGCTTATCGCGTGACAGGAACGAGAAAGAATACCTAAAAATGTGATGAAACTGAGGTTGTCTCTTTCGGATTCTATAAGCCAACACAAGTGGACGGGTTCAGGTATGTGTGTGTGACAGTCTTGTGTGTTACTGACTGTATACAAAGTATGAACTCAGATTTTGTTTAATTGATGCTAATTTTTATTGTAAGGCAATCGACACCATACAAAAATTTAAAGTATGTAGGTAATTTTATATATATATTTTTTTACTCTTGTAATTTTGTATGTTTGCTATGTAGTGCATCCAAATGAAATCTTAAAAGCAAGGGCCATTTTTAAAACATTTTTATTAACCTTATTGGAAATGAACATTCAGAAAATGTTATAAGATGAAGACAGGTAAGGTATTGCACAATAGCGCTGGGGTGAATATGGAACCTTCGATAAATTAAGCACGCATTTTGGGTTAATGAGTGTGATAAACATAATAAGTTTAGTTTGATCGGTCAGCGAACGCCTAATAAACAACCCAAGTAAATACATGAAGCTATTTTACCTATAATTGAATTTTTAAGCATTATTTATGTTTTTCACATAATGTTAAATACTTGCCCATTCTGAATAAAATTTAGTTCCTTTCTTGCAAAACCTTGTTTGTATTTTAAATTGCTAACGTTCAGCTTTCAAATCGTCATACCTATTTAGTTAACGTTCCAACTTAATCACATATGCTGAGGTTGAAAAAGTTAGAATTGGATGAATTCGTAGGTACTATTAATTAATTAGTATTTACATCTGTTCAAAGTGACTTACCATATTCAATTTCATGTCGAACGGTATCTGTCTTAACAATAACTGGCGTTTCTTCGAAGGTTTTGTTTTCTGGTTTACCATTATTTTTATCATCATCATCATCTAGACGTTCGTCAATTTTATTCTTTGCAAAGAAATCGAAATCGATCACAGCTCGTTTCATTGTTGGAGTTGCTGTTTTATCTACTTCGAATTGAAGCATTTTTGCTGGTGACATGATATCTAAGGGTGATGGTTTGGTGAAATCATCGAAATCCTTAGGTAAGGATAGAGGTAGGAGACTCCGCTGAAGATGTTGCGTTTTTGGTTTATTTATAAGCATGTAGTCTTGAATTGGGGGAGTTTGGAGCGCATTTGTTTCTTGTGTATCTGGCTCAGATGGGATCATTTTTGGTGATTCGAATGTACTTTCAATGGAATTCAACCTTCCCTGTTGACTACTACATATAGAAACATTTGTTTCATCTATAACCAATTGATCAAGTGATTTGCTATCAGTATTAGCAGATAAAGGAGTTTCTTTTCCTTTATCGAACAATTCTAGTTCAAATTCTCGAGGCGATAAAGGTTCTTCGGGATTACCGACGTGCAAAAAATTCTTAAGGTTTGTTGTAACGTCTGTCAAATCCTCAATCTTGTCTGACAACTTAGAGATATTTAGATCTTGTTCTTTTTTGCTAGTTGTCTCAAAAACAGGAGTTGGTAAACTACCAACATCTGAACTGGTGACGCTATCAATTGATAGGTCTCTATCGGTTATTGTTACATTTTCACCGATTACCCCAAAGTCTTCTAAACTCATACGGAATGTGTCATCTGGGAATTCCGTATCAGGAATATAAAGTTGGTTCAAGCTTGTCGTGGAAGGAATCCTAGGCTTAGCCTCAGGCTTCTTGAAAGGTACTATTTGGGAATCCATTTTTCTTTGTTTGCATAAAAATGACTCAGCTTAATTCGTTTACATACAATAATACACCAAGGTATCAAAATTGGCCTTGAAATTATCTTTTAAATCGATAAGCTGAATTTCACATCACTAATTCTACACACATGCGCAGGTCTGACTTGTTTGAGTGTGTGCATCGGCGAACTGTCAAACTAGTTTCGCGGTGTAATGTTTTCCTTTTTAGTTTGTGTACTCTATGATCATATAAAATAGTCAATTGGAAAGAGGAACACTTTAAATCCAGATATTATTCATATTGCCTTAGATCCTGATGACAAAAACTCACACATTTCAGCTAAAACAGCATTATCTCGCTCCAAGTCCATCTAAAAATAGAAGCGTTATAATCACTGGTGCACTGATTTTGCCCGCTCTTTTTCTCATTCACGAACACATTAGAACACAAGTGATAAATGTTGAATTCGGTCAAGATTAAACAATGTATCTGTCACTGGATATGTCCTGTGTTATTTCGGGTGGAACTTTAGATGATTTATAACACTCATGATGAAATACGACGGCGCGTGGCGGCGACCGACGACCATAACTACCTATCTATACAGTATACCTAATGTCACAACAAAACAACCGAATGCCGAGTCTGCATTGCGCGGACATCGCTCGCTATTTCGTTACTAAGCTCTTAAGATTACGCCCATAATTATTATCAGTTGGAACGGAACTTTCCTATAATTAAGCATCACTTGGCTGTGTGGTAACATCCCTGTGCCTAAGTTGCATTGTTTTTACCTGGCTGGAATGGCCAAGGCGTTCTCAAGGTTAGATCAATATGATTCCTGACCTTGGATAGATAGACATACGCAAACCAGGCGGCTCATTTAAATTGTCGTTTGTATAATATCTAGGAAATAGCTTCTTTACGGTTAAGTTTAAGGTTATGGATGTATTGTAAACATGGATATCAAATATTTAAAAACATCACTTGCTATCTTCAGTGTTATTTAGTTACCTAACAACCTGTCGATTGTTTTGATTTACAATGTCAAAACAAACATATTCTTGTTGTTTCCGGATTTATACAGATTCTGAAGAGAAAATTTGTTAACCTTACCTCAATATAGATAAAATAAGAATTGATCTCATGAAATATCCGTAAATTTCATTGTATAAGAGGGATTCAAGAGACACAATTACGTAGATACATTTATTAAACTTAATTAAAATAACAGTTATAGCACACTGACTATCAACAAAATTATTTATTAAACTTCTTTTTCTTCCCGCCGGAACCACCCGCGCTGTCATTTCTCCTTTTACCGCCTTTTCGATCTATCATCTTATTGACAGGTTTTTGTTTTTTGAACTTCTTGCCTTTAGGTTTGTTTCCGAGTATTTTTCTATTATAGCCTTTTATCCAGCGATCTCTTTTGTCTTCCCAAGCAAGCTGTTTAGTGCTAGAGTTGTCTGTGTTAGACACAGCTTGGCTTGAACCTTGTTTTCTGTTAGTAGCAGTTTCTTCTAGAAGGGTCGAGAATTCTTCAGCTGATGCGAATAGGGAGCCTAAGTCGTCCT
This sequence comes from Choreutis nemorana, assembly GCA_949316135.1. Taxonomy (NCBI): domain Eukaryota; kingdom Metazoa; phylum Arthropoda; class Insecta; order Lepidoptera; family Choreutidae; genus Choreutis; species Choreutis nemorana. The sequence goes on along the minus strand of OX438620.1, from coordinate 4,725,658 downwards.
TACCTGTGGAATATAATATTTACGTTATTTACGTTGTACAAGTTGCATGTTATTGATCCACCAATGGTAATGTTTGTAACTATATATGTATTAGGGGGTCAATCGACCAAAAAAACATTTAAAATAATTAGTGTTACCATTAAAAACACAATAAAAACGTGAGCCAAAGCTTTTATTGTATAAGTGAAATGGTAAGTGGTAATTACGTTACCTTTCAGTTTAATCTTTGATTTGAACTTTTTCTGCCCCGGGACTGTGATCTCATCATCATCCTCTTCGCTATCCTGGAGGAGTAGTTCTGAAACAAACACAGAGTTTTTGATAGGTACCTCTCTAATGGAACATATTTAACACTTGCGAGGAATAAGTATTTGTAATCAAGTTCTAGGAAGTTAACTAACTCTAGGAAGAAAATAAATCGAATTATTGTGTATTTCTTTCCATTTTAGCCAACTTTATTCCTTTAGTTTTGTAGGGAAAGGTGGAGACAGCAGTTGAAACAGCCCAAAGGCCAAAACTAAGACTCAATTGTCAATGCTACTTTATGTCACTAGCTAAAGAGGAAAAAATGTAATGCTATTTTTACAGCAGCATTATTACTGGTGATAAAACTTTTGTAACTTAAATTGTGTAAAATAAGCAAATACCGTCTTCATCTCCTGATAGAGCTGGCTCATCATCATCACCGGACATGTCCAGTTCACCATCACTGCCGCCTGGAGAAAAAACAAACAACCTCTTGCTTGATTAATGTACTAAGAAATCACATTTATTGAAATTAGGTTTTTTATTTTCATAAAAAATACTACTTCATATTTAACTATGGATTTTGATAATTATTAACTCATTTGAATGAGTCATTTATTGAATAGAATTGGTATTCCATTTGAATTATACTATCTGCCTCTGTATCTATTGAATCATAATAAAAATGTAACAAACCTTCACCGGCGTCTTTCATTTCATCATCTTGTTCATCATCATCATCATCATCACCGAGCTCATCATCGCTTTGGTCCTGTTTCTTCGATTTACGTTTACTCTTCGCATTTTCCATTTCACTCAAAAAGTCTAGTTCCTCGTCTGATTCAGCTGAAAAAATTCAAGATATCAGCCACTGCATCTTCAAAAGTACCAAGAAAAATGATAACTATTATCAAAGCTTATTATTATTAAATTCAAATTATCATTTAATATGAAAGGTGCCGATGACTTCTGTGCGGCCCGTGACTTGTTTTTGATACTAGCCTACTGATAGATAAGTCACTAATTAACACATAACTAATGTAGAAATATTTTAGAGTTGTTGAATTTAAATTACTGAAAACATTAACTAAAGTATAAATTTTCTTTCTGTAATAAATTTTCGTGGTTTCTGCTAATCTCCAATCTATTTACGTGTTGGAATTGGCCTGGGATTGTAACTTATTTGGACACTTCTGTTTAAGATAAAGTCATTTGGTAATATTATGCTATATCAATACTTCATCGTGCGGCGCTGATAGCCCGGCTTTAATTTTAAATCTGTCACTAACCGTCATCCCTGGTACCGGTAATGCTATCCAGGTACTTGTCAAAGTCCTCGCTGTTAACTGACTCGTTGTCACTGTCATCACTGTCGGAATCAGCGCTGGCGTTGCGACGCTTCTGAAGGAAACTGTCAAATAAACATCATTTATTCAGCGATGTGGATTCCATGTTAATATTAAGAAGCTAAGGATGAATTTATGAATGTTATTTTTTGAATTTTTATACAATGCTTTGGAGAAACAAATGGACAGTTCACCTAATGGTAAGTGATCATCACGCCGTCTAATGACACGACGGTAAACTTGATATCTTACAACGCCAAGAGCACCGCCAATGCGAAATAATACTAATAATAATGCGGTTAATGTAAAAAACTATCTGTATGTTCCATTCCGTAGTCATGAATAATCCTCAGGTTACAGGTGTTAGGTCTACGTGCGAGGTCGTCTAGGTTTGTACCACCCTCCTTTCTATTTCCCACGTTAAGCAGTACACTGTGTTTCGGTTCGAAGGATTGGAGAGCCAGTGTAATTACCGGCACGAGTGGTATAACATCTTAACCTCTACCATCAAGAGCACCGTCATGCTTGTGCGTGGTGTCAACAGTCTGCTGGTTTCATGTTAAATAAAATAATCCTTTTGACCATTGGCGGATCCAGGGGAGTGCTTTGGGCTCAAGCCTCCGCTTAAAACTACTGAGTAAAAAGGTCAGTTTTTTAAGATGGTGAACTGTTGCCCCATCAAATTTAATTCCAAGATCCACCACTGCTTGCGACAGATTCCCATAAAATGAATTGCGTTCTGAGAAAAAATATACTACGTTTTCTATCACAGTAGGCTTGGCGAGTAAAGTTGTGAATATCCCAGTATAATATTATAATTATATACTATCAATAGCTCACTCGTAAAGGAATTTCTCGTCGACTGGTATTTTCTTGACATCTTCGTTGAGATAAGCCGATGAATTCACCGGTACGCTTTTCAAACCTGAAACAAGGACATTATTCAAATTGAATAAGGATAGATAAAGGTGTACTTATACAGGAAAACTAAGATTTCTAATTTAATAATATAAACATTGTTAACGACATCGGTGGCGCAGTGGTGTAAACAGCCGACTGCTACGCTTAGGTTACGGGTTGGAATCACGGCGGGGTCGGACTTTGTGTTACTTGCAAGACGCATTGTTTCGCTTACCGGTCTTGGATGTTTTATTATTATCGATGTAGTTTATACCATTACGTTGCGATACAAGATTATATCTTAGTGCAGGGCTGAGGCAATGTGTGCGTCGCGATGTGGTTACTATTAGTCAAAGTAATTGTTAATTAATACAAACTACACTAACCTTTAGCAACGTAGTTCTTTCTTATCGCGAATTTCGGATGTGATCCCTTCACCTTCTTTACGTCCCCGTCATCCTGAATCTCGGGCTTTTTCTTCGGATTTTTAAACACGAACCTATCGAGAAATCTCACGCCACTGAAGTCTTTGAGGGGATCTCCACTGTATTGGATTATTTGTTCTGTGAATGTAAAAAATAAACATTTTATCTATTGTATGTTTTAACAAGACAAATGAAATAAAATGTTCCAAAATGTGACTCATGACATCGTAAAACTTATTCTAGAAATAGTAATTGGTAAATATATTTTTTATAACATGCTAAGATGCACTAAGAAAGTATTTACAAGAGATTTTACTTTGTGAAGTATTAAAAAAATCAAAACAAACGTGCGTGTATACAATCAAAGTTAATGGAGTTACTTAAAAATCGAATAAAAATTTTAATAAGAATATACCTGTCAAGAGTTTATCAGCAAATAGTTTGACAGTCGGGTGGAAGTGCTGTACCAACGGCAGTAGTTCTACGTACGCCGAGCAGATGGCGCCCGAGTAGGCGGGGTTGCGGGCGAATGGATTGTACTCATCTATCACCTGATGATTACAACAACAAAAAACATTAGACTTACTTAGTAAACAATAGGGACGCTACAACTAATGTAAACAAATGAGAGATAAAAAAAGAATAAGCAAAATCAATCGTTTTTGATTGATGAACAATTAATTTCTATATTTTATCGATACAAAATAAATATAAACCAACCCTGTCCATATTGATAGTCTTCCTCAGCTGAATCTGTTTATCCTGCTCCACCTTCTCATCAGGTTTATCCTCGACCTCGTCCTCGGTCTTCACCCTGGCGTGGTACCAACCTGTCTGTGCTTTCGTCTGTCTGCGTTTTTTTGGCTTCACATTTCCTTCGCTGTCAATTTTCAAATCTACGTAAGATTCTTCTTCGTCATCTGTCAATGAAAATAAATATAAAGAGAGTTGTCAGGAATAAATGAAAAGCAATAAAATGCTTGTGAATAAAAATCTATAAGTAAAATTATAAAACTATCTAATAAAATTAGCTGTTTAAAACAAAATTACTTTTTTACTTGATTTAAATTAGCTGTTTATAATAAAATTACTTTTTTACTTTATTCAAATTAGCTGTTTATAAAAAAAATACTTTTTTACTTTATTCCGCAAATTTTGCCTGTATGTATATGTTTTATATTCATCTATGGTCAAACGGTTTATGTGAAATAATAATGCATATAATTGAAATAGAAAATCTCGCCCCAAGGAAAGCTATACGGGATCCCAAAATACCGGGACAAGCATTTTGCCTGACTAATCCCAATCGTCGATGAAACGTGATCCTGGATGAGATTGGTGAGAAGCAATTCATACGATTGAGCAACAAAATAATGGATGTGACAGCCCTCGAAAATATGGTTGAATTTTCTTCTGACATCTAAAATTGTTTTGTTCACCATGTTTGAAAGTGTAAAATTGTACAAACACAATGAATCATATATCCAGTTATCATTAGAACAACTTTGCCATTCTTATCGAACTATTCTGGTTCTTCAATTGTAGAAAGAAATGAACCATGAGATATAACAAGTATATATAACAAAAAATATACTTAGACGCATTGTTTCGCTTACCGGTCTTGGATGTTTTATTCTTATCTATGTAGTATGTACCATATCGTTGCTTAGTTCCTGTGACACAAGTTCTTACGACACTTACTGCAGGGCTGAGTCAACGTGTGTGTCGTGATGTGGTTATTATTATTATTTAAAAAATACTCAATAGATCATTATCATACCAAGTAAGAGATCCTTTTTATCCCCCTTCAACAGATCAACTCTTTTCTGTTCTGGCTTGATCTCGTCTTCATCTTTTTCTTCTTCTTTCTCTTCTGTCAAACTGTCATTTAACGTGTCATCTGCATCCTCTATGACTTGTGTTGTCTCTTCTTTTATTTCCTGTTCAAATATTATAGTAATCAAATCAAATGGTGTCTAGGAAACTTTTAAGCTTACAAAATTGAAATTTTGTGGGTAAATTGTTTAGATATATGTCCACTAATAAAGTAAGAAAGGTTTCTTAATGTTTTATTACTACATTGAAAAGTACCCGTAACATTCTAAAAAACAAATTATTGTTTTTTTTTTACATCATTTTAAAGGATTGTCTAGAAGAGATTACTGTTGTAATAATGCAGTTAATTCATTTATATATTTACGGAATAACAAGATTTATATTTCTTTTTAATCGCACATAACCCAAGGGTGTCGCTAGCTGATGACCTGGGGGGGGGGGGGAAGCAGTTGACAGATAAAGGATAGGAAAAGTATGAATTGTTGCTACAGTCGAGAGCAAAAGAAGCATATGTATACTTCGAGTCTTTATTAGGTGATTGTAATATTTTTTATACAAACTCATGTCCAAGACCAGCATGTAAAGCTGCACAAATACTAGACTGTACCTTTTTTTGTCTCTAGGAAAGGCTGCACCCCGTTGGGGACACATGAACGTACCTCATCCTTAACCTCCTTCTTAGTCCACACAAGTCTAACAGCATCCTTCTTTCCCCCGTCTTTGAGGACCTGGGATATGAGATATAGCATCCCGCAGGCCTGAGCTGGTTGCATCTGACAGGTAGCCTGCAGTAACCTTTTCACGAAGGCGGCCACCCTCGCCGGGTTGGTATCCTGCTTTAAGGATTTGTAGACCAGAGAGAAAAGTAGAGCGGAGTGGGTCGTGTTGAATATCTCAGCGTTTGTCAGTTTACGGTATAGTGCTGTGTAGTATCTATGGAAAAGAGAGAATCTTTTATTAAGATGAATTTTGAAGAACTTTGTAGGCATTAAAGAGGGAGAATGTGTTTGGCAATTTTCATGCTTAGATTTCAGTCTTATAATGATGGCGCTCAAAACGCGTCCTGGCTTTTCTCCATTTCCATATCGCATCATGAGCGTTTTCACAAGAGCCATAACATGTCAGAGCACTAGCGTAAATTGTAATCACTACATAGTATAAAAAAATGTCGCTTCCCGCTGTCTGTCCCTATGTATGCTTAGATCTTTAAAACTCACGCCGTACGCCGTGCTTGCTACACACGCTTTTCGCATGTTTACGTCGCGCCCCAGTGTGACACGTTTTTATGTTATTTTTATTTCGAACGAATAATAGGTTGCGAAACTGTCGCCACTATCCGGGCACATTGAGAAACATGGCAGCTACAACTTAGGCAACCCGAGACTCGAACCCACGATCTGTTGTTTCGGGTCGGTTGGTTATCCAAGGCACTAAAAAAACTGAGCTACCACGTCCTCGGATTTTGATGCGGTTGTTTTAAATCGATAGAGTGATTCAAGAGGAAGGTTTTTATGGATATAATACATGCATAATATCCTTGCGAAGCCGGGGCAGGTCGCTACAAAGGTTGTAACAACAAAATTACATGATCAATTGATCATATTTGACATTTTGCGTGTGGGCGGTTTATAAGTTGTGTCACGTTATATATTAGTGCGGCATCTGCTTCAAGGTCAGCGTTATGTCCAGACTAATTTTTTTTTAAACATAATACATCTATAATTTCACGGCTTCAACTATAAGATCATCACTCACCGATCTTCAGCTCCACTATCGGCATGTCTAATATGAAACAGCAATGCTAAAGCATGTATAGCTATGTTCAAGCTGGTCAGATGCACGAGTTTATGTACTGCATCTATATGTGAAGCTGTTTCACTTGACAGCCGCTCCTTGTTAGCGAACGGGTAAGCTCGCTTGACACCTGTCAGAATGGCCGACATTAACCGCGAGTCGATGTCTCCCTGTCAATTAAAAAAAAAAAAGAGTTTTCTATACTAATTTCAATAAAGTATATAAAAGTAAAGTAATATTATACTGACTGAATAGTTATTTTTTCTTTCGCACACGAGTTAAGTTTCACAGTATCTTTTAAGTATTTTTATTTGTGGTATTATTAATTATAAACGTTAGAAGTAATTAAAAATACAACTTTTTAACATTCTAGTGAACGAAATCGAAAATGACTTCAAATGAAACTAATTGAAAGAATATCTCAATAACAAAAATTGTAAATCGTTACAGAATAAATACATTATTTTTATTATCTTTTTTATTTTGACAGGCTCCCCTAGCACATTTCTCTTAAACATGAAAGGATCCTATTCTAATACAAAAAGAAGAACGTGCATCAGTAAAAGTACCTAATGTAATGTAAAACAAAACATAACATAAATTCACGCCGTAATCCCTCGAGAGGGGTTGGCAGAGGTGTTAAACACCGCATTTCGCATGTATATGTTGAGTCCCGGTGTGACAGGTTGCGAATCTGTCGCCACTATCCACTAATATAATGAAATGTACCTAATGTGTTTAGTAGCATGTGCATTAATTAAGTAGTAATTTACCTTTTTAATAGAAGCTTTGAAGAATGAGAAGTATATCCTTATTAGGTTCTCAGCTATTAGATTGTCGTCTTTGCCGAGAAAGAATTGATTTAAAAAGCAAACGCCATAGTACTGGGCCCTAGGAGAGATGTTTGACCTGGAAACACAGAAACATATTAATAGTATATTACTTTATATAGATCTACATGAGATATAATCTGAATTGGTTGGTACCACTCTCCTTTCTATTTCTGCCGTGAAGCTGTTTGCTGTGTTTCAGCTCGAAAGATTGGAGAGCCAGTGTAATTACTGGCTCATCTTTACTTCTACATTGGGCAATGCATTGGCGGTGCTCTTGGTGTTCTAAGACATCAAGGGCATAATCGTGTCAATAGGCGGCGGTATCACTTTCCATCAGGTTTCCGTCAGCTTATTTGCTCATGATGATTAAAAGTCTTGAATTCATACAAATTGCCTTAGATACAATCTAATGCACAGGCTTCTTACTATAGGTAATATTTTTTGATAAAACATGATATGTATTTAACAGATAAATATAATATGTATTTGAAAACATCTAGACCTTAGAACAGATTCATATTTTCATTACACAAATGTCTGCCCGAGTCGGGACTCAATCCTACGATATCTCGTGTCACGGTCAGCGGTTTATCACTGCGCCATATTGGCTGTTGTTTCTTATTTACCTGAACAACATCTTCTCAATTTCCGTTAGAACGACCGACTTCATATTGGGATGGTTGTATAACAGCTGACATAAATGATAGATCACTTTCGATGCGACTCCCTGCGACGGATCACCCAGTTTGTTTATTATGTTCGTTAACAGCATCTGTGTTTATTAAAAATAGAAAAATATTACATAAAAATACTGTCATTCCATCTGACGAAGACGGTTTGTCTAAGTCTGTTGATAGTTTCGTCAGGCGTATACGTGCACGTGCACGTGCACGCGTACGCGTACGTGTTTTAGTGTACGTAACTTCGAGTTCGCTCAGTAAAGATGATAAGTACACTTGAACAAAGAGGAAACATGTTTAAGAACTGCACCAAATATTTTTTCGCTGCGAAATTAGATATAAATTTATATTATTTTTTGTTACGGTACACAAACAATAAGAATCTTTAAGAATTAACAATCTTTAAGAATACTATCATTGTATTGTATGTATCGGATTTGATGATATAATGTGATGTGGACATTATACCATTAATTCAAAACCTAATATACCACATACTTAAGCAAATAAATAAATAATTATTATTATTGGATATCAAATATATGTATACGCTAATTAAAAATAAAACAAGAGAAATCAAAGACTATAAAATTAAGTTTTAGTATATCTGGTTTTTACTCATCGCCAACGCTAGGGATGTAATGCCAATCTGTAAATTTCCTGAAAAATAAAAATAACTATTGTTTAAAGGTTTCACATACCTTTTCCCTTTCAGGATGGTGCATCAGTAGGTATGACATAGCACTGACCGCTTTCTCCTTGTTCGCTTCAACTGAATCATGTGCGAAGTTATTTAGAGCTTCAACATATGCTAAGGAAAAAAATTGAAATTTAAACAAAAACATTCTCGTTACAATATGATAAATTAAATTAATAAAATCTACCATTACTACAATTGTTTACATGTATCTCAGAAAAAAACTACAGAAACACTGTTTATTTGTGCAAAAAAAAAAAACAATTTAGAAAACAAAATATAATTTTATTCAATGAGTATATTTTTTTTCCAAAAGTATGTTTCCCAAACACCCCAAAAAACAAAGTCACACTCACTTCCATAAAGTTCCTTAAGCTGATCTTCATAGTACCACATTTTGAGGACGTTCCTCCTGGCCTGCTTGTTACCGGATGTGATCTCGTCAATATGTCCTAAGGGATGCTGTGCGAATGTACGAAGCTTGACTTCTGGTATTAGGAGTTCAGATACTAAAAGCTCAGATAAGGCATCTGCAGGGAAAATATTTGGGGGTCATTTATCAATTTTACTTAAGTAAAATGAAATAGTTTTATCCAAAGTTGTTATGAAATTAATTCTATATTTTTTAATTCACATGAAAACTACAAATTTATGATAATATTTTTTATATCAATACTTTATGTTTATTTTAACTACAAAAAAACTTAATACAAACATTATATATTAATGATATAGACAGATAATAAATAAAGAAAATGACATATCATAAGAAACAGTTGTCAAAATTAATTTACCTATAATAACGATTCCATCCTTCTTCTTGGCAGGTTTGACATTATTAATCATGTTTCTTAGAGCTGTCAGATTGTGTATCGGGTTGTCCTGAAATAATTTCATGTTGTATGAATGTTTTAATAAAGTCAGAAGTTAATAGATCAAGATAAGTTGTAAATAATACTCTATCTAAATGTACAGCCAATAAATGGCTATCAAATAGGTGCTCTGTCAACATCTGTAAATTTTTATTTCCTAATTAAAATAAATATTACTCATACATCAATAAAAATACATCATTCTAATAGGAACTAATACTGTTAAATTCTCGAGTCAGAAAGAACTAGCTTAAATTGTAATTGTTACAATAAAAAACAGAATAATACTTGACATTTTGCTATTTGTCTGTTTCTTTATGTTCTGTCACATAATGTGCTAATGTGCTCTGTGCTTCGAGCACAGCGTAATGTTGCCTTTTGTTTAGAAGGTAAGTCTTATAATTATATGTTGAACTGAAACTTCTGCTTCGTGAAATGTTCTCTGGGACAAATCTCTCAGGACCAACCTGTATCAGTATGGTAGCAGCTGCAACCCTGTCCCCAATAGCTCCCTTGTTGAGCAGAGTCCTGGCCCACTGCTGGTCTGATGAACCACTCCTGTTAGACTCTGAAATTACATATCACTTTATTCTTTTAAGTTATTAATATTGATAAATTTTCTTTTAGATGTTTTTCTCAGTGACGGCAAAGGAAAAATACAAATATATCTTTTGTTTGTTGTCATTGGTGTGTAATACAGTTGAAAACCTAATATTGAAGTGATATTTATTAGGCAGAATGTCTCACTTAAGGGTTTATATGGCATTTGGCTGGTTGGGACCTTGCCATTGAATCATAATAAACATTCTGTTATTGTCACAGATATCATGATAACCGTTTTTAAAATATTCAATCCTTACTTGTCTCATATGCCAGTGTATCCCCATGAAGTGCACTGCTTGCCTCCTTCCTCAACTCTTCAACTTGATCCAGTGTAACTGTCTTACTTATTGATGATGGCTCTTCCGGCATCTATTTAATTAAAAACTCATATTTTAAGTCTATTACCTAGCAAAAATAAAATTGTTTCAATACCTAAGCGAAGGTAGAGCGGTTATTTTACTCAGCAATTCCCAGCATGTGAAATAGCTACCTGCTTGTTTATTAGAATGTAGGCACCTTCTCTACTATTAAGCAATTTTAAACTCTATCATTAAAAAATGAATAAACCTTGATACCTACTTCAATCTGATATCATTGCATGTATTAGATAACTTGTGTATTTACCTGATGAAACCATTTCTTTTTCTCTTCATATTCCAAAGATTCTGCAAAATGTTTGGCTATGCCTTGCGCCTTTCCTTGATCGGCGTTTTTGTCCGTCTTCCCATAATTTGTGTACGCTTCGTCGATCAATATATTCTCCTCAAATCGTTTATGCTTCATTTTGATACCATTTATGTTAATTTTAATCGTTTAAAACTATTTTCAAATGTACTCTTAAATTAAAAACAGGAACACGTGTGTGCTATCAGAGATTTTGACATTGACGGATTAATTTTGACGTATTAGTGCTTTTATTAGTAATTTTCCGTCCTATTGATCAATCACTGATTGTCGAATCAACTTAACGCTGCACAATGGCAACATTTAATTTCTAGGCGTGTCGGTTGAAACGTTATTTGAATTTCAACCTTAACTGTTTACATTAACATTTACTTTGCATTTCATAAAATTTGAGAAGACTGTGTCATATTTTAAACGTCAAAATTTCTAAAAAAAATCTTGCAGGGAGTCTGTTTACGAAATCAAGCCGAGTTTAGGAAAATTTTAAATAAATTCGAGACTTTAATCGATTGTTAAGACAAAAATGGATGATCAAGGAAGGAAAGTTATCGTTTGCGACAATGGAACAGGTGTAAGTTGAATAATAATAAGAGAAAACTAGTGGAAAAGATAAGGTACCTATATGAATCATCATTTTGTAAACTATTTATTGTTTTACAGTTCGTAAAATGTGGATATGCAGGAAGCAATTTTCCTGCCTTTATTTTCCCGTCGATGGTTGGCAGGCCTATCATCCGAGCGGAGAATAAAATTGGCGATATTGATGTTAAGGTACACTACATGTTCCATTCTCTAATCTCTTTTACATGTAATTTTGTGATTTGTTATAAAGTGTAAAAGTTACTCAAAAGAACACAGTTGGAGTTTATGATTTACATTACAATTTAGAAACTTTGCTAAGATTAGTTTTTAAATGAAACAATTATAATTTTTAAGATACTATAAGAAACAATTTTAAAATACTATGGTTTGGGTTACAGGATATATGTATTGGAGTAAGTCTCCTTTTAATGTAAGCATGGTTTGGAGAAAAGCAAATCACTTATGTGTAAGATTTTGAACTAAATGCATGTTGATTTTTTGCCCAAACTTGAAAAATAACTATTATAGATAAACATTGTCCATAAACAAAATGTTAATGTTATTAATATGAAATCTAGTTTGTGTAATTGTTAAAAGACAAATTTAATGAAAAAAAAATGGTTGATTAAATAGTAAATATGTATAATAAATACATAAATGAACTATTTCATGCAAACCAGGCTTACAACAATGAAACAGTACAGGTAAAGGGGCAAAAGGCACATAGCACTTATATAGCAATGATTGAAATACATATTTATGTACTATATTATCTATGTATCACTTTAAGCTTTCTTTTAAACTGTCATAAAAGCAATATGGTATTCACATCCATATTAAATACAGTCAAAACCTGTGACAATGACATCTGTTACAACAGACTGTTTATTACAACTCAATGGCAAGGTCCTGGCCTAAAATATCCCATGTAAAACATTACATAATCATACTGCCTTTCATTACTCAAATTGAATAAACGGTTCCATCAATGTCATTATTATATTTGGTTAAATTTGTATAAAATGTTTTTGGTTGAAAAGTTTGCTTTATATACTAAAAGATTTGCTTTTACCATGTTGCTTTGAGTATATATGTTCTATATACTGTGTAAACTATGCCATCCATTATAGTGAAATAGGCACAAGCAATGAACACCAAATAGCAGCCTAAAAGCTTAGCTTATCAATTTTTCTACTTCACATGATTTTTATACGGCAACCATTTAGGCAAAATATTTTTTCCTCACCACTGACTATCTAGAGATAAGATAAAAACAGACTGACAGTGAACCCAGAGGGTTCCTTTTGTCCTTATGAGGATGAAAATGGAACCCTACAAAAATTATTGTTAAGAATAAAATAAAATCAAGTAGAAATTTATCAATCAATAAAATAAAATCAATCAATTAATTGACTGCAAAATTTGTACCACATGACTGTTCCTTTGAGAAACATTTTTCAATTTTTTACCTTTAAAGCTTCCTTATTTTAGTGAAAACAAAAAATAAACATTCATTTCAGATCCACAATCTTTGAGTTTTAGCAAGACTAAGCATCAGCTCTTCATATTTATTATATTCCAGTCTTCCCTGCGAACTTCGTACCACGCGACCGTTCCTTAGGGAACATTTTCCCATTTTTTGTACCTTTCAAACCTTTCCTGTGTCAGAGTGATCAAAGAAAAAAAGAATCATTGATATTGGTCCAGCCCTTTTCAAGTTTTACTGAGTCTGACACATAACTATTCATTTTGTATAGGATAGAAATGTAAGAGATTTTATATAAAATCTTTTCACACAGCTTGTATTTGGTTTTTATCGTAACTAACATAATTTTTGTATTTTTTTCAACTAATCTATTTTTATCAAGATTGTGGTGCTATCACTAATGATTTGCATTTAAGACAAGTTGTACTGATACTGATGGGATTTGTTTTCAGGATTTGATGGTTGGTGATGAAGCCTCAAAACTCAGGTCCATGTTGGAAGTCAGCTATCCAATGGAGAATGGAGTAAGTTTAACTTATTTTCTTGTTTTTGTACATATTTATTTGGTGCTCTTGATGTCTAGAACGGCAAGAGCGCCGCCAGTGCGTTGCCCGTGTAGAGGTTAAGATGTTATACTTTTCGTGCCGGTAATTACACCGGCTCTCCGATCCCTCGAACCGAAACACAGCGAACTGCTTCACGGTAGAAATAGAAAGGAGGGTGGTATCAACCCAGACGATCTCACACATAGATCTATAAAAAACCTGTCACCTGTAATAGGCGGCAGTATCACTTTCCATCAGGTTTTTTGTCCGTGACATTATATTAAAAATATTATCATAGGCAAGCAAGCAGCCACAATCTGACGTGATGGTCAATAATGATGTGGCTGTAGAATAAGCCTGTTTGCTTAGAAAATGCCCCTTGATGCTCTACATTTGAACAGGTCAAAGTTAATGTTAAAACTAAAGTCAAGGTCAAATTATGTTATGCTTTTTATCCTACCCATTGAAATCATAAACCATTGTTCTGTCAAAATGTGTAATAACGACAGATTCGATTTTTCGACTGATTCGATTCAAGGTGATCATTAAATGACTAGCTACTATATAGCAGATTAAGGTTTTTCAATTTTACACTCAGTTGGTTTGTCGTTGTTAATTGAAGGATGGCAAACTGATGCATTGAAGAGATTTAAATGTATTTAGCATGTTAAAGAAACAATGGGAAATTACAATAACACTGAATAAAGTAGGCATTTTTATTAGTAGTTAGTATTAAAATTTAAAATTTCGAGTAATTAAAAGTTTGCAATTGAAAACCTATCAGTCCAAATGGTAGCTGAACTTTTATAAACCCTAAGCCCTTTAATAACTGTGGGATATACCATCCATGTTTATATGGTCCCTTCATTGTCTTGATATATGGTTTCAACTGTACATACATACTTTACTGTGTTATGTTTAAACTCTAAGGTTGTTCGCAACTGGGAGGACATGTGCCACGTTTGGGACTACACATTCGGAGAGAGCAAGATGAACATAGATCCGAAAGAGACAAAGATACTTCTCACTGAACCCCCTATGAACCCTACCAAGAACAGAGAGAAAATGATTGAGGTATGGTGAATCTATAATTATAAAATTTATTGTCCTGACTGATTTATTAAAGGACAGCCAAAAGCTACAAAATCTAGAAATATTAACTTTTGCAGTATATAGTTTCGTTGCTTTTGCTCGACTTCGTTCGTGTAGAACTCAAAAATGATTTTAATATGATTAATAATGACTTGACATTTATCAATATATTTTGGGAAATTCACATAATATCTAAAATATCTATCTATCAGCTATATTGTTGTAAAGTTTCATTAAAATCAATTCAGTAGTTTTTGCGTGAAAGAGTAAAAGCATGCATTTGTATTTCATACATACATCCTTACAAATTATTAGTAAAGATAGACAGGCTCAGAAGAAAGTATTTATTTATATCAACCATGTGGTTTATTAAATTTTCTCAAACATAGCTATTTCTTTATACATTTCTATGTAATAAAACAAAAGGAGACATTTATATCTCAGAGCAGGGCTGAGTCATGTGTGAGAATTAGTCATTATTACACTATAATAATAATAATTTAATATCTTTCTTAGGGCTAAACATTAACAAAACACTTAAAATCTAGAAGTCATAAATAAACTATGCCTGTACTAGGTAAACGTGTGTCTTGGGCAAAAGAAAAGCTAAACATGAGAAATATAAAACACAAAAAAAAAACGTTGAAATTTAAATTAAGAAAACAATACATTTTCAAAACATCTATTTAATAGCAGCTGATAACTCGTCTGTTTCTTCATGCGACAGATTCATTCGAGCATTGCTAACATGCTTTTTGTAATTAAAATAAGTTATATCTTTCATATATAACTAACGATTTAGTTTATTATACAAGGCACTAGAAATATGAGTGACCCGGAAAAAACGCATGCTTTTCATTTTATAGCGTTAATACGAATAACCTATCGCCTTTTGTCAGTATTTTTGTTACTGTATGGAAGTTATTTGTGTTCATGTAAAATATTATTAAAATCTTGCCATATTATGTTGTAGGTGATGTTTGAAAAGTATGGATTCGACAGTGCTTACATTGCGATACAAGCTGTACTGACTTTGTATGCACAGGGGCTCATCTCGGGAGTGGTGGTTGATTCAGGTCTGTATCTTTAACTTTAAAAAAAAGTTGTATGAAATTTCCACTATCATAGAAAATACTTTTCATCCAGAAAATGTTAGATTTTTAAATTAAACTTGCGTTTATAAACTGTGTCAGTCAATTTATAATTTCGGATTGTGAGTTTTAATAGTAATTTTTTGTTTTTTTTTATTATTGAAAAAAAATAATTACGGAGGTTTCTTGCCGGATTCTAACCTAAAGAAATAGCATTCCGAAGCAGTGGTAGTTAAAAAATATATGACAATATGAAAGTGTTTTTTTAAGTATATTCAAATAAAAACATTTTGACTTTTGCTTCGAAAATTCTAACAAATAATGGTTTATTTAAAAATTTTGAAATTCAATTGTAATTATTAATTGTGCGTTATTTTTTCAAATTCGCTTGTCTTTTCTTTTTATAAATTAATTTTAATGTTGTTATAAATAGCTTATATATAAATATAATCAAAAATAGCTAATGTTTTTCATTAATGATAGTTACTTGTGGTGTTATTGTCAGGTGACGGCGTGACCCACATTTGTCCGGTATTTGAGGAGTTCGCGTTGCCGCATCTCACGAGGCGGCTTGACATCGCTGGAAGAGATATCACTAGATATCTTATTAAGGTACTAGCTAGGTCTTGCACGCATTACCACTTTTGAATGACTTTCGTGTGCAGGCGCAACTACTACGTTTTTTGGGGGTGACCACCCGTGCCAACGTGACTGGCCGTAGTAAATTTACTTAGACCAATCACGGTAACGTAAGCGAATTGTTTGGTAAGAATTAAGTAATATGCGACGTTGCCACGTAGATAGAGATCATGGGTAGTTAGGTTTGGCAACGTTGCATTTTATTTAAAGTCAAAACATTTTACGTTAAATGCGATTTGTGTAAAATTACCCCTCGTTCACACAAAATTGTGATCTATCGGTCTGAGGGGTTCCAAAAACAGCTTATTTTAGGGCTAGGGTGCACCGTTTTCGAGATATTCGATTTTTAACCTAGAAAAAAGCTATCAAATGGAAAAAAAAGTTTGGAAGGAAAGCACTTTTGTAAACGTTTCAAAAAATATATTTAAAGTAACAAAAATAACTGGTTAATTTGAAAAAGTAAGCATGTAAAAGCAATAAATAAATCTCTATCTCTTTCCAGTAACAGCATAAAAAAAATAACAAGTTCGCAACTTCCATTTAATAAATAAAATAAGCGGAAATGTATTTCTTTGACATCATTACTTCATGCTATTCTCATGCATTTACAAATTTAGTATTCTCTTTCATACTATATTTGTGAATGGATGAGAAAGCCCCGCCCCCTAGCAAACGCTGCAAGGGAAATTAACCTTAGTTGTGGTATGGCGCCGGTGTCCTCGATAGTACATACATTTTAATGTTATGTTATCAATATGTTTGTATGCTTTTTGTAATGACTAAGCTCCGATTTTTGATCTCAAGTAGTCACTACGGTTTTTAGTTTTGTATAATATTATTAAGATTGTTATAATAGATAGTTTTAAAATGTACATTACATGAATTTACATGAAATTACATAATTAAAACCATAGTTTAAAAAATATAAAAATATAGAAGAAATGTAAAAATGTTGTGTAAAAACTATAAAAAATAATGGATGTCAAACAAATTTGAATCAATCTCAAATATTTTTTTTTATTTTGTTAATTTTTTTTTCGTAGTGTTGAAGAATTATTTAATTACACACACAGACAGACAAGCTATGTCTAGTGGAGGATTCACAGCAACTGAACAAGCAGTCGCTGCGACGATATTGTTATTTTATTTATTGTATTTCCACTAGTTTTTGTTTAAAATTAAACAAAACGATATTGGTGAAGACGTCGTTGAAAAAAAAAGTAAATTAAATTATCGTCACAGTTGCTCCTACTCCGAGGGTATGCCTTCAACCACTCGGCTGACTTCGAGACGGTACGAATGATGAAGGAGAAGCTCTGCTACATCGGGTACAATATAGAACAGGAACAGAGACTGGCCTGGGAGACCACGGTGTTGGTGGAGCCTTATGTGGTATGTTATATTTTTAATACAACGTCATGAAGAGATGGTGCTGTTGTCCTAGAGATCACATCAGTTCCGTTCGTATATTAATGCGAAATCTAATTGAGCTATTTTGAGGAAACAATAATTGAAAAAGTGTGGTTGAATTTTTCTTATAAATTTTTATTTTATTTTTAATTACAAAACCAACGGCACAAAGAAGTTTACAAAAAAAATTACTTATAACTAACACATAGGGCAATAACGGGTTTACAATTTATAAAAAAAATTACAAAGCAATCGGGTGAACGACTAAGGGATAAATGCTACTATTACATAAGGTAGTTAAGTGTGTTTGTAGATATGGGTGTGTAAAGTCTTGTTATTCTATTTTTTTTTACCCCCTCAACCCAGCAATCTGTTGTAAACATTTAGCTGTTTCTTTATCTGAGCTGTCTGAGTAATTTGTTTTTTATTCTGTTTATTAATATATTTCATTGAAGTAAATTAAAACCTGTGAATATAGTAAATCATGGGAGTGACAATATCAAATGACGTCACTTAGTAAAGAATTAACCTATTTTGTGGGGGAAAAACGGTGTCAAAATGCGGCTGAGCTATTTTTATTAAGTCTTGTTATTCTGTATGTAATTTATGTTATTAAAAATCTGTGAATATAATAAAATAATGGGAGTGACAATATAAAATAATGGGAGTGACAATATAAAATGATGTCGACAATATAAAATAATGGGAGTGACAATATAAAATGATGTCGACAATATAAAATGATGTCGACAATATAAAATAATGGGAGTGACAATATAAAATAATGGGAGTGACAATATAAAATGATGTCGACAATATAAAATGATGTCGACAATATAAAATAATGGGAGTGACAATATAAAATAATGGGAGTGACAATATAAAATAATGGGAGTGACAATATAAAATGATGTCGACAATATAAAATAATGGGAGTGACAATATAAAATGATGTCGACAATATAAAATGATGTCACTAAGTGTTACTTTGAATTTTCACCATAATTGTAAAACCAAGTGACAGTTGTAAAACTAAATTATGTATTTTTAAATATTTCTAAGCTTCCCGATGGCAGAGTGATCAAAGTAGGCGGTGAGAGGTTTGAAGCCCCGGAGGCTTTGTTCCAACCTCATCTCATCAACGTTGAGGGACAGGGTATCGCTGAACTAGTCTTTAACACTATACAGGTAAGATTCATAGTAGATAAACTCTTACTTTTTATTGATGAAACTAGCTTTAAGACGCGACTTTAAAGAAGTAGAATTTGTATTTTTAAAGAAAATGATGTCGTCTATTGAAATCATTGGTGACAGATTTAAAAAAAAATTGGATGAATAGCTTCGAAGATTTGTAAAAACTTACAGCTTAAAGCTTGTGATCAGCGTAGAGGTGTTTGTTTATATGTTTTAATTATTTTCCATTTTTTTGCATTAATAATAAAAATAATAACCACATCACGACACACACATTGACTCAGCCCTGCAGTAAGTATCGTAATAACTTGTGTCACAGGAACTAAGCAACGATATGCTATATACTACATAGATAAAAATACAACATCCAATACCGACAAGCGAAACAATGCGTCTTGCAAATAACATAAAGTCACGCCCCCGCCGGGAGTCGGCTGTTTACACCACTGCGTCACCGAGGTCGACAACTTGATGTCAAAAAATTAATAAAATTAGTTAAGTATAGTACCCCAGTTGAGAAGTCTTATCAGAATTCTATATAGTGTTTTATATATGGCAATTTAATACTGTGTTTTAAGTCTTGTTATTCCATACATCGTTTTTGACAGGCTCTCTTTCAAATTTTCAGAAGATACCAAAACGAATTGGTCTAATTTGCTTTTTTTTTGGACTAATAATATCATACGCTTTTAATTGCGCACAATTGTACTGTTTTTTTTTTATTATTATTCCAAGGCAGCAGACATAGACATGCGCAACGAGCTTTACAAGCATATAGTTCTGTCCGGGGGCTCCACCATGTACCCGGGACTTCCTTCAAGGCTCGAGAGGGAAATCAAGCAGCTTTACTTGGAGAGAGTACTCAACAACCACTGCGACAAACTAGCTGTATGTATATTTATCTAACTTAATAATAAATAGACAAAACCTGTTATAACAACATAGGTTACAACTACAGATTCGTTTTTGCGAGGTCCTGGCCGTGACACATAAAACCTTCGCCTTTGATGACTATCGGATATAGCTTGTTTATATGGTCCCTTCAATGTCGTTATATCAGGTTCCAGGTTATATAGCAATTTATTAATAAATAATTTTAAGTTTTGTGTACGAGACAAAACCTCTTAGGTCTACATCGGCAACGCATTGGCGCTGCTCATAGTATCTATACATATCAAGGGCACCGTCGTGTCGTGTCAATAGACAGCGGTATCACTTTCCATCAGTCGAACCGTCTGCTTCTTTGCCCATGACGTTCTATTTGATTTTAATATAAATTTGTCCACCAGTCATGGCAAGTTTATAGGGTATTATAAACTGCAAGACAAATGGCTGCGCTAAAACCTGACAAATATATAAAGTCTTATTCTATACAATTCTTATGGTAGCGGTATTCATATTTTTTTCTCTGTATAAAAATAGGTTTCTGAAGGACGAGAATTATTTAGATGTTTATTTCTATTTGATTTCAATCTGTCCTTTAAAT
Source organism: Choreutis nemorana (assembly GCA_949316135.1). Classification (NCBI taxonomy): domain Eukaryota; kingdom Metazoa; phylum Arthropoda; class Insecta; order Lepidoptera; family Choreutidae; genus Choreutis; species Choreutis nemorana. The sequence goes on along the minus strand of OX438620.1, from coordinate 4,705,217 downwards.
TGAAGAGAGTAAGATATTATGATTTTTAAAGCGAATCAATGCATCATAGAATGAAATCATTAAAATTATCGTTAAATTTTATGATGTTTATTTCGTATGTTTTTATTTTATACATACTACTGTTATTTCATGAATGTCACTCAATTCATTCACTAGAATTAACACAAACAATTTACGTTCTTAAATACACCAAAAAAATACACTACATTTTTCGAAGAAAAATCACTTCGTATATTCAAAAAAAATCACCATAAGTCAAAATAATTCACCTAGTTTATCAAAATCACAAGACAGTTCACTATTTCACACACTAATCATTTCACCACATCTCACCCGAAGCTGTTGTGTGTGTTTTAATGTGTATGTGTTTTAATAGAAATTCAAGATTCGTATCGAGGACCCTCCCCGTCGCAAGGACATGGTGTTCATAGGAGGTGCCGTGTTGGCTGAAGTATGCAAGAACAGGGAAAACTTCTGGCTCTCCAGGAACGAATATCAAGAACAGGTAAATAAAATAAAAGGTTTAAGAATCAAGGGGATTGTCGCGTCAATAAGCAGCGGTATCACTTTCCATCAGGTGCACCGTTTGGTTGTTTGCCCATGATATATTGAAAAAAGGGGAAAATATTTAAAAAAGTTGTTGAATAAAAATTTTAAAAACTCCGATTGGAGTACATTCGAATGTTCATCCCCACTTTCACCCGCATAACTTTTGAATGGGGGAATCGATATCCATCAAACATAGCTTGACTAAGTCACCTTAAAAAAAAACTACATCAAATTCGTTTCATTCGTTCGAGAGTTATGATCCCACAGACAGACACGTCAAACTTATAACACCCCTCTTTTTACGTCGGGTGTTGGGTACGGGGGTGAAAAATTAGAGTTAGGATTGAAATTTAGAGTGTGTTACAAACAAGATAATGTTATTATGTAACAAAAAATTATATACATAAATTTCAATTCAAAGAATAGGTTATTTTCGATGTTTTTACTCGGCTCTCACAGTCGCTGTATCCATTTACTGACATACATTTAGCAACAGGTACATAATATATTGGTACATGAAGGTGTTATATTTTATTAGAAAAAATCCTTTTCAAGGCATCTTAAAATAAAAACTATCAAAAAAAGAAAAAACAAAATATAACTCTTCAAAATTGCTAGTTTTTACTTGATTTTTACATCAAAGTTTTCTTTGAAACTATAAAATCAAATTATTTATTGACATATTTTTACCTATATATTATCTGTTTTAGTAAGTAGTGTTGAATAGCGGTCGATTGTACGGGATCCTTCATTTGCAAGTCCAACTAGCAATTTGCGGGTTTTACATATATTTTTTTCATTTATTTCATATACTTTAATTTTAAAAACTGTTTTTCTGTTACAGGGACTGTCTTGTTTAAGAAAATTGGGACCTCGTGCTAGTTAAACATAGCAATAGAATACTTTATATCAATTTAAACCATTTTGTTAATTAATTATTACTGTAAGTTGTAATTATCATTCTATAAAATTGAGTTAAAGCTCATTATGCAATGTCTTAATGTTTCAGCGAACAGTGTATTATTTTTCATTTCGGGATCACATCTTTAAATAATAATTATTTCAAGTATCCATTTCTAGTGTAAGATTAATGTACTTTTTTTTAATTATTGTCAAAGAATTTTATCTTTAAGGTTTTTTTTCTAATGCATTAATAATGTTATTTACATCGTCACGTTAATTGAAAAAAAAAATACAAACCACAATAAATTATTTTGTAATTTTTTACTTCAAATAAAAAATATTTCTGTTAACAGTTATTATATGAAAGTTGAAACTGAAATAAAATTATACTAAATAACATGACATGAAGTAAATAAAAAATGAAAATTTCCAAGCCGATAAAGACTGTATTTGTTTGGCATTTAAGTATTCTTTAATAATAAATTGTATTAATTATTCCGCTTTGGTTTTTATTTTTGACATCTTGGACTATTGATAGTCTTTTCTAGATTTTTTTTTTTGGTAAGGGGATTTAATTTTTATAAGTATATTTATAGTCTTCCGATATAAAATTCTTTCTACCTATTAATATATAATTTAACGTTTGTATTTTTTTTTAATCTCGCTCCAGTACTTTCTGAGTGTGTGCGTTACAAACATAAAAAAATAGAGTTATTTCCGTACATTAGCTTCCGTATATTAGTTTAGACGGAAGAAAAAGTACTGGGATTTAACCAGCGCACCTAAAAATGTAAAATTAAAGCAAATCAGAAAATTTGAATTTTCTGAAATCGTTTTATCATAGACGAGGTCATCTATTTTTTTCAACATGGCCGCTCATTACCTTTTTCAGTATTGACAAAAACTAGACATCTGAATGTCAATAAAATATCTAAACTTAGATTAGTACCTACTGTCCAAATCCCCATCTCGGCATTTAAATTACAACGGACGATATCATTGGGATGTTCTTAATTACGTTTAAAAAAACATTTTGTTTCAAATCAGTTTAAATAATAGAAATAGAATTTATATTGAAGGTTTTATTTCTGAATGAAATAGCTTCACGTATAAAATAACTTTAATATTGATCAAACCTGTCTTCATACAGTTTGTAAGTATCAATACTTAATTAAAGCAACACGTAAATTGATACAAAATTGATTTAAAATTCATTCTCATTCGTGATTGGGTTTTTCTATTAAACCAGATTCGTTACGATGTCTCAGGTTATTATAAAGTTATCTTTGAAAAATTCTTCTTTTTTGACTAAGCTGTTAGTTTAGTCGTTGGAATTTATTAAACATGAAAGTACTTGCTTTTCTGTTGGTGGCTTTTAATTTACTTGTAAGTTATATCTAACTTGAGTTGATCAAAAAATGATATTGATAAATTAGTAAAAATAATGTACGAAAATCTATGTAACTATTACGTTTTAAATGACATGGTTTAAAAGTCTTAAATTTTATGAAAGAGAAAAAAAGAAAATTAAATCTTGCATTGTATTGTCTTGTGTGAAAATTAAATGTAAAAATAAATATAATATTTTCTTTTTTCAAAATACAGCTGAATTCGTCACTGGCTAACGGTCAGGATGCAAGTGTAACTAACGAAATCACTAGTGATGAAATACCCACTAACACTGGTGGTGTTGCTGTAACTAGTGAAGATCTTTCTGTAACTAGCGAAAATACTGATGGATCTGTCGCCAAAGAAGATATATTTAGTGAAGAGGTTTCCGAGGAAGTTGTAAAGTCAGATAATAGTGGAGAAACTAGTGAAGCTGGTAGTCTAGAAGATGAAGATTTATCAGTAACAGAAGAAGCTGTAACTGAGGAAGATGATGATAGAGCTGTAACTCTAGAAGAAGATGATGATAGAGCTGTAACTCTAGAAGAAGATGATGATTTAGTAACTCAAGAAGCCTTAACTAAAGAAGATGATGATGGATCAGTAACTCAAGAAGCCTTAACTAAAGAAGATGATGATGGATCAGTAACTCAAGAAGCCTTAACTAAAGAAGATGATGATGTGTCAGTAACTAAAGAAGCTGTAACTCAGGAAGATGATGATAGAGCTGAACCTCTAGATGATGTCTCATTAACCAAAGAAGATACTAATGTGGTATCTAATTCTATTAGTTCATAGTCTTATTCATAGAAGATATTCTTGGTACATTTAAAAATCCCCTTTATTTATAAAACCGGTCAAGAGCGAATCTCAATTTTTTGATTAATTTTTATGATTACTAAATTTTTACGGTTTTCGGATTTTTTCCTAAACTTATGCTGTAAGGTATTGCTTTTTGGCAAATTTCATGATTCTTTATTATATTCATAAAAATACATAACATAACATAAACTCACGTGGTAATCCCTCGAGAGGGGTTGGCAGAGGTGTTAAACACGCTTTTCGCATGTTTTTGTTGAGTCCCAGTGTGATAGGTTGCGAATCTGTCGCCACTATCCGGCCACATTGCGAAACATGGCAGCTACAACTTACGGCAACCCGAGACTCGAACCCTAGACCTGTCGGGTCGGATCGGTCGGTTAACCAAGGCACGTTACAAACTGAGCTACCACGTACTCAAAACCTCCATGGTTTTTATTCCCTTTGCGAATGTACTTAGCTTTTTGATTGCGTAAACTTAGAGGGTTGATTTTTCACAGCTCCAAGGTACCGTAGTCCTCAGTATTTGGAATTTATTTCTTTCTCTCTACTCGTTACTGAGAAAAAGGTATTGACTGATATTCAGACAGACGGACAACGAAGTGATCTCGTAAGGGTTCTTTTTTCCTTTAGAGGTACGGTACCCTAAAAATCGTCATGGAGTTTAACTTTTTTCAAGTGACCATTAATTATGCATGGCTAAGAATTTCATTTGGGATTTTGAATTGTTCTAATGTATTTAGCAGTGGAAGAACACCAGCATATACCTACCGTATGTTTTAAGTTTACCACTACATAAGATATTTTATTTCAGAGGGCTAGAATACCGGCGGTTCTGAAAGTTTTTGATATTCCACAACTGCAAGTAAGTAAAACGAGGTTTAGAATCAACAATTGAAAGATATTATTATTTACATCAGAATTTAATCTCTATTCTTGGTGATTTAGATATTGAAGCACAGACACCAAATGTGCGTTTACTACAAAGGAAAGAAGAATTGTATAGATGGGGTAAGTTTAGGTTCAAGGTATGTTTTGGTTTATTCTTGTAGCTAAAATGACAAGAAACATTTTTGTACATTCAGAAAGTTGCATCAGATGAAAAACTAGAAGATTTAATACGGCACGTGAACGAAATAGAATCAAGAACTACTAAAAGAAAAGCTAAAAACAATAAGAGATCAAAACCTGTAGAGAAAAAACTAAAAGGTCAACTTAAACAAAATCACAAGAAAGCCAAATGGTTTTCTATAAATAGACAAGTTCAAGCGGACACAAATAAAAAACTTAAAGGTAAGAAAAGTGGAAAGAAAAACAAGAAAGCATCAAGACAAAGAAATAGTCAAACAGTAAACAATAAATATACCAAAAAACAAATGGATTCCGTAAAAGGACGCACACAAAAAAAAGCGATTAGCTTAAACAATAAAGGGGTTAAAAAACAGAAAAATTAAATACTTATAACAATTAAGAATTAGAATCAATTTATAGTAAATTCTTTCGAATTCACAAGGGTAGGTTTTAAGTTTAAAAATAACGGTACTTTTACATATTATTTATTATAAATCTTGTCGTGGTTTTTGTCGAAAAAATATGGATAAAATTATACATTTCATTTACCTAGATATACCCATCTGGTGCCTAAACTTAATAAAGTAATATAACTAACGAAAAAAGTAGTTTTATTGCAACAGTTAATTTAAAATGAAATAATTATATTTCACATCACAATTTTTCCCATCTAAGTATTTTAAAATAGTCACTGGCGTGCCTAGAGTTTTAGAATAGGGCAATCCGAGACATACGTTATTGTAGTTTTATAATTCATTTCGATAAATGTCTTATTACCTCATTACTCTTAAATCTACACTTCATACTTACGCCTTCGAATTAGCGCGAATTTTGAACCATGCTATACAAAGCATATTGTTATTTTATTTGAAAAGCAATAAATGAACGAGAGCTCGAACTTACCCTGGTTCGATAGGGCAAGCCGGGCTTTTGGGCTTGTATGACAGTACCGCCACTGAAAATAGTTAACACCGAATATAATGTTACACGTAAAATGAAAAGTTTAATATTCTTTTTCTTGGATTCGAATCTCATCACAGCTATTTTTTGAACGAAAAAATTACCTACGAGTACTTACCTCATTAAATAGGTATGCTCTTTCATTTTTGATTATATTTATTATGAGATGTAGGTATGGTTGTACACACGGCCATGGGTCAACCTAACCTGTTTGGACTTAGTACCGTTCTTAAGTTGTACAGCATTAGTAGGCATAAAATTAAAATAATCCGTTTCTAAATAAACTGTGTTTCCTTTTGCTGTTCAAAATAACTTTTCAGATAATCCTGTTTGTTGTTTCTGAAGCTGTTGTGTCGGAAGGAGTTGGGGATCAATAGCGCTATATAGCGATGCTCAACATTTGAGCGAAATGCAGACCAGCGTTACGGTCACGACTCTCTATTTAAATCTGCAAATGTGAATGATTATTTTTATCAGAGGCTAAACTTAACAAAACTTTGGATGAAAAACTCAGATATTGTCAGGTGTTTGTCCCGATATCTACGTATACGTTTTATTTTAAATCGTGTGTTTTGTCATATTTCCTTGTCTGTAATAATTATTAATCACATATTTATATTTGTATATTTAACTTATCTTTCCTCCCCGAGCCGCAATATATGTATGTGTCAGATATGTGTATGTAAATCAGATGTACCTAAAAATCTAACCAACTCTATGAATCATATAACAATAATAAAAATACAACTATTCAATTCTGAATTAATAATGTCGTAAAAGCAATGTCGTAAAATTGTAAAATAAGTAGATTTCACCGGAATTAATCTCAGAATGCTTGATTCGGATTGAAGAATTAGTTAAAAATGTTAGTGTTTCTTATTTATTTCTGTTTTTCAAAGGTAAAGTAAGAACTCATTTTGAGCGTTTGATTCACATATAATTACTTTCCTAGAATAGTCATTACCTACGTTACCCAAGAAATCCATTCTACATCATCTAACTCGCATTTAGCCCGTCTAATTTAGGTAAGTATGAGCAAAGTCAAAGTCTAAGCCAAAATGTTTTTTTATTCGAATAGACTTAAAATAAGCACTTTCAAATCGTATTTTTTTACTACCACCGATCAAGAAATATCCAACAGATCTGAATACAAGTTCCAATTCCTCAGGCTCATTTGAAATCCTTGTATTAAGCATCATAATACTGTAATTTTCAAATTCGACTAGGTAGACTTACTTATTGTCCGTTTTCAAAACACAAATATATCACTTACTAAACTAAGCCAAATCTGTCATTCATCATTCCATTAAATTCAGTTTACACGGATCAACATCTGTCGTTGGGCAAAACCTGCTACTTCGCCAATCGGCTTTCTATTCGCATGAACGCTAGAGCTCGCGCTCGAGTATAGTCACTGTGAATGTCATTTTAATACATTTTGTATTCATTCTTCTAGCGTTAATGCGAATAGGAAGCCATTTGGCTACTGGGACAGGATAGGTATATGTAAATAAACATTATTTATATTAAAGGTTATTTTCAACGATATGAAAATTACCTCAAGCATAAATAATCTCTAAACACGGTTTAGGTTCTCACTTCACTAGACGTTAATATTGGTAATTCACATAGAAGGCCATTGTATTGTACCAGTATTTTATTATTACTTTGTTTCTTTGTTTGTTCTATCCGAAGTTCTTCGGGTCAATGTTAGTCCTCGGCAACCTAAACCTGGCTATAACCTTGTTTAAAATAAACCAGAACTAATGGGTACTTCTTTCACAGATACAAACAGTATATTCCCAAATCCCCGAACACTTAGACCTTGAAAATGTTGGAGAAATTGTAATTAACAATGAAAATTACAAACTCCTAAGACCATCAGCTCATAAAGTCACCGACTACTTCCAAGACTTTGTATTTAAACGAAGCAACCTGGACCCTTCACAGAGAATATTTATGGATCATAATGGCCTAAGACATTTCTGGAGTGGTTTCAACAATAATAAGAAAAACAGCCAAAATCTGCGTAAGGCGTCCATACCAGATCATGTGATAAAAGATGATCTTAAGAATAGAAAAAATAAAGACGGTCCAAAAAGGCTACGTCAGAGATTGCATTCAAACGAACCTCTTATAATGAAGCCTGCCCTCAGAGACACTGGAGGGAAAGTTGCTCGTGCGACGTTCTTCTGTCCATTCTTCGGTGTTATAACGCTCACATCAAAAGTTGATTGATTATTTACTATAAATAGGTAATGAATTATGATGCTGATTATAACCAAATGATTAGCTTGTGGGTAAGGTAGGGGTCAAAAAAACTTGGCACAAATAATTTTCCTGAATTTTATTTAATAATAACATTTATACCCGGCTTATTTTTCAATCTTTCCCAAACCTGCGATTAAACTTTTTAGCCATGTAGGGATCGTCTGGGAGATCGAAATCGTCTTTACGTTTATAACCTTCGAATGTTCCTAGAAATGAGTCCATTGCTGAGTTCAAAGCTCTCCTGTAACTAGTCACAGGTATCTTCTCCCTCAGCAAGATCACTGGTTCAAACGGTATCATCATCCCAGCTAGTGACGTCACTAGTGGAATCATAGGAGCCGGGATGAAATATGTCACCAGCTCCATAACTCCATTTACCATGCAGATCCCTATATTCTTCAAAACGTACTTTACCCTTGGATTCTTGTAGAATTTGAGTACAGGATTAGATAGTATTTCGTAGACTTGGTTGAGTAAAGTTGCTTTGATTTTAATCGATGGTTTTTCTTCCAATTCTGTGGTTACGATCGGTGTTTTGTTAGTTGTCAGTTTTTCTTCTTTTTCAGTTTGTACTGTGTTACCTTCAAAAGATTTGTTACCTACTTTGTATTCTGGTTCTTCTGTTTTAATATCTAAACTTGTTTCTGGTTTCGTTGTGTTTGAAGAAAGGCTTTGGTCTTTTATTTCAGAGCTGTGTGGCTAAAACAGAAAGTGTCCTATGTTTCATACAGTTCCAACCCATACCTCGTCAATTTCGAATGGCGCATTATTAGAAATTTAATACATACATTGCCGTTTGTGTATCACATTTTGGAATATTCGTAATTACTTACACATTTTTTAGGTTCTGTTTAAAATGTTAAACCTAGTTTTGTGTTAAATGGAGAAACCTAATAATTTTATCATTTAAGCAACTAAATAACTTATTATCATATAATAGAATAAGTGTATCGCACGTACCTATAACAAGTTAGTATTGTATTTTAAGTAAGTAAGGTGCACAGGTAATCCTGCTAATTAGCGATCCAATTAGTAACAAACTCACTAATTAGAGAAAGAAATACAAATTATTTTTCTAATACAATTAGGTACATCTTAACCTTTTTTTTTTTTTTTTTTGTCGAAGAGGAATGCATTTACGCACCATGCCTGCCGCTAGCCAAGCGACAGGCGTGTGTGGGGCTCACCCGGCAAGCCGGGAATACCCACTAAACCTCTCTGGTGTCCATCCAGCCCTTTTGAGTCGGGGGAGAGTTTGGGATCCGCAGAGCAATTCTCCAAACCGGGTACATCTTAACCTAGCTTATGCCTAGTTACTGGGGATGAAATTATTATTTTTGTTTGTACACATTTTGATACCAAAATCACTAGAAACAAATACATGTGTTTCTTTTTCCGTTAATATTTTTCTTTAAACTTGCACCTATATAAGTTCTCATTGTAAAAGATATGGGATTCGTTTTAATGTGTTGTTATATTAACAAGGTTTTGGTAGTGTACAGCGTAAAACTGAAAGGTTATTTCTTACGGTAACTAAATAAATACGGTAAATGTTTTACTTTTTACTGTAAAGTAATTATATCTTTTTTAAAACGGTAAAGTTCAGTACTGTTGTTTGTACTCTTAGATTAATGATTGGTCTCGGACTACCAATCATTAATCTAAGGTTTCTAGTGAAGGTAAAATTCAACTTAATTTTGTTTTTATTGAATCATTTTAACACGCTTTTTATCTTATTAGTCAAGGAAGACTGATGATTAAAATGATTTGATTTGGCTCACTTTATTCGGAAATACTCAGTTCTCGGAATATCATACACCTATATTATATACTCCCATGTGTGTTTATAAAGAAATTTGTTTTTTTTTGCTATAATCTGACAAATGCTTGTTGGTAACCTATAAGGATTTGGCTACCACCTCACCTGATGGTAGGGTATGACGTGGCCGCTGGTAAAAGGCGCTTACCTATTAAAAATTCCTTTTATTATTTACTTGAAGAAGTCCCAGTTATTTCGAGTTCGCAGCGAGAAGAAAACATTTTTTATTTTCTTTTTATAATAAATAAATGGATATTTAAAAGTTACGCTAGTACTTACGATAGCTTTTATTTTCATTAAAAGTAACGTGAAATATAAAAATAACGAAACGGTAAATGCCATTTTAACTAGAACTCTTGTACATTTTGTTTGCATTTATTTTATAGCCAAATAAAACTGGTTTCGCCATAAAACATTGTTCTTTTTACATATTGATATAAAATGTGATACGACAGGCGTAAACTGAATTTTAGAAGTCATGTTTTTCAAAATAAGTAAATAATAATTTAGTCATCTCGTATTTTGATGCATCAAATTACTCCGAGACAAAATGCCTTGTGATAAAAAATACTTTTGGCATTTGCTTTTGAAATTTTGATAAGAATATATCAGTTTATCAATCGTTAATCCTAATGTTTATGTTACTAACTTAAACATTTATTTTTAAGTCGAAACAATCATTAGCGGGTTGTCGTTTGGGGGATTTTTACACCATGAACTGACGAACCTTTTTTTAGAAATGCTTTTCCGAGGAGGCTTATTAAAGGTTTTTAAATAAGTAAAAGATACGAATCTGAAGAACTAAGATGCTTTTGGGGGGGTTGAGCTCCTTAGCCTCCCCTCCTGGATCCGCCAGTCGGTACCTTACGTTCTTGGTCAGAGCGCAGAGGATTTGGTGTGGAAAGGCAGATTAAGTTATTCCCATGTATGTATAAAGTAAGGATGACAATTAAATAAAAAAAAAAAACATTTACAGACAATAAGCACGCTTCATCACTTTATTAAAAAAACACAGTAATACTTTCACGAAAATCACCTACGAATAAATTATACTTACCAAATAAACTATTACATAAACAAATAAAATTTACAATAATCCAAAAAAGTGGGATAGTTTAACATTGCCGAAGTAGATACGTTTCAGAAATATAAGTAGTTTTATATTTAATTATTATAGTTTCACCATTTACTACAAATATTTTCAGTTATTTCAAGGTACTTGACATAAAAAAAAAAATTGGCAAGCATTCGGCTAGAATCTCGGCCGAAAGTGGAGCAAGCTGCCTAGAAAATGCCTATTTGCCCTCAACTTTAGAGAATAAACATTAAACTGACATTGTTAAAAGGAATCAGTCCACTTTTCTTGGTTACAATTTTTTTTTAATCAGAACAAAATTTTTATAGAGAAACTGTAATTATCAGCAATTGGTGAAACGGTCTTGGTGTTGTAATATCGGGGTCTATTCCGGGTGATTGCTAGCTGATCGAAGGTTCTCCACCAGTTCGTCCAGGTTTACGTCATGAGGAGCAGGGGACGCCAGCTCCGCCCATTGGCTAGTGAAGTCACCGGCACGAGCATCTCCATCTTGTGCCTAAAAAAAATGCTCAATCAGTACTTTAAGTGCGGGAAATTTAATTTCCCATGAAGACTTTCTTTGTTGGACTGCCTTTTACGATAGACCTCCTCACAATAGTTCGAATCAAAGCTATCCGTACAGCTTAGATCCAGTTTCTGCAGCCCATTCAAGATCGTCTATCGTGAGGAGTCGTCTCCCGTTCCTTGATGAGGTTATCTACGCAATCTCTATGTTTTTCCTTCGTCCAAATTAGATTGAAGAGATCCCTAGGAGAAATAGGGTGGTCGACATAGCCCACAAGGTAGGCATGCTTTGGGTAAGCCGGCCTCTCTGTCCACGTGAAAACTGGCTACGTGCCCGGACATACTTCCAGCTGTCCTGGGACCCGCGACGAATTTAATCAGAAGAAACAGAATAAGTATGAAACAGACTCTAGAATTCCCTTCCAACAAAAGCCAATATAGCAATTTGAAATGACTCGGAGGAAAAAGTGAAAAAAATACACAAAACGCGAGTAGTTGACGAGGAACAAAATATAAACATATTTCAAAGACATTTTACTATAGACCCTTACTAAAGCCGTAATTATCTTCGCAGCGTAACCGAGGAAGCCGCGCAGTGAGTGGCTTGGCTTCCTTACGCTGGCGCCCTCAAACTGGGCATTACAATGGTTCTACAAGCCTTAGCCCTCATTCACACGAACACTTTTCAACGTGCATTAAAAAGAGGTTCAAATAAAAATTGGAACGGCGTTGCTAAGAACGAGACATTAATTTCCAATGCTTTACGCTAGAAGTCCAACTGTACTCGATAAATAGCGATAAATAGCATTTGAAAGGCTTTTTAACGCACATTGAAAACGTCAATTGGGATCACAGTAATTGAGTGTTCCCAACGCGCCATGAATACTGTTCAATAAACAAACAATAATAAAATTGAAATCAAAATAAATTCTTACCAAAACATTCAGCCATAACATGGCCAGAAAGCAAATTAAATACAACACCTTCATGGCTACTCGTGGATCCAGATCCAGTCGCAATATCAAACTATTCAGTTCACCCTTTTTATATACTGCTCTAATCTCTATTTTGACAACCGTAACTATCATATAATTCAAGCCGTTTATTTGACAAGCGTGTATTTTAATCAAATTAGTGGTAAGTAAATCATTTAAGAAAATATATAAAAGCAAAAGGTGACGTAAAGTTTAGTAGCGTTAAGGATCAATACTGCCTAAACATCAGATCTTGAAAAATACGTGATAATAGCTAGAAGCAGGTTACTTATAGGTAATAGATTTGAAGCGACATCTTTTAAACAAAAGGTGTTCTTAAATTCAACAACTAATGAGAAAACAGATAAAAGACTGCATGAGCAAAACTACTGCAGGCAGGAGAGTTATATATGTAGATTGATATGATTTGATTGTTTTATCTTTCGCAGGTTGCCGTAAAAAGGAAACAGACATAGACTGTCAAAATCATTACCTTTCCCTTTGGCTTCGCCGTAGTCGGGTAAAAAGGGGGCTCTTATAGTATTCCTACATCATATCGCGGTATTCGTCTGTTAAAATCAAGGGACATAAGATACTTTTCGTTGCACCCGGAGTCATGAAAAGCAAAAAGCAATAAAACTACAGGCAGTTTACGGAACTCTCGGTGCGTGAATGCGACTCGCACTTGTTGGTTTTCTAATTGAGAAATTTTTAATTAAATGAAAATCTTGAAGAAGGAAAATTCTCTTGGTATTTTCAGCTTGATTATGATTTTAATAGCCTTTTAATTTATAGAGAATAATAGGTATATATTGCGATGTCATCCCTTTAAATCCGTTACTATAGAAACATTGTGGGAGTGTAGTCTCTGGCATGACGAACGGTTAATCATGTTGAATTCGATTCAAGTAACTGCGTGTAGTACTATTTATTACCTACATCTTGTGAAAACGAAGGGAAACTACCGTGCCTTTAAAAAGTTTTGTCACCAATATTACTGATGTAAGATTTAGGTTAGTATCTAATTTATCCCCTGTTAGTTAGTGGCATACCGTGGTGTTTAGACGGTCAGGCGTCTCCTGACTGTCCCCCCTTTAGATTTTTGGGCCTCAGGGCCATTTCAATTGCTGTTTCGCTTTGCTGGGAGGGGAGTCTGAAACCGCTTTCTTACTACCTCCTATTTCTTCTGATTAAGTTCATTGCGGGTCCCAAGACAGCCGGTAGGGTGTCCGGGCACAGCCTGTGCGTCATTGCACAGCTGCATTATTGGTTGATTATTCGATCAAAGGACGCCACTGTTGATCCTGATAAACAGGAGTGGCAGTGGTGGGACAGAGTGGCGGGTGAGCCCCGATATAGAAACATTCAAGAAAACACCTACTATCTCAAAATCCAACGAAAGATTGGACATACCTAGCGGAAACTTATTCCTATCGCTTTGAACCCTAAAGGCTGGACACCAAATCCATTTGCTGTCAGGTTAATATTAAAATTTTAATGTAACATTATTTGGATATCTTAAAATCGTAACTATTTATATCGTTGCAATTTGAATAGTCATTTATGTCATAAAAGTATCTACAACGGAGGAAATTAAAAAGGGTATTATTAAGATGTTTAATTTAATATATATGCAGGTGATTTGTTGTAGATCTTTCTTGCCATTGTTGGGGCGTTTATTGCCATGATAGTTGCGTTTATTGCCATTATAGGTGTGTTTATTGCCATCATAAGTACGTTTTTAGGGAGTTGAAATGTAAAAAAACTACATACATACATACCCACGCCACTAGCGTCCAACCGCACACTGACAGCATTTGGTGTGTCGTCTTTCATAGAGTTTCATAGTTTACGCACATGTACCGCAATCGGACCGCATCGGGTTTTGGTGTGCTCCGACCTTAAAACTTATCAAAGAAGATCTGGTTGGATCGTATGTTGTTATCTTTATTTGGACAGCAAATAAACGAGAATGTATTTGAAGGTGCTTTGCTTTTTATAATAATAATAATAAATCATTTATAGGCAGAAACATGAGTCAAATTGTGTTACAGATTAAATTGGTCTATACATGTTTTGTCAAGAAAATGATGTTGATAATAAACAATATCGATACAGTCTTGTCCATTCCTTAATTTTTTTATAAACTACATTACGATACACACATTGACTCAGCCCTGCAGAACTTTGCTATCGAAAGAACTTTTGTCGCTAAGCAACGATATGGTATAAACTACATTGATAAAAATACTACATCCAAGACTATAAACGAAACAATGTGTCTTGCAAATATCACAAAGTTCCGCCCCCGCCGGGATTCGAACCCAGAACCGCGTAGCGTAGCAGTCGGCTGTTACACCACTGCGCCACAAAGGTTGTCATAATTCTATTTACTTTTTAATTTAAATATATCTATTTACTTTTAGTTAAATATAACAATTTTACTCATACACATATTATACTAAGATAATTAGAATTAAACTAAGAAATTACACTAATTTCAACCCCCGCCGGGATTCGAACCTGGAATCTGATTTTTATTTAATTTTATTTAAAACCAGGCAAGCATTGCGGTCAAATCCCGCCTGATGTAAAGCGGCGATTAACTAAGGTGGAACATGACTACCCAGGAGAAGCCTATTCATTCTTGCCTTGAAGAGCCCCAGGTCATTGATTAGGGAATACTTTAGCAGGCAAAGAGTTCCACCTGTTTGAAGTAAGCATCATAAAAGAGCCTCAAAAAATAGCATAGAGAGCATTATAAAGAGCTAGAGAGAGACCTCTTGCTATCAGCTGGTGCATCGTTTCGCCTGAGAGGTTCTTTGGTAAAGCTTCTTCAATATAAAAACCTGAATAAATTACTAACTATTAATAATAATACGATACGATACTATTTATAGTTACAATATATAAATTACTGTATGTTAGTGGAGATGGGTGATAATGGCTGCGATACAGTTTTCAACTACTGCAGCCATTATGTCAGTTACTTTTGTACATTTTTACAAATAACATACATAAACTCACGCCGTGTTCCCTCGAGAGGGGTTGGCAGAGGTGCTTGCTACACACCGCTTTTCGCATGTTTATGTTGAGTCCAAGTGTGACAGGTTGCGAATCGGTCGCCACTATCCGGGCACGGCTACCTGAGACTCGAACCCTTGACCTGTCGGGTCGGGTAGGTCGGATATCCAAGGCACGTAACAAACTGAGCTACCACGTCCTCCACGTCCACAACGTCGTATAGTTTTGGTTTTTAAATAATAATAATAATTATTATTATTTTTACATACATTGGATGTTGATTGATTAAACTAATTAAACCTAACAACTTTAATGAAATTTATGTCTTATCACTACATAGTATAAACAAAGTCGCTTCCCGCTGTCTGTCCTATGTATAATAAGGTCTATAATCCACGCAAAGGACTTTGATACGTTTTTTTAAATAGATAGAGTGAGCCGGGGCGGATCGCTAGTAAGACTTAGTTTTATTTTAACATTCCTGCTTTTATCTTAAATTGCTTTGTTACGAACAATATCTAGTTCAAAATAGTTATTAGAAACTGATATATTTACGAAATGTCATAAATTTAAGTACATCGACCATTTTTTCAGTTTATGTGCTAAGTTTTGTCGAAGTATATAAAGTATGCCTGCATAAAAGGCATAACATATCCACCTACATAAAAGTTTCTACGCCAGGTGCTTGTTGCTGTATAAAACTAATCTGCAAGTGCACAAGGAATGACATAAAACGAGCTGAAATAAAATTGCGAGGTAAGTAATAAACATTTCCATCGGCGAAGGCTGGAATTTAATTAAATACAAACGGTAGTTGACCGTTTCCTACAGTTTTGTTTGCAGCTTGAAAACCTGAGAAGTATGAAATATCTTCCTGTCTGCTGTTTCCTTGTTATCGGGATTGCTTTCGCAATCGCTCAGGTAATATTTTTATCTATATAATGCAACAATACCTGTCACCAATCGCTAATTCTCTTCTTTATTAATTGGACAATAGTTGAATTTAAATTTTGTTTTGCTGTTTTTTTTTTCAAGAAAAAAAAAGTGTTCACACACACACAGAAAACACATCAAATAAAGAAAATAATTTAAATGTCTTAGATACATAAGTGTGTCCCAATTATGGACATCACGATAATTACAAAATACATTTTAGCTTAAATCTATAGTTGAAATTAGTTAATCAAAATACAATTGTTATATTGAGAAACAAAATAAGTGACAATTTGGAAGACATAAATAAACAATTCTTTAATTAAAATTCAATCTTATAGGTTATATGGAATTATAAATGTTACGTCTATTATTACTTTATTTAACTTTCGGGAACTTATTTATGATTAAATATGATTTAACGCTTATAATTGTAATACATTAACAGGCAAATATTCCCCCACGGTTTTAAGAACTTAAAGGTAGAACTTGGTGATGTTGCTGAAGGCGTAGCTGTTTGCAAACACGGCTTTTTACTGTCTCGAACAGGTGTAATTTACGTTTTTAACTGTCCTTACTTTATGCCAGATTTATTAAGGAATTTGTAGTATTTATCTAAGCATGCACCCCTTAGACTTGTGCTGTCGTCGATGTGTTTCCTGGTTATCAGTGTTCATAGGAGATCTTATTTGGTTATACCCCTATCTTTGAGGGCCTAGACCTAGGATTGAGTTATTCCTATGCAGTTAAAGAAAACTAATTCACACAAAGCAATTTTCACCAACGTTATACGTTCTGCTAAGGTATGGAACCTACTGTCTCCCAGACTCCCAGGATAGAAGTCGCAGAAGAAGTTTTCCACTTAAATCTTAGGTCCTCCTCATGTCGAGAGTAAATAGACATTTTCTAGACCTGCAAGTATCAGATGAGATTGTGGCCGAACGCATAAAAATAACAGTGAACGTAAACGTACTCATATTAGATATGTTGGCTGCAATTTAATATTCTTAACTATTAAACGGCCACATGAAGTTTCTCAACACAAGTGCAATATCAACAAATATGTTGTACAATTTAAGAACGGTACAAAGTCCAGGCTGGTTAGGTTGATTCAAGGACTTGTGTATGCCACAGAGCCAAATACGAATTTATGTTAGAATTGGTTTTAATATTAACGTGATCTTAGTAAGTTTTAGTTGATTTATGAAGTTTCGATCTGTTTCAATTCTATGTTTTTTTTTTTTGTTTCTTTTGTTGCCATTATTTTAAATGTCAATCTGTTATAGTAATCTATAACGCGTCTGAAAAATCTTAGTAAGCCGAAAGAATGCGTTGCCGCGCATCTCACTTGCTTTGGCGGCTAGTTGGTAATAACCAGGTGAAGTAAGCGGGGTTGCGACGTAAGTGGGAGGGGGGCAACACATTTTTTCGAGGTGCCTAGGCAACTAGATATTTCCGACGCGATAAAAAGGCAAAACTATTATCTTACAGTACTTATATTACAAGTCTATCAAAGCCATCATTTTTGAATGTTATTTATATCAATGATTTTAATAGAATTTTAAAAGATTAGTATCATATGTGTGTGTGATTAGTAGTAGCGTAGGTCACCCAACCACAATTTCAAAAAACGAATATTTGAAGTTGAATCAACCAGGTCAATTCCTTCTGAAACAGAACTCGGTATTAGCATAGAAATGTGTATCAATAAAATGTATGTATAAATAAATAATATATCGTTAAATACATGCTCAGCTTCTTACCATAGTTCTGTATTCTGCTCCTCGGAAATGCATTGTTTGAAATATTCGAGCCATGGACACTGCCTGCCCGTGAAGTCACAAGGATTGGAACGGAAAGATGCGACGCATTCCGTACACATTTCCGAAGCGTTATACTAAAAAGTTTTCCTGGTTTCAGGTGCCATATGACTACATCCCCATAGGGCGCAGAGCTAACCAACCAGTTCCACATCCATCGGATTTGAACCACGTGTACGAGAAACTGTTTCCTTCCAGACGCAAATATATAGGTCAAGAGATGCATAACCCTGTCGACAGATTCTTTAACGAATAAACAGTTCGAGTGTCTGCTTTACCAGCTGTTTTATCTTTGATGACTTGTGGATTGATAGTCTAGTTAAAAAGTTAATTTCTCCATAAAATTTTCTCGCCAGGTTTTCACACGACATTATAATTTTTAACTACTGAAGACTATATTTAAAAGATGATGAAGTTCATTCCTGAAAAAGATACACGTTGATTGCAATTAAAAATCTATCCTACTTTACCTTTTTTTATTAATAGACCATGATAAAAGGTTTAAAATAAAAGTCTGAAGGTGTCCAAAAGCCTAGTTTCTATTTCTGTAGCTCTCTATAAGGTACAACACTATTTCCACAATGGCGGACAACGCGAGGGTGATGCCTGCCGCCACTCGACTGTATCTCCTCACTCGCTCTAACGTGGACAGCTCTGCCAAGGATTCTAGGTCACGGCGGCTCCTTTGGAAGAACAAGTCCATTTTCCATGGGCCATCCTGTGTGTAGAATTAAAAAGCGTGTTGATCTTTGTATCGCAGACACCAAGCAACGACATGACATAATCGGAATAATGCATCTTGCAAATAACGCTCTACTCTAGCTGGGATTCGAACCCGGAAGAATACATAGCAGGCCATGCAGAATCCATAGCATATGGACGTTTGCAATACCAGGGGCACAACGCGTTGCCAACCTTATAAAAACTTAATGACCTTCTTGAATAACCCCATGCTGTGACTAGGAAAAATTATGCCAGGGAGCTCATTCCACAGCCTTCACGGGTGGGAGTGGGGATAAGCGGAGAATCTCACCTTAGAGACCTCAAGGAATTTGGTATCATTGTCTTACCTCGCCTGGTGAGAAGGCTGGATTTAACTCTTGCGGCATCAAAGATGATTGGAGGTCAGCATCTACTTGTTGCTAACAAATATATAAACGTTTTTAATTCACTTTGTTTTAGTAAAAGCTCGATTCAACGGTCAAATGTACCACAGACTGGTTCATAATGCCGATCGAGGAACAATCCGGCGAGAAACTCGAGAAACATCCGTTAATTAATAAAGAAATTCCTTTATTGATTAATGAAATAACCTTAAAAGAAAATGATTGCTTTGAAAACCTGAAGATTAGTCATCAGAGGTGTCATGAGTTTCAGATTTTTTACCCCTAAAATGGCAACCTTCGCCATGTTTCTTTTTCAATCCCTAAATTCGACAAATTTGACTGTCTTGCATTGCATTTTTTCGTATGGTTCGGGATTGTCGTTAAAACCATATTTTATCTTTTATTTTAAATATATACGTTCTATTTGCCTAATTATTTATGATAGAGTATGGATCAATAGTAATTACTGTATCATTTAAGTTTATCGATTTATCATAAATTATTATGCAGATTCATGAATAATAAGCATTGGAACTCTGTAGGTAGGGTGGAGTAATGTATATTGTGCCAGTTTTCACATAATGGTTTATTTTTAACCTTTTAAGTTTTAAAAAAGAAACGTAATTCAAATGACAGCTGGATTCAAAATCAACATACTATGAAAGTGTTAATAATGTAGCATTTTCACAAAAAAAAAACATTTATTAAGGCCAATTTAGGAACTTGGCAGCAACAATGTACGGCAATCCGAGACCCGAACCCTCGACCTCGGGTAGGTCGGTTAAACAAGGCACGTAACGAACTGAGCTATCAAGTCCTCATAATTAAAAAAAAAACCTTAGATTAGAGTTTTTTAAGCTTTCTACCTAAAACTAAACGTTTCATAAACTCAATATCAATAACTATGATTTGAGTGAATAGGATAGTAGAATAAGATTAAAATAAAGGGATTCTAATCAAATTTCAGGCTTCGTTGTACAGGTCTCATGTAGTTGTTGTTGTTGGATTTTAGGGACTCGGGATTGGTCCAATGTACGGACCTTGGTTGTTATGAACGCAATTTCTTAGAAAAACATAAACTTTTGGATTTCTACTTGTTTACCGGTACATAAATCAATTTAAACATGATCTTTTGTAAAATATCCAATAAAATTTTGATTTACCATAACGGTACTCACATTGCTTTAGACAACATGAGCAAAATTAGCATCAACGAAGCCCAAAAAAAATCTTATATCACAGTCGTATTTCTCTCACATCGATACAAAATGGTTGGGTGTGTGTGTCGCTGCGGTAACCTGTTTTTTTGTTACCAGTGTAAAAAAAAAAACATAGGCAGAAAAACAGAAGTGGTAAAATTTAAGCGTCGGTTCAGTAAAGGTTACTCTCCCCTGCAACGACCGAACTTGTGATGAAACGTGCTAGAGCATGCAATGAGATCCACTGGTAAGTTTTATTACGACGGAATATAAGAACTTCAGTTTTAAGACAATAAAGATAAGGTTGAAAATTTAACGAGGAAAAACATGCTATGCTTCGCTAGGACCGCGCTGAGCTTTATTCTTCAATGTTAATTAACACTTACTTCTGTCAACTCCGTATTGATAAGCTGAAAATATAAGATTTGATTCTTAGCAATCTTCTTAATTATTTAGTTGACAGAATCAATATCAGTTTAGTTATTAAACTACTAAACTTTAGTAGTTTTGCCTTGAATGGAATCAAACAAATGGGTCAGAAAACAATTTTTCTTTCTTAAAATAAGACAGGAAACTCTTGTCTTCTATGCTCTTAAATTCAAGGCCAAACTCCACTTTCAAATTGTTAAAATAATATTCATAATTGGATGAATGAGTAGTTCTGAAGATTACCTCTGTTAAATTCAATCCTTTAAGTGTAAGATTGGTATGAAGTAGGAATATATTAACAATTTATGTACGTAAATATTAAAAAAAAAAAGAAAGTTAACTTGGAGTTAGGGTTGCCAGATAATTTTTTTAAATACCTGACAATATTCCTGATCTGCGAATAGCATTCCTGACATTTCTGGTCGATGCAGAAATTTAGTTAAAAGAAAAAAACAGGTTTTTGTATGTTAATTAGATAACATTAAAAAATCCCGACATTTTAGCTTTCCGGCCGCATTCCTGACAAATGGCCAAACGTCCTGATTTGTCAGGAAAATTCATCGCGTCTGGTAACCCTACTTGGAGTATACTCACATTCCCACTCCTATGCCCCTGAGCGAATGCCAAGAGAAGAAACAAACAAGAACAAATACGAATCATTTCACAGAAACCAAAGTAAACAAGTGGAAAACATTAACTTATCAAAAATAAAAATAATAAAAACTTTTTACTACGTTCACAAAATCGTTTCCAACGAAATAAGTGGATAAAATATTTCTTTAGAAGTCGAAGAAATTTTC
This sequence comes from Choreutis nemorana, assembly GCA_949316135.1. Classification (NCBI taxonomy): domain Eukaryota; kingdom Metazoa; phylum Arthropoda; class Insecta; order Lepidoptera; family Choreutidae; genus Choreutis; species Choreutis nemorana. The sequence goes on along the minus strand of OX438620.1, from coordinate 4,683,551 downwards.
TGTACATTTTCTGCTGATATAAAAAGTTAGATTTGTGGTCGTATTAAAATAAATATTCGTTGGAAATGTTTTGAAATGGACTACTTCATCATTTTGTTATCAGGAGTCTTTATTGTGACCGGACATTACGGCGACAAAGTATGTATGTTATAATAGTTTACTTCGGAATATATTTAGGTAAATAATTGTGAACTCATTTGTTTGCTTAGAAGAAATCGTCTGTATGCGATAAAGCCTTAATGGCGAATGTGTCGATATTGCAGGGATATTTATTTAATCTCAAGAAAAACGTAAGACTATGGTTGTGTTTTGTGAGGCGTGTACATGCACATTATTTAGTAAATAGTACAGGTAACGCACACAAGAACGAATTGCGTTACACGTAAATTCACAACCATAGCCGAACCGTCTTCGTTAGTTGGAATACCTGAACACAGACACAGTAACACGTCAACTTTAGCATCAAAAGTATAAAATTGACCTTATGCAAATGAATCAAGAACGTTACACACGGCCACGGGTCAACCTAACCTGTTTGGACTTTGTACCGTTCTTGAGTTGTAAGCGTAAGAATTGATATTGCGATTTTTATGTAAAGCTTTATGTGTGTACAAGGTCAAAATAGTATAGGTTGATATGAAGCTGTTATTACAAAATATGCAATGTAAAAGTTGACGATAAAAGTGAATTCATTTGATTATGTCCCAAAGTTTAACTTAGGTTGTAACGACACGAGGAGTTCAACATATATTACCTCTGCATGGGCTACGCAATGGCGCTGTTCTCGGCATACCTACTAAGACGTCAAGGGCATCGCGCGTCGTGTCAATAGGCAGTAACACTTTCCATCAGGTGAACCGTCCTGTTTACCCAAAAAAAACAAAAGTAGATTCAAAAAACATTAGAAACTCTAATAAATCAAATTTTGTTTTGTATTTGCATTGTTCTGAAGCAAGAGGTGTAGGTATATCTATTTATTCTAGACACTAGAAGGCAATTTGAGTACTTTGCAGAACTGGAATGTATCTGAATTCTCATCAGTACAATACAATGCAGTTAGGAATTCCTTTGTAGCATCGTCTTTGTTTCATATGTATTTGATAATACATAATATAAACATTTCAAAGCCACGCGGTTAAACATTAAGCGCTCTAGGAGCCTTTTTATACCCATTTATAAATTTTACATTCAGTATTTGTCACCATTAAAGTTAATTATCAGAAGTAGTAACGCTGTGTTTATGTTGTCGGTCAATCTTGTTGTTAAGAATGGTACAAAGTCCAAACGGTGTAGATTGACGTGTGGCCGTGTATTCGTCAATCAGTGATTATAGTTACCAGTGCACTGTCAAGGAGTTATTTTGGAAAAAAAATGACATGTTTAAGAGGTTCTTCCACGAGTTTCAGGGTTCTGGCAAAATGTAATTGCTTAGGTACTTTTTCTATCTATTTGTATATTTTTTACATTAAATTGGTTATAGAAAGTTATTTAGTCTGTTCAGCTCTACTTATTTAAGCTGCAATATAATTTTATCTATTAAAATATTAATAATAATAACAACTAAATAACGACACACCCATTGACTCAGCCCTGCACGAAGATATAATCTTGTATCGCAGGCACTAAGCAACTTTATGATATATACTACTTAGATTCATTATAAACTTTTAAAATTCAAACGATGATGTGTTTTAAATTATTAGTTTTAAAAGTAAATGTGCTTTATCGGTTGCCCTATTTATATTTGTCAAAACGGCCATCAACCTAACCTGTCTGGATTTTGTAACGTGCTTAAGTTGTACAACATAAGTACTGGTATTGCATTTGTTGTGAACCTTTATGTGTGGCCGTCTGTATTTTGTAAGTTAAAATCTAAAAACAGTATTGAGCGCCTGATGTTTTTTTAACGACTATAATTCAAGCTGCAACGGTCGAAGCGGGAAATATCAGGTGCATTAGAAATTGTGACCAACCATGCACTCCCATACCATGCCGATGTCAAAACGGAGAACAGTCAGAAGGAAGAAAAGGTAATCATAATAGTGGATTTTTATAGCTTGGCGTGAACACGAAGTGTCAGTTAAAGTTTTCTTCTCTATCAGCAGAATTTAGTGTGTGAAATGCTAGTATTTTAACCAATGAGTATCTGTAGTGATGTACATTTGGAGAAAGTGAAATACTACGATTTGGCTGCTCTTCTCGTCATATCTCAAGTAACTCCTTAAATCCTGCAGTAACCACACTAGTATGTTACTGGAGGCAGTTTCATCACTACATTTATCGTTATGATCTTAATATCATCATCTCATCTATCATCTCACTATCTTTAAGAAGGAAGAAATTATAACTACGAAAGACTTGTGCTGTATGGGTTCCTTGCTCTTCTCGACTAATGGGAAGAACAAAACAATACATATGCATATTTATTTATAAATGTTCTCCATTTATACTAAATACACCTAATTTTCTGTCAATTTAAGAAACCTAAGGCGAATGTACAATATCTACATAGTTTCTGTAACGGTAAAAATATAAATTAAAACAGCGACAGAACCGATTTTATTCTAAGCGATCTATAAATCTATTTAAATTTTATAAATATATTTGTTCGTATAAATTTTTTGCTATGGAAAATAGCTGTAATTATAAAAAAATAACTATTGAGGTTTCTTGCCGGCGGTAGCAATCCAAACCGTAGTTGTATAAAAATATGACGATTTAATAAGTACTTATTTTAAGTCTATTTGAATTAAAAACAAACCTTTTTCTTAATATTACTTGCAATTTCTTATACTTGGGTGAAAAAACCGAATCAGTAGCTTCAATGATTTTCCTACGTTATGTAATATATAAACATTAATATATTTAATATTTATATACCTAACAGTTATTGTACGTACTGGATATGTTTCCTATGCGGACGTGTCCCACTTTATGCATCTATATTTAAATAACATTTACATAATCATATCAGGTGAGATTCAGGTCATAGGAAGATATACTTGAATATGACATAAATAAGTTAGGCAGTAAATAATAATAATATATATCCTTTTATAAAGAAAGACAAACCATATATTTCTTTTGTTGTTACTTAGCAAGTATTTTAACCGAAGAACTCAAGTATGTTAGTAATTTTTATATTTTTATTAATTTGTTCCAATTTTAAAACATTTAAATTTATTTATTTGTTAAATTCACAGGACATATACGAAACAAAGAAAATATCTTTAACTTTAATGCCTTATGTACTTGTGAATCCCAATTATAAACTGACAAAATACTAACAAAAATACATTTTAGCTTAAATCTATGGTTAAATTAGTTGATAAAATACAATTGAAATAAACATTAACAACTCGATAAAGGGAAACAATACGTCACAATTTGGACAACTAAAAAAGAAAACTTAAACAAAATTCAAAATTAAATCAAAGTATGGTTATAATGACAACCTAATGTATGTTCGCAATTGGGCTCAGCAATTTGTTTGAAGACATTAATGCGGTAACCGAAAATATCAAGATTAGATTAGATTTTGATGTTATGTGGATGAAATTGATTGGTTATACAATTAGCACGAAGCTTGTGTCGCAGTGATCGAAATCACGAACTTTCAGATGAGGAAAAACGATATCCAGGCAATAGGGAATATGCATGAAATGGAATTTGATTATTCAATCAATTTATCGTTTTATTTAAGTATGTGGAAATAGTATATTAATAGTGAAAACAGAATTAGAACTAAACGATGAACCAGAGAGATATAACCTATAAAATTTAATAATTTCATATTTAGGTACTATACATACTGCCTCTTTTAAACGACGATAAATCTTAGTTTTACCTCATAATACCTCTAATTAGGTCTAGTAGTAAAAACATAAGTAATTAATATTTTTAATCAAATGTAATAAATTAATAGTCTTTAATAGAAACACGTTCTAGAAAACAACGTTTTTTTCTAGATTTTTACCAAGTTAACAAAATAACGGTTTTTTGCATCACTGACATTTTTTTTTTATTTATTTACACCAAAACATGTCACATAAACAGCAGTATGTCTTTTGGTCCCCTCACTAGGCAAGCCTGTATCGAGGGAACCTGTTACCAGGTTTAACAATATTATTCATGCATTCCTTTCGGCAAACATTATTAATGTATCCGAAAGGAATGCTCATGATACATTATAGTAGTTTTACATAAAAATAAATAATAATAATATAAATATAATTAATTCCATGCTTCAGGCAAAAACATAAATAAAATGAAATTCATCAGGTCGATTCTAATTAGGTACTGTGCATAGTTCTATGAGTAGATAGTTAAGAGATTAGAGAATATCCATTTCTATGGAAGTTGTATGGTGCCCGTGTACTTTGAACGTCATTGTACTTATTTGATCTCTCTTAACAATGACTTTGAAGCTTTATAACATAGTTAATGAGTCAGAAATTTGTGTGAATATGTGGTATCGAATTATAATAAATAAATAAAAAGTCATGCATATTCCCTATGTAAATTTTGGTCTAAGTATATACAAAAATAAATTGTCATATGAATTCGCAGTCAATTGCTAAATATTATAAATTAAAACTTAGTTTACTTTCTCGCATTACATTCTTTGGGATTTCCAAAAACTTTACCCAACCCTTGGGTAAAACTGAACGAAGTTAACTGCGTGAAACACGAAGTTTTGGTAAATAAGCGATCAGATTACGTGCGAAGTTATTCATGTTTAAAAGGTGTTTTGTGTTGCGAAAAGTTTAAATCTTTTACAGCTAACGGTACCATGTCGTATCCGATGTATCGTCGCTGTTACATAATTCATTTATTTATTTTGCTAAAGTAAGAAGCGATCTAAACAACCATTTTAAAATAAATATATTTCTTTAAATATATGTGTTATATTTATTTCATTTGTTGGGATAGTTTAGTGAAGGTTTATTTTCTGTTTTGTTTTACTTAACCGTAGCTTTGTTTGTAATTGCTAACAATTTTCCTGAAAATATTACTATTTCACTATTATCAGTCGTCTAAGTAGCATTGCCAGTGCAGTTTTGGGTTTGCTGGTGGAAAAAAAACAGATAGCCTATTGTTAGTGCACTGAGTCCGTGTACACAAAACTATTCAAATTCTAAATTGTACTATTCTAGTTCTTAAGAATTTTATTAACACAATATTCGGGGCACACCCGCCACTCTGTTCCACCACTGCAACTCCTGTTAATCAGGATCAATAGTGGCGTCCTTTGATCGAATAATCAACAAATAATGCAGATGTGCAATGACGCACAGGCTGTGCTCGGACACCCTACCGTCTGTTTTGGGACCCACAACGAACTTAATCAGAAGAAATAGGAGAACTAACTACTAACACAATATGTCAAATAAGCTGAAATAAAAATTTTATTATTATGTTATTTACACATTCAAATCCAAATAGTTGATCACTTTACAGCCGTGCAAAACGAATAGTTTGCCGTCTAATATTGAGGCTGGCGTTGTTTTTCAGGTAAATACTTTGGTCGACATCGAAATACCGTTACATTTTTTGGGATTCCGATTGCATCTAAAAATAAGCTTGCTTACGATGCCCGTTGAAATAGTAGTATGTGTCCCTTATAATTTCCATCCCTGGTTAAGTAACTGACCGTCAATTTAATGATAGACATAATAGATTTAATTATAAAGTTATACATAGTTTGTCAATCAAATCAATACACAATAAACTGAACTCCTAAATACGTTGGTAATCCACTTCTAAGTGTTCTTCCTTGAAAGATAGTTTATTTGCAGGTCACACCTCCCAAAAACGTCTTACAAGAGACGGCCTCAAAAGGAACATCCTTGAGGAAAACTCTGACGGATATTCAATTGAAACAGTACGACACGATAGAGTTCGTGAGGACGATGAATCGTATCGTAACACTGACAGTGCTGGTCGGATCGGCCGCTATAGAGTTCTATCCTGTGTTGTGTCAAGCTTACAATGCGATACACCATTTTGTTTTCGACGGTAAATTAAATACAAACTCATAATCGTCATTTAATTTTGTTTTATTTAATTTGCTAACAGCCTAATAACTTGAACTAAATTAATTAAATATAATTAAATTAATAATCTGATAAAATTAAGTAAATTAACTCATAATAATAACTAAGCAAGTAATTTCTTTAAGCTTATCAGAGTAATTGTTTATATGGATAAAGAAAAAGATATATAATGACATTATTTTATGTTAAGTTTATAAACTTAAAAAGACAATAGAGTTACTTAACACTTACGTCAACTAACAATGACGTCTGATCAATATATGAGAATGAATTGCAATATTACATTTCATCTCAAGTCGTTGCGTAGTTTTATAAGATTAACAATTATGAAAATCAAACAATTATGCATTTAAACGCGCACCGTCGCAAATCGATTAACATGTCGAGCGAGATCTGTGGAAACATCAGATAAGAATATGTTTTTAGTTAACAGTACTGAAAACTAAAGGAACGTGCTCGATTATCTAAAAAAACATGACGGTGTTAAATTTATTATTATACATGTTATTGTTACATGGATCTGAAAATGCAGACGTAAGTACAGATTAAGAGATGTAGTGAAAATTTGTTTTACTTTCCGACGTGGTTGGATTAATTATGTAATAATATATACGTTTTTACTATATGCAATGACGTAAGTATTCAGTTTTTCACAATGTGTTTTATATGTTGGTGGTTTGAAGTCGTGAATTGTTCCAAGACGATGTAGTTATGTTCAAAATCATGATGTCTTCAAATGAGAATCTAAAATTATAATAAAGTATGTGGAAATAGCATATTTACGATGAAAACAGAATTAGAATAGTATTAAATTTAAATTATTTAAAGTGAATTCTATGGATGTTTTAAGGCGCCTGTGTACTTTGACGTCATAGTACATATCGGATCTCTCTGTCTAACCAACGACTTTGAAGCTTTATAACTTAGTTAACAATTCACATTTTTGAGAATATCTAATGGATTTGTGTATAATTGTGCTATCGAATTATAATAAATAATTTAAAAAGTCATGCATATTCCCTATTGTCTGCTATGTATGGCTGATTGATTTTATATAAATGCCTTTTCTATTTAGAAAAGTAGTTTTGAGGGCGATGTAATTATTTTAAATTTACCGTAGTTTTTTTATAAATAAGGATTTTCTTTACTTTCCAGGTTCAGAACAGAGAAAAAATTCAAGATTTATTAAATCAAAATGGACAAGATATGTCTAAAAGACTAAAAAACATTCCTAAAATAAGTATAATTAATGGAAACCTTTCCAAAATACTTCCCATATCAGTGATCAAACATGAAAATATCCCAATAGTCTCGACTAAACAAATACCAAGTCAATTTAGAAAAATTAATGTGAAACCTATTCATTTTCGAGCTAAACCCAAATCGAAAATAGCCAAAAAAAAACCTGTAGTTTGCAAAAAAATGCTCAATGTAGGAGCGACAAAGTCTCATTTGAATATTCAAGGGAATAGAGAGAATTGTACAGATATTCGCCCTGAAAAGGTGATAAATAATCCAGTAAATGAAGAAATCCTTTCATACAAAGATAAAACAGTTCACAATCACGATAATCAAGACAAAGGTGATGATTTTTTCGAAGGAGACGATGAAGATGAACACATTTTTAATCTAAGAAAAGGTAATGGCAAAAAGGACGAGAAAAAAGCTATTGTAGAAGATATAGTTACTAAAGACACTACGCACAAATCATCTGAATTCAGAAATGAAGATGAAAGTAGTAGAAGTGGCCTTATACCTGGAAAGACAAATATTCATCTAGGAATTAAAACTAACAGAAAGTGTGGCAAAGAGAAAAAAGAAGAAGAGATAAAAAGGGACATTGACAAAACGTCAGAAGTGCCGGCTGATTTAAAAATACAAAAAAATAAAAAACGAATGAATGATATTGTTAAAATAATACAATCTATACACTTAAAAGACGATTTGGAAGAGAAAATATTAGAAAATCGGTTAAAAAACATAAAGGTTTTAATGGGTAAGTGTAATTGTTAGTATCTGTTAAAGTAGTACCTAAAAATATATTTAGTTATTGAATTTAAACAAATCTAATTTTTATAGTATTGAAAATCTAGTGGCAGTTAATTTGTTGCTTAAGGTCCTGTGCTCACAGACGTCATTACATATCATAGCACGCTGAACATAGAGTAATGCGTCTCATTATGAGGACTGTAGCATCCAGACTTTTGGCAGGATAACCGATTTTTGTATACAAATCAGGACTGGAGGACGTGGTAGCTCTGTTTGTTACGTGCCTTGGTTAACCAACTGATCTGACCCTATAGGTCGAGAGTTCGAGTCTCGGGTTGCCATAACTTGTAGCTACGATGTTCCTCGATGTGCCCGGATAGTAGCGACAGATTCGCAACCTGTCACACATAAACATGCGAAAGGAGGTGTTTAACACCTCTGCCAACCTCTCTTGAGGGATTACCTCGCAAAGCAAAATATTAAGCGCACATTTCGAAATGGTACAATGTTCCATATACACATAATGAAATGACTTGACGTAGCACGATGCGACGTGCATGCTACACAATAACGACGATGATGCACCATGACGTGCTACAGCATGCTGCGAGAGTTGGTAGAAAGGAATGTCAGTTTTAACTTTATGAAAATAAAGTTGAAAGTTATTTGTCTTGGATAAAATTCTAGGCTACCCAATGACGTCTGTACCGGGCCTTAGATAACGCAATCAACAACTTAAATTAATAGTCACATATGAAGTTAATTAAAAACCTTCGTCATTTCAGATTTAAAAAAAGAATGTGATAAAATAAAAAGCAACGGAAATCCAATAGAAAAAGAAGTTTCCTATCCAATAAAGGATTATACGTGGAAAAATAATTTAACTTCCAATGGTGAAGATGACAAAGATTACGTTGAATCTGACTTTACATACAAAAATAGACCAGTGTGGGTATCTAACCCACAAGAAAATGAATTAGCTGTACTGGGATCAAATTTTGAGGAAACCCCTGTAACCGAAGAAGTAAACATCTACAAAGATCATCAGAACTCTTCCCATTCTGACGCTACAAATAAATCAATAGATGCCAAAAAAGAGTCATTAAAGAATTTAGATAAGATTCAGATGAAACTTCCAAACAATTTAGAGGTTTTTCAGAATTTAGAGCTTTGGTTGAAGTTATTGCAAATGTGTGCCAAATGTCAACAAATGAGACCATGGTATTACAAGGCACAATACCCACAAACCTATGGCTATTCAATTTATCCTCGATGTTATTACCAGCAAGTACCACAAGATACTGTATATTATTACCAACAATTGTACTATGAATCTTACAAACATTGGTATTATCAGAATCAACCTTGGTTAAATCAATACTGGAATAACAATTATTTAATGAAAAACAATGGTGTAAGATGTAATTAATTGATTTATTTCATAAAAATTATATAGGTTGAGGGAAGAAGTACTATGAATCTTATAAACATTGGTATTATCAGAATCAACCTTCGTTATATCAATACTGGAATAACAATTATTTAATTAAAAAGATTGGCGTAAGATATAATTAATTGATTTATTTTATATAAAATAATATAGGTAGAGGTTGACATAGATTTAATTTAATATTGCTATTTTAATGTATCATTTAGTTGTTTTACTGTAAATATTCTTAATAATAAAAATTACAAACATAAAACTATTCCTGCTTCTGATGTACCTAAACTTAAGTCACAAGGAATTTCATCATCAGCCTGGACATGAGTATGCCCCAAATATATCTGACCTGAGAAATCCTGTGTGGCTTGCATCCAGCGTCTGCCCTGCCCTTACAAGATCATCCGCCCGCCTCGTGGGAGGGCGTGCCAAGAATTTACAGATATAAAATTACATGCCTACTTTTTTTTTCGGGGCACACCCGTCATTCTGTCCCACCACTGCAATTCCTGTCACCAGGATCAACAGTGGCGTCCTTTGATCGAGTAATCAACGAATAATGCAGCTGTGCAGTGACGCAAAGGATGTGCCCGGACACCCTGCCGGCTGTCTTGGGACCCGCAACGAACTTTATCAGAAGTAATAGGAGATAGTAAGAAAGCGGTTTCAGACTACCTACTTTGTCAGCGAACGGTAATCAAGACTAAATCTATATACAGCAACAAAGCAAGGGTAATGCATAAACAGTTAATTTCATTATAAATAAAACGCCTTTAAAATTATTTGCAAACAACTTAGTCAATTCAGCGAACTAAGTAAACCATAGTTCTATGACAACAGTGCGAACATAGACTTAGTTCAGCAAATAGTTAAGAAAATCAAATTAAAGTCGTATCACACCTATCAACTTTAAAACCGGACATCAACGTCTCCTTACAGTGGCTGATTCAGGAATAGTGATTGACCCCCCCCCCCAACAAACCTTTTTTTAGAAATACTTTTAGAAGGGGCTTGATCTCGCAAACTTTTGGTCTTAACTAAGAAATGGCTAAAGTCCGAAGAACTCAGATGCTTTTGGGAGGCTTGAGTCCCTTAGCCCCCCCTGGATCCGTCGGTGTCCAGCTGTCAAACTGAGGAGATACGATAGCATTATAATGCTGTCAAGTGTGCGCTGCAGCATGGTATTTCATAGAAAAATACCGAATTGATGCGGAGTTGCTACATCTACGAGTTATGGCTGTGACACTTGGCCAGCTGTAATGGTTTTTCGTCCGCGTAGAAGTCGCAAATGGTTCTAATAGCATTTTTATCACTTGACATTTATCGTTATATTTCGAACAATTCAGACAATATCTTTATAAATTATATCCTATGTGTTGTTTTGATGTATGAGCTATATTATTGTAAAGTTTCGTTTAAATCCATACAGTAGTTTTTAGATGAAAGAGTAACAAACATTTTATACATTTTAAGCAACATTTCATGATTTTCACGAGTCACTTTAACCGTGGTTGTTGTTGAAAAAGAAAAATCTGTCGTTTATACAGTTTTTGCATAAATATTTGTATATTTGTATGCAGTAAGGATAACTTAATGCAAGAACTGTTTTCAGAGTGTTCAGTCCAGTATAAATTTAACAAGCACTTTATTTGACCAGACTCCCAAAGTTACTGTCAGCTTACACTGTGGCACTCAGTCCATATTCAAAATCCCTGGCACAAAGAGCTTAGGTACAACCCTCGTCTGGCTTGCTGACTTTGACAAGGGTGGGAATGCCCTAAATAACTACGCACTATACCGAAGAAACACTGCGGTGAACGGTTGCTTTATTATGTATAAGATTTGTTAAGAATTTAATTACCTAAGGAAATTTGTGTTCAAAGTATGAAGTGAATTGTAAAGGGAAATCTTAAATAAAAAGTATTTAATTTAATATCAAATAAATGATAGTTAAAACATGTAAATAAACATGTAAACTTACTGTATGTTATTACTAAAAAAATTTGTTAATCTATGAATTAAAAATTCCAAAAAGAGTAGGTGCTTACCTTTTTACTCGACTGCTGAAAAAAGGGGAGTTATAGGTTGAGTAACTTGTGTACGTTTGTTTGATCAGAAGTAGTACAGCTTTACTCAAATAAAAATATTAACGTAAATAATAAGAATATCCATTCATACCCACTGTTCTGAAGTAAAATTCCAGAACTACCAACATGAGTAACCTAGAACGTTGAACTTAAATAACAGTTCTGCCAACAATACAAACTAACATCCGAATAGTTCTGCTTATAACTTACAAAGCTGTGTTTTGGGGATAATAAATCTTACTTTGCGAGGTGAGAGGTTGCATGCAGGTCGCGTGCATATGCGGATGCCATATGCATGTTGCATGCGAGCCTCAGGGAAATACACACGTTATACTTTAAACGTCAGTTTTCTTAGCACTTGATGGGCAGTTTGAAACATTATCGGGTAGTGGAGGCGTTTTTGAAGTTAATCAATAGTTTTTTGTTTCAATTTCATGATATGTACATTCAAAACATGCTTTAATAAAACGGGTTACAATGTCAGATTGGTTACTTTAAGACTCATTGACGAAGTCCAGGCCGGCCGAATCCGTAATCCAAATTATAGACATTAATTTAAACATAACGTAATCAACTATCGGATATGGTATCCATGTTTATACGGTCCCTTAAATGTCGTTATATCCGGATTCTGCCCGTGACTTTACTATACTTTTTTTTTTTTCTTTTCTTTTCACGTTGCATTTAAACATTTAGTCATTTTTTAAATAATTCAAACAGTTCTTTTCTCTTCGTTTAATTTGACCTTAAAAAGTCGAAATTGTAGTGTAGGAGGGTAGAGTTAAGTAGGTTCTTAATTTCTTTGGATTTTTATATAAAAACTAGCGGACCCAACAGACTTCGTCCTGTTATATAGAAAACAAAACCTTTTGTATGGGAAATAGAAGAGGGCTGTTTTTATAGTTTTTCCGGCAATTATTCGAATTTTTGTCGCCGTAAAAACCATCCTTGAACTTCAACGAATATTTAAAAAAAAGAGTTGGCCGAATTGGTCCAGGCGTTGTTGAGTTATGCGGCTTATGCGCTTACCAACACATTTTGCGATTCATTTTATATTATAGATTAGTTTAAGGGCTTTGTCGCTAAGCAACAATTTCGCTTTGTCGCTAAGCAACAAAGGCAAGGAATACAAAAACAGCTATCAAAATAAATATTAATACAAAAAAAATCAAATTTTTTATCTCTAAATCAGCCAACTTTATTAAAAATTGAGCCTCGTACGACGGGTTAGACAAGATGCCGTCAATAAGACCGATATTATAATTGTTTTTGCCGAAAAACAAAAATGTTTCTACACGAATCGTTTCGGACACATTCCATCAAAATGTGTTGACCGTCATCAAATTTCTTTAGGTTTCATGGTATATTATTCCAAAATAAAAAAACATTGTATTTATTATAGGCGAATGTTTATTATATTAACAAAAATCCTATGTTTTTCAGCATTATACTGAGGAGTCAGCAAGGTTTTTTTAAGTTTTAATACAATTTTAAAATGAAAACTTCGAAACAGATTTCGTAGAGGTGAAAGTAAGAGAAACAAGCTTTATTTAAACTGCTACTAAAACCTAATTTTCCTTAAACTCTACATTACCCTTAAATAAAATCTTATATCCAAATTATTATTTAACAGAAAATTCTTTTTTTTATTAAAGTGGAATGATACAATATAAAGGAAAGATCGACTACGAAAACTTGCGATGCGCGAAGTAGTGTGACCAAGATTTATAAATAGAAAATCGGGATAGATATTTATTTATTTATAAATAGTTATTTTTTACTACTCTTTGGTATTCATAAGACATCTTAATCCAGTGTCATATAGTAATTAAAAATCAAGGTTAAATTGACATGGTACTTCAGATTTAGAAAGAATAAACCACTCACGATACCTTACATTACTAAACAACACTCTAATCTGTTTTAATGTTGATGATTCCAGCACATACAATTAAATATATACTTTAATTACTAGCAATAAGGTTGATCGAAAGGCAAAGGCTCTATCCCTTATAAATTCCTAAACAACAGCAAGTTTATTAAGAGGAGGAATTCAGAATACAATTTTGTATTGAAAAGGTCCATCAAAAAAGTGCTAAGTTCGAAAGCTGTATGCGCGGAATCATCTACATTAAGTTTCAGACTGTCCCATCTTAGTACGAATCATGGTCTTCCTAGTTCGGGATGTCTTTGCGCACCTTGTGCCCACGGAACGAAGCCTGGATCTTTGTAGCGGCTTTATTAAGATCCGGGTCGGCCAGGTCGATCTTTTCTATGTCCTCCTGTAAGGAAAATTAAGGTTTAAATTTCACCAAGGGTAAAATTCAAGGGTCATTTGGTGAGTCAGACTGAGGTATTTTATCTATTATTTATTCTTAGGTATGTCTTTTGTTAGAATTTTTGTACACAACAAAGCGCGGCATCTCTTCAGTCTCAGGTCCATTAGACGAGCATTCAAACGATGTCCTGTTTTTATTCGATATGCCCGAAGCCCTAAGTCTTAATTTAACACCCTTTTCACCGTGGTTCTGCTTAACCCCATCTGAAGGGCCAACAGATTCTGCTTACGTTTGGCATTTCTTTGAATTCGCGCCTTCACAGCTTTTATCACTGCTGGAGTCCTAACAGACCGAGGGCGACCACTTCTTGACCTATCATCTACACTAGAGTCTTCATTGTATCGTTTGATGGTACGATAAACGAATCTTTTGGTTAAATTCAAATTTTTCAGTATGTCAAAAATTTGAATTGGCGCGTAACCGCAACGGTGCAACGCAATAACTGCAACACGGTCTTCTTTAAGCGTCCACTCCATATTTAAAAATGAGTAAAATTCTAAAAAGTAGACATTTTTATTTTCATGAACAATTCGAAATTCGAATTTAATAAACTTTTTGTGGCCAGCATTCTAAAAAAAGTTTTTACTGTGTGACAATACTTATGACCTGACTGTGTATAGATGTGAATATTTTTAAATAGTATTTAAGTAAACATATTCAGATCGGAAGCATTTTATCGAATTCATGCAAATTTTTTTTTTTTAAATGCAATAAATATTTTAAACTTTTTATTTATGGCGTACCGCATTAAAGATGCAAAGGAATGTCTGAAGTTATTGCATCCAAGTATTTATCTGATTCGTTTTAAATTGCCATTTCTTTGAAAGCATGGCTCTATATCACGCGATTTTGTTGATGGCTCACCTAATTCTAACATAGACAGGAAAGCAGCTCGCAGAAGGTGCATGTTGCACATTTTACTGATTCTAAAACTTTTTAAAACATATACCGCCTTATTATGAGGAAATAGTTCTGGAGTTACAAGTTTGGCTTTAGTCTACTGAGTCCAGGGCTATGTCGAATTCAGTTTCGTTGAAAAATGCATAAATTTTGGCGGGAAACTATTTATTCTAATGACATTCGACATTTGAGTATGGTTTTATTCTTTTTTAGTCTACGTCTTATAATAATAAGGGTTTATATATTGGTCTTATTTATAGAACAGGGCTTGGACTATAAAAGCACGAAGATTAAACAAGGTTTAAACCATAATCAAATGTCAAATGCATTACAAGACGCTGTTAAACGCTAAAAAGTTCATTTTTATTTTTGTTCTGGTACCTACTAACTTTAAAACGGACTTAGAAGTTGTGCAGTATTCTAACATAGTCCAAGTCGCAATAAGACGGATGAATTAATGATCGAATCAAAATGTTTTTAGGTATTAAAATTGGAATCGTAAAAGACCCTTTTAAAACTAAAAGAATCAAAAGTCTCAACGTCACTGAAATCTAATAAAATTTTCTCATAAACTGTTTTGTAAAAAACCATAGTTATAGAGCCTTCTTCGTCTATCTAATCTACGACGAACACAATTCCCCACTTTCTATCCCAAAGGGAGATTGATGATACGATTGTTCTACTTCCCACTTCTCCCGGGGTTGCCAGTAATCTTCCTAAACTACCCTAATTATGATCATCCGTTACGGATTTTAAAACCATTCTAATTTGTACGAATAATGAATGTTGTGGTTTGTTTTAGAATTATTTAAAGGGAAAATAGAATTATCTGAGCCTTGCGGTTTGAAGAGTTTATTCTAAAAAGGGTGTAGGTGTGCCTATGGGGGACTGTTCAGTGTTGAATAACACACAGGTTAGGTTAGGTACTCATATTGTATTTAGCCAACCCGTACACATCGGTAAGGCAGGGAGGCGACTGTACTCAAGTAGTACCTACCGCGGACTGCCTTGTAAACTGATTAATAACTTATATATATTTCAATAGAGCAAGCCTCGCATTACGTACACTGTGTCGCCACTAGGGTGTGAATACTAAATATCCGCTTAGGGACAACAGACACAAAATCAAACGGGCACCAAATATGTGATTCGTGGCCGAGTTTACAAGGTAATCATTTGGATGTAGGCTGTTCAGCCGAATATAATATATCATTGGCCAATTGTACTTCGTTTAAAAGTTGTTGCAAATTCGATTTTTAAAATACTCGAATGAGATTTTTTTCGTCCAAATAACAATTATCATATTTTTTTTTTCGAACATTTTGAAACCAAAACGTTCAAACATATAAATATATGAACAATATCATGATTTGGGCAAAAACATATTCTACAATATTTTAATTTCAAATTAAATTTAGATTTGAATACAGTTAAACACTAACTAACAAATTAGAGCAATGCTTGTGTTATCAAAAATCAAAAGTGAGCCGTGCAAGATTGGGAATAATTTTTATTGTTTTTTTTATTATTACCTAATGGAGAGTGACAATGTGGTAAAGGGTTTTTTTGCCTAAAAAATGGTTATTTACTCTAGACTTAAACAGGCTAAACAAGTTGTAGTGGGCAACACACCCATATCCCACAAACATCCTATCCACGCGTATAGGCCTATACATCTATGGTTTTCAGTATGTAATAAATGATATCATCCATTATAATTTCATCCCATCAATCTAAACGAGGGAAGTCATCGTGTTATCTTTTGAAGCGGTATTTTTTTACATTTTACGAGTAATATCCGATGTGAGAGGCGAAAGACGGCGTCTTTATATTGAATAATCCATAAAAGACTAACGTTTCTGGTGTAATCAATATCTTAGGGTTCTTTTAAAAGTTCTCGCCCGTCTTCGGTACCGAAAAAATAGTTCTGATCGGAGAATTTGATCTTCTTGTACTCAACTCTTTTTTAACGAAGGTCCTTAATCTATAGTTGATAAAACTTGTGTGGTTGTGTACAGTGTTCTAGTGTGCAATAGTCTTTCCTAAGTATACTCGAGGTTATGTTCACTAAAACAATGTGCATTTACGCGACTGACAAAGCGAAAAACGATCATAATAAAACGGTATTCGTAAGCTGAAATGACTGTAAATTTTCAAGTAGGTAACATATCGTATAACGCTTATTAGTAAATGTATTTAATGTTATTTATTTTGACTGATCAAAATGTTCAGGTGTAACAAACCTTATCCTGAAGCTCTTGCAGTTCCTTTGCCTTGTCGACGTCTGTCTGCTTGCGCGCTTGGTGACCCCTGAACGAGGCCTGGATCTTAGTGGCCGCGCTGCACAGCTCTGGGAACAAAAACGTGACGGTTGTAGCGTGGAAGTCGATTTCGATTTAGATCGTTTTCGTCAGATAATGAAATTCCTAGTTATTACACCGGCGTTTTATGATTTCGCCAGTCAAAATCTGCCATAATTTGTTCCCCTATGCAAATTTGTAGACATTTCATGAAACGCCACCATTTCATGATATAGAATCATTTATTAATTCGCTCAATAGACACACCTACAGCACACATACAAACATTCAAAACAAATACAGTACATGAAGTACAATGTTCATACTTGTTTTTTTTTCTTTGTAACCCACTAATAACTTTCATTTCCGTTACTTGGTTTTTCTCGTGTTTTTCCCAACACTTTTCGAGATAACAAGCTGTTGCCTAGCAACGGTGAAGTAAAGGAATACCTATTGTTACCATCGATTCGGCTTCGTCATTGAATTTCAAAATAAATTTGGACAATTTTAATAAACAACGGGTAAACAAGAGATTTGATAATGAATAAAGTAAAATGGCATAAAACTTGCCCGAGCTTAAAGTAAGTTATTTATTTACTATAATTTTTGTAATATTTTACCATTTCTGACACTTTTTTAAACATCTTTTCTAAAGAATTGTATTTTTTTAAAGAAAATTTACCAGCCCTTCACAGAACAACGCAAATATCATATAATAATAATAATAATAGAAATAATAACCACATCACGACACACACATTGACTCAGCCCTGCTCTAAGACATTATCTTGTGTCGCAGGCGCTAAGCAACGATATGGTATGAACTACATAGATAAGAATACAATGTCCAAGACCGGTAAGCGAAACAATAGCAAATAACAGAAAGTTCCGCCCTAAATCTGATATTTCCTTGTTAAATTATTATGGATATTTGATAACTTGGTAAACACTACGAGTACACAAACAAGATGGATATGAAAACAACACCTGTTTTGCACTAGATCAGTGGTTCTCAAACTTTTTTTGTGACGGATCCCTTTTGTAACATAAATCAATTTACGGAACCCCAATTTCAACTTCTGTATTGGTGGTAGGTTGGAGATAATAAATGAGGTGATGGCGAGTGATCTGATGTAATGGTTTTTGGGATGGATAAATCATGATGAAACGACTGTCAACGTCATACTAGTAGCCTTCAAATGTTTAGTTATATAAAATTTTCTATTTACATTAATTTCTTGACGGAGCCCTAGCAGAGGGCTTACGGTACCCCAGGGTTCCGCGGAACACAGTTTGAGAATAGCTGCTCTAGATACTTCAGTTTTCCAAAATTACAGAGATGAAAATTCAAATAGACTTTTTTGTATGTAGGTACTACTACATAATTAATACATTGGTTTTAAAGTGACTCGAAGCTAGCATCATGAAATCCATAAATATGCATTAAGAAACTTAGGAGTTGGAAAAATGCAGCTTTTAAACGAACAATATGTTGGAAAAACGAACTTCATGAAATTGATCGTTCCTCAAATCATTGCACACGGAAATCTCTATTTTACAATATACTCTTTTTTTTAAATCCACCTCTGTCCAAAGGTAATAAGGTAGGTATTGTACTGGCACCAGGTGAGGGTAGTTTGTCATATCCCGTCAAGAGCGTTGAAAGTTCGATTTTGGCGCATTTATCAAACGTCAAAACCGCATTATTGGAAATAATCTGGATGCATGATCCGCATTGGAAGGAAGCCCGGGTTTAACTTTTTGACATGTTTTTCGAGAGATTTTTTATTATTTTTGTAATCATAAATATAAACATGAAATAAAATAATATAATTTATTACAGACCAGGTCTATTGGTATATTAGTTAGTAATACAAGTATTATATTTTTATTTTGTTAGTACTTTAAAATTTTGTATAAAATATGGAGTATTGTCCTTGACTATTAGGTGGACGTCTAACCTAGCCAAGACAGCTCGGAGGAGGCTGTTCGGGCTGCCCTGTACATGGTGGATATGAGGCGCAATGCGAATCCTAATTATAGTTGAGAAGTTATCAAAACCAGCTTCTACTGATAACAAATTAGGAAAATACATATAATTTGCCAGTAAAAAATTAAATGTCTAAATGTTGGGTATCGTCCTCGAATTTGTTGAATATAGAAATTTATTCTACTTAAACAACGCAAAAGGAAAGAAAAATCGAAAATTATTATTTTGTGTTGAAATTAACCAGTTTTGCGCAAACGAGAGAAATCGCGGAGAGAAGCAAGTGATCAAGAAAAAAAAGTAACTCTATTTGTTCGTTTGAAGCTATTTTTTCAGTCGGTCTATTCAGATTTCACAAAGAGAACAGCCTAAGCCCCACTCAAATAAAACAATACAAGTTACTACAAAGAAATCCACCACTTAATTATTTTAAGCTCAGTCGGTTTTGTTTACAGAACTTATTCAATTACGTTTTAAATTGAAAACTCTAAAGAACGACTATTCAAATCAGCGGTATTCAACCTTTTTTATAAGGGCCTAAAACACGTTACAGTTAGTATCTTGGGCCGCTAGTAAAATCGTGTATTTTTGTGACGACAAAGGTTTGTAACAATATTTTACTTTCAAAGGTGCATTGGTTGACGCATGCTGCCCGCGGGCCGCAGTTTGTGTATAGCTGATTTAAATGATCGGCTCTGAGAGAAATGTTCATGTTTCAGTAAGATATTACTTATGTTAATATTTCTTTAACAACTGTATTTCAACACAACAAACTTGAAATTGTTCTCTATTCTAACCATATTCACCATCTCAACAAAATAATTGTTTTTTTAAGAAATTTTCTGAATTCATGTACTAGAAGTTAATTCAATAGTACGATTTATTAATAAGAATAGACTATTTATGATGAAAACATAGCATAGATGCATTCCCCAGTATCAATAGGTTCGATTATTAAAAAAAAAAAATTTAGACCATTCTCCATTCTCGTGATCCCCCCTACTAAGATTATTTTTATTTAAATTCGGGCCATAGTCGAGTAAAAACATATAACATAAACTCACGCCGTAATCCCTCGAGAGAGGTAGGCAGAGGTTTTAAACACCGCATTTCGCATATTTATCTTGAGCCCCAGTGTGACAGGTTGCGAAGCTGTCGCCACTATCCGGGCACAATGAGGAACATGGAAGCTACTTATAGCAAACCGAGACTCGAACCCTCGACTTGTTAACCTTGTTGTGTTGTTGTTGAAGATTGGTTAACCAAGGCACACGAGTGTTAAAAGATGACAAAACATTAGAATACAATATGATAAAAGAGTAATAAAGAAGAAGATTAAATGTTGGTGATTTCATAAGATATTATAAATTCTGTTTAGTCAACAGGCATCAACTAGTTTCAACATTGTTTCCAAGACGAAAACTCACAACAAGACATGTTGTTGAAAACGAAGAAAACTTCAAACTCGCGTCGAATTCACAAAGTCGGCTTACTAAGTTTTGTTTTGTATGAGAGATGTACCGTTGGTGTTTCGAAAACTATTCATCTGATTAAAATAAACATTGAAAGACACAACTCGGAAACAGACTACATTTATTTAAAAAATATATTATATGCGGGCAAAGTCCCGTGCAAAAGGTAGCTAAATAAATCTACATTACAAAACAGATATTGACTTGGCCCTGCACTGAGAAAAAATATAAAATGAAAAGTTATTTTTCAAACGTATATCGCAGGTACATAACAAGCTACGATATAGTTTATAACTACTTATAACTTACATACGAATAAGTCCTACTTTCTTCCCAAACATATAAATGTATAAATTTGTATACCAACATATACTATAATGTATCTTTACAATTATTGGGAATATGCGTGATATTTAATTTGATTATTCAATCAATTTATCGTAAAGTATGTGGAAATTGTATATTCACAGTGAAAACAGAATTAAAATTGAACGATAAACCAGGGAGATATAACCTTTAAAAGTAAATATATCTATCTCGGTCACCAGAACAACCTTTTCTATGGAAATCGTAAGGCGCCTGTGTACTTTGACGTCATTATACATATTAGATCTCTCTGTCTGACCAACGAGTTTGAAGCTTTATTGCTTAGTTAATAAGTCAGATATTTGAGTAAATCTAACGGATTTATGTTTATATGTGCTATCGAATTATAATAAATAAATTAAAAAAGTCATGCATATTCCCTCGACAAGGTAACCTCATGTACTAATTCTGACCGCGAAGGAGAAGTGCATCTTTTTTCTGCATTCACTATTAACCCAGTTTCAAAAGTTGCACATTGCAAACACAATTTAGTAAGTAGCTCTACTAAAAAATAGGGTTTATTATTTTTTTAGCTCGGGTGAGCACCTTCGTCGGCCGCCAGTGTACGGTTGGAGGAATAACTTTTGTGTTCGTTTAATTTGACATTACGTGTATAAACGTTAAATAACATATGGTACTAAATGATCTCGTGGAAACACGAACTGGATGTGTTGTGTAGATGCGGAGGGATGGAAGTTATTGATGCCTGCTTGTGTTAGATTGAATTTGAAATGTATGTATGTATGTGTGCAATAAATTTAACTTAGGAAATGCAATGATTATTTTATGTTTTCTTATGTTCTTGTAATAAGAGTAAGTTATTGGGGTTTCCCGTTAAATTAATAATAATAATAGGTCAAGTTATATTTACCAAGTCAAGTCAAGTTTGTAGGTATAGCATAGCATAGCCCATGACCAATTTTTTGTAGGATCGATAAATCGGACTGAAAAATGGATCTCACTGATTGCACAGGCGAAACTCTCACCTCTTACGAAAAGTTGTTTACAAACTGGGTCAATGAGACTAGAGAAAAATCGGCCAGATTTATCGGTCCTAAAAAAGTCGTCAAAACATCTGTAAGAGATTCATTAGAAAAAAAACCAATTAGTGCCCTGCCTAAAAGCATAGCATATGTACATTAAATCACTGAGTAACTGACTTTTGAAGACAAATAAGAGTTGGTTTACATTCTATATCGGTATTTTAGTGGCGATAACAGTACCAAAACTGAGCGCAAATAGCCAATGCAT
Source organism: Choreutis nemorana (assembly GCA_949316135.1). Classification (NCBI taxonomy): domain Eukaryota; kingdom Metazoa; phylum Arthropoda; class Insecta; order Lepidoptera; family Choreutidae; genus Choreutis; species Choreutis nemorana. The sequence goes on along the minus strand of OX438620.1, from coordinate 4,661,363 downwards.
CTTCTAATAATGGAGTATTGGATGGATCCCAATCGCGTGCAAAGTGTTCTTCTACCAGTTAAAATACGATCATAAAATCCCATTTCTACCTTAAAGACCAAGATATACTGGTTTTCATATATTCTGTACAAAGACCAGTATAATTGGATAGTTAGGGAGTGGAGCAAAATTGAATGCCTACGTATACTGGTTTTAATACAAAGTCTGTTAAAGCCAGTGTTATTTGGCCTTTCAGTAATGTGTAGTGTTCTAGTGCCAGAGAAGGGGATTATATTGAACTACTTACTTACAAACAACAGCTGTGAAAGACAAAATGGTGGCATAGGATATATTAAGCTTTATTTGGAATGTGTTGTAGAAATAATGAAAATAATGTCGACTAAGCTTCAAACAGGTATATTTATCGTTTCTTTGCCAATTTTTAAAACTAAAGCATATTCTGTTAAAAATACCAATTATTAACAGTATGTATATGATACTCAAAGAGACAAAATTTAAAATACGAACATAATTTTTATCTTTTTGACAAAATAGAGTTAATTTTTTCCGTTTTTTAGTCAATCAAATATCAATACTATTGCGAAAAAGGCGGATAAAAGAAAAGACGCTAAAGTTACAGCGGCCATTTAATAATTGCGTTCGGAAACATAAACAAGTTAGATGTAGGTAGCTAGCACTCTTGACAGTTCAACATCTATATAAATATACTTAATATTTGATTATACCAACAAATACTACTTAAAAAATTTAACTTACAAAACCAAACGAATCACAAATGTAGGGTTTTTTATTTAAAAAACCTTACTACAACCTCAAAGCACGGCTGTTCAAGGCCGATCGTGAAAGCTGTTTATTTATTAACAATTCACTTGACAAAAAAAGTTATGCCGTTTCCAGCTAAAACTAGGTGAGGAGTATCAAAGCCTGGTACGAAATGTACACGAATACTACTGAATATGTACACGGCAACCTGTTTGATGTTGTATCGTCCTTAAGTTGTACAGCATAAGGACTGATATTGCACTTGTATGAAGCTTTATATGTGGCTGTACAAACATAAATTCAGTCAGCGTTCGTTGAAATATATCGTATCGACATATTTTTTTAGAATGTTCTCTAAGCCTGAAAAACGTATGATTTTATTGGAAAACGTTGGATTTGAAGGTTTTTTGTTTGTAGCAATAAATAACAGTAGAATAGTTCGGTTTTGATTGAAAAATACAGAAATTAATCGCATATTTAAGCAACAATGAGAATTACAGTATCATTGTTACACTTATAATTGTTAATTTAATTTTGTACAAAATATGTAATTAATGTGACGAATTCTAATGTATTTTTTTATTATTTATTATTTGGTACCAATGACAATCAAAAATTGATATTGCTTGAATTATAAACATTATATTTGTAAGTTCTTAATAGAGTCGGAGAATGTAATTTATTCTAAGCATCTATGTACTGTACCCGTTTCCACAAATAAATATTACTATGACTATGACTATAATATACGTGATTTAGAAACCCAGGTTTTACATGATAGATATGATCTCTGATTGTATGGGTTGGTACCACACTCCTTTTTATTTCCAACGTGAAGCAGTTCGCTGTGTTTCGATTCGAAGGATTGGAGAGCCATTACCGACACGAAAGGTATAACATTTTTACCTCTGCACAGACAAAGCTAAGGTGTGTCCTTGACGTTACACGATATGAAGGGCATCGTCTATCGGTATCCGTAACGGAACAACTTTTCATCTGGTGAATGTTGTGCCCGTTTGCCCATGGGCTTGCCACTAGCCGCCCCCCGCGTCCGCCAGTGGTTGAACTTTAGTTAGTCAATTAATTGAATACGAAATAGCACAGATAGGAAATAAAACTTGCATCACTTATCACTAAGACTGAGACCAATTAAATTATTTATTCCGATCTAATACCATCAACTAATACCACTGGTGTTCGTTGCAACTCAATTTTTTTCTATTCCAAAAGGAATACCACATTTTAAATAAATAAATTTAATGTTAAAAGCGAATACCGACAACTTTGATTTGTTCACTACTAAAAACTCAACAGAAAGATTAATAATGTATTTCCTTAAATTAATTATTGTCAGACATTAGACGCCTCTTTATTTTTATGATTACACCTTGAAGTATAACTCACATTGACATGTTTAATTTTAATATTGGTTTTTATAGAAATACATTTTGCAATAGCGAGTCATGTGGACAATTTATCATTAATTTAAGACCAAAACTACCATGTACTTATGCAAATAAACAAATAAATATTATAAAGGAAAACATTTCCTCATTTAACCAGATGTAAAAGTTTAATAAACTTTTTGTCAGCGAAGCAGCCGTTCGTTGAAACGAAGCGTTGAAAGAAAATAGTTAAAATAAAACCCGAAAGCGACAATGGGAATAAAAATAAACGGTCCACATACGTTTATTTCCCTGTAAACTCTTTCCCAAATGTAATTTACGTTTTGCATAGCAATAAAGATTTTCCCCGGTTTTTAATTTAAACGCATTGTTTGTTTAAATGTAGCTAAAGGACTGCTTACGCTTGACTAGTACTGGATTCATTACTAACTCAATTTAAGTTTACATACCCAGTGTTCATCAATTACTTAAGTGGCAAATGGTGTATTATGGGATATGAAGTGTCAATATCATACCTTAGGGTCAATTTGTGTCCATTGATTAATCAAACCATATATATATATATTTATGTTTGGTTAACCAAACATAGAATAATAGTTATTTTCTAAATCTTAAAAAAATCCCGCTAGACGCTAGGAGGCCTAAGAGTCTCTCAGTAACGTGGGTAGCCAACAGCCTCGCTTTCTTAATACCTCGTCGGTAGGGTGTCCGGGAACAGCCACAGTGCATCATTGCACAGCTACATTATTATTCGTTGATTATTTGATCAAAGGACGCCGGTGTTGATTCTGATAAACAGGAGTTGCAGTGGTAGGACAGAGTGGCGGGTGTGCCCCGAGTCTCACTAATGTATTTAATAGAGAACTGCTTAAAAGTCCGCAGCATTTTTTTAATGCAGTAGTTTATGTTTCCATTTGTATGTTCGTTAACTCGTTAAAATCATGTTATTATTTTGTTTCTATTCCTCCAAGCAAGCTACTAAAGTTATATAATGCAAGGCACTCGTTAAGCTTTCGGTGTTGGAAACCACAGTATTTCATTTCTATTCAATCTCTTTATTCGAAAAAAATACGATGATCTATTGTATATAACAAACACAAGCTTTTATTGAAACGGCTACTGTATCGGTTGCCAAAAATCGTTAAGCCTAAAGCATTGACTTTGATATCAATCTTTAGGTCTCGACTGAATCTGTATACGCACGCACTGGTTTAATAAAATACGTGACTCACTACTCTTTTCTTCGTATACATATTTATATAGATATCCGAGCTAGATAAGTTAGTTTATTTCTTAAACTTTATCGATGTGTAAGTTTTGTGCGAAATAATTTTTGTCAAAATCTTAAAATAAGATTGCCTCAGTATTGAATTGGCTATTTAGATAGTTTTTGTGATAAGATTAGTTATATCATTGTCAATTGATATAAATAAAATTAAGCCATTGAAATCTCTTTTTTGGTCTATCTGATTTGAAATTATTCTAATTTTGAGTTTAAGAAAGTAAGATTTGAATATTTGAAGAAGGAACATACCTACATTTTGTTTTCTAAGTAAAAATAACAGCAAGTTAGTAAATTATATTTGATAGTTATTGCTGGCGCATCCTAAGATATTAATGTTGGAATGTGTGCTTGGTACAACAATGGCGGCGCTCGCCAAGTAACTGCGGCTTGCTAAGTGTAAACGAGACTTATTGTGGCTCAGGCCGACTGTCTTCTAGCTGGCTGCGGGCCAGTACTCGAATGCATTGTACGAGTTTAATTTATTACGGTCCAACATCTCACAAAGGTCTCTGAACCCTGTTTGCAAAATTCTGCGTAGAATATTCTACTTTTGCTGCTTATGTTTCATTGTTTGTCTTTCATGCAGCAACGAGGCGAATCAACGTGATTTTGCGTAGTTTATGAGTGGGATAGTTACTGAAAGATATTCACAAAATACTAAAATAAAAGTTTATATTATAATTAATTTGGGAATAGGTCTTGCGTAAAATATTCTCTTCGGGTAAATTATTTTATTTATCTTTCAAGAATAGCATTGCACTAGATAAGTAAAACTGAGGAATTACGTTCACTATACAGCAAAATAACGAAAAGAGTTTACTGCAAAAAAAAAAGAGTTTTGTTCGAGAAGTAGGTCGTTAGACTGCATTTTTTTAATCTTTAAAAACCGCCGCTACTAAACAGTTAACTCAATAACTTTTGTAACTTGCAGGGAAAGTAAACAACTTAATAATAATACACTTTTCGTAAAGCGTGTCAGATATCCCCAATGACCTTTCAAAGTCAAAATCAAATTATTTTTTAAACTATGTACTTTGAAATCGTTAAAAATCATTATAAAACAACCACCGGTTCAAAATCTACGGGGAAGATAAGGAACCTCCGAAGATGCTTTTTTCAATATAATTTACAATCATAACTTTCAAATCATTTTGTTTTATGTAAAATAAAAAAATAGTTACTAGATTTTCAAGCTGCGAGTACATTAAAGCTATCATTCACAAATCTAATTGAATGTCATTAAAATTATATTATAAAATAAATGTCCGTCTTTCACGAATAAATAATAATACTAAAATACTTATTAATCACTGTAGTTCTCTATTGTATCTGTTCTGTAGAAAAGTAATTCGAAGTCATTGTAGACACTGAGAGAAGAAAGATATCGAGGTCAGAAGGACTATATTTCAAACCATTTTTTCCAGTAACGCTAAATGGTGAGATGACCATTATCTGTAACTGGCACCGTTCCAGCTCCCCTGAGTTACTGCCCTTGATGACCAGAACTTTAAAACTTCAGCAGTTTCAAAGTTAATGCATAGAAAACATAATCTGCTAGTTTAATGGGATGCGATGGACCGTGTGTTTGTCACATACAAATGACTTAGTGACCAACTCATTAATTCGGTTTCAAAATCTTGGGTTTATCACGACACACACATTGACTCTGCCCTGCAGTGAGATTGGAGGATCTCATATCACAGTTGCTAAGCAACGATAACAATAGTTAAGGTAGTTAAATTTATCTACGTAATCATGATTATGCACCATTTTATATAAATTTATTAACTAAAAACTAGCTATCCGTTTCGGCTTCGCACGAGTGGAGTTAATAATTTAAACAATGATAGAGCCTATGTCACTCATTGATGAAGTAGTTTTGAAGATTTCCCCCTACGTCTAAACTAACAAACATTTGCTCCTTTTAATAAAACCCGCAATATGATATGAATATACCTAGATCAAACACATAATGCAATTTAATTCTACAGATACGACAACTGATTTTTTCTCATCACGTAATATAGTAAAGATGCACATCTGTCGCGCGTATCATCGACAGAACGTTCCACGCGCTAACGCGTCATCGGTTGAGTGTGTAAGATTGAATTGTTTACTATCTATTTGTCCGTTTTGGCGTTAACCAACCGACGATACGCGACGCATATTCCGTTAGATGTGCTAGCAGCCTTTTGACAAAAAACTAAAATTAAATTTAATTGAATAGAAATTATTTCAAGTGGAAAACTTAAACTATACATTTTAATACATACTGGGTAAAAATATATTTGGTATGCAACATAAGGTGTTTTTTTAACCACAAATTTAATTGTTTAATATTAATTGAAATTATTAAAACCTAACATTAGTATGACCATTTGTTATTTAGTGGTCGAGTTTGAAAGGACACATCTGACTGTGGTTTCAATTAATTGACCACAAACTGAATACCGAATGGCCACTATAGATTCACTTCTCTCTATAATGATCTGGTATTAATTAGTCTATAAAATGTGAATGCAAAAATATTTTGGTATATTGGTTTGGTCTTTGCAGACCATTATGGATTAAAAATTATTTAAAAAATAAATCATTTTAATACATATTAGATGCATAGAAAGTTGGGCGATATGTAAAAAAAAAGTTCTTTTTTTTTAGTTTTTCATTAAACCTACAGTTTTGGAATGTACATACGTGTCGAGCTCTTTCATTCGATAATACACTCAGACATATTTGCGTACATTAAATTATTAATGCCCACTTTCACCCCCCGTAAATGAATGGGGGCACCGATATTAATCTAACATAGCTAAGAATACGCTCGATTAAGTCACCTTTCAAACGAAAAAATTACATCAAAATCGTTCAAGAGTTATGATCCCACGGACATATGCAGACAGATACGTCAAACTTATAATACCCCTTTTTTTGCGTTGGAGGTTAAAACCAACGTGTAATCTACAGTTATATGTATAAATATACTACTTACTATGTTTTTATATACAAATTCTTACCTACAAGTAAAGTTAGTTCAACAATTTCAACAGACAAGAGTGAAATTTCGTGTTATATCAAAAAAATCACATTAAGGGGTTTGCTCGTGGGAATTATACTATATTTTTAGCTCGTAAAACCTTTGACTGTTAGTTTAGTTTACATCCACGGTTCAAGGTTTGATGCTCCGATTTGAATATTTGGATTAACAATACAAAAACCACAACCAAGAAAAGTAAGAACTCTTTAAGTATTTACAGTTTATTTAAATTAAGTGTCTTTAGAAGATACGTATATGAGTTGGTATCACCCGCCCTTCTATTTTTACCGTGCAGTTCGAAGCAGTTCGTGCAGTGTTGCAGTCCAAAGGATTGGAGAGCCAGTGTATTTAACTCTACAAGGGCAAAGCATAAGCGGTGCTCTTGTAGTTCTAATGCAAGAGCATCATCGTTATCACTGTCATTGGGCCAACCGTTTGCACTTGATGTAGTATAAAAATGTTATCAGTTTCTTAGATTAACCGAAAAAATGAAATGGTGGTTTACCGAAACTCTCAGAGTTCACTTAGACCATCCGACGTTTCTATGTATAATGTGCAACGTATTGAAAACTTAGATACATTTTTTTGGAAATCAAAAATTTTACGCCAATATTGCCGCCTCTTTAAAAAAAAAACACGTTACATTTACTACCATTCGTTGCCATGCTAGCTGTATTGACATTTGCACATTGACAAGAATTTGTTTATGGTTAAAAAGAGGTTTTATATTCTATTGTCGAATATCGAATACTCCGCGATCTCCAGTTATTAATAACACTTGTGACTACCACCGTCCCGATTCCCAGAGTATTTCTATTTCATTATTGATCAAATACATGACAGGTCATTACTCCAAAAGGTGGAAGTGGACAAAGAACAAGATTTATAACGATTTATCTCTGCCTCTCTCGTTATTTATGGCTTCTAAGGTTTTTGCGGAAGCAAATATAGTAAAACACCATTCATAAGAAAATTTTCTTACAAGATTGCATTTTATTTCTACTAATATAAAAAGGTTATGTTTGTGAGTTTTGATGTGGAAGATTTTCTTCGAAACTGTTGTTCCGATTTTGAAGATTCTCTCACTGACATTTAGAATGCACTTTCAAGACGAACAAAGGCCATATATTGTTTAAAAATCGGGTTTAATGCAGACGAAGTTGCGTGCAAATGCTAGACAGTTAAAATCATTCAAGCGAAGCCTTTGGTGTCTTCAAACGCGTTACGTGGCTTATATCTTCGTAAAGGTGTAAAGGTAGGTTGAATATTTAAACAATAAATGACCTTTCGCGAAAGGAAGGGCCTCGCTTTGCCCTTTTGCGGCCCATGGAGTGGGGTAAGGCAACCTTGGCCACTTCCAAATAAACAATGAATAGATATTGATTTCCACCCTCCTTCGCAGCAAATTACACGAAGCTTAACCCCAGGTTAGTAACGTAGTAGGTAATAAAAATTTTATATTTTATAGAAAATGTTTTGATAAATAAAAACAATAATCAAAAATAAAACTTATTTAAAAAGAGAAAAAAAATACACAGTTACTCTTTAATAATTATATGCTGCTTTAAAAAATTGCTAAAAAGTAAAACGCCTAGGCATATGCAAACATCGTAATTTTTGATGTCGGTGAGAAAGTAAAAATGGCCTCATTTGTACAAAAAATATTAAGAAAACTATTTGGAAAAAGAAAATTATACCTAACTCCTTATATTGTGCCTATAACATTCGAAGAGTTCCCTTCATTTATTCAGGGCCGGTCATCAAATCCTGACCTGATGGCAATGGAACGAACTAGTATGTTCATTCTATCAAAAAAAAAACCTAAATTAATTTTTACTACAGATTCATTTTGAAATAATGTTATCTAGTTTTGTAATATATTTATAATAATATAGTATAATATTTATAATGTTCTTGATATATCTAAAATATTTGGACATGTTTATTTTATAATTTTATATTAAATGCCAGTCAAATTTACTCAAGATAGTAATAAAAACTGTACCGATGATAATTAACTTTTTAGAGTAATATTTTTAAAATTCTGTGAAGATAGTTGGGAGCTTCATATTTATAATTAAAATAAAAAGTTTGCGTTAAAAGTTTTCTCTTCAAGATTTTAAGACTTTAAAAAAAGAAAAGAAAGAAGGAAAAGAGTTGAGGTAACATTTATCAGAGTTGCTACGAACTTGTTATACCAATGCCACGTTACTAAAGTGGACAAAAGACCTTGTTCTAGATAGCAAAGTTGCTTGTAAGAGTCGTGATTTGTTTTTTTATTTTGAAAAGCGTCTTAAGAAACTAGTGACAGAGTTTATTGTTGTTTAAACTTTTATTTAATTCAGTTGTGAATCTATTTAATTAATTAACTACTTAGTACTAACTCCGGACAATATACAAAATTGCTTGAAAAAAAACTCCCGATAAATGAAAATTTTAATTATGAATACTACAAAATTTAAAGAAATGTATCTAAATAAATAAATATAAGATCTTTTCAACAAATCATATTTTTAACAGAAAGTGTAAATTAAACGTTAAAACTTTTTATATAAAATGTTAAATTCTCCTGTTTTCGTTTATTTCATGAAAAAAAAACGGGAATTTAGAAAAAAACAAGTTAAAACTTTTGTATTTAAATTTATTCCACACATAATTCGGTATCGTTGTTGTTTTCTTATCTATTTCAGTTTCCGATCTTTTTAAATATTAGTTTTAAAAAAAACTCACAAGTTTATTTCCAATAGAAAAAACGAATCGAAAACAGAATAAAATACATAGAATACTAGGCAATCATATCTCGAGCTTTAGATCTTTGTAAAGCTGTTGAGATTTTCACGAAAATCCTAAAACCAACCAGGAAGATTGGCATTTATATTTTTAGATGCAATCGTCCTTTGTTGCAAAAACAAACACTTTTATGATAATGAATTTTTCGCATAAGACAATATGATATTCGACGGAAACATATTTAGGGCTACATATTATTAATTCATTCTACTATTCACATCGACGTGGGCAACGGATTCACGTTTCTTGATCTTGTAAGACATAAAGTGCATTGCAGTGTCAGTAGGCGGTGTTATCACTTTCAGGTGAACTGTTAGCTTGTTTCCACATGAAGCTGTCCTCTTTTCTTTATGGAATAAAGAGCTGTTGGTTAGTCTCGTTTAAACATTGAAATACTGATTATTTACTGAAGCACGCATTGACGGTTTCCATGAGGAAAAAAGCTAGATGGATGTCTTTTAAAAGTAGTAGATAAATTTAAATACTTGGGACATGTGATTAAAAGTGACCTCAAAGATGAGTCTGATATAGAGCGAGAGCGTTTGGCATTGTCTGTTAGCGGCATTATGCTTGCCCGTAGGTTTGTGCGCTGTACGAAGGATGTCAAAATGACTGTTTGGAGCATTCTGTCAAAACTTTTAGACAAGTGCACTTTGGGTAGCCTACATGCAGCTATAATACAACAATGCGCTTAAGATGTTGTTAGGGCTGCTGTATCATTACAGTGCGTCTAAAATGTTTACTGACGCACACATTGACGGTTACTATGAGGAAAAGCTACATCCTTGCTACAGTGCTGGCGAGGCAGAAGCAACGCCATCCTAACTATGATTGCTAACAGAGCTGATTGTCCAATCCAGAAACATTGGTCCAGATTAATGACAGTAAAATTATAGTGACTAATAAATTGTTATGTCATTTAATTACTCGTTTCCTTTGTTTTAATATTGAGTTACATTTAATAAGATATTTAAAATGTAATTAATTAATTCCTACTCATAAAGCTTTGATACATTTACTAACTATATACGGGTTTTTATCTGAAATAAATGTTTATTACTAATAATAAACTCAAAGACGGCTGGACCGATTTAAATGATTATTTTTACTTTGTTCGCTCTGATACAGGGAAGGATTAAAAGTTACAAAAATTAGGTAAAGAAGTTTACAAAGGAACGGTCACGTGATTTGCGTGGGTTAACTATTAAAAAACAAAGTTAAGTTTTCGTATTAATCATGTTCAAGACTACCTTGTTTTAGATTGTATTTCATTTGAACCGTGGTGTATGAAATAAGGTAATTTATATAAAGTGGTAGACTGCGGAAGTCCAATTACTGAAGATTGATGGTAGCTGAGCTGAACACCTGTTCTGAGGTCCCATTCAACCTTGGAACGAATCGATTCTACATTTACCTCTCACCCAAAACTAATACGAGTAAGATACCAAATTTTAGTATATGGCACGATAGAAACTGTTGTATAAAGGATTAATGATAACTTTGTTTAATTTAAATGTGAAGTCGTAATGTAATATTAGTGTAATCATAGAAATATAAGATTCTAGAAAATGTAGATTTTTAGACAAGGTACTGAAATATTTCTAGGCCCAAATATTTTTATGAGCATTTCTGAAAACAGTTGTTTATATTTGCTACTTTTAAGGTTTTTTTTTAATTGTTTCTATATTTTTCTCATTTTCTCGGATTATTATTTTATATTTTATTAGATTTTAAATTGAAATTTATTTTTAAGTAAAGAGCGTATAATTTAGGGAGGTCTTTTAAAACAATTTCTGAAGGAAATATCTCACAGGAAACGTCTCCGAGTAATGATATAAGTATTAAAAAGGCGAAAAGAGCGAAGGAATTAGGGAGAAGCTTGCCTTTTTCTCACACAAAGTGAAATGGATGACTCGACGCACCTGCCTTACAAAGAGGTGTTTTATCTCTTTCCCTCTTAAAGGATCTGTTCAAGTTAGAAAGAGAAGTAAAGGTATTGAGTTTGACGGTGACAAATGAAGGTTTTTAATACCTGTTGATTACAGGAACATTCTTGGATTAAATACTTAATGTACGTACTGTTTTCGGATGTCAGGAGCGTAATGTTGTCGCTTTGAGACAAGAAAATACATCAGCTTCTGTTTATTTCCTGGCTTATATACCTACCTATTGTTTTGGTACAATAAATTATCCTTCAAAGTCAGTAATAAGTTAAAAATGATCTAGACTGATTGGCTGCTCGTTTGATTTGTCGGTTAGAAAAAAATCTAATGCTAGTAAAGAACCACAAAAATATTTGACTTTACAATGAGTTTTATTTTGAAATTGAAATATAAAACAAGAATTTCTTTATCACAAACGCAAGAGGTGACGAATCACAAACTGACTACGAAACTTCCTACGACATTACTACGGTTACGAAGCGCGTAGTAACCGTAGGCATGTAAAAACTTTTTCGTAGTTCACAGAATCATCATACAGCAAATTTTGTTAGTAACAATAAAACATATACCAATTTATTAGTACAACAGTTTTTTAATATGAATTGTAATTAAAATATTTTACTAATGTCTTTCACAATGTTCACCTGGAAAATGAAAGCTTTTGTCACGATCATGATTAAATACATCACAACTCAGACTTAGACTTTTTTAAGTTTTTAGTAAAATAGCTAAGGATTTAGTATGAATAGTACTAGAATGACAAATGTTTACTTCTGACAAACTATGAATTGCTATCAATTTATTTAACAGGTTCAGATCAAGTCAGGTCTGAAGACATCAAACAAATTTATCCTCGAGGACCGGTCCGTGATTATAATTCAAAAGATTTAACTTGGATAAATTTTTAATTGCAACCATTAAAAGTTTGAATTGGTTAGAGAGTTTGTCTGTGATTTGAATTTTTAGATTGTTTTTTATAATTTTGAAAGTTACTCTGACTGTAGCGAATATTTATAAGTATTTACATAGGATTGAGAAGAAATATATTTTGATTTTTGATTAAGTCTAATAATAATTTAAAATATTACAATAAATATAAGATATAGACATTTAACTACTCAGTAAATAGTTATGCGATCTCGATTATAATAACAAAAAAAAATCCCCTAGACTTGGTAAACTCCTCCGCGTATGTTTGTTTATGGTTAACAATAATAAATAAATATGTTGATTTAAAAGACAACTTATACAAATAGTTACTTTCCTTTCTAATAACTGTAAACGGAATTCGATGTTTCAATTAATTTAATTAAATTAAAACCACATCTTTAGTTACTATATTATATGCCAATATATATGGATATATAAGATCCATTATTGTGAGGTGGTCGACGACGGCATGTGCTCATGATGGTGTTAGGGCGTATACACACTGACTAATAAACTAAAATTTATTAATGAAGAGTATAAATAATAAACTCAGCTATTTAGTAATAAAGTACAAAAAAATTTGAAAGATTTTTTGTGAACATTGAATTATTCAAATGTATCGTAGTCCTAATAATACTATTTATTTCACAGAAATCCCATTGAAATCGGTTTTGCGGATAACCCATTTAAATTTAAAAGACAAATAAATATACAGACAGATACGTTTTGCACTTTAAGTACGAAAATAACAAATTCGTCGCCGTAGATAGGATTCTGAACCGTTGGTATATAGATTAAAAATGATGATTTTTTTTTTTTGTTAAAGTCTATTTAAATAAACATATTGACTTTGACTTTTAAGTGTAAAGGCTAAGTGTGACTTCAGTTTAATCTAACTGGCCGTCATAAACGTTGCCAATTAGAAATATCAGAGCACGGATCGTAAAACTGCACTTTTATTGGTTCAGCAACGAGCGTCGTTACTTTTATCGTTCTATAAAATGTTTAATTACAGTACGATGAATGTCGAATTAACATTCGGAATGCAAGTCCCGTCTCGTGAAATTGATTAAATAAAAGTGCACAAAATTGAAGCTTTCGAATACTGCACTTTTATTTGTTTGAATGGACTAAAACGTGAATAAATTTGATTAATATTGGTCCATTAGTGAACATACATTTGATTTATACTAGCCCATCTATAGTTATTTGCTCATTGAATTATTGTCCACGGCACAAACATTCATCTAAATCAATGTTATGAAGAGCCCATATTTATTACTTTGGCATTTATCTACATTACTCAACCTATTTAAAAAAAGATCAATTCAATGCTAATTTATTAAATAAGATTTTTAAATTATATGAAATTAAGATTATATAAAGTCCGTGCGAAGCCTTTTGCTGGTAATACATATGTGTTTCTCGAATATGTTTACTGACAAGATACGCCACGAATAAAATTTTGTGACCCGACCCGACGGATCAAGGGTTCGAGTCTCGGTTTGTCGTAAGTTGTAGCTACCATGTTCATCGTTGTGAATGGATAGTGGCGACAGATTCGCAACTGTCACACTGGGACTCAACATGAACATACGAAATGCGGTGTGCAACACCTCTGGCAACCCCTCTCGAGAGATTGCGGGGTTATGTTTATGGGTTTCATGTAAAGTTTCAAAAAGAACCGATGCAATTCTCTACGGATATCAATTTTTTTCATACCTTATTGTATTTGAATACGAGATTAATGTTAGTATAATTAATTCATCTCACGTAAAACGCTCGACTAAGGTAGTATTCTTTTCGTCAGGCGTGTACATGTACAATCACATACGGTATCTGTGTAACCTCGTGTACTCAGTAACAGTAACACACACTAGAACAATGTGCTTGTACACATCAAACGCAACCATAGTGAATCTACTTTTATGGAATATACCGAAGCTTGCGTGATCGGTTTTGAAGTAAATATACGTAATTAAAGTTTATCATTTTACCTTGTCTGAAGATAAAAAAGAAAAATACATTCTCCCTTTAAATTTCTGAACATCGCTTAGACAGTTATGCAAGTTGCCTAATCAAGAAAGCTTTCTCTATGCATAGGTAATGGTATATAGGAGATAGCGATCCAGTGAGAAGCTAATATGTACATTGTGGCATTGTTAGTCGAACTGCTACTGAATAACTAACTAACTTTGCTTGGTTTCACTACATACACAGCTAACTAACTAATCGATGAATTTGACCAAAGATAGGAGGAAACTGATGGAATTTAAATATTCTATTTGTAACTTCTCTTTCACCTATACATTTAATAATATCTAAAATCCCTACTTATATTATAAACACGAAAGTTGTATGTATGTACACGATGTATGGGTGGATACTGTAATTTGTTCGTTTTTGCTCGTTTAATCTATGAAATTGTTATGTTGAGTTAAATGAATAATTGGTTTACATTATTTAATATTATATTATTTTATTTATTATGTATTTGTATGTTTGGACATTAAGTTTTAGGCAAAATTTTTACTCGGTTTTTGATGTTTTAAATGTTTGACTTTTTTTTTTCTTGCATGCTGTCTTCACCTTTTTATAGTGACATTCGACTTGTTTTCATATTGTGATTGTTCTTCAATTGTATGAATGAGTATACACCATGTTGGTGATCTTTTTAATAAAATAAAATAAAATAGTAGTAATTAAGAATCCTATTAGAACTATTTTTGACATCTATGCGGGAGATATCGCGGGCAAAAGCTATGTTATATTTTGTGATTTTATTGTTGCAAGGATGGTCAGTATGGCTACTTCCCGTTTGGAGACTTTCCCGTTTCGTAACCATGATTCATGTTCTTTTGTTAATTTTTCGCGGTAGGGTTTCACTGTAAGCGTCTTTGATTGAATTTGCATGGAATATTAAAGAGCTACGAGTATGTTAGTCAATTTGAAGATATAATCTGATTAATGTATGGCCGTTCACCGTTTACGAGATGTCTTCTTCCAAGCTATTACATAAATGATACAATTACGTCCACATGCTTGAACTCCTAAATTGCCTGACGTCCTATTTAAGTAACACTTTTTGTGCATTTCCATTGTTACCTAAAATTTAGTTCCTAATTTCATAAGTATGTAAAACCATACGAAACTAACACCATTATCAATGAAAATAATCATCGACATGATCCAAAGTCAGTATTTCTTTTTAAAAATTATTTTGAAATACATGAGATTTTTAACCGTTTTTTTTTCAGTTTAAAAATGTATAGATTATCTTCTGTTATTGTTTCCTATATGCCTACCATGAGTTTTAGATGCGATTACCGCTTGCGACTGCAGTTAAATATTGTGAATGCATTTTTGTAAAGCGCCTCTAAAGGATTTATGTGATTCATGAAATGACTGCAGTAATCTATGTTACATGACGTGTAGACAAACTATACGAACTCATGGTAGACATGCTGATGGTAAGTGACAATGCGGCTGAAGGTAGAGCATACTTATCTAGACAATGGATATTTACTCTCAACTTGAAGAGGTCCGAGTTATAACGCTTTTAGACTTTGAAGTGAAGTTAGTACCTTACTCCATTAAGTCCTGTTGAAACTTATATACCATTTTCAAATATCTTTCATATTTTTTTAAAAGGGAAGAAAGATTATAACGTTGAGTGGCAGGATAGTTCAATTATGATCATTAGCCGGAAGACATCTTCTGCTGGACACCAAAAATTCCAATAAGGACGAGGGGACCGTCCAACACTACCTAACCCTTAACCTGTCGGGTTGGTCAGTCGGTTAAATAAGGCGTATAACAAACTGAGCTACCACCTCCCTTCAGACTTTGTCTTCGCCTAGTTACAATGGAAACTCGATCCCTAGATCCAATGGTGGCGTGAAGCCAAAACAGTCCGGAACCCTGGAGGTATTAAATACTGTGAGTCGGGAAATGGAACTGATAAATTAAGGTAATTTATCAAATCTCCTTGATTAATTACCATCTCGTTTGCTTAAGACATTGTAAGCAAACCAAATATTTATTGTTGATGTAGTGTTACATTGAGGAACGGAAACTGAAACGAAAATTATTTGGTTACATCTAAAATAATACTATCAGGAGAAAGTATCTTAATATTTATATTACATTTTGATCATATCTTGTGGGAGTGTAGTCTCTGGCATGACGAACGGTTAATCATGTTGAATTCGATTCAAGTATCTGCGTGTAGTCCTATTTATTACCTAGATCTTGTGAAAACGAAGGGAAACTTCCGTGCCTTTAAAAAGTTTTGTCACCAATATTACTGGTGTAAGATTTAGGTTAGTATCTAATTTATCCCCTGTTATTTAGTGGCATACCGTGGTGTTTAGACGGTCAGGCGTCTCCTGACTGTCTCTCCTTTAGATTTTTGGGCCTCTGGGCCATTTCAATTGCTGTCTCTGCTTTGCTGGGAGGGAAGTCTGATACCGCTTTCTTACTACCTCCTATTTCTTCTGATTAAGTTCGTTGCGGGTCCCAAGACAGCCGGTAGGGTGTCCGGGCACAGCCTGTGCATCACTGCACAGCTGCATTATTCGTTGATTATTCGATCAAAGGACGCCACTGTTGATCCTGATAAACAGGAGTTGCAGTGGTGGGACAGAGTGGCGGGTGTGCCCCGATTATATTTTGATCTTTTTAAAAAAAATGTTTTTGTAATATTCGAAAATACTCCAAATAAAAACCAGTGCATAATGACTCAATACTTTATACTTAATTGTTAAAATACGACGCATTGTTTCGCTTACCGGTCTTGGATGTTGTATTCTTATCTATGTAGTATATACCGTATCGTTGGTTAGTGTCTGCGATACACGACTATATCTCAGTGCAGGGCTGAGTCAATGTATGTCGTGATGTGATTATTACACATACTAGGTACAGTTTTAACACTCTCAGCTCATTTATTTTGTTAACGCGGTGAAAAACAAAAGTAGAATAATACGATTTTTATTAAACAAACTCTCATTAAGTAATTAAGAATACAAACGTTTAGTACGTGAATGTAGTGTTTAGTTTAGAATTTATTGTGTAACGTCTTTTAGTTAAGAAAGTAATAAGCGTTCTTAGGAATGAGCGGAGCGAGTTTAATTTTGCTTTTATGAGAATTTTTATTGCAAAACAACTAGCTTGTAAAAGCTTTTCACTTTATTTTAACTAAATCAAACATAAAAGATAGAATATTAATTACTAGCGGACCCGACAGACTTCGTCCGGTCATATAGATGTGGCAGTTTTTTGTTCCTACGTATTTTATAGTCGTGGGCGTGGCTACAAATTCTCCTGAACAAAACCTTTTGTATGGAAAAAGAGAAAAGGGTTGTTTTTATAATTTTTACGGCAATTATTCGAATTTTTGTCACCGTAAAAACCATCCTTGAACTTCAACGAATATGTTAAAAAAAGAATTGGCCAAATTGGTCCAGGCGTTGTTGAGTTATGCGCTTACCAACACATTTTGCGATTCATTTTATATTGTAGAAGATAACCACACCACGACACACAGATTGACTCCGCCCTGTAATAAGATAATCTTGTATCGCAGGCACTAAGCAACGGTATGGTATAATTATATTACATAGATAAGAATACAACATCCAAGACCGGCAAGCGTAACAATGTGTCTTGCATGTCACACAAAGCCCCGCCGGTATCAGAAAACGGAACCTGGCGTAGCAATCTTAGTGATCAAGTATATTATTTTATTTAAACTAAACAAAGTTCATTTTGTTTGAAATATTTCTGCTTGTTTGTTGAATGCGTTTTTGTCAATAAATGGGCGTTGTTCATCAAAAATTCAAACAAGGAGTTCGAAATTTTGTCAGTGAAAAGTCTCAAGTTAAACAGTAAACAAATGCGTCAAAGACAGGTGAGAAATCAGGTGTCAGACCTGCGAACGTTAAATTTAAGCTTCATTTTGTTATTTGACGCAAAAGCGTTCTCCTTGTTAGAACCATTTAACGAATATCAATACAAAACTGTCAAATACGCAAATTGCAAATGTCAATTTGACGTTAGCAGATAGAAATCAAATAAATCATTACAAAAGAATAAAAAGCTGTCGCTTACGCTACTCCATGTAGTCTGCCGTAGAATTCCACATTAGCTCTTCCATTCTCCAAGGCAGTTAGACCCACTGGGGATAAATGCCTAGACTTTAATCGGCAGTTAAAGTTTAACTGGCCTTGCTTTTTAGGGCACTGTGCTATTGGGGGACGGTTATGGGGTGTTTGATGGGCATTCAGGTTACAGCTTTGCTTGATTTGATGGTTTATAGGCAATTTATAGGCCTTAAAGTATAAGGTTGACTTAATTTGATGTTTGTTTGAGAAAGTGTACGGGAGACTTGACGGATGTTTTTTTTTTCAGTTTTAAAATATAAATTGAGAAGCCTTGTGCTTACGGCTTTTTCAATTTAGACGTTTGACGATCGCGTTTTATACAAATCGCGCGGAGCGGCAACCACGCGACCAACGCACGACAAAAGGACGGGAACGTTTGCTATGAAAAAAATATTCGTCCGTTAGCAAGACGACTTATTTTAGACAGAGGGCAAACAAAAAGGGTCAAAAAGCCGTAAATCTTGCCCTTATAGCTTATTCATCTTAATTTTTATAAGATCCGCCCTATCCGTGACTCTGAAACCGCTTTCTTACTACCTCCTATTTCTTCTAATTAAGTTCGTTGCGGGTCCCAAGACAGCCGGTAAGGTGTCCGGGCACAGTCTGTGCGTCATTGCATAGCTGAATTATTCGTTGATTATTCGATCAAAGGACGCCACTGTTGATCCTGATAAACAGGAGTTGCAGTGGCGGGACAGAGTGGTGGGTGTGCCCCGAAAAAGATGAATAAAATCCTAGTTTCTTAATGTATTCCATAGTGATTCATATTTGGTTATGTTTTTATTTGTTTAAAATGATTTTAAATCTAGACAATCGTTAAACTTATCAAATTCCAGTAATTATTCTCTGTGATACAGAGATAATCAATTTACTTTTAAGATAATTCGATACGGTATTGCACAATGCATATACATTTTCCTAAATTCGAAACATAATTTAATTATGTTTCACAATATGGCGCGTGCGAGCCGCCATATTGTATTTTGACTAACTAAGTTTGACTCCATGTGTAGCTTAAGTTCAAACTCTGCTTATTTAATGTAGGAATAATGGAGAAACACGTAGCTTATTACAGCTGCGTTGCGAGTTACTGGTTGGCTATGGTCTTGTCACAGTTATTTTATACATTAAGTTTAAAGTAGAAATGTTAGTATAACTTGGTCTCCTTCAAGCTAAGAGAAAGAATGCCATTTCAAAGGCTAGCATCTTCCACTTTTGGCAGCATCATCTTCTTGCCATTAGTATAGATTGTGGTCAAACCATTTGGTGAAATGTTTGCCATCTTTAGAGAAAACGGCTGAAAGTATTTCTAGCATTTTTTTTCTAGGATTTCAAATACTTTCTTACTCTCTCGAAGAAATGATTTTAAAATTAAAGTATCATAGTAACAATCATCCAAACGAAAACTTTTCTTCAATTTAGTTAATTCTTGCTAACTGCAATTCTGTTTTAAAAGTTGATGTTCTGACGTAAATTAGTTTTGATGTAAATAAAATTTTCTCATACTTTATTTTCTTATTTCTAGCTCTTGTATATAGCAATTGGCAAACGACTATGTTGCAATATGAAACAAAAGCCTAATATAAACGATGTAATGTGAGAACTTTACAATTTGAAAGACTTTAAACTGAAGACAACCTTGTGATCATACGGGAAAACGTATTTTTCAATGGAATATATAGAATTTCTTTACCTTCAGTTTACGTTATCGGCGATAAAAATACAATTTGTATTCAACGACACAATTTCAACATTTATTTTTGAAACATCGCTTCTTCTGTATTACGTTACTTATCGATTTGTGACTATGACACAATTTAAGAAGCTCTAAAAAATTCTACGAAGAGATAAAAATAAATAAAAGGGATATTCATTATCAAGTGCGGAAACAAGAGAACTCCATGTTTCTTGAGATGATAATATTTATCTAATTTATCCTCCTATTCCAAAACATACATTTCACATGATCTTATTGAAAAATGTGCAAAAAGTGAGTGGTTAAAAAAAAGTACCAAGTATGAGGTGATAAAACTAAAACATGTTTATAAAACCTAAAAAATACAACGACAGTACATATCCTAAAAATTATTTTTCTTTTTAATAACGGTATTATGACAGAGACTCATACATATCAATATATTCAATTCAGCGTAAAGTTACGTGATTTAAGTACATGAAGATTTAAAGTTAATGTAAATTAATAAAAAGTATTGGAAAAGTCCGTTTAAATAAAACTAACATATACCTACTATTAAGCAACAGCTGTATAAATTGTTTTATAGTGTGTATATCGCGTTTAAACAGCCTAACCAGGTAGCAAATCCGGGACCTCTGAGTACCTAGTCACAAAGCGAGATTTATCTAAATCCACTAAGAAAATGAAGGTAAACATCCATTCATCCACCGGAGAGGAAAACGCAAGGTAACGCGTAAGATTTGACCTAAATCCCACATAAAATCGATGGCCTACATTAATGCGAAACAAATCCCTCAGTCAGTCCCATAAAAATCATCTGTATCACGCGTTAACTGGACCCCTTTTTACTAGTACCACCATCTATTAGCCGAAACAAGACAAATGATCGGCACTTTTTGTCCGGACCCCTGCGACAAACAAGCCCGATTTAGCTTTCGATGGAGAAATATAGAACAAGGCATCGGTTGTTACTCGCATGAATATTAACGGTTCGTTTGAGTATTTTTATCATGCAGTTTTATCTTTTACTTCAAAAGGTGGTTAGTACTTTTTATGGATGTTCTTTCTATAGATAAATGATTGGTCTCCACTGCGCTCCCACCGTGACTTCCAATAATTAATCTATGGTTCTCTTGTTTATCTCTTGTTAATCTGTTCGAAGCAGAAGAGATAGAAACTTAAACGATAGCACGTGAGTTATGAAACGGAACAGAAACTTGTAAAGGGCGATCAAGTTAAAAAAAATACTATGATGATGTGTGTGTTTATGTAAGTTTCACTATGACCTTTCTCAAAGCACGTTTCTACTCAGAAAGTAACTTGACAAAGCCGCAAGTGTAGCTAAACAACATTGTCATTTATTCTTACATGTAAACCCCCCTCCCCAATAACTCAAGGCCACCATGACCTTGAGGTTTTTAGGGGTCGGAATAGCTCGTGTTTACTCGTGAGTCATCAGAAACCTAACAAAATTTATATCCATACCTACCTTTAAAAAAATTGCTTTGTCCAACTTTAAACACCTGAAAATGAATTACATAATGGGGAAAGAGATAAAAATAGAGTTAGTTGTATGCAACGAAATTGCACGCTTCATACCAATTAGTTAAATGAACACTATTTATATTATAAATGTGAAAGATTGGATGTTTATTACTCTATTACGAATAAACGGCTTTGCATATATATTACTCTTTACGTATAAAGTTTTCAGTATAAAATTTTGCACACAGTTTATCACCTTGATTAAATTATAGGATACTTTTATGCAATAAAAAGGTTCCTGAGGTAAAGAAAGGAAATCTACATAGACACAGTTAACCAGACATTAAACCTAAAACACTATGATACTTAAATATAATACATTTATAGTAATACATGTAATCAACGGTAAACTCATACATGAGCGCCTATTATCAATCACCTCACATAACTCTTACAGTCGACATATACATATCATATTATAAAAACTGCTTAGCAAACAGGCAATAGTATAAAAGATAACAGTAAAATTTAATTGGTTATCGGCTGACGTAAATCATTGTTACTATAACGGAGGATATTTGAATGTAAGCCAACAGGAAGTGAACTTACTATCCTTTTATTTGAGATGGCGACGACTTGTCTGTCGGATAGGCTCAACTTGCATTACAACATTACATATAAAATCTGTCCTTACTGGCTCAACGCACAAACAAAACTAGAGCTAATAATAATAATCACACCACGAGACACGCATTGGCTCAGTCCTGCAGTAATTAAAGAATCTCGTCTCGCAGGTGCTAAACAACGATATGGCATAAACTACTAAGATAAGAATACTACATCCAAGACCGGAAAGTGAAACAATACGTTTTGCAAATAACACATCGTCGGGTCAAACCCAGAATTTTTAGCGTGGCAGCTGGCTGTTTACACGAAGATGACATTCCACAGAAGCCGCCTAATGTGCTTTATAGTTTTTATGAAGGAGAGGTCAGAAATGTTTTTCATTTCAATCCCATGGTTAGAAAATTTGTGTCGAATGATAAATTTCGGCTATGAAAGGCTTTTTAAGATTCAACCCCTAAGTGGGGAAAAAAAGGATAACATTTTTACAGAAATTACTTTGATGACATAACGGCGGCCGTATAGTAATAAATTGAGGCAAAAAAATTAAAAGAAAAATTTACAGTTTAAACAAAAAAAAATTAAGATGAGTTACCTCGAAAGTTCGAGAATCACGCGAATTATGTTATAGAATAATAATATAATTATTGTTCTTTTGGATGCTGTCGGTGCGGTAGCGATGCGGAATCGGTGTGATCGGTATACGAACGAGGTACCAAAAGCTTACCAAGTGTCTTTTCTATTAAGTGCGGTATTCGGGTCTCAACGTAAATATGCCAAATGCGGTGAGTAGCACCTCTGCCAACTCCTTTCGAGGGAATAAAGTATTTTACGAATCATGTTTATGTGTGTGGTATTTGTGCGGTACTGATTCCGCATCGCCTACCGCACTGGCAAATTAGGAAGCGGCTTCTGTGTGCGTTGTACCTTACTTGTTTGTGACACATCATGGTAGAGTTACATTAGGTTTCAGAGGCAGAAGTAATTTATTGGAACTCATTACTAGACAAGCCTAAAAATATAGTCATTTGTGTATTATTCGAAAAACGTTTATTCTATTCAGTTTAAAATAGTAACAGTAGGTTTTTATAATATAACTACTAAATAATTTTATCATGTTAAAATTTGCTAAACTATTTTCAAAACTCAAACTCTTAAGGGTTAAAGAGAGCTCGAAAGTATATGGAGATTTTCAACTACTTAACATAATGTGATGCTGAAATTTGGCGCGTAGGAAGTAGGCAGCAGACGGAGCTAGTTTCGTATATTAAACCGATAAAAATAAAGATTCGAATCAAAATAAATGACAGTAAGTTGAAATCTTTATTCAAAAACTGGAAACCAATAAAATTATTGAGTAATTTATATTAAAAATGAGAAAACTTTCGTGGAATTTTTCTTCATCATTCCACACGATTGGTACGCCACAAGATGGCTGAGAAAAATGTAAAGATCCTGTCTCAAGTCTAATTAACAAGGGTTCCGAAGCTTCAAATAAAACATATTTTTAAAGTTTTTTAAGATATGGAATAAGTGGTGTGTGGCTCAGTTTCATACGTGCCTTGTTCTATGACCAAACCTACCCTACAGGTCGAGGGTTCGAGTCTTCAGGTTACCGTAAATTGAAGCTGCCATGTTCCTCATTGTGCCCGGATAATGGCGACTGATTTGCAACCTGACAGGTTGCACTTGGACTCAACATAAACATGCGAAATGCGGTGGTTAACACCTCTGCCTACCCCTCTCGAGGGATTAATTACGGCTTGAGTTTACGTGTCTTGATGTAAAGTTTGTATTCCTATAGAAGGTAGTCTTCAAAACCCGATTTTAAGAATTCTTTCAAAAATATATAGAATGGACTTTCAGCCTAAATCCAGACTGCACTTTGTTAAAACGTACACAACCAGTTAATAATATAATTCGAAACTGAATTGATTTGGGATTAAACCTGTATTTATTTAGCAATAACTTAAATTTGATACTTTGCACTTATTGGAGTTTAAGAATAGGCACAATTTGGGTAAAATTTTTAGGTATAGAAAAAATCAACTATAAACCTACCCATTCAAATCCTAGGTACAACGTCATCCACAAGGTTTCTATGAAAAGATATTAAAAAGGACCATTTATTCACTATTTGACAGCGGAACCCTAAAAAGGACCGTCGTAACTCAAATAAAAACGCCCGTTCGAACTTTGAAACTTCACTCCACAAAGGCGTAACTCCAAAATAACTCTGAAATATATTGCAATTTTATCATACTTGTATAACTTTGATAATCTTTCTACCAGAAACAGGTAGAAAGAAGCCCGCGATGATTCTTAAACAGCATTTAAGGAGTTTTATTCGTTGTTCCGACTAAAATTAAAATAACTTACTTCTTTCAAACGACCCTTGAAAAGTAATAATATTAAAGTCTTCCTTTCAGATTAATTCTAATATTGATTCTTGATGATTAATATTGATCTTGTAGATTTTACGGGTGTCATATCTGCGTGTGAGATCTTCTGAATTGGTAACACCCTCCTTCCTATTTCTATCGTGAAGCAGTTTACTGTGTTTCTGTTTGAAGGATTGGAGAGAGAGAAGTATTACATCTTTACCTCAACATAGGCGTTCTGGCATCAAGGGCACCGTCATGAAAATAGGCGGTATCACTTTCCATCAGGTGAACCGTCTACTTGTTTGCTAATGTTGTATAAAAATATAAAAACTTCTTCTTCTACTTAAAATGAAAAAAAAAACTTTTACGGGTACGGTACAAGGTAATATTAATAGTACCTACATTTTCTGAATAGAACCTGAATTTTTGTACATCAATCAAAGGTTTATATACAAACAAAAGGAACGACCTAATTTATTCTACGAACAATAAATAGCTTATTTACGGAATTGGTCTTATTTTGTAGATAGTCTAACTAACTATTCAAGCCAATGTTTTGTGTTTGTAACAAAAGCGAATGGATTGTTTTTGACCTCGATTTCTATATTATAAATTGTCGAAAAAAACATTTACTTACTTACATAGAAAACATCAATTCAAAACATATATAATACTACATTGTGATACTAACTTTGTAGCAGTAGTGTATTTATTTGTAGCAGGGGTGTACCAAATTTTATCTAGTTATATTTTTATTTGATTTCTCTTAAAATACTTCTCCTTATGATTAGGAAAAAAGGGAAAAATATTGAAATCCATCACACCAGTCTCGAATTTCACGGGAGACCGGAAATATGTTTTACTTTTAGATATTTTCAAAAATAATTAATGTAAAACAAAATGACAACCTCAAAGAAAATACATTAAACATTCAGCTTTTAGTTTCGAATAAAGACGGAGCTGGTAAATAAAAAAATATCGAAAAACTTTTTTTAATTTGTCGAAGCTTGGCAATTAATCGCTCGGCCCAAATAAACACTGTTTCTGGCAACACTGGGGTGTGTTACAGTCATTCCATCTAAAGAAGACCGTTCGCCGCCGGTTGTGTTTAGACGTGTATATGCATAACACTCTTGTGTACTGAGCAATGAGATTACGCACACCAAAACAACGCGCATGTACGCGCCTTTTTTTTTAACGTGGGAAAATCCTCATGGATCTCCTCCAGCCCGGGAGGAACGAAAGAGTATGTCGGACTCACGGAGAACCCGTGCCTACCGACTAGAACCCACGTTCTACCGACACCGTTAGCTGTCAGAGCATTACGGGATAGAGGGAAGTCAAAGGAATCCTCAGACACGCCAAGGCCACGCCGTCCCAGCAGTATTAAAACGGGCCTTCCTCCAGTGGGACCGCCTGACGCAACCAACAACAACGTTGGTCAAATGTCTTCGTGAAATGACTGGGAAGAAAATAAGAGTGAATTCTATTTTATACAACACATGCGAAAATCTTTCAGCGACCAAGCGGCAGTCTGCCAAGTAACAAAAGATATCAAATTTCAGCTGTCGGGCTCATGTTTTTTTTCCCTTTAATCCTATCATATCTTACGAACGTTATAAATGTTATCTACCCTACCCCATGTTTGTTACTGAATCAAGCGTAAATTGTTGTACGAATTTGGATAAAACTTGGCACACAGAACTATACTATATTTAATCCAATCCTGAATGAACTATAGTTTTTCGAACAAAGTATATATTTCAGAAGTCTAGAAGTTACACGTAATTTTTAATGAAAATATCAGTTACAATCTGTTTCTTAATTCCTAAGATTTCTTTGATTGATTGATTCATTGCGGGTCCCAAGACAGCCAGTAGGGTGTCCGGACACAGCCTGACCGTCAACCATTGTGCCAATTCACAACTGCATATTTCATAATTCATTGATTATTCGAATTGTTTCAGTGTGTGTGACCTGGAGTTCGCTCAGTGAAGACGTTGCACACTAGAACGATGAACAGATACACGTCTACTCACAACTATAGACTAGCAGCCTTCGTGGAATGAAACTATTGTGGATTTTGGGTTTCCATTTTGAGAATACCTTGACGACACCTCTTGCTTTCGGTACAAAGGATCAAATATTATATTATACTACAATTAAATTAGGTAAGGATGTTTGTTACTTTTTCACGACAATACGGCTTAAAGTATTTGGATGAAATTGGGCAAACAGATAGTTTATCACCTTGATTAAGACTTTTTATCCAGATTTTTTTTCTTAAAGGATAAAAACCTAAGTCGTCACAGTCAAAAGCCAGTAAAAACCAATGTAATAAACCGGACTATAAATCTATCTCCATACCAAATTTCTTTTATGTCCATTCAACCGTTCTAGTGTGATTGAGTGCCAAATATCACTATACTTTCTTCTTTCAAACTTTCACATAATATGGATCTTGAATCTCCGTGTCAAAAGCGAGAGGCGTTGTCATGGTATCCCCTTGAATGGAAACACAAAATCCTTAATAGTATAGAATTTTTATTTAATCATTTCACATAAAAGGAAATAAGACGAGGACATGGTAGCTCAGTTTGTTACGTGCCTTGGTTTACTGACCAACACGACAAATTCAAATTCAAAATGTTTTTATTTAAATAGACTTAAAATAAGTGCTTTCAAATCGTTTTTTTTTTCTACCACAGGTCCGGAATGCTTTGCTACGGGGAAGAATCCGGCAAGAAACCTCCGTAGTTGCTTTTCTCAAAAATTTACTGTAGTTTTATTATAATTTGGAACATTTAAGTGTTCTAAATATTTCATACAATTTAAAGCTACTATGAATACCTTTATATAAAGTAAATTACAATATGTAATATTTTTAATAATATATGATTTTAAGTCTACTTAAGCTTTTATTTTAATACATTTTACAGGTCGAGGTTTCGAGTTTCGGGTTGCCGTACACTGTAGCTGCCACGTTCCTCATTATACCCGGATAGTGGCGACAGATTAGCAACCTGTCACACTGGGACTCAACGTAAGCCATTGTTGAGATATGTTATAGGTAAGTATTTGGTCACATTTTTACCTGATGGTAAGCGACGATGAGGCCAGGAGCACGCCTGGACAATGCCAATTTAATTTAGACTTTAATTCTGACTAAGTCACGATTTTGTGGTACAACATTTGAGAGGCAAGATGTAAGTTAAATTAAGAGATAATCTACGAATTCAAACATCCGATATCAAAAATGACGAGACTAATATTTTACAATGTAATTTCAGGTTGTACAAAGGCTTAATTTTGTTTATAAAACTAATTCTACAATAACGAAGTCACGGGCAATACCTGATAATATAATAAAGGTATGTTTTTAGATAGTAATATTTTGTAGATAAGTAATCCAATGGCCAAGAAGTGAAGGTATGCTTTCCCTATGAGAATAAGCGTGGGTTGAAACTGTAGCATTTTTCATTTACCTATCTAAATTAAACCTTAATCTAACTGATTAAAGTAGAATACCGCCTGCAAGACATAATAAAGCCTAGCAAACTGAGGTGCATTTGGTGTCCATTGGAAGTAGAACTCTATTTGGATGGTTTTGAGCTCATTTTGCCTTGTCATTGTAATAGCAATATTCCGTCCAGTCAGCGTTTACTTAAGTCCACGAGAATTTAACATTCAGGATAAACCCACTAGGTGTTAGGTACGTATTTGTGGTTTTATTACGTATGCAGAGTTTTCGTTTTTTGTTAACAGGCATGTAAAAGTCAGGAAAACTGTATGCACATATATATGAGAATAATGGTAATTCTCCTAGTGACTTCATCATGGGATCATTAAGAAGAGTGTTAAAAGGTACTTCCAGGGTGTCCCTAGTATTGAAAACATCTATAGACTAAAAATTCTAATTCAGTATAATTTTGAGAACTTACTAATAATGAGACAATCGTGTAGATAATTTTGATTTTGAAACTAATCTCGTTTTTTTTTTAAAAAGAACCACGGTTAAAACCATGTTTAAGCCATACTGTATAAATGTCATTACAATAGGCAGTTTCCCGGCCAGAAACAATTTTGAAATTAGTTCTGGACTTGTAAGTTCTGGCTTTAATATACAAGTTTTTCTTATAAAGGTATAAGAAAAACTTGTCAACGTAACAAGAATATAATAGGAAGACGGATGAAGTCGCGAGCAAAAGCTACAAATCGGAACTTAATTGAATCGCAATAAGAGTTCTTTTAGATTGTAACCAGGTTCGAAAGCTGCAAACAATTCAATGGGTAAGTTAGCTCGAATCTTTGAATTGGAAACGAGAGCTGAAGTCGTGAAGTCGATTTGAGTTTCCGAAACTCGCAACTGATCGTGTCGCGTTCATATTTAACTGTTTTCAAAGACGTTTCATTTAGTAATAAGTTGCTTCAGTTTCTTGCTCAAAAGCGTACAAATTAAGACATTAAAACTTCGAAGAGAATGGTCATTAATTTGCTGTTTTACGGTCTTTTGTCAATGCAAAAAGTTATTCAAGACTGTTTGATTGTAAGTTTATAACAGGCTGTATGTGTATGATGTATGTGCCTTGCTGATTGTATATTAAAAATACAATCAGCAAAATATGTACTTATTTTATTATCAGGAGTTTATGGTATAAATATTGAAACCGGAGTTACTTGGCGGGAACGGGAAGTGTCAGTTAGAATTTTCTTATTTTATTGTCTTTCCTTATAACTCAGCAGAATTGAGTGTGAAATGCTAGTGTTTTAACCAGTAAATATCTGTAGTGCTGTTCAAGTGTGGAGAAAGTGAAATACGACGATTTGGCTGCGCTTTTCGTCATCTCTCAAGTGACTTCTTCCGTAACCGTACTAGCATGTTGCTGTAGGCAGATTCATCATTTTCATTGTTCATCGTATCATCTTCATCTCTTTTGTCATATTATCATCTTCATCTCATTTATCATCATCAAGAATGAAGAAATTATAATTACTGATGATTAGGCAGTATGGTATTAAAACCAATGCCGTTAAAGAAATACATAAAAAAATTGAAACCCAACAATTACTTTTGTCCATGTTTTCGTGTACGTAAATTTCAGTTATTTTGATCTCCCCCCATACTTACAAACTTACATACGTGTATTACCAAACTTTACCTACTGGAACTATTCATGCTGAATATTAGGTCTAAATATGTATTGAATCGTATTTGTGTCGTTTTTTTGTGTCTTGTTATTAACTAATCTTACAAAGAGAATAATGCAAAGACAAGTATATTGTTTTCATAATAAATAAAAGGGATTTGGTTCTCTTGTAGTCTAGAAAAATAGGTATTATCTAAGAAAGCGTTATTATTATCCTTATTTTAACCTTCGCATCGTCGCATACCATCAGATGAGATTATCGCCGAATGCTTATCATATTGGCAAATGTACCAAGAAAGAGTTCTTTGAGTGGGCGAAGTACTATTTCAAAAGATAACTATTAGAATTATTTTTATTGATTATTATTAGAAGCACATTAAACATACCTACACACAGCTTAAAGTGTTACAGTTCCTTATTTTCAGTTAAAAAGAGAAATTATATAGGTATATCGTTTTGTGCTCAAAGTAAATTATTATCAATGCCTAATAATTTAAAAAGGAGAAGTACTAGAAAATTAGAAATAATGTTTATCATTGTTTATAATAAGTTTAATAAGACAGGCACATCCAACTCTGAGATTTTTTGCTGTCGTAAAAAACAAAAAGCTTTCAGAATAATCTCGTTTCGCATTGAAATAACAGAAGTTAAATAAACAGTTAAGGAACTAGCTTCAAGCGGGCTTCACTTGAAACACTGTCGGTTAAGTTATTCAAAGATGCAATTTCCTTTAAAGTTCAATTTTAAACTTTAATATTAAACGTTCCATCCATTTGGACTGATTTGCTGGGATTGGATGAGAACTAAGGGTTTGAACTCAATGCTGGCTGGTGTATTTTTTAAACTGGTGCTTGAAGAGTTTATGCTTTTTGGGGCATGACATGTCTAGACCACATCACCATGGCGACGACGTAGGTGGTGGTGACTACGGGCATAAAGACGTAGTATTGGTCAGCTCCCCACGAGGTGGACAGACTTGTATGGGCTGTAGAGATACAAGCGGCACAGGATCTTTTGGTCAGAAATTTGGGGTAGGCAAGTCCAGCAGTGGAAGTGTTCCAGCTTATGATGATGACTTGACTTTAGCTTCGTTTTGTCGTAGGCAATTTAAATCTATTCCACATAAGACATAAATATATCTATCCTATTTATTTAATTTGTTTCCGAAAATCTTATTGAATATTATTTTCCCGGTTAAAGTTTCAAATAGTTTTGTAAATCCTATAAATCAATTTTACTGAAAATACGAGTTGGATCTCCGGTTTTCAACGCCAGAGCCCTTGTAATATAACGACTACATCCGTCGTAAGTCATGTCGAGCTCCCAATTTATATCCCGACCCCTAAAATATGTATGATGTAACAACATCTCATAATAGGACTCTATGCTGAGGAGTTCAATTTTCCAAAGAAACATTCTGCCTGGCTTTGGTACCTTAAAAAAAGCATGTTTTTGTTTTTTAAACGGTAAAAAATCTGAGTTCAATAATGATTTTAATTTTTTTATTTCCAGCCTAAAAACTAAAAACCATAGTCGAAATTATGTCTTAATTTTGTTTTAAGAACCTTAATGTCACTTTAATATGAAAGGGTCAATCTACGCCCGACGAGCGTATGAGTTCCAAAAAATGTCGAGTAGTGAGAAAAGGGCTTAACTGTCTCATTCCCAAAGGAGGTATAAAGGCGATGTTACATCGTATAAGAACCCCGGATTCAGGGCAAAGTTTATGGATGAAAATTTTACTCCTAATTCTATTTTTCTGACCTCAGCGAAACCGCTGGTCCGTGGATGGCCTTTTAGCAAATTAAAACTTGCCTAACTGGAAGTTTGAGCTGATTTTCTGATGTTGTCTCTGCTATTGAAATATAATACTTATTGTTGGATGATAAAGCGAAATTTTTAATGACTTCGGTATAACGTTGTTTGGAAACTTGACGTGGGTTATTTCAGTGGAAACGTCAGTGAAATTATGTTGTTTGGATGAAAATTGAGATATTTTCTGAATTTAGGAAATATGTTTAAAACGTGGATTGGTGTATAAAATTTGGATTAAAATTAAGGTTCTTTGGATTAAAGAGATTTTTTAATACTTAGAACAATTAAATTCTAAAAGGAAAACTAAGAAAACTTAAATGTTGTATGCCTCATGGTAGAATTGAGCATAACATTGTAAATGCGTAATATTTGCTTTAATTTTGTTGTAAACTTTTGAATGTTATTTAATTATACTTTTTAATCATGTCACACAGAAAACGGAACAAATGTAAATTAGCAAACTGCATGATCCTCTGACTAATGAACTTTATTTCTGCTAGCTTTACTGTGCTTTGATGGGCCTTTCTTTTCTTCTATGGTAACATTGATTTTCTTATTATGAATTTGAAATTAGTTACGACTAGTTGCGAATTAAACGCCAGAATTGCCGTAATTTTCAGAGCAAGTATCGAATTTTCCTAAAATGTTACAAAGAACATGTTTAGATTATATATTATAAAGTCTTCTAAAACATATGTCAAGTGTAGAAAAAGACGCAGATACTTTTACCCTTTCTGTCAGTTGACACGGCCATGGATCAACTCAACCTTGGACTTTGAAGGGTTTTTGTGTCTGAACAACATCAGAACCCTACAGAGTCCAACAAGTGTAAGGATTGATATTGGACTTGCTAATCTAAGCTTACCTTTATCATCAGCTCGGAACTCGGCTTCGAGCTCAGCCCTGGTCGGCTCCGGCTCAGGGTTCTTGGTCGCTGCCTTCATACTCATGCTTTTACGAGCTCTGTGACCACGGAACACTGCCTGGATTTTAGTGGCTGCCTGCTCCTCCGATTTCGGAGGTTTCGAATCGTCTGGAAAGATAAAAATTCCTTTAAGCTTTTGAGGTGCTTGTGTTTTCTGAGAATTGTTATAAATTAAAATAAATTGAATCTTTATTTCGGACCTCTAACCTCTAATAAACACAACAGACAGAACAAAACAATTGTCGATGTATTATTATCAGCCCTAGATTAATGATTGGTATTCGTGGTGCTGCCACAGCGCAGCGGAGACCAATCATTAATCTAGGTTTTTATACCATATCACGGGTAAACAAGCAGACGGTTCACCTCATGGAAAGTGATACCACCGCGTATTGACATGACGGAAGATTTATTCCGATCTAATGCCACTGGTATTCGTTCCAACTCATTTTGTTTTTCTTTTCCGAACGAATACCACTTTTTCATGAGCAAACGAATCACCAAAAACTTGAATTTGGTACAGTCAGCTTGTCAAACCTAATCAAATGAAATTTATTTTCTAATAAGGGTGAGAACACGGCCATGCCCATGTAGAGTGGTTTTGTTCGATATCGTGTCGGTAATTACACAATACATTTTTTTATGTATTAAATCAACTAATTGTGTCTGTGTGTACAGGTTTTACACATTAAATCAGTCTTATTTAACATAATGCCACTAAAAGAGCTTGCGGGCGCGTTCGCAGTTTATAAATTAATTACTATCGTCCATGACCTATTAATTTAGGTATAAACCAGGCTAGGCCAACCGTGAATTACCCTGAAAGCTTCTATTTTTGTATTGTTCATTAAAAAACCCCTTTTTACTTATATTAATGATAACAGAGGTGGTAGCTTGTTACGTGCCTTGATTAACCGACCGATCCGACCCGACAAGTCGAGGGTTCAAGTCTCGGCTTGCTGTGAGCTGTAGCTGCCACGTTTTTCAATGTACCTAACAGATTCGCAACCTGTCACATTGGGACTCAACATAAACTTGCGAAATGCGGTTTTTAACACCTCTGCCAACCCCTCTCGAGGGATTACGGCGTGAGTTTATGTTATATTATGTAGACGTATTAATATATTCATAACCACTTCACGATACACATTGACTGAGCACTGGAGTAAGATTGTAGAATCTAGTGTAACGATATGGTAAACTGCATAGATTGGAATACTACATCCAAGACCGGTAAGTGAAACTATGCGTCTTGCGTAAAACACAAGGTTCCGCGTCTACTAGGATTTAAACCCGGGACCAGTTGAATAGCAGTCACCTGGTACCCTTTGACCAAGTTGCTCTCAAGGGGGAACAGTCAGGTGCTAAATTATTTAATAGGTGATTATTCGGTTCGAAACTACGATCATTCAAATTATAAATAAAAATTATTTTATGACTTAATTTTTTTTAATAAAACACTTTGTTAATAAAACTTTATCTTCACTTGTATATGTAGGCAAATTATTTCAAAGTTCTATAATTACATAAGGTCCTTGTGTTATGTTTTTGATCCTTTTAATTATATTCAGAATTCAGTTATTTTGATGACTAATGACTCAGTGATGATGTTATTTGAAGGTAACCGATAAGAAAAAAAAACTATCAAGCAAGCGACATTTACTGATCGCAATGAGGCCATATGCTTGTTTGCCACGTTAGCTACGAGTATATGTACAACTTTTAACTAGTTTACGAATTGTATATAATCATCAAACAGTGTACATTAATAATTAAGTCAATAATTGTAAGTAAGCCAACTTAATGGGAATACGAAGCGACAAAGATAAGCTTTAAATATATTGCTAGGAAAAAATAGTTTTTTTTTTGAGATTTTTATGTATATAGATATATCAATCTCATTGTATCTTATCTATTATTATACTCATATATTTACTTAAAAACTAACAATGTAATAGAAGCTGACACATAGCTATGGCTGCTTCAGAAGTTGGTTTGGACAGGGTTGTTATTTCTTAATGTTCAATGTATTAATTGAACAGTATTTGATGTTTTGTATCGGATTTTAAAGGTTTATCGTTATTACAATGGTGTTTATTTTTGATAGGACTCGCTCTTAAACACATACTTACAATGTCTTACTTTGGGACCATATATTAATGATTGTAGTTTCGACGCTCGCGAGACCAATCATTAATCTACGTTTGAAACTAATCTTAATTGTATGGTATCTCAAAATACAGGTACATAATAAATTTATAAAACCAAAGCTACAAAAAAGGGGGTATTTTTATTCAACGTGGACGTGGTAGCGCAGTTTGTTACGTGCCTTGGTGAAAAACAGTTTTTCACTTTTAAATGTATAGCGTAAATTATATTTTAAATTAAAAAAAAAACACAACATGTAACCCCCATCGACTTAGCCCTACAGTAAGAATCTTCTGTGGCAGGTGCTAAGCAACGATATGGGATAAACTACACAGATAAGAATACTACATCCAAGACCGGCAAGCAAAACAATGCTTTTGCAAATAACACAAAATTCCAAAGCTATTTCTTGTTAAACATGAAACTTAATTCAAAAATTTAAATATAAATTTGAAACCTTTTTAGCGTGTTGAGAACTTCGTAGTTTTTGTGGATTAATACTTTTGCTGGGGGAAAAATAGCTGTGAACGCGCCTTAATGTTCCATTCTAGTCACGTAGTGTTTGACTAACCGTTTTTATGAAGACGATCACACGAGCCTCTCCAGCGGAATAGCTTGATTACTTGATTTACAAGCTTCAGAGCTTTAGACTACTTCAAGGAGAAAAGTTTGGCTGTAGCTGGAAATAATAATAATAACAATAATAATTGTTTATTTGTTTGATTTGTGTGTTTGATACAGGTGTTATTTGTAATTTAATTATTGTCTCAATAAAAATCTGCTCCTCTGGCGTACAAATATTAGAATGTCAATTAATAATACTACAATAATTTTAAAATTACCACAATTGAATGATGATGTCAAAGTTAAAAACTAAATACAATTAAATTTTTTTTTAAAATCAAAATATTGCTGTGTGTCATAAAAACATTGCTGTAGTAGCCATTTGTTAAGTTTTATTTTTAAATAAATTGCAGTGTAAGATTTTAAAAGGAAAAGTTGTTTTTTCGTCCGATGAAATTATCTTTTATTATTTGATTAAAAAGAACAAAAAACAGAAAATCAATCAGAAATAATTTACTACTACAGTATTTTTTTGTTTCATCAATCTAGACCATTTCTCTCCAATTACTAGAATATGTACGGTATACAATGACATGGTGGAAGGTGGAAGACCTTGATATCTTTTTTCTTTCTTTGGCAAGTTTCAGACGCAAATTTTTTCAATATTTTATAAGTCGAATGAAATAGTTCTCATTAGGTTCAGGATCTTTAGATTTCAATTCATATATATATTTTTTTCTTTTTTAATTTCTTTTGTGTAATGGTTTAATCTAAACCAATGTTATTTTTCTTTGTGACCTGTTTTTATTTTAGTATATGTGTGACCTTTGTAAATGTCGTGTTCGTCTGTTATAGGCATGTACATCAGTTTCTGTTTATAATATGTGATTTTTATATGTTTGTGTAATGTACTTGCTGTAGACGTCCCTAAATAAATAAAATAAATAAAAAATAAAAATAAATAAAATGTATTAGTTTAGGTGTGTCTTTCAAGCTATCTGCCTAGTCAGTTACTACACAAGTATATAATATACTAAAGAGTATAGACATAAGGTTGCGTGTAACCGAAATACATAAAAACTTTCGCACAATTTCTATAATAACCGTATTTCACCATAAAGGCCTTGGCTAGATCCCTAAAATGTGGTTCGATATAACAACCTATCATTTCCTTTTACAAAGAAACTTTTTAAGTGGATTAGAATTCACACAACGGCGCGGCATAACGAAAACAAATCGTCAAGCACGAGTCGGTCTTGCATTTAAGAAAGGTTCCGTACCATCTAAAACATGAGTTAATCAAAAAATCTCCCAGCAGAATCACGTTTTTTCTCCATTTACAGTTTATGAGATACAGCCCGTTGAAAGACGGCCGGATTTCGGAAGCTAAGTAAAAGTTTTCTTTTGGCGCCCTTTAGGCACGTAACCCTAATAATGACCGAAAAATATATGGTTTTCATATGTACTGTTGTATTAGGTTTAGCTAACAACTAAAATACTAAAGCCCTCAGAAATGATTTTCGGCACGCAAGGCATTTTTACGAATATGTAATTAGTGTAAAGTAAAGAAAAAGCCATTAATTATAATATTTCATGATTGTATTTTGCATTACTTTATTGTAAATGATGTTTGCAATAAACCTAATGTTACTTTTATTATAAAAGATCGTACTTTGTATTTATGATAACTTAATAATAAACACATCACGACACACATTGACTAAATCCTGCACTAAGATATAATCTTGTATCGCAGGAAACGAAACGATTCTTTGAAACGATTCATTTGATTATTATTTTTTTACCAATAGAAGACGGATATTCAGGGAAAATAACTTTTTAAAAAATGTATATGAAGTTAGTAAATATCTTATAGCTACATTAGAACAAATTAAATTAAGTACATAAAAATTAAATTAAAAAAATAAACAATGTCATTCAATATTAAAGCAAAATAATAAAATAATTATAAACAACAATGAAATTAACACCATTTTTATTACCACCATCACTCTCAGAAGCTTTCTGCAATCTGAAAGGACTGCTGGACTTCTGGGAGTGTTTGGGGTGGCTGAAATAGGGAACAGACAGACGACACGTACAATGGCCCAATTAAGCAGCTAAGTGCGGAAAAGGCGTAAAAACAAACAAAGAAATTAAATGTCATAACAAACCATGTCGTAAAAAACAACATATTTATTTTACAAAGACTAAAATATAAATCTTCATGGATAAAGTTGCGGGAAAAAGCTAGTTAATACGAAATTTGTAATTCAATATTAATTACTAAATCGATTTTTTAATTAACAAAAAGTTCATCACTAAAAAGGTTTTATGAAGATTCTAGTAATCAAAGTAAAAACCAGGCCATTTATCAAACAACGAAATTCAATTGAATTTATCGCGTCCCATAATGATTTTAAATCCAGGGACAAATCTCTCTAAGGATGCCAGTAAAGTGGATACGAATCTTTTACAACCAACGATTTAAAGGCCATCAGTCGGATTTGATTGCTGCTGATCGGATGCAGGATATGACTTGTTTTATTTTTCTCCATCTTGAAAAATGGATTTAGATTTTTCGTATCTTTAAATTCGTATTCGTATCTTTTGCTCAGTCTCGTACTATTACAGCGCCATATACATTTTTAAGAGACTATGGCATAAGTAAATTGTAAAGATAACATTTTTTACCCCCGACGCAAAAACAGGGGGGCGTGTATGTCTGTAGCATCATCTCTCTCGAACGAATGAAGCGATTTTGATGTAATTTTTTATGAGAGGTGACTTAATTCAATGTATTTTTAGCTTGGTTTGATCGATATCAGTTACCCCATTCAAAAGTTATGGGGGATAAAAGTGGGGATGAACAATCTAATGTACGTAAACATATCTAATCGTTTTTTTTTTAATTTTAAATTTAATTGAATAGTAGTTTAACGACTACAGTTGATTTAAACATAAAAATCTCCACTAGAACTTTGTCTGTTTAAATTAAAACACGAACATTTGATTTTAAAGGATAAAATAAAATATCCGTTTTGACAAGTGCATCACTAGCACAATATTCGTTATGCCCATTAAAATGAAATTTGGATGTAAATTGGACGAGGGACATGCTATTCTTGGAACAACCCTTTTGTTTCGGTATTTGATAATGAAAACCTATTATTTCATTTGGGAATGGAAAATGTTGGTTTGTTTTAAAAATATTTGATTTTTACAAGTATATTTACAAGAAGAGGTTGATTCACAAAACAGCATAGAACTGATAAAGTATGATTTAATATTTAAATAATTTAAAAAGGGATAGTTTTATGTTTCTTAGTTTGCATATTAGATGGTCTTCGATACGTGGTTACTGTTATTATTGTAATAAACAGAGATGTTTGTATGTGTTTGATCTGAAACTGTTTGTATTGCAGTATATTTCTGTATTTTCAGTTGAAAGAAGCCTTTGTAAAGCGAATTTACGATCGCATTTGTTTACTGGGTGACGAGTGCCATTGTACTGTGACTTGATTGGATTATTTGTTTGCTCATTTTGCAAAAACAGAAAAAAAACATTTGCTTTTTCCTGATTAGGTTACGCTAATAATAAAACAGGGTACATATATATGTCGGTTTTACTTAGCTTGACCAGTTTATTTGGGTCAAATTTTGTGATTTAAATTTTACCCCGTTCCTGTTGGTAGATCGACCTGATTATTGCCACACACCTTTAGTTCTGATAACAATATAATTTAATATATTCAGTATCCAAGATGACCGCCGCTACAAATTGGAAGACTACATGTTTTTTACAACCCCATCAATATGGGTATCAAATGACTAGAAGAATGTAGGCTTGAGTAGAAGAATATCCTTATGAATATCACAATGGGATGGAGACTGATTTTGTTGATTTTATGTATGGTAATAATCTGCGTCAATTTAACTGGGTCATCAACTGTAATGATAGAATCTTGGACCTTATTCTGAGTAATATGCCAAATTGTATTGTAAGGAGACCTAAAGATTTGTTAAGTAATTTGGACGCTCATCACCCGAATATTTTATTGTGTATAGAGTTTCCAATTACTAAAAAACTTGAAGAGGCTGAAACAGTAAGGTACAATTTTTTCAAGGCCGACTACGATTCAATCTTAGTCAAACTTAAAGTGATTGACTTGGAGGTATCTTTTTCTAAATGTACCAGTGTTGATGAGATGGTTTCCATCTTCTATACTTAGTTAGCAAAGTTAG
Source organism: Choreutis nemorana (assembly GCA_949316135.1). Classification (NCBI taxonomy): domain Eukaryota; kingdom Metazoa; phylum Arthropoda; class Insecta; order Lepidoptera; family Choreutidae; genus Choreutis; species Choreutis nemorana. The sequence continues at coordinate 4,622,016 of OX438620.1, read as the reverse complement.
CAAATTTGTACCTAAAAGAAAATACAGTGGATCCAAGTTTCCTCCCTGGTTCACTTCTGCGTTGATCCGGGCATTATCAGAGAAAGAAAAATGTAGAAAAAGATACCGAATTTTTTTAAATCCACGTGACAAGTTTGAATTTCAATTTCTTCGGGATAGATGCCATAGCCTGTATAAAGCGTGTTTTAATCGCTATAAGCGCAATATTGAATAGGCTGTTAGGGAAAACCTAAAAGTCTTTTGGAAGTATGTGTCTTGCAAACGTGGCGGAAACACAGATTTACCTGCTACCATGAAACTTGACAGTACAATAGCGGACAATGGATCTGATATCGCTAATCTCTTTGCATCTCATTTTGCTTCAGTATACTCCATAAACAATAATACCGTAGGTCTTTCTGACAATTACTGCGGTCACCTTCCTGTTTCAAGTAGTTTTTCTTTACTGAGAAAGATGTGTTAGGCAAACTATTAAAGTTAGATACTGCAAAGGGTGCTGGTCCTGACGGTATACCCCCCATATTCTTGAAAAGAAGCGCTTCTTTACTTGCTTCCCCTTTGTCAATGATCTATAATCGGTCTATTCAGGATGGCGTTTTCCCGACTGATTGGAAAAAATCCAGAATAGTTCCTGTTTATAAGAAGGGGTGTCCCCCTTAAAGTGAAGTCAAAAACTATAGACCTATAGCTATTTTATCAACGGTATCGAAAAATTTTGAGTCACTTATGTATCCGCCTATCTCGCGACACGTTGACAAATATCTCTCACCTCATCAGCATGGTTTTAGAGCCGGTCACTCAGTTACTACTAATCTAATAAGTTTTGTATCGGACCTCTCATACGAAATTGATGGAGGCAGACAAGTCGATGCAGTCTACGCAGACTTAAGTAGCGCCTTTGATAAAGTGAGTCATCGCCTCCTTTTACATAAACTGCAAAACATGGGAATACATGGTACTGTCTTGAGTTGGTTTGGATCCTATCTCAAAAACAGGCCTCAGTATATCTGCGTAAAAGGTTTTGAGTCTAAAAGTTATTATGCCCTTTCAGGAGTGCCTCAAGGCTCGCATCTCGGCCCTTTACTATTCCTTATCTTTATAAATGATATCACTTCTGTTATACGACACTGTCAATATTCAATCTTTGCTCACGACCTTAAGATCTACAAAATAGTTCAGTCATCTGCTGATGAAGCTAAGCTGCAGGATGATATTCTTCAAATTGAATCCTGGTGTGCCTCTAATCTTATGGTGATTAATCCATCCAAATGTTCATATATTTCTTTCAGCAAAAAAAGAAAAGATTATCCTTCCTCATACCAGATTCGTCAAAGTCAGCTACAAAAGGTCACTGAAGTAAGAGATCTAGGTGTGATTCTCGATAGCAAGTTAATGTTAACCTCGCACATAACTGAAATCACTCGAAAAGCAGTTAAGATAATGGGTTTTATATGCCGGATAACCAAATCATTCAGAGTAACTACCAAAATAGTTCTGTATAACAGTTTAGTTAGGAGCCTTCTTCAGGAGTGTTGCCTGGTGTCCTAATTATGCATTGCATTCGCAACGTGTGGAATCTATCCAACGGGCTTTCACACGACACCTTGCTTTTATTTCGCAGGGCATCTCTCATAGAAATCCGTATAGTGACCGCAACGCCTTCTTCAAAATGATATCACTGCGCGTTCGCCGAACGATGCATGATCTTACCTTTCTGCATAAAATTATAAATGGCGCTATCAAATGCGACACTCTGATTGAGCGCATCTTGTTGTCGGTACCCTACCACATTCCTCGACATCCAGTGACGAGAACATTTAGTTTCTTTCCTGCACGAACCAATCTAGGCCATTTCTCTCCAATTACTAGAATATGTACGGTATACAATGATATGAACTCAAAGGTGGAAGACCTTGATATCTTTTTTCTTTCGTTGGCAAGTTTCAGCCGCAAAATTTCTCAATATTTTATAAGTCGAATGAAATAGTTCTCATTAGGTTCAGGATCTTTAGATTTAAATTCCTATATATATATTTTTCTTTTTTAATTTCTTTTGTGTAATGGTTTAATCTAAACCAATGGTATTTTTCTTTGTGACCTGTTTTTATTTTAGTATATGTGTGTAACCTTTGTAAATGTTGCGTGCGTCTGTTATAGGCATGTACATCAGTTTCTGTTTATAATATGTGATTTTTATATGTTTGTGTAATGTACTTGCTGTAGACGTCCCTAAATAATAAAAAAAATATATATATAGTACACCATGAAAAAAAAATCAATATGGCCGACAGGTACAAAGTAAACAAACAGAGATCGACATTAATTTCAATAAAACCGTTTAACTTAAAACATTTTTTCTTAATTATTTACGTTTAACACAGAGTACTTATAAATGAAGTACTAATAAATGTAAGCATGTTAAAAACCTTAATCGTTTGGCAGCAAAAGATACCTGCGAATTGCGTTTCTAGGTTAAACCTATCTATTAAAAGCCTTACATAATTTTTAAAAAAGGCTAAATTAAATAGTTTACTTTACAATTTCAAAGTAGGTAGGAGCCGAGGTCATATTCCTATATAAAACTAACTTAACAAAACAAAATAATACAAGTGATTAAGTTTGCTTTATACAGTAGGTGGCATATTGACCACGGCTAAATTGAATAGTTTTCTTAACAATTTCAAATGAGAACATTTTGTTGTTCAATTTTGAGCGCGGTTTGTAGTAGTCGGGTTTTAGTTAATTTTTTATTTATTTGAATAAATTCTATAGTAGCCATCAAAAAAGTTCGTAAATTGATTGAACATAACACACCTACATGTCATGTGACGTACATATCGTTATTCAATTACTCGTTCGTACGAAAAAGTTGTAAATTTTATGAGAACAGACATCTTTTCGTTAAAAATAAGGACATAGTTATAGCCTGTCTAGGTCGAAAAACTGTCTGTCTGATACGTAAAAGTATTTGTGATAAGAGACGGTCTGAAGGCTCAGTAAATAAAGTTTTATTTGGTAAAGGTCCTTGACATTTCAGTCTTGTAGCCTTTATATCAATTTAAGATCACTATCAAACAAATGCGAGTTTCATCTACTTTATTGGCGTTGTTTCACTTTCAAGCATAAACGTTTTTTATACATCATGGCCAAAACAGCAGACAGATGATAATAATAAACCACATCACGACACACACATGATACAGCCCTGCAGTAAGTACAGCAAGAACTTGTTTGACAAGAACTACGCAACGTATGGTATACACTACATAAATAAGAATAAAACTTGCAAGATCGGTAAGCGAAACAATGCGTCTTGCAAACAATACAAAGTTCCGCCTCCGCCGGGATTCTAACCCAGAACCTCTAGCGTCGCAGTCGGCTGTTTACCCCACTGCGCAACGGAGGTCGTCAAAAGTTAGTTAAAATATGATTAAAGAGCTAAAACGATTACTGCTAGTAAGTATCATAGAATTCAATTAAGGGATCTTTTAATGTCAAGAGTGAGGGACATAGCATACCCATCAACTCGTATACCGACCAACGCCGTCTCAACTAGAGCCGTTCGGTTCATATTCGTTATATGCTACACAGTATTGTATCGCCTCAGTATGACAGCGAGGCAAAAGGTGAGCCGATGACGTTCCATTTCCGAACTGGTAGGTGTGATTATATAGGAAAACCTGCTACAGCTTCTGGCATGACTATGCGCTTGATCGTCACTATCAGGTCGTCAGGAGAGATTGGTGCCAAATAGGTCACTCTTGTACGAAGACCATGTCTTGTTGAAAATATTGTACAAAAAAATCTTACTACAAACTAAAATTTTAAACAAATACGTTGAAATAGAGAAATAAACAATGGTTAATAAGGTAAAAATATAAGTTAAAAACTAAAAACCCTGACTAGGTTATGAATTTTTCTTCTCCTACCTTATAAAGTACAGCCGCCATATTTGTTTTAATAAAAAATCTATGTCAACCGGATGACTGAGACCTATCTAACGATGACTCAATTATCGATATCGGATGAACACTTTGGACGCTACGCGGGAACATACATACATACATACATACATGCTGTGCCTAAACCATATCCCGGGCCTTAGTCGATGCAACAAATGAACTAACTTAACATTTGCTAAACTTTCTTCAGTGTAAAGGAGGTAGTTATTCATACTTGATCTGGTGGTATAAAAAGTACTCTGATGCTTCAAATAAAAAAAAAAAACAAATTACTCGACCACTTTCATTCTCATTTATAGTTGAATGCCGAGTGATCTGTGTATTGTCTCGTCTGCATCATTGTTTCCATCGTCACAAACTACAATATACCTCACTACACTTTTTAATAACTTATTCGTCTATTCAACAAATGAAACAGTAGCCACTAGATTTTTTAAATTTTTATTTAACATTTGTTACCTTTAACATGAAATGCTGTTCGTTTGTCTCGCTAAAAGCTGAAAATGGCTTCATCGATTCGATTACTCAGCTCGCTCTAACATAGATGGGTAATAAATTGGAAAAATCAAAATAAAGAAATCTGAAACCGGTTTCTTACTACCTCTTATTTCTTCTGATTAAGTTCGTTTGACGTCCCAAAACAGCCGGTAGGGTGTCCGGGCAAAGACTGTGCGTCATTACCCAGCTGCATTATTCGTTGATTATTCGATCAAAGGACGCCACTTTTGATCCTGATTGACAGGAGTTGTGAGGAGCAGTGGTGGGACAGAGTGGCGGGTGTGCACTGAATCCAAATAAACAGTGGCACAAAGGGTTAACAAGTTTGTCGATGTATGGGTAGTAAAAGTACACACTTTGAGAAAGTTTCAACTTAATTAGACAAACAAACAGAGACAGATAGAACCCGCTGACACGCATGCAGACGGATAGACGGGGGAAGTTTAGATATCGGGGTCCGTAAACATGTTTCGAGTACCGAATCCTGATAAAATAGTTCTAATTTATAAAAAAGTACATCAAATTATTAGTCATAAACTCAACCCGTAATCTCACGAAAGGGGTTAGCAGAGGTGTTAAATCATTAGTTTAATCATTTATAACAAAACCAAACACATCACGACACACGCTTGGATTCAACCATGCACTAAGATATAATCTGGTATCGCAGGCACTAAGCAACGATACGGTATAAACAACATAGATAAGAATATAACATCAAATAATTACAAACAAATGTACTAGGAGTTTATACTACGCCGTAGTCGTCGTAGCAAACCGTAGCACTTTTAAAATTAACCACTTATTTAACTTTAAAACTCTTTTAAAAGCATTAAGAATACTTACATTTTGAAAGAAAATTTCACTCAAATGAATAAAGTATGAGGCAGCTTTTCTTTAACTTCAAGTGGGATATAAATCTCGGCTGTTAAAATATATATTTTAGCGGCTTTCATTGCAACGACGTGTAAAAGACAGTGACTGGTAGAAAAATGGCAAAGTTTTTATTTAAACACTGAAAGTAGGTCGATTTTTAAGCATACCTTTAGCAAAAAATGCTGTTAAGTTAATATTGCTCTGAGCTATGTCTCTTACTTTGAATCGGGACATAAGTTGTTGATATGGAAGACATTTTTTTGATGAACAAAACAATATTAAAATTTATCTCCCAGATTCTTGAACTTCAACTTGAAGTCGCGAATAAACAGGCATTTTCTAGGCAAGTATGACACGCTCGCATCGTCACTTACCATAAAGTGAGATTGTGGCTTGCTGTTTTGCATGAGAAAGGAGAGAATATAAGCTCTGCCTCTGCCCTTTTCACGATCACACTGCTCAACTGCTTCACGGCAGAAAAAGAGAGCAGGGTGGAACAAAACCGGACGATCTCGCACTTAGATCTACCTAAATTAAATATTAAGAAGATTGCATATTCTTCAAGTAACTTCAAAACTTACGCTGGTTTCCACCACAAATGAAGTGAATGAAAAATTCTGCTAAAGTTTTTATTCGATTAAATAAAGTAATGTACTTGTTCGAAACTAAAGGAAATGAACTGACAATATCCTTTATACCTAAAATACTAAGCACCGAGCTACACGATCAAAGTAGATTACGGGAGTTAGAGAGATCCTGATGTAATTCGAGTCACGTTTTCCAAAACTGAATATAAAAGTAAATTTCAATCAATATCAATTGTTGGGTAGAATTCTATTCAGCACGATTTAATCTTTTCAAAGGTTTGTTTACATTGAAAAAGATAAGATACTAAGATAACATTTTTACTTGTTTCTGTTGTTGGTATCAGGCGAACCGTTTGCTTGCTAGTCCATGAAGTTGTATAGTCAAAAATAAAATAAAGTAAGCAACAGAGTAAATTTCATTTGAAACTTAAATTTTAAAATATTGAAACTAGTCTTTAAGTTTAATGCTTTCTCAATGGGTACTTTTTAAAAAACCTAGCCAAGTGAAAGTCGTAAATAAAACGTCCGACCATACAGGATCTAACACTATGTAAATTTTGAGAACTGTATCAGAACATAAGACTGCTACGCTAAAGGTTCCGGGTTCGAATCCCGGCGGGGGCTAGACTTTGTGTTGTGTCTTGGATGTTGTATTCTTATTTATTTAGTATACACCATATCGTTGCTCAGCACCTGCGACACAAGTTCTTACGATACTTAGTGCAGGGCTGAGTCAATGTGTGTGTCGTGATGTGGTAATTTTTTTTTTTAAGTATTTAGCGCCTAGTTAAAAGAACATGACACAAATTTGTTGACCGTGCCACTATGAGCCATTTTGTTTTAGTAAGGAGATTTCTTTGGATCGGATTGACACATTATTTTAAATCACATACACATTTACTACAAAGTAATTGTACCTACAGGCTGAGCACGTAACTGGACCTACAGTCACCCCCGCATCCCGCTACCCGTTCAGCTCCCGCTGTCGTCTCCCCCGGTATGCCTGTACTGCGCGGGAGTACTAAGTTATGCAGTTTGTCTATGGTTACTAAAATATTTTTTACAATTTTTTGCTAGAATGACACACACGAGGGTTTTATTTATGAACATGGGTATAGACCTTTATTTAAAAAAACGGATTACTCTAAGCTTCTAGCTTAAATAGAAAGATTACAAAATTACCTACTACCATACTGTCTTCATTAACCTCATTATAATTTGACTGTCGCCAGTACCGACCTTGGGTAAACAGACATTTTTCATCTCCGTCACCGCAGACATTCGAGTGAAGTTGGATTTAGACTCGTTAAGTAACATCAAAGGGAATCCTCGGATTTGTATACCTTTTAAGACGTTTTTCTGTTATCAGAATAAGTTTATAAGAAAAAGAAAAAAATGTAATTAAACCCATACAAGATAAGTCTTAAATATTTTTGTTACAATAATAAATAGGACAAAAATTAAATTAATTAACATTTTATTAAAACTTGAATAGACTTTTCAGAGAGTGTAAACTATGTTTTGGTTACAAAAAAGCCTGATTTTTTATGTTTGAAATCAAAATATTACAAACTGATTAATCAGGAAACCTCTAAAACTACTTGACTTTTGAAATAAATAAATCGTGTATTGGGTGGAGAGAACACGTCACTTAAAAAACAAAAAGATTTTTTTGCGACGACATTAAATGGATACTTCTATAAATTTATTTAAATAATTCTTCATTTCTTATTATGAAATGTTTTTCTTAAGTTTGTCCTAGACTTGTTAACTCTGTTTATTTTTATCACAAGATCTGCCTTACTTATTACTAACTCAATTATTACGAGTCAAAGGAAATAAAACTCTATTACCATGATCTTAAGACTTTAAGTCACGATTTGTAATAAACTTATCGATGTAAAGTCTGGAAGATCCACTTAAGTGTTACTTTAGAATCTTGAAAATCAAACAACATTTTTATGAAAATAAAGAAATGAAATAAAAATCTTTGAGAATTATTATTTTTATTCATCTCTTTCTATCGTCATGTCTTTAGCTTTGAAAGAGAGAGATGGAAGATGGAATATATGAATGCATTAAACGTCCCAGCTTTAGTTAACACATGAGTTAAGCTAAGCTCATTGAAGTGTTCAAAAATCTTCTGCTTTACCAAGTTATTTATACTAGAATTTTCTTGTGACTCCGATTGCGTAGAACTTATATTTTTATGAGGTAATTTCTCTTTTACGTTAGTTTCAGACTAAAATTTAGGTTAGTTTGACCGTTCTGGTACTTAAATTTTGAATATCGCAAAATTTTCTGCATGACGCAATTTTCTTTATACTTTCCGTGGCATCAGCAGGAGAAACAGAGTTACGGACACTTGTATGTATAGTTTATAAAATATTAGAATGAAATATCTATCGAAAAATACGAGTAGTAGTTTATTCATATAAAAAAGTTTCATACATTAGCTGTTCATATTTAAATATCCCAATTTTTGTATTATTTTCATAATTTAAGCCAATCATTTCAATAAACTGCAAATTTTTTTCGGGGTACACCTGCTACTCGGTCCCACCACTGCAACTCCTGTTCACCAGAATCAACAATGGCGTCCTTTGATCGAATAATCAACGATTAATGCAGCTGTGCAATGACGCACAGGCTGTGCCCGGACACCTTAACGGCTGTCTTGGGACCCGCAACGAATTTAAACAGAAGAAACAGGAGGTAGTAAGAAAGCGCTTTCAGACTTAATCAATAAACTGTTAAGCATTAGTGACGATAAACACATTTTTTTTTACAAGGTAATGAAAGGATTTTTTACTATTTTACTGCAATTATACAAGAGACAGACAGACACACAAATAAATCAAAAGAACTGTGGCCTTTAAACTACATTTCAACACTAATTCAAAAAACAGGGTTTTGACCTTTCCCCTTAGCGCGTCGTGTGTTAAAAATATTCTATCTAATCTTTAAAACGTGGAATATCTCGAGCCAACTGAGTCATGTACGGCTCGACTCACAAGGTACCTGACTCAGCGATCTCGACTCAGTTGAAGAATGCTTTGCATAACGAACTAGTGCCTTCAGAGAGAACAAACAAAACTTGAACAGGCACTCGTGATCTTAGATTTCACTTTATTATACATTTATTTTCTCTTGGATTTTGTTAATAAAATTTGTTCCAAGATAAGACTAGATAGGTTACTAGTTTAAAATATTACATATTGTAATTTGCTTTATATAAAGGTAGTCGTAGTAGCTTTAAATTGTATTGTATTGTATTGTATAGTTAGAAAACTTAAATGTTCCGAATTGTAATGAAAAACTATTGTAAATTTTTGAAAAAAGCAACTACGGAGGTTTCTTCCCCGTAGACAGCATTCCGAACCGGTGGTAGATAAAAAATGAGGATTTGAAAGCACTTATTTTAAGTAAGTATATTTTAATTAAAAAACATTTTGAATTTGACTTTTAAAGAGTAAAAAATACGTTTGAAGACATTAGTCCGTGGTTGTTTCTTTTTACGACCTGCGTTTTATCAAAGTGTTTTGCAAACTATTTGTAGTATATAAACCTATATTGACTTTTGTGGTTAGGTTGAAAGAACAAGTTATTTTGTCTATAAAAAATTCCAATTCATTAAAAACGAGAAATTCAATTTGAAAGAAAGAAGTCAACCCATTTTTGTATTTAGGTATTTTATAGTGTCAACTGACTTAAGCCGAGTACACACTAGTTTTACTTTGCTAACGTTGCATTTGGTTGCCACAATCTTGTGTGTCCACGCTTTACTGGAATGCTGAGTAGTGGACATAGAAAAGCTAAAAAAAGAAATCTAGAAACTAAAAGAGAGATGCTTACAAAAATCCAGTTGACAAAATAAACAATTTACATTCAATAAAAGAAAGTATGATTCTGTTTTAGGATAAGATTGCCAAACATCATGATTTATTAAAAAAAAAAAATTACAATAATTAAACATCCGTACTAAGCGAAAGAAATTCAACATAACCTGCAAAACAAGATTCTTTCTTCTCTGTCATAACGAAGAAAAAGAAAGAGACAACCTTTATGTCACTGTCTCGACTCTCAAGCTCTTAGTTTGCGCTGTAACTGGCTTTGAAATAATTTTGGGCACTTTACGTGTCTCAACGAACGTATAGGAATGGTTATTATTTATTAATCTAGACTTTTTATAATTTCTGCTTATTCTATGTAACGAAGCTATGTGCTTCATTTACAGTGGTTAGTGTAACAGTATACCGTACAGCATTTTCAACCTTATTCCCGAGTCATAGAGCTGCGTAGCCGGCTGCTATACTCAGTTTGCCTTGCGCTAAATGCTTGAATTTCAGCATAACTTTAAACCAATTAGACCGAAAAATGTGTGTTGTTTAGCCAGCGGCAGTGTATGTCACTTTGTGGATATTAGAACGGTCTTTTGTTGTCAAAGCTGAATGTTTATATGCTCAGAGTATGGAATTTTGTATTTTATCTATTCGTAGTTTTGTGTGCATTAACATTTTCTAGAAATAATAGTAGGAACACACTCTTAAAAATGTTATAAATGCAAAAGTTTGTAAGGATGCATGGATGTTTGGTACTCTTTCACGCAAAAACTACTGATTGGATTTTAATGAAACTTAACAATAATATAGCTTGTACATCAGAATAACATTTAAGCTATAATTTATAAAGATATCTTCCAAAATTGAATGATAGATGTCAGATCATAAAAAATCCTATTAGAACTATTTTCGACTTCTACGCGGACGAAGAAGCGGGCAAAAGCTAGTCATAGGCAGTAGCTAGTCAGTATATACCACGTCCCACTGTATACGTAATATTCTGAACACAACCCATTTTAATGGAATTTAGGAACGTGTGCAATTTGTTTCAGTTTGAAAAATAAGATAGTTTTGGGATTTGCTGCTGTCTGCTGTCTGGATTGAAAAATTACTCTAGCGAAGCATTTTGACAAGATCTCGTCTGATGGTAGGTGACTATGTGGGTGAAGGTGGAAGTGGAAGGTTTCTTGTATAGAAGATGGCTTTTGACTTGAAGAAGTTCAAGTTGGAACACATTCACTCTTTCTCTCCACTCTCTCTCGAGGAACATAATTTTGATACCCGGGAGACAACTAAAATACTTGGCAGTGTGTTAATCTGTTTAAATTATCAGATACAGTAGATTCTCATTTATAGATTGGAATCTTTAAGGGCAATATCACTGTGTTTACGTTCGAAAAATTGGAGAGCCAGTGTAATCACCGGCACAGCAAGAAGAACGTCTTAACCTCTGCATGGCCGACGCATCTGCGGTGTTCTTGGCGTTCCAGACATCTAGGGCATCGTCATGTCGATAGGTACTTTCTATCAGGTGAAACATCTTCTTGTCTGCTATGCTATGATTTTGTATCACTAGTTCAAACTTGTTGAATAAATGATGGAAAATTATGGTAATAAAACCCAATTAGTTTCACATTAAATTAACCTCAAAGTTACTACTAGGAAGAACTTTTACTAACTCAGGCTTTCTCAGTACAAGAGACTTTCTTGTGCAAAGAAATCTTAAAACTTCCGTCGAGTATTTTAATATTGTGCCTTTTTGAAGCTAAAGTTTTTAGTTCAAGAGGTTCGAGTTAAGGTTCTTTTTGAAGTAATTACATTTAAATTGATTACATGTGCATTTTTTTAAAAATTTCAACTAATACTGAGTAATCTCTGTTTTATTATATACTACTCAAAACAAAATAAGGGCCACGAGGTATTTTTTCATTTTGGTGTAAATGATTAAACATTTACAAATTGAAAGTGGTAAAATATTGAGTATACAAACTCTTTGATACCTAAACTTTTTAATATTGTAGTATTCATCTAATGCTGGCAACAATTTTAAATAAAATTTGATTTAATATTATTTTTGATAATTTTGATTCCATTTTCTTTGTCGTTTTGCTTTCCTTAGCTTCTTGGTTTATTAGAAATTATCAGAGTTCATTGATATCTCGAGTCAGAAACATCTTTTGCAACATGCCACAAGCACGCAGGCGTCATATGGACTCGCTGACAGCAACCAGAGCCGTTACAATGAGTGAAAAAGGTCATTTGCAGCGATCTGTGGGTTTGCAATTGGGATTTTCTCGAAGAGATATTCAAAATCTATGGAATCGTTTCCAAGAGACCGGCAGAATCGTTTAAGATTTACCCGTCAACATTTGGACTGGGACATAAACCAATGGGGCATGGTGCTCTTCCCAGACGAATGCAAAGTTAATTTTTTAACGACGATCGGCATATTAGAGTATGGAGAAGATGCGGCGAGAGATTTTCAGAAGCCTGCATCCATGAAGTCGATCGTTTTGGTGGTCCAAATGTAATGATTTGGGGCGGGATAAGCTTACACGGCAAAACTGAGCTCGCTATTTTAAATGAGGGTACTGTTACTGCTCAGCGGTATATTGAAGAAGTTGTCAGACCACATGTGATCCCATTTGCCCAGCGAGCGGGTCCTGGATTCGTCTTGATGATCTTGACAATGCTCGTGCACACACGGCTCAAGCGACTCGGTTTGTACTGGAAGCGTCTCAAACTCAAGTCTTGCCGTGGCCGGCGAACAGTCCGGACTTAAATCCAATAGAGCACATGTGGGATCAGTTGAAACGAAGAGTTAGAGACGGTGATCAGGAAATCCACAACCAACAGCGATATCAACGCTGTTAAAAGGGCCTGGGAAGAGATTCCAATGGAAAATGTCAGGCATTTGATTGAGAGCATGCACTCCAGGCTTCAGGAGTGCGTAGCGAAACGAGGAGGGCATACTCGTTACTAAAAGATGAACATGGAGTATTTTCTTTTGTTTTCAGTAACTTTACATTGTTTTATTTTAACCTTAAATGTGATTTTTTCTTTCAAAAGCAAATAAACTTTTTATTCATTATTATTGGAATAAGTTTATTGGTCTACACGGTAAAAACATTAGTTTTCGTTATGGAGACAAAAATATATATGGGTTTTATTATTTTCACGGTACAGACAAAATATCTCGTGGGCCTTATTTTGTTTTGAATAGTATATAATCCCTTGTTATGCAATAAATATTTTATTTGCATTATAATTAAACACAGGTTTAATTCTAAATAGATAAATGATTGGCGCAGCGGTTACCAAGGATTAATATACGTTTAGCATTATTTATGAATGTTTCAAAGACCGTTTGACATTCCTACAACAAAGTGAAAATACAAAACAATAACTAAACGGATTTAAGGCAGATAAAAGCGATGGAATGCATCACTTTATGATACAGTAATCTTCATAAATATATCTTTTGATTAGACTCGTACCCTTTTGTTCGATCCCTTATAAATATTGCATACACTGTCTTTGAGTGGAACATTCACAAAAAATCACTCAACGGAAATCAATAAGCTACAAAAGACAATACGAGATACTTCCTTTAAGTAAATACGCCAATTTGTACCCTAAACCCACTGTTATAAGGTAACTTATAGCTTTAATAGTTCCAGAAGGCCCTTACTTAAGGGCTGTTTCGTTGGAAATTCGAGGAATGCTTTTAGTGAAAGCATCTCTTAAGTAAACAATTATTATGTCGCTAAATATTTGCACAAGTTTCACCTGGGATGGTTTAGTGGGTCGGTTAAAATTACAATTTTCTATTTTATTTAAATATGTTGTAGTTAAAAATAATGTAACTGTTTTATTTATTAGAAACACATTTTTTTCATGGAAGTAGAGATGGTGGTATCGCTTGGCTCAACTTCTTTTTCGGAAAATAATTTTGTGTTATTTTTTTGTTTTCTTAAGAAAATATATTTTTACTCACTAGTTTATGCGCTTCAAGCACGCGTATATCCCATACCTTAAAACTCCATAAACCAATCCTGTTTGTATGTTTGTTGCTCAATTGAACAAAAACGCCTTAAAGGATTTGGATGAAATTTGGTACACAGAAGGTGGACACTTATATCCTGAAAAAAATCTGGTTTCCGAGGGATAAAAAAATGTACGCAGACAAGTTCGCGGGCATAAGCTAGTGTATACGAACGATACATGCAGTGACGGATCCAGGGATAAAATTTAGGGGGTCTAGACAGTTCACCTCCTTACAAAACTGTAGACCAATTTTTAGAAATGCTTTTGGAGGGGCTTGACCTCGCTAACATTGGGTTTTAACTAAGTATAAGCTAAATATCAAAAAACTCCGAAGCTTCTGCCCTCTGCCCCCCCCCCCCTGGATCCGCTTGTGGATAAAAGTATAGTACCATACCAATAGAGAATGTACCCACCCGGTGAAGTTCAGAATTCCACATTCTATTTAGGAATGCAGATCCAATTATGTCGTACGCGGCGGTAGATTAAACCATGTCGGTCGGAGGCTGCGGTATACATGAAATACGGTAATTGGACGCATTGAGAGGTCACCGGGAAAAGGCGACGGTAATTAGAACTGTAACTCTTGAGCTGGCAAATTTCCGGCTATCAAACGATACACTGATCTTGAGTCAGTATGTATGTGTTATAGGGACTAGCTTTTCAAATGCCTGAGAAAAAATGTATTTTGTATTGACAAAATATCCGACTTTTACCATAAAAAAATCTTTTTTTTTTTGGGTTTCGTACACACCTCTTACGTACAAACGTCCAAGTTTTTTCTGTTTACATTAAAAATAATTTATTCGGTCATTTATATGTATATAATTTATTTATGTTTTATGTCCGAAAGATTTGTATTATTGTGGAAAAGCTCAAATCTGACGTACCATACTTTTATATCTTATTTCGATTGGTTTTTCCTTGATAAGTAAACAAGAATTCCAATGAATTTTGTCTCTCTGTTAAAAAGCATTTACACCATAAAAAATTTATTGATCATAAATGTTCACTATACAATATTTTTGTATAGTCTACCTACATCTACATATCTATACATCTACTTTTGTTCGAAATTAAACCAAAATGAGTCATAAACAATGAGGTTGTTCATTCAAAAGTTTTAATGATTTGCACGAAAGTTTCCAAGAATTACAATTTTAGATCATCAAAGCGCTTTTGTGTAATCAAAACCCAATCAACTATGAAATCCAAATCTAACCTACAGCGATGCGAGCGGCGTAATCCGGAACTAATTGATTATTATTTATTTGGTACACAAACAGAATACAAAACAATTTTATCAATAGGGTTTCAATACAAACATTACTTATGACTAAATTGTATTACACTTACTTGTATACACTACATAATCTATATTACTGACAAGCATGTTTCTTAATGTAAAACAGAATGGAATTAAATTAATTTTAAGCTATTACGGATTTTGGACTTAAACTTAGATTTCTTATAAAAATATATCTAACACTCGTATTTGATTCTGAGAGGATTGAAATTAAATACCTCACATTTTATATCGAAACTGTAACCGCCAGAACAATTGAATCGGTCATTTCAAAAACCTCATAAGTCACAATTTTTTCCAACATACTTTTTTTACTGAAAATGGTTCCTCAGAGGTAGATGCGTATTCTGGGTGAAAACTTAAGTCAATACATTCCTTCGTCTTTGCACCTTCGACATACATGAGTTTTCAGTACGATTCAGATCGAAAAGGAACTATCATAGCCGAGGAATATATTGATGGATTGATTGATTTTGATTATTAAAGAAAATAACAACTTCTGTTTCACTTCCATCAACCAAAGCCTACGGTTTGAAAGTGCCCATCAATAAAATAAAATTGACGTTTTAAAACAAGTTACAGATAGCCTTCTGGAAGAGCATATGCCATTTTACAACAACATTTTTAGCTGGCCAACTGCAAATGTTGAAGATAATCCAGATGAGAATGATGGAGAATATGACTATGTACCGTAAAGATATTAAAACATGACAAATTAATACATGTAAAATGTTAATAAGTTTATTTTTAAGTTTAACTCTTAATTATGAGCAATAAAAAATATTATGACTACGATTTTTTGTTTTAATTATATACTACTAAACCTATTTCTAGCTAAAACAACATAAGTCAAGAAATGTTTTTCAGTTTTTTTTCATTATTTCAATTAATAAACTGTAAAGATTATACTCTATTTTAATTTTTTACCACTCAAATATTAAATTGAACATAAAAAAGTCTTTTAAAACTCATTTGTTTGTGTATGAAACAGTTTTTATTGATTTCTGAAAAGTTTTGATTTCGTGACTTATGAGGTTTTTGAAATGACCGATTCAATTGCTTAGATCGTAACAAATTTATCATCTCGTTTAAGTATCGTTTTTTTTTGCTTCGCTGTCAACCCAAAATGATACGATATTTTTTCCTAAACGACGAGTGCTGAGGCCCCCGGGCCGCAGCAGCATTATCGTGACTTTACCTTGGCTATCGTTCCCTAAACAATCAATCAGACTGTATCGTCTTTATAAAGATGAAAAATACAACGAGATGAAAAGTATAGGCACGACCGCCATATCTGTCCACCTTTCCATCAAGCCTGACCTAGTACAGACCCGGTCCGGAGCCAGAGTATCGAGGTACATTTGGGGTTTCTACGCAGAAGGAGTTCCAGCCGTTATGAAGGCAAGGAGAGACACAGACACGGATAAGAACCGGAATAGGAAGTCCTCAACAAAACGGATATCGTTAAGACGTAAACATACACAATAAACTCACACCGTAATCCCTCGAGAGCGGTTGGCAGAGGTGTTCCACACCGCATTTCATATGTTTATGTTGAGTCCCAGTGTGACAGGTTGCGAATCTATCACCACTATATGGGCACGATGAGGAACATGGCAGCTATAATGTATGGTAACCCAAGACTCGAACCCTCGACCTGTCGGGTCGGTCGGTTAACCAGGGAACGTAACAAACTGAGCTACCACGTACTTTCGTTGTTATAGTCGTCGATATAGTATGAAATTTCACAAAAAGAAGAAACGAACAGCTGACCGTTGCACGCCCGCGTAGATCCGTTTGCAGTTGTGAGGTTCACCTTCAACTTCAGTAAGTACTTAATAAATAGGTATCTATTACAATAGATCGATAGCCAGTCTATAAATAAAGTTTCGTCATTATTGGACCAGCATCAATAATGCACCGACCCATAAATGTCAGGGAGTTACGGAAAAGGTGAAACTATCAAGGGTTTTTCGAAAGATTAATAGCTAATAGATTGGAAGCAATTACTTAGTGTAGACATTTTTAAAAGTTTATCTTCGCCCACGTGCATTTAAAAGTAAAGGTTTTGATGGAAGTTTATTTTACTGCTGAAGTATCGTGTCTATGTAGATTTATTGATCTTTTACTCCGATAATATAGGACATTGCATCTGGGATTCTCTTGGCATTCCCGAGTTATGTATAGTCGGGATGCGTTGAACACGCGTACAGCAGCTACACGTACAAGAGTACAACCTTTACGCAAGGTGAAGCGATCCATAACGCTGTCTATCCATATCGCCGTCCAAATATTGCGTACCTAGAGGTGCGAGTTTTCTTTGACGCGCGTCCAAAAACCGACAAACGGCGGCGGTGGCAGTTTGCGAGGCGTGCGTTCCCGAAAAGTAAACGTCTAGCCGCTGGTATGAACATGGTGTTCCACGATATGCATAACCGACTACACGTACATTTTACAAATGTCCATACTTGCGGCACCGTCTGTTTGTTTTAGAAAAGAAAACGTGCACGTCTGGCTAGGAAATAGATATCTGGACGGTATCATGGATAGACAGCGCTATGGAACACAGTATAGTTTCGCGGCGGTCCGTAGAGGTGTTGCTCTCCACGTGACGTTCGACGCATCTCGACTACGCCTAACTTGGGTACTCAGTCCGTACGCGACTTAAGTAGAATCATGGGCATCGTCGTGTCAATAGGCTGTGGTATCACTTTCCATCAGGTGAACCACCACCGAATGCTTGTTTGCCGAAGACTTTATATAAACATGGTTTTAAGAATCAACGATACTGTTGGGGAGACACTTTTTTTCATATTTCTAAATTAACATATATTGCTTATTGATATTGAAAATTACATAACTATATAATATACCTCAATGCAATCACTTTATTGTTCTTGCTTAATCCTGTATTAGAAAGCTCATCATCATCATGCTGTTCAGATAATTAAACGGATCAGAGCAATTCTATAGGCTTAAGGACGTTACAATTAGCTAATAGCACTGAATGATTGAGTGGACACAGCAAGTTTCTAACTGTAAAGGATGTAATACTGCAATGCTGTCGCATCAGAGAGCACCAATTGCGGTGACTAGCGTAAATTGTATTTTCTACAATAAAATACACCTCGAACTTTCTTTTTCTTATTTTATAGTAACAATTTTGAGTATTTTGCCAGTGCTAAGTTTTGATGAGGAATGAAATGATGAAATGAATCGGATGTAAATACTTGCTTTCGCTCACGATTATGTCAACGTAGAACTCGAATTAAAAAAAGACAAAATGTAGGGAATCCTCATAAAAGTTGTATTGGCTAAGTTATTACAAGGTTATTGCTAAAATACAAATTTACAAACGATTTATCCATGACTTAGTAAAATTGTCAAAGAATTGACAAGAATCCTTGAAAACCATGAATAAAAAAACAATAGAAAAAATAATCTTTAAAATTAACTTCAGCTCTTTTTTCATCATATTCTTTTTCTTTTCAAGTTCAAAGTAATTCACGTTTTTTGCTCGTAAAAAGTGTCAAAGTCACAAGAAGCCTTGATCTTCAGGATTCTGTTTTTGATTCCCCAAATTAGTATATCTACCCAAGCGTGAAAACGAGAAAAAACTTCCTTTCGTTTAGAAATCAAGCTTACAATATTCATAACAAGAAAACTTTCAATTCAGCGAAAGGAAATGATTTTTCACTTGGCAACACAAAAACTGAATTAAAAAAGCGCGGCAAATCTAATCGGCGGGAAAACCAAATTTAAACGATTTCAATCGAACAATGGGAACGAAATGAGGTTTTAGCCGCCAGTTGAATTTCAACTTTATCGCCTTTAGATACGTACGAGTTTTGATCGGTAATGGTAAATTGCCATAAGACGTACAGTCAGGAAATTGAACTTTCCAACGATGAACATTAAGGAAACATACGTTTTTAATTTTAAGTCTGTTTCCAATTGTAAAATTACACAGCATATAAAAACCTTTCTAATTAAAAAAGTATTACATTATTAAATTAGTAAATTTGTCAAATTTTAGAGGATTTTTTCATCTGTGAAAATATACAAAAAAAATGGTTTTATTTATATGACATAATGATGACCAATCATCTTTCTCTTTTTAATTTATGTATTTAAGAAAACATAAAATTTCATTACTAGTAAACGTGTAAAAGCATTTTAAATGCTAAATAAATTTATAAATATCGGAATGAAGAAAAGTTTACCTCTAAATCGGATAAATAAAATAAAAACGGGAAAAATACAAACTTATAAAAACACTCACAAACTCGGCATTACTTTATCTAAGAGTTGGCGCGTGTAAAGTCGGCTTTTCTTCGATAAAAACTTGATCTTCGTAACGAAATAGTTTCACGTACCATTAAGCAAGAAAGGAGTGGTTCTTTCCAACTTCCCTGAGAATAAAGGGTTTTTTCATACAAAATAACCTATTTGTTTCGGCTTTTAGAAAAATACCTTTTGTCTGAAACATTTTTTTTTGTGGAATTTATATTGTTAATAATTTTATAAGCCCGTAACCCAAAATCGGCGACTGAACAATTATGGGGATGATTTGTTAGATTAAAACCAATTCATGTTTCGAAGTAGGTATTGAAAACGAAGTTTTTAAACAATTGGAAAATTACGAAAATAGGAACGTATTTTGTAAAACAATTAGTAACGGTTCGTAAGATACAGTTCGCTGATAGATGGACATACGGACAGACATCAGAAACTTAGTACTTGCTGGCACCTTTAAAGTTAACACGATGACTTTTTATACAAGTTTATTCTCACCAAGTTATTGTCTTTGATTTAGTATTCTAGATGAGATCAGGTCTCAGGAGCGAAACAACAGGGGGTTTCCAGGGATTCGGAACACCCTCGAAAAAACGTCGGCACCCTATCCAGGGTGTCCATTTAATTCTTAATTTTTAGTCACATAAAAAAATTGTTATTAATATAGTTTAAAGACATTTTAGGAAAGGAAGTGTTGGCTAAAAAAATTATAAAGTAACTAATAAGTGATTTGTGAAAAATAACCTTTTTGGATTTTTTTGTCAGAATAAAAATTTTCAATACTTTTATTGAACATTCGGTGACATTTCGAGGTTGTAGCGCCATTGTCTAGTGTACTGTTACCAAATAAATAAATAATGTATCCAGCTAAAACAATGATGCATCGAGAGAATGCCGTCAGCATGAATAATTCAAACATTATATTCAGTTTTACGTCCACTGCTGCCGTGTACGGGGGATACGGTAATTTTCTTCCGGTGCATTTGAGCGTAGTCAAGTTTTAACAGAGAAATTAAACACGTAATAAAAACCATTGTTAGAAAAATGCTAGGAGACCCTGATCTGCTTATACACTTGAAACAAAAAACCAATAACTATTTATTAATTTATAAGCTAATAAGAATCTATAGAAACCTCAATCATCAAAATCGGTTAATTCGTTCAGGCAGTGGAACACACATAAATACAAACATAGCCTGCTAAAATAATAACCATTCGGCTCTACCATAGTCGAGTGAAAAGAAATTCAACATTGTAATGTGCTTCACTCGGTGGCAAACGGAGGTGGTACTTTTTATTATTTTTTACTTTAAACCCAAAAGCCTTACTGTACCATAAAAGTGTAAAGTTCACGACAGCCGGGGCCGGTTTTGTCGCAGTAACGAGTTTTTCCAATGTCGAGGAAATTATTTCCTTTGTCCACGACACGGGTACTTGTAAAACTATTTTTAGTCCTATTAAAATAGATTGGGAGGCTGCTTACTCCGCGACGCCGCGGTCATGTCGAAATATAGGTCACTGGAAGGCTGTTTTGTGTGCAAAATATTTTTTTTTGCCCGCGGCTTTTTGTGTTCTTTGAATTATTTTGCTGTAATGCACTGAGTTAAAAAAAAACACGTTATGAACTGCTCCCATCCATTATTGTAATTAATTTTACAGTTTGACCTTGACTGATTATTTCTCAATAAGTAATTGAAATATTTGCCAAAATGACTCACTAAAGTTTCACGTTTTCATTGCCTTTGACATTATTTCTTGCCATTAGCCATTGACATGGTATTGATTTCATATGTTTATAGATTTAATTTTAGACAACGTCACGGGTAAAAAAGCAGATGGTTCTCCTGATGGTAACTGATACCGCCGCCTATTGATACGACGATGCACTTGATATCTTACAAATCCAAGAGCCGCCAATCCCATGCAGAGGTAAATATGTTATAACCCTCGTGTTGGAAATTACACTGGCTGTATATTATCAAGTATATAATGTTATTTGTTCACTAATCTCGTTACATAGACATTAAACAATATCACGTTATATACCGTGTGGGTGAAAACTTTTGGGCACGTTCTTTCGTTGGTAACAGCCAGGTAGCATGTTCGTGATTTTTTTTTTGTAAAATAAAAGTATCTCTTATCAAACCAGTATGATTAAAAAAGCCGCTTTGTGCCGAGTCTGATTATTTTCTGTCAAATTGTTCAAATTTCAACATTTGCAATTTGTGTATTTTGCATTTTTCTTTAGAGTTTCGTAAAATCGTCCCTAAAAGGCAAATTGCTTTTATGTCAAATTTAAAAATTTTCAAGGTTTCGAGAATGCTTCGAACAGACTTTTTAACCTAAATTTTTAAGGTCAGTAGTATAATTATAGTAGTATATCCCAAATCCACGATTTGAGAATGGATATAAAATTGATTAAAATGGCATTCCAACTTAAAATACCATATTTATAAAAATACCAAGATTTCGTATATTGCCTGGTGGTAACAACCTATTCTTTCTGATAGTAATGTTCGTTTTAACAAAAGGCTTTATTTATTTGTTAAATTATGTTTAAATTTTAAGTAGGCCTTCAACTCACTCATTACTAATCTTTTCAATTGTAATTCGGAAAGTCTGTCATTTAAAAGCATAGCAATAATTCATACGGTCAGAGATTAAAATATGAGGTAAAAGTATGTCTTTACAGGTGGTAGGTCTACGTGCGATATCGTACCTTCTTTTCTCCTTCTGCCGAGAAGCAGTTTTCTGTGTTTCGGTTTGAAAGATTAGCAGCCAGAGTAATTACCGGTACAAGAGGTATAACATCTTTACCTCTGCATTGGCAGTGCGAAAGCAGTGCTCTAGCTTTTCCAGACATTAAGGGCATCGTCGTGTCAATAGTATCACTTTCCATCAGGATAACTGTCCGCTGGTCATGATCTTAATGAAAAAAATGTATGGGAAAATGGTATATCAGATTAGTTCGGATTTCTTTTCTATTTATCAGTTGACCAAAACGGCCAAATTAAAGAAATTCAGAAAGTTAAAAGTTTTCTAAAATCAATGTTTTATCAAAGGTGATTTAGTCTAATTTTTGCAAGATGGCCGCTCATTAGTAATTATATCTGACCCTTCATATCACAAACAGTAAGAGGCCATTTTACTATGTGACATTATGTATCATATTTAGGTATAGAAACAATATGATATCATGGTATGTCTAACCCCGCACAGATGCAAAAAATAAAGACATAAAGAAGGAGATTGTAATTATAGGAAAAAAATATTCTAAACACGGTATGGAAACATTGATAAGCCCAATATAAATGCAGTTCCATAGAAAATGTCTTTAATATTTTGTCCACCTCTGTATACACAGTAGATTACTATAGTGATTTGCACTAGCGATCTTAATTCCTTATCTACGCTTTGATTCATACAAAGTAACTGCAGTCGCTAGCGGCAATAGAACGTATAACCGTTATGTAACTACATGATATGTAGTATACCAATAACAGTGCCAATTCAGAATATCAAATGATGCCTACTGCAACCGTGTTATCCAAGCATCACATTTGAATATCCATACATACATTGTCTGTATGTAATCACATTACAATACAGCGCTCGGGACTGGAGCATATTGCGTGTGGATTGGTTTTAGCGAATATCCTTGCTCAAAATAAAGCTACCTGATGGAAATGATTTATTATCTGTCACCCTATTCTGTCCTCCTAGGGGGACAAAGAGGAAATACATGTTTGATCTGTCACTCTGTTTCGAGGGGACAGTTCGAACTGATTTTTCACGGTTTGATCTCTTCCTTTTGACGTACAGGGGACATATAAAACTTTTCCCTAAAACAGAGTGGTAGATCAAGGTGACAGATTGGAATAAATCATGAAAAAGATCCACTATACAAAACACATTTGCCCAGGATTATAACCAAACCTTAAAATATTCAAACACATTAAAGTAAATAGGACATTTTTAAGTGCTTAGGCATGCATAGAATTTATATCGGTGCAGGCTAAAACTTTTGTTTTGTAACAAATGAACCAGGTATATCGCCTCCATGACCTAGAAATCTCCTTGCTTATTCAGCTATAATTTACATGGCTATAGTATCTTTAACTCGAAATACGAAAATTTCCTTACAATTAAAAGCCCGCATGCTCATATTAAGAAAAAATATAGGGATATGACTATGTTAAACTACTCAAACTACAACCTGAATAGATTTATCTGTATAAAATCAACTTTGGTAAGTAGTACATAATCCATCTCTTTCTATTTATGCCGTGAAGCATTTCGCTGTTTTTCGGTTCGAAGGATTAGAGAGCCAGTGTAACTAAAGGCACGAGAGGTATAACATATCTACCTTTACTTGGGCAACGCATAATTAACGCTGTTAGCGTTCCACGATCAGGGGCATCGTCGTGTCAATAGACAACGGTATCAGTCACATCAGGTGAACTGTTTGCTTCTTTGCTCATGACGTTTTTTTTTCGGGGCTCACCCACCACTCTGTCCCACCACTGCAACTCCTGTTCACCAGGATCAACAGTGGCCTCCTTTGATCGAATAATCAACGAATAATGCAGCTGTGCAATGACGCACAGGCTGTGCCCGGAAACCCTAACGGCTGTCTTGGGACCCGCAACGAACTTAATCAGAAGAAATAGGAGGTAGTAAGAAAGCTGTTTGACCAAGACGTTGTATCAAAATCTCTACACATTCGTAACTACAACAAATACGGCGATGTAATTCCAGAAATGTTTCCCAGAAGCAATAAGCGCGAACGAATATTTAGTTTGTAAAATTTCGAAAACCGAAAGAAACATTCTTAAATATGAACGGCTCTCTCCCAGAAGGGCCCTCAACTGCTTCCCCTTTTCCTCTGTATTTGTCCAAAACCCAAGGGAAGTGTCACTCATAAAATTTGATATTAAGCACTCAAAACATTTTGAATAGAGTATACGTGTTGGAAATCCGAATGTATTCAG
The DNA here is from genome assembly GCA_949316135.1 of Choreutis nemorana. NCBI lineage: Eukaryota > Metazoa > Arthropoda > Insecta > Lepidoptera > Choreutidae > Choreutis > Choreutis nemorana. The sequence goes on along the minus strand of OX438620.1, from coordinate 4,597,614 downwards.
GCTTTAGGAAGTAAGGTCATGGGTGGTGATCATGACGGTATTTGCTGTGCACTTTTTTCTGCTATATTTATAAAAAATATAGTATTGTACCTACTTAACAGCCAACGACGCAGACGGTCTAAAAAGATAATATTTTTCGAACGTTAGCTAAAAGATCTTGTTGATAATCAAATTAATTATAATTTTTTGTATTTTTTTTCCCAAAAGCCTAAACTTTTGGTATCTTTGTTTAAAATTCAAAAGTTTTTTATAATTCAGTTCAAAATCAGAGATGACTAGAATTAAAGGTTTCCTAAATGAAATCCGATAAATATTGTCACAACATAACCCGGAAAGAAAAGTCATATATTTTCTTAACCTAACCTCAAATATCTTACATAACCTAACATTTGAAGCAAGTAGAGCCCAGAGTCTTAGTGCAATCTCATAAATGATAGCCTCGTTTCAAATGGGCTGCATCGCTGTGTGCCAGGTGGTATAGTAAGAGAGAAATACTATTAAAGCGTTAAGTTCCGTATGTAATACAAAATTTGTTGGTAATTACCCGGGAAGACGCAATTGTCTATGATAGTCCAATATTTATGGCTTCGTATGAGAGTATTTTACTTAAGTTAAGATAATTATTAAAAAGGTGTTTATTGTGACGATTAAAGTTGTTGCAAAGCAAACAAAAGCAAACTCTCTTTATAAACAGGACGTTGAAATTTAAATTATCGATAGAAACTTCTCAACCCATAATCTTACTACTATTTTATAGTTTGAGTAAAGTATTGAATTTTGTTGATCAAAAGAAATATCACTTAATCGATCAATCATTAAATAAAGAAAAATTATTGAGCAACAAAATAACTATTTGACTGAACACTTCTCTGAATAAAAATTTGAATTTTCTAACTTAAAATACCTTTGATAAAATAAATTCACCTTAAACTACTTTTACTTTTTATCATTCATGAACATTTCACTGCCTCGATAAAATACCTTCTGTTTAACATTAAAATGGGCAGTTAATAGCTGTATCGAGCAATATTCAACAGACGAATCCATTAATGGTTCTCATAAAGGATTTATAGTATGCGGAACGCTAAAATTGTGTAACGATTCAGCTGAAAAATATCGGACGTGACTCACATAGGAATATCATTTCTATGGCTTTCGAAAAGCAATTTTAAATATTTTTTACTTGAATAACAAGTAAGTGAATCTAAAAGAATTTTTGCAGCATTTGGCACGATTTGTGACATTGAATTTCCCTCAAGCCTAATGATTTAGTCATACTGTTTGGTTTCCAAAATTAAACGCTTTTTTTGTAAACCTATTATAATAAAAAAACTAAAAATCTTAATACGAACTTGAAAATTTAAACTTGAAAAAAAATTACTCGACCACTGGATCTGAAAATTTTAGTACCGGCAAGAATCCCCAGATTCTGTAATTTTATGAAACACTAAGGCACCATTACATCTTACAGTCCAGCGTAAAAGAGATCAGCTCATGGCATAACGTTCCACACATAACATAAACTGAAGCCGTAATTAATCCCTCGAGAGAGGTTGGCAGAGGTGTCACACACCGCTTCTCCCATGTTTATGGTGAGTCCCAGTGTGACAGGTTACGAATCTGTCGCCACTATCGGGGCACAATGAGGAACTTAGCAGCTACAACGTACAGCAATCCGATACTCGAACCCTCGACCTGTTTGGTCGGGTCGATCGGTCCACCAAGGCGATTAACAAACTGAGCTACCATGTTCTCAACTTTCTAATAGCGTTCCAATTAGGATCAAATATGAAGTGTAAACTAATTGATTTATTGAACTACACACCAGCCAGTAACATCAATTCTACTCGAATGTAACAAGTATTCATGCGAGATACAAGCATGGCTCCACCGTGAATGGTTCGGATTTAAAAGGAATTGCTATAAATAAAAAAAACACTACACATATCGAAGGCTAAATGTAAATAAAAACTTCTGGTTAGTACGAAGCAAAAGCACAGTACTATCATTTTAGTTGTTTCTGATTATGTTTACTTTTATTCATGAGAGCATAGTTAAAATAAAACAAAATGAAAATATATAAAAGAATAATAAAGAGTATTCTTTAATTTGTCTATGGTGTGGACTGACGTGATTAATAATATGACATACGTTAGAAAAAAATAATCTGAGTTATTGTTTTAAAAGGATTTGTAAAATTAAATAATATTGTGTTAAAGTAGGATAGCGACAAAGAAACTTTAAATGCCGTTTCTTTGTTTACGGGATATTTTTTGTTAATAGTTCTGTAATATGATTTGTGATTTATAGTTGTAAAAGTTTTAAATATAAAAAGAGCAATGCATTTTATTTGTCGTGAATTATTAAAACTAGTGATATACTAATAGTCTTACATTTTTTTTAACAAATTTGCACCCATAGACTTCACAGCTGATAAAAATTAAAATGAAGAATCATTCAAACCAACTGATAATAATTTGCCTCCTAACATTAAGGTTCGTAATTAAAATTTAAAGAATCAAATGAATTGAAATTGTACAGCCTCGTTTATTTAAACCTCATATTATCCACTGAAATGCTGCATTGCTTTTAAAACACCTGCTCAGCTGAAATTCCTGAAAATTTCAGTAACATTACTTCGTGACATTAGGTAACGTGAAATCTCTGAGGTATCTCGTGTTATGCTCCGTTGAACGACATATTAAGAAGCTAATTTCAAATTTTTACTCTTTAAATAAAGGGAGAAAATGTGTAGTTTTAATTTTCATAAAAAAAAAAAAATATTCCCTGAGCTTTACAAATCAAATCATCTGTATTCATGGACATTTATGTGAATACATTTGTAGATGGAGTTGCATTAATTTAACAATTATTGTTCAAACAATCGATTGGCGTGTGAATGTCATAAATTAAAAAATAAATTATTTTATCTGAATTAATAAGAGAGAGAAAAAACATCCGAATTAAAATTAAAAATAAAATATGTCAGGTAAGCTTTATTTATAGATCAATACTTCATCAAATTAATTTTGTTTCTTTTAATCATCAGTTGATTATTACACGTTAATAAAAACACATAGTGTGCTTAAATAATAACTTTTCCTTTGAGATGTAGTCAGGTAATAAGTTTGAGTCTGACTCCCAAATTAATGGTTCCGTACCATCGAAAAAGTTTTAAAATATGTACATTTTAAAAAAATTCCTAAAAGAAGACGTTTTTTTGTATAGGAGCCCCCTTAAATTTTTACGTATGTTGTTTTATAAGCACCAGAATTAGACATTCTCTGAAAATATCAAGTGTCTAACTGTTATGGTCCATGAGATATAGCCCGGTGGCAGAGAGATGGACGGACGGCGAAGGCTTAATGTAAGGGTCCCGTTTTAACTTGTTGGGTGCGGAACCCTAAAAAGTTACATTACGTTTTTGTACTCAAAATCAACTAAGCTATTGACAGAAATGTTATTGGGGACTAAGATTTTATATAATGTGTAGGTATGACTATTGGGGACTGTTCAGTGGTGAATAATACACAGGTTTTGCAGGTACGCATTACGTATTTCGCCAACCAGTACCATACACATCGGTAAGGTAAGGTACTTTACTTAAGTAGTACGCGGACTGCCTTGTCAACTGCATAATTACTTTTATATATTTAAATATTGCAAGTCTCGCGTTGGACGTGGTAGCTCAGTAAGTTACGTGCCTTGGATAACCGACCGACAGGTCGTGGGTCGTGTTGCCGTATGTTGTAGCTGCCATGTTTCTCAATGTGTCCGGATAGTTGCGTCAGATTCGCAACCTGTCACACTGGGACTCAACATAAACATGCGGAAAGCGGTGTGTAGCAAGCACCTCTGCCAATCACTCTCGAGCGACTACGGCATGAGTTTCGCGTAACTTACTACTGTGTCGCCACAACTGTTTCAATATATACACGACTCGCTTTCAATAACTTTAGTTAGATCATCATATTATACTGAAGGCTGTTATATGAAAGTTTGTCGTCGTTAAAAGAAGACATTAGAGATAAGTTCGAAGTCGTCGAGTCGACTTTAAAGTCGTAACATTAAATTAAATGACTTCTAGTCTTAGCTGATGTGACTGTGACGCATACGTTGGTTTAATGTTTTATCTTTAACTTCAACTGTCCTATATTATATTTAATCAGAATTTCATCACAAATACGAGGCATCTGTTTTATTTTACATACATCTTTTTGTAAATATTTATAAAAAAGTTATACTCAAGTCAAGTACACAAGACCATAGATCAACCTAAACTATTTGGACTTTGTATTGTCCTTATGTTGTACAGCATAGGTTTGATATTGCACTTGTGATGTGAAGCTTTATGTGAGGCCGTCTGTATCGACTCGTATCAATTGTTTTGATAAACACTTAAATGTATACGGAATAGAAAAAAAAATGTTACAACGAATACCAGTGGTATCGTTATATCGGAATAAATCGATTATCTGCGGATTTTTATACTCACTGACCGATAACTTCAAAGATACTGGTAATTTTTTAACTGCTTACCTGTAACAAAAAAAAAAAATACAATTAGAATAATCTTTCTATTATCTAAAATGTCTGAAAATAAACACAGACAAATAAACACAGCTATTGCAAAAAGTTGCCCCGTAGTACGCTCATGTCTTAATTATCTTATTTTATCTATAGGAAAACTTAATCTAAACTCGAATATCTTCAATAGCTTAAAAATTCATATGATTGTATACTGTTTTTGCATTGACAAACTTGCACGCGTTCCATTAGTAATTTAGATTCGTGTATATGTATCCGGTATTCTATACAATACCTAAGCAATGTACAGATTACCTAAACGTGTAGGTAATGTATGAAACATTATTTATTTGATACTTCGCCTCGGCGTTGTATATAATTCCGAACGCGCAGCGGGTAATATGTGTAAAAGACAAACACAGGCCTCAGGTATTTTATTAGTTGTATAGTATATCAGAATTTTACAGATTTCCGAAACGTATAAAGTAGGTGGAATACAATTTGTTCATTATGTATGTTTGTACTGAAATCCTATTGATAAAACTGTTTGTATTCCGTTTGTAAACCAAATAAATATATAAAAAGCATTGTTTTGACGACCTCGGTGGCGCAGTGGTGTAAACAGCCGACTGCTATGCTAGAGGTTCCGGGTTCGAACCCCGGCGGGCGCGGGACTTTGTGTTATTTGCAAGACGCATTGTTTCGCTTACCGGTCTTGGATGTTGTATTCTTATCTATTTAGTATATAGCATAGCGTTGCTTAGTTCCTGTGACACAAGTTCTTACGATACTTACTACAGGGCTGAGTCAATGTGTGTGTCGTGATGTGGTTATTATTATTATTATTATTATGTGTTTTCGAAACTACTAAACTTCGAAATTTTTCAATGATGTTCATTTTAAATCAACTATTGTTTGATAGATACACAGTCCCATATAAAATTTCAGTTAAAAATGGTATCAAATTTAAATAAAGACAGAGATATAGACTGTTCTTTTACAAAATAAACACAAATTAAAGCAAATTCAATCTTAAGAACAGTTTAGTAAGATTTATCAATCGATCTTACAAATTTTTTTAACAAATATCCATAGAAAAAGTCCTCCCAAATGTTCGATTTGGAGAACATTTGATGAGGACAATTTCTGGCACTTGATTATGAATTTGTAGAATAATAGATCGATATTCTAAATATATAGTAGTATATAGTATATAGTAGTATAGTAGACAGATGATGATTATGAAGGATATTGCTAAAACTTTGCTAAAACATCTCAAGCTTTTTAAGTCGCTAACCCAAGAGAAAGGTATGTTGAGCCCAAACTTAAGCAACTGAAATCCAATAGTCAAGCCTACGTCCTTGTAAACTTGTAAATCTCTCTGACATACCTAGTAACCCTGACATGGCCATTTTGGAGAGCTCATTGATATGCAAACAGTACCAGATAATCCAACTTCAGCCGAAAGGCCGTTGCTATCTGTACAATCAAAAAGCTTGCACGGCATACCACCACGCTATGGTTCTGCTGGATCCCAATCAGATACTAACCTAAAACTGGCTTTTGCCCGCAACTTCGTCCGCGTAGATGTCGAAAATGGTTCTATAAAGATTTTTAATTACGTTATCTATCGTTAAATTTTGAACGATTCACACAATATCTTTATAAATTATAGTCTGTGTGTTATTGTAACGTATAAGCTATATTATTGTAAAATTTCATTAAAATCCATTTAGTTTTTGCGTGAAAAAAGTAACAAACCAAGAGACTCACAACAGTTATTGTCTAAAAATTACTAGAAAATTAAAATATTATAGGAAGATAGTTAAGAGGTAGGAGAATCTAGAAAAATATCGTAACTGCCTATCGACGGACAGCCAAAACTACGTCCAGAGAAGTAAATTCGACACAGTTTGTAGGTAGACGACCTGACCTATGAAAGTGTACTTGTGTGTAACTTTAATCCTGAAGAACAATGCCTAAACTCTTACATAAAGATTGAATCGAAACAGAATCAGGTTGTCTATAATGGTATTTTATTTTTCGAGAAAGTTCTATTACTAATGGTAAAAAATCGCCTTTGATATTCAGATTTCAATCGATAAAATAAGTTTGGAAATGCATTTGACTCCTGCACGCAAGCTTACGAAGCTTATTTGGAACAATGATGTTGCCTTGTGGAAGTAAAACATGTTGCCTTATATATTTGCCGAAATAGTAATTTATTAGTTTTTAGTAAATCATTTAGTTTAGAAAATAGCATGCTTAGTTTGGGGATAATGCAAATCGTGTTATATTCATGTTCAGTGAAATTCAAATAAAACTGTCACTGAAATTAAATTTATAAATAAAACGATTATTTTTTTAATGTCAAATCTGAAGAATGACTTGATTATCTTCGTCAAAAAACGTTGTTTGCTTGGTCGGTGGTGCTGCTCCCTAGCGTGATAAAATTGTAACCATATTTAATCGGATATATCTCATGTACGATTTGTTGGGTAACAATTTAAATATTCATTATTGTTGTTTCATTTCTTGTTAATTTGTTAATTGTTATCTGGTTGTGTGCTTATTCTTAATAAATAAATAAACCATGTAACAAAATTAACATAGCAACCAAGACAAAAAAACAAAACTATACATCTGTCTTAAAACGGGAGTCCATTCGTGCTTGCGTCAACAATTCCTAATATATTATTTTCATAGGATTACACGAACACATTAACAGTATATTTCATAATAGGAGCCGTTGTGTACTTGCATCAATAATTCCTAATATATTATTTTAATACAGAATATCTATGACGTGACAACTACCCTTTTAATCCCGCTGTAAGGTATAAAGAAGTAATCCGTAATGAAAGCGGAAGTTTGAAATGTAAATTCTAAATTACCACTAGATACGGTTTAGATTCCTGTGCAAGTTTATCGTGAACTAAATACTGTATGACCTGTTTTCACATCGGGAATATTATTTTTTATTATTTATACCGGACAAGCTACTCGTAATATATATTCGGCATCGCTTAAAATTTAAAATAAATTCCTATTTTATTTTAAAATGGCTCGTTCACACGTCGGCAAAAGAATTGGTGCATTAAGCTCCTATTTCTTGAACATTGTATTAAATATGTAGTTAAAATAGCGTCCATGACTGTTCCCTCATAACATCTCAGGGATAAGGAGGCAGCTGAAAATCAGCGTCGCTCGAATATATATGTTCGGGCAGCATAAAGCTGAGCTGTTTTCCTTTTACCTTTTTTTGTACCTTATTTTTGGCAATAAATATATTAATATTAGTATTATAAAATTATTGGACTAGCAATACTTCACTATTAGACTTATTTTTTCAGGTAGAAAATAAATTACGTCTGCCACACCAGGGATCTAAGTCTTTAACTTTTTCTTATTACTTAATCCTAAAATTAGGGTTGAATTTCAAATAATCGTTGAATCAATCGCTTCGAATAAAAAATAGAAATAGTGATTTATTCAGAACTGTAAACTCGCGACCCTCTTTATCTCGGAAACCCCTTGACCAATTGAAGTCATATTCAAACTTAAAAATTATTTTTGCTTCATTAACCCGTCTACCAAATTTCATGACGATCCAATCAACAATGCTCGAGTTATCGTCGGACAAACATTAATACATACATACAAATATACGAACGCCGAATTGCTCCAGAATACTCTGAGAACTTAACTCACATCGCCCGCTCGTTCAATAAAAGACTACGAGTATAATATTAATAATTAATAATATTTAATAATAATAATAAAAAATCGCTGTACATTAATTTCATTGTACTGCACATGGTACTACATTAATATAATTGTAGATACTCTAATAATGTAAACTACACCCGTGTTATATGAACCTCTTGAGGGAATATACGTGAGACACGGTAGATATGTAATGGTAGAACACATGACGTGATCATGTGTAGTTTTTGCCACCTTGTTACCGCCACTAAACTGATTTTCGAACATTTTCTGTTTTATGTATTGTAGTAATTCTATGTTGAGTTGAATTTAAATGTATGATCCTGTCTGCGTAGTATTATAAAACAGCTAGGATTTGGACTAAAAAACAGCTGGGGTTGAAACCATACTCAAATGTCAAATGTCATAACAACAGGCAGTTTCCCGCCAAAACGAATGCGTTTTCGGGCTTGAACTAACTAGAAATAGTCCTGGAATTATAAGATCTGGCTTTAGTCTATGTTTTATAATAAGGCAGTTTGACGCTCACGAAGCTTATAATGTCAGATCACCCTATTGAGACTTAATGAAGTCATAGTGCCATAATAGTCCTTTTTAATGGATTTATTCGTGAAATATATTTTTAAATCTGATAGGCGGTTTTGAAGATTACAACATAAACTCACGCCGTAATCCCTCGATAGGGGTCGGCAGAGGTGTTAAACACCGCATTTCGCATGTTAATGTTGAGTCCTAGTGTGACAGGTTGCGAAACTGTCGCCACTATCACAATGAGTTAAAAAGCTGCCAGCTTCCATGTCCGGCAACCCGCGACTCGAACCCTCGATCTGTCGGGTCGGATTGGTCGGTTGACCAAGACACGAAACAAACTGAGCTGCCACGTCCTTAACGTGAAAGATCATCTTTCAATGAAATTATTTTATAATATAGTAGTATTTTTTTCTGGAACAAGACAATAAGATTATATAAAGCTGGTAATCTAGCAAACAAGTCTACACTGCAAACACTTGTTAAATACGATTCCTTTCGTACGTGGTGCATTCCCAAGTTTGTGGATTAGATTGGAATTAGTTTAACGGTTTGTATTTAACTAGATTAAGCTTGTCTTCACTATTTTCTCGCTTAAATCAGATTGAGAGCAGCTTTACTTTAACGAGAATACATCTTTATTACTATATTTAAGGGATTCACAGACATGCAGTGTCACAAACACTTTACAGATAATACAGCCTAAAACATTTTAAGGGTATTTTAATATACTACACTCACAGAGGGAGTAGAGGTTCACAGATAGCCGCTATATATACGCAAACGCATTCCCCGATTTGTGTATAATATCTTAATCGCGATAATATAGCGCACGATTGTGAACTCCCTTATTAAAGAGAAAGAAAAAGAGAGATTTGTGCGAGAGAGATAGAGATATCAAGCTTTAGAGTGTACACTTCCAATTTGTAGTTTGCCGAGTGTCGGGCAATGAGTTGTGTACTTGCAGAATTTATTCGACCAACTTAATTGATTGGTTTCCAGCCGCAGACTAGTGCGATTTAGTTGGTGACAGTATTGGCAGTACTGTGATTTTTGCGCAAAATATTGTATATTCTACGAGCTTGCATAGGGTATCCACTCTCATATTACAACCCCCACTGCGCATTTCAATTGCTGTCTCCGCTTTGCTGGGAGAGAAGTCTGAAACCGCTTTCTTACTACCTCCTATTACTTCTGATTAAGTTCGTTGCGGATCCCAAAACAGCCGGTAGGGTCCGGGCACAGCCTGTGCGTCATTGCACAGCTACATTATTCGTTGATTATTCGATCAAAGGACGCCACTGTTGATCCTGATAAACAGGAGTTTCAGTGGCGGGACAGAGTTGCGGGTGTGCCCCGAAAAAAAAAACCCCGCGTGGTCCTCAAACTTTTGGCTGGCCAGGCCACAAATACATTTCAACCATAGAGACACGGGCCGCAAACAGCACCTCCCCCCCTCCAGACTACTAACATTTTGGGAGGTATCCATTTGAGTAGGTCTAAAGCTTCTCTAATTTAAAGATGTTGACAGTAAATTTGATTCTCTTGGCGAACCTTACGTTGAGGAGACTTGGCCTAAAACGTTGGTTGTGAAACATTTGGTCTCAGGTTTGGATCTCGGCTCGGACAGATATTTGCTCTGGAGTTATGTTTACGGTCTCTTAAATTAAGACAAAGTATGTAGTTATTATTACCCATAGCACAAGTCTAGTCTGGGACTACAATTGTATACATTTTATAAAAATAGAATAAAAGTTCAAGCAAAATGTTTCCTACAAAGTTTCTCGTCAGTAGCAACCCTATTCAAGTACAAAGTCGTGGAAACATCGTCAAATCAGATAATTAACTGTAATGTAGAATTAACAAGGAACCCCAAGACAGTTAAAAGGGTCTTTGCAATTCGTTTTAAATTACTACTGGAGCTTTTTCTAGAAATTTCCTCTTAGCTTTTCGACACCGTGTTACTGAAGATCTATTATTACTGGGAAAACTTTGGCTGGTTTTTTCTGTGTCATAAAAGTTAGTATTTGGTTACAGAAACGCCATAGACGTGTTATTTCGACTAATTTGTTAAAAAAATTGTTATTGAACTCGACAGCAGAAAGTTTTTTTCGTTTTCATTTTAACATCTTTTTTTTTATTCAAGACCAGGCAGGCATTTGACCCCAAACCCGCCTGCTGTTAAGCGGTGACATCACACAAAACTCACGCCGCAATCTCTCCAGAGGGGTTGGCGGGGGTGTTTAACACCGCATGTCCCAGGTGTATGTTTGGTCCCAGTGTGTCAGGTTGCGAATCTGTCGTCACTTTCCGGGCACATTGAGAAACATGGCAGCTATAACTTACGGCAACCCGATACTCGAACCCTCGACCTGTCGTGTCGGTCGATTAACCAAGGAGCGTAACAAACTAAGCTACCGCGTCCTCCATTTTTTCATTATTATCCTTTTTATAACTATGGTAAAAAAGTTAAGGCACTGAGTATGAATATTTTAGTAGACATCAAATTGCTTTTACTGTAAAATTAATAAATAAAATAAAAAGTACTCTGCGAGACATAAATCTGCGAAATAATCTGCTAAAATCCGGCTCGAAGGACCACTCGTCAGCTCTTTACTGCCTTCTACTTATATTTATTTTCCACAACTTCAACCACAAAATAAAATATGATTTAAAGAGAAATGTTTCTGTACTAACTCAAATAACAGACTATAATTTTTTTGTTATTTGGTTTCTATCAGTCTATGTTCAAATTGGCAGATGACATAATGTGTTTTCGCCAAAATAATAAAGATCTAGTTTTACAAGTTCAACATTTTCTTGAATTATTTCTTTATTGTTGATGAAACAAAAGGTATATCTTTCAGAGTTTTAACTTAAATACTTTATTTATTTTCATACAAAGCTTCTTGTCGACAAAAATCGATACGAACTGGAACTCTTTCGTAGAATTTTGAATAGATAATGTCCCAGTTAGGCCTCGTTTATTGTAAAGATTCAGTTACCATGGCAACTTAGGCGAACTTAAAAAAGTAGTGTTGCGTGCCAGCTCTAGTTCCATATCTTGATAACGTAAATACCATGGTTTATGTAACAAAAGGCTCATGAATATAATGACGTTGTCTGCGTTGAAGGATCGGATTTGTTCAAAGAGATACGATTAACTATGTACTGAAACCAGCATGAATAAAGAGGCAAAAGTAAGGCACAGTTAAATAATAAATGATTTGTTTTATCGATTAAACTTGATTTTGGCTGTAATAAAATTAAGTTCGTTCATTTAATGTCACTGTGGACTATTAAGCGATACTATTTTTTCCATACTGTTCAACTAAAAAAACTTTTAAAAGAGGATATATCTTTTACCTTATTTTGTAACGCATGGTAAAAAATTGTTTAATACTTACTCAACATTAATTAGCCTAACTACAGATTTTGAATTAAAAAAATCCTGCCACACTCTAAAACCTTAAACAATTCTCGAAAAGTATCTTATTAAAACACCTGTTTTTTTTCAATTACATAAACGTCAGTGCCTCAATCCACCGCTTCATTTGCTCTATTCCATGCTAAGGTTATTGGATTTGGTGGATTATCGACCTGCATTTATTTTTAGAACTCAAGCGTTTGCTCGGTTGGTTCCAAAGGTAATCCTATTAGTTTCCCTACAGTTTACTGATTTCTTTGTCTTATCTTGACAATACTTTTTTTTTCTTAAAATCAACATAATTGATAATATGTAAACCTACATTCGGACATAATCGTATTTAGGCTTAGTTTTGTGTGTATTTCCCAACTTTATTATATTTAGTAAAATGTGACGTTTGGATATTTGATTACATTCGTTTTGCTTTGTATCAAAAAAATAATCATCGCAAAATTTTATTTTAAATGTCCTCGATAAGCACGATTTTGATATTACTGTAAAATAAGAAAAAAAAAACTTAAAAAGTATTTGAATTTTCTCCTTTTTAAGGAAATTCTCACAAATCAAAGTCTATAAATTCATTTTAGAAGTTCCTTCTTTTAATGATACCAATAATGAACTTGAAATGAATATTTCTATTGATATGTAGTGCTGTTACATCACACACGTTTATAAAAGATGAACTTCAACTCTTGTAATTTACTATGTAGTTTGCAGTTCTACATAAACGTGACTTTATGAGAAAGGAAGTACTTAAAAATGGCATATAAAGCTTGGGGCATAATGAGATTTAAAATTCCTAATAATGCTTCAGAAAAAAAAAACAATTCATCTTCAAGATAGATTTGAGTGTTTACATACTTTGTTTTAATGAGATATGTTCATGGTTGTCAGTTTTATGTTGGCCATGTTTGTTTTTTTATTATTTGTAATCTGTCCACTGGTTTATCTCCAAATAAAGAAATAAGATGAACCTGGAACTGAAACTCATTATTTGCAAGATGCAACATCTCGCTCACTGGTATTTAATTTAATTTTCGTACTTATTTTTTCGATGTTGAATATCCCATATCGTTTTTCGGTTCCTGCGATACTGAATTCTATTTAACGCAGGGTCGAGTCAATGAATAAATTGTATTGTGGTTATTGTGTACTTTTTATCAGTTAATTTTTTCAATAAATCAGATTGGATTTACATTAAGATGATTAGCAACAATGTGACCAGATAGTTAAAAATGTTCAAATTTTTGTAAATTTTTCAGATGTCATCATTTTCAAAGATTTCTTGAGCAAACAACAATTTATGTTAAATAGAACTTTGGTCAGGAATTTAAAAAAGTCTGCGGCATAAGAATTGTTTTAACAAATAATTTTACTCATAGCTTCTATTAAATTGTACAAAAAAAAAAGATAATATTAGTAATATTATAAATCCATAATTTTAGAGGACGTAGAGAAAGTAGGACGTAGAGAGGAGTTCACAGTGTGCCTCCGCCTTTACCCAGGTGTTGAATGACGTGATAGACCCGGATTCCAGACCGGATATACCGACCCGGATGAAATACATAACCGTGGAGTTTTATCCGCCTGTATTTCCCAAGCAAACGACCGTTCGTATTTCTGCGTGCCGCTCAAATTGAATGTGTTTTAGGCTGATGTACGGCGATGTCGACGCTAGGTATATCCAAAAGTCAGCTTATTTCATACTGCTATCTGCCTTTTTGTTGAGTTTCGTATTTCGGGATCAATGTTTGTAAGGAGAAAAATAAATTGTATTTTATATATCTAAAAAACCGAAAGTTTTATAATTTACGTTACGTTAACAATAGTAATGCAGTTGGCAAATAAGTTTCCACTGATATTGCACAATAAATATTATTACAAAAAATTATTTATTATACCTATTTTTTTTATCAGTAAAGAAAGAGCTTAAGCTACGGAAACCTAAAGGAAACCCTCACCTAATAAACAGGTGACATTGTAAAAAGCTGCAGGTAAAGTGCTTGAATGAGAGTCTTTGAAGAAGCAATAAAAGCAAGATGGCCGAATCGTTCAAGATAAAAGTTCCCTTTGATAAACAGAATTTACTTGTCATAAAACAAAGGGTTATTCTTATCGAGGCTTATGTTTTATGATATTGTTATGTCAGTAAAACATGAGTTACAGTAAACCACTTGTTTATGTTCATTGCCGGTCCGTCGAGGCCATTTTTTTAAAGAATTTAAACTGATTCTTGAACGGCAAGTTGCACTTCTGCCAACGCCGTATTGTATAGTACAAAATACTTCACAAGGGTATACGGCGTGAGTTTATGTTATATGTAAAACTGAATTTTTCCTGGTTAAAGATTTGAAATTAAATATAGGTTAATATTTCATGTGGTATAACTTGTGGACTTAAAAGTACATTTAATAAAAGGCATAAAATATAGCCCTGCCGTTAGACTGGGGTAATCTAAATTACGAGATTAATTGGGCTACAAACCTGAAAAATAAATCATGGAAAACATATTTCAATTTAGACCTGTTTCGGAAAGATTTATTAACATAGCATTTTCACATAATATTAATCATCGTAAAATATTACTGTCTTTGCAGGTATTCTTATATAATGGTGTTTTAAATATCATTTTATGAAATAACAGAAACATAGTAGTGTTTAGGTGCATTTGTTATGTTTAAACATTAACTTTTTAGAATATCGTGACTTCCGCTGACATGACGGTGAGATGTGGCACGGTTACTAAGCGACCGTTTGGTAGAAGCTCTGATTTATTTTGAAATTAAACATGACCTCTGTGGCTTGGTGTAAACAGCCGACTGCTGCGAAAGAAGTTAAGGGTTCCAATCCCTGAGTGGACGGAACTTAGTGTTAT
The DNA here is from genome assembly GCA_949316135.1 of Choreutis nemorana. Taxonomy (NCBI): domain Eukaryota; kingdom Metazoa; phylum Arthropoda; class Insecta; order Lepidoptera; family Choreutidae; genus Choreutis; species Choreutis nemorana. The sequence goes on along the minus strand of OX438620.1, from coordinate 4,582,531 downwards.
TTGCAAGACGCATTGTTTCGCTTACCAGTTTTGGATTTAGTATTCTTATGTATATAGTTTATACCATATCATTGCTTAGTTTCTGTGACACAAGTTCTGAAGATACTCAGGGCTGAGTCTATGTGTGATGTGGTTTATTATTATTATTAAAGGTGATAAGTGAATGCTTTAAATATGAATCTGTTACTGGGCTTTCGTCTACGTTACTATTGAAACGTAATTTTTTGTCACTTTCTGCTCAAACATCGGTACCTAATCTCTGGAACCAAATAATAGATAGATGATAGGGAACTCCTCTTCATGTGCGATGCCGACTCGAACTTTGTTGGTTTTTATGTACTCTACTATTTAGCTTGAAATTCTTTGATTCAAAAAAAGAAGTTAAAGTTCAAAATCCTCTATTATTAACAAAAACGTTAGCATTTACCGTCCTATATCACGTACTGGATCTCAAAGGCAAATTAAGTTTTGTTCGAAAATGACTTGTAATAAGTAAATTGTTTACAAATTTGAGTTTCAAAGGAAATAAACAAGTCCATAAACATTTTATGGAGCGAAGATCAAAGGTTGAGATGGAGATGTTATTTTTAAAACGCGTCAGGTGTTATTGGAACAGATGTTCAAGTGTTTTTAAAGAATATTATGAGGTTCGAGTGTTACAAGAATCTGTTATTATTTCAGAAAAATATTTTTGTAAAGAATTGCGGAGAAGAGAAACAGGATAAACATTTTCAATCTTTGCGTATTTTATAAATTTCAATTACTTTATTTTTTCTTTTTAATATCAGTATAGATTACATGCATACATACATATACAAAGAATTAAAATGTAATAATTCTCGCGTATCATTTATACTTGCTTCATTAGCGTATTAGGTAAATGTAGAAAATGAAATTATCCTGATTAGAATTCGAAAACCATTCATATTATTTATAATCTTACAAAAAATATATCAGAAACGTATTCAAGTTTAAACTGCTAGAATTTTCTAATAATTTTGATCTATCCCAGTTCGTAAACTTCGATAGAAAAGTTCCATCAAAAAATACCTCCACACAAATGCTACCATTATTTCTTTCACGGAAAGCGTTCAAAGCACGTATGAATATGAAAATGGCCGCTATGATTTTCACTTCATATAGAAATTCCGACCTTTGCGTTTGTTGAACCGTTTAATAAACTTTGAAACCTTTTTCCCGGCAACTAGGTCCCCGACCAGGCTGCCATTTTGAAAACACAATGGCGGATGACTCGCCAGTGCCCGCGCAAACGTTGATTTATAGAGTTATTTACGGAAAACATTTCAGCTTCAATAATAATTTTTGGCACAAACATTACAATAAAGTTTGTTGGTACAAGAAGAAGTTTGAGAATTAAAAGTTTTAAATCCTTTTAGAAATACAAGGACTTGTTGTTTGTTCAATTCTTTATTGTAATAAAGCCTGTAGGAATACAGCATTTTTATTTATTCACGTATTTAGTATTTGTTGCTATAGCGGCAATAGAAGTAGACATTCTTTGAAAACTTCTAGGATCTAGTTATTATGGTTCATGAGATACAGCCCGCTGACAGACAGACGGACAGCGGTGGATTAGTAATAGAGTCCCGTTTTTTATCCTTTGGTATGGAACTTTAAAAAGAGACAGTGGCTCTCTCTTTCAAAACTGGCAAACCCTTTCCAATTACGATACAACTTTGTTTCCTTTCTTCGCCATATTTAGTTCTCAACTACTTTCATCTTCATAGTTTGACGTTTAATTATTGGAGTTTTACCTTTAGCCTACTAGTACAGACTAGTTATATGTGATGCATTGTTTTTTAGAAATTGACAAGTCTAACTGAACTATTTGCCTCCGTTCACTGGGTTTCCATAGGATCCAATAGGTCATAGGTCAATTTTTTCTCCATCTGGCTCCCATGGGATCCTGCGTATTTTTTTCTACATCTGGCTCTCATGGGATCCGGACATTTTTTATTTCTCATAATTTAACTGAAAATAATGTTGAAACCAAAAAAAGCGTTCGCTATTTTTGCGTAACTCAATAGGAATTTAGGTGAAAATTGTTGAAGGATCTTTGCGAGTGACTGTACAGGAATAATGGATAAAGTTCAGGATTGAATGAAATGTAGGTAGATCCCGTGTTTGATTGAGTATTGTTTTCATCTTGTTCAATGCGGTATCAGTTTTCTCGTTTATGTCACATTTAAACGGAATAGCTACATAAATCACGTTTATAAAATAACAGTGCTCTTCTTATGTTTTTATATATCTCCTATATATGTGTATATTATTATCGATGTGAAAGTATGGACGTTAAGATGTTTGATACTCAGTCACGCAAAAACGGGTGAAGGGATTTGGCTTAAATTTGGCACACGCATTACTTATCTCCGTGATTAACATTATTTCTGAAGTATAAAAATTAAAACAAAACTGACGAAGACCCGGGAAAAAATTTGTTAAGCTAGAGTTCCGCTGACTTTGTTATGAAGACACAGTTTAAAATGTAACATGAACTCATTGTTTCATACAGCTGTATTCAACCTTTTTTGATCGCGGGCCACAAACAGGGAACATATTTTTGACTTTCATTTCAAAAAGTACTGAATTTAAAGTATTTTATGGTGACAAAATTTGTAAAAAACAATATTTTCTTTACAAAGTTTCTCTGCGTTAAATTTGTAGCTCTAAGTGAGCCAATCTCAAAGGCCCGGCGGTCCGCATGCGCTATGCATCATTGGTTTTATATGATTTAGCAAATATTTTGGTGCTCAGCAAGTACTGAGTTTAAGCAATTCAAATAGTTTAAAAACTGTGCCTGAGCAATGTGTAACTATGGTCTTACCTCCAGTTTTTGAATTGCAACTTTGGAAACATCTCAATCTGTAGGTACTCATCAAAATTTTTCATTTTGAATTTAGCTGAAATAAAAAGTAGAGAAGATGAAAAGAAGAATACTCGTACAAGTTAAGTCGTTTCCAAGTAAGATTTTCACTTTAGAATCCTGCTGTTAGTTTGAAATGAATAAAGGTAGAAGTAGTCTGACCTTAAAGAAGATTCTCAGCTACTTAAGGGCTTCCACAATGTCTTGAGTAATATATTTTCTGACGGGAACTTTGAGGCGTTCGGAAGTTTTATGAAAGGTTGAGATGAATATCCTGCAGTTTAATATAAAATGTCTGCGTCGTACAAAGGGCCTTTTTGTTTAGGGTTCCCTACATAAAGGGTGAAAATTGGGACCCTATTACTAAGCTTGCGCTGTCCGTCCATCCGTCTGTTACCGGTCTTTATCTCATCGTCCATAATAGCTAGATTCCTGAAATTTTCAGAGAATGCCTATTTCTATTCCCACAAAAAAATATATTTTAAGATTTACTTTTTTGCTTAAAAGTAGGTGTTGCTTATTTTGTACAATGGTATGGAACTCTTCATGTGCAAACCCGACTCACACTTAGCACATTTTTCAAAAATGTATGGTTCAGTTGTGCTGATTTTGATAATTTTAATTTTATTTGTTGTTTTTTTTTTTGTTCGGTAAATTGTATATAGAATTTAAGTTTAAAACAATTGCTATATTCTATCCCATTTGAATGAAACAAGTAAATATAATTTTTAACAAATTTAGAAAAAAAAATCTTAACCTCAACGAAATACAAAATTTGCTTTAAAACAACCAACGAGTAAAAAAGCTATCGAGTAAAAAACCACAGAACATGTTATTAATGAATATTTCCAACGAAAATGCTGAGTCCGCTGAATTAATATACAGTTTCGAGAACTCGTGTAAACGCCCTTATGTTGGGGTGAATTAAAAAAAGGAAATATGGAGGTCGGGAAACAAAAAGTTTCGTACAAAAAGCAATTTCACTTGCTCCGTCCATCGGGGACAGAGCTGTTTCAGAAATTTGTCGTTGCGTAGATATATGTGCATAGTATTAGATATATGAAAAATGCATACCTACATATGTAGTCTAACGGATAGTTAAAAAATATAATGAAGCTCGAGAACAGAATGTTCCATTTTACAATATAATACGTTAAGTTTAAAAAACGATGTTCCTTTCAAATCTATTGTTACACCGTTTTCTTAACTTAATAATAACATTTATTTAAATAAAAATGCACTTAAAATATAGATTAAGTAATAAACACAATCAGATATACAATAATTTTTGAGATTTATAAATGAGTTTGACTTTGAGGTAAATGTTTGTTTGTGTAGTATTATTCTTGAACCCTTAAAACTACCTTACCTTACTACCTTAGTTAGCTACTTTTGTCACTAAGAGTCTCAGCGTTATTGATAATAACTACAACATACAAATTGATTCAGCCCTGCAGTAAAATTATATAATTTTGAGTCTCAGGTGCTAAGCAGCGATACGGTGACTACAAGCCTTTACTTAGTTCCCGGCAATTAACATTAAAATGAATACATGTTCTAATATGATTTGTTTAAAAACAACTTGAGGTATAATTTAAAGCTAAATATTTAAACAGCTGCGTTCGTTGGTAGGAGTTAGGGTTGAATGTTTAAGTCAATAAGGTTTCTGTTTACTTTGAATTAAATCTTTGTTATGACAGTTGACCTTATCAGTAAAATAATAAGCCAGGAGTTTAATTAATGACTTATTATTAAATGTTAATATTCTTGTTGAACCACTTCTGTTTCGTTTGGGGAAACTTCAGACGAACTTTCATGTCTGATTAGGGGTTGAATTTGGAAAAATCTTGTTTTGAGATGACGATTCTTTGGCAACAGACTGCTACGCTAGAGGATCTGGGTTTGAATCCCAGCGTGTGCGGAACTTTGAGTTATTTGCAAGACGCGTTGTTTCGCTTAGCGCCCTTGGATGTAGTATTCTTATCTATGTAGTTTATTTACAATACCATATCGTTATTGCAGGGCTGAGTCAATGTATCATGATGTGGTACTATTATTATTACACTTTCTTACGGGTCGCGGGATCGAGTATCGTGTTGCCGTTAGGTATAGCTGCCATGTTCCACATTGTGCTCGGACAGTGGCGACTGATTCGCAAGCTGTCACACTCAGACTTAACATAACCTCCGCCAACCTCACTCGAGGGATTAATGACGGCGTGAGTTTGTGTTTATGTGTGTTTCTTACGAGTTTAAATTGGACTTTGAAATATCAGCTTTCTTTTCAAAAGCTATCTATCTTTCAACCCCTAATTTACTCGCTTAGATTTCGAAAACAAAATCGGTTTTCGAATTTCACGATTTATTAGTGAGTGGTAATTTGATTTTTACATTAAACGAAATATTTAATAATTATAATCATATTATTTGTTTTTTAAATATTAAACTGTATCCTAATTGCAAAATTCCGCAGTCTTTACCTATTGCGGTATAGATTTAAGATGGCAGACAGGAAGCAACAAAAATTTTCTTCAGGATTTGTTGGGTTTATATTTTTGGGGAAGTTTCAATTTTATTATTCTGATAAAATGGGTCTGCGGAAAGTGGATTTTTCTTTGCTTACATTTTTTATGTATAACAAGCAAGTACTTCGCCACAATTTTACCTTGTTTCGAGTGGTTTATCTTGACCTTCATTTAAATATGAAACTGTATAACATGGATTAAAATTAAGGATTCTCCTCCGTAGATCACCAGTGTAAATTGGTGGTAAATTTAATAATTCAAAAGAGCTAATTACAGTTATTGAATAAAAAAATTTGGCTTCAGCTTAAGACGTAAAAAGCATGATGTTATGTGAGTGACTGATTGAATCTTTATTTTTATAGAGTAATTATTATAAAATAATTATTAATAACTTTATTTTTCATCAGAATAAACACCACACTTAAATTTTAAAACAATAATAATGATAACCACATAACATCACGCACATGACCGGCACGTTGAGATTAATTAATCTTGTGTCGCAGGTGCTAAGCCATAGTGACTTACAAAGTCCGGTAAGTTAATGTCTTGCAAATAACACAATGTTCCGCCCCCGCCGGGATTCGAACCCGAAATCACTAGCGTAGCTGTCGGCTAATTACACCACTACGCCACCGAGGTCGTCGATATACGTAATAAAACCCATCTGCTAAATTAAAAAAAAACTACTAAAGTTTAAATAAATAAGTAAAATATATTTTAATCATGGCTCACCCACCACTCTATCTCACCATTGGAACTCGTGTTCACCATAATCAACAATAGCGTCATTTGATCAAATAATAATCAACGAAATGCAACCCCTACGCTACCAGCTGTCTTGGGACCCGCAATGAATTTAATCCGAAGAAATAGAAGGTAATATGAAACCGATTTCAGACTTCCCTCCAAACAAAGCGGAGACAGCAATTAAAACTGCCAGGGTGGCAATCGAAAAAAGTTCGCATTCGTAAAAAAGTTTGATTTTTTTTTTCCCAAGGAGACACAGTTTGTACATTCTTAGAAATTCTTAATCCAAATAATGCAATCGAACGCAACGAGTGCTACGGGCAAATATAATTCAAAGTTTTATACGGATTATTGAAATGATATTTAAAAATTAAAACTAAGTATATAATTTAGTACATAGATAATAACTTGGATCTTACTTCTTATCAAATATTTAATACCTTTAAAGGATAAACCGAGTGTTTACAAGATTATGGTTAAACGTAAGTAAAGATAATACTGGATTATCTCTTAATTATGATTGACGTCTGGCATTACTTATTTTGGTAGACCCTATTAACGTTACTCGTATATATGTGCAGGATGTCAGTCACGCAAAAACGGCTGAAAGTATTCAAATGAAATTTGGCACAAAGATAGAGTTTATCACCTTTATCAACGTGAATTATAGTGAGAAGTAAAAGGACGAGGTATTTCTCGGTTTTAGCGAAGATGTCACAACGCTACTATCCATAATCAATAATCGTATTTATTTAATGACGTCTCATGACAAATTAATACTGAACTTTATGGAACCGACTACACACGAAGTCGCATATTTTCTCACTATGTATGTATTCATATCACGATAGTATCATGTTTTGTTTGAGCGTACTATTAGTAAGTTATAAGCATTTTTCAACACTTCTGTAATTGATGTTTTATTATTATAGCAACATTTTCTTTTAGGCGGTCATTTCTTTGATACTTTGAGTGGTGCATTCTTCATTTAGTACATATAAAGGTATGTATATTTATGTATCAGTAGTAAATATCCCCTGATTTTGTTATTATCTTTTGTTATTGTCTCTTATGAATAGTCGTATTTAAGCATAAGAAAACGTAATTACAAGGAAAAAAACTTTTTTTTTTGTTCTTTTAATGTAATTACATTACATTCGAGGGCAGTAGTAAGGTGAAATGAGCAAATAAAATTACTGCGCCAGCCTATGCGTTCCTTATTAATAATTTCTAACTCATCAAAGAAAGTAGCTGGACAACCTGGTATCACGTCAAACCAAACTCAACTTTAACCTGTACGGAACACAGTCGAAATTAAGTGGGTGATTTTTGACAGATGACGGCTATTAAGCTTATGTGTGTGTCGGGAATGACGTCATAAAGTTGTATACGTATATGTTTGTATTGTATGTATCTGTTTTTGAGGGACATTTTCTCGTTATTGTGGGTCGTTGCGGGCTGCGGCAAAGGCGTCAAACTTAAGTTTAATAAAACCTTTTTGAGTTGCAGAACTCTTTTGAAATTTTCTTAGTCGTTAATTTTTTTTATCGATATGAAAGGTCAAACTAGGTTAATATCCTTACACTTGTAAAAACTAGTAAGTCATTTATTGGAAATTGTGTCCGTTTTTATTATAAAATACCAAGAAATGTAACAGAAATGTCAGATTTTAATTAAAAAGGGAATTATGTGGAGGATAAAGATATATGGAAGTAAATTAATTAGCTGCACAGGTTTATCTTATTGACAGTTGGGAGTGTAGCTAGCATTATTATGTTTAAAAATTATAGATTGTAATAGAAAATATTATATTTGAATATTGAAAAAAGCAACTACGCAGGTTTTTTGCCGGATTCTTAAGAAATAGTATTCCGAACCAGTAGTAGTAAAAAATATGACGATTTGAAAGTGCAAATTTTAAGTCTATTCGAATAAAATACATTAGACTTTGACTTTGAATGATTAGTAGTTAGAAAAAAGTACATCTAGGGTTAGTGGTTAGGCTTTGTCAATACGCATTCAAACAAATGGACAAATGCACAAAAGACGAAATGATCATCAATGCAATCATCAATGTGAAACATGAAAGAAAAAACGTAAAAATAGCTTCTTTTTTCACATGAGTAACCACCAGAAAATGGAGCAATATATTATTGTAATTTTTATACACGTATTATTACGAGTAAATATATTTTTTATTAACACTTTTGAAAGCTGTTGATTCGGTGCATTAAAGTTACTTTATTAGTATTTTAAAAATTCCCTTCGTCTTGGAGACAGTTTTGACTGAACCATGAAGCAAGCAATCAAGTAAGGCCTGCAGGTGTAGGGAGCTGCTGAATTCATGTATTTAAGAGATGTCTGTTTCTAGCAATGATCTTCTAGCTGAGATGATGCTGATGATAAAAAGCGTAAGTTCTGAGATCTGTATTATTTTTGTGAGTGGAAATATTTATTTATATTAATTTATCTCACACGAAACATATACCAGTAAAGAATAATCATACATGTAGTGGTTTCCTTAAGCTATGACTGTATTATTTTAATTAAGAGGACGTAGTAGCACAGTAGTAGAAGTTTCTTGGTTAGCCGACCGACCCGAACCGACAGATCGAGGGTTAGAGTCTCGGGTTGCCGTAAGTTGCAGCTTCCATGTTTCTCATTATGCCCGGATAGTAGCGACAGACTCGCAACCTGTCACACTGGAACTTAATATAAACATGCGAAATGCGGTGGTTAACACCTCTGCCTACCCCTCTCGAGGGATTCATTACGGCGTGAGTTTATATATTATGTTAATTTGTGTATCAAGCCACTGTGAGAACTGGCCAAATGCCGGGTGCCACAGAAATCAACGCTAGATTCATTTAAAGGCCAGCACCAGGTTAAGTCTATTTCACCACGTTGTTACTCTTTACTTAATTCTGTTTTCTTTCATTCTTCTCTCTTAGGCGCAGGATTTATAGAAGAGACCTTCGCCAGGAGACGTCGAGCAGACGGATTATAAAAACATAAAGTAAACCTCAGTTACAAAGCTCTGGGTAATTTTGGCTGAGAAGAGTGGCGCGTAGTCTGGTGGTGATAGCATCAATCTTTGGAGGAGCGGGAGTGCTTTCTCTCTGCCAAAAGTGTTTTGTTACTAAGGTTTACTTGTTGTTTTTTTAATATCCGCCCGCGCCAAGCCAACTGACGACACCACTTCTGCCTAAACCACGACTTATGTTCACCATAACATAAAAGTCTTGCACAGTGGGAATCTTTGTTTTTCTAATAAAATCCTCCATTAGTAGGACCTGTGTCACGTCTCGTCGTGTCACGTCACTACGGGAGGTGACATTTTCATTAATAAAACAGATTACCGAGGAGAGTGTGTGCTCCATTTATTAAAATCTGTCAGGTGGTGAGATTAATAAGGATTACGTGGAAATAAAGGTAGGGCTACACAACTTAAATATAAAAGACGTGTGTATGTATGTTTTTTTCTTTTTACGTTTTTGTTAATAAATCTTACGAACAATTATTTTTGATACCAACCATTTGGTGATTTCACATTTTTTTTCACAATTAAGTAGAAAATGTCGGCCTTGCTTCCTAGATTTTGACAGACAGCAAATGATTGAGGGAAAGTCAGATTCAACTAGGAAATAATAGGTTAATTCTTTTAGAAAACCAATCAAACATGATTGGCAATTTTTTATTATTATTATAAATCTTTCACGTAACAAACTTAAGCTTAACCATGAGTTATTTCATAGAGCGAAATCGATGAACCCAGTGTAACTAGATAATGATATGATCGGCTTGACACTCCTAATTACAGTTTTATGTATTAGTAGTTTGACAATAAAGGCCAATTTTGACGAATGAACATAACAAAATCAGTCAAAATGAACCATAATCATTACATTAATACTCTATGGTCACATTAAATAATCAGTCGATTTGGTTCTGATCAAAATTTTATCGTTCTGGCTGTAGTTCATGTTAAAATGGAAAGTACATTTCGTAGATACAAATACCATTGTAACTTGAAACGGACATGAAACGGTTGGTACTACGCGAATACGAAATTTACTACGAATAAACTCATGATTAATTCTCTCTCATAATTAATAATCAATGTTTGGCAATTTAGTTTTTACTATGTAAACTGCTTTTCTTGTTCTAACGTAATTTGTAGTTGTTTATTTGTGTTCATAAATTTGTATAATATTCGTGATTTCTGAATAAATTGCCGACTCATATTTTATGTACTAGAAAATAAGTAATGAAAATATTATATAAAATAAAAATCTAATACTTTTGGCCTACATTAATTGAAATAAGTGATTCTTAGTTGATAAGCCCCAATAAATGAAGAAATTAAAGATATATATAAATTGTAAGGGGTCTTACTTAAAACTTGGCTATTTTTATACATCACGGGCAAACAAGCAGATGATTCGCCTGATGGCAAATGACACCAAATGATTGACATAACGACGCCCTTGATATCTGGAACGCCAAGAGCACCGCCCATCCGTTGCTCAAACAGACCTAAAGATGTTACCTCTCGTTCCGGTAATAACATTGGCTCTCCAATCCTTCGAACCGAAATACAGCGAACTGCTTCACGGTAGAAATATAAGAGGGTGGTGTACCAACCCAGACTAACGACATAATTTAAAATAATCCTATAAAACATTTTTTTTTAATAAAAATAAATAGTGCCTAAATGATGTTTTACGTCCCTTCTCTGCCATCACACTGTAGCAAGGGTTTATCGACCCGCTGATAGAAGGGAGGCACTGATTGTTAATTATTAATGACAAAGCTGTGATGCTCTTTATCTAAGCGAATCCGGCTTAAGGTCTGCGTAGACCAGGGACTTTAATCCGCGTGACTTTAGTATCCTTCAAACTTACAACTATATCAAATAACGCACACCACAGAATAAAAGTACATAATATACAACATCGTATTTAGGGAGTTTTGTCCTCTGCGGACAAGAGTATCTTGTATACGCAGGCTTTTAATGTTTCAGAGAAACAGTCTTATAAAATTCGATCAAAGAGGACAGATATGATATTATTTAGCACTTGTATACTTGTATTTGCCTTGTCTTATGTCGGATACAAATAACTTTTTGCTACCGTAGTTGCAATGTTTTATATTAATTCATGGGAAATCAAATTCAAAATATCTTAATTTCGTAAACATGATTAAAAACAAGCAATTGTTATGGTGATAAATCAAAGAAACTGTTCACCTGATGAAAATTGATACCACCGCCTATTGACACGACGATGCCGCTGATGTCGTGGAACGCCATGAGCACCGCCTGTTACCCATGTAGAGATAAAGATGTTACGGCTGGCTCGTTTGCCCATGGCCATGTATAAACAAGTAATTTTGAGATATCGATCTGAATAAGATATTGATGTTTTAAAAAAGCATCCTCTGATTTAAATTCTTCACTTATTTATTGCTTCATTTTAATGTAGCATACATAAAATTCGTATATTTATAATAATGATTAAAATGTGGTCCTTGTAAGGGTTAAATGCATTGTCGTCGCGACATAAATAAACTCTTCCTTTTTCATTATTTCGTCTTTGTCACCTAGATGATATTATGCCTTAAAGATATTAAAGATGTACAAATTAATCAGCTTAATTGTTACATAAATACTTTATTTTATTACATCCATGCAAAACCGTTGCACTTGTACAGTAAACTATTTTGCAGTAAATAAATAACCGTATAGAAAGGTAAAGCAAAGTATGTCGATGTATGTACCGGAAATAACTCCGTAAATAAAGTATTTTACATGAGATGCGGGTGAAATGTCAATAAAATAAAAAGGTTTTACACATTTATATTTTATAGTGGATCCAGCACTCTTAAGCTTGGTATCCACTATGCTTGCATGAAAAGTGCACCGAACAATCTGATCAGCTCAATTTAAGCTTTTTCAAATCGATATAATATTTTATAGATACTCATACCCAGCTCCATAAAAGCTTCACTCAAAAAGATGCATCAATGATAGAGACAAAGAGATAGTGCTATTAAATTTGAAATTAGCTGATATTAAGGCAAATTCGACTTTAAAACAGTACAGAAAGGTGTATCAACCGATATTACTAAAAACAAAAACAAAATTACTGACAAGTCGTTTGTTTGACATTCCATACAGAAAGTACCCAAAGTTCGATTTAGTGGAAATTTGGTGGAGACAATTTCTGTCAAAAAATTTACTCTGATTAGTTAGTGTTGAAAATGTATTGACTGACAAAAGGTCGTTTTAGGAATTGTAACGCTAAATAAAAACTCGCTGTCACTAATATAGTTGCTCATAGTACAAGATTGACTGCTTAAAACTAAATAACAAATGCGATGTAATCATATTTTATACGAAAAAAACCGACTTCTTATTTAAGCGATATCGCGCATTCGTCCGAGCGCGAAATCATTGATGCATGGGAGAATTTTGATGCTCCGATTGTATACCCAGCTTAAGGATAAAGTTTGACGGAAAGAACCCTCGAATTTTATGGTAAATCTGTTTGATTGACGCCACTAGTCGGTTCTTATGAATAATACAAAAATGAATTTCCGCGTCCTCATTTAAATTGGGTCGAAATGCCTGGTTTCATCAATTTTTGAACAGCGGCTTTCCGCTCGTCATTACATTTAAATGAGAAAGGTTTTTTGTTTTTAAATATATTTTTTACTATTCTATTGACAGTGTTCTGTAATGATAAACGCCAAAGAGGCTTATCTCGAAATATAAATTTACGATTTGTTATCATTTATCAAAATCGTTTTAAACGACGAGCAGGAATTTTAAATTTTGAAAAACATATAATATTTGTTAAATCACACAATTTTACTGAATAGTTATCCAAATAATAATAGTCAACGAATAATCGTGATATTTTGATTTTATTATTATTTAAATTTTAATATTGTAACAATTTATTTTCAAACGTTTACTGATAGTTTTTCCTAGTGTTTACAATACAAAGAGAACATAAATAAAATTGTTATTACAAAAACTATTCAAACCTACCCCTAGGAGATGCCACCCCCCTAAAGTAAGTGAACGCAAACAACCCTTATCCTTTGTTCTACTTACATGATACAACCCCTCCTAACTCCACCGTTTCAAAGTCTACTACAAAAACATTCTAGAAATATACACTCGTAAAAACAATTTAATTAATGTGGCTGTTTATTGTTCTTATGTTTTTAAATTTAAATGGACTAGTTTAAAACTAAATTGGTAATTTGTTTTTGTATTAAATCTCTGAGATTTCATTTATAAGTACAGTCAAAAAATATCCGAACTAAACGCTTAGAAAATCCTTTTATTATGCAAACTACAAAGGGTTTGAATTCTTTGCCAGCCGATGTGTTCCCTGATAAATATAACCTTGGGCTTATAGATAAGAATGAATAGGTTTCTCCTGAGTAGGCATGTTCCACCTTAGACTTCAACGCCGCTTAACATCAGGCGGGATTGGGGTCAGTTCTAAATAAAATTTAAAAAAATATTTAGCCACAATCTCATCTGATAGTACCTGACAAAGTGGCTGAAGCATGCCTAGAAAATGCCTAAAGTATTGATTTGAAGTCCAAGTCATTGTTATAGAAATGTGTCATTCTCACCAGTCACTTTTGTTTTATTCCAAAAGTTTTCAAGAGAATTCAATTTGTGACTTCCATTTCCCCCTAACCTGCCTTGTAACTGTAATCGAGTAAAAGATTCGAAATACCCATCATTGATTTGAGTGACCGACACAAGAAAAGTGGAACGAGGTCACACAGATTACACGAAAAAAAAATTTTTGTGGCAGAAACATGAACTAAAAATTTTCCTAACAATTACACGTCTACAGTATCACAACTGGCGACGTTCTGTAGATGTATCAAATAATAAGCGTGCTCATAACAGGTATGGGCGTCCGGCGGGATGATGAGGAACTAAACATTTTCATGGATTTTTTGTATGTCACGGTTGTTACTAGCGACACTGATTTTGATTTATTTTGCTTTGCTGTGATATGTCAATATTACTCGTGGTAGCAAATTGATTGGACGTGAAATATGAAAGAGACTTTGCTCTTTGCTCAAGTACTTTGTCATATCTTTGTGTAATAAACCAGAGGTCAACTAACATGGAAAAAGGTTGAAGGGTGTGACCTCTCCTGTAGTGCATAAGTTGGTTTTGATAAGACGTAAACATTCAAATAGGTTAAAGCACAATCTTAATAAATTATACAAGAATTTTATGCGAAATCCAATAATAATCTAACAATTTAAGTGTTTTTTTTGTCTAATTTTAAATCGTTTCTATTTTCAAAACATTTAAATAAATATAGGAATCAGAATTCCATTCACTGATTAATGACGAAATCTTGAAAACTACTTGACCTACTTAGCTAGGAAATGGTTTTTTTAAAATTCAACTCCTAAACAGGAAAAGTAGGGATTAAATACATTACCTGTATACCTCGTAAATACATTTTTTTTGGCCAAAACCTGTAATATGTTTTTTGGTATAAACTTTGCAACAAAGGTGTAAGGTCAACAGACATTAGCAGTTTCCACCTCGATGGACATGTGATCAATAAAAACAATGAAGCATTTCATTAGTCTCCATAAATAAAGAAATGTTAGGCAATTTTTTGCTTTTAATGTTATATTTTATTGAACGCTAATACGAGGTTTTCACAGCACGGTATTGATAAACAGATTGCCTAGGCAAAACTGAGGTCGTCTAGTTTTCTATAAATTCGATCAAACATTTCATTAATAAGTCCTTGAGATCAAACGTATTGAATTTCAAGTCCTTCATTAGTCGAGAAAATCAATTATTTCAATCAAAACAGTATAATTCCCCAAGAAAATCTAACAAAAGACAATCAGAACATCAATAATAAGATTTTTTAGTCTGATACGAAAGCAAAAATATCGTTAATTTATTTTAACAATATTATATAGTAGGAGTTTTAATAGAATATTGACGATTTAAAGTACTTATTTCAAGTCTATTTGAATAAAAATTGAGTTTATAGGAAAATGTTAAAAACAACTTATAGGTTAAAACTTCGTTAGCATAAATTCACAGATTTTTTTACAACATTTAATCCAAAGTCGACCTTACAAGACCCATTAAAAAAAGTTAAACAGATAAAGTAATTAAGTAATTTAAAAATCGAATGAGTAGTTTCTAGAATTATCTCCTGCAAACAAACTCAGAAAGCTACAAAGTTTTAATAATATTAGTATAGCTGATTTGAACTGCCCTATATAAATGTAGGTCAATCTAATCTTCAGGCACAATGCGAGGATTTCCCGGGGTTATGGAAATAATAAATAATTGCAAATTGCATTATCAAACTAGCTCTATACCACCACCAATGTCGTCCTTCGTAACGAAAAATGGAGCTGTCCAATGAAGCACAGGCTATGTCTACATAAATTCGGAGCACTCCCGCTACTCTGTCCCACCACTGCAATTCCTGTTCACCAAAATCACTGGTGGCATACTTTGATCCAAGAGTCAACGAATAATACAGCTGTAAAATGAAGCACAGTAATTTTACATACACTATCGACTTTATGTGTCAAAGGAAGGCAGATAATTTATTAAAACAAATGAGAAGAACAACAAAAAAACAATTCCAGAGGAGTTAATCAACAAATATTTGAACTGTCCTGTTAGAAACATCGTGAAATTTCAATGAAATTTTACATCGATGATGACCTAAAAGAAAGCGGAAATTTAATCAAATTTATTGTCATATAATACATCTTCACTTAGAGCGAACTGGTCACGTACCTTTTCTTGCTCTCTCTCTCTCTCTGTTACTCTCTGGTATGATTTTCCCTGACTACAGCATAAGGTTCTTTAAAAAGGATGTCATAGTCTTCTTATAGGGTCAGCAACGCGAGCGTGTTGCGCCTGACATTGCGTTCTAAGGCTAGGGTGACTGCTTAACAGCTCAGCTTTGTTTACCTCAGTGGTTTTAAACATTTAAAGAACGTAGAAAAAATATTAAATTAACATTAAACAAACAGCGAATTAAAAATCCTCATCATGAAACAGAGTAGAAGAAAAAAGGGGAAAAAGTTTTATAAATTATTCCTTGGTTTATATAATTGCTTGAAGATTTAATTGAGTTAGTCTCTTTGCAAAGTTTATATGCGTGACGAGTTGTTTGTTTGTTTTACTTGATTACTGCACTGGTATTGATTATTAAATTATTTGTCAATTCTGATACCTTTTTGTATGGTTTCGTTGGTACCTAGAATCCGTTTTATATGGTAAAATGTAGCTTGTAAACTTGAAAGCCTAAATAAATAAAAATAAAATGCCTTTTATGTCTTGCATGTAAGTATGTAATTTACACTGCATGGATAGTTAATTTTAATAAATTGCTTATCCTAGTGTTTTATAAAGTAATTTAGTGATATTGTTAAGGGTTAATGATTTTACATTTGTCTTAAACAAGAACCCTGCCTTCACAGGTGAAAGCCCATTCTACTCAACACTATATATAGAGAGCTCAAAGACCGAAAATGCGCATTGAGCGAAAAAACTGTTTACTGAAAAACCTGTTAACTATTGTTGTCAGTGTAAACAATCCATAACGTGAAATTCATGTATTGAAAACCCTCAAAAATACCCCAAAATAAAAAAGTGACAATTCAGAAAAGCCAAGACGCTCTCTGAGCTAACATGTAAACCGGATTAACACCATACCAACCCTTTTATTTCTGTATCCATTATTATATTCCATACCGCAACGCACGTTCGGTGTGTATAGTAATAGTCTTTGTGTAGCATCGCATCGGTTAACAACGACGGGAAAGTCGAGACGTTGACATTCCAAGTTGATAGGTGTAACCATGGAGGTTAGAGAGAAGGAGAACTATTGCTACGCGCTAAAGCATTAGCCCGCCTGTCCCTGAAAATTTATAGTTCATTTTTCAGCCACCAGCCGCGCTGCCGTCGGTAAGTAGTATCTGCGAAGTTAGAATAATAATAATAATAAATATTTTTTTCGTTATTTTATTTTTTTTCCTTTGAATGATATTATATTCACGCATATTAAACGTTGATCATTTCAAATTAGCGCACAACAGCCCGCTTTTATTGAGACAACTTAGAGATCGTAGCGCCTCACTTATTTTGTCCGTATTTCTGGGATACTATTTTCTACAGCGATCGTTCTCCTTCTCTATAACCTCCATGGGTGTGACACTCACGACCATAAGCAGTGCCGCTCTGCGTAGGTTAGCTATAAATGAGTTTAAAAGTCTAGCTAATTTAACTCAAACTAGAATAAAACTTTTGCTCATGTAAATTTTGTCATACATATATGCTCGTAAAAACTGTGTGAATATGAAGATTGGAATTTGCTCCACCAAGAATACCATACTCGCTCGAAACTTCACCAAGAGAAACGAACTTGCAAAAAAATGCCTCTGAAAAACCAACTTCAGCGAAACATAACAAGCGAAGTTTCTGAATAAAAAGTTGATAAAGTATATCATTTTACAGCTCGCAGCCGGCGGAATGTCAATGTAAATTGAACTTTGTTTCGTGTTAAAGAAGTCGAATTTCGGATGCTATTTTCCAAAGGAAGTCACAAAATTTGTTGTACTTACTTGCAAAGATGCTGCGAATGAATTTTGTCCGGCTAAAAAGGAATTTTATAGGGTGATACTTTTGATTAATTTTTAATCTAATTCTTCGGTGAATTTATACGCTGTGTTACATACTTCCTGAACTTTCATTAATCAAAAAGGTAGAAACTATGCGACTTAGTGTTTTGTCGGCTATATTCGTTTTCCATAAAATTTAGGGTATTAAGTTGTCTTAAAACGTCGTTAAATAAATACGATTTTTTTTATATATCAGATAGCCCTCGGGAATCTTCGCAAAAACCTCAGCCCTGCACTAAGTATCGTAAGAACTAGTATCGCAGGTGCCAAGCAACGATATGGTATATACTAAATAAATAAGAATACAACATCAAAGACGGGCGAGCGAAACAGTGCGTCTTGCAAATAACACAAAGTCCCGCCCCGCCGGGATTCGAACCCGGAACCTCTAGCTTAGCAGTCGACTGTTTACTCCACTGCGCCACCGAGGTCGTCAGAAATAACGGAGTCACTTTTTTCCGGCAATCTAATAAGCAGAGATGAAACATAGTCTAACAATTATTAATGTATGACATTTTTTTTTAATGTTCATCAGAGTAACAGCACCGTTGAATACAAACAAAAAAGAAGTAATCTGATTAAATATAATTTCCCTTCTTTTCGCCTCTGCAGGCGGAAGTTGAGTAAAAAGAGCTTAGATCAATGCTCATCTTTTACCTTAAATACTAGAAAAAAAAAACACATTTTTTAAATATATATATAAAAACGTTTATTGTTTGTAAATGAGTCAAAATTAGAACCCATCCTTTCCTTCTGAACCTTAATAAAGATTTATGAGTCTTCGTAACGTTTCCGAATACGCTACCCTTAATAAAAAGGGCATAAAATATCAGGCACTTAGCTACTATACTTAGCTATTACTATATAATTCAACAGTAGGTATATAGGGGTGTGACCTAGAAACGATTTAGGTATGCTAATTAGAAACAAATCATGAATACAGTTTAGTAAAAACAGTACGAATAAATGGAAACTCTGAATTTAAAATGTGTCTCAAAAGCAGGATTCCTTGAACAAATTATTAAATATTTTTCTGGTGACTTCGTCTGCGTGAAGTTCGATCTCTGTTTTTTTTAACGCCATGGAATGAGTTGGCTAAGTCCATTGTAACTTTGTAGTTTTGTAGATTTAATACATTAAAACCTTTCAAAGCATGGATTTTTAAACCAAAAATATTATTTTCAAACAATTTTTATTCCACCTTCGAAAGAAGTGTAACCAAAAAAAAAAAAAATTTGTCTCATTTAAAATGGATATTTAAATAGAAAACATTATTTACGAAAACTGGTTTCTACAATCATATTTTATCCTTGGAAATGGTTTTATGATACTGAATATTGTGTCTATTTAATTTTTAACAACACTTATACGGTACTGATGTTATTTTAATCTTTCCGATCAATAAAAATGTCATTAAACATTCAAAGATTCAAATGTTCGTATACTGTATTCATATTATGCATAAACATAACTTTAAACGAAATCACGTTGTATAATGTTTCTTTCAAAATTGGACTTTATCTGTCTGTCTTTATACATTCTTTTGAAACGAAGATGTCAGTTTCTCGGCCTAATTTATATTACGTCAAACTGTAATGAAGTAGAAAAAAGCTTTATGGATTAACCAACTATATACCTATATAACCACATAACGACACACATCATAACTCAGCCCTGAAGTAATATTATAGAATCTTGTGTCGCAGATGCTAGCAACGATATGTTATAAACTACATAGATAAGAATACAACATCCAAGACCGGTGAGCGAAACAATGCGCCTTACAAATAACACAAAGTCCCACCGCCGCCGGGATTCGAACCCAAGACCAAGACGTAGCAATCAGCTGTTAAACCACTGCGCCAAAGAGCTCGTCAAAATAAACCAGTACAATTTGAAATTTGTGTCTTAATTAACTAAATCTCCATATATTTAATTATAATTAGTTTTTACCTTCAAACGCAGCAAATGATCTCTAGTAATTTGTGTATGTAAAGCTCCCAAAGTAATTAGATATTATTTCTAAAAAAATCCAAATATGTATACTTATCATATTCAAATTATTTTTTGACAAAACAGTACACAAGTTTAAATAATATGATTAAATACCTAGCGGGTTCCAAGCCAGGCTGAGCCAGTATCGTGGTGCCCTGGCCCCTTAGACAAAATTATTTTTTCTGCAAGCATTAACACCAACAGAAAGAAAAATTTATGGAATTTAAATTTCAATTAAGCAACTTGATCGCGAGGAGATGTCATTTCCATACATGTTTATTTTCTTTTAACGTTAACGTTTGCGGAAAACGAAATTTGTCTAAGGAGGCTGGAGTGCAATGTGTAAAACAAGTTAAAATAAGAGAAAAAATTTAAATTATAAAAAGACACAAAAGGAGGACGTGGTAGCTTAGTTTGTGCCTTGGTTAACCGACCGAACCACCCGATTGGACGAGGGTTCGAGTCTCGGGTGCCGTAAGTTGTAGATACCATGTTCGTCTTTATGCCCGGATAGTGGCGACATATTCGCAACCTGTCACACAGGGAATCAACATAAACAAGCGAAATGCGGTGAGTAACACCTCTGCCTACCCCTCTAGATGGATTAATTACGGCGTGAGTATATATGTAATTGTGTATGTATGTATGTATATTTATGTTATATCTTTACTTTCAAAGCAAATTTCGTGATTCTAATTATTTGGGAATGAAAAATACCTCTAGTAAGTTTTGATACCCATGGTCTTTGACTTATAAGAGTTTTTTTTCTTCTTTGGATATTATTTCATACAACTTCGTTGAGCAAACAAGCAAAAGGTTCTCCTGATGACGTCGGCGAGAGAGACGAGACGAGGTATCATGGGTGCCTTAATTTTTTTTAGCTTTGAGCCTATTTCCGATGCCATGAAAACAGTAATTGCTCTGTTTGTCTCACTAATCATTTGTTATACTGTGCCAGCGTGACCATAAACGTTTTATCAGATCATTTAGAAGCTTGTGTGTCATGCGGGTGGAACTACGTGAGCACGAATACATTAACCACAACAATGGCTAATTTACCGCCACAAAACTGACGTTTCAAACAAAAGGCCTTTCTTTTCTCGCTTTGAGCTAGACATAATCCAAACTTAATTATTAACGTAGGTATGTTGGTTTTATTCATTGTAACAGGATAATTTATATTGCCTCAAGTGACTGTACAATAATCAGGTAGAAAAGAACGTCTACCGGATTATTTGTTGAAAACAAAATCCGTAACTTTCCCTAGCATATCCGAGGGGGGCTAGTTGAGCCAACACCCCCAAATCATTTTAATTCTTCGAACTATTAGCCCTTTAGATCCACCACTGATAGCTTTAATAACAAATTGCATACAAAATTAGAACAACAAAACTGGAGTCAATAACGGAATTAATTTATTTACGTAAATTGTTATTCTACTTTCTGAAGTAATTTATGGTATTTGACGCATAGAAAACTAATGCGAATAAATTTTGTACACAGAGATTCAGTACACTTAAGGTAACAAGGGATCTAACTAGGCAGGTTACATAATGACGGAAGTAAAAATTATTCAAAGAAAAATAATTGATTTCATCCTTTGTATATATTTCAACATTACGGACTGAACGCTTCTGAGTGGAATACTTTACCTGCCGATGTGTTCCCTGATAAATATAACCTGGGGCTCTTTAAAGTAAGAGTGAAAAGGCGTCCCCTGGGTAGGCATGTTCCACCAAAGACTTCATCGCCGCTTGAGATCAGGCGGGATTGGGATAAAATGCTTGCTTGTTGTAAATAGAAAAATATATATATAAAATATGTGGATTTCAGGTTGTCTATGATTTTAGTTCTCTCGTTTATTTTTGCTAAAATTATTGTTTTATTTGCAATAAGGATTTTATGAAAATCCCTTCTCTCTCTAATTTTGCGCACCGTATGCCTGTCTGACACGTAAGCTACTAAAAAACCGCTTCGCAACGTGAATTCGGACACGATTTAAATTTATAATAACAACCTTTGTTATGTTAAATCCCATTCAAAAAGCAGTCTTTGTTTTGCTATCTCGATGGAAAGTGGGCGAAATATTTCATGACTACAGAAGCTCTTTGACATTGTAATTATAAATCCTAACCATTTTTAAGTTTTTTTTTTTTAATTAATCCTCATCAAACGTATCGTAGAGCTTACTTAATACACGTCTCGTGACCGTAACTAAAAATACTGTAGTGCACTTACAGCCTTCAACTGCGTTAATCCATCCTTGTTACGTAGGTTTCTTGTCAGACTCTTCCCCGTAGAAATAACATTCCAAGCCGGTGGTAGTAAAAAAATATGATTTGAAAGTGCTTACTTTAAGTCCATTCGTACAAAAAACATTTTGACTTTAACTTTTACTTTGACTATTGCCTTACTAGTTAGATAAATATCATTTTTAGCAAACGTTAACGTTTACATTTAAAATATAGCATGCGGTAATGCGTCGGCATACATAACTGCCTCTTGATAAATCAATCATTCACAGACTTTGCTCTGTGTGCCTACCTTCGATTGTCGCTTGCGACTGCAGTTACAAATTTGTATGAATCTTTGTAAAGCGCCCCTAACGGATAATTGAGGAATTAAGATTTCTCACACAAAATCACTGTAATCTATTAACCTAACGTGTAGGAAAACTATGCGAACTTATGGTGGTTCACATACACTGGTTCGTCAGTGAGGTAAGCGTAGCACGTAAAAGTAATGCACAACGTCAGTACAATACAATGAAACATAACAACAAAATAATCCCAACAGTATTTGATTACTTTGTATTTAAAGTAACACTCACAAAACATTTATATATCTATGTAGGTACCAGGGGCGTATTTACCATTTTTTCTTTAAACAAATACTTTATATGTCTTACGTCAATAAATGGGGCGGCAAAGCTAAATGGCCTGGGCGCCAAATCTTTAAATACTAAATGTAGATAATTATATTCCGCTAACTTAAAAAAAAGAACTTGGAATCGTCAAGTGATGTAATCCTTCTTAAAAATTACTCGACCAGTATACGCTTCTGGTGAAAACACTATAAGATGCTGTGTTCCATATAATCATGATGGTATATTTCGGGGCACACCCGCCACTCTGTCCAACCCCTGCAACTCCTGTTCACCAGGATCAACAGTGGCGTGATAGTATATATGCACTATCATGGTTGCAGTTCAAACGAGACCGATGCTATCTTCCGTTGCACAACAATTAGTTCCTTACACATACTTGGATCTATCAAAGAAAAAAAGTATTAAAAAGTATGATATAAAAATGTATGTCGATATACACAAATAGTTTTAAGTTAAACATTTTTAGGGAATGTGTTGTTTTATACAACTGACACACATTTAATAATACAGATACTGCCGCCAATTGACACGAAAATTCCCTTGATGACTGTATCGTTAAGGGCGCCATCAATGCATGTAGAGGCCAATATAATAATAATGCTTGTTTTGAAGCCCGATAGTGAATATATTAAGATAGTTATTATTATTTGTATTTTTAAAGTATTATTGTTGATATTTTGTTTATGTTCAATGAGGCTGACATTGTTTAAAAGCCTCTAAATAAATAAAGTATATATGTAAATCAATAAAGTATAGTAATAATAAATAAAAAAAATAAAGACGGTATACCACACATGCCCGTAATGATGTGGTTTGAAATATTTTTAAACTCAAAAAACACTGTGAAAAACACGTTTCACCAAATTTAAAAACGTTTAAATAAGTTAGAAAATATGAGGAAGAACATGAACATTCATACATACTGTTGGGTGCATTTGTTATAATGTTCAGATTCATTAATATTTTTAGCTTAGTATATCAATCTATTCAAATTACATGTAAACTTTAAAGGACTAACTTTTCAGAACATCGTGACTTCCGCAGACATACGGTGAGATGACGGGCACGGTTACTAGGTGATTATTTGAGGCAGGTGTCAAGTAAGAAAAAAGGAAAAAAATATGAATTAAAGTGGATAAATGAATGCTTTAAATATGAATCTGTTATTGGGACTGGACTAACGCCTACAATACATATCGGTCGAAATCATAACCCTACTTTTTGCTTCACCGTAGTCTGAAAGGAATGAAGCAGAAAAATAAACTAAATTTTTGCTTCCGGTATGTCATCGCGATCCAAAATATACTCCAAAGACGCTGACTCGAGTTACTATTAATATAGTATGTATATCTGTAGTATGTACTGTAATTATATATTAAATACTATTAAGGCTATTACTCGTAGTGGTAAACCCTGATAGTTAAATGTATCGATTAGTCTAACTAATTGCCGCAGTTCAACTGTTACATTACAATAATACAATAATTCGTCGTTTTACTGCTCACGTTCAATGCGTTAGAAAGACATAGAATTTTGTTGACATGACTTTCTGGTCACGATTTTCTAGCAATAAATCTTTCGTTAAACCCAGTTCAGCTTTGTTTAATATTAAATAAATAAGACAAATAAGGAAGACAGGCTTTTGGTAGAAAAACAAATAATTGTGACAATTAAATGTCATTTCTCGGCGTCGGTGGTGCAGTGGTAAACCGCCAACTGCTACGCTAGAGGTTCCGGATTCGAATCCCGGCGGAGGCGGGACTTTGTGTTATTTAGACACATTGTTTCGCTTACCGCTCTTGGATGTTGTATTCTTATCTATGTAGTATATACCATATCGTTGCTTAGTGCCTGCGATACAAGATTATCTTAGTGTAGGGCTGAGTCAATGTGTGTGTCGTGATGTGGTTATTGTTGTTATTATTATTTCAAAAGGAAACATGAACATTTAAAATATACTGTTTTATACATTTTCTACCTAACCAAACAATGTGTACCTATATAAAACAATGTGTGTTAATGTGGATACAAAACATTACTATTATATAAGTTATATTACTTTCCATCTGAGTTTGTTTACAACTTCATAATGTTTGACAAAGTTTTGACGATGACGCTCAAAGCACTGTCATACAACTAAATGTGTTGATTCTACGAGTGAGTAAGGTCATCATACTAGTACCGTAGTACGTTGCTATCGGGATCTTTTATATCATATCTTGGTATCATTTCACGTGTCTGAATCTTGGTTGTGAAATGCTTTATAAAGAAAAACACACCTAAATACACAAATGCAAATAGAAAACATACTAAAACCCAGAATAGTTAAATGAACAGAACCTGAGTTAGTATAAAAATCATAAAATAACATCCAGTCTTTTTCCCGAATACGCCGAAGCAAAAACGAGGGTTATGATTTTGACCGGTTTTTATATATGTATAAATCAGCCTTGCGCTAAGTATCGTAAGAACTTGTATCGCAGGTGCTAAGCAACGATATGGTATAGACTAAATAAATAAGAATACAACATCTAAGACCAAGAACAAGAATATCCAAGAAGATGTATGAATGTTCATCTGTTCCGACATAACTTCTATACTACTCATCATTGACAATTGACTTATCGATAGATGTGAAATGATCGTCCGCTGGTTATAGGATATAGGTATGACATCACATTATATTGAGTGGGGCGCCTTCTATAGAACATAAAGTCATGAACAAATTGTTCCTCAACTGATTACCTAAGAAACGAGCATGACGCATACCTACTAAAAAGTGACTTTAAAACACAGGTCACCAAATCAAAGCGGAATATTCGAATATAAATGTTACTACCGTTCCTAAGTATAAAATATTCGGAACGTTAGGCTGGCGAATTCGGAGCGACAACCCCAAAGGTTTTTGGGTCACAGCTATTTGCATATTAAACGAACATACACGTTACAGTATTAACAAGTGCCTGGTTAAGTATACCTACTTATCAAAAGAGATATCGCTTCCTGAAATGTAATGACTAAGACCAGGGAATTCAACTATTTTTAAATAAAAACGTTTGTGATGCTGTTGTGCGGTGCTCATAGCGTTCCATGACATCAGCGGCATCGTCGTGTTTATAGGCGGTATCACATTCCATCTGGTGAACCATTTGCTTGTTTGCCCATGAAGTTATATAAAAACCACAAAAAAAGTCTAATGTAAAGTAAGCGTAATAAACAGCATGAGAGTTTTAATAGCTTTTGTCTCAAAATGGGCAACGCTTTTGCGGTGCTCTGTCATCATCGTGTCAAAAGGTACATCCGCAGCGGCAGCGACGCTTGACATGGCAAACTGTCTGTTTGTATTTGCGAGAAACTAATACGGAAAAAATTTATGCAAGAAGAAAGATTTTTCGGGCAAACAAGACGATTTACCTTGTGGAATTTGATCCACCATCGTGTATAACACATGTTAGAAGCGTTGCCAATGCGTTGCCCATGTAGAGGCAATAAATGTTAAACCTGTGCCTGTAAAGAAGTTGCATTAT
This sequence comes from Choreutis nemorana, assembly GCA_949316135.1. NCBI lineage: Eukaryota > Metazoa > Arthropoda > Insecta > Lepidoptera > Choreutidae > Choreutis > Choreutis nemorana. The sequence goes on along the minus strand of OX438620.1, from coordinate 4,556,243 downwards.
TTAACAAATTCCCACTGACTCAAAGTCCCGTTTGATAAATTTAAATGAAACAAAATTTCACTTTAAAATAAAATACAATTTCCTAAGTCACAAACGAATCTTTACTTTATTCATTTTCAAGTGTTGTACTTTGTCGGATGTCCTTTAAATTCTAAAGAACTTTCCGGCTCTTGATAGTGTCTTGTTAAAAAGTAACGAGATGAGGTACGAAGGGAATTTGACTTTATTTTGTGATGTTTAAAGTAGAATTTTGCTTTCACATGTGGAGTTAAGTTTAGAGGTTTACATCGCCCTGTGGACTAGTGAACTTCTTCTTGGATTTTGAATCCTTAATATTTCCAAACGGTTTACATGAGAACATGGTAGCTCAGTTTGTTACGTGCCTTGGTTTACCGACCGAACCGACCCGACAGATCGACGGTACGAGTCTCGGGTTGCCGTACATTGTAGCTGCCATGTTCCTAATTGTGCCCGAATAGTGGCGACGGATTCGCAACTTGTTACACTCTGACTAAATATGTGATAAACATGCGAGATGCGTTGTTTAACACATCTGCCACTGCCTCGAGGGATTAATCACGGAGTGAGTTTATGTATGTCTACATGAAGAAGTAGAAGGACAGTTAGGGACACAAATTTGAGCTCTTTGCCTGCTTCTTCAAATTTTCGTGAACTTTTGACCCCTATTTAAGTCCCTAGAGAACTTTCAAATGTCACTGCAGGTTTCCACATTGTCTCCATTTTCATGCAAAAATTGAATATTTAATATATACTCTACATTCTTCTTGTTACAATATGAATTGGTTCAAATAATACTCAATTTTAACCTATAAAGCGAAAGGGTCTTTTCACGAACCATCATCCCTAATCATCCCTTTAACCTTTGACAATTTCGTCACATTCCTTTGTGCATCTCTTTGATTTTTTATTATTTGGGATTTGAATTTTGGGTATTGATTCGTCAAATGAGACGTGGAATAGAGAATTAACACAAACAAACTAACACCTACAAAGGGGTACATACAAAATTCTTTCGCTTCCTCCACATCCATGCATCTTTTCATACACGCGACGTCACTTATGGCCTTTTCTCAGCTTTAATCTACACTGTATTTCAGAGTTTCTTTGCTATTTTGTATATTTTCCGCTCCCCAATCATGAAATTCCGGCGTTAAATCCCGGTGGGGCGGGCTTACGACAGCCGCGATGTTTTGTTATGAATGTATATTTATTTACCTTAGCATAGCAACGTTTTAGTCTATCTAAGCCAAGTTGTTGCTTCGTTACACCTTTAAAATTTTTCTTTTCCTCTATGCCAAAAAGTTCAGCTTGGAATGAAACCAAGTCATTTCTTGATGATGGTCAATAAAAAATTTAAAAAAGAGATAATAAAGAATGAAAATGGAAATAAATTGATGAATCTGCGCGAGGTAATTAGTAACTTGGAACATGACGCAAAGAGCACCTAAATCATCGTATTACACTGAACTGAAACTTCTACAGGACTACAGATATTCACGGGTTAAAATTCTAGCAGTAAACACTTTACACCATATTCTGCTAAAATACAAGATGTTAAGTAAATCGGTCAATTAGAATTATGATTTTATGTAAGATGTATGGTTGAATTCCTAAAAATGCGATCTTAAAAATATAAAATGTTTTGTTTGACTTATTGTTTGATTTATTGCTGTCTGCAAGAAAAAAAAACAATGTGATGAATTTACATTTCTCTAAATTAAAACATTACTTAGTTGTGGCAAATTTACTTTCGATTAAATAGTGACATTTTAACTGTCACTTCTTTTTCCGCCAAGTTTTTTACGAGCTTGGGCAACTGAATTATATGTAAATTTTAAAAATTGAGGGGTATTTAATTCGAATGTATACGAGAATGATTTGACATGATTGCTTCATCACTAACATTATCGGAGTCCAATATAACCAGTTGTTAAATAAAACAAACATGAGAAAGGCTAGGTTAAAAACTTAAATAATTTCCAACTTCAATAAGTACCATTAATATGGCGTACCATCAGACTTTAAAATGCAAATTAACAATAATAATAATAAATAACCACATCACGACACACACTTTGACTCAGCCCCGCACTAAGTATCGTAAGAACTTGTATCGCAGGTGCTAAGCAACGATATGGTATATATTAAATAAATAAGAATACAACATCCAAGACCGGTAAGAGAACCAATACGTCTTGCAAATAACACAAAGTCCCGCCCGCACCAGGATTCGAACCCGGAACCTCTAGCGTAGCAGTCAAATTAAGGCTAGCCAAAGCTATCTTCAAGCCACAGCCTAAAAGCAGAAGCTAATATATGATAATTAAAATCTAAGCCCACATTCGAAATCACGGGTACCTACACTCGCATGTAAACTTTGTGTAAATCAAGTTTGCACGTTTGGTTTGATCCTTATGAAAATTGTCCAAACATATTTGCACGAACATCGTGCAAACGAATTTCTCTCCGGAGATTTTAGGAGTTGATGAACCAGAATAAAAGATTGGTGTTTTCTTTATCAAATGACACATTTACACTTTATACCAAAAACATCGCATCTATTATCAGTAAAAAAACAGAGTCTCTTAATTCTATATTTGTTATTCTAACTCATTAGATAGGCAAGTAATGCTGTAGTTTAAACAAAACTATTTAGAATTTTTAAATAAATTATAAAACACTTTTTCTAAATCGTAGTGTAAGTTAAAACACAAAAAAGTTACGTAAAATTTGCACTAGAGTGTAGTTGGTAAATTAACTTAGCGAAAACATTAAAAAGACAGGATTCAGTACTTAGTTTAAGTAACCATTAAAGTTCTAAATTTCAGTTGTCTAGACAACTTTGATAGCGTTTTTAATTACTCTGCATATTAATTGTTAAATATCTTAATTCGGATCTTTTACTGCAAATAAATGCAAAAACAGAAAATTCATGTTGAGTTTTATTACGAATAAGGGAACCTATCAACTCCTAGGCAAGGAACACACGTTCGAGATTGCCATCCGATAGTCTGATCAGACAATCCGACACGAAGTCTGACGTATATTCTCGGCCTTAAACGGATCAACACCGTATCAACTAAAGCCGTATTCTTAGCGGACACGATTAGCATCGTAACAGTATCGTATCGCCATGATTTGACAGCGAGGCAAAAAGCAAGACTTTGTCGTTTAGTTTTTGACTTTAAAATCCTATTGAAATATACACATGAGTAGCTACGTATAACTCGTACAAAATTATGTCCACTTTATTCGATTCTATTCATTTTTTATCGCTTCACATTCGACTGCATTTCCATGATTGAAAGTGGGAATGCAGTCAAATATTAATGTCAGCATTCAATGAATAGTGCAGTCCAAATATTGACATTTACACACACATACACTTATAACGTGACATTGATAATAATAAAATAGGTTGTCCTGCGGGGAAAAAGGTGTAAATAGGGTTTTGCAGGGTCAGCAACGCGAACGTGGCTGTTTATGAAGAGGCATTAACAAGCATACCTCCATTGTTTGCTACCTTGGTCGTACAAAACATTAAACTTTTATTTTTCATAATAGCAAAATATGCACATCTATATATATGTAGATATATAACAGAAATCGATCCAACCGTTCTCGAGTAATAAACGGTATCACTAACCAGACTATTATAAATACAATATATACACAAACATATACAATATAAATAAAATATATTGTATATAATGTCACTACCACTAAATAATCATATTATTTTACATATATAAGATTTGTTTTATCCCGAATAGCAGAATAATTATTAGAACATCACAAAAGCTTTTGAAAAAAAAAACCAAGCGTGCAAAACTAAGGGCAACAGCTATTCTTGAAATGATTAGGTATTACAATATTTTTTTTGTAAACAAAAGCAACGCAAAAATAGACTAAAACATCGGATATGAAAACAATTTGAATAGGCGTTTGAAATTATTCGAAATTCAAAAGATATTTCCCTAACAATACCTTTCAAGGACAAAGAGGATCAGACCGGACGAAGCTGAATAATAGAAATACTGCTTAATTCCTTTACCGTTATAATCATAGTCCTTGACTAGTATTAAATGGTTCTTCATTCGAACTCACGAAAACCTCTAGTCTATAGTTGTGATAGGACACGGACATGCACATTGTTTTAGTGTGTATCGTCATTTGAGCGAATTCGAGGTTACACACACTGAAGTAAGTAATGTATGTACACGCCTGACGAAACCTAGTCAAACGATCTGCGAGATGGAATGAATACCATAGTTAATGGACTGAAGTATCGACTACATTCTTCGTAACCATTTAACTTAGTTACTAGTCAAAGCATCTTTAAACAAAACTTAAATTACATATTAAAAACCCCTGACTGGACATATTTGCGTACAAATGATTGTTCATCCCCACTTTCACCCTCTATAACTTTTTAATGGGGGAACCGATATCAACCAAACATAGTTAAAAACACGCTCGGTTAAATCAACTTTCGAACAAAAAAAACTACAATAAAATCGCTTCATTCGTTCGAGAGATATGTAGCCATAAATAGACACACAGACAGACACGTCAACTTATTATACCCCTCTTTTTGCGTCGGGGTTTAAAAATGAAGAAATGTTTTGAAGAGGTTTGGAAGAAGTGTTAATATTAAAAGAAGTTAGGAAGTGTAAAAGGAGTTAATATTCGAAAATACTCCAAGGGTTTTAGAATTTATGTAAGCAAAACTGTATTCATCATGGAATTTATTTCCTAGGCAAATTTTGCTAAGATGTGTTTAGCTTCTAAGGCGTGAAAAGGCAAAAGATAGACAAAATCACTATTATAATAGAAGTATAGTATAGTATAGTCAGGCGGGATTGGGCTTAATTGCTTGCCTCCATAATTTAAAAAAAAAATCTTTATTTTTAGGTACTTATAACTTGATACTATCAACGTACAGCTTAAACCGCTGAACGGATTGGGTTGAGATTGGGCAAACGGATATTTCAGTGGCATAGGCAAACGCTAATAATAAATAAAAAAAATATAATTTAACCCTTCAATGTCTAAAACTAAATTTTACACGAGGAAAATCTTTGTCCCCTGAAAATGTTTGTACAGGCCTTTGATTTTTCTTGTTTTATTTTTAATTAGATCATATTTTTAATAACTAACTAAATTCGATACACGATACAATCATAGACGCGACATCAGCTTTTTTAATTATACAAAAAATAATCATACATTGTTAAATTAAATACGAGGTTATCACTCGTCGCTGACTAAGCTTTTGCTTGAGCAAAACTGAGGCGGATCGTGTAGCATGTATGTAGATGAAAAAGCTTTTATATACTTGAGCAAGGTAAAATGCTGTGGTTCATGTAAAAGCCACAGAGTTCAAAATTTTAAACAAAGCACTCCTGCGGTTGAGGTTCACAAATAATATTAAATATACAACATTTTAAAAGCTTTTCTTCCTAGGTGTTGTAGATAATTTTTTAGTCCCAGATTGCTTTTTCCACAATACGATACAATATTAGGTACATGCATAGTTTTGCTCGCATCTTGCATGGAGAAACATTTGTTTTATAGCAAGCAAGCATTCAAGACAGGGTACCAAGACAGCCTGTAGTACGTTTATGTCCGGGTACGTAGCCTGTGCTTCATTGTACAGCTGCATTATACGTTACAAAGGACGCCACTGTTAATATAGGTTAACAGGAGTTGCAGTAGTGAGAATGCTCCGAAAAGACTACAGAAGTTGGTATCTTTATGCGCATTATTGGCCTCTTAAGCCCAAAAAGATATTGGCAACCTTACTCACTTGAATACAAAGTTATGTTTAGCTGCGCCCTTCGGTACGATACTTCTGTAATTTGATATTTTTTTAATTACTAGACATTTTTTTTAAAGTTCAGTGTTCCCTTAGTTTTTTGTTGTTAATTGATTTCTTAACGATTAACGTTTTAATCCGAAAGATAAACTATCAACTGAAAACCCACGCAATGTCTAAAATAGATTTTTCATTACATTAATGCAAACGCGATGTTTCGCTCATTCGTTTCTCGATTCGAAAAACATAATTTAATATCCAGTTACTAACCGCCGGGTTGGATGCCTATGTAAATTTACACAGGTGTGTAGTATGAAGAAACAGGGTAAAACACCCTTTCTCACACACCCACTACGGTAAATTTATCCACCAAAGAAACTTCTCCCTTACTAATTAGTTCTAACCTAATTAGCCCGCCCTTCTTCTGTCGCAACCTTTTAATACCACTCGCAACTAACACTGCGAACTTATAAAAAGATTTGAAATAAATTGACTGAATAGTTTAAGAGCCTTTGCTTTAAAAAAAACTTACCTGAGTTGACACTGGGAGCTGTCAGGTGTTTTTTTTTCGAACACTCTGTTTAAAATTGTAACTCCGGTCGGGATTGGTTGAAAAAGGCGGTAATGTTGAACGCCAACGCGACGTGCGCCCTCTACGATCGTAGAAGCAACTGTGGAGAGCGATTGCGCTAACTCTGCGGGTTGTACCTGACACCCTCATTCCTCGCCCGCTACACGCTCATTTCGATTATTTCACTATAAATTTTATCTCTATTTTCGTTATACGTTTAAAGCCGAGAATTCAAATGTTAACGTAAGCTTTAACACTGAATTAAGTTTTTGCTGCTCTTATATTAAAGCTTTGACGAAACGTTTTGTTTGAATGCTTAAAAACATTTGGAAAGAAACTCAAAATATAGCAAAAGATTGTATTTCTATCAAAAGAACATTAACTTAAGTTATTTAATTAAATTCAAACCTAAGTCACAGACGGAACCTCAAAAAATAATGACAAAAATTTTAATTAAAAGCATCGATGAATTTCTACCACGTTACAACACTACCGGTGGCTGTTCACAGAGCTGGTTAATTATAAATCAAAACCTCCGGTATCGATGAAGCTCGGATGTCGATACTCTGGCCGCACTAGTCAATCATGATCAGCCTTGGAATAAAAAAAAACAGGCAAACCGTTGATTGAATAAAGAACCATTTGTTTTATTGGATCACTTCTGTTATGTTCAATTTTACATTTCTTTTATTCGCAAAAAGTGGTGTTATAATTGGAGTGTATGTATCCATTTTTTGTGTACAAAACGTTCAAAATAACGGAACTCTTTGGTTGCAATGTATTTTAGTTTAAAAAAGGCTTATGTTTGTATACATTAGTGGAATTTATAACATAATCAAACCTTTTGATTTAGAAAAAGATGTTGTTACATACCTTTATATTTAACCATGAAATAAATAGTAAAATTCTATTGTAGGTAAATACAGAAAATTAGTTTGGAGTACTAGTGTTGGAGTTGGCGTGTAATAAAAGATGTGTTTGGTAGCAGTTTTCTGGTAAACTGATTTTGATGCTAAGGCATAAAACTAAGGTTCTGACCGAATAAGGACTACAACTCTGCCAGCAGATGAGTTTCCAAAGCAGTATAGGTTGGACCTCTTGAAGTAGAAAGTAAATAATAGGTGGGGAAATAATTTTAGTATTTTATAGCCTTTTTTCGTATTTTATTCGAAATAAAGAGTTTTCACTACTAAAATAGTTTTACTTCCTAAAAAAATTTCTTTAATTAATAATATAGAAAGATCTGTTACAAAAAAAAAAAATTGACTGAACTGAATGAAATTGACAATCGAAACAGCAAATTTTTTATTTTAACATTAACTACTGTATATTTCAACTGTCGGTAGGAATAAAAAACCGTAGGGCGCCAGTCACCCAATTTTTGTATGGAGTACAAATTTTTTCATACAAAATATAAAAAAATATATTTTCTCCGACCTAATATGTATTTATGAAAGCATTATATTTATTTTATTATGTACGATAAACATTTTGATATATCTTGATAATTTCTTTATTTTGTGCAATATAATTTATATTTTATAGGTAATATATTACACAAAATTAGGTTATATTCCCGGGTGGCTACTTTATGATTTGACGTATCCTTACCGATATTATACACGCGAAAGTTTGTAAGGATGTATGTGTGAGTTGTGTGTGTGTGTGTGGGTGGATGAATGCATTTTGTGATGATTGTGTTACTCTTTCACGCAAAAACTACCAAATGGATTGTAATAAAGCTTCACAGTAATATATCTTATACATTAGAATAACACATAGACTATGATTTATAAAGGTATTGTGTGAATTATCCAAAATATAACGATGGATGTCAAGTAATTAAAAATCCTATTAGATCCATTTTCGACTTTTTGCAAAATCTAGTGTATCAAATTAAGATATAATATTGCCGAAGCGGCCTTATTAGCCCTGCTGTACGAGCAACAAGATATTCAAGTTACTTTCATTATAACAGGTTATGGACCTCATAAAAGAACAAAAAACTATGATAATGATCTTATTACCTCGCATTGTTTTTTAATCCTCGAAATATCAAGTAAAATAATTGTATTGTATTGTATAAGTCTGAGCAGAAAGCAATAGAAATAAGTACCTTTTCTTATTCCAATGAGGAATATTAAAATGAATTATGATAAATGAATAGAAGTGACTTGTAATGTTTTCTCCGCACACCAATTAAAGAACGGACAGAAGAGGCGATACCGTAAAAACTATTTGTTGAAAAAGATTTGTGTTATTTGCAAGACGCATTGTTTCGCTCACCGGTCTTGGATGTACTATTTGGATTGAATTTATACCATATCGTTGCTTAGCACCTGCGACACAAGTTCTGACGATACTTACTGCAGGGCTGGGTCAATGTGTGTCTGTCGTGATGTTGTTTGTTATTATTATTGAAAATCACACTTGAAGCCAGTAGTGGTTTGCAGGTGGTGAGATCGTCTGGGTTGGTACGACCCCTTCTATTTCTGCCGTGAAGCAGTTCGCTGTGTTTCGGTTCGAAGGATTGGATAGACGGTGTAATTACTGGCACGAGAGGTGTCACCTCTACATTTGCAACGTTTTAGGGATGCCTTAGCGCTCCTAGTCATCAAGACCATTATCGTGTCCATAGTCAACGGTATCATTTTCCAACAGGCAAACCGTCTGCTTTTTTTGCAAACAAATCGTCCTTTGTTGACACTGCTTACTCTTAGGGGTTTTTATTTTTTTAATTAGGCAAACATTTGAAACCACCTGATGTTAAGCGGCGATGGAGTCTAAGGTGGAACTGTCTGTCCCTATGTATACTTAAACGCAACGGATTTTGATGCGGTTTTTTTTATTAGATAGAATAATTCAAGAGGAAGTTTTATGTGTATTATACATGCATAATATCCGTGCGATGCAGGGGCGCGTCGCTAGTAAAAATATAAAATAATAATTGTCAGATAAGTGTAAATTGTGTGTTTGATAGGCCCAGCTAGATATATTTATTTTTAGACCCCGAACCTGACCTGGATTTAAAGAGGTTAGGAGACACCCAACTTGAAATAGGGAAAACGTTCTAATTGTAATTTGAAATCTGTTTTAAAAGCCAGGCTGCTTGTTAGAGGCCTTTGTTTTTGGTAAAAATCGAGTTATTTTATGAGGGTTTGAACAATGTGCAATTATACATGGCGGTCTCTGTTGCGTGGACTGACGTGACTGACAATATGAAATATGTAAGAAAAATTAATGTGAGTTTTTTTTTTAAAGGATAGATTATATTAAAATAAAATAATATTGTCTTAAAGTAAACTTTTAATGGGGTTTCTTTGTTGACAGTATTTTTTCTTGTTAATAATTCTGTAATATGATTTGTGTTTTAAAGTTGTAATAGTTTAAAATATAGTACTTTGTTTACAGAGCAACGCGTTTCATTTGTCGTGAATTATTAAAACTTATAGACAAATAGTCTTACATACATATCATGGGTTTGAAGCCAGCAAGAAAAAGAAAAAAAATATTAAATCTGTTACCGCGGCTTCATTTGAGTAGTTTTTTTTTCTTCTATAAAGCTTTGTTTTTTTTTTATTACCTCACGCACACTAGAACGAAATGCATGTACACGTCACAATACAACCATAACAGAACGTTCTTCCTGAGATGGTATATCTGTACAAGATATCATGCAGTGAATCGTATTTAAAAAAATGTCATGATAAAATTCAATAATCATTTATTGCAAATTGGTTTTTACAAATTTGCACGTCAAACACACCAAAAATTTTAACACAGTATAATTTAAAAAACAGAGGTAAAGCATGTGAAGGCGAGCAAAATATCATGGCCATGAGTTCTTATCATCAAAATAATATATTAGTTTAAAATAGCCTTTACTCATTAGGCACTTCCTAGAAAGACTACGACGTAGTAATTTTCGTAGTATCGTAGTAACTCCAACAAAATCTCAATGACTTTTATAGAGCATCATTACCATTTCAAATTATTTATAGATTACGACTATAATTTTAAACATGTTACTATTGATATTCATACTTTTATATGACAGTTAGAACCATTTAAAAGTTTTATGGATTTTTCTGTTTTCATATTTTAATTGAGACAATATACTTGTCTTATTTTGAATATAAAGTTGTAGAATAAGTAAAAATTTTGAGTTACAATCAATCAATTCAAATCAATCAATCAATCAGTCAATCCGCAGTTACTATTTAACGGACAAACAATAGATAGCAATGTTTTTTCTAAATGTTTCTAAAACGTATATTTAAAAACACAAACTATTCATCAATTTCGTTTCGAACCACTCCGGTTCCGTAAACTAATTAATAAGTAATTAACGAGTTGTTTAAACCAAACTGAAAATTCACGGGACGACAAATTGTTGAAATCGCAGCGATTTTCTTCAATGATTGCAACGACTTTCGTTTTCGGTGCTTTGTTTATATTATACTTGGGTTTAAAAAAATATCATTTGCCCATAATAAAGATACGATATATATACACAGATTACTACTGGTAAAAGTACTACAATAATAACATAAATATATGTAACATAATGTAAACATCCAAAGCATACCAACATCACCATATATATTTAAAACAAGACCTCAAAGTAAATATTCGAATTCATGAAATCATCGCATCGAACCCGGGTCTTGACCGATCGTAGGCAGTAGTTTAGACATCTCTGCCCTAGAAATCAACAAAACAAAATGAAAAGTTAATATCACTACCATTGTATTTTTTTGTTTGAACAGAGTAAAAAGTAATATTTTAATGTTGTAGCTTTAACTTGCTCAGGAATTACTGCTTCTCGCAACGATACAGTCGCAAAATTTCTTGCTGTGAATTTTCTTTAGGTAATTATCAGCGACATGTTTTAAAAAAACAGTGAAATTAAAAACGTGTACGTGTTACTATTTTCTTATTGATTTTTTGTTATTTAAAAAGCTTTTTTCCAACAAAGTAAAGCAACAGTACTGTAGCTTGTGTTTCGTTCGTTGCTTTGGTTACATATTTTGATATTTCAATTTATGAATTGATTTTGCGCACGTAATGTTTAGATAGATAGCTTCATGTGTGACCGTACGTACACTCGTTTACGCACCAAGCTATACATTTTAAGTGCAATATCAACCCTATTCGACTTTAGTTCGGTATAAAGTTTACAAAGATTTACGTAATCTATAGCTTCAGGTGTGGGCGTGTGTACTTTGTCGCTACAGGCCTATGTCTTACTAAGCTGATATCGTCATATATCTAGAAAGCCATTTGTCTGTCCTTACATGCGGGTGGGGAATCACAAAGCAATATCGGCTAATGGGATTTTTATTGTCCAAGCTTTCTTCTGATTTGACGTGTAGGTAATGTTCTAATTTATATCTGCTGAGGATTGCAATTATGTTACTTAAGTTATTTATAACATTACAACACTGGCGAATAATATATTAATATATTATTAATAATATATTATATTAAACAATAGACCTTTAGTTTAATTAGGGTATTCTTAGAAAGACGAAAGGTTGCGATAAATTATGAATAAAATATCATAAAACTGTCTCAACCCACTAGCATGTACAAAAGATTATATTTATTCGCCAAGACCAATATGTTTTATTTTTATTACAAGAAAAAAAATAAGTGGTATAAATAACCTAAAATCAAATCTTCTATCTTACAAGTAACTGCCCTCTATCGAAAATTTTCAGTACTATCTTTATAACATTTTCCGTTTGAAGGATACATTTTCACTGAGTTTTCCACCAAAACTATTCCATAACAGAAATATAGATGGCGCTAGTTAAAGTTTGACTGTAACCCCATCTATTAGAACATTTTTGAGACTATCCATATAAAAAACTTGTTTTTGCTGGCTGACATAAAGTTATTAAATGATGAATAATGTATTGACGAAAACACAAACTTTTGACAAATTTGAAGCGCACGCCACATTGCGATTTAAGGTAGGTTATCTTAGTTTATGAACCTGCAAAAAATGATTAGTTCTAATTTTACACAGCAAAGCATTATCAACTAGTTGTATAAACCATTTAATATCTTAGTTATATCAAAGTTTTATGATAATCAAAAGTCAGGGAAGACACTCTCTGCGAACGTAAAAAGACGCTTTAGCAATTCTCCTCCTTTTATAAATAAATTGGCGGAATATAGATAATGCCTCTAATTTTTGCAAGATGGCCGCTCGTTTGTATGAATCACTGACAGTAAAATTTTCAGGCAGATGATATTTTGAATAGTAAATTTACGTATGTTGACATTTTATGATGACATCTCTATACGGTTTTTTAGCCAAGTATATTAAAGCTGATCAGAGATGAGCTTCTAAGTGTGTAGATTCTATTTTGATTTATTTAAGCTATTTCAAACGTGCAGAATATTATTTCTTAAATCTTATCTTATTTTGTATACTTAATATCTCCTAGTTATTTTATTATGCTATTACATACCTGTTGTTTCATTATGTTTTTTCTCGTTCGCGTGTTCTTTCTCAGTCTGTGCCTCAGTACTGGTGTTGCAGCCCATTTTATTGCAACTAATTACTCTAAATATTCAATTAGAAACACGTACAAAACGAACTCAGAGTTATAGCTAAATTCGACTATAACATGTTGGCTTTAAAGTTTACTTTGGCAAATCGGAGATCGTGGATCTGAAACAAAAAAAAATGTATTCAGTAAATTGTAAGTTGGCCGGACATACAGACGCCATGTTAAATATATTTCGCGATTGTTTCGAGCATTTTGAAAATATCTAACTTTAAAATATCTTGGTTCCAACACGCACATCGTTTCAACTTTGCACTAAGATAAAATGATGGAATGTAGTAAATTAATGTGATATCTTCAACTGAATTTTTTTCTCTTATTCTCAGATCATAATAATCCGAGTCCTTATATCCTAACCTTGAAAGCGGTTCGACCAGTTTGAATGATTATTTTTTTAATTTGTTCACTGTAGTACGTGGGATGGTATAAAATAAAAATATAAGAAAACCCCATAGGAACGGGAACGTGGTGCAAAGTTTGTAGGTTCAACCAGTATTTTATCATAGTAAGCTTGCAAAATACGAATTGTAAGCTGTAAGAACTTTGCTCATGCGAAGCTGTGTCGGATCTACGAGTTCTTACTGTTACTACCCAGGGAAGCCAAGGTGGGTCTCATAATAAATAAATGTGTTGACAGTAACATGAAGCTTTGTTTAAATTAAAGCATTTGAGCAGAGAATTAATGTAAGGTCGTTTACGTGTGAACCGCATTTGGCCCTTTTTACACCAACGAAACAAAGTTAAACACCGTTCTAACTCACAAGGGTTGACAAAATAATTATATGTAGGTAAATACATTTCAAATAATAAATAATAGAATTAGTATTTTAGGTTTTAGGATAGTCCGAGGGTTCGAGTCTCAGGTTGCCGTAAGTTGTAGCTGCCACGTTCCTCATTTTGCCCGGATAGTGGTGACAGATTCGCAACCTATCACACTGGGACTCAACATAAACATGCATGCATGTGTGTCATACCTTTGTCAACCCCTCTCGAGGGATTACGGCGTGAGTTTTTGTTATGTTTTGTCATGTGATCTGTTATTCGTATTTTGTAAGAAAAAATGCAGAAAATTATTACTTCAGAAAGTAACATCTGAAATACAAGTTTATTTAACCGTTATATGATAACTTTTCTTAACGATGTGTTGGCTACGATCTACGAATAATAAATATATCAATTTGTAGGCTTTTATGAACCAAAAAAAACATTAGCATTTCGTTGTTTTTAAATTTGTTATTCAGTACATACAGAGAATACAAACCTTAACTTAAAAACATAAATTATGGTTTAATTTTATTTCGATTGAATGCCATACCATATCTATACAATAATCATATATTTAAAATTAGGAAACAAGTGTAAGTTTCCCTAAGGATCGCGTGCTATTGCTATAATGTATTTACCCTTACCCTTTGAACATATTATGTTTATGTACAATTCAAACATACCAGTATACACATGAACGAAAGATAATTTTGCCACTTATTTAATTCCGTATTTCTTTATTTTAATAACCATAAAATCTACGTACTACTCTAATCTACATAAATGTTTCACAATCACACAATAACGTGACGGCCAATTTTTTAATACTTATACAAAATCATGAGCAAACAAGCTGGCGGTTCACGATTGAAAGTGATAGCGCTACCTATTGACACGACGATGCCCTTAATGGCTGAGAACGCCAACAGCATCGCCAACGCGTTCCCCGTGCAGAGGTAAAGATATTATACCTCTCGTGTCGGTAATTACATTGGCCCTCCAATCCTTCGAACCGAAACACAACGAACTGCTTCACGTTGGAAATAGAAAAGACGGCGGTACCAACCCAGACGATCTCGTAGACTTTTTTATTTTAATCTATCTTTGTAAAACACATTAACTCGTCGTCGTTAAATAGAACACCATCTCCCTTATAACCCTTGTTCAGATTACAGAATTGTAGAGGCTTAAAAAGGGGCTACAAAGGCCCAGGAACAGCCCACAAAGGGCTTGAAAGGGTTTGTAATGATTCTAATTCGCTGCTTCTCCGGGGGTTGAATTGTACATCTCAACTATTGCATAGTTAATGTATATAATAAATATAAAAAGGTACGATATCCAAACAAATGTAACGCATACTAACTCAGGTAAACATAATCTCTGTTTTACTTTATTAAATAATAGTTATCCCACTCAATAAATATTTAAAAATAACATACAAATGTTTATTACAAGGATTTGTTTATCCGTGGCAAAACGCCAAACTTCTTCGTCTATTTCAATAAACAAATCGACAATTAATAAATTAAAAACAAAATACAATGAATCATTCAAGTTCGTTTATATTTTCACTCAGCCACACTGACGCCAAAACGTAGTAAAATTTATGTGAAGTGTAAATGCAGACATGGTTAAGTACAAATAAATTGAGTTTTTAGACATACTTGCATCTAGATCAGAATGATAAAAGCATAGCTCGTCTTCCGTTTCTAAGTAATGTCTTTGTGCTATCGATCAAACTTTGTACCCAGGCATTATAACCTCATCTAGGCTTTAGACTACTTTGATAGGCGCTCAACATGACTTTACCTAGGTTAGGAATTAGTATTACGTGATGTCATTGGCTTGTTAAATTCCTTACCTTTTTGTTATTTTTCATTGATTAATTTTATATGGTGTTAAAAAACAGTTGGATGATATAACTAAAAGAAAACAAAAGACAGAAAAAATTGTTTACTCAAATCCATAAGTTGATACATGCACTTGCATGTTTTGGATGTTGTATTCTTATCTATGTAGTTTATTCTATATAGTCGCTTAGTGCTTGCGGTTATATCTTGTTGCAAGGCTGGGGCATGTGTGTAGTGATGCGGTCATTATTATTATAATTCTAGTGATATTCTTTAAAGATAACTCTAAGATAATTTTTTGTTAGATTTTTTTTAAATTTTAATCCAGTTTTAACACCCTCTGTATGCTCATGTTTATGAAGACATTCGTGGACAGGAGTATGAAATTTAACACATTATGAAGAAGGAGTGCAGAAAACGTATATTTTATACAATAATCATTAAAACACATACATAAACACGTTTCACACACAACCAACCATGCGTTGAAATACACAATTATACACATATCTGTGACACATGACATGTATGACTTATAACGTGATGTGACTTTGTTTGTGGTTATGAAGTTCGTATTATACTACACTTTGTCATAATCTTTCGACTATTAGGTAATTTGTTAGTGTTTACTCGCGTGTTGTCCGGCTTGAAATCGAAATTATAAATATCGGGGAAGTACTTTATAAAATGAAATAGTAGTTTCGAGATCACTACTTTATATAAACATACAACGCTTTTTTGCATTAGTGTTACCAGACACAATTTTTGAATTTCCTGAAAAAAATCCAGATTTAAGAATAGAACTCCTGACGTGCATAGGTCAGCCAAGGAGGGAGGAATCGCCGCGCAGTTCTAATGAGAAGCACAGAACAGGAGTCTTTTGTATAAATATAAATTAAAATAAATAGAAAAAATCCTGACACGTCAGGAAAGTTTCTGACGTGTCGGATTACCCAACTCTCTATAACATCAGTGAATACAGATAAATATTACACTTAAAACATTAAAATACAATACATTTGTATGAGTACTATGTAGGTGTACTTTATTAAACTGAATATTAATAATTATTATAAATAAACCTTTTCAATTAGTCTATTACTGAAGGCTGAGTAGGCATTTAAATTAAAAAATATCTCCGAAGCGGCACTAGAAGTTCTCGAATTTACATTTTAATTGATTTTTATGTTTCAAGTTTCCTTTTGTTTGCTGACTTAACAGGACGGCCTACAAAACGGCAAAATACAGCATTAAAGATTGCTATAAAACGTGTTATTGGTATAAAAATGTTACCAGAACGAAAACAAAAAAAAACTTTTTTTTTTTTTGAACTTATTATAAGGAATACAAAACAGCAAAGGTTTCAAATTATCTAGTTAACGTTGCGTTTGTATCATAATTCAGCAGTTTCTATTTCTAGACATACTTCTTATATATGCAAAAGGCAAATGCATCTTCTGTTATAACATGCACAATAACACGCAAAAAACACTTCTATTTTGTCAAATCATAGTTTGTAGCGGAAGAAGGAGGTAAAACTTATGGTCGACACACTAAAATTAGCGACTGAAACGACAAATAAATAAACCACATCACGACACACACATTGACTAAGCCCTGCAGTAAGTATCGTAAGAACTTGTGTCACAGGAACTAAGCAACGATATGGTATAAACTACATAGATAAGAATACAACATCCAAGATCGGTAAGCGAAACAATGCGTCTTGCCAATAATATAATAATATAATTATAATATAATTCTTACCAGGTACCTCTAGGGTAGCAGTCGGCTGTTTACACCACTGCGCTACAGAGGTCGTCAAACAACTATATTAATTGAGAATCCATAGTGGTCCATAGCAGAAGCTCGCGTGTTCAGATTGCTTTTCTCGAGGCTTCATATCAACGCTAAATTTGAAATCGGTTGCCATGACTACCGCGAGATGGTTCCGCTTCATCACTCGCTTGATGTCGCATCTCCTAAGATCTCACTCACGAAGGGATATCAATAGGATATCATTTAAGTTAAATAATGTATCCAAAAGTATTATCAAATTTTCGGTGGAAAATAAGAAAATCCTTTTTTCTTGTATATTTATTGGATTTTGTTACAAAATAATGTTTTTGTTTACTTGTTTTGATTAAATAAAGGGTTGTTTTGGATTCGAGTTGTAAAACATTTTATTTGTCACCGTTACTAGGGTCACAGTTACATTCCTAAAACAGTTTTCAAGTTTACACCGAGAACATAAATCAGACATTTTATTTGAATCGACACGAGCTTACAAAATCTTTATTTTATGAAAGTTAGAGATGGCTATTTATATTTATATAATTATTCAATTGAATTTCTAGTATTTACTTGCAATACGATACCAACCTACAAAACCAAGCGCGACCATAACTTTGAATAATAACATCAAAAGTTATATAAAAATAGTCGGGCCCTCTAAAAGATAAGACTAACTCGCTAAACTAGGCCAAAGTACGTTTAGCGTGCAAAATTATCGAACCAACTCATCTGTTAGCGAAACGCGCGATCAACAGTTGACTTTCAGTTATTCAGTTATTTTTTAGCTGACTACGGCGAAGCGAAATGGATGGTTATGACATTGACCATATGTAGAATCATCTTTTCTATTTTTATTATTAATATTAAACATTTTTTTCAGATAAAACTCACGATGTATTTAGTAAATATCTTATAGATATTATAGAATTAATTACATAAACTTTCAATTAGATAAATGGTAGTCTGAAACAGATCTTACAGCAGCTCTTACTATCTCCTATTTGTTCTAATTAAGCTCGTTGCGGGTCCCAATACAGGCGGGTAGGGTGTCCGGGCACAGCTGCATTATTCGTTGATTATTCGATCAAAGGACGCCACTTTTGATCCTGGTGAACAGGAGTTGCTGCGGTGGGACAGAGCGGGTGCGGGACAAACGTCACAATCGTCCGCTGGTTAAGGCGTAATATATGTGACATGCTGTCTAATTAAATATGGCGCCCTTTAGAGGACGTAAAGTAAAAAAATTAATATGTGTTGGGCAATAAAAGTGCTTCATGAGCACGTTTTTAAAATTACATTTATTATCTATATTTTGACTAGGCTTCTTACATACATAATTCAGCTATACGAGTACATACACGCGACTGCAAAAAGTTTGCAATTGATATGATAACTCCAGAGCACGACATTTCATGCTTCTATAACTAAATTGTCATATCAGAAATCATTGTCATCATCTCGTAAACGGATTTTTAAAAGATACAACAGTATGTATAAAAGTAAATGATTCAAAATATACACTCAACATGCGTTTTATAACCATGAACATATCTCATATATAACATAGCTTTAATTTTATATTTCTAACCCCATATCAAGTTGAGCCGTTCGCTGTTCCTTGTATGAACACATGCTGCAACGCACACTTATCGCTATAGTAGCGGTGTCATATACCATAAGGAGAGACGCTGACCTTCCGTTTCCGAGCTGATAGGCCTTTAACTTTGGTATATCTTTAAAACAGACACCTAAATTCAATTATTTTATATAAAATAACACATTTGAAAACGGGTGGCGAACAAAAATGAATGAAAAATGGAATTCGTAAATAATTTTAACAATAATGTGCTCTACGCCTCTGACAACAAAAGCTCGGATTGCTTGGCATGAAAAGAGCTGAAT
This sequence comes from Choreutis nemorana, assembly GCA_949316135.1. Lineage (NCBI taxonomy): Eukaryota > Metazoa > Arthropoda > Insecta > Lepidoptera > Choreutidae > Choreutis > Choreutis nemorana. The sequence goes on along the minus strand of OX438620.1, from coordinate 4,536,941 downwards.
AAACCCCAGGAAGTAATAATGTCCGAGAGCTGAGGGGAAATTTGGGAAAAAATGAGAAATTTTACAGATAATGCTCGTGTAGAACACAAATTGTGAAAAACTTGGACTAGTAAAATTGAATGCGGTTCGTTGAACTGTTTTAGATAAAAAAGTACAAAGTATATTAAAGCTATGTAATTTCAGCAACTTTTACTGCCACTTAGTTATAACAGATATCTTTGCTATTACATTTGTCTATGGGTATAGATAAGTATGACTGGTTTTTCAATTTTAAATTCTGTCAATTTGAGTCACGGACTATGATAAAGCAGCAAACTAACTTATACAAATATTCACATTATTATTTGTGTGGTGTTCTCTCCTAAAACATATTAAAGTAGGACATCCAACAAGTTTTTACATCACTGTAGGGAATCCCCGCGGGCATGACCCGTTGTATCGGTCTCTAGATATTACTCTATGGGAGGTCATCCTAACACTATAAATACACAACCGAAAATGACTCTTATTTCTACTGACATAAAGTTTAAATACAAACGAACAAGAGGAGTTGACACCAGGTTTTTTGTGATATCATTTTATGGTATCATTCCCTTATCGAAAAATGTTTTTAACATGTCCTAGCGAGCCTTATTGCTAACTTATCAGTAGATATGAAAATAACATGTTAAAATGATATATGCGTATACAAATTATGAAATAATGAATTTGACCTTTTGACAAAATTATATATTAGTCTATTACATACGTCTGCTTAAATTAATATAGTAAAGAGAAATGTTTTTAACGAATTTGCAGATTTCAAAAATTCTTTCACCATTAAAATGCTACATTTTCCCTGAATAACGAAGGCTATATTTATTAACGTGTGAAGCCGGGACGGGCCGCTAGTATAATGTATTTTTCTTCTTCAGTCTGGTGACCTCCCGGCTTACCTGGATCCGCTTTTCGACTAAGCCTTTTCTACTTTGCCCGGTCTTCGGCATTTAATACGGATGTTTGTTACAAGCTTAACAGACCCTTAGTTAACAGACCGACCCGGGTCTCGGGTTGCCGTAAGTTGTAGCTTCTATGTTCTTCACTGTTCCCGGATATTGGTGGCAGATTCGCAATCTGTCTCACTGAGACTCAACATAAATATTCGGTGTGTAACACCTCTGCTTACCCCTTTCGAGGGATAAATTACGGCGTGAGTATATTTTGTGTAATTTTATTTTTAATTTGAAATTCCATATTAAATTGCACACATGTCATGACAGTTTTTATTTAAGACTCAGATTCTCGTTATTTCGTTATCATGAATAAACAAATACAAATGTTATATTTATATGTCATGAATAATGCGTGTGTGATCTATCATATTGACATATGGAACTAGTGAAATATAAGTAGATTCAAACATCTGAAATTTAATTCAAACTCGTGGATTTTGAGCGTTTATTGTTATCATTTAGTATTATGAGATTTCAGTTATTTGAAAATTAATTATTTCATAATGTAAGTATTATAGTTCTCATTTCATTAACGCATATTAATATATTTACTCTTATGAAACTGTACAGATAATTTTATTGAAAAATCAATTTTAAACATATCATTGTTTATTATTATGTGCATTTTTCACTTTTTTTTTTTTGCTGGACCGCGGGCCGGAGATTTATTAGAAAATCAGTATTATTATGAAAATCTTGTGTTTCTCCATAATAAAAATTAAAACGTTGTTTATAATTTGTTGTCGTGATTTGCGGATCCGGTGAAAAAACGGTTCATTTTCCGGACGTCTATAAAAGGCCTAAGTTTAGATACCACGCAGAGTATGTCGTGTCTGAAGACCATCTGTTGGGGCGAGGTGTGTCTCAATTTACTATAAATTTTCAAAACAAAGTTTCGCTTTGCACTAATAATGACTTTACATTCATTATAAATAGAAAACAAGTATGTTTCACAAGAGGAAGGAACTTTGTTGCTTCCTTAATTCAAACAGTGCCGTGCCTAGAGTTTTAGAATAGGGCAAGCCGAGAGATACGTTATTGTAGTTTTTATAATTCATTTCGATAAATGTCTTATTGCCTCATTACACTTAAATCTACACTTCATACTTACGCGTTCGAATTAGCGCGAATTTTGAAACATGCTATGCAAAGCATGTTATTATTTTTATTTTAAAGGTAATGAATGAACGAGAGCGCGAACTTACCTTGGTTCGATAGGGCAAGCCGGGCTTTTGGGTATGACAATACCGCCACTGAATTGAAATAAGTCTTGCGTGGTTATATTCCAATGAATTTTTTTTAAAATCTGCTACTATGTTTACTATTGAGAAATCAAATTGAAAAGTATTAGAATAAGATTTTGCGACTACCTCTGTGGCGCAGTGGTGTAAACAGCTGAGTGCTACGCTAGAAGTTTCGGGTTCGAATCCCGGCGGGGGCGGGACTTAGTGTTATTTGCAAGATGCATTGTTTCGCTTACCGGTCATGGATGTATTCTTATCTATGTAGTTTATACCATATCGTTTCTTAGTTCCCGTGACACAAGTTCTTACAATACTTACGCAGGGCGGAGTCAATTTGTGTGTCGTGATGTGGTTATTATTATTATTTTTAAGTATTACTTCGCAATAACAAATATATATATATAAAAGTGCTTATAGTTACATGCTAATGTTCATCACAAAAAGCCCGAACCGGGATTCGAACCCGTGATCTAGAATATCAGTAATTAAACTAAAAAATAGCTTTTCATCTGCCTACGAATTCTGTTTAGGAGATTAGTATCATATCATAGTACAAATAAAATATAATTACCATTAAGGAGTGGTAATCCCATAAATTAATTAGACATCGCGACTATAGCGTGGGCTAGCAATCCCATAAACAACACCAAATTCCTTTTCCATAAATTTGTTTTGGCCTTTACATCAAGGTGGGGCCAATAACAGTCACAAAAGCCAAGATCAGCGCTAGTTGACGAAATATCTTCAGAAAATAATAAAGAAAGCTTTTAGTTCCAAATTTCCCCGCAGGTCGAGAGAACTCGTGAGTTGTTTATGTCGACATTTTTACGATATTTTTGTTCTGTTTCATTTGTTTGCGTCTGAAATATAAGATGGAACAGGGAAACGTCACATTTAACTGGAATTTAAATGAATAAAGTTTATTCGATGTGATAAATTTCGTTTTTTATGTGACACTTTTTGTAGCTGAAAGCATTGTTTTCGACAAAAACGGTCACTCTAGATAATTGAAACGAATACCGCCTTTAAAATATACTGAAATTTGTGCAAAATTTTTCATTTCGAATAATTACACGTTTCACCTGAAACATACTCGTATATTGTAAATAAATAAGTTATATTAAAATAAAATCTTATTATTTTAAAACTAATGATTGGAAATAACAACCCTTTTAAACTGTGTTTTTCTTATTTCTTCTACTTTTTGTTGTATCTGTGCCTCCTTTTAAAGTAAATTGATATTAAAGGAACGCATTTTGTATTTTTATATTGTATTTGTTATTATAGTTTGATTAAAACATTTATTAAATATTTTTGCCATGCCCTTACAGGGTGTCACGTGTATGTATATTTATATTAACATCTTTTGTACCCATTGTAATGTGACAAGCAATAAACGATTTGAATCTAAATTTAACCTTGTTAAATACTAAAACTCTACTTAAATAAACATGTAAAAAAATCTCCCCGTGAGTTTATAAGACATTTTAGGGCCGCTTCACACTAACCGGATGAACGACGACACATGACAGACGTGTATGTGTTAGATGTATGTCCCATACATACAAACAATACTCAGACTCCTTTGTCTACATGGAATGGAACATCAAACTGTCATTGTAACGATTCAAAAAGAATTTCTAAATTCAAATGCGTTCGTTTTATAAAACTTACTATAAATGTGGATGTTAATGAGTATATTACTCAATCACGCTAAAATAGCTATCGAGATTTGTATACAATTTGGCACACAAATATGTTATCAAATTGATTATAAGATAGGATACCTTTATACCGAAAAAACAAATTCGTAAAGAAAAAAAAAATCTACGCATCTTTGATACTTTTTATCAGAATTTTTTGCGATAAGGCTGAATTATTTTAAACCAGGGGTCCTCTATGTAAGGCCCGCGGGCCGGATGTCTTTTTGAGAAAAGTGTAAACGTCTTAATAAAATATTGTTCCCCATTTGTTTGTGTATCTGTGCTTTAAAATCAATTGATTTTGAATTAAACAATATTTGGCACTTTGCTTGCGGCCCGCGACCAAAACAGGTTGAATTCCACTGTTCTAAGATAATAAACTTTACACCTTTTAAGAATATCGATGTATCTCGCAACAATATTCACACAATCGTTGTCGTTGGTGTTGTTTTCCGACCTCGGTGGCGAAGTGGTGTAAACAGAGGACTGCTACGCTAGAGGTTCCGGGTTCGAATCCCGGTGGGGGCGAAACTTTGTATTATTTGCATTGTTTCGCTCTCTGGTCTTGGAAGTTGTATTCTTATCTTAGTATATATCATATCGTTGTTTAGTGTCTGCGACACAAGATTATTTCGTAGTGCAGGGCTGAGTCAATGTATATGTCGTGATTTGGTTATTTTTATTATTATATAAGTCCACTTTTTTGTTATGATTATCAACCTAAACCAAAAGAAACATGTAATATTATAATATGACAATTGCATGGGATTTCAATGTAACAAAAAAAATGTATGGATTGTATGGAACGCTTTCCTATAAAGTATCTAATACAGAGTTACCCTTAACACTAATATTTTATCTCTAGCAGGTGTCAAAACAAACTGTTCTGTAAGCAAACTTTTACCTAATTCGTTCAAATTTAACAAAACACACCATGCGTATTTCAAATTTAGCAATTAACATACTAATTAAATAGCCAGCTAAATGGATTAGACCCACCCATCTGTTGAAATGGTAATAATTGAACATTTCAAAAGTTAAACTACGTTACAAAATCAATCCTTTGCTCATATAAATAAAGTAGGTATTACAATTGTAAGCGGCGGGTCTAAAAGTACATGTAAGTGCCTATAGGCTTGGCATGTCCATCTCAATGACGTAGACTCATAAATACTGTTATGTTGACTAGGCAGTGTTTACGCACTAGGCTGTTTGATTGTCGCGGTTAAGCCGCTGACTGTGTCAATGTCAAAGCATTCGTTCAGATGGGAGGTTACTTGGCGGGAACGGGAAGTGTCAGTTAGAATTTTCTTACTTTATTGTCTTTTCTTATATATCATCAATTTAATGTGTAAAATTCTAGTGTTTTAACCAGTAAATATCTGTAGTGCTGTATAAGTGTGGAGAAAGTGAAATATGACGATTTGGCTGCCCTTTTCGTCATCTCCCAGGTAACTCCTTAGAGCCTACAGTAACCTTACTAGAATGTTACCGTAGGCAGATTCATCATTTTCATTGTTCATCTTATCATCTTCATCTCATTTATCATCTCGTCATCGTCAAAAAAGAAGAAATTATAATTACTGATAATTAGGCAGTATGGTACTAAAATGCCGTTTAAGAAATACATATAAAATATATATTCGTTCCGATGGAATTCAAGTAAGTAAGAGTTTCAACCATCGCTTTCCTTAATTACATTTGAGGGTTACCACAAACTTTTAAGCGGGTGATATAAAATCTTGACAATGATTACAATTATTTTTTCTAAATTCGAATGCCAAATGTTGTTATTCCTTAAATAAATAAAGTGACTAATTGTACCCGTTTATTAAACACCACTGGTTTTTTGGTGCATAATCACAATACAAATACTTAAATACAAACAATTTGGTTCCATACGATCATAGAATTTAAGTCCTAGCTGTTTATGTTTGTGTATGTAGCATTTACTCTCTTTTTAAAAATTCTCCCTCAGAAGGGGTAAAAAAGGGATTACAGGTTCTTTGGTCATGTGTAGCTGGATCGGAATGGCTCGTAACTTTTTTTTTTCTCCCATTGAAGCTAACCGCGTCGTTTATACTACAAAGTGGATATTCATTTAGAGGCTTACTTGATGTGGAAACTTTTTGCTTGTCCGAAGTTGTATGTCGGATGATGTAAACAGACAGAAAGCGTTTGAAATGCTCATTTCTATTCTCGCACGTTATTCACTGAATGCTGATGCATACGTTAAATTTAAAACATACTAAGTAACAATATGTAACATGTAATAGATCAATAACATATAGATTTTTATTTTTCTAGTCAAAATCTTCTTTTCTGTCGGCTTGTGATTTTTTTCTGTTTTAACTTTTCTATTGAAGCTTGATAACTTTTTATTCAAATTCTTTTTTATCAAATTCATGTTTTTTATTTCACATGTCACATTACAATGGGTACAAAAGATGTTAATAAAATAAGGTATATATGTGACACCCTAATGTTACGCTTAGTTTGTTTTTTTTTTCGTCTGTTAAGGGGTTAAAAATGTATTTCTAATGCTATATATATGCTCTACAAATGAAAACCCGTTTCGAATCTCATTTATTTTTCTTCATATCGTGATGACTCGACCGGATTCTATAGGCGAGTGAGTCAGTGATTGAATCATATTTTACCCGACTACGGCGAAGTAAAAGGAAGAGAAAAAAGGGGGAAAGGGAGGGGGAAGGAGGGCTGGGTTGATTTGTCCGGTATTTATAAATAGATTGCACAAAAGGAAAATTTTAATAAATAAAAAATAATAAAAACCAAATTGTCTATTCACGATATAACACGAAAATTTTGTAAATGTATTTTACCACCTTGAAAGAAGAAAAGACAGTTCCAAAGATGTAGCGCTGTTTTATATTAAAATTTACTTAGACCAATATAATATTAAAGAGAGGTAATTTTGGTCAAGTTTGTCGGTATGAATAGATTTTGGAACTAAAAACGATAAAAAAAAAACAATATTTAGTTAGAATGGTCTACCATAGTGGCCAAAAACTAGATGAAAATACTAGTTTTATTCTTTCGATTTATTCCGATATAATACCACTTGTTAAGAAAAGGGCGCCTTTAAGCTGGCTAATATTATCATGATGATAATTGGAATAAATAATAGGTATTTTAAGACATTTTTTTTACATGTTAGAAATCAATAATAAACAAAAGACAAACATCTGTCAGAAATAAAAGAATAATTGTTTTATCCAATGAGGCGGCATCTCTAAGGAGTTCTAATCTCAAACGATGGAAACTCAAGCTTTTAACTTATGCCAGGCGTTAACATCACTTCTACTACCACTAATACTAGTACCACTGGTATTCGTTTCCACAAAAAAAAATCTATTCCAATCGAATACCTACCACTTTTTAAACATTAAATTTAACGTGCAAACGAATACCAACAACTTAAATTTGGTACAGCTCGTCAAACCTAATCAAATTAAATTTATTTTCTAATATATCGTGCAAATTTTTGCATGTGTTGAAAAACCAATATGTGGTGTGACAATGTTTCCTTAGTTTTCAGTTTAATAAGGGATGTAAATCAATACATCGCAAAAAGGTACGGGCCCTTTGATCGGAAAACTTTTCCTATCATCGAACGAAGTTGCAAAAGTCTTGTTTGCTTGGGAACGTGCGAACTTATGTGGTATTATATATATATGGTAGGGCACTTTCGATTTTTCATTGTTAACGGTTATATACTATTTTTAGGTACCTATACGTTTCTGGTTATGTTAATGAAAATTAAAAGAAATGTTAAATTATTTTACTTAAATTACTCGTATATATAAAATGTGTTTGAGTAATTTTTCTCTTTTAAAAATAAATAACAAAAATTAGGTTAAACATTGTAAAGAACTTTGAAAAAATTTCGTTTTAGAATTAATACAATTTAATTTATAATTACTATTTCGTGATAATCCATAGTGCACTATAGTGTTTTTATTTTGTTAAAATGGAATAAGAAAACATGTATGATAAAGACATCGTTGCGTTATTTCATCATTAATTCAAAGCTTGAAATTATATCACCCACATGACAATGACCTCCTTATGTATGTATTATAAAATAATTATTTATAAGACAATATGAATCGATTGTATCAATAAAGACTTCATTGATTTACGACTAACTCCTTCATTTTAAAATTAGCACAATTATATATATTTATTAAAAAGTATTTTTAAGTCTGCAAAATCAATACCTACTTTAAAGATCCAAAATACCAAGAATAAAAACTCCTTTGTTTTTCACTGTCACTGACACTACCAATGAAAAAAAAACAAGTCGCGCCGGGCGCGTGCAATTTTGACAGCGTAAAGCGCGCGAAACGTCTCACAAATGGCGTGCGCTTTTGGCGGAGGTTTTGAGTCGACTGACCCTGTAATTCTTGTCTACCCCATAACTGAAGGTGGTTTGATTCCCCTCTCTACCCCCTTTGGTAATGCAATGACATTTTCCTGTACACGTTCTCCTCTATTTGAGATCCTCAAGAAGTATTCTCGGGGTGTTGTAGGAATATCCGATTTTTGGATCTTTTGTCCTGAAACAGAACAAAGATTTTATTTGGCAAATCGGCAAGCACACATCTTCCTGATAAGCAGTTACTTGGATGCAAAAGGTTATATGATTTTAAAGCATTAGAAGTAAAAACTAAATTATTGTTTCTTTATTACTTTCATTTCAATTGAATTCAAATTCAATAATATTCAGAATATTTTGAAATACATGAATTTTCAAACTAGCTGTAACATGTTATAAAATATGAACGTGTGCTTACGAAATACAAAACGAGCTTATGTTCCCGTTTCAAAATTACCTGTCGGCTTGCATCCATTACTAAACAACAAGCAAGTATCCTTTTTCCCCTTTTTTAAGTTAAAAACAAATCAACATTGAATATACTTACAATCTATACAATATTATAAAGTGGACACAGAATATAAACATCAAATACAGATATTCACAGCATTTGACATCTGGTAATGTTATAGTAGCAACAATTGAAGAAAACAGTTACTTTCGGCAAAACAATGACAGTAATTATTTTTTTATTTAATTTTAACAATTGAATTAAAGCTTAGTAGGAATAATAAAAATAATAACCACACCACGACACAAACATTGACTCAGCCCCGCAGCAAGAAAAATCCTGTGTCAAAACAATAATATCCTAACAGTGTAGGTATAATAAAACACACAAAACAAGATCAAATCTGAGCATAATTGCAATTTATTGATTTCGATTGTATGCAACACTTAACAAATTACTTCTTATTATGTTGCGTCGGTCATGAAAAATATCAAGATGGAAAAGCTTCTGCAGACTGTTATAATTAGATAGCAATCTATTAAGTGGTACATGTGAACCCAGATTAGTCCTACATTCAGGAATCTTAAAGAAAGGTTTGTGTGATACATTACAATAGATATTTTGTATTAAAAAGGTATTTAAAGGTCAGGATAGAGTCGGAAACACGTGCTTGATGCCCCTGGTATCGCAAACGTCTATAGACCACCATCTGGCTTACCATCAGGCGGGCCGTATGATTGTTTACCACCTTAGTAGAAAATATCAAAATGTTATCTGTGATTTTTATAGGTAAGATTTTGGCTACTATATATAAGTGACGATTTGGTCGAAGGCACTAAGAATTTCTCATTATTCACAGATAAAATCGCGGGCACAAGTATAGTAAATCTTCAACACAAATGGCATCTGTCAAGTCACTCTCTGTCACTCCTAATGCACTCTATTTATCTCCACTCGTCTCTTCCTGGTGTCTTTCATCTCCCTCGTCTTGAGTGGTGATGTTAATCAAAACAAATTTTGCACAAAATTGAGACTTGTCTCTTTACAGATTTGAGTTCAAATCATATACATAATTATGTTTACTGAGGTTAAATTAATTAACTTATATACACAGGTCAATACAAAAATTAAGAAAACATCTCAAAATACGTTTTCTTTGCGATAGTCGTTTGAAACTTTAAAAAAACAAATGCCTATATAAAACGATAAAAAATATAAACAAATTTTGATGGCTTTCGTGGCGCGGTATTAACCGGTGACTTTAATGTGAGGTCTCGGGTTTGTAGACCCGTTGTAATTATTTTATCTAATATTATTTAAGAACCAATCAACTATTTAGATAAAATAAATATATAACATTAATCTCAATTCTGGGTTCTTTACTCAGGTTTTTCATTCATCTATTATATTTTACTTTAGTAATTTTACATAAATAAATACGGATTCCTTGTGTTCATTCATTTAAATCCATTTAAGCATGACTGAACATAATTTGAACTCGAGCACAATTCGGTGTCACATTTGAAAGCACCCCTTTTGAAGTAATCACATAACTAGCTTAGTATTACAAAAGATCTTGTTTCTCCTTGTCTTGTCACTAACTAATGCTTGCGACTTCGTTTCTTTGAAACTAAAAATTATCTGTTCCCTGTTTAAAAAATTATCGTCTTTAAGGTTTTTTTAGAAAATATATCTTCAAGCTTCATGAAATTTCAGTTCAGTATTTTAAAAATTACTTTCACGCTCAATGGCCGATGGTTCAAATCTTATCGAAAAATAGCAAAATGGTTAAGTTATACTACTTTTTATTAGTTAAAACAGCCTTATTTCCAACACTATAATTATTCAAAGAAAACAATTAAAAAAAAAAAAAAACATGTATAATATTAAAGGGTTCGAGTCTTGGGTTGCCGTAAATTGTAGCTACCATGTTCGTCATTGTGCTCGGATAGTGGCAACCGATTCGCAACCTGTCACACTAGGACTTAACGTAAACATACGAAAAATACGGTGGGTAACACCTCTGCCAACCCCTCTCGAGGGATTACGGCGTGAGTTTAAGTATATATGTAAAAACCTCAGTACTAAAATTCTAAACTGGTAAACTTATAAAATACCAAAAACAATATTATTCTTTTTGCTATCTCTGCTGGTATTCTACGCTCTAAAATTCAATAAAAATCCATACGAAGGAGAAGATAACAATAAATTTATTGTACATTAAAATTCATACTACGCGAACTACGCCGTAGCTCCGGACCGTAGCGCCGTAGTATAGTAGCTACGATGAAAAATATTGCATCAAATGTTTTTTTTTTTATTAACCGGGCAGATAAATAATTTTAGGATAACTGTTAATCATAAACTGTACGAATAAATAATGTACATATGACTGTTAATGAGATACCGTAATAATAAACTGAACGGCGTTAAATAAGGTCAGACAAATATTAACTTAACTGGCGATAATTATAAATGACTAAAAATACTTGAAATAAGAAAAAAAACGAACAGTGGGTCACAGTAAATCTGAAATAACAACAAAATTTATATGTATCCGAATTAGCTATTATCTAATTTGAAGTCAATTCAAAATTTTCAATGACTCCAATTTTAAATCAGTTTTAAATAGGTACTCTAGCGGATCCCTTTAGCATCTGAGTTCTTAGGAAGTAAAACTTAAAGCGTTTCTAAAAAAGGTCGTCATTTTGTAAAGGGTTCACCTTACTAACTTTGGTCTAGCCCACCAAATTTAATTTCTCGATCCGCCACTGAATTGGTATATTTAACACTACTTCTCACAAAAAAAAAATACAAGGCTTTATCTATAAATAATATAGGTAATTTTTTTATTCAATTCAATACAATGTTTTAAGATAATGAGCGATAAACTTTAAACTGCAGCGGCCGTAAAATTAAATTACATAGATAGTGTTATGATATTAAAGAAAATATGGTTGTCTTAAAACTACGTACATTTATATGATAATTTATTTTATTCGCGAAAAAAACTCACTACACAAAAGCATTACCACAAAAGTTATTTCCACTAAATTAAAATATTATTTCAAACTATTAAACAAATCGTTGAACCCGCCTTCGATTGAAGTTAATTTGAACGATATAATGCATAGGCAATAGATTTTTTTCTACTTTGCTAGTCATAAATCAAGACAGATTTATCTTAAATAATATTTTTTTAGGAAAATTTTAAAACTTGTCAATACCACATCACGACGCCTCAACTATACATTTATAAAATGTTAAATAAGTCATCTAATATGTTTATGTTTTTAAGTGTTTTATCGTGTCATGAAATAACCATTGCTTTAAAAATAATTAAAATTCAAACACCCATACAGTGCGTTGCAAAACAAACTCATCATCGTTATTCTCAAACAAACCCGGGTGGGTGAGCTAATAGTTATAAATAACGTAAATAAACACACAAAACTAAGCATTTTCATTCTGAACACACCTTTATAAGGCAGACGTAGATCGTATTAAACTCGATAGAACATAATACAAACTTTCGCTATTCTTACTGAGTTATTTCAAACCCTATCCCAAGGGATTAAAGTTGACAGGTAGTTGGGTAAAATTGGATGTATGTACGGGTCTATCCGCTCTCATACTCACGCATCGGCGACAGTCTGTCTGCGCCCGATATAGTTTCTGAAAAACAGTGATAATAAAATATATAAAACTGCACACACATATACTCAGCCCTGTAAGAAGATATAATCTTGTATCGTAGGTGTCAGTCACTACTGTTAGTTTACTGGACGGAAGAAAATTACATTTAGGTATACTTCTTCCTGACAAAAGCGGAGACAAAACCCAAAAGCCAAAACTAATGGGACTACAATCACTAAAAACCTGACTTTCACAACAACACATTATAATTCTCGTACAAGTTTAAAGCAAGACTACATAGTAAAATAAAGAAAAGAAAGTCATGACCGCAGCGCTATTCGGCATTTCGCAAAAGGTTTAATATCGCTTTACAGCGTGGAAATGCAGCTTGTAGTACTATGGGCAAACGCTGCACCCAAGATTTTTAACACTTTTCCTACTATGTTGGCATATATTAAATTTATATCTTGTAAATAGTTGGGAGCCCAAGAGGGGATTTTTGTATTTACTCGAGCACATCAGATTAAGATGTGGGAGATACCTTGCATATTAATAAGTACCTGAAGTGTAAACTTTGCTAATCTGATTTTAGTGTAACCTAAGGGGGTGGACGGGTCATTTTTCAACCCTCCTGCATGGAAAAACCCAATAGGTAAATCAGCAGATTTACATAAAAAACATGAAATGTATAATAAAAAGCATGAAAAATGGAGCGTGAAAAATATCAATATCTGACATACTAGGGTTTTTCCATGTCATCGTTCTCTAGACGCTTTCCCCACCGCTAAAAGTGACATTCTTATAGAACCATTTATGCTCCTGTCATCAATCCTACCAGGTCTGATAGGTTTCCGTGACGCTCGAGTAAATCTACATTTAGCATCATCGGCTCCCCAACTAAAATGAAATAGATTAAATGTCAATAATAATGAAGCACTATCTTCAGTGTATACTGTGCAAGTCTAGCCCGTGATGAAACTGTCATGGCGGCGTTGCTAGGCAACGGGATCGTTACCGGCGCGCCTACACTCGCCCGAACGGCAATCACTCCGATACGTTAATTCCATGCGCCAACGTTCATGAAACGGACTATAACTGTTGGACACAATGCTTTGAAACTTTTTAATGCATTTTTCAATTAAAACGTGTTGTGATGTGAACGTTTAATAGTTTGGTATGAATAAATTTTTATTAAATTTTAAACTTGGCCGTTTATGATATTTATTTCCCTGCAAACCAATCAATTTAGCTATTTGTTTTGTAAGAAAACTCCAATTCAATATCGTCGAACTTCTTGCTTATCTTTAAATGAAATCAGTCCGTGGTCGCTATTTAAAACTACATACGTACGTCTTATTTTTAACCTATCCACCATGAGCTTTACAAGCGTGATAAAAGGTTTGATTAAAAAATGTCAAACTCCATTAATAGAACAAGAAAATCACCATTAAAAAAAAGTCCACAATTTCACGGGGTCCAAATAAAAATATTTCTTTTCAATCAACGATTTGTTACGGTGTTTTAAGGAAAAAATCTCAAGATATTTCCTCACAATTGTGGATAGAATTCGACAAAATGAAGTGTATTTTGTACCTTAGTTTGTTCGCTATTTTTGGAAGTATCACTTCAGTAAGTATTGTTGGAATAAATTTTTTGATTAGTCGAATCGGAAAGTTAGTTAATTACAATTTACGCACTTAAAAAGGGTTTTTATCAAGATTTTTCGAGAGCAAAATATTTTTTTTTCATACTTAATCAGATCCGAGACTAGAATTATAATTAATAAAAAAGAGAGTCGTGACCGTAACGCTGGTCTGCATTTCGCTCGAAGGTTGAGCATCGCTATACATAGTGGAAATGCAGCCCATGCTATGGGCACATATGATTTTTATTGGGTCGTTAATGTTATTGTAATCAAGTAAATAAAACTTCTTTAAGAATGAAGTATAAAATTAACGTTAAAAATTTGCAAATTGTAATTGAGTCGTCATAGTTTTTCAATTTGATATTTATTACTGTTATTTGTATTAAATAAGATATTTAAAACTTTTATTATAGACTGGTTTTATGTAGCTTTTCCCAGTACATTTATCTTGTATTATGAAGTATTTTTTTAACCGACTGATTCAAAGTATGGACGAGCAAGCATTTGGCATATACCCACCTGATGGTAAGTGACGATGAGGTGTAGCATTCTTGTCTTAAAAAGCCGGTATAGCATAGACTTAAAGAGGTCACAATATCTGCTGGAAGAGTGTTCCAACCCTTAACTGTACGAATAATTAATAATAATTTGCAATATTCATTCAGTTTTTTGGATCATCATGTTTATTTGTTCTAATCAAATGCTCGAGACAAAGTAAATGTATACTTTTTAAATATTTAAATACCCTAAACGTTCGTTCCTAACTGTGAACTCACGACTTCCCTTAATTTGTGAACCCTTTGACTCATTTAGCTAATATTAACAAAAAAAACTTTTTTCTATATTATTCCGTCTACCACCTAAGTTTCACGATGATCCGATTAAAGGTTCTCGAGTTATCGTCGAGCAAACATTTATACATACATACACACAAACATAAAGACTCTGAGCACTTGGCTCGCTTGTTGATCCTTTCAATTATGTTGTTTATAAACCTTTTTTATCTCTTCTAGAGAAACGTTTTAAGAGCCATATATGCACTACCGTATTATCAAAACCAAGTAAGTTATCTTTGTTTAAATAATTAGTAACATTTATTAATTATACTGAAATACAAGTATATGTTTAAGTAGTTAATTTGCAAATTTCGTACCATGCTACCGTTACTTAGGGATCACTTTCCTATTTAGTTCCTTATGTTATTCCCGTCCCCGTAAAGCTGTGAACGAAGTTAAAGAAGAATCATTCAAATTTGTCAAATCGTTTTCGAGTCTTAACGAGACTAACTTAAGCTTCATTCGTCTGGAGCCTCGCTTAAACTAGAAGACGACTGGAACGATTTTCCCACGTCATGTAAATATATCCCATTAATAATCCCTTAAATAATATACGTTTTGAGTGGCCCCTCTTTCAGCCCCGTAGGGTTATTTTCTTATTTTTAGGACATTTAAAACGTGGGTTTTAGATTTTTTGTATCTATTAGGTAATTAATTATCCTTTTTTTTCTTTGCCCTGATACTTTGACTGTCTTATAATTTAAAAGGTAAAAATGGGAAATGATACCAAAGGAACGCAGCGGAAACATGGTACAAAGTTTGCGGGCTTACTAGTTAGAAATAAAACAAACAATACAAAATAAGTATAACACATATAAGTATGCATATAATCAACTAATCTTTTTTAATTTCATATAGGTGAGCAATGTACGCATTTGGTGTTCACTACGTCAGACCGAAACAAATTTTGAACTTACATTTCTCTTATGACGTTTCATCCAACACCCAGTAAAACTAAACTTCAATATATTGATACTGAGTAAATCGTAATTTACTGTTTTTGTAATACTTTAATTGATGAAACATGTTAAATTGTATTTATATTTGAGACCTTAACTTCAGCATGTTTTATACAAATAAAGTATACTTATATTCATCAAGCCGTAAGGAATTTTCTTCCTGTCGGGGATCGGTAAATCAACTGATCAACCCTGTTTTGTTCGTGACTATTTTTATATATTTCTTTAAGGCCATTGGTTTTAGTATCATACTGCCTAATCATCAGTAATCATATTTCTCATTCTTGAAGATTATCAATGAGATGAAGTTGATAAGATGAACAATGAATATTGAATCTGCCTACAGTAACATGCTAGCACGGTTACTGTAAGTTCTAAGGAGTTACTTGGGAGATGACGAAAAGCCCAGCCCAATGGTCGTATTTCCTTTCTCCACACTTGCACAGCACTACAGATATGTACTGGTTAAAGCACTAGCCTTTTACACATTAAATTGCTGATATATAAGAAAAGACAATAAAGTAAGAAAATTCTAACTGACACTTCTCGTTCCCGCCAAGTAACTCCCGTTACGTGGCTTTTTTGACTTTTTTATAAAAACTAGGCAATGCGGATACCTACCCAAGAGAAGCCTATTCAATCTTGCCTTAAACTTGACATGTTTGTTTTTCTAGTTTCCGTGGAGACATACTTATCATGGATATGTAGAAGTAAGTAAATTATACTTTTATTAAAATATATTGTTATTTACAATTAAGTTAACCCTGCGAACTTAAACTGAATATTTTCTCGTTTCATAATTCAATCTATCAGTACCTTTAGTTTTTGAACTTATTTTTTTTATTTTAGCCGCCAAACAAAGGATTGGGGATTCTTCATAACGCAATCGCAAGTATTAGGCAGCAAATTCTTAATAAATAAATTTTAGGTTGTTGTTGTTTTAATTAATTTGGTGGATTACTCTATTGTATTGGGTCCTACTTGTAAAAAAGAGTATGTATGTGTAAATAAATATCACCGAAAGAATTTCTATAATCGTACGAGTATTTCCTGAGGTTAGCTCATTAACTGTAAAATGTTTATAAAGATTGCTTGCTTATTCTTTTGCTTGGTTTAATTCTTCCCTTTTGTTGGGAAAGGCAAAGAGCTTTAGCATACAGCACAAGTCTTCCGTGTAGTAATTTTCTTATTTCTCAATTGTTGCTACAGTAAAATGCTTCTAATGTTACTGTAGGCTTTATTGAGTTACTTGGGATATGATGAAAAGAGCAGCCAAATCGTCGTATTTCACTTTCTCCACACTTGTACAGCACTACAGATATTTACTGGTTAAAACACTAGCTTTTGACACATTAAACTCTGCTGATACACAAAATTTCAACCACCACTTCCCGTTCCCGCCAAGTAACTCACATGACAACTGCAATATCAATCCTCATACTGTTCAAATTAAGAACGATACAAACAACGGTTTGTTGTTCTTTCAGGGAAATCGTGTCAGATGGAGTGTAAGTATATTAAAATTCAAATCTGATATCTACCTTTTCTCACCCCCTCCCCTTTGTAACAAAAGGGACGTAGATGAATGATCATATAGTGCCCCTTCTTTCTAGAATTAGGAAAAAAAAACTAGTGAGTTTTATAACCAATGTCTCCTTACTGGCTGACATTACCATCCTCAAAAAATAGTCACCAGTTTGGGCTAGCCAAGGCCCCCACAACTTTTTTTCTGTTTTTTTTTTTGTTGTTATTTTTTACTGTGACGTCATAATGCCGGGCAAAAATTTAACTGCATGAACTTTTTATCTTGGCTCGAAGCTTGTCGGCTTTACGGTAACATCAATAACCATTCACCGAAAACTTTTTGTTCAGGTTTGTCCCACATTTCCATTCAGCATGTCATTCATGAATTAGGCGTTTTTAGTCAATTTCAAAAGCCGACTGACTTGAGGACTGGCTTGGAACGGGATGGGGTTTAAAAGCCTGGTGGACTTACTGTAACGTTTTAAAAACTATTCTATTCCATGCAGTTTGAAGCCAGCCAGCTTTTGAATGGTTTAAAAGCATACCACAAGCGTCTGAAACATGAATAACATGGTGAATGGAAGATTGAGAGATAGCAAAAAAAATGTTTTTTTTTTCTTACAACCTTATGGGCAAACAAGCAAATGGTTCACCTGATGGAAAGTGATGCCGCCGCCTATTAAGACGACGATGCCCCTGATGTCGTGAAACACCAAGAGCACCCTCTAAGCGTTGTCCGTGTAGAGGTAAATATATTTTACCTCTCGTGCCGGTAATCACACTGGCTCTCCTATACCGAAACACAGCGAACAGCTTCTCGGCAGAAATAGAAAGGAGGGTGGTACAAACTCAGACTATTTCGCACCCAGATCTAACACCTGTTAACCTGTTAAGGTGAATGGTGGTTGACCTCATCGTAAAACTGACTTACCGTGGGCCTGGCAAATAAAGTACGAAAAATTCATTTAGTTTAATCTCGGTCTGAATATAAGAGGTAAGAGGCCCCCAGGATCCATATTAGCCTTGCTCTTGCATGCAACTGAATACTTTGGTAAAGGTAACACTATACCACCGTACACTCAGTATATATATCTAGTGTCTATGTGGAGCAGTAGTGTCTACTTGCGACATGTAAGTGAGATACGAAAATCAGTGGAAATCAAGAAATTTATAAATTTGAACAGTTAAAAAATGTGTTTGAAATTTGTGTCGCTATTTCTATCTTAGTCTAAACTTAGCTTTACAGACACATGTACATAATAATATTCTATTGAAAAGTTGAAAAGTTTTACCAACAATTTTTAAGTTTAGTTTTTAATCGGAACTTTTCTTATTTCAGACGATCAATAGAGTTCCTGATTACATATATGTAAGTATATCAAGCTTTTAATAGTTTGAAACTCAGAATTAGTATATCCTTTAAATCAATCATGATACAATCAACTCATTCCAAGATATAAAATAATTATTAGATTTAAAAAAATATGAAAATAACCCTACGGGGGCCACTCTAAAGTGCAGGCGTATATTATTTAAGGGATTATTAATGGAATATATTTACATGACGTGTATAGATCGCGGGTGTAACTTGCAAAGATACGCCCCCACGTTTTTAGTGGCCCCTCTTTCAGCCCTGTAGGGTTATTTTTAGGACGTTTAAAAACATGGGTTTTTAGATTTTTTAATCTATTAATTATTTTATTATTTTTTCTGCCTCAAAAGTCACTCCATACAAATTTTATCAAAATTGGTCCAGCCGTTTTTATAGTTGTAAATTGCATTGTCATCGGGTTTGAAGCTACCCTGAAAATTTCAGTCTGCTATCTTATCGGGAAGTGCCTCAAAATTGAGTTGCAAAAATCCAACCGGAACGACAAACAAACAAGAAAGTGAGTGTATAAAACGTGGGGAAAAAATGGCGTAGGATGCTCGCTCATTGTTGTCAAAGCAAATATCACAACAACTACACGATTTTTTACTCTAAAATTTTTTGTATTTGTATAGCGGCTACAGTAATAGTGATACTGCGAAAATTTGAAGTGTATATGAGATATAAGTCGTTGACAGACTGACAGACGGAGAGCGGAGGCTTAGAATTAGGTTTCCGTTTTACCCTTCAGGTACGGAACCTTAAAATCACAATAATTTTTTGAATTTGTTGTTGTTGAAATACAGTAGAACAATTTCGATTCAATTAGCTGTCAAATAAATAAAACGCATTGAAATCATGACTTATTTAACGTGTTTTAAACTTAGATTCAAGTTATTTTAATATAAATTCTCGATAATTTTTCTCCAACAGGGTTAATAGCAGAAAATAATTATTAAACAAGATGGTGGCAAAGCTTTCGAAAAATGTTAATAAAAATCACGAATATTACACCGTTTTATTTACTACCCGTCATACTTTATTCATTTATTTAAATAGAAAGACACAAACAAACAGATAACAACTAATAACAGTTACAATCAAATTATAATAACAATTTATCTAAAAATCCAGCGAAGTCTACATAAAAAAAAACATTAAAAGAAACAAAAGAGGATGTTTCAAATTTAAATAATAAGTATTTAGAGTACTACTATACAAAAGTGTAGTCACTGCTAACAATTGTAATTATAAAATATCAATTAAATACTGTACCTAACTAAAGATAAGAAGCAAACGAAGCTAAACTATTATTAATTTGAAAAAACTATTTCAACAGTGTATTCATCAAAATACCTGGTGGTATTTTAAAACAAGAAAAAAACGAGGCTGTATGAGATTAAACTCCTGTGCCTTTCTTCGGATAAAGGCGCTGCTTAAACGTGTGTCCGGTGATGGGCACCTTCCACTTTTAGTTGCCGACACCGCACACCCACCAGGGAACACAATTTGCATTTCTACTAAATTTATTTGTGAACAAATTGCTGAGACTCCAAAATAAAAGAGTTTGTAAATGTTTTAATTAGTATTATAATTTAAGACAAAACTTACATTTTATTTAAATTGTAATTTGCTAATGATTAAATTTGTAGTTATGATTCATCATCGAAATGTGCTGTCGTTTTTATGATTGTATTTTTTTCTTAAACAGCATTTTGAATTAATACAATCTAACCTTACGTAATGATAATGATAATAATAACCACATCACGACACACACATAGACTCAGACTTGTAAGTACAATAAGAACTTGTGTCACAGGAACTTAGCAACGATATTATGTTATATACTGCATACTATGTATGTGTTATGTTACTACATAGATAAGAATACAACGTCCAAGACCGGTAAGCGAAACAATGCGTCTTGCAAATAACACAAAGTCCCGCCCCCGCCGGCATTCGAACCCGGAACCTCTAGCGTAGTAGTCGGCTGTTTACACCACTCCGCCACCGAGGTCGTGAAACGATGTTACGTTTAAGGTATCAGATTGCAAAACTACATACTTAAAAGGTAATTTAAAGCTCTAGTCATCGATCAAATAAATTTTAAAGATACACAACCCCGCACAAAACTTTACTTAAAAGTGACATCAATCTTAATTAGAGACAGAGATAGACATTTCTATTAGAAATAAATACAAGTTAAACTAAATTCAAACTTAAAACAAAAGGTTTATTCATACAAAAATAAATTTATCATACCATAAAAGTCTACCCTAATGTTCGATCGGTTGGACATTTGGTGAGGTTGTTTCCGTCATTTCATTGTATATCTATAAAATAATACATCGATTCATAGATTAATTATTTGTGACATGGATGGTTCTAGTAGAAAAACATGACAAAAGGACAAGAGTTACTTTCCGTTCCCGGAAAGTGTCAGTTAGAATTTTCTTATTTTATTGTCTTTTCTTATATATGAGCAGAATTTAATGTGTAAAATGCTAGTGTTTTAACCAGTAAATATCTGTAGAGCTGTACAACTGTGGAGAAAGTGAAATACGACGATTTGTCACCTCCTCAAAGGAACCTCTTAGAGCCTACAGTAACCTTACTAGCATGTTACTGTAGGCAGTTTCATCATTTTCATTGTTCATCTTTGTTATGATTATTCAATATCATACTAAAACCAATGCCGTTAAAAAATACATTTAAAAAAAAAGGACAAAAGGTACATTTTTACAAAACTATAAGTTATACAACGACCTCTTAAAATATATTTAATGTATTCAGGATTGCTCGGTTAGTTAATAAAAAAAGAAGGTAACCTTGTAACTTATTTTTATTATCAATTTATATTTTTTTGTATTTTTTTCAATTTGCCTGTACTTAATTAACTAATCGGAGTCCTTGATGAGGTGCAGGTCTGTTTTTGTTTTTAATTGTTTCCTACGCGATTGCTAATCCTGTGAACAATAATTACTTTTAAATGATTAAATATATAACAATATTTCCATTTTTTTTTCCATCATATTTATGTAAAACCGAACCACAAGACGTTTTTGATTATATTTTATTGCAAAAAAGTTCAAGTAATTTTTTTTCCGCTTCATATTTTAATTAGACTCTTCAAAGCTGAATATTATTGAACTCAAAATTACAAATACAAATCAAATATTTTTAGTTTTTTTTTCTTACGTCATTTTCGTATAGCTGAAAACAAAAAGTAAAATGAATGTAACTGAAAATATATTCTATATATAGTGAATGGCGTATGTTATACATTTTTAATTTGAACCTACTGATAGGCGACGATGCTCGTTGGAGTTATGCTGAAAAAAGTAAAAAAAAAACAATATACAATATAAGATTTGAAATGAAAATTTTCGGGCCCAATTTAAAAATTAAGTTTAAAACGAGTGTAACATTTTTTTGGCAGGTTGTTTTTTTTACCAAAACGAAGCTCCTACATACTTCTTTGTAGTCGAAAAGGAAACAATCGAAATAATGACACCAGCAGGGCTATTCACAATGCTTCCGAAAATTTTCTCTCGGAAGCGGGAATGTTCCGATCGTCAAGTATTCGATCCGAATGTTACAGATTGAATTCACATCTCCTCTCGTTTTGGTTTCTTCTCGGAAACTATCCACAAACCCACATTTTTTTTTAAATGTCCACAGAAAAACAGTTTTTCATATAAATAGTCCTATTTTTTTTTATTAACTGACACATTTCCTAAAACAAATGTCAAATTTATTCGAACGGTAAAGTGAATAGCGTTCCCTTTGACAAGTCGATTCTGTGTCGAATCCAAGTCGATTCCGCGTTCCGAGACGATTGTGAATAGCCCCTATTAATATTTTAATGCAGTTTGTTAACAGCCGCTTTGTGCCAATACTGACTATTTTTTGCTTATGTCAGATAATTTAAACGAGCTTTTGCGTAGTTTTTGATATGATTATTTAAATAACAAATTCAAAACAATAATTACTTTATGATGTTCCAGGCCATCAGGGTGATTGTGATGCTGGAAATTAAAGCAGTACAAGTTTTAGGAACATTTTCAACTATATCTTTTGCTCGATTGCTTGCAAGCAAACCCAACGATCAACGGCTGATACGTTTAATAATATGTCTATATAATACGTGCATACTTTATTTATTAGATATAAATTAAATAATTAAATTAAATTAAATTAGAAACCGAATAAAAATCACGTGTACACCACAATGTGCGCATAGCACTGGCTGCATTTCAACGCTGTACAGCGATGCTCAACCTTTGAGAGAAAAGCAGACCAGCGGTCACGGCTCTGTTTTCTGAACTTTCAAGGAATTTTTATAATTCTCACTCCAAGAACCCACAGTTTCAAAACCAAACGGCTTAAATATGTAATCGATACCCAAAGATACATAATACTTTACAGAGCAGATTATCCGGACTAATTTGGAAGCGGGGGTGTTCGAAAAACCGATTTTTCGTATAATCGAACACTATACCGCTTAGCTAAAACATAAATTTTCGGATGGTTTTGTATGGGTTAACAAGGTGGCTTAAAATAGCTTAAAGTTTGGTCTATTGCAGCAATTTAATCTTACAATTGGCTTGATCGCGAACTTTTTGAGAAGGATGTTCGCGCACGTCGGGTATCCGGATTATCGACGTTCGGATAATCGAAGCTCTAGTATACAATAATACTGTTTATAAACCAAAGGACGTATTTTTATTAATTTTCTAGATTGGCGCGACATCATGTTTTACTTTTTCTGCACTAAAGTCAACGCAGACAAATCATTGGCTGTAAATATAGTAAAAAACCGTCGCAAAGTTGTTTTTGGTCATTTTTTTTATTAATTTACTTACGCCCTTAGCTGCGTCAGATCGAACCGAATCACCCGAAACTCGATTCAAGTGCTGCAATATAGAAAAATAAAAACATATTCACACCTAAAACATTAATAAAACAATATACGTGGACCTCTGTGGCGCAGTTGTGTAAACAATAAACTGCTACGTTAGAGATTCTGGGTTCGAACCCCGCGGGGTCGGAACTTTGTGTTATTTACAAGACGCATTGTTTCGCTTACCGGTCTTTGATGTAGTATTCTTATCTATGTAGTTTATACCATATCGTTGCATAGTGCCTGCGACACAAATTCTTGCGATGCTAATAGCAGGGCTGAGTCAATGTGTGTGTCGTGGTGGGGTTTATTAATACAAACCATAAATTAATTATTGGTAGTCGCCGTACACGAATCATTAATATACGATAGAAACATACAATATTAAAGGTTATAGAAATAATAACAGATACCTGCAATGTTATAAATACACAAAGGAATGAAGCATTGGTAAAAGGAAATTTTATTACTTCATTTGAATCATTTAAACTAAGACTATTACACGCCCTGTTCCTGTGCTAAAATAATGAAAATAGTATAGTTACTTAATTAGTAGTATTAATTAGTAGTAAAATAAGTAGTATTTAATAAAATCTTACGTCTTGGTCAGCATCCGTGGCATGTTGCTAAAACACAAAAATACAAGCTTGAAGTTCTTCTGGATATTTGTAACAGAGTAATTAAAACAACAATTGTTACGTAATAAATGCATTTACAACTAATTTGAGAGCTTATGATATTAATAATGTTCAAGGGTTGGAATCTGCCTCATAAAATATAACCTGATATAGTTGTGGAGGATGTTTGTGTACAGGTTAAAATGAGCCTAAAGAAGTATATGACAAAAGTGCCAGAACTCTAGGTGGTAAAAGAACTCGTGCCAGAAATGATGTCGAAGTGTGAGTGAAGTGTCACTTCTGGCAGGGGTTCGTTTACAAACTGGCTAGAGTTTTGTAAAACCTATAGGCGTGGTGATTTTTCCTGCTACTCTTACTAACTGATTTTTTGTTTAAATTATGAAAGACACTTTGAATTCTATGTCACATCAACATGTGGTTTTTTCTTTCCTTAAGTCAGTAAAGTAGTTAGAAAGCAGCACCCGGGATTTGTTTATTTTATATATTAACAAACGTAAATAATTCCAGATTATTTACATATCATATTAGGTGCATTTATTACATGTAAACATTAAATTTCTCCTTTTTTATATCAAAACTTCCGCTGACATGACGGTGAGACGGCTGATACGGTAACCAGGAGACCGGAGGGTAAAAGATTTTAATTGAAAAGTAAAACAAAGGCGAAAAATTAATTTTTTAACACAAAGCTGCGGCCTGTGCAATGATGCACAGCTGCATTATTCGTTGATTATTCGATGAGAGGACACTGTTGATCCTGGTGAACAGGAGTTGCAGAGTGCCCCATAAAAATGTATGTTTTAATATGAATATGTTATTTGGACTGGGCTTACGCCTACAATCATGACACGACGATGCCCATGTTGTCAGAGCGTCAGGAGCACCGCCAATGCATTGACCATGTGGAGATAAAGATGTAGCGGTAATTATACTAGCACTAATCCTTCAAAAGGAATCAAAGTTAATTGCTTCAAGGCAGAAACAGAAAGCTGGGTGTTATGATAATAATCTCGTACGCAGAAAAACCGAACCTAAAATTTAAACAGTACCTATGCCTGATAAAGTCAATACAAAAGATCAAAAGTTCAAATAAATAATTACCCCACTTTGTGAAGAACTGTCCCCGCTTTGGGGGAAAATATGATGTAATATCATATTGCCTTTCTAAAAATGAAAAAAAGAAAAACAACACTCATGAAAATACAAAAATATTATTACTCAAAACATATTTATTCCATATTTACCCCTCCTGGTGAAAACCCGTCTCTGCTTGGGTGGTGAATGTAATTAAATTGATGATCACCTTTCTGGAAATTAAAAAAAATCAACAGTATCCAAAACCTGCCAAGACTCAAATTTAAATTAGACATATATTTTAGTTTGTCAAGTTAGGGCTTGAAGAGTCAGAAGCCTCTACATGAGATCTAATAACTTTTTGACAGTGCAGACCATTTGGTCCCGTCTTGGTAACATTATAAATGAAAAGTTTTTGGTTACTACTAAAAGTAATTATTAAATAATTACCCCACTTTGTGAAGAACTGTCCCCGCTTTGGGGGAAAATATGATGTAATATCATATTGCCTTTCTGAAAATGAAAAAAAGAAAAACAACACTCATGAAAATACAAAAATATTATTACTAAAAACATATTTATTCCATATTTACCCCTCCTGGTGAAAACCCGTCTCTGCTTGGGTGGTGAATGTAATTAAATTGATGATCACCTTTCTGGAAATTAAAAATATTCAACAGTATCCAAAACCAGCCTGGACGCAAGTTTAAATTAGACATACCTAGTCAGGTCATAAATTCTGTCACATGTTTAATATAAAATAATTGAAACAAGTTTATTCATTATGTAACCATTCATATACCAAAATGAACTTAACAAAACATAGATTCTTATGACACTAAAGTTTATTCAAAATGACCTCCGTGATTTTGAATACGGCCTGTATTGTTAAATCTGCGCGGCCAGTCGTCTATCGCAGCACGAACGAGGTCCATGTCAATATCGGCGGCTGCCTTAATCAAGGATGTCTTGAGTGACTCCAAATTGGGATGGGGCTTTGAGCACGCCTTTTCCTCCAAGTGTTGCCATATCTTGTAATCTAACGGACTCAAATCTGGACTGGAGGAGGACCAGTCTTCGTGCCGGATGAAGTCGATTTCACGCGCGGCCAGCCAGTCTTGTGTGCTCTTCGCTCTATGAGCTGGCGCCGAATCTTGTTGGAATACCCAGTGCCTGTTATTGAACATGGTATGAGAAACAGGTTCCACAAGGTTCGTCAGGACTGTATTTTGATACACAACTGCATTCGTTTTTACACCTTTCTCACAAAAATGTACCTCTGTTAAGCCCCAATAAGAAACTCCCAACCATACCATGAGCGAGGATGGAAAATGACCTCGTTGGACACGCGGAATACGGTTGCTCGCTTCTTCACTACTGTGTGCGTACACCTTATCATTTTGTTTGTTGTAGCTCTCTTCTACGGTAAACATTTTTATCCGAAAAAAGAATTTCCCGATATTTTTTCCCGCGTACCGTTTCAACAAAGCGCGGCATCTCTTCAGTCTCAGGTCCATTATACGAGCATTCAAACGATGTCCTGTTTTTCTTTGATATGCCCGAAGCCCTAAGTCTTAATTTAACACCCTTTTCACCGTGGTTCTGCTTAACCATATCTGAAGAGCCAACAGTTTCTGCTTACGTTTGGGATTTCTTTGAATTCGCACCTTCACAGCTTTCACTGCTGCTAGAGTCCTAACAGACCGAGGGCGACCACTTCTTGACCTGTCATCTACACTAGAGTCTTCATTGTATCGTTTGATGGTACGATAAACGAATCTTTTGGTTAAATTCGAATTTTTCAGTATGTCAAAAATTTGAATTGGCGCGTAACCGCAACTATGCAACGCAATAACTGCAACACGGTCTTCTTTAAGCGTCCACTCCATATTTAAAAATGAGTAAAATTCTAAAAAGTATACATTTTTATTTTCATGAACAATTTTAAATTCGAATTCAATAAACTTTTTTGTGGCCAGCATTCTAAAAGAAAAGTTTTACTGTGTGACAATACTTATGACCTGACTGTGTATATTTTAGTTTGTAAAGTTAGGGCTTGAAGAGTCAGAAGCCTCTACATGAGATCTGATAACTTTTTGACAGTGCAGACCATTTGGTCCCGTCTTGGCAACATTGTAAATGAAAATGTTTTTGGTGGGATTATTACTACTAAAAGTAATTATTAAATAATTACCCCACTTTGTGAAGAACCTTTTAATTCGGGGTGAAAGTAAATAAATCGCTGATTGCCTTTCTGAAAAAAAAATCAAGAGAATATAAAATCTGCTAAGACACAAGCTTAAACAAGCCAAATATTTAAGTTTGTGCAGTAAGGTCTTGAAGACTTAGACGTTAGTCTCGACTTGGAAAAAAAACAATAATGAGAATACAAAATTATTATTACTAAAAACATATTTATTCCATATTTACCCCTCCTGGTGAAAACCCGTCTCTGCTTGGGTGGTGAATGTAATTAAATTGATGATCATCTGCCTGTAAATTAAAAAATATTCAACAGAATACAAAACCGTGGGGCACGCTAATGCCCCTGCCAAGACGTAAGCTTAAACGAGCCACATATTTAGTTTGTGAAGTAAGGGCTTGAAGATTAAGAGCGTGTAGAGTTAGAAACTTTAACTGACATGAGATCTTGGCATCATTTTGGTGAGATTATATTGACTAAAAACATAATTATTCAGTAATTACCCCTTCGTGTGAAGAACTTTCTGTTGGGGGGTGAATGAAATAAAATTGATGGTCGCCTCCCTGAAAAAAAAACCGCAGTCTTTATATTTCAAACGTATTGTCTAACAATAGAGTAGACGCAAAATAATAGTCGAAATTATCAGTATATATTATATTTCATTATGTCATTTATCAGTAGAAACATTTTTGAATTTCCACTAAAACTCCAATAATGTCACCAAAAGTTGCTATAAAATGTCTTCACCGCATGCACCGCGCTATTGATATCTACAAAGAAAACTTCGCGATTTTATACGGCCAACTTTTGTCATGCTCATCTTTAAAAGTTGATAGAAATCCTGTTGTTGTTTCAATACCTGTTGATTACTTTTTGAATTATTCACATCCATCGAAAATATATCATTACGAATAAAAAAATGTCAATCCGTACAAAATACTAATAGACAAAATAATCCCCGTCGCGCCGTGGCCGATGTGACCGCAATCAGCGACGTAGGCTATATAGATCTTGCATAAAGATAGTCTACGTTTATCCTAAAATGTTAAATA
The DNA here is from genome assembly GCA_949316135.1 of Choreutis nemorana. Lineage (NCBI taxonomy): Eukaryota > Metazoa > Arthropoda > Insecta > Lepidoptera > Choreutidae > Choreutis > Choreutis nemorana. Next base: position 4,508,310 of record OX438620.1, on the reverse strand, counting down.
AACAAATGTCCACCCATGTGAAGGCAGCGCGGACCGCTAGTTAGGGATATATTTTATGGTAGGGGATGCAGAATGTGTATTTACGAGTACAAACCTACATATTCGAGTAAAAACATAACGGAAGAAGAAGAGAAGTTTGATCTAGTTTGCAGAGTTTGTAGAAGTCTGATCTGTTGAAACGAGTTGAAACTAATCATATTATCCGATGGATATATTTGACTGTTTCAAATCGAGTGCTAACGGATAATTTTGTCAGATAGGTATAGATATCATAAATTTTAACCCACGTAAAGGTATAAAAGATAAATAAAAAAATCTAAAATAAAATACCTTTCCTTCAAGTCCTTTTAGTAGTCTTTTAAGTCCTTTCAGTCCTTTAAGTTCATCCAACCCTCTAAGTCCTTTCAGTCCTTTAAGTTCCTCCAGTCCTTTAAGTCCTTTCACTGCTCTAGTAAATCCTTTCAATCCTTTCAGTCCCTTAAGTTCATCTAGTCCTCTAAGTCCTTTCAATGCTCTAGTAAGTCCTTTCAGGCCTTTAAGTCCTTTAAGTTCATCCAATCCTTTAAGTCCTTTTAGTGCTCTATTAAGCCCTTTAAGGCCATTATCGCCTTTAAGTCTCTTAAGATCATCCAGTCCACCAAGTCCTTTCAGTGCTCTGTTTAGTCCTTTGAGTGCTCTGTTAAGACCTTTAAGTCCTTTGAGTGCTCTATTTAGTCCTTTTACTCCTTTCAGTCCTTTGAGTCCTTTCAGTGCTCTGTTAAGTCCTTTAAGTCCTTTAACTCCATCGGCTTCTTCCAGTCCTTTAAGTCTTTTAAGTCCTTTAAGTTCTCCCAGTTCTTTAAGTGCTTCAAGTCCTTTCTCTAGTCTCTGAAGTCTTTTCAGCCCCTTCAACCCTTTTAATCCTCTTTCTCCGTGTTCTCCGCTTTCTTCGGAATGTTCGTGTCCCTGAAAACAAATAAAATAAATATAAACATTTGTAATGATTGGTCGTCGCTGCTCTTCGATTAGACACCGATGCCGGTGTACTAGAAAAATGAGGCAGTCAAGGCCATGCCTAGACAACCGCGGTACCGCGCGCTCTTCTGAACATATCCTTATTATTAAAGTTCGGCGTATTCGATTCAGTCCCTATGTTTGAAGCAAAATTGTCGGATGTTGTATCTAATATTTGAAATTATTATTAAAAAAAATCCCTTTCAAATTTTGTATCAAAATACTGCGTCCGGTTCAAAAGAAAGAAAAAAAATATGAAAAACTAGAACATTATGCATGTTTACACAATATTTTCTCCTGGACATGACGACTTATTTTTGTGGAATAGTATTTTAGTTTTCCTTAAGATATCCTGTTCTTAGTGAAATATTCATAACAATTAAATTAAATTAAGCATACCTTAAAGAAAGCATCTAATTTTGTGGCCGAAAGCAAATGAGCGTTTTTTAACGTTTAAGCAGAAAAAGACGAAATTGTGTTTCCCAAAATTTGGCGTCTCGTCAAATAAATAAAGTACTGCAAAATAATAAACATATTTAAAAATACCTGTCGTATGCCGCCTGGTCGATCACCTTTAAGATGATTACTCTGGAACAAAATAAAACAATTAATGAACTCATTTTTTAAATACAATTCGTACTGGTTAAAAATCAATACAACAAATACTGTTGCTGCTTCAATCAAAAAGATCTGTGAAATAAAACAAGAGACATTCAGTGATTGTCAAAAGTACAATTTCAATTTGGAGTTAGACAAAGAGGGCAATACTGACTTGTGACGTCACATCCCGGTAGTGTGGGTTTTGCATAGAGAAAAACCTTTTAGAAATAGATTTTAAACAATTACATAAAAAATAATTTCTTGCCCGATTTAAAATTTATCTGTGAATAGAGATTTGAGATAAAGAGGGCACTCTTTGTATAAACTAATAAATTTAACTCATGTATTTTGACAGTCACTTAATAATTATTGGTTTTGTTTCACCAAAAAATCACTTACTAGCTACAAATATTTTGATATTAGTTTAAAAAAATGGATATAGTCAAATACCGTATGGAATCTTAACACATCTGTGCATGTCTAAAACAAAACTAAGTATTTTAATTCATTTGACTTAATTCTTAGTGGGAAAATAAAATAATAATGTTTTGAAAATTATAGAATCCTTACTGAATAATAATGTGTTAAAAACAATAAAAAATATTAATACAATTTTTTAAAATTAACACAAATTTAAGACAATTTTTTATTTAGAACTAAGTAAGATTCAACAAAAAAAAATACCAAGTAACATCATCACAAGACACTCATTGACTCAGCCCTGCACTAAGATAATCTTGTGTCGCAGGCACTGAGAAACGAAATGTTACGTCCTAGATACTTAGATAAGAATACAACATCCGAGACTAGAAAGAAAAACAAAACGTCTTGAAGATGGTATAAATTTCCGCCTTCGGGATTCGATCCTGAACCTCTAGAGAGTTAGCTAGCTGCGACGCTGGCCGTCAAATATCGAAGAATAATAATAATAATTTGTAAATAATTTCTACAAAACATTATAGTTACGATTATAAATACATTTTCTACTAAGAAACACGCACACTAACACATTAATAATATTTTTAACTTAAACTTACGTCATCATTCCTATCATCTTCCTGTAAGGAGAAAAAAAATGAAAAAGGTATTGCAGAACTTATATTGAATGAGGTAAAAAAGTTATTTATTTTTCCTTATAAAGGATATCAATTCAGTAGCATTTTCAATACAGCACGGATCCAGTATCTACGATGTTTTAATGAATCCTTATTACAGCAATGACAATTTTTAATTATTATCTGTATACACAATTCGATCCTAGCAGAATCATCAAAATCGATTCAGTCATTTAGCAGTTAAAAGGGAACACAGGAACAAACATACTTACAGGTCAAAACTTTACCTAGTACTAAATAAATGTCACTATTGTATTCAGTTTTCATATAAAATAAAAAATATAAATACCTCATCCGGCTGAACCTAAAAAATTAAACAAATGTTTTTATGAAACGAACTTCAATGTGGTTTTTATTTTACTATTATGTCCTAAAACTTTATCCAGTTTTATTCAAGTCAGAAACCGGATATAAAGGTGTAATGCTCCTTTAAACTCGTAAACAGATCCACGAGGCATCAACTCGATCCGTTCGGTATTCTTTGTATAAAACTTCATACGGTATATTATATAAGCATCAGGGATCTACTCCCAAAAACAAAGTTTCTGCCATATTTTCGTCCGTTTCAATTGATGTCAAACTTCTTTCAAACATTGTCTATGATCATGGCATGACAAGAGTCCGAAAAATGTTCAGATTACGGTGTCACTTTCGAAACTTTCGGAAACCTGAAGTTTCGGTTGTACTCTTTGTTTTGACAGCGAGGGAAAAGGAGAAACTTGTATCGCTAAGCGACTTGATCATTCGTGTTCACTTTTTGAATTCATGATTATTTAAAGAATATTGATTTCTAAATCGCCGAAAAAAGTAATGTTTAGTTCAATTGCATGGATCGTGGCGTTTTTGTGGTACTAAAACCTGGTTCCTGTTGAAAACGTCTCAATTTAGCAAACGTTGAAATTTTACGATGTCAATAATCAATAGAAAAATTGGTTTTTCGACTCCAGTACATGAAACCGGTCATAAAATAATATATTTTTTAATTATTTTGGTTGGTATGGTATTACCAGAGGCAACGTAAATGATTTTTAATTAATTATCACTTAGAAAGATTAATTTGATACTTATCTGACTATAAATAAAGGTAAAATATTCAAATCATTACTCTTACCAATTTAAAACTGATGCTCTAGAAAAAAACACTAATATTAAATTTTATTTTTTCAACATAATATAAATATAATTAACGTAAACTAGAATTAATCCAACATTTAAAAACTATCTACCTTATTTTGAAAAATTATTTATTCCAATAGAATTCATTTAAAACTTGTTTCAAATTTGGCAAAAAAAATCATTCTGATAACTGGCAAGAGATACCTGAAGGAGGTTTAATTTAAGTTTTTTAATACAGAAAATTACTTACTCCCAAATGTGTCTCGCCTGATTCTACCTGTAAAAAATATTAGAAATAAAGTTTATGTAAGACCGGTTTACAGTTCTAAGGTTTAATTGGTTTGTTTTCAATTAAAATTTTCACGTGAAAACTAGGTAGGTATTTATTTTTAAATAATTTGAGAAAAAGTTTTGACTTTAAAAACAAGTGACGTATATATTTGTGACTTGGTAGATAAAATATTTAATTCGTAATTCTCATGATGTATATAAATTACTTAGTACATAATAGGTATATATTTATATGTAGATACCTATTGACACTATGTAATTATATACATACAGTAAAAACAATTCGTTAAGTGCATCAAAACTTTACTGAATTAAAAATGTTTTGTTTACTTACTTCATTAGGGTTTGGGGGACGCTGGAAATAAAAAGATGTTATAATAATAAAATAACGTTTTATACCGAATGACTGACAAAATAATTCACTGACCGGAGACCGGGTGCATGAGCACCCTATAATAAATAGAAAAAAATTACAATCCCGCAAATTGTCGACATCTGCCGATTCACCGACGATGGTGCGTACTAACACAATTCTTACTTTGAACTTACGTAACTCAGCCGCAAATTCTGTAATAAAATATTCGAAAACTGTTAATTTATTTGGTCAGTGAAAATTATTAAGGTAACTTGTTTTTTTTACACCACATCATGTGCAAACAAGCAAGCGTTCCAAAGTGATACCTATTGACACGACGGCGCCCATGACTAGAACGCCAAGAGCACCGCCAATGCGTTGCCCACGTAGAGGTAAAGATGTTATACCTCTCGTGTCGATAATTACACTATACTACAACTACTACAGGGGGCTTAGACAAGTGCCATTTTACGCGAAACGTTAACGCTTACGAAATATCAAATGTATTGAAATGACATTAACTTGAGAGATGATGTTGTAAAAAATCCTTACTGCTGACTAAACCATAAATTAACATGGCGTTAAACAAGATCTACGACAAATATTATACAATTGCTAGGTAACTGCCACGATTGACGACTTAAACACTGGCTTCGGGAGCATCACCTTCGACCCTCATGCTCACTAGTGTAAGACTTTTCACGCTAAAATATAGCGAATTCATGATATACCTTTGTCTAGAAACGACATTTGGGACATATACTTTGTAAATTGTCTATTCAAGTATGTCATACACAATAGTTTTATGGTTAAATCTTTCGCGCTCAAAATTTTTTGACATATGTCAAACACTATTCATCGACAAAACTAGAGTATAATGACTCCTTGGAAATGGACTCCTTGGAGGTCACCGAGCGAGAATGGGTATTTTGGGCAAGCCCCCTGGTATTACTATTAGTAAGTAGGTAACGTACCCGATGGTCTTTTTTACTTTCTGACAGACTTTGAAGTTCATCCAACTGGGAGTCAAGACTCTTTAAGAAAAAAATATATTTTATTATTTTTACATCAACTTAAAGGTTTCTGAAAATTTAAGGTCAGAGGCAGAATTACCTAAACATTTCTGTCCAAATTTGTTATTTTTTTGAAAGAATGAGATTTTTATTCCATATGTAGGGCAAATTTTATAAAAATCAGTTCTGCAGTTTAGTAGCGACATTTAGACAGACATCTAGATTAGATATTCTATTCTTAAAAATGTCACATACATTCCATTATAATCACAATGTCTACGCATAGAAATGCTTCAATTTATACTAAGTATAATATATTTATTTTCTTACTTCTTCTGAATCTTCATCTTCCACCTAAATACAAAAAAATCATCATAATTATTCATATTTTAAATTATTTTAAGCACTCCATGTAAACGAAATACTCTTTAAAAGGTATTTAAACATAAACATACAAACATGAGCTCACGCCGTAATCCCTCGAGAGGGGTTGGCAGAGGTGTTACACACCGCATTTCGCATGTTTATGTTGAGTCCCACAACTATCCGGGCACAATGAGGAACAAAAAAAAAGTTTACAAGGTTTGTACAATTATTTTAAACATTCAAAGCAGTGACTTGCCCTGGGAATCTTGTTTCGGGGGCAACTGGAGCCATTTGCCCCGACTAAAGATTATTAGATATTAAGAGACGATTAGATTTTTATTATTAAAGTATGTTATGTAACAAAAAAATACTTGATTTTAATTTGTTATAGTCATATGTGCCAGACAGGCTTTGCCTAGTGCAAGACTCGTAGCAACTAGCAAGTAATCATTGAACAATATTGTTATTCTATGTTATGTGTTTTACCCATTCTAATGATTGTGATTTGATATTGTTGTTCATAAAAATATTATTTTGATTTTTAATTCATAAATTAGGTACAATTCTTACTTAAATCATTCAACTCCAACGTGAATTTTTTTTTAGATTTGTAGAGATAGATTGTAGAGAGCTTTATCAAAGCTAGCTCTCGATTAATCCATTAATAAAAACATATAAATAACGATCTACCAACCTTTAAAGTGATACTCTTGTATCTTCTTCTGTTATCCTGATTCTATAAATAAAAAATGGATGAATAGAAAATGTGAAAAATATAGTAGCTAGTTATCTGAGCTAAGATCTTTTTAAAAGGGTATAAAATAATTGAAAGAATTTTACCGCATCATCGTCTTCGTTCTGAAAATAATCAATACAAAATCATTATATCCCGGTTAATTTTTAAGATATTTGGTGTGCCTACCATGAGTTTTACCTTCGATTGCCCCTTGCGACTGCAGTTACAAATTTGTATGAATCTTTGAAAAACGCCTCTAACGGATTGATGAGGAATTAAGATTGTTCATACAAAATCACTGTAGTAATCTATGTTACCTGACTTATTGGAAAACTATACGAACTCATGGTAGACACACGGACACTCCCACCGCTAAAACTCCTGTTAACCAGGATCAACAGTTGCGTCCTTTGGGATGCAGCTGTGCAATGAAGGACAGGTTATACGTCCAGGCATAAAACTGGCTATCTACTGGCTTAGCTTAGAATAAGCTTAGAGATTTATTAAATAAATAAAATATTAATAGATACAGTATTCAATAAATTCATAAATTATAATTACCGAATCCGCCAACACAGCCGCAAGGACGCATAGAATCAGAAAAGACAACTTCTTCATATCGTCTACTGCCTAAAATAACAATTAAATATTCAAACATCACTATTTAAACCAATATAAGCCCACCGCAACTAATACAGTATTATTAAAAGCAAGAAAAACGACATTTTTCCATTAATTTTAACATGTTGGAATAATTAAACTTGTTGAAGATATAGATAAAGGTATATTTCTAGGCAGTACAAGGTAACTTTTTGGTTTGAAAATGAACTCAAGAGCTCATTTTTATTTGGTTTAAAACGATTTTGTTGGGTTTTTATGATTTTAAAAATCAAAAGTTACATTTATGGGAAATCGAAAAAATCTTATCATGTAAAAATATTCAAACACGATCCGTTGCTGAATCAATATTGTAGCTACATATTTGTTGCTATGATTTCGTACTAAAGAAAATTGTGTACTTAATCTTCACGCTCTCGTACCTACATTTACAAAGTAACCAACTAATGTTAGTAGACCCGCTTAGGTATGGCCCAGACGTTGAGAGAAAGGAAGGTATTTTAGATGAAGTATCTGGAAAACGTAAACTGAGAAAACAAAAACCGATCAAGTGAGTCGGACTCGCTCACCAAAGGTTCATCAAAGATTAAACAATATGCACTTATGAGATAATTTTCTAAAAGAAACAAAACCAAGAAAAAAATGACGGAAAAATCGCGGTTCTTGTATGGGAGCCCCCTTTAATTTTAATTTCACTATGTGTTTGTTGTTATAGCGGCAATAGAAATAGACATTCTTTGAAATTTTCAAGACTTTAGCTATTATGGTTCATGAGTTACAGCCCGCAGACAGACGGGAGACAGACAGCAGAAGCTTATGAATAGTGCCCCGTTTTTACACTTTGGATACGGAACCCTAAAAACGAAATATCTCAATAATAACATCAATATGAATAGATTGACACATTATTATCAAAATCGGTTCATTAGTTTAGGAGCTAAGGTAAAATAAAAAACATACGTAGGCTCATGAAATCATAACCCTTCCATACGGCTCTGACGTGCTGGTAGTTGGGTAAAAAGGACCACGACGAGTTTTTTTTTTCTTCTCAATATACCCTACGATTAGTTAAAGCTTTTGGTGGTTGCTAATTTAGTTTGATAAGTGCCCCAGATAATCATATTTTTCATATGACCTATAATGTATTTATGGGATGTTTTAAAGATCTCAGTCTAAAGAGTCAAAAAAGCCGGCAAAGTGCTAATTTGATTCAGACGCGAAGAGTTCTGTGCCATGAGTAGGTACGTACCATCATCTAAGATTTAGCATTTTATGTACTTACCTACTTTCTAAAAACTCAGTAACAAGGGCGTGCGAAAACTCTATTATAGTACGTTTTTGTATCGATGCTATTAAGTATATTAAGTATTTAGTAGTATAGCGGCAACAAAAATATCCTCTGAAAATTGTCTTTTACCCGTGACAGAGTAATGGACTTAGGCTATGTTCAGATTGGCATGCGGTACTGCGAGCTAACCCTAAGTGCTATCCAAACGTGTATTGTGTCTAACACCAAACACCAGCACATATTTTATTTTCATACAAACAATTTGAAATCAACCGCTCCCTACGCACACCTGTGTCCAGTTGCAGCCAATAGATAAATTTGGGTGTCAGTAACTGGAAATAAAGTCATTAATTGAAGATGCAAGTAATATGAACAAAGAACACTTTTTGCCAAATCAGGCCTAAACTTTCGAAAAAGAAACTAAAAGTAGCAACCGGGAACTGTGTCCGATTGCAGCCATCAGCAACTACGGTTTCCTGTAATGGGGTACTGTGTCGGCGAAAGAAGTTTGTTTCCGACTTAAAACACAAGTTTACACAGTGGCTTACGGACAGAAGAACGGACAACATAGGCTTAATGACTAATACTCCGCTGTCCACATGGTCCTGTTGGAAACCTTTGGGTATTAAATTATGTGCGGTTGGAAGTCTTAATCTTATGAAAAATTCTGATTTGGTTGCGAACGATTCTGAAAACGCGTTAGAATTTATTGCTTTTAAAATTTCCAAAACTCGAAAAATGGCTAAGAAAAAAATTAATCATACCATGTCTGTCTGGCTGTCTGAGTTTTAGTTCCATTCTCATTGCTTTCAGAAAAAAGAAAATGTCAATTTAACGTTTCAATGCCTTCAAACAGTTGCTAACTTGGTGTTTTCCCCCAAATTTAGGGGAATTTCCAGTGTGATGGAGTTTGTTTGAGGACATAAAATGTCAAGCGGATTTTGAAAAGAACAGTTCAAAAAAAACTTTTATTTTTGTAAGGATTTAAGGGGTTTTTCAGAGAAATTGATGGATTTCTGACATTCGTTTAGGGCGGTTGTGCTCTGAACAGTTGGCAGCACTGGCCAAAAAATGTCAATATTTTATCAATCAATCAAGCAAGCTTGTTTCGTTCGTGAAATGTTTTTGCTTTGAGCGTTATTTGATTTTATCTGATTATTTTGAACCCACATATAAAGTAAAGTAACCACAATGGCTACAAAAATTGATCAAAAAGCGTATCTTCAAAAATACCTCGGTGGACCGTCAGGAGATAAGAAGAAAAAAAAGAAAAAGGTTGTGAAAGGAAATGGGTAAGGGAATAACGAAGATCTTTTAATTTAGAGGATAATAAATTAGTATTAGGTTAATTTTATCTGTTTCTTACGGCTTCAGACTCGTAGTCTTACCGTACATCAGTATATTCCCAGATCTATAATAGACACATTTATATTATTGCAAAATCTATCTTTAATAACCTACATAGCATTTTTTTGTTGATACTATTATATTACGGTGTTCTATTCATTTCTGTAAATTGATATCCCTCTATAAAAGCTATTATAAACAAAATTATTTCATACAGTTCACAAGACATGTTTATATTAGATTTAAAATGTTATGCCCATTTATTGGAAATCAATACATCTTTAATCATAGTTTGGTACTGTTATGTATGATTTATTAATTGGGCTGCTAGCTGTGATTTGAGGTCCTAGGTTTAATTCCTAGGTCTGGCAGATATGAGATTTAAATGTTTTGTTGTCCATGTATTGTATTTAGTTCATTTATAATAGGTAATTATGTATGACCTTAAATTGAAACTAAAAAAGTTTATGTAAAATTCACACATATTACTCCTAATTGAGCAAATCATGTATGTATCTGTAAGTACCTAATTGGAAATAAAAAGTGAATAGTTATTTTTGTTTTATACTCTAAGTCAAAATTCAAACAGGTGGTAGATCTATAATTACTGGCATGAGAGGTCTTTACTGCTATTTGGGAAACATATCGGTGGTGCGCTTGGCACTCCACGACATCAGGGGCATTGTCGTGTTTATGGGGTATCACTTTCCATCAGGTTAACCATTTCCTTGTTTGCCTATGACATTGTAAAAAAACTTTAATTTTGTCAAACTAACAACACACAATGTAGTGTAAGAAACTGAATAGATAAATTATTAATGGTGTTTTTATTTCTGTTAGTTACTTGTACTTTTGCCAATGATATTTTATATGTTGTATAAAACCATTAAACAAAAAAATAATTAATTCAAGGTTGAAAATAATAGACGATGACATTGACCTGACCAAGCTACGTCCGCTGGAAGTTGATGAGCTGGACATCTATGGAGAAGGTGAAGATGCTCCTCAAGTTGCCGGCATCATTGACGAGAGACCAGAGGAACTGAGGAAATTGGAGGAGTTTAAGACTACCACTAAATGGAAGGTCATCAACCAAGTAAGTAAAAATTTCAGATTTATCAGTTTATTTTTTGGTGATTAACTTTTACATATGAAGCCATCTAATCAGTGGCATAACTAGACTGTCTGGGACCCGTGGCAAAATAATTGTATGGAACCTTTCCAACCAAAAAATAGCCGAACTTTGAGAACTCGCTGTTGGGATCGCTCTAATGTTTTGTGCTGTTTTAGTATACACGAAATTGCTCAATATTGTTCGCGACCTCGCGTCGAAGCCCCTTCTGGCTGTGGTCCCGTGGTATTTTACCGTCATGCCACCATGAACATGCCGTCATGTCATGTAGTTACGCCCTTGTATCTAATTTGTTGTAGCACACCTGTCTACTCAAAAACGGGGTGTCAATGACTAATTTGTTGCTGACAAGTTTGTGTTGCAGTGACACACAAATAATAATAAATGGCAAGTAGATGAGGTTTTGATCCGTTTTTAAACTATCAAGAAACCCACATTTATTTATGGTTAACTTCCTGCTATAGTCTGTACATGATTTATTAGCTGATAGTTATCATTGGTTTAAATTCCATCTTAGTTTTTGTTGATCTGCTTACATTGGAAATATATTTTATAAATTTGTTCCACAACAATGCCATTCACAGCTTGAAATTGTAAGTTGTGAACAATTTTCTGAAACTATAAACAAATAGAAATAAAACTTAATCTCATTAAGGGTTTAAAAATCTTTAGTTCATACAAATAAGATTGAAAATTTTCTTGTAAAATAACAAAATAAAATATTCTAGGATGATGGGTTTAACAGCCAAGTACGAGTGCAGGAAATAAAAATAGACATAGAAGAAGTCAAAAAGGAGAATGAAATTATATTTGGTAAGATGTACAGTGACTCTGAAGATGACAAGAAAAATGATTCGGACCCATCACCTCCAAGGCAACAAAGTAAACAGATTAAAACTGAAAACAACGCAAAACCACAAAACAATAGTGATAGTGACTTTAGTCCTCCAAGAAGACAAGAAAATCAAAAGACTGCACCACCTAGAAATGATGAGCAAAAGAGCGATTCTTCCTCAAAAAAACATGAGCCAAGGAAGGAAAGAGTAAGGAAACCCAGCCGATGGGGTGACAGTGAAGATAGTAAGAGTGACCGAAATCATTCAGAAAGTCAGAAAAGTAGGTCGCCTAAAAGAAAAGAATATAAAAGGGAAAAGTCGTCTGACTCGGATATTTCACCACCTCGTAAAAGCAGAAGGAACAATGACTCTGACGTATCACCACCTCGTAAAAGCAGAAAAGATTCTAAACGAAAACCCGTAGATTCCGATGCTTCACCACCAAGAAAGAAACAAACTAAAGACAGAAGAAGAGATAAAAGAAACAACTCTTCTGATAGCGATTTGTCGCCGCCAAGGAAGAATAGACCTTATAGCGATAGAAATAGCAACCAAGGGCAAGGGTCTAGACAATCGCCAGAACGAAGGAGAAAACACGAAAGTGACTCTGATCAATCGCCTCCAAGGAAAAGAAATGGGAACGAAAAGAGATATAGAAGAGATAGTAGCAGTCCTCCACCAACTAGTAAGAGAATGGAACGGACTCTTGAAGGGAAAATGGCGGGGTTGCAAGATGCAAGACAACTGAGGAAAGAGAACAATGATTTCAGGGATAGAGAAGAACAAGCCTTCAAAAGAATGACAGATGAAGTTTCCGGAAGGAATGCTCAAGCTGTTTCCAGGAAAAGTAAGTCAAATCACTTTTGTGTGTTCGCTGAAACAAGCTGGTATAGAAAATATGTTTTAGAGTTTGCCTTGTTAGCAGCATGATTGATGCTTATACTAATGTGATAAACTTTTATTTATAAGCTATGGTTGAAACCTCTTTTAATAATTGTGACACAAAGTGTTCCACTAGCTTGATTCAGCAAAATGAGTATAATAGTAAAGTTTGCTTCATAAAAAATTGTAAATAGCAATATTGAAAATATCATGTATGTCATATTAATTTTGCGAACTATAATGGCTGCTTAGTACAATTATTCTTAAAGCAAATAGTTTTATGAATTTGTTGCAGAATAAAATGTTTTTTAAATGATACCGAACATTTAAAAAAACTGCCACATTAAAGGCATTAAAATTAATATATATAAATTAAGGCATGTTTTACATACTGTATAAAAGACTATTTCGTCTATTTTCGTAAAAATTATCTCCGAAATACAAACGACAATACGACAGCACAACTCATCAAACCTATTTTTTGGCTGGTAAGGTTTATCTGTCAATTTACAAGACGTCAAAAGACTTGTCTTTAAATAAAAATAAAAACTTGAAAATGGAACAATACCGCGCCGTGTACGGAAAGATTGCGCCGTGTGGGCTAATGCTCTTTGCCTTTCCAAAGGAAGAAAACAAAAAAAAAAGCGCTCTTAGGGCGGCAGCGTGTTTTAAACTATTATTACAAGTATCTTAGTAGCTATTTTGTAGTTTTAGTGTAAATAAATTATAAGTGTGCCTTTTTATCACTTAATAACGTTTTATAAGTTTTCAAATCGGTTTTCCTACAAACCAAAAGTTCTTCCAAAAGTAAGTGGCGTTTTCATTTTTCTTAATAAATATTTATTAACTTAATCATACTTAAGAAACGTTATTAACATTTTATTAGTATTATTATTTACGTAATATGTATATGTATTATTATTATTGTAATAATAATTATGTTGATAACGTTTTTAAGTTTAAATCATGTCCTCAAAATCAAATTTGTTATTATCTTAGAGACAATGCAAAACATACTATTTTTATTATTTTTCTTTATTTTGTAGTAATGGAGAGACGAGTTTGTAGAGTATCTGAAATTCAGTGGTATATTTTGCTGGATTTTCTGGAGCAGCACCCAAACCTGGTGACTAGGGCCAAAAACTACAACAACAGTTTGAAGGGTAGAGCCGAATCCACGCGCCAGTGGAGTAAAGTTGCTGAGATATTAAACGCGGAAAAATCTGGAACTACTAAAACACCCAAAGATTGGTCTGTTGTAAGTATATACACCAGTACCTATCAAAATACGATACGGTCAAAACCTGTTGTAACGACATTGTTATAATTGAGATTTGGCCAGTGAGGTCTCCTCACCATTGAATCGTAGTAACCGATATGTCGATGTGGATATAACAGGTTTGGACTATTTGATTTATTTTTAATTTTCTTCAGTTAGTAGATGTCCACTGCTGGACAAAGCACACTTATCAACTCGTAAACGGAACAACTAGAGCCGTTCAGATTTTTTTGGTACGAAATTCCATACAGCAACTTAAACTTATCATCATCGTAACCATATCGTATCGCCTAGGACATCAAGGCAAAATGCGAGACGAAGACGTTCCGTTTCCGAATTTATTGACCGCCTACCAATAACTTAATTTTAAATATCAATTATTCATTTTATTTGCAGTACGTTAGCAACTACAAGAGCAAACTGAAAAGGAGTGTTGCTAATTTAAAAAATGTCGGCACAGAAGAAAGTCCTTTATCAATTATCGATCGAAGGTTTCTGGCCCTGCTTGAACCAGGGTTTGGGAAGACTTCAGGAAACGTCAACCATTTCCGGGAATTGGTAAATATGCTATGAATAATTATAAAAATATCACTGACATTGTCAACAACGTCAGAACCAATACTAAAATATGTGCTTCAATTGATAAAGAAGTATGTTTGTACAATACCTAAACTACCAAAGTATCAGGAAATCATAAGATTTAACAGTTCACAATTTTCCGTATTTAGTGACAGTGACAGAGACATTTAAGCAACTGATATGACAACTAAAAATATTAACTAAACTTTTTAGGGTACAAAACCTAGTACATCGCGCGCCTTTGACCCGCTTCATGTTGAAGATGTTCTGTAAGTGTTTTATTGTTCGTATTTTTTCGCTTACCGGTCTTGGATGTTGTATTCTTATGTATGTAGTCAATACTATATCGTTGCTTAGCACCTGCGACACAAGATTATATCTTAGTGCTGGGCTGAGTCTGAGTGTGTGTCGTGATATGGTTATTTTTATTATATATTAATAACTAGGATAACTAAGTTTTTCTTACAGAGATTTGGAGACTGAAAGAACGCAGCAGAGTTACAAATATAGAAGCAGGAGTCCTATAGAGATCAATATTGATCAAACCTCTGATAGTCAACATTCCAACCATGATGCACCTCAAACATTCCCACAGCGGAATCGTCGTAAGCAAATATATCTATGATGCTTTGCATGAATAATAAGACTAGCAATTTTTGTAAATTACTGATTTATAAATCATTATAAAAATACATTTTGCCTTAGAAATAACATATTGCTATTGCTAAAACAACACTTGCTTTTTTGCTGTATTTCTATTTACTTTAAAACTTTTTACTAATATACAAAAAAAAAACACAGTAGTTTTTTTTTGCTTCAAATACGATTTCTTATTGGCTTGGATTCACTCAGCGAGTTTGTCTTGTTTTAAAAGCTATCATAAATGTCAAATTAAAATTTCAGGTCCAACAGCTCCACTGGATGAAACCCAAAGAATACTTCAAGAGTTGCAAAAGCAAAGGCTAGTATCAGATACAGCGGTTGAAGCACAACAATTGATTGGGGAGAGTCTAAAACGCATAGCTGACTGTATGGAAAGAGATAACATAGGGCAAAGCTTGAAACAAATAGCTGACACTTTCCAAAATTACATACAAACATTGCAAAATAGACCTTAGTTTTAAGATGTAAAAATTAATTTATTTTATTGTTAAAATACGTATCTCTACACATTATCATTAGAGTTTTGTCTAGAGATAAATAGAAATGATAAAGCGCCATCTAGTGAATTTTTCAAATGCATGCCTACGTTCATGTAGTTCGTTTTTTAAGAATGTCACTGGAACCTAACATCCTATGTAAAAAATACCCTATATGTGTAAATTGAGGTTAAAAACTTTTTTATTTTTGAACAAACTAGTTCAAAATCAATACTAAAGTTTTTTATTCAACATCTTGTACAAACAAGCAGACGAATCGCCTGATGGAAAGTGATACCGCTTAGTGACACGCCAAGAGCACCCCCAATGCGTTGCCCATGTAAAAGTAAAGATGTTATACCTCTTGTGCCGGTTACACTGGCGTCCTTTAAACTGATTCACATTGGAAATAGAAAGGAGGGTGGTACCAATACCCCAGACGATCTCGCACATATGTATATATACCACCTGTTTCTGTTGAATGTTTATGTGTGATAGAGTAACAAACGTACAAACTTATTAAATAAGCTAGTAGTAGTTTAAAGTGGATAGGCTTAGTCATGTGCAATAAACTATAAAAAATATTTGTTTATTATTTCTTACCTAAGTGTCCAATGTGCCTAATTTTATTTTCATCGTTTTTAAAATGTTCTAAATAAGGCCTTCGGCAGTTGCGGATTTAGGGATGCAGTTTTAAGGGGGCAGTAGGGAATATGCATGACGTTTTATGTTTTTATTATAATTCGATACCACATATTTACACAAATCCGTTAGATTTTCTCAAATATCTGACTTATTAACTAAGTCATAAAGCTTCAAAGTCGTTAGTTAGACAGAGAGATATGTACTATGACGTCAAAGTACACAGATGCCATACAACTTCCATAAAAAATGTTGTTCTGATGAGCGAGATTGATATATTTACTTTTAATGGTTATACCTTTGTGGTTTATCGTTCAATTCTAATTCTGTTTTCACTATAAAGATACTATTTGCATATATTATCTTATTTTAATAATTGGGGGCTAAAACTCGCTAATATTGGGTTTAAGTTCAAGGACTAAATGTCCTAAAGAACATTTGATGTTATGGGGGCGTCCCTGAGCCTGTTAGCTCTACATTGGAATCAATCCATTTTTAACCATTTACAAAGAGTATTTAAATTATGATATGTGAGTGGATCATACGAATATAACCTACTAATTTTCCCATCCTGCGATTTGACATCTATCATAATAAGAATCTACCAAAGCAGCCATTTAAGGTCTAGAAAAAATAAGCTTGTGTATTCATAAGATCCAGTTTACTATTTATCAATAAAGTTCTTAATATTGATCTTAATAGAGTAATTATCTTATTTCAGGTAAAAGAGAAACATCCGCAGACAGGCAGAAGCAAATTGAAAAAGCTGAAAGGCAGAAAGTGATCGATGAAAAGTACAAGAAATGGAGTAAGGGGTAAGCTCTAAAATGTTATACTAACATTTCGACTATGCCCTCGAAGCTCGGAGAAAAAATTGTGACGTCGCACACTATTTTTTCGTAATTGTCGCCACAGGCACCACTTAGAATTTTTTCCCATTTACAACAACTGGGAATATTTTCCCATTCATGTAATAACACCGATGCTACTAGCTTAAGTTTTTTCCCTGTTATTGGGAATATTTTTCCCATTCGTATGATAACACCGCTGCTATTGGCGACGTTCGGAAATAAAAACGTCTGTCTTTTATCTGTCCTTTTCCAGTATAAAACAGCAACAAGACCAAGACGCTCGCGCCCAGGAGTTTCTGCACGAAGCTTCAAAGCCCTTGGCAAGGTACAAGGA
Organism: Choreutis nemorana; assembly: GCA_949316135.1. NCBI lineage: Eukaryota > Metazoa > Arthropoda > Insecta > Lepidoptera > Choreutidae > Choreutis > Choreutis nemorana. The sequence continues at coordinate 4,490,798 of OX438620.1, read as the reverse complement.
CGATACTGACTTAGAAGGACGGCTGAAAGACATAGAAAGGGACGGGGACCCTATGCTAAAGTACATTAGGGAAAGGAAACGGGAGAGAGGCGAATTGGGACCAGGTAAATACCTAAATCATCTAAATATCTTGTAAGATTTTTCGAAATACATCAACATACAAAACATCAACCCCATTTTTAACAACAGTGGAGATAAAAGAGCCGCTTAAAGCATTCTTGAAAGCTATCATTTTTTCAATTTGACGTGGCAATTTGCTCTGCCATAAAAGGCACACTAATCTCGTGTAGGAAAGTGTCAAATAAGCGAATTGCAAATGTTGATATTTGAACGACTTGACATAAGAAGTAAATACTCGAGATTCGGCACAAAACGGCCTTTGTAATCTATAATGTTGAAAACGATCTTATTTAATTCACTTAATTCCATTCTTAGTCTTGGTTTACTTACTTAGCGTGTACGCATGTACTTGTTTAATACAAATTTTATTTAAGTTTTTATTTTGAAAATATGTAGTATTTAAAAGTCAAACATGTTACTTACTGTCATTTAACATTACAGAGAAACCATCATACAAAGGTAGTTTCCCGCCAAACCGTTTCAACATCAGACCCGGGTACCGTTGGGATGGCGTGGACAGATCCAATGGCTATGAGAAGAAATACTTTGACCAGCAAAGCAAGAGGAAAGCTCAGGAAGAAGAAGCCTACAAATGGAGTACTGAAGACTTGTAAATGAAAATAAAAGTTTAATATTTTGTCTATGAATAAAGTTGTCTATCAATGTAAAAAAATGAAATATTGTCTATGAAAAATTTGTCTTCTTTTCGTAAATTTAATGTTGTTAAAAAGTAAATTTAGTCCGCGATTTCGTGAGACATAAAAATTACTTTTCTTGATATTTAATTTTTGAACAAAAAAAAATAAGATCAAAATCGGGTCAGTAGATTAAAACTGACGAGTTTTTGGGATAAAATATATTTAGTAAATAAAACAAGAAATGGTTGACTTATTACAAACTTTTTTATTTAGAACATGTAAACAATTTCAGTAAAAGTAATGTTTTAAATAGTACATATGTATGTCAAGTTATATATTAATTTATAAACATAAATAAAAACCATTTTCCTGATGGAGTTTTTTTATTTTTAAATCTTTAAGTTATGGAAACAGTTATATATACAAAAAATTGCTAACCTTTATTGCATTTATAATAACATAAAATTTTATTAAATGTTGAAGCTTTTACATAGTAAGCGTTTATTATCTGCTCATAAAGATGTGTTATTTTTCAGAGCAAAATCTCAGGTTACTTTGGGTAGCGGGTAATTCATTATCTTTATTATACTCTGTTATTAGTAAAAACGGAAAGATTGGTTAAACTTCGATATAAATTCGATTCTCACCCGTCTACGTAAAAGCCTTTTTAAAGAAATTAGTTAAGCGACTATCAGATTCACATGTTTCAAAAAAGTTACAATAAGTTGTTATTTTTATTTAGTAAAAAGTTTATTCGTCTTTGGGAAGGCAATAATTATATATATAGGCTTAGGGAAAATCGGTATTTCATATAATCAATCTTTATACGAGCTTTCGTCCTCTATCTTTCCAGCTTAGGGGTTGAATAAAAAAGTTTCTTAGCTAACATCTGCCAACTTTCAGCTTTGTATACATAATAGTTAATTGTCATTAGTATTTCTGTCGAAATTTTTGTCGTATAGTTTTCTGATCAATTTCTTAACTTCACTTTGTCACTATGACATATATTTTTATTAAAATGTACTTGTTTCAGACATATGATTATATATCTATCCGTAGCCTGTAGTTAAACGGTAGGAACCTGCATTGTCTCATTTTATTAAGTCTTCCACTTTTCAAGGCTACAAAAAGTTAATTTCAGGATCCAATACATTATACTAATCATCTAATTTTAAATCTAAAGAAGTCACAAATATCAAGTCTAAATGGCAAATATACTTAGATTGCGTGAAACCTTATGAACGATCAAAAAATATTCGTAAAGCATATGAAAATATAATGTAATTCATGAATAGAATAACTTAATACTTCGAATCGACTTGCATTGAATAAATAAAGAATTTGATTTATTTCGATCGTTTATAAAGTTTGATGCGTGTTATTCTAGCAAGTAACTCGTTTTTAAAAGGAAACATCACAATAATTACAGATGTAAGGACACGTAAATAAATAGTACACACGCACACACACACAGCCTTGACAAACTTTAACATATTGAGCTGTTATGTGTTCTTTCATTATTACATTATCCTATTTGCAGAGTGATGTTCATTGTATCTTATTTTTAGATAAAACATCTAATAGCGGCTCTACACGATGGGCAATCCCTCACTATTCGGGGATGGTCATGCGAACCATCTCATATAGGCACCACACGATGGAACTTCGGCTAAGACACTAGGATTGGTCATCGTGTGGAAGGGGTAGTAGGTTCGGATGGCATTTGCACCCTTGTACAATCATGGTATAACCATATCCTAATAGGAAGTATGGACCATCGTATAGAGGACCTCATCCCAGTCTGTGGAAGGTGTAGTAGCGTCGGAAGGCTTTTGGCGCGTTTATACAACCAGTATGATCATCTCCGAAAGGCGAGGGATGTAAACCCATCGTTTAGAGCCGCCATTAAAATAACTAGAAACATTTAGAATTTGAATGAACTGGTCAAGGAACTACCCATTGATTTAATCTTAACAGATATACATTTTAAGCTAAGACTATGATTATTAATAATTACTAGTAATGTGTTACAATATCATTCCTAGCAATTGTAGATAACTAATCTATATTTAGTAAATGTTTGTTTCTTGAACAATTTTGACGATTCAAAGTGTATATTTTAATAGTATTTCTGGACTGGTTCGTATTAAATGTAGTTCAACGTCGTCCCCTATAGCCACCGCCTCCCCGCCTGTCTCTGTCGTCGTGTTCGTTTTGATATCCACCTCTGCTTTGATAGCCTTGTTGATAACCATTATTATATCCACCGCCTGGAAACAATGCATTTATTTAGTAACATAGCTACATTAAACGGATCTTATAGACATGGTCGCTTATATACAATTTTTTTGTATAAAAAGGTACTAACTTAACTAAGGTGCTACTTGAATGAATATTTTGATTATGTAAATAGCATGTTTTGGAGCAGTCTGTTTTGTCAAGTGTTAAATCAGTAAATACTAACCTTGACTATACCTTTGGTTGTAACCACCATTATTATCATAGGATTGGTAACCACCTTGATTCTGATACCCTTGGTTCTGACTGTAACCATGATTGTTGTAACCGCCTTGAGGTACTTCATAAGTTTGGTATCCACGTTGGTTTTGATTGAACGAAGCTGGGCTTGTTTGAGGTCTGGAAATATAGGTTTTTAAAAATTTTTATCACAATAAAATTTAATAATGAATGTATTATTATAGCACATCTCCTAAAATACTATTTCTTTCATAGATACAAATATATTTGTTGTAACAGCTTGAGTCTTTTTTTAAGGACACAAGAACACTTAACAAAAAAATCAAACCTTTAAAAAAAAACTCATCTTGATCTGAACTATAGCCGTATCGTTTATTACACAGCCATAAATTTAAAAAAAACACGCAGAAAAAAAATCTCACCTGCCCCTCTGATCGCCTGATCCTTGATTGTACCCCCCTTGAACCCGACCCCCGCGACCGCCCCTTCCCCTGTTGAAGCTGCCCCCGCTATTGTCGAAACTACCCCCGCTATTGTTGAAGTTACCGCCGCTATTGTTATTACCCCCTGCGTTATGTTGCCCTCGATTAGGACCGCCCCCTCTTCCTCCGCCTCTACCGCCGCCCTAAGGAAGAGCAATAACTATGATTTAATATTTTGAGATAATCAAACAAATTGCCTTTCACCTAATGTTGGGTTGAGCCCGAAACTAGCTTTTGCTCGCGACTTCGTCCGCATAGAACTCATAATCTGTTATGTATCAATGACACGCGGCCCTCGGGTTACAGGTCTCCCGAACGTGTAACAGCAAAAACATAGGTCACAAATTTTTCGAATAAGCCCATTTGAACCCCTAAAAAATTACTTTTCAGAGCCCATTCAGGGGCTAGCTTTCATTCAGCTACGACTCTTGTATGCAAAATATAATGCATGTAATGATTACCTGTGGGGCGGTTCTCTGTTGCCAAGACGGCATCTCTTTAGGAGGAGCTTGTTGTTCGCTTGGGCGTCCACCTCTATCTGGTACCTGTTTTTAGATAAATCAAAAAATCTTATTTAACAAAACCAACGATCATATAAAATAAAATTTATGTATAAATGTAGTAAGGCATGTATTACTAGGTAAGTTAGTTGATAGAAGTACTTTTCTATATAAGTATTGGGCCACAATCTTACATGTCTGTAATAAACAAAATGGTAGAAAGTACATGCTTACTTGGAAAACTAAGTTTAATACATTTTGTTTAATAAATCTATGCTCTTAATGTAACAAGCACAACATAAAGCCTCATTATGTGTTTAGTTGACAACATTAACTTCAACTCTATGTGGATTTACACTAAACAAATAAAAATTATTTGAACTAATAATACAATGTAAAACCTATTTGTACATATATTTAAAACTGGGCAATGTAAAGTCAATTTGAACATCTCCAATTAAAACTCATCACTTTATAGCCAATTTTTACCTGTCCAATTAACACTTTGTTGACGTCACTCTGCGTGTTTTTCCTCACGCTCGCGCTTGACGTTTTTTCGACCAATAGAAGCGTAGTTCTGGCTGCTAAGAAATCTGACAGTTTGACATTAGGCTTGACTTTCAACAGCTCGCGTTTTGGACGGTAGGTGGATTGTATGGCGTCTTTCTTAGTTTTCAATCTGTCAGACCACTGTAAAGAATAATGGCCCTTGTTTATATGGCAGGAGAGCTTAAAATAAATTATTGACATGTGTCTTGACGAAACTGTTTTCTAGAACTAACAAAAACACAAGAATGTTACAGAGATGATATTTATTGACAGCATTTGCTTAAATGTCGGAATCGTGTAGCTATTAACCCAGAAACAATATCAACTTTTAGTCAGTTAAATTAGGTTACTAAGAAACTTTTATATTTACCCATTTTTTTTGCCAAATTATTTTGAAAAAATATTAAATGATTTTGTCATAAACATAATGAATGCTGTATGTACTACAACAGAAATGTAACTGCCGTTAGGTGTCCTGATAAATAAAGAGACTAACCTCAAAACTTTGTATAGTACATTCCAACCTTGTTATTAAGGTTTCTCGTCTCAGTCTATATTCTTCTAACATTTCCGTAAAAGATGTCTCTAGAGTCTTCCAATCCTTTTCTGTTAAAGTTTTATTGTATAATGGCTTGCCGACAAGCTGTTTTCCTAAAAAGGTTTTGATGAATTTAGATATAAAATTAACAATTAGGGAATTTTACAATTACTGATGGTTTGATATTCTGGTAACATGCAAAATAGTCTTTTGAAGAAAATTTATATATTTCCCATGGTTAAGAATGCTGTCGTCAAGAAAGAATCTGCCAAGAAATCTGTACTTTCAAATTAGAATAATCTGAATACTGAATTTTGGAGGCCAAATATGTAAAACCAACATTGCTAATAAAATGTATTGCAGTATTGGCTTCAGTCATTACCTTTGTTTTATTAATATATATATGGATTAATTTAAGAATTCAAAATTATTTTATTTGACAACTTGGTTTGGTTCATTTGACAAATCGCTAAACATTCATTCTATATAGGTTGAATTTAAAAATACTTCTTGCAGATTTCTCTCCTGAACTGGCTTTTTTTTTGTAGTTTTAGCTATTCGTTTATAATTTAAATGTAGTATAAATTACCTTCTTTTTGCAAAGTTTCCTTAAGTTTGGCTTCCAGTTTTGAGAACAGAATTTCAACTGTAATGTTTGGAGGCGGCTTGTTGAATTTCAATTTAATTAAAATATCTTTGAGGTTTTTCGCTGTTGGAGATTCATGCTGGAATAATTTATTAAAATATTAATTTTAATACACTTTAGGGGCTGTCCATTAATCACGTGAGGTTCGAAAGGAGGGGGAGGGGTTCGACAAAAATCACGAAATATCACAAGGTGGGAGGGGAGTATAGTAAGATATCACGTGTACTTATTTTTTCGTCAAACATATGATTTCTAAACCCAAAAAATGCTCATCCAGTTGTTAGTGTTGAAGAAAGTCTTGCTGATCCGTGGTCGGAGGACAATGTACATTAAATATGTCCGTGTACTAATACATACTGGTACATAAAAATAATATTATAAAATTTTATGATTCTTTGTAGGTACTAAAAAATACACGTGATTTTTGATGAGCGGTGGGGGGGTAGTCTTAAACCTCACCACATATCACTATAAGGGATGGAGGGGTTAAAAATGTTAAAAAAACATCACATGATTAATGGACAGCCTCTTATGAGGAATTATACAGCTAGATTGCACACATTTAAAAAAACTTAATTGCCATGCAGACTTATGACATAAAAACCACATTCCACAAATATATTTTGTGAACCACAAATGAACATAAATAATTACATTAATTGAGAATAAATAAATGTAAACTTAAATATTAGTACATATTTCTGTTTGTGGAGTATATCTGTAGTTTTTAGCATGAAACTTATATAGTAGGCATGGGCCCACTATAAACTCGAACTTTGTAAAGGAGGCTCCCTAAGTATCTATATGTAGTATATGAACCCATGTTCAACCTACCACATAGAGATTTTAAAAGACATTGAATGATTACAATAGAAATAAGACTATGCATCTCATCATTCTGGTAAAGAAAAAATTTATACTTGACCAAATTTGGAACAAAATAATCAAAACACCACATTATTAAGTGTCAATACTCAGCTGTATCACTTGCCACCAGGTCAACCGTTTGCTTATGTGCCCATATGCAAGAACAATTCTATATTGGTTAAGTTTAGTTCCAGACGTCTGCGAGATACGTACTTAGCAGCAGTGGTCAAATACAACAAAAATAATCCCAGTGATAAAATAAACACTGGACACTTGGGCATAGGCGGAACTAAGAAATCCCCTGTCTTCGTCGCTGAGCACTCGACTCCCGAAGTCAAGGCCCTGCATGCTGCCGCTCGGCAAGGCTAAGGAGCTTAATTACAAGTTTGTGTGGTTACGCGACGGCAGGGTCTTTTTAAGGAAGTCAGAGACCACTAGCTACATTTTAATAAAAGACACTCACTTTTTAAATAATCTAACATAGCGACACTTTTATCATAGAATAATTAATTTTCACCTATTGTTTTTCGTTGATTTTTTATTTTGTTTTAATTTTTGATCATATTTAATTTAATTGAAAATCATTTTAATTGAATGAATTATCTATTATATTTTAATGAAGAAGTTTGTATTACTTTAATGATTTTAGTCTGTTTATCCAATTATTTGTATTGTTCTTGAGGATTTATATTTATATTTTTTGCTTCTGTTTTACATACTCATTCGGTTGAAGTACGTAACCATTTTAAATACTTTTAGATTTCTGACAGATTAATTTATTTCTGTTATTAACGTGTAACCATTATTATTGAGCATTTATTTTTGTAACCTTTGCCTAAAATTTTAATGTTTTCAAATTGACACTATAATTTTAAACGAACTAAGTAACTTTTTATTCAGATATATATAAATACATATATATATTCTTTAACTAATGAACTGAAATAACTTACAAAAGAAAATAAAGTTAAATTTTGCTATTTTATGGTCACTTTTTACTACAAAATGTCAGAGGTTTGAGAACTAAAACTGTCGAGTTTTTTAACAATATTGTTTGCTCTAATTATGACGTAATCGTATTGACTGAGACATGGCTGAACGGCAGCGTTTTCGACTCCGAACTCTTTGATAGTCGATATGTTGTTTATAGGCGTAGTAGGGAAACCAGTGGATTTCATTATAAAAAGAATGGTGGTGGCGTACTTATAGCGGTTTCCAGGTCCTTGAACTCCAAGCGCTTACACAGCTTTGAATCTCAGTGCGAGGATCTTTGGGTTAGTATACAGACTTGCTCTGATGATCACAAAAGAGACGAGCTGTACTTATGTGCAGTTTACCTTCCTCCGCCTTTACAAAAACATATATTTGAGGAGTTTATTGACAATGCTAATAAAGTTCTTGGAACATGCAATACTCAAAATATCGCTTTTTTTGGTGACTTCAATCTTAGCTCAATAGAGTGGAGTTTTTCGGATGGCAACAGTCAACCAGAGTAATGGTTTATATTGCACTATGCTTCTAGATTTCATTTCTATGTATGATTTAAAGCAGTACAACTAAACTTTGAACGTAAAGGGCAAACAATTGGATCTTCTTTTGAGCAATGTCAGGATTACAGACCTTTTTGAAAGTTCCAGCCCTCTCTCAGTTATCGATCCCTTACATCCACCGATTTCATTTTCTATGCCTCTTGACTCTTACTCTTTTCTTCCCTCTCGCCATGTTAATCGTCTGTGTTTCCACAAAGCCGACTTTGACAAAATTGTAACCGAACTTAATGGGGTTCAATGGGATTTTGAATTTTCATCATGCAAAACAGTTAATGAAATGGTTAATTTTTTTTACGACTACTTACGAATAACCATCACTAACCATGTGCCCAAGTCTAAACTACGTTCTAACAAATACCCTATTTGGTTTTCAAATGAGCTTATTAAACTTCTCCGTGAAAAACATAAATATTATAACAAAATTCGTAAGTTCAATTTCAATCGACGTGACAAACTTTCCTTTGAATACGCTAAACAAGGAGCACAAAAGTTGTTGTTATTTTGTTACAAAAACTACATAACTCGGCTGGAATGCAGTTTGCGTTCCAATCCAAAACTCTTCTGGTCCTATATTAAAATTAAAATGAAGAGTTGTAGTCGCTATCCAGCGCAAATGTTTTTCAGTGATGAAATAGCTTCAGGGGAGGGCGAGATCTGTGGTCTATTTGCAAAAAGTTTTGCTTCCGTGTATAACAACGATAGTCCTACTAACCAACCAATCTTAATATCACAAGTAATTTCTTAACTTTGTTACAGTTTGATGATAGGCAGGTCCTAAGGGTTTTAAAAAGACTTGATTCTAATAAGGGTGCTGGCTCGGATGGTATTCTGTCCATTTTCGCAGTCAAGTGTGCGCCAGCCTTAACGCCCTTTACGCCTAATTTTTAATTTTTCTTTGCGCACAGGGTCGTTTCCAGATATTTGGAAGGAGGCACTGGTAGTTCCGCTGCTTAAGTCAGGAAACGCTAACTTTATAAAAAACTACAGACCCATATCTATTCTTCCCACCTTCGCTAAAGTCTTTGAAAAATTACTTTATCCTTTACACTTTAGGAACATAATCATACCTCAACAACATGGCTTTATGAGCAACAGATCTACTTCCACCAATCTTGTGTCTTCTATTAATGACAAGCGCTCTTCTGTAAGTGCTATCTACACAGACTTTAGCAAGGCATTTGATAAAGTTAACCACAGGATCCTTATTCACAAACTCTCTTTGTATGGCATCGCCGAACCTTTGTTGAGTTGGTGTAGCTCGTACTTGCACCTAAGAAAATCATCCGTGGTCGTAAATGGTTTTTCCTCGGATCCATTTATAGCTCACTCTCGAATTCCACAGGGCTCGCACCTTGGACCTTTGTTTTTCAATGTGTTCATCAACGACATTGCTGACTGTTTTGTTAATTCCAAATTCCTTCTTTTTGCCGATGATCTCAAGTTTTTCCGTTCGATCGATAACAACATTGATATTACACTGCTACAGCATGACTTAAATAGACTTAACGATTGGTGCGACATTAACGACATGTTTCTAAACATTTCTAAATGTCATTCAATCTTCTTTACTCGGAAGAGATCTTCGGTGTGTCCACTTTACTTTATCCGTGATGTCAGTTTGCAAAACGTGGACGAAGTGCGTGATCTTGGTGTGACGCTAGACACTAAACTTCGTTTTAATGTCCACTTTGATAATATTGCTTCTAGTGGGTTCAGGTCTCTGGGGTTCCTTTTGCGCAATTGTAAGGATTTTAAATCCCCTTCAACTAAAATCTTGCCCTTTAACTCGTTGGTGCGTAGTGGGTTAGAATACGCGAGCGTTGCATGGAGTCCTTTTTATGATGTTCACAAGAAACGGCTGGAAGGTATTCAAAAGCGTTTCCTATGGCATCTAACTTATTCTTGCTATTTGGGCAAGTCATTGGTTAACTATGAGTCAAGGCTTGCACACTACAAAATGTCAGCATTGGTCGATCGAAGATGTATGTTGGACACTGTTTTTCTTTATAAATTGTTGAATGGTACTCTTGATGCTCCCGACTTGTTGGCTTCATTAACTTTTTGTATACCTTATAAGACACCCAGAGCAACGACTTTCAATTTATTTTCACTAAATAGCTATCAGACCAATTTGGGTTACAATGCACCCTTAACAAGAATAACTAGGAAATATAATTCTCTCCTATTTTAAGTAGTGTTATGTTTGCTTTTGCCTCTGACACAGTAATTTGTTCGTTTTTGCTTGTTTTATCTATGAAATTATTATGTTGAGTTAAATGAATAATTGGTTTACATTTTTTAATATTATATTACTTTACTTATTATGTATTTGTAAGTTTGGACATTGAGTTATGGGCAAAATTTTTAAAATTTTAAAATTTCTACTCGGTTTTTGATGTTTTAAATGTTTGACTTTTTTTTTTTTTTGACTAGTTTTTGTATTGTGATTGTTCTTCAATTGTATGAATGAGTGTACACTATGTTGGTGATCTTTTTAATAAAATAAAATAAAAATAAAACAATAAGTTAATTGTTACATACCACAACTATGTTCATTCCTGAAGCACCTTTTTTCTCTTTTGGTTGGTCAATGTTGATCATACGAGCTGCCATGAGTTCAGATATTAAATAATCAAGGAGTAGCAATCTATCTTCTTTTGTTTGTAGCCTTGCTGACATATGCCCTGGAAAAGATATTCAGATTGTAATTTATAATTAAATTATTATGAAAAAAATTATTAGAATGAGATTACAATAACTTTACTTTTTTTTTAGTTTATCTAGATATTGAGGGCATATTCAGATATAAACAGTAAAGCTTTACAGTTTACTTATTTTACGGTTAACTTATTGATTTGAAAACTGTCTGCATAATACATGTTTCAAATTATCAGCAACATACTAAACCATAAGTTAAATTTCTATCATTAATTTGGTATATTTTATAGCCTTTAAATTTCAGAGGTTAGTGTTTTGGCCTATTCATTACTAAGGTTGTTTGTCTTTTAAACAAAGACAAAAACATACCAGTCACTAGGTTCTTATAAGGACAGCCAAGTTCTTTCAGCAAAGAGCTGAGTTCTAGAAGAAAGGAGCTCGACTCTTCTGGATTGTTCATCATATTGACAGTCTCCTCTAAGTTACAAAGGTTTTTCAATTCTTCAGCTATAACATGAATCAGTTTTGTGAATTCCAAGCTTTTGGCGCCACCATCTAATGCTTTTAAGAAAGCCTCTTCGTCTGAGAGTTGGCCTTGGTATCTAAAATGAAAACTTTTATGGTACTTCACAGGGAAAATTGTTTTAGGTTTTATTTGATAGGTCGGAACAGATGTTTAGTCCGATTTCGTAAAAATTGTATTAAATTAAAAAGGCACTTACCCCAAATCATTTAATGAGTCGAGAATGTCGTTCTCCATTTTATTAATTATCTATAACTAGCTGAGAATCAAGAACTTGGCCGGCACAAATATATCACGCAAAAATCTGGTCGGTGATTTGATAGCTGGTTTAACCAACCTATTCGCCACCTGTCAATGACATTTATTTTGTGCCAAAGTAAAATTGGATTGATCAATCGTATATTTTAGAGTTGCAACATTAACGTGAAAGTTTGGCTATTATACACTAGATGGTAGTAGTTGTTATGATTCCACCGAATTGTGAACTCCACACACCGAATTTACCTATTTTATTTAATTATGTATATTCAAATTCTTTAGTACTTTATTCGTTTATAAACTTATTAAAAAAAACAGGGATAAGGGATATATCTCAGGGATAAGGAGGCAGCTGAAAATCAGCGCCGCTCGAATGTATATGTTCGGGCAGCATAAAGCTGAGCTGTTTTCCTTATGCCAATACTTAATACCTTTAAGTTAAGTGTAGTATCTTTTCTTTTTGTACCTTGTTTTTGGCAATGAATATATTATTATTTTTATTAAGTATTATAATGTTAAGCAAACCAGATAAGCAAAACTTGCTTAAATACATTACATTAGTATTTAATTTTAGCAATTCATAGCTCAATATTAAATTATCTGCTAGTGCTAGGTTAAGAATAAAAAATCCAATGCACAAATATTGTCATGTCTAAAAGTTTTAGTTACCAATTCTTAGAGATATTTATATACCTGCGAATTCTATACCTACTTATCTATCTTCAAATCGATTGTCCAATGTGGATCCCCTAAGTCAATTCTACTAAATTTTTCTCTTCGGTCCAGATGCATTATACGCACAATACTTATTTCTGTTATTATTCTATTGACATACATACATTTAACCTAGGAATAGGTGGAGGTTACATAGATCAGGGGTGCAAGCAAGTGATCTCATTGTGATCTTAACATGTTCTTATATAAAGCAACTTTGCTAAGATGTACGAACAAGTAGTGATTGACATATTTTCAAATTTAGTAGTAGGTAACACATAAGATAACAGCTTCCTTAGTCGTCAGTATTATCGGTTCAGCTATTTACCCATAAAAGTTGAAAATTAACAAACACACGCCACACAATATTGATAGGAACATGAAACTATTCCTAACGTCCCATCTCATAGAATTTAACTAGCGGATTTCTAACAATAGATACCTCATCATCAAATTATTCGGGAACAGGTGAAAAAAAACGATGTACGTACCTATGGAGCGAGAAATCATGCTCCCTCTTTCCTTCACCGTAGTGAGGTGTGTCAAATATGTTACGTACCTACAAGATCTTTCAGGCGTTTTTGGTTCTGCAGTTTGCATTTTTAATGGGGTTGATGATAAGGGATTTCCATTATATTAAGAGATTTCAGACACTTGAAACTAGGCAGATGGTAGGCACTAAGAAGAGATCGGGATCCTGGGAGATCTCGTGTAGATAATTTCTTGGAAACTGGTAGATACCTACATAGTGATTAGTGACTGACTTATGATGACGGTTATCAGACAGCACTATCAATCATTTATAACTTTTTTTCTACGAGAGTATTTCCAAAATGACCCTTTTTTTTCTCAAGGGGTTATTTTTATATTTGTCGGCTTTACAAAATATGGGTAATTAAAGCAAGCATAGTAAATAAAAAAGAGAATTACCTTAATAACCTAATCACAACCAAGCTGTTTTCATCGCTTTTATAGTCATCCGAATTATACCTATATTATTTTTGTAAAACTACCCGAGATCTCGAATTTGCGGTCTCTACTCGAGATTGCATTGGTAGGTACCTATTTTTGATCAGCCCTAAATAGATATTTTAAAGTAAGTAGGTCCTTTGCGCACACATTCCTTAACCCAACTGAATAATTAGAATATTTGAAATTATCTGAGTAGTCTTGCTGCCGAACCAAAACACGTTTTCTACACACGTCTTTGCAGCCAGTCTATTCACAAGCAGCTAACACCTGAAACTGTGCAAGCAAGCAACCTACTTATGGAAGGTTTTATGTCAGAGTATTAAGGCTTTAAATATTAAGTTGCAGGTGCCATTAAAACCTGTTCGGCGTTTACGAGCCATTCGTTTGCCTTGCCGTTCGCTCGCCTTCAACCAACCAACCACGCCACAGTTGACCGCGCAGGCTGACGCGGCACACGCGTGTATCCGTTTAAAAAAAAACTCAAACGTCAAACAGCATTCCGGATTTTCGAATTTTAAATAAACAGGGATGTGATTTGTGACCGTGTCGTAGATTCGATTTTATGTGCCATAAAAATAGTGATGTGAATTAAATTTTTAAGATAAAAAATGGGTGTTATTTTGAAGTTCTTTTTGGTATCGGTTCTGGTGCCGTGTGTTTTGGGGCAGGATCAAGGGAGTTGTTTTAGTGCGGGCAGCGTTGCCGGCGCAGCTATCGGTGCATTTTTGGCTGCACTTGTCTTGGCCGCAGCCGCTTATTATTTAAGAAAATTATATTGGAAATCACGGAAAGGTAAGTGCGGTCGGCGTTTATTACAAAGTTTTTTTTATTTTGCCCGCGAGCGGTCGTCTTCTCGGATTCCACTTTCAAACTTGATTTTCGAAAGTAGCATTGACCTCAGTTTTTGGGAAATTGAATTAATTATTCAAATTACTTTAATTTTATTGATTTGGCTACGTATTTTAAAATGAATATAAATGAATTATTTTCGCTTCTAGCAAATAGTTTCTTAGACTATTTAATTATATTAGTAAGGTACTGTACAATAAAAAGCTATTAAAATAACTATACAGAAGTTTTAAATGGAAACATTCTGATTAGGGATTTTATAAGGTAAATACATACAAGGAACAACCTATAGTTACGCCATATTTTACCAAGTGAGTAAGGTTGCCTTGGATTGAAAACTTGAAGCCTTGATATTCAAGTATGTGACGAAAACTACTTGCTTCAAGCTTACCATCAAGTATTAAAAAAATTGACATTTGACCAAAATCTCGCACTGACGTAAGGCATGGCTAAAAGTGGTAGGGCCAAGTGATTCTTTCCACAGCAAAATAATTAAGATATTGCGGCCAGTTGATAATATTATTAAGTGTGTGCTTAATAGGTGTTTCGTAGTTATGTATGACGCATATTATTAAAATGACAGTCGTTATTAACAAATTAAAAATCAAAGGAACAGTCGGCATACTTTCGTTCCCTATATTAAGGTCCAAACTAATTTATTGTTAATATAAAAATAGGCACATAAGATATTATGTTGACGATGATCGTTTTGTATAAGTAGATTACCTACTTAGCATATTTTTATGTTCGTGAATATAATTGTAAACTGTATAACTAAGAACAATCTCGACCACTCGTAAAATATAAACATTACATAAATTCACGCCGTAATTAATCCATCTAGAGAGGTAGGCAGGAGTGTTACACATCGAATTTCGCATGTTTATGTTTAAGTCCCATTGTGACAGGTGTGTGAATCTGTCGCCACTATTCGGGCACAATGAGGAACGTGGCAGCTACAACGTACGGCAACCCGAGACTCGAACCCTCGACCTGTCAGGTCGGGTCGGTCGGGTTAATCAAGACACGTAAAAACTGAGCTACCACATCCTCGTATCGCAATCATGTCAGCTTTATTGAAAAAAACGAATCAAAATTGGTCTATCCGTTGACGTAAATAAATATACAGATAAATGGGAACAGGTTTTTTTCTTGGTTGGTAAAAATTTCGGGAAACAGGCTTAGAGGGATCAGAGAGGGTAAGTAGTTTATAAAGATCCATGTCTAAGGGACCATAGATTATGAAGAGTATCTAATCAACCTTTTGTATAAACCTTTTCACATCACAAAAAAAGGATTAGTTACAGGGTATATAATTAAACACTAACTAGTAGATAATTTTTACTGGCTAGTTTTACATGAAGACGCGTAAGTATCTTTCATTCTAAATATTCTTAGATTAAATAATTATAAAATCTGATGAGTAACTCGATGATTACCTCCAATCCAACGATAACTTTCCAACTATCATACTTGATATCCCTAACGAAGCCTCATAAAAAGCACGTAATAAAACACAATTTCACAGAACTTCTATATTTTCAATAAAATTATTCTACGCATTAAGTATTTTACCTCAAAACTGTAGGTATTGTATCGTCTGACGTCATTTGCTTTACCTACTTTACTTTGCCTCGGTTAGCATTAAAATTCCTCGAGATAAGCTAAGCAAACTGACCTACTCTTTAAGACTTATACTTGGCGTGCATCTTAATATATCACGACTAGCCCACTCGCCCTGACTTTGCTCAAGTTAACGATGTCTTTTAAGATCTTAATTTTTCATTAAAAATCCGTTTTGGGCCGGCAAATCATGGCTGGGCTGATGACAATTACTATTTTACGAGCGTTAACGCTAACAGAATATAGAAATGTATTGAATTGACAATACAATGACGTGACTCGAGCGCAAGTAAATGTCATTTCAATACATTTTTATTTTTTGTTGCCGTTAACGCTTGCTGATAATGGGATTTCTTTTGGAGGAATACTTGTAAAAATTGTCTAAGAATTATAAAATATATTTATCTATGGAAGAGCAGGAGGTCACTTACTTACTCACTGGTTGAATAAACACGAAATCTACGAAACAAAGACGGGAGATTGTAATGTTTTTTTTAATCTGAGCGGAAAAAAACAGACATCAAATTTTTCGACCCGAAATTTTTCATGCAAAGCTGAGGCTGAAACAGTAGTTTTTAATTTAAAAATTGAATAGCCTAAAAATTGCAAACAGACAAGGGACTGATATTATGTAGATAATCTTCGAAACAACTAGTCCGTTTATTAACTAAATCTGTAAACTTTTAGTAGACTTTCTGGATGGAAATTCTCTGCAAAAGAATTCGCGGGATTAAGCTTGTATGTATTGGTTAATATATATTCTATGATTAAGTAAAGGATAATCTTGGTTACACAAGTTAATCGCGTTACAGTAACTAATGATATCACATTTCTCCTACTCTAGGTAGTAGAAAATATTGTATTTGAATATTGATATAACACTTCTATGTATATATATTCGTAGACAAGTTTTTGAATGAATGTAAAAGACACATATTTTCAATTATTATTTTAACATAGCGATATATCTACTTACCCGAAACAAGAAACAAGTTTCTATTGATAATTAAACCTAGCAATTAAAAAAGGAAAGAGATCAAGTTTAAAATGTTGCTTAAAGTTTTATTTACGTTATAATGGGCAGTGTTTATTTGATTCAGGTTCAGTGACGAACAAATACAAGTGTTTTCAATTCAATTACATACTCTTATTTCAGTAGGTAGTCAAAAGTAGGGTCCACATTGCATCTGAGAATCCAGCGAGAAACGTCCGTAGTTTTCTAACAATTTACACTAGATTGAGATACTGTATCAACCTTCTCAATCCAAGATACAACTCGACATTTACAATTTTCTACACTATTATAAACTGTATCTCTGTACATCTGGTCGTTGAAGCATCACGTTGAAACCACTGAATCGATTTTAATTGGACTTTTGTAGATGCAAAGCATAGACTTTAATGAGCTAAGAAGTTGTGCCAGGGGCCCTACTCTGAAATGCCGTCACCGAAACTTCGAGCCGACCGAACATAAAATCAACGATAACATTGTTTTTGAAATCATTATGTCGGTGTCTTCGGAGTTAGATTTTTAATGCAATATAAATATGTCAAACAAAATTCGATCGCAATGAATGGATCTGCGAGTCAGGCCGACCCGACCGAAAGACTAGCAGGAAGCGAACATTCAGCCGATACTTCGTTTTTCATCGTTTCGGAGTAGACGTTCTGTTTCTTCTGATTATATTCGTTGCGGGTCCCAAAAAAGAAAGTAGTATATGCGGAAACGATGCCTGTGTTTCATTGCACAGCTGCATTTTATTTTCTTAAGACTCTGATTCTTGTTAACAGGAGTTGAAGTGGTGGGAGATGGGGCAGAGTAGCGGATGTGACTTTAAAATTTTAATTACTTTTCGCCACATCTAACTGGTATATAACTTGTGACTTCACATAACGAAGATAAATAATATAAAATAATTTTCAAGATAACAGTACACTAGTGAAAAGAAAAACGTCGTTTCCAATGCGTAAAGTCCGCCCCTGTCAGGAATTAAAGTCTGAACCCTATTATTAAGCAATGATCGTTGCTTCTTATAATTGCAACCAGTCATGTATACTCGTATCTATAATTAAAGCGTCTATTGATATAAACTTCTATAAAGTCTAGACCATTTGATAAAACTATATATTCATTGAACTATTACTTACTAGAACAGTCATTACGAATAAAGAACCGAGTGTCTACCACGAGTTCGGATTATTTTTTTACACGTCAGATAGTATAGATTACTACAGTGATTTTGTACTGAGAATCCTAATTCCTTATCAATCCGTCGGAGACGCTTTACAAAGTTTCATACAAATTTGTAACTGCAGTCGCAAGCGGCAATCGAAGGTGAAACCCATGGCAGGCACACTGAACACATAGATGCGCTAATGCGTTTCCGTTCTGAAGTGAGATTGATTTTTTAAACTTTAAAAATGGAATGGGAATAGGACAGTGATATATTTTTTACGATAAACATTATAACTTTAATAAGATATGGCACACACGGCTATAGGTCAACCTAACTTGTTTGGACTTTGGGTTGGAGTCGTAGAAACGTGGCGCTTGTATTAATATTTGAATTTAATTAAAATTAATTGAAGCTTTATTTGTGGCCGTCTGTACAAACTAAGATAAGTTGTTAGAGCCTTCATAACATAACAAAACTTTCAAGTCACAATATCTCTTAACAAATATACATATATAATCATATGTCAGTGTTCTTGCTACGCTAATTCTCAATAAACAAAGGCAGTTATTTGATCTTTTCACAACATAGTTTTGATAACAATCGACTCCGTAGAATGTGTATCTGCTGCAAGTTGAAACAATTTATGAACGTTAAGAAAATTTATGTTAAAGGGAAATGTGATAGGTTATGAGATGAAAATAATTAATTAGTTTTCTTGGTAATAAATAATATCGAGTTGGTTTTATTTATTTATGTTTGATTTTAATTTTTAGACCGACTTATAGTTGAAATGTTTTATAGATTTTGATATAAAGTATTTTTTTTAACAAGGAGCATCAATATTCTAAAATAATAAAACATTTACTACAAAATAAGTACATTAATCTACTTCCCTACATTTTAATAGGTAATTGTTACATGCTGCATGTATTTATTATGTATTTGGATTTGTGTTTACAAATAGTAAATAATTCCTACTTAATTTCTCTTCGCATGCAAAATGCGATGATTAATCAATAAATATAAATTGGATATAAGTTTTATATTGCACGTAATCCTGAGGAAGATATTAGATACCTACCTGCCATGTATGTTAAACAATTTATTCTAGAATATTCTACATGTTTTAACAAATGAATTTACCGACTATCTAAAAGTTAAATTTCATTAACAAAGATTTCTTTTTACTTCGAAATAAGTAGTCGCACGTTATACAAAGGTACTCAAACTTTATAATTAAGACCCCCTTATATTTTTTTTGCACGGAAAAACTAGTCATAAAATTATTAATAATATTTGAAACATTTTACATTGGAATAAGTTGTTGTATAGAGGTACTCAAACTTTATACTTGGACCCCCTCCATTTTTTGCGGAAAGGCAAGTTTATACTTTATTTTGTCATCCGCAAACATGAAGGTGGTTAGCAAATGCTGTGTCTTATGAGATCTTACGTAATCTTATGACAAGTAAACATTCTGTCAGAGTAATTTAACATACTTAAATATCTACGTGACTAGGGAAAGTTAGGTATCTCTTTGTGTGCCTTGCGAACTAGGATGTCTTGTGAAACCAACTATTCCTTCTAAGTAGTAAGACGTAGGTGTTTTCTATTTTGTACCTATCTAATTGTTCAGTGGTATCAATTGAAAAAGGTTTCTAAACTTTGGAATTGAAAGGGCCCGTATAATATTGAAGCTAGAATTATTTTTGCTGTTGGTGCATTAGAATCCTTTTGGCTCATAAACTTTAAGGCAGATATTATATTTTCATTAAAATAAACCAAGTTGTACATCCTTTCAATGTCTGCGTTTTTGTGCATTTTAATGTAAAAAGAAAATGTTTTCCTTTTTGTACTTATATTTAATTGTTGCTGAAAATTTTCTCGATAATTTCCTATGCTCTTTTAATGTAATTTTAAATTAAACTTAATAAAAAGTATCTAAACTAGATAAAAAAAAACTTTGATAATAGTAACAAGGCAAAGAGATATATAGACATATAGCTGAAAATGCTTACGTTCATATGTATCCAATTAATCCAGGCATTAAAATTGCTGTAAAACATTATTTAGCAGGTGTGTTCGATAGTAATTATTTACAGTGAAGCTGTTTATATTGTCCTGTAAAGTTTTTGAATTTTTAAACTAGTTTTGAGCAGGTGGTAATTGCTATTCATATAACGGGATTCATATATGGATTTGTTAATTAAGAAATTATAAAACTTAAAGGTTGTGAACATTTGTAGCTATACAACAAAAACTATATAAGTCGTTTATCATAAATTTCACTAGCTGTTACTGTTGTGAACTTTTCTGATGTTTAACTAATTATTCTGCTATTCGGGACAAAGACAAATCAAACAAATCAGAGATAATAGAAATCGGTCCAGCCTTTCTCGAGTTTTAAATGATGTAACTAACCCGATTTTGCTGTTGCATAGATTATACCTACACCTAGTACCTAGTATACATGACAAAAAACGACTTTAGTATTTTGTAAAAATATGTGAGGTATGCACATTTTCAATATTTTTGGTTGCTTAAAAAATTATATACTTTAAACACAATACGAAGGTATTATAAAATTGTTCTGAATCTTTATTTTGTACCAAGTAAACAAATATTATCAATTATTGAAGTTAATTGTAGATGTGAGATACACTGCTTCAGTTCTAATAATTAATTCAGATTAACACGAATCAATTAATCTTGGATGAGTGAATGCTGTTTTATTGATGTAAAACAGTAAAAATAACCTTACTTTTAAGTTCTACTACATTGATTTAAAGGCATGTGATGTAAAAATATTGAAACCTACTCATAATCATTTTTGTATATTCACAGTTTAGTGTTCTAAATATAAATTTAAAATGTATGAAATGTAATGTAGGTCATGACCTAAAACCTATACAATCAAAAAGCAAGTCACAGGAAATTTGGGACTTCTAACTACTGAGTTCTCCCTGGCTATTAAGAAAGATGGATGGATAGAAATTGGGATTAAAAATGGTAATCTAAATATGTAGGCAAAATATTGTCAAAACAAAAATGAAAACTAAAATTGTCAAGGAAAATTCGTAAACAAGCTTCAGAACTTGCCAAAAGTTACAAAAACATGACCTTGACTTGTTTCTGGACAAAAACAAAGCAATTATTTGAGTCACGTATACTTAGTACAGCCAACAAAGAAGATATTATTAAATACTTCAAAAGCCTTCGTCTCCATTTGTCTTCTGAATATAAAACAAAAAGCACGGATAAAAAAGTTGACATTTGGCAGAATGACCGATGCCTTTTGCCGGACCGTCCTCGACGCCAAAAAAAAGGAAATAAAATATTTATAGAACTCATTGGTTCGAGACTTTTTACGTTAGTCGTCGTGGCTGCACAGGTTGCCTTTTAGGGCTAGTTCTCATTTCATATGGCGATCCGGTCCTACATGAAACAGTTATGTTTACAAGAAACATTTGCAAAATACCGTACGAAAGGTAGAAGTTGACACTGAAATTTAAAAATTTATCTCGTATTCTATGCTTTTAGTCATTAATACAAAAACAGTTTTAAAACAGTAAATGTTTAGACAATCTCAGTCACATTCACTTATTACTTGTCTTGTTAGCTAAAATAAGTTCGAAATAACTCTTTGATGTCAACAAAACGAGACACATACTCAGTAGTAGAGTAAGCTACTGATTTAATAGCATATAAATTGTTCTAAATCTTAACACATCGCGTGTTTTTGTTCCATAAAATAAACCAAACGACCAAAACCAGTTTAGCTACGAAAAAATAAGTCGTAATTTCTTAGCAATAACAGTTTGAATATCTATGGATGAGAAATACTAAGAAAACAACACAAAATGCCTGCCTATAAAATAAGAAACATGTTGAAGTACTTGTGAAAACACGAAACCAACACTCTTATCAAATTTAATTAAACAGTTATCAAAAAGATATTTGGTAGATAAAAATAAATGAACAGTTCCAATTAACTTACGATTATTTACTAGTATTTAGGTATCCTGTGTGATAAACTTTTTATCTCAAGGGGCCGTTATTATTGTTTTGTTAAACAACTTTTTTCATGTTTACAAATAGAAAAGTATGAACACTTATCTTTTATCTCTATTGATTGTACGTATACAGCACATATAATCTAGAAATTTGATAGTAAAAAACGAAACGTGGGAATTTTCGTGTTGTTTTTTAATTATCGACAACGCTTCTCAAGAAGTCATGCTAAAGCTGTCAAGTTAAATCTAAAAAGACCACGTATTACCAAACTTTCGAGACAAAAACAAAGGGTTCCCTAATTATTCGGGGAATGGAATTTATAAAAAAAAGGATGCTCGGCATGCGAAGGCCTGTGACGTCACAAATACTACCCAGGTACGAACTACTATAGTCCGAATAGTAAGAAATGGCAAACATTATTGTGACTTTAAAATTCCTAACAGATCATTTAAATGTTTTTCGTATTCTTACAATAGTAAACAGATAGGTATGTAAATATGTAATATAACCTCTAAAATAAAGTAATTGTAATTTTCTTTAATGATTTCGAATTTTGTGGTAGCACAGCTTCTTGGCGTATTATGTAAATATTTTTTGACTTTGAATAATTAAATTATATATACATGTTTTAAGAAATTCTGTTAACCAAGTCAATGGGCCATTGTAACACGTACATACCTGTAAAACGTGCGTTATCTCATTACTTTTCAAGGTAAAAAACGTAATTTATAAAACAGCATTTACTTAAAAGAATATATTACCGTAAGTCGTACTTTAAATACAATAAATCATTATCTACCTAATTGTTACGGACAAATTCTTTTTTTGTTTTAATCTTTCTAGTTTTTTAAGATTCTTGAATATATGTGCTATTTTCCTTTAAGATTTTAGCATGAAAATAAATTCTTGATTAATTAAATTAAAAAATTGTTAAACTTCCTTTAAATTTCTTTAAAATATCTTACTAAAACCTTAGTCAAATGTATGGTAGTGGTTTAACTAAAACATCGAAAGAAACCAGCCGAAAATTTGTGGCCATAAAGCCTATAACCAAATAGGGGCCAATATAATTGATCCGACTATACCTGAAGTGATTTAGGTCAGTTAAAGAATGCCGCTGAGCCGGCCGCACCCGCACCCACCTGACTATACGAGATCCCCTGACATCGCACCTGTCTCTTTCACTCAACAGCCATTCATAGCTGGAGTGAGCAAGATATACTGTACACTCCGTTCGTTAATACTTGTGTTTTGTTTGCCTGTGTGAGTGCCCATGCGTGTTCGATAAGATGAAGTTTATGTAGATTATAGGTTTTCGGTACATGGGACTTTCTCCAATACATTTCTGTGATTAAGTCTCTTTACTTTAATGAAGTTATGTAATTTCATCTCCGTTGGGTAATAAATAATGAGCGGGTAAGGAATTTATGGTATGATTTAATTATATGTAACTATATATGGTTACTGACAAACACTGACATTAAATGAGGGTTGAAATGTGTTATTTCTACCCATTTCAAATAATGATCGTAGGTTATTCAATAAATAATTGTTAGGGAATAAAAAAAAAACACAGATTCATTAACGCGATCTCTTTGAAGTTTGGGAATAGATTCCTACTTATACACAACGGACAACTAAATACCGTTAAACTTTTATTTTCAAATACACAGCACTTGATTATATTAAATGAAGTTTTTCTATCATACCCAACTCCTTCCTTGTTACTTTCACTGTACAATCAACAAATGGCCATCAGTTATTCGCTTATGTCGAGAAACAATAATTTTTTCACGTGATAGTTTGTTAATAGTAGATTACTTTGTCCACGAGTAGGTAAACGTGTGTGTGTGGTGTTGGTGCAACTCAAATATTTAATTATTACTGTACTCAATTTGGTTATTGTCTCAACTTTGTTTTAGGATCAGGAATACTTTTCTTCGTATAATTCTGTCATCTTCAGCTATGAAAATCTAGCATAATTATTTATGCATGTATACGCAATAAAAGAGGATGCTTTCAAATGGTTTTTCACTCTCAAGTTTGAAGAGTTCCAAGTTGTTATGCTTAGGGAACTTATCCTCAAGAAAAGAGTTCTGATGGAATTCGTGGCGGGTCTCAGGACAACCAGTAGTATTTTTGAGCCCGTAGCCTGTGCTTTATTGCACAGCAGTTTTAATTTATACTCAAGGACGCCACTGTTGATCCTGGGTAACTGGAATTTTAGTGGTGGTGAGTAGAGAGGGAGGAAAATTCGACGAATGTGACCAATTTGCCTAAGCCCTGATGTACAACAAAAAATCCCACGCTGTTAATCATTAAAAGATAAGTCAAAACAATAACGTAATTACAAAAAACACTGTTCACGGAAGTGTTATTTAAGTCATTACGTTGTTGAATCTTTCTGGGAGATTTCATCGTGTCAATGTTTCTGAACTGTAAATTGAAGGTTTTTTTCTTTTCACTGCAAAACAGATGAATGCTATCTTTTCGACTATAAATATTTTATTATATTATACGTTTTTATCATAATGTTTTATGAATACCTTAGTTTGCAAATAGTGATATTATAAAAGTAATGGAATGTTATATGTTAGTTATATTTTCATTTCTACAAGTCTCAGAAAAAACATTTTTACTAAAATGATTTACTATTTCTGAATGCATCGTTTATCTATAAACTTCACGAGAGAAATTTTGTAATATAAATGATGACAAAAACTGACTTGTAGAAAAGATTTCTTTTAAGCCCGCCGAACCCTAAAAACGAAGTGCTATAAAGACACCGGTTTAATAAATATTGCAGTTCAACGACTATTAGCATTGCATAATAAACATCTAGTACATTTGATAGAATTCACGATCGGTACATAAAAACGCAAGCGTTGCACCCTGATATGCAAAACGGACCTTATTATTAAGGTCATAAGGGAAAAAATACAGGGGAACATGACTCGAGTTGCTCAACAACCAATATTGACATTTAATTTTCATGTTAGTGGATATGCAACATTCTAAGTCGAAGTGAAGGATAAAAACTTGCGTTTTGCAACGCCCGTCCCAGGCTTTATCGAGAATATCAATATTTGTTCGTTAACATCATGTTAGTCATTTGTACTAAATTATCCTTGAAAATAGTAACAAAACAAGCCTTATTCGGAAAATTACTGATATGTATACCTCATAATGCGTTCTTTTCATTTCTTTTTATATTGGTATTGTAAAAAAAAAAAACTTTAGGTTTATAAGTAGAGGGTTATGTTCTTAAATATTAAGAACCACAACTACTAATTGCTATGATACTGAATTATTTTCAGTAAATAAACTAAATAGACGTTATTGTGTTTTTTTTGCAAAAAGGGGTCGACGGAATTTGAGAATCGCCGTGTCCCAGTGAAAACCAATTGCTCGGATGTCATTAAATATTATAAGTTTGTATTAGCACTTGTATTAAGTTTAAATATTTACATCCTAACTAAAATTATACTACGGTTTACCCAACATTTTACTTCGAATCAATGATAAATGAAACAGAAATGTTATTTGCTAACAAATAAATCTAAAAAAAAGTGTTCTGAACATAGCGGCAGACACGCATACAAATTGTTAACTCTTGTCATGTGATATGAAAGAAGAAGAGGAAAAGTGTTTGTTACTTCAGCCCATAAGTAAACAAACTTAAGAAATTTCCTTGTGGGACTTATTTTAGTGTTCACTTTATAACCTATCTGCCTCTTGTTTATGTATAATATCATTGATTTTACTGGACTTGCACGGTGGATATAGGCAAAATTTTGTCTCATAATGTAAGAGCTCTATGCGAAAGTCTCTGATAAAAGCTAGATGTGAGCAAGTAATTTGTACAGGTTTCCACATTTGTTGTCATTCTTGTACTTACTTTTCTTTGTATCATTGTTTTTCACTTTTCAACCGGTCCCGTTGTTTATCTAGATAAGATAGTGTAAAATTAGCATTTGAGCCACACTGTGACTAAAGTCAAACACAATATCTAAGTACAGGTGAATATACGTGTTGACACAGTTTATCTTAAAGATAAAGTTAACAAAGTTCTCGAAAAACAATCGGCGCTAGTTGTGTAACATTTTGAGAGAATACTATTGAATTTTCTGATTGTGTTTTCCCCTGTGGTGAACGCTTACGTTTGTACTCAGGTGTTAAGTTTGAAATGTCAGGTATGTATTTTGCAATTATTATGTGTGACAAGTCATTTGTACGTAAACCTGGGTTCATTTGTTTATTGTTCTCTCACTATCGTAAATTCTTAATTATCTTCCGTTTTCTACGTTATTTTGTAATCAAATTTCAACCTTATAGTATACCTAATTGAGTATAATTCAGAACTTTTAAAGATGGCTTCGGTATTTACCTGATATTAACAAACCTATTATTATGTAGGTAACTTGTATTTTTCCTATGATTTTATTATTATATTTAAAGCATTCTTGTTCTAGAACTTACTAAATGAGATATCTACTTATACTATACTATATATACCTCTGTAGACACGGTGAATTCTATTCTGTCCATAGGTTTATCTTCCTTTGTTACCTTCAAATCGATGAAGTGAAATTAAAAACCCGATATACCTTGTAAAAGTTAAGAATATATATTTTTAAATAAAATGAAACATTATGTTTACTGTTTTTATTCATTTTTGATAAATAAAATGATCGGAAAATTAATACAAGTCGAATGCCTGCAAGTTGCGTGGAGTACCTAGAACCTTTTCACTCAATGTATATAGGTATTTTGTAGGTTATCTTTTAGTATACTCTTCTTTCCACAGTCGCATTGTTTGCTGAACGTCAGGCGAAATTGTGGCCAAATTGCCTATCTTGATTAAAAAGATTTTTATAGGGACAGCGGAATAAAATTTGTCGAGTTTTATGCTTACCTAAATGATACCGTTTTACGACCGCGTGGACGACCACGCCGGCGCTGGAGTGACGATGTCCTAGAAGATATTGGAAGAGGTTGGAGGAGGCCTACGTCCAAAAATGGGTGCCTCCGCAGGAACAAATACATTAATAATATCAAATAACCAACTCAAATCTATTGATGTAAAAAAAAACTTTATTTCACTTAATAAATTAAATAGAATTATGTATACAATTTGCGAGGCAATAAAGGCTTGTTATTATTATTATAAATGATCCCGTTTGATATTCGATCAGGTTTGATATTATCTTGTAGATAGAATTGTAGTTATAAATGACAATATTTGTGTTTTGTGTTTTTGGTATACCCCTCTATGTTCAAATGTCAACACCCCTGGGAGTAGTAATTACCCTTTCCATAGCATTTAGTTTATTCAGTTTTATAAAAACTTCTGAAACCAGATCTCATACGAATGTCGAGGATAATACTAATTTTGCAACTGCCATTAGTTGCAGTGTATGAGCACGTGGTAGCTCAGTTTTTTACGTGCCTTGGAAAACCCTCCGACCCGAGCAGACAGATCGAGGATTCGAGTCTCGGGTTTCCGTAAGTTGTAGCTGTCATGTTTCTCAATGTTCCCGGATAGTGGCGACAGATTCGCAACCTGTCACACTGGGACTCAACATAAACATGCGAAAAGCGGTGTGTAGCACCTCTGCCTACCCCTCTAGAGTGATGACGTTGTTATGTTAGTAGTTAGCAGTCTTGAATAGTAAGTAGATTAGGAAAATAAAAATGACTTTTTGTTAATGTATTAGTTATTTCATCTTAAAATATGCCTTGATTTTAATTTAAAAAAATTTACATTATCACCCGGACAATTAAATTAGAAGAAATCTGTAGAAAAACAGACCGACAACCAAATCTATTACGAAAAGAAATCAACGAGTTATGTGTAAATAAGTAATAAAAATTGCAAGACAACAATAAAAAATATCAGCAATGCAACAGCTATAACGTCACGTTTCCTTGCAAAATGCGGATGGATTTCAGAATTATTGGCATTACTTGAATAGTTTGTTGCTATTCAAACGGAATGAACAAATCTTTTAGGCCTACTTATTGAATTTCTATACTGTTTTAAATTAACCTGTAATTTATTTCATAAATAACTTTTGCACTTATAAACTTTACCTTTCCTAATAAAAAGACAATAGCATATATATTACATTTATTTTAGATAGAAAATAAGCATTTAAGGAACATTGGGCAACACCGTCACTGAGCCTATACGCACTGTCAACGGACTAGTCACCGACAATTGCTGCAGCAAGGAGGCCTTAGCAGCTTACCGCTTAGCTTTACCGTGGCTATCGTTCCCTATGGATCAGGCTGTATCGTCTTTATAAGACAACACAACAAGACGAGAAGCATAGGGCCGGTAACGGATCGTCAACTCAAAATTAATGAAAAGTTGGCAAGGCAACTGGCGACCATAAGCTCTAGAAAAATACAGTCTCTGAGCCTGTTGTTGCTACCTATATTGCTTAAGTAACCTACTTCTGCGGAAACAAAACATTTTTTTTTTCTATTGATAAGGAACAAATTCTCGATCCTGTGCAATGATTCTAAGTAAGTTAATTAATCTTTCAGTTCAAGCAATGTTTGTAAGTGTTAAATTTTAGACAGCTAATAAAATGTTTGAAAGGTCACGTAGAACAATTGATCAAGATACTGCTTCCTGGAGTCGATCAGAATCTAAACCTTGACGTAGTTTTAGGGTTCCTCACAAAACATAGAAACAACTGACTTGTAGAAGTAACTCCGTCTGTTTGTCTTCATGTTTTAATAAATCTGTAACTCCTTTAACTTATTATTTATTGTACAGAATCAGAGAACTTAATGATGAATACTAAATTTTTACTTTAAAATACCTCTTAACGTTTATATTTTTGTCGTCCTTAAAACTATTTTCAAAACTAAATACTGCATTTTGTAAGCGAAGTTACGAGAACATCAATGAACATGTTATCACAAAATTCCCACTTGACTTGATTTACATAATAACAAAGATTCAGCTTTGTTTTTTTTTTCAAGATTTTATCTGAAAGGAGTTCCGCAAAAATATAATAACAATTGCGGTATTTAATATGTAAAAAAACACGTTTGTAGCGTTCAATGCTTTATTTGTTTCATTATAACATTCCGAAATCAAAGTTGTTATAAATACTATCAAAATCCCTTTAAATTGAAAGGTTTCTGCATTCAAAAAGGCGTGATTAGTGCCCATGGTATTGCAAACTTTCATAGACTACGGTGACTGCTTACCATCAGGCGGGCAACACGGCTATTTGCCACCTGAGTGGAATAAAAAAACTTATCTACACAAATTGTACATAAATCCGACTCTACCTGCCCAAATACCACGGTCATTGTTGGTATTCGACGTCATATAAATATAAAACACCATTATTATCACCAACGTTCTTGTGATGACATCCCACAAACTTTCTATGACTTATTCAATACCTCTAAAGAAAAAGAGATAAACAGTGATGTATGAGAATTATTCCATCAGCTGTCTCTCTCTAAAGCGACGATAGATTTCAAAACAGGCTCCCAAAGAAGCGGATGTTAAAAAAACCTAATTTGAATACAATCGTCAAAGGCTAGCTTTTTGTTGTGATGTGACACCATTGATTGCAGAGTAGAATGACCATAAATGATTTTACTTAACTAAATATATACTATATTTGTAAGTTTTTATACTTATCGATTCTCCTTACTTTCACAATTCACACACAAGAGAAATAGACTTAAAGAATGCATGAAAGAGAGAGCTTTTACGTTTATATGCATTTTACTATACCTACCAGATTTCCAAATACGATACGAAACAACTCTTATTCTAAACACATCAAATAGAGTTTTAAAAATTGCTGATGTATGTATAAAAATGTGTAAAGTAATATCCGATACGCAGATTTCAAAACATTAAAGTTTTCTCATTTCAATTCATTCAAAAGTCGTAAATATTTGTCTTGTTACTCACAATAAATAAAAAATATTTATAAGTATAAACAAACCATTCCTAAAATGACAATTCACATACCAGAGTACTACAAAAGACCAAACAAATACTTATACGTAATCAGTTTATACTGTACTACCAGTCAAGTCATTAATTATTTTACTCAATATTCAATTCACAGTGTTTATTCGTATAAAAATTCCAATAAAACTATGAAACATCAATAAAGTATCGTTATAGTTGGCAGTATGATTGGAATTTGTGTTTTTGTAGTCGTCTTACCTCATGATTGGTCTCGGCGGTCCCCAAGGTCGCGTTCTTGGTCTGCTACTTCTCCTTATTTACACAAACGATAAAATACCATTAACAGACAAACAAATTTCATCTCTACGGTGAATCTCTTAGATATCATACAAAAAATACTTAATCGTGCTACGGTAGGCATGGAAAAGTATTTCGAATTGAATTTTATTGTTGAATAATACGGTACAATTGATATTTTTACGCCTCTGCTATACAAATACTGCTCTGTTATTGTAAGTAATTTAATAAAATAAATATTGTAGTCAGTAATTTAAGCGAGGGAATATGTTAAATTTTAAACATTAATGTTTAACTAACAGATTTTAATAGGAATGTCATGATTATTGTCTTAATTTAATATTAGTACAACTGAAATTCTTTAGTTATGAATAATCACTACGTTTTACTTTGTACTAATTTACTCTTTAATTACGGGTAAAGGTGTTGGTTAAGCTTGAATCTCGAAACGGATGTGTTTATCTATTAATAATCTTTCAGTAATTACAGACATTCTTTGCAAGTGAGTTATTTCCTATCTGGAACGTATTAAAATTTTGAAGAAAAATAAAAAACAATTCCAAAGCAAGAATTCTTCTCGTCCAATTTTTTTTCTTCTATTTGGCATTAAAAGTCTTATTTACATTAATTTTTACATTATTATATATTTCTTATGTATGCAATAGTGTCAAGCTGAATTCTTTAAAACAGCTAAAATAATCATGTGCTTACGTATATAATTACCAGTTATAAAACTCCGAAACAAATCGTCAATGATTGTATTTAACGACGAATCACATTGAAACTTATAATTAAATGGTCATTGTTTATTAATTCTATAGTAGTTTGTTTTACTGTACGTGGAAGGACGAACCGCAAAATGGCGTCTTTTTAATCAACGAATAATTGTTTAATTACTGTTTACTATGACAAATCGTGTGGTCGTACGCAATTTAAATTATAGTAGTTTGAAACATTTTCAAGTGATAAAAGTACTGATTATTGTAATTAATTTAAGCTTTTCATTTTATCTGCTACTAGTCTACGCGCTATAGCTTTGTTGGAAAAATCATGTTATTATGGTTGTATGGTTTAATTTAGATTATAACGACTGCAATGGACAGACTAAGATATTTATCTTTACGTTCCATCGAACTATATGTCCTAATACTATTTGTGAATATTTGTCAATAAAATAAATAAAGCCCTGTTTTTGGACATTTGGATTTAATTAGAAACAGCCCTTTCTTAGCTTCTCTTCAACATAAAAATTATTTCCTCTCTCAGCTTTTTATAGTAGTCTTAGATTGTTAGCGACAATACCTATATTTATTATAACTCTTTGCTTATCATGATGCAGTATCATTCCTTGCCGGTATAAACACGTGTCTCCTCAAAAAAGATACAAAAAACATTTTTGCATTCGTCTTATTTAATAGTAAACACTGCCAAAGAAAATCCGGTAGGCATTCTAAAGTCCATTTATTTAATTAATTTTAGAAAAACGGAAAATGTATAAATGAGTCACCAAATATTAATTTAACAGTTGATAGACACAAGACAAATATAAAGGAATTCGATTTAATTGTCTCGACGATTAGTAACTAGCTGAATAGTTACTTTAATCGCAACACACCGTCACAAAGCCCTCTGTGTCAAGGCTTTCAAACTAGTTCTAAGACAATCGATTACATAACTAGTAACGATTACTTTTACGAATGACGAATGAATAATCGATTATGTGTAAATTTGTGAGCGATTTTTTAATAGTTCTTTCCTTGAGGTATCGCAATGCGTAAAGGTTAAATGTATTATTAATATAATTTACGGAAATACCTACTTGCTAAATTAGTCCCTAAGTTGATTTTTCTAATCATGGACTTAGACAATGCTAAACATTAAAAAAACTCAGCCGTAAGATCGCATTCAAAACAGCAATTTCATAGTTAAATGAGAAAAAATTATCAACTATTAAGATTTCAGCTGAAATAAGTCTTCTAGGTTCTTATTTTTATAATACAACTAACCCGGCTCTGCTTCGCTTGCAATATCTAAGACTTCGACAACAACGCCACCTCTTCTGTCCAAAATCTTTCAAGCTAGATCTGAACATACCCACACATCATCATAACCGTACACATCAAGGGTATCGTCGTATCAATAGGCGGTGTCACTTTCCATCAGTTGAACCGTAATTCTGGTTTGCCATGATTTTATGATTATGATTTATTGCTATACAATTCGTTTCTTAGGAGATCAGGGTGTGGATACTAACACGCTGACACGAGTTTTTATATATATATTAGGATTATGTAAGCCGTTTATTTTTACTTCTTTCCTTACGTGTACAAAGTTCCGTATAAGGTTCAAAATAATGATCACAGGGCCTTTGACCCTTAGAAGAGCAACCTTTCACTGCATTGTTCCAGAGATAGGCAACCTTTGACACTGACAATTAGCCAGAGCTAACAACCTTTGGTTCGGAGAAATAAATAGCTATTTTAATAACCTGTCACAACACCACACCCCAGAATGTTACTTTGCTTTAGAACTGTATGAAAATAGTAATAAAGCGAGTATATTCTAAAGAGAGAGGTCTTAGCGAATCCCTCTCTCCAATTAGATCGGACTAACGCTTTTGCTTCTATATAAAATTATTAACACATAGATTCACTAACGAATAATTAATGGATAATAAGACTTGCAAGTCCTTATAACAAGGCAGTAGTGTTAATAACACCAAGTGACTACAGCATCGGGTTCTTGCAGAGACGGCAACGTCCATAGGCTACGGTGACTGCTTACCATCATGCTTGCCGTATGCTTGTTTGCCATCTGTGATATAAAAAGCACATGTATTTTATTTTCTTATAAGCAGAATCTCTACCAACAGAGCTAACTAGTCATCAATGTCATTGTATTCTTCTGTGATTGAAAGTTTTTAACTGTTCAAATACTCACCAGTGATTACCTACTTTTGCTTAATTTTAATTTAATAAAGTTGGACATACGTGTTGAATAGCTAACAAAGCATAGCAAAGGTCAGCGTTTGACGGTTTCTATAGAAAATCAAATTTGAATATGTTGCAGTCAATTTAAGATTCTGCACACGATGTCTTCATTGTTATATGTTTTTTTATTGTAAAGGTGAGCTCACAACGCCCACGCGTGTTTGGTCGTTGACACACTAGAATGTGATGGGTGAATTGAATGGTGTTTAGTGCAATTTGTTGAGCCAACGTGTTTTATTTAAAAAGCTCGCATGAATCACTTGCTGGAAGTTTATTAAACTTTTGAAATTTTGCTGTTTTTATATCTTTGCCTTTGTGGCAAACAAGCTTACTCGTATCTAAGGCAATTTGAAACTAAAATTAAATTTTAATAACCTATTACAAGTACAATTTTTTGTCCTTGTAATGTATGTGAAACTACTTAAGCATGTAGATAACTTCAACAATCATAATTAAATTACACACCAATCATACAAACACAAAACACACCAATCATAATTAAATTACTCTTATGTTTATTTAAAAAAAACTGGTAACTATCGTTATAATTCATGAAAGACTAATTATTCTAAACAGTTAAAACTGGTGGTTTCACTTTCATTCAACACATGACATTATCGTATTTTTTTGTCTTCTTAATCCGACATTCCGCTTCTGTTAATAAAAACCCGTCCGAGCATAAACTAATTACGATTATGCATTAGATTAATATTCAATTTAATCTGATTGAGCATTATTAATTAGCGTTCGTAATCAAACAATAGACGTTTATTTATTTTATTTATTTAGGGACGTCTACAGCAAGTACATTACACAAACATATAAAAATCACATATTATTAACAGAAACTGATGTACATGCCTATAACAGACGAACACAACATTTACAAAGGTTACACACATATACTAAAATAAAAACCGGTCACAAAGAAAAGGTTAGGATTAAACCATTATACAAAAGAAATTAAAAATTAAAAAATATATAGGAATTGAAATCTAAAGATCCTGAACCTAATGAGAACTATTTCATTCGACTTATAAAATATTGAAAAATTTCATATTTATGTTTTGTTCCATTTAGTTACCTTCGTACGTATTTTATTTTGGTATGTACTTTATAAAATAGTGCATTTGGTGTATAAGGCATTAGTTAGAATGAAGAAAAATGGAGGAGATTCTTTAAATAACACAGTTTAAATTTACTTTGCGAGTATTTGTTTTTACCTACCGTACGTAGTACGATTTGAAATTCAATCAATCCATCAATAAGCTGTCGATTCCAACGCCAAATTCCTCGATTATTCACTTATTAGCAAGTCATACGTAATATCATTTATTGACAAGTGTGAAAGTACCGGTGTATTTCATAACATACGAATATTTAAACTGCGAAGTCTTGTTACAGCTACTGATTTACAAAATTTATTCATTCGTTAATTTATTTATTCGAATGATTGCGCATTTTTTAACATGCCAATTTTGTTTCTATTTAGTATTTAGTGCAAAAATAATCCTGATGTCGAATGAGATT
The DNA here is from genome assembly GCA_949316135.1 of Choreutis nemorana. Classification (NCBI taxonomy): domain Eukaryota; kingdom Metazoa; phylum Arthropoda; class Insecta; order Lepidoptera; family Choreutidae; genus Choreutis; species Choreutis nemorana. The sequence continues at coordinate 4,455,871 of OX438620.1, read as the reverse complement.
ATAATCTAAAACCAACAAATATCTATGTATTATGGCTCAGCGAAAAGGAATAATTTGTTTTAGACCGAATAAATAACCGGCCATATGCCGTAATAAAACCTCTATTGCTTAATTACTGAATATATTGTTTCGGATAGGATGATTCGTGACTAGTACATCGTGTATGGTATATAAAATATATAATAAGATAGATAACTGTCATTTATCATGCGTTTACATTTGATGAATGACAAAACAGAATGGCAAAGCGCAAATCATTAATTGCGCAACTAACTTTGAGTTGTATAATTGTGTTATGTGTGACATATACATAATGTACTTAAAAACTGTGTATGTTTTATCATAAGTAACAGTTATAAGAAAATCACAGCCAATTAAAATGTTTTTTACAAATATTTTGTAACTTAACTAACATCGTTAATTATATAAGAAATTAAACAGTCGTAGGCACCAGATGTCATTGAAAACCTGATGATTTCGTTCATTTGCTTGTAGAAAGTGATGCAAAACTCATTTTGTTTTATCTATAAATCAATCAAGAGACTTCAGAACATATTATATGTGCATTAGAGCACACCTATTATGTACCATCTTCTTGATCACCACAGAGTTATTACAATACTGATGTTTACTCTTTTATTTGTGTTGATAAAAGATTTTCAAGACTTTTTCCTACTACTTTTACAAAAAAAAGGAACGAAAATTCATCCCAGAACTTTATTTAAAACCACAATCATAGTTTTATTTGCCATTGTAATGTTTAGTCATTTCTTTAATAAAATTACTTCAATCATGATTTACCAAGAATCAAAATAATATGTAAATTATACCTATTAAGAATTGAATAGGAACTAATCTTACACGTAAGCAATGATATCCACCAACACGAAGCACACAATAACTATACCTAGGTGTTCTGCCAAGTTAATTCACATATACTTAGTAATTACTTTTGCTTTCGATAGAGAGCGATGATACTGGTAAAGTGGGCCGAAACTTTCACGATATTTTTTCTGCAATAACACACAATCTGGTTTTGCTTTAGACAGGTGTGTGGCCTTGATTTAGTCTTCATGCTTATTATTCAAATCTAGACCAGACTAGAATTTACTCGTAGATTTTGATTCTAAAAGTAACTTATTTTATACCTAAATGAGAACAGCAATAATAAACATTAGTTTTTTTAATATGTCTTAATAAATAGTAAAATTACAAAATTTTAATGGTAAAAGGTTAAAGACGTAACAACTAATGCATACTTAAACCCAACATTCTAAATAAATTGCTTTTTAAAATACGGAAAAATACATGTTTTTATTTTTCACAGCGCGGATTAACAATTATCCAATCAGCTGTCATCACACAAAAAACTTCGTTAACCTTATCAATAACCGACAATGCTGTGAAATCAACAAATTGAGTCACAATAAGTAGGAAAAACTTTCAATATGTCTTCCATTCTGTCAATCTCTACTGAAGTACTGACCTTGTTTCACACGAGCACTCGAGCGAGCACACAGCACGCAATCGACAATCGTTCAATAATAATAATTGCAGATTACGCGCCGTGCCTGTGTGAACGCGGCCTTATGATTTCACCGAGTGAAAACTTCGCCTTAAGTAACGCGTTGACGTCGTTGTTATGAAACTATGGCTTTTCTATGGAAAATTTCAATTCAATATACCGTCTACAATTTTACAATTTATCTATAGATATTTGTTTCGTCCGATAATGCTTAAAAATTAAGATTCTAGATTATAACCTCAAAGTTCCACTACTAAGCAAAAAACTGCCACTATTAAAAATTAACTGCTTAAAAATTATAAGGACAAATTCTATAAAACTTGATATTATATTCCACGTTGTTACCGTCTAACTTCGCTTATTACCTAAGCATTTATTTGAGGAAACCAGCAACCTACTTCAAATCAGGTTAAATCTGTCATTTAGTTTTGAAACCGTTAACGCGATGGTAATCAACCGGCTATCATCTCGTCAATGAATGCTCCGCGCAAATAATTTTAATTGTCTCTGTAATTCTATGCTCTCATAACTTTATGATACGTGGTAACTCTACGGATATGTCGCTATCAGAGATCTAATGTGGATCTTGTTTCATACTGTGATACTTACGAACATGATAGCGAAATGCTGACTTTATAAAAAAATCTGACCAGGTTTTTTGTTACCAATACAACTGTATTCGCGTGTCCAATGCCGCATAAAAGCACTGTCCTCGTCCAACCTAGGCAAGACAGTCCGCAGGAGGCTGTTGAGGCTGCTCTGCAAGCGGCTTACACGCTTTGACTAATTTTCTTTTCTAAGTTAATACCAACATGTAACTTCCCTCTTCACGTCAACCAACAAACATCAACACCTACTGACGCATCGTCACTTACCTTGAGGAGTCTACAACAAATACTTTTTGTTATTTTGTGGGTAGAGAGCGTCATAATAACATTGAAGATCGATGCAATTTGTACTGTAACAATTTATCACTAATCATATTATAAAAGGAATTACTCCTCTTAAAAGGTTACTGACACTTTTTGCCTGTAGGTGTCCATGGCGGTATCAATTAACATCAGATGAGCCGCCTGCACATTTGCACTCTTTTGAAAAAAAAATATCTACATATATTATAATTTACACAATCATACTTCTCTAATGCTACCTACTTTATAATAATTATAAATTCTTCTTCTCCAGGCAACCACCTAGTGTTCTCGACGGATCCAGAGTCTGTGAAGGATGAGTTCGCGTTCGACAACCCTGGGTTCAGGCAGGAGGAACGTCAGGCCTGGCAGCAGGCACCAACCTTGCCCATCAGCGGGAAACCACATGCATTACAAGCGGAGTTCACCAAACCAGAGCTTAGCAAAGATGACTCTTATTTGCAGGTGATTAGAGCATTTTTTTCTATGGATTATTGACGATGGAGACTTTTTTCGTGTTACACATTGTCCACTTCTGTAACCGGTGGGTCTACCATGAGATATGATTACTTATCTACACGTCAGACAAATCACTGCGGTAAGAATTACCGCAGGTACTAATTCATACTAGTGATCTTTTCATCTATCCAGTTGTAATGTAACTGTATTCGCTAATTGAAGGTCAAACTCTTGGTAGACCCACAGGATCGACAGCAATGTCCTTTGTGATGTAGCTGTGCAATGCACATGCTATGTGCTCGGACATACTGCCGGCTGTTTTAACGCCCGCTTCGAATTTCGTCAGAAGAAATCAAAGTCAAAGTTACAATATTTTTTATTCAAATAGACTTAAAAGAAGTACTTTTAAATCGACAACTTGTTATCCTATCACCGGTTCGAAACGCTATTTCTACGGGGAAGAATCCGGCAAGAAAGAAGAATAGTTGCTTTTTTCAAAATAAATACAACAATTTGTAAATAAATAGAAAGAAGTACATAACAAAAAGGACTAGTCATTTCTCTCAGCAAAAGCAAGATAGCAATTGAAACGGCCTAACGTCCAAAAATTACTACAGTAAGGCTTAACAATATGGTGGAATGACAACAAAATCCCACGAGCCCCCGGCCGCAAGAGGCCTCCAGCCCGAGGGTGCTGCGAGAAATTCCTAAGTAGAGTAACATAAATCATATGGCCTCAAAAAAGACTTTCATACAAATAGATACCTTAAAAAAGGTTTTTAGGAAGGGCTTCATCAGATTCATTTCATTCATCAGGCCCCGGACGGTCCTGCTACGATACTGCCTGACTGTCTAAACCACATTTACACTGACTTTACGTTAACTAGTACCTACATCAATAGACCCACCAAGAGCTGGTTCAATGATTTTGAGAGGGGTGCAGGGAGCCGCTGGATGCGAGCGGCACAGGATCGTTCTGATCGAAACCATTTGTGGCAAGCCTTTGTGATGACAATTGAGTATGATTTCAATTAAACAATTAGATATATGTTAATTCCTTCAAAATTAAAAGATCAATTATAATTTAAAAACTATAAATAAAATCAAAGCTAATATAAAAATAAAAGTTAATACAGTGGTAAAGTTTGGTTCGTTAGACCGCAATTTGGGTAAAGGTCATGCTATCTACCTTTTGTTTAAGTACCTACAGCTGAGAAGCGTTCTGTGAGTGTTGTTACTTATTATATAACACAGTTCTCAGACAATACTTTCACATGTCAGCTGCTTAAACAAACGTATTCATTTACTTACATGACCAACAAAATGGCTGTCATGATAAGGCTCATATCTATAGAGCGTACTTTGTCGCCGCTTAAACTTAGCTTTGACTTTGTGCTTGGGTAAGTTTAAAGCTTAATCTAGCTAATCATGGGCAAAGGCGTGTCTATTTACTAATTTGATACAAGTAATATAAATAATGTAACATAAACCAACAGGGACTCGGAAAGAAAATTACACTTAAGAGTCAATACTTTATTAAATGGAAAAAAATGACTTGTGTTATTGGAATCGAATTCTTCTTTTTATTTGCCAGATTTAAACTTTTAACAAAGTAACCCAAACAGTTTTTGTATCTGTCTGTATGATCACGTACAAAAACCTGACCAATAGATGCCTTCTTATGCTTTTTCTTAGTACAGTTTATAAATGCCAGCCTACGTCTCGTTAGCACGTTGTTGGCATTCCAAGCGGTGCGGTAGCCAATTTACTGTCAAACATGGCTCCTGAGGTTAGCTAATTGGTGTAGGCTTTTTAAATGCAAATAGTAAGTCATTCCACATTTAAATAAGATCTGGGTGTTTTAAGATATGATAACTGACTGAAATCCATCACTAATTTAAGATTTGCTTGTCGTGAACGTGATATGACAATGAAAATATTCCATATAGGACAATGTCAATGAAACATTTTAGTGTTTTTCATCAGAAAATGAACGAACAGAATCGACATAGCCTAGTTTCTTTTTTTTCAAGTCTTCATCTCAATTAAATTCATCACAGTGAACATTTTCCGATGCCGTCTTTGGACACTAGTAATCTTTGGGGGCACCCCTACTTAAATTTGGGGACCCCCTGATGTTTGGGACTGGGCTCGTAACGGCCCGTTCCTACTTTTAACGTTGCGGTAAATATGGAATTGATCCATAGTGCTATACAGTCCAAGTATAGATCGAAACAAATTCTTACGCCTTGATATAATTCAATATATAGGTACCCTATCCCGAATCCCAAGAGAGTAACATATTACAGAATGCAGAGTGCCTATAAAGTATGATATTTTACGCACGAGTCAATATCGTTATTATTACGTAGCAAAGCCTAGGAACCCGCTCAAACGCTCATTATACCTGGAATCTAGATCTATTTACGCCAGGGGTGTGCAACCTGTGCAACATCGGTAACTTATTTTGATGACGTTAGACAAAAATGTATTCTACAAATTCTATGAAAAAACGTGGTACTTTTAATACTTGTTTGTGATGAGAATAATACAAATAAAAATAATTAAATTACATTTAAGAGACCATATATTAACATAAATGTCAGTAAATATAGCATCGTAAATTCTACGCGAACTTAAATTAAGCACCTTATTTAAATATACCAATAAAGTCAAAAAGTTGTTTTTTCAAAAGTTCCTTTAAAGTTGGTTTCGGGTTCTGTACCCAAATAGTGCCAACTCTTTGCTCTTCTGTCAGTTTGTGGGCTTTTTTTGAGCAAATTTTCACTGAGTCTGTTTTTAGTATTTTCATATTCTATATTCACATCAGATAGTGTTAGACATCGTTTCAATGGGTGGTATCACTTTCCATCAGGTGGACTGTGTGCTTGTTTGCCAATGACGTTGTATATTTGGGATGATGTCAAAGTCAAAGTCAAAATGTTTTTTATTCGATTAGACTTAAAATAAGCACTTTCAAATCGTCATTTTTTTTACAACCACCGGTTCCGAATGCTATTTCTACGGGGAAGAATCCAGCAAGAAACCTCCGTAGTTGCGTTTCCCAATATTCATGATGATCCAAGAGTTTCATCAAACTCTCGGTGTTCGAGTCCGATTCAAACTTCGTGCCGGTTTTTTTTCAGTCTACCAAGATTTCAATGCTAAACCAAACGTTGTCGACACCTGTAGACTTGGCATAACGCAATGATCTGCATCCTGATCAGCATTCCGATGTCGGCTTGAAACAAATTGATCTATCTACGTGTGCCAAGCAAAAACACCAGTCGTGCCTAACCATAACCATGGAATTTCGTATAATGCCTAGGCGTTTAGTTTAACTTGTTACGAGAAAGTAGCCTTTAATTTTTTGAATTACTTCGATAAGTTTGATTTTGCTTAGAGTAGAAAACTAAAACCCCTACTACTTAAAAAAGCGATGTACCACCACCGCCGTATTGGTTAAAAAAAAGTTTCCAATGTCACCTGGACGGTTGAGACCTGTCTAATGATACCTCTCATTCATCGAAATCGGACTTGTCGTTTGAACGCTACGAGGGAACATTGTGCTACATACATACCAAAATCATAATCTTCGCCGTAGTCGGGGTAATAAAGGGTACTTGTTGCCTATAAATAACTCTTTTGTATTCTATTTTCTTTCGCCATAGTTTCGCCAAAGTGTGGCTAAATTGACTAGCAAATCCCTATTTACTCCTGACTTGTAGAGGTCTAACTTATAATGCTCAAGTAATACATCCTGTTTAGGTAATTAATTTAAATAAGTTAAACCTTTTTGCTAACGCTACTAAACTTAAAATCCCTGAGACATTATCCGAGATCGATGATTTCACTGACTAATTATAAACTGCTTGCCATATCTTATACTCTGAGGTCATGACATCATGCATAGCAGGTATTACAGTCATTAAATCTAGCGAAGGCCGTTTGACTTAAGTTGTGTTAGTAATGTCATGCGTGTACATGCACGATGCTTCAGTGTGCGTAATCTAGAGTTCGCTCAGCCAAGAGCTTACGCACACTAGAACAATATGCATGTACATATCTGACCACAACCATAGCTAAACTGACTTCATGAGATGAAATGATATAGTTGATACAACATGCATCGTGAGAAAACCTTGATAGGTACGTCGTTCCAGATCTTATTTCAAGGGAATAGAGCTGAAAATTATGTAACAAGCGATTCTTCTTATTTCACAGAAGTCAGCAAGATTCACACATGTCTTAAGAATCATTTGCAATAAGTCTTTTAAATACAATATTTATATTATAGTAATTTTTATTCTGGTTACGTAAATTTAAGTCTAAACTTGAGCTCGTGGTGAGATGAGGTACGAGGGGAATTTGACTTTATTTTGTGCTGTTTAATGTTGATTTTTGCTTTCACATGTGGAGTTAAGTTTAGAGGTTTACATCGCTCTGTGGACTAGTGAACTTCTTCTTGGATTTTGAATCCTTTATTTTTCCAAACGGTCTACATGAGGACATGGTATCTCAGTTTGTTACGTGCCTTGGTTAACCGAACGACCCGACAGGTCTAGAAGTTCGAGTCTCAGGTTGCCGTACATTGTAGCTGCCATGTTCCTCATTATGCCGGGATAGTGCAGACAGATTCGCAACCTGTCAAACTGGGACTCAACATAACCATGCAAAATGCCATGTTTAAAAGTTCAGTCTACCACTCTCGAGGGATTTATTACGGCGTGAGTCCGTGCTTTCGCAAAAACCTTAGATTTTTTAAATAATCCCTTTTTCGCAATAATCCTGCGACTTGATGAACAAATATTTGCAAACAGTATCTAAAACATGTTCATGTTAACTCTGAAAGTTTACATACATGTATTTGCCTTGTTTCACTGCCTACATTTGTAAACCTGCCAAGTCTGTTTATAGTTGCATCGTGTGAATATATCGCTAAACACATCAGGTGACCGGGCATTAAATACGACCTTCGTTTAACCACTGTGCTGTGCAAAGCACCTCGTTATGGCTGCAATAAAACTGCTATTGATTTTGATATTGCAACTGCAGTCACTATTGACTCACTTTTTATTATTAACAACGCCATGATGATGACACGTAAAATCAAAGAATAATTAAGCCTCTCGTTTGAAAATAAATTACCCCAAAACATCGGAAGGAACACATCATAAGATTTTAAAAATCCCGGAATACTTTCCAGGTTTCCAATTGCCTTTTTGTGCACCAAATGACTGGGTTATTGCAAAAACTGCAAAGAAACATTCCGGTATTTTATGAGGGAAAAAAAAACATACTGTATCACCATCGCCCTATCACCATAAACTTGCAAAAAGCGCATCCATCAAGTTTCAAGATATTTATTTGTGAAACATGAGTACACATACAATAAATGTGTGTTGTTGTTGTTAAGTTTTATAATTAGCGCAGCTTAAGATTGAAATTCTCTCTATATATGACTCTATAATATGGACTTCTTTAAACGAAAACAGGTATTTTCTGTTCATACATCGTCACTTAACATCAGGTTAAATTGTGACCAATGTAAGAGAAATAGAATGACGAAACTTATGCGTAGAAAAACTAGTACGTGGTCGGCATACTACAGGCTTTGGTCTCTGGACCTGCAGACTTAGAAAAACTAAATTATACATAGTTCTATATTTCTTCTTTACAACTGTGTGATACGCAAAATATTTCGGTATGTCGGTAGTGGCGGAATTTCATGTCATTTGCATGAAGTTTTTTTTTCACAGCTGAGTATCAACTTAGTTCTTCAATAAATCATGTACTTCAATACTTGCTGTTCTTTTTATTACAGCGCGGTAGGGTACGCCATGTGAAGCTATGGGCTCGAGACTTCACCGGTCTCGGACTCCGCTGCGGGGGCGGAGCTCGAGATGGGGTGCACGTACACTCAGTGCTGCGGAGCGGCCCGGCAGCCGCAGCTAAATTGCAACCAGGTAATGTACAACCCGAGACTGCAAGCGTAGTAATGTCCACTAAGCTTTCGTATCTTAAATTACCAACGCGTTACAAACCCCTATAAATTTGGAAAAGATCTGACATCTTCCATAACATAACTGGGTATGCAAACAATTCTGCTTCTAAAATTAGTAACATCTTTCTTTCAGGAGACAAAATCAAGAGTATAAAGATAGAGTTCACAGGAACACCGTTGGAGGACGCTGTGGCTATCATGTCCTTGGCCAGTCCTTATCCTGTGGAGTTGGAAGTGGTGGAGGGTGGCAGGGCCAGTGGGGAGGGGCGAGGGTTGATGCACCCTTTGCTCAAACGGGCTGGCTCCACGGGCGATGTTAATACGGTATGTCTCTTAATTAATCGTAAAACCCAGTCTCAGTCTCGGGGTTTCACGACCAAACAAATAGGACACGTTAAAATATGATACGCCAGGAGGATAGACAAAAACTAAATTCCAAAATCGATAAGCAAACTACGTTATCATACCTGTAAGTCCTATACGTCCTTTTGTAAAATAAACCAAATCTTTAAAAAGACTGGGACTAAGTTGATTTTATTTAGCGATCTGATACTTTCACATGTAAAGTCAAGGAACTCATTTCTCGTAGATTTACACACACCAAATAGAAATGCACATAACTGTTTGTTTACTATTTATGTATAGTAAAAGGTAATACAAATGCTCGTTGACACTTTCATTTGTCATACATACACACTTTTCTTTCTTTCAAATCACTTTCATTTTGTAATGCGAAAATGTGAAATGTTTGAATATAAAAGACAATGCAAAATCATTTTAACCAAAAATAAAACGTTTGCATAATTCTCTATAATGTCTAGAACCGCAAATAATATTGTCTGCCCGACAAACAAAATTAACTATATACTTTCATATTTCGGACTTTGGACATCTTTACAAGCGAATTACATAAGCGAAGATAATAATTCCGACATTTAAATTCAAACTGTGAGTTTCATACTCATAAATGCATACGAAAAACCAATTTAATTTGACCCATGATGCTGAGTGATATTCCTTTAAAAAACTCAACACTCCAAATCCTTGGGGATCTTGTTAAAATGGAGTCTTTCAGCGAAACCGATGACTAAAAGAATTAAGTTAAAATTGTTGACAATTAAAATTGATCTGTCGATCATTGATGTTTAGGTACAGATTTGATGGATAGCGACACATTGTTACGTTGCTGTTGTATTGTTAAGACATTGTTTTGTTCACAATACTAAACATACGCAAAGGAATGCTAACGCGACCATTGTCTTTAGGCTTGAATGTTTGCGTAAATAAGGCATTACTATACGAATAATATATACAAGACGGTGTCAGTGTTTAATTTATACGTTTGTTTATTTGTAGAGTAGGTCATTTATGGTATGGTAAAGATGTTGAAGGCCAGTTTTCGCTCTATCGTTTTGGTCCTTTATACCGTAAGGCCCACTTAGCGTTTTTCGAACGGTGGCGGTTTCCGACGTCAAGTGTGATAGAGGTCAAAAAAGTTTTACCACCTTTCTATTCGTAAGGATCTTAAACTAAAAATGGTGGTTCCAATCCCATGCTAATGTAACTTTCAATTTCAGCTCGAGAAAGAGGCGAAGCTCCTTCATCCACCACTGTCCCCCAACACGTCGCATTCGAATAACTCAACGTTGGAAACTAAACCAGGCAAAGGAGGTATCAAAAAAATCATCTCCGACAAAATAATAACAAGTACCACACTCGAAAGAAACAAGAAAGATGGTCAACCAACTACATTAGAAAGAGAAAATGAGAAAAATATTAAGCTAGCTCACAAAACGAGGCATTCTGATATACCTAGCAATCTAGCTCAATCTCTAAGTAAACCAGAGAGGAATAAGACCAGATATTCCACAGGAACTGATGTTATCATGCCTCCAGAAAATGGGCACATCGAACATTCAGAAGTCCAAAAGAAAGAAAACGACCCAAAACGAGCCATGAAGTTCGGAATCAGAGTTCTTCCGCCCAACATACCAGATGATGGTGTACTAACAAAACAAAAAAGTGTTGAAAATGGCACTCTAAATCTAGATAAAAAACCTTTAGATGAGCCTGATCGACCAATAAAACCAGAAGCGCCAAGAATTGCACCACAACCAAAAATAGCACCTCTCCCTCAAATTGCTCCGACAACACAAATAAGACATGAAAATGAAGCCGAACAAAAGAAACCTGTTGTAGCAAAAAGAAGAGAAAAAATGGCTCCACCCATTCCTAACGCCAGAATAAAACCATCTGAACAAGATATGAATACCAGCTTTGATACTTCTAAAGTCTCGGAAAATTCTTTCACCACTTTTGCTAGGAATGATTTGAACTCTAGTGGGATCAAAAGGGACGAAAATGGTATCCCGCAAGAAATACCACAGCATATGTTAGAAGCGGCCAGAGCTGCAAGAAGCAATAGGAAGAGTACAGCTGATATAGATAAGGATAGACATGATGAAAAGAAGGAAGAAGCTCCTAAACTGAATAAAAAATCCAAAGGCAAAGCGCCATCGCCACCTGAACGCGAAAAGAACAAAACGGATGACAGTATTTTAGAGCAACTTAAAAATGTAAATGACTTCTTAAAAAATGAGAAGCAACATTCCAGTTTATTGCATGAGAACTCTTTCACTTCGATTGATAGATCTGATGTCTCTTATAACACAACAAATACATCGACTCCTAAACCTAAACCGATGAAAAGCATTTCACGCATCGATGATTCCATAAACTTTAGTCAGGATGATATCGATGATATTGTGTCAAAGCCGTTTAAAAAAGAAAGCGACTCACTTAATAACTTCTTTGAGGATTCCAAATCTAACCTATCATCCAATCAAGATGTATATTCAGTTGTATCTTTAAACAATAGTGATAGAAGCGATAAAGGATCTACCACAATTGAGCTCAATAACAGCGATATAACAATTCATAGTTCTCCTTTGAATGAAACTGCAAATTCTGCCTCAGACAACACATCTATTTTAGACGAAAATGAAAGAAAAGCCGCTTCTTTAGGAGATCTGTCAAGATTTGAATTAAGAACCAAAATAAGCAAGCCTTCAACAGGTACATTAGAAAGAGCTCAAAGTCTAGACATCTCAGGTGAAGATGGCGAAACAAAAGAAAGCCCTCTTTCTCCTAAAAAGAGGAAAGCTATGTCAGTTGTAGAATCTACATTTTTTGATTCTGGTACAGAAGACATTTTACCTGACATGATTGATTCTGATAAAGTGATTTCCATCAAACACAAAGAGCCTAGACTTAGCCTCAATATAAATAAAACGACAGCAATAGAAAGCTTGAATACTTTCCAAAGAAATCGTCTTAAGAAAGCCTCTGAATTTGGCAATCTAGAAGATGCGATTGTTAAAGGATCCAGTAGTTCTATAGATACCGACAAAAACGAATCAACGGAATCCTTAAACAGAACGTTCAGAGCAACTGAAATTAACTTGTCCAAAGAAAGTGAACCTCACGAAACTTCAGATCATCTAGCTAGAAGGATCATGGACGAAAACATGAAAGTTCATTTAAAACTTGTCTCAGAATTTGCAAAGTCTACCTCTGATGGAAGTAATTTGAGTTCACTTGACAGTACACAAGAAAGGCCGCCAAGTTCACTGAATGAAAGTTCACCGGCAAAATACGACGAAAAACTAAGCTTAACTTACGATACAAACATACCAGATGATCTTAAAGTGTCTAGAAATACTTATGCAAACAGTTTAGAAAGGCCAAAATCTGATATGATGAAGAAACTTTTAGCTAAAAATCCAATTTTCAATGTTCACGCTGAAACATCACAAGCTACAGTTATTGCAAGTAAAGAAACTCCAACGCCAATGACTGACTCTTCTAAAGCTTTGCACCAGCCTGATATCGTTAACTTCGATTTAAAAACCTCACACGAACCAAAATTAAGAGATTATAACGATTTTGTTAGTAACATTAGAGTCGGTTCAAACAACAACAGTTTGAAATTCGATAAAAAACCAACGCCAGAGAGTTATTCCACAGAATGGACCAACAAAAGTAATGAACATGGAAGTAATATAGTAACGATTTCAACCAATCAAAAATCCCAACCATCAGATAAAGAAAAGAGCAAAACCTATACCAAATCTATTGAAATTGGTGAACCGGTTAGAAGAATGATACCGGATGTCTTGGAAGATATAAGAAGACGCGGAAAAGAGAGGGAAGGGAGAACGATTTACATGGAGCCAGCTAATATGTCCCTTACGATGACTCAAGAGCCAGTACAAAAAACTGTTACAGTAAACGTAGCAGAAGATGATTTTGGTAATAAAGTTATAACACAAAATGTTGAAAAAGTTTCTACAAAATACATCGGGGCCACTACAGATGTGCCTTTACAAGTTGAGCAAATGAGCTATGGAATAATTAAAAACGCAGGAGAAATAAATGAGCTTGAACTAGAAGAGGGGAATGTTCAAAATATAGATAAGAAGATATTAGATGAAATAAGGAAACAAAACCCAAACATGCACTTTGTAACTGACGAGCCAGCTTATACAAAAACAGAAACTATTATACTAAACACACATCTAGACGAAGAACAGGCAAAAGCACTTATGGCAAAAATCCAAAACGATCCAACTTTCATGGCACAGAAAACACCGGAAGAACTTTCTCAAATGGGTGTTAAAATAATTCACGATCTGGAAGACGTCGAAAACCAAAGCCATGATTCTGTAGAACTGACCAAAACTAAATACACTATTAACCCTTCAGCTATGTCGGATGCTCAGAAAAGCAGCTGTCAGTTAACAAGAGCGAAAGATTCCGAAGCACATAACGACCATATTACTGAAATACAAGTTGTTACGCCGAGAACTGAGAAAATGCAGAAGGAAAAATCTGATTTAAGTAAAGATAAAATAGCGAGTAGACAGCGCGCGCCACCATATGAGGAGCCTCCACTTTCCTATGAACTAGACTTGGAACTGCTCAACGATTTCATATCAAATGAACGTCACTATTCAGCCAAACAGTTAGCGGAAGCTAAAAAACGAACGAAAACGAATGAAAGTCCAACCGAACCAAAGAAACGCCATTCAGACTTCGACCTACCAAGGAACACCACAATCAAATTCAGAACCGCCACTTACGAGTCACCTAAAGGTACGATCGTAACGAGCACAGACCTAGAAAACAGAAGGCTTTCCCAACTTGATCAGATGCAGCTTCGAGCCGGTGCGGAAAAACCTGTAATTTCAGCCAAACCAAGCAGCATTCCGGTTAAACAGTCGGAGAAAAAGCCGGTAGTTGTATCATCTAAAATACCGGTATTTATGAGTCAGAAATCGCTAAGTCAGGAGAATCTTAGCGAGAAATCGTTTTCTTTGCCACGTTCGCCGCCACCAAACTTGAGTAGTAGTTCTGGGAACATAACAGTAACATCCATCAAAAGTAGCTCAAGAAGTCCCAGTGGCGGAAAAATGTAACTTTCATATTGCAATAATCAAACTGTGAAATATTTTGTCTTCTCCTGAAATAATCGAATTTATTTTAGCAGAAGAGAAAAAATCTATAAATAGTTTTAAGATATGTAGAGGTTTCTAGCTTTTACAATTATTATTTATATCAATGTTATAATTATGAACTGGGCAAGCACAAACTTGCATTTTATATTTTGCTAAGTATACAAATAAAGTCTATTTTAAATTTAAACACGCATAAACCTTTACTACGTTGTATTTGAAAGAATTATTAAATATGAAAAGTCTGGAGTTATAGTTTTTAAATTTTAACGATACAAAGTGCCTTGAAATTTTACTATTTGGTATCTAAAATGTCGACTTTAATTTATGTATGGAGCGATACATAAAGAACTATGTGCCTTCTATAAAAATTATCAAATACATACATTATTATTATTGTTTTAATTAGTAAGAATTGTAATATTTAGGGTTGTGAAAATCCTTAACTAGTTTTAATGGAAAATATCTGTCACAATTTAATGTTAATTACACAAATAATATAGATGCCTAATTGTAAAACATTATTACGATGAATACTTGAATACTTGTGTTATTCCATTATCAACGATCCGTCCCTTTAAAGTATTACCATTTTGTTCGTTTATTTTGTACTACAGTGATATTAATTAGTGATTTTTATAAATAAGTTCTATTGGTTTTTTATCTTAGATTTTATTTACTGTACCCAAACCATACCATTTTATTCAACAGCACGATTTTTATTTTGAATCTATTGTTACTTAACTATCAAATGAATATCTGATTTAAAATAAATTTAATTAGTACGCGCCTATTATAAAAAATCGCATTTTCATAATGATTCTTTATCTAAAAAGTGTTTTACACGTATATTTACCTAGATGACTAATTTTGTTTTAAATTATGTACTTAAAAATACTTTGAAATGTTTAATTTTTAGTTCGGAATATGATAAATGTTACAAAAGATTAAAATAAGATATCTATACATTTTGTAAGTATGTACCTTTAATTAAATGTACCTACATTGTACATACTTAAATAATAACATTTTACTGTACTTACTTACCCATGCAATTATTTACAAAATAACAATTTATCAACAATAATATTATACAATGTATTCTATAAATATTGATGTATTTAAATAAAGAATAATTAAAATGTTATGCGTTGTGTTTTTCTAAGTCAAATTATTACCCATGGAAGCCAACAATACCTTTTACGACCTTTGAACTTACTTTTAAGAACCACATATAGCATGTATGTTGACGTAGGATCATAGAAAGGTATTTTAAACCGAAGAAAAATCGAAGGAGATTCTCAAGTCGACCCGCATATTTTAATATTATTATTTTTAGGAAAAAAATCTCAGTATCGTCTAGTGCCGATAAATTGTAGTTTTAAATTTTTATGACCCTTTGCATAGCGCCCCCAACGGATAGATGAAGAATTAAGATCGCTAGAACAAATTAATTCGTTATTATAAACATATAAAGGTAATCCAAACACATAGTAACCCAGACGCACAGGACGGTAAACCCCAAACCAGGGAACAAGACAGAGAAAAATATTATCTTAACACTAAGAACTAAATTAGCGCTAATCATTATTAAAGCATAAAGAAGGCTTGTACTGCATTTTTATTTGATCCCAAGATTCCAACCTTCTATCAGATTCGAACTTCTTGAAGAATTTAATACTTAGGCTACTCGGCGCTAGATGTCGTTAGTTACACTCATCCCAAAAATGATTGACGATCAATCAACGTCAAACAAAAATAAATTGATCAATTCTATCAAAACATTGTTTGTTTCGTCTGTGTTTATTAAAAGAAAACAAAAAATAATGAAAATAAATAGTTAAAAATCAAAGAAAAATGAAAGAAAAATTACAACTACAAAACTTATTAACTCTAGCATAATTTTTTGTGCCACAAAATTTTATTTAATAAGGTTTGAGGTTAAAACAGAAACTCTTATTTCTTTAGGCAAATTGGATAACCTTTTGAACGTTATTGAAAATGGTTTGTGACAAGTGTGAAAAGAAACTCGGCCGTGTAATCACACCGGACCCTTGGAAATCAGGGGCTAGGAACACGGTAGAATCTGGGGGAAGAAAAGTCGGTGAAAACAAGGCACTAACTGCCAAAAAAGGACGTTTCAACCCCTACACATCTAAGTTCCAGGAATGCAAGTAAGTTTGTCACCTACTTTGATTTTTTTTGGATTTCTAACTATTAAAATTGTCAAAAACTGGTTGTTAGTAAAGTTTGGTTTTGTAGATATGGTTGTTTATTTTCATTTAGAACTATGCAAGTATTTCATCCCAATCCCAGCCGATGTTAAGCGGCGATAAATTCTACGGTTCGAAGTGTTTAGAATAGTACCATAGCTAAATATAATTATGTTTAAAATACATCTCAATTCAAATTTTTGGTCAGTCGATGTAAAAAGAAATTCCTTGTTTCTGCCAATTTTATGCTTGTTGTTGCTTTGTTTTTATGTTTTCTAAAAATGCACTCATTTAGGTATATTATGAATGATATAATTAACAAAATTCTCTAACACATAAATTAATAACTGATAGATATTAAATGTAGACATTGTCATTGATAATTATTGTATTTGTTTCCAGAATATGCCGTACAAAAGTTCACCAAGTGGGATCTCATTACTGCCAAGCCTGTGCATACAAGAAGGGAATATGTGCAATGTGTGGCAAAAAAATATTAGATACAAAAAACTACAGACAGAGTTCAACATAGATAAAAACTACCAATCATTGTAAATAATATGTTTTATACATAATTTAGTTTAATGGTATGTTTTCTATGTGTTACATACATACATAGACCATTTACTTATCAAAAATAATATGTGGGACCATTTACACAATATGGTTTATTATTCCAAATTTACGACAGCAAGGCTTTTGCTGTGGTCTTAAGCAAAAATTTACATCCATATGAAAACAATACATAAACCTATACTATACTTTAAGCTGTAAAAGATATTGAAGATTTGAACCTGACACTGGTGGATCTAAGGGAGGCTTAGGGCCTCAAGCTTGGAGGGATTCAAAAGCATCTGAGTTATTTGGGCTTGTAGTTTAGTTAGTTGTAGACTTACTTTGTTAAAACACAACAAAAGCATTTTAAAAAGAAAGGTTGGTAAAATGTCACAGCTAATGGCTGCAGACTGACATGCAATAATGTAATCTGATAGCACTTTTGATATTAACCCTTCATTCACCAGAGCCAGCCTGAGGGTAGAGTGAGTTGATTAAGGACACTAGGTATTTTACACTGGTGATGATCTAGGGCCAATGCTTTCAAATCCTATCTTCTAAAGATAAACATCCTGAATAAATGTAATGAATATGTTTTATGATTCATTGTTAAGGATGAAGAATTTTGTTCTTTATCACAAATGGTTTCTCTAATTGTTAGCAGCAACAGTACAGAATATATAATGCAGAATACTTGCAAAATCAATAATGAAAATTACCAAAATAAAAATGTCCAATTCTTCCTATCTTTAGAATAAAAATGTCAAGCTTTGTATATTTGTAATGTTTAAGTGAATATTTAATAAGTACATAAAATAAATGAAGAATTTAAAAGCAAAAAATACTTCAGTGGAGTTTTCTTTCAAAGATATAAACTGAAATTGAATATTTTGAAATGAAAAATTGGAATATGAAAAGCTAAAATAAATTTAACATGCCAATTAATTCTGAGGTTGAAACAACTTAAAGATAAGTTTTAATTAAATTTGATATGAAAAAGTATAAAGTGTATAGTAGTTTTGTTTACAACAAAAATAATCAGAACAAAATACTTGAAAAATGTTGAAGTGTATTCTAGTTACAATTATCTGGGTAAGTTTGGTTTTGCTAAAGTGTCAAAAAAGGGTATAGCATGCCTTGTTGTAACCATGTAAGTATAGAAGTTTGTGAATGTTAGTATCACTCTCACTGCTTCGATGCTCTTAGGGCTTCTAGACCCATCCCATGGTAGGTAATACCAGCTCTAAAGGGTGTCAGCTCCGGAAAACGAAGCAATGCTCCGACCCGTTCAATTGTACAAATGCGTCAGCCCCGTTAGGTAGATATGTTGCCCTCTATTGAAAGCGCAGTTAGTGTGTAGTGCTTCTTTGTTGCTTCACATATATTATACAGTCTAAAAAGCAAAAAAGGTTAAATTTCACAAATCCCCGCAGGACTTAGTACCTATACATTGAGATTATTTTTTAGGCAACACGTTTTACAATGTTTTTTAATCGTTGTTCTGACATTGTTAGATGATTGCACAAGAAATAAATGCTGATTCATCAAGGCAAGTTTTGAGAGAAAGACATAAGGTTCGATCGATCCCGTATGTTAAATTATTTCTTAATGGTGATAAAGGAAGCAGAGACTCGTCCAATAAGAAGAGTTTAGCCTTGATTTTCCTTGAAGTAAGTCATTTTTATTAATTATAGTTCTTATTCTTAGCTTTTAACAAACGCGCTTCTATAACCCTATTGTAGTTATTAGAATTTTACTAGCAAAAAAAATGCATTAGAAATCTATTGTAGCTCTTGACTGACTTTAGTAAGTAGAAAACAATGTACGACGTATTATCTAGGCACGTGCGAGCAGTTTAGTATAAAATTTTGAGACGGCGTCGAGACAAACTTAACTGGTTAAATTTATATAATTTTATTCATATAAACAAAAAATAGCAAACATATTTTTAAAGATTTTATAAAACTTAAGGATTGATTTTATAGGAATTTTATAATAACTTCAAAGTTATACATTGGTTTCAACACACTTTATGGATAATAAGGCAAGTATAATTTGATATAAAAGTATGTATTTAATTTTTGTCGCTATAGATAGGCAACGTAGGTAACGAATAGGTACGTGTAAATAACTAGACGAGGTTTTAAAGTAATGTTTTCGATTGAATATTGTTTTCTGTCAGATGCAGTTTATTTAAAAATATGTAACAGATATTGTAAATAATCAAAAATAAGTCTGTATGTCATGAGACTTCATTGCAACTGTTTAGATATCGAGTTATATGAATGACAACAAAATAAACAGGTTTCATATTCAAGTTAAAACTGATAAAGAAAGCAGCCAAAAAAAGAACAAACACACTATCACTCTATCATTCAGTTGACGGTGAAATTTAGCACTTTTGCCTTCATATCTGCCCTCAGAAGATACCAACCTATACTTTTTAAGTAAAACTTTTCATGCCATAAT
This sequence comes from Choreutis nemorana, assembly GCA_949316135.1. NCBI lineage: Eukaryota > Metazoa > Arthropoda > Insecta > Lepidoptera > Choreutidae > Choreutis > Choreutis nemorana. The sequence goes on along the minus strand of OX438620.1, from coordinate 4,436,222 downwards.
CAGTAATCGGTATTCAGGCATTCAAAAAGTAACAAAAACAAAATGTTTACTGTCTGAGTAAATAAATATTAAATTGCAGAACAACATGTTGGGTAGAACCGCTCAACAACTAGAAAAGGGATTGTCGATAGAATTAGAAAATACCAAGACAGTCAAAAACAATTATGATGAAGAAATAAACGACGATGATGATATCGAACGGAATATCGAAGACTTACAATTATCTCGAAGCCAAAAGGAGATGCTAAGAAAAAGATGGCGGTATTCCTGCGATAAAAAAGCTTCAAGGGCTTGCAGGAAGGCTTGTAAGAAAGCAATCTCTAATGGCTGCTCACAATACGATTGCAGAAGAAAATTAAAAAGATCGCTTAAAAGGGAATGCAAATATGAATGTAAAAACCGCTTCGCTGGAAGATCCGATAGCAGCGACGATGACTTTCGGTAGATTAGAGACTGGAGTCAAGTTGCAAAAAATATAGATTATAGAAACGTAGGAAGGAATTGACAGAAACTTAATTTTAGAAGTCCTTTAAAACAAAATAAAATATATGAAATCGGATCATGTTTTAATTTTAAATCGTGCTGCAGAATAACTAATAGTACAAGTAGCGTACAGAAAAATCACTCTCGATCAAAATTCAAATTTGTCAACTTACAACGGTAACTTGTTTGAACGCGAAATTTAAACTTATCTTCTGATACGAGCGGTCATATTCTTGAGGCACCCTGTCATGTATATGCATACCGGGAAGGTGCGTCGGCCAAACTCGCGAATTGACACCCCCGATCTTGCTCACATTCTTCCGCATGTCAATATTATCATTACACCTAATCAATCAAGAGTTTCAGTAGATAAAATGTTAAATAAGTCGTCAATTTGTTTAAATTTATAGCAAAGACTATGTAGGTAAGATAGATTTGTAACTGAAAATATGCAGATAACTGATAGTATAACATTATTATACAGGTATAGTTAAGAATTAGAAAATCTGTAGATACCAAAACATGATTTTAAACTCGATTCAGCTAAATGAGCCAATTTAAGAAGTTTTCTACTCATACTTTCTAGGAAATATTTAGATTGACTAGCTTAAAATATATGAATTTTAGAAAAAAAAATAGTTACAGACAAGCTTAAATACTTGCCTACATATTTTCCAGAAGGAAACATTACGTTCATCTGACAAATCGTCACTGCGAAAGTTTTACGCTTCTATCAAAATTCAAAATCCTATAGAAAAGGAAGTCAACGCAATTGACGAATACAAATTAGATGATGTCGCGCTAAGCGATGGGTTTGACGAGGCCCTTAACAACTTGAACTTACCACTAAATCAAAAGCAATCACTCAGAGTGAGATGGAAAAAGTTTGTATACAAGCGTTGTAAAAGAGCCTGCAGGCAAGCCGCTTATAAATCATGCTCTATATACAAATGCTATGTATCTTTTTGGAATCGAATAATAAAAGAGTGCAAAAGAGAATGCATACAACAATTTGGCACTAATTTTAGAGCAGATTCTGATGATTCAAGCAACGATATCGAGACTGATCAAAACTTAACTGAACTGAATAAATGATAATAAATTATTATTTTTTAATTCAGAATGCGTTTTACTTCAATACTTTGAGTTGTGATAATAACTGACCCTACAATTTTGTAAGTGTATCCACTTTCAACAATTAAATCTAAATGACCTACAAAAAAGTAATAGTAAAAAAAGAATCATCTATATAAACTTTATTGAGCAATAATAAATTGTGATGTACTTTTAACATCTAAAGCTTTTCTACGACTTTACAACACATTACAAAGCTTTTGTTATAATTTCATTCTTAATAAGCCTACAAAAAAGATTATGTTCATGTTTTCTAAAATGTACTGATCATTAATTAATTAGACTTTCGAAAAATCATAACTAGTCAACTATTTGTAATTTATCGTTCATTATCAACCTATAATACATAATCGCTCAAAAAAAAACAAAAATATAATAACTCTAAAATATTGCACAAAATAAGATGAATCTAATTGGTTGAGTACTTAGAATCGCTAACTTTTAACTGGTTTAGATTTGGGCGAATTTGTTGTTTTTTTGCTCAGCGGGCGATCGGATTTTTGTTTGGGCAGATCTTTTTGTATCGGAGTTTGTGTTTGAGGGATTGGTTTTGGTGGTTCCACTTTTTGCGGATATGATGGACTCGTTGGATATTGCGCAGGGATAGTTAGTTCCGCCTGATAATTTTCTTCAGGATAAGTTTTATATTGATCTTGGGTTGCATTAGGATCAACGTATTGTTGTGGATATTGCTCATAATTTTCATATTGATCTTGAGCGTAACCTGGTTGTTCGTAATCCTGTTGATACTCCTGATTTTCATATGCTGCATCTTGTGCTACTTGCTGATCATAATTAGGATCAACAATTTGAGATTGGTCGTAGTTAGGGTCAATAGTTTGTGACTGATCATAGTTAGGGTCAATAGTTTGTGATTGATCATAGTTAGGGTCGACCATTGACTGGTCGTAATCCACGGGTTGTTCGTATAATTGGTCGTTAGGTTGAACCTGACTATAATTCTGATCTTGAACGTCTTCATAATCCTGCTGCGGCTGTTGTTGGATACCCAATTCGTCAAAATTTTGACTAGTAAAATTTGGATCATATGTTTGATCCGGTTCAATAGGATCTTGTTCGTATTTCGGCTCTGGATCCGCTACGTAACTTTGATCATAGTTTTGATCAGTGACATTATTTTGTTCGTAATCACCTTCATGACCTTGCTCATAAGAAATAGCGGCTTTATCGTTGTCATAGATTGGTTGTTCAAAGCTGCTTTGATTAATATCTCTTTCATATTCAATTTCGTCTTCTAGTGGTTTTTCCGCCACTACTTTTTCCTCGTATTTAGTCAAATTAGGTTCTATCGTTTTTTCAGTTTCCATTTCGTCTTTGTAATTTCGGATGGGTTCTTTGACAGGTTTCTTAGTTGGTGTAGAGCGGTCGTCGTCTTGATGGATGAGAGATGATCGGGATGCTTGTTTGCTTATTGCTCTTGGAGGTTGATGCATGTCGCGATTGATTCTGTTTTGTCTGATATCTGGGACAGGTTCGTTCTTGGCGTGTCCGGCGGTGTCAGCTCTGGGATAGATTGGTCCGGAGTCGGAAGTGATATGAGGGTCATTTCTGTTGGCTGAGGTAGTGAACGTGGAAGGTGCTGAAATATTACAATATTTGAATTAACATAGGACTAATCGAAGCAAGTATGATTACTTATACTGTAGCATTGTATTTTGTTTATAGTTAAGTTCTCTTTTCTTTAGATAGTAAAGAAATATTGGATAACCTTTTTTATTTTTCCTTTTACCTGCAGTACTTTACCTTGATATATATTAGGCGGTGTGTGCGTCGTTTGCATCGTCTGCCCCAGGATCTCTACTTGACGCTGCAGAGTTGCCAGTTCTTGCCTGAAGCACACACACAAACGTGATCACCCACACACGCACACACATCGTGCAACTTATCTATATTCTGTAGCACGTAAAACTGAACAATATGAATTTGCTTTTTTTTTTACAAATGCGAATTGATTGGTAAAATGGCATCCTTGTTAATGTTTAGCAGTGCATTATGGAACATTATTGGAAAAGGTAGATAATGATGTTAAATACTTTTTTCACACTAAATAATAAAGTACAATTTTTATAGTTTGTATGTTACAATATAGAAAATTTCAACATTTTAAATTTGGATCCAAATTTTCAAGAAGTTATTCTGATTTAATTAAGAAACTCTACTTGCATTTCAAACTAACATGCTGTTAAAATCAATAATCTTTATGCAAACCGATCTACAGTCTAACTCTACAACACAATAACATTCGACAGTGCATTCTTACCTTAACATCATCATCGGAATCGCCAATTCTATTGATGGTCAAATCACTAAGATGCCTCGTTAATATTCCTAAATCGTTTCTATGCCAATTTACTCTAGTGCCAATATCGTCTCTGCTAAGTCTATTGCTAAAAGTGTAAGGCGTCGAAGTATGATATGTGCGGTCTAAATCGCAAGATGATCTGCTATATGGGTAGCCACTGTGAGGCGTGTAACTTCGTAGGGGAACAGTGGTTGTGCAATATTTCTTATGGGAACACCACAAGCTACGAAGCTTCCTCATAAGTTCGGAATTCCTGCAAACCAATTGTGTCTTTTCGATTCTGAAAGTCAAATCATAGGTTTAAACTAACCTCAATCGGATTGTATGGAGTAAAATTTTTAGTTTCGGTTCTATCTTTATTGTTTCAAACATTAAACTGTTATCATTACCCATTATAATTACAATTTTCAAAGATATCTAGGAAAATACAATTAACGATGATTAATTTATTGATTATAATATTTTAGTATAAGTTAAAGTTTTCAACGATGTCTACTTCTACTATATTAGCAACAAATAATATTTTTTTCTATAAAGCAAACTATTCTATATTGCACGAAAGCTATTATGATTGCACAAAGCCCTAATTAATTTAGTTTTATTTTCTCAGTCCAAGTTTTGATAAGTTATTGAATTTGGTCTGTTGGTATTTCATTAGAAATTTCTTCTTCAATATTTTCTTGGGGAGTATGTGCGGCATTTTCGTTAACATCATCAGGTTTATCTGGTGAGGCGACGATTTCTTCTTTATCTTCTGGTTCTACATTCTGTTCTAACTTCTCTGATTCAGTGTTCTGTTTTATCTTTTCTAAATTGTCGTCTGTAGGTTCATTATTAGGTTCTGGGGCAGTTGTAGGAATATTTTCTGAATTTTTTAGTTCATCAACCTCTTGTAGAGGTTCATCTATAGTTTTATCTGAATATTCAGGTACTTTGCATTCGGTAAATTTTGCGCTATCTTCTTCAACTGCCAAAGATTTTTCCTCATTCTCGACTAGAGATTGTTTTAGTTCTTCTATAGCATTTTCAACGGTAGAATTCACAGTGTTTTGTACTAAAGAGTCATTTTTCACTGTTTCTGGAATACATATATCGGTATTGGTGTCATATTTTGGTTCTACAATTTCTAAAGTCTCCTTTAATATTTGAATACTTCCATCAGCGACTTCCATACTAATGCTACTATTAACTCCTTTATGATCATCTGATGTAATGATAATCTCTTCTATTTGAGCTCTCTTTTTCTTTTCTTTTTTACGTGGCTTTGGTATTAATTTAACGCTTATATCAACTTTAATTGGCTCCTTTTTCTCTCGTAAAAAGGGCTGTTGAATCATTAGCGGCAAATTAAAAACTCTTTCTCCTTTTACATCTGTGAGATCCTGACTTGTCGTGAGAGGGCCAACTATGATTGGCGGATTATTCGACGAATCGGACTCTTTTTCGGAGCGGCGCTTGGAAGATCGGCGGGTCTCTATTGGCTGATCTCGGGATCTTGAACGGTCGCGCTGTGTTCTGATTGGTTCGTCTGCACGGCTGCGACTCTGCGCTCTGCCTGCCACCAATAAAAACACAGCACGACGTTAGGAAACTCATAGAGAAAATGGGTAACGATAACAATTCCACTTCGACAAGAGAAAAGTGCAGAAGGATAATAAAAATCTAGTAAATCGAGTGTGATGTTCATGGTCATGCGTTTAACTTTAAAACAGATCGTACTTGTGCCTACGATTTGCGTCGTCGAGCTTGTCTGTGAGCAAGCGACATTCGCCGGTGAGTTTCTCCATCAGACTGTTTTGTGATTGAATCATGGACTCCAGCTCAGCAACTGTTTGCGCTGCGGAACCAAATGTTCTTGCTATAACTCTTCCAACCAGAGAATTTTATCAACTAACGGGGTGTTCTGTCGTGTAAGTTTGTTCAGTGAAACAATCTGATGAATAAACTATTGAATAGATAAGCCCTTTCATAATACTATTAATGGTCATGCAGTAGGAGATGAAAGGGTAAAATATGAATGTTTTGAAGATTAACTAGGTTCTAATCACATTGATGCTATTTCAAAACATCAATAGTTTACCCATGAGATGAAAGTTAAATTCCCAAAAGATTAACAGCCAATAAGTTTGAGAAGTTAGTAGGTATAGGTGCTAAACATCGATTTTGCTGAATGTCAGTTTGAAATAACTCACTGTGTTTATTCTCCATTGATTCGAGAACTGAATTCAATTCTCTCTCCTTTTTAGTTTTCTCTGGTGTAGCGGGTGTAAGGCTTTTCATGTTTATCTGAAATAACGTAACAGCCATGACAAATATGGTAACGCAGACTCAATTCAATTGACAATCAAGTTTTGATCTTTTAAATTTATGAGTCGATGTCACATACAAAGTGCCTTGAAATTTGCTTGTTACATGGACTAATACTTATAGTTTAGTTTGTTTTTATGATCTCATCATTATGGAGTTTCTTGTAACTCTCCATATTCAAGAATATGTAAACAGTACAACTCACTGCTTTTGTTTGTTTTCCTATAATTGTTTTCTTTAATATTATTGTTAATATTGTCTAAATTTTATTTCATTTAATTTTATTTTATATACTAAATTTAATTCAATTATGTAGCTAATAATTTTGTAAATGCTGTATAAGTCCTTAATTGGGACACACATATGTACCTTAGGCGTTTAATTATAAGTTATTTTCTGTGTCTGATGTGTGTCCTGTGGATTTATTAAATAAATAAATAAACTATTTGAAGCTACCGCAATACTTGCTGATTGAATGTCAATATTTACGGTAACAGATTCATCAAATAAACTGAAGATAGGTACTGCATTTTTTTTCTTAGTTTTTTATAATGATGTTACATCATACCTCTTTCTCTAGATTGGAGATTTGGTCTGACAGACGCAGGTTCTCCCGACGCGAGTGGACGAGATCTGCATCAGCACGGTCCAGACGTTGACGTAGCGATTGGATCTGTTTTTAAAATTGCTTTGTTGAAAATGGAATGCCGCAGTAACAGTAATATACCGCGTCCGTATAAATACCAAGGATACCTACTGTATTGCTAAATTGTGTCCTTTGAGATTTCGCGGCTATGAATTTACGCGTCTACAATAGTCTATTTTTAAGCTCTTACTCATATAGTTACAACCCTACAGTCGGCCCGAACCAAAGGAGCCGTGCGTCTCGATTCTTCGATGCTACAAAGTCTAGAGTGCAACATGACGTAGGTACCTAGTTTTAATCCTTTTCTTACCATAGTAATAATATTTGCGTATAATTCACAATTGTCTATCGATAAATCAGTAATGAGTACCTCAGAGTTAAGTCTGTTAGTTTCATGCTTGGCTTGCCTCTGCTGCCTTTCAAGCGCGAGGCGAGCGCTCGCCAGTTCTTCCTCAAGCGAAGCTTTCTCAGCGTACGCTTGAGCGAGATCAGCTTGAAGTGATGCTGGAACAAAAATATTATAGTCATTAAGAAAGCTGCGACGAAATGTTTAGTATGTTCGCACAAATAAAACATTTAGGTGAGAATTGTAAAAATATTCAAGATAATAAAAATAGGTACTAAAAGATAGTAAATTTTTATTTGAATATTTCCTACGATAGTCTACTCTATCTCCTACAAAGGAGCAAAGTTATCGAAGTTTAAGTAATAAATAGCGACTCACATGATTTGTTCTTGAGCTCCATCTTTAGTTCCTCCACGGCGGCGCTCTTCATTGACAATTCACGCTTGAGATCGTTCTCATCACGACGCTGACGTTCCAAATCCAACTTTCAATAGTAAACACACAATTACTGACATTATAGGTAGTATAGCAATGAGCATAGAACAATTTCAGATTTTTAGATTATCGACAAATTGGAAATGGAAATAGACCCAACAGTAGTGACAAGACGGGCTTCAACCTTAAGAATAGTATGAGGTTCGAAAATGCTAATGCGGAGGAAAAAAATGTAGCAGAAATTAAGGCCTGAAAATTGATGAGCAAAGCGTAAAAAAATGAAATTCAGCTAAATTAGTAGCAACAATGAAAACCTCAAAAAGTCATTAAGTTAGCAAAGGGAAAAAATAATTTCGCTCTACTCAAATCTAGACCTGGCGCTGCGGCCTGGACGAAATCAGCAGTAGTTCAACAGGGGCAATAACTTGGCGACACTAACATACTGAGCTAGGCGGCGAAGACATATTGTAGTTCATCAAGGAGTTCGTTGTTCTATGCTTGCTAAGAAAGGGTCGTCACTTTGAGACGACTACAGACGTCTCTCCCGTAGTACCTGCAGCTTGGCGACGTTGTCGTACTGAGCGGCGAGGTCGTGCTGCAGCTCGTCGAGGTGTGCGTTGTAGCGGTGCTCGGCCGCGCTGCGCTCGCGTACAGCGCGCCGCGCGCCCTCGCCCGCCAGCTCGCGCACCTTGCTGTAGTACCTGCAGCTTGGCGACGTTGTCGTACTGAGCGGCGAGGTCGTGCTGCAGCTCGTCGAGGTGTGCGTTGTAGCGGTGCTCGGCCGCGCTGCGCTCGCGTACAGCGCGCCGCGCGCCCTCGCCCGCCGGCTCGCGCACCTTGCTGTAGTACCTGCAGCTTGGCGACGTTGTCGTACTGAGCGGCGAGGTCGTGCTGCAGCTCGTCGAGGTGTGCGTTGTAGCGGTGCTCGGCCGCGCTGCGCTCGCGTACAGCGCGCCGCGCGCCCTCGCCCGCCGGCTCGCGCACCTTGCTGTAGTACCTGCAGCTTGGCGACGTTGTCGTACTGAGCGGCGAGGTCGTGCTGCAGCTCGTCGAGGTGTGCGTTGTAGCGGTGCTCGGCCGCGCTGCGCTCGCGTACAGCGCGCCGCGCGCCCTCGCCCGCCGGCTCGCGCACCTTGCTGTAGTACCTGCAGCTTGGCGACGTTGTCGTACTGAGCGGCGAGGTCGTGCTGCAGCTCGTCGAGGTGTGCGTTGTAGCGGTGCTCGGCCGCGCTGCGCTCGCGTACAGCGCGCCGCGCGCCCTCGCCCGCCGGCTCGCGCACCTTGCTGTAGTACCTGCAGCTTGGCGACGTTGTCGTACTGAGCGGCGAGGTCGTGCTGCAGCTCGTCGAGGTGTGCGTTGTAGCGGTGCTCGGCCGCGCTGCGCTCGCGTACAGCGCGCCGCGCGCCCTCGCCCGCCGGCTCGCGCACCTTGCTGTAGTACCTGCAGCTTGGCGACGTTGTCGTACTGAGCGGCGAGGTCGTGCTGCAGCTCGTCGAGGTGTGCGTTGTAGCGGTGCTCGGCCGCGCTGCGCTCGCGTACAGCGCGCCGCGCGCCCTCGCCCGCCGGCTCGCGCACCTTGCTGTAGTACCTGCAGCTTGGCGACGTTGTCGTACTGAGCGGCGAGGTCGTGCTGCAGCTCGTCGAGGTGTGCGTTGTAGCGGTGCTCGGCCGCGCTGCGCTCGCGTACAGCGCGCCGCGCGCCCTCGCCCGCCAGCTCGCGCACCTTGCTGTGCTCCTTGCTCAGCTCATCCTTTGTTATTACAATTCTATTCATTCGATTTATTCATTCATCAAACCTAAATCACATAAACATTTTGCACAAAAACATACTTCCGCAAAGTAAATGATTTGTATTGCACACATTTTTAAAACCATAATTTACAAGACCACAAAAAAAAGGCTCGATCGTCTTGTCAATGCAGAGATGCGTGTATGGATAAGGAGGAAGAGGAAGAAGTATGAAATAACCGTTGCCTATGTCGAGCTGTAGCTTCTGTCTACCACTTAGGAATGAAACTAAGAGTATGTATTCTTGGTGTAAGTAGGATAGATGGGAAGGGTATGTAGGATAGGATCTTTTATATCTTAATAAGCAACGCCGTGTTGGTGATCTTGACGTTGTAAGACACCTCCCATCAGGTGAACCGTCTGCTTGTTTGCCCATGGCGTTGTATAAAAACTGTTTGAAACCTTGAGTCTCCTCAGCTCTGCTTCCAAGTTGTTCCTCTCCTCCCTGAGCTGGTGTTCCACCGTGTCTGACCCCCTCCTGTAACGGCTCTCCAGATCTACGTCCTTACTCTCCAAACTTAGTTTCAGCTTGGAAACCTGGCCCTCCAGGGAGGTTTTGTCCCTGGAAATAATATATTGTAAAGTTCAAAAGCTGAGCAATCGTTAAGTACAAATGAAATAGAAGAAGTTGACACCTTCTGTAGAAATTTAGCACTTGGCAGTAAAGGTTACAGACATGAGGATTTTTTTTCTATCAATAGTGCATTTCTTTAACTAGAAAATCATAGTTTCAACAAAGTATGAATTTTTTATTTTTGTTTCCTAATAAAATTGTGTGGAAGAAAAGAGACCTCTTGCGGCGAGTTAAAGAAGTATTTTCTTCCATACCAATTCATACTAAACATTCACTCATTCATTCAAAACGCAAACGCGATCGAGAGAGTTTTTGTGACTTCCTCAAGGTATAGACACGTACAGGTGAAACTACTTCTATTTGTAATCAGAGATAAACCTATTATGTTCTTTTTGTATAGCTTACCTTTGCAAATTATCTATTTGCCGTTTAAATCCGTCGAGGCAGGTTGAGTCAACTAAACCAGAAGCAAGTTTTCGTTTGTTCTCATTGTTTTCATCCTAAAGGTAAAATAAATATGAAACAGAATAGAAAAATTGCTTGTTAAAATTTATTTATACACTCTATCCTGGTTGTAAATTTTAAAACAGAACATTATAGTAACTACCCACCAAATACTTAGGTGTAGAGTATTTGTGAATGATAAAAATACCACAGATGAATTTTTTTAATGAAAATAGATCTTCCTTACTTATACTATTATTAACATTAGCCGTCGTCGGAATCATTCCCATAAAACGGTTAGATACAGGAGAGAGCAAATCGCCAAGAAGTCTTGATTTGTAAAAGGAAACCCAAAAAAATAAAATCAATAGAAGCCCGAATACACGTGCTACTACCTAAATATATAAAATACTTCACCTGGAGTTTCTTAAGGTCTATTTTCGATTGTGTCAATTGAGCCTCCAGTTCTGCGATACGAGACTCAAACACGATGTTTGGTCCTTCGAGCCTGGTGGAGCGGTACTTTGGCGACTTGCGCTTGGAGGGTGATATCTAAGGAATATAGATGAAGTTAATTAGAATGAATAGAATTTTATTAAGCATGCATTCACGCAAAGTACAAAACAACAAACACAGTCAAAAGAAAATAGCAGGTTAATAATTCGATAAAGTTCAATTTGAATTTCAGTTATGTAGAATCTGAAGTACACACAGCTAATAGCGTATGTTGCAATGTCGTCATTTGATGTTAGTTCTGCAGAAGCTTAAACACCAAACCATTGTTGTTACTAACTTTGTTATCACTATCGAGTCCAGTGCTGTCTCCGATGTCATCAAGGTCGTCAGTCTCAGACCCAGCGTTGTAAGTGTGGAACATTCTGGAGATCAGCTTGTTTTTCTGCGCCTCATGCAGGTTTTCATTCTCTGATATAACCTCCTTCACCTTTCCCAAGAGATTGTTCAATTCGTCCTGAAATTATACTATTTAGATAAAACAGATAGAAGGCACTACAAAAAGGTCGCGAAATTAGTTAAATTTAGGAATTAGACTTTTACAGACAAACTGAAATCACAATACCGCAGATATAACTATTCCTTTTCTACGCTATTGCAAATTTTTCCTTCAGTTTAGCCCTTTATTTTACCCAAAAATAACTTTACAATACACCCACACATACATACACATATCCCTTCCTCTATCATGCTTTATTAGGATTGTACCCTACAATATACTCTATAATTTCACTATTAATACTTCGCATAAGTCTGAATCTCTGCATCCCACGTTATTGTTCTTACCCTGCAGTATTGGCTCTCTCTTTCTAGTTGTTCTATGTATTCCTCCTGCTTTTGTATAAAATTGACGACATCAGGGTTGGTGCCTCCTGACAGATCCGCAGCGGGTGTTGATGTTGGCGGCAGCACTGCTGGAACAAATCTGTACTTATCACCAGTAACTTTCTCAATGAAGAAGTTTACCCAAAAGTATGTTGAGATTACCCTATGAGGATTTATTTTAGGTAAGTAATACTAATATAAATAAGAACTATCATCAACATCAGCCAAAACCACTCAACTGCAACAACACAACACAGACTGCCGGAACAATCATCCAGCGTTCAATCCAGTGGCTCTTAAACCAAGATCGTCCATTCACCTCTTTGGAGGCAGTATTTACCACACTCCGCTCGTGGGGGACTGTCTCGCCGGCATGTCGCATTTATTAGGCGTCCTTAACTTTCTGTGGAATCGTCCCGTAATGTGACGCAGATACAAATCTAAACTACAATTGACCATAAAACTCACCAGTTTTCGGCGGGTCGTAGTTCTTGAGACTGTCAGCATAAAGAGTGGTATACTTGGCTGTGAGGCGCGGACGCGGTTTGTACTCGGAACCTGCATGGTTATAACCGTACTTCTTGTCCAAGTCAGGTTCTGACTCCTCTAAGTTCTTTATTGAAGCCGACCCGCCATAGCTCCGGATCTGTGTATGTGAGATAGAGTTAGTGAGTTTGAAAGGTTCAGGTCCAGGGCTAAATAAATTTGTTACATTGGGTGTTTGTTTGTTTGTTGTTTGTTAGGTATGAGTTTGTGAGGAAGATGGAAGTCGTGAGTTTGAACGAAATGAGTGAGTTTAAGAGAGAGCTGTGAGTTTGAGAGGAAGATGTGGGTTTAAAAGTGAGTTGTTAGTTTCAGAGGAAGGATGAGTTTGAATGGGACTTGAAAGATAATTTAAAGTTAAGTTTAATTAATTAACCTGTAAAAGACCTTAATTGTCCTAAAGGTTTAAGCTGCGCGACTAATACCACTTTTATCTTTGTTTTGTAACTCGTTTTATCTTTATCTATTGATTTTTACGCAAGCAAAAATCTACCACTTACTTAAATAGGTTAAATATACACAGTCAGGTCATAAGTATTGTCACACAGTAAAAACTTTTCTTTTAGAATGCTGGCCACAAAAAAGTTTATTAAATTTCGAATTGTTCATGAAAATAAAAATGTATACTTTTAGAATTTTCCTCATTTTTAAATACGGAGTGGACGCTTAAAGAAGACCGTGTTGCAGTTATTGCGTTGCATCGTTGCGGTTACGCGCCAATTCAAATTTTTTACATACTGAAAAATTTGAATATAACCAAAATATTCGTTTATCGTACCATCAAACGATACAATGAAGACTCTAGTGTAGATGAAAGGTCAAGAAGTGGTCGCCCTCGGTCTGTTAGGACTCCAGCAGTGATAAAAGCTGTGAAGGCGCGAATTCAAAGAAATCCCAAACGTAAGCAGAAACTGTTGGCCCTTCAGATGGGGTTAACCCCATCATGCTTAAGCAGAACCACGGTGAAAAGGGTGTTAAATGAAGACTTAGGGCTTCGGGCATATCGAAGAAAAACAGGACATCGTTTGAATGCTCGTCTAATGGACTTGAGACTGAAGAGATGCCGCGCTTTGTTGAAGTGGTACGCGGGAAAAAATATCGGGAAATTCTTTTTTCGGATGAAAAATTTTTTACCGGAGAGAGCTAAAACAAACAAAATGATAAGGATGTACGCACACAGTAGTGAAGAAGCGAGCAACCGTATTCCGCGTGTCCATCGAGGTCATTTTCCATCCTCGCTCATGGTATGGTTGGGAGTTTCTTATTGGGGCTTAACAGAGGTACCTTTTTGTGAGAAAGGTGTAAAAACGAATGCAGTTGTGTATCAAAATACAGTCCTGACGAACCTTGTGGAACCTGTTTCTCATACCATGTTCAATAACAGGCACTTTGTATTACAACAAGATTCGGCGCCAGCTCATAGAGCGAAGAGCACACAAGACTGTCTGGCCGCGCGTGAAATCGACTTCATCCTCCAGTCCAGATTTGAGTCCGTTAGATTACAAGATATGGCAACACAAGCCTCATCCCAATTTGGAGTCACTCAAGACATCCTTAATTAAGGCAGCCGCCGATATTGACATGGACCTCGTTCGTGCTGCGATAGACGACAGGCCGCGCAGATTGAAGGCCTGTATTCAAAATCACGGAGGTTATTTTGAATAAACTTTAGAGTCATAAGAATCTATGTTTTGTTAATTTCATTTTGGTATATAAATGGTTACATAATGAATAAACTTGTTTCAATTATTTTATATTAAACATGTGACAGAATTTATGACCTGACTAGGTATATACTCATACATATTGTTTTTGTCCAAAATATGCCAAAAACCAGGACCTAATCTACCTATATACCTACCATACCTACTTCGTTAAATATTATTCTGTTTTTACTTAAATTTATAGCATATACATATATCCTAATCGTACCTTGAATCATTTTGAAATATAGTCTGTTTATGGTATTGGTGTGTATGCTAAATTTAATTAAAATCGGTTCAGCGGTTTAAAAACTATAAAATGCCCTGACCACCTGATTGAACCTAATACTTGTTTGTACATTCAAACGCCATACTTTTGTTCAAACTTTTTGCCATTATAAATCCCTCATGCCACGGATATGTGTTCGTTTACCTTCAAGGCGAATAAACCGCTAAACAGACTTCGATAAAACTTGGCAAAAAGAAAAGAAAAAAACTAAAATACGCTTTACGCGGACAAGGTTGCGGACAAAAACAAGTTTACGTATACAGAAAAGATGCTTACACTTGGTGTATAATTCCCTGATAGAAAGTATCTTAATTTAGATACAGCTTCTTTGTAGGCTAGTTCAGTGTAATCAGGAATCCTTTTCACCCCATATTCGGTCATCTTCACCGGCCGCCTGTACGTGTAATAAGAACTCATTTCGTTAAAACCTAAAAACTTTTTACGTAACACTGGCCATTTTGACGTCACATTTTATAAACAAAAAGGAAGGAAATTAATTTTAAAATTTAGAATGTGCTAAGTTGCGCATTGCGCCAGGATTTAATATGCAATGGGGAAATTTTGATAACATGAAACGTATTGATTTAATAGTTTGGTTACCATGGTAACGGTAGTTAACAAAAACATACGCCTAGTGACTATATAATATCCCCCACCCTTTAATAACACCCTATGGTTTAGTCCATACTCCATACTGCTTAGATACTCAAAAAAGGTAATTGGTTCGATTTTTGAGAAAGGGAAACAAATGAACTGTACATAGATTTTATTTTTCAAATCGTCAAACTATTGAAGAAACAATGATAACCGATTCGCAGATTTGTGTTTATTGCTACTTAATTCGATGATTTTTTAAGACTCGATCAATTAACGTTTAATTAGTTTCACATCATGTAGTTTAAGTCACTTAATTTATTTGAGAAACTAAATATAAAACTTGTAAACATTGCAAATTATTTATAAATAAAAAAAATCTACCTAGGCACAACCATCCTATAACACCCTATGTATGTTTCGGTTAGTTTTATACCTTAATTCAAAATAATAATTTATATGTTATTTTATTTCTCATGTACCTGAATTTACTAGTCTTTTTAAATGTGTAACTTTACAGTTTAGGGTTTAGAGATTGTTGAAAACTAAAAAAAAAATCTAATTATATTAATCTCTTACCTAATTTTCGCCCGCCGAAGTTTACCATTCATTTCTTTGTCTGAGCCAGCACTGGAACCACTTTTAGCTCTGTACCCCGAACCAGCAGACTTTGACTTAGTCAGGTAACTAGTAGAACCCATATCTATTGACCTATCAATGTTCTAGCTTAGAAACTGTAACTAGAAAAGCCGCACAAATTTTGCTGCCTTTGCGTATTTAAAATTTTGGCTGAATGATTATTTAATTTTAAAAAAATATTTATTTAAATTTGGAATCGAAAGCGCGGCATAAAGAGAAGGTTGCCAAGATGGGAATGCGTTTTGCAATGAAGAATTCTGTAGGGATTCATTTTTTGTCCCTTTCATTCTTGTTATTGAAGATTGATTTGTCTTACTCTAACGGAAAAGTTTTCTTCGGGACTTTATAGGCCGAGAGGTTGTACCAAAAATGTGACAGCGTTGGGTTTTGTGAACATGATGGATTTATGCCAACTTTAGTTTATTTAAAGTAACAGACCAGTTAAACCAGCAGATCAGTTTTTGATTCTCAAATCAAGGTCTAACAAAGTTTATGTAAGACTACCTGTTACTTTATGCCCGTGACCAAGAACTCGATTTTTTTGAGACGAATTATCCTTTCTCTTCCCTTAATTATCTCTTAATTAGAGGTTTAGGCGACAGTAACGAAAACAAATCTTTCTAATACAAGTTTATTAAAAATAATAATAATTTGTTAGTAATACAAAAAAAAAC
Source organism: Choreutis nemorana (assembly GCA_949316135.1). Lineage (NCBI taxonomy): Eukaryota > Metazoa > Arthropoda > Insecta > Lepidoptera > Choreutidae > Choreutis > Choreutis nemorana. Next base: position 4,419,961 of record OX438620.1, on the reverse strand, counting down.
AGATTTGTTCCTAATTATGTATCCTTAATCAATTAACGATATAACTAAACATTTTCATCTGATATAATTTAAGCAATATGTTTTTACTATTTCTTGTCCGTATCTCTTGGAGTACGCCACGCGGCAGGCGGTGTCTTGCGTGATAACTGAAGACGCCATCATTAGATATTTTGGAGGGAAAATAAAACGGTTGCGTCACGCGACTTCAACTACGTAGACGAACCGAATTTTTTCAGCACGATTTTATTAGTTTTAGGGTTTAGTAACAAAGGGTTGGCAATGGAATCCTATCACTAAGCCTTCTTTGTCTGTCCGTCTGTCTGTGAGCGGGCTGTATTTATTTTTCATAGAGCTTGTTGTATTGATTTAATTTACGATTATCACGACAAATAACAAAAACGTATTTTTTTCATTGACCAATCGCTTTATGACTTAACTACCCAGAGTTAAATCTTGTTCGTTTGTACGGAACCCTTCGTTAGCGCATCTGACTTGGACTTAAACGGTTTTTATTCATTGAATGGAGTTTGGCAATCATACTAACGTTGCCGATCCCAAAAGCTAAGGCACCCTTACTCACTAAAGAACACAAAGAAATGCTATTTCGGTGCAGCCTTATATTATGGTCCTTAGGAATTGGTATAAGACCGTACTATCAACCAGATTTACGAAAAACGGCATATCATATCTCGAGACATTGCACACAAACTGCCTCAATCCCAAACTAAATATCTGAGATAGCATTTTTTTTACAATGTTTATCAATATAACTAATATGTATCTTGCTTATGGTATAACTAAATAAATATGCACATAGACACATACAAAACATCGTATGGGTCATTGAAATACCTGCCCCAGTCGGGACTTGAACGGCCGTCTTAAACCTAGTCCTAGCCCTCGAGCGCCAGCCAGGAGCTCCTTTCGCTGGCTGGCAACCATTTTTATGGGGTCAAATCTTCGAATTTTCGATTCTGTCTTTAGACCTTTTTTTGGAATCTGCTTTTACATGCCCCCTTATGTTGGAGGCCCTGGTCTCGTGCTCCCTGTGCCCCGATGGTCACAGATATGACTTTAGTAAAGATGGTATAGACTCGAAAACAACACTATATTGGATATTGGCGGTTCAGACTGCTGACACACGTAGGGCGTCAAAAAAGTCATCAAAACATTGGATAAAAATTGTTCGCTGTAAAAATAAATCCTCTAGCTCAGTCCAAAGGTTAAGTTAGAAATATCAACGTTCACAAAACCGATAAATTCCTTTAATCTTGACGTTTCGCTTCAATGTAACGGTTTTATTTTCAAGATGGCGGAATAAGAAGTCACGCGATGTTCCTGGCACGAGCTGGAACGGAACCGAATGTACTTCCCGATGATGTTTATTTATTTATTTAGTTATGACGACCCATCCATATTAATACCTGAATACTAAAGTAACTGTCTGTTTCCTTTCTATTTCAAAACCGCTAAACGGATTTTTATACCCATGCAACTACATTTGAGACATTTGAGACAATGGCAATTTATCATGGATGTACCAAGCTTTTGTCAGTTTCTTTTTACTCTGCGTTTCTCTTGTAAAATAGGAATTAAACGTATTTACGAATAATCCAAACAATTAATTATATTTTTGATCAACTTAGTGTATCTTCTATAAGTGGTCATTAATAAGTTGGATTTTTTTAATAATTTGTAAAAAAATTAAACAAATTTTAGTTCATCAATACTTTATTGAAAACATTAAATGTTAGTTAATTTAACTAATATGTTTAGTTAATTAAAAATAATTCTTATTCAACTAACAGTCTCCATAAATTAAGAATAATCATCGCATTGACTTAAAATAATTCTGTTAATGCATATTAGTATGAATTTAAATCAAATACAATTTTATTGCTTGGTTACAGATTTTTATAAAATTTTATATGTTTACAGATAATTTTGATAATTATTACATTAAAAAAAGAAAAATAGGAGATCAGAAAACCATAGGAAATGGGCCACATTTTAGAATAGTTACAACAAATTGTAATAGTTTATTTTATTACAAATAAGTACATACAAATACAATTTAACTATCATTAGTTGGAATTAACATATTTAAAATAGACCCTTATAAAAAGTAAAAAAAATCATGAAATTTGAAAAACTAAAATATTGAGTTAGTAAAACAAATAATACTATAAATGTACTAAAACAAACTAATTTTTGGTGTTAGTAGCTTAATAACGAAAATAACAATAAATCAAAATTAATAAATATATTCCGAATTACATTGCACAAAAATATAATTTATTTTGAAAATGGCACTTTTCGAATAAATACAATAAGTAGTAAAATTTTTCAGGTATTTATTTACAAAATTTAAAAGATATTGTGCATAGTGATGTTTTATAGCAGTTATTTATCATAGATAATTCTTGTATTATGGCACAAGACAACAAAGCTCAGAGAGATTTAGTATAAATTATTTACACATTATAACAGTAAACGCTAATTTTAACCTTATTTTCTAAAAAAACCTGACCACCTTACTTACAACACGTTAGCATATTATGTGGGTGCAATTTGGATGAAAAGTTATGGGGAACATTATTAGGGAAGGTGATATTTACGTAGAAAATTCAATACAATAACATTTCCATACAAACGTTTTGATACAAGCAGCTGAAGAAAGAAGTTGTCGAGATAGTCACTCAAAATAAATCGAAAATTGTAAAATACGTCGAAGAAATCAAATACTAAATGGAACAAAAAACAGTATCACAAACTTTCCGTAGGAAAACAAGTGATGATTTAGGCACTTTTTATCTTTTGCCACAAGTGAGTCATTAATATCATGAATATGAAGTGAATCTGTCATTAAGTGTGTTAATGAACCTTTAACAGTATCTGGTAATGGATTTTGAATTTTCTTTGATATTTTGTTGATTTCTCAAATATATTTTGTCTCATAACCGATTTAACGTATTCATAAGTAAGGGGTGTTTTAAAGGATTATAAAAATGGAGTACAAAAAGAGACGGATTCGATTTAAATGCAATTTATCACTCAAGGAAATGTGTTATTGGAATTTGTTGACAACCTGTTTAACCCAACTGCCCTTAGGGTCGTCTGTGCTGGTTTCTGATTTGACTTGATCGATAAAACTCTTCTCTCTCCTATTTATATTGTGCTTCTCATTCGCAGTTGGTCTTTCGACTTCTTTTGTTGATTTTTCACTGATGCTCCTTTCAAATGTAGCAACTTTTGTTGTTATCGACACAGGTTTAGCTATTTGAGATTTCTTGACACTACTATTAGAATTATTACTAGACTTATCCGTTTTGGACATTTGTTCGATTTCCATTCTTCGTTCTAATACTGTTTTCGTTGTTTTCGGTGGTTCGACTGAAGATCTTTTGATTTCGTTGCTTGTGTTTATCGTCTTTAGTTTTCTTGTTGCTGAATCTAAGCTGGCTCTCTCGAAGGTCGCCCTTTTCAATAGTTGATTGTGAGGTTGTTTTATTTTACTAGCATTATCAATTTCATCTTTCGTGGTATTTCTTGTTATTCCCTCATCATTGTTTGTTTTTTTAACAACAGTACTTAGTTGAGATTCAGTCTTAAAGTTCGGTTTATAATTAGTGTTGCGTTTTATAGTTTTAACATTAACAGATTCAGATGATGAGCTCTGTTCTTGATTTTTAATTAGGTTAGTATTTCTTTGAATAAAAACTTTGTGCTGTAGGGTTTGGGCTGAAGGTATATTTGTTGTTTTAGGTTTAATTGGTATTGGTGGAGCTTCCTTGGTTCTTATAACTTTACTATCACTTTCAATTTTTGGATCCAAAGTATTCAGTTTGTTAACTTTTTGTGTTACGTTACTGGAAATTGATATATGAGAATGTAATGTACTTTTCTCATTAGTCGTAACTGTAACTTTTTGCGCTCTGAATGAAGAGTTCTTTTTTATATGTTCTACTTTAGATGCAGCTTTGTTAGTAACATTGTCGTGGACATTCGGTTTACTGTCGTCGGTATCTTCTTGATCTGAATAAACAGCCGAATCTCTAAAAACATCTTCATCGGTGACTTGTTCTATTGTTTCGAAAGATTTTTCGTAGAAACTTTCGTCGTTGTCATGTGATTCAACATCAGGTGTATTTAATTTATTTTTCTTCATGCTATCATTTTGATCATTAGAGCCAAGCGATTTTGTTTGATTTTCTTGGTAAACTCCTTCACTTGATAGTGTTACAAATGATGAATTAGAAAATAAACTGTCAGGTCTAACTGAGTTTTTGTTTATAAGTACATTAACACTTTTACAGGAAGATTTCAAAGTAGCAGGGTCCACATAATCTGATTGCGCAATACGAGCACCAAGATGTTTACTGCCTTGCATATACATTGGTATTTTGTTAAAACTCTGATGCAAACTAGATTTTATTGGGGAACTAGTATTACTCGTATTGCTTGAAACACTAGAAACCATGCTAACGCTTTTGTCATACATAGGTCTGTCGTGCTCAGACTTCTGCGTGATATTTTCACAACTTTGCGAAACTGCGTCAAGATTATTTTTTTCATTTTGACTCTCGGTTAGAGTTGTGTGCTCACAAACACTTCTACTTAAGGCATCAGCGTTAGTCGCATACGTGATTGTCGATGCCGTTGGACTGGTATCAGTGGAAGTTATGACAACTTTAATATCATTTTTCATTGACTTAATCTGAGATTCATCTTTTCCTTTCACAGTTACGTCAGGTCTATTCTGATTAGTATCCTGATGTTCGTCGCCTATTATGCTCCTGAATCTTTGCAGTAAGTTTTTGGAATAACTTCTTGGATTTAAACCCGATCGCTTCTCCCCGGTAGGACTTTTAAGATCTGATTTCCCACTGTCAGGGCTGTTTGGATCATTTGCGTTAACGTCATTTTCTTCTGTACTTTTATTAGGAGCTTTGTTCTTAAACCGACTTAAAACGTTCTTTAGTGATAACATATTGCTGTTCGGTTTGTATATTTTATGTTCTGGATGTATTACTTCTTTAATAGTATTTTCCTCTAAGGGAAGACCTTCACACGATGAAGTCATGGAAATATTGAGGTTTGTTTGTGACATTGTCAGATGATTCTCATTATCATCCGAACTTATTTTTACCTTTTCAAAATTGTTCTTGTAACATCTATCGATTTCTTCTTCTAGGTCTAAAGTAGACTGGCTTATATCCTGTACGTATTCGGTTTCGCTTGAAACTTTTTTATTATTGAATTTTAGTATGTCGCCATCACTCATATAGTTTTCGACGTCATCATAACTTATTTCACTTTGGTCTGAGGCTATAGTGAACGGTCTATCTGTGCTCATAACTTTTCCGTCTCTGTTTAAATAAGTTTTGCTATTGTTATTCGGTTTCAATTTAAATGAACTGAGGGAACTATCTTCTTGGTTGCTAGTAACAACTTGGAAACTCCTTGGCAAGGATCCTGATTTTCTGTCTCTAGAAACATTAAAATGCTCTTTTTGTCGACTCAACCATATTTCTGGAGTATTAGGACTTTGATCTGAACTCATCGGTAAATAATCAGTTGAAACAACATTGACATCTTCTTTCTTTCGTCTCCGAACGTCAATAAGATTATCGTAAAGATTTTCTTCAGATTTTTTCTCTGTTAACTCATTATTAGCCATTGCAACATAGTAGTCAGATGGCTTACCTTCTTTTCTTACTTTCTCAGGAGATTTGACTGGGACTTCATAAATACCTTCACTGTCTTGAATTTTATTGAGTTGATCAAAAGACAGATAAACGTAATCTGACTCGACTGGACTTATTTTGTTTACTTTGTCTTGCGTTAATTTTGGTGGAGACGGTAATCTTTTAGGTCTTGCAATTCGTGATGGAGATGGTATTAATTTTGTTTTTGAGTCCTGAGAATCTTCTTCTTTCTTCTTATTATCGACTCTTAATGTTTCGTAAATGTGGTCTTCGTCTGCATCGTTTGGCTCATTTTTTTCGTTAGGAGGACTGAGTAAATCAACTTCTATGATTTTATTAGAAACAAGTTCTAGGTTTTCAGAGTTCTGCCGTACAAATTTTGGTTTTATTTTTGACAAATCACCGTTTCGAGCTGCTATGACTTGTTCGGGGTTCGAATGAGATTTTAGTAATCTTTGATGCCTTTTTTGTGAACTATTTCTTAATTGTTGCTTCTTAATCAACTTCTGGAACTCTCTGTTCTGCATAAGTAACTGTGATATTATCTGTTCTAAAGGCTGTTCTGTTTCTTCGCCACTTTCCTGAACATTTTCCGTTAGAACCTTATCATCTTCCATTTTTTCTTCTATCTCTGAACCTTCGTTTATTACTTTTTGTTGATTTAAGAACATGACTTTTTCCAATTCGTTTTTCTTGAAAGAATCAGTTTTTTCTAGTAACTTTTTGTATGTTTCCTCGTCCATATCTTCGTCTTTAGGAAGAGTTCCGGGGACTGATAGTTGTTGTTTAGTTTCTTTAGGTTTATCAACATTTAAACTGTCATTGGACTCTGATATATGTAGTATATTTTCTGTTGACACATCAGAAGATAGATCAGCATAAAACTTCGCAGTTGTATCTGATCCTAAACGAAGTCCTTTAGCGCGGTTCTTCTTTAACTTTGAAATTTTCTTTGGCACATTTTTAGCATTGTACATTTTGATCTCGATATTAGATTTAAAGCCTCTTTTTTCTAGTTCGGGGTCGGAAATGACGATACCTTCATGGTTTCTTGTTTTACGAGATATTTTGTTTGAACCACAATTTCGACATTCAAATTCAATTTTTTCACTTCCTCTTGCATCATTTTTATCACTGTCACTGTCTTGAGGTTTTCTGGTTAAGATTCCGATAGTGTTTTGTTGTAAGCCTGGTTCAGATTTCCTTCTCCAAGAACTTATTTTCGAAAGTTTATTCCTTTGAGGATCATCTTTTGATTTTGATCTTAAAGTGTCAGCTTTTTGCCTATCAATGTCGTTCATTCGCGATTTCCTACTGCGTAACGTATTTGTAGAATCAATGGCAATGTTTTCTTTTATTTTACAACATTTAAGACAAGTCCTGGGAATATTTCTAACGTTTATCAGTGAATTGTTAGTTTCATTTAGCTCTTCTTTGCTTTTAGTGTCTGTGTAACCGACAATATTATCAGAGGAATGATAACCTCTAGTTTTATTGAGATTTCCAACGTCCTTACTAAAGCTTTCTTGGGATGATTTGAAATCAGAGCACTTACAAGCGCTTCTTCTTTCTAAATTCTCAGCGCTGCCTCCGTCTATGAACTGTAGTGATTTATCACAATCTGGACATTTATCAATACCGTCTTTATTGTTGCAATCGCATTGATATTTACCTTTAACGGGTTCGTTCTCACAGTCTGAGCAGAGATCTATGTAGCAAATATCACAGGTGTAATCTGTACCTTTTTCAATAGAGACTTGGGAGCAGTCGCAGTCTTGGGTCCTCGAGTTTGGTATTGTGTGGTTCCTATTTATCTTCTTCATTCTACCGCGGATGCTCGTCTCGAAGGCTTTTCTCCTCTCTCGCTCTAGCTTACGTTTCTCCAAGTATTCTGGTGCTGATAACTGTTTCCTCATCGATGCTTGACCTATGAGGTTGTGAGATTTTTCAGCTAGCATGTCGTCTGAAAAAATGCAGACCAGTTTTATTAAATGAGAAAAGCCTATTAATTTAATGTAATTTTTATACTTGGGTCGAATAATATATGCTTTAACTAGACCCATGATATTGTCCACGGCAACCAAATATGCGAGATACGTACCAAAATCTGATCGACCTTAAATTCCCAATGGAAACTTCTCGTTACGAATATAACTCAACTCACCGTCAGTTTTGTTCTGTCCAAGTTCCATCACCAGCTGTCTCGCGTGTGACGGGATCACTGCGTTGTAGTTCTCCAGTATAACCTGCAATTAGATTATGTTCATAAATATCTGAGTCTGAGTATGAATACCTTTGAATCTTCAGATGTAATGGGATTAGGATACTTTGCTAAGAATTATATTATCGTGTATGGGATTGACGTCACAGATTTTGACTCCACAAGCCTCATGTTTATCCTTAACTAATAGCTTTGCGAAGTAAAGGATTCACATCACTTCATCGACATCTTATAATGGCTTCGACGCCGTACAGTTTCACATTCACAACGTAATCATCCACGGTACGCACGATAACCTCACTCGCCTCACTCGCCACACTAACTTTCACTGACACGCCGGTGCGATATGACCCGGAGCAATGTACTCACTCTCTTGAGCAGTAAGGTCCACTGTCGCTTGTGCGCGGTGTTCCTGGCTTGCAGCGTGAGTTGCTCGCGCGGCGCGTCCCACGGGATCACATGGAACGACAACGCCGCGCCCGATATCGACTCCACCAGCATCATGTTGTTGCACTGTTAAAAGAAGTACAAATATGTTAGTGATATTAAATAAGTTGATGAGGCAGATTAATGGGTTTGTATTTTTGTTTACCCAAAAGAATAAATGAAAAAAATAAACAAAAAAAATATATAATTCATCATTGTAGAAATTGAAACAATTTTTAAAAGAATAAAAAAAGTGAACAAAACATTTAATTTAATTTAAACAAGAAAAAAAACCTTATCAAATTAATTAACCTCTTCATTCGTAATAGCGTATTAGATAATCAAGTTGGTCACAACTTATATATATATATATATAAGCACCCGAGAGCTAGAAATTACCATTTTATTTGAATAATACTTGTTAGGATCAGTAAATAAACATGACATGTTACATACCATGATATGTGATTTGTATGCGAGCACCGAATCGTCTCTGTTCTTTGTAACAAGCAGCATATTGTCAAACAAGAACACGTGTCGTAACGCCTTAGCACCCCAAACCCTACAAATAAAACAAATAATCTATTTCCAACGTCACTGTACTGTTCCCATTCCTTCAGACGATGAAATTGAATGAAAACGAAATTTCATTTTTATAAAACAAAAGAAGTATCAGAAGTACCCCTATACTTTTAATGATCGAGATAAAAAGTAGGGCCCTTAAACGACTAGTAAAATAAATAAAGACATTTTTAAGTAGGATGTTAAGTAGATAAAAGTAAAATTATTGTTGTTTTCCAGAAATATAAAGGTCTATTATATAATGATAAAGCAATCAAAAGCCTAGTAGAGATCAACAATTTGAATATTTTGCAGTTATATTTCTCCAGCTGGATTATTTATAATAAAACGAAACTCAAACTAACAAAAAAGTAGCAGATGTTCAAAATATATACCTAAATGTGCCTTCTGCGCAGAGTTCTCCATAAGTCGTTAAATCCGGTCCATTCCAACCGTACAATAATGATTGTATCTCCTGAATAACGGAAAAAAACTGTTTTTATTGTAGCCAAATTATTCTATACATCTATGTTTCTGCAATTGAGGTAGAAAGGAATATGTGTGATTTTTATAAAGCTAAATCGCTATTAAATAACACTGCAACCATCTGTCGTAGGTATTTCACATAAGGAAAAATAACTTACGACAGATACAATGTCTACGGCAAAGCTAAAAGTAGATATTGACTGACCTGTACTCGGACTGCGTGTTCATGTTTCCTTTTCATGTCGTCTATGTGTTGAGCGATGGCCGTCATTTGTAGCAATGCGTATTGCGTCTCCTGAGTACTACTGTGTTTCACTACATTCTACAAAAAAGGGCATATATTTCATTCTATATCTATATATGAATCATACAGATCGACTTAGTCCTGCATTAAGATATTTTCGCAAGTATCAGGGGAAAACATGGTATTTTTGTTCAGTCCGATGGCATAATTCGCCAGTTTTTTTTTGCCATAAAATGAAATGCCGCCTTGTAAAATGTCTAACAAGGCAAAGCGCTCAGTTCACAAATTCCGGCTCAAGCGAGTACTTGCTTGATAATGTACCCAAAACACTAGCTGTAAAGGCTTGGTTTTAACTAAGCTATAATATTTGAATACCTGAAGAAGCAGATGGTATTTGAGTATTCGCTGCACTGGTTTGAGGAGATACGATGCAAGCGGCAAAGGGTGACCCAACGCTACCTGACGTTCCCTGAACTCACGGGCGCTTTGAACCTACAAAATAAATAAATAAGTTATTTAAAATTGGTATTGGTAAAATTCTTCTTCTTTGCAAGGAACATGGTAAATGTATTTTTGAGTAGCCGACAGTAGAACGTGCTTCCCTAGAAAATTATTTTATTCTTGACTTAAACAGCTCCAAGTTGTAATACTCGGGGCTCACACTCGCTAAGAGAGATCTTTACCAGTTTGAATGATAAAACTGGCAATTATTTATTGAAATTTGTAGAACAGTTTAGGCATTTGCGGGCCTGTTCAAGGACCAGAGTAGAGCGAAATCGTGTTTCAGCGTCCTTCAGTTTGACTGGTAACCTTCTTTAATTTTATCTAATCGAAACAGACTGTTCTTAGGTGTTTTTTCCTGACTGGCTTCTTTTTTTTAGGTCGCCACTTTTGTTTAGGCGCTCTTTTATTTTGCATTTTTGCGCCCAGAGCGCTCGACTCGCTCTACCCTCGAGTATTAGGCACGATAAAACAGAGTTACTTTCGCATTAAATTTATACCTTAGAAGCAAGTTCAGCTAATCTTTCCATCGTTTTAGGATATCCAGTGCAGTATGAGGCGTAGACTGCGAAGCCAGCGGTGTTGGAGACGAAGCAGCGAGCGATGCATACCGCGTCCAAACTGCAGCCATTCAACTCCTCACATAGAGACCTGGAAATCAGATGTTAGTGGTAAAGAAGAAATAAAAGAAATTGGTAAAGCTAAACGAGGCATTGCTTGTAGCCATAGTCATATAGAACATGAATGAAAAATATGAAAACCAGAAAGGAAAAGAAGAAAGAAATTATTGTGCAAACGAAAATAAAGGCATTAGTTAAGGCCAAACTGATATGGACAAGAGGTATAAAAAATATATGATTCCAAGACCAATTATCATAAAATGCATCTCACTAACCAACCATTTAAACCTAAAACCTTGCGTGTATAAAATTAAATTAACATGCAGCTCTATCTTGAATCTTCCGTAAAAAAGGCTTAATTCTAATTTAAATTTATGATTCCCACAAATCCTGATGATGCCAGCTAGACGTACTAAAATGCAGCAAATCGTAAATCGGATTTAGAAACTGCAAGACAAGTAATTGGGTCTATCTAATAAAACACAGAGTACAATGTTATTAACTACACTTAGATAAATAATTTCAACATGACTAGATTCTTAATAAATGATGAAACTCTTCAAGTAGGTATAGCTTTCAAAGAATGTGGTGTTAACAAGATACATGTGAGTCTCCCTCGAGTCTATTGTCGCTAGCGACTGCAGTTATAAATATGCATCAATCTTTACAAAGTACTTTCGGCAAAGTACTACTAAAGTCGCTAGCTCAAATAACTGTTGTAACTGCTGCTGTGTATCTGATACATAGAAAAGTAATCCAAACTTGTCTATTGGATATTTGAGGAGCAAACATCGCTAATACAAATTCTCTGTATAATCTATTGAATATGTCTATTACTCGCAGTCAAAAAACGCTCATGGATCAAAAAAATGGTGACAACGCGTTGTGATCACTGTAAAACGTCCACAACTCTAAATTCGTGGTATGGCTTTTCTGCAATACCCGTTTCCATTAGCGCTATAACACGGATTTCGTGTTGTTTACGTTTAACATCAGCGTCACGTCAGCATTTTTTTCCCTTCTAACATTTAGATCAGTATTCCTAAGTCAAGAATACACACACACACACTTTTAGGTAGGAACACTTTTCAATTTGCTATATGATCTAACTAAGTGGATACAACATTTATGGTTGTACAATCTATAATGACTAGTAATTACTAAACTACAACAACTGTAGTTAGTTTATAACTTTACGTTTACGGTATAGTAGCAGTGTGTAAGTACACATTTATTGCTATCGTAAAACTATTTTACGATTTTATTGGCTTAGATAGTATGTATATTTTATACTTAGGTTACTGTGGTATACTTAGGTACATTTCCTTTTCATTTTATTTAACTTAGGATAAATAGCAATAAAACTTTGAACATTTAGGTGATATATTCCCGTTTAAAGAACACTGGATCTTAGATCCTTTCAAGTCGAGTCACATTCGGCAAATCACTTATGTGAGATTGTTAAAAAAATATATCCATCGTAAATTTAAAATAGGTAGCCATAATACATACAGCGCACATATGTAGATTTTAATGATTTAGGCGGTCAAAAGTAAATTTTATAAAACATTCCAAATTAATGACTCACTTATATTTTAGCTTGGTAACAGATCTAAGTACGTCATACATCCCTTCCCGCGCTAATCCGATGCGTTTGAACCTTTTCGCAGGTAGTCGACACTCGGTTGTCGTTTAAGGTGAACGTATCAGTGAGCGCTCTCTTGTTTCTACTATAAATTCAAATTGCAAAATTTATTTTGTGGACTGTGATATCGAAGTGATTGTGATGGATTTTGAAAATTCAGGTAAGAATCAATTATTTTTAGAGAGAAAAAATGATACTCATGTATTTTTTAATGTATTAAAACTCCGTCAAACATGTGGTGTTTCAAAAGTCTTACTTTGAACATTTTTTTGTATTAATTGGGACTATTAATATATTTCAGTGTCCGTCCCTGATAAGTAATTTATCTCACAAGATAAAACACATATCTAGCCTTGTAATGACAAAATAATAGCCGCAATATACCGCAGAATACGATTTTACATCATTTAAAAAAAACGTGAAAAAATTGGTAAAATTACATTTGTTTTATTAATATGTACTAAATATAACTTTATTTTGTCGTAGGGTCTTCCAGTGCTTCAGGCGTGAGAGTAATCACTCGCAAGTACTTATATGAACAGATACAAGCTCAAAATTTTTCAACTTTGGTTGAAAAATTAGACTCCTATGAGACATACTTAGTATTGCATTATGGAGAAACAGAAGACGCTAAAAACCGCTTGAAACATAGATTTTCTTACATAAAATCTCAAATAAAAGAAAGATGGGCAAATGCTCATAAAGTTCAAAAATATTTTCTAAAGAAAAATGAATCTTGGCTACAAGGAACATTTGAGATCCCGCTAGAATTTCATAAACGTCAAGGACGTCCATCTAAAAGTTTTGAAGATTCGAGCGAAAGAAGCAAACGGAGAAAAACTGTAGATGTTCGCGCTACCATAGATGATGAAATCATTGTCCATGCAGCGCAATCAGTATAACAAAAAAGTGGTAAAAGAGACGCGTCAAAAGTGCTTAAAGATATAACAAATTCTCCAACAAAGGCCAGCGCATATAGGAAAGCTTACTCAAAGGCAGATGAAACAATCGCTCCTCTTACTCCATTCCAAGCCCTTAAAATGTTTGTTGAAGCTGACCTCACTAGAAGACAGTATGAAATTATACGAGAAACGAACAAGAAACATTACCCCTGTTATGATCTTTTGTTATCAGCAAAGCAAGAGTGCTATACGCCAAAAGAATCATGCAATGCTTAATGGACCTTACGGTTAAACGATTATCATTGTATTTAGAAGAAGTATTGTTAACCCTCAATACAATGGAAAAACAATCTTTGACCCTAATATGTAAATGGGGTTGTGACGGGTCACAACAAGACAAATTCAAACAAAGGTTTGATAATAACTTCGACTGCGATGGCAGCCTTTTCTTAAGCTCATTTGTGCCTTTGCAAATTGTTGCGGAAAAAAAGGTGACAAGATTATTTGGCAAAACTCGACACCATCATCACCTCGTTTTTGCAGGCCAATACGATTTAGATACATAAAAGAGTCAACGGACATTATTAAGGATGAAATAAAATGTGTAGATAACGCGATAAAGTCATTGAACCCATTGACTGTAACTTTGCAAGAAGAAGAGTTTACATTCAGATACTTTAAAAATGACAATGATAGACGGTAAAGTGTGCAATGCTGCCACTAATACATTATCTACCAGTCGGTGTTATATATGCGGAGCTACGTCGAAAAATTTCAATAGTTTGGATAAGAAGAATGTTTTGTGCCCACAAGCATTGGAATTTGGTTTGTCGGTGTTACATGCCAGAATTCGAATTTTCGAATCAATCTTACATTTGGCGTACAAGTTACCTGTAAAGAAGTACAAGAAAAGAAAGACACCGGATGAAAAACAGTTGGAAGAAAGCAGAAAGCAAGAAATTCAAGAACAATTTAGGATTCGAACTGGTTTAGAGTCTAGTGGACATGCCAAAAGCTCAATTTGGGAACACAAATGATGGGAATACCAGCAGACGATTTTTTGAGAACCCAGAGCTAACTGCTGAAATCACTGGAATTGACGTAACATTAATTACGAGATTGAAAGTCATATTAGAGGCAATTTCAAGTGGGCATAGAATAAACGCAGAAAAATATGATAAATACGCCATCGAAACAGCCAAATTATATATAAATCTGTATGGATGGCATCCAATGACTCCCACTTTGCATAAAATTTTAATTCATGGAGCAAGCATTATACAGACTTCAATATTGTCTATTGGCCATCTCTCCGAAGAGGCTGCGGAAGCTCGTAATAAACATTTTCGATCTTATCGGCAAAATTATGCACGAAAATTTTCCAGGGAAGAATGTAATTTAGATATTTACCAAAGGCTTCTGTTAACTTCTGACCCTCTGATAAGTGTATGAGGGAAATAAAAAAAATGACACGAAAATCATTCCTGCCTGAGACAATTGAACTTTTAATGTCAGCAGAGCCAAATCCTGTGTCAGAGCAAGAAGACGGGTCAGAACATAACGTTAGCTTGTAATAAATATACAGGTATAAACTTAGTATAATTAAATAGGTAAATACAATTGTTGAAACTAAAATATAAAAAGATTTAATTTCCATAATACTATTTAAATGTCGATTTTATGTTTAAAATGTATTGTTTTGGTGTTAATACAGCATATTTTAAATACTGAAGGGTTTTTTCATTTATTACATAATTTAAAAGCAAAAAATGTTTTTGGCCGCCTAAATCATCCAAATCTATGTATGTGCAGCGGCAGACAAAAAAATTTGAACTACGCAACGTTTTTAATGATAAAAATATATTTAAGATATGTATTAGTTTCATTACATCAATTGATATGAATCAATTCTTTAAAACTATTATCCTAAATTAATGTCAATAAACAATTGTTTAAGCAATAGTTCAGATCTTGTTAATTGTTTTAAATTAATTAATAATACTCAGGCTGGCCATTTAACTAAATACAGTATATTGTTTAGGTCTAATTCGATTTATAAAACAAAACACCTATTCTATAGTTACTATATTGCTAGGGATTTTTAAGAAACGCGTTTGAAGCAGAAATTAGCTCTTGTTTCTATTAAAATTAATATTTTATCCGAACAAAACAAGTTTCGATTCTTCTACGATAAAAATCATCAAGACTTAAATAGATGTCATCAGTACACCATGATTGGTCATAAAGGACTATTACAAATCACATGCGATGCTCCAAGATGTGATCATGAATGCTATCAATAATTTCAAGAAGTTTTAAAGAGCTAAGCCATGCATACAATACAATAAACATTTATTTTCAATTCCTTGTTGCAGAACCAATTTTGCCGCCAACTCGTTTGTCCCGAGATGATGTAAACATTTTAATAAGCGTTGTACTGATCTGGATATATGTAGCTCAGTACAAAGTAAGTTTAAGCGTGACGTCAGTGTCCTCGTTAAAGATTTTTTTTTAATGTTTTTTGTTATTTTTTTGATTTCGAATTCTTATTTTAATTTAATTGAGATTTTAATTTATTTACTTTTTAAGCCATTTCACTGCTTTATTTTCAATTTTATATGTTTTTTTATTAATGAATTCTCATAGTAACTTGTATGTCTATTGAATTTGGATGAGGTTTTATAATTATTCTAAATTTATTTTTTGTGCCATGTACTTACTGTTTTGTAGAAACTATATTGGTTTATGATTTTTTTAAATGATTATTTTTTAATTGATATTGATTTATACTGTTTGTTTCCCAAATATTAGTAAAATAGAATAAGTAATTGAACGAAAAAAACAACTACGAAAATACATACAAACCAATTTAGAATCATCTACTATTTGAAATTTGGTTTAAAACTACTTTATAGTTTGAATCAAAAGAAAAATATACTACGCGTGATAGGGAAAAATTTATGGATACAACATCAAACATGTTGTATCCATAGAAAGTGTCTTTATTTTGTCTCCCACCACTGTATATAGTATATACGGCGATTCTCATAAACACATTAAGCCGAGATTTAAATCGACCGTTAATGTTGCGGCTCTTTTCACAAAGTTGTTTTAATGTCAAAAGTTATTACAACCTTAATTTTGAGCAAAGAAAACCGACTTTTAATCTTTAACATAAATCTTTACGCCTTTAAAGATGGCTTTTAAGCATTTTTTTTTTTACTGCAATTTTTTGCAACTATCTTCACCAAAAAAAACATTGTAGCTTCATCATACGATTTCGTACTGTTTCTGTCTACGATTAGTTACATGAAAATTCTATTGCCGCTGGCGACTTCAGTTACAAACAAGCGCCACTACCGGATAGATGAAGAAATACGATCGCTTGTACAAATCACTTAGTAATATATAGTATCTGACGTGAGATAGAAAAGTAATCCGTCCACCATGAGTTTAGATTATTTTACTTCACGTCATTCCTCATACATCATGTAGTCGCTTTGCAAATATAGACTTTATAACTGCAGTCTCTAGAGGCAATAGAAGGACAACAAGCACTCACTCACGGTACTCATGGTAGACAAACAAGGTACTGTGCTGTGATTGTAATTTTCTCTTTCATGTAACGAAAACGCATCGATCGCGTTTGCGTTTCTATTAAAAATTGTATGACCAACATTCCACTCCACTAATAAATAGTAATAAAAACCTAGATGAAAACGTTTAGTGCGGGACCCACCGCATTGATACAATCCCAGTACAATATAAATTGTAATGCAATACTCTCACCCACGTCCCTTGAAAACAGGAGTAACGAGTCGACCCTTAATTTAATGCTCAGCTCCTCTATAAATAACCAATATAGAAGTAAGAACATTTTAAAACTAGTGTTTAAGGATTGCCAAAGCAATTATTTTCAATTCTACTTTGCCTAAACGATTTTATAGAACTACACATTTTAGGAATAAAATTCCTATATGGAAAATTAATAGTGTGACAAATAACACCTTGTTATAATTAATTACGATAACTCAATTGCATGTTTGAAGTATACCTTACTATCATATGATTTCTTAAATATGCTAAATAAGAAATATGTGTTAATCCGGAACTTGGTTTATCCTTATGTCAAGTTTCCTCAAAACCTGTTCAACGGTTTACACGTGAACGAGAAACAAACATCTGAACAAGTCCCACATTTAGAATATATAGGGTAGAATCAACATTTTAGTTTCAGACATTACACAAAACTTATTTCAAAAATGTGCTTCGTCGGCAAAAAGCTTTCTTTAACAAAAACCACCCTCATCCCTTAGAACCCTCGCTATTATTTTAACACCCTTGCTCTATGCTACAGGGACGGATTAAGGCAAATCTTACGTGATCCTTATTGGCCGGATTTAAGAGGAAAGTCGGGATATAGTACCTATTTACACACAAACTGTGCTCGCAATTGATATCAAATGGCTTTGGCCAATTTATTTATAGAGCTTTTGCAATGGACACATAAATTTAAAATTTTGTACCTATTTGTATAAATGTAACTTACATGGTTGTTTAAATTAAGTAACAGTTTTTAACTAATAAAATTGTAAAGGTCAATTAAAAATACATCGCAGAAGTTATTCCTCACAAAATTGTAAACTCTTTTTAGAAAGAGATGACGGACGGCATTTTCTCTAAGCTATCTTTATTGTAGGATTTTAACATACAATTTTCAAATAGTATTTTTTATTATGTATAGAAGATTCCATTTCATAAATTCGTCTCTGTGTTAAAAAAACAGCGTGGAGAGGCTAGTCGACGTGTAGTATTTCTATGTGGAGGGTACGTCAATTACACCATATGACGGCAAACAAATTGATCAACAACTATTCTTTATTTGATCCATACAATGAAGTAAAAAATCCAAAGATTATCGCCTAGGTCTATGTTTATTTATGGTTGAGATATTTGTAGAAAATATATTATGTGGCCACAATCTGACGCATAGTAAACTGATGTGACAGAAGGTGTAGCATTATTGGAAAGAAATCGTCTTGGTTTTTTTAGCGGACGTCTATCGGTTTTTTTTCACGTCAAACAAGCTGACGTTTCACCTGTAGGAAATTGATACCGCCGCAGATAAAGGTAAAGGTGCAAAGTGACACGACGGTGCACTTGATGTTTTAAAATGTCAATGCATTGTCGTGCAAATGCGTTACCTCTCGTGCCGGCAATTACGCTCGCTCCCCAATCCTTCAAAGCGAAACACAGGACAGAAATAGAAAGAGGATGTTAGCAACCCAGATAATCTCCCACGTACTCGTATCTACGAGAGGTGGCAGATCTTTCCACGGTTACAAAATATCTCACCTGTTAAATGCGTAGATGTCCTCAATGTTGTTAAACAGTTCTGATAGTTCCTCACTGGAGAAGGTGACTTCTTTTCTCCAAACGTGCAGGTAACCCTGGAAATGGAAAATTGGATTTTTATAGCCCTTTTTATTGCAAAACCTTACAAGCATAAATATGATACATAATCATAACTAAAAGTAGGCATCGCATTTTGTATCTGTGTAGGTAACTAAAGTAGCGTTGTATTTGTATTTCGCTGTTTTTGTATCAACACTGCTGTATTATATTCTGTAGGCTGAATTACTTTAATATTTATGATATGATTTAGTTTTTTCTTTGGAACTTTCACAATCAATCAATTCCCGATGGTACACAATCATGCCAGGTACAGTCTTATCCAACAACTATGGTATGTATGACTGATGGTTGAATGGCTGCTAATACAATTTCAAAACTGTCACTCAGCAAGTTCCTATTGAAAATTGAGGTTAAACCATGTTTTATTATGTAGTTACCGCCTATCACTTTGTAGACAACCAAACTAATATAATAAACTCGAACGTAAATCTGTGTTTTTTTACCTTTTCCCGTTTGACCCGCTCAATAGTCTTCGTAAAAATTTGACAAAGAGACTAAACGTATACGTACGTATTTAACGTATAACCTGTCTAGCCTGTCTTTTTCAGACAGGTTTATAATTATAGATACCGAATGCAGATCTCCTGGATACGGCACGTATAGTCAAAAGGTATCTCTCTCTGCAGCTCTAACCACCGATAGCTTAAGCATTGCCCCGCTGCCGGCGGCCCTCTTGGTCAGGTTTTATTGTGTTTATATATTTTGTATTTTTTTACTTTTATATCGTATAGACCTAACTTAAGAAATAAAATAACTTAAGAGAGTAACAATACGTCGAAAAGGACACGAGAAAACGCTATTTTAAGTAATATTTAAGAGCTTTAAAACCCTCTCCTTAGATTTACTTTAATCTTCCAAAGTGAATGTTTATTTTTCCTCTGAGATACGGCCAACTTAACGGCTTTGATACTCTAAACACGACATAATCTCCTTTGGGAAGGGCAAAACGAATAGTTTTACTTGGAGAAAACTAGCATTTTGAATCAATATTTCTATTCACACAGATCAACTCGTACACTGATCAATACCGCATCTACGAGGCTATTTTTTAGATGAGATTCCATACTGAATCGCATTATTATCAGCACCGTACCAGTATCGTGTTTTACAGGTGTTAGATCTACGTGCCAGATCGTCTGGGTTGGTACCACCTTTTTTCTACTTCCAACTTGAAGCAGTTCGTCGTGTCTCAGTTAAAAGAATTGGAGAGCCAGTGTAATTACCAGCACGGGAGGTATAACATCTTAACCTCTACTTGGGCAAAGCATTGGCG
Source organism: Choreutis nemorana (assembly GCA_949316135.1). Taxonomy (NCBI): domain Eukaryota; kingdom Metazoa; phylum Arthropoda; class Insecta; order Lepidoptera; family Choreutidae; genus Choreutis; species Choreutis nemorana. Next base: position 4,399,899 of record OX438620.1, on the reverse strand, counting down.
GTGTTGGCATTCCAGACACCATGGGCATCGTCGTGTCAATAGGCGGCGGTATCACTTTCCATCAGGAGAACTATCTGCTTGTTTGTCAGTGATGATGTACTTATACAACTATTTACTTACATAACAATAAAATAGTATCGTATTGTCTCGGTTTGAAAGCGAAATAAAAGTTCAGACGTTGACATTTCATTTCCAAGTTGATGGTAGTACCTTACATATTCTACAAATGAATACGTGTCGAAAATGAAAGTCGTTTTTCAACTGTCAATAAGACATCAAAGTAAGCTTTCCGCTACTACATTAACAGGAGACTAGCTTTTGCCGGCGTTCTCGTCCACGTTGTACCAATTCATGTTGTAGTTTTCTTTTCATCAAAATATTAGCCAACCTAAAAGTCCCTTTTGAATACTGATGAAATATTTGAAATTGGATAATAGGAAAAAATTTACATTCAATTTAGTTAAAAAATAATTGTCAATCAGAAAGGGTAGGTAATAATCAAAAGATTTTATAGAAACGCAGGGCATTATGTCAGGATGTGACGTTAATTTTACGTAACCAACATGACGGCCAGGCATTTCACCATTTAACGGGGCTTATAACTTCCTGCCTCAGATTATTCGGAGCCTCCCACATACAAAATTTACCTCTTCAGAAGTCTCAAGCCATGTTCAATGAATCGCCTAACAAACAGTGCTAACAAGGATTTGATCCAGTTGTGTTTGGATTAGCATAACTGAAAGGAAGTGGCGAATTCATGCAACCTACAAATATCACAATGGCTTAGTGTTACATTACGAATCATGTCACTTCATTCTGATTGACAGTTACGACTTTAACAGCTAAAGGCTGGAGCACAACTATTCCGGTTGCGGTGTGTATGCGCTGCGTTGAGATGCCGTAAAGTAGGAAAATACATGAAATGGAATGACGACTCGGTGTCGCAGTGGTTGAATCAGCCGACTGCTACGCTAGAGGTACGTGGTTGGAATCCCGGCTGGGTCAGAACTTGTGTGTTATTTGCAAAACGTATTGTTTCGCTTACCGGTCTTTAATGTTGTATTCGTATATTTGTATTTTATACCATATCGTTACTTAGTACCTGCTATACAAGGTTGTATCTTAGTGCAGGGCTGATGGTATAATGTGTGTCGTGATGTTTTTATTATTATTATTAAAGTCTATGAAAATCGTCAAACCAAATGCAGTTCGCCTGCGTTGCAGCGCGTGCGGTGATGGTGTGACGTCTTTCTTTACCGTACCGTAACCGGATTCGGTGTGCTCGAACCTTAAGGAGTTGAATTAAATCAATCCATCTTATCAATAACTATAAACTATTGCGTAAGTAGTACCAACGTTAAAACAAGTTATGTATCTATATATAAAAAAATGATTTAAAAACACCATTCAACAATTTTCATTAAACTATTGCACAAATAATACAAAATATGCTTAATAAGTTTTTGGTTAATATTAAATTTTTCATATGATCTTGTCACTGAACTTCGACTTAACAGCATGACCGATTTTGATAAAGAATCCTGGATTCGTGTTTGAGAAGTTTACATTTACTATTTATTGGTCCAGGAAGGTGGCGTTGGAAATAAATATTGTCGGACGAAGTCACATGCAAAAACGTAGTTTTACATAAAAATGTATACTGTGGTTATTTCTAGAACACAGCAAGGCTTTAGTTGCTATGTTAGATCTAGGTAGAGATAAGTAAGTTTTCAGCTGTGAAAGTTATGGACTTGATGGTGGAATCACGAACCTAAGCTGGTAACTACGCGCTGGCCATCCATTTACATTTTGCACTACTTACTTAGAGGCTAGGTGCATTTAACTTAATTTTCATTACTAAAAGTTTAAAACTCAAAATTATTTATCATTTAAAGTATTTTATAACTTATGGTAAATTTTATTGTTAACGGCATATGTATATAACTGGACGAAGTTTTTTTATTAAAACACATAATACCGACATACTTTTTTATAACAAAAAGCTCCCAATATACCTATGTATATAATTTATCATCATTATAACAAATACAGATGTTCATGTTTTAACATTATTATTATTATTAACCGTAACATGTTAGGTACTTAATGAATTACAAATTAAAACTTTAATCCAAGAATACACTAATATACTAGCACAAAACGAGTCCTAAACAACTTTTTTCTAGTACCTAGTGGTTACATACTTGACCATGGCCGTGGTGTCTTTATTTACAATGAAAACAACAGTATCATCTCTGTCACGGTATAACTACAGTATAAAGAACCTACTGTATGTGTACAGTACATGAGCAAAACAGTAAATTCCTGGTATTTTTTTGAAATTTATATAGTAGGTATTCGAATACAAACGGCCATGATCAACCTAACCTGCTTGGACTAGGCACTTTTCTCAAGTATACCTACAAAAAAAAGTACTAATCAATCCTTAGATAGATATTAATTTTACTTTTTAGGTGAAGCTTTGTGTGTGGCCGTCGGTACTGGTTTACTATATTTTTTATAAATTACAGAAAGTTATTGAATCAATTGAGTTATATCTGGGTTGCTGCGAGTTTGTGATAATTCGCGGAAAAAGAAGGAATAAAAAGAATTATTATTATTAACATATTGTAATACCTACATACACTACAGAGCATCCAACCGATTACAATTTTAATTGTTGCATGCGTATCCCGCGGTATTTTTTTTTTGCTTTTTGTGATCATAATTTATTAATTTATCATACTGTTTGTTGGTTTTATTGTAGATATATGTAAACAATACGTGTGTCCGTCTGTCTGCGGCCGTGTCGTAACTCGTAACCCGCTGCACCGGTCCGGCCCACACTCTCATTGTCACAGTCACGTCACTAAATATTATTTAAACACACGTGGCTGAACAACTCATTTGCCTTTGCCTCTCTACTTGCCTAAAAACTTAATACTTAAAACTTTTTGAAATTCGAAACAAGTTTTAGGAACATATGTTCAGTAACTACTCACAGAATATTTTATTTATGTAAGAAAATGCCTTGGTAATTTAAAATTAAAGTGCAAGCGGAAAAAAACCTCTAAAGCTTTTCATATTTAACTCTTTCCTGTCCATTGTGAGTGCTTCATTTATCAGTCTTCAAATGTCAGATTAAAAAGCTAGACAACAATGGCGGAACGTTCCAAATTCACAATCAACCCTCGAAAGTTCCCCCCAAATCTGTCTCAAGTGTTCTACAAGAGAGGGCGCCAAATTCTACGTCAGTCAGTCAAGTTTAATTGGAGGAAGCCAGTTTCCCGCTTATAACTCCTCATTAACTTTGTCCCTAGGGTTTTGACAGTTGTCTATGGTAGATATTAAAATGAACCTTTTAAAGAAATACAATTACAAAACAAGCACGTTATACATTTTCAAAATCAAAAGTCTCTAAATTTGTCGAAGCATTTTGCGTTCCATGAGTTTGTTACATTTTTAAACAACAAAAAATATACAGGAATTTATAGGAATTGGCGAGGATTCATTCTAAGTAACCGTTATCTCTAACGAGAATAGCAGGTATAAGCTCAGAGCTTTTTGAAGCTTTACAACGTACTTTAATTTTTGCACACTTACCTTCTCGAGTTGAAGCTCGAGAGATGTTTGACTTTAAACATCCCACTTTGACTTTAAACTGAAGTACCTACCTTAATGAAAGGGGGATTAGTCTTTTCACCGACTGTAGTGCAGAATTCGTCACGTAGGAATATTTTATACCACTCCTATATTATGTACTAGGTATTTAAAATTATCTTCATTTTACCAAGGGCAGCCTATGTACCTTGTGCCTGTGTGGTGTGTATCAATATGGACGACAGAAAGAATATGAATTGTAGGTACTGTAAGAAGTAAATGTACTATTTTTATCTGCGGTGACAGGTGCTTTTTCCGCGTGATTTTTTCGAGCTTCGAGTTATTAGGTCAAATATCATCAGGAACGTAGAATACAATTTAGTCATACAAAAAGCAACGAGCGATTGAATATACTTCCTAAGATCAACCCTGGTGTTTACCAATAACTTATTACAAAAACAATAAAATAGTGAATAGGAACGCATACCAAATATAAAATTTAGATATTATGTTCTCACAGGAATTCGTATTAAACCCGTTGGGCACAAATTGATTTATTTAAATGAGTGCATAAACTCGATGTCGTGGGTTTGATGTATGAGTAGTACGCTGCACTGCGTAGGGCTGTGTTTTTATCGATATATCGATACTTTTTTACAAAACGACGACATGGTTGCTCAGGTTGTTACGTGCCTTGGTTAACCGACCAACCCAGCCCGACAGGTCTCTTGTAACTTCCATGTTCCTCATTGTGCCCGGATAGTGGCGACAGATTCGCTGGGACTCAACATAAACATGCGAAATGTAGTGTGTAATGCCAACCCCTTACGAAGGGTTACGGGGTGAGTTTATGTTCATATTATGTGTTTTTACAAAACCTAGTTCTTCATGCCAGAATTAGTTTTTTTTAAATGGGTATATCTACCAGAAAGAAAGGTACGTATTGTACGTTTTTAAATACAATAAATTTAGAGTACTTTTATTTTTTTTATTCCAAAATAGAGGTAATTTAAAGTTATAATCAAATAAGTGTCACCTCAGCCGCAGTGTCATATATATAGCTTATAAGATTTTAAAGTGATAAAATTCTTATTAGATGAAGTAGAAAAAGATTTTTAGTGAAAATAACAAAAAATATATAACTATAAAAACGATATGTCGAACATTGTATAAAACAATCACATCCCTAATCGTAGGCGTAGTACAGTTAAATGATCGATTCTTGTATTTCACGTACAGCACTAGAAATTGAAGATTCAACTTTTAGAGCTATTTAAATAAGATCCAAAATCCAAGAGCATTCTTCTGAAATCGTATAAGTAAGTGCTTTAAAAAATATATTTATAATTAATAGAAAATTGTGTTGACATCACCTTGGGCTTTGAACATTAACATTAATTAATGCAATTAAGATGTAAGATAAGCATTAATTAATTAATGTTATGGTATGAGATAAAACATTCATATGAATTTTATATCGTACAAATAACTTTCTATTAACTTTTTAAAAGTAAATTATCAAAATTGACGTTAAAAAGAAATACCGTTAAATAACAGGTGATACATTGATTCACTTGTAAAATAGGACATTTACAAGCTACAATAGATACGGCTTGTTCTTTATCGATCGGCGCCTACGATCGGAATAAAAACATAATCCGACGTAACGTTGTGTTATCTGGTCATATAAATCCTTATTTTATTAGCTATTCATACAGAGCTTCTTTTGAATGTATTTCTAAAGCCCGTACACACTCGCGTACAGCGTTCACAAGCACAAAGAGTCAAAGTCAAAATGTTTTGGACTTAAAAGAACTCAAAGAAAGAAAAAAAAAGGTAGAAAAACTATGATTTTCAAATCAACAACCATAGTTTTTAATGGTATGGGAAAGATTTCAGCAAGAAACCCCCGTGGATGCTTTTTTCAAAATTACAATAAAATAATTTTCTATTACAATTAAAATTGGTTAAACATAATCATTCTAGTTTTTTAATTATTGAATATTGAACTATTAACCAAGCGTTAAAAAAGCTTTAAAGCATTTTTATGAAGAATCTTAAATCATAGGATAGAATTTTTCACATAAAATAAATTTTGTCATAATATTTTTAATGTAAAAAAAACTTTATTTAACACATTTAATGGGTAAAAAACCAATACTTTTTGGGGGGCGGCGCAAATAAAATAAAAAAAAAAAACGAAAAAAAAAAATATTTCTTGATGATTGCATTGCACAGAAAACAAGATATATTTTAAAACCTAAAACCAATGTTATAGTAGTGCAGTTGCTCTAAGCTATTAGATATATAGGTATTAGTATAGGTTTATTGATATCTAACCGACTTCAGAAAATGAGGTCGTAGCAGGTATGTATGAAAAAAACCTAGCCTCCAAAAGATATATCTTACGTTTGACTCGTTGTGTATGCGACCCACAACTCCAACTCTAAATAAATACTCTGATAAAGGCGTGCTTTCTTAAGTAAAAGTCAATTCAACGAGATAATCCTGAGTTTTATGGAGATCCATATTTTTATTCTTACAAACCCACCTACCATATACGTAATGCTGTTTCGTTGCAGTAGCGTGCTTAGAGTTTAGAATAGGGCAAGCGGAGAGATACGTTATTGTAGTTTTTATAATTCATTTCGATAAATGTCTTATTGCCTCATTACTCTTAAATCGCGTTTGAATTAGCGCGAATTTTGAACCATGCTATGCAAAGCGTATTTATTGTTATTTGATTTCAAAAGTAATGAATGAACGAGAGCGCGAACTTACCTTGGTTCGATAGGGCAAGCCGGGCTTTTGGGCTTGTATGACAGTACCGCCACTGTTTCGTTGTAATATATATTTACAGGTATCTATGGTAAAGTATGGATATATTTCTATGAATACGTTTTTATACAGCAATAGTAAAACAACGTATTTACTTAATTAAAACCACATAATTTTCCCCTTTTATTTATTTACTCAAAAAGCATATTAACTTATTGCATTATAAATTCTGAGATCCACAGTTTTAGAATACCGACTCATTAGGCATTTTTCTTAAAAACTGAGCCATCCTATAATCATATCCCATATTAGGGTATACCGTTACAGTCTAGTCTATCTAACAGTTGCTAACAACCTACCATAAAAACTGGATTCACAAATCACCTCTTAACTCAATGCAAAAGAGTTTAAATTCTCTTGCAGGAATGATCCCATAGGATAAGTAGGATACAATCTTTTAAGGGCTTGTGCACATTGGGAGTATTTAATTTTTGTTTAATGGTTAAATCACAAAAAAAAATCACGAGAGGGTTTTGATGATAATTTTACGTCTCTAACGAACATGCGTAGTACAAAAAAGATTTTTTTTGTTTCATCCTTCTCCATTCGTAGGGCAAAGAGCTTTTCATGAAGATGATGAGATGACAATGATAAGTTGAAAATTATAAATGGAGTTCTGGATTTGCAGGCCGTAACATGCTATTGAGTTTCTTGGGAAAAGACGAAAAGACCAGCAAAATGGTCGTATTTCACTTTCACTACATTTCCACAAATACATTTTACACAAATTATGTATCAAACAAGTACACGTAAAAATTTGGTACGAAAGTATATATGCACCAAGCTTTACAAGCAAAAGTGAGGTGCTGTTTAAATCTAAGCACATTTCTAGGTTAGGTTTGGACTTGACTTAGGTCTTGGGATAGGATCAGTTGATCGATCAGTCTGTCGACTTGTAGGCGCATAAGTTTAAATAGGAAACTCGACATGGCCTTTTAGGGTACGTTTTACAGTTAGGCCCTTAGATCTGTATTTAAAAATGAAGAGATGAAACCAGTATTAAATTGTTGAACTTCAAAAAATTTACCTAACATTGGCAAGCATTTGGCCACAATCTCACCTGATTGTCAGTGACGATGTGACTGAAGTTGTATGGAGCACATGTACGTGTTTTTATTGAGGTACTCGAGTTTAAATGTAGGGCTTCTCAGGCCATCTGTTTTTCGATTGGAGTATTTTTATTCTAAAACCGTACCTTAAATCATTATCCTCTATAGTTAAGTAATATTTAACCCAATGGACTATAACAATATCTATATATATCGTGATATTAACACATTATCGCGATTCCGGCGATACAATCAATATTTACGTGATACTGAATCACAATACTGCAAATAAAATATTGACAAGATAGCATAATTATTATTGGCATGGACTCGTGCTTTTTGCCATTTAAGGAAGCTAAGATACAAATATTTTATGTTGGAACGTCGATGTCCAAATATGGCGGATAAAATTCATGGAAAATTTTATTAACTAGCGATTTCGCTCTAAAATTTTCCAGTCCTATTTTAGTATACTGTTTCACAAGAAAACTATGCCACATCTACTTTCGCACGCGCCTCATTAGCGATGGCGCTAATTAGTGACAGCTGACAGTTTGACATGTGTCAAGCAGCGCGCCATCATGGCCGTAGTGTAGCTTCCGGTTCGGTGCATCTTTGTACGTGAGGGTTTTCGCGCCTAAAAAGCATACATTATGGCATATACGGAACAAATAAAAACTGATATTGCTCTGAAACATATGAGTATAGGGCTTTATTCCAAGCTTTATTAAACATTTAATTTTGAATCAATTTTTGAAAGTTGACCTCAAAACATCTTAATCGTTTTAAAGTATTATAGGATAATAAATGGATACAATTTCAAAAGATTTTGAAGTTTAAAATAGAGAGATCAGCTATCCTAAACACGCTAAACTAATTCAGGCGACATTCACTTTGTTTCACCGCAGTTGTCCGCGTTAATTACTCGCAAATAATTGAACAAAGATTTACATTAATCTTTACGGGGAAACGGGTTCACGTTTTCCTACTTGTAGACAACTTACAGCTAGTAGGGGAGACAAAACAAAGTTAATGAAAATTAACTGAAGTACTTGATTACTAGATAATAATAATGGATTGAAAGACCGCGACGAAACAGATAAGAAAAATAGAATTTGACAACATATTCTTGTAATGGAAAGCGAAAATCACTAGCGAATCCAGAGGAGCTAGGGGGCTCATGGCCCCCCCCCCCCTAGAAGCATTTGTGAGAAAGAACTGTCTAAGCCCCCCTTCCCCCAGACTTTCGTGGATCCGCCACTGGCGTGAAAGTAGATATAGGTGGAGGAAATATCATGTAAAATATTGAATTCTTGAATAGGTACTTTTTAACAGAAAAATCCATAAAAGACAGTAAAACATACCAGATTTCCACTTAAAGTTGAATTTGCACTATTTCTTAAATCTCGTAGCACTAATTTTGTCTAGGCAAATGCTTAAAGATAAGCGTATATCTAACTTTTACTTATCCGATTAGAGTAGAAATTAAGTGTACAATCTAGATTAAGATCAAGTTAGTAAGCCTGTCTCGAAGAACACAGCCGGTCTGGGGGACCTATTGAATACCTAATGAAATAATAGAGTTAATTTATACTGCCTTTGCCCATCTACATTGGTTCTAATTAAGGCTAGAAGAAATTGCTATGCGATAAGCCCACCTCATTGATATTGTTTGATATTTTTAAGTCGCTTTTGACTTTGGTGGACAAATGGATTAGATCCCCGGGTCCCTGGGAACTTATTTTCCAAGAAACACAATGGGTGTGATATACAGTTCTAGCAATACCCTATCTTAGATCAAGAGGACAACAAATTTTGGTTTTCGGTTTTCGTTACTAAGATTCATTTTATGTTTTTTTGTTGTAGGATCGGTTAAGCCGACTTTAATCAACATATAGAGATATGATAGAGGCATTCTGTAATAAAAGTTTAAATATGAAAACATTAGTGTAAAACATTATTCCTTTATTTCTCGCTTTAATCAACATTATTTTTTAAATTTTTCTATCAAAAAGTGGTCGTAATCAAATATGAAAACCTTAATAATTTGACCTAATTTCCAGAGTTTAAAAAGAAGTTCAACTATCCAAAGTAACCTTTCAACGGTAACAGTAATACTGCAGCAATAAATTAACAATTCATAGTAGGAAAAGGGCATGAAAACCTTAAATTAGCGGCTACCGAGCTATCTAGGGCAATTTACAATTCACTAGGTCAATACAACAGTACAGCCTGACCTATTTAAGTAATTCTAGTAAAGCTTAGCATCGAAAATACTTTAGACTTGCTTGCTTGTAAGCTTATAGATTTTTTTTTCGAGAAAGATAAATAGTAATCGTGTTAGTCCATACAGCGCAAGTCTTTATAGTCTAGTTTGTAGTTTGATTGATTTTCAATATGTTCCATTACACTTGCCTGACCAATTGAACAATGCAGTTATTTCGAAATTATACTTGTACAGAAGGTTTATGAAAAATCTTGCAAATAAAAGAAATTTAATATAGTTCAATTAATTTTCTGTATTTTTCATGTCCAAGCAAAGCCTTGACCCTTTATGTAGAGCAATAGTTGCCATAGCTACAGGGTCGTGGAATCGATTCTTACATAACTTTTAACCATTTCACACGGTTTTTTTTTTTAAACACATAATGACAAGCATTCGGTATAATCTCACTCACCTAATGGTAAATGACTACGTACGTAGAAAATGCCAATTTGGGTGGAATTGTCAGCACAACGCCGATCACGATTTTATGTATGGAAAATTGATGGATATTTATTATCAAGATGTGTAAGCAGCTTAAGAGATGTAAAAAGCTGAATTAATGTGTACGCATCGTCATACAAAATAGCAAATTAAAAATGCTGATCGATATTAACAAATGTGATTTTAGCCCTAAAACTATTTACCTCAATTTTACTATTTTAAATGAATTTATCTTTAAATCACAAACAGACATGGGCGGGAGGGGCAAAACAAAATGGCGGACGTTCAAAAGGTGCCGAGTGATTTATTAAAATAAACGACTAAGTAAAAGTGCATCTGAAAAGGAAACTTAATCTTTCCGGAGACATGTTAATTTAAAACTCACTGATGTTTCAAAGATGTCGGAAACGGAGCGAGCGAGAGGAAATATTTAGATCTACATTGAATTATAGCGATAAGAGTTTCTATATCATTTATCGAATTAACTGGTTTGTCCTCAGAATATAGAATTAAAGGTTTTTCATTATTATTTTGATAAAAGTCATCTATAGATATTTGTATGTTTCTGTGCGGACTGATTTAAGATAAAGCATTCTCATTGATAGGACCAGAGCTCTCTCTAGCGGATGTGTTCTCCGATCATTAAAACTTGAACTCTTCAAGTTTCAAGCCTTCAAGTTCTTAAAATACATTGGCCACTCCATCAGGTTATATTGCGGCCAAATTCTTGCCTAATTTGTATAAAATTTTGCTATTTTTTTCTTCTCCGTTTCCTAGGCTTCCCTTTTTTCATAATTTTTAGGGTTTCAGATCATATAATAAATTATGCTCACCTCAACGACCTGCCTCAAGTCTTCAACATACACGTTCTCAGTCTGAACGATCTCGGTCAGAACTCGCTCCAGCTGCGTCAGCCCCGACAACTCTTCCATTTGCTCACCTGTCAACAACAATATCAATCAACTTAACACCTTCTGTGCCACAGCTAGCTTGAGATCCGAATTCTTTAGAAATCTTTGCGTTATTCGCAAAATGTGTTGATTTGTACACTGGGATCTTTATCGATTACATATCAAGTATTACCGTTGTTCGGTGCCAGGGATACGATAAACAAACATAAAACAGTCATCAACAGAAATGCAGACAAAACGTTCAGGTATTCAAGAAAAGTTAGCAAAACATTTCCTTTGCTAAATGAATAAAGTTTGTTTTGTCTTATTCCACACCTGATTTCCATTAAATAACTTGGCATTATCACGATAAACTAAACTTGTATAATTTAACTTGATAAGCTTATATGCCAATGGACCTTCTGCCCTTAAATAAATATAAATAATAACTGGGTCAATCTAGACTCTAAAAGTTTCAGTCACCATCACTAACAAGTTAGGGGAGGTGCACGCTAATATTAAAGAATCTAATGTTAAATAGGGGAGAATGAATTACTTACGTGGCAGGTTGTCCAGAATTTTGTCCTCGGAAACACTAGAACTCAAGATGCCAGCTCCGTTCACAAAGTTGTTACTTCCGTTAGCAGATGTGAGGTCGGCATCGCTATGGTCGTCCAGACTCTCGATCGAAGCCAAATAAGCCGAGTTCACCCCTCCCTTATTTTGAACTCCACTACTGGATGTCGAGCTCGAAGAAGCAATGGAGCTCATCGACAACGGCCTCGAAACTTCCACGGTTGGTGGATTGATTCTCTGTACCTCTTTCTCCAAAGTCCCACTTTTTAAATTTCCAGTAGACCCTATCGCTTCAGGATACGGTTGAGTTTTCGCTAGCTTTTTCACCGGACTATCAGAAGGGAGATCATTTCGATTTAAATTGTTTGTTATCACATCAACCTCTTGAATTTTAGCTGGAGATGCTTTCGGGCTTACGTTTGGCTTCTGAGGTGAGCTCTCCTTCGAAGATAACTTTGTATCGAACTCTCTATCGTTGGAAGATATAGAGAGTTCGATCGATTGATCAATGTAAGGCAACGACAGGGATTCAAATGCCGTTTTATTGTTTGAATTAGGGACGTCGTAAATCGTCGGCCTGTTATTAGTAGGGACATCGTACGTCGTTTGGACTTCGTTTAAAATAAAATCAGGCTTTAGTATTTTAGTTGGGGCATTAACTATATCTACTTTCTTGTTCACCTGTTTCATAGTGGGCTGAGCGTAGATTTCGACTGATGGTAGAATATCAACCCCTGATTGAGAGATCTTTGATGTGGCTCCAACAAGAGGGATATTGGTTTTATACCTGCCTGAAGAACGAACAACATTTCCAGTTTTCTTCTGAAACTTCAACGTCGTCGTTTCAGTTGCTGATGAAATCATCCTTTTGACGTTGGGAGAGAGATTACCGAATGTAGCCTCCGACTGCTTGACATTATTAATAGTTTTTATTTGACTTTCTTTAACTATAACCGAATCACTGGTTGTAAAATCACTTTTCGTTTCACTTGCACCGTTCACACTTTTAGTTCGCATGGATGAGTAGAGAGAACTCTTGTTTATAGAGACTACAGGCAGTTTAACGCCTCCAGGGAGCTTAGTTGGATCCTTAGCTCCTTCTACTTCAGGATTTTCTTTACTTTTCTCGGTCATGTCTTCAAGATTTTGTTTGATGACTGGTGGATCGTTTCTGGCATCTTTTGCTGTGATGAAACCGTTGACTTCTGGCCTCAGGCTTTTATCTGGTTCTAGAAGAGAGTCATAAATCCCTATCAGAGTAGGCGTGAGGTCCGTTGTGCTACCTGTAACAATATGAACGGATTCTTTAGTGATATTATTTTTTCAAACAAGTCACAGATGATTTTAAACTTTATCTGCATCAGCTCAAAGTTATTTGTCGTTTAAGTGTCCGAGTGTTAAATGTTTTATCTTCGAACTATCAATTAGTCGCTAACAGCTATTTAATGGTTCTGCATTCTTTAATTTTAAAGCTTATGAGATTATGTTTTAAACAACAACAAAAAAACTGCCTTGAATTTTTGACAAGCGATTTTTCTTAAATTATAATTCATACCACTGAGTTTCAATTGAGGTTTTTTAGTGATGTAACTGTAAATCCCCATAAGTATTAACTCATACAATTTATGATGAAGACGATCATACAAAATGATATAACTTAAGAAATAATTAAGCCCTAAATAAACTAAAGGGAAGGTAAAGGTTATTTAAATTTCTGTACCGTTCAGTTTACAAGCATACTCCACATTTTGTTAACTCAACAGATACTTGAGTCTCTTGCATTGTAAATGTAGACCGAGAGCTAGCTTCTCTTCGATTAAATTTTAGATATTTAATTTCGCTCATAGTTACAACAAGGAAAAGGCATAACTGATTCATGCCGCAACAATAGTTTTTAACAAAAAAAAATCTAGAAATAAGAAATAGCACCAATATTTTATTTACTCACTGGCTAAATTCAAAATTTTGGAAACTAATGACAGATAGGTAGGCAGATATAGAATATATAATAAATTCATCTACGAAAGTATTTTTTTCATTAAAACAAGCCCTAAGCTAAAAAAACATTTGGCGAAAGTCACAATGACAGCACACAGCTGATGTTGAGAATGAATATTGCTGGAACTTTGCTATCGCGAATCTAAAATGTATTATTAATGTAATTTTATAAATAGATAGAGACAAGAGTTAAGTTAATGTTAAAATAAACTTAGCTCCTAGCCTACAACTAAGAAAGTCCGCTTTCTGTTTGTGTATTGACGTAGGCTATTCACACTTATTTTGAAGCGTAAAAAAAAACCTCTCGATAGAAAAGCGACTTTTAAAAGCAGGATTTGTTTATACAACTGAAGCACAGAACGAACCGCCTGCCTAATTGTAAATAGGTACTTGGATGTTACTTGGCGGGAATATGAAGTGACAGTTTTTTTTGTGTATTAAGTATATCCGCAGACTTTAATTCATAAAACTTGAATTGTAAAATAATAACCAGTGAATATGAGACAAATGAGATGATTCGGCCATTATGCGTCATTTAATTATCAAGAAAAGCTCAGTTTAATTCTCATTTCATTTATGCCTTCGAATAACGTGCTTAGAAAACCCATTCTTGCAACCACGGAAAGACTCATGGAAGAGGCAAGGAAACATGCAACAAAATCGCACGACATTTAAGGCGTGCTTGTTTATTCCTCAATCACCCAATGCTTAGCAAGTTTGAATGAAACTTAGCACACAATAGACACTAGATCCTGCATTATCTGATAACATTATTGCGTACCTTTTATTTTATTGTTTTTTTTTTAATTCGATAAAAAAAACTATCAAACAAAAATAGTAACCAATACTCAACCAATAATAAAGTCACAATCAATCGAATTTGAACTCTATTTCCTATTACATAATATACATGGAAAACAGATGTTTCATATTGGTAAATGGTAGATGTACATTATAAGAACGGAAATGTTATATTAGCAGAGGCTATAGTTCACTAGTACAACGACATGGATAAATATATCTATAGAGTTGTTTTAACACCTCTCCGTGGTGAGAAGCTATGTACATTGAACATACTCTCGACAACTCCGTGCGGAGACAAAATAGTTGTCTGTACATGAGAATAAATTATATTATCCTTATGGATACTTCGTAAGGATTTTTTAGGAAAATACAAAGATTGCAAAAAACTATCGATTCTCAACTTACATTGTGGGATAGTTGTGGACTATGAATATAATGTTTGTTTTTTGCGCACAATATTTCAACTATTTTTCAATCCAGGAAAGATTCATTTCCAAAAGGAATTCACTACATACTCGTATATCAAAATTCAAGCAAGCTTTCCTATTATTATATTATTAATCTGTGTTTCAACAACTCTATATCGATCTCCATTAAAGTTTACCTCTCTAAATGTATGAGTCAGAGATAACACCATAATAGAGTAATTTTGTCCATCAAGATTCAAAATACAACTTACAAGCTTCAAGTCTTATTATCAATACTCCATCAAAAAATGAAATAAAATGTTTATAACATTTCACAATCTATATCATTCATCAAAATTGGTTTAGCCGTTAAATAGCTACGAAGGAACATAGCAACCTACATACATACGTTCGTGTCAAAAACATTACCCAATTTTTTTGGCTTAGCAGTCGGATAAATAGGTAAGGAGGGCATTTTTTGTAATCTCCATTGCCGAGAGATAACACTAAATGATTAATTATTTAAATACAGACAGACAGACCTACATATTTATAAGTAATTAGTATCTCATGATCTCTGTTTGAATGACAGGTTCTGGTTTTAGTGTTTTTTTTATGTGAATAACCTGACGATATTTTGGAGAGTTGTTACAAAGTTTATATTAATTAATTCACACTAGCGAAACTGCTTAAATGAGGGTAACGAATCGGGAAAGTGTACAAACGGGAGTGAGCAAATTTTATTAATTACAAATGAACCTTAAAAACTAGCAAATTTTATCCAAACATTTTTAATTGTTATGTACAGAATAAGCAACAAACATATATCGACTGTACTGAGTAATGGTTCATAGTATGGTATTTAAAAGGTGACAATTGGAATAGCAACAGACAAACACACCTTCATTATCTATTTATAAACAACAATTCAATGCAAATCGCCTTGAACTTTCGTGACATACATTCGAGAATTCGATCTAAAAATCGCGGCGGCCATTTTTGTTTTAACGGACGACGATTCTTGGTATTAGAATTAATAGGGCTTCCGGCCACGACCGACTTTTTGTGGGACCGATAATCTGGACGATTTTGCTACTAGGGTTATTGACCTAATTTATGTCGGCGTTTCACTACTGCAATCAGTACGTTTAATTTTTCTTCGCCAAAATATCGGTCACCGACTGTCGTTCATGGACGGGGAACCTAAATATTAATTACGACCTATGGAAAGAAGTCATCCGCCCCCTACAAGCGGTCTCTAACAGAACTAAAGGCCTAATAAGTAAGGTCAAAGTTACGTAATGCAATGAACTATGGAGAGGGCTATGCTCGGAGTTTCTCTACGAAATTTAATCAGAAACAAAATCCTTAGGTGTCCGACCATAGCACACAGGATAAACAAGTGGCAATGGGACAAGAACCGATGACCGTTGGGTAAGGAAGGTTCTAGATTGGCGGCCACGGGCTAGAAGGCGTTGTGTTACAAGGTGGACAGACGGTTGTATGGGCCGCAGGGACCCTAGATGAGAGGCACGGGATCACCCTGTATGGAAAAATTTGGGGAAGGCCTTTTTCCAGCAGTTTTAATTATACTCCTATAATTAACTGGTAGGTACTCCTATATTAACCTATAAGACATTGCAAATAAGAGTTTAAAAATTCAACCCCCACGAGAAAAATATGGTGGAAATTTAGTATAGCTGAGCAAGCAAAAACGGGTCGTTTAGTAGCAAGTATTTAATAAAGAAATAAATACAGTTGTAAGAAAAACTTTCCGCATTCTAAGAATCTTTGCATTAGTCACACTGATACTTGTTTACGGTTTTGTATACTAATGAATTCGCCCGGCTTCGTTTATTTAGATTTCCGCTAGGCCAATTTTTAATATCGTCTCCACGAAAACAAAAAAACAAGTAAATGGTGTATTCACGTGGTCCCCTCTTGTTGTCAGTTTATTTGTAACATCTAGGAACCCAAGTTTGTTTTCTTGTATGATAAGTATTATAAAAAACAATGTATGTTTGTAATTTTGTACTTCCGCAGCTTGATGTAGACTACTCAATTCATCTGATTTGAAATCTTTTCACCGATGTTTAGAATGAACTTTAAGATTTAAGGCTGTTTATAAGCTACATTTTGGTTTATCAAAAAATCAAAAAGAATTGTACGCAGGCAAAGATCTTAGTAGAATTAAATGGCTTCTTCCCTTTTGGACATTTTCCCGTTTCGTAAGCTAAAACATATCAAACATACAGACAAACAAGGGTACTCGTATTATGTATGTTTTCATTGTATTTCATTATATTATTTATAAGGAAGATTAGCTGTTTATAAAAGAACGTTTCAATTTCCCGTTTTGGTAACAAATATGTATTTACTTCGTTTAGGAAACAGGTATTTATTACTTATTTAGATTATTTGCTTTGTTTCGACGGTCACAAAGGATAAATAAACTTTTTTTAATTAATCATTAACTATTTATAATAAATAAAAAAATATGATACACGTATCAGATTTTATACATTAGATGTATATAAAATTATTGTAGTAAAGATAGATTTAGGTGCAATTCGATTATTTTTATTATTAATAAAATCTGCTTTTAAGGTGTAAATAATATTGATGTAAATGTCAATATATTAGGAACGATATTGAAAAGACACTTTTCAAGTAATAACTCTTTGGTATCTTCATACAAATTTTAGTTTCAAACGCAAACGCGATCGAGGCGTTTATGTGACAACTAACTCGAAGCAAGTACCAACTTAGTTTGTATAAACGCGTCAAGAAGTTGTCCTTCAAAACACTTGGGCATGACTCAACGGTAAGGACTCTAAACAATATGCATTGTATCACAATGTCATTTCATTATTTTAACAGTAGGTTTACTTACAAAGGAATGTCTCCTAATTTACCGTGTTTTTCAATTAAAATAAAGGAAAAAAATGCATGTTTTTTTTACATCACTATGATGGCAAACAAGCGTACGCTCCCCTGATGGAAAGCAGTCAGCCGTAGCCTATAGACGTTTTCAATACCAGGGGCATCACGTATAAAAGATTTGACAGGGTCACCATCACGCTCGTTGCCGACCATTTATAACCCATATCAATAATCATTCTAGTATGGAAAGTTATATACAGATAGTATATAGGAATGTATGCGCCGTGGTGCGATGTTTCAAGCATCAAATTAATGTCAGTTTTGTTGAACAATATTGGATAGCCATCAGTGCTTCAACCCTGCTCCCGGTGACCATTGTTATGACAATTTGACCACTTTTTTAATTCTACGATAAATAAAGTAAGCGCGTCAATAGGCGACGGCATGACTTCCCATCAGGTGAACCATTAGCTTGTTTACCCACGTTAGTTTTACAATAAATTAACCGGCCTTTTCAAAAAACAATATTTGAACTGTTAAATAATTAATAGGATACTAAAAATCATTTTAAGGGACAGAGGCGTACTTTTCACGGAAGCACTCAAATGTGTGATCATTTAACTTGTATGAAGCTTTCGATCAAACCGTATCGGAGTTCCAAAGACTTTGTTTTTTTTTAAATATATGTTTGCAAAAAAAAAAAACCAGTTTATGGTCACCATATGCATGTAGCGGACTGTCAAAGTTCTTTAAACGCAACAAATTCTAACAGTTTATTCATAACTTTAAACTTTTGCAAAATTATAACTGTCAAACCTTTTTTTATTATTATGTATTTTTGGACGGGTTAAAGAATCTTTTCACATTTTAGTTTTTAAATCATCTTATGTCTTATTAAATCATTTCCCACAGCTCTGTGAAACCTGATTAATTAAGTATTTTACAATTTAGAATTCCCTCAAAATTAATATAATGCACCTTAAAGGCATTTTTAAGAAACCGTTAATAGGATAATATTCAGGTATATATACATCCCTTTCTAAATATCACAAATAAAGCCTTTGAATCTGAACCACGGTTTTATAAAATTACTCCATAAACTATTTTCCAGTGCCCTCAAACCAAATTTTAAAAAAAACGCCCCAAACAACTAAAGTAAAAAAATCTAAATTCTTTTTCATTAATATTTTTCATTTACCTACGCAAAGTCATTATAGCATAATACTCAGTGTATTACAAGATAAAACATTTTTCTCATACATTAAATTACGTTCCCATCCACTTTCCCAGTATATCGGAGGATCATTACAAAAACCGGATCTGTCCATAGATTTCTAGATTTATCGGGAAAAAGTAGTAAATGATCGGTATTTAGCACTATTTATAACGTTGTACGTAGTTACAGCATTACAAGCTGTTTGAACTTCCTTCATTAATCACGAGCTAAATAAGCCGCTCACGACAAAATAAGCTGTACGGGTGGTTGATCTACGTTAGTTATTTAAAATAAATGCAACACAAAAACTAAAAGAAAACATACAGTCTCATTATTATTTTTTACAGTAAATCAAAAACTAGGGTAATTTATCTTCTCACGAAATTTTATCGACCTATGTTCAGTTTGAAAGACATGAAAAGATTAATCTCAAACAAAATAAGTTTCAGGTGTGAATAAGGTTGATGGATTTATCAGGAAAAAGTAGTAACTAATCGGAATTTAGCATTATTTATAGCATTCTAGTGTAGTTACAGCATTACAAGCTGTTTGAGCCTCCTTCATTAATCAAGAGCTAAACAAGCCGCTCTCAAAGAAATTGCTTGCAGATTTCGCTTTATCCGATGCTTAATACTTTAAAAAAGTTATGAAGGCAACAAGTTCTTTAATATGGAAATAATTATAGAAATATACTCTTGTTTCAAAATTGTTATTAGTAAAAAATGCTTAGATTCTGACAATACTACTTATTGTGGAGTAAAGAAATGTGTACTGTGTTGAAAGAAACTCTGACGCAGTTAGTTATTACTTAGCAAATATTCAAATAAATTGATGATTTATTCAATACATACTTATACATGTAAAAAATAATAAAATAGATAACATTTTAAGTTAAGTTAAAAATTTTGAACCATAAACATTTGTACCTGCGACAGGATTTGCTTTGCCTATTGCAGGACTCATAGCAACTCAGCAAGTAGTCATTGCAACAATATTTTTATTATATGGTATGTGTTATAACCCCTTTGATAATTTTAATCTATTTTTAATATCTATTACATATTGATTAACGTCAATATACATTTTAAATAATCCGCAGGACTAACACAACCGAACGAAAGTGGTTAAAACCCGGCCACTTTGATCACACAGTCTGCAACTTTTAATTCAGTTTTTTAATTAAACGCTTCATAATTAAAATCACTTTTTACGGCAGCCTCTTAAAGTAACAGAATCTAGTGAGCGTCATTGACCTACTTAAATCTATACTAATATTATTAAGAGGTAGTCTGTATATATAAATATACATATATATTATATGCAGATAATCTTTTAAACTTCACAAAACGACCCACATACTCTATGTGGACTATTTTATGATCTTATGTTATCGGGATATTTGGTTTGTTGTATGGATTTGTTTTTATCAATGTCAGAATAGTTCATTGGTATTATTGCTAAAGAGGTATTTTTAATAATAAAAATTCTACACTTTAACAATAAGACCAAATAAAAAACTATGCAACCGATAAAAAAAAAACAACGCAGACGAAGTCTCAGGAAAAAATATGTATTTAAATAATTTCCGATATCAGATTTATTGATTTTATTACGTCAATAAAGTTTGAAAGTACTTGTTGCAATGAATATTGGCAATATCCATAAAATATAAAGGCGAAATAAAGTTAAATCGAAATATTATCTCACTAAATTAGCCTTAAAAAATTACGTCACGTACCTACTACTTTTACCAAAGAGACATTGTACGGTTCAATTCAAAAAATCTTATTGTGTTTTATATATTTCTAAACCCTTAATTCTAAATAAGTGAAAACAATGAGAGAGAACTTTTAAAATGTAACTACTTATTCAATCTTCAAAGCTTTAACATTATTAAACGAAATCGTAAATATTTTTCTGCCCGGAATTACTGCTACTCATTTTGACGGAAGCTTTTCAGATACGAATTAAATTCGTAGCTATGTTATATTGTTAAAAGAAGTCGGAAATTAATAGTACGAAAGTCAAAATCAAATCATTACAACATAGATTAATGATGGTGACTTCCAATCAACAATCATTGATTGTAAATGCATAGATTATACTCTGCATTTTAGGTTCAAATGGACTTAATTTTTAACAATCAATCCTCTTTTCAATCCAACTCTTTAAGTTTAACTGATTGCAAGTTCTTGACACAATATCAGTACATTTGTGATCTAATCTCACCGTACGCAAGCAAGGAGCACGAATGCAACATTGCAGTGTGAATGACATTCTTGGCTCGGTGTTGCCAGCCTGCACTATCAGTCAGCGGTGCCAACGTTACAAACTAATTAATATTCACGCAACCGGCCGCGGCAACCGTTTAACTGAGTACTGTTATGTTTTAACTAGATTTTTAGCGAGCTTTTGCTTTTTTTTCACGGTAATAACTTTGAGTATTTAGCCAGTGTCGAGTAATATTTATATCAAGCTTTGATGAGGAATTAAATGATGAGGAGATGAAGGATGAAAGGCTCGTTGAGTGACAGGCACTATAGTATTTCGTATGACAGGCTCAGTATTTGATCAAAGGCAAGGATATAATTTATTACATCCAGAGGATGGAATTGAGTGCAATATATTATATCCTTGCCAGCCATGTTTCAGCCATGAAAAGATCGACAGACAGTTACTTTCGCATTTATATTTTTATACGTTTTCTGTAAAAACACGAATAAGATTCATCTTACAAAAAGCAAATTTTTTTAAAAGATTTCTTAATAAGCTTAAAAAAATGGTTTATCTTTAACGATAAAAGATTAATCTACTTGATTCAAAGTCTTGGACATAAATCTCCTAAATAGGGCAGCCTATTTAAAAAGAATTACTGCTTTGTAAGAACCGGTAAGAAACTGAAATGAAACGTTTCCACATCATTAGTAAGTAATTCGTTTCAAATTATAAACGATCGGTGATTACCTCCTACGTTTACAAATCAACAGATAAGTAGGATAAAGACCAGAACACACACACACAAAAGCTTGGGGGGATGGAAACTTTAATAAATTAAGGACTCATGTTCATACAATTGGTATAACTTTAAATTGGTCCTAACAGAATTTGTTGTACATACATATTTTGTGAAATAAAGATATATTTATATTTTTATATGGCCTAGTTTACCCACAGGCGGTCCATACATCTCTTCATACGCACACGGTTGTTACGGGTACTCTTGACCTGGCCTTTCCTCAGAACGACGCCAATGTGGTCGAGGTCTGACCGCCAAGTTCTACCTCTATC
The DNA here is from genome assembly GCA_949316135.1 of Choreutis nemorana. Taxonomy (NCBI): domain Eukaryota; kingdom Metazoa; phylum Arthropoda; class Insecta; order Lepidoptera; family Choreutidae; genus Choreutis; species Choreutis nemorana. The sequence continues at coordinate 4,377,643 of OX438620.1, read as the reverse complement.
TCCCATACCACAAGAAAATATCTTGAAAACAGGGCCGTTTTAGGCTTAGCCGTGACCCTTGGGTGCCATCTCCGGGCAGGGCTGGCGACGTTGGATGCCCTGGGCTCGTGCCCCTTGTTCCTCTATGGCAACGACATAATTGCTTGTTTATGTAAAGACGCAGCAACAATCCAGCTGGCTTGTACGCAAGATCCTTCGGATTTGAATCCCGGCGGGAGCGGCACTTGGTAAATATATGAGATCGATAGCTTCGCTTACTGCTCTTCGATATAATATCAAACCTGATAATGTATTTATTTTGTGCTCAGATGTATTATTAAGATCTCAAGGAAACTTTTCCCAATAGCTACTTTATTGAGTAATAAATAAGGTTTAAAGAAAGAAAGTGGCATTATGCCGCTGCAATTAATTCTAAGTGTTAAGACGTTAAATAGGCGTTTAAATTAGTGATTTGAATAATGCACCCGCCTGACCTTCTTTAAAAGGAATTCTTAGCATTTCTGACATACATTAAGAAAGTATTAACGGTTAAAAGACTTAATTTAACGTGTTTTATTGAAATTCATAACAATTTCGAGAGACTGGCGCCTAATTTTGATAGAATTTGCATAATTATTTATTTGATATTGTATATTATAAATGAAATAAGAAAAAAGTATGAGTAAACTTTTAACCAAGAAACAATCTATCAATATGATAAAGAAGCAAAGATTGTCAGTTTATAAGGAGTGTTTAATATTTTTAACTACTCATCGTACTATTCGTTTATGTCTGTCTTCAGCCAGTTTACCTTTAAAGCTACTAAACCGATTATTTGGAAATTTTATTACACATTAAATTAAGACAGACTATGAAAGATTGGTGCCTTTTTTAAATTTTACGTTGTAATCCAAATCTTGAACACGCAGAAAGCTAAATACTCCAAAAAGGTTCCATATCTGAAGTTCTTACAGTAGATTCGTCAATTTGAACGAGAATTCGCATAGCCACAGACGACAAAAATCTACTAACCTACAGACTGGTTTTTAACACGAATTGGTAATTTATAAATAAGTACTAGCAATGAATGAAATTGTACCCTCAGGGTGCTTGTGATGGTTCGTGCAAAAAGTATGTCATTTTAGCACGAACACGCAACAAAGTATGAGAAACAAAATGATCACAACCAATCCAAGTATCAATTATAAGTTTTCCTTTGATTTGGACAATTATCTTGCAATTGCTACTTTCCTAATAAGTAACCGATGATGGCTAGAAAATTCCTATTTTCTCTCGATTGAAAAGTTTATTTTTTTTTTCCCGACATTTTCAAAATTGTTAACCCTGCCCAGTTTCAAGATTTAAACGCTGGTTAACATGACAAGAGTGATTACAAAATACGCATGTAATAAAATCAACCGTGAGTGGATTATACGTGTAAGATAATATGAAAACAACGTGGAACATGTAATAGAAAGTACATGACAGAGGAAATCCTTCTCAACGTGAACTTACAATATTACACAAACCTTACACAACTTGCTCACTATCTGATTATCTAGTGATGTGACTATCGATACGAGGTATCGATTCTTTAACTTAATCTAGGTTAGAGTTTAGAGTTCATTTGTATCTGTTTAGATTAGAATATCTTAAAGATTCGATAGATTTGACTGTTCTTTTTGTGTTTGTATTATGAGTGCTTGAGCACATTTTTTAGTTTTGAAATGGTATCGATTGTTATCTTGAGCTATTTCTTAAACAAAATACATAAACAATCACACATAGTTATCACTCATTTAAAAGTATAAAATAATTGTTATTGGTATCTTACTATAATTTTAATTTGAATTGATATGTACTTTTTGACGAAATTTTTTAGTCCAATATATAAATTAGCTCTATGAAAGTCCAAATCTCAAAACTCTTACTTCTTTTATTTAAATGGGCTTTGTCGCTAAGCTGCTATATCGCAATATGTCCAAACAATAAACACAAAAGATTTCATCAAAAAAAAATCATAAATCCAAAAGGCAAGAACACAAAAAAAAGCTTAACAATTACAAATTCCGTAATTGTTTAATCTAGACAGCCATTAAGATTCCAACAGCGATCAGGCTTATTTACTTTACCGCCCTCTAGTGGTAGATTACACAACTAGAAACACGACTAGGAAGAAGCGGCTTCCTTATTAAACTAGCATTGTTCAACGTGATGCAAGTGGCCCTTAGGGAGTTTAGATATCTAAGCCTGGGTGGGCAACTATTGGGTATTGCAAATGTCATGCTCACGACAGCCTATTAAATCTCGTGGTTCAAACTACTCAAGTGCTTGACTGACAAAATCGTTGCTTTAAGTCAACTACAACCTCGAGTAAACATCGTCATCAAAGTAGACTTAGAATCTAGAAGATTTATTTTCTAACTCATCTGCGAGTTTAAAAAGATGTTTTCTATAATTTTTTTTATCGAGGACGCCTAAATCCGGTATCAAAGTTAAAATTCATTGATGAACCTTGGACTCGCTGGAAATGTTTGTGTAATAGTTTATTGAGATAGATGGGTTGCCTAAAACAAATATCTTTTTAAGCGATTAGACGAAAAAAACAAAGATATTGATGAAAGTTTTATAAGTCCTGATTGATTGTTTTCAAGTGAAAACTTATCGTTCGTCGTTTCGTTTTTATTTTTATTAATAATAGCGTATTAACTCGTAATACATCTGTATATTGGCGAAAATGGCTAATCATATATCAACCATAAACCTTATGGCATGAGAACATTGAGTCCATTTTTATATCTTATATTACAAGACACACGAAACACAACACTATCCTTCCTTACTGATAATGTTTTCAATCATTAAACGGTTGTTAAAATACTTACTGATTATAAGTTACAGTTAGCTTGTTATCGTGTAGTGTCATATAATCTCAAAATAAACAAACGAACGAGGAATCTTTACTAAAACATATTATTAAGATGTATTGTTGATCATAGAAAATAATCATTCATTCAATTTCAAAAGATCAACACTCGAATGCGTTTTCACGTTGGAAATAAGCAACAATTCATTTAAAACCGAATTTTACTCGAAAATTTTAAAAAACAGACAGAAAAAAAGGAAATACGCATCAAACATACGACCTTATCTTTTTTAACGTTTCTAAAAGAGCCTTGAGCAAAAAAACTTACCTATGACAAAAAAAAACGCTCAAAACAGTACCGTGGGGAGTTACTTGGCGGGAACGGGAAGTGTCAGTTCAAGACTTCTTATTTTATTTCCTTTTTTTGTAAAATTTTCCATGTAAAATGCTAGTGACTTAACCAGTGAATATCTATAAAATAAATACTAAATACGACTAGCTGTCGTTTTCGTCATCTCTCAAGTAAATAGAGCCTACAGTAACAATACAAGCATGTTACCGTAGGCAGATTCATCATTCCATCTATCATTTTCATCTTTTAATTATTCATCTCTCATTTCATCCCTCTTCAAAACTTTTTAAACAATATTATTTGACACTGGCAAAACAGTCAAAGTTATTGCTATGATGATGGCAATCCCATAAAATAAAAACAATACCCTGGCATTACAGCCCCCTTAGACAAAAGCCATTATACCTCAAACGTTAACGCCAACAGAAAACAAAAATGTATTAAAATGACATTTCCTCGCGGTCGAGTAACGTCATTGTTATGTCATTTCCATAACATTTTATTTTCTGTTAGCGTTAACGCTTGCGGAATAATGGCATCAAAGGGGCCTGGAAGTACTATATGGCGCAGTTTCGTTAGTCATAATCATGAAGACGAAGACTACCACAGCTACACCCATAGGCCCCCTTCAAATATTGGCTAGGTTAGGTTAAGAAATTTACAAATATAAATATGTTGTTAATTTGACCATTATAATTTTTCTTTTTTATTTTGAAAACATTTCTTCATACAAGGAACAGTTAGACTCACCGCTGTTTAATTTACAACTCCAACTGTCAAAGTTTATGGCGCAAATTCAATTGGCCTAAACTACCGCCTATAAAATGGTGAGTCATGTACATTTTGAGTAAATACTTACTCGTAAAGTGAGAAGTCATTGATTATATAGGCATTGTAAACAACATATTTACCGTTTACTTGTGTAAAATAGTATACATTTTAATATGTAGCTCAAGACATATTATGTACAGGTATGTATTCAGGTATTGTATTTCCTAAATCCAGAGGTCATTGAATTTCCATAAGACATAAAACAAAGAGAAAATTTTGTAAAGATCGGTAGAAGATGGTTGATAGTAGCTACGCTCCAATAATTTATCTAAGAAAAAAAAGATTTATAAATAAATAATTAATAATTGTATATTATATAGTAACTAATCAATTTCTTTTTTTTGCAGGAATTTAGGAATTTGTCTCCTAAAGGAAACATTTTCCTAAAATATATTTTACTGACAGTGAGGTTTAAGATTTATTTTTTCTGAATCATCAACATTCAATCAGAGGTTGTTTAGAATACGCTTATATCGTTTAATTTTCCTTATTTCCTGTTGAGATGACTCACTCAGTAGGAAGTTGGACCATTTGCTGAGGTGATATTGTACGAAACTATTTTGACCTGCCTTTTAATTGAGTAACAAACAAATACATGACATATCCCATATTGTTCTAAGCACATTCGTAAAAAAAACTTTTTGCAAAAAAAACACATTGTAATGCATAAAAAGAGTTTCTAAAGACTCGTATTCAATGTAAGTGTAACGTACAAAACACACATGTGTTTGTGTGTGTTAGTATAAATAGACACCCCATGCAACGCGAAAAAATAAACTCAACAAACGAATTCATATTAAATGAAATTATTATTGTAATTAGGTCATAATGTCTATAGAAACTATAATTTAATTACGCATTATAATGTCATTCATATTATTTATTACTTGTGTGTGTAATCTTTTATAGAGTTTTAAATTTAAATCAAATAAAAAGGAAAAATAAGTCACGACAATAATATACTATTAAGTGTCTCCCGTAATTGTAAAACAAAAATATTTTATTTGTGTTTTTTCGATTCGTCATATAGACCATATAAATAGGGGAAATATTTTTAAGAAAACTTGACCTATGAATAATGATTTAACTATACTAATAGAACTATTACCTGCAAATTTATTACATTATTTATAAATTAGTCATTTAAACAATAATTTTGAACAAATTTGAAAAATCGTTAAAGAATAGATGTTATAGTTGTATTGTGATTTTAATTGATTATTAAAGATTGTTTACAAACAACTTGTGTCATTATCATTAATGTCACGATTGTGAATTTTGTATGACGTAATATTTAATTGTAAAACCTTGATATTAAATGGTAATTTAGAGTTTTACCTTGAAAATAACTTATTAAATTCATGGGACATTGTAACGTCTTTATACAAACACACACCCATAAACTTGTGTAACACTAAAAAAGTGTGTGTCTTAATAAGGATCTTAATATTTATGTACAGCTCCGTCAAAAACACACAACATTACAAACAGTACTAAAATAAATGTAATTAAAATAGAGAAGTAGACAAAATCAAAGACAAGATTGAGTTCATTACAACCACATCTCATTCATGAACGGATGACTAATTTTAAAAAGCAATCAAAGATTATACCTCAAATAACGTTATAGTTATTCAATAAATATGGAAATATTTAAGAAAAACAATAAAGGAGAGTTTATGACTACAAACTGATATTACAAACCCAAAAAAAAACTAATGATAACTTCCTAAATAAAAAACTTAGAATAGCTTACCGCAAAAACATCCTAGATAAACAAAAAATCACAAGCAACGGGTTTTCTCTGAGACACGTTTTATCTTTCACTGCACAAATCACTAACTGAACTCTCACAAATGACTGAAAGCTGGATGTATATAAATGTTTCACGTGTCAACTATTAAAACAAATTAAAAAAAAACAAACAAACATGTATCCCTCCAAAAGAATGCAAGGCGCGACTGACGCGATGAATCATGAACAAGGCAAAATAATACCAATTAAACTCTGCGCGAATGAAACCGCGAATGTCCAAGTTTCATTTATGAAGGATTCTAAGGATTGCGACAAGGAAATTGCAATAAACGTCAGTGATAGCAATTTTTGAATTGATATCGATTTTTTTTTGTTTTTTCATTAAAATCCTTGACATATAGTAATTTTACAAAATATCGAGTAAGAAATTAACCTAAATAAGATCAGTCAATCAACAGTTTTTGCCCGACCAATCATTAACATTATAACGATCGTCAAGTATTAATTAATGCAACGCAACTTACGGACAGATACACTTTAGCATTTAAAATAGTATACAGAAAATAGAGATCCTAATGTATAATTTTTTAGACACATTCGCGGTATTGATTACTATCAAACTTGTTCCAAAACTAATTTGAATCTCTAATGAAATAAAGATTATATCAACTTCAATCTTAATAGTATTAGCCTAAGACACAATTTATATTTAAAACACCGCAAATACAAGTCAAACATCATATGTATGGGAATTTTTACACATGAAAATATCACGATGTACATGACGTCACGGTTTTTTATGAATGAATTAACTGATCGCACTCGAATTGAATAGACGTTAGTTTTAAGAAAGAGATGCCGCTATATATAAAAGAGTATCGACGTCCTGCTTGTACATGAAACGTATTATTTTGACGTGGTAATAGCAAATGCTGGACATTAAAAATTCATGACTTGAATAATGACATTAATCAGGTCAACAATTAACTGTTTACCCTGTGGCTTATTAAGTGAGATCATGACAACAACCAATATCATTTATTTGATAGACTAGTGATGCGCAAACTTTATGGGTTCTTCTACTACTACTAACTATTACATGACACTCACAAAAAAACCCAAACTTAATGCCGCCAGCAAGATTTTTTTTTTAGATTTTTAAATAGTTGTCATATATTTAACATGACCTTTATTTAAATTGACCTTATAAATGTACTAAAAAAATCAATCAAAGCGTAAACCCATGAACATTGGAAACTAATGAAGTTCTAGAAAAATGTTAGCTTAGGTAATTGAAATTCTTTTCAAACTAATTAATTAAACTAATCAATATAAAAGCTAATGGTTGGAAGTATCATCGCTAACCTTCGTATGTAATTTGGTAATCAATTGCCGCGCTTGAGCTTGAGGTATGGTTGGGGCAAGGTCGTCGAGTCAGGGGCCTGATATTGCATAAAAACAGAACAAACGTATTGAATAATTATAGAATAGAATTACAAGAACCAAGTTCAATAGACACGGTGCGTTCTGCGAAAATTGGACAAATCTATTTATGTATTTAATCATTTATATATTTTACAGAATTGGAATTATATCCATCGGATGTGATCCCAAGCATTACAACAAGGAAATAGTCAAACTCGAGGCAAGTGGAGTACGCCTTAAAGTTAATCATATCTAAGTTACACTTTCACATGAGATGAAAATATGTCTCCAACCACCTGAAGTAGGAAGAACTTAAAAAGTTACAAATATTATTAATATAAAGTTTTGTCAAATTAATAGAAAAAAAATATCCTAACCTAAAAACATCGCCGCCATCTTTGAATTGGGACAGCGAAGATGAATGGCAGACCTTCCTTCCTACCCACTGACTGTTGACCTTTCTCTTTCTAATCAGTTATTTATTAACTTGACGTTACAAGCACAAACTCTGTGCAACGAAGGTGTCAGCTTGTTAAATAGAAGGTCGTAAGCTTCTTCAAAATTAAAAAAATACAACCCCCTCAGCTTCGCTTTAATAACTGCAATATTTTTCCGCTGAAGGGTTGATCTTAGCTGATGCCTTTTGCTTTTTAGATTAAGAATGCCTAACATGGTTTTCCTTAGTGACTACAGCAAAGGTTTCCCCAAAAAGGGTGTTAAAAGCTTCTTGTAGGGTCGGCAACATGTGCGTAATGCCCTGGCATTTCAAACGTCAATAGACTACGGTGACTGCTTGCTATCAGGCGGGCCGTTTGCTTATTTTCCACCTTAGTAGTTTAAAAAGTATCTCCCAAGATTTTGAAATTGAACTGGGTAATTTATTTTTACCACTAAGAAAAAAAATCCATAAAGAACACAATTAATATCAATATTGTAAGAACTTTCTTAACCAATAAGATTCTAAAATATTTATCAGAAAAAATATGCCTGGTTTTTTAGTATATAAATATTTCCAATCAGTTCACACAATACGAGTATTAATTGACTCAATACTCCCTATCAATGACATCCGACGAATGAGATACGTTATCGAAAAACTGTCTGTAGTAGATACTACTATAGTATCTATTGTCGAGTTACAATCAAATGCGTCTACAGTGATGGTGACCCAAGCGCGGGAAAATTTATATTCAATACATTTACAATTCGTGCTGACAGTGAGGTGAAATTGTTGTCTATGAGGCTAGGCCTCATAGGATGCAGCGTATACCTATCAAGTTGTGTGTTTAGTAAGAACCTGAAGTCAAATGCACAATACGCATAGCAATATTATTTTTATCGTTGCACAACACAATGAAGCTACAACCGTTAACAATTATTCTCCTACGTATTCTATAACTTACGTCTGTATAGTTTACTGTAACTATACTATATACATCTCTAGATGTCGATACAATGAACTCTACTCATATGCCACACGGCCGCGCCTACGCCACGTGTCGATACTTCTCATATTTATCGATACATTTCTAGGTCAGCAACGGTATCGACATTTATTTTTTTGATTACGTCACGAGAGCTGCTCGAAACATGTTATGTGAAACAATATACAAAGAAACAGATTTTTTCAAATTTACAATTATATTGTAAATTATATAGCTATTGTTTTTTTAAATAAATAAAATAAACTGACAAATTACATTACAAAACAAAATTAAAAGCTTTTGAATTTAAATTCAAGCTTATAAAACTTTAAAAAATGTAGATTAAAAAACATATTCTGACAAATATAACATAAAAATAACTCACCATCACATTAAAATGTAAACAATAGGAAAGCTTACTCTTAAAAAGAAAAGTATAATTGATAGATATCTTTACACGCCAATATCTATCGACATTCCATATCAGTACACATTACAATTAAAACAAAATCACGTCGTCTCAATTACACATAAACGATCGATTTAATTAGGTCGATTAAGCATCGATAACGTTTGCGCATCACTAAGCAAGACGAACATAAAATAAAAGGCAAGTCATAATATCCTGCGCGGACGGAACGCACGTGTTAAATAATAATCCCATACAACACTTGAACCATGGTAAAATTACCATAAACTAACAAGGAACATTAAATTTGTTTTTTATTGACCAAGTCTATATTGTTTTTCTATATTTTTGCATTCCTCATGATAGTCATGCATGATGGAATAACTTTACATAAAATATTCATTTAAGTACATGTTATTCTGACAATATTGATCGATTGATAAAAATCAGTTCCCGTTTTTTTACCGGACTACCGGTACGCAGAGCCGAACGGTAGGGTAATGATTTCATGAGTCAACGTGTTTAAAGGTCTTGTATTGGAATCCAGAACCGGTGATGACTGTTTTACCGGGAATTTCGAAAAGAACCGGGATTTCCTAGGGTTTTCGCTAACGAGATTTCAATTCAAATTCCTGCGGCTATTTTTATCTTATTTCAAAAGCGTTGGTCGTAGATTTTGGCTATTGAAAAGAGCTTTTAATTAGACTGATCATATAAATAACATATAACTTTCACTTTCATTCCACATATTCATACAGACTATGTACAATACTTATCTATGTATGTATCTAGATTTTAATATATACCTGCAATAACTCTTATGTCTTTACTTTTTTACCGAAAAAATGTTTTAAGCATTTATTATACAAACTTTATATTTAAATAAAATAACTAGAGGCATTTTTTTTTAGTTTCTTACGAGTCATTGTTTATTTTCAACTATTTGTATTCAACTTGGCATAGAGAGTTTTTAATCACTTAGCACTAATTTTATTCAAACATATTTTCAAAAACAGAATACTGACATTCTATTTTTAAATCCTTTGATTTTAGATTGCCAGTATTTCAACTCGAAGTAAATGGAGTTTGCGTTCTAAAGAGGTTCTCTTTGATGATGGATCCTTCATTACTACATGGTACCACTTATATGTTTAATCTGGATGTTTTAGGTCGTGAAGCCAAATTAGTTAAACATTTTAAATACATGAAAGTAAGGCTATTTTCGATAACAACGTGGTGTTATGAAATCAAATGAAAACTACTTCTAACGGACAAATATACTCTTACAGAAGCATTATAAAATTATTGAAATTCCATTATCTATTACTAGCGACCCGCCCCGGCTTCGCACAGATATTATGCATGTATTATATTCATTTCAAATTTCCTCTTGAATCTATCAATTTAACAAAAACGCATCAAAATCCGTTGCGAAGTATACATAGGAACACAGCAGGACATCAGAAAGCGACTCAGTTTTATATTATGTAGTGATGTTCCACAGATCATAACAAACATTAAGTTTTGAAAAAAACAACGCAATTTTTTATTTTAAAATTCAAATTAAAATTTAAAATGTACGAATATTTAACAAAATGTTCCAGTTAATTTGTATTAGTATTTTCATACAAAGCAATGTAGGTACTAGTCGGATCAAACGAGATTATGATGTATAATATTACCCGTCAAATAATCTAGGTTATCTAGTCAGACCAGTGACACACTATTGCTGAACAAGATAATTTAATCTTTATTACCTGAGCAATAAAAACCACAGCGTACGAAGCTGTTTATTATACTGAATCGTTTAATTAAACCTATGCTTCTACTATTACTTCGTACAGACAACAAAAAATCCATAATAATTCTTTATTAATTGTTTTGTTCGATTTTATTGGTCAGCCATTTTTTTTAGGTTTTTTTTACAATTAATAGTCCAGATACTCTTAAACGACATTTGCTTAAATCTCTTCTCTTTTATTTTAACAAACTAATCTGAGAAAACAGTTTTTTACTTCCTTTTTTTGTAAGCTGTACTTTTATGAAATTAGCAGTATATAAACCTGAACTGCTCCACTTTATAGCGTTTTTAGTACGACTTCAACATAACTGATTCGTACTTGGCAGGGCATTCCAGTAAAATCATTGCCAATCAGTTATAATTTCAAAGGCACAAAGAAATTAAAAACTGACGCTTTCTGCATGTAAAATTAATTAATCGATCTTGAACCATCATGGGCATGCAATGAGATAAACTCATTAAGGAAATAAAACATAACGGATTTAATTGCTTGAAAATATCATGTTAAGCTCGTCGTAACTGAATACCAACAAAGCTTCAGAGAGCCGTAAATAATTATTTCTCAAACACAACGACACTTAATTAAAAATACAACTGTCAAATTACGCGCGCTTTTAAGTGTCATTTTAAGGTATTTCAGTGAACGCGTTTAAAGATAGACCATGCTTGCGCAGTGGGGTGCTCGCGTCCAAAATAAAATATCCAAAACCCGTTGGTCGGAACGTAATATATTTTTGATAATAACGAGGTATTTATACTTGTCTGTCGTTAAAATTGCTTGTTAAATCGTTTTGTTAATCGAGAAGAGTTTTATGGCGTGTGAAAGATATCCCTTTACGATCGCCTTTCTGTACAATTAGATAGCCTATAAAATACTTTGTAGCCAATCTGGCAAGATGAAGTCCAACTTGGAAACAGATAAAATAACCGTCTTCAGTAGAGACGTGTTGAAGAAACAAATTTGTTTCTTAGAACAATATAACTTACTTGAAATTAAAGGGAAGTAAATTGAATAAAAGGAGGAATCTACTTTTTTTTACCACACAAAAGTTTTTTTATTTTATTAAAGGCAACCAGTTACTTATGCATACAGGTGTATAATGTGACAACTTTATATTTCCATCCACAATTAACTTTGTTTAATAAAGAAAAATGATACAATTGGAAATTAAAAGACAACACGAGGCGATCTAACTTTCTACCTATTTCTCCCATACGAATATGGCCACCATTTCAATATTCCATATCCGCAGCGACATTTCGCATTTATGAATGCACTTGTCCAGTCCAAAATAGAAAAGGATAAACAATACACAATGTATATCGGCATCTCTATCTTTTAGGTTATTTTATAAGCAAATGCTCATAGTATGGTATCACGATTATTCACGATGTTCGTTGCCCTAGGCTAGTAAGGCCACACGACTTGTTATAGAAAGTTTACTTTTATTGTCAGAGATATGAAAATGAGGCAAACACAGACATGGTACGGAGGTAGGGTATAAATGCCTCGATTCTCTTGCTTAATTCTCCATAGTTCTTATTAAATTCGCTACAGCAGGACTTGCATTGACAGTCAGTATCTCCGGGCACGTAGCCTGTGCTTCAGAAAGTCGACTTACCTGAAACAAAAAAAATATAAGAACAACACATTAACTACCTACATTTATTGTGGATAATCTAATCACAAAATCTTAAATTTAGGTAAGCTCTTAAGGCTACTTCGACATTCGTTAAATTGAAGATTTGAATATTTTCGTGCACTACAAGAGGCTGGATTCGAGTCCCAGTGGAAGCAGAACTTTGTGTTTTATGCAAAACGCATTGTTTCGCCCACTGGTCTTTGATGTAATGTTTTTATCTGTGCCGTAGGTACCTATATACCACATCGTTGCCTTGTAGCTGCGATATAAATATTCTATCTTAGTCCAGGTAGTCAATGCGTATTGTAATATGGATATTAGCAGGTGATAGATCTACGTGCGCGATCGTCTGGGTCCACTCTCCTTTCTATTTCCAACAAGAAGCACTACGCTGTGGTTTTGGTTTGAAGGATTCGTGAGCCAGTGTGCGGCAAGAGAGGTTTAAAATATTTATCCTCTACATGCGCAACGCATTGCTGCTCTTGGTATCCTAAGACATTAAAGGCATTTCGTGTCAAGTGAACCGTTTTTCCCTTACAGAAAAAATGCATCGTAACTTTTCTAAGGTGAAATTAAATTCACTTTCAAGCGAGAAAAGTGAAACTTCCTTTACCCATTCCCTCGGGAACTCAATTATTATTCTAGCAACGTATTAACTTGGCGAACGCTTTGAATGCTATATTGCAACTATGTATTTGCATTCTACAAGCATGCATACATAAATGTAATATGATTATTTATTTAAGGGTTAGTGCACATTGAAAGGTGTTGAGTGTTGCTATTATAAATGTTTCCTTTTTCTGGTAACTTTTTTTTCCTAAAACATACTACATATTACATTAGAATATATAGATGTAAGAATTATATATCTTTCTTCACAGTTTTGAAATTTGAGATATTAGAGTAGGTATTTGCTCTTGCACAATTTGTTATGTTTAATTTTAACACAGCTAATACAGCCTCTATTTCTACGTGTTCAAATTTTCTTTTTTCTCAATATACAATATATCGCAATGGTTGTTTCAACTACATTAAATTGCCTAACAAACATCGTTCAAGCGAACTTGATTTGGCAGAGCAAACCATAAGTTCTTGGAAAATGAGTTAGCAATCGATGCTAATTAAGCCTATCGCTTCGTTTCCATATTCATCATTAACAGATAGCCTATACGCAAATAAGGGACGTACATTTAATTTTAATCTACTGTTTTAGTACCATTAAAATAATCCTGGATACTTAACATGGACGACCTCTGTGGCGCAGTGGTGTAACAGCTAGCTGCTACGCTCAAGGTTCCGGGTTCAAATCCCGGCAGGGACGGAACTTTGTTATTTGCGAGACGCCAATGCGTTTCGGTGTGTTTCGGTTACTGGTCTTGGATGTGGTATTCTTATATTTGTAGCTTGATACCTGCGACATGACACAAGTTCAGGACTCATAGTGCAGGGATAAGATGAAGTCGCGGTCAAAAAGTTTGACATACCGAAATTATTCGTCGTATGATGTCCTTTTATCCATTAAGATGAATTATGTAGAGTAATTACTTTGCGAATTTTGAAAGTTATTTAACCACGAGTTAACTTAATATATGAAAAGCTGGATCTTTACTTGCCATCCTAAAAATATAACATAAATACCTCGCCAAAATCCATAAAATATTGCAAAACGTCGACAAACACTGTGTTGCCATAAAACGCATGTTACTTTTGACACTCAAATACCCGGAAGTGCAAACTAAGCTATTACTCGGTGCCGGCAATAAAAACAAGAAACCGCAGGCATCACCGCGGGCGAGGCTTTGTTTATGACAATCAGTATAATACGAAGTACAGGTAAGGCTCCGGCTGGATCACACCAAATCTCGTTACGGTCCGGCTGCAATCTCGTTGCGGTCCGGCTGCAATCTCGTTGCGGTCCGGCTGCAATTCGTGTGCGTTCAGGATTTGTACAAGTATTTTACTTATTGCCTTGGCAGGAACGAGAAGTGTCAATATAATATTTTATTTTTTCTTTTCTTGTAGGGTAAACTACCCTAATTGTTGGCAATTTAATGAGTACGATGCAAAAAAAAAATATTTATTTCAATAAATGTTGATTATGCGTTTGAACGATTACTCGATTTGTTGATTTTTTTTTTAATGTTTAGATTGTCAATTAATTTGGGGTTACACTATATCAGAAAAATTGAATATGTAAATAACTTGTTTTAACTTGTAACCAAATATCTGTACATTGAACAAATGTGGAGAAAGTGAAATTCGACGACTTGTCTGCTCTTTTCGTCATCTCCCATTAACTCAATAGAGACTACAGTAACCTAACAAAATATTGTTGTAGACAAATTCATAATTCCATCTATCATTTCCATTCTTTCATCTCTCATTTAATCAGACCCTGGCAAAATAAATACAAAGGCATACCAAGTGGTATTATATTTTGGTATTGGTAGAAGGGAATAAATCACTCAACTTTATTGTTTTAAAAAGAAAAAAAGAATTAAACTCTGTCACACGTCACACCTATGCCGCAATCACGCAACAGCGCCACATCGGAGACGGACCGCATTTGGTTGGTGACAGAAGGAGTTCCATACTCTACGGACACACACTGCAACCGGTAACCGATTTTTTAAATAACGTCTTGAGCAATCAGGCCGACGGTTCACTGGATGGAAAGTGATACCACCTATTTACACGAGCCCTAGAACACCAAGAGCACCGCCTTTGCGTTTCCCATGTATGGGTAAAGAGTAACCTCTCGTTTTTATAGAATGTCGATCAGTGTGTTCCCGCCTTTAAATGTTATGGTGACGAATGTAAGAACTAAACTACGTTCTTTAAACGACAGGATTACATGCAACGATATTCCGCGTTAACTTTAAAATATACCAAGCAATATGGAAAAAAAGGTTTTAGTTGCTGCTAAACATTTAACTTTTAATGTGTATAAGCAAAAAACAATACAAAACTACTCAGTGGATAGCTTTTTATGTAAATTTTTATGTGGCAAAAAAAAATAAAAGTAAGACCTCGTCCAAACCATTAAGAATCTTCGCTGCAAATAATTTGCAAATTGCTAATTTAAATTGCGCGGCGTTGGCGACACTGAGTGTTGCCGGTCGTAAAAATTTGAAGAGCAGTGTTGCCATTGGCATTTATATTATGATTGTTGAGTGCCTGGGCGGTCCCCACTATGACTTATGGGACAGTGAATTTATTTTAGCCCCTCAGCTGATTTTATCACCCGCCATGAAAAATGTGATGCCACGTCACAACTCAGAATGTAGTATGAATATTTATATAATAATGTTTTGTTCTTTTAAAGACCGACTGTTTTGAAAACATAAAAGTCCAAAAGTGACTTATCTTTAATTGTAAAATCGTTTGTCCTGCCTGACTAACAACACTCATTCAAACGTCCAAAACAGCTAAGTCTAGTAAACTGATATTTGACCAATGAGATATATGTATATGTACTGACTTTTTGCGCACTGCATCTTTCGCTAGTATATAGTATCTTTAAAGTCCTAAGCTATAATAGCTTAATGCCCTTTATGTATATTGTAGAAGTTAGAATTATGGCTGCGACACAGTTTTGTAACTACTGTGGCCATTATCTGTCAGTTTAAAATTGTAAATTGCTTTTATTGGAATAAATCCTTTTATTATTATTTATTATTATGTACCTAACCTAAACCCTGTTCTTTCTATTCAGGTGTTTTGAGTAGTCTAAGGCTCATGTAAGTTTTAACGCACACTTTTTGTTCGAGATGGCTGTTCTAGTACACAGTACATATTACTTCAATGTATTTGACAAGTTTTGTTCCAAAAAGTTTTTATTCTAAACCTACATGGAGGTGATCTTAATGACTTAATCTATTTAAGCACTAGTTGATAATAACATGAAGAATCAAGACAATGTTTTGAAACAGGATAGCGTGTTATCATCCACAGCAAACAGCCGTATCTTGCAAACCTGATAACAAATGAGGGCATCGCTGCTTACTTTCCAACAGATTTCAGCCATTTTGTAAAACCTCTGTAGAGAAAACCTTTGCTTATACAACCTCTACGCATACAAGCGGGAAGGATTACATGTATTTATACGTTTAAATAAGTGGTATTTTTTAAATATACTACCTATACCGATGATAATGCCAGTGTTGATTGTCTCAGGTATTCTTAACGGAGTTTTAATAGGTGTGTAAAATAATATTTTTCTATTTTCATTTGGACTTTGAAAAAAATTTGACTATTTTAATATTTTGTAAAATTCTTTTTAAGAAACACGCTTTAATTTACACAAAAACTAGTAAAAGATCTAACGGGAAATTTGTTGTACAATTAATTTTTGTAGATTTATTTATTTATCTACTCCGAAAGGCTTATTAACCTATAAAATGAAGTAATAAAGATCTCGAACGTTTCGTTCCACGCAGAATCTTTCAAAAGGTAATTTATAATCTGGGGACGTATTGGCACAACTATAAATCTTGGAGATCAAATCGTTCAATAAGCGTTAAATTATATTCACATGAGCAGTCACTCGCATGTTATTACCTTTAATCGACATTTATTAAATTTCCATTTTGGATTAGAGAGTCGGTCGCTGCGGTTCGTTCCACGGTTACTAAAGCTTACTTGAATTTAATGTATACAGATTAACGGTGTTTTAAGCGCTAAATTTCAATAAACAATTTAATATTTAAATCGCTGTAGAGACTTTACGCAGGAAGAAGAAAAAAGTGTCTGTTTTCAGCACCAATTTTATAACAAAACAAAAGAAAAATACAATAACTACTGTACAGTTTAACTATCTGGTTATTGTTATACGTTCACAATAAACTGTATAAGATCCTGGCCAATAGAAGGTAACACATTTAAGAATATTTGGAAGATATCTGTAAATCATTATGTTCGTCACCGGTTTCGTGTCATAAGTCGTCTTGCATCACATTGTCATTGATCTTGAGTGAAAGTATTAATACAGTTGGCAACACTGACACAACTTGAACCTTAAAATCCAGTTTTAACTAGACATCCATAAGAATTTCTTTTAAGACTACGTACAGCAATCAGTCACTCCTCTCTTTTTGACAAGGCTCCGGTGATGAAAGTTCTTTGCCTTAATAGGCAACATCGGCAAGTGGGCACCATCGGCTATAATATATATATATGGCCAGTTACCTCGAAATTACGGGTTGCATAACTAATTTGTTATTGAACTTGAAATTTGGAGTGTTATGGATGGGCCAGACGTTATAATTAAGTTGTATCGTTTTTTGCTTGGAAATCATTGTTATAAAGAACTGAATTAGGTTTTTTTGTGGTATCAATATAAATATAAAGTTCTTTATACAATTTGATTGACCTATATTAACCCAGATTAAGTAGGTTTATATAATTACAATTATAAATTAGACTATACATGATTAAAGAACAAAATGAATTCCTATCCTGAAACAGTGGGTGGCAGTATTACTTCATTTATTACAAATACAGTGCTTTAAGCATTTTTGACTTTACTAAACGCTTATTCAGTTATTACAATAACTAGTAGAAAACAAGATTTTGTTTCATCAAAGCTAGCTTACTGGTGCAATTTGAACACATGTTTACTTCAATTAAATTTCACAACCTCAAAACGAAAGTTAAAATTTTTCAAATTTGGAACCTTTAAAAATGGCGCTCTTACATAATAAGCGATAAAGTGAAAGCGTTTTGTTGATTTAACAATGAAATTAAATAAGATGGATGCGTCTAATATGGACTCATTCATTTCTTTGTGACTACGTCCGTCGATTAGAGGCGTGTGTTGCCTTAAACAGGCAGCTATTGATGAAAGATTATGGAGAAAATAAAATATGTACTTATAATATAAACTGAGTACATAGACATACTAGATACGTAACCATATACATATTTCTATTGTTGCTTAGTTCGATAAGCGTTTGGAAAATAATGATTATATTTTATTTTGTTTAGTGCCTTAGTTCAAAGGAAATTGATAATTTTATTATGAATACAGTTTTAAAAGCTTTTCAAAAATAATTTGAATGAAGTACGGATTTTAACTAACACCACTTGTAAAGGAAACGATTCCTTTCCGAATGTTTTCTTGAAGAAAGCAGTATTCAGTGATAAGATAAGCGTCGTTAGATAGCTTCTTATATTTGGCCTCATTTGCATGAACTTTTATTAAACGTTGCGTTAATTAAGACTCGACATGTTAGAAATAGGTTTTAAAACATTAAATACAAATTAAAAAAAACCCCCGATGGAAATATTTGCGCACAATCGATTGTTCATCCTCACTTTCACCGCCCGTAAGTTTCGAATGGGGAAACCGATATCAATCAAACAAGCGTTAGCTAAAAACACGATAGACTAAGTAAACTTTCAAACAAAAAAAACTACATCAAAATCGCTTCATTCGTTCGAGAGTTATGATGCCACAGACAGACACGTCAAACTTATAACACCCCTGTTTTTGCGTCGGGTGTTAAAAGGAAAATTTTGCTCCTACTTCATATCCAAATCTCACAATTTAATTTCGTTCCCACTTGCTACAAAACCGATTTCAATGAACAACTTTGACAATTTCTTATCTAACAGATAGGCGGCGCTATTGTCAAGATCTAAAGGCTGGAGCGCACCAAATCCGATTGCGGTACGGTTGCGATACATATCAATGCGTTGTAAAGTTGACACCAAATGCAGTCGGTCGGCGGTTCATTGTCATAGAGTTTCATACTTTATAACTTCTAAGCACACGCACAAGTAACGCAACCGTACCTTGACCGGATTTTGTGTGCTTAATCCTTTTAAATAAAAAAAAAACTAAGGCGGTTTACTAGCTGAATAGACATGTTTAACGTCAAACATCAACAAGTATGTAAGTCTGTAGGTGTCCTAAAATAGAGATAAAAAAATAACCTCAAAAGGCTTTTTTAACGGACGTTTTAAAGCTCTTGTGCAAATGAAGCCTAAAGTGTAGGAGACATGCCCAACTAGTCCGCCCACAATCTGGTTGAATGGAACTAAGCAAAGAACTTAAACGCTTACAGCCCTACCTATGAAGCAAGAGCTGCAAGATACGATTGTGTATACATGCATCCTTGTCTATAAGTTATTGTAAACCTTATCTGGTTTGGAACTCGATGGTTGTTTTGCTTACTCTACAACTTACAAATTCAATGTTTGTTTCTGAAAGTTTACTTTAGTTTAGAGTTAGTGGTCTAGACCTGAGACTACCGTCTTTAAGGGTATAAATTTTGAAGTTTTTCCTTGTTCAACTTTCAATTGATACTTACGTAAACTTTTTATCACATCACAAGTAAATTAAAGATTTTATGAGGAAAAACCCTTTAAAGAATCAGTAAAGTACAATGCTGTGACTTTTCACTCACGAAATGTAAACGCAAAACGAGGCGTTTTAAAAATTGTTTGACAGATTTTTTAATGAATGAATGAATGGTTTATTTGCTAAAACATGGGTACATTATTGGTGTTACACATAAAATCATCGGTCCTGCATGTTTTGCCAGAGAATGGCGTGCAAATTATATTTTAAAAAGTAAATTAAAGTAGTCAAAATACAACACATTCAAATAAATAAATTAAACAGGACACGCATTATACAAAAAAGAAAAATAATGTCAACCATGATGCGTTATTAGGTATAAGTAACCTTCAGTAAATAAAATAAATTACATTTCGTCAGAAGCGTCTAAAAAATCTTTAACGTCATAAAAACATTTGTCAAGCAAGTACTTAAATATTTTTTCGAGTGGAATACCTATAAGACAAGGTTGGAGGAGTAGAACAAGGGTGTGAGTCGGTGTGACCGACTGTTTGCCTTACAGTAATTTAAAAACACAAATACCAGCATACGTACACTGATGAAATCATAACCCTTCCTTTCGGCACTGTCGGCCGTAATCGAGTTTAAAAAAGTTTATTGATGCAAAACCTCTTAGCTAGCTTAGGTAGTGGGTTTTGGCAGCTGTGGGATTCGCGGTATTTGGTTCAATGAATATCTAAGCAGGTTGTCAGTCAACCTGGATAATTTCAATGTAATCTAGATCCTGGATAATTAAATGTAGATTAAACACTAGCCGTTTATGTTGTTAAGATAATGCTGCATTTTGAAATAATAATGAAGTTAAAGTATAACTTTTGTTTGATAATTATTCTCGCAACTTTTTTTCCCGCGATTTTCTCGGTGTAAATTATATTATTTATTAATAAGTTAATTTTAACCTGCGTTCTTGGGGTTGCAAGAAACTGGCTATTAATTTCTTGCGCAACTCTTTGCCATCTTTTTACCCCTAGTATGGCAAAAATATGAAAATCCTATTTATGACAATGATTTGACTGCCCCAGACAAGTAAACCAACAAATTTTGATATACCTATAAGTAGACGAGTAATGGTTATACATATGTGCTTCAAAAATAAAGTTACTAGTACTTTTTCGAAATCCGGAACATTAAGTCCAATTTCTGGACACAGGACACGACAATACTTGCTTTCCTAGCCAGCCCTGCAAGTCTGTTCGAAATATCGGTGTAAGAATTTATGAAATAGGATTATTCTGAATATTACCTCTTATCCTATATACAAACTTTATGTCATTATTATATAATATTAAACACATCACGACACACACATTGACTCAACCCTGCAGTAAGATTGAAGAATCTTATATCGCAGGTGCTAAGCAACGATATAGTATAAACTACATAGACAAGAATACTACATCCAAGACCGGTAAGCAAAACTATGCGTCTATAATTATAAGCGTTATATAAAACATATTTATAAAACAAAAAGTAAGTAATAAGATAAGTATTATATGATCTCATGATAATCACGTGCATTACTCTACATATGGAAACTAGTACTTGTTTGATTTTACCACGTGTCTTTTGTTATACAAGTTGACTAACAATGTTGGCTATAGCATTATGTTTGTTTAAGCATTAGAAAATTTACTGGACAAATAAATCGACCTTCAACCTTTGAATTAAAGTGTATTATAATGTATTTTTCTAAGAAAAATGGTATCGTGAGTAATGGAATTAGCAGGCTCGACATTAACTGATTGATTTGACCTTTAAGAAAGAAAAGTTTGTAAATAGTAAAAGAAGTTATTTAATTTGCCAGAGACGTCTCTGTTTTGTTACACACACCTCGCGGCCTGTTCGATTAAGTTCTTCTATGAAATTTTAGGTTGTAGATATCGTTCTAAATATAGAATTTCTTTGAAGTGTGTTTTAAAACAAAGATGGCTGCTTAAGTCATCTGACGTTTGTTTAGGCGCCAGTCTGCAGCCACAGCCATGGATCCCGGCTCCCTAATTATATGGAGCCAAGTTCAATGACACATCGATTGCAGCGCTCTCCATTGCCGCACCCGCCAAAACAATACGGAACTAATTATATGCAGTACAGCTTAATTCGCCTAATTTACTACTTGTACTGTACAGTTGCACGTTTAGGGAGGTTAGTACTATTGAAGTACACACAAGTATGTGTGTCACATTTTCAAAAACTAAATTCTGTAATCATATCCTCGAATTCTGCAAAATATGTAAAAATTATTCACACAACCACATAAGTTAAAAAATCTACGGGAAATATCAGCACAAACAGCATAATACAACCTACGTTAGCGAGAAAATCTTTCCTCTGGATCTTTACTACATAAAATTGTATTTATGTCCAAAAAAGATTTTTTTTGTTCCACCAAGGTGGCAAACAAGCGTACGCCTGCCTCATGTTAAGCAGTCACTGTAGCCTATGGACGTGGTCAATACTAAGGGCAAAGGGTAGATTCTTCATTACATCAGCTTAGTACAAATAAGTAAAACATAGCGACTTTCTTTTGGATCACATCCCGATTACTCCCGATTGGTTCAGTCAGTACCTTTACAGGAACATTCCAAAAAGCTAAATAGATTTTATAACTTGCACACATCTTACGTTGCCGTTCTTGGGGGGATTACACTGGCAATACCTTACCTACGCATCTAAGTGAAACCATATCGCGATACCGGGTACCGAGTGATAATATGAACAGTGCGATACTCCACTTTGAGTAAATTTACACACACACATTTCAGTATCGCATAATCAAAATCAAAATAACTTTATTCCGTAAACTTAAAAAAATACATAGAATCTTCCAATGATTTTTTATTTTATTTTAGGTGACTCGACCACCGGTTCGGACGATACCGGCAAGAAACCCCAGTTTCTGTAATTTAGTATCGAACCCAAAAACAAATCCTGCAAGAAGAAAGAAAATATCTTTGGTAGTTGTTATTTTAACATTATAACCGTTTCCTTTTAACGCCTAGAAAATGCTGAAAATAATATGATAACCATCCTAATTAAGGACGTATTACCGTACGTACCGTACCGACGTACCACATTTTGACTCAAAAACTCACTAAGCGATCAAAATCGCAGGGTACCAACATAAAAACCGCATTAAAGACTAATGAAATAATTAGATTTGTTCAAAAACATCGAATGCTATAATTAAAGTGAGTTTGTAGGCCTGAAAGCTTCCGATGAGAGGTGATTGACCGATCAGTAAATAGAACGGTTATTATTGTACTTCTGTTTGGATTCTTGTCTTTTTAACATTTACTACTACTTACTTGGGTTCTCGCATCCCTTTCTAACATCACTTTTTGTCATATGAGTAAGCTGGACGGAAATATCTGGCGACTTCGGGTTGAACTGCAGAATACTCCCGCTCTGTTTAGTTTATATGAAAGAACAGAACCGGAAGTGTTTAGGATTGCGTTTTGAATTTTAAAAGGGAACAGAATTAAAAACAAAACAAGGTCGCCAGTATTTTTTAGGGATTGTGGGGTAAAATGGTAGGCAAAGAGAGTACGTGACGCCAGCGGTGTTTCGAACGTTAATATTATTTATATTTCTACTTTATAATTATTTTGTTTCATTAGTTAGGTCAATAGAGCGATAAAGGGTAATTTTTTGTATTCTTTATGTAAGTATTTGATTTATTGGAACCAGCTAACCGTATATCCAACACATACACCATAAATAAACTCCTAAATACAATGCATTTCAACATCTAGAAAATAGTTAGCTCTAAGAATTTAGCCGCTACTGCAGCTTGCTTGACTGGCTGAGGGATTACAAGATCAGTCAGCAACGTGTGCACGATAAATATTATGCTGCAAGCGTTTGTTTAAACCAAGCACGCACCAAAAGTCGAAGCTATGATTTCACGTACACATTTTTAGTTATATCAAAAGAAATTATCAACAAACACATAAACTACATTTATGCGTAATGTAATTTAGTTTCTGAACCCCAAAGTCATTAGACCGTTTGCAAAAAGGTTTAATAACTCATTTAGTCGACCCTTCGAAAGTACCTACCTAATAGTATTGCCTATTTTCCCACGTTCGTATGAGGGTTTTACCAAACGAAAATTAAATAGGAAACTATACTGCACTTTAGAACTACACTTCGTTCATGGTACAAACGATACCAAATAAAGCATAACATAACAATATTAATCCTCGTGCTGTACAACTTAAAAACGGTACAAAGTCCCAATATTTATATTTTTAGCAGTCTTAGTTAATCATAGAAACGAGAACTAATTGTTGTTAAAAATGTAGTTGTAAAAATACGATAGTTCGTAATCGCGCCTACGTGCTTTTACCTATTTATATTTACTCGCTATTTGATATCCTTAATCTACAAACTACGAGATTTTGTACTAAACCTACTCAAAATACACAAGTACAAGTTGCTAGGCATTTTTTCTAGTAACTAATGTTTTCGCCTTGTCTTGAGCGTTGTTTCCGGAAAAAAAAACTATTGTTGGCGGCAAAACAGGGGTGGCTCGCAATAAATCAATCTAAAGGGCGCAACACTAATCCATGCGGCCATTTTTATTTTGTTCCAATGTGTTTTCATTAAATTTAAGAGGGTTTGTTTTGAAATTGCGTTTTGTTCCACCACTGATTTATTTACCGCAATCTTTTTGTCAAGTATTTTTAATTTACTTAAACTGTTATGACCGTGGTAAGGAACCACAGTGTAAGCTGATTGTGGGAGAGCATAATGGAAGTTCATACTTTGAACAGAATTGTGTATTGAAAAAAAAAGAAGTACTTTTCGTTTTGAGCATTTTTTTTAGATTTATCTACTAATTACAGATTGTTGGTGTTCCATGTTCAAAAAATAAATTAAGTGTACTCGTTACTCTAGCAATCGGTTTCTTTTTTTGAATAAAAGTTATTGATATTATTTATAAATTATTTAGGTACCTTATGTTAGTTAGTATTTTTCTAACACGAGATATTAAAAAGGAAAAGTTAAGCAGAAACAAGAGTAGACTGCAAAATCGAGCAGCCAAGGGGTGTGCTATCGACCCGACCTATCCCAAACTCTAGACGAAATATCTTTGTTTAGGGCTGTCAAACAACAGAGCTGCTTTTTAAATAAGAACCTAAATAACTGTGCATTTCTAAAAACGTCTAATGTGCAATTCAGTTACCTTTTAAGCTTTGTGTAAAAACTAAACGATGGTTTCGTCTGAAAGGAATCATTGAACTCCCTTGAAAATCTTACTGGTACTAGAACAGATAAAATACTAAATAAAAGACTATTCACTACACTTCTACTTAACTAATGACACGAACAATTCTCAAAATAATTGCATTTTCAAATTTATTAAATCCGTGTAGTTAAATACTCCAGTGTAAATGCATAATTTACAACGACATAAAACAAATTTTAAAATGGGGTACTAAAATATTATTTTCATCATTCAATCGAACTTTAGTCATTATCTGTCAATCATTCGCGATGAGTCGATTTAGGAATCCCTTATCAGTTTAATTATCTGTTCCAAATATTAACAATTTCATTTTAATTCTAACCAAAAAAAATCATATCACATTTAATTTTCCAAAGGAAACAATATTCTACGATGTTCAAAAGTATTTAGAACTTATTTGATTTTTTTATCACGATAGGTATTATACTATTACATTATAGGTATTTCCATTTTGATCATAAATTTCGCGATGGTAAAATACACTCTGTTTTGATTGTTAACATAATTACTTACGACAGTCAAAAGTGCATTGTCACGCAAATAAAAACCCAAAACTGTGAAATGACAGCCCTGTTTCTTATCTGTCCACACCCACGATAATAAAACGCACCCCTGTAATAATACAAAAGACGTCTACTATTGTTGTTTAATTTACGAAAACCTTTCCCTATTCCTTATTCACTTCAAATAAGGTTAAATATCGGTTGTATTCGAGTTATTTAAGCAAAAACGGAGGTTTCGTTTTATCAGCCCGTATGGTGGAGTGGCACAAATCGTCAATACTCTTGTCGAATGATGATAACCGAGACCTTGCAAGGTTAAAGGATGTTGTAATTTGCCAGACCATAGATGAGTAAGAAGCTAATTTATCATTTGGACGCGACTCGTGTTCCTCTTTTCGTCAAACGCTAATTATACCTACTGTGCCGCTACGTAAAAGAAAGGGATAAGGTAAATGCAATCCTTTTAAGAACAAGAAGAGAACAAGACTTTTATCACAAGTTGACTTGGAGGTATCGAGATTTATAACTATAACAAAATTTGAGCACAATCTTACTACATATAAGCGACGAAGTGCGTGAAGTTGCAGTACGCATTGCTGGGGGCACACCCGCCACTCTGTCCCATCAGTGCAACTCTTTTTAGCCAGGATCAACAATGGCGAGATGCGGCTGAGCAATGTAAGACAGGGTAAGTACCCGACATTACAGTCGGTAAGCCTGACTGTCAACGTCACAAACTGTGCTTGCCAGTCGTTGCATGCTATGTTAGGGAACATTTACTACTATACCGTGACGCCTTAACACCTCATGGTGTGCAGCTAATTTATGGTGTAGTAGTTAGTAGTGTAGTTATTACATATTAAATGGAAAGGAAATGCCGTTTTATATTGGAAACATTCATGTTTCTTCCAGATTGTTGGCGTTGAGCCAAAGTTGACATTTCAGAGCCAAAACCATTGTGAATTGAGCTTCAAAAGTCGTAAAAAGGTTTTATGCAAATAAGACGTCACGGTTCATGTTATATTGGTTTATTTTATGACCCTGGATGCAAGGGACTGGCCACACCACCCGTCTAGACTCAGTCTGAGGAATTCACGCATGCGTGTAATAAAATATCGTTTTATTGCAATTTACACTCTGAAGCGGTATATTTAAAGTCTAATGTTGAAAGGTATGCTAACAGCCTTTGTATCAAAACACAGTTATCTCGAATGAAAATTCAATTTTGGAATTACACTTTATTGATTTCACGTGGTTTCTCTTAATTAATTTATTGCCATTGCGCTATTTACTTTAAACTGGCTTTTTACAAATAAACTTAATTGTTGATACAGAGTTAGAATTGATGTTTTCCATTCAATATAAAAACGAAGATAGTTTGAGGTTTACACGAGCTAAAACGCTCTTTTTCTCTTAATCCCAAATAGCTCTAATTTTATCCAAATACAGATATACCTACAAACACGATCTTTCCCGCATGTAATTAGCACGATACTCTCTGAAGATGAAGGATAAGTATTGACGTCATAACCCACAACGTGATAGCAAACAAGGCAATGCCTGCATCCGATTAGAAAAATAAACATTTCGTTCCGTTCCACAATAAAATCACTGTCCATATTTAACCGTGCATGAACAAGATTTTATGCTCAGCTGAGTGTGTAAAGTTTAATAAATAATGCAGTTAAATGACTAATGTGGTAAGCTTAGCTCTCTGTCTTTTGGTAGGTATATCAATATAAAATACTGTCTTTCGCGACATCATCCGCGTAGAAGTCGAAAATTCACACAATATCTTTATGAATTGCATATATAAGCTATATTATTGTGAAAGTTCATTAAAATCCATTCAATAGTTTTTGCGTGAAAGAGTAACAAACATCCATTCATCCATACATCCTTACAAACATTCGCATTTATAATATTAGAAAGGATTGACCCTTCTTCAGGCAAGTATTAGGCCTTTGCACATATAATGATTGATAAGTAACTAAGTATCCAAAGTGCATACTAGCCAAGAAGTAGGTAATATTTTGACTTGAAAAGGTGCATTTGTAGTGCTCTGACCTGAACCAGAGACCTGGTTGTTGTCAAACTGACAACTCGGTTTTCAACTTCAAAAGTGAACGTGAAGTATTAAACTCTTGACAAGACACTAGCTGACAGGTAAGCCCAGGTCACAAAAGCTATTACTTGCAAACGTCAAATCACGACAGCTGCATACAATTGATTTCGCAAACTAGAGGCAACAATAAAACTAATCTATTCTGTTGACAGTTGACGATTAATATTAGTTTAAATTGTACGCTGAGATTAATATTTCGCAACTATTATGCGCTTGAATAGGACACTGATCAATTTATTTGATAGCCATGTTTTAAAGGTAAGTATTTAAAATCACACGCGTCTTATATAAGTACACCTATGCCTTTTTGTTTTTAATCCTTCGGCACAAAAAAGAAAAATGTGTAGGTGTCTTATGTCTACATGTGTTTGACATAGTAGCATTCTAAGATCCTAGCACTGTTTTAAAATGTGACTTGGTTTATGTTTTCCGAGCATCGATGCATATTGTACTTTGAAAGTAATTGAATAAAATCTCGTGCTTCAAAAACTCCTATACCATTTTTGACTATATGTACCTGCTATGTATGTCTTGTTTAATCTACAGAATCGGTTTTGGCGCTTTCAAAAAATCTCCTAAGTGAAGTTCTTTTGCCGTTTTTTCTTACAGGCATAGTAATGCATGATACAAACGCTTTAAAGTTTAAATCTAAGGTGATATAAAATTCAGAGACTTCAATTGTCAATCTATTGAAAACCCATCTGGGCGAAACTTACAGGATGTTCACTTCATTAATTTTGAATCTGCACGCTATTATTTTTAATTTACAATGGCACTCCACTGCCTGTTAGGAATGAAAGGTACCGACCATTAAAACATTATTTTTAGTATATATTTATTATTGAAACGAAATTATAAACGATAATAACAATAGACTTGTGCTGTATGGGCTGATGATATTTGCTTTTTCCGAAAAAGAAAATTGAAACGAAATGACAGATAGGTACGTATAATATTTACTCTTCAAAGTATTTACTTTAAAGTAGCTATATTTGAATAAGTGTTGTACATATGTTCATTTCAGACCCCACAACTGATCATAAGCTAAAACACCGGTAATTTGATTACAACACAGTTTGTTTTCATCACGTGACATTGGCTTAATAGTCTAGTCAACTAATATGATTGCCGCCACAAAACAAAAAATATATATCCTACAGATAATACAATTGAAAATACCTTTGTACATAACTGCAAGTGAGTAAGTTTGTCAGTCATCACAGAGACACAAGTATTGTTAATGGATACAGAACCGGCAACAAATGATTATTGATTGATTATTTTGCTAATTTCTTAATTTGATAGTGAGTGTTAAGTGTTCACCATAAATTTGGATATACTGAATCCACTTTGGTATTCAGTGGCTTTTGTAATATATATTTTTTTATTGTACACGTTTTAGATTGGTCACAAAATACGATTGGTAAAGCAAGTGGAGTATGTGCTTGTATTAAAAATATATATGTATATATTTCTACTGTGGACTGTACCTTTGTTTGTTATTTCCCAAAAGAGGTTTTAAGTAAAACAAGTAAATGTAAGTAACTGGTAAGTAAACGTTGAAACCTTGACATTTGTATTTGTATAGAGCTAGGTGAGGTTTACCACTTGATTAAAGAAATTCGTTTCAAATAAAACAGTTTTACTAACAGTAAGTACCTTTATTAGTAAGACTTATAATTACACATAAAATAAATAAAAAACCACTAAGGTGGGAAATAAGCATACAGCGAGCTTGATGGTAAGCAGTCATTGTAACCTATGGACGTTTTTGTATTACGCATGCGTTACAAACCCTGCAAGATCACCTAAAGACTGCAATATTCGATTTTAGAACATTAATTAGTTCAATTGATAGCCTAGAAGTTTTCCAAAGATTAATAATTGGTAGTCGCGATGCTCCTAGCGATGACCAATTATTAATCTATGAGGTTTTCATTGTAGGTACTTCCTTTTTTTTAATTCGTCAACAAATAGGGCATAGATAATAGTTAGATACACAAAAAAAGACAGGAATGCATTGACAAATAATATCTGTGTTATCAACAATAACTTCATTAAAAATGCAGACCGAACAATTCACAGGCGGAATGTTGAATAATTACGTGTCTTTAAGAACTAAAATTGATCACGTAGGTAGGTTGACTTAATAAATGCGTTTATATGAAACGTCTTTATCTTCGGTTTCGCAATAGCGCTAGCCAAGGCATGGATGCAATATGCAATTCAAGTCTTGCCTTAAGTGGAAATGCTGCACAAACCAGTCCCGTGGAGCGTAGCCCTAGGGGAGACTCGACCATCAGATTGATAACATTTCAAAACTTTTTAAAAGTCGCCATAGACAAAGTTCCTCAAAACTTTTGTTTTTGAGACCGGCACTTTTTATCAACGTCCAACAGGTAAATGCACCTAAACAATCGTAGTTTTTGTGAGCACACAGTATTTTGTAAAATAAACAATCTCTATAACTGTTCTGTGACTTGTAAACAATAAACAGTAGGTAATTTAAATCAAGGTACAAACCAAAAAAATCCTCCCAAGTCATAGAATTATCTGAGTCAGCGTTTGTACCGTCCATCTTCGTTCGCACTACACCAACTCGCGTTTGCTGATTAACATTGTAATGAGTTATTCAAAATACACAAGGGTTACTTCAACAAATCACAAAACACAGGATAAGTAATTGTTTACAAACAAAACTACATCGTAACGTAAGGCACTCGCGCGTTTAAAAATGGAACGCACAGCCGTACAGCCGGCTGTCGATTCATGAATGGAAATGAAATGAAGTTAGTTGGAAAAGTAAAGTTTGTTATGCCTCCCTCGCTCGCTGCCTTCCCTTCCTCAATGTCAAATTCTCCAGCCTCTCGTGCTATCTCGTTCCTACCTGTAGGAGTCTTAAATAAAATCAGGGACACCTTTTTAACCGACATCGAAAAAAGGAAGAGGTAACCAGATCCGGATCTTTTTAAGTATGTTCCCCAGTTACTCGAACACGGTTTTAGGCAGTAAATCTATAAAACCTACTTTAAAGTATGGAGGTTTAGAGCATAGATTTTTGACCTACAAGTAAGTAAACAAAGTTTTTGGTAAAGTTTTGTAATTAATTTGTTTTTATTAATCTTTTTATTCATAGTATTCATTGTTCCTTCAAACTGCAGTAAAAAGGACCATGGTTTCAAGTACTAAGTATTGTAACTATTTTAACTAAGATACATAAACGAAACAAGAGCTTAAAAATAGTAGGTACACATTGTAAATCGAATCGAAGATTACCCAGTCAGTATATCACAAACGTAATATCTCAGAGTATCTCATAATGGTCTGTGATGACAACGCGCCCATGACACTTTTTGTGTTGCTTATGTTTATAGCATTGTTTAACATCCACTGGTTGTCGTTCTTAAGGTAATTAAATTCATGTCTAAGAAGG
The DNA here is from genome assembly GCA_949316135.1 of Choreutis nemorana. NCBI lineage: Eukaryota > Metazoa > Arthropoda > Insecta > Lepidoptera > Choreutidae > Choreutis > Choreutis nemorana. The sequence continues at coordinate 4,346,483 of OX438620.1, read as the reverse complement.
AATGGTATTTTAATTATTTAGTTTTAATATTTAAACACATTTCTTCTATCCATCATTCTTATAACCTAATATTCCTAGTTAGTTAAGTAGCAAGAAATCAAACTTTAACTATAGCAAACGCCGCTCTATTCGCGGAAGTGGTTTAATATTCAATTAACTTATGTATTTATCTCACTCGTATCAACTCGGTGGTCATATAGTTACGTTATTTTAAATTAAAATATCCAATCCACTATACTTCATCTTTGGTGAATGTTACCATATGTAAAAAAACACGTGCATTTGAAAAACAGAAAATGTCAATACAGAATTAATTCCAAACAAAAATACGTATAATAAATATACGGTCAGTCAAACAAATTAAACAGATTTTTTAAAAGAACTTTACAAATTAAAACCTTGCCGAACATGTTTAAAAACTTGAAAGCGACTGGCGACTGCTTTCACCAATGAGGCGACAGCATTGCTGTGACGTCACTTTCTTAGCATTGATTTCTAACAACATGGCGATCTTTTAATCAGTTGATATGTGTCGTTGTCATTATCCGTTTTTTGTACTTCAATAATAATAAAACAGATGTTATGAACCCATTTTATTAGTGAAATATAAGTTCCTTTTATAGATGATAATTGTTAACTAGATCTAAGAACACAATTTACTTCAAATATAAATTTTGATGTAAGTACTTGTTGGATAACTTATTACTCGCCGATCTAATTTAATTGCATATTGTTTAGTTGTTATTATTCACGGTACTTGTAATTGGATTCAATCTTTTCCTCTTTACGACACTAAATTGCTGATAAAATTTCAGAGTGCCGTAAGTTTTCAAAAGAAAAGAAGTCAGACTAAAAGAAGTTGAAAATTATTTTCCGGATGTAAATACTATGCCGCGACGTGGTACAGAGCTGGTGCAGGTCCCTGAGCCTCCAAAGAAGAAGGTCAAGGCGTTACTGGAGGAACTCCCAAGCCTGGACGTGAGTTTTTGTGATGACGAAGCCCTGCCACCTGGTATTATTTTTTCGGATGTCCAACAAAAGAAATGGCGTTTGGGAAAACCTATAGGTAAGATTGTAAAGTCTTATAATAACAGTATTATCCTTAGCTATGATATTTCATTGTCAAGAGTGAATTTTTTCTTCAAATGTTTATGTAGAAACATAATTTAAGTTTGATTTAAAAACACTATAAAAGATTCTATTTATGTAATCAATATTACAGGTAGAGGTAGTTTTGGCCGTATCTACTTAACATCAGATGAAGTTGACAAGGATGTTACGAAACTCAATGCAAGATATGTAGTGAAAATTGAGCCGCATAGTAATGGACCTCTCTTTGTTGAAATACATTGTCTGATCAAAGTTGCTCAAGTTGTCAAAGGTAAGATAATACCTTTATTTTTTATTTTTCATGATTGCCTTCAAATTCAGAAAAAATACTTTGTAATAGTTAAAATAATAAAGAAAGTTGTAATGAAATTATATGAGTAAATAATATGAGTTGTCTTGATGTAACTATAACTGACTAATTCTGACTATTAAATAATAATAAGCTCATCACAACACATATTAACTTGGCCCTGCAGTTAGATTGTAGAATCTTGTGTCACAGGAGCTAAGCAATGATATGATATAAACAATATAATAATATTACATCCAAGACCAGTAAGTTGAATAATGTATCTTTCAAATAACATAAACTTTTACTACCCTCACCGGGATTGGAAATTGTATCCTCGGGATCAGGATTGGAAATTTGGTACCTGTTGCATAGCAGTCAGCTGTGACATCACTACACCATAGACAAATAAAGATAAGAACTAACAGGCTATAAACAATAGTATAGAATTTTTCAGTATAAAAGTTCTTGCCTCCACTGTCTGTCCAACTGTCAGTCTGTCTTGCAATCTTCAAAGAATGTCTCTTTTTCTGTTTCCACAATAATAACTAATATTTAAACATTAAAAAAGTATGGGAGCTGTTATACAAGAAACATGATTGTTTGACAGTTTTTACATGTTCTTGTTTCTTGTACGTAATAATCTAAGAAGAACAATGTTTAATCTTATAAAATGGTATAGAACCCATCAAGTGTGAGTTCAATTCACACTTGACCGGATTTTAAATAATAATATTTGAATGCCCAATTGCTGTGCTGTAATAATAATGAAATGGTTAGTAAAGTTATGAGACAGTATAATAATTTGTAAAAAAATGTTATTTACAAAGTCAGCAGCCATATGTGTCCTTCAATTTACCAACTGTAGTCTCAAGGTTACCAGTTAAATTAAATGTTCAATAACAAATACAGGAAATGTGATAACATTTGTATTGTTTTATGCAATTGGTTGTAAATTTAAAGAAGTAGCTTAAATTTTTCAATTTCACATTTTGAATAAAATTATTACAACTAAAATAATCATAGTTTTTGTACTAATTTGATTTAAAATGAGTAAACAAAAATAGTTAAGAAAATATAAATATTTAAAAATTATTTTAAATTTTCAAAATTTTTGAAATAATTAAGTATTTTTATGATTTCAGTCAGAGATCACAGACTTCACAACAAGCAAAAATGTCTGGGAATGCCAATCTACATAGCCAGCGGTTCATTTGTAGATGAAACTACCGGAACAAAATACAGATTCCTAGTCCTACCTCGATATGACATAGATCTACAAAAAATCATCTCTAGAACAAGAGTGTTAGATTTAAAAAACGTCTTAGTACTGGCTGTACAAATTTTAGAAGTACTTGAATATTTACACAACGAAGGTTACACACATTCGGATATTAAAAGTTCAAATCTCATGCTTGGATTTGACGGTTCCAAAATTGGTAAACAACCAACGATAAAACCTTCTTTGTCATTTCAAAAGGAAACTAAAGAGGTTGCGGTCTTAGCCGGAAAACATAGAAGAGTTAAAAGTGGAAGAGCAAGGAATTCAAACTATTATGATGATGAGGATTTTATAGTAAGAGACTACAAGAGTCCTACGGTTGAACCTAAGAGTGAGAGTGAGAAAAAGTTACTCACAGTTAAGAATAAGCTACGTAAGATGTTGTCAAATAAAGAAAGCAGGACATTACATAGACACCATGCTTTTAATCTGAGACAGTTGTCAAACTATGTGAATTATGAAGACTTAAACAGCTCTGTATGTTCAGACCAATCATACCAGAAGTTGCTCGACGATTTTGGAAACAAACCTTTCATTCTTACATCTGAAGAGTTTACAGAGGACATGAAACGAAGGAATAAAGTTAAATATGAGACTGAAAATGAGATTGATGATGTTTATAAGGAAGCAGTGCAATCGCAAAGCAATGGGCAGATTTATTTGTTAGATTACGGCCTGGCTTCTAAGTTTATTGACTCAGAAGGTAAGCATAAGGAATTTGGAATGGATGCAAGGAAAGCCCATGATGGCACCTTAGAGTACAGTTCTAGAGATTCGCATATTGGAGCTCATTCACGTAGATCGGATCTCGAAACTCTTGGCTACAACCTTCTTGATTGGCTGACTGGCACATTGCCCTGGAAAACCACAGAGGTTTTAGCCGAACCTGACTTAGTTCACGCCATAAAAACGAAATACATGAGCGACGTTAAATCCCTTCTTAAAACTTGCTTCAAAACAGAGTTTTATCCCCAGTTTATGGAGAAATACTTTGAGTATGTCACTAGTTTAGATTTCACTGAAAAACCTGATTATGATTACTGTAGAGGTTTATTTAGAAATGAGATTGTAAAGAATGAGTTTGTACGAGAAAAAGAGATCTGTTTGAATTTCATTGAACCGCCGATGTCGCCAGTAAGTCGAAATAAGTTCCTATCAAAAAGATTCGGCAGGAAAAATACTCCTTCAGATTTCTTATCGAGAAGTGGAATCAAGAAGAGTTACGAACGCGAAAACGTCTGCTCTCTCGAGAACGATTTGAAATTAGAACTGTTAAAGCAGACTTTAAATCTATCTAGCGACGGCGTAAGAAAGCCTTGTTCGTCGAGAAACTTCTTCATATCTGACGCTGATTTAGTTGCTAGACTGAAGAAATCCTTGATGCCGCATGACGTTTTAGGCAAAAAGTTGTCGCCGAAAAATTTGCGATCTAAAAAGAGAATCGTTCAGAAACGCAAAGGGAGGAGAACTCATAGGAACAGCATCGGCAAGTTCGGAAATTTCATGGGATCCGCTCGGCAGTTTACGTGGGCCGAAATACTAGCTGGCAATCCGGAAGACATAATCCGCAAAGAACGGAATATCGCCCAAAGTAACATAGATGATGATGACGAAGAAAACTGCAAGTACAGAATAAGAAAGATATCAGATTCTTCCTCAGAAAATAATGTGGATTCAAATCTACAGTCTCCTCTTATGCAAAAAGACTACTTACAAGGTCTTAACCCGACTTACGCTATGAAGGAAGTACTCGCGAACTTCAGAAAGAAACTCACAACTAAAAGTACCAAACCTGATACTGATTCTACAGAGATTTACGAGAATTTCACACCAGAAATGATAAGAATTCACAAAATAAAAATAAAAAGGGAGGAAAAAGAAAAACAGGAGGCGTTAAACAAAGAAAAGGCGGAGAAAACCTTAGCTCTAATTAATACACGATGCACACGGTCAATGCGAACGAAAACTGTTAAAAAACCACAACCAACTTCTAGAGTTACGCGCCAAAAGACGACAAGTGTAGATGAAAAAGAAACAAAAGTTCCAGAAATTAGTAAAGTAAGGAAAAGTAATAGAACAAAAACTAAGCGTAGTGATACTGCTGTAAATAAGAAGGAAGTGAAGATAATCGAGGAACCAGTTGTAGAGGCGAAAACTCCTGTCAAAAGTATGTTTACATTACTTCAAATCTAATTTGTTTATCTCAAATTTTGACATCATTTATATTTATCAATATTATAGAGAGGTAAAGTTTGTATGTAGGAGATAATCTTCGTAACGGCTGTTAGATTTCCAAAGCCGATTTAAAAATTCTTTCATCAAAATTTTGCAAGGATTTAGCATGGACATACACTACATTTAATTCAAAAAGTGAGTTTAACTTGTCAGCAAAAGCTAGCTGGTTTAAAAGTTAAATATTTACCTTTGATTTGTACAAACAACCTCTTATTGTGTTATCCAATATGAATTCCCTAATTCAAATCTAAACTGACAACAAATAGCCATCATCTTCTATAAAAATACTACCGGAATCGTAATGTGCACTTTTCAAAATGAGCACTTGTTTCAAAATATAAATTTCGCTCATTTTGCGAAATGCAGGTTAGTGGCGCTATTGTGAAATGCACCTTAATTTTGAGAAGTGTGTCAGACCCCTATAATCTACTTGTCATCATTATCACTGCTAACATTATTAGTTACTGTTTTTTTTCTGAGCTTATCAGTAACCAGAAATGTTGGTAGTCAGCATAAGAAATTCGGGAAGATTTTCAATCATTTAAATTTGTTTCAGAGGCGACAAAACCCCGCAAAGTATCTGTACCGGTGAACAGGCGCAGACTGAGAAGTAGCAAGAGACGTTAACTAAACATAACTCTTTAATAATTAAAAATAAAGACTACACAGCAAAATTATTTCACAAATTCCCGATGAAGTTTCTGCTTAATGGTGATATGAAACGGTACTAATATGCCCTATAACTTCTCTTAAATGTTCTGCCGCCAGTCATTCTGTTAACTAGCTGTATCATTCAACTTTTATCGTTGGATTCCTATGTGTAATAATTTTGCTGGAAGTATTATTTGATTGACAAAAAAAATCTCATATTCAATTAGTTTCTGCAACCCACCTTATAAATTGAATCATTCTTACTATAGTTATTCAATCTATTTGTAGACAAAGATTTTTTACTTGACTAGGATAATTTTTATGCCATTTTTCTTTCATAGATCAATATAAAAACTTTAAAATAAATGAATAAGTAAAATATAGTCATAAGTCCTACAGGACAGAACTGTGATTTTATTGAAAACTGATTTGTTTTTTTATAAAGGGCATCGTAACATATTGCTTGTAAGATTCCCTTTTATTAGAATGACCTAATGTCAATAATATTTCAGAATCATCATCAGCATAAAAATAGTATGATTTCTTTTTTCTGTAAGATGTCAAATTTAATGTTGTGATGTAAAAATATAATTATTTTTCAAGTGAAAGTCTTTCTGAACTCGAACTAACTCGACTAAAATTAATAATATTCCTAAAGGCAGATGTTGGTTTACAATTCCTTTGCATTTAGTAAATTATTATAAGAATATTAAAAATTTGTAGTCATACCTTTATCTGCCGGTTTGTAAATGTCAAGTGATCTTTGAATTTTCGGTGAATAAAAAAATTGTTTAAATTTGTTTTTTTATTTTTAACTTCAATAACTTGATTTTATTCAAACAAAAAAAAAGTTTATTTCAGCAAACTCGATTGTATTGCTATTAATTTTAATCCTTGAAATTAATGTTTCCCGTTTGTTTATAGAGTGCGAACTATTCTTGCGATTATGGCCAATTTACATTAAATATCGGGTGTAAACCGATTGAACAGTGGCGAGTAAACAGTCACTTGTGTGGTGCTCGCCACTTGCCACTACACTTGAACTCGTTACACGCCACTTGGTATAAATCGGAATCTATGCGCATAGGGTTGTTCCGATATACACTGCGACCACTGTAAGCTATGACGTCAATTCGGCATACTGCGAAGCTGTTCCTTTATAGTCATAGTACACTGGTTATTATTTAAAACAAAACGCAGCGCAATATGCTGTGGAACTCCGTTTTCGACTCCTTTTTCAAATGAATATATTGTAAGTTAGTTTTTTTTATTGCCATTATTATATTCACAGCCACAAACACTTATTTATTTATGAATAATTTAGTATTCTTCCAGTCAAAACTATTGTTTATACTGATCACGGTGATCAAAGCACTGCGAGCACCTTACCTCGAAAACGGCAGTGATTGCAATGGAAATTTGGCGGAAATTCATGACATCATATATTACCCTAGGGCACTGTGGAAGTATACTGTCAGTCTATAAAGGAACGAATTTTAGCGCAGTACTCGCGAAATTGAAATTTCAGTGTTCACGTGAAAAAACGTCAATCTAAGTCAAAGGACACGTCTGACAATTAAAATTTGTAAAATATAACCGATATCTAGCAGTTTCGAGATAAATAATCAGGGAGCCAAATATACCTTAGATCAATTGCATGAAACGTTGACTTTATCGATAATTCAGTGATAATCAACAATTATGGCAACTCTGATCTATTTGACATTGACAGTAAACCAGTCTTCTTACGTCACGAGCAGGCTTGATCTCTTCAATTCAACTCATGAATTAATTTAAAAGAAATACTTGTCCGCTACAGTGTTAGCGACAAGTTTTAAATAGGATTGACGATAATTAACTAATTTCCTTGACCATTCATGCGTTAGTTAGGTTATTGTATAAGATATAACCTAAAAATACTTTCGAAACTTACTTTGTAAATAAACTTTGAATTTTGTTTTAATAAGATGGAAAGTGGAAGTAATAATGTTATTCGTGTTGGATCAAGAAAAAGTGAGGTTTGTAAATAGTCTTGTATTTCAGTATCGAAATTTAACTTTGCCTGACTTTAGATACATATTGATAATTTAAGATTTCTAATAAGAACACTTATCTTTTATCTGTTTCAGCTAGCACTGATACAAACGAATTTCGTAATAGACACGTTAAAGAAAACGAACCCTGATAAGGAATTTAAAATAAGTATGTATTTGAATTTATAAGGTATTAATCCAAAACTGACCTTATTAATGCAACTAGATACTTCTTAAAATTAAGAACTCTTTCATTATTAAAAAAATGTTTTTCATGCTGATCAATAGGCAATAAACATGAGCAATCTTAAAAATCACATAGAAATTATGAAGCTACGTCACTAAAATTTGAAAAACAACTGGAGCAGTAATTTCGGTATACTGAAAACTGCAGTAAATATCCTTGTAATTTATTTGTGAGTAATTCTGCAACTCCATGAGAGATATTAAACCAAGTTCTTGCCTATCACTTTTTAACCAGGTTCTAAAAAAATAAATTAAAAAGAAGTATACAATACAAACACTTCCTTTTTATTATGTATTTTGAGGTAATTTATAAAATTAAAGAAAATAATAGCAATGTATAATTTTAATAATATAATTGTAAATGATTCCTTCCCCAGTTACCATGACAACGCTCGGAGATAGAATACTTAATGTATCACTGCCAAAAATAGGAGAAAAATCTCTTTTCACAAAAGACTTGGAGGATGCTTTGAGGAATGATTCCGTAGACTTTGTTGTTCATTCCTTGAAGGACTTACCCACTTGTCTACCCGATGGATTAGCTATTGGCGCTGTTTTTGAAAGGTAATACAGGTAATAAAGGTAAACATCTTGGTTTTTATGATTTTTACTATCTGGCCTCAGCATTGCCAGTTTAAAAATTTATAATTAACATAGTCTAAGTCAAACTATTTAATTCAAGTTTGCTTTGAAATTACTTATTTTTAGTAGCCTAAATTATTTTAAACTAACCACTTGTTAGAATCTATGGAGTAGAATCAATTTTGTTGGTAATGACACTACAAATTTTCAACAATCCATTGAAATTGGTTGAGTAGCTTCAATGATAACTGTGTAATATTTTTTAAGAACATAAATTATGACTAGAACATTCTCAATCTTAAGTTATTCTGAAAGATATATACAATGGTTGTTAAACAATATACTCTTTAAACATTAAGGTAACATTGGCTTGAAGATTGTATTGCTTATCTGCACATAAAATTAAATTAATATTTTGTAAAACTATTAGTTTGATCAGGTGTTAGTTACTAATAACATTTAACTAAAATTATGTTGTTTTAAATTCTCATATATGGCTCATATATGGTTGACGATAAAATAAATGAGTAGATAATATAAAATTTAATTAAGATTCAATTTAAATGTTTTGATAATTTTTTATCAAGTTTTCTAATTGAGGAGGTGAAGAACAAAACCTCACTTTTCCACTTTTTGTAATATTGAAGAAAACAGTAAAATGTAAATAACTAACTGACTTCGACATCTGCATTTTGGTTTAATTGTGTCATATTATGCTAGAGTTACAGTCAATCTGATGTACCAAATGGCTGATAAAAATGATAAGAATCTTGGCTAATATTTTGAAATGAAATTTGGAAATGTGAGGTTTTGATTAAATATTTTTGGAAAAGTGTGGTTTTGATCAAGACTAGTGGAAAAGCGAGGTTTTGATATTTACCAAAAAAAAGGTGTGGTTTTGAAAACGACTGAAAAGATAACCTTACTTTTAAAAATATATTTTTGTACTCCTTACTGTATGAGCATACACATCCTTATTTTAATAATCACAATCATTAATCATCAAATTAATATAATTAGCCTTATGACAAAATCATTCATCACTTTAACCACCACCAATATCAGTATCTAAATCCTAATAATATTAGTATCAGGTTCAAGACAATCACAATCTTCATCTTCACTGACATCTCCGGCATCTCCAACTTCTATCATATGTGAAAAATTATTATCCAAGATACCAACATACCATTGAAGCTCTTCAATATCCTTCCACTTATCTCCAAATTGTTTTACCAATAAATTGTCAATGTCTTTCTTTTTAGCATCTGCTATGTACCGTCCCAGAGATTGTAGTTGTAGCAGTTTAGGATGATTTTTACCTTTTTTACTCCGGTGTCGTTGTCAGTCTCATATTTAAATGTTTCAAATAATTTGGTCAAGTAAACTATTTTTTGCCCAGCTCGAATTTCTTTTAATTCTTTATAAATGCGTATTCTTTTTAAATTTCTGGTTTCAGGTACTTTTTTGTAGTCCTTGCATAATTGTTTCAAATCATATAACTTCCAGTCTTTTTCATGTTTTTATGAGGTTTTGATGAAGTCTTAATGATACCGCTAAATTGTACTCCAATAAAGTGAGCTTTTGAAAAGTATTGAAGGAGACTGTTTTTTTTCTCGTCTAAAGTGTGGTTTTGTTCTAAACTCTCTATTTGAAATGATTTTTTTAATAAGAAAAGATGTGTTTTAGATAAGGTTTTACTTATTTGCTTTAATGAATTCAACATTTTTTTGCACATAGACTAAAAAAAAATATTTAAAACAAAAATGGAAAAGTGAGGTTTTGTTCTATGTGTATATAGATAAAATAATATTCAAAGAACATAATATATTTTTCAGAGAAGATCCCAGAGATGCATTGGTTCTTAGAGAAGAATTGAAAGATGAAACATTAGCCACTCTACCAGCGGGGTCTGTTATCGGTAAATATTATAATATAATAAATTTTTAAGATTTGTTTAAAATTTAACACATAAAAAGACACAATTTTAAGTTTTTACTTTTTACAACGAGCACACTGTTGAAAATAATAATAAGGATTAAACCTGTTTTAAAGATGAAAACAAGTTCAAGTTTCATTTTGTCTGAAGATTGCTTTTTGACATATTATGATACTGACAATAGCACCTTATAGATATATACATAAATAATACCTCCAGGTACATCATCTCTTCGTCGCACGGCGCAGCTTCGAGGCAAACATCCACATCTATCTATAGTAGATGTTAGAGGTAACCTCAACACCAGGCTGAGGAAACTGGACGCTGATAGCAAGGAGTACAGCGCATTACTACTGGCCAACGCCGGCCTGCAGAGAATGGGATGGGGTGGCAGAGTTAACAAGGTAACTATTTATTTGTAGTGACACCTGTCTCATAAGGTTACTGTACCTGATTTTGTCTTGGTATTAACTTGAATTTGAATTTAAGCATCAATAAACAACAAAGCAAGGTTCATTGGACAGCTAGTTTAACTCTCATTAGACATAACAATTTACTATTAAAAAAATATAATTGTTTTTTATTTCTAAGGTACTACCATGCGCCGAGATGAAATACGCAGTTGGTCAGGGTGCGTTGGCTGTAGAGTGTAGAGCTGACAATGAACTCATACTAAACATGCTGTCACCATACAACCATGCAGAGACGTACTGTCGAGTGTTGGCTGAGAGGAGCTTTTTAAGGACCTTAGGTAATGATTTTATATTTTATTAAAAAAGGAAATTTACAGCTTAAAAACCATGCCATGCAAACCATGCCAGGCAATTGACCTCTTTTGGACATAATACTGTTTTTAAGTTGTACAGCATACAGATTGATATTGAACTTGTAATGTATGGCTTGATGTAACTATGTGAACTTGAAGTTATTCTGACATTTTTAATAGAAAAGACTTAATATTTTTGGTATACTGGATTGTTTAAAGGAGACTGTTTGCTAGGGATCCCAGATTAATAATTTTGTTTTCGTCAACTCTAATGTTGATGTAACAATGCGTTGAACTTACGTGTGTACGTGTACACGGCAAGCGATATCATCGTTAAATCAATGTATATCAAGTTAATATTAGTAGACACAACAATGAATCTTTGTTTTTAGGCGGCGGTTGCAGCGCCCCTGTCGGCGTTTCAACATCACTAAAACCATTCAACGACCAATTCAAACTATCAATCACTGGCGCCGTCTGGAGTTTGGACGGGAAAACTAAAATAGACCATAACATAGAAAACACGTTCGCACAGATTAAAAAAACAACAAAACACAAGCTTAGTCCCACCGAAGAGAACGAAAACAAAAAGCAACGAACTGAAACTGACAATTCAACTGCCGTTACGGAACCGTACAATCCTATTGAAGCTTTAAACAAACGGATTTCCGAACGAGCGGGTAATTTAAACTGCGTTGATACAAGAACAGTTGAAGAGATTCAAGAGTTACGAGAAGTAAGATTGTTTTGCGGTTTGACTGCGAACAGAAACATTCCAACCGAAGTAATAATAAAATGCGAGAATTTAGGCAAAGAACTCGCTGATAAACTTATCGAAAAAGGCGCTTTAGAAGTCATGAAGGTGACACAAGACTTAATCAGAAGTTCCATTGTGAATAAATCATGATTTCTAGCTATTTTATTTTACCACTTAATTACTTTGTTCTTTGATTATTGTATGGTAATAGGGACAGTTGTAGAAAAAATATGTTGTTACCTAAGTTCTTACAGGCGCCCCATCTCATGGAGACTATTCAGCTGTTGTGATTGAGAAGTGTACTTATAAATAGTTCTAGTGTGGCCTTTACTGCGGGAACTCGAGGTTATGCACACTGAAACAATGTGTAATTACACTGACTAAACAAACCAGTGAAATGGTCTTGTTGAGATGGAAAGACTGTGTTAAGGAACATACTTGAATACATAATAGGTATATAGTTTCTTATCAGGCAAGAAGTGATCAACTTCTCTGAACAGTCATTGGACATTATTTATTTATTGTATTTTAATTAAAACTGAATATTAAACCTATACTGTTAAATATATTTTTATTTAGATTTCTTGTTTATTTAGTATTTAGGTATTGTATTTTAAATTCTGTACTACTTAGCTATTCCATTGAAATACCCTTAAAAACATATATATATTTCAAGGTGAAATTTACTACTGACTTTCACACACGAAATTTCATTAAAATGTTTTGGAAAGTTTTTTATAATATTAGGATATTTGTACCAGAACAAGACTTTATACTGCCGTAATGAAGTAGGTGTTTATGTATATGTTCTAATGTTGTGTTATATACTTGTGAATAGTTATGTAAAGTTATGACATTTTACAGATTTTAAAGTACTTATTATGTTGATTATACAAATTGTTGTACATTTTATTTTCCTGTTAATAAAAGGTTTAAGAAACGGGATTCTTACTATTATTGCATCAAACGGGTATATTATTGATAAATAAACTTTAATTCTTTTTTTTTTTTTACTTTCCAATTGGTATATTAATCATTTTTAGGATTTTTAGAGGTAGGATTAAAACAATGGTATTGTACAATACTTTTATTTCACAATAAATCTCAATCAAAACTCTCAAGCATCATACGCATTTTTTTGAACATAATAACAAACTAAACAACTAAATATACCTACTTTAATTTACTTTTGCTAGTTGAAAAGGCTGTAGTGTTGAAGTTCACAGCCAATACTTGAATACTTCAATATCCATATATTAATTTAGGTACATAATTTTCATTTATTGTGGAATAATTTGTAACTAGAAATATAATGATTAAGCCGTCCAGTTAAATTGTATTACTCTATCTTTAGCAACCATTGCTATAGAAAATAATGACTTGTATTTTGAATTTTAAGTTATTCATCTTGTAAAATTATTATTTTAAGAACTTAAGAACAAACCAAGGAAAGTTACCTCTAACAAATAAGTTTAAAATTAAATAAGGTTAAGAAGTTGAATAAAGTGACAATTTTAAACTGTGGATGGAGGAAGATTTATAAGAAAAATAATCTTCAAAATTATAAAAACAATAATATTAAAAGCAATACAAAATTAAGTGCACTTTCAAAAAAAAGAAACAAACTTAGATTCAAATAATTATGAGCTTGGTACTGTTTATTTCGTCACCATATTACAGACAAGAAATAATTAGGAAATTATTGCAGAATTTTGGATAACTATTAATAAACAAATCCAAGTCATACTAATTTAACAAAGCTTAAATATCAATTGTATCCTTTCTCATACAATGTATATTTATACTTTCCAGGAAACTTAGGACTGCAAGAATTTAAAATAACGTAAATCCACACATTGTGATAGGTGAGGCTAAATCTAATTGGTTAGAATAAGGTTGAAACATGTTTATTCGACATCCTCATCTTGCATCCCGTTGCCGCTGGCCTTCATTGAGGCGCGGAGTCTCTCAGATACTTCTGGAAGCTTCTTCAGAAGCAGGTGGAAGATCGGAGCGGGCATCGTCTGTTGCAGCACCTGGGATCAAAATTTATAGTTTTAGAAAAATATTCTAATCGTTTTCACAACGTGTGTTTGTAAGTATATAGTCGTATTTGTTACAACAATATTAATAAAGCAAGTTTATGAGAATCTAAAGCATGTGTAAATGCATAAATTATAAATTGACGACCTTGGTGGTGCAGTGGTGTAAACAGCTGACTGTTACGCTAGAGGTTCCGGGTTCGAATCCCCACGGGGGTGGAATTTTGTGTTATTTGCAAAACGCATGATTTAGCTTGCCGGTCTTGGATGTTGTATTCTTATCTGTTTAGTTTGTACCATATCGTTGTTTAGTGCCTGCGACACACGATTATCTTAGTGTAGGGCTGAGCCGATGTTTATGTTGTGATGTGGTTATTATTATTATTATAAATAAACTATTTATAAGTAACAATCCGATACTACATAGTATATTTTTGATACCATAAAAACAAATAATGTTTCTCTCTTTTAGCTGGATCTTTCTTCACACCATTACAGCATTTATTTATGCAAAAGAAATCAGTGCCAGGTTTATCGCTTATTTATGCAGCATTTCCCTCATGAATGTAACAAAGTGTTGAGAAATATTTACACACAAACAAAAACTATAACTTCATGCATGAAGTGACTCTGTCATTGATTGATTTACAGATGAAATGTTAACAGTTTCACTGCAACATCATTGAGCACATATACACTGATAAATGGCGTGATAAGGAATAATTACACAATTTTAAAAATATAGTGTTTAATGTGGAGATTATTATGTACTAGACCCGTCTTAGTTTCGCTCCATGAACTTTTATCCTTTAATTTTTTGTTTGTTAACAGTTAAAACTGTTTAATTTAAAAAATTGTATGAGTACATGAAAATGAGTATTTGAAGATTTTCACCTTTTTAGAATAAGAAATTTCTCTGCCTGTGAGTTGACTGTCAGTCAGAGCAAACAGTTTTTATCAGTATATAGAAGTCACTGTTAGAATTTCATATATCTTTTCTAATTTTTCTTTTAAAGAAAAACATTAGTATGTCTTAATAAATCTGTCTGAAGTAAACATAAGATATAATAAGTATACATTTACTTTACATTAATTATATATTTAGACTGAAGCAAACACGTAAATTAGTAACCTAACAACATAAACATGGACATTTTTCTTATGGGCTTATATGGGATTTTGTCAGCCAGTTAGTGACATTGCCAGTCTTAATAACTGATCTGTCTTTTTAGAGTGTTGACTATTTGTGTAATTAACTCACACTGAGCAGTTGCTGTGTCTGTCCGCAGACCGCCACAGCCTGACCAAGGTGCTCCACACCGGCTTCAAGATCACCAGCAGCTAACAGCTCCTCACCCAGTTGGATCTACAAACACATACATTTAAACCAACCTGTAATCAACTCTTTATTAATAAGACTAACGTTCATTGTCAATAACACTGAGTTACTATTTAAGGAGTAATTGGGAAATGGGTATTTAATAGTATTTTATATCCATGATTTCCGTATAGCCAGAATGAAATAACAGTTTTGTAACTTAGTGCGTAATTATTCTAATAGGGATGATGACCCAGTAACATATAATTTACCAGTAACATATAATAGGGATGATGACCCAGTAACATATAATTTTAAGATATCAATATCATAACAGAAGACTTTATAAAGAGTAAGAAAAAAATGTGATTTTAAAATCCATTAAAAGTTTAATTAATAGTCAGTGAGAAATCTATGAATCAAGTATTGACAGGGATTTGAAAGTATCTCAATTGATATAGCAGTCATCACCATTTTTTAATGTATTTGATATGTTTAAATGGTATGACAGTAACAGGAGATTTGTATTAGTGAAATAATTAAACATTAAGATATGTTTGTTAACATAAAAGGTTATTTTAAAAATCTCAGAACTAAGCTATATATTTTTTTATGTATTTTTAAAATTTTGTGCTACGGACCTGAAATTATTTTTTTTCAATTTGTTTTTTTTCTCTTTCACTTTTATTAATTCAGATAATATAACTTATTTTTTTTATTTATGACATCCATTTCTTGTTCTTGTTGATTCATTACCTGTTGCAAGAAGAACCTCTGCATAGCTTCATGGTCATTCTGATCTGGGAGATGTCCACCAATGGTGTGAGAGGTCATAGTCTTGTTAGCATTCTGTCTACCTGTACACAGATATAAAAATCAGCTTTTTAAAAAAATATCTTTTAGTCTACTGGCACTTGCCCATGACTTAGTCCACAAAAAAATATTTATTCTATTCAGTTCTTATGAGAACAGCATTTTTTTTTTTTTTAGCTTTTTCATATGATGGAAATTAAAACATGAGAAAGTTTTTATATACTATAGGAGGGAAAGGGTCAGGCGATAACAAGCCCTGTGGACATCTGCAGGTGTTTTAATTTTGCTATTCTGTTTTAATGTTTTTAATTGATTTATTATAAATTTTTATTTTACAAAAAATGTGTGATGGTAGGTAATAATATTCCTTCTAATATTAACACAAAAATGACAAGCATAGGTAAAACATTCGTATTTAGGTACTGATTTTAAATAATATATTTAATTGATTGACGCCCAGTGGATCATTTGAAATACTTGTCACCTATTTGGCAAGCATCTCATTCTCAAGTCTGTTATAGCATTTACAGTGTGATTTGAAATGTCATTGCTTTACAAAGTCAAACAGCTAAGATAACAATGAATGAGCCTAAAGATATTTTGCTCTATCAAAAGATTTATCTTCTTTGATCAAAGTAATTTGAATAATTTTTCCCTATATTTTGAGGTTATACGCTCAAATCTCATGCAAAAATTGATACCTCATTTTTTAGACTAGTTATTTTTTATGTTACCGCTGAATTTTAAAGATTATGCTGATTTATTAATTATAAATGACTACTTACGTTGTCTCAACTTCTTTTTGAACAGTGGGTCTTTACGGCGTTGTTGATCAAAATACACACAATATCCAAGGAAAAGAGTTCCCGCAATCCCAGCTGCTATTCCTAAAGTTGCTCGAGATATTTCCATCATTTCAGACTATGTTTGGTAACTATAAATTATAACACCACCTTGATTGTGTTTAGAAAAAAAGCTTATCCACCATTGACTGACGGACGGGATGGGAAAAATATTATTTTATAAATGGCAGCACTTGCCCTAAGTAATTAAACTATTTATTTTTAGTTTTATTCTGATTTTTTTTTCATTTATTGGTGACTGGTTGGTTTTACTGAAACTAAATATTAAAATAATTTAATTTTTCATCTTAGAGAAATCAGTACAATGGTAATTTGCTTGCCAAGAAAAACGAAAAAAAAACATTTGTCAAAATTGCCATTATAAAAATTTGTCAGTTTGTACACAAGAATAAATTACTGATTTACTATCATTTTTTCCTGTAAAACAATTAAAAATAAATATATATGCCGGCGGACCCTTGCAAGAAATTTGCGTGTGAGATTCAGAAATGTCTTGTTGGTAAGTTCTTTCATAATAATTTCATAAAATAACCTCTCCGCCATCAGCCGACATGAACGGTCGCCATCTTTGCTTCAATCTTTCAATCGCCTCCACAAATTCGCGGGCGTTTCATCGCCGTTTTTCAATGTTTTGCTCAAAAAAATCGCTATTGTTTTTATCGAAAGCCAAGTAAAAAGTGTCCGGTGATCTGTGTAACAACAAAGTGTGAAGATGAGTTTCTTCGGGTTCGGACAAACCGCCGACATAGAAATAGTTTTCGACGATGCTGACAAGCGGAAGGTTGCCGAAGTCAAAACGGATGATTGTAAGAAGGAGAAATTACTGTTGTACTACGATGGGGAGACGGTTTCTGGCAGAGTGAACGTGACGTTGAGGAAGCCGGGGGTCAAGTTGGAGCATCAGGGTATTAAGGTGGAATTGATAGGTCAGATCGAGCTTTTCTACGACAGGGGTAACCACCATGAGTTCATATCGTTGGTCAAAGAGCTGGCACGACCGGGTGACTTGCTACAGCACACGTCATATCCATTTGAGTTCGCAAACGTTGAGAAACCCTATGAAGTGTACACTGGGGCTAATGTTAGACTGCGGTATTTCCTGCGGGCTACAATAGTTAAGAGATTGACTGATGTTGTCAAAGAAGTAGACATTGCTGTCCACACGCTCTGCAGCTACCCTGACGTACTAAACTCCATCAAAATGGAAGTAGGAATTGAAGACTGCCTCCACATAGAGTTTGAATACAACAAGTCCAAATATCACTTGAAAGATGTCATTGTAGGTAAAATCTACTTTTTACTTGTCCGTATCAAGATTAAGCATATGGAAATATCTATTATTAAAAGAGAAACAACTGGTTCTGGTCCTAATACATTTACAGAGAATGAAACAGTTGCTAAGTATGAGATTATGGATGGTGCTCCAGTCAGAGGTGAAAGCATTCCTATTAGAGTCTTTTTAGCTGGTTATGATCTAACACCAACAATGAGAGACATTAACAATAAGTTTTCAGTAAGGTATTTCTTAAATCTTGTACTCATGGATACTGAAGATAGGCGTTACTTTAAACAGCAGGAGGTTACCCTTTGGAGGAAGAGTGATAAATCTCGGCTGCCATTACATAATCCACACCATCCACAGACACAGCACCTCACACACTCAATCAGTCCTTCACAGAGGCAGTTGAATGCAACAAATGAAGAGAAATTGGGTAGAGGAGTTTCCCCCTCTTCACCTGATAATTTAAAAAGAGCTGTGTCACCTCTGATGGCTGATGGAGACAAGCTGAATGGGCCTGTCCAGATGGAGCAGGAAGTACCAGATGAAGTCACTAATAAGATGTTTAATGCACATATCCAAAACAACCACACTGATGAACCATTGGGAAAAAAAATATCTGAGAAACCGCAAGCAGACAAGATTGTGGTTGAAGAGAAAGTTCCCATAGTGGAAAATGTACAAGAACCAGAGCAACCTTTTGCTGAAAAACAACAAGTAATTGAGGAACCACAGACTATGGAAAAAACACAAGATACTGAAAACCCTCTGGTAACAAACAAACCGCAAGTTGTAGATAAACCTCAAATTTGTGAAAAACCAAATATCTCAGAAAAACCTGATGTATCAGAAAAACCTAAAATTTCAGAAAAACCACAAGTTTCAGAAAAACCAGACATTTCAGAGAAACCTCAAGTTCTAGAAAAACCTGTTAGTATCAAAGCAGATTCTCAATAGCCAACATATAACTGCTCGGTGGAAGTTGATGATATGAACAGTGTGTTTTCATACTTGAAAACAATAGTTTAAATAGATTGTACAAACTGGACAATGTAAAATATATCATTTGAAATGTTGCTGCTACTATTACGAATATTGCTTACTGTTTACTTATTTCTAAACAAAATAATGTTAACTAAAATCAACTAAAAAGACTCACCATTTATTAAAATACAAAAACTTCTATCATTCACATCTATTGTCTCTTTCCTTCTCATTTAGTTATGAAAGAGGTAAACATTTTTGTTTTTCTTTGTAATAAAACAAAATTTGTGCTTTTTTCAAGCAAGTGTTTTGATATAACACTGTAGGAAATGACTTATCTCATAATTTTATGTTATCTATTGCAATTCAAATTGTTTTGTATTATTATCAACTGTTAAAGGCACCATAGCTAATATTTTATTCATACATATGAAGTATATAATTTGTTTTAAAAATGATGTCATAGTCAAAAAGTTAAGTGAAGCATGAAGAAAATGAAAAAGAAATGGCATTGGTTTGTTCTGTACTTTATAAATGGCATATGATTAATATTGGTGTATAGACATGTACATTTTGTAAAGAAATTGAAAGATATGTTGGTAATGTAATGATTATGGGAATTTAAATAAATTAGGCCTTATAAAGCCTACGATTGGGCCTTACATTGGGTTAGTCCCTTTATATACTATGAATAAGCATTATGTTGTATGTATATTATAGCCTACTGTTTTCACTTAGTGTGATATGTATAAATGTTATAAATTCACTTTGTTTATTTTAGTAGTGGTGTTGGATCTATTAACTATTGGATTGTGTGCTTAGTTTCATCCACATAATCAGTTAGGTATATTAATTAGTTATCATTAATGAAGTGAAAGGTTTAAAAGCACTTTAAATAATATATTATTTTAATTCGGATGTAGATATAAAAATGTTACATAACATTTCAAAACAATTGGTAGTCATTCATAATCGTGTTTGCTAAGTTCAGTTATCTAAAACATAAAACGCTTGTTAAAAACTCAGATTAAATTACAACATTTTTAACAAGGTACTTTTAAATGAATGATCGTTAGGCTTTTTATTATTTTATTCATATTCATATAAAATATATAGTTACTTAAAAATGATCCATATTGAAAATATGTTATTCATTCATTCGTTTCCATGTCGTCTGTTCCATACGAAAATAACAATCGCTAATTATGTAACGTTGTCAATAAGAACGGGTTATTTTTAACATTCGGTACAATATTTTTGTAACATGTGAAATTACAAAAGCGGCAAACGGATACTCTTATTTTAATGAAACATCCGATGATAGATCAATTTGTTTCAATTTAACCACTGTAGAGCTTCGTATCAATTGACTACTATAGATAGAGGTTCACGTAATGTTAACATTGATACGTATTCAAACAGCGCCGACTCTGCAACAAGCACTAAAATAAGGATTCGAATCACGCTAACTGGAACATAGGATTTCTTAGAAAATTTTGCTTATGTAAACATTGCGTAAATGTACACTTTTATAAACATGCAGCGAAATGACTGACGCATCTAAATCATAGACATTTTTAAGGTTGCATGTAGTCAAATATACTTTTAGAAAGCTTAGCAGCTAAAATTTATACTTAATTCTAAAAAATAGTAGTTTGTTTCAATATTAAATATTTATTTGTCACACTTGCTATAGATATTTTCTTGTCATCTATAGAAACAAATCAATAAATTCAGCTACAACGAAGTGAAAAAAAAAACTTCGAGTCTTTAATAAAAAATAAAATATTTCAGAGAGACTATCGTCTGTGTAAAGTTTACTTTTAAATAAAAATGTATAATTACTATAAATGAAGAAATATAGCAATTTAGAATTGTAATGTTTTGTTGACTGTGGATTTAAACTGATTTAGCTTTTTACGAAAACAGCTTAAACCATTTATTTTTTTTACCTGGGGAAATCCTCATGGATCTCCTCCAGCCCGGGGGGACCGAAGGAGTATGTCGGACTCACGTAGTGCCTACCGACTAAAACCCCACGTTCTACCAACACCGTTAGCTATCAGAGAATTACGGGATAGAGGGAAGCCAAAGGAACCCTCAGACACCGCACTAAAAACAACTCAAACTTGTGTCAACGATAAAAATTGGATGCAAGTTAATAAAATAGATAGATTGAGTTCAATTTTCATAACCGTTTGATAAGATAAAATAGAACCCTCAATTCTAATCAGTCAAGCTGGATCCGTAGCTAAGCCGCTGTCTGCTTCATGTTTTAACAAATAACGTTTTACTTTAAATCCATTTTTTAATTAAAGTCTACAAGCTAAAACTACAGCTACAAATATAAATATAATAAGATTTTATAATATATTCATAAAACTGCTAATGCGATGTATGCTCCACCTACAAGTAGTGTGAATTGAAAGAGCAAGTCAATTTCAAACGTTATACTAATTTGCATATTTAGAACGAAAGTCATGGGTGAGCTTTGGTTAGGCAAGATTCAGTAATAGAATAGGAATTTGGATTGCATTCACCTATATCCACAGTCTCATCATTTTATCATAATATACGATCTTTGTTAGGAAAAAGTCCATATTATGTGAAACTTTATTCTGTTAATATATTTTCTTATTGAAATAATTATTTTAATTATTGTATAAAGAGTATCATTTCTTATTATAATTGAGATTAGGAGCGCATGTCGATTATATCATATTGTTAATAAAATATATGTATAAATTGCTGATTTTGGCTTTTAATTTATTAGTAAATATATACCTATGTACTGTTTACTAATTTTACTGGAAGGTTAAATTATTTTTTTAAGTTTGCAGTAAAACAAGATGTCTAGAAGCAAAAAGTCGCAAGCAACTACTAGTATTGTTGGATTTTACATTATAGAATTCAAACAGGGTGCAAACCTGGTAGGTAATGACTATCAGAACGCAATAACAAAATATAATAATAAAATAAATTATATCATCTACGAATAGAAATTATTGTTCGTGGGATATCATAGTGTAGGTATTCCCGGATTAATAAAAATAATCCTACTTATAGTTCGAACAATTATCTAATCATCTTTTGTTTGGTTTGGTTAACAAGTAATTGTGTGAGTTGTAATATCTACGCTACCGTATCGTGCAAGTTCAAACAGTCATTCATTTAACTTTCGCTTTTTATTTATTATTACCTACTTATTAATATAGATAAATTGTGGCCTTTTGACTTCGGAGGGGGGGAGGGGTTTCACTTATTTTCTTTCAAATACTATTATTAGACAACGCCTGTACTCAGAGGCTGTGGAAAGAAACGGCCTTAGTATAGAGCGAGAGGAGAAGCCATGTAGAAAAAAGCTTACTAGATGTGCACATCAGTTTCATAATGTCTTGTAAGGTAGGATAGGACTGAAAAGGATAAGATTTTCTTTAATATGAATAAAATAAAAGTTTATGAAAGGTAGGTATAGTATTCAGCGAATTCTGTCACCGGTTGACCGGTTGTGTTCTATGACCATAAGGTAAGTACCTTCAACTTTAAAGTCAACACTTAATAGACGTCTACATGGACAACGCATTGGAGGTGCTCTTAGCATTCTAAGACATCAAGAGCATCGTCGTATCCTACTTCTTATTTGCCAATGACATTGTAACATGCATGCTCCTCTCGTCACATCATGAGTCGTTCTTAACTCATAGTTGGTGGTTGTTACAGAGCACAACTTCCAGGAGGTGAGGTGTGCGCGCGTGTTCGAGAGCATGCGCCAGTGCTGCATCAAGTTCAAGAAGGGATCGTTTGTCTGCGACGGATACGACCTCGAGCCAAGGCAGTTTGCACCGGTCACTGATAGGCCGGATAGAAAGTAGCTTTGTAAGTCGCTCGTCCTTTTTCATGTACCTATCACCAGTAGGTCAAAATAAATCCGACATAACCCGTAAAACGAGATTCTTCCTCTCTTCGTCGCAGCACAGAAAAAAAGAGTATTTCGTTTCGCACCTCTCGTTCCTTAGTGTACCAGCTCTAGGACCATTTATAGGTATTTATTATTACTTAGCATCGGGTTCTCTCAGATCATTATTCTATGAATCATTCACATGGCAGATCATGAGTCATGGCAATGTTCCAAAGAACTATCAGATAATATTTGAATTTCTTTTTATTATTAAAAATATGTTAAATATAAAAAAAAGATATTTAACATAGTTATTTATCCTATTTTAAAGGTAATTTTCCATTTAAACCAGTAGGTATTAAGTTGTCAAGTTGCTCATTTTATTTAAAAATTTTAGACGAGTTATGGATGCCCGCCGAAGAATCCAGCCTCTAGGTAAAAGAAGTTGGATTTACAAATACCCGAAAACTTTTCAAATTACATTCACCTTCCTCGGAGTTGGTATCTTCTTCTCAAAGCCCATATTCGACATCTTCTTTAGGAAGAAGGAAGAAGTCGACCTGACAGAACCGCCTACGACTTTCATAAGGAAAGAGAGTAGCTTAAAATAGAGAGATATGGAATCAGTGATCAAGGCCAGAGAAAGATTAGCCAAGTACCCTCTATTGTACGCAAAGTGTTCGAAGCAAGGAACTTTATATGCCCGCTGCGTTTTACTCACCGACGGTGTCAAAAAAGACGATTGCGCCAAGGAATTCCAAGAGTTCTTCACCTGCATAAAATCTACAGCGAAAAATCTTAAAACAAGGATCTAATCATGAATTACGTTGGTCAAATCGTCAATTTGCCTTTCAAGTATCATCTTCTGATTGGCACGTTGATACGTCTAGCTTTAGTGGTGTATGGTGACTTTCATGATAAATATTATGATGTCGCGTATACGGATGTCGATTATAAAGTATTCACAGATGCTTCTAGGCACGTCTTGAAGGGAAATTCCCCTTATCAACGACACACTTATAGGTACAGCCCTATCATAGCTTACCTGATGGTACCGAACTTAATACTCGGGAAGAACTTCGGTAAAATACTTTTCTCCGCATTCGATATTCTCGTAACGGTCGCAGTGAAAGCTTTAGTCAAACACCAACTTGGTATGGGAAAGGATGTTGAGAAGATTTCCGTCGTTTGTTCCCTGTTTTGGCTTTACAATCCTCTAAGTATTGGGATATCAACTCGCGGTAACGCGGATTCTGTGCCATGCTTTTTCATCATCCTGTCTATTCTGTTCTTACAAACGAATACGATAAAAGGCGTTCTTAAATACGCGTTGTCAGGATTTTTTCTAGGAGTGTCCATACATTTGCGTTTATACCCGCTGGTTTTTAGCTTTCCCATGTATCTTTCCATCGGTCATTATAAAATAACACGAAGAACAAACATGAAGGATGGTATATTATCCCTTCTGCCGAACAAAGAACAACTAATCTTGGCTATGTCTTGCGTTTTTACTTTAACCTTTTTGACTTATTGCATGTACTTGATATACGGCTACGAGTTTCTATTCGAAACGTACATTTACCACTTATTCAGGAAAGATACCAAGCACAACTTCTCCGTGCTATTTTATTATTCGTATTTAACTATGGATCAGTTGGTGTTTGACATCGTCAAGACTCTAACCCAGATATTTGAGTTTGTGATACTTTTCGTTTTAAGTTTGACTTTCGGTACGGACCCTAAAACTTTGAGTTTCGCTTTATTCTCCCAGTCTGTAGTCTTGGTAGCGTTTAATAGTGTTGTGACGTCACAATATTTCATATGGTTTTTATCTCTAATGCCGTTAGTTGTCCATAACTTTAAAGTAATTCCAGCCAATGCAGTATTTTTGACTATAATCTGGGTGATTTCTCAGGGAGCTTGGCTATTTTATGCGTACGCTTTGGAATTTAAAAGTAGAGAAGTATTCATTTTGATTTGGTTGAAGAGTATCGTTTTCTTCTGCGCGAACATTTACGTTCTCAGTCGCTTGATTAAGAGTTACACTCCTAATTATGGATTTGGTATACTACAAAGTGATTTAAAAAAAAAGTAGATAGTTAAATAGTTTTGTTTTAAATATAGAATTTGTTTGAAATGTAATTTATATGAAGATTAGCTATTAGATGGAATAAAAGTTTAAAATGTTATGTTATTTAATTTATTTTCAACATTTCCTAACAATCACTATATTCTACTATATAACTAAAATAATATAAACAAAATGCATTACTCAGTTTTTTTTTGCATTAACTGAAGTACTAAAACTTTGCTTTGATAGGTACCTATTTAAATTGAATGTGAACAACATTGTACTGTTGATCATAAAAATGGCAGTTTAGTATTATGTTACTCTCTCTTGAAATTTCAAATAAATAACCACTTTTATAATTGTTCCGTTGATGCACATATAATTAAACAGTGTCTTGCGAATGCTTTACATACTATTTCTTCTCCGGTAAGTTGACTTTAGTTAGGTCTTCATTCTCTCCTTGAGACATGTTAGATAGTTTCTTGCCAATACGTTCATGGACATCTAGATACTTTGCGACGCATCTGTCGAGACACACTGATTCACCTTTCCCTGAAAAAAGGTAAGTCATATAATAGCCAAGTTAGTTTTTTAATCTACTATTGTCATAGAAAAAAAGGGAAAGGGTGTGAAAGGGGATTTCACATTAATACAACTTGGATCTTTCCAAGTTGTATTAATGTACTTTTTATACCATAATTTAAAAGACAGGCAGTTTTATCAGTTGCAAATATATTTAATTATAATTATATGTTTTTTCAAGTTACAAAGATCTCATTCAAGATTTTTCTGATTAGGAATGCAATAATAGCAAATGGTAAGCAAGCAAGCCTTGAAGAGAATTTTCTTACCAAGTTCAGGCTCATGGTACTTGACAGGTATGCATTTCTGATGGCATGCGGTGACAAGACGGTTGTACATGTCAGACATCATCTCTATTTCCAACTCCTGCACTAGCTGCAGCTTTGCAGGGTCAAGCTGGGGAACTGCCATCTTTGGTAGCTTTTTCTTTGTTAACGTCTCTTAAAGAATGTATCTGTTGAAAAACAAGTTGAGAATAATGATGAATATTATTCTATGGTCTTTTTACAAAATGCAATATGTATTTAGATAATTTTTATTTAAAGATTAAAGTTTATTTAAGATTTTATTTGAAGTGATGTGTGTGGTCTTGTTTGGTTTGAAATGGTACAGAGGTTTTGTTAGAATACATATGAATTTGGAACATCTGTTTAAAGAGCAACAATCATAGACCTGACCCTATATTTATAAATTGTTGAATGATGGTAGTACATTATATTTCAAGAAGATAAGGATATAAATCTCATTATGTAGGGTGACTCAATTCATGTATTACAAAGGTTACTCACAATTTACTTCCTGTAAGTATCTTCGTAGTCTCCTTCGTTAGCTCTGTGCATGCGTTCGCGAGCTCGCATATTAGTCAAACGGTTAGCATTGATGGAATTCTTCGATATCACAAAAACCGATAAACTGGCTACAGTAATAGCTATCCTGGAACGGCGAAAACAAATTAACTAGAATAAATTTCAGGCATGCTTTCATTCTACGAGAATCAACGTAAAACCAAAGTTTAAAGCTACGTTTCACACATAAATGTGAACAAATTTTGGCAAAATAACCTATCAATGGCAAGAATATTACTGATACTTCATCAAAAACTTAACACAGAACAAGCAGTCATGACTCGTTATAAAAATTGTAATATTATAGCGTTAATTACCAAGAAATAGATATTTTTGCAAATTTTCCAAGCGGCATACTATTTTTTACAGAATTTAGCAAAATTGACACAAGGTTATAATTTTAGTTCAACACTTTACCGCATTACGTCATTTTCGATGTCGCATTCGTCATTAACTACCAGCTGTTTTTGAACTACATTGTCCAAATTAGACGTTTGGTTTCTGAACAAGTTAAAAAAAGTCAAGTAAATGTTCAAAACAAACGTGGGATTGCGAATCCAAAATTCGGTATTTATATTGGTTTAATTTAAAATATTTTAAAAATACAATTTAGAGGGAACTTGTAACAATGCCAAAACCAACAAAACTCCATAGCAAAGGAAAGCCAAACTCTATTCAGAAGCCGGTGAAAATAATAGACACAGATGGAAGCGACAGTGTTGATCCTGAAGAATCCATCAGACAATTCCAGTTAGAACTCTGCTGGTGTATACAGCAGCTAGAAAAGTCCCTAACAGATAAAAAAGCAAATGAGAAACAACGTAAGTATAAAAGTTAAGATTCAAAATGGAATCTACGAGGAATTTTATAACATTAGTTTTATAACCAAAATATGGATGTTTTCAGTGCAAGAAACATGGAAGGTATTAACGGTTCTAAAAAACAATAACCAACCAATTATAAGGAAGAGACAGCTTATGAGAACCCATTTTGGAGATTACAGATCGAAAATGGCAGCTGAGGAAAAGAAACTGGCTAAAAGTAAGACTTTTTAAATATTATTGTAAAAGAAGACTGTTGAATCAAAAGTACATACTGTTAATTGTACTGTAAATTAATTAAAAATAGATGTAATGATTTTATTTTATAAATTACTGAAATATTTTCACTGGGACTAAACATAAACATGAAATGTGATGTGTAACAACTCTGCTAACCCCTCTCGAGGGATAGCGACATAAGTTTATATTTATTACTAAAAAAGATAACAATAACCTTGTTTTCTTTTTTTGCCTGTACCTCCTCTGTAGCACTTTTATTTTCCAAAAAAAAAAAATGTCCTTTTAGTTTGAAAAATAAATACTTCCTTGACACTAGTTATTTAGAGTAGTGTTATGGGAAATGTGGTTTTACTAGCAGCAGCACAAACACACCATGTGGCTCTATGGCAGTGCCGCAGAGTCAACATAACTACAAACCATATAAATGTTGATGAAACTTTTACTTTTTTCTTATTATTTGATAGTTTCCATATTATGTACTCATGTTTTATTGCAGTGGCAAGTAAAATGAAGATTACAGAAACCAAACTCCAACCTAAGGCTACATTTCTTAGAAAATCAGCTTTTTTAACAACAGGAGATGAATCTTTCAGATTTGATTTTAATTTAACTCCTGACCAATTAGATAAAAGTATAAATGTTGCCAAAAATACTGTAGATATTAATAATAGCAACACTAAAGCAAGTGAAGATGGCAATACCAGCAAGGAAACAGCTGAAGACAATTCAAAATCCTTCAAATTCACCTTTTCGGGATCAGAGTTTAAATTTAATTTTAACAATTCCTAATTTTTATGTTATATTATATAGGATTATGTAAGTGTGATTTTTGTTTTAAAATGAATTAATTATTTCTACTGTACCATGTTGCTTTATTCAGTTTTGCCATGATTGTATTAATTGTAGCAATAGAATGGATGGATATAATATAGGATATAATGGTGGGAGTTTCTTCCTCATTTATCAGAATTCTTTCCCAGTATATTTTTGACATTCCAAAAAAGAAATGGATTTTCTTTCAATAAAACTCCCTTGGATTTCAGACATGATCCACACATTCTATGGAAGCCAAGCCTTTTAAATACCAAACCTAAACTTGTTTCCTAACTGAAATACATCTTAACTAGCATTACACAAACTCTGATAAAATCCTTTTTGTACAGAACTATCCCTGTTATCTCTTATTTTTCTAGCGCATGTTAAGTCATCTTTGTAGCTTTTAGAATTTACTACGGCAATCCCAACCGGTAGATGGATCACTTTCGAATAAGACGCCCAAGTGGCGACACCAATTAATATGTTGTCTTTTGAGATTAAGGCTCCGCCTGACGTCCCATGGTGTTTCTCACAATTATCAATGTTTTCTTTAAAAGCTTCAATGGAACAGGACTGGTAGCACGGTACTCTGAAGCCTGGTATCAAATGATGTGAGGTAAGTATCCAAGAGCAGTTTAGTGCACTCAACAAGTGAACTTCCAACTCGCTAAGTTGAAAATTCGTGTTGGGATATATTGCTCTGTGTTTTTTCTGGAATTTAAGGGGGGAGCCTGATTTAGAAGCTTCAAAAAATCGATTTTTTTTTTTTTGCATAAATGTCTTCCTAAACTATCTAAGAATGTGTCCTCAAAATTTCAGACGGAAATTCGCAATATTTTCGGAGTTATAGAAGAAAGAGTCGGCAAGCGTCGAGCAGGTATATACGAGCGGCCGGATCGCTCGGAGCGCGCGCGCTCCGCCCCTCGATCTATTGTTCGTGTTATGATCCAAACAGAATAACGGTCCTTCGAGGGACTGTTGACTGTTCGCAGAAGGTCATTGTAGAGCTATGTAGGGATAAAAGTATGTATTATAACGGTATATGTGACCTGGCAGCGTCGGTTCGAGCAAAGCTACATTTAGCATTTGGGTTCAGTTTCGATTTGTCTTTCGGCACGTGAACGTCTTCAAATCATGCAGAGCTATCCAAAAGTGAGCAAATCTTCAAGTGAACGCAGTGGAAAGCCACGGAAACGTAAATTCCACGGCAATCAGTTTCATAATGGCGGCTTTTAAACATCCACCACGTCTAATTGACGAACATGTCGAGCAGCACATTCGTCCTGTGTACGAGGACTTATCCAAGGACGAGCTGCTTACGAGGTGTTTGGGTGGACACACACAAAATGCGAACGAGTCGTTCAATTCCACTGTGTGGTGCATGACACCTAAACACCTTCACTCAGGCATTAAAATCATCGAAATTGCTGCTTACATCGCTGGAGGAATGTTCAACGAAGGCTACAGTGCAGCATTGAAAACCATGCAGTTGATGGATTTAAAAATTGGACAGCAATGTAACAATTTCGCCAAGAGAGCCGACGAGGAGCGCGTCACCCGACAAAACAGGCGCGATTCATTGTGTAGTAAAGAGGCCAGAACAGCCCGCAGACTCGAACAACAGGGCACAAACCAGGTTTTTGAAGAGTGTGAAGGTTTACTTTATGGACCAGGAATCGCTGATTAGCATAATAACGCGGTAAGTTTAAGAAAATTACGATTTTTCATATACGAAAACTTTGACGCACGTTTTCTCGAGTTTTCATTTTTACGATTTTTCCTAATTGGCGGGAAAGATAGGGAAAAAACTAAACGTCCTATCGAAATAAAACAAAATGCATTTTATTCGGGATGAAATTCTCTTCTAGTTGAACCTAAAAAACCTTGAAAAAGTTAAGATTAACATATTTTTTAAACAATCTAAAGTCAATTTTTTTTTTTTTTTTAATGAACTTTTTTTTCAATTCACTAAAAATTATTGAAATTTGAACGTTTTCATCAATTTTCTTGGTTTAACTAGAAGCTATACTATTCAGGAATAAAAATATTTTTGGGTTTTTTGTTTCAGATGAAAATTGCGACCTGCATCATTCCCGCCGCACAACAAAAGCGCTCGCGAGACGCCTCGGCGAAATTCTTGTCCCGGGCATAATATTGCTTAAATCTTCATGAAAAAATTTGAGAAGACTGTTGAAATATACAACAATAAAACCTGAAAGTTTCATTCCAATCGTATATTTTTTTCCTTCCCAAAAAAATCCTTCAAAAAATCGATTTTTCGAAGCTTCTAAATCAGGCTCCCCCCTTAAGAAAAAAGATTTTTTTTTACTACTTTTTTAGACTAACCGGGGCACTAGCTTCAGGGAACCCCTTTGCCTCTTTGTCAATGTCTTCATTTCAAATAAAAGTCGCCAGTCACAGCGAGAACTTATCAATGCCGTCTTTGGAAGCTGGTGACCGTCTTTTGAGCCCAATTTTTGGACCCTAAGCTCTCCCCCGCGTGCCCCTATGGTAAAAACAGAATTGTTATAAGTATGTTATTGATTACCTCTTCAATTGCATATCCGACAGCCATAAAGGTGTTATTAAAGTCCTTTGCGAATACTTCATCAAACCAATCGAAGTCTTCACCGTATCTTTTTCCTTTGAAGGTGGCCACAGCATCCCATTGTGTTTCCTTATCGTTTTCAGTGACGACGATACCAATATCGTCAAACATTTGTTTAGTCGGATTAGATGGCGTGATTATAGCTAAAACTCTGTGTATATTTCCTTTATATACGATGCTCGTGAGGTTAACTTTTAATCTGCAAGTTTTAAAAATATTAAAGGTGTGATTGGCTACTTAGCTATAAGTCAGCATGGCCCTAAGCATGGTTTGAATTCCGGTTCGGACAGATGAGATTATGTATGATAAATGCTTTAGTGTCATTAATCTATCTATTAAAGTAAGTGAATCATTGATTTACATGACCTAGAAAGTTAAGGCGTCCGCGATATATGTATTACGTTCCAGCTATTTTGGGCCCATTGTTTATTAACTTTGGTTGATATAAATGAAACATTATACAGCGCCATCTAATGGATACTTTATGTTTGGCGATACCACCTCAACCTTACGAATTTCTGAGATAGAAAGTAGGTATCCTGAAGTTACCAACATCGAATATCTTTACATACTTACACATGACACTAAAATCATCTGATAAGACAGACTTACGTGTAGACACAACTGGCGGCTGTTATGAACAGAGCAGAGTCGACGCACACTGCGGTACAAATGTGCGGCGCCGGTCGCTTTCTCGAATGTACCACGCGCGCGATCCAACCATACTTACTCTCATCTATAGGTTTGGATCCCAGTTGATAGTTCTTTATCTCATTGAAAGCTAGAATATACAGTTATTATTATATACTAAAAACCTCTTTTCTATTCTAAAATTTATCTGGCATATGATAAGACAATAGGTCATGCACATTCATGCATGACTTTTTTTATTTATTTATTGTAATTCGATATCACATATGTATATGCCTAAATCCCTTGGTTTTTCTCAAATTTCTGACTTTTTAACTTAGTTATAAAGATTCAAAGTCGTTGGTTAGACAGAGATCCAATGTGTACAATGACGTCAAAGTACACGGACGCCATACAACTTATAGAAAAGGTTGTTCTTATGGGCGAGAGAGATATATTTATTTTTAACGATTACATCTCCCTGGTTTATCATATAATTCTAATGTTTTCACTGTAGTATACACTTACTTTAAGATAAATTGATGAAAAAATCAAATTAAACTTCATGCATGTTCCCTTTTTTGCCAAACCCGCCATTACATGCGTTTGTAACTACATTTTTTCAGGCAGGCCTTTAAAACCTTGTTGTCTAGCATGAATCTTCTATGGCTTATGTGAATAATTGCAAAGAGTCTTTAATGGGTAGATGAGGAATTAAGTTGATAGTACAAATTTGTACTTGCAATTTGTCTCTTGTATCTGATGTCCAGAAAAATAATACGAACTTATAGAAAAACACAGTATGGCTGTGTGTGTGTTTAGCGTATTGTAAGATAACAATAACTTACTTGTAAACTCGTTAATTACTGCCGACCTAAAACTTGATCTTCTATAATTATGATAGGCTACTACACCGCCAAAAACCACGATTAAAAATATCAATTGGGAAAACATTTCCAAAAAAAATACAAAAATAAAACTTCCATTCTTTTTATCGTTTTATTAAGGATATTATGAAATAACACTTTATATAACTTATAAAATAAAAATACATAAGTTTTATTTGTTATACATTCCGATATAAATAAACTGAACATTATTTCAGTTGAAAATCGATACTTTTATAACCAAATTTTTTTATCGCAAGATTCAAATTAAGACGATATACAGGATGTTTCGGATTACTTTGAATGATTTTAATTTACTTATTTAGATATTAGAACGGGTTGACTCTAGCTTAATCAAACATAGGTGTATAAGTCACATACATTTAATGTAATATATTACTCATTAATTAATACATTCTGTGGTTGATCAATCAATTCTTACAAAGCCGATGTCAAGTGACAAATCAAACTCTTTTAATTTATCAAAATCAGGTGATAAAGGTCCTTGACAGCTTAATTTTTTATAATTGCAACAGACTCTAAAGTTTGACAAGTGAGCCAACCCGACCGCTAGACGTCAGTTTGACATTTAGACAATCTCATACTTGTCGGGGTGGAAGCTGATCTCCTGCGAGTAGTCCACATCGGTGCCACCCTCCACCTGCGTCACTTTGACAGCCTTCAACAAAGCGAATGACGTGTCAGACGTCCACGTAACTGTCACCGGGAAGAAGTCGTTCGGTATCGCCGGTGTCACCCTGTATGACGAAATAGACTATATTTATTTTTCACCCTGCATTACAGAACTGAACGACTTTTGTAATAATAAAAGCTATGGTTGCATTCACGTAAATAAAATTTGGTCACATGTATTTGATATATATTTCATACTGTTTGTCTACTGTAAACGAGTTTGTACAATAATTTATATTGACTTCATGGTACACCCGCCACTCTGTCCCACCACTGCAACTCCCGATCACCAGGATCAACATTGGCGTCCGTTGTAACAGTGAATGCAGCTTTGCAATAAAGCACAGGCTACGTACTACACGTGCGTTCGATCATATTGACTTTTTAATTCAATGTCATAGGCAAATATGCAGATGGTTTACTTGATGGAAAGTGATGTCGCCGCCTATTGACGAGACGACTTATAAGACAGTAAAAATAAATTCACTGGATTTTTTTTCCTTAATACAATGTTAAGTAAAGCCAATTTATTAAGTACTCACGTGAACTCCAAGCTTCCGGTTTTCTGTTGTTTGTTTATGATGGGTATGCTCCATATTAGGGTTCGGCCCTTCTGTGTGTAACTGCCCTCCCATTGGTGAACTAGTACTTGGCTGTTACCGGTACTGGTGGGAAAAATATATAGACAGATACATAAGTTATAATTGTAAAGTCAATAAAAAGAAAAAAAAAGTTACGGAAAATAATACTCCCGGTGATTATAATAAATTTCAGATTCAGATTTCACCTGTGGAACAATCACATTTTTATTATCTGTTGCGATGATTTGGTAAATAAATATCATTATTATAGTGTTGTCATGTCGTTCTTGTACACAAATATTGAGTTGAAACCGGATATAACGACATTCAAAGCCGCTTATACATCGGCGCTACGTTTGATAGTCGTTAGGTCTACTTAAGGGTTTAAATGGGATTATGTCGGCCGGGATCTCGCAATTGAGTCGTAATAACCAATCTGTCATTGTAACAGATATCGTTGTAATTTTAATTGTAACAGGTTTTGACTTAATATGTTTTTACGTACGGTAGTGGTATGTGTATGTTGACATCGGATAGCGTGAGGTGATCCTGCTCCAATTCAAACTCGATGTTAACGTCACAGCTGCCGTTAGCGCCCTCTGACGGCCAGCAGTTCACTACGACAGACAAAATAAAATTGACAACATAACGTAAAGCTCCAAACTAAAGAACGTAAAGAAAACGGCAACATGTAAAACATAAAATTTTATTTAATTGGAACAATCACTATATTCGCTTCTTAATACCTACTTTTATTAACCTCATGCTAGAAAGAGAGACAAGAATAAAACAATTCATAATATAACACATTTCCTTTGCCTAAAAACTTCGTACAAACTTGCGGCAATCGAGGCATAATATAACTATTTCCTTTGCTTTTTTCGGGAAAGGCAAAGAGCGACATCCCATGCAGCCTAAGTTAATTTAATTTACATACCTGCCAGAGGCATTGCCTTGTCATCAGTAACATTGGCGAGTCTCCATTTCAGTACTCCTACATCACTGTCCAGCGGGAACGCGCGTTGAGCTTGCTTCAAACCAATCACACCCGACGAACGGAAGCATTCCTTGTCTACGTTAGGATGGGTCTGGTCAAGAAATATAAACAAAATTAACAAAAACTAAAAAAATCACATTACATAATTAATTAAAAATTAAATAACCGAAGGTTAATTACGCTCAAAAACATGTATCAGCAGAGTTAAACTCTATCAAGACAGTTTTTTTTAAGTGAATGTATTTAAAGTGAGAGGTACTTAGACGGCGTCTTAAGAAAACATAGTATAGGAACAGCTGGGTTCTACACAAGAGGTTACGAGTTCAAATCCTGGCGACTGGGGAACTTTGTGTCATTTGCAAGATGTACTGTTACTGTTTCTAGTCTTGGATGCAGTATTCTGACCTTCGTAATATTTACCATACTGCTGCTGAGTTTAAGCAATATTAGTCTAGGACAGAGTCAATATATATGTTATAACACATATTATAACGTGTAGTGTACATACCTGTAGTTGTAACGGCCTCGTGTCTCTGTTGTCGACGTGTACCTGTATGCGGCCGTACTGCTCGTTGCTTATACGTAGCGTCAACAAACCTAATCAAAGACAACACTCAGTTTAATGATCCCACACATATTGTATCTTCCATTACGGACGGATTGCAATATTTTTCCTTTGTTTTAAATTTCTCTAATACAAATGTTGATTTTCATCGAAATGTGCCTATTTATACTGCCAGGATAACTGTAACTAGCTATAATAGTACAATTTACTTCTTTATAATGTTATCTGTTTTAAAGCGATAAATAAGTATAATATATAAAAAATAACCATGTGTGGTATTGAAGTTAAAACTCCTTATAAATTTGACATGTGTATCTAAGCAACGAACTGTTTATATTTTAAATTGGATTTTTTATTTTCTGACTGTCAAAACCTACATTTTGTAATTTTGCTTATACAATATAGTACTTTCAATATATTTCTTCATTTTACTGCATGAATACTTAAGAACCTACACGTGGTAGCTCAGATTGTAACGTACTTTGATCAACCGATCGACTCGACCCGACAGATCTCGCGTCTCGGGCTCTACAATGTAGTAGTCCCAAAACAAAACACTACATTTCACTGATTCTCAATTTTAAATAGTAATTGTGATAACAAGTTAAATGATTTTAATGTTTATCATATGAGAATGCATAGTTTAATTTATAACGATTAGAATACACAATATTTAATTAAAAACTGAAGTATTTTTTTTAAATGGCGTATTAATTTGTGACAGCCGAATAGTTCATGTAATATCCTACCAGATAGTTCAAAGCTCTGGACATCGCCATCTCTCCCGGCGACCAAACTTAGTCGCTCCTCAAAACGAAGGTGGATACTGGAACAAAAACACATGTCTAATTAATACTTATTGCTTAAATAACTATAAGAAATAGTTTACATCTATTGAAAAAAATGAAAAATGAAAAAAAAAATGAAAAAATATTTATTTACACCAAAACATGTTACATAAACAGCAGTATGTCTTTTGGTCCCCTCACTAGGCAAGCCTGTATCGAGGGAACCTGTTACCAGGTTTAACAATATTATTCATGCATTCCTTTCGGCAAACATTAATACTTTACATGATACATGATAGTAGTTTTGCAAAAAATAAAAAACCAATAATTAATGTGCATTGCAATTTAACAACCGCTGATTTTTGACAATGAATATTGAAAACTGTTATTTATTTCACTGAGGTGTCACAAGTGCTTTCACTTAAGTACATTTTAAAGCCCCCGACGCAAAAAGAGTGGTGTTATACGTTTGACCTATATATGTGTGTATTTGTGATTCTGGGGCATCATAGCTCCCAAACGGGGAATGGATCGACTTCTTCATAATTTCTACTTTTATGATGTAATTCTACATACATTTGAGTGTTTTAAATTTGAAACTAAGGAAAACCTTACTACACGACCTAGACTGTATAATGAAAAAACAAAGTACTTACTCCTTCTGATCGGGATGCTGTGTCCTCTCGGGCACACTGGCGCTAGTAGCGCTGGCACCAGTGTTGCTAGGGGCGACGGATTCGCCCTCACTTCGTAGTTTGGACACGAAGGAATCAGTATCAGTACCGCGGGACCCGAGCTTCATAGCGGACCGGGCTACTGGACGACTGTGGACAATACATCTACGTAAATTGTTAAAAAGAGCAACTATGGAAATTTCTGGTGAGTTCCTTCCCCGAAGTTCAACATTCTTAACACCTTCCCTGGATCCATGAATGCTTAAGATGTATACGTACGTGTCTCTAGCCGGGGTGGTCGGTAGTTTGTCAGCGATCGGCTCAATAGACGCGGCCGACGACATAGAAGAACTGCCGAAACCGCCGCTGCCTGAAAATATTTAGTTGTAAACTGACCAAATATAATATAAGAAAATGGTTTTTGTTGTGAAAATTTTAAATAAATATTCTTCAGTTTATCTTTTCGAAAATTAATCAAAATCTGTTTTTCAGAAGTTGTTAAATGGAAACATTCAAAGTAACTGTATCTATCTTTTCAAACACGAGTTCAATTTAAACAGATTTGTGAATAAAAAGCTAGTTTATAATATTAGTAATGTTTAACCGAAAGACATCTGCGAGCGCGGCGCCCCGCCCCGCTTGGCCGCCTCCAGCCGCGAGCGCTGCAGCTCCTTAGCACGCTCGCGCATGCGGTTTGCGGCTTCACGCTCTTGAGTCTGCAGTACAAAATAACTGAACTTAGTACCAGAGTCTATGCTATTTTTTATGTTTTTTTTACAAAGATCGTAGGTATCGTAATTCTATCTCACGAAATTAGAAAAAAGTTTGATCATACATGAAATTTCCTTTCTCTGAGAATAATAATGCATGTAAAGTCACATTATGGAAGTTACGTAGGCAACATTACGGGAGCTCAAAGCAGAGAGCGTATAACGAAACAACCTCCTATATAAAGAACTGTAGAGTCAGTGTCATTACTGGCACGCGATGTAAAACATCTTTACCTCTACATGGGCATAGGCGGTGCTCTTAGTGCTCCCATGACATCAGGAGCATCGCCTTATCAATATCATCTTGATAATATCACCTGGTATTAGCACTTTCCATCAAGAGGACTGTTTGGATGAACGCTGTATTTAAAAAAACTTAAATATACCACCTACGGCAAAATTTCAAATATTATTGTGTAATTTCTTTGTAACTATTACATTATTACTTACGTAGTTCTACTCTCTGACGCAAAAACATTGCCGAATTAAGTTCCATTACGCTGTGATAGTGTACACAGTTGTTGAAGAGATTGTAAAAATAATATGTACCTGTCTAACAGCTTGATAAATCTTCTCTTCATGGGAATCCATCTCTACAAACGAACGGACCTGTAGAAAAGAATTGTATTTATTTATAAGACATTATTATCTTCTGCAAGATATATAAAACTTAGCAAGCACAAGTTAAAACGCAACATGATATTTTTTGTTTTATCTGAACTGTTACATAATTTTAATTTTTTTTAGTCCACAATAAGACACACATTAAACAAAAAAAGTAAAATTAAAAACGCTTTGCTACAAAAATGAGCATCCCGATAATTATATAATAAATTTAATATAACACTATTAATCTTTAATTAATTCATTGAAAAAAAAACTTTTTTTTTTTTTGTTGTAATTCTAGGGTTTTCAACATTTAGTAATGCAAGCCAGCTCATTAAATGTGTCTGAAAAGACCTGCTATAATGGATATAGCAATGTGATAAAGACAAGACAGCTACAGCATCAAGGTTTATGACAGGGAAGGCTCCTAATGGGGATGCTCCTGAACAAATCAAGCAAAACATTAAGTCACCTGCTTCTAGTCTAAGTAATGATTGCAAGATTAAAGGAATTAAAAATAATAAAAAGTATAAGTAAAAAGGATAGTCATGCAGAATGTTACTATTATATTACTATAATTACCTGTGCTAAGTTCACACTTTCCCTATACCCAAGAGCTACAATCTCATCAAAAGCAAACAGCAAGTTGAAGGCCTGGTTCAACACTTCCGTTTCAGTCAGCTGGGTGCAGTATTCTGGCACCTGTGATAAAAACATGAATTAATTTCATGCATCTGCCTTATAATATGTGCACTTTACCAAATATGCAATGTATTTTATTTAAGATCTAAAGAACATAGCTTGCTGTTAAACTTAATTTATCAAAAATCTGGACATTCATTTTTAATTTTGTTATCAATAGTAATTGAATTTAATGTATACAATATAGTATATTATTTAAATTAATAAATACCATATTAAATGAAAAAGTTACTCCGCCTGTCACACCAAACTGATATGAACATTTGATATGAAGATTTGGTAATGAGTAATCCCATTCCAAGAAAGAGCTTTGTTTATCATTTTCACAAAGTGCTAAAGTTTGTTGGCAATACTGACCACTCTACTGAACAGCCTCAGTGTCTCCAGGTCTTCTAGGATGTTGCTGGCTTTGGTGGTGATAAGTAGCATGTACAACTTGTCCAGTGGCTGGTACACATACCTTTAAATATATTTATCATTATGCATGCATAAGTTCTGTAGATCCTTAATTGTAAATGTAGTTAAGTTTAACTTGAGTTCTCATCTTTTAATTATTTTTAGGCATTTTTTGTTTTTTGATAATACAACATGGTTCATATGTTTTAAATTTCAAGCTGCTTTGTTGTTTATTGATATAACTAACCTGACTGATTCAGTCTCCACAAAGGTATGTTGACGTCCCCCAGTCATAAGCTTAGGGAAGGCGGCCAGGAGCCCCTCAATTCTCGCTTTCGTCATCTCCACGAACTGACGGGAAACCAAGGCTGAAAGATAAACAAAGATATAAATGTCTGTTTTTGTGCAAATAACAGAGTTTAAGTAGTCGTTTTAATTTATAAAAAGTATATCAACTGATTCGTTTTACCTTTTCCTGCCTTCGTACACACTGTAGCCGCTATTAACACCTGAAATAGTAAAAACATGACGAAATTGTAAACATCACCAAAAACATTTTGAACATAATCTAATAAAGATTACACAAAAGCTTAGCCGGTTAATATTTATAATTTTGTATAAGTTTATGAATTGAATATGGAATTATTTACCATTTCTAATTGTTTTAGAATTTCAAAATATTCATGAAGAAACTGGAAACACAAATCTGACAAGACAGACACACCGCGAGATGACGTGTAGGATATATATTTTTTTAAATCGTCCGTCAATATTTAAGCCGTTTGATGGATTGATGCATACCAAATCTTAGTCCGAACTTAATTAATAATTCCTGATAAGAATTTTGAAGCAAATAATACCTCTTCGTTAACTGTTTTAATTGTTGAAATATTAAAATTTACATTTTTGTGGCATATTAGCCAGTTTTTTTTAAATATTCAGCAGAGATATTATTGTTTAAACAGAGATAGAATCAAACTACAGAATCTGTAGACAGGCTAAAATCGGTCCGATGCAACAAAACAAAATGCCAAAGTTGTCAAATTTACACAGAACAGCACATTGGGTTACTGTGATAATTTTAATGAAAACCTTATTTTTCGTATTTTTTTAGCTTATTTCAATATTTTTACACAGTCATAATAATATTAATAGAATAATGAAGCAGATAATTTGATTCTTGCTAATTGTTCTATGGAATACTCTTGTGCTACACAAAGCCAATATCTCAATTCTAAAAGTGAGTATTTTATTTATATTTCATAATCTAATAATAATAAAAGGTTAGCAATCAAAAAGTCACATGTTGCTACCTTATGCGATTGTTGTGACCGAATTATTATCGCCATAATTTAAGTTAATGGTCTTTATTTATTTGCATACAATAGTTGGACATATCATTACCTATTATGATATTTATATAGGCAACAAATCATTTATTCTGTCGGATAGTATGTTATCAATCCATTATTGTAAACATATTGCTGTGTTTATCTAGGAACTTGACTGTAGTTAGTTCAATTACTTGTCATGTGTGGTTGTGGAGTATTTGTTACTATTTTTAAATAGCATGGACCAGTCTCTGCTTTTTGACAGTGATAATGAGGTATTATTTACTTTTTAAATTGACTAACCTATTATTAAACTTGAACTATAAAATAGACTCAAATTTACAGGGCACATTCTAATTTTAATGTCATTTTTTCTTAACATTTTAAGGTAAATAGGTTTTTAAGAATTAAAAATCAATTTCTTTCCAATTGTGCAATAGTTTTAGTATACTTCTTTTTTTTTGTATTTTACTCTTATATTATAGATTTTAAGATGCGTAGACTACATTTTCATTTTATTTTTAATTATTAAACATGAGGTTTTAGGTGAAGATAATTAAATAATTTGTTATCATGGAAAATATGGACAAAAAACATTCCTACTTAATAAAATCAGTTACAGAAAAACCTGTGTGGTATGTTGTGACGTTTTTTTGCACTAATTTATTCAATCTTTTTTAATATCACAATGGTCAAATGAAATATATTTACAAAATTTATAAAATCTTCTAATTAATTTTTGAGAGGGTATGAAAAGGGTCCAATTTATTGTATATATAAAAAAACTTGTAAACTCATTGCTAAAGTATTGACAGAGCAAAATTCTTAGTCGGCAGTTGAGATGTGTAGAAATGAAGAGATGTGACGCATGTCAACGTTTGCGCACTGAACGGAGCCCTGAGTCCTCGGCAAGGCAAAGCCCTACGGACACAGACCCTTTAATAAACTGCCCAATATTACAAGAAGACTCTGACGAGTACAGAAACTACGTAAGATTTTCACATAAATGTAGTTAGAGTAAAATGTTGTGTTCACACATTGCACTTTTAAATGTTTGATTTTATGTAATTGTAAATATTGTCTGTTTCCTGTTCGGTAATGTTGTTTAAGTTTTTATTACTACAAAACTATTGTTCTGCGTGAAAGTAAGTTTTATATGATAAATAAAGTTAACAAAAAAATAGTAACACCTTACAATATTGTATGCAATCAGTTAAATAGTACTTTGTATTTATTAAAAAAACCCTATCTTCAATATAGACAGGTTTCAACAACTTTTCATATCTCAAAGACTG
Organism: Choreutis nemorana; assembly: GCA_949316135.1. Taxonomy (NCBI): domain Eukaryota; kingdom Metazoa; phylum Arthropoda; class Insecta; order Lepidoptera; family Choreutidae; genus Choreutis; species Choreutis nemorana. The sequence goes on along the minus strand of OX438620.1, from coordinate 4,304,498 downwards.
TAAACAAGAATAAATCGCTTACTTCATGATAAAAACCATTTTACAGATTAAAATGGATTAAAATTATTAGATAATTAGATAAAACCAAAGTTGGTTGAGCTTCGTTTTAGTTATTTTGTATTAAAAGTTTCTTAGTACAAGGGGGACATGAGAGGTCTTGTTGTAGTGGTTTGATAGGTGGTAAATTGATTCAGTCCTTGTTTGGAAGTTGAATAAGACAAACAGTGCAACTTGCGACGGTTTATCGCGCGGTTGTTTAAATGAAATACCTAAACCTACATCACTGATATAACTGATCCTCCAAAAAAGGTATTTTTTGTCAGTGAGAAAAAAAATGTATCTTGGTAATATTTTAGTATTTGTGTTTATAATTTCTGTTTAACACTTTTGCATGCGCATTTATATCACTTCTATCTGTGCAATGAGAAACTGAAGTTTTTTTAAATCACTTTCAATTTATATGTAGACTAGTTATGTTTGCACGAAAGTGTATTGCATGAATTTTTATATCGAGGAAGTAGTGTTTTACAATTTGATACATATATTAATGATTCAGTAAATTTACGTTAATCATATATACATATGCAGTATGAACATAACATATACACATATTGTATATATTTTTTGTAAATTTCTTATTGAGGTAATAAATTAAGAATGTTTAAAAAAATAAGGACAATGTTTGGATCTCTTTGTGTAAAAATCCATACTGCAACACACTCTTATCAACATCGTAACGGTATCGTATCGCATCCGTTTTCGATTTGATAAGTGTGCCAAAACGAGTCATTTTTAAGGTTTATTATCGTAACCTAAAAAACCTCTCGTTTCAGATTGTGTCTTCTTGTAATTGTAAAACATTGCATGTCACAATCTCATTAATTATTAAGTCTAAACTTCAAGGGTATAAGTCCTTAAAGAAACTAGCAAGTCGACCTACATTTATATGTCAAATTAATTAAGTTACCTATTCATAGTACAATTATATTCGTAAACTAAATTAACTACCGACTACCGTTTTCAATTTTTAACAACCAATCCTTATAGTTTTCTTTTTGGAATTGAAGAAACCATTGCTAGGGATTATTGAAAAGGTAAGTAATGATTTTATTAATGGTCTAACATGAAAACCTAAGGCCGAAATACGACACAGTTTTTAAATAAAACTACTGCGGACGTAATCAATCAATGTATAAATGTCTGTTTTAATTTTGGAAATAAAGATTATTATTAAATATTAAATCATATACTCTTCTTTTGGCTTTGCCGTTTTCGGCTAAAAACGAATGCGTGCACAGATCTTCTCTATAAGAAGTTCTTTCTAAAAACTTTAAAATGTATGTCAGTATGTTTAAATTATATTATATTAGGTACTTAATTTAAGCTTAAAGTCTCGTCAGCCCTAATTAAATAAGGGCTATAACGAATGCCTTCAATTAAAATTAACAAGTTGATAACAGTCGATAACAGTTTTAACAAGTTCTTTAAAACTAAAAAGTTTTATATAAACTAGCCTTTTCCCGCGAATTTGACCATGTAGAACGAGTTTCTTAAACAAAATGAAGCCAGCGTCAATCTTGAAAATCAATTCAAAATGTTAGTGATAGAATATTTAAAATTGAATGGCTAGTTTCGCAGATTATAATATACGACATATTTTTCAAATTGCATAATAAATTCGTAAGAAAATAAAGCTTTTTTACGACGCGACTTTACTCTCGTATTGATTTTAATAAATGTTGTTGCCGTTGTACGCATGATGTCCTTAGAATGTAATTTATTTACTTGCCAAACATTAACAAATACATTATTGTAGCGGTTGAATCGTAAAAGAGATAGGCATCGTTACCTTTACTTTTATGGTATAAGTATGAATATGGATTATCACAGTAATAATTTTAACAATTCTCCCAAGCAATTGTAATGTGAGACATAGAGAATTCAATGTCACCTTTATTACCATGTGTCAAGTCCCACGACGATTTCGTAACTACCTATTTAATATACCTCTAACGTTGTTATTACTGGCATACATACTACTACATCATAGACATTATGTAATAATACGTATCTTTTATATATTTAAGTAAAATAACGTAAATACAAACAATAAAGGCCTGCGCAGACGAGGGATTTTTGTCCAGCTATATAAATATAGATAGATATAGATTCCTTACAATTATCGAATAAAGCACACCATGGATTGAAAGAACCCATGGACACCAAGTCTTTCATAATCATGACGTGTTAAGTCTGAGTAGGTAATAATCGGGTAAGTTTGTTGTGTGATATGAGATAATAAATGTTTTTTTTTCAAAAAACAAAGAACCGCATAATATGTATCATCACCTCATATCATCTCATATTCAGAGATGTTTGTCTTCTACGGAGAAAAGTCCCTCGTCCGCGCTTGCTTTAATCCATTATAGATTAAAAGAATAGAATCTTGAGGGAATGGAATTGCCACCTTAAATATAATAATACTAAAAAAGATATATACATACCTCGTCACGAGTTTTTGAAAGTTCAACGCACTTTTGACCTACCTTGATTAATTGATGTCTAGTTTATTAAAGGACGCATGTTTCTGATTCATGTTACAATTATGAGCGTCTGGAAAGCATTGACGGGGATTAATGATGTTTTAATACTTGATTGAAAGTCTAAATTGAACAAATAATTATAATTTCATTGTAGTTATGATGTGTACATTTATGTCAATCAATTTTTTTCTATGTGACAAACAACGACCAAAATTTTTCGGTCATTTATTTTTCCTTGGAAGGCTATGCCTCTTGTTAATTTATAATGACGATTTTAATTTTTAAAAGCTAAAAGTTAAGTATTTTCCGAAGCAAAATGATAATATCACTGCTTTTTACCGAATACGGAATCTGCGATATAAAAATATACAAAGCGAAGACTAAAATAAGATTAACATTCTAGAGTGGATCAATACTCGATCTATAAATAAATTTCTTTTATAACTTAACAAGAATAAAAACTGCTGGAGAAAATATTGTGAAAGACATTTCATTAAAAAAAATCTGAAGTTAAGGACGTCTCAACACGTTCTCAAATAAAATTTTCTTTCAATTTCAAACTGATTTTAACAGATTCCCGATTCAAATATCGCACAGTTGACTTCCCAAGAAACCTTCCTCAATTATTTATATAGTAGTGTACCTATCAATAAAATTAACCTTTAAGCGTGTTGTTTGTAGTCGTGCGGTATATGCGCAATGTTTCCGTCTTGTATGTCGCTGCTGTCGAAGCGCGGGGACTCGCACGCGCCCCGCCCGGGACAGACGCCGGTCATACTCAACGTCTACGACATGTATTGGACCAATTGGTGAGTGTACTACATAAACACACACTTACAAACAAACTCATATGCATAACATACTCATAACTCATATTTCATTCGCGAAGAATTGATATTTATAAAGATAAACCTTTCCTTTGGCTGTCACTTATCTCCTTGCCAAATAATATAGAAAAAAAGGGAGACATTCATTCATCGTAATTTATACACCACTAAGGTGGCAAACAAGCATACGGCCTTCATGATGGTAAGCAGTCACCGTTGCATGGACTTTTGACTATGGAGATGGACCATGAAGTAGTTCAAATATAATGAAGTAACTCGAGCACGAGAAAATTTCATTTCTTTATATTTTTATTCTCGTTTGGCGTTACCGCTTACGGAAAATGGAATTAGTCTAACGGGCAGAGATTATACAGCAACAGTTGTTATACAACGATATTGTTTGTATAAAGGTACACAGCGGGCGCCGGTCTGGGCGTGTTCCACAGTGGCGTCCAGGTGCACTCGTCGGAGTGGGCGTACGGCGGACACCCGTACGGGTTCACGGGCGTGTTCGAGATCGCGCCCCGCGACCACACCGAGCTGGGGGAGCAGTTCCGGTTCAGGTGATTACACACACACATACACACGACACATAGTCACAAACACGTATATAGATAATCGTTATTGGGGTGTTTTAGATGTGATGTGACAGCTTACCATAGTCCATTGTCATATTACATGGTGAATCAGTTAGAGATATACAATATTTTGCTGGATTGTAGGTAAAACCGATACTTTTTCTGACTTTTACTCACAGTATTTAAAAATGATTTTGATTTCAATGTCTTTGTCAAGAAGACACGCCAGCAAATTATATACGTCACCGTCAGATTAATAAAATCGTCATATTACATTTTTTCTTAATTTCACATTTAAATAGGTAGAATTAAAATGACAAATGTATTGTTTCTACAGACAAAGCGTGCACATAGGTTATACGGATTTCAGCGAAGAGGAAGTGAGGAGATTGGTCATAGAGCTCGGCAAGCAATTCCGCGGTGACAGGTTGGTTATATTACCTCTTTTAATAAACTACCACCACCTACCAGATAACACAATCAGACAAAGGATCAATACCGACGTTAATACCACTACTAACCAAATTACCACAACCGACCAAACTTACCCTTATCCAAGAAAATTACCCTTAAAATTAACCAATTTACTAATGACCGTCACCAGCCGATATCAAGAAACCTAACGTTTTTAGGCAAAAAAATATGAATTTACACACACAGGCTTATTATATGTAGAGTGGATTTTTTGAAACCGTTTTTCTTTTATTTTCAGGTATCATCTTATGAACAATAACTGTAATCATTTCACATCGGCGTTTTGTCAAGTGAGTATATTTAGTTTACACGATAATTATTGATGATTGTACTTTGATACAAGTGGGTAGGTAGAATATTAGTTCATAGATTCTATTTTTTTATTTAAAATATTTTGGGTTTTCAGAGATATTCTTCCAGTCATCCATTCGCTTCCAAATTAAGCTTGACTTCTAGTTATTGATAGTTTAATAACGTCTCTGTGTCCGTCACACTGATCTCCGAAAAACCAAACGATTTCGATAAAATTTTGTCAATCTGTCAGTGTGTTTGTCTGTAGTTAGACTTCGCTTGAAAGAATATAGCAGACAACATCGGTTACTACGACATATCTGTTATTACACAATACAAATCTTTAATTAAATATATAACGATAATATCGCCTATAACGACTATTGGATTTCGCTCGCATGTGATACGATTCATTACAACTGTTTTTCAGGCTGAAACTAACCAGTTGACGACCTCTGTGGCGAAGTGGTGTAAACAGCCGACTGCTACGCTAGAGGTTCCGGGTTAGAATCCCGGCGGGGGTGGAACTTTGTGTTATTTGCAAGTCGCATTGTTTCGTTTGCCGGTCTTGGATGTAGTATTCTTATCTACGTAGTTTATACCACATCGTTGATTATTTCCTGTTATTTGCAGGGCTGAGATAATGTGTGTGTCGTAATGTGGTTTGGTTTTTTTACCTTTATTAGTTCGAATTAATAAATAAAAGTATAATCTAATAAGAGTAGGTACAATCCCCACAGTTTCATTGCACGTTCAAACTTATCTGGACGTAAATTTTCTAAGAAAAATGTTGTAATCTCGTGAGAAATACCTCATAGTTTGAAACAATGGATCATTAATTGCGGTATTGATAAATACTGATTGAAAACGTCGACTGTTATTAGAAGTTATTTATGTAACTTCTCTTAGAGTTTTAATTTACTTAAATGGCCCTTCAAAGTATTGGTTAGTTTGTGACCTTTTGATTTGTTAAATTACTAGTTCTGTAAAACGGTTGTTTTTAATTATTATGGTATGTGACGATATAACCGAATTTTATTCTTCACTTGGAGAGGTGAAAGGTTGAAATGTTAATGGTTTTCTGACAATAAGCATTTTTTTAGGCAAACTGGCATTGTTAAAGTACCTACTTGTTATAAGATGCGTTTACTATCGTACTAAAATATGACGAAAATATAATAACAAATCACGACACACGCATTGACTCAGCCCTGCAGTAAGATTGAAGAATCTTGCGTCGCAGGTGCTGAACAACGATATTGTTCAAACTACATATATGTGAATACAAAATCCAAGACAGGTAACCGAAACTATGCGTCTTGCAAATTACACAAAGTTCCACCACCGCTGGGATTCGAACCCGGAACCTCTAGGCTAGCATTCGATTGTTTACACCAGTGCGCCGAGAGGCCGTTAAGAGGCCGGAGTTGCGGGCGAAAGCTTATATATTTTTTTTTTTTTTTTACTTGTAATACATGTGTTTTTGTGTTCCAGGCGCTATGTGATAAAGACATACCGGCGTGGGTGAACAGACTCGCCTATGTCAGTTCGTGCGTCCCTTTCCTACAACGGTGCCTGCCAAAGTGAGTTATATACACAAACACATAAATAAATAGGTACTATACACTTAAATTTGTCCACGTAATAAATAATAGTACTACTTAAATAAATATCATATATAAAACAATAATTTGACTTGCTATAATAGTGATAAAGTAACTAATATATCTTTTTCACTTATACTCACTCTCGCCCGTAATATGTAATGCAAACGGATAACCTTAAAAGACTTTTATCCAAGGCATTTACATAAATAAAAAAATGCGGATGATTGACGTCTAAGTTCCCTTTTTTTTAAACTCGTAAAATTTTAATGAAACAAAAGACTACTAAACCTTTCCCTAAAAGAAAATGTTAATGTTAAGAAAATAATTTTTATTAACAGTTACTTTTCTTGTCATTCACAATAGTGACAAAATAATGAAGTGATTAAATATTTCAAGTTATTGATTTCGTTGTTTTGTCCGTACATAGTGACGGATGTAGTTGAATACGTGTGTTTGTGTTTGCAGGGAGTGGCTGACGCCGACGGCGCTGCAGCAATCCCTCGCAGCGCACTCGCGCTCCGCGTCGCCCGCCGCCACGCCGCAATAACGACGTACGTACACAGCCACATACATAACGACCTATGCACTGCGGCATATACATAACGCAGCGCAGCGCACTCGCGCTCCGCGTCGCCCGCCGCCACGCCGCAATAACGACGTACGTACACAGCCACATACATAACGACCTATGCACTGCGGCATATACATAACGCAGCGCAGCGCACTCGCGCTCCGCGTCGCCCGCCGCCACGCCGCAATAACGACGTACGTACACAGCCACATACATAACGACCTATGCACTGCGGCATATACATAACGCAGCGCAGCGCACTCGCGCTCCGCGTCGCCCGCCGCCACGCCGCAATAACGACGTACGTACACAGCCACATACATAACGACCTATGCACTGCGGCATATACATAACGCAGCGCAGCGCACTCGCGCTCCGCGTCGCCCGCCGCCACGCCGCAATAACGACGTACGTACACAGCCACATACATAACGACCTATGCACTGCGGCATATACATAACGCAGCGCAGCGCACTCGCGCTCCGCGTCGCCCGCCGCCACGCCGCAATAACGACGTACGTACACAGCCACATACATAACGACCTATGCACTGCGGCATATACATAACGCAGCGCAGCGCACTCGCGCTCCGCGTCGCCCGCCGCCACGCCGCAATAACGACGTACGTACACAGCCACATACATAACGACCTATGCACTGCGGCATATACATAACGCAGCGCAGCGCACTCGCGCTCCGCGTCGCCCGCCGCCACGCCGCAATAACGACGTACGTACACAGCCACATACATAACGACCTATGCACTGCGGCATATACATAACGCAGCGCAGCGCACTCGCGCTCCGCGTCGCCCGCCGCCACGCCGCAATAACGACGTACGTACACAGCCACATACATAACGACCTATGCACTGCGGCATATACATAACGCAGCGCAGCGCACTCGCGCTCCGCGTCGCCCGCCGCCACGCCGCAATAACGACGTACGTACACAGCCACATACATAACGACCTATGCACTGCGGCATATACATAACGCAGCGCAGCGCACTCGCGCTCCGCGTCGCCCGCCGCCACGCCGCAATAACGACGTACGTACACAGCCACATACATAACGACCTATGCACTGCGGCATATACATAACGCAGCGCAGCGCACTCGCGCTCCGCGTCGCCCGCCGCCACGCCGCAATAACGACGTACGTACACAGCCACATACATAACGACCTATGCACTGCGGCATATACATAACGCAGCGCAGCGCACTCGCGCTCCGCGTCGCCCGCCGCCACGCCGCAATAACGACGTACGTACACAGCCACATACATAACGACCTATGCACTGCGGCATATACATAACGCAGCGCAGCGCACTCGCGCTCCGCGTCGCCCGCCGCCACGCCGCAATAACGACGTACGTACACAGCCACATACATAACGACCTATGCACTGCGGCATATACATAACGCAGCGCAGCGCACTCGCGCTCCGCGTCGCCCGCCGCCACGCCGCAATAACGACGTACGTACACAGCCACATACATAACGACCTATGCACTGCGGCATATACATAACGCAGCGCAGCGCACTCGCGCTCCGCGTCGCCCGCCGCCACGCCGCAATAACGACGTACGTACACAGCCACATACATAACGACCTATGCACTGCGGCATATACATAACGCAGCGCAGCGCACTCGCGCTCCGCGTCGCCCGCCGCCACGCCGCAATAACGACGTACGTACACAGCCACATACATAACGACCTATGCACTGCGGCATATACATAACGCAGCGCAGCGCACTCGCGCTCCGCGTCGCCCGCCGCCACGCCGCAATAACGACGTACGTACACAGCCACATACATAACGACCTATGCACTGCGGCATATACATAACGCAGCGCAGCGCACTCGCGCTCCGCGTCGCCCGCCGCCACGCCGCAATAACGACGTACGTACACAGCCACATACATAACGACCTATGCACTGCGGCATATACATAACGCAGCGCAGCGCACTCGCGCTCCGCGTCGCCCGCCGCCACGCCGCAATAACGACGTACGTACACAGCCACATACATAACGACCTATGCACTGCGGCATATACATAACGCAGCGCAGCGCACTCGCGCTCCGCGTCGCCCGCCGCCACGCCGCAATAACGACGTACGTACACAGCCACATACATAACGACCTATGCACTGCGGCATATACATAACGCAGCGCAGCGCACTCGCGCTCCGCGTCGCCCGCCGCCACGCCGCAATAACGACGTACGTACACAGCCACATACATAACGACCTATGCACTGCGGCATATACATAACGCAGCGCAGCGCACTCGCGCTCCGCGTCGCCCGCCGCCACGCCGCAATAACGACGTACGTACACAGCCACATACATAACGACCTATGCACTGCGGCATATACATAACGCAGCGCAGCGCACTCGCGCTCCGCGTCGCCCGCCGCCACGCCGCAATAACGACGTACGTACACAGCCACATACATAACGACCTATGCACTGCGGCATATACATAACGCAGCGCAGCGCACTCGCGCTCCGCGTCGCCCGCCGCCACGCCGCAATAACGACGTACGTACACAGCCACATACATAACGACCTATGCACTGCGGCATATACATAACGCAGCGCAGCGCACTCGCGCTCCGCGTCGCCCGCCGCCACGCCGCAATAACGACGTACGTACACAGCCACATACATAACGACCTATGCACTGCGGCATATACATAACGCAGCGCAGCGCACTCGCGCTCCGCGTCGCCCGCCGCCACGCCGCAATAACGACGTACGTACACAGCCACATACATAACGACCTATGCACTGCGGCATATACATAACGCAGCGCAGCGCACTCGCGCTCCGCGTCGCCCGCCGCCACGCCGCAATAACGACGTACGTACACAGCCACATACATAACGACCTATGCACTGCGGCATATACATAACGCAGCGCAGCGCACTCGCGCTCCGCGTCGCCCGCCGCCACGCCGCAATAACGACGTACGTACACAGCCACATACATAACGACCTATGCACTGCGGCATATACATAACGCAGCGCAGCGCACTCGCGCTCCGCGTCGCCCGCCGCCACGCCGCAATAACGACGTACGTACACAGCCACATACATAACGACCTATGCACTGCGGCATATACATAACGCAGCGCAGCGCACTCGCGCTCCGCGTCGCCCGCCGCCACGCCGCAATAACGACGTACGTACACAGCCACATACATAACGACCTATGCACTGCGGCATATACATAACGCAGCGCAGCGCACTCGCGCTCCGCGTCGCCCGCCGCCACGCCGCAATAACGACGTACGTACACAGCCACATACATAACGACCTATGCACTGCGGCATATACATAACGCAGCGCAGCGCACTCGCGCTCCGCGTCGCCCGCCGCCACGCCGCAATAACGACGTACGTACACAGCCACATACATAACGACCTATGCACTGCGGCATATACATAACGCAGCGCAGCGCACTCGCGCTCCGCGTCGCCCGCCGCCACGCCGCAATAACGACGTACGTACACAGCCACATACATAACGACCTATGCACTGCGGCATATACATAACGCAGCGCAGCGCACTCGCGCTCCGCGTCGCCCGCCGCCACGCCGCAATAACGACGTACGTACACAGCCACATACATAACGACCTATGCACTGCGGCATATACATAACGCAGCGCAGCGCACTCGCGCTCCGCGTCGCCCGCCGCCACGCCGCAATAACGACGTACGTACACAGCCACATACATAACGACCTATGCACTGCGGCATATACATAACGCAGCGCAGCGCACTCGCGCTCCGCGTCGCCCGCCGCCACGCCGCAATAACGACGTACGTACACAGCCACATACATAACGACCTATGCACTGCGGCATATACATAACGCAGCGCAGCGCACTCGCGCTCCGCGTCGCCCGCCGCCACGCCGCAATAACGACGTACGTACACAGCCACATACATAACGACCTATGCACTGCGGCATATACATAACGCAGCGCAGCGCACTCGCGCTCCGCGTCGCCCGCCGCCACGCCGCAATAACGACGTACGTACACAGCCACATACATAACGACCTATGCACTGCGGCATATACATAACGCAGCGCAGCGCACTCGCGCTCCGCGTCGCCCGCCGCCACGCCGCAATAACGACGTACGTACACAGCCACATACATAACGACCTATGCACTGCGGCATATACATAACGCAGCGCAGCGCACTCGCGCTCCGCGTCGCCCGCCGCCACGCCGCAATAACGACGTACGTACACAGCCACATACATAACGACCTATGCACTGCGGCATATACATAACGCAGCGCAGCGCACTCGCGCTCCGCGTCGCCCGCCGCCACGCCGCAATAACGACGTACGTACACAGCCACATACATAACGACCTATGCACTGCGGCATATACATAACGCAGCGCAGCGCACTCGCGCTCCGCGTCGCCCGCCGCCACGCCGCAATAACGACGTACGTACACAGCCACATACATAACGACCTATGCACTGCGGCATATACATAACGCAGCGCAGCGCACTCGCGCTCCGCGTCGCCCGCCGCCACGCCGCAATAACGACGTACGTACACAGCCACATACATAACGACCTATGCACTGCGGCATATACATAACGCAGCGCAGCGCACTCGCGCTCCGCGTCGCCCGCCGCCACGCCGCAATAACGACGTACGTACACAGCCACATACATAACGACCTATGCACTGCGGCATATACATAACGCAGCGCAGCGCACTCGCGCTCCGCGTCGCCCGCCGCCACGCCGCAATAACGACGTACGTACACAGCCACATACATAACGACCTATGCACTGCGGCATATACATAACGCAGCGCAGCGCACTCGCGCTCCGCGTCGCCCGCCGCCACGCCGCAATAACGACGTACGTACACAGCCACATACATAACGACCTATGCACTGCGGCATATACATAACGCAGCGCAGCGCACTCGCGCTCCGCGTCGCCCGCCGCCACGCCGCAATAACGACGTACGTACACAGCCACATACATAACGACCTATGCACTGCGGCATATACATAACGCAGCGCAGCGCACTCGCGCTCCGCGTCGCCCGCCGCCACGCCGCAATAACGACGTACGTACACAGCCACATACATAACGACCTATGCACTGCGGCATATACATAACGCAGCGCAGCGCACTCGCGCTCCGCGTCGCCCGCCGCCACGCCGCAATAACGACGTACGTACACAGCCACATACATAACGACCTATGCACTGCGGCATATACATAACGCAGCGCAGCGCACTCGCGCTCCGCGTCGCCCGCCGCCACGCCGCAATAACGACGTACGTACACAGCCACATACATAACGACCTATGCACTGCGGCATATACATAACGCAGCGCAGCGCACTCGCGCTCCGCGTCGCCCGCCGCCACGCCGCAATAACGACGTACGTACACAGCCACATACATAACGACCTATGCACTGCGGCATATACATAACGCAGCGCAGCGCACTCGCGCTCCGCGTCGCCCGCCGCCACGCCGCAATAACGACGTACGTACACAGCCACATACATAACGACCTATGCACTGCGGCATATACATAACGCAGCGCAGCGCACTCGCGCTCCGCGTCGCCCGCCGCCACGCCGCAATAACGACGTACGTACACAGCCACATACATAACGACCTATGCACTGCGGCATATACATAACAAGCAACGCAACGCTCAAAGCATAGAGCACACTAGCACATTATGTGACTTAGGAGGCCGCCGAAATGCAAAATAAACATAAACTCGCGCCGTAATTAATCCCTCGCCCCTTGCGAGGGCAGGGATGTTGAAACACCGCATTTCGCTTGTTTATGTTGAGTCCCAGTGTGACAGGTTGCGAATCTGTCGCTACTATCCGGGCTAAATGACGGAACATGGCAGTTATAAATTACGGCAATTCGAGACTCAAATCCTCGACCTGTGCGGTCGGTACAATCGGTTAACAAAGGCACGTAACAAACTGAAGTACGACCTCCTCCCACACAAAACAAAAAAAAATCTTTAAAAAATTTGACTATTATTTATCGTTACAACTGCTATTTACGCTAGTGCTGTTCTCTAAAGCGAGGTTATTGCAGTATTACTTCCAATTATTTAATACAAGCGACCCGACCCGGCTTCGCACGGGTAGACACACAATATCCTTATACACATTTATAGCCTTTTTATATATGTGTTTTTCTGATGGTATAAACTATATTATTGTAATGTTTCAATAAAATCCATTCAGTCGTTTTGCCGTGAAAGAGTAACAAACATCCAATCATCCATAAATCCTTACAAAATTTCGCGTTTTACTGCCAACTTGCATAGCCGAGTAGAGGGTTTATTTCCAAACTATGTTAATATGTCAATGGTGAACAAATGATCATCAGTCATTTTTATTTATACTATTTTTTTTGTCAACAGAGGACATCCTGCGACTCTGCAGATAGGATCAGCTGTTATGTGAAATAAGTACTAAATTAATTATAGTTATTGTTAGGTATATATATTTGTCGGCGCATTGTCGACCTCAACTGAAACCTCAACCTCAAAAAATCGTCTATTGATTTGTTCTTTGTATCCTGTTCCGGAATAAGTAATCCATTGTTTTATAACAAAAAGCCGAATACGGAATATTATTAAAACTATTGACATAATTAAATTAATCGGGTTTGATGATGCCTCCACTTACTGGGCAATTTTTATTTCACTACAAAATACCTTTAACAGATTTATAGTTAAAAAAAGATATAAGAAAGTTAAATACGTAGCAAATTTTCCGTCCTAAGACTAACTAACTACATGAAATAATATTAACCAATAGGATGCGTGTATTTTGCTCAACGCCGAAATCCTATTGGTTGTGAAGAAACAGTATAACCGGAATTGTATCGATTTAGTCACTAATAAGTAATACCATTTTATCCAAGTATATTTTTTAACAAAACGACTCCTATGTCCTTCCTGGAAATCTTTTCTAAATACTTGAAATCGGATGACTAGTTGGCACTGGTATAGGTGGCACTTCGAAACAGAAATAGATAAAATTTTGTAAATTTAATAATATATGTGGAATTGGGGCCCAAAGTCAAAAGCAAAAAACAGAAGCTCACTTAAAGTAAATGTAAGTTTTCTTCGACAATGCGCCGATATGAGTTTTTCACTTAGATACAGAGTGGAAAGGCATAGTTATAGTGAAATATTACTAAATACAAAACCAGTACGCTTTACATAGCAATATTCAAACTATACCGTTGTAATAGAATGTACGATACACTTGTTACTTTTAATTCAACTATTTAATTTCTTCGGTGTTGCCGATAGAAAAAAGATAAAATTATTATTTTTTCCTCTTCACATATTATTTTTTTTAACTCGGTCAACTGTGCACAAGGAATTTTAATTCACCCTGTATAGTCGTATTGGTCTTATAAACATATATATGTAATATTAACATTTACATCGAATTAAATGTTAACTCTGCTATATCTACATGAAAAACTAATTTAATTTTAAGACGTTATTCATTAGTTAGTTAGCCTTTAGTTAGTGGGTCAGTACTTTATTCAAAATATTTTTATAATAATTTTGGGAAAAATATTGTGTTTTTGAGTAAATTTCTAACAAACTTTTCGTTATGAAGTTTTCTGTTCTATGAAAAATTAAACAAACTATTTATGTAAACATTTTAATTTATGATAGTTTTAAAAGCAAAATTTCATTAATAAAAAATATTATGTTAAATTTTAACCGTTTTGATGGTAAAATATTGGTCTTAGTGATACTTAAAAGCTGTAATGTATCTAACCATTGAGTGGTCAAACGTTTAGTATTTTTTATTTTCTATGCACACTTATTTAGCGGATTATAAAAATCTAGGTTCTTTTCTGTTTTCCTTTTTTATTTGTGTTTTGAGATCTTTTGTAACATGTTTATTTGGTATTGGTTATTTTTATTCCAGTAGTTTATTAAAGCTCGTCGCCTATTTACAGATCCGATACTTTCTCTACCATTAAATGCTTTTAAATGAAAAATAAAATCAATTTTCGAGATTGTTTATTTTAACTTCTTATATATTTTTTAAAATCCATAATAAACTGCTGAAATATACAATTAATGTATTGGAAGTCTAAATGCTTAGTTTTGAAATGTAAATTTTTCATATATGTATGTTTTTTGCTTCTATTAATGTATAAAATTTTGCCGCAGTCGGGTAGGAATGGTTTCTATTTGGCTTAGCTTAAGGTCACGGTTTTTATACTGGGACTTTACTTACGTTACTTTGTATATGATAAATAAGACATTACCCTTAAATATATAGTTTAAAACTTATATATTTTGTATGTTATGTCAAAACTGGAACCGAATGAGTATCGAGTATGTGCCACGAAAACACCCCCTGTGTTTCAATTACTGTGACATTTTGTATTTTAAATTTTATCAATTATACTCTTTTTAACTATGTTTATTTGTATCAAGTAAAATATTAAAAATTACGTCATTGACACTAACTCTATAGACCGAAACACAATTGTTATTTAGATGCCAGTTAAATAAATAAAAAAATTAAGCGTTTTTTAATGGTTATCAATAGCTATCATTTTTTTTTTCTTTTTTTAAATAACTCTGATACAATAAACATAGTGAGTAATTTAAGGCATGTAAAGTAAATTTATATTGTAATGTTTAAATTGTCAATATTGATATAAATCTCTTTAAGGTAGATATTTTCAACAAATTGTAAATGTTAAATAACTTGTTATATCATTGTTAACATTTGAAATGCATCGGTGATTGAATATTACGTGAATATGTACGAAGTAAAGTCACTCCATGTCACGAATACTGTTAGACCAAAGTGGTTGGTAGTTTTGTGAGGCGTGTCCTCTCAGGAGATGTTAGGCACACTAGAACCGCGGGCATCGCCAGCTTTTGGCCTAGGGAGGGCGGGGCATTTGACATATTATCGAGTATGGGAAAAGTATGAATTGCCCCCTCTGCCCCCCAGACACACGTCTAATCACAACTTTAGCTAAACGTTCTTCGTGAGATAGAATTACTGCAGACTTCTCAACAAAACCACTAGATATCCAAATCTTTTAAATTCAAATTGATGTCTCAAACCCTGAACTATTTAATATTGCCATATATTGTCTGGGACCAAGGCATATATTGCAATTTCGCTTCTAATGGTTTGTTAATAAACCATTTTTATAAACATCCAGAAAACTTGGTTCATAACTGATACATTACTTTGAACAAAGCAATTAAGCACAAATTTTGTTATATATTTGCGTAATATTCCAACGCAGTAATGTAATATATCTATTAAAAACATTTCTTCTAGATTGTTCTTAAAATATTAGCTTTCTTGTATCGGTCCGGTTAAAATGTAGAGATAATTTTTTTGTCTTCTATCAGTGTAAAAAACATAATTTTTAACATTTTAAGTCTCATACGAAATAGACTTCACGACAGATTACTTTTATAAAAATAAAACTTATGTCATTTTAGAGTTAATAACTTTATATTTTAGCCATGTATGGATATTTACTAATAGCTTTTTTTAAGCAAATGAATAGTTTTCAAGACGCTTAAACATGACAGAAAAAAACATATTTTTATTGATTGCATTTACTTGTATTTGTATGAATTTCTGAAATAAATATTTAGGAATCTTATTTCGAGCCATCAACCAGAACAAACTAGTAACAAAGGAAAGTGATTATGCATCTTACCTACTCTAGAAATAGAACCCACGTAAAGAGAACCAACCGTGATTAACAAAATTAACCAATTCTCGATTTTGGTGTTAAGAATCTTTAAATAACGTTATGGCATCGATTGATATTGATTTATTAATATATAATTTTAAAAATAGGATATAATAAACCCTTTGTTACAACAGCTGGGTTGGTGACTGCGGAAAATCAAGACTCAGTAGTTTTTTGGAAATACATTTTATGATGTAAATGTCATGCATTTCGTTCCTCATTACTTAAGTTTTAGCGATGATTTAATTCAAATTTATTTTAAGGTCTGTTTCTGGAACCAACGTAGAAAGGGTAAAATAAACTCTATAATAGTCTCGGGCAATTCTACTACTTTTTCATCATAATTGCAACAAAAACTACTAGAAAATTCTTCAATTTCTAACTTTTTGAAGTATATTATGATACATTTAAGTCATTTTAATTTTCATGTGTAAATTGTAAAATGTACGTTTGTGTTAATCGAGAATCTTTAATGTTGCTCTTAATGGTGTGATAACAAATATTTTTTCAAATTTTGCGTCGGAAATTACCAAAGTTTTTTCTAGTTTTGCATTTAAACATCCGCTTACTAGTATAGTTTCTCATTGGCCATATAGTTTTATTCGTTTTATTTATTTTTAAGTTTTTAAGTGTAAAATTAATTAAAAATATCACGCAATGCAATGTAATTTTGGTGCATAATAAAAAAGTTTGATGTCTTATTAACCATGCTTAATCTAAATCATTTAATGTTTGGCAATTGAGATTATATTCGTTGCGGATATTGCGTTGCGAGATATAAGACCTCACGTTGTTTATTTTAGTTTAAAAATTTATTTCATAGTTATAATCTTTCCCCCTGGATCGCATTTAGATACGAAAACTCGAGAGATTGTTAAATTTAAAATCCATTTTGCAAAACGAATCTAGATATTCTTACTGAAATTGTTTGGAATGTTTTTGAATCATGGTTTATTAAAATGTCGAAAGAGAAATAATTTGGCGATAGTACAATTTTTGAACAAATAAACTGTAAAGTTTACTACTTGTGGGTTTTATTTATACTTTTAATACATACGTGAGCACATTTAATAGCAGTATATGTATGTTTGTATTTATATGTTCCACCACAAACCGAATGAACTGATTTTGATGAACGAGGTTATCAGCTTTCATATTATAAAAAAAGTACAATTCAGTAGAATTACAGAACAATTCCAAAAAAAAAAACACATTATACGTTCATAATTTTATTGTTGTGAATACAATCAATCAGTTTGAGAATTAAGATAAAAGTATTGCGTAATCCTAACAGTATAATTTTGTACAGGGGAAATTCTTATTTTGTTTTTTTTTTTTAACCTAGTTATACGCATCTTAAACAGGTATGATTTCCTTATTTTTACACGGTGTTACACGGTTAAGTGTTAATGTAAACAAAATTCAGGATTATCCACTGAAAACTTAAAACTACCCGTGCCTAATTTTTGACAAGTTTAAAAATTACATTATTGTAACACTTATATTCACACACACAGACATCCATTATTATTTTCTTCAAAACATATGAATCTACCTATTTTCTATCCTGAAAGAAGATATCTAACAAATCAGAAATAAACTAAAACTCGACTCTTATATTCGCAATTAACATACAAAATTAAATATTCAAATCATTTAAGGATAACTTGTACCAACTGATTCAATGTATTAACGCTGTTACAAGGTATCCTTAATGTTACAAATTTACTATTCGGGTTTTGGTGCAATATTAAACGACATATTTATCTTAATATCAGTTTATACCACGCTCTGCCCTAGAAAAAAGGGTATTTTAATAACTAGTAACTATCATCGTTTTTCATAAAACTAAAATAAAAACTGAGTCAGATTAAAATATAAAAATAAAACGACAAAACAGGTGTGTAGGTCGAATGTGTTTTACATTATTTGTCGTATGGGTTTTAATGTCATTACTTTCGACATACTTATTTATATTAGTTCTATTTCACATGATGTGGTCATACAATGGTCTTATGTTTCGGTATTACTTCTTATCGATGTTAGCGACTGTGTTGCCCGCATTTGCTGCTGGGTTCCCGCCACCGTAATTCTGAAACGATATTAGAAATACTTCAATGCGTTCCACGATATTCATCTATAAATAATAGCAGCCCCAAAAAAAAAGTAAATCATAATTAGAATATATATAATTGATACCTGGTAAAACTGTGCCCATGCTTGTTGTTGCTGCGCGGGATCCGTGTTACTTTGTTGTCCGCCGGGTTGTTGTTGCCCGTACTGGAATACATAGATACATTATACAAACATAAATTTCACACATATATATCGACGATTTTGAGTTAGATTGTTATATTTTTGTGTCATATATTCTTGACTGTGTAGTTGTGTCTGTGCAAGTCTAGTAGACTAAATATATCTGACATAACCTATAAGACGAGATAATTGCCTCATGTCACTCGACTGTCGCTTTTAGTTTTAGTATGCTAGCACTGCTAGTGGGTAATGGATAGAGAACCGATGTAATTTAATCATCCACACATCTTTTTCCTCTACGTGGATAACACATTGGTGCTCTAGGCTTTGTAAAGACATGAAGGACCAACTTTGTGTCAATAGGCTGCGGTATCACTCTCCATCAAGTGAACCGCCTGCTTGTTTGTCCGTGAGTTTATTAAGAGTGTCCGGGAGTATATATACCATTAGGCACCCGGAATGGATGGTTCTACCAAGAAACGTCATTTAAGAGTTTAGTGATCCATTTTTTTGGTTCACATGATTGAGCCACAAATTGTTTTGTCAGTTAAAATAAGACTTATTGATTAAAATATCATTAAAACTTTTTTTTACTGGTATATAGACCATTTTAATAGACCGACATCATAAAACATTGTTAAAATGTACGGACCCCCTGCCACTGCTGCTGTTGTTGTTGCCACTGCTGCCACTGGTACCATTGTTGCGCGGTATAATTGTTGCCCCAGCTCTGCTGTTGTTGCTGTTTGCCCCCCGCCCCAGCAGCGGCCGACCCACCGGCATTGCCCGCGCCGCCTTGTTGCTGCTGTTGCTGTTGTTGCTGGTTCCAGTTCCAGTTGCCCCACTGGTTCCATTGATTTGCGGCTGCCGAAAAAAATGTAAAATAATGTAAAGAATACGATTTTTAACATACATTTGAATACTTCCAAAATTATGGTGTCAATTGCACGCCAAGACAACATTTGTCTGATAAAGATTAAAAATTCCTTGTAACATTTGTAACGGACAGGGACAGTCATGGTAAGGTAAAAAATAAGTAAGGACCGTTTGCATACCCGCTCGCCAATACGTACTCATCATTGGATTTGAAACTAAAACTAAAGAAACTTTTAAGTTGCTCACTGAAGATTCACTGGATCGAGAGGAATAAATTAAATGCTAAACTATTGATTAGTTGTTCTTACAAACATTAAATGTATACTTATTTTTACAGGAATGAAATGAAACTGACCTTGGTTTTGATTCCAGTTGCCCCAGCCACCCCAGCCGCCGGTCCATTGGTTCCAGTTCTGTTGATCTTGATTACCACCGCCTTGACTCACTTGGTTATCCTACACAACATTATACAACATTATTATATCAACATATTACAAAAAATTATATCATAGTTTACAGAAAATACATAAGTAACACAATAAAATTACAATGAATGCTTGCCAAGTTGGTATTTAGGATCATAGCGAGAACTGAATTATCTTGGTAGGTCGGGAGATAGCTGACAAATAAAAACTAACTAAACAAATCAAATATTGCAGCATAACAATATAACACATTTTTCTGTATTCATTAGAATGTTCATCATTACAAAATTAGATTCTAACACAGAAAAAATTGTTACATTGTTATGATGCAATATTTCATATTAAATTTTGTATTAGTAACGTCTTCTTTGTTTTTATTAATAAATAAATGTAACGTGTCCAATGTTAAGCAATGTACTTCAGTGTTCAATTCATCTCTTAGTCAAGTAATGTTATCATCAGTTCAGCGGTTTACGCGTGCAAAGGTAACAGGCAGACGCACTTTACTAAGGGAGAAATGACACATAATAATGCTCTGCGCCTTATAGATTTATTAAACGGATACGTCTTGTAATTAGTTTTTTTTTGGGTTCTGAACCCAAAGGGTAAAAAAAGGAACCACTGTCAGCGGGCTATATCTTATGAACCATTATAGCTAGTCTTGAAATTTTCAGACAATGTCTAATTCCTTTGCCGCTATTACAAATACTGAAAACATAATTAAAAATTAAAGGGGACTCTCATAAAAGAAACGTGATTTTTTCGATTTTTTTTCCTTGTTTCCTTTTCATTTAAGAAATTATCTAAAAGGCGCATATTGTTAATCTTGCTACGGATGCCTTTTGTCAGTCCGACTGACGCTTGAACATTTTTTTATTATTATTTGCTTACCGACCTCACAGATTTTCGGGATAAAAAGCATCCTATAAATTAATCAAGGCAATAAGTTATCTATGTGCTAAATTGTTAAATACTTTTTTCGTGATGGACCATCCTATCTTTCACACTCATTAAATTAGTAGGCTTTATTCATATTACAAACAAAATAATAACTATGCACAAAATTAATTAATTGTTATTGCTATTTACTATTTGTATTCAACTTTTAATTCTGATGTATTTTACTAATACTAGTTAAAAGGATGTGTAGTTATTAAGTATTTATGTAACCGAAATGGATAGCCGTGTTCGAAAATAATGATTACCTTTTGGTTGCCCCGGTTGTTAGGTCTGTTGTTTTGTCCCGCGCTGCGCCAAGTACCCGAGGAGTTGCCAGAATTGCCGCCTCCCATACCTAAACACAATTAATGATATCTTTAGTTTTGTGCCAAACAATGTACTAGAATTTTTTTTTTTGATTCCCATTTTTGCGATGCACTTATATATTATTACAGATAAAATTTTATGTCTGTCAGCACCAAATTTTTGACTTTAAATAGATTATTTAAGTTAAGTTTTAGTCCGACTTGTATGGCAAAGTGAACGTGTAATTAAATTGCTTTTTGTTTTCTATGTAAAGCCATCGGTAGTATGTCCGGGCACGTAGCTTATGGGTCATTGTACATTTGTACAGCTGCATTATTTGTTACAAAGGAAGCCACTGTTGTTTCTGGTTAGCAAGTGTTGTAACTGCTGTAGTAAGATGGAATTAAAAGTATTTAGACTTAATGATACATTAAAAAGTAGTTTTATTTATTGCTATGACCCATGTTCGAAGTGACTTATCGTCGTGAACAGATATATTACATCCTACTGCAGACTATATGCAATGTTAGCGCCCATAAAAGTCGTGAAGTGAACTAACGTGATGGTAATTATTAACTGCCAAGTTTATTTACATAGAATATATCTTTTAATATACATTTGTATTCGAATATCCCCAGTTTTGACTGTTAAATTTCCCTTTACCTTCCCTTAATCTTTAATTTTAGTCCTTCACCTGGTGGTCCGGGCGGTCGCTTGTCAGCATTGGGCGCGTTGTTCCTGTTGCGGTTATCCCGTGAGTACCGGTCGTTATGCCCCCCACGTGGAGGTCCCCCGTGTGGGGGCCCGCCATGGCCACCGCGGGGGCCTCCACGCCCTGGGCCCCCAAAACCACCGTCGCGGCTGCGGGACATGTTGTCGTTTTGTCTGTGGGGTGTGAGGAACGTTTCAAATAAGTTGGACTTTACATAAACAGAGTCAGGTGCAAGAGTAATCGGAGTAAAGGACGTAGGATCCTAAAGGTGATGTGCGAAGAGGGCTCCGTTAGTATGGAAGATCGGACGGAATTACGGACGGAGCACGACCGTGTGTAGTGTTCATATGTATTGCTTTTTAACGGAAAATTTGATTAAGTTGGAAATTAATGGGAAATTTTTCACACCATGTCACTCATGAATAAACTAGCTGATAGATCCTTTTACCTTTGGTGATACTGTTGGCATGACATGTTCTTGATGTTTTATAACGGCAAGTGTACCAATAGCGTTGTTACTGTAGAAGTAAAATAGCCTAGATCATTTTAAAAGGTCGGCAACGCGTTTATTTGTACCCTCTGGCTGTGGTGTCCGCGGGCGCCAGTATCGCTTACCATTAGATGAGTCGCCCCACCGGTCGCTGCGTGGTGCACTCACCTGTTGTGCGGCGGCCCCCAGGCGCGGTCGTAGCGCGGCTGCGCGGGGCGCTCGCGCACAGGCGCGCCCCAGCGGCTGCCCCCGCGCCCCCAGCCGCCCGCGCCGCCGCCGCCCCACCGGTCGCTGCGTGGTGCACTCACCTGTTGTGCGGCGGCCCCCAGGCGCGGTCGTAGCGCGGCTGCGCGGGGCGCTCGCGCACAGGCGCGCCCCAGCGGCTGCCCCCGCGCCCCCAGCCGCCCGCGCCGCCGCCGCCCCACCGGTCGCTGCGTGGTGCACTCACCTGTTGTGCGGCGGCCCCCAGGCGCGGTCGTAGCGCGGCTGCGCGGGGCGCTCGCGCACAGGCGCGCCCCAGCGGCTGCCCCCGCGCCCCCAGCCGCCCGCGCCGCCGCCGCCCCACCGGTCGCTGCGTGGTGCACTCACCTGTTGTGCGGCGGCCCCCAGGCGCGGTCGTAGCGCGGCTGCGCGGGGCGCTCGCGCACAGGCGCGCCCCAGCGGCTGCCCCCGCGCCCCCAGCCGCCCGCGCCGCCGCCGCCCCACCGGTCGCTGCGTGGTGCACTCACCTGTTGTGCGGCGGCCCCCAGGCGCGGTCGTAGCGCGGCTGCGCGGGGCGCTCGCGCACAGGCGCGCCCCAGCGGCTGCCCCCGCGCCCCCAGCCGCCCGCGCCGCCGCCGCCCCACCGGTCGCTGCGTGGTGCACTCACCTGTTGTGCGGCGGCCCCCAGGCGCGGTCGTAGCGCGGCTGCGCGGGGCGCTCGCGCACAGGCGCGCCCCAGCGGCTGCCCCCGCGCCCCCAGCCGCCCGCGCCGCCGCCGCCCCACCGGTCGCTGCGTGGTGCACTCACCTGTTGTGCGGCGGCCCCCAGGCGCGGTCGTAGCGCGGCTGCGCGGGGCGCTCGCGCACAGGCGCGCCCCAGCGGCTGCCCCCGCGCCCCCAGCCGCCCGCGCCGCCGCCGCCCCACCGGTCGCTGCGTGGTGCACTCACCTGTTGTGCGGCGGCCCCCAGGCGCGGTCGTAGCGCGGCTGCGCGGGGCGCTCGCGCACAGGCGCGCCCCAGCGGCTGCCCCCGCGCCCCCAGCCGCCCGCGCCGCCGCCGCCCCACCGGTCGCTGCGTGGTGCACTCACCTGTTGTGCGGCGGCCCCCAGGCGCGGTCGTAGCGCGGCTGCGCGGGGCGCTCGCGCACAGGCGCGCCCCAGCGGCTGCCCCCGCGCCCCCAGCCGCCCGCGCCGCCGCCGCCCCACCGGTCGCTGCGTGGTGCACTCACCTGTTGTGCGGCGGCCCCCAGGCGCGGTCGTAGCGCGGCTGCGCGGGGCGCTCGCGCACAGGCGCGCCCCAGCGGCTGCCCCCGCGCCCCCAGCCGCCCGCGCCGCCGCCGCCCCACCGGTCGCTGCGTGGTGCACTCACCTGTTGTGCGGCGGCCCCCAGGCGCGGTCGTAGCGCGGCTGCGCGGGGCGCTCGCGCACAGGCGCGCCCCAGCGGCTGCCCCCGCGCCCCCAGCCGCCCGCGCCGCCGCCGCCCCACCGGTCGCTGCGTGGTGCACTCACCTGTTGTGCGGCGGCCCCCAGGCGCGGTCGTAGCGCGGCTGCGCGGGGCGCTCGCGCACAGGCGCGCCCCAGCGGCTGCCCCCGCGCCCCCAGCCGCCCGCGCCGCCGCCGCCCCACCGGTCGCTGCGTGGTGCACTCACCTGTTGTGCGGCGGCCCCCAGGCGCGGTCGTAGCGCGGCTGCGCGGGGCGCTCGCGCACAGGCGCGCCCCAGCGGCTGCCCCCGCGCCCCCAGCCGCCCGCGCCGCCGCCGCCCCACCGGTCGCTGCGTGGTGCACTCACCTGTTGTGCGGCGGCCCCCAGGCGCGGTCGTAGCGCGGCTGCGCGGGGCGCTCGCGCACAGGCGCGCCCCAGCGGCTGCCCCCGCGCCCCCAGCCGCCCGCGCCGCCGCCGCCCCACCGGTCGCTGCGTGGTGCACTCACCTGTTGTGCGGCGGCCCCCAGGCGCGGTCGTAGCGCGGCTGCGCGGGGCGCTCGCGCACAGGCGCGCCCCAGCGGCTGCCCCCGCGCCCCCAGCCGCCCGCGCCGCCGCCGCCCCACCGGTCGCTGCGTGGTGCACTCACCTGTTGTGCGGCGGCCCCCAGGCGCGGTCGTAGCGCGGCTGCGCGGGGCGCTCGCGCACAGGCGCGCCCCAGCGGCTGCCCCCGCGCCCCCAGCCGCCCGCGCCGCCGCCGCCCCACCGGTCGCTGCGTGGTGCACTCACCTGTTGTGCGGCGGCCCCCAGGCGCGGTCGTAGCGCGGCTGCGCGGGGCGCTCGCGCACAGGCGCGCCCCAGCGGCTGCCCCCGCGCCCCCAGCCGCCCGCGCCGCCGCCGCCGCCACCGCCCCCGCCGCCGCCGCCGCCGCAACCGCCCCAACGGTCGTTGCCTGAAAACGACATTAGGTGAAATTTCTGAGTACGACGATAACCATGAACCTAGCTCTAGCCTCAGTTTTCTTTTTACGTCACTGTCAAAACCCAAATAAAAACTCAAATTAAAAAGTTGTTAAAAATCCAGTAGAACGTAACATTAGACAATAATTACATTTGAAAAAACACCTGTCCAAAACGTTAATTTGTTAAAAGCATTGACTTATGGTTACGATACATTTGTGTACACGATAACAGGAAAACCCATTTTTTCCCCAAATTTTGTCCATAAGTATATATTTTTATTATAAAGGCTTTGTCGCTTAGCGACTATACCACCCTGTAAATGCAAGAAATACAAAAATAAGTACTTAATACATTTTTTTTTTAATTCTAAATCAGCCAACTTAATTAAAAAGCCGATCGTCCCATGACGGATTAGACAAGATACCGTTTATAAAACCGATATTAAGTGTATTTTATTTTCAAGGAACTTTCATAGTTGCTGTTTTCATTGTTTTATCTGCAATTATGATTGCCATTTCTAAAATCTGTGAACCAGAATAAGAAGCGTAAAATCCCTAGACTAAGTAACCGGTCAACTATTTTTGATAAAAATTCGAATCTCAAAGATTTTGCATATTGATAAAATAAGTTACATCTGGGGCGCAGGAATGTTACTTTATTAGACGTGTGACTTACATTTTTTAAACCTTGACTACAATTGAAACCCCACCCGGACGTATCCCGGATGCGCACTACACTAGGAAAAATCCGGGGAAACCCGGACAGATGGCAACCCTATCTGCAACTTGTTGACCCCCGCGACTTCGTACCAGGTCAGCGTTACTTAGTATGTTACACTTACCGTAATGTTTAAATTCTCTCTGTATTACAGTAAAAAAAGAACCATTCAAAGCCAATCGAGCCGTTTTTTTAATTTTAGCAAGACTAATGAACAAATGTCCATTTTGATGTTAAAAAGAAAATTATTCAAAATAGATTTATTCAACAGGAGTGCAAGAGCAAGTATCGAATCTGCTCAGTGTTTTTAATTAACATGAAATCCATTATTTTAAAAAGCTTTTTTAATCTACCATCTCAATTCTGCACAGGAAAATCCAGCAATAAACCTCTATAGTTGCCGTTTTTAATATTTGATTTTGGCTATACTACAAAAACCTAGTTTATTAAAAGGTTACCAATAAAGCAATGTATGTTATATTCTTACCTATTAAGTATATATCATAACATTGCTTTCAGTGGCGTGCCTAGAGTTTTAGTATAATGCAAGCCGAGAGATACGTTATTGTAGTTTTAATAATTAATTTAGATAAATGTCCTTGTAGCCCCATTACACTTCAATCTACACTTAATACTTCCGTTGTGGACTTGCTGGCTTGGAAGAGCTCACCAAAGCACACAGAAATTTGCGAACATGTCAGCAAAACCACAATTTCGGAGGGTTTGAAAAAGTCGTTTGATTTGTTTGAGCGAATGAAAATAAGGTTCAACTTAAAATACTGTTCATTATTGTTTTGTTTGCTTTGTAAGAAAACAAAATATAAAATGTTGGTAAACGTTATAATTCTAACAATAATTTTTCGATAGCTGTAAATTCGCTTGAAAATTCGGATAGCCCTTCTTGACCCTGTGTATTGCTGATATACATGGATAAGATTAAGAGACGAAAACGCATATTTTGTCAAAGAACTCACCTGAGGAAACTCATCTTCGAAACTATTTTCACTAACAAAATTCATTAGTTCAAACACATTACGATCTTGCAAAATACACAGGAAGAATACAATTAAATAGTATTTTTATGAGGAAAGTTTAAACATTTTGCCTTGCCCTCGCTAATCAAAACATTTACACAATTTAAGTCATCACAATAAACTACTTTGTCTATTGTTTATACCATTGAAATCAACAATTACCAAATTACTTCTACTATGGATATTATTATTACCTCTATCTCTATTGAAGTCCCTTCCGCGGCGATCGTCTCTGTTATTATGTCTCCTGTCATCGCTCCTGTTCCGCTTGTTCTGCTGTTGGCCGTCTCTACTCGCAGATCTCTCCCTCTTCTCCTTCTCTTTTACAACGCCGGCGGCCTTGGCTTCTTTATGGAAAGCTATATGCAAAGAAAAATAAAAAATAAATAGTCAAAGGCCATGACATGACATAAGATTAGATACCTTTAATGTATTTTTATAACAGGAAAAGAGTCGTGTGGATCAGTTTAAATACAGAAATTATGGTTATTGATCAAAGAAAAATACGTCCATCTGAAGAGAGAAGTCATTCCTTATCGGATCATAACAAGTTCTTACAATATTTAAACAATGGTAAACTTTTTCTTTTGACCGTAGAATGAATGGAATTAGACTTAAAACTATAATAAGATTAATTTAAAATTCTAAGATGACTGTACTGGTCCTTACTTTGTTCCAAGTAATATATCTACATACTTTTTAATGCAAATTTAATTGATATAAGCTCCTTTCATATTAGTCGTGTAAACTGAACAATCAGTTCGCATCACTTTAATGACCTGTATTTCATTTTAGTCGTAGTATAATAACAATTCATAATTGGTATATGCTCTAATTAGATAGAACATATACATCTGAGTAGTAGAGTAGTGATTTAGTTAGATAAAAATTAGGATTTGAACCTGCAACGACTCGAATTGCAGACTTGAACACTACCAAGTAAGCTATTATATTTTTCTATGATAGACTACCTTTATGCCATAATCTCACCTGATGATGAATGACTGTGGCTAAAAATGGAGCAGGCTTGTCTAGAAACTGTCTACATACTATTAGTAATAAAGTTTCTGTAATTTTCTGTTGTAACAGTTTTATTACAAGACGGTTTATTAAACTAGACTTTTACACCTAAGACTTCATCTTTTATCTTGACTTTTCTATGAATAATCATCACTGGATTCTTTTCTATTAAAATATTTCTTTGCTTTTAGAAAATCAATGCGAAAGCAAACACTCACCTTCAATAACCTTCTTGGATTCTTCTTCATCGAGCTCAGCAAATATGACCTCATCTATCCACCCGCACTTTTCAGGCAGCGTGAAGTTAGCTGCATAGAAAAACTAACATTAACATCACAAGTCTTGATAGTGAAGTGAGCTATGAATAAAGGATAAAGTTTAGTCTTTGCTTGTTGAATGGACGAACCTTTCATATCGATAATGGCCCCATCCGGGACTTCCTTCCCGTCGGCTTCCTCTCTTTGTTTTTGCCGTTCGCGGTAGGTATCCTCATCCGTAATGACCACGACGGCAATCCGGCGGTAACCGTCGAACTCTCTCAACTTGCGGCGCTGAGCAGATGGGTATACGTTCGTCTACATTTTCAACAACACGGTAGTGAAACCGAGTGATATATATACCCGTTGGATCCAGCGTCGATATAGATGTGAAGCAAAACACACGACATTATAGTTTCTGTTACAATCACCTAAAACAAGCTCAATGAGATCCGTGCTTTGTAACTCTCTCTACTAACACTGCTCTCTACTAAGTATAACTCACCTTGTAACCTACAAATAAGCTTATACAGAAAGCAGTGTAGCATTATACCATCTTACAACTAGCACTTAAAATTAAAACGTACCTTAAAGGAAGCGGTGTTACTCTTAGCTATTAAGTTTAAAACTATAATTTCCATAAATTTGGGGTACTTGGGGGTTCGATAAGATCTGAATTGTTTTGTTAAATTTAAAAACATATATCACCTGATCCAGTATAAAGTTTCTTCGTCTTCCTTGAGCTACTTCCAATAACTTTAGCACACATTTAGCGCACTTGGACACCATAGCGTCCCAGCGTCCCTCGTAAGTCGCTTTGAAGGGCTTGCATTCCACCTGTATTCATTTCAACACTCATAGAAAAAAAAATAACGAACCGGCGCGACTTAAAACCTAATACTTTCTATGAGAATTCGATACCAGGGCTAATCCATGATGTGGAAATACCGGTTACTCCCACGATGAAGACCTTTTTACGGGATTTCTTTCGGCTCTCCACACTCTGGTATCATTTTTTTTTACTCTATGGTTTTTGTATTTTTTGTTTTAATAAACTGTAGCTGATATTTCACCCTGTTGAAAACACACACGGTCATTAGTATAGATTTATATCATTTTGTGCTGTTTTTTTTTTATCGAGATTCAAACCTTGGTACTGAAAGAAAGGTTTAATTATTATGTGTGCTGTGATTCTTGCTACAAAATCAAATTGAGAATTGAATAATTTGAAGCATTTTTTACATTTTTCTTGTCTTAAATATAGACCTTTGAGTAATAAACTACATTTAAGAAAAAAAATGTAATGTTATAACATTAACGTGTTTTGCATTTGTACATGGTTATACACGTTATCTATATGCACTTCAACCTACTCCTTCAGTCCACGTGGTTTTGTAATTTTCATATATTTTTCTGTTGTTAATTGCCTGTTGGTAACCTTAACTTATCATTACCACACTTCAACAAATTTAAAATTAGTAGTTGCAAATAACATTTATTAGGAACCAGACAATATTTTTAACATGTTAAATAAGTCTATTCATGTTATCTACTTACCAATGATGGCAATCGAATAGCTAAGTACATATCTTACCTTTTCTGAAGTAACATTGAAATCAACTTATAAAACCTTTAAACTTTAAACCAAACACATATTTAAACAAAACGGCATCACATAAGACAACATAAGAACGGTACAAAGTCCAAACAGGTTAGGGTGGTACATCTGTACAACTATAATAACAGATCATATAATTCCATGAGTCACATTAAAATACATTTTTGTATATTTAACTACGATATTTGAAGTTATTAATTTAAATTATTTTAGAAATTGTATGCAAAATACCATACTATCTTAATTTGTGAATTTTCTGCCATTTTTCTATAATACTTCACATTTGGTGAACATATCGTTTCTAGTTACACATTTCCTACCTATTTTTTTTTCTTGCTTTACAAACTAAACAGTTAACAAATTGGAAACTTACAAGATTATTCATGTAAAACACAAATATCAGGACAAGTAAATTTTGTTAATGTTAAATGATTTCATTTTAAAATCCCCTACAAGTTAAATTCGCAATAGCATAATTTCAATAAATTCGTTTATTTTATTCAACAAATAAAATGCTTCAAATTTTATCAATTCAATTTTTGAAAAAGAAAGATATTGTTAATTTTACGCGTATTTATGTATCTTTCGATTTTTCCCTAATTTACGAAAAATAGCGTATAATGTGTATGAAATGGTGTGCGTGTTAAGTGCATATGACTAATAGTTCAATAATACATACCTTCATCTTGTCGAACATGGATCCAGTGGACAGTATGTTGTATTTCTTCTCAGGATGAGCGGCGGCATGACGCTTCGCCCAGTATGTCTTGCCGGAGCCTGGCATGCCCACCATGAGAATCACCTAAGTATTAACACATTTAATGATAATAATAATCGTTTATTTCCAAAAAAAAATTGCAATCATACCAAGGGCCCCACACTAGGCTACACCTCAGCGTCTTAGCTTCGTTTAGTGAGCAAAAGAAATTAGAAACTATTTCTTTAGTACTTCCATATAGGTCACAATGCTGGAATCTAGGTAAAAATGGATGCTCTGACTCGAACCCTAACACTTTTGGCAAAGGAATGTTTGTCTATATGAATACAGAGGATTCCGTTTATTATGATGGTGTTTAATGACCAATGATTAATGTGTCATAATGACAGGGTTTATTTCAGATTTTATACATGATTATATAATATGTAATAATAATATCCACATTGCAACACACGTATTAACTTAGCTCTGTACTGTGTATAGTCTAGTATAGGTATTGAATAGTACAAGGTATAAACTATATATACTACATATAGCCATAAATGGCTAGCTTTGTATCTGAAGAGTAAGGTGATAAGTCAATGAAGTGAATTTAATAATGACACTAGTAAATATGGTTAAAGAGTCATTTAATATTTGAATCAGAAACTAAGAATCAGTGTGAAAAAAGAACGAAGCAACTACAGAGGTTACTTACCAGCATTGCGAGCCAGAGTTTATTTATACTATTTAAAAGTATTTAAAATGATAAAAAAGATTGAATATCTTGCTTGCAGTGAGTTGCTGGATGCAAGAACCAAGAGTCACTGGATGATTGGAACTATTTGAAGGAGACCTTTGTTTATGAGTGAATGGATTGGCATTATTCTCCGTTCTAGTCCTGTCATGAAGCAGTACACTGTGTTTTGAGAGACCATTTTATCACCGGCAAGAGATATAACTTTTACCTCAATGTGGGCAATGTATAACGTATTGGCGATACGTCGGGTCAATAGGCAACTTATTGTTCAGTTTAGTGTCAAGAATTGTTTTAGAAGGGCTCAGACTACAATTTCTAACGGTTGCCATACAAGGTACCCTCGAGGTTAGATCGATCCTTACAGCTGCATTTTTTCCTAACTAAACCTGAGTTTTGTTTTGAATGCCTATAACGCATCTCGTCTCCGCTTTGATGAAAAACGTCGGTTAGATGGGTCTAACAAGTGTTTTTCAGTTTTCTATTTAAAACAAGTATTAATAGTAAACCTCGCATTCTTCCTGAGGCGGGCGACGCGGTCCCGGTACTAGTTGAGCATGACACATGAGCACGTATCCTGGAACCAGCTCCGCTTCAATGCCATCCAACTCCTCTTCCACTGTGTGCCTGTTACACACATAAATATGTGAATAGTGTCTGTTTCCACTGTATGGATTTTGATAAAATTGAACAAAGATACATTGTTTGCTAAGGAAAGGCATATAATAAGAAAATAAAAAAAAGAGTTATATGACGATGAAGTCACAAAGGTTAGTCGTTGACATTGTTGTACATACAGTGTTCATGCAATAGCAAGTACATAGTCACCAAGTAAAAAATAGGTTTAATATAAAATCATTGGTAAAATTTACAAACCTTATGACGAATTTAATTCTCTTGTCGAGTTCAAGACCACCAAAAACTTGCTCCTCTGTTACTTCTGGGATCTCACCTTCTGTAAAAATATATATAAATAACCAACTCTACCATAGTTCAACTCCCCTACTCCTCGAGTTCACCAAGCAACTTCCCCGTTTTTAATTTAAAAATAAAACCTTTCTCTGTTTTATTAAACATAAAATTGCATTTTACTAAGGAAACCGCTGCTCAGATTTCGATAAGACGATAAATACAAAACACACAGGCTATATATAGTTAAGAGATTTATAAGAAAGTGTTGTTTACCTGGTGCATCCGCCCTGGCTACGGAATCAGCTTGCTTGGAATCCTCGGTGTCCACCGCTTCTGATTTCCCCTCATCTTGCTGTTCATCAGGTTTATCACCATTTTCCTTAAAACAAATTTAATTGTTAGTCTAGAATAATATGAAAAGGAGTCAATTTTTACTAGTGTAGAAGTTCTGGCACCTATGAAATAAACCATTATCCACAACTTTAGCAACACAACAAACAGAAATAATAAAACAATAGTTATATTATACATGACTAGCCAACAGTCCTACCGTTTCCTTACCGTAGAAACAACATTTAAATTGTATCTATAATTGTAATCATGCAGCTGTTTGATGTTTTTTATATGTCCCCTCTGTAATTTTACAAGTGTCTCTGTCTCCTCATGCCTCATTTCATCTCTCTATAATGTTAACTATTGTAATTAAGTTTATGTAATGGTAGGTGAGGGATCAATAAATAATAATATATACCTTAGGATCTTTTTCATCATTAGTATCCATGCTATCCTGGTTGTCACCATTCTCTGCATCCTTCATCTCATCATCTTCATCTTTCTTATCTTCATCAATAACCTCTTCACCGCGATCCCTTCTCTCTTGATTCTCCTTCTCTTTTACCTCCTTTGCTTGCTGATCGCGATCCTAGTAAAAAAGTAAGTAAGTCAGGCAGCTACACATAATACTGACATACCAAGTGCAATATCAATCCTTATACTTTACAACTTAAGAACGATACAAAGTAATAGAAAACTTAAACAATATTCTTCAAAATCCAAGGCTAATGAAATAAAACCAGTTCAAACATTGTTGTTGGTTATAAAATGGTCCTTAAAAATTAACCCACCTCCCTCATCTTCTTTTTCCTCTCGTCTCTTTCCTTCTTCCACCTCTCCTTCTTCTCCCGGAACAGCCGCTGGCCCTCTTCTTTCTTTTTCTTTAATTCCTCCTCCCTAATTCTCTTCTCTTCTAGAGCCTTCTCTACCGGAATCTCGAGGCGGTTGCGGACTATCTTCGTCTTAGTTAGCATGTTGTACCTATTGTTATAAAGTGTGTTGTAATTAAGACACAACGATCATTTAATAAAAAGATATGATTATATTCGTTGAATAAAATTATCTGATTGAGTATTGAATCTTTTTTTCAGAAAATAGTTAGCATTGTATCAATTTTTATAAAACATATAACTTTGATCAGTCTGTGTCAATCACAAAGAATCAAGAAATGATATTACCTATCCATATTTTTTCCTTCTCAGTAGATAAAGTTCTGATATTTTATATATATATTATAAATAAAACAAAACTAGACTCCAACCTGTCATATCCCATATTGACATTGTAGCACATGTTCTTGGTTAGTACATGCGGGAACAGAGCCTTGCCGTTCAGTATTTCTTTGTCAAATTCGTAGGCAACGCCTTGATCCAAACCGTTCACTGTGTAAGTCATCTTGCAAGGATTCGATTCTAGGTCCTATAATAGGAAAATAACTTATAACAAGGCCCAATTGTTTTGCATAGCCTTGGCGACATATAGTACGAAATATCCTACTTATACATATGTTTTATAAATGTTAAAGATGTTTTGATGTTTGTTACTCAATAACGCAAAAACGGCTGAAGGTATTTGGATAAAATTCGGCACATAAACAGATAATCAAAGGACAATGAAGAAATTAAGTCATAGAACACTTTTTAACAACAAAAATAATTGTTCTCTGAAGGATGAAACAAGAAAATATATTCAGAAGATGTCAGGGGAAACAGCAAATGAATGTAACTTTGCTTGCGATCTTCCATACCACGAAGTATGCAAGAGTAAATACAAAGCCTATATATTGTTCCTGTCTTAATCAACATCTTCCTTATATAAGTAAGACATTAATAAATAAAGATAAGAACAGGAAACTTCTACCAAGGTTTGAACTTGATACCTTCGGATTGGAAGGCAACGCCAAAGTTACACCTATTTATTAAAAAACCAATAGAATGTTTAGGTCAATATGATAATCACTATTAAGAGCATTTACTTTTAAAAACTCGAAAGTCTTGGTCCTTTACTTTCTTTTTTGAATAAAAATAAAGTTAAGTCCACGATTTTTGGCTTTTAATCTTGGTTATCCGTATTTGTATTTGTTGGTTTTGTTTATTCTCAATCTATAATTTATCTTTAATTTTAATCTTTAAAATATTTTTCATGTAATTTTAACTATGGATGTAAATTGCATTGGATTATTATTTTGAAATTGAAAGTATTTTGTTTTTACCGCGTAATATCATGAGCAATGTCGCTATGATAATGTTGTGTGCCTATTTAATGTTATTTTTTACCTACAATAATGGAAATATGTCATATCTCCTGTTGAGGGTCTAATTAAATCAATAAATAATCACTCTCAAGTGACAATTTACTCTTAGAATAAATAAGAAGTGAGTCTCAGATTAGTAGTCACAACAATTTTCAACGGCATCGGTTATTATGACTCAATGGCGACTTTATCGACTATCGGATATAGCTTCCAAACAATCCCTCCGATGTAGTTATAAATTACCTAAACTTACCAAATAAACGCCTACAACATCCTTCTCGTTGAGTCGTATCCCGTATTCTTTAAACTCAGAGTTGTTGACAGCTCGACCACTTGACTCGTAACCCCAGCTTAGAGCCTCCTCACCTGTCAAACCACATAAACACGTGCTTTTTATTTTAATCTATCTCTAACCTATAACTTCATTTGCATTTTGAAGTTGTAAGAATAAACAACTGTGTTTTAAGTTTCAAGTGTTGTGTATTACGTAATGTCACATTTCGCTTTCCCCCTAAACTTTTGTCAAACTTATCCTAAATTTAAATACATATAGCAAAATTTTCCGCAGTAGGGTAAAATGTAAAATTAGTTACTTAAAATAAAAGCAATTAGAAAAAAATTACATGTTTTGTCGAACTATACTTTGACGGCACAAGGCAACAGTACATTTGAGGTATTATGTTGATAACGGTATTTATCAAGTAAATACATTATTGTCGTTTCTAATTTGACATTTCAATTCAAATAAAGCAATTTCTCACCAAGATGCAAGTTTGTGTCTACAGTAGACCAGCCTATCCTGAGCCCATTAGCAAGCACCTCCTTCTCCGCAGTCTCGGTTGTAGTGACAGGAGCACCAACTCTAACCTACAAAAATATTAACATTACAACACATTAACTCAGACTTGTGTACAATAACTTAGTAGTTGTATTCTGTGATCAAGTTGGGAAAATAATTTTATCATTTCAATTTGTTTGTACAAAAAAACAATCGAAGTTATGTAAAATGCATGCAATAAACGATTTGAATTTAAAGTAGACATAATTACAAGCAACATAGTTTTGGATATATCTATATCAATGGTTGGTCAAGAGTGGTCACAGAAGCTGTACCGTACAGTAACGTAGTAGTACACCATACGAAAGATGAGAAACATAGTCCATGCTTCCCTTTTCCACTCTTTCTCATTTTATCCTACACCTCTCCTTTTGTGACGCTTCTACCCAACTATTCCTTGCTATGGACCAAACATACCTCATAGCAAACTCTTCCAGATTTAACTCCATGTGAAGCTCTCGCTCCAGCCCAGGCGTGAGCGAAAGCGCCCTCCGATAGTGGCAAAGCGCACTGCAGCCCCGGCGCTTCCAAATACTGGTTGAGATCGCTATCATCTACCAGAAAACAATAGAAATAACCGCATCACAATACACACTTAGACTGAGCCCTGCACTTAGATATAATCTTGTATTGTAGGCACTAAGCAATAATATGGTATACAATACACTACACACGTAATAATACTCCATTCACGACCAGAAAGCGAAACAAGAGGTCTAAACAGACATATAGTATTTCATTTTTAACAACTATAATCAGAATTTGTTTGTTTTGTTGTCGTTCAAGGCATATATTATTATAAAGGCATAAATTAATCTTTAAAAAAAAACAACTGCAAGAACTAACAATTTACAGATTTCAAATAAAATTTATACATGAAATTCAAATTGTTGAAGAACCTGCGGAGTTAACAATGTATAAGATTTATCACCCCAAAAAAAGCATTCCTAAGTCCATGTTTCTTTTTACCTAACCTAATGGCCTATTATATAACTCATAAGTGAACCAAAAGACATTTGTGCAATTCATATGATTCATATGTACCCAAGACATACTTTTTACGCGTTAGGAACGCACATAAACAATATTTGATCATTAGGAAAGTACAGTGCAACCTTAATATAACGTACCTCAATATAACGACTTCCTTGATTAAACAAATTCTTCGTAATCCCCTTGAATTGTCCATAAGATTCAATGTAAAACATGCCTCTACATTGCGAACATTTTTGCGAACAACCTCTTTATAACGAATTTTCGACTATCAAGAAAAAGTATAAATACCTCTAATTAACGAATTTTGTCAACCCAAAATCTTTATATAAAGTTCCAACCAATGTATGACTCTTTAATCTCATAGTACGTGATTCATGTCGCGACAGGTTTCAACACGCTCTTGTTCGTAAAACAATCATTTTTGTTTTTACCTCTTTTCTAACTAATTTTAGCCCAACCTAACCTCAACATAACAAACCTCAGATTAACAAATTACTTGATAAAACGTACATTTACTCGTTCCCTTCCGATTTGTTCTATCTAGGTTGCACTGTATTTAGAAATATAAGAACTTACACCATGAGAGAGTGACCTTGTTGTCGTCTAATTCTGCTTCAACCTCTTTAGCAAGCTCGATGTCTTTCCTTTGTTTTAGTTTTGGCTCTTCCTAAACAAAACATTCCAAAAACCATTAAAAATGATTATTGTCACTAGGAGAAGTAAGAAACAATTTTATATATACAGTCTATTTTGTAATTAAAACTAATATATTTACCTTAACAAACAAATGCTTAACAGGATATTTTATTTGTTTTATGCATCAAAATACAAGGAAAAGTCTTTATGCCGTTGATAACAAAAACAAATAATTTTTATATTTAAGTAATAATAAATATGTAGTTTGACCTATACATAAATAAATAAATAAATAAATGACATGCATAATTGTCACATTTTAGTAACAATTCTTTAAATTTGTTGGATCTTTTATTCATAAGCATACCTCAAGAGGTGGTGCAAGTACTTCATTAGTTACTTCGACTGATTTATAGAAGTTGCTCCATCTCTGTTTCTTCTCTTGCTTACGTTTCAAACGCTGAAGTTTTATTGGGTCCTATAAAAAGGCCAAATAATATATGAATATCTTATGTAAGTGTACAAATTAATCATTAACACCCATAGTCTTTCTCAGTCACACACACTCAACACGTCTTCCAGAAAACAAATAAAAATTGCCATCATATAGGTTCTTTCTCATGTTTCATGTAAGGTTACACACACATACCTATTTACACTCACAAACGCACACACTTGTTTTAATGTTTTAATTTTTAGTAGCCCACAAATTATGTTGTATTTTA
Source organism: Choreutis nemorana (assembly GCA_949316135.1). Lineage (NCBI taxonomy): Eukaryota > Metazoa > Arthropoda > Insecta > Lepidoptera > Choreutidae > Choreutis > Choreutis nemorana. The sequence goes on along the minus strand of OX438620.1, from coordinate 4,266,425 downwards.
TATTTACATGTCAATAAGATAATTTTCCATAAAATGTGTATTTGTAAATGCAACTGAAACCTTGCATGTAATATAAATAACTTGATAAATTAATCTTACATTTTGTACTTCCTCTAACTTCTTCTTGTCTTCTTCTGCTTGTTTCCTTTCTCTTTCCAATCTCTCTACCTCTCTTATCTTCAATCTCTCATTGAGCTCATCCCATTCTTCTTCTTCTGTCATCTCATATGATCTCTAAGATAATCATTAGAACTTTTTAGAAAGAAAATTAGTTTTTTTATATTGACAATATTTAAAGTTTTCAGTAAAAATTCAAAGACAGTAAAACAATGAATTTTGTATTTGGAAAAAATATTGCTGTACTTTTTTACTATCCTAAACTGATTTTAAACCTCTAAACTATCTTGATAATATATTTGTTTTAAATAAGTACATACCTTATCTTCATTTCTATCATCATTGTCTTGATCTTTCTTTTCATCATTTTCTTGCTGCATAGGTTCATATTTATCAAAATCTTTAGTATCATCATTAGATTTATCTCCTGAAAAGAAATATATCATGAAGTACAATACCAAAGTTATTTATACTATTTGTTTAATAACATTTTAAAAGAATTAAAAAAATATCTAAACCTATCAATTACAACTAAAATCATTTTTTTTTACTATTTATAATCTTCTTAATACAATAAACAATCATGTTAGAAATTAAAATAATTACCTGAATCAGTTTTAACAACAGAAGATTGGCTTCTGAAACAAATAAATAGATTATATTACAGTTTTAAATCAATTATATTTAAAATAAATTATATATTATTTTTTCTAAATTGTAACGAACTAAAAAAACCTTATTATATCAACTTATTAGTTGGTTACCAAACAGTTATTGTAACAATGGAATTCTTGATAAATGCATTGTCCACAGTGAAAATTTTGCTATGATTTAATTTTAATTTGAAAAATATATTTTCTTCAACTGTTTATGTACAAACTTTAAGTAGTATTTGGGTTAAATAACCTCTCAGTAGGATATCTTTTATTTATTATTTTAAGAAATTTCAAAACAAATTGTAATTGACAATGTTGTTTAGCATGTCTAAAACAATCAATATTATTGACATAACACATAATATGTTATAAAACACCAACCTATGGTCACTTGGCAATTCAGCCATATCAGCATCTGGTGAGGTTTCAAAGGTCTGAACTGGTTCTGGAACTGGAGCTGGTGCCTCAACAGGTTTCGGGGCCTCAACCGGTTTTGGTGCCTCAACCGGTTTTGGGGCCTCAACCGGTTTGGGTGCCTCAACAGGTTTTGGGGCTTCGACAGGAGCAGGGGCTTCGACAGGAGCAGGGGCTTCGACAGGAGCTAGAGCTTCTACTGGAGTAGAAGTTTTGACAGGAGTCTTTACTGGTGAAGGGGTTTTGATAGGAGTAGGTGCCTTTACAGGAGTAGGAACCTTCACGGGAGTAGGAGCCTTCACAGGAGTAGGAGCTTTGACCTGTTCAGGAGTTTCCTCTTCGGATTCTGAAGCTTTAGGTGATTCCTCCTTTGGCTCTTCTTCTATTGGTGGGGGGCTGACTTCCCTGCGTGGAATCTACAAAATATTTGCTTTAATTAATAAAGCTTTTATTAATAATAATAATATATGTATAGGTTTAAATGCTATGTAATCACTATTAGTATTAATCAAGACCAGCAACAAGTACAGTTTATTGGGTACCCTACACTAGTTAATAACCTACACTAGCTATTTAAAATGTCATCTACTAAGATCTAGAACACAAAGATAGGAAATAGATACCCCTATACCTAGATAGGAATTTGAAATACTTTTTTTGGAGCCACACACAAAAATGAATTTATATGTATCTATCCCAAATCTTATTAAAGTTACCTTAGCAGGAGTAGCAGCCAGTCGGGAGGATGATGACCGCCTCCTGGTCCTGGCAGCGGGACCAGCTCTTCGCGGAGTACCAGTTTCATCTGTATCTTCGGTTGATGTATCCAAAATTGATGTATCAGGTAACGCTGGAAAGGAAATCAAGATTATTAACAACTATCTTAGTGCAGGGCTGAGTCAATGTGTGATTCTTGTAGTTAATACTGAGAAAAATGGCCTAGTTCAGGATGAACTCGCACACTGGTTTCATATAATCCTAGCTACTACAGATCAACTGGAACACCAATTATAAAGGCCTGGCAAAAACTAGAAAAAATCCTAAGTATATCTTGACTTAAAGCAGATAATCATTTAAAGGGTCCTGTTGGCAACCTTTAAGTATGGAAACTTAAAATCTAAATAATCATATCATTTTTTTTTTAGTTAAATCATGCAATCAGCCCTTTTGGCTATGAGTAGATATATTAAATTATTGATAATTTTATCATAACATTTAAATTAATAAACTAAAACCCTAACTACATAAAAGAGTGTATCCCGCCATATTGATTTTAGTTTAAAAATAAAGACCTATCTAATAATTATTATTACTTGTTGCAATTGGATCATCAGTGTAGTAGTTTGGGTGCTACGAGGAAAAATTGGTAAATATGGTGCCAAAATCACAATCTCTCCATAGTTGTGGTAAAGATATAAACAGTTACTGATCTATGGATGTTTTAAACTTCAGTTTGTAACTTGCTTTAGCTTATAACGTTTTAATATAAATATTCTTGATTAAAATTTTGAAAAACTGCAACTTTAATATTCAGTAAGAAAACATCTCAGACAGACTAACTAAATAAATTCCTTGAGTATCAGACAAACACATCAAAAAATCTGGATTTACTGAAAGCCTCTAAGAAGGAACACCTTTAATCAATCAACATTTCAAAAATTTTAATATAATTTACAAAACATATATAAAATGATGATTTATTGTTTATTGATAGTGAGAAAGGCAAAGAATTATATAGTTATAGTTGGGAGTACAACTTAAAATCTTAACATACAAACACTATGAAAACAGTTGTATACATTTTTCGGTTAGATAACAAAAACTGCATTTCAATTACCTTGGTATATCGATATTTTATATTGAAGGTGGTAGTTATTACAATTTCATAATCATTTTAGATAAAAATATTCCTGTTTTTTAGTGTAGGTAAATTGAGAAAAATGCCATTCATGGGTTTATTTGTTTGAATAGTGACGTCATCCAAGACTAGAACAGAATTCTGTTTCTGTTATGCTTATAATACACGTGTTCATTTTGTCATAAATCCCTGTAGTTGAGGAATTATTTTTAGATATCATAGTAAAGGGAAGAATGCTCATAATATACCTGTTCCTGTTTTGGATTCCAATGCTTTTCTCAATCTTTCTACAAGAGCCGGCTTATTGCCTTTAGTATCTAAACCTAGGGCGCCAAGCTCTGACCGAAGATCAACAACCTTCATCTTCGCCGGATCCATGTTGATAGGAACCACAAATGCACACTCAATAAAACCAACTATATCCAATAACAATCACTGCACAGTACGACATGAAATAAACATTCCTTGAGATTAATAATTTCCCACCAAACACTAACCACCAAAAACCAATATGGCGACAACTAAACGAACGAACGAAACGAATACCTACGCAAAACGGAAAGGGCCACGATCAATTTCGGTAATGGCGGCAATTTAAATGTTGCCAGAAAATAGTTATGTTTGTTTTGTTTTACATTTATTTCACACGACACAGACGGGACGATCTTATTTCTAACTAAAATATTCAATTTTATTGAATTATTCTGAGTCATGTTAAAAAAATTACAACATCCACAATTTAACATTTCTGGATTGTCTTTTTCAATGAAAAAAGCGATAAAATTGGCGGGCCTGTCACCTGGATACAAACAAATGTTATAAGTTTTTATAATTTTTAGAAAATAATCGTCGATATTACTTTGAATCTCTTTAAGGAATCATGGCAAGGAAAGAAGAACCGAAAAGTGTGCTTTTCTACTTTTTTCTTTATCTTATAAAATACTCAATACATACTGACATTTCATACTGTGCCATGTAATTTCTGTATGTTTTCAGTTTTACCTAACAATGATTTGGAAAAGAAAATTATAGAAGCATTCGAAGTATTTGATCATTCTGGAAAACAAGTGGTTGATGTTAGAGAAGTAGGCACAATACTGAGATCCTTGGGTAAGTTTCAAAAGTATACCAACCCGTGAAAGCAAAGAGTACCTAACTTAGTAGTAGTACATACCTAACTTATGGTTTTCAATTAAGATTCTGTCCCGGGGACTATTAAATAAATAAGTTATTAAATGTATGGTGAAGCTGGTGAATTGTGTCGAAAAAAAAAGTTTTGTTTTAAATTTATGGAACATTTAAATTTTGCAGGATGCTGCCCCACAGAAGCTGAAATCCAAGAAGTAATCTTGGCTACTGAGAACAAGGAGGCAACTGGGAATGTCCCCTTGGTCAATTTCCTGCCCTTCATGTGTAAAGCCATGATTGAACACAGGTTTGTGCTGAGTATGCGTATTTCCGATCATAGATACCTATTAAAGGGAGTGCCTTGTAATTTCTTGAAGTTTTATTAAAGTTAAGAGTTAAATCCTTACAGTATAAAATGGAAGTATTTATATACCTACCTCACCTAAAACATTAAAATACACACACAGTGCATTCACACGAATATACCTACTTTTACCTAGTTTCCCAATGATTACTATCCAATCTTGCAGGTTTCTATACCTACTTAAATCAAATTTTCTTCATATTTTGCTTTATTTAAAAACCACTTAGATCTCACCTTCCGTTATGTCTACCTTAGTCATCCATCTTAACAGGTATTACCCAGCCACTGCAGAGATGCTACTGGCTGCTTTCCGTTACTTCGACAAGGAGGGCCGCGGGTATCTCACTAAAGATCGGTTCGCACAGCTAATGATGGAAGAGGGAGAGCCTTTTACACAGGTACCTATTTCAAGCGAAAAATGCCAAGTGGGATTGAGGCCTCAGACTTTCAGTTACTTACATTGCTCATAGTAAAAACAAACTTAAATTATTTTATATTTACTTCATATAACAGGAAGAGTATGACGAAATGATACAAATAGCTTTGGATCCAATAACGGACAAGATTACCTACGAGTTCTATATTAATCAACTCATGGTAAGTTTTTACATTGACTTTTTTTCCCACACTTGGTCACCTAACTAGTTAACCTCACCCCTCCCCACTAAACTGATTTTGAAGGGTAAGTTTTTTTATAAAATTACACAACAAATGTTTTGGGCTCTTTTCCCATTTTTCTTCAACCTTTACCCTTTACAAACATTCCTTTTTAGATTTATGATAACATTATGAGTCAAGCATACTGAGATATAAATAAAACCATTGTTTTCTAATTCTATAGTATATTTGTAGGTTTGTTTACCGAATATTTTTTGAAACAGTGTTTACTACTAACAAAATATTTTACTTCATTTAACTTAAAAACTTATTAAAAGTTATAATATATTTAGATTGCAAGATTACATTTAAAGAAGCTAATTGTCATAAAGGAAAACGTCATTGACAATATTGCGAAAAATAGTATTATTCATGTTTAACATATCTATCTACCAACATAGATATGTTGTTAGTGCAATGACAATCAACTACCCATAGCATACCCATATAGCATTTTAACATAGATCTTAAAAAATACCACCAGACAAAGTAAAGATAAAAACTATAATCAAGTAGAATTAAAAATTGAATGTGGGAAGATGTATTTCTTTAGTAAACTGACAAACTATGTCTTTCGTCGTTCAATTTCAAAATAGATTTGTTTTAATAAATTATCAGATTGTGAACCTACTTTGCTAAAAACTAGAAATATTAGGACCTGAGCTTCACTATGAATTGACAGGACATTAGTTTCATATTAAAGAATGCAGCCTATATTTTGAGGAGCCCTTATACAAATATATTTTCATGATAATATCATCTTGTATACATTATACAAGTCAATAAGATTTACTTTTGAAAAATTTTGTATACCAATTGAATTTTGCATTTGTTTTCAGACTTACAATTATAATTACTGCGCTAGTTTGCTTGATCGTCTAGTGCTGATGGTTCTTGGAGTTGCATTTGCAAGTCTAGATGAAGCTCTTGTTGGTGTGCCTTTAACGGGCTCTGTAACAGCCTCTGCAACCTTAGTATTCCCATTACTTGGTTCTATAGAAGGTTTATCCTCAATTTCAATATCTTTATTCCCATTTAAAGTTTCTTCAGGTTTCTCGATTTCGTCTGTCTCCGGAACAGTTTCGAGTTTGTTCTCTTGAATTTCAGTTTTCGAATCATTTTCTGATTGGTTATTGTCATTGGTCTTTACGTCATCATTATTAGTTTTTAAATCAGCATCTTGTTCCATGCTTTCATCATTATTACGTATGGAAGCCAGCAGAGCATCGATCTGGCTGTCTAATTCCGGAGGAACTAAGTTATCATCATTAGTAGAATCATTTAAAGATTCGTTTTTGTCACTCTTCTCGGTCACTGACGGCTGGGGCTCTTTCTTTTGTGGTCCAGATTGTTTGACGACATTTTCGCTGACCTTTATTGTTAGCGAGCAATTACCTGTAACATAAATCGTAATTAATAAAAACTGCATTTAAAAATGGAAACAAAAATTTGTTATATTTATATATATTGTTAAGTAACATCAATTCGTCTAACCAATGGTTATTTTGTTACAACGCAAGATATCTTCCTGCTTAGATTTGTCTGCAAATCCAACAAACAAAAGGTTTTTCACGCCCTTGTGCTTCTTTATGCATTTTGGTTGGTATTTGTCAAGAAAAGCTTGCATTGTATTACGTATAGGCAAGGCTGGACGTCCAAAAATCTGAAAGTTAAAAGTTATAATTAAGTATACTGTATAGATAGTTAAAATAAAATAAAACAAGAAATACCTATTAAAAATATACCATCTATTTTTAAATAGATAAGACATACCTTAACATAGTGCAATGGACTTAGAGGACCCTTTTCCTTGGGTTCTTGTTCTTTTTTTACAGGTGTTTTTCCTGTTTTACAATCAGTAGTTTCCGCCTTAATTCTCAAAGATGTTTCATTTGCTACTTTGTTGGCGGCTATTTTGTAACCTTTGTTGGTTCTTAAAATGTTCATGATAATCTGAAATCGAAAGTATAGCATTAATCATAAATCATATAAATTTGATGAAAAAAAAAGTTAGGTAACACAATATTAAATTACTTCTTTACTTACATGTTTGTATTTAGGCAAAATTTCTGGAAGTAATTTGTTCAACTGGCGGTCCAACGTTTTGGTATCATAATTATCTGTTATTTTTTCTTCTTTGTTACTCTTGTTATCTTCTTTAATCATATCATCTGTTTTGCTCTGATCATTACCTTCTTGTTCCTTTTTATCTTCTCCATTTGTTTTCGGTTCTACATTTTCTGCCTCAACATCATTTTGTTGGCCATCATCTTTATTGACATATTCTTTTTCCTTAACATCTGACATGTCATTGTCCATAGAACTTGTGTTGTTTTCAGTAAGACTCAACGTCAACGTCTCAACGTCTTTAACTTCTGACGGTATTGTCGAATCATTAGTAGAATTAACAGATTCATTTATAGCATCTGTTGAATCATCCCCATCAGTTTTATCTGAAGCTTCGGAATTTTCTTCTGTGTACAGTTTTTGTAGCTAAATAAAAAATAAAACGTAAACATAAAGAACTATCGTAAAATTAAATGTTTGATAAAGCTGTGTAATTGCAAACTTAATACTTTCATATTCAGAATATAACTGACCTTTTCGAACATTTCATCCAACTTCGTAGAAATAATTTGTTTCATGTGAACAGAATAAAATTCACGAGGTTTAACTGAAAAAATTGTAAGGTACTGTTGAAAAATACAAAACTTATCAAATATACATTTACAATTAACATGCTAAATTCATTGGTATTTTTCAAGAAAAAACTTATTTTAAAATTCTTGGTTGAATAAAATGTGGGTACATATTTGCAGCCTCTTAACAAGTTTTTGATTATTTTTTACAATATAGGATAAACAAACTCCAAGCCTTTTACTAACTGTGTTTAGATAACCAAAGATTTGAAATCGCTTACAATTTGCGAAAGACGTTATAGGTCCACAAATCACGAATAAATGCGATACTACTATAGCAGTATTGCACATTCCGAATTAAGGAGACCATACGCTTTACCCAATTCAGATGACCTGAAGCGTAAATTGCGATTCAATCTAAACAATTAGTCGTTAGTACAAGGATCTAAGGAGTTTGCCAGTAATATCCTCTTGAAGGGGAAAGAGAAAAAACATTTTCAAAATATCTACCTGTTTCACCCAGTATTTTAGAAAAGTTTTCGGGTTGCAAAGGTAGTTCCACGATATCTCTGTCAGTGTTAGCCGGGAATGCGGCGCGATATGCCTTGAGGACATTCGCGACTATGTCCACCGGTTTATCAAGCATCGCTTGACGCAAGCGCTGGCGTACTCCTTCCTTCATAACCTTTAGATGATGGCTCAGTTTAAAGCTCTTGCTGTATTTCTGGTCTGACTCGAACTGGTCTTTAATTTGTTTCATTACCTGACCCAAAGCGAGCTCCAAGCGTCCAGACATGAGCTTTGTTGGGGGTTTATTTGCTTTTAAAATGTTTGAACCCGCAGATTCTATCCTTTGTGTTGTCTTATCCACAAAAGATTTGATTTGAGCTTGAGGGTAAGAGTTGAATTTATTGTGAGTTCTAGGCTGAGCTTTAGCCTTGAAATTTTGGCGCAAATTGGGTCGGACAGATTTAAAGTCCATTAGAGGCCTTGGCTGGTTTAAGGCAGGTTGGCGTTGTCCCGGGTTATGTTGGGGGCGCCGTGGGGCAGGCTCCATGCGTGTATTGCCCTTGGGCGGAGCACGACCTTGGTCGTTACGTCTCATATGATTCGGACGGTTGGAAGGGGGCGGGTAATTTCTAGCATTCAAACGTTTGTTGGGATCGTTACCGGAATTATGGAAACGATTATCGTTTCTCATATGGTTTCCGGGCATTGGATTGTTAGGACGATCTTGAGGACCGCAAAAACGTTTAGGTGGGAAGGGCTCTTGCCAGACATTAGGCTGTCGTTTTTGAGCAAACTGACAGTTAGGGCCTGACGGCTCATCACTATAAAACTCTGAGAAGTTTGAGTTTTGACTAATCGGTTGATTAAAAGGTTGGATATGACCATAGTGTCTCTGAAAGTGTGAAAAATAATTTATTTTCAACATTATACTCAAATGTAAATTTAATACTAACACATGTGTGGTCATTTGAGGATTTAAAAAGCCCCAAAATAATAAAATACAAATATGATAAATGTTCTTTAGTACAGGAAAAAATTGCTTATATCGTGATTTCTTCACAAATGAATAACAAGTGAAGTTTAGAAAGACTTAACTAATTTATTGTAGAAAATTAAAATTCATTACAAAAAAAGGTAAGGTTATTAAAGTTAAGGTTATAAAAAAGGTAAGGTTATTTTAAAGGATTCTAGTAGCATACTGAGGAATATTTGTGAGGCCTACAGTCACATGGATAAAAAAAAGGGAGACAACAAAATTCTGAAGCTAATAAAAAGATAAAAGTATATAAGTAAGTCACAAAAATAAGACTCATGTGGTCAGTTTTTACAAACAATCTGACTACTTGAAGAAGGTAAGGTTGTCAATATCATTTAAATTTATAAGACTCATGTTTGAGTACTTTTAAGTATTAGTTCAATCTCCAACATAGCTTTGTGTTCTAATATTAGTCACAAAAAGGAAATATTCTTAATTACCTGTCTATTGTCCATCTCTTGTTGTTGGATCATTTGCCTCTTTCTCTTCAACAACTGTAGTTCTAACTCCAGATCCTATTGAAATTTGTTATTAATGTAATTTTGCACAAAGAAATAAAGTAAAACGAAGAAATATTTAATTTACTTGAATGACACAGCCATATAGTCAAAATCTATATATATGTAATCTACATATAAATAAGCCACATTATTGATAAAATATTTTTTTGTTATATTTTACTAGTAAATCAGTAGGTACCTATGTATTTCCTACTAACATTAAGAATTAAATATCTTTAAAGGAAATGTATCAAACTTTGTAGGAGTTATAGTAAATTAAGAGATTTCAAACTGATTGTAAAACATTGATAAATTATTGCAACATTTAATTTAACAGGCCAATAAAAATACCACCCAAATGATTAATTTAGCATAAGACACATCGTACGAGAACTATTAACGGAACCGTGAACCTAACGGTAAATAAACGAACCATCGGATGACGAAAATCAACAGCAATTGAAACTCTTAACAAATAAGGAAAATATTATAAACGTATCAACATAAAGCAAGTAGATACTAGGAATACAAAGATTTAGGGATTTATGGATATTAATAGCTGACTCACTAACCTGTAAGTGATCCGTCATCAAAGGTCTTCCACCGATCATTCTGTTCATCATCTTGAATCCACTTATGGAGAACTATGTTTTACACGTAAATTGAAGAGTTAATACGGTTACTATGGCTTCTCAACACAAAATGGATGCTGAAAACTTTTTAATTCATTACAAAACGCGAAAGGAGACGCAAGCAAGCTTCGCTGTCATGTGTCAAAAAAAAATATAAATGTGAACCAGAAATTAAAGGAATAGATAGTATACAGCCAAGTCAAAACCAATAAACATTTCCAAGATCTCAGCGTAGCTTAAATAATTTAAGTAATAAAATTTTATATAACTTAATTTAAAAATTCTAAAATCATACTATGGTTAAAGTTCGAAGGAATTCGAAGCGGCATTTAAAAATTTACCATGTCAGTTTTGAATTACACATTGTGAAAAGAGATTACATTATCTTTATATATCATGCGAAAGTTCATGCGGAAATTTTAAAACCACAGAAGTAAAACCTTAACTGCCTCAGTATTTATAATACCATTCCATCTTAGAGTAGAGACCTATCCTATTTATAACAATCCTCTCCTATTCCTTTTTATAGGTTGCTCCTAAAGAAGTGTATAATTTAGCTGATTATTTAGAAGAAGAACGAAAGAGAAAAGAAGCGGCCACTCCTAAAAAGCGAAGAGCGGCGGACATGCTCCGTGAAGCAATGACTGCCCAATATGCACTTATTGAAACGTAACATTTTTGCTAATACGTCGCATGTAGTTTAATAATGTACCTACTAATTTCATGGTAGTTTATTGTTAAGTTCCGTAAACATATTATTGTAATATAAATAGGATATACGCCACAGCAACTGGACAGCAGAAGAAAAAAACGAAAAGTAAAAACCTCAGATTTAAATCTCGAAAACAGCGCCACCTATTGGATTCAAAACAATCCATACTTTTTGGAACAGCGCAGACGACCGACTTTTTGGGTGATTGAGTTGAGGTTGAGACCGTGATATTTCAGCACACGACGAAGTAGTTTTACTAAAAATGTTAACGTCGCTTTGGTTGGACGGTTTCGTAGATTAGCGGGTATCAACAACGTTTTTAGCAGTGGTTTTTATGTATGACATTTGATATAAAATTTACCATCCTGCTAAATTTTAAGAAACTTTATTCGTAAAAGTCTAGAGTTAGTTACTAGTACAACTTTCCATTTAAGTGCATACATTTCCAAACAATTACAATAAAACATTTTAATGGGAATGTCGATTTTTTTTTTCAGGTTGAAGACGAAGTAGAAGAGATTTCGGAGCCACCAAAGTAAAGGAAAATTAGAAGTAACTTTGAATCTTCTTCCCTTTGAATACTGAATGTAAAATTGATTACGCAACATTGTCTAAACTTAATTTGTAATACTCAATTGATATTAAATTACTAACAAAAGAATAATAAAAAGAGATTCATAATAAATAATTATCGTATGTGATGAAATTTTCTTTATTTAAACTTAAATATACCTATTTTACCATCCTAAACTAAATCACAAAAAAAAAACTAATTTTGTATTAGAATTGAAATCAAATTAAATTTCTTCATTTTCATGATAAAAAGATGTCCACTTCATTAATATTTTTTCTTCGTTATTTGTTTTCTGTAAATGTGGTCACTTCCACATTATTAAATAACTTATTTAATCATTAAAAATAAATTAAAATCGTTTTTAGCTCTATTGTAATGGCAGACATTTACATTTTTCTTGACATACAGCTTATTCAATATCTGAACCACTGCATTCATCAATTACAATTCCTCCAGACAGTAGCGCTAGTATTTCATGATCGTTTAATTCTTCATCATCCATCATTTTTTTACTTTTCTTTGTTGTAACTTTAGATTTAATTTTCGACATCTCGGGCACTATTTTCACCAGTGGCCTTTTATTTGTGACTTTGTTTTCAATTCTATTGATATTGTCTTCTTTACTGACGGTAGGTTTGACATTTTTTACTTTTAGTTTTTCAGCTGATGGAATAACTTTAGCTTTAACTTGACTATTCTTTTTATGCTCTGCTTTTTTAGTACTCTCTTTCTTATTTCCAGAAGGGTTTTCAATGGTACTTTGCTCTTTCGTTGCTTTGCTATTTTTGCTAGGCATTATTTCTGGTGTTTTGTTAGTATATTGTTTGCTGTCCTTACTGTTAACAATTGTTTTATTTTCTGTTATCTTCGAAGCTGGTTCCTTATATTTTTCTACTTTTCCTTTAATTTCTTCTGATGTCTCACAATACATAGTTTTAATTTGATCTGGACACTGAGTGAATTTGTAGCACGATGTTATAGTCACTTTTATATCTCCTGAAATTAAAGATGATCACATATATTGTTTACTGTATGCTCAAAAATAATGTCCATGTTTCAAGTCACTTATGTAATAAATTAAGACAAATACAATAATACCAAGAATATGACAGTTTTACATAATTATAGTAGATATTTAATTTCGATTCAGACTTACCACACCTAACATCCTTGGCGGTGCAAAGTTTGTCGAAGTCTTTTATCGACTTGAATTGTATCGCGAATGTGTCCAATTGATTTTCAACCTTCTTGATACCTCTTATGTTGTATTTTTGAATGAAAGCCTTTACGCTTGGTCCTTCCGGTCTTTTGTGGAACACCATCTGAAAAAAAAAACAATTTCTGTTGTTGTTCTGAAGTCGTAGATGATAAGGTCTAACATTGCAGTGTTTATGTATATCTTGACGTGCATTTTTTAAATGCAATCGAAGCAGCAACAAGAACACTACCGATCTTGTTTGAAAAAATTATACTATACAGTTTCTTGCAACAACGACACTTGCTTGGTTTCTCAAGGGCGGGCAAACTCACTCACTCGTAGTAAATGACATTGTGTTCAGGTACTGTTCTAATTTCAATATTCAATATACTCGTCAAGCTCATGCTGTAAATATAAAAATCAATAAAAAATAGTACCTTTGCATTAAGTGGATTGTAAATATTGAGCAGCCTTTTCGTAGCATTTAATCCCAAAACCTAAAAATAAAAGGATTTTATTAGACACCATTTACACATTTACTACACTTCATAAGAATATTAAAACTAACGAGGAATAAAAAAATATTCAATCCTTTTACAGCAAAATTAGTCAATAAAGCCTTTTTTAAGTATCTGTTTTGTCATAATTTAAGACTTCTTAAATTTTTCAATGATTTTAAACTCAACAGTAATTCAAAATTGTATTTTTTTTTTTGTAAAATCTTAATTATAATGACTCGATAATCTCACATTTCTTAAATCATCTCCTGCATTGTTCCTTAGTTCGTCTATGACAAGTCTTTCTGCATCGTTTGATCCGTTATCAGGCAACACTTGCCACACCTGCGAATATATAATAAATTATTTAACAAAATTTTGGTTAAATTATATAACGACGTTTGAATTTGCCAAAAAAAAAAAAGTTTAGCTTTGAGTGGATGAAATAATAAACTCAACAAAAAATAACACACTCATAATTAAAAGATATTAAGTTAAATTAAACAATGCTTTCTTAGTTCACTTCCATTTCTCCAAAGTTTTTTTTAAGATATCACCTTTTAGCGATAAGAATGTCTTTTGTGTCGATTTTGTTCTGGACATTTATTTATTTAAAATTTATAATTCCAAATAAACAAAAATCACAATGTTGGGTTATCTTATACTGAATTGAGATAAAGAAATAAAAGATAATCGTAATACCTTAATCATAATATTCTGAAGTTCTTTCTCCAATATATTGGACATGCGAGGGGTGAGTTCGTACAATCCCTCCGCGTTAGGAGCTCCCGTTGGCTTGTCTATGCTTCTCGACGGTGTGACTAGAGTAAAAGAAATTAATAAAACTTATTCACATTACCACACAACACACCTTGCAGCATTATTATTAGGAATAATGCAATTGTTATTATTATGAAAAAATAATAATCGTTGTCATTTTCATAAAGTTAACAGTCATTTCTATTACCTAAATTTTGGAACATTTTAATGCATTTATTACAACATTTTATTGTTGTTCCTATAATATCACATCGACATCTGTAATTGATGTATTTAAATAAACTTTGTCCATCTTATAATATTGTTCAGAATGTAAGTATATACATTATTAATGTTTATTTTCAAATAAAATAAATAATTATAGTACTGGATGACGAATGCTTTGCCAACATGATGAGGTACAAAGAAAGATAGATAGAGAATATCAATATCTATCTTACTTCTCTCCTCACCCGTCGCATAATACAAAATGGTATTCCTCTCTCATAATTTAACTCTAAGATAAAAGTTAAAATTAATATGATAAGTAAATCCCACCAGTGACTCCCTCATTGTTCTTGTCGGTTTTCTTACTGCATGTTGACGACATGGTCGTATGTGGTTTTACCCTGTGCGGCGGTGGGGCTTTATATCCTGAAACAATTTTACTAAAGGGTTAAGGGAAAATAATCAGGGCGCTATCATCGACATTGCTATTGACGAAAAACATGGCGTCGACAGGTAAGAAATCTACCCACCACTTTGTACTCTTTTTTTTGCCAGGCTGTCCTGTATAGAATGGCTTACACCTTAACTTTGACATAGGAGGTTGTGAGTTCGATTCGAACTTGTTATACTTATAACACTATACGCCAACTACTGCAATACTATACCGATCAAAAATGGATTGACCAAAACACTCCAAGAGTGTGAACATTAAAACAAAGAATTGCATAGGAAACAAATTTAGTTTTTCTCTTACGAATAAACTAACTTACCTCGAGATAGTGAACAAATAAATATCAATCCTAATAGAGATATAAGACCAAGACTTACACTAGTTATTATTTCTCATGTAAACATAAGATTATGTCTGATTTTAGAGCCAAAGCTAAGTAGATTTTTTTATCATCGGCGTTAAAGAGTTAACAAAAACAGCTGCTTAACTGATGATCACCAAAAATAACACTGAAAAAATGGAATCCCTCAAATAACCGACAATAATAATGTAGCAAAGAATTTCAAGTACGGGCGCCCTGTGGAATATAAGACAAATCATTGCAGCTGACAGTTTGCCAAATGTTTGCAGAGCTTGAAAATCTGAAAATTTCTTTTGTAAGCTAAAAATTAAGATCCAAACATTTTCTCCAATAGGATGTACGGCAAGTTTACAAAAATATAAAATTCACTGATACGATGACCTTCGATATCCACTGCAATTTCTACTCGTAGAGAAAAACTTTGTTTGGTCTGTAAATGTTTCTTCCTTACCTACCCAAGATCTATGTATCCTACCTGTCGCCAGTTCATGGTCTATTGATGACACCTATAAAAAATAGTCATATGAAAGCAACATATCACTTACCACAAGAAAGATTGAATTTTTGTTATGAATTGAGAATGGAAGTTTTCTAAAACATTTTTTTTTACTGATGACTCTTCGAAATCCACTGCAATTTCTAGTCGTAGAGGAAGACATGCAAAAAATCTGAAAAAAAGTTATATGTACTGCCTGTCTGAAGTGTTTGGCCTAATCGATGGCACCTATTAAAAATCAATATATAGAAGCGTGCAACAATTATCACTTTCCACAAACATTATTAAGTCTTATTCAGGCCATGGACAAAAGATCCAGAGTCAGGGCACCTAAACAAGATTTACCAATATCAACATTAAATTAAATAAAACACAATTTGGCAAAATCGAGTGTCCATCCATTGGTGGTCCTGTTTCTGGTATAAGTAAATGAAGAAATAAAATGCAGCACAAAGATTGATGATCCCATACTAAGCTTATTCACCGTGTGTGATAAATAGAACTTAATATCAGACAGATAAGAGACCAATAAATCAATACAAAAATACTGAAATACCTGTTTTACAAATAGAAGATATTTATCTTTTCGTTTCTAAGACTTATTCGGGTAGAAAAATAGTAGAAAATGTACGAAAATGTTATATTTGTGAGACTTATCACAAAATTTTATATACCTACCCATGTTTACCTAGGTTTGAATAGCTTTTTAATATTTCTGAAAAATATCTATGAAAAACGAGTACCAATGAAGACCTGAAATGTAATTCGTATTAAATTGAAGCTAAATTTTACATACCTCATACAAACTTCAACATTGAGCATGGAACTGGTGCACACACACACAATGAGCACGATGTCGATGACAATTTTTCTTCTCAGCCCAATGCTTTTTCATTTGATGATATAATGACCTGAAATCATAGATGCTGGAAGGTAAAAAGAACAACGAAAGCCTGAAAAAAACATTTAAAAGTGTTCAAATATATGTACAAAATACGAAATACTTACCCTCCGTCGTCACACGAATTATACACGAACTTATTTAATTTTAATAGATAATATAGGCGAAACGCTTGTCTAGTCAATGACAGTAAATAATTTCAGACTAATGTGTTTTCAACTTCATTGGTATCGAAAATAAAAGATACACAGAAAATATTAGAAATTAAAGTACTTGCGTCAAAATTTTTAGCTTTAAAGGCTAATTTCTTTTGCAGCGTTTGCTAGAGGCGGGGCTTTCTCATCCATTCACAAATTAGTATGACAGTCAGTATGAATGAATGATGTCAAAGAAATATATTTCCGGTAATTTCATTTATTAATTGGAAGTTGCGAACCTGTAGTACGAGGGCGGGTCAATAAGTCCGTGACTTTTTGAATTTCTGACCTCTTTACTGAAAAAGTAACACTACTCCTGTCAACAGGCATCTGTCAGTTGACTCCTAACAAAATTTCAACTTGCTGCGTCAGTTAGTTTGTGTATGACAGCTATCTTTATCAGACTATCCAGTAATTTTAGGAAAAAATGGAAAAAAGTGAATTTCGTGTGCTTATTAAGCATTATTTTTTGCGAAAAAAAACCATTACCGAGACCAAGGCTAAGCTTGATAAATACTATGGTGACTCTGCACCATCGATTTCAATGGTAAAAAACTGGTTTACTGAATTTCGTTGTGGCCGTACAAGCACTGAAGATTCCGAACGTCCTGGACGCCCAGTTGAGGTCTCTACCCCCGAAACAATCGAAAAAATTCAAGATATGGTGTTGGCCGAACGAAGATTGAAAGTGCAAGAGATTGTGGAAGCCGTAGGGATCTCTCATGGCTCAGTGGTTTCAATTTTGAATGATCACTTGGGCATGAGAAAGCTTTCCGCAAGATGGGAGCCTCGTTTGCTCACAGTCGACCACAAACGCAATCGTGTAACAACTTCACAGGAAGGTTTGGCGTTGTTTAATCGCAATATGGACGAGTCTTTGCGCCGTTTTGTAACCGCGGACGAAACATGGATTCATCACAACACACCAGAGACCAAACAGTCAAAACAGTGGGTTTCTAAGGGTGAATCGGCGCCAAAGAAGGCCAAGGTGGGTTTGTCTGCCAATAAAGTTATGGTGACTGTTTTTTGGGATGCACGTGGGATAATCCACATTGACTACCTTTAAAAGGGAAGAACAATCAATGGGGAATATTATGCCAACTTATTAGACCGCTTCAATGACGATTTGAAAAAAAACCGACCTCATTTGGCCAAGAAAAAAGTTCTTTTCCACCAAGACATTGCAAGGGTGCACACATGTGCAGTTGCCATGGCAAAAATCTATGAATTGCTACCTCATCCGCCCTATTCTCCAGATTTGGCTCCGAGTGACTACTTCTTGTTGCCAAACCTGAAGAAATGGTTTGGTGGAAAAAGATTTGACTCCAATGATGAAGTCATCTCGCAAACAAAGGCCTATTTTGAGGACCTCGATAAATCATATTTTTTGGAAGGGATAAAAATTGGAGAAGCGTTGGACAAAGTGTATAGAGCTCAAGGGAGACTACGTTGAAAAATAAAATGATTTATTTATAAAATATGTGTTAAAACTTTATTGTTGTTGCTTTAAATAATATTTTTGATACGTTTTACAAAAGTTCATTCCTTCCGAACTTTTTTTTGGTAAAATAAACTGTTTTTGGAACCCCGATAGAATCCTGAAATGCCCATGTGGCCACCACGTGGACCTATCCCTGACCTCACCCTACAAACCTGACTTAAGCTCCGAAAACGTGCAGTACAATGCCGTGTGGACGAGGGCTAATTTTTACACAAACCGCATTTAACGTAAAATATTTTAACTCCAAATAAAATGCAACGTCGCATAATACTTAATTCATACAGATAGTTCAACTCAGTTGTGCGCGCGGCCCTATGTGTGGGTAAACCTTGTACATATACAGTGACTTTGTGTGCGTGACAAGAGGTACAGTCGGGTACAAATACAAATACAGTTATTCACAGGTTATTAAAAAAAAACAATAATTTGGTAATTTTATGTTTATTTATTAAACAATATTCTGAATCGCTACTTGAAAAATCAAATGATGAATTTTCGGATTCGCTGCTCTCACCTAAGTTAATTATGAATTCAGACTCTATGTCAAAATGTCGATAGTATTCTTCTTCTTTCTTTTGTACATGTCGACAAGTAAACGTTAATTTATTAGTTTCATTATTTCCGTTACATTTTGGTTGACATTATGCGAAGCAATATATTTTTTTAAAATTCCCCACACATTTTCAATGGGGTTTAGTTCAGGATGATATGGTGGCAGTCGAAGAACTTTTATGCCATATGCCTGAAGTATGTCGTCAATCTTATAACAGATATAGTTTTCTTTATTTTTTTAATCAAATCATACAGTTCAATTTTTTTCATATCTTGATTAAAAGCTATATTTTTTTCTGTCAGCCATCTCTGCATTTCAATTTTTTTGGAATTAGAATTTGGAGCTCTGTCATTTTGAACATTATGATATGACGCATTATCAAGCACAACCACCGAGTTAGGTGGAAGATTCGGTACTAGACGTTCTTTTAGCCACTTTTCATAGTTTTCTGCGTTCATGTTAGAGTGGTAATCACCAGAAACACTATTTGCTTTGTATGTCAATAGTGCATTAGGTATGAAACCTTGTTCTGAACCAGCATGCACAATGATAATTCTTTGTCCTTTCGACAGGTTTCTCTTTAAAGGTGGTCCATCTTTATTACCCCATCCTTTGTTTTGCACATGATTAGTTAAAATATAGCTGTCATCTGTATATACGATACACCGATTTTCTTGACGGTATCTGAGTAAGTTTTTCAGGTAAGAAAAACGTAGTTTTTGGATGTCATGCCGCTCTATAATAACACGTCTGTTATCGACAGTTTTTCGCCACTTGTATCCCAACTTTAACAAAGCTGTACGCAGAGTCGAAATACTTCCATCATAATTAAGTTTCTCTTGAAATATTCTTTTCAATTTTAGCAAGGTAGGTAACTCACGATGTTCTAAATGGTAATTTTGAATAGTGGAACGTATAACATCAACGTTATAGTTGTCTAATTCTAACTTCTTTAAACGTTTTTTACGGTCTTTATGCGGAGATTTAAATTTACAGTCAAATTCTTTTCCTTCAGCCAATATATTAGTTATTGTTCTCTCTGATACCCCCACTGCCATTGCTGTTCTTTTCCGTATGCAAATTAAATGTTCACTTAATTTCGATATTAAAATTGGACTTGGATCACTTACTAGTTCCAATATATCTCTCGCATCTTTTTTCAGAAATTCGTATACCTTAGCAATGGTTTCTCGAGTCTAAAACAATAATATGTAAACGTCAACAAGGATATATTTTGTTGTATATCGAATCATAATAAATATTAATTATATTTAAATTCAAAATTAACAAATATTTACCTGACTCCTTAAACATTTTCTCCGTGAAGAACTAGACATTTTTGTTAACGACTGTATCCGAATAAAAAAGCGATAAGAACACGTGTTGCTCGGACGACGACTGCCGCGTCACTGCCACACAAATGAAAGTTGTAAATTTACAAGCGCACGCACCAATCTGTACCAATAAATTTTCTTTCGTTACCGTGATTGGTCAAAGTGAAATTATTACGGCCCATCATTATGGCACGTACGACCTGCCCCCAAAAACGTAGTAGTTGCGCTTACACATGAAAGTGTTTCAAAAGTAGTAATGCGTGGAAGACCGATCGATAGTACATGAGAGGTACTATTTCGTTATTCGAAACAGTTATTCGTATAAATTAAGGAGAAAAAATAAATAAAATTTATACGCCACTATTGATCCCACCACTGCAACTCTAGCTGCAGAAAAAAATGCGGGGAAAGATTGGCCGATATGCTCCAAAAATAAATTTATTTTTGAAATATAAATTTTTTCTCCACACACATATTAACTTCACTAAAATAACAACTCTTTCCTTCGAAACGAAGTTAAGTCTAAGAAATCTGGATCCTAGAACAGTTTTAGATACCATAGAAAATACCACAACCTTCAAGAAGACCTGTCATAATGCTAAATTAAAAAATATATGTCAAATAAAAGCGTATATTGTAATACAATAAGTGGGACACAGACAATGGAAATCAAAGTTTGCACTACACACACTGCATTACATTGTGACTTCTGACAAAATTATAGCTCCTCCAAATTCTAAACAAAGAAAAGTATCGCTACAAAACAGTAGGTAAACGAATTAAATTAAAATCTAGGTACAGTAAACATAGTATCCTTCTAACCTAAATTTACTCGTTTCTGGTTAAAATCTTAAGCAAAACATGTTCTCCTTACATTAACTTTTTATCGGAAATTACTCATCAACTCTAAAAATTACGTAATTGTAGATAGCACTAGTGAAATTTTCATTTTCTAGTCATCGCCTCCTACATACACTACATCTTCGTCTGAAGATGCCAATTCCATGTTATCGTCGTTATAATTATCACTCGACTCATTTTTGTACTTTTTTAATACATCTTTTAACATCATGCCTTTCATATCCACGCTTCTAACGTCAACAGACACGGTCTTTCCGTCGTGGAAAAAGTCCAGTTGACTCTTCATCTTTGATATAGCTTCCACTGATTCCAAGTCCATTCTTACATGAACAGGTTGATTAGATCTCTTCACTACTGGAACTATCAAATTTGTCCATTTATCGACATTCAAACCCTTCACACCTCTATTGCTTTGTTTAAGTGTTTGTAAAATAAAACGACTGTCGTCGTTTATAAGGTTAGGAATGAAAAGAGCCATCTTAAGGCGTTTAGTCGCGTTGGTATCAGCTCCAACGACGATGATAGCGTGTTTATTGAGTTTTCCGATGTTAAGGCGAGTCAGCCATTGTTTCGATTCGTTATTCTCGGCAACAACTCCGAAGAATCCTGGTTTGCCAAATCCAAACTTAACAAAATCAGTTCTACTATCTCCATCTGAACTCTGATGATACTTAAAAATTTGAAATATTAACATCTCTTTAACTTTTTTAGCCTGACTTAGATTTAAACATTTGTTTCCTTTTAGGCATATTTTAATTATTTCGGGATCTTTATCACTTAGAGAAGGCAAAGGTGAGTTAGCAACAGCTTCTATTATTTCATTTGTATCCGTTATAGAATACTCTTTGAGCCCTCGGTCAAAGGCATCCTTGTCGACGGCGGCGGCTTTTAGAAAGACGTTAACTTTCTGTAGTTCGTAGCTCAGTAACATCTTATGTTTTTCCAACGCACGAGCTGAAGATGGCGGCATGTCAACATAAAGCCTCGTCCCTTTTTTAGTCGTAACATTCTTCACCATTTTCCATTTGTGAATATTGAGTTCTTTCAATTTCTTATTTTGCATCCTAAGTTTTTCAAGCGGTTCCAGAAATCTGTATTTAGAGTGACCCGGTAACCAGATAGCTGCCCTTTCGTACCAAAGTTCTTCTTTTGTGTACACAAGAACATTGAAAAAATTAAATTCACTGAAATCCAAATTTAGGAGCCAGGCTCTCGACATAGGATCTGACGTCAGGAGTTCGTATCTAATCAAACTCTGTAACCCTGTGATAGTAAAACTTGGAGCCCAGCCTTGCGATTGCGCTGTTTGCATATATATCTTACTAACCAAAAACTTTCTCAACATTTCAGCTTGATTGTCTGCATATGGTTCGAAGTCATCTTTGCAGAGATATAAACGATCGTCTTCTTGTGCTGGTTTTATTAAATTTATGTTCTCTTGTATATTTGTCTGTTCTATGTTCGATATAAACGCTGGCTTTGGCGTTGCGAATCGTTCAATCAGTTTGTTCATGAACATTGTTTGGTTCACGGGCAGATTAGGAACAGAAGGTATACGTTGCGAAATTACCCCAAACTGTTGCATTACTGGCATCATTTGCGGGCTATCAACACCTAAATGTGGTGAAATATTTAAACCCCAATCTGGAATCAAGAAACTTCTGAGTTCACAAAGTATTTAAAACAAGCAAAACAATTAGAGTTGAGTAAAACTGCAATCCTTACTTACGCAACCACCTAAAACTCCTTTTATAATTAAAGAGATTTAAGGCATTAACAAAATTTTTGTCGCATTAAACAACATAAAGATCATGATACCTCAGAAAATTTAAATTACATTTTTTACGGTACATCATAAGTCCAATGTTACAATTAGAATTCTATATAATCATAATTCTGGTGCCCCAGTGGCATTCCTCGTGACGCCATTCAAATACATGGGATTAACGTAAAATTCTAATGCTAATTTAACAACTATATCCAACGGCTTAACATACTTTCCGATACCCCAAACATTTATACTTTTACAATAAGAATTAGCAAACAACTAGCAAATCCAACTAGCAGGATAGCTACCCATTTACAGATGCAATATCGAACATATGTATGTGTATACTTACTCTGCGAAGATTCTGGCATTTGGTTTCTTTGGTTTTGATCTGAAATCAAAAGTAGTTTGAACTGTGAAAATCCAAATAAGTAATTGAACTATTGAAGCTGCAGAAACTTACCCTATGATTCTTCAATGTTAAAAAACATATATATAATCAAAAAATATCATACCTTTTCTAATTTCAAAGTCGTTTGATCTTTTAAAAGATTTTTCATCGTGATCCAGGGGTTCTGCGGGACAAAAATGTTATTACAAAACTCACGCGATGGTTCGGGTCACATCTTCAAACTTAAATTCGTTCATGCGCGGTAGAAATCATCCAGATAACGAAATTTATGTTCAATGTTATGAAAACTGTACAAATCTTCAAGAGTTTATTTTATCTAGGTGTCCAAAGAACCGCATTTTATATATTTTGCTTTTTTAAGATGTAGAGTAATTAATGCTAATAAATGATGAAAAAGGAGATTCAAATAATGATTTTACCTGCTGCAGTCCTTTTTAAATTCCTGTAGTGACTCGGAAAACTCTTCATGACCTCTTCAAATATATTTTGCAGTGCGTGATCATTGTACTTCGCGTTGAACTTTATGACGATTTCTATAAACGATACGTCTTTGTCACCGAACATCTCGTTTATAAGTCGAGATAATGTCAGGGTTAGTTCCTCGTATATCCTCGAGTGTTGTCCAATACTCAAATCTAATCCGTTTTTATGTACAATTTTTTGACCGATTTCTTCTACTGCTTTTTCTCTTTTTGCTTTAATTGATGGACTTAAAACGGACCAAGAAGGATTAAACTTATGAAGATTTTCTTGCTCAATCTTTTCGTTTCCAGAGTGACGTGAAAACTGACGATCTTCATATTTGTCTGGGCGAAGTTTTTCAGGAACGTCGTTACCCCGCTGGAGAGGTTTACTCAATCTGATCTCAATTTTGGTTTGTTCGTTTTTACGAACTACCTCATCTTTCTTCTGCTGCTGTGTTTTGCGTAGTTCCTCTGTTTTTTTACGGAATTCTACTGCTCTTTTATGTACATCTTCAAGCTCTCTATCTAATTTGGATTTTTTTAACTCTTCAATCCTTTCGCGTATTTCCCCTCTTTTCGGTAAGCCAATTTCAGGTTGTTGTTGCTCTCGAACTTCTTTCTGCCATACAGGTGTTTCAGGCATGCTACATTTGTCCCAAGGGTCAAAACGTGAAATTCCTTCTCGAGAAGTTGGTCTAGGTTCTCGAGAAGTTGGTCTTGGTTCTCGAGAATGTCTACTTCTTTGGGAGTATCTGTGATCATCTACTGGCAAGTCCATATTTTTTCTTCGATCATCCATTATTCGATCTTCATCGCTTCTGTCATTACGACATACGACATCCCTTGTTTGTTGGTAAGGTTCCCACATACGCTTATCAGCATCTCTACCTGGACGTTCATCATATACATTTTCCATCTCTTGCCCGGGCCAAGCTGGAGGGGGTGGAGCATCACCCATATCAGGGCTGTCAGGTCTTTCGAGCGCCCATGATCTCCTTGGCGAGTGAGGTGATGTAGAATGCCTCTTGTAGCGAACATGAAATCTGTCGCGAGGTTCCGGCGAGCGAGAATTCCTAGGAGAGTGCTTCATTCGGTCATCATACTGCATCTGCAAATTCTCTTCCTTTTTTAATTGAGGTGCGTAAGAGTTTTCATCTGTCCATGAATTGCGCAATTCTTTTTCTGGGTTCCATGGACTTGGTACTGGATATTTCAAGTTTTCTTGAACGTTTGGCCGAAAACCACCTGAGTACATAGCTTGATTTGGAGCCTGAAAATTGAAATGGTATTTGCAAACACAAAATTAACCACAGTTGTTTAACTTATTCAAATTAGATAAATTTATTAATGACAATAAGTAGAACTAGATTTGAGAGATTTTATTTCTTATACGTTTACTCTCATGACGAATGTCTTTGATGGGCTTTCAGGTATAATACTGTTTATTTTGAAATATTATTAACGTTATTCACAATCACATCACAATTTAACAATCTTCTATAAGCCTCAAGCAATTTTAATTAAATCTGTAAGCATAATATTGCGTTTTCATTCTAGGCGTGATAGCTTTGCTGCTGCTAATTTATCAGCATATCTATTGCACACAACATACCGGTCATGTTCTATCAGTCCATTTATTTTTTTCCTTCTTTTCGTAGCCAGTGTAGTGGCAAATATCGCTGTGTTCGAACGAATTCCACGAATCTTTTTTTATTTCATGGTGTAAAGTACCGAAACAAATATTTAAACATTCTATAATAATCATCATTCCGAAAAATGCTTCACTTGTAGTATTTAGTGAACAGCTTTGAATTAGCTTATGGCTAAGGTGTAATTAGATAGTTTTTGTTTCAATTTCTATTTCTACACCATTCCAAAAGTCAGCAGTTGATGTAGCAGTCTATTTCATATCACAAAAATGATATGGCATAGCATAGCTGCATTTTACGAGAAACAAGCATCTGCTCTCTTGTGTGTGTTTTGTGAATGTGTCGTTTCTTTTAGAAAATGCTCCTCTGGTTCATTTTTTACAGCATACTATTAGGATTCACTAGTCGCAGAGGTGTTAATACAATCTTATCAGTCGCCATTTTAAATTTAAAAACCACTATTCCAAACTATTGTAGTTAAAGAAGCAATATTGAAAGATTCCAAGATATCTGATTAACAGAATCTTTAAGGATTCAATAGAAAAATTAGTGTAACAATCTTTATATATACGGCTATTTCTGCGTTTTCTGAAATGAAATGAAGTTTTATGAAAACATCAATATTTAAATCTTTTGATCGTTCCATGAATTCTTTAATGTTCGATTGCAATTCTGCTTATTAATTGCGTTTTATCGGTTTAAAGATAGTAATTCATCGGTCTCCCACAAACATTTCCAACGCAGCGATCTTGGGCCGCTTGCATCCAAATTCCGCTGTATTTTATCACGTCTTGGGATATCCATTTAACCAATTCCACCATTCTACCATACCCATCCAGCGTTACTTATCATCTTCGTTAAAAACTGGTTGATAAATCAATATTTGCTTGCAATTACTTTTCTACACACTTGGTAGACGGTTTTTTTGTTGTTGTAGAATCAGTGTTACTCTTTGTGTACGCTTTAAAAATGGGTAGTTCCATAACTACTCTAGACATATGAGTCAGATTATGGAAAAAAAATATCTTGATATTTTCCAACCAAAGCAAAATTACTTAAATAACAAAGTTCTATGCCTTATTACGCTTTCGTAATCCTGTAATGTCATCAATAAGTAACTCCTCTTTATTACGAGTATTTTAAGTAGTCCTAATTGTTAGTTCAATGATGCCCAAGATTTTGCCCTGGATTCTAATGTATCACAGCATGCGGACTTTAAGAAATCATAGCCTCAATGTCCTTTGTTGTTTTACTTTAAAAAATATACAATGTAACATTATTTTTGACCCCAATCGGCAACCATTTTTAATTCTTATTTATGGAGCTAAAATGGCAAACACTAATGAAGTGCCGATTAACATTGTTGTTGCTTTGTGTACATACAGTAGACTTTACGATTTTATCCAACCATAATTGCAAGTACAACTGCTGCAAGTTAGCTTTTGCTTCTTCAGTTTGCTAGTTCTAAGTTTCCAAAATATATCGCAGAAAATTAAAAAAATAACTCTCTCTGTATAACTGTTCGTCATTGACCTCTAATATAAACATCACCTTTACATTAAAGTAGAATTATTCTTTTTGAAAATCGTTGATTCGTTATAAGCCTTAGGATATAAGGAAATGTGATATAGACAAGTTGAAGAATTTAATTTTGGGTATTTCAAAAACATAACTTTAGGAATACCTAGCTTTACGGCTTTAATCTCAGAGTTAGCCTTCTTCTAGGCATTTTCCCCCTCATCTTCGTCTACATTATCTGCTATTGAAGTCGAAGATTTCTTTTGACCAATACCACCATTTTCTGAAGCAGTAGTCAACTTATTTTTACACATGACTGATCCGACAATCATACCAACACGAAGCATAAACGCATAGTCATATAAAATTTAGCCTATTGACGGTTGCACTTTGTTGACCTCGTTCCCGTCCTAACGAATAGTCATGGTAAACAACAACCACAGTTAGTTAGCAATGTCTAAAACAAGCAACAGTCAGACCAAGAGTTTAATTGCTAAAGAAAATATGAGAATTTCAAATCTGAGAAAGTTCAATGTCTTAGAAGCATTTCGAAATAATTTTAATTTAGAAAATACTTAAAATCCGTTTTTGTTCTTCATGTAGGTACTTATTTTTATTCGGGTTTTTTCACTGGAATGACTTACCTGTTGTGTTTCATACGCTGGTTTGACGAATTTATTTGTTTCTGGCATCTTATTGTGACGCATAAACTCGTTTGCTTCCACTTCGAAGTGACTGGAGGGTGAGTACCTTGATAAAGAAAGTACTTACTTAAGAGCCAGCTCACACTTAAGGCCTAGCTCAATTTGTTTGGGCTAGTTCAAGTACATTTTAAGTTGTTACGGTTTTGCAAGTATAAAAGTTTGAAAGATGTATTGTGAAAAGACTCTGAAGATCTAGTTATATACCCGGGTAAGAAATAAAAGTATTTGTCCTATGTACCTATGTTAGTAGTTAATCAAAAAGCAAAATAACGACACACGTTTCCATGTATAAGAGATCGCGATAGGTAGAGTAATTAAGGATCAATAACCGACCTCAAACGTACATATTAAAATGCAGTTGCCTCCATTATTCCTCGATTTGGAAATAGTTAACCCTCGTATTCGTAAAATTACAATTTAAGAGGTTTATTAAAGGTATTATAAACTATATTAATAAGTCATTTAAAATGTTTTTTAATCATTAATGTTGCTAAATCAGTACTTTCATTGTTTTTCTGAGGTCTGCGACTTAACTATACTTGTTAACTATATTGTACATACCTGTAAAAGTCACTCTCACTTTGAGAAATGTAATCTACTTTATTTGTTTTGATTTTGTATGTGTGCTGTAGGTGTGGGTGTATTTAGTAAATAAATAATTGCATACTTTTAAAAACTTTTACTTAAATAATAAATGTCAAGGGATTTTTCGATAACGGTTATCTAAAAAGGTCATGTCCATATAAAGAAACAATGATACACATAACAAAAATCACTCTATCTACCTATTCCGATCTGTTTTATAATATATATAACACTAGTTTTAATATTTTAACAATTTCAATCTACACTAATTTTCTTTTATATAAGATTAATCACTTCGGTGATTAATTTGAACTGGTTACTTCTACAAATTGATTCTAAACAGAGCATAGTAAGTATCCATGGATTCTATAAAGAAGTGTATGAGTATGTAACCTTGTTTCTCTTATATTTTACGATAATTGATTACTTCACATACCTTTCTGATCTGAACTCACTACTGGTTGACCTTCGACCAGGGGAGTGACGACCCATTCTATTACCGCCTGACGAACAAAAATACATTTTTTATACATCATGATCAAACAAGCAGACAGTTCACCTGATGGAAAGTGATGCACTTGATGTTTGATAACGCCAAGAGCAAAATACGTTGCCCATGTAGAGGTAAAAACTAGACACATACAAACACACATAACAATTTTAATCGCACTAGTTGTTTGTTTATATACTAACGATGCATACAGATAGGCCTTACCGACCGAGCCTTGGCTACTTGCTATAAATATATTTGAATAATGAAAATAACTTAATAGTATATGTTAATCAACTTAAAATTACATACAATTTTGTTTTATTAAAAAAACAATAAAACTTACTTGCCGATCTCCTATCTCGACTATCTCTTCCAGATGGTGAAATGCTTCTGCCAGGTGAATATCCTCTCCCGCTAGGTAAAAACTTTCTACCACCGGGTGAAGGTCTCCTACTGCCAGGTGACAATCTCCTTTCATTTGGCGACACACGACTGTTGCTCGGTGATATTCTTCTATCAGTAGGTAATTCACGTCTGTTCTCAGGTGAATGGCGCCTTATGCCAGGTGAACTACGTCTTATACCAGGGGAAACATGTCGTATGGCAGGAGGATTACGTCTTATGCCAGGAGAGTGATTTCTTACACCAGGAGAAATACGTCTTATGCCAGGAGAGTGATGTCTTATGCCAGGTGAATTACGTCTTATGCCAGGAGAGTGATGTCTTATGCCAGGTGAATTACGTTTTATGCCAGGAGAGTGATATCTTATGCCAGGTGAATTACGTCTTATACCAGGAGAGTGATGTCTTATGCTAGGAGAGTGACGTCTTATGCCAGGTGAATTACGTCTTATGCCAGGAGAGTGATGTCTTATGCCAGGTGAATTACGTCTTATGCCAGGAGAATGATGTCTTATGCCAGGTGAATTACGTCTTATACCAGGTAAACTACGCCTATTACCAGGTGAAATACGCCTGTCATTAAACTCGCCATGGCCACCCATGTTTTTCATTCGTGCATTTATCATTGGATCTTCAGACCTTTTCAATACCTCATTTCTTATGTCATCAAACCCCATATCAATGTCCATCAGTTTTGGTTTGGCGTAATCCCCTTGTGATTGTTGGGTCTGCTTAAAATTATACATTGTTAATATTCTTATCTACTTTATCTCTGGTAATTAAATGGAGATGACGAAGTTGTGACCATAAGTGGTGAAGGAATAAGAAATGGTTTGCAAAATACCTATTTTAACTATCATCTAACAACATTAGGTACCTATTTACCTCAACATACAAACATTTTAAACCATTTTAAGATGTTAATAATATGATTTAAAACAGTTTAGGCATGTTAAAATGAGACAGCTCAATGTAAGTCAGACAATTGCACAAACAAGGTTCCCTTTGTGAAGTCCAAAAAAAACTCTAATCCCATCTTTTTGGGTATGAACCAAAAGAACCAACAATTTGCTCATTCCTAAAAAATAACATACCACTGGTATCCATTTGGACTGTTGTTGCCCTTGCAAGGGTGCCAGGAACCCTGGAGAGCCTTTTTGCTGTACAGCGTTGTACTGAGGCCCTTGAAAGTTATCCCGGTTTATTGTAATCTAAAAAAAATAAAATAATCAAATGTCTTTTTTGAGAGAAATTCGCCATTTGGAAAAACATAATGTTTATCACAAAAAAAAAACCTATAGACAGAAAAATTTGGGAAAAAATTACATTATATTTTAACTCACCGGTTTATTTTGCATATCATACTGGTTTGAAAATGCTCTCTGATTTGGGATCTGTAGTGGTATTATAGCAGGTGAATCTACAATTTCAACTGCTCTGAGTGAGCTTCTTATCTCATTCCTTAACTGCAAAAAAATTAATACGTAAGTAATATTATAATAGAACCCCTTCTAGCCTGACTTCAAGTGAGACACAAAATTCCTGATATATAGATTTTTGTTCACTTTTTTACTACTAAGGTGACGAATATATAGCCTGCATGATGGTCAGCAGTCAATGTTGCCCATGAATGTTTGCTATAACAAAACACCCACTGCTTCAGTATTTTTGCTATCTTTCAGTGCAGAGAGAGATTCTTTGAAACCTTGAAAATATATTGACACATTTCATTTACACTCATTGATTTATTAAATAATAGATTTATTTCAACATTTTTACACAGAACACAGAAATAAGGATAGGAAAGTTGGCCAATTCAATCAATTTTGTTATGGATTTTTCATCTCAAATAGAAGGTTCTTCTATGATTGTGATTTGTTACCTTTTTTGGGAGCAAACTAGAGGTTGCACACACTGAAGCAATGTGCATGTACACGCCTGAAAAAACTAACACAGCCTTAATTGAATGTTCTTCATGAGATGGAAAAACTATACCTCAAGATGAGGATCATAAGTTGGCCTTCATATTTTCAGTATAAACTAGAAATGATAAATACCACATAGCACCCACCACATTTGACAATTTATGTGAAAAGTAACTCAAAACATCTACTTACATTGAGTACAGGTTGAATAGGGGCACTATTGTAATTTTGACTTTGATCAGGCATCATGTTGTTGTACATTTCTTGAGGAGCTGGCTGCCCAATTTGTGTCTGCGGTTGCTGCAAATATATTTTATTATCTAATAACTATCACAAGGAATTGCCTTTTAAAATGTTCTTATGCATTGTACTTCTATTAAGTTTTTTATTTTTAACTCAAATAAGAATTCTGCAGCTTAACATAAAATCTTTTTGTGGACTTTCATTGCTTATTTTTCCATTTCAGGGATATATGAATTAAAAGCCAGCCTTATTTCTAAGCAACGAATTTCTAACAACCTTTTAAAATATGGGAAGATTCTTTCAATTTACATCAGATTTTATATATGATACCAGCTGCCGAAAGTAGTATTCCCTGACCAATACAACATAGTGAAATTAAAAAAAAGGGGGATGCTCCTTTCGGGGCACACTCGCCAATCTGTCTCACCACTGTATCTCCTGTTCACCAGGATCAACAGTGGCATCCTTTGATAGAATAATCAACAAATAAAGCAGCTGTGCAATGATGCACAGGCTGTTTCCAGATGAAAACTAAGGGCGAAGAGTCAGGAGATGCCTGACCATCAAAACACCAAGGGGGATGCTCCTTATCTAAACTTTGGTAAAACAGTTGTTGACATCCTCTGGCAGCAGATGTCTATGAATATTGGTACCACAAACCATTAGGTGAGCTGCCTGCCCATCTGCCGCCTATTTTATAAAAAATTATTTAATACCAACCTGTTGTCCAAAACTATGTTGCATAGGCCTAGGTTGGTAATTATTAAAACCAGGCTGAGGGTTTTGGTTTGACCATGCACCACTATGCCCAGGGTTTGGCCGGCTCTGCCATGGTGCAGAGTCTATTTGAGATGAATAATTGCTAGGCTGGTTAGAGGTTGTGTTATCATGGTACTTATTGTAGTCATTCCTCGGCTGGAAGTTTTGATTCTGTTGTACTTGCGTTGCCGACTGAAAAAAAACATTTTGATAAATCTTTATAATACATGCAACTTATGGTCAATAGATTGTCAAGGCTATGGAGAAGTATCTTTTGACTGCTTTTAAAGTAAGCCATTTTTTTATCATCTCAATTCATATAATTTATTACATGCATTTTGGGATCATATCAATAGTGTTGTATGTTGGATATTTATTCTTTTACAGATTATTGTACTGTAGCCAAAACAAGCAGGGCAGGTTGCCAGCCTAGTAAGAAATGTTTGAACATTAATAGTAGGTTATCAAAAAGGTTTTATTTAGAAACAGCATTGCTAGAATGTTACTTGAGAAAATGTTACTTTTCAACTATAAAAATATAAAACTATAAATGAAAATAAGGAGGAGCCTAGTATTGCAAAGGACAACTTGTTTATTTACATATGACAAAGAAGGAACTGAAAAGTTGAATGAGAGTTATTTTTAGAGCAAAAACGGTACTTTTTGGTACAAGGATGCGGAAGAAGCGAAGGATGTATGTAAAGATCGCTACGTGTAGCAAGCCATTGTCTCTGCCACCCCTTTGTTAGTGTGTTTCACTCACTTTGCCAGTGGGAACTACATAGAGAGTACTGCCATAAAGCTGGTATCCGTTTAAGCATCTCATCACTTGCTGCCCATCGGCATCATCAGTCGTACCGATACGGATTTTTTTCCCATCCCTTTCTGCTATCATTCCATCCAAAATGAAGTCGCTTATTTTGCATTGCTGAATTATCAGTGTCTTCAAGTCTTGATACCTTAACTGAAACAAGATTTCTAATAACAAGTGTCAAGACAATGGTTATATGGGAAATCAAGGATCAACTTACCTCTTTAGGTATACCTTGTATTGTTAGCAACATCTTGAAAACAAAATTATACTTATCAAAACGCTAATAATTTTGTTCTAAGTGTTTTAAAACTTGTTTTCTAATCTCGCACTCACCATCATGCAAGACATGCATAACAGACTATTTTTATTGGCGTTGCCATTATCATGGCAATAACTATTTCTTTGCCAGTTTCAAGGATTATTTATTAGAAAGTTTTAATGAAGACTTAATTGATGAAGATTTCGTCGTATTTCAGTTTCTTCACGCTCGTACAGTTTAACAGATTTTCACTGGTCAAGACAAATAGCATTTCACACATTAAATCCTGCTGATGTAAAATATGAAAATTTCAACTGGCACCTCCCTTTCTCACCGTAGCCCGCCGTCTCATCATCATCTCATCGATCATCTTTATGAAAGAATAAATTATAATTCCGAGAGATACTATATGGGTTAGTGCTCTTTGCCTTTCCCGCAAAGGGAACAAAAATTTGTATCTCTTTGGCCACTATTGCCAGGTGGGGGGGAATTCCCCAAACTTTTTATAATTATGGGGGACAAACAGAAACCTAATATTTTTGGAGGGAAAAATATAGTTTGCAGGTAGTGGGGAATATTTGCAATCGAAAATATTATCTGTGAATGACTATTTGTATTTTTTACATCGCTAAAAATCTAAATTAGTTTTTCTATTCTGTTGAAAATGAAATATGGTTGATAATAAATTAGTTTCAGTAACAGTTTTTAAAAAGTTTATTTAAATATCAGGTTATATACTTCTGTTGTATCTCTACAAGGTGTGTTAATAATTAATTTTTATCTGTTTTTTTTTCTATCAAAACTATCTAATCTAACTTACTAAATACGGACTAACAGACAGTCTGAAATATTTGCAGTTACCGGCATGAAAGGTATTGGATCTACATTGACGGTGCTGTTGGCGTTTTATGACATTAAAAGGTAGTGTCAATAAGTTGTGGTATAACTTTCTATCTGGTAAACCTGGTGCCAGGTGGTATAGCTCGTTTGCCTATGACGAGTATAAAAATTAAAATTATAAGTGTTGAGTTCAGGGGTGAAACACTAGTTATTAAAAATATTTTTTATTTTTCTTCAGACATTGGGGAATTCGGAGGAAGATTTAAAAGGAAAGAGGATCGTCTATCTAGCAACACTGTCTGTGGCTGTAGTCAACAGTCTGAATAAGGGTTTGCAAATTGTTCTTACAAATAAAGTGGAAATAGCAAGTAATATTAAACTGTGATTTCTCCAATATCTGAGCATGTTACTAACAATACACAATCTTCCTTTCCACGTAAGTAACAAGCATTTAATAATGCCTTGCCTTGCCTAGATGAGTTTAAAAATTATAAAATAAAATTTATTATAAAATATTGTGCTTTCCAGTTTACCTACGCCAGGATCAAAAGCCTTTTGCATGATAAAT
This sequence comes from Choreutis nemorana, assembly GCA_949316135.1. NCBI lineage: Eukaryota > Metazoa > Arthropoda > Insecta > Lepidoptera > Choreutidae > Choreutis > Choreutis nemorana. The sequence continues at coordinate 4,231,888 of OX438620.1, read as the reverse complement.
GTAGTTTGACGAATATAATCTTGGATAAGCTGCAGCCTGAAGGGAAGACGAAGAAGGTGACTGTAGGAGTAGCTGATGAGGAAGATGCAGCAGTGTTAGTGAGGAAGATCAATGGACTGTTTCTGGATGGGGAGCATTTACATGTTAAAGATGTCGGAAAGAACCGGGTTAGTCAGAAATATACACATTGCACACTAACTATGCTCTGCCCTAGGTTAGAATGTTGGTTTCATGTTTGTTAATGTGTAGAGGTACATTTTATCTGTTGTTACAAAGTGTGATTTATACCTTTTCATACTTAAAGTATTGTGTGTAATTTAATAGAAGTGTTTTAAGAAATGAAAATCTAATTAATTAATATTTTATAGAAATCAAATTATATTTATAATTATTATTATAAATTGTCATAATGTCAAGTTTAAACTTTCAAACTATAATCAAGACAATAAAAAATAAAGAGGATAGTAAAAATTTACAGAACTATGTATGTATACATAATATCTAGTTCTCTATATACATATAACCATTCTATTGGTACTAAGTACTTATAATATGAATGTTCTGGGATAACTCACACAAATTGCAAAACTGAGCCATAGGAAAATTAATATTAATAGTGAGGATTTCAAAATGATATTTTACAATAATACTTTATTTATATTTCAGACATCTGAACAACCCTATCACAGCTCTCAAACCCAAAATCCAGATGTAAGCAATCAAGCAGTTATGTATGGTGGGCAAAATCCTCAATCTAACAATGTTTTTCAAAACCAACAACACATTGACGAGGACATGATAAGAAAACAACTGAATTACTTACAATCCAATGCTATAGTGAACCAACAAGTTGCACCAAATTTTGATCCTATGGCTGGAATGTATCTTAATGTTAATCCTGTAAGTGTCTATTTTCCACTTTTAAATTTAAAAAGTCCCTCCCCAAATGTATCTGAGTTTTTCGGACTTGGAGCCCTTACTTTGTTCAAACTTAACATTAGCGAGTTAAGGCCCCTTCAAAAGTGTTTCTGGTCGACAGTTTTAAGGTTGTTGATTGTATGAAGGAGATTTTTGGTACTCTTGAGGTTATAATGAAAGAATAAGTCAAGCAGCCAGACAATTTGTTTGTGCTGTGTTTGTTTCTGAAAAGATACCTACATACATGTAAGACAACATTTATTCAAAAAAAGTTTGTATCTGATATGTATGAAACTCCTCAACATGTGATTTTAAGCAAACCTATCAACTCGGAAACGGATCGTCACTGTTTCGCCAGCCTCATTGTCAGCCAGGCATCAACCAAACATAAGACTCGGCTACGCGCAAGCGATGCCGTAGCAATGGTGTATCAACTGTTACGTGACGTTGAAGCTTTAAACAGCTGATGACTAAACATGACTAAAACAAATCTTTTGACTTAGTTTAATAACGCTTTGTAAGGATTATTGATGATCTCAAGCTCACATGCAGTATTTAGCCTTGAAAAGACTTTGCTTCTCTCTGTGTGTATACCGAAGAGTGTTCAAAGGAATGTTTAAGATGATGGCCACGGCTCTTTTTGTTTTCACATTGGTTGCCATTGTCAGGGATTTCAAAATCACATTTAGAGAATTGGTCATGGACCATTCGCTTCCAAAGAAGGTTCCCCCTCAACGCTAAGGCTGTGAAATGAATTCCCAAGCATGGTTTGCTCTAGTGCTCGGCATAGGCTTCTTTGAGAAGGTCGTTAAAAGGTTTTGACAAGATAGGCAGCCCGTGTGTGATCCAGCTGGCTTGTGGCTTGTTTGCCTCCTTAATAAAAGCTGTCTAAGGTCAAGCAAGGGCCTATGGGCACCAGCTCTTGGTCGGGACCCTCGCGCTAGCTTGGAACTTATTTTCTTTTACTATTTATTTCAAAATCAAAAGTCACCAGTTATCGTGACCAGTCATCGACGTTTAGAAGTCTCTTTTGGAAATTGGCGATCTGTTTTAACAAATTTGTTGGGCCCCCCCGAAGTTAAGGGCTTTGGTAAGGGCGGACCACGCGCTGCTTGACGTTCGTGAGCTCAACGTGAGACGATACGATAGCATAACGATCATAAGTGTGCTACGAAGAATTAGTGTCATACAGAGAATGCCGAAAAGCTCGAATCGATCCGTTTACAAGTTTATTTGTCAGCTACGATCTTGAGAGATGTGAAATTATTTATTTTCACTAGTAATGTCATTGACATTGAAAAAGATGCATTATGTATTTGGCCTAATACTTGGGAAGTCCAGAAAAGGAAATCAAAATGTTGGCATCATGTCAAAACAGAATTTTTGAGAAGACAAGTATTTCTTAAATTAATAAATTATTGTTAAAAATTGTTTTACATAAATTGATCTATGTGAAACAAATTTTAACAAGGTCCTTAGAAGGTGGAAATCGTTGTATTATGACACTGGTACTTTGGTTAAATGTAAATAAAAAATGTAACTGATGGGTACAAAATGCTAAAATTGTCGTTGCTGTTAACGACAATAGGTCACCACATAAATTTGTCCACAGAATTATTTTATGGGGTACAATTTCAATGCACAACAACTCCCAGGTTTGCAAACGACTCCGGTTGTGCAAGAGTTGTCATTAAATTTTAACAACAGTGGTAATCCTGGTGGTTTTTATGAACCTGATATGCAAAACAATCGCAATGGATCTACCCTAAGATCCCGTGACCGCTTGGGCCCTAAAATTAACACACAAGTAACACAAAGCTTGGGCAAGAAGAGGTCACATCCCTCTCGATGTGATACTTCCAATCAGCGAAACAATGGCAATTTCACAGTTCGCTCCCAAAGGTTTTTCGATGAGAATGAACATACTGTGACTATTGCGAATAGCTACGACAATAATCCATTGTCGACTAGCAGCCAAATTTTTGGTGAACACTGCACTTCTAATTCAGTGGAACCACCTTCCTATCGGAACGAACCGCTAAGCAAACGCATAAGGGGTTGTAACTCTCAACAGTTTGATAACCAAGAGTCCAATAAATACGACCCTGCCCAACATCTCTCTGGGGATGGAGATAAATATTTTGGAAACAACAGTAGTAGAGTATCACGAAACTCTACGGGTGATGAATTCGAAAGAAAACCACGACATCCTCGAAATAGAAACAAAAAGAAACAATTTGATCCGATAGCTTACTCGAACTCTGAATTCGAGAACTCTGTTCAATACTATGGTTCGCCAGAAAAGGAACAAAAATCCTCAAGGTGGAACGAATCAGCTGCGGCTTCTGATTCCCGCTCCAAATATCGAAGGTCAGAAGTATCGAACACAACAAATGCAGTTCAAAATAGCACCGTTAATAAACCACACCAGAAGTTCGATACGCGAATTCCTGAACTTAAGTATGGTTCTGGCGGGTCTCTTTCTCGTGCCGATAAATTGAGAGCGGCACAAAATAAAGACCTGACGAACCGTGGGCAGGCGGCTGCGGAAATTGCTAAGATGTTGATGAGATACTCTTCGACAGTGCCGGGTGTGAGTGAAAGCCAGCTGTTAAAACAACTCAAGACTTGCATCAGGTCTCGAATCGATGTGATCGCAGGCGAGTCTTTAATTACGTCTAAAGACGAGGTCGTCGGCCTGTACCGCAACAGACATCCACCCGGCAAAGATCGCAGGTTCTTCGACGCCATCGCGAAGAAAGTTTGCGAAGAGGAGATAGATGAAAAAGGTAAGATTAAAAGCAAATTCACATGACGTTAACCACCATTTCCTTGTGGTTAGTTTGCAGAGTTATGTAAACAAATTTTTTGAATGAAAGTAAGTTTAGGACTTACTCTGAAACGTTCGAAATGTTCTCTGATCACTGTAGATTTCAAGCTTTTATCAACATTCAGTTGGTAAATTATTTATCCATACCTACTATGCCGAAAAAATAACAAAACCGATTATGATATTATGGCCACTTGTGTGTCCTTATGTAAAGACAAAGCTATAGTAACTAGTATGTATAGTTTTTACAAGCAAAAAAAGTATTTCAAACTATTATATTATGAACACAAAAAAGAGAACCAATTTCGTCGAGCCACTTCCACGTCCCGGGCTCCATGATAAAAGTGGCATGGATATTTTTAAACGGTCCACATTACTTTTCCTATATTTATTCCCAATGTCTTCGAAATTATTATAACGAGATACTAGAACAAGCGTAGACTTTGGTAAGTAGGCGAAAGACTTGCGTGAACTAAAAACACGACCTGCGTCATGGGGATAACTGAAACAAATTAGAGCTTCCATCCACTCGCTCTGAACACTCGCCAGCGTTTGATCGAAACTGGCGTAACACCACTTTGGCAATGAATGAATGATGGAACTCATTGCACTCTAGCTAAAGTAATACCTGAAGCTTTCGATGCTGGGTGAATAGACTCTTTCTGAGCAGATGTTACACCACACGAGGAGGTAACTAATAAAACATATCCTTAACCTCATCTTCACCTAACATTATATCGAATTGAGGACAAAGGCTTACATTACTTAATCTTGGAGAAATTGCAGGGGGTCATGTGATTGTCACTTTAGTTTGTAGGTACAAAAGTTTACTTTTAAATGAAAAACACGTGATATCGTCTAGTAATTAAATCAAGGGTATAATTTGCTTCTCCGTCCACAGATCCGTTGATGATCAAAGCTATGAAAATGGCGGAAACTTCAATGGATGGTGATAAAGCCGAAGGATCAGGACAAACTCTTCCAGGTATGGATTTCATATGATATTGATTGGGAGATTTTCTTTCTTCTGAGACATATATGAATTCCAATGAAGTATCATTCATTTTACTCTTAATTAATTAATAAATTTTTACTTTATTTTATTGAAGTTTATTTTATTGTGGATTTAGAGACAAAAGACAACAAACAAGTAAAAAAGACAAACTCAAAGCTGGTAGTGTTTAATGATGATGATATCTTCAAATTAACGGATTTACATAAACAGATCCTGGACGAGGAAGTTGTGACTATTTTAAAAGTGGTAATTTTTTATTTTATTATATTCGTGAACATAAATGTGTAGGAAATTTAACAAATTATATGCATATATATATTGTTTTAGAATGCCTCCAATTTAAATGCACAATGTAAATTGTACATGATAACATGTTTATGTTTAACGTATTGGCATTTTTCAACATTTTCAAATTTGAGTTTTAAAAAAAACTATAGGCAATCCACTGAGCTCAGTCCTCGTGCGACAAAAATACTGTACTGCGCGGACGACGACTGAGTTGAGTGGTCAGCCTACAAATGTGTATGTTTCCAAAGTAAAAAAAAAAATGTTTTAGTTTTTCAATAATTTAACCTAATTATAATTAAGAAATACTTTTCAGTTGTCACAAGCATTAGAGGCAAAGAATGATGTAGAAAAGAAAATCGTAACCGAAATAAAAAATCATTGCTTTGAATATATTGCTAAGGTAAGTCTATTTTTACATGCGAATAACTTTGATCCGCCCATTTTTATGTTATCAAGATTTTCTTACAAGACTGTCTAGTTAGACTAGGATAGTACCTTCTTTATTTTTAATTAAATTTGTTAATATGCAACTGATCTCGGATAAAAACTAGATATGAAATCAAGTGACAGAAAATGTCCTCATAAAATTCCAAATGAGTGAAATTTTTGTATGATACGAAATGCTACATTTGTCATTATTATTTGATTTTTCTTTTTAATACATATGGTTATTAATCTTGTAAAAACGAAGGGAAACTTCCGTGCCTTTAAAAAAGTTTTGTCACCAATATTACTGGTGTAAGATTTAGGTTAGTATTTAATTTATCCCCTGTTAGTTAGTGGCTTGCCGTGGTGTTTTGACGGTCAGGCGTCTCTTGACCGTAGATCCCTTTAGCTTTTGGCCCCTGGGCCGGTTCCATTGCTGTCTCCGCTTTGCTGGGAGGGAAGTCTGAAACCGCTTTCTTACTACCTCCTATTTCTTCTGATTACGTTCGTTGCTGGTCCCAAGACTGCCGTTAGGGTGTCCGGGCACAGCCTGTGCGTCATTGCACAGCTGCATTATTCGTTGATTATTCGATCAAAGGACGCAACTGTTGATCCTGGTGAACAGGAGTTGCAGTGGTGGGACAGAGTGGCGGGTGTGCCTCGAATATGGTCATTAATCTTTCATTTCTCCTTTCGGTTGATGTGTGTTAATTTATTATTATATTTATTTCACAGTTCGCCAAGACCACTATCACAGATAGGTCAGAGAACAAATTATCAAAAAGTCTATCTGCTAGATTATATTTCACTCCTTCTGAACCCCCGCAGTGGCAGTTGGACAAATACTTGAGGAGTATTAAGGTTGTGAATGCTGTGAGACCACATAAAAAAGTTTTCTATGTCCAATTTGATAATTGGAATGACTTTAATCGCGTTTTAAATGGCAAACCCGTTAAAGTAGGTAAGTAAACTAAAATTAATAACATATGTAATTAGTAGTTTGATTTGATATAGTATTTTTATTTAATTATTCATTGTTTAATACAGGCACTTCAGTAATTGAATTTAAGCCATGGCTTACAATGAAGGGTACCGAATATAGAAAGAAGAAAACAAAGAGAAATACGTATATGGCTGATCTAGCCACCCAACAAATCGCATACATGGAAAAGAAATTGAATTTGTATCCTGAAAAAGATTTGACCGAGATTAAAGTTGAGTCTGAAGCAACAAAAGATGCTTGGGTTGTTGATAGTGAATGTGAAAAAGAAATTCACAAAACAGAAGAAAAACATACCTGTGAAGGAGTTGAAGGGCAGTGTAATTGCAAAGACATTTTTGAAAAATGGCTGCAAGAAAAAAATTACAATTCTACTGAAAATAATGAAGGATGTCAAAAACTTGAAATGATTGGCAATGACGAAATGCTGGTTCTCGACGAATGTAAGTCTGATGGCTGTGAAGATGATGACATTGACGAATTAGATGATGATGAAATACAGCCCGACGATTTAGAAGATTACTAAGTACAGTTTCATTCAGATAAAGACATAAGAACCTACCTTACCTACCTACTTACATGCAATAGGTGTAAAAGTGATTTTTAATTATGCTATATATGTTTTAATAACTCTAAAGGGGTTCGCAGACGAGAGCTATAATATATCTTAAAATGTCACACATACAGAGAGAAATGCGATCACAGACAGACGCCAAATACATATCCCCGCTGTGTGTGTGATATCCTAAGATACCGCTATAAATTATAGCGCACGTCTGTGAACTCCTTTGTTACTGTTACCCATTTTAGTTAAAATTTAATAAAGAAAACAGTGTAGTGCAGTATTTTACTCTTTCCTTCCTTAATATTTTAGTTAATAAAAAGATAAAAATAAAATCATAAATATGCAGGTCTCAATTATGCCCAAATAAATAGATAAAACATTTATTTTCTTACTTAAATTGCTTACATTCATCTTTCTCTTGTTCAAATCAGATGTTTAAAAAACAAATCGATATCGACTACCGATACAAAAGAAGTGCCGAAAACAATGGAGTTTTTGGAGCTTTATGTTGTCAAACTATGAAAAAATCGAGATTATATACGAATTTTTCATACTTGTGATAGCTTATAAGTTCCTCAATAAACCCCATAGTTTTCGGAATTATTTTTCAAGTGGGGTAAATTGTGCTTATCAATGAATCTATTGTCAGTTATGATGGCCATATGGATTCAAAATTTTGGGTTTACATTTTTGACCATCTAAACATCAGGAGTAACTTCATTCCCAGAACTGAAGTTACTTGGAGGGGACGGGAAGGGTCTGTTAAAACTTTCTAATTTTACTGTGTTAAGAAAAATGCTAATTTTAGTCAGTTAATATCTTTAGTGCTGTACAAGTGTGGAGAAAATGAAATTCGAAGATTTAACCGCTCTTTTCGTAATCTCCCAAGTACGCCATAGTGCTATTAGTAACCGTACATGCAAGTTACTGAAAGCAACTCATCATTTTCATTGTTCATCCTATCATTATCATCCCATTATCTTCAAAAATGAAGTAATTATAATTCCCGAAGATTTGGCACTATGGTACTAGAAATAATGCAGTTAGAGAAATACATTAAAAATCGCACAACTATCTGCTATTTTAGAACTGATGATAAACTGTCGTTACTGTCAGTCTTTTTGATTATGTATTACGCTTTTACTGTGTTTTGCTTCAAAACTAGCCACAAATTAAAATTGAATTGAATTAACTTATAACTAAAATAATAATTCAAATAATGTTAGTGACTATTGAAAATCTTCCTTTGTATGTAAGTAATTTAACAAAGTTGGTAGAAGAAGGATAAAAAGAATAACAAAGTTTTACAATTTTGAAATACCTACCGAAACTAACTGCAAAATAAATTAAAACGGTTTATTTAATTTTCAGTTCAGATATTCCACGACAAAAGACCTAATACGCGATCATTGTGAACTAACTAATGTTATTTTAGGAGATTTAGTAACTCAAGGATATACAAGAAAAGTAACTGTAGGGGTTCCCTGCAAAGAAGATGTGGTTATTCTTGAAAGAAACATCAGCAAAATACAGATTGAAGGGCGAAGGTTAAGAGTCACGGAGCTTAGCAAAAATAAGGTTAGTTTGCATTTAGGGTGATAATTTTATAAACATTCTTATTTTCTTTAACATTACCTTTAATCAGTTTATCGTTAATTAACGATGTTAATATTTCGATTAACAATTTAACTTAAAGAATTATTTCAACTTACAATAAGTCTGTTAATTGATAATGAAGGACTTACTACTACCAAAACAAACTCTGTAGATTGTGTCACATTGTAAAAGACATTATAACATTTATATCATTCTCAGACGACTTTAGTAGACGTTTCAACAGACAAAACTTCAATACATTGATGTTTTAGATAAGGAATATGCTTAATAGATCAGATACCAATGTATTTTTATAAGAAATTGATCTCTACATAATCATAAATTAAGAAAGTTAATTTTTAATTAAATGTAATCCTAAATAAAATCTAATGCTCTGCCTTACAATTGCATGCTATGATGTTATTATTTCAGTTCCATTCCTCATGTCCTGAAGAAAATATAGTATAATCTATGTTATCTTCATTATTTTTACATAATAGTATCAGTTATTGGTATTTATTAAAATAACTGACTCTAATTTTATGCTAAAATATTTTTGTTCCAGAATTCCATGATTACACAAAATATAGATGATCAAACCTACTATGCACCATTAAAAACATCTCAAATAGGAAATATTCATGTACACAGAAAAGAAAGTATTAATATGGAAGCTCAACCTTTTTTGAACAACATCAGCAGGAAAAGGCCTTTTGACTCTCTTAGTGAAACTCATCTTCAAACAGAAAATATTGCGACTGCATATAATTCAGAATTTAAAAAAAAATGTTTTTCTCAAAACAATGAGCACAACATTTTAAATTTTTGCCAGCAAAATATCCAAAAGCAAAATGGTGAAAGAGATATAGATAAAAGCTATCAATCAAAAGATTCTAACATTTCCAGTTTATCACAAATGCATGTTGGGATTGATATACCTTTCCCAATGGTAACAAAAGAAAGTGAAAGCAAATCTGATCAAAATTGTAACAAAAAAACCACTAAACAACTGAAACGACAAAGAAAACGCCATGCACGTGCCTTAAGAGCTATGTTGTCATGTGAATCTAATACAACTCCTGTTCAAAGTTCCATAAACACACATAGTAAGTGCAAGCCAAGACACTTCAATGAAGTGAAAAGTCTTGCTGTTGCTATTACAAGATCAACTGGTCCACTTAGCTTAGAACAATCTAATCAGCTGTCTGAAGCATTGGTAAAAAAGCTAGTTAGCTTGTCCAAAAAGCAAAATGTTACTGTAAAACCTGAATTCCGAAGTGTGCCATTTTTTATTGATGGAGTCCTAAAACTCTGGTGTGCGAACCAAGAAACACTTGATTGGTTGAAAACATCAATTACTGAGCTTGACTCAGACATGAATCTAAAACTAATGTTGAATCCCCAAGTATTTCCTGCATTTAAAGATTACTGCCATTTGGACTTACCGGGACTATGGCCTGATTTAGGAACTATTATAAACATGCTGAAATTGCAAAATGATTGGTTACAGCTACATTGTTGGCATTTTAACACTGTAAATGTTTATAGTAATAAAAAGGTTTCCACAGTTTGTGTTAGAATACCAAAAGAACAAATTCAAGATTTAAAGAATCGAGGGTGCAGATTAAATTTTGGTCTTGGTATGGTACTTGTTAAATTGATGAACAAGAAATCTAAATCTGCTATGGCCTTGAAAGCTAAGCATGCCGCCCATGCACAACAAGGTGCTATGGTCATCAAGAAAAAGGTAGAAAATATAAAAGAAGAAACATCATTTGTTGCTGGAGCTGTAAAGAAGGAGGAAGATTTGTGTATTACTCCTTTATCTAATATAGAAAAAAGGAAAACTCCTCTTTCCATTGTTGTTAATCCTTTCAGTGTTATTGATAAAGTAATAGCAGCTGCTAATTCATCCCTTTCCAATTTACGAACTGTTGTAAAGAAAGAGACATCTGATAACTTACCTAAAACTATTGAACTATGTAAGTCACATGCACTTTCTTCTGAAACCAGCAATAACTTAAAAGTGGGTGAATTTGCTTCTTCTACAGAAACTAGACTCTCAATAAATAAAGAATCAAATATTCCCTATGCCAGTACTAATTTAAATGAAAGTGAAATTACAGTTGCTGGTCCAAGTGTAAGAAAAATACCTACTGCTTCAAATGATCTCAATGAGAGTGAAAAGACCATTGCTCATCCTAATGGAATTTAACTTACAAATACTTCTGTAGAGTATTGAAAATTATTTACTAAGGGACAGCTAACCATAGTACTGGATAAATAGGAGAAAAACATTGTTGAAGCTTTAACTTTATTTATGTTTTTTTAAACTGCGAAAGTTGCTTTAAACACTTATTGGTCCTGTTTTTTTTGTCAAATGTTTTACGACTGCTAAGATAAAAAGGTTGAAAAGAAAAAAAAAACAATTAGACATTAGAAAGACAATGGGAAATTCTCCCATTATGTATTATAACATTAATTTAACTCGTTTAAGAGTTTTTTAAAGAAGCTTTCTAAAGCTACTGTTTTAGTTTAGATTGATAAGATTTTGTTTTCAAAAAAATTGTTACCATTTGTCTCTGATAAACCTATTGTGAAATAAACTACTAGTTTTTGTAACTTGTTCTTTTCTGCTTTAAAAACTTTGCTTTAACATAAACCAGATATTTAATTCAGTCTATCTAGTAATTAGTTCATTCAATCGAAATTAATTATCTTTTTGATTATTAGCGTAGCTATCCGTTCCAGTTTCGCGTTTCGCTCTTTTACTGTCTTAAAATCATATCAAGTGTATATAACATGTATGAACAAAACAGGTTCTTTTAAATCAAAGCAATTAAGCAATCTTTTACTTAGACTTTGCTAGAGCTTACACTTTTCGCAAGACATTATGAAATAAAAATATATTTCATCTGGCGTAGCGCTTTGCTGTTTTGTTTGGAGTTAATTGGCGGGAACGGGAAGTGTCAGTTAGATTTTTCTTATTTTATTATCTTTTCTTGTATTTCATCAGAATTTATGAGTAAAATGCCAGTGTTTTAACCAGTGAATATCTGTAGAGCTATACAAGTGTGTAGTAAGTGAAATACGACAATTTGGCTGCTCTTATCGTCATCTCTCAAATAATTCCTAAGAGTCAACAGTAACCGTACTGGCATGTTATTGTACTGGTGCGTTCATCTTATCATCTTCAAGAATGAAAATGATTTGGCAGTATGATACTTAAACCAATGCCGTTAAAGAAATAAGTACTTAAAAATATTACTGTCTTGTTTGTTTGTGTACTATAATCTAACAATTAAAAACATTTTTAAGCGATTTTAGTGATTAGTATTAAGAAATATTAGTTCAAGATGACTTTATTGGCTATCGTTGGAATACCGACTCATGTAAATATACAAACTTATTGTAAGAAGTTAATTCTGTTGACACGATTGACATTTTTAAAAATAAATTTGAATATTTCAGTTTTCTCTATCAGTGGCGAACGCTGTTGTGAAGAAAGCTGCCAAAAAAGACTTTAAGCCGCTCACTTTCAAGCCTGCTAAATTAAGTTTGCCTACGAAGACGTTTTATGTGAGATTAGCTGAAGGTGTTGACCCTCATGAATTTATAGCTTCACTAAGAGCCGCGAGGTCTGGAAGAATAAAACTAAACGGATATGTTCCTGATTCTTTACCTGTGAGTGGATTTTTTTAAATTAATCTGCGGTCTGTGGCAGATCCAGTAATGAAGTTTGAAAGGAGGGGTCCTAACAATTAACCTTCTTTTGGTATTTAAGTGAGTAAGGGCTACAAATCCGAAAATCGCCTTTGAAGGTAAACTTGAGCCATGAGCAATTGAATAGACAAATTAAGATGTAATGCAAATTTTATTTTAATTTAAAGAAACACAAAATGAAATTATCTGAAATAAATATAATTTGTTAAAAAGGTGGAGCATTGCAAAGGATGTGGAAAGTTTCAATATTTTATGTCTAACATAAAAATGTTTTACTTGTTTGGTTTCACACAAGAAAAGTTGATATTTTGATCTGAATTGAGAAACCCTTCGTTGTTGTTGTGTCCGGGACACATCTTTGCTATCTTTGCTTTAATTGAATTAAAGATGTAGAATTTTATCTGATCCACTTGTTCTACTCTTTTATGAGATATATATTTATAACAATCTATTTTATTTCAGCCATTTCTCCAACGTTTTATTGAGTTAAATAAAGATGTAACAAATAAAACAAAATACTTTGTTCAGCACCCAGAGAAGGTAAATAATTCAATCATTGTTATTCATCATTCATTGGTAGAAGATTTAAAACATAGTATTCAAACTTGGAATAATTATTTAATTTTGAGTTTGTTTTTCAAATGTAATAAGTAAAGAGTGGCTTTCAAACAGTCCACATGAATTAGTCCACATGAATTAGAAATAGTTGCGTCTTACATGAAACCAACTTCTGAGAGACAAAGATATTGATAGAAGTATTTCTCAACTCAAATATTCAATTCAGACATTTAGCTATGGAGGCTCTTCGATCAAAATACTTACAAATTTGCTCACTCACAAATACACACATATACATACAGACACACAAACAGACTTGCACACTCACTGACACACCATAAATTAAGCTTCCCTTAAATTTAAGACTCTAAATTGTAATTTTTTTATTGGCATTTAAAAGACATTTAGATTTTTGTAATTTGTTTTGTGCTGTGGGTAAAAAAAAAAAAAATTGGTGTCTTTGTTGTCTGTGAGTGAGTGAGTGAGTGATTGTTTATTTTAATATAAACATACATATTATTTCCAGGTGATAGTTGTAACTCACAGGGAAATATTAAAGGAATTACAAAGCAAATACACTGGGTTGTATGCGCTTAGTAAAAAACACGGGCATCAGTTGCTGCACATCATTGCAATGGTAAGTACTTTATTTTGCTAGAACTAGACTGTGTGTTTATACTTATTGCTTACTTACTTATTTAACTTACTTCTGCAGTTCAAAGAGAGATAAAATATCACAAGTTCAAAAGAACCTAACGGAATTCATGGAATTTGGAAGTTTTACAATTAATAGATTCTCATGGTTGGTAGGAACAGATTAGAGATTAGAGATTAATATAGAGGTTGCTTTAAATTGCAAAAAAAATTGTAATGCCATGATTATCTAGTACTTTTTATTTTTATACAACATCTTGGTCAAACAATCAGATGGAAAGTTATACCACCAACTGCTTCAGAGAACGGCAGGTGGTATCAACCCAGACTTTTTATTCATTGTCATTATTCTATCCATTATATTTATTTATGTTCTGACTTTGATAGTCTAAGTTATGTGACCAATAATCTAAACATCTTATTTAAAAATTGCGACCCAGCCCGGCTTTGCACGGATATTATGCATGTATTATATATGTAAACCTTTTTTTTGAATGGATAAAATTGTAAAAATCCATTGGGTAGTTTTAAAGATCTAAGCATACATAGAGACACAGAGCGGGCAGCGACTTTGTGTTATACTATATAGTGATGATAATGAACCATTTCAGATCTAAGCATACATAGAGACACAGAGCGGGCAGCGACTTTGTGTTATACTATATAGTGATGATAATGAACCATTTCAGATCTAAGCATACATAGAGACACAGAGCGGGCAGCGACTTTGTGTTATACTATATAGTGATGATAATGAACCATTTCAGATCTAAGCATACATAGAGACACAGAGCGGGCAGCGACTTTGTGTTATACTATATAGTGATGATAATGAACCATTTCAGATCTAAGCATACATAGAGACACAGAGCGGGCAGCGACTTTGTGTTATACTATATAGTGATGATAATGAACCATTTCAGATCTAAGCATACATAGAGACACAGAGCGGGCAGCGACTTTGTGTTATACTATATAGTGATGATAATGAACCATTTCAGATCTAAGCATACATAGAGACACAGAGCGGGCAGCGACTTTGTGTTATACTATATAGTGATGATAATGAACCATTTCAGATCTAAGCATACATAGAGACACAGAGCGGGCAGCGACTTTGTGTTATACTATATAGTGATGATAATGAACCATTTCAGATCTAAGCATACATAGAGACACAGAGCGGGCAGCGACTTTGTGTTATACTATATAGTGATGATAATGAACCATTTCAGATCTAAGCATACATAGAGACACAGAGCGGGCAGCGACTTTGTGTTATACTATATAGTGATGATAATGAACCATTTCAGATCTAAGCATACATAGAGACACAGAGCGGGCAGCGACTTTGTGTTATACTATATAGTGATGATAATGAACCATTTCAGATCTAAGCATACATAGAGACACAGAGCGGGCAGCGACTTTGTGTTATACTATATAGTGATGATAATGAACCATTTCAGATCTAAGCATACATAGAGACACAGAGCGGGCAGCGACTTTGTGTTATACTATATAGTGATGATAATGAACCATTTCAGATCTAAGCATACATAGAGACACAGAGCGGGCAGCGACTTTGTGTTATACTATATAGTGATGATAATGAACCATTTCAGATCTAAGCATACATAGAGACACAGAGCGGGCAGCGACTTTGTGTTATACTATATAGTGATGATAATGAACCATTTCAGATCTAAGCATACATAGAGACACAGAGCGGGCAGCGACTTTGTGTTATACTATATAGTGATGATAATGAACCATTTCAGATCTAAGCATACATAGAGACACAGAGAGGGCAGCGACTTTGTGTTATACTATATAGTGATGATAATCAACCATTTCAGACTATAGCCGATAGACTGAAAGTCCTGGTAAAGTCCAACACGGAAGCGGTTGTGTTTCCTGCAAAGCTAAGCAGGTTGTACCGAAACATGCACCCTCACTTCTGCGACTTCCAGTTGATATTGGGCACATTGCATGCGATACAGGATGTGGCGGGTGCTCACAGGACACATCTGGTGGAATCACAGTTGATGGAACAGCATTATATACCAGATTGTGGGTATATTTCTGTATTTGCTCCTTCTATAAATGATGTAATATATTATGTTGGGTATGACGAGCCATGGCCTCTGCCTAGCCCTTTCGGATGAAGGTGTGGGATGTACATTTGTGTGTGCGTCAATTTTATTATGGGGCTATGCATTATTTATAGTACCAACAATATTGATACAACTATTTTTTAAGACAAGTCTTTTTCAATGGAAATAATTTATTTTAGTTTTTTTTTAAGTTATGAAGTTTTATTTATTATGATGATGGAGTATGTTAGATGGATGTATTCAATTTGTATTTTTTTTTCAGGCATTGACAATATACCTATGAAGGAAATAATGGATTGTAAATCAAAATATTCTGAGAAAATGATTAGAACGGTAACATGAATTTGATTAAATTACATAAACTATAAGTATTTGAGTTTTAATTAGATCAAGTTATGGAATCTTGAGATAATTGATAGGAAATTCGTACATATTTGTAAATATTAAAATTGGATTAACCTTTTGGGTTTTGATAAAATGTATAATATTTTGGAATTGTCTATGATTAGTAACATTAGCTTTCGCCCCGCACGTAAACTGGTAAAACAATTTATGAATTCTGATAAGTAGTTTCGAAGATTGTCTACTACTTACAAACTTTACCTTTAAATCTAAAACATTTTTTTCTTTTGTAGATTGTGGAACATTTGAATAACGTAAAATGTGTAACTGACTACGACAACATGACAGAAGAGGAAATAGCAAGAAATAAAATAAGATTGGAACTGAAAAAGCTTACTCCTTTCTTACCATCGGTATATACTATTTTTAATAACATATTATTGTAGCGCAAGACATGTCATGATTTAATTGCTCCCTCAATCAATTTAAAAGTAAGTTTTTTTAGATTATCAAGCAAGTGCTCACAAATCATTTGGCTCCGAGAAAACAACGAAATACTATAAGGATACGGGTGAGGACTTTAATTTTAATTTTTTTATAAAACCTGTAAATCTTAATGGTTTTTTTTTTGGTCTGGCTACATTAGTAAAGTAATGAAGATGGCAATAATTAGTTGTTAAAATTTCTTATTAATTATACATAAGGTTTAGTGCGAAATTTATTCTACTTAAAAATTCTCACGTGAAAGGACATATCAACATTTTGAATGAATGTGCTTGCAACATTGAAGTTACAAAAAAAATCAATGGCATTAAATTGAGTAGTTGATTGTTTTATCGTTCCGCCTCTGCGATATACGATTCTATCTTAGTGCAGGGCTGAGTCATGAGTATGTTTCAAAAATGTTAATCAATGTAAAACATTTTTTTCCCATTATTTGATAACAGATATATGGAGAGCCTTACCTGCCGAAACAAGAGAAAGTATTGCCGCTGTTAAAAGGGTTGACCATTACGAAACCGTTGTTCAGATCGTCACAAATATGTAACATGATGGCGTTTACTATACCACAGAGACAATATGAGAAAGTCATGGCGTTGGATCAAACTGAGATAGGTAAAACACCTTTTTACTGTGGTACACACGGCCATTGTGTACCGGTTTGGGCTTTGTACCGTTCTTAAGTTTTACAGCATAAGGATTGATATTGAACTTATATGGAGCTCTATGTGTGGTCGTCTGTACAAATATTCCATCTCACAAAGTAGGTTATGGTGTTGATTTGACGTGTACCTGGACATCTTTTGTGTGCGTAATCTCTACTGAGAAAAATTTAAGTTACCCACACTAAAACAATGTGCATGTACACGCCTGTCAAAACTAATACAACCATAGTCGAACGTTTTTCGTGAGATGAAATATCTATTTACATTTATACAAATTTCTTAGTTACAATTAAGTCAACAATTCCCGTGTTTTATATTTATAAACGACTAAGGTACGAATAAGACACATTACTTAGATGCATACAAATTATCCAAGACCTCAGAGCAAATACTCAAATAATTCCGGGTTCGAATCTCGGTAGTTTTTATCGCGATTTAAACAAAAACAAATATTGATTAAAGTTACTAGGTCACAGTTTTGTCAGTTCTTCACAGCTGTATTCAAAGTAAAACTGGAACGATCCATTGTAATAATTAGGATTTTTTTTTATTAATTTTACTAAATTACATGTGCATATGTACGTCTTACGGGTGCGTGGACGTTATACCTCAGTTTGTTACGTGCATTGGTTTACCGAATAGTATGTTTTTATTAATAAAATGTTTGACTGCCCATCGACAACCGAAAAAATGTCAACAGAAATACAAAAATGCATTGAAATTACGTTAATTTGGTCAGTCATGCATGTCATTGTAATATGTATTTCTGTTGGCGTTTACATCTGCGGAAAATGTCTTTGTTTTATTGCTGTATTATTTTTTAATTATTTTTCACAGGAGATGCAAAGCTGATTGTTCGTTTATTCAAGTTGACGTTTTTCAAATGCCCCTTATCCGTAATTAACGACATGGTTTCACTGTATGGAGTGGCGGCCAAACCAGATATGGATATTCAAGATGAAGACGAAATTGAAGATAATGATGAATGAGATTAGCAATAAGGCAAAATAACTGTTATAATTTCAAATACTTTAATAAAGTATATGAGGTAAAATGTTGTTACACGTGTGTTTGTTTTTGTAGTCACCCGTTATGTGCGGTCGTGTCAATATGCGGACGCGGCCGCCGCCTGTGTTGGTATTCATATAAACCAATCAACACAACGTAAAACAGGCCCGCGATACTCCCGAGACGTCTCAGAAAAAAAGATATGGCTTTTACATAACTTAATGAAGTACGAAATTGGTTAAAAATTAGTGATGAAACGACCAACCAATTTTCTAGTTGCATGTCTCGGGTCAATGTCTATGCGTTTTTAATTTAAAACTTAAAATATTTGTCATTTGAGTCGAAACTATTTTTTTGATTTAACCTTTAAATAAAAGCTGCCATAATAAAACTGAATTTAAATTCTTACCATGAAGATTCATGAACATAATTTTAGTACATTCCTATTTTTTTAATATCCGGTATTAAGCCGATTAGCGAAAAGTTGCCTGATATTATGTTTCATCACAGCAATGAATAATACTTAACCATTGTATTAATATAACTTCAGAACACTTTTCAATTTGTTAGAATAATTTGCTTAATCAAAAAAGTTCGGCTTTGGTTTCTTCTACAAATTTAAATTTTGAAGCTTTTAAAGAAAAATAAAAACAATGAAGTAAAAGAAATGTATTTTATTCAGATCTCGAATTGAATATATAAAAACTTAAACAACATTTAGCAAAATTAAATACAAATGCAATGCAAATAATAAAAAAGTGAAATAAAATATTTAGATTTATATATTTTTACAAAGCAAAAATCGCACAGTCTGATTTAAATTACGAATTAACCATTTTATTGGAATGAAATATCGGTGGATAACAAAATACTGTTTACTATTTATTATAAATGTTATTAATATATCTATGGACATTTTAAGGCCTTTTTATAATGTAATAATTCATAAGATTCTCCAATTAAGTAGAAGAGTAATAAAATTACAATTAATTAGATATTAGTCAATTTTAGTAAAAATTCTACCCGTATTTGAATATAATTATATTTAAATCTGTTTTAGGGCGAGTTTAGACTGTATGGATATTCTAAAGTTACTTGCATTTAACATGCTATATATCCGTCTTCTCGCACTAATAAATCAATTGAATTAAATACATCAAAACACCAATTTTGTGACGTTACTTGAATTAAAGCTTACAATTACATTTTTAGTTATAATTCGATTACATAAATATTCAATAGTATTTCTGTAATAGGCGTTTGCATTTTACAAACTAGTACAATTTAAAGTTTCATTAAAATTATGGTTCCTTTATCTTTATGCTGACTATTTTTCATTGAACTTTAGGCCTTAAAAATTAAGACAATAAGGCATAATATTGAATTTTGAGTAGTAATTATGAGTAAACTGTGCGATTCATCCATTCGTCAAAGGTGAATGTGGCTCGATCACCGTCCGATGACCTTCCTTTAAACGTTTCTGAAATATACAGACATATTAATTTTAAGGTTATTTTTGGCGCGAGATTTTGACAGGTTAGCAAAGCGTATTAGAGCCATTAAGAGAATTACAGATATAATTTTCATTGTTTAGATTTAACATGAAAAATATATGGCTACCAAAATGAAATATTTATCTGTAAAAATCTTAATTTTTATTGTGTACAGATGATATTTGCGAACAGATATTTTTAAAATAAAAAACAAGTAAAACTAAAAATTAAAAACAGACTAGCTTTGAAAAATAATACATCGACGCAAATACCATGTAAATTGATCGAATAGTAAGGTATATAAGAGTATGTATGATAAATATAAAAGTACATATACAATTAGGTAGGTTAAATACCGAGGTATCAAATAAATAATATCAATTATCAATCAATATTTTTTCTTTTGAAAATTTGGCAACATCAACGTTATTTATTAAACATATACCTTACAAGACGATTAAAGTGATATAAAAGTGACAGCCGGACATATATAAGTGATGATTATATATGTAGGTAGGTGTATATACTTATATGTATCCTCTTCTCGGATCACAGTAAATGCTTCACGCGTTCCATTGCATATCTTTCTCCAGATTTTCCAGCGGTTCGTTGTTAGCTGTTTCGGTTTATTTACCATTATTATTACATTATATATTTATATACTTAATATAGAAATCTCACATCCTAGGTAGTGTTCAAAATGTTTTTTTTTTGTTGCTGCATAATCGACAGTATAGTTCTCACGTATGCAGAATATTTCATATGCATCGCAGTGTAGATATCTTGTAAATGAATTATTAAATCTTGGCAGAATTAGTACATGGCCGATAGTTGGTAAGAAAAGTCTTACACTGTTGTAGCGTTATATGAGTTAAATACCTAATCTATCTGTGTATAGTAAGGTTTATTATATTGAATTAAAATATTATGATTTTAAATATAAATAAATAAGTTCTTACCGATCATGGTCTTCAATCGCACGGAACACATTATGAAGTCGTCAAATTGTATGTATCCATTCGAACCGTATCTAAACAATATAAAAAACATTGTATAGTACCAAATACATCTAACACCACTATTTACTCGTACTTAGACAACTAAACCATTTATTTGGCCCTGTGGCGCAGTAAAGAACACCGCAATGTGTAAAGCACTTCCAGTAATACGTGAGGTCCCGGGTTAGAATCCCGTCTTAAGGTTTTTAAGTAGTTTGTCTAGTTTGCCTGTAGGTTTTTAAGTAATTATAATTTTTATATATGCATGTTTATCGTTGTATTATAACCAAATCGGTTCAGTCAATTTCGAGTTTTAGAGAGACTAGCGAACAACGATTCATTTTTAAAAATACGATATTAGAACATAAGAATAATGATTTTTTTTCCGGCACACACACACACCATTCTGTCCCCCACCACTGCAACTCCTGTTCACCTGGATCAACAGTGGCGTGCATATATTTATTTTTATTATAATTATATTTTGAGGACGTAGTAGCTTAGTTTGTAAAATGCCTTGGTTAACCAACCGACCAACCCCACCCGATAGGTCGAGGGGTCGAGTCTCTGGTTGCATTACATTGTAGCTGCCATGTTCCTCACTGTGCTCGGATAGTGGCGACAGATTGGCAACCTGTCACACAGGGACTCAACTCAACATAAACATGCGAAATGCGGTGTTTAACACATCTGCCTATCGCTCTCGAAGGATTCATTTCGGCGTGAGTTTATGTTTTATTATGTACTATTTGTAAGGCATACCTGTGTGCTAGGATGTTGAGGACGTGAGCGTTGATAGTGTATCCAGCGGAGTGCAGCGCGTCACGTAAATGGTAAGCAGGGATCGCGCCTCTACCCTCCGTGTCGTATAGACGGAATACAGCCTGAACAGTTGACAAATAATTTTGTTTTTTTTTTTTTTTGTTTTTGGGGAAGAGTCGGTACAATAATGAAAATAGATTTTAAATTGGCCAAGTTATCGGTGAACTGAACATACTTAAAAAACATGGATATTATCGAAAATGGAACATCTTTTTTGAAATTAGTAAAAATAAACACATACAAACACTTTATACCAGTTAAAACTAAGAAATTTTGATTATAAATGTAAAATAATTTATATTGAATAGATAAACAATAGCATAATAGTAGGTAAACATAACATAACAATTAATTAACATGAATTTAATTGTACACATATATAGTTGTTCTTCGTTCACGTATAACAAATAATTGATGAAAACATGTATTTTTAATTTTATTAATTTAATACTCACCCTCCATTGTCTAAGATCCACCCAGAGAGATTTGAACTCTTCAAATTCAAGCCCACCAGAATTATCCTTGTCCAACATGGCTACAATACTGCGGCACACTTCCTTTGAAAACCCTTCGCCTTGTAGCTCTAAAACCAACGTCATACATTCAAATTTGTGTTTTATTTATTCTAATTATTTTTGTGAACTAAAAAATATTGGAGTCTTGTCTCAAAAAATAACGTTAAAATTAAATTTGATTTCTTTATTTACAAAAACAAAAACCCAATTACTTTAGCAAGAATAAACAAAACACCAAATAAATTTTAGCTTCATAAATTCATAACACAAAGTATATAAAATGGAAATGGAGATGACTTAAAGTAATTAAATAATTTGACAATTTATAAAAACTTCAAAAATTTAAAATGCCCATTTTTGTTCGCTTATATCTAACACCCGTGACATGCGTACGTAAATAAATATTAATTAAGCATAGAAAGTGTCAAAATTACGTTTGACGGTTCCTATACTTAAAAGTGTTAGTAGCGTCAATTAGACAGGGAGTGACACTAAACTGAAGTTTAATGTCAAACCCAACTATCTATAACATGCACACAATGAACAATGTAAAATTATGCTGAACAAAAAATTCAATACATAAGCGTAATTTTACATCACACACACAAACGAGTAGATAACCTGAAAAGGAAAAAAAACGAAAAAAAACAAAGTGGAAGAAAAAAAAAAACAAAAATAGACTTTTTAAAAAGCTGTCTCTCCATTTCCATAATTAAAACCGCTGATTTTGTTGAAGCATGCAACATTCACGGCGTATATCTGAAATTAAAACTCAACAAAGTAATTATCACATCGAATAAATAATATTTAAGAATGTTACAAAAATCACATATAAAACGAATACATCTTTTATTTTAAGACATCAAAAAAAGAAGAAGAAATTTATTATAGAGCTCGAACAAGATAATCAATTTCAGGGATCGTGACGTCATATTAAATTAAATATGGTGGATGTTAAATACATTAACCTTACAATATGAACACAGTTGGCTCCAGTCTTAACTCAATCCAACTTAATTAAAATGATTTAAACTTAAAACATTTGATACTGTTCTTTTTAATGTTTTTATATTTCCCCCCCTATTTATTTTTTTAAATTTGTAACATTACCTGGCTGCGGCTGCGGTTGTGTCAGATGTACTTGCTCGCCTTGATTCTGTGACATTTGCTGTAGATCGACGCCTAATTCCTTACATATCGGGGTGCACAACGCACAGAGTAACTGTTCGAGACAGCTCTGTTCTTGTTGTGGAGCACCCGGGCCTTGTACGCCTCCGCCCCCGTCATAATTGTTAGGACCGCGACGCATCGCCAGCTCTGCGTAAGGTTTTATAATCTATTTTTGCTATTCATTTTAGTAAAACATACAGAAATACCTCGAACTTACGTGATAGAAGGTGGTGATTAAAATAGGTCTGTTAAACACTTGTAATAAATTAGTAGCTCGTTTGAAAGACATCTGTCGAGTTAAGATATAACTTTTCTCGTAATTCTATGATTTATTTAAAGTGACCGTTAGTCAATGAAGAGCTGACGTTGGGTTTTAATAAGGTCGGTTTCCAATATTGTATTTCAATCTACAAATGTTATATGAATTTGAAAAATAGTAAAAATCGATTAATCCATATTATGTACCTCGAGTGATGAATTAAAGTTTTTCAAAATAACCAAAAAATTACATAACTATTACTAGTAATTATTTTTTACTTCAAACCGCCGGTAAGGGCCTCCTCCAAATATTGCCATTTATTTATTGGCGTATAATTAATACGCACATTTGTAAATACACAGTCAGGTCAAAAGTATTGTCACACAGTAAAAACTTTTCTTTTAGAATGCTGGCCACAAAAAAGTTTATTGAATTCGAATTTTACTCATTTTTAAAAATGGAGTGGACGCTTAAAGAAGACCGTGTTGCAGTTATTGCGTTGCATCGTTGCGGTTACGCGCCAATTCACATTTTTGACATACTGAAAATTTTGAATTTAACCAAAAGATTCGTTTATCGTACCATCAAACGATACAATGAAGACTCTAGTGTAGATGACAGGACAAGAAGTGGTCCGTGTCGGTCTGTTAGGACTCCAGCAGTGATAAAAGCTGTGAAGGCGCGAATTCAAAGAAATCCCAAACGTAAGCAGAAACTGTTGGCCCTTCAGATGGGGTTAAGCAGAACCACGATGAAAAGGGTGTTAAATGAAGACTTAGGGCTTCGGGCATATCGAAGAAAAACAGGACATCGTTTGAATGTTCGTCTAATGGACCTGAGACTGAAGAGATGACGCTTTTTGTTGAAGCGGTACGCGGGAAAAAAATATCGGGAAATTCTTTTATCGGATGAAAAAATTTTGATCGTAGAAGAGAGCTACAACAAACAAAATGATAAGGTGTATGCACACAGCAGTGAAGAAGCGAGCAACCGTATTCCGCGTGTCCAACAAGGTCATTTTTCATCCTCGCTCATGGTATGGTTGGAAGTTTCTTATTGGGGCTGAATAGAGGTACATTTTTGTGAGAAGGGTGTAAAAACGAATGCATTTGTGTATCAAAATACAGTCCTGACGAACCTTGTGGAACCTGTTTTTCATACCATGTCCAATAACAGGCACTGGGTATTCCAACAAGATTCGGCGCCAGCTCATAGAGCGAAGAGCTGACAAGACTGGCTGGCGGCGCGTGAAATCGACTTAATCCGGCACGAAGACTGGCCCTCCTCCAGTCCAGATTTGAATCCGTTAGATTACAAGATATGGCAACACTTGGAGGAAAAGGCGTGCTCAAAGCTTCATCCCAATTTGGAGTCACTCAAGACATCCTTGATTAAGGCAGCCGTCGATATTGACATGGACCTCGTTCGTGCTGCGATAGACGACTGGCCGCGCAGATTGAAGGCTTGTATTTAAAGTCACGGAGGTCATTTGGAATAAACTTTAGTGTCATAAGAATCTATGTTTTGTTAAGTTCATTTTG
This sequence comes from Choreutis nemorana, assembly GCA_949316135.1. Lineage (NCBI taxonomy): Eukaryota > Metazoa > Arthropoda > Insecta > Lepidoptera > Choreutidae > Choreutis > Choreutis nemorana. The sequence continues at coordinate 4,206,884 of OX438620.1, read as the reverse complement.
GTATATAAATGGTTATATAATGAATAAACTAGTTTCAATTATTTTATATTAAAAATATGACAGAATTTATGACCTGACTAGGTAATTACATCAAATTTCATCCGTCTTTGTTTTCAATTAAAGAAAATAATATTTGTTTTGTAGACGTCTATATATTATTAAATTTATAATTCGCGTTCAAATAAAAGAGGCATCGACAAAACATTTAAATCGCGTAAGTTGAGGTACTATTGTACATATATATTAAACATAATTCGTTTAGTTGCTAAATAGGCAACTTTAATATAGTTTAGTGCTAGAATACAGAAGTTCAAGATTTTTGTTTAAATTCTTGTTTCTAATATGAATATTAACAAGTCAACGAAAAAAATGTGTGAATTATATAAAAATCGGATGTGCTTTTTTAAATAATAATTACAAAGCATTGCTGTGTTTAAAAATATACAAAAAAAATATCTGAAAATAAAATTGCAAAAAATTTCATAGCTGAAATAAATATTTTTAATTATTATAACTAGGTGCATTATACGCTACGTGTGTTACGTATAGTATAATTAATATAAATGAATAAATAATTATTATATTCAATGCATACTTACACATTTCAAAGCCACGGGTCGCAAAAACAAAATGACAAAAGCTGCATACATTTAATGTAAAAGCTAATTTATGTCAATAACATTTTTAATTAAATTAAAAACATCGAAAGCTTAAAAATGGGCATTTAAAATTATAATAAATAAACGCATTCTTATATTGTTAAATTTGATTCTAAAAAAATAAGATATTTAAATTCAAACAGAAAATTAAATCATACACATTTATTTTAAGTAATTTAAAAAAGATAGTTAAAGTTTGCTCATTAGATTTTTTAATGATAAATATAAATAAATCAAAATTAGAATTTAAAGTAGTTAAAACAACCATAAAACAATTTTATAACTATATCATTTTAATTAGATTAAGATTGTCTGTTTCCTTTAATCTTTTTTGGCTAAACCAATCTTAATAAAATGTCTGGGAGAAATCTGTAGAATGTACCTCTTTTTAAATAGAAATAATAGTTTTTGTATACATATTGTGGTCATAACTGAATATATTTCTATAACTTGTTGATAAATATAAAATGTTGTGATTTTATCAACATGTTATTTTCACTTTGACTCTTCTTACAAATATAGAAGTCGAAAAAATCCAAAAGCACATACCCTCCCTCATGGCGTAGTCGAGTATCTCCTTCAGCTCCTGCCAGTCCACCTGACCGTCTGACCCTGCTAGTCTGTTGAAGAATTCACGCACAGGATCCGCTGGTTCAGGGTTCGGAGCCACGTCCTTTACCTGAGGGGGATAGTTACAGCAAAATTGGTAAAGCGGATTAACGATAAATGATTGGTTGAAGAATTATTGTTTTATGTGCGTTTGGATAATTCAAAGTAAAGTTTTGTTATCGTAATAATTATAAACAGTATAATAAAAAGTTTGTTTTTCTAAAATGTATACATAAAATTGTTATGATAATGGTCAATTGTCTATATGCAACAAATTCTTTAATTAAAGAACATAACCCGTTACTTATTTTAATATAAAAAATTACTAACTCTGTCATCAATGTCACCCATTCCGACATCTTCGTCATTTTCACTGAAAAAAAATAAGTTGTGTATAACAAAAGCAAACGTGTTTTCTACCTCGAGTGTAGAGTATCACTAAAATAAAAATATACAAGCAACATGTTTGAAAAAGTCGAAAACCAACAACCAATAGGAAGAATACCCTTGAAGCAGATACAGTTTTGTTTACTGTTAACTCTATTTAGCTTTATATCTCTATAAATTTTTATATATGGCGGGTATTGTGGGTGTTTAAAATCTCTGAATCGTTTGAAATTTTAAAAATTTGTTTCTTTTTACTGAACGTTCGATTTTTTGCCGATGAAATTTTTTCAAGTATATAACGACAGGAGTTATAAGGTAAAATTATTTAAAAATAAATGCATATTCCTTATTTACAAATAATTAATTTTAAAACAATTTAAAATCTATAACCAAGTTCTTAGCAATAATGTATTTGGATAATTTGAAGCTATAAGCGACTTTGTGACAACACTTACAGACTCTACCAATGAAACTGTTGAGTTTGATATAAAACATGGCATTGCCAGGAAATAAAATTGTAGTTTTCTCTCTCTTGCCAAGCTGTAGATAAACAATATTATTATGCAGTTATAACTTACGCCATGTTATTGGATTTCTCCGAGAAGACTCTCAGCAGGAATTCTCCCTCTTCATCAGGTTCGAAGGTCGATGGCACGATCACGTACTGACCTGGATCCAGCTTGAATCTACAAACATACGGACATACAGTTGGACAGGTCTAATATATTGCTTTATATGATATAAAATCATATGAAGAATACATACTATGTAGATAGAAAAAATACTTTTAAACAAGTATTTATATCTCTAGTTAATGAAAAAATAATAACAGTATCAAAAAGAGAAAACAGTACTAAGAAGTAACATTAGTATTAAAAAGTATCCCCTTACCTTGCGCTGACCTCCCTCAAGTTAATAAATGCCTGCGACCTCCCACAAGATGCGTTGTACTTGAAGAAGTTGACGTCCAAAGGTTTGGGCACGTGCCCGTAGTCAGGTAGCTTGTACACTGCGAACCCTATGGTCAGGCACTCTAAGCCTTCGTGCCTTTTTGAACGACGATTCTTCTGCATAAGGGCCACTATGATCTGGATTAGAGAAATATTAAAAAATATATAAAAGCCATTCAAAGTTATACTTTACTTGATTCACGTACACTTTATAATTTTATCCAGGGATAGACTACTACTTCTGTAGTGAAAAATCGAATATAAAAATTATTAACACAAAAACATCACGCAAAACATTATTTATTTACTAGTATCTTCATACGTGCTATTTTAATGTTTAAGGAATAATTTTATAGTTGCATTAACATCTATCGTGTCGTAGTTTTTGTAGAGAAAAAAATCAATCCCAACTCAAAAAACTGTTTTTACAAAATTTTTGTTAAACTCGATTTATTTATTTTACAGATAAGCACATAAGGTAAAGATACCGCCAGCATGCAAAGTTACAAATATTACGTGTTTTTTTATACCGATTACAATTTACGCTAGTGCTGCTCTCTGACGCGAGAATATTGCAGTATAAATTAAAGAGGACGTGGTAGCTCAGTTAGTTACGTGGCTTGGTTAACCAACCGACCCGGTCCGACAGGTCGAGGGTTCGAGTCTCGGGTTACCGTAAGCTGTAGCTGACATGTTCCTCATTGTGCCCGAATAGTGGCGACAGATTCGCAAACTGTCACAATGGGACTCAAACATACTCAAACATGCGAAATGCGGTGTGTTACACCTCTGCCTACCCCTCTCAAGGGATTAATTACGGCGTGAGTTTTTGTTTACGTTTAATTAATTATGACATAAATAAGTATTAGTCATGAAAATTATGTAAATAAACTTACGGTACACTTGTTCTCTTCGTCTCCTTCATCAGGGTCTTTCAAAGCGACCGTATACTGCGGATTGCGCCAAAAACTCTCCAAGTAATTACGGCAACCTCCAGCCGTTACGCCTAGCAAATAATAATACATGTAATGCGTTTTAAAGCTGGATATCACCTGCGATTTTGAATCATTAATTTTTTCGGGATAAAAAGTTTCCTATGTGTTAATCAAGGTTATAGAGGATACACTATCTGCGTGGCAAATATCATCCAACACTCTTCAGTTATTATTGCGAGATTGAGTAACAAACATCAAAATATCTGAACATTCAAACTTCTGAACATTTAAAATGACTAGGAAGTAAAATTTATTTATTTAAAGGCCAAAAAACAGATAATAATAAAAATAAACAGAAAATGCATCCAGACTGTTTACACTTATAGTTGGTCCCAACATTTTCAACATTTTTTTTTAAAGAATACTTACATATAAGAAAATTATGATTAAGACAGTTGTTGTAAAAACAATCATTCATTTATCAAGAATTGACACAAATCTGTTTTGTTTCAAATGTACAAGTAAAAATAAAAATGAAGGGCAACCCTATCGTAGTTCCATGGACATTTTTATGATCTATAAAATATGGACTATGTTATGCTATGAAATGTATTTGTTTCTAATTACCTCTAACCCATTCTCCTTCGAACACTGACATCTCCCATTTCTTGGTGCAGCCTTCGGGACACTCCTCAGGGTCGAGGGAATCCGGGTTCAAGTTGCAAATCTCCACCCTGGAATAAAGTTAAATTATTTATCCGTCTGAAAATCTTATCTGTTAATTACTGCCAAATGAATGCTTCATTTCACGGGTCACAAGTTAATAAAAATTTTCTTTAATTTGCAAATGTTTTTTTTTGTGAGCCTTTCAAACTAAGATTACAATTGAGCATAGCTACAGCTCAATTGTAATCTTATACTCATCTTTTGTAATGTTTTAACTGAGTAGTATTAGTTATCATTATTATTACCTGGAGAAGTGTTGTACGAAGTCTTTGAATGACATCCAGAATTCACCGTCATCATCGAACGTTAGACCGAGCTCTTCTTTTTCGGATTCAGGTATAAAACGCCACTCGGGTGACCTGTAACAAAATATATAAAATCAAACTAGGGTCAGGCAACAAACTCACGCCGTAATCCCTCGAGAGGGGTCGGCAGAGGTTTAGCATATTTATGTTGAGTCCAAGTGTGACAGGTTGCGAATCTGTCGACACTATACGGGCACAATGAGGAACATGGCAGCTACAATGTACGGTAACTCGAGACTCGAACCGCCGATCCGTCGGTTCAGGTCGGTCGGATAACCAAGGCACGTAACAAACTGAGCTACCATGTCCTCAATGTCATGTTATGTGTCTCAGTCTCAGGTAAGGTAAGACAAACAGTAATTCATGTCGAATTCGCTTTAAATAACAGCTTCTCCTATTTACTTAATAGATCTGATTTTAATAAGGGGAAATGTATTCAAAAAGTTTTGCCGCCAATGTTGCTGGCGTAAGTAACTATACTTTTGGTTTATCTCACTTTAGGTTTTCTTTTAGTCTTTAGTAACTATTCATTTTTTATGTAAGGGTCCAGGGGTGAAGGGGAGTTAAAAATAATCTCTACATGTCCTTATGTTAGGTGGGAAGCGGAGGGCGGTCAAAAATCGTCATTACGTTACTAATGAATGAGGCTTATTCAGATTGTGTCCCTTTTAGGTTTTTTCTCAATAGTTTAGTTTCGATTTTCTGTCTCCGAACAGATATTGTAAAAATTAAATGTATTTACTTGTCACTCCACGGCCCGTTCCACTCAGCTTCGTTCCCCCATGGGTTCCGAAGCCTCAATAGCGGTATCTTGCCAGCTCTCCCAGGTGTTTCAATGTCTACGTACTTTACTCTGGTCACAGAGTACGCGTGGCCACGGATGAGACCTACTGGGGTTTCAGCTTCTAGGATGTGGGGATCCGGCTGATGAAAGAAATTAAAAATATATAAATAATAATATTTTTGCCAATAACACAATGTTCCACCCCCATATACACATACATGTACACATGTATACATGTAGTCTAGGTTATTTTATTACTAATTTAAAATTTTACATTTCCATACAATAATAATAGCCACCTCACGACACACAAACTGACTCAGCTCTGCAATAAGATAATCTTGTATCGCAGACACTAATGTGTGTGTGTGTTGTAATGCAGGCAGGCATAAGGTATATACTACATAGATAAAAATACAACATCCAAGACCGGTAAGCGAACTTGCAAATAACAAAGTTCCGCCCCCGAAGGGATTTTAATCCGGAGCCTCTAGCGTAGCAGTCGGCTGGTTATACCACTGCACCACCTAGGTCGTCAAAATATGATATATAAATTGTAGTTTTTCTTTTTACAACTCTTTTGAATTAAATATCTAACTATTAAAACTAACCTCAATACTGCATCCCATAAGAGAGTTCCTCTCGTATGCCTTGAGGAGTATGGTATAGAAGTTCTGAGGTAGTTCCTCCATATCGTACATTTCCGTGACACCGCCTGTGAAGTCTTCCATTGCCTCGCATGTAGAACCGCCTTTGAGAGCTTCGTAAGAGCCATGGAGTCTAGGGTTATAGAAAAAAAAACAAATGAAAGTTTTGTGAGTGACATGGATTCTAAGTTGGAACTAAAAAAGTTTATTTTTGAATTTAAGATTGAAAGAAAAGCAAAATTATTGTTGATTAGCATTTTCAGTACATGTTTGTAAATTAGTTTGGGATTTAGACAATTTGTGTGAATTTAATAAAAAAATATATTCAAATCCAAAATTTAACACAGTTATATTTAACAGAGGTTTCCAATTTAGCCTGAGCCTGTATTTTGAGAAACCGAGATTCAATGATGTTATACAATATAATATATACAAGGGCTTAAAACTTGATATAAAAATAAACAAAGGGAAATTGATACTGTGTGTAAATTTGTGTTTGTATGAAGACTAAATAATTAGATGGATTGCTTTAAATTAAAATATGTAAATGTACCGAGATATAAATAATTATTAGTAAATGTAAACTCACTTGGCATAAGCCTTCTCCAGCAAAGCACTCCAGAATTCGTTCCTCTCTGAAGAGTGGAGGAAAACCAATTTGCCTCGGTAAGTCGGTAGACGATCATCAATCACCACGTCAACCCAGCGACCGTACTGCCAGAAACTGTAATAATATAATACGTATAAATAATAATAAAACATGTATATAATAAAATAATCACATATAGACATTAATTTATGTACCTTAAAGGACCGTTTTTTTTTTCCTTCTCTATACAAAACTTAACTTAAAAATTGGTTTCAATTTACCGTATAGAGAAATAAGAGATATAAGTGCTTAGAAAAAAAATCTTTAACCTTAACACAGTACCGAATGAAGTATTCACCGATCATACGAAAATAAAATTCTATGAATACACACTACAACACTTTTAAAAACTATTTTTAGTTTCATATTTTACTTGATAACAAAAAATTACACTATAAGTTATTTTAGGCATTCAAAAATATGCTAAGGATGTATAATAAAATAAATAATTATTGGAATTATGAACATACCGGAAGTGGAAGACACCAGCGTACTCTTCATCGAAGCTTTGATCATCAGGCACCACTTGGAAGAACAACCTGTCGAATAAACAAAAATATAAAATCTTTAAAACAAGAGTTGTCTGTTCATGCACGCTGCTCATATAATTACTTGTTCTATGTGAGTAGCATGTATGTTACGGGCTAGTATGGTACATATTTGTTTTGTCACACCAAGACGTAATTTATAAATAATTTCATTTTAATTGTCACATGAGCTTTATCGCAGTCTCTCACCCTAGACTGTAAGATGTATTAGTGGTTATAAGTATGAGTATAAAACATGTTCATATAACAAATTACAGAATCTGGGGCTTCTTGCCGGTATCTTCCCTGACATAAATTTTTGGAATCTGTGTTTGAGTCATTTTTAAGAAAAAAATAAATGACTTTCTTTTAACTTTATGGAATGAAGTTATTTTGATTTTATATATATTTGATAAATGTATGTCCAACTCAATGTCGGACCCTGGAATCATTTTTGGAGGTGGCTAGCCTCCACTTTCCACTCTTTTACAAAACTGAGGAGAAACGCTTTTGGTTGGAGGCTTAACCTCACTAACATTTGGTTTTAACCAATTTAAAGCTATAAGTTAGAGGAACTCAGATGCTTTTAGGAGGGCCTTGAGACCTCTAGCGCCTCCCCTGAAGGTGAGGAGAGTTTTGAACCCATGGTGATGTTATTGTCGAGATCTAATAAAAAATTGCTTTAACAAAAACAGAAGAGAATAGACGTGTTGTAATATAAATATAACATTTTGTTGACATTGCAGACGTAATAAGTAATTATAAAATGCAACGTGATACCGTATCTTATCTTTATTTGATTATGTCGTGCAAGTTAAATAGGTGGGTGTGTTTGCTAATTTATGTCAGTGACATACGGATTATACTAAAATTAAAATGTCTAAATTTATTTAGTCTGCCTTTTTACTAGATTACGGCAGACAGACTCGAAAGGAAGGGTTATGATTTCTTTTATGTATGTTTGTATTATGTGTGTTCCACTGTGGCTCCTAAACTAATGAACCGATTTTGATGGATGAGGAATCAATCGATTTTTATTGTTACTTTTTTTTAAGAATATACCTTCTAGTTTTTAACCATATAAAGCTAGTCAAACAAGCAGCCGCTTCTCCTAAATCTCAGGACTCTTAATATTTTCTGTTTATTTAAGATAAATATTTTTATGTATTTGTGTGTTTATCGTTGCTTTGTACCAGAAGCACAAGCCTTGGCTTAAATTAAGACTAATAAATACAAATGATGTAAATTGTCCTACATATTAGAATTTACACTAAAAATAGATTCGTAACTTTTGTAAATTTAATAAAAAGAAATAGGAGGAATCAAGAAACCGATTCCAAACTTCCTTCTCATATTTTCGAACAAATAATAAGTTGAACTCACTTCCTATGCAGCGTGAGGTTAGCCACAGCAGCTAGAAGCCAGCAGTCACCGAGCTCTCCCTGCTGGACATCGAACCGGCTGTACCCCTCCACGAACAGCTGCGGTTCTTCCGCTATCTCCTACACAGACAAACCAACAAATTCTTTAGTAGTCATTCCATTTCAGCAAGACCGTTTGACTATAGTTGTGAGGAGACGTGTACGTACATTCACATTGTTCTAATGTGCGTATTGTCTTTACTAAGCGAACTCGAGGTTACGCACACTGAACTAATGTGTATGGACTGCTTTCTGCTGTCTTTCATACTATATTTGTGAATGGATGAGATTATCATACTTTTAAAACAACATCATGATTTCAATGAATGATTTGCTTCCTTTACCGTCATTGGTAATAGAGATTAGGATGGCGCTTGAGATTCAACCCCTAAAACGTAGTATTATCGCGTACAGAGGAATTTCGATGGCAAATGATACTTCGTGGCAGACCTCCGATAAGTACACAACTAACTGAACAAAAACCTTCTTTTTTTCACTTGTGGAAATCTTCATGGATCTCCTCCAGCCCGGGGGGTCAGAAGGAGTATGTCGGACTCAATTCAACAACAACCTGAGTCAAACGGTTAACGTGAGATGGAATGACTAACTATATTGACATTTACTATCAGGCGGGCACAGTAACTTGTTTTGTGTTGAAGGACAATATTGTAAGTTTTAAAGGTGGTAGATCTACGTGCAAGATCGTCTGGGTTGGTTCCACCCTATTTTCTATTTTCAACGAGTTTCGGTTCGCAGGATTTGGGAACCATTTTTAAACTCACAAACGCATTGGTGGCGCTCTTGGCGTTTAAAACTTCAACAGCATCGTCGAGTTAATAGGCGTTATCACCTTCCATTAAGTGAACCATCTGACTGATTGCCTATGATGTTGTATTAATAAAAGAGCTGATGGGAGCTCCTGGATGCAAGGAGCCCAGGACCACTCCGATTAGGAATATTTGAGGGAGGTCTTTGTCAAGCAGTTGACATCTTCTAGCTGAAAAATCATGATCATGATGTTATTTCTTACGCCAGGTCGTAGCCATGTTATTGGCCTGTCCAATCTTTCCTTGTAGTAGAGACTGCTGTCGATAGCTGGGAACTCAGGGTCTTCGAACAGTCTTCCCTCAGCCAAGCAACGGGACCTGATGTCCTTGAAGTCCTGGTATGTAGCTGGGCCGAAGGACGTAGGGCGGGTCTCGCCTAGCTGGAATTCAAAAAGAAATTTAAAACTTGGTCTTTTTTTCAGTGTTGGAATCTGATTGAGGAAGACAAGACAAGAATTCATATGCAAAAAGTTAGAATAAAATTCACTTCTATTGGATGTAACTTCAATTTTTTAAAGTGTGAGTGAGTGGTGAGTTGCTTGCCTATGTTATAAATAAATAAATACATTCTCCTCATGGAAATCCTAAGCGAAATATGACATTGGGTTTCTGCTATGATAAGGTAGCTTCTAGAATGTGATTTGGGGGATTGGAAACGTGAAATTAACAGTTTTGATGTGGCGTTATATGGTTTAATGTTAATAGCAATTTTTTTTTGGCTTATCTAAGTACTGCGTATGTGTATATATATAAGAGGTGTGTCAATCGTTATAACTCGCACGCTAAAAGGATAAAGAGAGGTCAAAAATGTTTATTCTGTAGAGAATGTGACTGCCTGTCTGCATGCGATGTTTTATATATTTTGTATTACCATAGGGCTGATCTCAATATGCATTTTTGACCATCAAATATTCTAGATAGCCAGCAAGAATAACAATTTAAAAATACGATGATTAAAATTTTACAGTATGTCGATTCATTTATACCTTCATATTTTTTCTATGCCAAAAAGTTGATGGATTGAAAATAAAACAAGATTTAGAGATAGGTTACGAGGCTAGTGAGGCGAGAGTAGGCACGTGCCGGCTGGGTGAGATATTTATGTAGATTTTTCAATTTTACTTGTAGTTTGTATCGTACAAATTACAGGAACAACATAAAACATATGACGTATATTTAAGTTTGTACATGAACCTAAAGAAAATGGAAATTTGTCCGGATAGGCTAGCAACTTCCATTTTTCCAAAATCACAAGAGCTTTAGGAGGCTTTATCAGATACTCGCGTATCCTTCCTTTGATATTTTCTATTCATTTTAGTTTATTTCGCACGTAGTGTAAGCTCAGATTACTCAAATTGTGACATTTATTCATCAAGTTCATTAGGATTATTATGAAGTATGAAACGTGACGTTATTTTTTTTAAATCAGAATAAAATGTTTAACTAAATTAAAACCACTACTGTGTTATGCGTTGAAAATATTACCAACCCTCTTTCTACAAGGATATTTGGGTGCTATTTGTTTTATCTTCTCTTCTATCGAAGGACGTTCATAGTTACTCTTTGATAAATTTTCAACATGTTTTGCTCTTTCTTGTTTGTGAGCTATGGGAACGTATTCTAACGTATTTATATCTCTTCTTTCTTGAACATCTTCTTCATATACTAAAGAGTTAGATATATTTTCATTGCATACGAGGGCAAAGTTAAAATGAAGTCTAATACCTATCATATTGACTGCGCGATGTGATTACATCAGTGTTGATTTGATCTAGTCGGCTATGTCTTATTTTGGGCAACACACACATTGGGCACACATAATAATTTTATATAAATATTGATAGAAAAGAGATATTTAACAGTGAAATTTGAAAAAAAAGAAAACCTACTTTGAATTTAAACTAAACCAAAGAAAAGTGCGATTCGGACTCGAAAATGAAGGGTTCTGTACCATACAAGATTGAATAATACGTACTTTTTAGATAATTTCGTATAAGGAACAAGTACCAACAAAAAATGTTGAAAAATCACGCTTCTTGTATTTTCTCTCCCATTTTTCCCAACCCTTTAATTTTTGTTTTTAAAATATTTGTTGTTACAGCGGATGCAGAAATAGACATTTTTTTTAATTTCAAGAGTCTAAAATTTACGGTTTAAGAGATACAGGCCCGCTGACAGCGGAGGCCCCTTAGGATTCTGTTTTTCCACCTTTGAGTACGGAAGCCTAAGATATTATTTTTATGCCAAAATAATGCTGAAGCATTATGTAATTATACAAACCAAATAATCATACAAAGGACTTTTGTTTGTTTTTTTTTCTTTAACGCAGCAAAGGCAAAATAACATATTTACTGTATCAAATACATATTCTGTATTGCAGATAAGCGTTTAATGCAAATTGTTTAGAGTGGACTCTTTTAGCCTTTAACCTAGGATTAATTAAGATGTCTAACTTTATTTTAACTATTTATAATATAGTTTACGAACCCAATACAATTGTTCTCCTGTTGGCAAGTACATATCACTTCCACTGTAATATGGAGGTTTTCTTAACACGTGATCTTTATTTATATCGACAGCGGAAAACTTTCTACAGCCCGAACTAGCAGAACTTATAGGAGTTATCCTTTTAGGCAGCGATATTTTAGTTTTAGGAGCATATCTGGCATCGTTATTAAGATTAGTATTTCTACTTATGTTCTCTTGGATATTTGCGTTGACTTTTTTCAACAGTTTCGGTTCAATAACATCGTCAATGTCCCTTCCATCTTCAGCAGCTTCGGTCGCAATAAATACTTCGTGCGTATCTATGATAGCTGGCCCTTCATGCGAATCAGATATTTTCGCTGGTTTGACACCATCGAATATTCGACTGAATAGTCCGTTACTTTTTTTGTTATCGTCTTCATTATGTCCTCTCAAATAATACAATATTCCTGATTTACGAGAAAATATTGAAACTTGTTCTTTACTCGCAGACGTTATTACAGTTGTGTTAGGATAACTTGTTTTTATTTCACAAATTTCGTTTATTTGATCATTATTCATTTCTATGCTCCATATACCAGATTTTCCCTCCATATTTAACATCTTAAGGACTTACATACGGATTATAACTTCATTTAAAACAATCATGTTTCAACCAGTTGCAGTTCCAACTAATTAGGTTTGGTTTCATGCAATCCTTATATCATTAACGTTTGTCCGTGAAGTTTTAGTCCAAGGTTCAGTGATTAATTTTCTTTAAATGTTTTTTTTTACAAAAAACTTTAAAACAAACCAAGAAAAGAGCATAGATGATAAACACTAGTTTTTTCTAGTTTAATCATTCAAGTTTAAATAAAAGCATTGCGTCCTTGATGCAAGCAAAATTACTATCGATTTTAACGTTTACATATTCTATTTTAAAACAGTTTCCCGATCGATGTAAATTTACTTAAAACACTGCATAAAGTTATTAATAAAGATTCTATTTAAAACACGAATATTTTACTTTAAATGTTTAATTTCCTAATTTGATTGATTGAATTTACGTAAAAAATAACCACATTATTTAACATATAGTTTAGATACTTGATTTTAATTTAAGAGCAAAATATTTTATACGCCGGTTTGGGATATTTTCTTTTTGTATACTTTTCACAGAGTAGGTACGTTATTACTTATTGACCGTCCCTCAATAACAACACCGGGTGACTGGATAGCATAATAAAATACAAAGACACAAATATAGTCACATATAGCACACTAGTGTACGGTATATTTAGTTATATGGAGGAAATCAACAGGGAATATTATGTCAGGCGATAACGCAGTTATTCAATAAGGGAAAAGTTAAAAATATCGCAGCTTATCTTCTTTTGCGATGGAAAAAAAATAAACAGCGCTTTTGTGGGATTCTTTAAAATTTGCAATGGTATTTTAATGCATGATAGGTTAGCATTTTTTATTTTACAGAGGTAAATATGAAATTATTAATTAATTAGACTGTCGGAATCCCAATGTATGTTATATGTTATGTGTATATTAAATGTGTAATATTATGGGACATTTTTAGTTTTTAATTTCACTCCAATTTAATGGATCTTTTAGGTAAATTATAGTGACATAGTATGCATTTTTTATTATCATTTTTAAGCCATATATTTTGTAGTGTTGTATAGTTTTGGTAAGTGTATATGAAAAAATTCATCTATATTAACAAGTTCGGCAGTTAAAACTCAGTAGTAAAGTAAACACAAATGAGTCACAAAAAATAATTAAATGGCCAGTAAAATAGAAGAATGAGCAGTAAAATGGTTGAATGGGCGGTTATGAATACGGTTAGATATTGTGACCACGATATGGCTGTGGCCAACTGAACTGGCTTACTATTTTTCTAACCGCCCATTCATCCTTTTTATTGACCATTTAACCTTTTAATGGCCATTATTTTTTTAAGACTGCTCACGTAATTTTAGTACTGATGTAGGATGAATTAACCGACCAGTTGTTATTTTTTATTATAGTCAATGACCGCTGCCCATGCATGCTGCATATGTAAAGAAACAGTTTACTGTTGCATTCATTTACCAGCGGCCCATTGTTTTTTTCAACATTTATTCAATATCATAAACAACTTAAATATTTAAATAACATTTAAAAAAATAGTCCCCATGTTTTGATAAATATATCTAAATCCATTCGTAGACCTTTAATACACAGGTTTATTTGAATGCTTAGCGCTTTAAAAGATAATTCGCTAATTACCTCGTACAGCACAATCGGGCCCAAGAGATAGCCTTGTGGGACACCTAGTCATACAGGCTTGGTTATAGTGTGCATAACGTTTTTACCATCACCATAAGACTCTATGGGTACATAAAAAACTAATTAACTCATATTGTTAACACGCTCCTATGTAACATGGGCTTTTAAGCTTAATTACTTGTAGTAGACTCAATCGATAGCTTTAGTTAAAACTAAATGATAAAGGTATAATTGATCACGGTACTTTAATTCATTCAATTTTACACATAAATTGATATAGTGACCAGTTTTTTTATATCGATGTAGTAGTTAAATTATGAAATCAGTATTCACGTATATCATCATATTCATTTCTTCTTCGTTTATCAGTTTTATTACGATAAAAAAAAAAAAAATCTATTACACATATGTACTTAATTTAAATAAGCAAGTTTGTTGTTTATGATGCATGATTGGTTTGTTTATTTCTAAGGTAACAAAATAAGTTTTATTTTATTTAAGACATTATTTACATAACACACAATTATTCAATATGTTAATTTTTGTCAATTGTAACGTATTATTTACAGTTAGTTGACGTTGACTCATTACAACTAGTCAAAACATTTTAATGTTGTCTATTCATTCAACTATAGTTTGTGTCCGTATATTTTTCTCAAATTAAAAATAACTGTAAATCTACGTTGCTATTAACTTTGGTAAGTTTTTTAATGGTTATAATGTAAAATCAGAAAAATTTGAACTAATAAATCATTGCAAGGGATAATTTTGAACATAAAAATTTCACACTCATTTTCTACTCAAAATTTTGTCAATTCTAATGCAAATACGGGTCTCCGACTCAACTAGTTTAATTAAACTCGTTTTCTTCAAAAGTTGACTTTGCCATCAAAGTTTCTGGGAATTCATAGTTGTAAACAAATTCTAATTACGCATTGTTTATGTTAGCCATCAAAAGTTTTGGCAAGACAGTGACTTACATTAACAATTACAAATTTCTAAGAAAGTGTTCTCAACTATTGCGATATTATATATTTTCTACCACTAGTGATCTACCCTACAAACGCACGGGTGTATTAAATTAAAAATATCCGATGGATGGTACAAAAAAACATGGCCATTAACGCGCGGCACAAATATGTATATGTAAAGGTAACAATAAAGATAGTTAAATAAATATTTCTATATTAAAAAACCAACAACGATGTGTTAAAATAAAACGTTTATAGCAATGGACGTCATTCTATCAACATATAAATAGTTTTAATTTCAATTATACACACGACCATGGATCATCCTAACCTGTTTGGACTCAGAACCGTTGTACCGTATATACGGATTGATATTACATTGCACTTGATATGGAAGCTATATATGCGACCGTCTGTTCCCGAAAACCTAAACTGTAATATACAGGTTTATTTCAAGTATTGTTGTGCAATGTTACTATACCTATATACTCTATGCCTTAGCTTTTACAATCCAGACGGGTAGAGAATATTACTACCTACAATACCTACTTCAAGAGTCTAGACAGTAAACGACCTTTGAATACCCTGGGATGAAAACAGGAAGAAATCGGTAATATCTAGGAGTCTGTTCCTTTGTCTACAAAGTTTCAGAATATTCTTTAGTGTTTTAATACACTTATGTATAAGAACATGGATACTATACATTTTAAATTAATATCTTAGGTGTTATCGTAAATTAAAACTACGCACGAAAAAATAAATTCAAGCGGTTTTGTACCAACAGGACGCGACGACGGGGCTTGCATGAATTTATTAAAATATTGGCAGTATGTTATATTACCAGTGTGAAGGGCTGGATCACTAGTCATGTTTAAATTGAAAAAGCATTGGAAAAGGGGAAGACCATTTCAAAATTAGAAATCGATTGAAAAAGTTCTTATCGACGAAGTATAAACAAATTTCTCTGTGAAACAAACCATCTTTATTGAACAACAAACAGCTGTAAAACCGGACGAAGCAATTCTGCAAGGCGAATCTGCTAAATTACTCGGTTGGTAACGCATCACAAGGCCGCTGAACTAGTCAATATAGATTGAGTATGGGTACCTAAGTGGGTACACCATAGTTTTAGATGGTTTTAGTGTTCTCAGATTAAAAATCCTTATTTAATTCAGACTTTTGTT
This sequence comes from Choreutis nemorana, assembly GCA_949316135.1. Lineage (NCBI taxonomy): Eukaryota > Metazoa > Arthropoda > Insecta > Lepidoptera > Choreutidae > Choreutis > Choreutis nemorana. The sequence goes on along the minus strand of OX438620.1, from coordinate 4,190,554 downwards.
TCATTCAGTTGGACTCGTAGAAATCGTAACATTACAAGACATTCAGTTTCCTCTGTAGTTCAGTTGTAATATTCAAGAGATGGTTTTTAGATCTCGATTGATTGATGTTGAACCAAATCGAATTTTAACTTTTATATTAACTTCTTACTAAATTAATGTTATTTTTATGATGAAAAAAAAACCTAATCAATTGGAAAAGGCATCAAAATAAGGAAATTTAAATGATGTTACAAATTTGTTTTGTAAATAAAATAGCATTCCTCTATTGTGCGTTTATATCGGGTTGTCAATGTCAAATTAATTTATAAACATGTACACAATATGTCTAACTGAGACTTAGATAATATTACAACTTTAGTTTTTTGGATAAACAGTGTACTTGTTCAGTAGAAACAAAATAGTAGTGGGACATACTATAGACATATTCTGCAAGTTTAATGATATGTACTAAATTTAATATACATTTGGATACCTATAGCTTATGGGCTCATGTGCTTTGGGTATTAAAATAAAATGTTTGACACAAAATTTGCCTATATTGATTTTTTTATTCAATTACTTAGGTATGTAAAAACTTCATCTAAGCAAAATATTCTTCTCATAGTTAGCAACCCTAACCACACCTGCAAATTAATGTACATAGTCATCTAACTAAACACTGATAAATACTAGAGTATGTAGGAGTTTTAATTGCAAAATGACTCATTAAAATAGGAATCACTAATAAACTATGTGCGTAATCACTATAAATGAATATTATTTTTTTCAATTCAAAAGCATTTTCTAATACTTGAAAAGTAAGATTTGAGACCTCAAATCATCCAATTATAAGTTGTCAGTATCACATGCCACAAACAGAACAAAGAGTTACTGTTTTTTTTTTTAATTTGGTTTTACCGTTTCAATAAAAAATATTGTTAAACACTGTGTTGAAAATTAATTAATAAGTATGTACTTTTGATTTATTAGGAGGCAACTTAATACAAAGGCAATAAACTGTGTGGGTGTCAGATTGGGTGTTTGTATAGTTCAATAAGTATTATGACCTCAACCTTTTTTGTTATGACTAGTTAATTTAAAATGTGTTAAACAACTACACAAAGTATGTGATTCTATTTGATGTTACTTGTCTTTTTTTTAGAAATACCTGATACAAGTTCCTGATATTTCATGATCAATCAAGTGAATTAGTTTAGTTTGTATTTTGCATATTTTCCGGTTACAGGTACGTAAATATCAGAAGATCAAAGGTTCATAACAACTGAAAAATATATCTTCATGACCTTTAATTTCAGTGTTGCTTCATAGAAATATTTACTATGTCAAAATTATACATTACATACCACTTTATAATTCTTAATGCTTGGCAGGAATCGTTTCTGCTCCACCTGCTTTTTCTGGAAAACTTCATTGATGATGTTTCCGATGGCCTGGGCACCATATTGCAGTAATGCCTGTCCACCTTGGTTGAGAAGTTGGCGGCCAGCCCCTTGTAAAAGGGAGCCAAAATCTCCACCGTTTTGCCCCATCTCAGTGTTCACTCACACACTTTTATCTCTAGTCTATATATGTATTTGGTCTTTTCACTTTCCGTGTTGTCATTTTTAAAGATGTGCTGTTTAAACGATAATTTTTAAATAAAATTGTTCTTTTAATTATCATATAATAGTATCACTGTTGTGTTGTTCTTTAAGATACAATTTTAAGTGACAAAATAACAAAAGAAATATAGTAGTTAAAATAAACAGTTCTTGTAAAAATATTAATAACAAAAAAACTATTTTAATTCACAAAAATAAAAATTTGTTTATTGCTTTATTAACTTGAAACAACCATTACCATTGTTATATGTACACATAACTAACACATTGTGATACTGATTCTCATCTACTGTAAGAAGAAATAGGGTCACCAAATTAAATTTTGGATGAATATCTAAAATTACTTCATTCAATGTACAAAAATGTTACCAAAACACTGGTCTATTAAAATTTTTATATTAAGTATTAAGACCATTATAATTGAAAATATCACCATCAAAATATCTTTCAGTTATTATCTTTATTAAGTTATTGTTTAAAATTTATTATCTTTACATTTATGTCTCGGTTGATTTCCTATTAATGTATATTACAAAATAATTATTTTACATAATTAATTAATAGGGCTATTAATTATGTGACTAATAAAAGCTTTTAACAAAATTGTCTATTCACAAGAGTGACAGCCCTAGTGGAGGTCAGACAAGGCTATTATTTCATGACATCATGGTTTCCATGTGATAATTAATCCAAACTTGTGGTTACATGAACTTAACTAAGTTTTTACTTTATTAACAAACAAAAATCGAATATCCGACAGGATATAGCTTTAATTTACATTCTAGTAAATAATAAAATCAATTATCTGACATTATAATCTTACACATAACATTACATCATTTTATTTACAAATAACATATACAAATTTTAAAAATTCTATGGAATGTAACTAGATCACATGAAATACTAAAAATTAGGTCACTCCAACAATTACCTAAACGAAAAAGTTTCATAAACTTTGATATCAATCAATCCACCCATAAATATGTTTTCCCATGCCTAGCCGAAGAGTTTAAACATCTATTTTTTGCCTAAGAGTTAAAAATACTTGATTCCATCAGACGGCGACCTGGGAAAATACTCCAAGTTTTACAGCACTTTTGGAGTTGAAAAATCCATGGAAATCACTGTACAAACGCGGTAAAATTGATAACACAACACAACAGTGATATAAATAACACATTCGAACCAATAAACTTATATTACAGATAATACATTAAAAGATATGAGGAAAAATAAACAGATACAAACAGCACACCCTAAACCTTGCACACCACTGACAGATGAACAACCGGCCGAATATGAATGTTATATGTTACACGATTCATTCCAGATTCCGGTCATGTCTTAACTTTGCAGGTTTATTTGGTTTGTGATTGCCAGATTGAAGATGACGTAAGCTAACTAAAATGTTCTAAAAGTACAAATCGCAAGTAGGTATTGAGTTAGTGTTCTATTGAATTATATTACATTTAAGTATGAACTGAAATAGTAAAAAATTGTTATCAAAAGACGCATTAGCAGAATGTATAATTACAAAAAATCTATCTTTGGTCCAATACAATTATAAGATTTATTTTGTAGTAGCAACATTCAGTGGCAATGACCTTGCACTTCCTTTTTCTATGACCTCGTTAGGAAAAATCCTTTTGGTTCTAAGTTGATAGTGTAGAAAATCCAAATTTTTAAAATAATTGTTTTTTTTTCTATTTAGGTTTTTTAACTCGTGAGAATTTTTCATTTATTATCATTTTTCTATTTATGTTATCTATATAAAACGAAATTATTATATAGCAGTTTAATAAATCTGCTAAACCGATAATAATGAAATTTAGCATTTGGCATAGAAATTTTATTTCGTTTGTAAGTTAGTCTTGTTTTTTGCATGTTACATATATGTTTAATTGAAGAGGACGAGACGTATTAAGGTAGGTAGTAGATACCAAACTGTAACTACAGGTAGGTAACCAACAGTAGGTACCAAAAACTGCTCTGATGGCTAACAAGTTATGAAAAACCTTAATATTAAATACCATGTATCCCAAATACGGTCAACCGTTTAAAACTGGATACGAGTAATGGACTCTTTAAGTTGGTGCCTACTTAGTTGAAAAATTTTAGTTAGTAGGATATTATAAGGTCGCTTGCCTCTAAAACCATCTATACTGTAAGATATCAAAATTGTATGTGTGTTTGCTTGTTCGTATGTTAACCGCTACCATTTATCCAATTGTGATGAAACTTTGCTCAATATTTTACTTGTACTCGTGCAAAGGTTATAGGCAAATTATAAGTTTTATTAAAGGCATAGTATTGAAAGTTTGAATTGAGCTCATGCGAAACTGAGGCTGGTCAGCTAGTTAAAAGATAATGTGTCTGTGGAATGCAAAAACACTTGTTTTTTCAAAGGAAACCATCAAAACGCCAGCAAGTCCTTACCTGTACAACGTACAATTCACAATTTCTTACAATCGATTTGGCGCAACGCCAGACGTAAATATTTTCTTAGTTTAGAATTTATGTCTGGTAGAGGCAGTTCATTCAACGCTAAGTACATTTTTTTCCATATTACATATTAACTAAATATTAGACAATAGTAAAATATTCTTTCTCTTATTGAATAATGTAATAATAAAACAACAAATTGAATTTATCAATATTTGAAAGCAGACATAAGATCAAAGGGCTTTGCACTCTGCCGTGTAATCGTTATTTTTAAGCTATGAACTATTTTTAAAGATTATTTGGTTTTTCTTACTTTCTCATGCATTTCCACATTTCTACATAGGGATACAAGCTAGGAATATATTAAAACTATGTTTTACGTGCTTTGTAGTCATCTTTTTAGCCAATAATATGAACAGTGGATTTTTATCAAGACTGAGGCTAAGCAAAATGGAGGGTTATGATTTTGACCAGTATGTATTTCTAGTTTACTTTTGTTCTCAAGGTTGGGAGGGATTTCAATGTAATGGAAATATGATCAATAAAATAGTCAATAATGTTAGGATAAACTTTCCATCTAAAATTACTAACGATGATCTATACCTAACAGCCGCGATCCACATCATTCGCATAAAGATCATAGCCAACTGAGGTAGAATTCAAGCGCGGAAATTCAAGGCAATAAAAACGTTTTCCAACAGGGGTTTTCCCAGTGTAAGTATTCCAATTTGGATTTGAATCAACGCCGAATTTGGAGTACAAAGTGGTTTTCCTGCTTAAGTTTTACTTTCAAGTGGGTGTCAATGTATAACTGGGTATTGGTTTAATAACCTCATACGAAAGAAACGTTAATGTTTCCACGTCATACTGTGATTCATGATAAGATGATCAGGCAAACGCCGGTTTTCTTATTAGTCATATACATAATAATTGTTATCACCTCATTATCATAATATAATGTGCGGTTCATTAAATTATAATTTTGTGTATAGTGAATTTTATTTCCAGTAGGTACTTAGTCACTTGTACATGTCTTTTTAAGTTTGTGTACAAATTGTGTGTTATGACAGTTGTAGAGTCAAGTTTTGTTTTTGTATTGTATGTGGGTAACTCATAGCGTAAAATCATTGTGGAGACAAATTGAATGTAAGAGGTGTAAAAAATTTGTGGCGACCTTGCAAGCAACGAAAAAAATTGTTGTCAACCGATTGCTCCCAATTTCTGATATAGGGGAGTAGAATATAAGCATGTTTCTAAAAAATCATTTTGATCTTTCTCTTTTTTACATCTGACCGGCTGATTGAGAAAGCCAATATTTACATCGTCCACACAGTAAATTAAAATTATATATTTTCTTCGGTGATTTCGCTTTATTCACAATGCGGTAAATATTTCAACGAGATTTTATTTGAAAACTTCAAAGTGCTGTACAAACGAGTAAATATCGTAATAAATTAGGCAAAACAGCAGTAAAACTTACCACGTAGTTGACATTAACGGAAGCACATGTTTCCTCTATCACTTCAGCCACTGCACCGCTTTCGTATTCTTCAGCTGGCAACGTTGGATAGAGTTTCGCTGATCCAGTACTGAAAACCGTGTCATCTTCACTTGGGAGCTTTGGATAAAGGCTTCCATTGCCAGTCCCATTACCACTACCACCACCACCACGCTCCTTATTCAAAAATCCCGATACAGCAGTTGTAGCATTTGCCGTTCTATGCCAACCCCAACCGTTGGCATGGAAATTCTTTGGATAGTAGAGCAAAGGCATCTTTCCTTATGGCACTAGACACTTGAAGATTATTTTCGTAGAACTGTGCCTACGAATCTCAAAATAAACCGCGTCTTCACTAAACAGCGGGTGAACGCTAAATGAAATGAAATCGAATTCGGCGTCTGCTTGTTTATGATTTAAATCTGTAACAAAGAAAATTTATTGACTGGACCGGATTTGTACTTTCCTCTGGAGGTTTGTAGGGTTGTTTATCCTTTGAATCAGTGGTTTATATGAAAAAAAATATATTTTTTGGTCTTCCATGTCTTCTTTTCTGGAAAACTATTTAGATGAAATGTAAATTTTTACGATTTCTCGTTTGGATCTGTTTCAGACATGTAAAATTTTGGTCGACGAATGATGGCCATAAAATTAAGTTTCTTTCAATTCTATTGGCTACTACATAAGAAATTATTGGTCTCTTCTAAACTATAAAAAAAATCTGAAATCTGTTGTTTTTAATAATAAAATAAATATCGTAGAAGTCTATTCTTCTGTCTTACATTATTATTGTTTAACACTTTTGGAAAAGATAAATTAAAATAAAAGATACTTCTCTAGTACATACTTCGAAAAAAAGAAAAATGGTAGTAGACACAAGCGAAATGTCATCAATAATATTTCACAATAATAGTTACGATACAGCAAAAATGTTAAAAAAACCATGAAGTAGGTAATTATCAAAACTAATTACTGATAATATAAAATAAAGAACAACATAAAATACCATTAAACTATTTTATTTCTTAAAGAACAATGTCATTCATTAAACCAAATTTTGTCGAAAAGGACAAAAAAGGCGAGAAAAATTGGATGTATATACGCTCATATATAATTATCATTAATAAATCATGTTATCATTTCTTAATTGTACATAATATTGAAGCTCAAGCTTAGGCGTTGCTTTTACATCATTATCATTCAGACGAGACCATTGTGACCTAGGAAATGAGTTTCGTCATGATACCGGCAATAAATGCAAGTGACGCATCTGTTACAGCAAACATGTGGAGCACTATAATGGAGTATTAGGTTATGTTATAGATGGGTAAGAATACGGTACACTGGTTTATGTCTGACGCAGAATCATTGCGAAAACTGAACTATAAAAATACCAGGGATTTCGCGAAACCACGGAAGATGAAAAAAACAAAAGAATATGCCGATCTTTAGTATCCCTAGTTTGATTCTAGTTTTTTGTGAAAATCCAATATCCAATAATAGGTCCTTTGCAAAAAAACGACGGATAAAATAAAATACTAGTTTATTGTTAGTTGTGAACAGAACGCACCGAGCGAGTACCATACGTTGATGATTGCATTTTCCGAGATTTCGATAAATACCCTTACGCCCTTACAATAATCATGCGACACTAAACCTGCTGATCATGGACCCCTAAGTATACCTAGGTTTATTAGGCGACATCCAATTAAATGCTGAATCTCGATAAAATATTTTCATTAATGAAAAACTGAAATATTCCTAACATTTCCCACTGTAATTACATACTTTAAAATACCTTTGATATTAGTATTAACGTGGACGAATATAATAAGTTAGATATATAAATGTTATTATGTAATACACGTATGTACATGTATAAATGATTGCTTCATGACATCTTATTGTAATTAAATCCCTATATTTAAAAATATAGTACCTACAGTAATATGTATTTCGTACATATCTATTTTTATTATTATTGATTGACACGATACTAATCTATATGTCGTTGTTTATATGCACCATTAAAGCTACTTTTACTCTCTTTTAGAACATACTTATACTTAGGTTCATATAAGCAATTAGGAACGCATCAAACAAGATAGGTAATTATATTTTATCACGATGTATTTATTAGTTATTTGAGCTTAATTTGTTCTTGGAACGAAAGTATGGTTCGCTACACATAATACAAATACTACCTATCAACATTAACTCACTTTTCTAACACACATCATGGATTAGGTTTCAAATTTCATTCATGGTTCCTCATAATTAACAGAAGTAATTTAACGATTCATTACTTAGAACCGCGCCTGTAAATGGGTGTGTGAATTTGAACTGGGTTTGTGTGTCAACCTTGAAAATGTTTTCGGTAGATTATTACAAATATAATTTTTGTTTATTCGTAAAAATTGTACGAACTTTTAAAGTAGGTTTACTAAAAGTAGATCCTAAATTAAATCGTAGATAAAAGTTAAAGGTTTATGGAAGTCGAACCACTAACTACAGTTTAAACACCTCTCTATTCACCTATACACCCACTTTGAATTTCTCTTCGTCAAAAAAAAGTTTTTACTACATTAGTATTGAACTAGTAACTTTATTTAATACTTAAGTATTTTGTCCGATATGTTATATATAAATTCAATCTATTTTTCGGTCATGCTTTGCTGTCCAATAATTTGATTGAAATCAAGATACGAAAACATCCACCAACCAGGTTTCAAAAGTTGCAAAACTTCTTTGCGATTGTTTTGTTTTTATCACGTGACACAAAAGTTTTCATGGACAAAGCAAAACAGATGTCAACTTAAAAATACACGAAAAGATAAAATTTCTCATAAATATTTTATTATTGAATGGATTTTAAGAGAAAAAATGAAGTCACAGATATTTTTTCTAGCCTCAAAAAAGTCGATATAACAACTTATTATCAAAAGAATTAATTCAAGGAACTTTCTTACCTCTGATCACCTTCAACAGGATGTAAGTAACGTGAAGTTGTAGCGAATGAAAACGACAGATCTTGTTGTCAAAAAGTGCAATGTGAAGCTAGTAGTGAAAAAAGTGTTACAAATGTAGGAGATTCCCTGAAGTGAGTAAAGTGAGCTTCCTAGAATTAATCATAAATCAAATAATTTAGATTGAGAAAATGTGAACATAAGTTACACTTAATTAAATGGTACATGTGAAATCTTTTTTAGTAAATGTACTGAAATTTTAAATTTAAAACACAAAGTTATTTTCAAATTATTCATCTGGTATATTTTCTGTTCGGAAACTTTAGTTTTGGTTTTCGTATACATGAACGAACGAACACTTTAAAAACTGTCAACGTCAAAAAAGCGTGGCGACAGTGGGTCCCGCACGTGTTTATTTGTTGTTTTAATTATTTATTATAGAAAATCAACATGAAAGTCCTGTCGGAAGACAGAACGCGGATATTATTCGAGAAGTTGACTAAATAGTAAGATATTGTACCTTAAAAATATCTTAAATCCATTGGTATAATGGTTTAAGTCATTTTAATAACTTTTTTTTCAGTATTGGAGTCAACGTGAAGCTTTTAATAGACAGACCTGATGGAACTTATTGCTTTAGAGAAAAGAAAGACAGAGTATATTATATTTCCGAAAGGCTTTTGCAGTTAGCACAGACTGTGAAGCCGGATCACTTGATATCTGCGGGGACTTGCTTCGGAAAGTTTACAAAGACGAATAAGTTTAGGTTACATATAACTGCGTTGACGTACATTGCGCCGTACGCTCCTTTCAAAGTGTGGGTGAAGCCTTCAGCGGAACAACAGTTCTTGTATGGTCACCATGTAATAAAGAGTGGTAAGGAGTCTAGTTTTACCAGTGAAGTATCAAATTTTAACGTCTATTATTAGTTTTAGAAAGAAATTCTATGAATAAGTTGCTTCCTGGAGCTTCTATTTGTTTTTGATCTCAAGTTAAAACTACTGCAATTATAAAAAAACAAAGGCAACTATAATTCAAGATTGTCTATCAGTTTCATTGACAGGCATCCAATACTTAACACAAAACTGTGTGTTTTAAAAAGTACTTCTGCTTCAGGTTTTGCTTATTAATTCCATCCAATTGAACCTATTTTACTAATAAAACCTTTTCATTGGGTGAAAATACATTTTTAAGCAAGCCTCCTTCACTTTAAAAATGAACCTATGACCACATACCTATTTATTGAACGGCTTAAAATGAAATTTTTGCCAATTATTACATAAATTCCCACAACATTATTTAATATTATCTATCTTTACATGCATTTCTATAACAGTAAAAATAAAATAATATTTTTAATTTCCAGGTTTAGGCCGCATAACAGAGAACACACCAAAGCACCAAGGAGTAGTCATATATTCTATGTCAGACACCCCACTAGGTTTTGGTGTAGTGGCAAGGGCCACCACTGAATGTAGACATGCGGACCCACTAGCTACCATTGCCTTCCACCAAGCAGACATAGGAGAATACATTAGGGCTGAAGATACTTTGACATGATAAAATATAGATTTAAATTTTTACAGTCTTTCACTGGATTTTTGACCTTACCTTTTCTTTATTAGTGTCAGCCATGAGTTTGGATTACTATTCTGCTCATCAGTGCAAAATTTCAGTATAAAATGTATAAAACATAGTACAAGAATGTTGACTTAACTATTATACTTGACGACAGATGTTCATGCAATTGATTGTGACTGTAGTGATTTGTACTATTGATCTCAGTACTTTGTCTGTCTGATTCTGTATGCATGTACTATATGTGATGTTAGCAATAGATAACTCGCTATTGATGATTGATGTAACTCAAGGTAGACATTTTGTGGCCACATCTTTGCATTCTGAGCTAACACTTTCAAATATATATATATATTTTAAGTTTTATGTTATTTACTGATAATCAATAACACTTTACGTTTGTGTTAAATATGATATTTTGTACAATTTCAGAACTTGTATTTAATAATGACAAACATGTCAGGCAGCGGTTTAAGACTACTAAGTTTTATTTTGCAGAGAGTTACTTGTTACTGGAAAAATATTTTATGGATTTTATCATCAAAATTGGAAACTCGAAGGACCACGTATCGCATATCTCTATGCGGCCTATTCCTACATGGTTGCATTTCTGCATTACTACAACGCGTTGTTCGCTTCGAGCCTTAACACGACTTTCGCGTTGTTGACGTTTTACAGAGATGCGTTGCAGTTTTTTTTCGCTCAATTAGCGTTTTTGGTCTATAAGTGTAATATACCTACTTTTTAAACGTTGAAACAATTTGAAGGAACTTTTTTATTTTATTTTTAACTACATCTGTACACAGTAAAAGGAACTAAAGTTAAATGCAGAGTTAAATTAGTTCATAAAATATACATAGGTGGCAGTATAACAACTATAAATTGAGAAAAAAAGGAATGTTTAACCATAAATTTGTGATTATATCGTCCGCGACTAACAATAATTACTCTATTGTTTTAACTTTAACTGTTTATTGGTGTATATGGCGTGTATCATGTGGGCTACTTTAACCTAAATCAATAATAATATCTGTATTGATAGCTTAAAAGCAGCCTATGTTCAGAATTCGTTCATTTATTTACTTAGTCACCTTAATTGTTTAAAAGGAATTTAATGTTAGAATTCTTAAGCCTGAAAGCGTGGAATTTCAAGGGTTGCTGTTAATGAAATAATTGTATTTACGGGGATGGTGTCGCCGTCATTGAAAAGATAAGTAGCTACAGAAGAAATAGTTTATTACGAATCCTTGTTGATTATAGAGGAAAAGTAGAACTTTCCGTCTTTGAAAATATTTATTTATTGAAATATGTTGACCATAAATAATTTACTCATAGTTTCTAGTATCGAGTCTCCAGGATTCACTTGGTTTTTTGCTTGAATGAAAATATTTATGGTTTTCGTGTTTTGCTTTGTGTCATTTAAGTAGTTACCTATAAAAGTAGTTTAGAAGGTGGAAATAAAAAATAACAAGTAAAACAAATTAATTGTCATATAAAACTATTCGAATTTAAACTTTTAGAATTCACGATAAGGTACCTGCTGGATAAAAGTGAAGTTAGAATAATTAGTTAGGTTTTACCTAGCTATTTATTTTAGAGGTTAGTAATTCTAAAGAGTAGAATTATAAGGGTTGGAGAGATAATCCGTCTAAATAGTTTTCCTTAATAATTAAAAGTTTGTGAAGGTACTCACTCACTCTAACTAATGGATAAGAGTCAACTGTCTAGAATTGATCGGACAATTTACTCAGTTTCTCATTTAGAAAGGTTGAAGTGACTGATTCTATTATTTTCCGAATCACTGAAAATTTATTGTTGGATACAAAAAGTTTGTGATCAAGTTATTTCATTTATTGAGTCTCAAATTCTAGTGCGTAACAATGTGGAAACTGTTTAAGTAAAATTTAAAATAATTTTTCATCAATTAGTATTTTAACTAAACCTGCTTCTGAGTCTTTCATACTTTATGCTTTCACAATGATGTAAATATGTAATGTATGCTTGATCCTGTGATGCCTGGTGCTTGAAGCTGCAAACTTCTAGATCCATGATAATTGTTTACTGTCACACGAACCATTTTTTAATTGTTCCATACGGCACATAATTTCTTTATTTAACTAATGGTCGTATTCTTTTATAAATCATACACCATCATTTCGTTTCTCATCACAACCATCAGAAAGAAAATGTAAACCATAACCTCGTCCTTTTTTGAAGTCGGTTAAAATGATAAATGATCTACGCAAGATCGGCAAGTGCTCTTTGTTTATCCCTAAAAATAAAAAATAAAATAACCTATGGTTGATATGAAACATGTGAGTAGGTGAAAATGATATTCAGTCCCTATTTTGTTAAGTTTTCACCCACTTCGACATCTGAAGTTTGTTGGATAATAAGTTAGTTTGGCGGAGTTGGCCCACGTAGGCAGGTTGGAGGAGATTATTCCAAGAACTTGGATCGACAACAACCGATATCGCCTTCAGACACCTTTAATGGTGTTATCAAGGCGATGTACGGCTCCACTTACGGCTTGAACTAAAAACAGACACTTTTTTACTACAAATATTATAACCATATAAAGCCCCATAAGAATCCCATGCTGTAGTTATATGGTCGGCGACGCGTGTGCATGAGATAATGTTCCTGGTATTGCATAGGCTAGGGTGATTACATCGTAGCGAGTCGTGTGTTCGTGTGCCACCTGTGGTACAAGAAACATGTACAATTAAAAACATGAGTTCAGGAGTGATATTGTTCAATAACTTTTCTACCTATTTATGATATAAAAAGCGAGAATTGTTCCAAGACAGCATAGACAGGCGGTGGGTGTCCGGGAAGTCTGTCCTTCATTCTTGGATCAAAGGACGCCTCTGTTGATCCTGGAATAAAGGAGTTGCAGTGTTGGGACGGAGTGGCGGGTGTTCTCCATACATTAAGCAAGAATATCGCCGTTTTGTTTAGTTAAGATTTAAATTAAATGTATTTTTTAAATCGCCTCAACTCGCCCCACGCCTTCCCGACAATAATCCTGCAAGTTCGCCCTCAGTATAACTTTGATCGCTTGTATTACTATATAATACGAAACACAACTCGTGTTTACGACCCCCACTTAATCCTAGTGTGATACGAACAATAGGGGGTGCGAAGTTACGTTATAAGGTCTACCAGTTTATAAGAGGTTGCCAGAAACAGTTCCTTATGTTATAAATTATAATAATTTGAATATCATCGATAACAAAGTAGACTTAAAAGCATACTTTAAATTGCCAATTTTAAACTAACACCGGAACCGGTTCGGAAAAAATATTTACGAGGAATAATCCGGGAAAAAATCATTTACAATTTTATATTTCTTGCAATTTACAATGTCATCTTACTAGTACTAAGTTTAGTGGAATCGATTAAATTTTTAATTTAATGTTAATTTTTGTGTTTAATGCATAATGTACTGAAATAATTTTTAGTAATTTGTAAAGATCTGTACTATTATATATCAACAATATTTTGGGAAACATATTTCTGGTCTGATTTAAACCTGTTCTTTAACTAATAGTCTAAATCTTAATAAAAACCAAATGAGTTCACGAAACATTTTCAATTCAAATTCTCATTCAATCCGGGTTTTGCGAGATATTTCTGAAAAAAAAAATCTGAAGTGAAATTTTAATTGGTACAAACACGATTCGGTAGCATTTTTCGCAAGATTTCTAAAATAAATGAAAGTATATATCGAGAAAATAACTCCAATATTTTACAAAAAAAAAAGTTTTCTTCTCAGCAAGATTCTCCGATTTCATTTTAATGAGTTTTATATTCAGATATTTTCGATTCTGAGTATTTGACTACGTCGTAGTTTCGTAGCTCGTAGCAACGTAGTCGGGGACCAGAATTCGTAGTACAATTAGAGTATAGTCGTTTGTGTGCTATGTTGCCCCATTTCTATTAATATTTCTAGGGTCGGTATTTCGCCATACATCACTAATAAGTCTCTTAATTACTAAGACAAAAGGCAGTTCGTATTAAATAGCTTTGTGAGAGACAATGCTGTTATGTGTTTTTAATTAAAATATAAATTTAACATTACATAAGAGGCAGAATCAACGTAAAGTTTTTGAAATGCGTACATTTTAGTGAAGATTTGAAGTCTATTCATACTGAAACTCATGCCTACGCATCAACCGTTTATCGGATTTCTATGAAAATTTCCACACTTATTGGACACTTTTTAAATCAAACTGCAATAAGATTGCAGGCAAATATTTTAAACACTTAATGTTAAGAAAATTAATTTCTTGCTAACATAGTACCGAGATACCAACCGCTTTTGAATTGTAATAAGTCAATAGTTTTTGTATCTTTTTTCTTAAATATTGAGTAAAATTTAATAATAAGATCGAACAGAACGTAAGGATCAAATTACTAAATTCGTGTTCATTCTCTGTCAGAATTGAATTCAGTTCATTAACGTTACGCGTGGGGCGTTCATGAGAATACAAATCGTATTATTATTAACATAGGCCTACACCTGACTTGGCTTTTGTTCTTATTAATACAACCATACTTTACCAGTTATTTCAATATTGAAAAAAGCAACTGCGGAGGTTTCTTGCCGGATTCTTCCCCGTAGAAATAGTATTACGAACCGGTGGTAGTAAAAAAATAACGACTTGAAATTGCTTGTTTTAAGTCTATTCGAATAAAAAACTTTTTGACTTTGACTTTGATCATACTTGTCAAATTTTAAAAAGATCTCTTGATAGAAAGTTGTGAGTGAAAATATTTAAACATTGTAACATAAAACAAGTAAATTCATAAAATTGCTTTTTTTTTTTTTCATAATTCACCGATATGCACTGTTATTTGTTTAAGCATTTTACAACAAAAAACATTTTATACGGGCCACAAAGAACCTATGAAAATTTTTGTCGCGAAAATAAAAGTTGTGGCCATAAGCTATTAACGTATAAAACTACAACTGACTGTTTATGTATCGACATAACCTGTTTGGACTTATACAGTTCTTAAAGTTGTAATTAATATCAACAATATTGCATTTGTTGTGAAAAGCTTTATGTGTGGCCGACTGTACAAGCAAATCTCCGGAACCACCCAACCGATTTCAATGAAATTTTGTGAAAATGGTCGGTTAGTTCCAGCTTGAAAGAATAAAAAGGTTTATTTGTAGACTTGATAGGTAGAGCTGTTGTCTACGTCCAAAAATGCTTGACCAAAGCTGAAGTTGGTTATAAGCATATAATTGTATAAAATCAAAATCAAAATCTTATTAAACTTTTAAGTCTATACTAAATGAACCTAACCTGATATATTTTTAATTATTATAGTACTTGTTCTTCAAAAAATTTGGCATTCAAAGAAGTCCAAAGAAGAAAAGATTTTTTTATTTCCCCTCGATCTCTCAAACATGTGACCATATTTCATGTACTTAAACATACAGTAAAAATAAACATTTGTACTGTTTTGTTTCGCATGAAGTTGTAAGGTAAGGGTTGGTATACCCTTTCCATCTCACGGAGACGGTTTATATAAGGTTGTTTTTTTGTACGTGCACATCGTTTTATTGTGTATAACCTCAGTTCGCTCAGTAAAGAGTTAAAGCACACTAGAACAATATGCATGTATACGTTCATACACAACCATCGCCAAACGGTTTTGTATGACTATAGCCCTTTCATGATTTCAAACAAAGCCGCGACATGTAGTAAACTTGATAAACAAGGAAGAATATAACATGATTATCCATTTAATTATGGTAAAATATCTCTTTCATCTCGCCGTGTTTTCTTGCATTTGTATGAAGGCATAATTTTAATTAGCGAAAATTGAATTTCATCAACGCGTTCTTCCGTAATTTTCTCGCGATCTTGGTTTCTATGGATACCATCTTCTAATTAGGTGCAAAAGTGTCTGTTGGTTTCTTCTTTTTAAACAGGAATTTAGCTGCGTTTTTAAGGAGTTAAAATAAAACAATTATGAAGTTTTGAGATGGTTTTTTAGGGTTCCGTTTATCTAGAGGAAAAAAGAAACCCTTATAAGATTTTTTTTTTCCGTCTGTCTTTTGAAGCACTTTTCCTTAGGAACGCGAAAAGGTCAAAATTTGAAATTAAACCGTCCCGGAGCCGTGACCAAATTAGCAATCTAAGTCTACGCAACTAAATATGGCCGTTTATGTCACATTTACCATACATTCGCAAAGGGAATCAAAATCTATAGGGTACTTCCCGTTTACCTAGAGTCATGAAACTTGCCAAGAAAGAATATCTTGTAACACACACACGTATAGGAAATGTTATGCAAAAAAAAAAGTCATCAACTCAGTCTTCCAGTTTGAGCGATAGAGTCAAAAATACGCCATCAGTGTGCAGTACCATAAACAAAAAAATCCTTTAATCCTTTAATATCTCTTGCTCTCAGCTTTGTAAGACATCAATGGCAAAGTCATATCAATAGGTGGTATCACTTTACATCGAACCGTCTGCTTTTTCGTCCATGAAGATGTATAAAAACAAAATCCCAGAATCTTTACGTTTGTATGAAACAGACCACGCAAATATCTCAGTTTTTTCCCACGCAAATTATTTCGGTTTAACCCCACAGTACATTAAGTTTAATAACAACATTTAAGTTAATACTTTAACTTGAACGTTTTCATGGCACCATGAGCGCTTGGAAAATACGGGAAGTAAATAAAGCTTACCTTCATTTTAAATAAGAAAGCATAAACGACTCCATAATACGCGTTGGGAATTTACCTGCATTACGCAAATACAGGATTTCAGTTAAATGGGCTGTGCTTCGGGAGAGGTTTAAGCAGTGGTCTCGAACCTATCGATTTGTCGCCTCTTCCGAAGTGGAAGTAATTCTACCGATTTTTTTGTACCGGTTTAAGTTGTAATACCTAAAAAGGGTCGTTAAATGATCATTAAAAAGGGGGTTTCGACTCAAAGATAAGTGACTTGTTTTAAAATGACCGATGACAAAAAAGCCTTGCTCGGATTTTTTGGCTAACCTGTTATGTTATTATAGTTTTCTTTTATTTCTTTTCATCCATTATTCCAGCATTAAACAGATGGTTGAAGTTCGGAACTAGAAGTCTCGTTGAGTGGACGTGAGTACGTTGTGGCTCAGGTACGTGCCTTGATTAACCGACCGGCCCGACCCGACAGGTCGAGGGTTGCCGTGAGATGTAGCTGCCATGTTCCATAATGTCAACAGATTCGCAACCTGTCAAACTGGGACTCAACATAAACATACTAAATGCGGTGTGTTAAATTGACACAATTTTTGACAAGAAGACAAAATCAATTTCGGAAACTTGCATGCTCCCGATTTCACGATTCATTTATTTTATACGGGTCGTACAACTTATTTAAGACTCACTTAATTTAATAGAATTATGTATCATATAAGTACTTGCATCAGATAATTAGACTTTTATGTCATTCTTTTCACCTTAGCAACAATCATAAAGGTATTTATGAGTTTTCTAAGAAGGAAATTTAAAAAGTTCTTTAATTAAACCGTCGTCAATATAATAATTAATGAAATAAGTACCTTCCACTCCTAATCTGCCTTAGGAAATTACGTAAATAACTTAAGATTTCTTTTTCTTGTTTTTACAAGAAAATCTAATTATCTTTTAGAGTTCAAAGAGGCTACCATTTTATTATTACTTCAATTAGAAAAATTGGATCATGAATTTTTTTACGGTAACCTAAAAAACTAATAGGTTATAACGTAAAAATAAAGTAAGAAGATATCTTTACATGTTTATAGAACTCAGTCCTATTTATGATCAAACCCACATAGATATATGTAATTTGTTGCTACAGTAATTTTGATGATAGCTGCCCTTGGTATTGCAAAGGTCCATGGGGTACGGTGACTGTTCACTATCCGGCGAGCCGTTTGTGAAATGAAAAAGCGGTTAACTGTGACTCGGATTCGCAATTGAGAGGTTCCGCAGCATGTTATAAGATTAAACTTTATTTAGTTTTTAGATAGTGAAAGAATGGGTTTTTTTTATTACCAAAAAAACACGTTTCTTAATAATCGTTCGTTTTAATTTATTATTTATTAATTTTTCGAGTATTTGTTGTTATAGTGAGTGGCCACATAAATAGATGTTCTGTGAAAATTTCAATCATAGGGTCCCGTTTTTTACCCTTTGGGTACGGAATCCTAAAAACCATCTTGTTTTTAATAACTATTAAAAAATAAATTAAAACTTATTTGCTAATCAACCAGGATGATTTCAGTTCGAATCAAGTGTTTATCTGGCGTAGTTTGAAACGGTCCAGACGTCGACAACCTTTAATTACAGTTTTAAAGGTAACGAAGCCAAATGCAGTGAGAAAGGTTTAAGCCCTGAAGGGATTAGATTCGAATCCCAGTTAAGTGATAAAGGTTTAAGGGTTTTTTAGATAAGCAATGCTCGCTGCCAACTAAAGCTTAACCCGAGATCATCTGGTGCGCAAATCGTTTTGTAACGTAAAAAAATGCTAATTTTAAAAATAATTTTCTTTGTGAAGCTGTTTATTTCATATTAAAATTAAAAAGGATTTGATTTTTACGAATATGTTTTATTTTAGCAGCAAATTACGTAAGCTATATAATGTATTACTTTTTATAATTAAATGATATGGCCCGAAACATTAATTGTTAATTCGATTGGATTTCTCTATAAATTGTTTCATACTTAAAAATAATAATAATAAAAATAATAACCACATCACGACATACACATTGACTCAGCTCTGCAGTAAGTATCATAAGAACTTGTGTCACAGGAACTAAGCAACGATATGGTATAAATTACGTAGATAAGAATACAACATCCAAGACCGGCAAGCGAAACAATGCGTCTTGCAAATATCACAAAGTTCCGTCCCCGCCGGGATTCGAACCCGGCACCTTTAGCGAAGCAGTTAGCTGTTTACACCACTGCACCACCGAGATTGTCACTTTAACAGCCTATAGTGCCTAAACCACATGGTTTTCTACTTTTCTTTTTCGGTGGGGTAAATTATGCATTACAATGAACCTTTACGTATCCATTCAGTCCATATATTTTTGGAACATCTTGTTTTTGCAAGTGTTAATTTTTCTTAGTGAAACATGTAGTAAGTATAATAATTACTGTGTTTTTTATGTAACCGTGCTGCTTTCAAACTGAAAGGCAACAATTTATTTACTACTTATTTATGCCGTTATTGCTTATGCTTTTGTTTTATTTTCTCCTGGCTAATAAAAGTAACATAATAAACAAATAACCTAACTAACGCAATATAATTTGCCGCATCCGCATGACAGAATGTAAATAAGCGTAACGTGTAAAAGGCAAACAGAGAAACAATTCCAAACCGTTAGATTGGAAACTCGTTTGTTCGTCGACACATCGGATGCACGTTCATCCGATTCAAATAGAACTCTACTCGTGGTAAAGGAATTTTCAATCAGCTATAAAATTTTAGATTAAATACTACGCAGGCAAGCCGGCTACCAGCAATAGTTTTCCAGTTCGGATCCCGGTGGGAGCACAACTTTCGCATTTGCATGAAGCATTGTTTCGCTTACTGGTCTTGGATTTAATATTCTTATCTATTTAATATACATATCGTTCTTTTTTACCCGCAGTTTAATATTATATCTTAGTGCAGGGCTAAGACAGTGGTTGTGTATAAGCAAATGAAAAGGATTTATAAATTCCTACATGACTACGATTTGGATCTTAAAAACAAATATCAATTTTCTAGGCACATCGTCGCTTACTATAAGTTTAGATTGGGATCGAAAGCTTCCTTACTGTACAAAACCAAACCCCTTGCTGTCAAACCAATTCTATTGCAGAAAGCACACCATAAAGTTATGTTGTTTGTTTAGTATTGCATACGAAACCATGTTGAAAGATTGTAAAGTATGGGCTAGTGCTCTTTGCCTTTCCCGTCAATAGAGAAAAACAAAAAATCTATACAGCTAAACGGTTATCCGTTCAGCCAGCAACTTATATCCGGACCTATGTAAAGATTATTTGAATTGTAACAAAAGAAACCAAGGAAGGCCGTAAAGGAGAGGGTACAATATAAATTTTATCGTCTCGATGTCCTGAATTAGAGGATAAGAGACAATAGCAAGATTATGGTAATGTAGCCGTAGTCTGATATCTGAATAACAGGCCTTTATAACTTCAGTGAGGACATGGGTTTAAATATTTTATGTAGGGGAAATTTTTGTACATGGTTTGCAATAATAACTTATAATTGTGGTTTTGTCTGCGGTACTCGTATTTTTGAAGCGAAATGCCAATGAGCAAAAAAAATCCTATTTCTACCAGTAAAATTTATTCTAAATAACTACAACAGGTCAGGTCAGGTGAAGAAATTTTTGAATATTGTCTCCTACAAACTGGCATACAATGATGACAATGTTTACTTCTGACCTTTGTCGACTACGATATACGAGTTAGATGAATTTGTATCCCATTCCTAATTCCTCAGCTTAACTAATAAGCACCGAAAATACCAATTTTTCCTATATTTTACCGTTCGAGAACTCTATTTTCCTCGAAGATTTCCCCCTCCTTTTGAGGAGTGCCCACATCAGAGCGGTAGTAAAACAAAAGGAACTAACGAACTGCTCCCTCGGGAATCGAACCCGGATCTAAAATTCAGCGATTCGTGTCATTCATCCAACTTTACCTTCGAAATATTTGCTCTTCTCTCTGATGCCTACTAAATTACTTTAAGCCCACCTTTTTTAAGCCCCCAAAACAGTCGAAAATAACGTGACAATAGATCAAAGATAGTATACCTAAGTTATTTCATCTCCCGAAGAACTAAGATTGTATTGTTTTTGACAGGCGTGTACATGCATATTGTTTCAGTGTGTTAAATCTAAAGTTTTCTCAGTAAAGAGGTAACACACAATAGAATGATGTGCATGTACACGTCAAGGAGTTACACTTGGCGGGAACGGGGAGTGGTGGCTAAAATTTTCTTTTTTAATTGTCTTCTCTTGTGTATCAGAAGGGTTTATGTGTAAAATGTTGTGTGCTATACAAGTGTGGAAAAAGTGAAACACGATGATTTGGCTGCTCTTTTCGTCATTTCTCAAGTAACTCGATAAAGCCTACAGTAATATTACTAGCATATTACTTTAGAAACAATTAAAAAAAAAAAAGTAACACGGAAGACTTATGCTGTATGAGCTAAAGCTCTTTGCCTTTTCCTACAAAAGGGAAGAATTAAACCAAGAAGAAGAAAGAAGTTACGTCAAATACAAAAAAAAAAACTATGACAAACATTCTTAGTGAGATGGAATATCTTGTACTTAAAGAATTTTCAAGCAAATCTGGAATTAAATAACGTAAGCTGTGCTACCACAGTAAATTAATTAATTAGGGAACTTTAGCTAGATTAGTTTAAAAGATCTCATCTTATTTTGATTAAAAGCAGAAAAATCCGAGATGAAATCCACAAAGCACCAGAAAATATTTAGCTAAAAATATTATGAATGCAGGGTTTATTAAAAATGTAAAAAAATATATTTGTTTACAGGCTAAAAAACTAATTTTAAACACGTAAATGACTTTGTAATGCAAAATTAAGGATGAAATAATTGACAACAAATGCAAATACCTACGTAGAATGATTTAAAAGAACTTTAAACTGCAATACATTTTAAAAAGCTAAAAAGTACAAATATCTCATACATTGTGAAATATTCTTCTCTGTGACAGCAATAAATCTCTCGTAATGAGGTCTGAGATGAAGAGTGTGAAATATTTGATAAATTTTGAAGGGTTTTTGATAAAGGGTGTTGACAACACTTAATGGGGATTCAATGACGGTGCTAAGAGCAACACTTTTTATTAAACGTCAGATTTAAATATGTATTTTTTAATAAATGATGACTAAAGGCTTCTGTAAAACGGATGGATACATACACTATAAGAGTTTTTTCGGCCCGAACTACGCAAATATTTCTTACATACAATAAAAACAATTGTTATGTACTTACACGATACAAAAGTTTTCGTAATTCCGTGGGTTAGGTATGTGTGAGTTGCTTTTTCTAAGACCAAAACGTATTTAAAAGTTAAAAGCAAGAAAATAAGAATTTTTCAGGAATTATATTTTTTGGTCTAGATCTTTAAAATTATACAAATACCTAGTAAGTGAAGATTTAAATAAATACATAAAAATTAAGTATTCATAAATTCAATTACACTTTTTAACCAATTAAGTAGGTCCCGTGCACTCTTCGATGAATCAACCTAACCTAACCTTAAGTTATACAGCATAGGGATTGATATTGCACTTGTCATGTGAAGTTTTATGTGTGGCCGTTTGTATTAATGAAAATGTATGTTGAATCTTTTATAATTATTTATTTTTTGTATTTTATAAACCTGCTATGTCTTGACTGAATATTCAACATTAAGTGTCAATCCGGGCAAAGTATTAAATGTTTCTGAAGTATGGAGTATGAGGAAATTGCCTTCTTTTTTCTGAATAAAAACACATTGATCCCAAATAGACATATTAAAAATGAAGTTGTCAGCAGGTACATCAGTTACTTTTGAAGTTTCACCGCAACTTGTTTGATATTTATAAGATTTTTTTGTTTTGAAGCTGTGTAGGTACACGGTAAGAATTTAAAAATGATAAAATTCTTGCTTAGACCCGGCGATTAATTAAGGTTTACACGAGTTTTTCTTAGCGTTTACAAGAGTTAATGAAAATAGTTCATAGGAAGTTTCTGATAACATTTACAAACAGGTTTCTCTCTACAATATCTTAGGTCAATTATCCTCTAACACAAACAACATGCACAGTAAACAAATCGGTCCGCATCAGAAATAAAACAAATCGAGTGTTCTCCAATTTCAAACATGGAATAATTTGATTTCATATTCCATTCGATTTTTTTTTGCATGTCAATGTGGCCAGTAACAGCGATATCGAGAAAAGTTCAAAATTGAAGTACTATTTTATAGTTTCTTTTATTGAATCTAAATTCATTTTCTGCTTTTGAGTGTATTATTTCAGATTGAAATCAAACCTATTGAGTCATCGTACACATTACTTGATAAATAAATTTGGCATTATTAAAGAGTCCAACAAGAGAGGTATCTCCATTGAAAACCGAGTAGAATGGTACAAAATGATACGGTAACCCGACCCTTAATTAAGTACATGGAACTAGTTGACCAGTGGACTTAATACCGTAAAAACTTTTTTTTTTCCCTTTTTACATCTTCCTTATATTAGAACGTAAACAGAATCATTGAAATCGGTCAAGCGGCATTCGAGTTTTAGCGTCATTTTCATTCTAAAGAAGAAGAAGATACATAAAGCACATTTGGTAATGAGAATAGAATAAAGATTTTAGATGATAATCATAAGAAACTATCAAATTTACATATTTTTATGAAAACACATTTTCTGGAATACGTTCCTACGGGTTTTCTTTAGTAGTAAAAATACTTTGAATTAATTAAAATAAAAACACAATTTAATAAAAGTACGTCAGTATAGTATAGAGTTGGTACGAGAATTCAACTTGCCTTGTTTTGTCAAATAACATATGAGATAAAAATATTGCTGATGAAAATTTCAGTGAAACTGTTTTCAAACGTTCATTATCACCAACGGGTTTCCTTGTGGAATTATCCGAAAAGCAATCCGAAAACTAATCCAAGGTCAATGGAGTTAAGATTATCTTATGTGCAATAACATTTTTCCGTAAAGACGTAACCAAGAAAAGCGTTGCTGAAAAACGGTAGAGGGGGGAATCAACTGTTGGAAATGTACGCACTCCTCTAAAATGTGGAAATGGAGCCAGTACTATTCTGCCGTTCGAAGCCACCGCACGTTTGTCCTGCTGCTGGCCAAGAACGAGCTTGCATACTTTTAAAAACACCTCCAAAATACACTGATCATACGAGATAAACATCGAAAAATATGCTGTGATAGTGCTCTCGAAACGTTTTGCGCGTCGCGAAATTTAGACGTTATTTTTTGATCGTTGTAAACATCGTTCATATTTGAAAGGTTTAAGAGGAATACGAAAAGTTCAAGTGAAGTTTACTTTTTATTTTTTTTTTATTTTTTATTTGGAACCGAAGCGAATATTGGATCCGGTTAATACAATTAGGTAAGTTTGTACTACGATTAGATTTGTTTACGTATATCGGTTTAACATGTTTTCGTATTCATAAGGTGGATTTGCATGATCTAAATAGGCATTGGGTAGACATTTTATGTAATAAAGTTGTACCACTTATGAAAACGATATCATTTTTATTAGGTACCAGCAAGATCCCTTATAATATTGGGTTTCATTTCATAAAAAGGTTTTATTCCTAAAACAACAGCCAGTTTGTTCATCGTTGAAATTTTGTTGAACTAGCTATCATTTTCATTTGACCCACCTTATTATTCAGATAATATTAAAATATTTTTCTTTTATCTAACCACAGAATGAAAAGACTTGAAGTTTTTTTCTCTTGATTATTTTGGACAAGAGTATGAGACTTTTTAATTTGTAATTTTAATAGACGGCTACAATTTAAAAAGCTTATTTTAAAGATGATAGAATAACAATTATCTTTATTTACAAAATAAGACAAAAATCGACTTTTGATTGCTGAGTTGAAGTCTGTAACGTTACTTTCCAGTCTGATTGTGTTTATGTTACAGCTTAGTTCATTGGAATATCGTTAAAACAAACAGATAGATGATAGGAAACTAAACTTTGACTCCCGGCGGATATTCTTCGAGGAACTTGGACCTGTTTACGTCGAAAGTTAATCATTTTCTAAGATAGCATGCTCCACCTCTGAGAGCATCGTCACTTACGAGTATTTAGGTGAGACTATGGCTAAATGCTTCCCTATAATACTAAGGGCGATGTCTGAACCTTTATTCGATATTTTAAACAATTTTTGCATGTGGAATTAAATATTGTTTTTAAACGACGTCTCTTGTTTAGGGAAAATTCTTCTTCCGGAAAAAAAATAAGTATGCAGGACTTTTTAAATATTTATAGGATCTATCTTTTCTATGCAATGTCCAAGTTAAATTGTCCCGAACTTGTTTTGCCAGTAAAAATGCTTGCCTTGAATAAGTAAACGGTTTTACAAGTCCCAAAAAAGTCTTTCTTCAAATTCAAATACAAGTCAAACCTCACGACGCGAAAAAAAAAATGTGGGTTGGTTTATGCAATGCCAAAGTAGTTTTTATTTTATAAAACCGGCTAAGTGCGAGTCGGACTCGCACACGAAGGGTTCCGTACTATGTTTCAAGATTTTGGAGTGTGTACTGTTGTAAGGCATGAAGCAAGAGCGACCCAAACAAAAAACGGAAAAATAAAATTTCTTATCAAGCCCCCATTAATTTTATTGTAATAGCAGCGGAGCCTTAGTTACTTTCCGTTGGCACCATTTGGATACGAAACTCTAAATAAGTAAAGCAAACGTCACCATTTTCAGATTTGTTCATTATTAATCTGTTCTTATATAAGTGACACTTAGAGTAATTGAAATTTATGATAGTCGAACACAATAGGTCGATTAAAAAACTCGAAAAATCAGATTTAAAAATCAAAGTTTACAGTTCGACTATTTATTTCAAAAGGTATTTGATGCTGCTTTGCTTATAACCAAACTTAGTTATTTTTTACATACCTTGTATTAATAGCTGAGATTTTTTTTTGTTTGTTTTTATTGAAAAGTTATTAAATATATAGTTGTTGAAGAACTCCGCATTAGGACATGAAGGATATTCGATTCAACTACATATGTATGTGGTTTTAATTTGCTCTCTTACATTAAACCATATCATTACAAAACCGTTTAAATTATTTGAAATAAACTTTTGAAATGGCTAATAACGATATCACTTTGCGGAATCATGACCACCGATCTGCAATATTTATTTATTTATACTAACAGCAAAATATAAAATCTTATATGTCTATATATTATGAAAATGGGTTAGTACATTTTATACACATTATACAAACATACATAGACTCATGAAATGAGGCCCGGATTGCTACAAATTTCGACTAAAAAGATGCAATAGGAAATCGAGAATATTTTTAAAATGTGGCAAACGATGATACGAGTATGTGTTTGCTGTGTCTCTGCGTTTTTAATATTGACTTTTTCAGCAACAAGTTCCCATCAGTATCCTGACATGGTAAATACGGGATCACCTTGCAAGCATACCCTTTCAGAAAAAAAAAATCTAATCGTTTCATTAATGAGGAATTTCTGAGGTAACAAATATTAATAAAGCGACATACAACCTCATTGAGTACCTCCTCCTTTGTTGAAGTCGGTGGAGGTGATAAAGAATTGGTTTCGATGTTGTCTCTTTGCGAAATTGTTGCCAGCTCTGAAATTCTTCATTTCCTCGCCCACGTCGGCCGCCGCCGTAAGAAATGTCTGCAATAACAGAAACAGTCGGACATTATGTCGGATAACTTTATAACGTTGTAAAGGTTATGAATGCACGTTTCTTGTCTTGTTTATTTCAAAATTTTGTATTTTTCAGACACGACTGTTACAGAGTAGAAGTGCCGGTAATTACACTGGCTCTGCTTTCCTTGGCTCCTTATAGAAAAATTAGGTTTACAATTAAATTAAAAGGTAATAATTATTTTGAGAAAAGCAACTACGGAGGTATCTTGCCGGATTCTTCCCCGTAGAAATAGCGTTTCGAACCGGTGGTAGTATAAAAAGATGACGATTTAAAAGTACTTATTTTAAGTCTATTTGAATAAAAAATATTTTGACTTTGACATTTTTCAAATCAAAACACAGCGACTGCTTCACAGCAGATATAGCAAGGAGGGCGGTACCAGCCCAGACGATCTCGCACGTAAATCTACCACCCGTAAAATCTGTGATATTGTCTATGATAATACCAATGACTATTAGTATTTTTACAGTCACATGTCTATATTTTAAACTGGTAAAGTTTTTATATTTATGTCTTTGAGGTTGTTTTTGAAAATCATTTGATAAAAAAATTACAAACACTTATAGTGGACATGGTCTGAATTTTATTTAATAAACAAAAATAAGAATTGTACGCGTACGAAGTAACGTATAAATGCTGTATATAAAAAATAATAACTACATCACGACACAATCTTCTGTCTCAGGTGATTAGATGCGATACTACATAGATAAGTATACTACAACCAAGACCGGTAAGCGAAACAATGTGTCTTGTATAGATCAGAAAGTTTCGCCCCGCCGGGATGTAAACACGGGACCGATTGCGAAGCAGCCATCTTTTACAATTCTGCAAACCAGAGCACGTCAAAAAAAAGTGGAACGTCGTTCATTCACTCTAATTACTAATTTGATCGAAGCTAAATATTGGTTGGTAGATTTGTAGGTTAAGACTTATTTTTAATCATAAACTGAAAATAGAGTATGTACCTTATTATTTAGATTGAATATGACCGAGAAATCCCTCTTTTATTTAAAATCAAAATTTTCAATAACCATGAACATGACGGGATTTGATCCCAAGCTGTTTGGGCATTGGAATCGGATGTTTTGGCATTCAGCCATCATGCTTATTGTAATACTAACATTCTTACTATACCATATATTACATAACAATATACATACCCTGATATATACGGTACAATAACTTCATGCCAAATCAAATTCGTATTGACTTAACATTTACGGAACTGAATATATTAATACACACTTGTGGGGTGGGATCGGAGGAAAACATTTCTCTATCAATAATTGCTAGGGGTGTAGGTATGTGCTATTGAAAAATACAAACAGTTGAATAATCCTTACTAATATTATAAACGCGATAGTTTAAAACATGTATGGATGAATGGACGTTTGTTACTTCTGAATTGATTTTAATAAAACTTTACAATAATATAGCTTATACATTAGAATAACACAAGGGTTATATAATTTATAAAATGTATGTATTGTCCAAAATATAACGATGAATGTCAAGTTTAAGTAAATCCTTTTAGAACTATTTTTGGCTTCTACTAAATTCAAAATCACTAATCGTCCATCTAATGTTTCATCCTTTCTTCTGTCTCGTTTTGTTATTGACATCTGTCGAACTACGATCACTTTATAGTCAAAAGTATTCTTTAATTTGAATCATGCATTTAGAAATCTATAAGTATTTTTTTTACTGGACTGCGGTGAAGCCAAAAAGGTGGGTTATGTGTTTGACCTGTATGTATGTCTATTCCCATGTTCCCTTGTAACTACTAAATAGCTGAACGGATCTCGATACATGATATGTCGTTAGATTTGTCTCTATTGCGCTAGTCTTAAGTTACATTAAAATACTAAAAATAAATCAATATAGCGGGTTTTTAGCGCCAAAACGTGTTTTCAAAATATACAAAGTGTATATCGTTGGTTTGGGACAATATTTTTATTTTAAGATACTGTTTACTTGGCAGATTCGTAAGACTATTTGCTCTGAGTTCTTAAAAGCTTTTTTTTAACCTCTTGGGTTAACAAGCAAACGGTTCCCCTGATAAAAAGTGAAGCCATCGCCTATTGACATGATGATGCCTTGGCCCTTGATGCTTAACCAGAAAGCCAAGAGAACTGGCAATGCGTTGTTCTTGTAGACGTTAAAGATGATGTTAATGTAGAATAAACAAACACGAACTCTCGTGTCGTGTTTGTTTTTATGAGTATAAGGGCATATAAGTATCCAAATTATTATAAAATAAAGTTTGGTTTCAGACCAATCATTTTGTATAATTTTCGCAAGATATTGTATGTGGATTATTTATTTTCAAAGGAAGACATGTTTTAGCCAAAAGGCCCTAATCGGATTTACGTATAAGATTTTCTTAGATAAATTATACTTTAGTAGAACCTTAATAAATCATAACGACATCACCAAAAGCCCTTGAAAAGGACAAAATATTTCAGCAAGGATTTTAAGGTTCTTTTCGATAGCCCTTTGTGAGTTTTTGATGTCTTCGTAATTTTATTAATATTTAATTGTATTAATATTAAAAAGGGTATTTTTATTTAAGAGCTTGGCCTTATTTTTTCTTAGTAATTAAGTTTCTTTTGTGATAAATAGATTCGATCCTAATTAATTTGATTAATTGAATTCATGTTAAATTAGTTCAATAATTCAAAACTTCCTAATGAAAAATAATATATAACTAGATTGATATAATTATCGTGATGGAATCAAATTAAAATTGGGAGAATCAGAATAAATAGCAAAAAAGTAAATAATAATTTGGGATATTTTTTGAAGCTATCGCGTAACTGGAAAATTAGAAATATATTTTGTCTTTCGAATATTATTATTCTTCAGTTATCGAGTCGTTTAATGAAAGCATATTTTTGTAGCAGGTGCAAACCATGCTTGCGTTCAGTTATTGTGTGGTAAAAAGTATATATAAAGGTCGTAACACAATTTATGCTTTCTAGTGTTTGAATTCAGTTTATATTTCTTCCTTTTATCTTTGATTCTGGTATCTTAATATTTTTATGTACAGCGGATCTAAAAAAGAACAAATTAAATTTACAAAGCTTTCAGTTTTTGAATTTTTCCAAGATGGCCGCTCATTAGTATGGATGTCTGACAAAGATCACACACACACATCTTGGTTAACATTAGGTTTTATTTTTGTGAAAATTCCGTTGAAATATTTATTTTTGTTTGTGAATTGTCAGACATCCATACTAATGAGCGGCCATCTTGAAAAAAATAAAAAACAGGAATCATCCGTGTTTTCGCTAAACCCTAGATTTTTTTAAATAATCTGGTTTTTAAACATACTGATGTATGCTCTTGTTAATTTATTGTTGAATTTTTATGTACTCCTATATACCGTAAAGACATACAAAAATTCTGTTGATCGGTAAAAAAATCTAAAACTTTTACCTCTATGATATTTTATACCACTGACTGCGTATTGTTTTGATAACCTCCAAGGTATTTCGTGGTTGACATCGGAAAATATTTTTTTTCACTTTTCAGTGCGTTTTGTTATTTCCACGAACAAAAGCCGAGCCTCGTTAGATTAATATCGAATTGAATTCGAAAATCTGGAATTGTGAAAAAATGCAGCGGGGAAAATTCAATTTATTTAAAAGGTTTTAGATGTTAATCTTAATTGTCTCCGCCCACGACTGACTTTTTGTAGCACCGATTTTTCTATCTACTGATTTTTAGCGATATTGTGATCGATTTGACCGATTTTTTGTAGCACCGATAATCGGTCCGATTATTCTATCTACTGATTTTTAGCGATATTGTGATCGACTTCTTCTTAATCAACTCAAATCAAAATCATTTACTTGTAAGATTTTTGGTTGAAATAGCTGGTTTATCTATTTTAGTCCCTAAAAATCTGCTCTTTTGACGTACAAATATTGTTGGTCTACTTATTTAATAAAGTTGTCCATTTAATTATTATAACTATTCTAGGACGTGGGCGTTTCACTATTGCAGTCAGACAATTTAATTTTTCGCGTTCAATAAATCGGTGCTTTACGGTAACCATTGCAAAGATAACATATATATTTATTTGTCTGTTTTTCATTTTAGTAATTAACAATTTCAACAATAATATGCGGCCGCACAAATATGTCAGTAGCTATATTATATTATTAATTAAAATCTACCGAATTCTCAATAATCTATCAAATTATAATTCCAGTTATAATATTAATAGGATGTGCCTGTGTGTATCCATGTGCCTATGTGTGCTGTGTATTTGAAGACGGCTTGATCGCATACACATTTTATATCAGTCTGTACGCGATTTGAGAACTATATATATGTTGGGTTGGGTAATATAATGAATAATTGTCAGGAAAGTTCTTAGTATGCAGTTTTGTATCGCCCGCTGTTTAGTCCATACCAAAATTTTAAGATTCGAACGGAAATGATTCGTGGTAAGGCTCTCAAGTAATGTTTACACGTCACCAGTTGACTGGCGCACATTCCCACAGCTCGTGCAGACGTCGTAAACGGTTTAACGACTTTTAAAGGCCATTTCAGACTTCTTATTGGTGTTACTTCACATCAAAATTGAAAGAATTCTGCATTAAATCTTTTACCTGCCCGTTTATTAAACAAACAGTGGAAATTTTCAGACATTTTCTTAATTTTTTGATGAAACTTTTTTTCTTCATCCATGATAGTCACGATTTTTTAAAATCTTAGGTTTTGACTTTTTTTAAATTATAAAATTTCATTGTCACGCGAGTTGACTTAATTTGATAAACCATGAGTTAAACTCTCGGTGAGGTAAGTACTACATCTCGTATATTTAGCTTCTCTGCCGCTTCTGTTACGTTTTATTGTTATTTTAATATTCAAACAGCTGTGGAATGGAAATAAAATATTTACTGTTTTTCGCTTTAAAAGAGTATGGACTGAATAAAGTCAAATGTGAAACATTTTTATAAATGACAAAATTCTGATTCTGACTTTTTTCATTTCATTTGAAATTTAAATGCTCATTTCAAACGCTGAATAAAAGGTAAAACACTTCCATATTTTATAATTAGCAGGAATCGAAACACATGCATATATTATATTTTTGTGACTTTGTCACAGATAAATTCCAAAAAAGGTTTCTAAAACCTGCTACCAAAACTCTTATTTTACATTATTCTGCATTATTTATTCGAACGAGTATGTACTTGACACGTCTAAATATCCCTTCACGGGTTAGGTCGCCGTCCGATGCATATTCAATGGCCATAAAATCATTTATGACGTTGCTATGGTAACCAGCTGTTAGGTCTGATTTACATTATCCCTGTGCGTATTTTGTAAGTAAATGATATTGTTTTCAAACATGTGATGGAACCTTATACGTTTGTTGTTTTTGGGCAGCACCATCGTATTTACGGCAGTTGTATTCGGAATTACGACTGTTACCAGTACTCGTAGTGTGTATTTTACTCACAAAAGCAATTTGATCACGTTTGCGTTTTGAAAAAGTGCCTAAAATAATAATAATACATTTGGATATAGACCGGGATACGTCCATACAGTGCCCTCTAGAACTAGAACAGCCCTTATCTGTTATTTGATTATGAAAGCGTTTGTATACAGGTATTAGATAACACGTATTACAAATAAATTGCCTTGCCAATTCCTGGGCCTTCATCTTTAAACAATAGAAAATTAATCTTTTGTTTTCGATTTTTTCCAAATTTTTCATGAAAATCCAGCATAATTAGAAAGAATATCACCCACAGACTAAAAAAAATTGGTTGCTGATCGTTCTTTTAGGATCTCTAGGTAGCAACAGGTGTTGATACATGGATCATCTACCCTAGTCTGTTTTTTAAATATTGTTTTTCAATAAAAGGGTATTTTATTCCCTAACCAAAAATTAAGGGTTGCCTGTTCAATAGTGTGCTTAAGTTAGGGTTGCTAGGACTTAAAGTTTTAGTTTTAAGCGCGAGCAAACACAGTAACAGATTATAGATGATTTATATTATACCGGGCCGTTCAAAATTCAAATTCCAATTCAAAATCTCTCTATTTAGTAAACATGAAGTAAATATATGCAGTTGTTCTGTAAATAAAGATAAATTAGTATGTTCTACCATATTGGCATACGAAATTACAGATGTCTCTTAAAATAACAATTTTAAAATTAATAGTAACAAATGTCAAAAAAGGAATATTTTAACTGATCATTAATTTAAATAGAAGCAGTTCAAGTCAACTCGAAAAAGCCATAAATAGCACAAAGAAAAAAAAAAAACAAAATACCATCTATTTAGAATAGTAATGCCAAGATTAAAATTAATGTATATATTTTAAAGTAATACTGCAGTGTTTCGGCGTTGGAGAGCAACTCTAGCGAAAATGGTTAATTGTTAAATAATAAACTAGTGTAAATTGTTAATAATAATATTTAACATTTTCGATCATATTGGTTTCTTTACATTATGTGCTAGTTCGTATCTACTTCAAGGTTTGCGTATGTTTCCTATTCCTTTGGATCCACTGCATTGAAAAGTCTTAGATGAAGAATCACGCAAGAAACCTTTGTAGTATTTTTTTCTAATTACAAAAATAAGATTTCTTTACAGTTTTACATGTATTCAGTTACTTGGAATTTGAGGTTAGGCAGTTGCAACACCGAAATATGTGGCGGGAATATTTAGCCCGTACTGCATGTACTATCATGAATCAATTTACACTAAGCCATTACCGGGTAAGCAATAACTGTCTAGTTTTGAATTTAGCCTTAACTAAGACCACTCCACTATACCAATCTCAAATCAAAGTTTGCTGTTGCATTTATAACGTAATTTTTGAATGTATTCATTTTTTATTTAGTTTTTGGTTTTTGAATAGAGATCATTAGTGATGTTTTAACGATTGAACGTTATTTGGAATAATGTTTAATTGATCCGAAAAATACATGAAGTTGAACGGTTGAACTAGTGGGAATGAGCTGATTAAAAAAATGATTACTTGTAAATTTTTCACCAGTGCAACCTCGAACCTTTATTAATTGGTATGTTTTATCTTGAATCTGGCCAATATTTCTCCTGGCGATGTGGCTGAAGGTTGAGCATGTTTGCCTAGAAAATGCCTACTTAATGTTGACTAGAAGAGGCCCAAGTTATAATGATTGGAGAACACATCCGCTGGGAGAGAATTAAATCCTGAGATCCGGTAGTGTTTGCAACGGATATTTTTTATAAACAAGATGTTGGCTTAATTCTGAAAAGGTATTTTAATAATTGCAAGCTAGTAAATACATTATGTACGCAGTCTATACTAAAATAACAAACAGAACACCCTAGTTTTTTTTGTATGTTTGTAACTTTAAAACTGCTGGACCGATTTCAAAAATTCTTTCACCATTGCAATAATACAATATCCTCAAAACATAAAAGCAATATTTTTATACGAAAGTTAAATCCCAGCCGTGTGAAGCCGGGACGAGCTGCTAGTATATACCAAAAAAACTTTTCGCTTAATTGTAGCGTTAGCATCCAACTGTGATTCCTTAAGAGAATTTTAATTGGATTAAATCAGGTGCGCGGGTGGGGACGAGAAATCACAGTTTGTCAGCTTTTACAGGTCGTATGATTGGATCGGCGCATGTTGTATAATCCGGATCATATGTTTTGTTGGGAATAACCCGATAGACACCAAAAGTTAAAGCCCTATTTCATCAGAAACTCAAACTTCCTCGCTGTCAGTGCTATACCTCATAGTAATCTTTAGTACAATCTTAATGGGATTCGATCCCGGATTTAATTAGGCCTGTTAACTGAATTTTGCTTCAGGAATCGTTATGATTAACAATATATACATATAAATAAATTTGTACATTCAGATTCGTTTGAACTATATCTCTGTGAATTTATGTTCTGAAGTTTTAAAATGGTAAGATTACCTTCTTGGGTCGAAGTTCCTTTAGTCGGCTTACAGTAGGATTCGAAAAGTTGAAATCGAAGAGCGCTTCGATACCAACCGTATCCGAATTTAAAAAATTATTTAAGAAGAAGCTGAGAAAAGTACGTTAATAATAGTTTATTAAGAACTTAAACTAAAAAAATTGCATTAACAAATAAATATTACACGTTATTAAATATCAAATCTGTATGAAATTTATATAAACAAGGCGTGTAAGCATCACTTTTGTGATCACCGCCGATTGCACCACCAAGGCGTTTTGAGGACCTCGGTGGCGCAGTAGTGTAAACGGCCGTGGTGTAAACTGCTACGCTAGAGGTTCCGGGTTCGAATCCCGGCGGGGATTGTGTTATTTGCGAGACTCATTGTTTCACTTACCGGTCTTGGATGTTGTATTCTTATCTATCATATCCTTGTTTAGTTCCTGTGACAAAAGTTCTTACGTGCCTTGCTGCAGGGCTGAGTCAATGTGTGTGTCGTGATATGGTAAAAATTATACCTATCGTGCCGGTAATTACACTGGCTCTCCAATCCTTCGAACCGAAACACAGCGAACTGCTTCACGGCATAAATAGAACCTGTGGATTTTGCTCATTCCTACTAAATTCCAACTGAATAGTTCAACTTTACTACTCAGTAGTTCAACTAATAACAAACCTTTTGAGAGTTGAACTAATGGGACTTACAGTTGCTCTAGTTCAACTGTTGAATTACTTAGTTGAGCAAGTGGGAATGAACCGTGGATTTCGTAAAAAATAGAAAAAAAAATAAGGATGGGAGTTTACCGGGTTGTTTGACCGTATAAACTAGTTTCGTGTACTAGTGTTATTGGGCTTCAGTGCTTACAGAAGCACTCAAAAGCTCTATCGTTGTCCATCAAAGCTTAGGGCTGTACCTAGTTGGTTTAACGACCTACACCTCTAATAGAAAACCTGTAGGGTTGCCAAAAGACAATTTTATACCAACAAGTTCCAGTACAAACTCAAACCAAGATTTTTAAATTACTGATCAAATTACTTTTTACTATTTATATTCCGAAGAGAAACAGTGTTTAAATAACAATCAGAGATTAAAACACACTACGCGAAATTGTATAGTTACTTCGTTTCTAAATTACTTTTTCATAATACAAAGAATGATAAATGAAACAATTGCCAGTAAATAATTCAAACAGAGCTTTTAGGTATCAACGCGAAAACATATTGGGTCTTTATGAGAAAATCAAAGCTACTATAATTACCTTTTAGTAATTAATTAACATTGAAGAGGCAACCCTAGAGGCACAGGGAGTTAATTCTCTTATCTCTGTTCCCCGTGCCTATAGCTTAAACCTTTCTCATAGGGTTAGCACAACACTATCCGTGATGACTTGTTTTGATGCAACCCTTATTTGTTTTAGGGTTCACGTACTAAGGGCTTTGTATATCGGAAATTGCTAGCAGGCTATTGTATAAAGTGATAATTTATATAATATTGTATCAATATTTGTATAGAGTATTAATTTGTAACGCTTTTGATAGATAACTTGTAAAATGTGTATTGTATTCAATTCATGTTTCTTCATCTCCTTCATGGAATATTAAATTCACTTTGACAAAAAAAAATCCCAGATGATTATATTTGTTGGCGAAAAACATTATTCGATTAAATTTCCGTAGAAAAAAAAGCCTTTTTTTGGTATTAAGTATATTTTTTTTAAATGTTTTTAGTGTATTCGTCCGCCTGCTAAGTTCTTGTAGTTCCATTGTTTGACCGATCAGAATGTAGTTTTGACATACAAAAAGACGCCATTAAGTATGTCAAAACTCCATTTACAAAGAGTGGTTATTTTACATGTAATAAAGATTTTTAATTACAAATTCAATTTTATCCGTATGTGAATAGCTGAAAGTAGAGAATTTGTTTTAATTTCCAGTTTACAATGAATGCCGAACGAAACCTTTCAATTTATAATAGTGCAATGCAATATCCAAATATTAAATGAATATCATAATAATAATGAGTGTTTCATGAAATGAATGATTTTATCAGTGTATGATATAAAACAAACTAAACTAAAAATGATTGTAAATCATTTGCGGAATTTGCACAGATAGGTAATTATTGTAATTAATAACTGACTGTATCATGTCGGAGGGGGGGGGGGGTGACTGTATAAATCTGACGTTTAGGAGGTTCTTGACCTCGCTAATGCTAATTTTAACAAACCAAGGGCTATTGGCCCATTTATCTCGGATGATTTGCTTGATGTGTGAGCTTAGCCCCCCTCCCATCTGGATCCACAAGCATCAGTAAAATATTTTTTAAAGACCACAAATAAATCGAACTGTCGCAGGTTTATGCCCTCAGTGTTTCATATGGACTATATGTAGCTGTGACGTAATTACCTTAGTTCGGACCAGTGTATTCAAAAAGCTCCCTTTTGCGATTCCACCGTGTGTGGTGCGAACCACTCTTGTTGTTGGCGAAGCCCCCATGTCTTTTATGTTGTAGGTACAACAGGAAAATACAGCTAAAGAAATTATTTAATTTTACATCTACCTACATAAATTTCAATTGCAATACCGATCCTTATGATGTACGACATAAGAACGGGACATACGCCAAATAAGAAAGGTTGATGTGTGTTCGTAAGCACACTATGTTCCACGTAGTCTTGTGTTTGGTTGGTAAAAATTCTTATCCTATTTTTTTTGTTTAAATATGTGGTTGACCCCTGCATAAGTAATATTTTGTGTGGCTTAAGCAAGCTATGATAAATAGGTATACCTATACTTTTTGTCTAGACCTTTAGATGAATTCTCTATACGAGTATTCCTTCTCGACGCCAAAATGAAGCGAATTTGAATAATTTATGATCGAATAGAAATAATAAAAAGCCGGCTTTGCGGTTCTTGTTATTATATAATAATTTATTTATTTATTTTATTTTTATTAAACAATATCACAGTTTAACAGGTAACCTAAAACACTATGATACTTAAATCTAATACATTTATTGTTACGAGTATAATTGTAATTAAACACATATGCTTGAGGGCCTCACAATATCTCTTGCACTCGACATATACATTCGTCCATCGCCATGCAAACACATCGCACTCCGGTACCGATGTCAGAAACGGATTCAGCAGGGTCAGTCCTCGAACCAGAGGTGACTTTCTCCGTGACATAGTCCGTGACGCAGGGACCGCCCTCAATTCATATCTACGATAATAGTAATAAGCAAAATAATAATTAGTTAAAATGGGCTTGTGATACAAAAAAATTTACTGTTTCTTTAACTGGCTCATTAAAACCGTTATTTCTTTGTTCCCATTACAATTGGTCTATACGTTTTGGATTTGGCGCTACGATGTCATACACGGATAGATAGTGTGTTTATGAACGTTGGGACAAGGGTATCTACCACGCATTAAACTTTCTATAGCCGTTAGCAACAGTAGTTACAAAGTGTGAATCTGTGCTAAGAGTCTCTCCCGGATAGCAGACGAAGTCCCTGTAGTAATCTATTGTACGAGTTTTCGTGTAGAAAAGTAATCCGTAGTCAAATTTCATACAAATACGTCCACACATTCATGCCTATCGAGTTCGTCAATCAGTGTGTTTACCATGAGTTCGTATAGTTTTTCGACACGTCTTGTAACATAGATAACTACAGTGATTTGTATGAGCGTTCTTAATTCCTCAACAATCCTTCAGAGGAGCTTTACAATCAAATGTAAACACGTAAGGCTGGAGCACACCAAATTCCGTTGCGGCACGTGTGAGTGTGTTGAGGAGTTGTATTGTATGATAGCATCGTGGTTTTTGTCTATATCGTATGATCAAACTGAACGTCTGTTAAAGTCACAGAATTTGAATAAACATAAACATTAGTTAAAAACTATAAAGTAAATGTAAATATACTTAAATAATTAGATTACAATTAATATTATTAAAGTATCTTTATATTTTATTAAAGTCTATAAATAGATATGTGCATTTATTTACGTGTTTATATATTAAAAAACCTGAATAAATTACTATATATTAATAATAACCACATCACGACACACACATTGACTCAGTCCTGCACTAAGTATCGTAAGAACTTGTATCGCAGGTGCTTCCACACCCTTGCAGTACGCATAATAAAGGAACTATCGAAGCGTTTAGTCCGGATGGTCGGAATACCTACCACAAAAGGATGCAGCTTCAGCCTACGTCTAGTATTCCGATTATAAAAGGGGGCCGGTGGAATTAAATTGTGCAAATCCTGCGCACACTCTCCGAAATATATCCTATAACATACCTTTGTAAATGTTACTCACACAAATAGGCATATACATCAGTTTTTGTTTATAATATGTGTTATTTCCTATGTTTGTGTAATGTACTTGCTGTACACGCCCCTAAATAAATAAAATACTAAAACCTGCAACAGCCGCAACCTACATGATTATTATAAGAATGTCATTATGTTGTTCCTCGGTGGCGCAGTGGTGTAAACAGCCAATTGCTACGCTAGAGGTTCCGGGTTCGAATCCCGGCGGGGGCGGGACTTTGTGTTATTTGCAAGACGCATTGTTTCGCTTACCGGTCTTGGATGTTGTATTTTTATTTATTTAGTGCATACCATATTAGCACCTGCGATACAAGTTCTTACGATACTTAGTGCAGGGCTGAGTCAATGTGTGTGTCGTGATGTGGTTATTTATTTATTTATTGAGATATAACTAAAAGTAAAATCCCTTAACGTTTTATGGGTAAAATACATTTTAAATTTAAGATTGTGAAAGACAGACAAGAATAAGTATTTTATGTGACTATTTCTTTTTACTTGATGAGAGACTGCACTTTTATTTAATTATATTTTACTTTTACAACCACACACTCTAAACCTGTGGTCCAATGTATAGTGTCTAGAGTAGTCTAGACAATATTATTGGCTGTTTAGATTCTAGTCATCTCTTGTGTTTGTTACAACTCGAGTGTCAACAAGGCTTCTAGACACTTCCTATTTATTTTATTGCAGGGGTGAAACTACAATAAAAAATTCATGTAAGTAACACAAACTAAACAAAACAACAAAATTGTATAGCTTTCAAAGATGCTTCGTTCAATGAACGCTCAGCCTGTGGAGTGAACTCTTACATATAGTTTTTCTTAGTCACTATAGCGTGGGGTTCTTTGACAAAGGTGTTGAAATTTTTTGCAAGCGTTCATAGGCATATGGTAACTGCTTACTGGTTACCATTAGGTGGGCTTCTTTGTCTTGTGGTACCATTAACATGCTGTTTCATACTGGGTCTTTCTTTTGATTTAATTCGCTGTGTACTTACTACCTCCTATTTCTCCTGATTAAGTTTGTTGCGAATCCCAAGATAGCCGGTAGATTTTCCGGGCACAAAACCTGTGCTTTATTGCACACATAGGACGCTGCTGTTGATCCTGGTTAACAGGAGTTGCAGTGGTGGCAAAGACTGGCGGGTGTGTCCAAATTTAAAAGTTGAAATGCCTTTTTAAAATATTCTTATTAAATAAATTCGAGTTTGGTTCGTAACTAGCGTATGCTCGCGACCTCGTCTGTGTGGCACCCGTATTTTTAAAACACCGCCAGTCACTCAATTTTATAGCGTTCTAGGCGTAAAAATACAAAAACAGATTGGATATATATGGAGGTTTTGTGATCTAATCTCATAGATTATGGTTTACAAGCAGCGGTTGTTTTCCAAATTAAGTTGAAAAGTCGAGATTCCTAACATCCGCTGATAACAGCTGATTACTGATAGGCGTTTGTTGTGTAATGGATAAAAACATGTTCAGTACTATCGCATGCTTAATGCTTCTATGCCGCATATGATTACAAGTGCTATGTCAATACTTAGGTTTTACGACCTAATAACGATTCAAAATCTAAAAAGTTTAGTTTGAAGAGTGTCCATTTGTAATAATATTATAACTAAGTTGGAGATCACATTTCATAAAATATTTCCCAACCAATATAATTAGAATGAAATTTCGTATGGAAGTAAACTACATTTAGTTTAAAAATACTGTTAAAGTCTTAAGGTCAACTGTACAACTTAACCTAAAAGTCAACCTCAACCCTCACCTACAAGACGAACCTCCTTGGTCGAAAGAGGATTTATTATAAGCATAAAATATTAAGAACAGATTAACTCCTTTTTCTTTTGTTATCCCTTTGATACACTGTCGAGGCTCCATATTTTTCTAAAGAACTCTTTTTCGTAATTCCACGGTGTTTGTGCAATTTGTCGGCGACCGTACTTCGTGGAAAACTGTCGGCTTATCTAGATTAAAAGCAACCAACTTTGACGAGAGAGTAGCAAGACTAGTCAACTAGACTCAGTGCTGTAGTCTGGGACATCGCTTCTCAAAGTTTCTGGTGTCACAAGATATGATAATTATGATGTAAAAGTTAAGAAAAATATTGCAACATCATTAAAAATCCCCCGATTTTGTGAAATTGTAACTCTTAGGGTTTGTTTCACAATGTCTAATAGGCTACTCGCCACTTATCTGACGTAAAATATCACTTTACTTTACTTTTTGTCAGATAAGTGGCGAGTAGCTTATTTAGTAACTTACTTGGACAATGTGAAACTAACTCTTAATATGATAAAAGTTATGATTGTCGACCTGGCATGAAGACGAATCATTTCTCGCTGGGGCATTATATTTTTTCATTAATATCCAACGAAAGAATAGTTTTGGGGTCCCATATAAATCTTTTTGACTCTAAACGAGACATCAAGTTTAAACTTTGAGAAGCGATGGTTTGTGAGATGATAAAACTATTATTACTTGCAGACGCATAAAACTTGGCTGCAAGATCCGAACCTACCTTTGTAGTTTTAGAAAAAGCCGGCGCTTTTCAGGGTTCCCTGGCTTATAGTAAAACGGGCTCCTTATAAAACTTTGAACTGCTTTTGTTAGTAACATTGGAAGTGGTTTAAAATTAACGAGTTTATTTGAGATATTTTGCTTAAATTACAAAACCCGCTGCTAAAAACGACAGGAAAATAAATCGTGGACAATTCCTAGTCAAAAATAGATTATCAACATTGGAGTAAATAAGCATTTTTTAATTAAAAACTTAATGATGTATAAAGTCAATATTAATTCGAAATAAGGTTTCCTTGACATCAGTTTCGTGTTATTAAACATGAAACAAATAAAAAAAAATTGTATGATTATATATTGATGTAAGTTACACCAAACATTTCATTGAGTATTTGTAGTATTGGTTACGTGAGTACTATTAGTGATACTCGTGGAGTCGATATTAATGACAAAAGCACATTTATAAGAAGATAAAAATAGAATCTGAGGACATCTTTTAACTAATACTTACTAAATTAACGCAATTTGTTAATTGCACTTAAATCCATGGTATAACTTCGATTGCATCAGACAATTAGTAAGTAGTGGTTGTAAACAAAATTTTCATACAAATCTTGGAAATACACTCAAATATTTATACAGCGTTAAATTCAACCAGCATGTTGAAGTATTTCAAATATTTGGTCAAAGCAGTCGGACTAAAGCTGGGTTAGAACCCAGTTGAATGATTCGTGAATATCTCGAGGATTTTTCTTAGAAAATTCTTTTCCTCCTCCTTTTCGTGTTGGGAATTGCCAGTGAAATACACGTTTTTGATCGGATAGTTCATGCTTTGAAGAAAAATACATACCTAAATGTATAAAATCTGACCGTATGTATAGCAATTATTAAACATTTAACGTAATAGGAAGGACCAAATCAATACGACATAAAATTTTTTTTCTAATTTATTTACTCCTAAATATGTGTCTCCTGTTTCACAACGTTTTAATATGCACTCATCATATGCAATGTATTTAGTCATAGATTAATGATTGGTCTGTACGAGCAATCATTAATTTATGCATTCTCTGTAGTTACAAATGAAAATAGAAAACCGTTTCTCGTTAGCTCCTATAATGAATCTGTCAATCTACTTTCAGTCGCTTACATTAGGGCTCGCTCACACTAAACACTCACTAATGACACCGCGCAGCCACTACCTGCAGGCGAAGTATGGGGTGTCAGCTCAATCAGTTAAAAAAGGAATATCCCAAACTGTAATTTTATATTCATGTAAGTTCATGATCAATTTTATATTGAATTTTTGCCGTAATTGATCGTGATTGAAACTGTTGTTTTATTATAGAGACAGCAAACAATGCGATTAAATTCCCCAAAAATGTAAAATAGTAATAATAATATCGTTACAGTGTTTTCCGTTTCTTACTACCTCTTATTTCCCAAGATAGGGTGTCCGGGCACAGCCTGTGCTTCATTGCACATTTACATTATTTGTTGTTTTTTTCGATCGAAGGACGCCATTATTTATCCTGGCGAAAAGGAATTGCAGTGGTCGGACAGAGTGGCGGGTGTGTGTTTTAAGAGATACATACTATGGAGGTTTTAGCTGGATTTTACCCTGATTAGCTTTACAAAGCGTTGATAAGTTTTGTTATTCATCGCTTTACACTAAACTTTTTACTTCTGATAGTTAAAACTCAATTTTAATTGGAATAGTGTGCGAAATTCCAAGTTGATTAATGATTGGATTCTTCTTTTGTTTTCAATCGAAGTCACTTTATCCCTCCAAGTGTTAAGGACGCCCTTGTTAACTTCATTTTAATTACTGGAAAAAGTTCTTACAAACAAAACATAGTGTCGTTTGAATTTTTAAATATAAAGATTCAATTCAAACTTGTTTCTAATTGAATGAAAGCGATATATTCCAAGCGTGCTGTTTTTAAGTTATAGCTTGGACCTCTTTAAGTTGAGGATATCATGTGACGTAAGAAATAATAATTTTAAGTCAAGATGTTTTTAATTGATTAGACTTAAAACAAGCACATTCAAATCATGTTTTTAACTACCACCGGCAAGAAAACTACGTAGTTGCTATTTTCAAGAGTAATTCAGAACAAGATTTTTCTCTTTCATTTTTTTAAATATAATAAAAATTCTAGTTTTCTTATTTTCTGTATATATTTAGATTTAATCAGTTTTTCGAATATTTGTTATAATTTTTACATTGTCGTTGAACATCAGGCGAGATTTATGACAAATAGTTTTAGCCTTTTGTATATGCCTCGTTGTTATAACTTATTCAATGAGTTGCGGGCTTTGAGATGGACTATAGACCTATGTGCACACGTCCGTGCAGTGGACGGAAACGGGTTGATGATAAAAATCAACGATATTTTGCGAACAGCTTATCTTAGGTAAATTAGGCTAACTTAGTAAGTAAACTAGAAAGGCTTGTTAACTAAAAACGATCTGAAAGAGAAGCCTGTTTTTTTTTTCTTATAAACGGTTATCAACGGCAAGCAACAACTCAAAGATTTGTTTGCGAGTGAAGACAAAGACTGCCTCGACGAAGTTTAGTGAAGGTGGCGAAGCTGTTGTGAGCCTTTATAAGAACTTTCCTCTCATAATTAAAAATGTTTTCTAATTACGTGTTCACCTTTAACAAAGATTACGTAGAGACTCCACTTTTGTAGGAGTTATTTCCCTAGCTATATAATTTTATCGTTATGTTTAAAATCCACGTGCCCGTGTTCGAACACACAGCATCACAACAACGACACTGTTTAGTCTTTGTACCGTTCTTAAGTAGTTGACGTTGCACTTGTTATTGATGTGTGGCCGTGTGTACACGGTAATGGTGGACATCGATTTTGGCAATGTGTATTCAAGTGACCGGTGTCGGCTATCAGCAACCAGATACCGTCATATTTTCATATAAATCGGACACGACAAGTAGCCGCGGTGATAGGTCCGGTTGCCGCCACCGGACACCGCAACTATATTTCCCGGTGGGTGTCCAGAAGCGGCAGTTAAAAGTTGCTTGCGTCCGACACCGGGCACACGTATGCGCGGCGCCTTATTACCTATTGTTAAAGTCTGTTTCAAATTTATTATTTATATATTAAAAAACTTTTTTTTGTTTATTTATGTTTTACGCTATAGGTTCCGGCTTCGAATCCCGGCGGGGGCGGAACTTTGTGTTATTTGCAAGACACATTGTTTCGGTTACTGGTCTTTCATGTTCTATTCTTATCAATGTAGTTTATACCATAT
Source organism: Choreutis nemorana (assembly GCA_949316135.1). NCBI lineage: Eukaryota > Metazoa > Arthropoda > Insecta > Lepidoptera > Choreutidae > Choreutis > Choreutis nemorana. The sequence goes on along the minus strand of OX438620.1, from coordinate 4,145,871 downwards.
AGTTGTTTAGTTCCTGTGATACAAGTTCTTACGATACTTACTGCGCGGCTGAGTTAATGTGTGTGTCGTGAATTGGTATAAAATTATTATAACATTTCTTTAATCCTACTCTATGATCCTTATTTATTCACCAGATTACATTAAAGCCAAATAAACAATGAATTAAGTGTTTTCTTTAGGAAGTTTTTAATAAGCATCTTTTACTTCTTCTCCTTAGAATTCGTGCTTGTTTTTTCTAAATAATATGCCTATCCTGAAAGTGTCTTCTTTTTATTGGAGTAAGAATTTTTAAGAGTTTCGAGAACTTTCAACACAAAAAATTTACTTCCTTGTTAAAAAAATATGACTCGCCTAACTTTGTACCGCCTTTAGTTATAAGCCAAATAAAGCAGCGCCACCTACAGGGTCCAATTGTGTTTTCAAACCATCCTGGAACTCATTGCAATGTATTACAAATTTCATCTAAATCGGTACAGTCGTTTAAGAGTTAGGTGCCAAATACATGTACAGAAGACCTGATTGATTACTGATTCCACACCCAGCCTCGAATTTAGAGTGCTGAATTTTTCAGGTGTTGTTCTTGACACGTGCAATAAAAAAAGATTTTTCGAAATTCAACCCGTAAGGGAAAAGGGCTTGAATGTTTGTATTCAAATTAAAACCGAGAGAAACTCAAAAAGTTTGATGACAACCTCTGTGGCGCAGTGGTGTAAACAGCCGACTGCTACGCTAAAGATTTCTGGTTAGGATCCCAGCGGGTTAGAACTTTGTGTTATTTGCAAGACGCAGTGTTTCGCTCACCGATCTTGAATGTAGTATTATTCATATCCATATATATTCTTATCTAAGTAGTTTATACCATATCGTTGCTTAGTTCCTAGTTCTTATGATACTTAGGTGCTGCAGGGGATTGTCGTGGTTCATTAAAAAAAGCTTGTTTCCAATGCGAAGAAAGCAGGCCCGTAGATAGGTGAAATTAAAATTAATCTAAATTTCTTCTTGCGTCGTGTTGTTTGCCGGAACCGACTTTAGTAGAACGAAACAAAATAAATATTTGTCAGCGGAATTCAAGTTAGAAATGTTTATTACTGGATGTTCCGGTGTATTTGTTTTGTCAGAATTGTTAGATGTTTTAGATGAAATATCGAAACTGGTAGATGATTTTAAATGGCCGTTGGTACTTTATTGTTGTTTGTAGAAATCACTTATTAAATACATTTCAAACGCTAAATAACAAATTTAGGATAAAAATGGGCAAAAGGTATTAAAAAATTGCGTAATTGAATTAAGATTAATCGTATGTGGAGATATTCTTAATTTAGTACAGGTATGATAAACATACTTATTAATACAATAATAATTCTCTGTACAACCTACAAACACTATAAATAAAATAGTATCACAAATTTCCGTAACTATTTTCGCTAATTACCGTAACTTTCACATCCTTAATTATAGATGGGAATTCAAAAGCGCTCAAAATTCACATCGCGTCGCAACACACAGCCATCTTTTGAAAGGGAATACTTTAAAGGATTTAAATATTTTTTTAATTTGCTGTAATTGCCGCACGGTGGCGCTCGTGGCACACACTTGTACCGTGTAAATCAGCCTAATTTCACATGCTGTTGGAAATTGCAAAGAGTTTCATATGAAATTCCTGAAAATCCGCGATGAAATCTCTATATTTTACTTGTTTTAAATGTATATGAATAAGCACTGAATTTTAGGTCACTTTTTGGGTTCCGTACCCAAAAGGCAAAAACGATCCTATTACTATGCCTCCGCTGTCCGTCTGTCTATCTGTTTGTCAGTGGGTTATATATCACGAACCATAATAGCAAGACTCATAAAATTTTCAGAGAATATCTATTTCTGTAACCGCTATAATATTAAATACTAAAAACTAAAAGAAATTATAAATTAAAGGGAAGAAACCTGAAACCCATGCAAGAAACCTGATATTTTCGACAATATTTCCTTTTTCTGGTTTCTTTTCCGAAATTATCTAAAAAGTACACAATGTTTAACCTTATAACATGGCACGGAACCCATCATGTGCGAGTCCGACTCACACTTGACCGGTTTTTTGAATAGATTGATATAATTTTTGCTTATAAATGGCAACCTGTTAGTAAAAGCTACCAGGTTACATGATTGAATCTTTATTTTAGATATTGCAATATTAGTATAGTTAGTTTTTATACAATGTCATAGGCGAACTGGCAGACGGTATATTTGGAAAGTGATACCGCCTTCTATTGACACGACGATACCCTTGAAGTCTTAGAGTGCCAAGAACACCGCCATGTAAAGGTAAAGGAAATGACGCTGACTTGAATCTATTCGGCAGTAGCACAAAATAAAAGAAAATATACAAAACACATAACAAAAATCGTGTAATATAAGTAAAGGCGTAATCTATCGAGAGGGGTTGGCAGAGGTGTTAAACATCGCATTTAGCATGTTTATGTTGAGTGCCAGTGTGACAGATTGCGAATCTGTCGCCACTATCTGGGCACAATAAGGAACATGGCTGCTACAACTTACGGCAATCCGAGACTCAAACTCTCGCCGGGTCAGATCAGCAATGCAAGTAACAAACTAAGCTACCACTTCCGCACGAAAATATACCTATAACAAAAATCGTAGTTCTTTTTGTTGCAGCAATCAATTTCCTTGCTGAGGGTTGTTGAATATTCTGATCGAAACCGATTTCCATAGTAAACAAGCGCTCACCGTTCTTACAATACCATAAAATCCAGTCATGCTCGCTGATTTAAACAGGTTAGCTAATCGTTTTATTCAGGGATTTTTTAGAATTTAAATTTATATTTTTCAAGATTTTTAGACTACCAGTTCACCAGTTTCTGTAACTGTAAGAGTAATTGCTAAAGTTAAGATGATACGTATCCCAATTATTATATAATTTGTTTATGAAGCATCACAGGTAAATTACTCGCAAACTTATTTAAAAATTACTACGAAAGATCCTAAAACTTTATAAATTTGTCATCCTAAAATAACTTGTATCTGAAATGTTTTTAAAGTCCAAATTACAAGAAAAGGAACGGTCGAAAGCACAGCTCCTTCTGATGAATAGACAAATGACGGTGCGTCAACAGAGAGTTTTTAGTCCCCTAACTCAAAGGATCTCCAAATGTCAACAACCCCTAGCTACTGGAACAAAAATGGGAATCCCTTTCGGAAGCCTTATTGAATTTAGTAAGAATATTAGAGGAATGCTGAGGCGAACAATTAGGCCTTACCCAAGCGTTCGAATATTGGTACAGTATAAGTAGGAGAGAAACCATTTTTCGTGTCTTTTGACCTCCCTTCAAAGTCGGGAAAACTGATTTTACCAGCAGCACGCCCATCGAGGCGGGTTAGTGACCTTTTTTTTTAGCTCTTCTACACTCTCTTTCAAATCTGACGACCTTTTTTAGGTCCATATTCTACTACTACTTCTAAATTTTAGCTCTAATATTTTATTCTATTTGTACTCTAAAAGTTGGCAAATAAGTCGCTAAATATTTAAACAAATGTCACCACTAAGTTTCTAAATTGGCATCGGTGCTTTTAGTGAGTTTCAGTTTCATCAATCCAAGGCTTCGAAACCTAGCTTAGTCATATACTTAATAATAATAACCACATCACGACACACACGTTGACTCAGTCCCACTCGCAGTAAGATTAAAGAATCTGGTGTAACAGGTACTAAGAAAATAAATTGCATAAACTAGGTAGGCAAGAACCTCCCCGACCAGAAATACTAGAATCATAAAACCCAAAGCCCATTTCCATTATTTTGGGTTATAGCATATCCATTACATATAAAGTAAAAAAGATATTTACCTCAGTTGCAAAGTGGCAGCTCTTAGCTGTTCCCTTAATAAAAGGGTATGTTATGTAAATATGGTAATCAAATCTTCCTATCCTAGTATAGAATTACCGGCCAACGTTATATAAGATTACCAAAAGAATAGAAAAAACCCAAAGCTTTAGTATAAGTACGGCCTTGATATTAAATATTCATTGTTCATGTATTCACGTTTGATTTAACACAATTTTTGCCGCATTTATTGGAACTCATTTTTTGTTACGCTTTTGCGGTATCTCACCCCCTTTGATGAAACATAGAGTTTGCGAACTGTGTGTAGATTATACGTTATTGAATAAAAAGCCTGGAGGAAATTTTCCATCAAAGTTGGATCTTTGTTTATATTGGTTGTTTAAGCAATTTTCACGCAAGATACGTTTATGAAAACGATTTTACATGTACCCAAAGGCTTGTGGTTATTATTATTACCTATGTTTATTTTTAAACTCTTAACCTAAGGTATCTTTGAAAAAAGTTTAAAGTTTAATTAAACTAAACGTTATTAATAAAGTAAATGGGCTGCATTTATGTGTAAGTTCCTCAAAAGTTTATTCTAAATATAGTTAATATACGCGTAGACTTTTTAAAAAACAAATTGTAGCTTATGTTCACACTGAAGGTGAATTCAAACTTTTGGTAAAATAAATTTTATATCGAACGAGTAGTTTCGAAAAATACCTCCAAGAATACAATAACATTACAAACCTTACCTCTGTTATTTGTAAAGAAAAACGACTGGTCGACGCTGAAAATTTGAAAAAAATGTCTAACTGAAAAAATAACACAACGTGTTATTGGAACAATAAACAGAAAACCCGTAAAAAGCTCTCTTCCATCCAATTATTTCGCTTAGAAAAGTTTTTTTTCGAATAATCGAAATCTTTTTAAAGCATACGGCCGACGAGAATTTCCCTTTTCAATAAAACGGCTTAAATTATGGTTTTGTAAGGAAGCTCTTCAACAATCGAGAAAATTATGAGTTAAGATAAAAATTGGGATAGGAACACTTGATGCTTTGATTTTTTTTGGAATTCACGTTTTAGCCTTTCTTCCGAGTAATCACTAGATGTTTACAATAGACATGGATCTTAAATTTTCGGTATGACATTAAATTTTTGTCATGCTTCATATTTGATTAAATTTTCTTGGTTTAGATGGGCCAGGTTTGGTTTTTCATTGTTTGACAATTTAACTGATAATTATTTTGAACTGCCCATATCTTTAACATCTGACTTTTTATTCGAATTATTCAAAAGAAAATGTTCTTATTTAGGTAATAACAATTGAAATGCTAACATACAATCCTATATATACTAGTGAAACAGTAACTAGTGCACAACAGGTTATTTCATCTCTTTTTTAATTTAACCCCTAGATTAGTACCCGCCTAATATTTAAAGTTTAATAGCTAAGTTTAAGTTTAATCTTTTAAATAAGGTCGATGGTGTTTTCAATCATTCACAAACGAAATTTCCAATACTGTCTTAAACCTAACCTAACCCCTGTTCTGAAATGTATCCCTAATCATCCTTTTGAGTGTGGAAACTAAAGTTATAATTTAAAACCATAACTTCATTCAACAGCCGACCCCCCAACTCTCAGAACATTATAGAAAGCATTAATCCTAACCTCAAAATTATAACTTTCCCCCGCTTTTAAAACAGAAAGTTAAATTGATATAACCTGATTTAATTAAGACTGATATCAGACAATTAAGTTGTCAGAAGTTTAACAAGGGGTAACCAATGGATACGGTATTAGGAATAATGAGATCCACTGTTTGTTGATTGAGATTCGACGAAGTCTCTAAAAATATATCATAAATTGTCGATCTTTCTGGTCCATAATAAATCGATTACTATACTTATTTATATAAAAATAACTTTTAGGTGTAATGAGAAATTCGCATTCGCATTTTGTCTGCTAAGTTCGTTTGTCCATAAAATTTTGTATTAAGTTTAACATAAGACGTGGGAAGTTATTGAATAAATACGATTACTGATATATCGGATAGTAGTAGCGTTCGGGAACCTTCGCGAAAACCGAGAAATCACGAAGTCGTAATGTTTCTCACTACTTAGTTTAATCTAGAGTTTAATCTTTCATTCATTTCATCGCATTTTGGTTAAAAAAAACTTTGATAAACTAGAATTTATTAAGTCTATGCGTGTTCCTCGACCGTTCAAGTCGAAGCATTTTAGGTGAGATTTAGACAAATTCTTATATTACATAATTTGTGCCTATCTCGATATTGTGTTCTTTGTATCATCATCATCAATCCGTTTCCGTCCACTGCTGGCTCCCACAAGGTACGCCACTAAGCCCGGTTTTTGTTAGAGTTTCTTTGTATAAGCCAAATGTATTATTTTCTTTCCTTCCATCTTGATTTTTCCTGATTGATTAATCATTGTTCAGAAGGACAGTTAGAAAAGGGAGGGACACATTAATAATGTCTTCGTCTCTGTGTGTCACTAACACTTGCTGGCCTTAAGTGCTTAAGGGCTCTAGTACTGAAGAAGTAGCACCACCAATAAATCAAAAGTATTATTTTTGCACCATGAATAATTTAAATATGTAGTTAAAAGTTTTAACGTACTATAATGTAGGTACTTTAGGGAATATTTTCTTTTCTTCAACATATTGAAAGTGGAAAATTATGAACAAATTAAACTATCTGTTACCTAGACACAAGTAGCGTGATCCGGTTTGGCCTAGGACAAACTAGTTTGCCCTGAATCAAATTCGTAACACTAAAGAAAGCAAAATAAATTATAATAACAATGTTTGTGTATTTAATTTATGTATATGTATGTGTGTGTTGTCTTTTGTGTAGTTTTTTAATACAATATCATTGGTTAGCACCTGCGACACAAGATTCTTCAAGATTCTTCAATCTTACTGTACTTACTTCAATCTTAAGTCAAAGTGTGTCGTGATGTGGTTTTTATTATTTCTTTAAGACACAATAATAAAAAATTGAAGTGTCATGTAAACGGAAAAACACGGGCAGACATACAAACACACGTAATTTGAGATAGGTAAAACTAAAACTTTGTGTCTGATGCAAACAGGCAGGTTCTGACTCAGGATAATAATATGCACCATTTAATATATTCAAGTTCTATTTTGAGCATCCGGACTTAGCATTTAAAACCATTTGAAATCTCCTAATGATAAACTTCGTGACAATATATAATCATTCCAATTAAGTACGTTTCGGGTAAAAATAATATTAACCTTAGTGCGTAGAACTGTTCGAGATAACGAACTCGCGAATCCTATAATGGGAAGACTTTAATTTGAGTCAAAACTGTTAATAAGATAAGTAGGGGTTTTTATGCAAAACATTTTAAAGCCTCATTGAAAAAAAAAAACAAAGAAGAAGAAGAAAGAAAGAAATGAAAAAAAAATGAGTTCAAGAATAAAGTCGACAGTTCATATATGGATTTTTGGATTTCTTAAAGAAAGTTTTTTTTTTTACCAAGGACATTATTTTGGTAAATTCGAAGGTAAATTTAACAGCCTCGAGTGCCATGAGCTTATCTTCACAGAAACCCGCATAACCTAAGAGATTTGTAGTAGTAGTCGTTTTACGTAATTTTGAACGGTTCGTTCTATTGTATGTAGTTTTCAGTTTATCCGATATTCTAGTGTCTAAAACATAATGTAGGTACATATATGTTTAAAGAACTACAATGGGTCAAGTTTTTCATGTTTTTGTATTGTTTGCCTAAAATAGTGAAATAATAAAACGCTGCGCAAAACGTGTGTCCTGTGTCGGATACGAGCCACTTTTTATTGCCGACACCATAGAAAAACGTAGTTGCCGAGTCCGGTAGCGGCAACCGGAGCAGTCACCGGTTGCGACTTTCGGTCACTGGTGACCCATTTATTTAAAAATGTTATATTCACTGGTGACTGGTGTCCGACACAAGACACACATTTGCGCAGCGCCTAAGCACAAAATAAGAAGAGAATTTATTCGCTGCGCTTGTGTCTATTCAAGCCATTAAGAAAATGATAACATTTCTCGATTTGGAATAATATACAATTGACGACAATTCTGATACTAACATGCAAAGATATTAATATTACACAAATAACTTGACTTTTTAACTATCTATCTAAAAATCAGTGAAAAACGTGATCGCTACGATAGATTTCTGGAATATTCCGTTTGAAACTCCGAATTTCCTTTGTAATTTCGAATCCTTCTCGAAAATTCTGTAACAGCATCGCCCTTTGAAACTGACGTTTTGTAGTGTCACATTCAGAACGGGTTAGTGAGTTTCAGGTAATTGTGTGTTCGATATTAAATTATAGCTGGGCGTATTATTGCCGCTAGCGACTACAGTAACATATGAATTTGTATCTTTGCCTGTAATAGACGAAAGGATTTAAAAGGAAAGGAAAGGAAATGGATTTAAGATAACTTTATTAATCTATTACCAGACTCAGAGAAAACTTTGTGTTTGTGGTGTATCTACGTGTGAGATCTATTTCTGCTGTGAAGCAGTCGCTGTGTTTCGGATTGCAGTGTTCGAGAGTATGTTTAATTACTAGCATAGGGGTAAAAATATTTTACTTTTACACAGGCAACGCATTGGCGATGCTTTTGGCGTTCTAGAACATTGATTGTCGTGTCAACCAGGCGTTTACCTCTACTTCGAGTTACCAGTTGTAAATCAAGCTTTACTGAGGGTTTAAAGCGGTAACGAGTGGTAGGTATAGATTTGAGCCGAAACAAGAATTCCGGCGTTCTGTTCCAAATTCTTTTATTCTACTGAGAGGAAACTCTCGATTGGCTAGCCTACCAAACATAGGCTTGTTTTCAAATAACTTTTTCAACAGTTTTAGAGGTTAAAAAAACAACGTTGATAAAACCTTTTTAATGCATAAAATTGAATAATTTTTCATTTAATATGGACACAACATAGTGAGATATGAAATTACTATTAATAAAAAAATATTAAAGCTGTGATTATTGTAAGTTTAAAAGTTTATTAAAATTATTTTGATTGTTTTTCTGATAATGTGCACTTAAAATACTGTTCTTGTTTTGTTAATTTGTTTATTGGTTTTGTACCCATATTATTTTTTGCCTCCTATTGCGAATCTAGTTTGTCTAAATTAAAAAATGTTACTAACCAATGCACTTATAGGTGTGTGCGGGATTTAAATCATACATTTCATTTATCGTAAGATATTTGTATGTTGTACAAATTGGTTTTTGTCATGTTAGGTACATCGAAAAACCTTGATCTGTCGGTGACAAGTACCTACTTATAATATCGTGATTCCGTCATTACTGCGTATTAATGTGTTAATTGATGGTTTCGTACTCAGACAATATGTTAGGCCAAATATATTGGGTCGGTCACGATTTTGGCACAATGATTCATATTTTTAGTACGTCAAGAATAGTCTATGAAGATTTCTAATGGCCGTAAGTACGAAGTTGTAGAACTGTAGTGAAGTTATTGTTTAGCAGTAACATTGGATCGCTGACAGCTACATAGTGACGCGTTTGGGTGATCACGCCGATTCTCTTACATAAACACTTATGTTTAATTACTCACTATGTTTAATTATTGACGACCTCGGTGGCGCAGAGGTGTGAACATTCGATTGCTATGCTGGAGGTTCCGGGTTCGAATCCTGATGGAGGCGAAACTTTGTGTTATTTGCAAGACGCATTGTTTCGCTTACCGGCCTTGGATGTAGTATTCTTATGTATGTAGTTTATACCATATCGTTGCTTGGTTCCTGTGATACAAGTTCTTACGATACTTACTGCAGGGCTGAGTCAATGTGTGTGTCGTGATGCGGTTATTATTATTACTAAGAAGATTATTTCATACTTTTATAACAGAATGAATTTTATTTAAATCCTCCAACACTACCTTTTACCACAGTTCCAGTGGCAATAAACGGTTTACGGCAAGAGTGAATAGGCTTCTCCTGGCTTGTTCCACCTTAGACTTCATTGCCGCTTACGTCAGGCGGGATTTAGGTCAAATACTTTCCTAGTTGTAAATACTACCTGTTTTAAAAATTTACAACATGAACATGAATTTTAACTGTGGTATTCATGTTATAATGTTATAATTATTATTAAGAATAAATATTGAATTATCTGTTGAAAGCAAACGTGTGTGACTTTTATTATTATTCATGTTTAATATTGTCTCTTTTTTTCACAGATAAGCGATGCGGTAAGCAGTTTGAGTGATTGGAGAAAATAAGGTAAGATTTGTTTTATTAACACGAAATAATCTAGCAGTCACAACCCATAACTAAAACCATAGATTAATGATTGGTCGTCGCGGTGCTCCTATATCAATAATTAATCCATGGTAAAACATTCATAAAAATTGTTTATGCCAAACTGATCTGGACCCCTTGACTGATCGATTTTAACTTTTAAAAAATTCCCGCAAAATTGAAGTTAAAAAGTTGGTCTTGTCCTCGTCAGTCGTTCTCCACCAAATACGCTGTTCTCCCTTAACATCAGAAGCTTTTATACAAAATCTAACTATCCTGCTGCACATAAGATATTTTACGCATTTACGCCCTTCTACGTTTGATTGAAATAAAACGCCTGCCCACTGCAAAAGAAAACATCACAAAACTGATACCATTTCAACCCCGACCATCCATTAAGTCTATCGCTCAACAGACGTGAATAGTTCTTTTCATCTCAGGAAAAAAGAATAAGACATATCAAAAGAATGGACGTTTATAAGTTATCAGACTGTTTAACTCGTCCAATCCGATCCGACCGCCATAAATCAAGTATAAATCTCCCTTAAGTGTGGACCCATTCGTTTTTTAACCGATCTTTTTATCCACTTCTAAGATTTCCACGATGTACTGTCGACAGATAAAGTTTTTGTAAGTTATGACCATGCTGGAAAAGATATGTTATAGAAAAACGATAGATACCTATAATGGTTTTATCCCCTTTTTTGCTTAAACAGCCACGTTTTGCACGCTGTTTCGAACTTATATAATATTTTTCTAGTGTTTTATTCTCTTAATCCAAGTTCTATCAGATGTGTTCTTGTACAGTGGCACCCAGGATACTCACTCACTCCTAGGTTGTCTAGAAATAAAAGGGAAATCTGAAATAAAGGGAAGGGAAGTACTTACTTAAAATTTGTCCTATTTCTTCAATTTTTTTTTGTTAGGGGTATCCAGATTAATATGGCTAAGTACGTAGCTCTCTCGATATTGGCCTACAATGGAGTGGAGTTTTTCCATTCCTTAAAAAGTATTTCGACTACATTTTAACGTACCTCATGAAATTTTTACTATGTAACCGTTTTTGTCAATTTAAATTGCCGACGGTACATTTTATCGACATTACAGGAAGCGATTCGTTCTCATAGCTCGTCGATCCCAATCATAACGTCTTCGACTTTTATGCCGATGGTACAATGTTGTATCGGTGCCCTTAATCTTGAATCAGCCATTTTCCTACAACACAACAGTGAAAATAATAAACGTTCTGAACAAACATCCTTTTAGGTAACTCCTTATCTACAACGACTATCTATCTAGGCCTTAGACATAAGACCTTTTAATAGAATGTGAAAGTTTGTGCCAATATTTGAAAGGTTGACACGATTACGCGTGGCGGTTTGTATGCAACTTGGCACCCAGGCAGACCATATCCTAAATCAAATGAAATGATTTTTATTCAAATGGACTTATAATAGGTATTTTTAAATCGTCAAAATTCTTTTTAAACTACCACCGGTTCGGACTGCCTATCTATGGGGAAGAATCCAAGAAGAAGACAAGAAACCTCCGTAGTTCGCTCTCTTCAATATCATTATAATCTTTCATTACAATCTTACTTATAGCATAAAATGTTACAAAAAATATTTATTTATTCCATCTGCCATGCAAGAGGTTTCGGGTTGGAATCAAGACGAAGGAGGAAATTTGTGTCGTCTCAATGAAAATATTAATAAGAGAATGAAGGTTGCTAATTAAATTACTAAGCTATGGTGTTGTGAAAAACCTAGCTCTTTGTATAGAGGAGTGGTATGATTAAATTTGCACCGCTAGCGTAGCAGTTGGCTATTTACACTATTGCGCCACCGATGTCGTCAACCTAGTCTACCGTCGTATTCGTCTAATGAGCTGCCATCTTGCAAAATGATATGTCTATGATATGTCAATGGATTCACAAAATTTTGCCTTTTTACGGCCTATGATGAACGATAGATAAGTGGCATGAAAAATAGCTATCAAAATATGTAGTTAGGTATTGTCGCGTGACTATAAACGTTTTTGAACGAAGGTATCGCGTCAAATGGTTGGGTAAACATAATATCGTGACATATTCCGTTTGGCTATTAGATGATTAGTGTCACAGCTACAACATAAAAGTTTACCTACTCAGGAAAAAAATTACATTTAGTAGTAACTCTGTGAGATAAATTTGGGTAGATAAAGTTTAAAATATTTTAATCGGAATAACCAATACGTCAAAATTTATAAAAATATCTCGGGAAACGCTTAAATGTACCTATTGTTTATTTTCTTTACTGAAGTCTTGGCGGGTGCAGTAGTCAACGAAAAACTTCAAACTCAAACTTCGAAAGTCTAGTAGACTGTTTAAATTGTTCTCGTGGTATTTTTCTTCATTATACTCTGGTTGATCCATATTTCATTACTTTAAGAAGACTCAGAAATAATTTTGCCTTTATTTCGACTAACAAATGAAAAGGGCTTGTTTGAGTAAATATATTGGGAGCATTGAACATGTTTCAGAGGGAGGATGCCCTTTTGCCCCCGACACGAGTAAATCCGTTCGATTAAACTTGTTGTTCTGTCAGGCGTGTGTACATGCACGATGTCTCAGTGTGCGAATCCTGTATTTCGTTCCGTAAATATGTAACGCACACTAGAACAATGTGCATGTACATGTTTATTTACAACCATAGCCGAACGGACTTCGTGAGATAGATTGAATTTAAGTGTCTGCAACAGACAGTTCATTATTTGATGAAATAGTTTTATATCAAACTGTTCTGTCTTTAAGCCAGATTTGAATCATCAGAAAGGCAAATTGGATCTTTCATATGCACTATTATTTTTTACTTAGTGTATAGGGTTTCGTATTTAAAAAGGGCCTTTGTGCAACAAAAAGAAATTGCCCGACTACGGCTGAACTAAAAGTAAATGATTTTAGCACAGATATATGTTTATCTGTCCCCAAAATCAAGTAAAAAAAAAAAATAATACAAGAAAACTGCACGCTAGGTTTGTATTTATAAAGCTCAATATTCAATACGTAAGGTAATTACAAACTTGAAGACAATGGCTCGAGACCAATTGTAATGTCAAAGACTTGTCAAAAATTAATTAATTCCCTCACTTTTACGTAAATTTATATTACTGTATTTTACTTTGAAACAGTCTATTAAACTTGGCTTAATACTCCAGTCGGCCAGATAAGCGAAAATTAATATTTTTGAACTATTGACCTCTGTGGCGCAGTGGTATAAACAGCCAACTGCTACGCTAGAGGTTTCTCAATCAAGACGCGTTGTTTCGCTTACCGGGCTTGGATGTAGTATTCTTATCTTTGTAGTTTATACCATATCGTTGCTTAGTTCCTGTGACACAAGTTCTTACGATACTTTTGCAGGGCTGAGTCAATGTGTGTGTCGTTCTGTGGTTTATTTATTTAATGTTAGCCTATTGAGAGGTGAAACTAGGTAACTAAGTATCATGGTGAAAAAAAGCTGGGGCCCTAACTAAACCGTTTAGGTTTTGTGAACTGATACATTTGCCTTTATAAACTCATACAAAACTTAAGTAATGTGTTTATTATTTTACTTGTGTACACTGAAACTCCTGGGCGAAAAGTCGCCAAAATTAATGAACAATCGCCTGGGCGACCGGCGGCCACGTGCGTATAGCATCGTCGAAACGCTTAGAAACTATAGAAAGAAACACTCGCTAAAAGTCACCAGGGAATAATCAACAGTGCGTAAAGGCTGACTGTCTATCACGGTTTACGATATAACAGACAGACGACGATTTTGGCCTTCTTTGGGTGCAGGCTTTTTGTATGAATTAGTTTTTAATAGATAGGTATTTTTTTATGAAACCGCTTTCTTACTACCTCTTATTTCTTCTGATTAAGTTCGTCGCGGGTCCCAAGATAGCCGTTAGGGTGTCCGGGCACAGAATGTGCGTCATTGCGCAGCTGCATTATTCGTTGATTATTCGATCAAAGGACGCCACTGTTGATCCTGGTGAACAAGAGTTGCAGTGGTGGGACAGAGTGGCGGGTGTGCCGCGAGGTTATTTTTATACAACATCACGGGCCATCAAGCTGACTGCTCATCTGATGGAATGTGATAAATATAATAGAATTTTATTTTTATATTTTCTGAAACAAAATTTATGTAGAATTAAATTGATTGATCTGATCGCAACTGTATAATTAATGATAAAAAAACTTTATGGTCTACGTATCAGAAGAAGCAGGATATCTATGGTAAGATGGGATTTGGAGAATAAAAGTGGCTCTGCATAATTAATTGGATTTTTCATTGAAATCTACACCATTCCTACATGTATGATGTATGATAGGTAAATACAGGTCAAATAATTTTTGAAATTGGATGAGTAGTTGACAGATAACCTCCGATCTTATATAATAAAGCTGTAGTTGTAAGGTACAATAGTTTTAAGTAGAAGAGCTATCGCTTTTCCCCAGCCTACGTTAGAAAACGTCAATAATATGTTTTTAGTTTAATCAAATTTGAAATTTCGTTAGACAAGCTGATCGTAGTCAGAACCTTTATAGTAAAAGGGCCTTATTAACCCTAAAGAAAATAGTCGCCAAACCCTTAAGACAAAGGGACCAAATTTTAGCCCTAAAATATTTCAAACACTTTCAGTGTAATTTTGATATAGTTTTGTATAAAAGCGACTTCAAAGTCCGTAGTTATTTAATTAATGCTTTAAATTTTACCATCGTTTTTCATTATGATATAGCCGTTTTGTAAATTATATTTTTGAAGCAATTACTTTCCTACTTCACAAAGTTTTAATTCGTTATACCTAATAGAAGTCAGATAATTATTATTAATATACTTACCTAATGACATCTATATCCTAATTAAAAAATATGTTGTGTTTGTAAAATAACCAATATTTCTGGATAAATATTTAAGTAAACAATTGGAAAAATACTGCTCACTATACTTGCTCGAGACGCGATTCGAGCCTAGGACCTTAGCTTGATTTGGATCGTTTCGCTACAGAGGCCGACTCCCTATCTAATATTATATCTAAATGTGAAAGTTTCGATGTTCGTTTATTTGTTGCTCAGCAACACAAAAACGGCTGAAGAGATTTGAGTGAAATTTGGTACACAGATTTAATCGCCTTGATTAACAAACACGATATTTTATGCTGAAAAAAAAGATCCGTTCCTTAGGGATAAAAAAACGAAATATACGTATTCAAAGTCGCGGGTAAAAACTCATACATAATAAAACCTTTTAAAATTATGAGATGTAGCAAAAATTTACTTATTTATGCATTTGTCACGAATATAAGTATCTCGGTTGCTAAGCAACCTTACAAAAGAGAGTCCTTATGTGAGACCGAATCAATGGCTTAATATATTAGGCAGTTACTGCCTACGTAACTAAAAGGATAAAAAAATATGTAAGAGTACATGTTTTATCTAACAAAAAATGTCCTTTACTCATTAAAAAATAAGTCATGAATGTTTTTTATTCGAATTGACAAAAATTAAGCACTTTCAAATCCTCATTTTTTCTACCACCGGTTCAAAATGCATTTTCACAGGGAAGAATCCGGCAAACAACCTCCGTAGTTGCTTTTTTCAACATTCAAAATACAATAATTTGTAATTGTCTTTTATTGCTTACAATTTAATATAACAATGCCATGACGCTATAATGTGCCTATATAAATAAATACGCTCTATGTATATCTATAAATAAAAATGTAACATTTACAAGATTTAAGTCTATCTTTTTAAATTGTATAAAAGGCGGTGTTTTGGCTTTTTACAGTGTTCTAGACTATTGTAATATACTCCAAAAAATCCCATTGAAACTTGCGATTTTGATGGGAGCTTTAACTGACTACATAGTTAATTAAATTTTAAGGTTGCTTCATGAAAAACTACGTCATCCATTCTTTCCAAGAAGTTTTATAAGTTCCTTTATGCATATAATATCCTTACTGATAAAAGCGAAAGTTTGTAAGGATGTATGGATGTTATGTTTGTTACTCTTTCACGCAAAAACGAATATATGGATTTTAATGAAACTTTACAATTTTATAACTTCTATATCAGAATATCGCATAGGTCATAATTTATACAGATATTTTGTGAATTGTTAAAAAAATAACGATAAATGTCATGTAATGAAAAATCCTATTAGAACCATTTCGACTTCAATGCGGCCGAAGTCGCTGGCAAAAGCTAGTAGACAATAAGTCTATGGTTTTCATAATCTAATGAAAAATATGCCGACATGTGTTTAAGATCATTTTTTCATAATTTTCCGCTCAATAATATCGACAACATTATTTAACAAAGCACTAAATAACCTAGATAATAAACCCATTTACACGTTTATTTCTTTAATAAAGTTAGCCAAGGCCGTCTTCAGAAATAGCTGTTACAGTTGATAGTCATCAATTTCAATCAACTTTTATGATGCTTTCATTCAATTACGATGCAATAACAATAACATATCATAAAGTTGTTCCATTTTGTTAAGGCGGGTGAGTCACGGGGTGTTACCATGGAACTATCTAGTACAGGGCTTCTCAAACATTATTTATTTTGGCATACTAACAACATAACAATAATGTTATTTTTAATTTTAGTGTGGTTTAAATGGTACAGTTTGTAGTTTTGAGTCGAAATAATAAAATACAGGTCTTGCAAGAAAAAGTAACAATAATTGGTTTTACCGTACAGCTTAGAACCAATTAGAATTTATTAGTCACCAAATTAAAAAGATAGATATATAAATAGTGTTTTATGTTAGGGTCGTTATTATCAAAATAGTTTAGGAGGATTATTAAACAAAGGTATATCACGTAGCAACTCACGCCGCACATAATTATTGTCGACTCGTTGTTGTTATCATTCTTGTCGATTTTTGGATGGCTTCACGGACCACTCCAGAGGGCACCGGTTAAATACAGACCACCGGTTGAGAACCAATGGTTGGTTGAGTCAATTGAATGAGCCCTACATTCGAGTAAATAAAAGTGGAAACAATATTAATCTTAAGGTTTTATAGGTTATTTATATTACACTGTGTTAGCTTTGCTCTTTTGAAGAATTTATAGATCTACACTACAGCGTTCCTATCTAAGCTACCCCTGTCTTTCGAGCTGAAGCTATTTTGATAGATTAGAAATACGAAAAAACGTCATTTTTGTCAATACTACTTATATAAGAAATAAAGTTTGTAATTAGTTTTAAGATGGAAATCTTTTATCGATGTTTATTAGTACTTTTTTAAATTATTAATTATTGTGCCTTAGTTTATCGATCGACGCGACCTGATGGGTCGAGGGTTCAAGTGTCGGGTAGCCGTAAGTTTTAGCTGCCATGTTCCACATTGTGCCCGGATAGTGGCGACAGATTCGTAATCTGTCACATAAAAATGCGAAATACGATGTGACCTTTGCCAATCCCTCGAAGGATTACGGCGTGAGTTTATGTTGAACGATTTTTTGTTTTAAAGTCGCAGGCGAAAGTTGTATAACATTTCATAAGATTTGATTTGTACCCGCCGATCTCCTATAGAAAATAGATTGATGTAGCACGGAAGATTTAGCATGCTTATATTTAGTAATATATATGACTAGAGCAGGCGTAGCGTAGCCTAATAGTTTGGCAAATAGAGCGCCGCGCGTCGCAATTAGTAACTCCGTGACTTGAATCCCTATTGCTTGCATAGGTTACCAGATGTATGGACTTTGACAGCTTCAGAACTACAAACACTGCCGTCATGGACCGAGCCGGGGCCCCCTCGCTGGCTGTCGACCTTTATAGCCATTATAAAAATAACAGTTGTTAATCTGGTATGTTATACATTTATTTATTATTTATGTCTAATGAGAAAGGCAAAACATGAGCACTATGTATTTATATTTGTAAAAGAACTGTGTATACTATGATTTGAGAAAATCAATGATTGATTTATTGATTGATAGTCATTGTTTGGATCTTTCGACGCCACTTTTATTAACTGTCGGCTTTTGTTGTGTCAACTTTGTGGGGCCTTCTGAAGCCGTGGTCCCAGGCCCCGTGTCCCTTAATTGTACAACATGGCCCATCTTTAATGCTCGAAACCTGCTCCTATTTGCCTGGGGCGGATTTGTACTTCTCTGAAACCTCTCTGTCACCCGACATCAGATCAGAGACTCTCACCCGTGGAGGACCAGAATTATTTAAGTTTTAACTAGCCTAAGGTTCACTCAATAAGTAATAACTGTTTAATACCTATCAAACGGTTGAACAACTCAGTTGAACTACTAAGAATAAGCGCAAATTTTAACTTCATGAGTCTTAATCACGTAATTTAAAAAATTAAGTCAGTGATTGAGTAAACATAATAATTCCTGAAACTAAACCCTAATTCAATGGGAGATAAAACTCCATGTATCTGTTGATAGGGTTTCCCATTTTACTAAATTCATGAAAAACAACGTAGAGAAACATATGCCTTTACAACGAAACACTACTGCATATGAATAGCGTTAGTATTCCATCTGAGCCGCACCTTTCAAACCAAACCCATGTTTACTGACAAAACATCAACACGGGACTGCGGACGACTCGTTCTTGACCAACTTATAAAATTATTTTAAACTCTGAAACGAAGTTTGCTTTTAAAGTGGATTCTTCTGTTCCACGAGAGTTTTTAATGGATTTATTAATGACTTAAAGATTTCTGATTATATCAACTTTGTTGAGGATCTGTAAAATCCGAATCTGGTATTTAGTTGGGTTTCTTTTTATTCCTGAGTGAGTGAGATCAACGATGTTCCATGTTCCTAGAGGGGTTGAGGTTAGAAATAACTCGCCCATTTATAGGTTACGGTAATTGCTTACCTTGGATGTTCTTGACTTAGGACACATATGTAATCGTTGGTTAGTACATAAGGAATAATAATGTATTTATTTATATAACATCACAGGTATACGAGTAGACGGTTCTCCTAATGGAAATGATACCGTCGCCTATTGACACGACGTCATTGATGTCTGGAAAGCCAATGCGTTGCTCATGTTAAAGTATAGATGTTTATACCTCTAGTGCCGGCAATTACACTGGCTCTCCAATCCTTCAAACCGAAACTCAGCGAACTGCTTCAAGGCAGAGATATATATAGGTACTAACCCAGACGAAATGTAAATATTCGATTAATGTTTTATGATCGAATATTAATAAATAAATAATAAATAACCACAACACGACACACACATTGTCTCAGACCTGCACTAAGTATCGTAAGATCTTGTAACGCAGGTGCTAAGTAACGATATGGTATATACTAAATAAATAAGAATACAACATCCAAGACCGGTAAGCGAAACAATGCGTCTTGCAAATAACACAAAGTCCCGCCCCCGCCGGGATTCGAACCCGGAACCTCTAGCGTAGCAGTCGGCTGTTTACACCACTGCGCCACCGAGGTCGTCAAATATTATTCTTTACCATTTTTTTTTGTCGCAAATTTAGCAGATATATAACTGGGACATGTATTGTAAACTGTACCAAGATATGGCTATTGTTGATTGTAGACCACACCATCGTAGAATTATATCAAGAACAAATGAAGGTAAAGAGAACATGTAGGTTTTTATGTTTTTTTAATGATGCCCACGTCTAAATTAGGCTACATTTTCGTAATTTAGGTAGAGATCCTAATTAGAAGGGAAAATTTAATTCGGTCGTGACTTCTTTAGCTCTCTTCTTTCATCAGATTTACATTTGAAAGTAATAACATATAAACCCATTGTTAAAGAATTTAATAATTTAGTTAACAGGCGGTAGATCTATGTGCGAGATCGTCTGGGTTGGTTACCTTCCTTTCTATTTTCAATGTGAAGCATTTCGCTGTGTTTCAGTTCGAAGGATTAGAGAGCAAGTGTAACTACTGGCAGGAGTATTATATAATCTTTACTTCTACATGGGCTACAGAGGGTCAGTTAGCATTTCCAAACATCTAGGGCATCGTCGTGTTAATAGGCGGCGGTATCACTTTCCATTAGGTAAACCGTCTGCTGGTTTGCCCATGATGTATATTTTAAAAAAATTGATTGCATTTTTGGTACACAGTTTTTCACTTTTTTTTTTTATGAACCCTAACTGCGGCCCTATTGGCCTTCGCAGCGTAACCGGACTAACCGCGCGGCGAGTGCTTCCCCGCAAGTGAGCGAGGCGCAGCGTAGCTTATGGTTTAAGTTTAATTATCGTTCGTCTAGAATATTTCCGGTAGTTAATATTTGGGGAAGGGGCATGTCCAATGGAAGTTTTCTGATGATGATGACGACGATTTTCTCCAGATTTTTTTACATTTAAGACACATGTGGTGGTCGTGAACGTTACTTCGGTTAATTTACGAAAAAGGTTACACAGGCAAGGTAACGCAGTCATACTTGCTTATTACAAGCACGGATGTATAAAATTATTTTTCTTTTTTTTTCAACTTTCGTGATAGAACATGGTAAGGCACGTACCACTAACAGTACCGTATTACAGGACCAAAACTACTCATACAATATAAATGATACGATATTAAGGTATCTCTACGTATAAGCTAGGTTTTCTAGAGAAATATCTGAGGCGGGCGATAGTATTTAGGGACATTTGCAAGCAAGCCATGATCGAACGGTACGCCGTTACACCAGTGAACCCTAATTTCGGGGTAACCTTAGAATAAAACAAAGATATCGAAATGAATTGTCTAAAGGTGCGTACAGAAGTACGGAATGTGCGTGTTATCGAAAGGATCGGAAGCTGCTCGCGGTTGGAATGGACGATTCTCTTTGTAATAGAAGAGAATACACGCAAAAAAAATCAAATGTTCAATTAATAGGCATTCAAAAGTGTTATCAATAACACTTTGGTATTATTTGGACATAAGTAAAGCCTTTAAAATACCAATTTTTACCAATAATCTTAATCTGGGCCTCTTAAGGCAAACGTGATTAGGCTTCTCCTGAGTATGTTCCACCTTAGACTACATCGCCATTTAACATCAGACGGGATTTTGGTCAAATACTTGCTTTTTTTGAAATAAGTAAAACAATCTTCAATACCCAAACACATTAATATATATTGCAGTTTTACGTATTTAATTAGATAACTAACATGTGATATTTTTATTTTTGTAGCAGAAAACATGTTGTACTCGTAGGTGGTCTCGACTAGTAAACAAAGCATTCATGAATTTTAAAAGAAACAAAACACGAGAGTCGCTTTACTTGCATTCGCCATATTTGTACCAAACCTTAAGTTTAAGGCGAAGAGTTCACCGAACAATGCGTGACGACCCAATTGGCTTACTGGCAAAGCACTTAGCTTGCAGTGACAAGAATTTGGGTTCATTTCTCGACTCTTGACATCTCATAAAATGAATTATGCGATAATAAAGCGAGGAAGTTTTTTGTTTTTCAATTTGCATATATACTTTAATGTTAAATTGACTAGACAATAAATTGAATTAATTATTTTCTTACGTGTAGCAAGCAAAATAGTTTGCAAACAATACGACTTTAATCCACAGTAAAACATATGTACAACATATACAGCTGATATCAGATTGGAGTTCGTTGAGCTATTTTTGGTACTTGTGATATACATACACAATATCGTCATTCGACGGCCTCTGTAGCGCACCGGTGTAACTGTTGGCTATTACGCTAGAGGTTCCGGGTTCGAAACATTGGGTTTTTCCTCATTCAACCCATGAAAACTACATTATTCAAAGCTTACTTTTTCAACTCAGACTAAATATACTTTTTTTGTGTTATTTCCGCATTGTTTCTCTTTCTGGTCATGGATATTCTATTTTATTCCATGTAGTATATACCGTGTCGTTGCGTACTCGCGATACAAAATATTTCAAGTTACTGCAGGGCTTTAGTTTTTTGGCGTCTGAGCCATTTCAATTGCTGTCTCCGCTTTGCTGGGTGAGAAGTCTGAAACCGCTTTCTTACTACCTCCTATTTCTTCTGATTAAGTTCGTTGCGGGTCCCAAGACAGCGGGTAGAGTGTCCGGGCACAGCCTGTGCGTCATTGCACAGCTGCATTACTCGTTGATTATTCGATCAGAGGACGCCACTGTTGATCCTGATAATCAGAAGTTGCAGTAGTGGGACAGAGTGACAGGTGTGCCCCGAAAACTTACTACAGGGCTGAGTCAGTGTGTGTTGTAAAATTGTTATTATTATAATCATTATTTGTTTTCAATATATTGAAATTGGTTTTTTTGACGATTGATAACTTCTCTTCTTATATAATGTATCCAAAGTTTCACGAAATGAACTAAAGGTATATCCAAAGATTAAACTGCAACGTCAGTGCCACGCAGCGGATCATTCCACCAAATTTCCCGACTCATACTAAAAGTAACGATCATTAGTAATCCCTAAAGGTTTAGGTACAATATAACAGTTAAGGGAAGAATGGAAAAGTACCTTGTGTTTGCAAAATGTAGCGATGGACAAAGGGTAGGTTTTTGGTAATGTTTACCTCAATTAAGAAGAATCATTAATGTGTAGTATCCTGTGAATAGTTTTTGTAGACACGATACGTAGTGAGAGATCCTAAGCCTTTGTGTGAGGTAGCAAGGCGTCATTATTTATTATTGTTTTTCTTTATGAAAAGAATATAATAAAATATCCAGTTTATTTATCCACCCTTAGGGTTCCGTACCCAAAGGGTCAAGCTCTACACTCCCAAAAGCATCGGAATTCTCCGGATTTTTACTTAGTTAAAACCCATAGTAGATGTTTCTAAAAAAAGGTGGTGAGTTTTGTAAGAGACTGTCTAGCCATCCCCTATTTTCATTCCTCGATCCCCAATGTCGTTATTTACGTGTTTTTAACATTGCAATACACTATGAGCTGACTCAACCCTGCACTTAGATATAATATTCAAAGGTCCAAGCAAAAATAAAAAGAAAGCAGCATGTTTAAATGTCACATCTAAAGACAGTGCATCTAATCAATAAATCCTGCAAATAATAAGTTCCGGCTTTATAATTTTTACGAGCATTTATTTATGGAGATGACGAAAGAATGAAGGAATAAATCAAAGCATTTCAAATTAAATTAAATACAATGTTTTAAATTGATATATAATTTTGCACTTGGATTTGCAGTTATAAGTTTACTAGTGTGATTTGTCGCACGAATGTCATTATTAAACTAAAATTCGTTTATTTATGTATATATACATAAAGTTACAATATTAAAACAGAAAAAATCCAATCCAATTTGTGACTTACATGAGAAGATATTTAAATGCAATAAGATAATATATATCTCGGGGCACACCCACCATTCTGTCCCACCACTGCAACTCTGCTCACCATGATCAACAGTGGCGTCCTTTTATCGAATAATGCAGCTGTGCAATGACGTACAAGCTGTGCCCGGACACTCTATCGGCTGTCTTGGGGCCTGCAACGAACTTAATCAGAAGAAAAAGGAGGTAATAAGACAATATATATGAACAAAGAATACAAATTTACTTACATCTGTAGTTAGTAAGATAGCAGTTAGAATCAGTAAAATTTGTGTCTCATGTGCCCAGGTCCTGACATGGCGTGAATCCCGTGGAAATATCCTAAATTAAACTTGCAGATTTAATTCAAAACACGTCTGTAGGACGATGATCCCGCTGTCAGCAAATCACCCTCTCCTGTACTTGATTTACTTTACAGAATGGGATGGCTTTGCGGGAGGGGCCCCAATTTTTAAGGTCCAAATACTTTTGTGTTATTGCAAAATGAGGATGTATGAAGGATGAAAATGGTGGACTGCGCTCATTTAAAAACCACTGTTTGGTTTCATTTATGAATGAATGAATATTTATTTGTATTTTTCGTCAAATACAGATGTATTTATAAATACAGATTATTATTTTAGTCACACAAAAAGCTGCCTGACAGGCGTACAAATATTTAAATTAGGCTATGAAATTTAAAATCATTACAATCTTAATGTTAATGTAGGTATGTATGTATGTGGTTATTAATATGACATCTTATTCTATACTTTTAAAGATTTATTAAATTACTGCTCTTTTTAGTAAATAAAATTTACAATTAAATTAATGCAAACAGATCCTTGAATCGTGAAATTAAATAGTTTTCTGTTTGTCGAAACTCAAATATTTTAGTTTTCTTTGCTTTCACTTTATGTTGTTCCGATCAAAAGTTTTCAAGGTTCAAAAACCCTTCCCTGAATTCATCTCTGTTCCGTGCAAACTTGCTAAGCAACCCAACTCTAAGTTTTAATCAATTTCAATACAAATAGATTGAGTTTGAAATTTACATTTAAAAGTCGTAGGTCGAGGTTGGGTGATTCTGCAGCGGTACAAAGTTTACTCGGTATAAATATTCAGTTGGTTGTATTGTTGGGGAGTTTTGAGAACAGCTGAACTGAATAGTTCATTGTGTACCAGTCATCTATTTGATAAGGTAAAACGCGTAAAATATATACCAAATCAACCTTGCTTGGAGGGATGTCTTACATTATGTTTCTACTGATAAAATTCATTGTGTGTTCCCAGACAGACGGTAGTAGGTATATCCGGGCACGTAGCCTGTGCTTCATTGTGCAGCTGGATTTCAAAGGACGCTTTTGATCCTGATTAACAGGAGTTGCGGTGGTGAGACAAAATTTCGGGTATGTCTCAACTTAAACATCGTTGCCATTCTTTCCTATTACGAAAATTGAGGTAGCTCATTCACTATTTTACTTTTCGCTTTGGTTGATATAATTTTAACATCATAAACATAAATTTCTTATTGTTCGAACTTAATTTTTAAACTAATTAACTTTAAAAATAGTGTCAATAACGTGTCATGACAACTTTTACCGAAATATATTACTCAAGAAATTCATAGGTTTCTGTAACTATGGTTACAAATTTACTATTAAACTATTATTACAAATATATCTACAGGTAACATCCGGAACATTATATAACAGCTGTTTCTAATACAAATACCTGAAATATGCTATCAGACGTCGATTTCTTTTAGTTCGGAAATAATTGCTTCACCATAACAGACTGCAAAGAATACCAAAGAATTGCATTTTATAATTGAGTTCTTAAATGAAGCAATTAATCTTTATTTCCAATTTTGTTGTAGATAGAATCCTCTAAGATAATTTGTCACTGTCGTTCGAACAATCCATATATCTTAGAAATCTAATGCATTAAAAATGAACGTTCGTGTTGTAATCTTTACTTTCCTAACTATTCATCCGATTGCGATGTAACTTCGTTGAATTTCTTTGGTCAAATTAATGTGTTAGATATTAGAAATTTGTTTGCATTTGTCTTGTTATTTATAAAACTAGGTGAACTTTAAATTATTAGTATTAGAAAGCGGTTCTGAAATTCTAGAATTTAACAAAAAACATTTTTACAAACAAGTTAATCCATGCAATTTTGCATTTTTGTAATTTTTTACTTATTTAAAAATTACCAATAATAAAGTCCCTTACGGATCAAGTTCTCCCTTAGTTACGCAATTCAAATATTTGAGATGGCAACCCTATGGATTGGAACTTTAAAGGTTCGAGTACTGTATGGTAGACAACTAATTTAACTTTGTCAATGTATGTACAGTCGTTCATTCTTACTAAGACCGTTTCACTAAGGTTGTGTAAGTTTCGTCAGGCGTGTACATGCATGTTTTATCAGTGTGCGTAACCTGGACTTTGCTCAGTAAAGACGATAAGCACACTAAAACAGTGTACATGTACACGCCTAAACACAACTACAGCCGATTAGTCTTCGTGAGATGAAATAACTGTACAAATGAATTGATTTATCGACATTGAACAAACTTAAGTCGATGTAAATTAGTCAAGTGTTTTAGCTTGATCTTGGGATTTCAGTGACATTCCAGTTTGTGTATTGAGGATCAGAAGTCGAGATCGCTTTTATACCTACTGAACTAAATTTTTCATGACTTCAATCTAGTTTAAGATTCAGTTAAAACGTTATTAAGCTTAAAACAAACATAATGGGGGGATGGCATGACCTAACTAATTTTGGGTTTGAGTTTGAAAGGCCTAAAAGTCCGAAGAACTGAGATGTTTGGGGTGGGACTTAACAACCCTGCTCCCTCCCAGGATCCAATAGTGAATGCAATATTAAAACTATTGTCCAAATTCATAAAATCTTTCACCATTAATTCTTTCAAACCAGACAAAGGTAACATTTTCCTTCAAAATTTCAAAAATATATAATAAAATAGGGTTTCTACTACTAAAGCTAGTATTTCGACTTATTAAAGAAATGTAGCAACGGTTCTTTCACGTTTCAGCATCTCGAACCAGTTCTAGATCTTTTTAAAACGGTTTTAACGAGGCTAATTGAAATAAAAGGCTTTTGCGTTAGAGCCCTGAACCCCAAAACCTTGGACTTATATAATTTTCTGCTCGTGTCGCCATTTTAGCCCTGAGGTAACCAGAGGGCTTGTTTGCTAAGGGACTTTGTTAAGAGCAAAAAACATATAACGATATGATAATGAGAAACCCATTATAAAACAACCTTATACTCAAATAAATGACAAAAGAACATCATGTGTAATTTATTTGAAATCCAATGAAACCTAAAAGGTACAGAAAAATACGTTATGAGGTGTTTTTTTTGTTCTAATGAAGTCTACATGTTTTTTGTTTTAGTCAATTTTGATTTTATTAATGCTTTAGACTGTAGAAAAGTAAAGTAAGCGTCTCAAAGGATTCACAGATGTGCGCTAAAATATACCGTAAGATATCATACACACACCGGGAGAGGTGTTCACAAACGGTCGCTACACATACTCGTATACCGCTATTTCCGCTGTGTGTTTGATACGAGTATCTTAAGATATCGCTATATATTATAGCGCAGTCTGTGAAACCGTTAATGACCGTTTTGACGCAAGCTTGCCGTTCATTCATTTATAACAAGAGTATGCAATTCTTTAATTTAAATTGTGATTCTGTTGATATTTTCTAGCTCGTAGTCCTCTTTCAAGAGGATCGTAAAAAATAGTTAGATGGCCGTCTTTTCTATTAATGTATTATTTGCTTCTTAACTTTTAATTTAATTATCTTATTCCGATTTTTATTGGTCAAATTCAATATTATTTACTTATTATATATAAATGGAATCTTGATTGGCTTGTGGTATTTATGATGTACATTTATGTATTAATTTTAATTAAATTAAATACGATAAGAGTCATAGCGTTTTTATTCAAACTAGAGGTTGCCCTGTTTTCGCAATTCGGCTTTGACCAAAAACAAAAAAGTATATATTTAAACTCTTCTTGGTTTGACCACAGACTTTAACCATAAACAAAGTAATGTCATTGTAAATGTCACAATGTGCATGTGACACATGGTAGTGATTGTATTTTTTAAATTCATTTCATATGTTTCTAGTGCACATGACATAAAAATATTAGTTTTCTGCACTTTTTCTCTATATAACTTTAAATCGTAAAATCGTATAAATTACGCAGCCTTTAGTCATGGGCGATGTAATAGAAAGACAAGAATGAGTCTTAATAAATATACTAGAAATATATTATTTTCCATCCATGAATAAGCGAAATCTTTGAACAGTATTTTTACGAATAGCCTATTTCCAGAAAATGCTTGTAAATTACGCTTGTTTCTTCGGTTTCCACCTATTTCACCAGACATCTCATTTTCTAAAAGAAATTCGATACCTCTTTGGTTGAGCCGGTGGAAAGTAAAGGGTTTCCTCTTCAAGACAAAGCTACGAAGTAAAACGTTAAAAACCTCCAAGTTAATTGCTTTCCTGCAGCTCTACATTTAACGTTTCCAGGCGGGAGCCAGCTCGAAATTGTCTACACTACTTTACTATACGAGTAATTACTAAATAAAGTACGGACACAATTAATTAAGTATATGTACATAACGATTGTATATAAAGTTGACTATATTTGCATTCGCCCACGATTTGATTAACGTAGATATATTTTTTATCCCTGAGGAACTATTTTGATATAAATGGTGATATAAAATGGTGTCTAATTGTTTCACGACGATGTGTTCTGTCAAAAGGCGGTATCACTTTCCATCAGGTGAACTGTCTGCTTGCCCACGATGAAAAAAAATTGATCGATTTTCTGACCGAATTTTGTTGGACGTGGGTGAATTGTTTTTGAAATCAGTTCGTTTAATTTTTTCTTACAAAAATCGGTTACCTTCTAAGTCGCGGGTGAGGAGACTTATAAAAATACGAAATCTACGGACAACGTCGAGGCAAAAATATTTAATAGTAATATTTTCTACATAGTTATTTATGTACGTATGTTCAATATCTATGAAGATACATCCATAAATGGAAATGTAATTAGATTTGACCTCTTGGCCAGATGTCGAATTGATTGGACTTTTTTCCTGTTGGATATGCCTTTCTTTGCCCGACTTGATTGTTCCTTTAACAATATAATAAGCCTTCAGCGGACAGAAAAAATAACAGTAGCACATATGGAAGGTATAAAAAGAATTCTAGGACTCCATACAGAAATACCTTTGTAACAAAACATATTTACAGGAGGTAGATCTATGTGCGAGATCGTCTGTATTATCCCTGTGTTTCGGTTTGAAGGATTGGAGAGCCAGAGTGATTACCGGCATAAGAAGTTTGGCATCTGACGTCTACATGGGCAACGTATTGGCGTTGCTCTTGGCGTTCCAGACATCAAGAGCATCGTCGTGTCAAGAGGCGAAGGTATCGCTTTCCATTAAACCGTCTGCTTTTTTCCCTATGATGTTGTATAAAACTTTATAGCGATTTAATCGTAATAAATAGTCTTACCGTTAATTTTACAATCTTTTGAAATTAATTCTTATATAGTGCATTTTTTATGTGTCAGGAAACTTAATTTTTAGATTGATATTTTATGCGGAATTTTTTCTTCAAATAGATGATGGTCAACCATCGAATGCAGAGACTTACGATTAACGATATAAAATACACGTAAAATCTATCCAACATGATTCTGTTTGTTACATCTTAACGTCTAAACCACTGAACGGATTCCAATATAATTGGTTAAGGATATAAGTAAATGATATCCCGACCAACGTCTAAAAAATACGAAAAAATTCATTAAAAATGTTTAAAGAACTATAAAAGATAAATAACTTTTGGCAAATATAAAAAAAATTAATCATGAAAATAAAATACTAATTAAGAGAGAAAATAAGAATCGACATACACTTTTTTTTTCTTAGAGGATGATATAGTAACAAAGTAACCCAGAAACGTTGAATCCACGGTACGGTAAGGTTTTGTTCATCTAAGTTCTGAGGAGCCAACTCAAGCATTGAGAAAAGGTGTATGAAGTTTCTCCCTGGAGGGGTTTCCTTGCGATTTCACTGTACCTCGCCGAGTACTGTAATTTGTGTTATGTAACAGAATGGGAATGAGGTTTGTCGTTTTACGGCCTGATATTTCTTCAGTTTGCAGGTTTACAGTTAGATTTAAATCTTAAGAATGGTGTGTATTAATTTTTAGTTAATGTTTCAAAAAAATTAAGTTAAACCAAAACAATGAACGGCTTAGAAAAACCCATATTTTTTGCAACGATGTCAAGGAATTTAAAACAATAGTAAATATTAACTCTGTTTAATTAAACTCATTAAACGCTCTGTTGATAAGTCCAAAATCTCCCATCAGTTTGTAGTATTTGATGATTTATTTGAAAACACTGAGGATTTGCTTAATGGACCATTTTACAGCACATCAGCTTTACCATTGAAAACAAACATTAACTGCCTGTTTATATGTACGTTAACAGTAATTATGTATGCTACGACAGTTAAAATTTTTGCCGAATTAAAATAAATGAAAAACGATAGGTAGCTCAGTTTGTTACGGACCTTGGTTAACCGACCGACCCGACCTGACGAGTTGAGGGTTCGAGTCTCGGGTGCCATGTTCCTTATTGTGCCCGGATAGTGGCGGCAAATTCGCAACATGTCACTCTGGGACTCAACATAAACATACGAAATGCGGTGTGTAACACCTCTGCCTAACCTCTCAAGGTACTAAACTTTTTAAAATCTATATACAGAACATGGCGTCAAGCGTTGAAAGGTTTTTACAGGGTCGGCAACGAATGCGTTACTTCTGGTATCTGCTTCTTGGTATAAAATCTTATTAAAGTCTTAAAAGCTTCAGATTAAAAGTAAATAGTGTACAAAGCAAGTTTTTTAAAATCTAATATAGTCCTTTAGGCTTACGAAATAGGATTGCGAGTCATAAACACTTTTCAAATAATAAATTATGTACTTTCCACAAAACTTTTCGCAGACATAATAGATTCATTAATTCTGAAGCGTTATGAAACTGTGGCGGAACTTTTGAGTTCATAACTAGTTTTAAAAGTGTCTCGAAATAGTTTTTGAAGTCTATTTGTGAATAAAAAACCATCCTATTATGCTTGGGTTTTAAGTCTTGTAAAAAACCACGCACCGAGGGTTTCATGTAAAGTTGTAACAAGATACATACAAAATACCGAAAAAGTCCTTGAAGGTTCCGTAATAAAATTGCGAGTCAGAGACAGTTTTCACATAATAAATTACTTTCCACAAGGTGGTGAAACTTTTCGGAGACATAATAGATTCATTAATTCTGACGCCTTATAAAACTGTGGCGGAACTTTTGAGTTCATAACTAGTTTCGAAAATGTCTGCAAATAGTTTTTAAGTATATCTCTGAATAAAACAACACCCGATTAAGTATGCGGGGTTTGTAATCTTATCAAAAAACGCGAATTGAGGGTTCCACACAAAGTTGTAATGAAATACTATTAGTATGTAGATGCCCTATAATAATCAGGTATTTACAAAAACCAAGGAAAGTTCATACACTTGAAAGGGTCTAACGAAATTAGAAAAAAATATCGAATAACAATTATTACGGATAGATATCGCAAATGTCCAGATATAAACAAGATTTTAGCTGCGACTTTGTTTTCTCTTTTTAGCATAGAATACTTTACATTGCCAAATATTTTCGAAAACTGTTCCCAAAAGCAAAAACTAAGAGGTACATTTGATCTTTTCTTTGTTAATTTATTAATAAATGCGGAACTATAAATTTTGGTACCAATTAAGAATTACTAGTTTGTAAAACACAAAACTAATTAGAGTTAAAGCTTGTAGCAAAACACATTTGAGATTCATTTAAGTTGTAAATATGTAGTTTGCTGCATTTGAAGTAGAACGAAATCTTTGAACGCAGCTGAGCATCTAAATTATACAAACAAGTAGAGACGTGAATTTAAAGATGTGCTGCTAGGAAATGTTCAGTTTATTCCGAGATTTTGTATGAAACTAGAAATTAAGTTTTTGGTTTAGCGAAAAACCTTTATATAATTGGTAGTAAACCTTTATCATAAGTTTTATATGTTAATTTAAATAAATCATTGGTATAAATTTCCTAGGTTATTTATTTAATTTAGAAGATTTTGGGTTTGTTTTACATAGTCAGTAATTTCCAAATATGCTTATTTACCGTTTTACATAAAATGTCAGCTAATGAGATAACGTGCCAAATAGCTTAACCACAAAGTGACGTTCTCAGTTATCAGATGATGAAACCTTTTAAGCGCTGTATTTAGCAGTTAGGCGTATTTGAAGATTGCTATTTACCACTAATACGCCAGATAAATTGCAAGTAGCTTATTCAGGGAATTACTTGGATATTGTGAAAATCCATAAAAAATGGATACGTAAGTAAAGCATAAACAGTAATTTAAATGGATACGTAAGTAAAGCATAAACAGTAATTTAAAAAATCGAAAATTATAATTTTCTTCTATATTATTTTACTTTCTATAAATATTTTTTTCTTGTTTAATAAATATTCTATGCTTTATGAAATTATCGTGTTGCAACTCTTTATCTAAATAATTCTTGAGAAGAAACCAGCAACGTACACGTGACTCTTCTGAAGTAGCGAGCCCTTTTCAGTAACCGGTAATTACTGGTTGGATGTATTCAAGAAAAATGTATAACAGCTTTTGACTGCGTCTTCATTTGCCTAGAAATCTTATATTACAAAACATAGTCTATGTCCATACCGAGCCATTTTAAATATCGGTTAAACAATTTCAGAAAACGGTTGAGTAGTTTCGAAGATAACCTCTTATATACAAACTGACCTTTATAACATTAGTGTAGATTTAAAGCATTTTAAATCGTCGGTGGCAGGCAGTCAGGGATATTAAGAGTAGCGAAATGAATTTTTAATATAATTTTCCTTATTTGCAGGTCTCCGCTCAACCTTGAAGGAGTCGGTGAGTCTGAAACTTTTAATTCACCTTTTAATGTACTAGGAGTTTTCGAAAAGACCGTTATTTGAATTCTTTTAGAAAGTTGAAGTAATTTGCCCTGTTTATTTATTAAAAAGAATTCCGATTGGAAGTTTCGACAAGTTTCGCCTTTTCTCGGTAAGTGGTTCGGTACTGTTTTAGATTGGACTTTTTTCCAAGGACTGGTATCATGACTTTTTACGGGGAAAAATAAAATGGCTAAAAGCTATTTGCGTTAGTAAATTTTCAAGTTTTTTTATTATTACAATATAAGGTACACATGTTTATAGTTTTTATTTTTTTCTTTCTCTCTGTTTAACTAAACGCGATCTGTTATTTATTTTGTCTACCCGTATATTACATTTTTTAACAAAATTTTTATACAAAAATATATAATCATAATCAAATCAATAAAATTTAATTTTTGAACTATCCTAAGACGGTTTATTTTATTACCCGACTACGGCAAAGCAAATGAAGGGTCATGTTTTTGAACTAAATGCTTCGGGCTTAGATTTGCCATTATTTGCAGTTATCTAAGCTAGCGATAAACTCGTAGGTACTAATTATTTAATAAGCACCTGTGTTATTTGTCCGGGATATCCGGCGTTCACCCGGCTTGTTTGCCCGGGTCCGGTGTACCATGGTACAAGTAGGGTTACCATTCCACAGTATTCATCTGGATATTTTTACAGCGTCTTCGGCAAACAAGCAGGCGGTTCGCCGTGTAACGTGATAACCTTGACACCACGATGCCCTTGATGTCTTGATTGCCAGGAGCATTGATGTTTGCCCGCATAGAGTCGAATGTTTATACTTCTCGTGCCAGTAATGACACTGGCTCTCCGATCCTTAGAAGCGAAACACAGCGTATATTATAATTAAAAAGGAGACGTGTCCGCAAGTTAGGGTTTTTGTCCTATTGTCTGTACTTCTGTCGGGCTATTTACAGTTTTATCAATTTATAAAATAAATTATACTTGTGTGAATTGAGCGTATTATGTGGAAATTATTATATATGTGTTGGATTGACACCACCGAGTTCCGCACAAACGCCTACATCCTTAAAGAATTAGATATCAAGGTGCATCTATCTAGAAAAGGCGAAACCTCAAATATTTTGGTCATGTGAATCGGCGCGGAAATGACTCCATAGAACGTATAGTCAGGTCACCGATGCGCTGGATGGACCAAATAAAGGCGGCTATTGGTAGCCCTCTGCATGAGTGCACCCGTATGACGGAGACCAGGCAGAGGTGGCGAGGAGTAGTGCGGCGAGTTGCTGATGATGTCATGACCACCATGAGATGATGAGTGATAGAAAGGTGTAGAAGAAACAGACTTCGCTGATATTTTTTACATTAGAGGTATAATATTTTTTACCTGTACATAGGCAGTGCTTTGGCGGTTTGGCATGAGGGATATTGTCTGCTTGTTTGCTCATAACGATGTACAAAAATAGATAAAATTTTTGTATGAGTAATGGCAACCCTAGTCACAGGTGACTATCAAGGTCACATGAAACGTGCTCGTACGCCAACTAGGGACTTACCCTGCTTTAACAAGCAAACAAACTATGAAACAAACACGAAATCAAACCCTATTTCCTATGACAAAAGGGCGATAGTTTTCTTTTGAATAGCTCTCAATATCTGTCCTGAATACCAAAGGTTTTGTAAACAGATCCAATCGTATTGAGTTTAGATTAAATTTATAAAACTAATTCCAAATTTTGCTATTAGTTGGGAGACGGTAGAATTTCAAATGGGTTTTCGGACGTTTTTAAAAATTGTTGACAACTAGCTTTTGACCACTATTTCATCTGCTGTTATTCGTATTTTTATTTTCTGTTAGTTGTTGTGTTTCCTCTCCCCGCCAATGACGATAGTCGGTTTAAATTTTTTGTAGGTGAAAAACTAGAACATATCGATACCGTACGTTGAAACTTCGTAAATGCAAAATTTTTTCGCCGACAACTTTAATAGATTTTTCGATGTAAAATTTGTATACAAACACAGGTGTATGCTCAAAAGAAATTTGCAGTTTGGAACTCAATGGACAAATGATTAATAAAAACAATGAAGTATTTCATTAGTCTTTAGAAATAAAGAAATATGAGGGTTTTTTTTTAATTTTATTGATCGCTCATACGATGTATTCACAGTACCATATCGATATGTATTGATTGCAATAGTGGGGCGTTTACTTATACATTCATTATTCAGTACATATACACGTCCATCCAAGAGTCGGTAACCGACTATCGGTCATAGGAGAAATAGTCGGCCCTACTAATATTATTAAATCAGTTCACAGGTTCTGCCTTAAAATCTGACTGTCAGACTGAGATACTTTTCCATTCGTATTTATATTTACATTTGTATTACATGATAGTTAGCTTCTCTTATGAGATTTGAAATTGTATTTAGCACGTAATGCTTAGTTACTCACCACAAACGATGCTTGATTTGTTGTGGCTACAACACGGTTACAACATTCACTGTATCAAACAAACAGCAAAGAGCCAGCTGAACACAAATAAATAATATTCAGTTGATTGTCCTATTTCTACGTCATTAATTGATTAACAAGTCAATGCCAGGCCAGCAGGGGTCCTAATTGGTCACATTCATGATAAAAATTGAGTATAAATTGATAATAATATCTTGGGGTAATTTACGCAAATTGCCTTAATACCAAAATGCGAGTAACCCACAGTTTGTATTATGAATGTACAATATTATTACATATTTAGATACAAACATGATCATCTCTTGTGTTTAAAATGAATCTGTTCGTTAGTATCGCTAAAACTCGAAGGCGGCTGGACTGAAATGAATGTTTTACTTTGTTCGCTCGTACAGCGAAGGGGAATAAGGTAAAATATTCCCAAAAGATTGGACACGTGGTATGAAGTTCAAATTCACAAATGTATTTCTAATGGTGCAATTGAATACTAATAATGTACTTAGAACACAAACAATACTTTAGCTAAGCTGATAACGAATTCAGTGTTATGTTGATATCGCGAAAAATGATAATATAAAAAGGTTTAATGCCCTGGAATGAATAAAAACGGTATACTTAGGCTTAAAGGTATTGTAACTCATTATAAAGAGTATTTTAATCGAATCGGTTTTATTTTTAGCTTATTCTTTAATTCTAGATTCTTATTAATTTTATTAGTTTCATATAAAACTATGTTTATTAATATTACTTGGAAACAATGTGTTTGTAACATCTTCCTGTTTTTTCTATTTCGATTTGTTGCCGGTCTCAAGACAGCCTGTAGAATATCCGGGAACGTAGCATGTGCTTCATTACACAGGACGCCACTGTTCATTCTGGTAATAGCAGTTGCAGTGTTAGAACAGAGAAGATATGCCCCGAAAATTACTAGATAACAGTCACTAATAATTAATAACCGCTTAAATTTGACATTATATTTAATTTTATGTAACTATTTTCTTTTAATTTTTTATGTTATTTCATTTATTGAGTGTTTTTATTTTTATTGACATTAAATCGACTCATTAGATTCAAATTTAATTAAATATAAAATTTTGTACGCCCTCAGTGGCAGGTTTTTTGGAACTATTAATTAATTAGATTAAGACCTTATGTCTACAAAAACCTTACAAATAAAGAATTTGAATTTAGGAAAAAAAACTAAAGTGGTTTTTCTTATTGAGTAACGGTAATATGCTTTGTGATAACTCAAAAGAAATTCGTTTGACAAGTATATAATAATTTAACGTAAACCAGAAGACATCAAATACAATAGAAATCTAAAACGTTAGAATAGTACTGTAAAGAATATGCTCCAATAACCTTTATGTATTTCTAATGGTGCACTAGAATACTATACGGAGACTGGCTTTCAGAAAGTCGGTCATTATATAATTGGAAGAATCGATACGTTCTTGGTACCTGTGATTTGCAATCGACTCTATTTCCTTTAGTTCTATGTTAAGAGCAGTTTTGTATTGGTTCTTTCAAAGAACTAGTAGTAACTTAGATGTACCTTGTTATGATGGGATTTATACTAAGCAACAGATAGAAACTATTCAACGACAATTTTGTACTTTTTGAAACCTGTATCCTTTTTGAATAATCAATCAAGACAATTGTATGATTCTAGGATAAACGATTTAGACTGGCGTTTGGATTGGACTTTTTAGAGTATTTTTTTTTTCTTCAAATGCTGGTATCAATAATTTTTGAAATTGTATATACAGTTTCGACGATTGCCTCATATAAAAAGTGTAAAGGATTGGAGATACAGCGTAATTACCGGCACTAGAAGTATAACATATTAACCTCTACATGGGAAACGATTTGGTGGTGCTCTTGGCGTTCCAGACATCAAGGGAATCGTCGAGTCAATAAGCGGCAGTATCACGTTACCTGTAAAACCGCGGTGAACCGCCTGTTTGATGATGTTTTATATAAAAGATAAAAACTTTACCTCATCTTTACTTTTATTAACACCATGTTATGAAACAAAACTCACACTCCTGTATTTGTATCAGAAGTAGTCACATCTTGCACAAGTCACAGTCTAGTCAAAATAGAAAGAGATGTACGTATCCATGGTGAATTATTTATCCCTTTCTAGAGTATTTCCAAATTGAGGATATTGATGTTTCAGTATCTATTAGAACGTAGTCCGGTCACGTTTGTTTGAGACTCATGCTCTGTCTTACACTTGAGTACAACTGTTTGCAGAGTTAACAACACTCAGGTAGATAGAGCTCCTGCGAAAATAACCGCCGAGCAAAAACGCCAAGAGGTCTGGATGATCAATTCCGAAATAAATTTTGATTCTAATATAAAGATATTGATGAGTTTCGAATTGAAGATTTAAAGATTTAACGATAGTGGCTGGTGACACTTGTTTTAAACAACAAGTTGACTATAATTTTGTGTTTACGTTGCGTTCGATTTTTTTTCTACAAATTAGATACAATATATTGATAGTGTTTTACTGGGATAACTGCCTTTTATATGGAAGTCTAAAACCGGTTTCTTACTATCTCCTATTTTAGTTTGTCGCGGGTCCCAAGACAGCCGGTAGTGAGTCCGGGCACAGCCTCTGCTTCATTGCACAGCTGAATTGTTAGTTGATTAGTGGTGGGATGGCCCTGGTGGCATAATTGCCTGTCTAACTAAAAGTTCCAATGCCCTATCTAAACGTTCATAGTTCTGTTATCCAAGAACTAAGTCCAAACATAGGGCATAGCCTAAACCCAATAGATACGAGAGCCTTTATCGTTACAACTACTCCACTTAAATTGCTCCAACTATCCCTAACCTCTTCTTTCTCTTAGATTTTATAGGCTACTTTTAAAAGGGAAGGATTTAGATTCTTCACGAGAAAATAAATAAGTGTCGAGGTTTTTTGGTTAATTTAAGTCTTAAAAACATATATATATAGTTGGTAACAGGAACGTACAACGACTACTTACTGGAAAAAGTTAGTTACAAAATAAATTCATAATAATATAAGGCAAAATCGTTCGATTATTGGTAGAACTAAAATTCTGTTGTAAGCGGGGAGCCTTATTGACTGTTGCTGATGTTTACAGAATGTCAATAGGGTCCATTATTATATGTTTTAAAAGGAATGTTCCAATACATAATTTGCGAAAACGTTTAATATTGTTTTTCAAATGTTATAAATGTATTTTGTTATGCTGGACTTTTGATTGGTACACGATTAGTTAAAATATATATATTTATGAGGTTGACCATCTGACACATCCCTAAGGTAATACAAACAGCTAAATTATTCCACTTAAGGGGGCAATGTGTTTTGACGAAAGTGGATATCGCGTTGGATGATATTATTCATATGTTTTACTCAATCTTTCATATGATTTGTAGACTAATGTAGCCAGTGAACCCAACACAAACTAGTATTCTACCCAAATTTTCGTTGCTTAAGTTTAAGTAGAAAATTACAAAATTAGGAATTTCTTTCCGAAATTTTCCGAGATGCCCGGTTTAAATTTTCCGGTGGTCGATACATTTTAAAAGTAATATTTTACTAGATTTTCACTACATTTTTGAAGGTTAAAAGTATTTTGAGTACACGTTGAGACGTGATACAAGACGTGAGGCATGGATAAGACCATAAAGCGAAACAATGCGTCTCACAAAGACCATTCCCCGCTGGGATTCAATTCCGGAACCTTTGGCGTAGCAGCCAGACAGTTTTAATTTTATTTTAGATTTTTATTAGCTTGGATGCGATGTCCTTTAAGCCCCTGAAGCGTGTTAAAAATACAAACTAATTATCAAAGAGGTTTATAGTCAAAACATTCCTAATAATGAATTTCCTCTGGGTAGTGACAGAGTGGCTGGGCTAAAAGCCAGTATAGTTAGATATGGCAACACTCGTGGATAATTAATGGTCCCTAAACACACAACCCTCCGCACTTGACGTCGGGTAACTCAAGAGTACTCGTACGAGATACGTCAATATATAGTAAAATATATTCTGTTAGCTATGTTACTTAAAGCTAAAGTATATTGATACTGTACTGTACACGCAAGAATTGACCAATACCTGTACTAGTAGGCAATCTTTTTCAATCGAGGTTTTCACAGTACCTAATATACCGATATGTAAGAATCTATCAGCTTTTCCCGAGTTTTGCCAGGAAGTTTCATCCCCTTTTCTAGCGTAGGGGTTTAATTAAAAAATCCTTCCATCACAAAAAAGATGAAAGGGTGATTTATTAAGAGAAATATTAAATTATTTAAGTTAAGTATACGTAGAAGGTCTTTGATACTGAAATACGATTTTTTATTTAATTTTTTCATCACTCTTTTGAATGTACTTTCAGAGAGGGAATAGGCTTCATTTTGGCAGAAGGTACAAAAATACAATTTCTCGAGGACGAAGTCGCGGGAGAAAAATAGTATACTGGTAGTTTCGGTGTTTTCGTGATAAAACAGTGACCAGTTTACATGTAAATATATTTTATATTTTACATGTATAGCAAGATTATTATAAGAATCCTTGATTTATTACAGAATTACGGAAGATCACAAAAAATAAACAACAAATATTAAAAATTAAAATAAATAAAAAATTAACGGGGTTTCCGTACAAAAAACAAGATTTGTGTTTGTTTTCATTTATTAACAAAATTATCTACAAAGAACATAGTGTTTAAGCTTGTAAGATGGTACGGAACCCATCAAGTGTAAGTCCAACTCACACTTGACCGATTTTTTTATTAAACCGATGGTGTTTTCGCATAAAATCAACTAGGATGATTGCTTTATTGTTTTAGTTTCCATGGTTTCGCGAAAACGACTTTTGTTTGTAGTATTCGCCATCATCTTACGACTTAATAAAATATTTTGTTTAGATCTAGACCTTTCTAAGATCTTAGACCATAAAAAAAAAGTGAAACAAAACCAAATACTGACTGGTTTTTTATTATGATAAATATTGAACATGAATTTATGAGACTGTAGTTGATACTGCGATATCTGTTTTATTTTTTTAGAATAGTTGATACCTACTTATTTAGTTATGTTAGATGAAAATACATTAAATTATTTATTAATGATATAAAACCGTATACTTTATAGCAGCGGCGGTACTGTCATACAAGCCCAAAAGCCCGGCTTGCCCTATCGAACCAAGGTAAGTTCGTGCTCTCGTTCATTCTCTATTTTTCAAATCAAATAACTATATGCTTTGCATAGCATGGTTCAAAATTCGCTCTAATTCGAACGCGTAAGTATGAAGTGTAATGAGGCAATAAGACATTTATCGAAATGAATTATAAAAACTACAATAACGTATCTCTCGGCTTGCCCTATTCTAAAACTCTAGGCACGCCACTGATGTTAGATGAAAATACTTTCTAATATTTATTTATGATATAAAACAGTATTCTTTATAGGATTTTTTTTGAAATTTTGAGTGTCTTAGACTTGTCTAGAAAAAATCTATTCACTAACCTTTACTGACCTACATTCCTAAGAGTTATTTGCAGATTCTCCTTTAACTTTCAACTCGAAAAGCTCATAAAATGTGCTTTGTTACAAATATTGTTTGGTAAATAATAAGAAAGTACAGAAAATGAACTTAATAAAGTTGCCAGTAGTAAGGACTTTTCTTTTCTGGCAAAGTATTATAATAGAAGTAGAAGCAAGGTAAAACGTTGCAACAGTCTTAAATACCTGCATATTCGTTTAATAGGTCCTTTAGCATTTCCATTGTGGCATTAAAGGGGAGACTGTACTTTTTAGGGTTCCCTACCCAAGACCTTACTAAGCTCACGCTGTCCGTCTGTATGTTTGTTATTTAGCGGACTGTATGTCATAAACCATATTAGAACTCTTGAAATTTTCGGAGAATGTCTGTTTCCGTCATTACAAAGAAAACCTAAAGAAATTAAAAATTAATACAAGAAGCGATTCTTCTTTGTAATTTTTGCCTTGTTCTTGTTTTTTTAAGAAATTATCTAAAAAGTGAAACATATTTAGCTTATCAGACAGTACGGAACCCATTATGGGTGAGTCCGACTCTAACGTGAGCACTTTTTAAATCTTTCTTTACTATGCGAAGTATG
The DNA here is from genome assembly GCA_949316135.1 of Choreutis nemorana. Classification (NCBI taxonomy): domain Eukaryota; kingdom Metazoa; phylum Arthropoda; class Insecta; order Lepidoptera; family Choreutidae; genus Choreutis; species Choreutis nemorana. Next base: position 4,104,759 of record OX438620.1, on the reverse strand, counting down.
AATAAAAACATGTCGATAGTCAAATAATATTCGAGAAAATATATTTAAAATCTGCGGTATTCGTACCTTACGTTGCAATGTCATAAGAAAGCTCTTTCTACATATCTTATATGAACTCTTTATATTTTATGCTAGTTATATTTATATATAAAAAGCGGTCAAGAATCGGAATCGCATGTCAAGTAGTTTTCGGGATTTTGTGAGTAACCAGTCCTATGTCGCGTATGAATCAAATCAATCCAAAATATAAATGAAATGAAAATAACCACACGACACACACATTGACTCAGCCCTGCACTTACATAATCTTGTGTCGCTTGCACTAAGCAACGATAGGGTAAAAACTACATAGATAATAATACAACATCCAAGACCGTTAAGCGAAACAATGCGTCTTGGAATAACACAAAGTTCCGCCCCCGCCAGCATTCGAACCCGGAACCTCTAGCGTAGCGTAGCTCTAGTCAGCTGTTTATACCACTGCGACACCAAGGTATTATACCGAGGTAAATATACTATGGTTGTCGCGAGATCTGGAGAGATCGCAAACTAAACAATATATGGAAATCATTCAGGTTGATAGTTATAGGAAAATCTCAGTCGTTTGAAATGAGTTAGATTCCGTGAGATATCGTGCCACAGCGCACGAGCCAAACGAGCATAGCGAGCATACTGCGACACCGTCCGGCGAGTGCCATTAACGACCTTGCTTTTGATCCTCCAAAAATCCTGTGATCTTCGTAATAATCCAGTTTTTCCAATCCTGCGTCATATTGAGACATGAAGTAAATAAATATGGTAGCTATCGATAAATTTGATAAATCAAATCAACAATACATACGACGTCGTACGGTGAAAGAATTGCCTCCATAACCATTATTGCTGTTATAGATAAGCTTTTAGAAAATTCCAGAGGAATCCCTTTATAAGGAAATCGGACAGAGATTTATTTACTTCAAGTTATCAACCCTTACGTGTCTAATTCAATGAAATCATGATAGTAATTGAACTGTAAGTCAAATTGCTGTAAATAAAATTAAACTTTTATCTCTAAGTATTTATTTAAACTTTGTCTCTATTAAGTATAGTTCATGGCTTTGAAACGTAACCGGTGACACACAATGGGCCAACGCATAAAATTAAAGGAAGGATATACTTTTGACCACCAATGCTTGCGGAGTGTTTAAATTATAAATTTATGAACTCACTTCAAAAAAATTGGTCACGTACCCGTATCAAATGTTCGTAAAAAAAAATCTGATTTAAAATTATTTGATAAAGTCAAATTTGTTTTTACTTACAACATGAATATACCATGTTAAATCCAATGTTTTTCGCCAAATGTTTTGCGACTAAAAATCATTAGCTATTTTAGTTTATCATCTTACATCAGCCACAAGACGTCTCAATGATGTTTGAATCAGAGCAATCCAGGAGGTTTAGACAAGTGCCATTTTACGCAAAACGTTAACGCTTAAAAAATAACAAATGTATGGAAATTACATTAACTTGAGAGATGGTGATGTTCAAAATCCTTATTGCTGAAATAATCCATAAATTAACATGGCTTCAAACAACGAGCTACGACCAATAATATACAATTGCTAGGCAACTGCCACGATTAACAACTTAAACACTGGCTTCGAGAGCATCACCTCCAACACTCGTGCTCACTAGCGATTCATGATACAACTATGTCTAGAAACGACATTTGGGACGAATACTTTGTCTATTCTAGTATGTCATACACAATAGTTTATGGTTTTTATTTTCATTTCCATTTATTTATTTGGATTATCAACGAATAATACACATGCATGCAATACAACTTATAGAGACTAATAACATTCCCTGTGTTTATCCAATTAAAGGTAACCACAGCTTACATAAAATAAAATCTAACAAAACACAAATTCTAGTTGAACGTATAAAAACAAAATTAAATTAAATTGGATTATGTTACAATAAAATAGTTACATCGTAAAAATTTAAAATGTTAGAAACATTAATGGTTAAATTTTTCGCGCTCAAAAATTTTTCATCGACAAAACTAGAGTATAATGCCCGTAATGGACTCCTTTGAGGTCACCGAGCGCTTTGTTGCTGCGGAGGATGGGCATTTGTCTAAGGACCCTGTGCCACTTGCATCCAGCAAGCTCTCTTACTGGTCCGTCGAGCCATGTTGGCTCTTCTATCGTGGACAATATGACTTGGTACATTGGCGCGTTGTGTGTACCCGTATCTATGCAAATATCCCTTGGATTTACATAACATAATTACAAGTTAGGAAGGTAAATAGATTGTATTAGGCTAATCAGTTTTCTTTCTTCGCTAGAGAGCAGTAAACACTGTTTTTATAGAATAATACGATAAAGTAGAATAACAGCCAGTGTCAATTACCATCACTGATAGCTTATGGTTAATCTGAATTTAGATAAATAAGTTATTATTTAAGGTTTTTTGTGAGATAGATCTATCTAGGTTTGGATGTATTTACTTAAAATGGCCTTAAGACCATAAACAACTTTCTTCTGGATGATGATTCTAGCCTAATGTTTGACTTTAAAATGATTAGAGGATGTTTTCAATAAATTCTGTAAATACAATAACAAGTGTAGTTACAAACATCGCGAAAAAACAGTGAAGTCAATTCTAATGATTTATATATACGTTGTCCGAAACCATCATTCCATTGTTGGGGGGCATACATATACCATATCAAGAGTCTAGCATTGTGATATTGTAAAAATATTGCGATACCATCAAAATCAACAATATTAATGTGATACTGGATCACGGTATCGCATGTCGCGCGACAATATTGAACTTGTTTGACTACTCAAAAACTAAAAAAATCCGTTTTCATACATTACATAAAAATGTTTTCGAAATTTTAATATTTTATAATTATATATATATTTCATAAAATACACTGCCCTTTACATATTTACAAGGACATCCTGAGACGAAATTATAGAAGTGCGTAGGAAATGTTTGACTATATTTACACCTAAAAAGTTTACTATTCCCTACCCAGTCCTACGTCAACACTACATTAAATTGTCTCGACGTGACGCCCTTACAAAGTGAAAAACATATTTAAAATGAACCTTATTGGTAAGGAAATAAGATTCTATTGTCCGGTTCTCTAAGTCGAGGCAGACACTCCTTTTAAAATTGAAACTTTTTAATAACTGCAAAAGTTTAACTGCGTTAATAATGTTAAAATTAAAACAATGCGGCTCACTTGTTTGGAAAGGTTGACAGAGCAGTCCTTTTGACTTTTTTTTATTAGTGTTATAATTTATTTAGAAATCTCAAAATAGTCATACTACTAGCGACATCTATATTACCTAAGGTGTAAATTATTTTAATCTGAGACTACTAATTTGTAAAGGGTTGAAAATAAAAATAAGTCTGCACTGAATAAGCGACGTGTTTCATTTTAGTCGGGGGTTGGGGTAGGCCTTTCTATCTCGTTCGGACCCCAGGGGAGATCCATGGGGTGGTGGTTCTTAAGACCGGCCAGCCGTCGGAGTAGTACGGTGTCTGAGGGTTACTTTTGCTTCCCTCTATCCCGCAATGCTCTGGCAGCTGACGGTGTTGGGGTTTTAATCGATAGGTACGGGTTCTCCGAGAATCCGACGTACTCCTTCGGTTGCTCTGGGCTGACGGAGATCCATGATGATTTCCCCACGTAAAGAAAAGCCTATGTACAAATACATACATAAACATACGTCCCGCCGTAGTCTCTCGAGAGGGGTGCTTGCCACACAACACTTTTTGCATGTTTTATGTTGCGTCCCAGTGTGACAGGTTGCGAATCTGTCGCCACTATCCGGGCACATTGAGAAATACTGCAGCCACAACTTATGGCAACCTGAACCGACCTGTCGGGTCGGGTCGGCCTATGTACATAGCCTATATATACCCTGTATATGTATGTGGACTAAGTATGTATGTAGGAGAATGTATGGACGTTTTCAGGCCGATGATAATGATAAGGTGGCCTAAACAACTTAGATTGAATGGCAATGCACATAACTACTTAAAGACGCTTGCAACGTTAGGTGTATAACGAAGTGTTACTGGACCCAAAATAACCATATTCTTCCAAAAACATGGGAAATTTCGTGTAAGAAAAGTAGTTCTATACATTAAAAACAAATTTATGATTTAAAGAATAAATCGTAAAATTATATAAATCAAATCAAAAAGCGTAAACAAGAAAATTACCAGTCGCGCGAATGGAATTTACTTATTCCCATAAAATTCAATGTTACCATTCATGTTTTGATTTAATATTTTCATTTAAAACATGATTTCTTGAGCTTTTTTTATGACACTGGTCTAGTGAATTTACATGATAAACCTAAAAACGCAAAAAAATTTGAAAACAAAACCCGTGTGGAGACAAAAATTTGACTCAGCCCTGAATTGAGATAATATTATTCTTGTCTATAGATTTAGATGAGAATAATCCCTCTAAAATCATTAAGAGGAACAATATGAACTCAGATATAATCCGATTAAAATCGATCTCTACTTAAAATCTCCTTCAAGATTGTCGGGATTCAAATCTTGCGTAGCTTCCATTGTTAACACAGCTGCATTAATCTCCTCCGATAATCATCTCCGATTTTAAAATCGAAAGTCAAGTTTGAATTTCAGTTCAGAAATCCAATTTTAAAATGCACATTCGAATTCCGCGTGCTTTTATTTAATTTTAAATGTTTGCTGGGGGCGTTCATTCGCGAGTAGGGTTACCACATACCATTCATGAAATTCCTTTCAGATTCCCTGATTTGTGAATAAAATTCCTGACACTTGGGTCAGAGGTTTTAAGATTTTTGTATTAAAATTAATAAAAAGATACGTTACATCAATATTTTAAAATTTCAGCCGCATTCCTAACAAATGGCCAAAAGTCCTTATATGATGTCTGGTAACCCTATTCGTGAGTGAGGAATGGTATGGAATCGTATGGAAATTTGGATTTACGAAAATACGTTTGCCAAATTTTAACAGGATCGAATTAGCGGGGCCCGATAGAATTCAATTGGTAGGGTTCATGCTGAATCAGACTTTGGAATGTGAATACCAATGAAGCTTGTTTAAATTACAAAGAACAATGTGAGGTTAGTTTGCTTTCCGCATTACCAGCAATACTAATTTTAAATTCTGCTATTGATTTACGAGTAGTATAGACACACAACCAGTGCAATGTCATTCCCTATGCTGTACGTAAAAATTAAGAATCTTACAAAGCCCAAAAAGGTCAGGTTGATCCATGGCTGTGAAAACTCATTGTTTTGTGTCAATCATGAACATATGTAGGTGTGTTTATTGTTATTATGAGGACGTGGTAGCTCAGTTTGTTACGTGTCTTGGTTAACCGAGAGACTCGAACCGAGTTTGTTCGAGTTCGAGTCTCGGGTTGCCGTAAGTTGTATCTGCCATCTTCCTCATTTTGCCTGGATAGTGGTGATTCGCAACCTTAGGCTAAAACTTTACGTAAACATGCGAAATGTGGTGTGTATGTTTTTGTTATTATTTAATTAATATTTTATTTAATGTTATTTTTAGTCATCAATGGAAGCGTGTTGTTTTTTGAACTTTTATACATATCTTTAAATTGTGATGCTTTTAGTCAGGAAATAAAAGTTACCATCACTCCGCATTTTAATTTAAAACGTTATGGTTGTAGTTACATAAATTATATATATTTTTTATAACTGGCGTGTTACGATATCGATTTTATACATTAATTTTCCCCGCATCTTCATTCGTTTTTAAACAAAATTTAGAATATTTTTATCCTAAAAGAAAATTTATTGGTGAGAAAAACTTGAATCAGACGGACGAGTAGTTCCAAAGATCACCTTCCGCGTATAAGATTTTCCTCTTTATTATATACATATATATGTCTATTTTTTACGACTACGTACGTAGAATGCTTATTTTGAAAGGATCAACAGAGGTTTTAAAATAATGGAATAGTTTAATCAAATTACATTTACAGCTCAGCTCGTCACGAGCCTTTTTTTTCTTTAAATGGCAATACCTTACTTTGCTAGTGTCAAGTAATATTATGATGAAGACTGAATGAGAGATGATGAGTTAAAAATGATAGATGAAATGTATAGGCTAATGCGGTTAATGTAAGCTCTTTTTTCTTTTTTTTTCGGGGCACACCCGCCACTCTGTCCCACCACTGCAACTCCTGTGTATCAGGATCAACAGTGGCGTCCTTTGATTGAATAATCAACGAATAATGCAGCTGTGCAATGACGCAAAGCTGTGCCCGGAAACCCTACCGGCTGTCTTGGTACCCGCAAAGAAGTTAATCAGAAGAAATAGGAGGTAGTAAGAAAGCGGTTTCAGACTTCCCTCCCAACAAAGCGGAGACAGCAATTGACATGGCCCAGAGGCCCAAAAATCTAAAGAGGAGACAGTCAGGAGACGCCTGACCGTCTAAACACCACGATATGCCACCAACTAACAGGGGATAAATTAGATTTAGGTTACTAAATCTTACACCAGTAATATTGGTGACAAAACTTTTTCAAGGTACGGAAGTTTCCCTTCATTTTCACAAGATCTAGGTAATAAATAGGACTACACGCAGATACTTCAATCGAATTCAACATGATTAACCATTCGTCATGCCAGAGACTACACTCCCACAAGATATGATGGGCAGTTTGCACAAATTCTTGATCCGACGTTGAACATTCGCAAAAAGGTGACGGCACCAAATTAAATGAATAAAGTTTGCCCTTAAAGTTACCATGCCCGGTTAGAAATTGGGCTACGCAATGATCGATATCAAGCCACGTTTTATTTAACCGTTCGAAATTTAGTCGAAATGTAATGTAATGTAAGCTCTATTAAGCTATTTGGGAAAAGACGAAAAGAGCAGCCAAATCATCGTATTTCACTTTATCCACTCTTATAAAGCACTACAGATATTTAGCACTAAAAATATAGCAAGAAATTAAAAGAAACTAAGAAAATTTTAACTGACTCTTCCCGTTCCCGCCCATACAGTAAAAGTCTTTTGATTATTTCATTTCTTTTTCTATCACTTTACGTTCCCGCCATGAAACTTTATAGTTAAAAATGGTCGTTCGGTATTCAAAACATCATTGTCAATCAATCCTTCAATTATATTGTCTATTTCTAAATTGTTGGTTATAGATGTGACTTTCCCTTTAAAACTCCATCAGCTTTGTAACATCGGTTTACGTACTTAAGGAAAGTTAATTAAAGCTAAACTAATAAAAACATTAATATTGAAATTGGAAGGAGATAGGCTGTTTTGTTTATTGTGTTCTGTGATTAGGGTATATGTTGACGTTAAATCTGATTTTACCCATAATATGCTTAATCTAATATTAAATGTTGTAACTGGGGATTAAATTTGATATTTTACTAATAATGTTTTGTATACTGAAAAAAAAGAAGCTTGCGTGTGAAAAAGCTAAGATGATTATGTTATTGAGTTGTAATTTTTTTGTTTCACACAAGCTTCATTTTTAATTTTCTATTTAAGTTAAAAAAACTGAAAAACCTAAAAAATTCAATCACCATGGCGAATATAGCGCAATGCAACTTAGATCAATAATTAAGACTCAAATAAACCTTTGTATTTAAGTGTAAATAATGTACACTTAACCTTTTATTTAAGTCTACATTCTCAATAGCTCGGTAATTCAAGTAGTTTTGCCTGGTTAGTCTTGTGAATTTATTATTTTATAGATTTTATTGTGCTTATTCCGAATTTCAACTTTGCTACCTCTTATCTGCGTCGCTCGCACCGCCATCTTGCTAGAAGAGAACATCAAAATAAATTTTCCTAGAAAACTTTTCAGGTAAACGTATATTTGAGTACCAATTGACTCGGGGGTACTGTGTCAAAAAGATCTTGTAAGTCTTTTTGAAAACAATTTGGGGAAACATAAGTCTATTTTGTAGGTTTCGTATGAACTCAAGACCACTAAGCGAAATGAGTCAATCAACAGGGGCACAGTGAAAAAAAAAACATACTTTTAAAAAATATTCTTGATAGTTATAGTGTTAAAAAAAGTATTGAAAACTCTGTTATTCAAGGAATGTATATAATGGTTTTATTATTATAGTGCAAACTCATTTCCAGTTAGTCCATTCCACGAAACGAAGTCTCAAAGAAGATCGTTTAAATACACCCATTGGCTAACGCGCGTGACCTTCAACAGCAATAAATAAATAGATAAATTTCCCTTTAAAGTGATTTCGCCTATGGTGTTGCATTCTGACTGCGAGCTTTGACCAATGAGCTGCGTGTGTTTAACTCCGATTCGTAGAAAGGAGTATACTATTAAATTCTAAGTTAAAGTCGATTCAAGCAAAATTTACATGCTCAAGTTTAACTAAGCTTCTCTTCCGAAAAGCGGAGGAAAGTAGCTTTACTTTGTACTAGTTAGACTGAAAAGGCTTTTAGTTCTAAATAAACTTTGCCTAGTTTGTTCTAGAACTTGAATACAAGATAAGCTACTGTTTACGATCCGTCAGAGGCTATTTGTAGTCTTCTAGTCTTTGCAAAGCGAGAGTTTCTGGGTTCGAATCCCGGGGGGTGTGGTAGTTTGTGTTATTTGCAAGACGCATTGTGTCACTTATCGGTCTTGGATGTAGTATTCTTCTCTATGTAGTTTATACCTTATCGTTGCTTAGAGCTTGCGATACAAGATTATATCATAGTGCAGGGCTAAGTCAATGTGTGTGTCGTGATGTGGTTATTATTATTTTTATTATACGGATTCGAATGATTTCAAAATGCTTTTGTCAAATGATTGGTATCGAAAGAGGACTAAACGTTCCAGTCTAACGAGACGTTTTACATTTGAAATTCCTACTTGTTATGAAAACAAGTGGTTGCTCTGGGGTCTTGGATGTTTTATTTATCTACTAACTAAAGTTCCAGATGCAAGATCGATGCTTAAGTAGGGAGGATAATAATTTCTTGGGCAAAAATGACCTTGTAATATGAGAACCTGATTCTTCTTGGTCCTTTATTAAGACTTGTTGTATGAGAAACAAGCATCAATCATTTGTTATATTTATTTTATTATACCTCGGTGGGGCAGTGGTATAAACAGCTAACTGCTACGCTAGAGGTTCCGGTTCCGAATCCCGGCGGGGGCGAAACTTTGTGTTTTTTGCAAGACGCATTGTTTCGCTTACCTGTCTTGGATGTTGTATACTTATCTATGAAGTATATACCATATCGTTGTTTAGTGACTGCGATACAAGATTATTTTAGATCAGGACTGAGTCAATGAAACAATACAGGAGCATGAGAAAAAATATAAAATACTCATCTTAATGCATTCTTAAAGTCACATTTTTTTGTCACAGACCATCCAACGCTAAATCATAAATTTAGTTTTTTAAAAACATAAAAGTATGATTAAATTAGTTTATTGTGTGTTTCTGTACATCTACACCCCTTTCCTCAGCTACGATAATAAGTTAGCATATTCTCGAAATAAGTAGTACGTGACATTCTGCGAATACTTCGGATAAAATTGCGAAGACGTCGAGAACATTCGATACGTTCTACCAATTTATTATAGCATGTGAGAAAATCCGGAACTAATTTGTTCACACATTTTGTAGTGCCAGTGTTATAAACTAGCGCTATCAGGCAAAGTTTTAAAACAAGTTTCACTTGACACATAACCTTAAAGGCAAGTAATTTGATATTAAAATCGTTGGAAAGGATCCAAACGAATTTGCGGGAATTACCAGACTGAAAAAGTGAAATCAATCGTTGTTTATTTATTATTGGAATTCGAATAAAGAATCCTATAAGGTCAAAAGATATAACAATGAATACTCGAGCATTTCCATGGTATTTCGAAGAATTCTCTTTCGTCTAAGGAGTTTTTATTTTCGTATTGGTTTTTTGTTACTTAAATGTCATGGGAGAAAAATGTTCTAAGACGTATTGAGTTTGATATTCAAAACCGGTCAATAGCGAGTTGTTTTCGAACTAAAGGCTATTAGATACAACCATCGACCTGAAACAAAATCAAACAATATCAAAAGGAATATTGTGCGAATTAGTAAGTCGTCATTGCAACAAATTTTTCTGCCAAAAAATAGTGTTACTAGAACCCTCCTCGTAAAATGTTTATTGTTGATTGTTTATCCATTCTACAAACATCTACTAACGTTGTTTGCACTGTATAGTTGAAAGCCTACAAAATATATGATACGTATAATTAACGTTACGTTCTAAGCTTAAACAGTAAGGGAACTAAACCTCTCATTACACACACACGCACAAACTCACGGCTTCATCCCAAAGGGGTAGGCAGAGACAATGGCTCGTCATACGCAACGATCCTTACACACATCTCTCATTTCTTTGACATCCACGCATCTTAACACGACGGTTACGGGCAATTTGGACCTGGCCTTTCCTCAGCACGTCACCAATCTGGTCGAGGTCTGCGTAGGTCGACCCTACCTCCCCCACACATAAGCACAACACACAGTTTTCGTAAATTTTGAATCATCCATCCCCTCATGCCCAAAACATAAACATACATAATATAAACTCACGCCATAATCCCTCGAGAGGGGTTGGAAGAGATGTTAAACACCGCATTTCGCATGTTTTTGTTGAGTCCGAGTGTGAATGCGAATCTGTCGCCACTATCCGGGCATATAGAGGAACATGGCAGGTACCATTTACGGCAAACTGAGACTCGAACCCTCGACCTGTCGGATCGGATCGGTCGGTTAACCAAGGCACGTTACAAACTGAGCTACCACGTTCTCCTTCCACCATCAAAAGATGCCCTTCTCAATCTTCTTCACTACGTCTTCCTTCATCTCGCATATCTCATTAATTCTATTTTATTTAAGTTTTGGTAGCAAGGATAGGTATATTAAGGGTAAAAGTGTTCAAGTGTCGAGTTACGTAGCCAAGTCTAGACCCAAAAGGTAAATTGCGTAAATCTAAACTGTTTCGGCCAACTTTATGTTGTCCGGTGAGATTCGGGACCCTTTTACACGATACTTTACAAACAAGTGCAAAATCGTTATTTGCTTATGCAGTACAACTTTAAGGTACAAAGTCGACACAGGTCAGGTTGGTGCATGGCCGCGTGTACCTTATTTTAATATGCGGAAGTCTTTTTTTTATGTACATAATAAAGTCAAAGTCAAAATATTTTTATTCAAATAGACATAAAATAAGTACTTTTAAATCGTCATCTTTTATACTAACATCGGTTCGAAACGCAATTTCTACTTATGAACTTGTACGTTAAACACAGACACAATCAGTCATAAAATTGTTTCGTTTGTAATAGTGTATGGCCTACATTTTAGAGTCGTCGTGGTGTCTAGAAAAGTGAAGGTTTTTATTCATAGAACGGTAGATGTTCCATGCTGGAAAATATGTTTTTATTACATAACTTAAGTTCATTTATAGTTAATGCTTGTAATATATTATATACCATACAATTCAATTAACGTGAAAGCAGGCAAATTGCTGGATTCATTTATTATTGAATTTAAATCAAGCTTAGTTTCAGAAACTGACTCAACGGAGAAGCAAATTCAAATCTACCGTTTGAGAGTCCCATGAGGTTTTTATTGGCAAGGCATAATACGGTTATGAGGCACTCGGCAAAGAACGAAGTTATATCCAGCTACTCAGGTAAAATTCGGTAACAGACTTCTGTTTGTATAATTACCAACGGGCCCATATCAAGCTAAACATTACAAGTATATACAAAATCAGTCCTTATGCCGTACGAAATAAGAACGGAACAAATATATGTAGCCGCCAGTGAAGAGAATAGTGGAAAATATTAAGGATTATTTGGGATTTCTTAACCCTGTTGTTCATTTGTCAGTACAAAGATGTTGAAATTTACCACCGATTTGTGAATCGGGCCAGTTCTAGTGGTAGAATCCAATAGAAATCCTTTGTTTTCTCTTTTGATATCACATACACACCCATACACCTATATCACACATACATGCAACATCTATAGGCTTTAATAAAATGAAAAAAAAAACTGAATACATTTAATGTAATTTGCATTGTATTGTTTTTTTGTGTCTAAAATCCTGATTTGTTTCTAAACTTTCCAGTATGTTCGGTCCTTTATATTTCCGTTGAATGTTTAACGGACATTTCCCTTGATATATGGGTAAAATTAGCTCCAAGTTTACTGTGGGGGGTATGCTTTATTTATTTTTGGGCATTTTACAAAGCACTATTTGTAACATAATGAAGTAGGTATTATGTCACTACTGTTGCTTATTCTTGGATCTAGGAACTCAATTTAAATGATTTCTTTGTGTCAGGTAAAGAAAATGACTTCTGACTCGATTTCAAAATCAAGAAGAAAGTATGTTTTGGCAGTCTATGTATTTGAGTTAGTTTGCATCTCATGTAATTGGTTTTTAATTGATTTTGACAAAAAGTTTAATGAGATTTTTTGACGATTCAGAGTATTTGGTTTTACTTTGTCGCCGATCAGATAGTTTTGGTCGCCATTGAACGAGTCGACCAGCAATTAGTTGACTGTGCGTATAAACTTTAAAATCGCCTATTTACTAGGTTAATATTACCCGGTCAATTATGGGACTAATTGGCCAAAAAGCTCTACTTGCCGCTCATTTGTTGTAAAGGCTCATGTTTACCTAGAATTTAATTTTCAATCTGTATAATTCCAGCTGTTAGAATCCTTCGACGATATATATATATATCTTATACACCCATATTAATTGGTATCAAAAAACGTTTATTGGATACTACAATTAGTTCACGATTCGAATCCCATAATTAGAAATATAAATTTACATTACGACACACGCCTCAGCCTAGCAGCAAGTACCTAGTATAAGAACTTGTGTCACATCAACGATATGTAACTGCATAGTTAAGAATGCAACATCCAAGACCGGTAAGCGAAACACTGTCTTCCTAATAACACAAAGCTGGCGGAGCTTACTCACTAAGATAATCTTGTATCGCAGGCACTAAACAACGATATGGTATATACTTCATAGATAAGTATACAACATCCAAGACCGGTAAGCGAAACACTGTCTTCCTAATAACACAAAGCTGGCGGAGCTTACTCACTAAGATAATCTTGTATCGCAGGCACTAAACAACGATATGGTATATACTTCATAGATAAGTATACAACATCCAAGACCGGTAAGCGAAACACTGTCTTCCTAATAACACAAAGCTGGCGGAGCTTACTCACTAAGATAATCTTGTATCGCAGGCACTAAACAACGATATGGTATATACTTCATAGATAAGTATACAACATCCAAGACCGGTAAGCGAAACACTGTCTTCCTAATAACACAAAGCTGGCGGAGCTTACTCACTAAGATAATCTTGTATCGCAGGCACTAAACAACGATATGGTATATACTTCATAGATAAGTATACAACATCCAAGACAGGTAAGCGAAACACTGTCTTCCTAATAACACAAAGCTGGCGGAGCTTACTCACTAAGATAATCTTGTATCGCAGGCACTAAACAACGATATGGTATATACTTCATAGATAAGTATACAACATCCAAGACCGGTAAGCGAAACACTGTCTTCCTAATAACACAAAGCTGGCGGAGCTTACTCACTAAGATAATCTTGTATCGCAGGCACTAAACAACGATATGGTATATACTTCATAGATAAGTATACAACATCCAAGACCGGTAAGCGAAACACTGTCTTCCTAATAACACAAAGCTGGCGGAGCTTACTCACTAAGATAATCTTGTATCGCAGGCACTAAACAACGATATGGTATATACTTCATAGATAAGTATACAACATCCAAGACCGGTAAGCGAAACACTGTCTTCCTAATAACACAAAGCTGGCGGAGCTTACTCACTAAGATAATCTTGTATCGCAGGCACTAAACAACGATATGGTATATACTTCATAGATAAGTATACAACATCCAAGACAGGTAAGCGAAACACTGTCTTCCTAATAACACAAAGCTGGCGGAGCTTACTCACTAAGATAATCTTGTATCGCAGGCACTAAACAACGATATGGTATATACTTCATAGATAAGTATACAACATCCAAGACAGGTAAGCGAAACACTGTCTTCCTAATAACACAAAGCTGGCGGAGCTTACTCACTAAGATAATCTTGTATCGCAGGCACTAAACAACGATATGGTATATACTTCATAGATAAGTATACAACATCCAAGACAGGTAAGCGAAACAATGCGTCTTGCAAAAAACACAAAGTTTCGCCCCCGCTGAGATTCGAACCCAGAAGCTGTAGTGAAACAGTCGGCTGTTTAGACAACTGCACAACAGAGGAGCACAATAGTAATGAAACTGTAGTAAATCACTGTAAAATTACATTCAGTTTACGTAATATGTTTTATGTTTCAATAGCAAGAAATTTTCATAACTTTTAGTATAAAATCTCAGTGAACTACTTTATCTGTTTACCTTTGCTTGTATATTTATATGTATATAGGTAACTTTTGTATTCAGCGAGTGTTATTAAACATTTTGCCTTCGCGAGCACACTGTTGTGGAAAACAAGTCAAACAAAATAGGATATTTTGTACAGAGCCGGCGCAAGGGGGCGTAACCGAAACTGGAATGCACGAGCAAACAGAAAGGCGGGATTGAAAGCTGAATTTTATTAAAACTAGTGAAAAAATATTTACTGTTTTCAAGCAAATTTCTGTAAAGCATTTTCGCGGAAATTCGTCTGAAATATCATCAGAGTCACTAAGTTTTGATTTTAACATTCTTTAAAATATGCTCTCTCTTTGTTTCAGTTTTATAAGGTATTCAGAACGTTTATAGCAAAGTTGGATGGAAGTCCTTATTTAAAATCCATTCCTTCAGTTTATTGTTTAATATAAATAAAAACAAGTCAAATTTAATTCACTTTTTAACTTTTAAACATCGAACCCTTCAAACGGAAGATGTTAATTAATATTAACTTTAGCTTTCCGCTCAAGTTTCGAAGCTGCTTCATCAGACGGGTTGGTCCTGATAATTGCTCCTTGTAATATCCCCCCTGTAATAAGGCCTGTGCCCTTTTAAAATGTTTCTTCCAGTCACCTCAAGTAAAATGCTTCAATAAGTTCCCTCTGTGAATTGTCGCCTTTAAGATACTACCCGTTAGTTATCCCCTGCATGATGTTATTTGTAAGATGGCCTTTAGGTAGCATCTATTAAGCTGTTCCTTAAGGATGACCACTGTAAGTTGTCCTCAGAAACAGAGTCCTTAAAGATCCTCTGAAATTTGCCTACTACGAGTACTGTCTAGGTACTGCTTGTAAGATGCTACTGTTAATTGCCCTTGCTAAATGCCTCTGTTGTTCCCCCCTGCAAGACGCTACTTTAATTAACCATCTATATTTTGCCCCTATAAGTTACTCCCTATAACATGCCCCTGAATCCTTCCCTGATTCGTGGTTTGCTTGTTTTTCTTACTCCGTGTCGAGCTGCGTTTCATCCGTGTGTTTAATTACATACGCGTCTGCCTTATTTCTCGCTCCAACCCAAAATAAAACTGACTTTTACTCGTTTTTTCCCTGATTTTGTATTAATGTCTTTACTTTGTTGTTGGATAAACGTTTACTTATAATATAAAAGTATTTATAGAAAAGCCATATTTTGTTTCAGTGGTGAGTAAAAATAGTAAATGATTTCTGTAAATTAATTTTTTTTGTAGAGTTTTTTCGGTTGTTGATTTTAACATTTTCTCATATGAAGACATTGATTCCTTGGTGGAACCATATAGAACCTTTTAAAAACATAAAAATATTGTTTGTGTTGAAAGCTATGCACGATTTGCGGGTTAATAATAGCATTTATTAAAGAAGTGTGTTTGTTACATTGTGACAAAGTTGATCCGAGTTTTCCAAAGGTTTCAGAAAAAGGAATTCTGGAATATTTCGTCTCTTTCTAGGAAAATTAGTTTCATGTTGGATGCTTTAACATACAAGGCAATTTTAATAAGGAAATTGTTATAATTAAACAAAATAATTTTAATGTTATGGATTTACGTTTTTTCATGAGCAAACGAGCTGAAGGTTCACCTGAAGGGAAGATATACCGTCGCCTAGTCACAGACGATGCCCTTAATGTTTAACAACAAAAAGAGAACCACCTATGCATGGCCCATGTATAGGTAAAGATGTTACACAACTCATGCCGGTAATTACACTGCAACATAAGTCATGTAAAACCATTTCAAATTATACCCAAGCGTGCTAGGTCAGGAAGTTGTCGTAAGTTGATTATACCATAGGGGATTAAACATGCGGTATGCGTGCTTCAAGTTTAGTTTGGCGATCAAACTCAAGGGACCACCTCTGATGTAAACTTTAATAGTAAATGAGTTGTGTCATCTGCTCGATGGAGTCGTAGACCGATAACTACACTCATAGACAAAATCACCTATAATTAGAATCAAGTTACCTACAATTCGTCTCAGAATTTCCAAAAATTGAAGTCAGGATAAAGTCATAGGCAAAAGCTAATTGTAAATAATGGAGGGCAGCGGCCGGCTAGTGCCAGAATAACTAATATCAATGATTTATTTGGCTAAAATTGTAGTATTTCGACGAACAATTTTGGCTTCTGACCGTTCGATCTCAGTAATTCTCAGTATTTTTTTATATTATGACTGATAAAACTATACTGATATAAAAGATTTAAAAATCTTTACCAGCTAAACCTACAGAATTACACTAGAATTTCTATGTTTGACTTTAACATTTACTAGCATGCATTAAAAGCATTGCATAATTTTACTATGAAATGTTATCAAATGTAAATGTTCGTCGTTTATTAAAGATAATCCGTCAGTCAAATAGTTAATCCGAGGTATTCAAGTTACTGTTTATCATGCCAGTCACTTTCCAGGCCAATTGTCCCCATGTGATATATTAATTGAGGCGGAAAATAATATAACATAATACGTACAAAGTGTATATAATTCAACCTTGTCGGCGCAGTGTTGTTAACAGCCGAGTGCTACTCTAGAGGTTTCGGGTTCGAGTCCCGGCGGGGGTGTTATTTGCAAGACGCATTGTTTCGCTTACTGGTCATGGATGTATTTTATTATCTTTGTAGTTTATCGTTGCTTAGTGCCTGCGATACCAGATTATGTCTTAGTGCATGACTGAGTTAATTTGTGTGTCGTGATGTGGTTATTATGTTTGGTATTTGTTGAGTTTGGCGTTAAAGCTTTACTCGTATTTCAAGCACCCATAAGCTACAATGCCTGCTGACCATCAGCTTAACCTCCTTTGAAAATGTGTATTATAGTAAAATAGAAGTCTGAATTCGTTTTTGCTTCCACCCCTTTCTTCTGATAAAGTTCGTTGCGGGTCCCAATACAGCCGGTAGGGTGTCCGGGCACAGCCTGTGCGTCATTGCATAACTGCATTATTCGATCAAAGGACGCCACTGTTGATCCTGATAAACAGGGGTTATAGTGATGGGACAGAGTGGCGGGTGTGCCCCGAAAAGATAGTAATAAACACTGAAAAATATTTACAGAAAGTGCTTAATTTAATATAACCTTTATATTCTTTGTGCACGTTTAACCCAAAAATATCGAAAAAATTTAGTAGGTTTTCAAATGAAGATTTTTCTTAATCCTTTTCTAAGCAATTTAATTTAATTTTTAACTAAGCCCTGGTAATCTGGATGACTTAGCCCAAATACCGGGCCAGACATAATTGCGCGTTTGCGAATTTAATTAAAAAGAGGTAGCTATGCAATTAATTTCTATACCTGGAATGAATTAATTTATTAAAATATTTTTTAGACACTCAATCTTTTTAATTAATTGTTATTTATTAAGATGTTATATCTGTTTTTTCCTAAGGGTCGAATTTTTTCAAAATATTTTGCTTTGAAAGGTGAAACAAAAATGAAGAGAAAAAATTAGCATTCAGCTTTCTCTTTCTTTTGGGACCAGTAACTTACATTCCCCATTTCATCCCTTAGGGGGATGATTTTGCAAACCAAAATACGGTTAGTTTTATATTAAATATACTAATCAAGTTTACTTTCATTACCTAATTGACTTCCCTAGGGAAAGAATTTCATAAATGTGGAAGACTTTTTTGCTTTAATATTAGATTTATAAGAAAAATACAAAGTATTCCAGCGAAATATATCTTTGAACTTGATACGGGGTCCGGAAAAGTATATAAAAATCTTATTAAACCAGTAAATAAGGATGTCATTGACCGTGGTAGCGACGGAACCCTTAGAATTACACCGACGTGCTTTATAGCGGCCAATCCGTCTAACTGCCTCATTTGTTCAGGGTCATCACTTCTGGAAAATAAATAAAAAACGTTACTTCCAACTTTTTTTGATGTTGTTTTGGTCTGTAATATTCAAACTAATAATTAATTGGATCTCGCTTGGATACAATAATAGCTTAATAATAGCTTGACTGCTCGTCTTAAGTAATTCATTCGACACAATAATATGTATATCTTCTGACAAATCTTGACAAACCATTCATAGACATTACAAAAAATATGTTTCCTTCTTATATTTAGATTAGATACCTTTACTGCTGAGGATAAATGTGGATTTAAAATCGCCAATACCAAGTAGTATAGTAACCTATTTTGTCATATAGAATAGTAACCCAAATTCACGGTCCAGGCAATTACGAAACCCAAAAGTAAACTGTACAGATGGAGGCAACCCTATAATTTAGTATTTTGTAGGTAAAATCTGAGATATTAACTTGTGAGGAATAGTTTCAGTTCTTCAACTTATGGCGCGACTGTGGAATTTAATATATCGCAGCTCCTTTTATCTGTTTACTGATTAATTGGGTCGGCTATTCTAATATCTGTATATTTGAGTGTTGATAAAAGATACTTAATTTTTGTTAGAGTGCCCGCTCACTACACACAGGTGGTAGATCTATCTGCGAGATCGTCTGGTTTGTTACCACCCTCCTTTCTATTTCTGTGAAGCAGTTCTCTGCGTGTGTTTCGGTTCGACGGATTGGAGGGACAGTGTAATTACCGGCACGAGAGGAGTAACGTCTTTACCTGTACATGGGCGATGTATTGGCGGTGCTCTTGGCGTTTCAGACGTCAAGGGCATCGTCGTTTTATATGTAGAGGTATTACTTTTCGGCCGTCTGCTGCTTTGCCCGTGATGTTGTATAAAACATTTCCAATTTCCAATCTGCCGACTGTTAGCCAACTAAATTGGATAGGTCTACGAGCATGCATAGGTTAGGTGCTAGGAAGCAATTTAATTCGATCGGTATCCAACTTTGTATTGAAACGATTTAGTTGCAATTTAGTTGGCTCTAGTAAAATTTCTTGCCTAATGATACTGTCCACGATTTTATTGATCAATTGCAAAGTAGAGGTCTGCATTTACTCTTAAAATTTTGAGATCGTCGTCGACGTCCTCTTGTTCTCCACAGACGAATACCGTTGCCATGTTTTCCAGAGCTCTATCTTACCTAAGAGTAAGAGCAACCTCAACCCGCAAGATGAGATCCCAAATGCAAATCACTGTAGTAATAGTACTGTATGGAGTGTAGTAAAGTAATTCAAAGTGATGGTAGACTGCTCCCTTACACCTTTAGGGTCCGTCGACTCACGCCCAGTGATTTTATGTAGAACCGATAAATCGGATTTTTCCTCCTCTTCTTATTGATCGATTTTGTGACATGGACGTTTCACTATTACAATTTTTACTTACAAAAATCGGTCACCGACCACACCACAAACCACAAACTTTCAAACCACAGTTTAACTTGACCCGTATAAGTTATCTGTAATTGTAGTAAGTTATAGGCCAAAATATTTCTAATACCGGGTCAATAATAAGGCCTGACGGGGCGTTCACACTCATCCGACATTGTAGATCAATTTACAATGGATACAGTATCTACAAAACGACGGGACCTACATAATTTGAACTACGTCCAACAACCGTATCCGGCTTAGATGAGGTCTTGTTTTAATGGATCTCATCTTTCCTGGGAACCATCACAAATTGAGCTCTGAAAACTGTCAGGGGGCTAAGTGGGAACGGGGCTTTACCGACCTTCCTTCTAAAGCTGTCGTTATTTTGATTTTACAAAGATCCAGGCTAAATTTCGACCGGCAAGGATATCCGGTGTCTCGTGATAATTTAATTTGAGACGTAATATTTTATAGCATAGGGCCCTTAGTCAGTTTAAAACAATTAAGG
The DNA here is from genome assembly GCA_949316135.1 of Choreutis nemorana. Lineage (NCBI taxonomy): Eukaryota > Metazoa > Arthropoda > Insecta > Lepidoptera > Choreutidae > Choreutis > Choreutis nemorana. The sequence goes on along the minus strand of OX438620.1, from coordinate 4,084,476 downwards.
CAGAACGACGTCAGCGGCTTGACTTTGTAATTATCTTGAAATCTAGATAATTACAGGTTCATTAGTAAATAGTTAAACAGAGATTTAAGTAAACTAATCAAAGGTTTTTGTTGGGTTTTTACCAAAACAAAATTTCGCAAACCGGAAACATGTGTTTTTGATGTAATTTTTTTCTCTCCCTAAAACTAGTAACTATTAAAAAGTGCGGTGAGATATGGTTCCTTGGAAAAAGTTTGACAAATACTAATCTAGTCCTAGTTATAAATAAAACTTCAAAAACACACAATTCTAATGAACTAAAAAAAACTTACTTTTCTGTCAAAAATCGTTTTTCGATCATAAATAAATATATTTTCCAGTAAATTGTTAATCATTTCCTTTCACTAGGTCCCTTTCTATGTCCATCTTTTTAGGGTTTATGCTCCTTTGATGTGAACCAATTAGTGTCTAATTAGCACGATGCGTACCAAAGCTGACCACTGCAAAGATAAGAAGCTTAGTGAAGAGACCTAGGGCGTACATATGTGTATAAGGGTGGGCCGTGTCTACCCTAGTATGGTCTAGTGCCCAGGATTTCGGGCTACCGATTCGAAATTTTATCTTGGACGTCAAAATTCTGATAATTCTTTGTCACTACAATAAACTTCAGAATAAGTGTGTCTTTATTTATGAGTTATGATACCTATCGCACCTACTCACTGACTGTATGTACATTGAGTGTCAAATTTGGTTCATCCCTGAAAAATAACCCTAGATAAGTCAATGAGAGAGACACATGTTTGAAACAAGTATTTTGATAATAAAGATTTTAATACCAGGCTTATAGTAAGTAACTAAAATTACTACCAAAAACATTTTAATTTGATTTGAAAACAAACCTTTTTAATATACGAGTACAGTCTAGCGCCAATAAAGTTTTGCCGCAAAATTATTCACAGTTTTAATATGGCTGGACAAACAAGAAAAATCAAACTACAAAAAAAAATCTGTGCTTTAAATATCAAATACATTAAATTTCGTCGGTAATAAGCTTGCAGAAGACTAAAATTTTCAAAAAGCATATAATTTTAAGGTTAGCATTGATGTGATGCCTCGTGTGTAGCAAGCGTTTATTGGCGGACTTAATGAAGACTCCTGTTAACGTAGGTTGAATATCTTTTTTTGGTAATCTTAAAGCGGTTTTGTCCTGTGTTTATAAATTTTAAAGTTTAAGCTGAACTAGTTTGTCGCTCCGGTTTGGCTAGGTCACATCTTCAAGCTAACTTTAGACGTGGGAAATCTAATTCCTTCCTAAGACGCAAACTATTTCAGTGACAAATTTCATTAGGATCGGTTCAGCGGGGTTTTGCCAGGAAATTGAGTAATTAGTACTTGGAGATATCTATTTCTGGTTTCTATTTAAACTAAGTTATAATGTTAAGCGCATATATATAGTCTGAAATCAGTTTCTTACTACCTCATATTTCTTCTGATTAAGTTCGTTACGGGTCCCAAGGCAGCCGGTCCCAAGACGCACAACTGCATTGTTCGATCAATAGACGCTACTGTTGATCATGGTAAACAGGTGTAGTGGTGGGACAGAGTGGCGGATGTGCCCCGAAAAAATATAACATATATTTTAGCTATACCAACCACGTATAACTCATGGAACTCGAAAACTCCGCCCAACCTGCCGCCCTACTCTGAAATGCCGTCACCAAAACTTGGGGCCGACCGGTAAACCGACCGAACATAAAATCAACGATAACACTGCTTTCTTAATCAACGTGTCGCTGTCTTCGGAGTAAGGTTTTGGATCTAATATATGCCAAACAAAGTTCGATTGGATTGAATGGATCTGTGAGCCAGACTGACCCGACCGAAAGACTTTTGTAGTAGGAAACAAACGAACATTCGGCCGATGCTTCGTCTTTCGTGTTTTCGGAGTAGACGCCAAGAAGCGATACGATACCGTCATGATGTTGATAAGTGTGCTTATAGAATTTAATACAAAGAATACCGAATGGCTTGAGTGGATGTGAAGATGATCCGTTTACGAGTTGACAGTTGCGAATTTTTTTTTCATGAGCATAAGGTATGTTGAATTAGTTGTAATGTACTCTAAGTAATTCTTGATAAAAGATAAGAATCTTGAGTTAACTATATACGAAGCTTCATTTTCTTTGTCGCTACGCGCTTGGCAGAGTGGTCGTGGTTATCATCGGCAGCTGATTCGCCGCACCACCTCCCACGACCATTGTCAGCTCGCCATCCATGTCTACAAAAATGTCCTGGTGGACCTTTTGTATTTATACCAACTTTAATCTATGATTTTATGTGGATTTTTAAAACTGAAATGGGATAGCGTATGAATAGTTTGTTCCCAGTACAGCAGTTTTGTGTTTCATATTTTTTATTCTCTACCTGAGCCCGCTAGTCCGTAAAAAGTGTTTTCCCAGGGGCATAGCATACTGTAGCAGTAACAATGTATTTTTACAATCTGTCGCTCCGAGATACTTTGAAACTAGTCCTTTACGAAGAGGTTTAAGTTCTTTCACCCCATTCCCTCGTATCGTGGTCTTAAAATAGTATTGTGATACAGTCAACATTATAAATATTTATGTAGTACCGCAATGATATTGACTGTCAATAATTCCAAGTGGATTGGGTGAAAGATAAATTAAAAGATGTCGTGTATGTGTGCGTTAGGGTCGGCAAAGTGTGCGTGATGATGCTCTTGGTATTGCGATTTGTAATAGGCTATCGTGTCTGCTTACCATCAGGCGGGTCGTATGCTTGTTTGTGATAAACAAAAAATAAATGTACTCGTAATGTACTAACTAATTAATCTTATTATTAGACGCATTGTTCTGTTCTCCGGTCTTGGACGAGTATTCTTTTGTAGTATATACCGTAACGTAAATGCGAAACAAGATTCTTTAATCTTACTGTCAGGCTAAGTCAATGATGAGGTTGTTTATTTATAAATCATGACCAGTTCTCGAAACAAACTTCAAAAATTTGTTTTAATATGGAATTCCAATTATTTTTCATAGCAAGTGAAACTAAAATTATTTAAATACTTAGTAAAAAACATTTTTTATCAATAAAACTTTTATGACAAGTGAGAATTAAGGCGGGTTATGAAACCAAATTGTATTTTGTATTAAATATATTTTTTTCTTAAATGGCGTTAGAAAACATGGCACGTTCGGAATTTTTTTTAACGATTTCAAGTTGCCAAGGTTCCTTCCTTGTTGACACTTATTCCTAGCTTTTTCGTATTACTGTGTTCAACTACTATTATATAAAAAAAAGTATTAATATTAATACATTTCCAATAAAAATACAACAAACAACATTTTTCTTAGAAATTTCCCTCGTATATACTCGTGTTCGCGTAAAAAACCATTCAGATGATATCCAAAACATATTTATGAGCGACCATCACAGACGCCGCCATTAAAACGTCGTAAATAACTCGAAACATTTTCAGTTTCCAAACCTGTACCACAGCACAGTGAGAAAAAAATAAACAAAAAGCTAAAATAACTCCAGGCATCTTGCCGCTTAAAGGTTGCATTCCACACTGTTTGTTTAATATATATCTTACTAGTTCTCAGCTTAATAGTTCATAGTTCATTTATTTGCATCAAAATGTGATAACAAAAGTTACGAGGGCGGGTCAATAAGACCGTGACTTTTTGAATTTCTGACTTCTTTACTGCAAAAGCAACACTACTCCTGTCAACAGGCATCTGTCAGTTGACTCCTATCAAAATTTGAACTTGCTGCGTCAGTTAGTTTGTGTTTGACAGCTTTATCAGACTACCCAGTAATTTGAGGAAAAAATGAATTTCGTGTGCTTTTTAAGCATTATTTTTTGCGAAAAAAAACCATTACCGAGACCAAGGCTAAGCTTGATAAATACTATGGTGACTCTGCAACATCGATTTCAATGCTAAAAAAGTTGTTTACTGAATTTCGTTGTGGACGTACAAGCACTGAAGATGCCGAACGTCCTGGACGCCCAGTTGAGGTCTCTACCCCCGAAACAATCGAAAAAATTCACGATATGGTGTTGGCCGACCGAAGATTGAAAGTGCCAGAGATTGTGGAAGCCGTAGGGATCTCTCGTGGCTCAGTGGTTTCAATTTTGAATGATCACTTGGGCATGAGAAAGCTTTCCGTAAGATAGGTGCCGCGTTTGCTCACAGTCAACCACAAACGCAATCGTGTAACAACTTCACAGGAAGGTTTGGCGTTGTTTAATCGCAATATGGACGAGTCTTTGCGCTGTTTTGTAACCGTGGATGAAACATGGATCCATCACAACACACCAAATACCAAACAACAGTGAAAACAGTGGGTTTCTAAGGGTGAATCGGCGCCAAAAAAGGCCAAGGTTTTTTCAGCCAATAAAGTTATGGCAACTGTTTTTTGGGATGGACGTGGGATAATCCACATTGACTATCTTCAAAAGGGAAGAACAATCAATGGGGAATATTATGCCAACTTATTGGACCGCTTCAATGACGATTTGAAAAAAAACCGACCTCATTTGGCCAAGAAAAAAGTTCTTGTCCACCAAGACAATGCAAGGGTGCACACATGTGCAGTTGCCATGGCAAAAATCCATGAATTGGGCTATGAATTGCCCCCTCATCCGCCCTGTTCTCCAGATTTGGCTCCGAGTGACTACTTCTTGTTCCCAAATCTGAAGAAATGGCTTGGTGGAAAAAGATTTGACTCCAATGATGAAGTAATCTCGCAAACAAAGGCTAATTTTGAGGACCTCGTCAAATCATATTTTTGGAAGAGATAAAAATTGGAGAAGCGTTGGACAAAGTGTATAGAGCTCAAGGAAGACTACGTTGAATAATAAAATGATTTATTTATCAAAAAATCTATGTTTTATTCCAAAAGTCACGGACTTATTGACCCGCCCTCGTGTTAGTAGGAATTACATAAAACAGATCCTACACATCTAGTAATAAGTACAATAGACATGCAAATATTAAATATCAAAGAAAATATCAAAAATTTCATTAAGAAAATGGAATGTTAATATAATTACGAAGTTAATAGATTTACTAATATAGTACTTGGTCAATTACAATTAAAGTTTTGGCTTAATAAAGAAGTCATTAACTGTATAAACATTTCTGGACTAGCCACTTATAAAGTTTCCGTTTAAAAATATTAAATAGCAACTCTCTTATGACACGTGGAATATTATTATATTACTTAAGTATATGTCAGCGTTGTCTTTAGATATTTTTTTATTTTTTTGCTTCCAAAGACACAAGTCTTTCGATTGATATGTTTTGTAGTTTAATTTTGTTAATCCCACAAGAATCTAAAATATTCCGACAACAATACTCGTATTTCAGTTAATGTTTGATGTTGTAAATTGCGATGCAAGTTACAGCTACTGGTAAATATCAGCGAATAAATATTTTTGCCAAAGATTTTACTCGTCGCTTCAAGTGGAGGCATGGCTTTAATGTACTAAAGAAATTGCCCATCAAACTAGTTCATGACCTGTAAAAAATATCTGGCTCGCTGCAAATGAAGCTTCACTTCTTGTTTATAAACTGTCTTGTGACTATGCTCTTAGCTCTTCATTCATACAGCGTCCTTTATCGGAGTGAAGAAGACAGACATATTGTAGGATTTTACTCCAAATGTTCTCGTGAAGTGTTGCAGGTATATTTATAAAACGTTTAACTACTTTTAAGAATCGTTTCTTGTAGGAATTTACTTTAAAACTTGGTAAAGTCCGTTTTAAAGTCATTACTCATCGAAAAGTTAGAAATCTAAAATAATTGTTATCATGAAAAAAGGATACCGCGCTCTGTATCATTAGGATATGAAGAAAGTGTAAAAAGGGAAGTGTGCTAAGTTTGGTTTTGTATCACCTCAACGAACAAAGTAAGTAGAAGTATTATTAGTGAGTAGGGTAAAAGTTCTTAGGTCCTGTGCAGTATTATCTTATTCAAAGGTACGTATAGTTAAACTGTCAAAGGGCAAAGCAAACGAGGTGGATGTTCCGCTCCGCTTCGCACAAAGTCTCTGCAAAATGAACGAGATCAGTAGTTGGGAAAAGCTGACGATCTAAAAACAAAATCTTTCATATGTATATATGTCAGCGATATCAATGAAAATGGCCTTTGTTAAAGTTTTGGATCTGTTCTAAAATACATTTTTAAAATTTCTATTATGAAATCAGTTGATTGGTCAGGTATAAAGACGTTTTGTCGAGTTCCTTACTTAAAGGATAGGAACCTTTTGGGACCTAAAAGGCAGTTGGAATGATCACAGAGTGTGTAAGTTTGTTTATAACAAAAAAAAATGTTATGTTAATAAGAAACGCTACGTCTGAACGTAGGAGAAAATCCTTCGTGTCAAGTCTGTCTACTTGGTTTTTATTTTTAAGATAATATTTCAGAACTAATAAACTGTCAAAGTATTGTTCAAAGTAATTTACGACCATCTTTTTTCATCATAAGAGCAGCTGTAGGTATTTATTATTAAGATACTTATTACTCCCTATTGAACCTTTAGTATCGAGGAAAATGTCCATGATTAATGGTTTCGCTTTTCTCGAAAATAAGAGCTTCCAACTTTGCGTGATATTCTATAGAAACAATCCTTGAAGTTTTATGTTAGGTCAGGGTTGGTACTTCAACTTTTGCTACTTAACAAAGTATTTTTATAAGTGTCTTTGTTTATATTGCTACGTTTAATAAATGCTTAATTAACCTAAGGAACTTAATTAAATTAGTAAACGTTAATTTCGTAAGTAATTTGTTTTCACATTCATTCAGTCACATTTTTATGTGTAACTCATTTGCTTACGTTAAATGAAATATTGAAAAAAATCTAATCTTTGAATTACTAAGCAGCCAAAAATACTAATTGTATAATGCTCGAGGTTGGCAACCCTATTCACTACTAACGATCATTGATTGAATATTTTATATCTGCTAGGAGATGTCGAGGGTAGTGCTTGCAGAAAGTTTCAATTGAATTTGATTCAAGATGTATAGTATAATTTCATTATTGAACTGTTTACAAGACTGAGAAACAAACAAAAGTAATTAATAATGTATTCTTTCAGATTGTAACATACGGGAAATTGTGGAGTTGTATTTGTAAATGTTTTTCGCTACTTCAGTACCCTTTCACGAACGCTTAGGTTGTGGAATGTACTGTGCCGTGGTGTTATCTCTTGACTACAGCATGAGGTTCTACAAAAGGGGCGTTAAATGTTTTACAGGGTTGGTGACGCGTGATGCTGCTTACAAACGTCCCCAGGGACGGTGACTGTAAACTGTCAGGCGGGCCAGAAGGTAGTTTGCCACTTTAGCGGTATAAAAAGTTACGAAGATTAAGTATTTTGAACACATGATGTATATAGTCGTATATAAAAGGTTTTCCTCGAATTCAGTTGACAATTTTCCTCATATTATTTCTTATCAATTTTAGGTTAAAGTAATTTTTCCTTATAGATCTTAGTGAATGATTTTTTTTTAAACGTTTCGGTGTCATATAAAGACGCTAAAACCATTGACAGAATGTTATTGGAACTTGACAAGACACATTAATAACTTTCGCATATTATTATGGCCAAAGATACATTTAGCTTTACTCATGACTGTCTGAAGAAATTTGAACAACTTAAAAATTTCTATGGACCAGAAGATCTTTCACATAAATGCATAAACATTCGTACTCTGCATGTCTAACGTTAATCCATGCATTGAAATAAAATTCTTACGTATTTGAAATGGTCTATAAACGTCTTATTTGTACCTTATAAAAGAACTCAATAGAAACGTCTCTGACAAAAGGTGTTCCTTAACTTAAAAATAGAAAGAAAACTGTCTTTCTCACCCCCTATTACCTGTCACGTTCTAGTACATTGAAATGTGACACTTGGTCTCTTTCTACAATGTTATTTCACATTTGATTCGATGACCATAGCCTAAGAATTTTGATAGAGTTATGTTTACTGTTACATACAGGAGTTGCTCCTCGATGCACCTTAATATTAGAACTTTTTTAAATTACTAAATTCGTGGTCAATTTTGTTTTAATCATAACTCTTTCTTGTATATTTAACATTACAATTCTCATATTCAGATATGTGCAAACCCTTGATAACTTTATGGAACACCTAAAGTTGTTATTCCCAATAACACATTGTTATTTATCTTAACATCTCTTGTACCCAATGTAATGTGACAAGCAATAAACAATTTGAATTTGACACTAAGGATAAACAAACATCAGTACATATTTTTGTCACGACTCCAAGGTTCAAGATCAGGTGAATATTTTAGAAAACATAAAATTTAGACTGTGCCTCAAAGGAAATGACATTTTCGCTTCTGTCAAAGCAAGCAGAAGTTAATAAGGTTTCTTTGCGATTCCCCAGTCTATCTAAGACCTATTTATTGCGTTTTTCTAACTTGTTGAGCAATTATGAGATTTCAATACAGTTATGGATCAAGTCAATAGATTAATTTACAGTTTAAAAGAAGTAATGGGAGGGTGTTGATTTTACCTTTTTCATTGAAGATGAATTGTTTCGCTTCCCAGTCTTGGATGTAGTATTCTTATGTATGTAGTCTATACCATATCGTTGATTAACACCTGCGATGCCAGATTCTACAATCTTAACATTTTACGACCTTGGTGGCGCAGTGGTGTAAACAGCTAATTACTACGCTAGAGGGTTCGATCCCGGCGGGGGCAGAACTTGGTGTTTTTTGCAAAACACATTTTTTAGCTTACCGGTCTTGGATGTAGTATTCTGATGTACGTAGTCTTAACCATTTCGTTGCTTAGCAACTGCGACGCAAGATTCAACAATTTTAAGTCAAGGCTGAGTCAATGCGTGTGTCGTGAAGTGGTTATTATTATTATTTGCATTCGTCTTTTGCAGCTTAAACTCTAAATTATTCATCATAATTTCACTTTTTTGTATAGTTTTGCGGGTATTTTTAAACCATTTATTAATTTATCGCCTTACCTGTTGGTAGGACAAAATATTTGAATCCCCAATAAACAAAAAAATATCCACCTAGTTGATCCCGCGTACTTCTTACCACACGATTGTTCCTTTGGGAACATATTCTCCTTTTTTACCTTTTTAACCTTCCCTGTATTATAGCGAATAAAGTAAAAAGGCATAATCAAATCGGTCCAGCCGTTATCGAGTTTTTGCGATACTAACGCACAGCGATTCATTTTTGTTTATAAAAAGATAATGCGTTATAAATAAAATTTTCCCTTCATAGCGTATTTGTTTTTTGTTCTAGCAAAATGTTAGCTTTAATAATTTTTGGAATATTTTTTTTTTATGTATTCTTTATTTTTAGATTTAAAATGATTTGCCTTGTTTTTGTCGATTTTTAAAATCATGTTAATGAAATTTTGTTGGGTGGGACTGAAGTCTACAGTGTGTCTCTTATTTCCTGTTTCCCCTGACAAAGTTAGTATGTCCGGGCACGTAGCCTGTATTCCATTGGACAGCTGCGTGTGTTGCATCAAAAGGACGCTGCCCTTGATCCTTTTTAACTGGAGTTGCAGTGGTGAGGCAAAGGGATGGATGAGACACGAGATCACGATAACTACGTCATAATTTAAAAACCTAAATATGTCAATCATGTTTTGGAGGTAAATATGTAATAGTTTTCGTGCTGGGCTCTCCAATGCATCAATTCGTCGATAAATTTATTGTGAATTTTATTTTCGTTTATAGTTCGTCAGAGAAAAGAATTTTAAACAAATTAACAAAGGATCTTAAAATTGACCTCGTGTAACTTTTATGATGTTTACTAGTCCAAGATTTATTGTCTACTCAACTTTTCAACTAAAAAAATAAATAAAATATCTTATCATCTGTTATAAATATCTTATCTACAAATCATGAATAGGTTTTTTAAAAAACCAAAGCATAAAAAGTATTTTGGGTTTCGGCCAATCAACCAGCGCAATATTAAAAAAGGTAATCATGAAAACGAAAACAGAAATACGAAAAAATGATTCCTCTTGCAACAAAATCTCCCGGGCTTGTTGAATATGATTCAAAGAATTTTCGGTGTTGGTAGTCGGCGAATAACTGCAAAAATGTGAACTTACCATCTCAGTTTTCTCTGTGTGTGTGTATGGGTGTGGAAGCCTATTGTATCTTTGTGATAAAACCGTATCCAGTTCTGTGCAGTGTAAAGCGAATATTGTCTGTTTTCAATTTTGCACTGAATAAAAACTTTTTTAATCCATCTTTTTTTTTTGGTTGCATGTATGTGAGGCGTTGCGTTTTTAACTGTGCCAGTTTTGCATAGCATTCAACTTTTTGAATGGTGAAAAATTTAATAGTTTGCAAAGGCTTGGAGAGTTTTACGGCTAGGAGGAGTTCGGAGTTTACTTTGCTATTGGAGTTTAAAATTTAAAAAAATGTCGTTTCGATATTTGAAATTGCTGAGTCCATTTTTTTACTGGCAGAACAGTATACGTCCTGCTTGATGGTATAAAGTCACGATTGTCTATGAACATTTGAACCAGCGGCATCACTTTGGGGGTTTATTTTTCACTTTCTTCCATTCCTTTTTTTTTCCTAGATGAATGTCTCAGTCAATATTTTATCTTATTTCCTTGCCCTACAATACAATAATAGTGGTTTTTGCAGCTGTATTTGTTTTCTTGTTATATTTCTGTGGTGTTTCGTTGAAACAGATTAATTAAATTCGTTTTTGTTCCCTACAATCGGCGTACGGCTAATTAATTCGGCGAAAAACAACAAACAGCGGGGATGAGAATAATACAGCAGAAAAGTTCAGCGAAACGAAAGCTTAAAAACAAAAACTTTATCTAGAACAAAGATACCTAACAAAAAATAAACAGGATTACGGGGCCCACTACGGGAGACTTTTATTGTCTAAACTTGTTTCCAGGCTTAGGCTCGGCTTTGATTCAATAAAGTTTTAATTTAAAGCGAACCTTTTAAAATATACCAGACAGTTAATTTGAAAAAAGGTTTAAAGAATAGCGTGTTTGTCTCTTCAGAAGCTAAAAACCAAACAACAAAACTGTGTTTCCGTGATTATAAATAAGGTTAATTTTAGGTAGAGTTCTGTTTATTATTTACCAGTGTGAATTAAATATCAATTTAGTAAGGTAATTCTGTATCATTCTATTTTATCTATCTTTTCTAAATTCCGTCATTACTTTTGATATTTATCTCATTTAATTTATAAATTCAAATTCATTTTTTTCTATGTTCAGGCACATGAGTCCACCAAGTAAAAAAAATACAAAAATCCACAACTTTGTCGACATGAGAACCATGTACCTAATGAGTAAAAAGTAATTTGGTGTAATGATTCACTTTTATCTCTTCTTTGATTTTGATTTTTTATTTATTTCTTATGAATCGAGAACTTACAGTGCACCTCATAAACAAGGAAATCTCTCGTCAACACAGGATTGCTTGGACCAAACAAATGACAGCGTCTCAAATTTTCCGCCCCGTTAACTAAATGAGCTCTGGTATTTATTTACCCTGGGTGATTAATATTTTTTACAAAGCCTTTGAACTGATTTCTTGGTATTTTTATCACCCTTCATTATTTTCGGGTTAAAATACCCTTTTTTGGTTATTTTTTCATGGCAACATTTTCATAATAAACCACACAATTTACCTAAAAAGTTCAATATGTAAAAAACCGTTTTTCGATTTAAATTTTTATCAGTTCAAAACTTAGCAACTATGTATTTTGCATTTGACAGTTTTTCTTTGTTTTTCTAATTCTACGCAAGTTTTTAAGGATCTCGTTACAATTGGGGGAACGAACATTTTATGATGCTAGCAAAGTTTTCTTATATCTTAAATGGCTTCCTTATAATATATGATCGATCAAAATACTGAAAGCTGTAATTTATAACCGCAATATCCAAGATATCGGAGTATCATGTAGTTACTTAGAATCAACAGGTATTCCTTTTGCCAACTTTAGTTCCGTGGGGGAATAATGGAGTTCTTTTCCCTAACTATTTAGAATCCATCGTTCATTTATAACACCCGAAATGTATTATATGACATAGCTTTTTAAGATGTATTTTTTTATCTATAATAAATTAAAGTATAATTTCAAATCACTAGGCGTTTTGTCGGTTGATTTGAAGCCTAAAATTGTTTTTTAATTGTATGAGTAAATTAAAGAAACATACATTAAAATTATACTAACTACTCTTAAACCTTGAATTATTATAATCCTACACGCTAATGAACGAATCACACGACTGGTTTCAGTTAAATTATAAACAAGAATGATGAGTTCCAGCTTGAAAGACAGCATAATTTGGACAAAAGAGTAACCCTATTATTATATCAGTTTTTTCCTAAAATAATTCGTAGGACGCGAACACTCAGGCTGAGGAATGAACTCCTTGGCATAGTTTTATCTTGTGACAACAGACTGGGGTTCTTTGAAAATGTAATTAAATTTTACGCTTTGACACTTGTATTGGAAACATTCAGGTTACGGTGACTGCTCACCATCAGGCGAGCGTTAAATGGTACAAAAAATATGTAACTACTAAAATAATATTTTAAGGTATTTCTCACAATAACTAAGAGAACAATCGCTCATTCTAACTAACGTTTTAACTACGGAAGATTCTTCATAAATCGCACCAAACGACACATCGCAAGGACCTCCTAACAAACTTTCACAACCAGAATTGCCTTTTGAAACTTTCAGCAAAAAGCTGTTCATCATACAAAATTGAATGTTGCGAAAAAGTAAGACGTGCTTGGAAAATCACACATCCCTAATTTATAACCAGTGTAATTCGACCCCTCTGTAAACTTTACATCATAGTTCTTTACGATTAGTTAAGGGTCAAGATAAAGTGGGCATGGTTTAAAGGATAGGGGCTGTAGGTAGACGCCCGGATTCGCTGTATCGACAGAAAAAAAAGAAAATTGGTTGTTATATCTGAAGGAAATTCGGCGTTAGAGTGTTGACAAAATAAACGCTCGTAATTTGTTGACGGTACAAAGACGTTCCGTGTCCCGGACTAATGGCGGGGTCTGAATAGGACTTTTGTTTCTTTTGATCTTAAACTTAATCCCGTTGGCGCTACTTTTGCTTCTTTTACAAGCTTTCATATAACTTACAATGATTTTATGTACCACATTTAAATTTGCAAACCATTCGTCGCTTGTTAGTATCCGATTGAACTGAAATTTGACAAACTGATTCCATGTATAAAGTATTTCAATGATTGTTACTGAATGAGTTGAAAACTCTTTATGTTACTGACAAGGTAAAACAAGGTTATTTTTAAAAAAGTGTTTAGGCGGGAAAAAGCTAGCAGTCCAAAACTTTTATTATTAAATTTAAATTATATTTATATTTTGAAATATAAATACCATCTATATAAAATAAAATTTAATTATAATGATGCAAAAATTTGACCCCAATCCCGCCTGTTAAGCGATGATGGAGTCTAAGGTGGAAAATTCTTACCTGAAATAAGAGCGAATAGGTCTCTCCTAGGGGCCTAGGTTAAACTCGTATTCATAAAAATTCTTAATCTTAAAAAATTTTGAATATCACCGAGCACTTTGCCACCATTAAGTTGTATTAAATTAAATATAAAGTAGACAGTTTATAAACAAAACCAAAATTGAATGGTTAACACACACTTTTTTTTCTGTATCTCTCATCGAAAAAGATCAGAACAAAATAAATATGTTTTTCTATAAATATAACTTATTGTTAGAGTCGTATACAAAGAAATTTGTGATAGAGGTCGACCCACGAAATATACTATTAAACGGTAAAAGTAATATCACTATAGTATATGAACAGGGGATCTAAGATGCTGCTTCAGCAATTCTTTAGAAAAAAATAATCTTTTATGAATTTATTAATAGATCCAGCCAGTGGCGTAACTAGACCGTGTCTAATACATCGGATGGAGCCCTTCCTAAAAAACTGACTACCTTTTTTTCGGTCTGAATTTCCATGAATGTTGTTTTAAAGCCCCTTTATTTGTCGTTGTGGCTAGACTACATCACTCGAGAAACGTACTAACTGTCCATGGCTGAAAGTTAAGTAATTTTTTTATGTTACGCCACTGAATATACGAGTATCATAGACAATTCCTCAAATTTTTGCAAGATGGCACATAGCATTTTGAATTGCCAACTTAATTGGCATTTTACAATTTTGCGTCATATTATGATCCGAAGACGTTTCTTCCATAGCAACTTTTTAGGCGCGCAGTAGGTATTTTTGCGCTTTACAAGTCTTTGATCTCCTAAATAAATATTCTAAGGAATCTAGATGGTATTTTGAGGGCTTTGTTAGGAAATATGCTCAAAAGAAGAAGCGAGGCTGAACCGGTTCATGAGATTGTTTGAAAAGTTTATTAGTATATATTTTAGTATATTAAATACATACAAGGTATATACCAACATATACACAGTCAGGTCATAAGTATTGTCACACAGTAAAAACTTTTCTTTTAGAATGCTGGCCACAAAAAAGTTTATTGAATTTAAATTTCGAATAGTTAATGAAAATAAAAATGTATACTTTTTAGAATTTTACTCATTTTTAAATATGGAGTGGACGCTTAAAGAAGACTGTGTTGCAGATATTGCGTCGCATCCTTGCGGTTACGCGCCAAAACGAATTTTTGACAAACTGAAAATTTTTAATATAACCAAAAGATTCGTTTATCGTACCATTAAACGATACGAAGAAGACTCTAGTGTAGATGACAACAGGTCAAGAAGTGGTCGCCTTCGGTCTGTTAGGACTCCACCAGTGATAAAAGCTGTGAAGGCGCGAATTCAAAGAAATCCCAAACGTAAGAAACTGTTGGCCCTTCAGATGGGGTTAAGCAGAACCACGGTGAAAAGGGTGTTAAATGAAGACTTAGGGCTTTGGGCATACCTACATCGAAGAAAAACAGGACAACGTTTGAGTGCTCGTCTAATAGGCCTGAGACTGAAGAGATGTCGCGCTTTGTTGAAGCGGTACGCGGGAAATAAATATCGGGAAATTCTTTTTTCGGATGAAAAAATTTCTACCGTAGAAGAGAGCTATAACAAATAAAATGATAAGGTGTATGCACACAGTAGTGAAGAAGCGAGCAACCGTATTCCGCGTGTCCAACAAGGTTATTTTCTATCCTCGCCCACGGTATGGTTGGGAGTTTCTTATTGGGGCTTAACAGAGGTACATTTTTGTGAGAAAGGTGTAAAAACGAATGCAGTTGTGTATCAAAATACAGTCCTGACGAACCTTGTGGAACCTGTTTCTCATACCATGTTCAATAACAGGCACTGGGTATTCCAACAAGATTCGGCGTCAGCTCATAGAGCGAAGAGCACACAAGACTGGCTGGCGGCGCGTGAAATCTACTTCATCTGGCACGAAGACTGGCCCTCCAGTCCAGATTTGAATCCGTTAGATTACAAGATATGGCAACTCTTGGAGGAAAAGGCGTGCTCAAAGCCTCATCCCAATTTGGAGTCACTCCAGACATCCTTGATTGAGGCAGCCGCCGATATTGACATGGACCTCGTTCGTGCTGCGATAGACGACTGGCCGCGCAGATCGAAGGCCTGTATTCAAAATCACGGAGGTCATTTTGAATAAACTTTAGCGTCATAAGAATCTATGTTTTGTTAAGTTCATTTTGGTATATAAATAGTTACATAATGAATAAACTAGTTTCAATTATTTTATATTAAACATGTGACAGAATTTATGACCTGACTAGGTATAATAATACTTAAGAGAGAGTAGAAAGATTTGTTTTTCTTTGCTTTAAATAGTTAACTGGTAAATAAGTTTATTCGATGAAAATTATAGTTGGTGAATAACGTTTTACGCTAATTATAATTAGACAAACATACATAGGCAAGTCGAATGTCGGTCAAACCTGTTAAAGTAATATAAAAGGGTTCAAAAAACAACAAAAGATAGGTCTCTTCGATCTCTTCTTTAAAAAACCCTACGCGAACGAAGTCATACCCAAAGATCCCGCAGCAGGTTCACTACATTCATCGATTCTTTATTCAAAGCCTATTTTTATATCTTCATGAATAGGGAAACACATTGCCTGACTGACTATTACAAAGTTACCGCTAGTAGTTTTAGTTAAAATAATACTATTTGAGGTGGGAGCTCAATTTATTACGTGCCTTGGCTAACCGACGGACTCGACCCAACTCGAGGGCACGAGTCTCGGCTTGGCGTATGTTGTAGCTGACATATAGCCCCGATAGTAGCGACATATTCGTAACCTGTCACACTCGTACACAACATAAACATGCGAAATGCGGTGTGTAGCACCTCTGCTAACCTTTCGAGGGATTACGGCGTGATTTTATGCTATGTCATATATGTGTACATTTTTGACAAATTGTTTATTACTATTAACTTTAATTTACCAAACAGATCCTAAAGAAACTTAACGGAAAATTATTTTACGGATATGAAAATAATAAATTAGAAAATAATGAGCGAAAATAAATGTTAAGAATAATAAATACGAGTAATTTCAGCTAAATGAAATGAGTTACTCGATTATATTACTTAAAGTAAATTAACATATTTACTCAACAATATTTCATGCTACGTCTCACAATGTGATATGGGATTACGGTGATTGAATAATGAATTCAATTATTTGCGTCTGAAGTTTATGTACTCAGCAATATAATTATCAAATCTGTAATAAATTTACAAAATATTAGACTTAAAGTATAGGAATTTCAAAAGTAAGCTTAAAGTATTTCAATACATTTACATTGTATTGTATGTAATACAGACATAGGCATAATTATTATCATAGGTAGATACTCGTAATTGGGACTCGTACTACAAGAAACCTGTCGCCGAATAACAGTCGCGAGTGAATATTTTATTTTGTAATTGGGTTTACAACATAAAATATTCATAGAAGTTTCCCTCTCGCGACTGTTATTCGGTTATTCATAAACATAAATTCACGCCGTAGTCCTTTGAGAGGGGTTGGCAGAGGTGCTTGCTACACACCGCTTTTCGCATGTTTATGTTGAGTCCCAGTGTGACAAGTTGCGAATCTGTCGCCACTATCCGGGCACATTGAGAAACATGGCAGTTACAACATACGGCAACACGAAACTCGAACCGTCGACCTGTCGGGTCGGGTCGGTCGGTTGACCAAGGCACGTAACATTTTGTTTTTTTTTTTTCACTCAAAATACATAATAAGATGCTTAAGCCAGTAAGAACTTGATCGTCCGAGATTTTTGATGTTTTATGTAGTTTAGTACGTATAATACTATTAATAGTACATACACTACAGTACAACAGTAGCCTAGGCTACTAGGAACTAAGGCAATTTGTATGAATTATTAAAAATATATGAAATTTTCATACTACGTCTGAGAATAAAAATAACAAATGCAGTGTTCGTATTTTTACTGCATACACTGACTAATAAACTTTGCATTCATAAAATTTGTTAGGGATCTCTTGAGCGTGGGTAAATTTAACAAATCAAGTGCAGTGCGAATGAGAAGGCGTTGGAATTTGAAACTAATTCACTCAGTAAATTTGAAGATAAAACGTTCGACTACTAGCGCTGCTCATGTTGACGTTTGTAAAAGAGTCGCAATAATTTACCTAGGACTGTAATCGTACGTGATAAGGTTTAAATTCCAACTAAAAAAATTTGCCAACTAGACTACATCAGTCGAGTGACGTAACTAACCGTCCATGGCTGAAAATAAAGTTTCCATTTTTTAAATTTATGACGTTTTTTAGGTTCGTGATGTTTATTTGTTTTGGATTTTTTACTGTTTTTTTTTCAAGCGCAATACCGTCGGAAAAGCACTGGCCAGTGAGTTATGCAAATAAACATAAATATGAATAACGCGGACGGAAAAATACAAGCTTCCTACATAGTTTGTTGCTTACATAAAGTTTATTTTTAACGTGCTATTAAGTTTTTTGTTTTCAAATATAAGTTTGCCTTCCATGAGTTTAACAATCATTGCCGCTTGCGACTGCAGTCACAAATTTTGTACGAATCTATGAAAAGCGCCTCTAACGGATTTATGTGGAGTTAAGATTGCTTAATACAGAATCACTGTAGTATTTAACTAGCTGTCTTGTAGAAAAATTATATTTACTCATGGTAGACACAACGATTGGGAAGCGAAGATTAGCTGACAAATTATTTTTAAAAAGAACATTAAACATTATTTTTTCTTATGTAATATGTATATACTAAAATTTTGGTAAATACTGACAGTTTTACCCAAATAAAATGTTGTATAGTGTGTATTTGTAAGTACACTGACCTTGTTAACTTGTACATTTTATTCATGATAAAACTATTTTACACTTTAATTAAAAAAAAAAAATCAATCCAAGAAATAGCGGAGAGTTAACTTAGATACATTTTATGAAAATTTCGCCTTTTCCGTTGGAGAAACTTTTATCCTGATATTACTCTGTAGTGTCTTTGTAATATGATGGATAGGATCATTTACGTAGACGAGGAGAGGTGAGGAATTGAGGATATTTGAGGAAAATAGGGCTTTTTGATAGAGAATGCCAGGGAAAAGTTTTTACGAGCAAAATTACTACAAGGGAAACGACTTAAGGGAGACCGAATAAAGTCGAGATTGCTTTTTGATTGTTCCTATTTTCGTCTTGGATTGGTGACGTTTATTTGACTTGTAGTCTAACTTTTAAATGTAGGTTCCTACTAGCTATAGCACGACTACCTAATCCACGCAACTGTCTGTGCATTTGTTTTTTTATCTCTAAGGACCTATAATTTTTTCGGCATAATATTACACTTACAATTAATTACGCTTACGCTTACAAATTAAGTACAGAATATCACCTGTGATCAAGGTGATATTCTGTACTCCCAATTTCATATTAATCCTTTCATTCGTTTTTGCTTGATTGAGAGCCTTCCTAATATTTATTAAATTTATATCATTTAATACCTTACAGACATCCAAACGATCACAATTGTAATAGTAGAGCAGTATATAGATGGTAGGGGTTCTAGCTAAGGTTTTTTTCTTTCTACCCGACTACGATGAAGCAGGAAGGTGAGTTATGATTAAGCGGTATACATATGGGTTAGTACGAATGATGTTTATCTATTCTCTCAAAATTCTGAACTAGTTTTTTTTCTAGCATCGTGAAATGTTCCAAAAATGATTTTTATTAAAATAATAAATAAATTTAACAAATTTGACACGTGTAGCGTAATAGGAACTTTTTTGTAGAAGTTCGAGATGTCTTTTAGTATTAAAGCATGTTAAAGGTCGGATTTTATCCTAATGAGGTTCATATTTCTTTTTTTTTGTAAATTGAATTAATCTTTTTGTGGACTTCTTTATTTTGAATTAAGATTCTTTATTTAACATATATATTGTTTCAAATAGGTAAATTATTTTAAATTTTGATCGGTGAAAAGGATATTTTTTTATCAAACAACCCAGCCCCCCCCCCACCACCAGAAAGTACCAAACCTTTGACTCCATTTAACCTAAAGTGGTAAATGCTAAGCTGACATTTTGTTTTGCCCATTTGACTATTCACAAATGCTTTAATGAATGGACTGACCCTTAATTTAAAGGTGAGGTTTGAACTGACTAAGCTATAAGCACATAGCGACTGGCTATATGTATAAATTATCTTAGGCACAGTTATATAATAAAACTGAAGATCTGTTTGTTAACACGGGGTTTGGGGTTCACAGTGCGCTATAATATATAGCGGTATCTTAAGATATAACACACATATAGGGAAAAGTGGTTCACAGATGTCAGCTATGTATGCATGTATAGCCGCTGTGTATATATGTAGCGACCGTCTGTGAACGTACTTCATATAAGTGTTAAAAGTTTCTTGTATGGTCGTCTTTATCGTGCGCGATACCCCTGGTATTGCAAACGTCCATAGGCTACGGTGAATGCTTAATATCAGGCGGATGCTTTTTTGCTACATTAGTGTTTAAAAATCCCACTCTGCGTGTGATATCTTACGATATATTATAGCTTACGTCTGTGAACCCCTTCAGTGTCGCTAAAATTCGTAGGCAGGTGATCTTGTAAACTAGTTTATTAAAAAATTCCGAATTCAGAGAGGACAAATTCGTTTGCGCATAAAAGAACATTCTTTTCAAGAAGAACAAAAACTACAGTTTATTACAGAGTTTTTTTTTTTACAAATGATTCCACGCAAAAACAAAATAATGAATACTTCTTTTTCTACTCGTTAAACGTGTCTCACGCATGTATTCTCTATCGCTCTCACGATAAGACATAGAATAAGAAAGTTCTATGTGCAAACCAGATTTTAACTAAAATTACATATGTGTATAACAATACCCAATTTACCGCTAACATGAGGAAAGTTTTCAAGTTAAAAGTTTTAAATTGTCATTAACATTTTTCCTCTATTAAATGTAATGTATTGTTTTATCAATTTACATTAACAAAAGTTGCAGTGGTCTGACTTACTAGCTTTATTAGCGACCGTGACCTAACATAACCTAAAACAATTTACTGCCAGAACCCAAAAGTTCTGCTTGAAGTCAAAGTCTTGTTTCATATGTTAATGTTACGGACGTCGTAACGTTATATAAATAGAGATTACAGTCCTAAGGAAATAAGGACCTCAAAAGTAACTGGTTTGCGGTCAAATTATTCGCTTTTAATAGCTTTAAACATTGTTCGTTCACAATGGAATGAAGCAAGTACGTTATTTGCCCGCAGGAGTATTAATCTGCTACTAAATTGTTTATTTTGTCATTTTTTTACAACTTCATGGGTAAGCAAGCAGACGATTCACCATCTGGAAAGCGATGCCCTTGATTTTTTACAACGCCAAGAGCACCACCAAAGCGTTACCCATGTAGAGGTCTTATTCGTGTTTTCTAAGTGATTGCTCCGATAGTTCTGGAAAATGGAAGCCATTCGTTCCAAATTCAAACTCTGACAGACCATAGAGTAAATGATGTCATCAGAAAATAAAATGGCGGATATGATTTTCATCTCTTAGGGTCAACATACAATTCAATCAAAGATAATAGTTTAAAAATTTGAAGTCAGTTCAAGGGCCTCAGATAAACAAAATGTTTCTACAAAGTTTATATTTCTAGGTCAAAGTGAAAATTATTTTTCAGAGTTAACATTTTATAATTATTAAATTATAAATAAATAACAATCATTTCCTAATAATAAGTATTATAAATGTCTAAGTTTGGGTGTTTAATGCTCAAACACGTAAAAACTGTTGATGGGACGTAAATGAAATTTGGCTCAAAGACATTCTATGACACAGATTCTTTTTAGCCCACATAAATTTAAAGTTACTTTGAAAAAAAAAATCTACGCAGATGCTAAGTAAAGTTACGAAAGAGCTAATTAATAATAAATGAATAATTTTCAACCTCGCTAAACTTTTATAAAGATAAACAATGTTCTTTCCTTGATGAATTGCCAAAGGTCAATCTCTGTCATGACTTCTATAACAAGTTTGGGCATTTTGAATTAACTCCGATGGTATTGTTTTGGGGGAAAATTTAAGGGAAATTCGAATAAAATGAACTTCCAGAAAGACCGATGAGATTAAGCTACTTTATTCACTAAGCCACAGGAATTGGAACCTTATGGTTGTCGATATAGAGTTCAGGATTTTACATCATATGGAGCTATTAATAAAAGTTGGAGGATGGTTCTGTCGAAACAATTTAGATTCGCTTAATATGTTGTATGTTGTTGTGAGTTTTGTAATTGTTTAAACCTTTATTGGTTGGAAATGTTTGACTTTTTGAATTTGATTGTACGTGCTTTTGTTAATACGATTTTACGAAAAAAATTCGTGATGTTTTGACATGGGTACTAGTATTGATTAATATTTTAACAGTTTGAATCATTGTCGTATGTGTGTCTACTTGTTACATCCACTTTTTATTGAAGGCAAAAAATCAGTCACTTATTACCGGTTACAGGCAGGCAATGATATGAAAACAACACATCATTTAACAACGAAAAGATAATTCGATTGCTTAATCATAATGTGTGTATGCTTGTAGATAAGTTTTTTGGTAGAAGATTACTTTCGAAACTACGATAGGTTAGGTTACATAAAAATGCGAAAAACCGCAGGCAAAAAGCTAGTTCGCTGTCCACTCTAAATATAAATTAAATTATAAATTAACTAGAATCCGGGATATAATACAAATCCAATAAATCAATCAAACAACCGTTCTCCGAGTTATAAATGATGTAACTAACAGGAATTTGTTGTAAGTATTTAGATTAATTGATCACCGGTTAGTGGTTAAGCACATTAATAATTGGTTGCTACAATATATAACGCTGCGGAGATTTTCCTAATTAAAGTCTCATTGACTTGGCACCTTTTTGACAACCTTTGTGGTACCGAAACGAAACCAAACGACTCAAATATGTAATTGGTACCCAAAGATACATATTTGCGCCTTTGGGCTTCTACGGCAAAGGAAGCGGCTGAACCAGCTTTTTAAAAGTATAATTTATGTAAAAGCTCAAGGGAACAAAAATAATTTTTCAACGTCTCCATCCATCAGTCTTTCTAAGAATTAGTCCTAGTTCAACTCCAAAAAAGTGGAATGTTTAAAATAAAAATGAAACTGAACTGTAGTTTTAAGCCAATCTACTGCTTGGATACCAACAAATTCCACAATCAAAATACATACATAACACAAAACCCAGCTTCAAAAACTAGGTCATGTTTTCATTCGGGAATTCTGATACATTTTTTATTGAAAATATCAGTTCTGTTACGAATCAGATGAAATTGTATTTTTTGGATTCTTATTATGTTTTTTATATCAAAAATCTTTGATACTAACTTTTGCCTTAAGATGTCTTGTTATTATATTGTACGAGTAATTAAAAAGAATATATCGAGAAGTTTAGTTTAAGTTTATTTTCTGGTTTTGTTTTAGTTTGTATTACTTACTTGATTTGTACTAAATAATATCTTATCTGCGACGTCCAGGTATGCTTTTTGGCTCTTGATTGTCATAAAGAAAGGTACTCGACGTTCACGAATTTTTATCGAAGAAATCGTTTATTAAATCATAAAAAAATATATAAATAAAACCAACGACATAAAAACATTAAAAACTAAAAAATAATGCGTGGGTTAGCTCTTTAACTTGAATAAAACTAGTAATGTGGAAGTTAGTAGATTCTATTAATCGACTAGAAAATGAGCTGGTGATCTTCAAATAGTTGATCAGGTCTGTACAAATTATAGCTAAGAACTAGCTCGATCATGCCAGTTTTCAAACAAAAAAAACGCATCAAAATTGGTCCAACCGTTTGGACGCTACGATGCCAGAGACAAGTACACACACACGTTAAACTTATAATACCTTTCTTTTTCGGTCGGGGGTATAAAAGAAAAACAGCGTAGTGCTATTAAATTAGAGGTGTCGAACAGAGATAAATTTAAATTCAAAATGTTTTTATTTAAGTAGACTTAAAATGCTTTCAGATCGCCATTTTTTAATCTGCCACCATATAGAATAGGAATCAAGTGTGTCCCTTTTAGTTTTTGAACGTGAACGAAGTAAAAATACCATTTAAATTAAAGAAAAACATTAGCAATGTAAAATTTTTGGCTCTGTATTAACTCAGAAGACAATGATGAATTTCCAATACAGGAAGTGTATTTGACGAGACTGTAATGAACGTTTGGGCCAAAGCCAACGCCAAGTCACGTCTATGCGGGTTCAAATCTAAGGCGATTCACTAATAAAGCTATTGTTTTAAGTACGAACAACAGAAAAAGTAGTTTTAAATTTACCTTTAGCTTTTTAGCCCACCTTATTGCTTATAATTTTTTTGTTTAACTGAAAAAATCTTAGTAATAAGAATTTATAAAAAATACCAAATTGAATTGTAGCTTCATTTTTATTTTTACTAAAATTAACAGGAATTTAAATGTATATTTTAAGTAAAGATAATAGCAAAATAATGGTCTAAAAATCTAAATTAACAACCTTTCATTTTAGGTTTCGTTCATTTCGTCATTATGAAATATAGGAAAGCAATTTATGATTGATGCGATACCACATATGTTCCGTCAGAAAGAGCATTATGGATTCCCATTTTTATCCCATTCCATTTTATAAATGTTTCATCATTTTTAGGCTGACCGCTTAGCTAACTTTAGCTTTTTAAATAGGAATACCTCTTTTCATAGATTATTTGGTTAATAAGTGAATTTGAATTTTGAATTTGAAGATTGTAATATTTCTGGCTGTATAGTAGTGAAAAGTAAAAGTTAAATAAGGTTTATTTCTTAAGAATATATAATTAGGCTTTTTCTAGAGCAGCGGCGTTGTATGCTTGGTACTTACCACTGCTTACTATCAAGTAGGGAGATAGGTAGGGGGTAGGACCTGGGGCTCTTTAAGGTATGAGTGGATAGGCATCTCCTGGGTTCCATTTTAGACTCCATCGCCGCTTTATATCAGGCGGGAATGGGGTCAAAAGCACATCTCGATTTAAATAATAAAATCTCTACTTTTGTGATAAAAATGGTATTTATGCAACAGAAAGACTGTCCTTTACGTTCTTTGAGAACCAGAATTTTATCTAACGTACTTTGTACTACTCTCTTCACATTTATCTCCTTTTTATTTCACTCATTTTTTTCTGTCGACATTACACTGTCGGCCATTAAATGTAGCCTGCACTTAAAGAAATAGGAGCTTTGTTTTTCCACTTTTTAAACTCTCATTGAAGTGGTATTCAAAAGATGTTTTTATTTTTTTAACCATTTCATTTAGAAAATGCTTAGCGCCCTGTAAAATGAAATTCGGTTGAGCTTACATTCCCCTTTGACAATTTCCAGTTGAAAGTACAGTGTAAAATAAAAAATGCATACATTTATGAAAATAAACTTCAGTAGCAAATTAATTTAAAAGTTGTTTAGCTGTAAATAGTAGCTGTAAGCTTGTTATTGTGACTTTTGTGAGTGTGAAGATAAAAGTAAATAGAACCCATTGCTCCAGAACAGAGAGTTGAACGTGGATACTTGTAAGAAACGTTTCTATGTACGATTAAAGTCTTTGAATCATCATCAGCCAGAAAAAGTTGACCTGGCTCAGGAGCAAATAATTAGATTCTTAATTACCAGATTCTCAATTAAGCAAATTGTCAAGTAAACAGATTTAGCATACCGGAAATGCTTATCTACACAATTAAATAAAATTGAAGTGTCTTTCTGTATTTTCAAAATATTAGCTTTTACTCAATGTAAATCAAAGTCAAATTCATTTTTTATATATTAGCTTTTACTCGGTGTAAATCAAAGTCAAATTCATTTTTTATATATTAGCTTTTACTCGATGTAAATCAAAGTCAAATTCATTTCTTATATATTAGCTTTTACTCGATGTAAATCAAAGTCAAATTCATTTCTTTTGAATATAGTGCATATAAAATATTGCAGATGTTATTCACGTATACAGTGCTACAATTTATTCTGCCGGGAGGCGTACAACATTATTTAAGTTTAATCATTATTAGTTAATATCAAATCATCTTTATTCATGAGCATACAAGGGAATACATGCATATGGTAGTATATACGGTACTAACTATTTAAAAAAATCGCCAAACGTTTTATTACGGACCGATCCTCTGCTTCTGGATCCTCCTTGCAGCTCTTATAAGGTGGACGGACCACCTCGTACGATGCCGACCAACACTACTTCTTCCAATCCATGATCGCCACTCACCAACCTTCCTTCTTCAATACCTTTTAACCAGGTCTTTTAATACTTTGGATTTAAAATGACTAGATTATTTTTATCAAAGTCGCTTTGGAATTTTAGCATAGAATAATTAAATATTGAAGATTTTTTCCCTATGTAAATGAAATTTATTTAAGGCATGAAAATGATAAAACGAAAAATTACTAAAAAAATCTGAAACGAGCATTTTCTGTAATAGGACGACTTGAATAATTAATCACAAAAACATTAAAAACAAAATGCCTTCGTTTCGTTTTTGAATTATTTAAATATGTAATGGAAACGTGAAGTCAATGACGTGTATTCTCTTAAAAAATCTGAGCTTTATCTTATTTTACTATGTGCTAGCTTTTGCTCGCAACTTCTATCTCAGTAAGAAGATTCGGCGATGGTTGAGTTTTGAAGTGTCTGTTTGCATTATTGCTGAGCGAACTCTAGGTAACGCACACTGAAAGAATATGCATGTACACGTCTGACGAAACTAACACAGCCATAGTCGAACAGTCTTCGTGTGATCTTTTCACAAATTAGTCAGACAAATTATAAACATCGGTGACAGAAGTTTTGAGATCAGATAAGTAGTTTTAAACATGTATTTTACATATACTTTATATGTGTATATTTTTTTTTGCAGATAGCTCTTTGTTATTATCCGACTCGCACTTGGCCGGTCTTTTTAATGAACATACATCAAAGATACCAAGTCTATACCATTACTTAACATCTTAATTCTTTATTAATTAAATATGCTGTTTTTAATTTAATCGTTATTTTCTAATTTGTATTTTTTCTTTTCATTTTTCGTTCATTAAAATATTATTTGTGATTTTCCATGAAATAAAAACCAATTTATCTGCCTTTTTTTAATTTGTGAAGCATATTTTATATTTATTTTTATATGAATGACCATTTTAATTATTACTTAATTTTTTTTGACTGTGGCGCAGTGGTATAAACTGCCGGCTGGTACGCCAGAGGTTCCAGGTTGGAATCTCGGCGGGGCTGGTACTTAAGTGCAAGACGTATTGTTTTGATAACCCGTCGTGTATGTAGCATTCTTACCTATGTAGTTCGTTAATAATAGTATCTTTGCTTAACATCTGTGACACAAGATCCTTCAATCTTACTGTAGGGCTGAGTCAATGTTCTTGAAAGTCATTATCAATAAACATTATTATCCTGTGAATCATCCAGGGATCGATTTGCTCAGAATCTAGCATGTTAACTACCTTTTGAAGTATGTACCTATATATAACGTTGATTGAACACCTACTTTGAGATTAAGGCTATATATAATAAATATTGTTACGTATTTACTATAGGAGCAGTTCAATTTTCGGATCCACTGAAATATGCATCTCAAACGACTTGCCAATGATATTTTATTCCGTTACAATTCCCAATTAAGATGTCCATCTGAGACGTTCTATTTCAAACTTACAAATAATTTATATTGGATGTCAAAGAATTATTGCAAGGACTGGATTGTGGTGAAGATAGTAGATTCATTTACTTTTTAGCCTCTGGGCCGCTACCATTGCTGTCTCCGCTTTGCTTGGAGGGACGAATAAAACCGCTTTCTTACTACCTCCTATTTCTTCTGATTCGACAGGGTGACCGGGCACAGCCTGTGCGTCGTTGCACATTACCATTATTAGTTGATTATTCGATCAAAGGACGACACTGTTGATCCTGGTGCTGGAAAGTTGCAGTGGTGGAACAGAGTGGTAGGTGTGCAATCAAAAAAGGCAAGGAAGAAAAGAAACGACAACGTTTATCGGCTGCACTCGCAGCACGTTCGCTCGGCCGTTGCTTTGTGTTTATAATTCCTAACGTAACCTCATCGAATTTATTACGTTTGATCCATGTGATTTTCGCAAACAACCTACATTCAACCATATGATTGTTATATTTGAAACATGAAAACCTTGAGATACTGTAAAAATTCAAGGGCTGATTAGCTAACTCGAAATCATCTAACGATCGGCGAAAAGGAAATTTAAAAAAAAAAAAACAGTATCGATATGGACTAAATGGATATCAATAGGTTCGTTTTAATGCTCAATTCATTTCACCAAAATAGCAAGGCCAAGAATAATGGGGGTAGCTCCAAACCCCCATTATTCTATAAGCTGCTAAAATATGAAAGAGATATATAGAGAAATCCAAGTACAAGAACATCCCACAATATTTTAAAATAATCAATACAACACTAATCGTGTCATTATTATTCATAATTTATTTTGTGTTGTTCATCCTTTGTATAAACAAGTGATATAAATAAATATCATAATAATAATTTCTTTTTATATATTGATAAACACCTTTGTTGGTCAAAATTTTCAGGCATTGTTTTCAGGCATGCCGTTTTTGTACAGCAAATTGTGCATTGCAACAAACAATGACACCCATTAAGTCTATATTGATAATGAGTTTTTGGTTCATCCACTTCAGACATCGTCTTTCCGAAAAATTTGTCCCGAGACAACAAACATTTAACAATAAATATTTTGAAATTATCAACATTTGTAAGGTGATTTCTATTTAAATTGCCAGGAGCCAAGTTTACGCTATGATCCTGCGACATTTAGGTACATTTAATTTGTCAGGCCTTACTGTCGCCTTTGAGATTGATCAATGTTGTTTATTACACCATCCAGTCAAGCCATACTATACCTACAAGTGCTATTGACTTAGCCGCATATACAAGGGTGTAGGGTGACGATAAATTGCCACTCCGATAGATATGGATTCGTCAATGCCAAGGGGTGTCCATGATTTTTGTTGAATTTGTTTTTTTTGTTTCAGATCGTTGGAAAACAAGAGCTTATTGAGGTAAGATTAGAATAGTGTAGAAAAAACAGTTGTACAGTAGTTTTAAATTTAAAAATAAAAACAAATATAAAAATTTAAAGTGATAATTTAAAACCAAAAAAG
Organism: Choreutis nemorana; assembly: GCA_949316135.1. NCBI lineage: Eukaryota > Metazoa > Arthropoda > Insecta > Lepidoptera > Choreutidae > Choreutis > Choreutis nemorana. The sequence continues at coordinate 4,055,691 of OX438620.1, read as the reverse complement.
TTGTTCGTTTGATTAATTAAATCATAGCAAATAATAATTCTTGATAGTATATAAATCAGCATTCATTTATTGTTCTTTTAAAGCCAAAAAAGTTAGTTTCAAAAAACATCCCTTAAACAGGGTAAAAGAAAAATGTTTCGGAGCTTTTCTTAAACTCAGCTGTGGCGTCAAAATGACTGTATGCTCAAATATTACTATAGTTACTTATGGTGATTTATTATGAGTACCTAGTCCAAGTTATGCAAAAACCATGGTCACTATGCAAGCTCGTGAAATAGTCGTTAGGACCGAGGGCAGGCTTGATTAATACTCCGAGACCTTACACCGTGAATATTGCCGTCTTTGTCTTCACAAATATATCACTCGTATTAGACAAAGAGAACGACAGTTTTGTGACTTCTACAAGACACCTTGATTGAATGGTGTCTGTTTTTGGAGAGTTTTTAATCAAAAGGTAAGTAAGTACTTTGTTTTTACAGCCTTTTACTAACTAGCTCTGTCCCCGGTGGTATTTTTATCGCTAAAATCTCAGAAAACATACAAAATATTAACCCTCCATTTAGATGAATGTTAAAATATCGTTATTTTCATAACTTCTAAGTAAAACTACACTTACAAGATCAACGGCTCAGGCTGTGTTGTCTGAAAGAAAGTCAGTGTTCATGATTAAATAAAATCGAGGAATTTTCGAACTTATTTTCTCACCATTTGGTGGAAATTTTATGTTCTATCATGTGTAACCTTGAAAGCTTTCAGAATCTTCACTCAGCTTAACAAAAATTCCGATAATTTTCTGATAAACATTTTTACTAATGATGTTAACTTTTTTCCTTCTTTTGTTTTTAATCAATCTTTGCACAAGTTGAATACGTAAAGCAGTGATTAAAAAAATAACCACAGTGCAATGTTTTGTTATTAATGTTATGTAAATACAAAATAATTTGTAAGTACGAAGAATATGTTCATGTTCATTTAGTTGATGACTAACTTGTAAGCTACAGGACAAAGTTCTGGGACCGTTGATTTAGTATGGTAAATCTAAAATTTATTTCAATTAAAACCAACTTCAAACTTTGCCTTTAGAAGTTAATTGAACCCTTAAATACTCTAAGAAATCTTAGTTTAATGATTAACGATGTTAAAATTCTTAAGGTAATAGCAAGCTTTAACTGTTATGAAAAAGTTTTGGTCACAGAATACTTTTTCGATGAACATACCCACTGGGGGAAACATAAAGAATATTAGTAATATACGATCGTCGTAGTAATGTAAATTTGTATTTTTTGACGTTTGTATGTAGTAAAAAAAGCCCACAGTTCACCAGATGGAAAGTAATACCGAATGACACGACGATGCCTTTAATGCCTTACATCGCGAAGAACACCGCCAATGCGTTGCCCATGTAGAGTAGGGCGACCCAAAAAAAAACTGTTTTTTTTTCAAGTCTCCCATGAAAATATGCCAGTTTATCATGTATCAAGAGTCCTCTCCAAAAGAAAGCTCAAAAAAAAAATAATTAAAAGGTCGCTCTAAATTTTTTAAGTTTCCAAATCGAGTACTTGGTTGGTTTAAAAATTATAGGAAGTCGTAGGCACAAGTTTTATATAGCGGAATTATCACCATCATCTTCAGCCGGAAGACGTTCACAACTGAATACATGCCTCCCTCTAGGTCCTCGACACCGATAAGTCCTGTGCTGGCCGCACCCAGTGGCTTCTCGCGTCCCTTACCAGATAGTCGGTCCACCTTGCGGGAGGCCTGCTTACGCAGCGTCTTCCGGTATGCGGAATACCGATCCCTAATTAACCACGAAGTCAACAAAATCACTTGAACTATAAAGCTGGAGTTTTGTTAGTAAATATATTATTATAACTCATGTATATATACGAGGTCACGGTATAAATAACAGAAATAAGAATAAAGTATCCCTACAGTTAAAATTATTGGAAATTGTGTCAAAAAAAATACCAAGAAATGTAACAGAAATGTCAGATACCAAATTTAAGCATATTGCTTAAACATTTTTATTTTTTTTTAATTTAGAAGGCTTACTTTAAAATTCAAGATTAACTGGCTCATTTGGTTACACTGTTTCTATCAGTGAATCCTTTTCAATCGCATTTCCCGTACATTGCACTATTCATTTCATTCTTTTGTATTTTACACAACTTTTAAACGATAGACTTAAAATAATACAAATCTTCGTAAATATAATTTTATTTGTATTTCTAGCACAGTGTTTTATATTCAATTATTAGAAAGCTAGAATTATTATTTTTTACAAATTGTAAGTTGTAATAGAAAATTATTGTATTTTGAATATTGAAAAAAGCAACTTAGGAGGTTTCTTGCGGATTCTTTCCCGTAGAAATAGTATTCCGAACCAGTTCCGGGTAGTAAAAAAATAACGGTTTAAAAATGCTATTCGAATAAAAAACACTGACTTTTTGGCATTGAATCTAATCATTTTATTCAAGACTTCTATGTTTAATAACATTTTAATTGAATTCATAACCTTTAGTTGATGAACTGATAAAAAAATCCTGAACAAATGTGTGTGGATATGTAAGTGTCAGGATTTATACAGTAGAAATTTATGAAAAGGAAAATGTGAGACATAAAAATAGCGAAAATTATTAGCGTAATAAAACCTACGACCTAAAGTTATGAGCTAGTACAAAGTTACGAATGTACTCTGCTTTGGCGCTAGATGTACATTTTCTTTTTATTTATTTATGTTAACAGCATCTTATAACTCGATGGGGAATGTTTATGCATATTTTTTTTACTACAATTTATTTTAAAGCAAAGGTGACCTGACTAGGAAAAAACAAGCCAGAAAACACCAAGGGATAATTTGTAGTGACATTAAAAAAGACAGAAATATACCTCAGATGAGACTCAAGGCATTGCATTTTGCACAAACAAAATATGTACCGTAATTACAGTAAATATATTGCACATTTTCTTTCGTTTATTTTTAGAAACCTAACATTAAAATCAAGTATCTACTTGGTTCTTAGGTTAATGATTTTTTTTCGAGCACCGACATTCTGTCTCACCAATGCAACACCCGTTTACCAGGATCAACAGTGTCGTCCTTTGATCCAAGAATCAATTAATAATGCAGCTATGCAAAGGAGTAGAGGGTTTGGTCGGACATACTTAATATCGACTGTCTTGGGACCCGCAATGCACTCAATCAGAAAAACAGGAGGAAGGTTAAGGATATAGAATTAATAGTAAAATTAATGAGTATTTTCGGTCGCCTTTCCTTACAAAATTGTCGGCCCATAAATGTCTGTTTTACGAGTCACGTAGCTATAGCTAAATTCCTATATTTCATTTATTACGTATTGCCAACATATTTGTAATATTACGCTTACGTTTGAACATTCCCTCATTTCATACAAAATATTAATTTTACAATATTATTACAAGGCACTTATTCAGTATTGTACATATATTTTAAAAACATGAGGTACAGAAAAAGAAACTCCACTATGTACATACTTTTTTTTATAAATCAATCTTGTAACACAACAGGACGTCTTGTGTTACTGAAAAATAGTAACACAGCTTTGGACATCTTGTGTAACTCAAAAATAGATTCTTGATATGAATGCTTGTAAATAAATTTAAATTATATGTTATGAAAATGATAATTATAGTTATATGAGTATCACTGAGCATGAGACCGGCCGCGAATTTTGCTTTAAATTCACACTGCGAAGCTGCGAGTGGAGTTATGCGTATACAAAGTGCGAAGCCTTTGTCGCGGGATAAAACCGACACAGATCGCGGAACATCGCAGAGCGAAAGCGAAAGCGCGTAACCATCTTCAAACTTGTTTCACGGCATCCACGCCGCGAGCGTTGAGCCCATTTGAGATTGGTGATTTTAATAATATCCTTTTGTCAAATACACATCAATTAGTGAGTGTGAAACCAATTTTAGCACAAATTAGCGAACCTAACGGATTTAGATCAAAAGTGCAATCGAAATTATCCGCTTTAGCCGATTTAGCATTACACTATATTTAGGTTCAGCTGACATCAAAGGACATTCCATCTAATTTGTAGATTTTCCGTGTAATTGGTCTATTGGATGATTACAAAATCATCGTTGGTTCACATCTTAATTCTGAAATGGAATATAACTTTGGATATTATGAATTTGTATGGCTTTTGCTTGTAATGTATAGCTCATGTAGGTACTCTATGGTCATGCTATGCTAGTGATGTGTTTATGGTGAAGTTATTTATGATATCAAAGCATACCTATCAAATATATTAACTAACATTTTACAGAGGTAATGTTCTTACTTTGTATGAAGGAGGTAATCTTTAAAACTACTCATCCAATTTTAACAATTCTTTCTTCAGTTACCTCTTACATTATCACTGAGTTATGGGGTCAAAAAATGGATACAAGTTTTATTTTATTTTAATTGAACCCGTGCAAAGCCAGAGCGAATCTCAACTCCAATACGGTAATTAAAAAACAAGATATAATTAAGAATGCTTTCTAGAAGTCAGTAACAAACAATTTATACCAATATATCAATAAAGTAAGTTAGGTTATTTGTAACGCGGTGTGGCATGTAGTTATTAGGTTTCAATTTAATTTGCTGTGTGACGTCACAGTGGTATATTGACGCGCCCTTAGCACACCGCCAATAAATGCTACAAGTACACTCGACTGCACAAATCACAGATGCACTTATAAAATACTTACTAGAAACCGTGTTTGTTCTGAAACTTTGCCCCAAATTTTGTTGTACTTTACCTTACCTTACTATGAAGACCTTAAATAGTTAAAAAAAACAATGTAGGTATTTGTTTATTATTTTATAACTGTCTGATTACTAGTTTTTTGCTGTGTGTTTACTCTCATTTAAGTTTAGTTTAGTATAACGTGAAAGTGAAAAAACATTTCGGAAAGTCAGTTAATGTTGCAATGAATGTAAACAGAAATATTTTTTTTCAAATATATTCCCGAGTGGCAAACTAAAAGTTAGTTCGCATTGAAAATGTGGGTGAAATTAAAATCATTTTCATAGATATTAAATAACATTTTATAGGGGTACCGTCCCAAACGAAACCATAAAGTTGACGTTCTAAAACCCGTTCTGCGATATCGTAAAATTTAGTTTTAGCAATTCAAATGACAGTTTTGTCGTCGAAAGTCCTCGTTCAAACACCGCGAACATTGCGTTTATTAAACGGTATTTATTACAGATATACCATCTCACGAAGGACGCTCGGCTATGGTTGTAGTTTTACGTGTACATGCATATCGTTCTAGTGTGTGTAACCTCTTCACTGAGTAAACTCGAGTTTACGCACACTTAAACAATTTGCATGTACACGCCAGAACAAAACTAACACAACCTTACTCGATGTTTCTTCGTGAGATGGAATAACTATAACAATAACTGCTCAATGACGTGGCGGTAGTTTCCTTTATTAACTTTTATTATGTTGGCTTCAAATTTAATAACGCTAGTGGTTCTTAAGACGCGTGTAGTACGTAACTAATTTGTTGTTTAAAGCTGTTGATAGTTAAACATCTTGTAAACAAAATAAGTATGAATACACTTTTAAAAAGTTTATAAACAATTTAAGATACTTTACAAAACTAGCTGTTGCCCGCAACTCTGTCCGTATAAATTTCGTTTTTCTACAAATAATTTAGCCTATGTCTAATTCAAAAGTCCATTGTGTTCGGATACTTACTCCTCATACAAATTAACAATTTTACCCCTCTATAATATTAGTATGTGTAATTTTTATATTTAATTAAATACAGGCTAAAATAAAGGGATTGTAATGGGAACCATTTTAAGGAAATGTTTGCACTGTTATTTGAATTGTTTTAATATAAAATAAATAGGAAATTAATTAAATGAAAGCTTAAACCAGTGCTTAAAACTTAAATTAATCAGAAGCAACGGCTTAAACGGCTTGAACTAAATCCAGTTTCCATTTAAATTAAGATATCGGCCTTTTTGACTTTAGTGAAGATAATCAAATTTGAAAGGCGGATATTTTCAAAGGTCCATTGATTATTTGGTACACAATAACTTAAGGTTTACTATTTCGCAAGTCAACATTGGTAGGATTAACTAATGTCCTTTTGAAAAACAATGTACTGTCAGATTTTATCTTGAGTGTTCACAGTTTTATTTTGGACTTTTAACTTTCGTAAGGTGCGGTTTATATAGAAGAGACATCTCCAGGCGACAAACACGCGAACAAATACTAAAGAAATAAAAGAAAACTTTAGTTAATAAAAAAGAACTGAGTTATTTTGGGCAGAGAAGAGTGGCGCGCCACGTGGAGGCCGTGACGTGGCGGTGGCGTCCGTCGCTTGGGGGAATTTCCTTCTTTTGTAATGTTTTACAAATTGTAAGTTGTAATAGTAATGTTTTTTTTATAATTTTGAAGAGAGCGAATACGGAGGTTTTTGCCGGGTTTTCTCCGTAGAAATAGTATTTCGAACCGGTTGTAGTAAGGAGAAAATCGATTTCAAAATGATTATTTTAAGTCTATTCGAATAAAAACCTTTTGACCTTTGACTCTGATGTTCCGTAGAACCTTTAATTTCCCTTGGATAATAATAATAATAAAATAATTGGAACATTGCCACGTCACAACTGTGGAGATAAGATAAGTTATTAGTACACTACAACAACACTAGAAACTCAAACGGATGGCTTCAGGAGCAGATTCCTCGGATTAATTTCGCTGTTGTAAATAAAACACTTGGAACTTTGCTTCTAACTCCAAAACAACAACTTAACCTCAAAATAAACGGACTTAGATCGTTAACGCGTAATATTAAATGTAAAATTAATAAACAAGATTTTATATTGAAAAAAAAACCAGTCAAGTGTGAGTCGGACACACACATACGATCTTATGAGATAAAACAAGATATATATATTTTATTTTTTATTCCAAACTAAGTTTCAGGTAGTCCCAGACAAAATTGGAGGTCTGTGCTTTGGGTGCTACCTAAAAAATGAACTTCAACCCAAACTTGACTCAAAAACAAATGTTTCCAAATACAAATTTCTGCCCGCTAGTTACCTTTAGAACCCAAAGTAGTTTCCAACTAACCTATCCTATTAACCTATAAAAATATAACAATGAATAATACTCATAGAAATAATATAGGTACCACATCAGGGCACACATATCGACTCAGGCGTGCAGTAAATATCGTAAAAACTTGTGTCACAGGAACTGCGACACGTATGGTAGGTATACACTACATAGATAAGAATACAATAGATGGTAGATCTACGTGAGAGATTGTCTGGTATGGTGCCACCATCCTTTCTATTTCTGCCGTGAAGCAGTTAGTTGTTTCAGTTCGAAGGATTGGAGAACCAGTGTACTTACCGGCACGAGAGGTATAAAATCTTTACCTCTACATAGGCAACGCTTAGGGGGTGCTTTTTGTGTTTCACATCAGGGGCATCGTGGGGGGGGGGTCTTAATAAGCGAATTTTCCAATCAGGTGATGAAGGTGTAAAAAAACATCCAAGAACGGTAAGCAAAACAATGCATCATCCAAATAACACAAAGTTACGCCCCCACCGGGATTCGAACCCAGAACCTCTAGCGTAGCAGTCCGCTGATTACACCACCGCGCGACCGAGGTCGTCACTTATAGAACTATTCGTTTTTTTCTAGCATTTTTTAAAATTATGAAATAAGTTACGTTATCATCTTTACTCATACCATTCCGAGTCTATGATTCGGGTAAACCATCCGGGATTTGGGTATAACCACAATAATAGCCGGCTCATATCGAAAGGCCGAGTTGACATTAAACTATATATCGTGTGTCATTTATTTCCCACAGTGTTGCCAGCTGGCATCGGCGGTAATCCCCGGCGAAAATGTACAATAAAAAACCTAGATGTGGCCTTGTTCTGTTTTATTTTGATATCTTACTCACAAAAGTGGAGATACAGTTAAAGTAGCCAAATAATTCCCATGTCAGATTACTAAGAAAAAAACTTACTTAACCGTTTTTATATGAACGCTAATTAAAATATGTATCTAATTACAAATTAATAGTGAAATCTCAAAAACTACGTAACATACATAAACGCCGTAATCCCTCGTAGGGGGTAGGCAGAGATAATAATAATAATAATAATAATCTTTATTTCCAAAATTAAAACAGACATTTATACATTGATTGATTGATAACGTCCGCAGTAGTTTTATTTAAAAACTGTGTCGCTGACGTTATCGCCCTCCTCAAGTAACAATATAATTTTTAATAAAATTATATAAAGATTTAAACAAATTCATTGAAACGAAATAGAAAGAATCAAAATTAAATCGATAATCAAAATTAAAACGAAACCAAAAATTATATTATAATAGTTAATAATTGAGATAATAATGAACAGCCAAAAATACAAAAACTAAATAAAAATTATAATGATTGTGTGCGTGTCTAACCCATAATTTCATGTGTAAGTTTGTGTACATGTATGTGCGCTTGTATTTGTGAAACACCTCTCATATGTTTATGTTGAGTCCCATTGTGACAGGTTGCGAATCTGTCGCCACTATCTGGGCACAATGAGAAACATGGCAGCTACAACTTGAGTTGATTTCGCATGTTTATGTTGAGTCCCAGTGTTGCGAATCTGACGCCACTATCCGGGTACAATGAGGAACATGGCCGCTACAATGTACGGCAATCCGAGACACGAACTCTCGACTGTCGGTTTGAATCGGTGGTTTAACGAAGGCACGTAACTACACTTTTACAGCTTACAGCGTACAGCTTTTTAAAAACTCTTTATCATTATTCTTCCGTTTGATTTCTCGTAAATTCAGTTCATGAATTGCTGAAAAGATAACTCAATAGACACTCAGTACTAGAAGTACACTCAATAACAGAAAAGAGATACTTATAAATACCTTTGTAATGTTCCTATCAGCAGAGACATGGTTTACTAAATCCTTAGCTAAATCCGTGAAAGGTCGCTATGGCAACCACAGGACGCAAAAAACATATTCCTTTTGTTCCCCTTTTTTTCTATTTACACTTTTAAGAGCCTAAATCAGAATCACCCTTTCCACAAAAAGATATTCCAAAATTAAGTGTCAGTTTTTTTTGCGTAATAAGGATTTTGTGCTAGCTTTGTTGTCGGTTGTTTGGAGAAGTTCCAAATTTTAGCCGAGTACATTATGGGCCTTTGCCAAATACCACTTAATTTTCATATAATGGCAATACTTGCTACTTGTTGACTGTGTTGTTGACATTTGTAAGAGAATCACTGTTTCGGTTTGAAGCGCAAACTCTTTACCAAGTGGATACTCGTATCCTAAATTATTTTTATCATCTTTTATTAAAGGTCACGTGAAATCCAATTTTTTATTTATACACGAGTAAGCAATGAATATTGGTATTCGTACGACATGATATGTAACCTTTACGCTCTAAGTCTCATATTATACTCAAGGATATAAGTTACTAGTTTAAGTAAAAGATAAGCTCAAATCCTCAAATACAAGTTAAAATAAAAAAAAGTTGACTTAAAAATTTAGAGCAGTAGCGAAAAAGATCATAATTTAATTTAAATCCAATTATCAGATGAAAATTATTTTAATTACGTAGTCATCTCGAAGCGCTTTACATTTAAATCAGTTGTTACTCTCCTGTAATAAATCCTTGAGGAAACCGAAATCTCTTCAAATTAATGTTTCAAAGGAATTCTAATAACTGTTAAAGTCTAAACAATACTTTTTGCTAGAGACATTGTTTGCTTATTCCATGTAAAACTGGCAAATAAAAGGTCGACGCCCAAAAAGGATATCTTTTCAAACCTTCCATACATATTATTAGATTGAATCGATAGTAGATAGGCATAGAAACGGATATCCATAGAAAAAGAAGTGAATATGGTTCAATGACTCCATCTTGCCTCCTAACATAAGATGAGACTGGAACCTATTTATCAAATATACAAGAAAAAATGGTCACGAGATATTGATTTTTAGTAATGAATTTATGAATTAAAGAGTCAGTGAATATAGAAAATATTCAATACTTAGCGCTCCACGGTATTTTCAAAAGCAAGTTATAACCCGACTTCCAAAGCACAGCAATAAATGAATGACATCCTTCAGTTTCTAACCCATTCGAGCGGTAGAGATAACTGTCACAATGACAGTAAGGCATTATTCACAAACCTCCCTTGTTTGGTTGTTTAACATATTTATCACTTGGCAGTTTGGTCACTTCGGTAACCTGGCATATGCCTGATTTTACCATGAGTTTGACATTTAACGATAGCGACTGCAGTTCCTTTGTAGGATTTAAAAGTGCCTCTACCTGATAGATGAGGAATTTAAATAGTAAAAGCCACTGTCGGAATCTAGGGTAGAAAAGTAAACCGAAGTGACGTTAAACAAACTGATTTAAATGACTTGAACTAAAATGATTAAAAAGTAAAAAGAAAAGCAACTCGTAATGTAAAATATCGTTAGTGTAATTTGTATAGATTTATAATCAATGGGCACAACAATTTTGTTCCCGATTAATCATACAAGTGTTTCAAAAAACAATATTCATTTAAAACGTGAAATGTTACAAAACTAAAATCAATTCTTGGTGCCAATTATGAAGATAATTTCTCACATAATTATAATAAGGATTTCTGTAAAAATCGACATATCATTTTCAGCGATCTGGTGAAGCTAAAATACTATTTTAATGAATATTAGTCTAATTGTACACGAATTCTCATTTGATAGCAAGAAAATTATAGATTTGAATTCAAAATAATAACAAGGGTGTTATAACATTGCAATATCTAGAGCATCATGATAGGTTATAGTTCTCGATTCTACTTAGGCTTATCACAATTCTTTTTTATGTAATGCTTTTATTTTGGTGATTTGACAATGTTTGATTAAAAATTCCTTTTAATCAAACATTGTACGTCGCGTCAAACTGTCTTCAAAAATGATAATTTTTGCATTATAATTTAAGTATATTGGTTTATCAACTCCTTCTACTTCTGCTATAAAACATTACAAATGTTGCTATGGTCTGGCTTGGATCAATAACGGAATATTTAAAGTGAAAAGTCACTTGCCTCGTTCTTTCTTAGACCACAGTGCTTAGCCTCATATTGTCCACGATTCTTGAATGAAGAGACATTTGTTACAGTAAGAAGGTAATATAGTTGGCCTTAATAGAACAGATGCCAACAGTATTTTAACGTTAGAGTCGTAAGTTCAATGTAAGAAAAAAATAAAATATAAGTATAAAAAGGGTCAAATATGGACTTTTTATTTTCATGATTAGATTTCTCCATTAAATAGCTTAGGTTAATTTGGGAATGTAGCTGTGCAATGACGCACAGGCTGTGCCCGGACACCCTACCGGCTGTCTTAGGACCCGCAACGAACTTAATCAAAAGAAATAGGAGGTAGTAAGAAACCGATTTTAGACTTACCTCCCGCAAAGCGGAGACAGCAATTGAAATGGCCCGGAGGCCAAAAAACTAAAGAGGAGACAGTCAGGAGACGCCTGATCGTCAAAACACCCCACATCTCTTTGTTGGACAGAAAAATAAATTTAACATAGTACAATCTGTCATGCTTACTGCCACCTGCACACTTGTATTGTGACAGCGGAGTACAAACGGCAACATATCAAACTATATTTTACGAGTGCAATATGAATCCTTATGCGGTACAACTTAAGAACGATCCAAAGAGTTCAAACTGAATGAAGTGTGTTTTTTCCTATTATAAAAAAGTTTACAATAGGAAGTAATACTGCAATTTGTCCAGCACTAGCGTATGCAGAATTTTTTACAATAAAATAATATTTTACATTTGGCATAATGGCGGTTTCTTTCCTTGAGGTTTTAGTCCATGAATTCTGGGCACGTTCTGGGTGGGTGATTTCCGAATTGTGGCTACGAAATAGTACGAAACTATGTTTGAACGTTAGCAACCTTTAAACAGGGGAAAAACCATCTGACGATGTTCAAAAACCCAATTGGTGTGTTTTTACATGAGCACTGTCAGAACACAGCACGACGATATAATAAATGTAAAAAGGCACATATAATGCAACCTGTGATAAGACATGGGCGTTTCCATACAATGTCTTACAGAACTCTGTAGTTTTAATTCTTAGTCATGAAAGGCAATAGGCAACATGGCCCATCTCCAATAAGAATGACGTATATTTTAAATTAAATCTGTTTATATTTTATACCAAATCATGTACTTATCAATGATTGATATGAAATCATTTTAACCACACAGAATATTATGGAATGCACCTATATGAAAATGAATGTGTGCTAAGAGACCATTAAATTGATTGAGAAGTCATTTTTGAGATGGGCCCAATTTTCATACATTTGTGGTCATCGTCCTTTCAAAATGATAAACTACTCATAGGTCACTGAACTTTGGATATTAAAATGTGAAGGACCTGCGACCTTTAGTTTTTAACTCAATTTTATTTCGGTTTCGTTCAAATTGGTTTTTGACTTTCATAGACTGGGGATATTAAAAACTTGATAAAACAAAACTTCTTCAAGTTTGCTTTGACTTCATTTTATAGGATTGTGATTGATGAATATTATTTTTATCTGATTTATTATTTTGTTTTTAGTATCCATGAATAAATTTGATTGCATCGTTGTAGTTATGCGATTTATTAAGAACTAGCCTTTGTCCGGGACTTCGCTTGAATTTCAATTGTAATTTTAATAAAATGTCTATTGCCTCGCTAAAATTCAGTCCATTGTAAAAGTCTTTTCTAAATCAGGTTCTTAGTTTAAAATTACATCCTAAATACAAAGTTATATTCAACTTTATAATATCAATAAAGACGAAATAATAAACTTCGATAGTTCAGGTACGTGTGTACCCACACACAAGTCAAAGACATAAGGAAAGCTTGTGAAGTAAAAGTTGTTTGAAAACCAGAGGACAGTCTCTACCAATTCTTACCATTTGAAAAGAAGTAAACCCAATGAAAGATTAAGCTACAGTATTCTTTGGCGGTAAAAGCGAGCTTGAGACGCCATTTTGAATCCGCCATATTGGATATAAAATTTCTCCGATTTTAAATTTCCTATACAACTTTATTGCTGAGAATCCGCAAAAATCAGCTTATTTGTTGATAGAAAATAAAATCAGATATGAAAAATCTCAAGTTTGTATATTATGTGATATTGTGATGGTGAATTGCAAAGCTGCAAAGAATTAAAGCACAAGTGTATTTTTAAACAACTGTTGTGGTTACGTTACCTTCGTTATTTAGAATTCCAATTTGTTTAAAGTATTATTTAATTCGGTTATTTATTTATAGCTTTTGCCTACAACTTCTTTCGCGTACAATTAATTTTTAGAAACAAAATGTAGCTAAGTGGACCCTCCAATTTCACTCTAAATTGTTGGCAAAGGAATGTTAAAATCGGATGAGTAGTTTCAAAGATCGACCTCTTTACAACATAATATAATAGCGTTCCGCTCCGGATCACGCTGGTGTAGTTTAAAGTTATGTTTTGTAGTTAAAGCAATAGTGCGTAGTTGTTTTTGATTTACGCACCTATTACCTTGACTATTGCGAATAATGTGGCATTTAATAGTCAAATAATTTTTGAAAACGGTCCAGTCCGTTTTGAGTTTATTCATTACAAACATACAGAATTACAAAGGTTTCCTATTAATTATATTAATATAAATTAAGTTCCACATAATACAAGATATATAAATGACCAAGTAAATATTATATAAGTCATCACTACTACCTTAAACTCTAGATGACATGAAATATTCCTTTTGAAGTTATTATACGATATTCTTGTTATTATATAGTTATGCTGAAATTGCAGACCAGTATGAAATAATATTCAAATTGATTCATACAATCTAAACAATAGTCGAACAAGACCCTTGTCATCCAGTATCAGTGTTCGCGCTTGGCTGAGTTTAGAATCAGCTAAATTCTATTAAGCAGATGTATTTCACTAATATTATTAAGCATTGAATATTTTAATGTCGTTGAAAAGCAACTGCAATGGTCGGCAATGCGTAATTAGCACCAATGAAATCCCTGGCATGGTTTCCCCAGCCCATTAAAAGTATAACTGCAACTTTAAATAGTCAATAAATAGGCATTTTCTAGACTATGCTTTCAATATTTGCATATTTTACCTAGACAAAAAGTGACTCCGGCTTGATCTCGACCTTAATAAATAATAAATTATAATAAAATAATTACTAACAACATTTCAACACAAACATTGAATCAGCCTTGCAGTAAGATCGAAGTACATATCTTGTGTCACAGGAACTAAGCAACGACATGCTATATCCTATAAAAGATAAGAATACTACATCCAATACAGAAAGTGAAACAATCAGTCTTGCAAATAACACAAAGATCCACCCCCGTCGAAATTCGAACCCGGATCCTCTTGCGTAGCAGCCAGTTGTTACACCTCTGCGCCATAATGCCAGTCAAACGTAATTCGAGTGCAGAAATATATACAAAACCGAACTAATGTGAGTTGGCCTCAAACATGATGGGTTCCGCACCATCTTATAAGATTAAACATTATGCACTTTTTAAATAATTTCGTTAAAGAAACAAGAGCAAAACAAAAAGTTTTCTCGCAAGGGAGCCATTTTTACTTTCTTCAAGTATTTAGTATTTGTTGTTGTCGCGGCAACAGAAATAGATTTTCTCAGGAAATTTCTAGTCTATTATGGTTTATGAGATAAAGCCCGCTGACAGACGGACGGACAGCGAAGTCTCAGTAATAAAGTCCCGTTTTTTACCATCTTCTTCCAAATGAAGATTTAGATGGATTGAAATAGGTCGTTTCAGAACGTTAGTCAACGTTTTAATGCCCTCGGCTTGTGAAACATTCACCGCGACATTAACAGTTTTACTGTTATTTCAATTCGTTACACGTTTAATGAACTTGTGAAATTGTAATTAAATCAGTTGCTTTCAGGAACTCCATAGTAATTATACTAAAGGCAAAATTATTTTGACATTTTCCAAGAATTTCTAGTAATAATATATATACTGCTAGGGCTTACTGCTGTATAAGTGATAACTAAATTCCATATTTATTTTATAACTACATATTTACGATCGTAGTCTGACAAAATACACATACAAAGAAGAGTATTGAATTAAAAATAATCTCTATTCAATTATACAACAATAACTAGTCAAATTAAATTAAAAAAAGTAAGTTTCACAACTGAAAAGCACGCAAATGTTGATTTTGAGTAAAACTAACTCGTGACAGCATATTTTGAAATATTGGTGGAAGACCAGGTCAAGCAGTAGACGTCATCTGGATGATGGTGAGTAAATTGATTATTTAATACATCTTTCTTCACACAGATGTCATATAGAATTTTAGTAAGTCTAAGGTGTAACGATAAAAAATTAAATTAAGTTACAAATTCACACTTCTATTTAATCACCATAAGGCTGCTCCTTACTACTACTAAGTATACAACTTTTTTTTTACGAAGATAATCAAGTCATTCTGCAGTTAAAAAAATAGGTATTTCAAACAAGTTGTTATATATTATTAGAACGTTAAATAAAAATAATAGCTTTATTTTTAGCTAACAGTTGTAATAATACAATAATATTGTAATTTTTTCCATACTGTCGACATTTTGACGTTTTTGACGCTTTGCGGAAATCTCCATATTGTTAATACTTCATAATGTTTCAGAATTTTTTAATTAAAAATATGAATAAATGATGCACTATCAAGAAGTAGTTCATGCAATTAGTAACTGACATTAACAACCTTGTCCCTATGTTATTAAAATGCAAATTTTATTGCATCATTGATTTCGTTCAATCACAAAATGTCCAGTGTTTATATTGAAGTTCACTTATAGCTGAGCATGTTTTAATAGCCTGTTATTTTAATTTAATCAATAATAATATGCGATATCGTAATATTTTAAACATGTATAAATCAATTTTCACCAAATATCTTCAATATCTCTACTGATGGAACAAAAGTTTTTTTAAAAGTAGGACTAACTAGTCATCCAATATTTTTTTACCTATATTAAGAGATTTGTATTGAAAGGGCTTTGTATGGAAAGGAGTAGGCTATCTTTAATTTAAAAGACAACAATAATAATAATGAAAACCACATCACGACACACACACTATTTCAGTTCTACACTAAGATAATCATGTATCGCAGGAACTTAGCAACAATATGGTATAAACTACATAGATAGGAATACAGCTTCCAACATTACTATCTATGTAGTTGTACTATCTACCATATCGTTGCTTAGTTCCCGCGATATATGATTAGTACCGGCAAGCGAAACAATGCGTCTTGCAAATAACACAAAGTTCCGCCCCCGCCGGGATTAACCCGGAACCTCTTACGTAGCAGTTGGCTGTTTACACCACTGCGCCATCAAGGTCGTCAAATAATAAGAACTCTTGACAAAACAAATCCTTTTAGTTATAAACAAAACAATATTGAGAAAACATAAGTAAGTACCTGGAAATTGCCCTGCGAGACCGATATTTAAATGGTCACACACAAAACAGAGGCCGAGGAAATAAAAATTGTTGCATAAACTGTGGTTTTGTTGTATTATTATTGAGCTTTCCGATCGTAAAGATTCTTTACACTACATAAAACACCATCCGTCTGGCTTGAGGTTGTATATTTTAATATTTCCAATCAAAAAGATGTAGGAGATGTTTTTATTTATACATCTGCTTTCAAGTTTTATTTAACGTTTTACGAGTGAAAGAGTATTTAACAAGTTAAATATTTCAGTTGTTTATCCCTTTAGTTGAAGTATTCAGAAAGGTGGTAAAAAAATATTTTATTTTTTGTGTTTATATGTCATCTTTTTTCATTAAAATGTGATTACGATTATTTGAGTATTTTCTGTAAAATTCTTAATAATCAGGTTTTATGAGCTTTATCAGTAAGTTTGGATATGTGTTGCTGAGGTCTGTTTATAGCGTAACAAATTATATACACTTATATACCAAACAATTACGGTATATAAGTGTTTTATTTGTAATGTATCTTAATTTTTTATTCGTTATCCTTTGTTCTTTTTTTGTGTACTCTCTTACTTATAGTAATTGACGTAAACAGTAAAAATTTAAAAAAATACTGATATATTAGCATTGTTAACGACCTCGGTGGTAGAGGTGTAAACAGCCGACAGCTACGCTAGAGGTTCCGGGTTCGAATCCCGGCGGGGCGGAACTTTGTTTTATTTGTAAGACGAATTGTTTCGCTAACCGGTCTTGGATGTTGTATTTTTATGTATGCAGTTTATAACATATCGTTGCTTAGGACCTGTGATACAATATTATATCTTAGTGCAGGGCTGAGTAATGTGTGTGTCGTGATGTGGTTATTATTATTATTATTTTAGAACAAAGAAACTGTGTACTAAAATAATAATAGTTAATATAAAGGGTAATCTTTATAAATAACAGGAAAAACAAAATCGATCTTGATCCCTACTTAATAAAGATAATTCCAGAAGCAATCGAATATGAGTTTGAAACTCAACATTTGTACTTTTAACTATCTATAATTTTTCGTTATAGAATATATCAAACAAATGCTTTGACATGTATCATAAAAAAATTCAAATTATTAAAATCTTTATTGTACTATCAAATCTACTAGACCGATATTAATGTACCTACGCCCAAGTTTCTTCTTCGCCTGCAGTAAATCGAAATGTGCCTGACTTGAAATTAATAAATCAGACTACCTTGTTTAAGGCACAACATCCAAACACAATTAATCTTCGTTCTAGCAGCTTCATCTAATATCGCAGTAGAAATTAATAATGTGAAAATTATTAATTTTCCATCAAGATAAAATACTGATACCACTGTTGATATACATATTGTTTACTAAATTTTCAACCGTTAAGTTCTCCACTGTTAAGTATAAACGGGAAACACCAATAACTTTAGTATTAAAAACATAACAAAATAGACAAATTAAAAAAATAGACAAATTAAATTTAAATTAATTATAAGTCATCTACAGCACATTCAAAGAACATAACTGTATCTCATTAAAAGAAAATTGATTATAATTTACGCTTCTTAAATTTTTTAGATAGAAACTGATAAACATGTTTACGGTGAAAAATATGAAAGAAATAAACCCTCGTCTGTGTCTCTTTAGTTTTCATCCTAACTTCGTAATATTACATTTAAGTCTAATGTTATAAGTCTGTGACTCAATCACGCGTAAACTGTTGATGATATTTTAATGAGATTTGACACACAAACAAAATGAGTCTTAGAGTTTTTTATATTTATTTACAATTTCTTCTGAATGACGCGTAAAAGTCTTGAGAAAATACAATTTAATTATAAAAGCATTGAAATAATCCTGAAGTCATATTATACAACGTAATTTACTCTTACATATTGAAGGTGAACTCCATTTGCAAATATATTGATTCTATCAAGCGAGATTAATTCAGGAAAAATTCAAGCCACACTAAACTTTACTTCTTAAGCTTAAGACTCATTTTCAACCGACTCAGTTTTAAAAATCCTTAAAAAGAACCGTTTGAAATGTGAACCTTAACATGAAGCTAGTAGGGTTCAGTTCAAATCGAATTCGGTAAAAAAGGAAGGGTTACTTGGTCTGTGGTCGGTGACAGGTAAATGACATTTCGATCCCAGTTTAATGCAGGTGTCACTTGACAGATGCGATGTGAAAGTTTCAAAATAAATTGACAAGCTTTTCTTGCAAAACATCGGGTTTAAGATATTATTCCGCATCGAAATGCCATAATATTTTTTCATTTCCTTTGCTCTTCGCGGGTTATAATAAGTAATAGGTACTTACGAGTGGTCGAAATTTGAAAACAGCCATAAACAAAGCAGTGTACAACAAACTCTGAGTTTGAACACAAACTTGAGACATAGATAAAGTCCGGTTATTGTTAATGTCATGTTTACAAATGCGACATGTCATATATGTATTATTACACGTACATATATTACAGGGTAATTATATAATTTTTAGTATTTAATTTAATTTCTTCACTCATTCTCCATATAACTTTAATTGTGCCAAATTTCATACTACATCGGCGTCATTCTACAAAGGTTTTGCATCACTTACCTATTAACATTATGATGATGATCGTTGTTAATGCATTTCATAGAGGCTTTACTATTTATCTATTATGTTTTTAATTTAGGCTTCTATATTCGTTAAAAAATCGAATATCATGTTATACTAAGACATATTGAATATCTTGTTTCTGTTTCTCTGGAGAGTCGTTTCTCATGTTTAAAATATAATGACTATTTTCGGACTCTTCTCACAAAATGTCTTAGCAGCAATCTAAGCCGATTAGTCTTACTGTGGATGGGTACCAGATAAACAAATATACAAAAAAACCTAAACAAATACATTGTCAAATAAAATGGATCTAAGACCAAAGAATAAACATTCGTGTTAATCTTACCAATCATTGCCCAAAATGGGATTTGATCCCGGTACATTTTAATTAAAGACATAATGATGACTTTCAGGGCCTTCGTATCACAGCAGTTTAAACCAACGGCTGTTACATTTGTGAGGTCCCAGGTTCGAGTCCCAGCTCGAGAAGGGACGAGTATTTTTAGAAATGTAATGTTTAGATGAGAAAATGTTGATGCTTGGCGCGTGCGGTACAAGAATGCATCTAAGTGCTTGGCTGAGTTAATTACTGTATTTTAATATGGACGGCGTTTGTCATCCATTGTACAAGATTGTTCCATAGTGTCAGCATATGGCAATTTATATGAATTATTACAAGATTATACTTTTCTAACGTTGTTATCGTAAAATAAATATTCTTGTTTTCTTAGAATACCCAAAGGTTTTTAAATCTGGTATCACGTTATATAGAAAGCAAACTTACAAGGGTCTCTTCAGCCAAGTGTGCCATCCATCATATTTGTATCACGTAATTTAATCATGTTTATTCTGTTCGTTTCGGATACGTCATGATTGAAGAAGGAATAACTTACTCTTTTCAATGGTAAGTTTAAACATTCAATTCTGTTTACTAATACGTTTTAATAAGGTACAGCGGTAGATCTAACTGCGAGATCGTTTGGGTTGCTACCACCCTCTATGTTGTTTTCTGGCATGAAGAAGTTTCGCTCGTCGTTTCTGGCAATGGTCACTTTCCATCAGGAAAACCGTCCACTTGTTTGTATGTTGAATAATATATTATACAATAAATGATATAGATAAAACTTTTTGTCGTTGAGTACATTTGTGTTCCTAAACGATTTTAATTCAATATTTTGGCGCCCATCACCAGAGATTAAAGTGCTCGAATGAAGGTGCGTTTTACTAGTATCTCATAAAGATTCGACTCGATGAACGATGAACTCTCTTAACATCAGATTAAAGAAATGTCATAGCTGCTAGAAATACTTATTGACTACTAATAGTGAATACTTATCGACTTTGTTTTTGCATTACTTAAAATTATAAGACTTGTGGAATAACATCCCAACAACAAAAATATATGTTGTTGGGATCTATATATTCTCTATATATACTCTATATATTGTTATCATGTTTTGTGAAAATAAATAGAGATTTTAATCTATTCTATCGCTACTTATTAATTTTAAAAAGTTCATAATAAGTTATTGTGTCGTAAAGTAATGCGATGGCTTCTTTTTATATATCACTACGGTGCCAATAAGCATACGGACCGCCTGATGGTAAGCAGTCACCGTAGCCTACGAACGCTTGCAATGCCAGGGGCATCACGCACAATCGCACTTCTGCTCCTGGAATATTATCAATATACATATAATATTTACATTACACACATATCAGTTGCATAAACAAGTCAAAGTCCCGTTAAACCGCAATACATCAATTAAACAATCCATTCACCATGAAATTTGGTATGCAAATACCGAGATACGGGCATAGGCCACAATTTATTATGAAACCCTTTAAATACATACATAATTTATATGTATACTATCATAATATACGTATATAGATATTGAAAATAGTCCTATACTAATCCTCTATCGTTGGACAGAGCTTTTAAATTAAAGTTGACTCAACTTTGAGATTTCAAAAGCTATGTTAGCAATTTCTAAACAAGTGTGTAAATCCTGTCGAGTTGACGCGGCGCTGATAGTTATCAACCTATACCTTGAGTTTCCGAGTTGATAGTTATCAACCTATACCTTGAACTTTACACATATACTTATAAATTATAACTAAGCAATAAAATTAATTAATACCAAACCAACTTTTTTCATAAGCCACATGTTATGCTTATAATCGATGGTTCTATTATTTTTATATAATCTCACGGGAAACAAACAAACGGTTCACCTGATGGAAAGTGATACCGCCACTTATTGACATGACGATGTTCCTAACGTGAAACACCAACAGCACCCCGTAAGCGTTGCCCATGTAAAGGTAAAGTTGATATACCACTCGTGCCTGTAATTACACTGGCTCTCCAATCCTTCGAATCGAAACACAGCGAACTGTTTCATGTTGGTAATGGAAAGGAGGGTGGTACCAACCCAGACGATCACGCACGTAGATCTACTATAGAAGAATTATAATTGATATTCTCCTTGTTTTCAACAGATATAAAATACCTGTTTTTAATATACGTCTGTGGGTAAAAGATCGGTTTCTATGTCAGAAGCTAAAGTAGAATTATTCATTAAGTTAACAATATGAACTCATTTTAAGAACTGGCTTAATGGTTACTGGTGCATACAAGTTTGCTCCACTGGTTATCATTTGACTTTCTACCAGATTCACTGTCGGAAATTTAAGGAACCATAACTAATACTCGGTCTGGATTGTTTAAATTGTTGATAGAATATAAATACATTAATAAGCTTTTTTCCTAGACAAAAAGAAGACTTTGTTGACGCTATTAATCTGCTTTAAATTAAAATATATAAACAAAAATGGGAACAATTTTGATGGCAACATTATTATTTAATGATCCTTATGATTATATACACTCACACACACTCACGCCTTCGTCCCGAAGGGGTAGGCAGACACAGTGGTTCGCCATACGCAACGATCCTTACATAATAATAATATATTTATTGCCAAAAACAAGTTACAAAAAGAAAAGGTACTAAAATTAACTTAAACTTAAAGGTATTAAGTACTGGCAAAAGGAAAACAGCTCAGCTTTATGCTGCCCGAACATACATCCCTCGCTTCCTCCATATCCATGACTCCTCATACAAACACGACAGTTACGTCCGCCTAACTCTACCCCTACTTGCCCTCCCATACACATTACCACAATATACAGCTTTCGTACATCTTGACTCATCCATCCTTTCTACATGCCTAAACTACCTCAACACGCCCCTCTCAATCTTCTTCACTACATCTTCTTTCACTTCACACTTCTCCCTGATCACTTAATTATAATTATAGAATAAATTGTATTTAGATTTTAAATACCCATATAAACGTCTAGGCCATGTGAAATGCAAATGCTTCATTTATTTATCTTATTTAACGAATAAGTCAATCTATTTAACAAATGTAAGAAGACAATTCTGTTCATAAATTAGATTTTTACACGAACATTTCATTGGAATAAAAATAATCTCCTTGGAAAAAGATGACACAAAGATAAAATCATATTAGGAGATTCACGCATTCATAAATCTATTGGAGAAAAAGATGACGTCTTTCTACGCTCCAGAGGGCTTGAAAGGTCCCTTTTATATACACATAACAATAGGTAAGTCTATATGTTAATGTACGGTTTCAAATATTACTCGTTTAGGAATTTTGTGTATTATAAATCTAAGTTTCCAAAGCTTTTTGGGTTCCTTAACCAAATGGTGATAAAATGGGACTCTTTGCCATGGTTGTCAATCAGTCTGTTTGTCAGCGGGCTAAATCTTATGAACCATGATAGCTAGACTTATAAAATTTTCTGAGATTATCTATTGTTGCCGCATTAACAACAAATACTAAAAACCTAAAATAAATATCAAAATTTCTGATAATTTTTTTCTTATATGAAATTATCTAAAAAACACATTATTTCATCTTGTACAATGGTATGGAACCCTTCATGTGAGAGTTCGACTTTTTACGGTTTCGAATAGGTTTGTCATCATGGAAACAGATCTAAAATTGTATCTACTAATTGACGTTTCATAAAATTTCAAGCCCACGTACAAAAATAAGACCTTTCTGGTAGTTATAGCATTAACAATCTGTTACAAATGTGTATGATAACACTTAAGTTGATAATTCTTTAAATAAAATAGTAATTTAGTGCATATGGATGAATAGAGGTGGTTCAGCATGAAAAAGAAAAAAAACAATGCGGTACCAAAATAATAATGGTATAAAGATATAAAAGTCATCTAACAAAAAAATAATAATAATAAGATGGTACCGAAAAACGTCTTTGTTATCGAAGTAAATTACTTTTCATTGTTGAATAAAATATAATAATTTGAGTCAATACAAAAAGGGATAAAATAATATGGTTGTATGACTTTGTATTGTACCATTCAAATACTGCCCCGTTATTAAATTTATGGAATTCCAATATTGTCATCGCAATACAAAGATTACTACGTACGTTGCTACGAAACTACGAACAGCTACGGCGTAGCAACCGTAGTCAATATTTAAACGGGACTGAGTTTTGAGACTAAGTGCTCTTTTTTTGTCATTTAAATTTATACTAAAATACTTTGTTTTGGCCAAACGTTACATTATTGCTTATTGACAATTAGTAAACGAGCACTAGAGGTGTCGTGTTATATTATGGCGACCTTACTAACGTTATGCGTATTGATAGAAAGTCATAACGACGCAAATTCATATAAGGTCGCCCCTGATAAATTAATTCGCTATGGGAACCACCAATGCCTTACTCATGTAGAGAAAGAGAGACAGAGAGAGATAAAGATGTATTTGGGTGAATTAAAACTTCTAATTCAAAGGACAAATCAACAGTACGTATTAATTTTCAATCAACAAACAATTACAAAATTCTGCTCCATGTTTCCGTCGTCATTACTTCGATTGCAAGATAATCCATCGGAAATAGGTCATTGAAAACAGCTTGAAAGTTGAGCAGAGCGAGAGATTAATGGAAAAACTTACTATTGTTATTATTACAACTTCTATCGCATTGAGAAATACTTTTATTAAATAGTTACTTACTTTTGCATAAAACATAAACTCACGCCGTAAGTAATCCCTTGAGAGGGGTAGGCAGAGGTGTTATTTATGTTGAGTCCCAGTGCGACAAATTGAGAATCTGTAGCCACTATCCGGGCATAATACGAAACATGGTAGCTACAACTTACGGCAACTCGCGAGACTCGACCCCTCGACCCGTCGGTTTGGGTCGATCGGTTAACCAAGGCACGTAACAAACAGCTACCACGTCCTCCTACCAACTTTTAGCAGATAATAAAAATAGCCACTTCACATGAAAACAAGGGCGGCATTTATTTAAATTTTTCCCTATAGTGCGCGAACGGTTAAATAAAACGTGGCTTGATATCGATCATTGCGTAGCCCAATTTCTAACCGGGCATGGTAACTTTAAGGGCAAACTTTATTCATTTAACTTGGTGCCGTCACCTTTTTGCGAATGTTCAACGTCGGATCAAGAATTTGTGCAAACTGCCCATCATATCTTGTGGGAGTGTAGTCTCTGGCATGACGAACGGTTAATCATGTTGAATTCGATTGAAGTATCTGCGTGTAGTCCTATTTATTACCTAGATCTTGTGAAAACGAAGGGAAACTTCCGTGCCTTTAAAAAGTTTTGTCACCAATATTACTGGTGTAAGATTTAGGTTAGTATCTAATTTATCCCCTGTTAGTTAGTGGCATACCGTGGTGTTTAGACGGTCAGGCGTCTCCTGACTGTCTCCCCTTTAGATTTTTGGGCCTCTGGGCCATTTCAATTGCTGTCTCCGCTTTGCTGGGAGGGAAGTCTGAAACCGCTTTCTTACTACCTCCTATTTCTTCTGATTAAGTTCGTTGCGGGTCCCAAGACAGCCGGTAGGGTGTCCGGGCACAGCCTGTGCATCACTGCACAGCTGCATTATTCGTTGATTATTCGATCAAAGGACGCCACTGTTGATCCTGATAAACAGGAGTTGCAGTGGTGGGACAGAGTGGCGGGTGTGCCCCGATCACATGAAAACTGTAGCATGCTACATATTTATGTTTAATATTGATTAAAATGTAGTTCTATTTTATCAGTATCAATTTTATTCTAACAAATACATAGATTGAGAGACACATATTGGAATAGAATTAACATATTGCAATAAATTCAGTGTTTTAACTTATAGTTTTCCTTAGTGGCTATATAATAGGGTTTTTCAAGAAGAGCATAAAAAACAGGCTCAACAACACGAAATGCCCTTCGGATTGCAAATGTCTATAGGCTGCGGTAACTGCTTACCATCAGGCAGGTCGAAGGTGTAAGCACCATCTACAGGTAACTTGCGTGACAACTGGAACGGTATCACGGCTGTGGCTGTATGGACGCGGTGACTAGACACAACATAAAAAATTGAATGGCGGGCGGAGAAAATTTATTGTACACGAACTTATACTAAATCTGTTTTAACTAAAATTATTGTTACTCAATATACTGTTCCTCTTACTCTTAATTAAAAACGTGTTGAAGCCATCCAACAGTAAGTTTGTTTGCCACTATGGTGTTTTATAAAATTCAAATCAAGTTATTTGACAAAACCATATCTTAAAACAAAGAAAAATCACTGTATACATTAACTTACACTCACTTACCTGCAAACTCACACAAAAATCACTTACCTACCAAACGAGTCAGTGTTAATCAATGTATTACAAGGTTTCAAGTAATATTTTCCATACTGAGACAAAAATGGCATATTTACCTCACCCATAACATCCTGGGGTTTGGTCCGGAAATTAAATTTCATATCTTAATCCCGCCGTCAAAAATATCACATGTAAATGTTGTGTGTCGGTTATTATACGTCGGTTTATTACTGTGACTACAGTTAATTAATTGTTTTAATATTTTATCATAAAATTAAATAAATACTCATGATACGCACGCTTAATAAAACTATAACTGCTATAACTCTACGCGACTAGAAAACAGGTAAAAACTAAAAACAATCCATAATTCCTTTTATAAATATCAAATTTAAGAAAACATCGTACTCAATTTAAGATTTCTTTGCTAATCATTGCCTCAGTTGATAATTTATAATACCATGACTTATTTTACAAAGCTCGACAACTATTCAATTTAAAGTTTCAATTACTTAGCGAAAGTGATTAAAAGTTTAACAGAGTAGTGAAACGATGTTGCTAGATCAAAGCAAAATAGTATTTTGTTATCCATCATAAAGAAGAGAAATTAAAATAAATAGATTTTTCCAGTAATCCCGAGCCTCATATTTCTATGTCTCTCATATATTTTTTCTTACATCAACATAAACTCACGCCGTAATTACTCCCTCAAGAAGGTAGGCAGAGGTGTTACACACCGCATTGAACGTGTTTATGTTGAGTCCCAGTATGACAGGTTGCAAATCTGTCGCACAATGAGGAAGATGGACATGGAAGCTACAATGTATGGCAATCCGAAACTCGAACCCTCGACCTGTCGCATGAAGTCGGTGGGTTAAAAAATGCACATAACAAACTGAGCTACCGCGTCCCCATCTTTTTTCTTAGTCTTTACTATTATAATGAAAATTCAATGTTTGCCTTAATGGAATCGATTTTATATTTAATAGATGCACAATCAAATGACAGAATATGTCCTCACGATGTCTAACCAGACGAACATGGAATTAACTTTTAAGGCTAAGCAACATTTGTCAATAATTTTAATTAAGTCAATAATTTTAAGTAAGATCAATTGGTACACCTTTCTGTACTGTTCATAAGGTTGAATTTGCTTTAAAATGTGTGTTTATAAAAATAACTGTCTATCTCTATCAACAATCGATGCCAATTTTTTGTGACGTCTTATATGGGATTGTGTATCTATAAAATAAAAATCGATGATTGAAGGTAATCTTTCAAAAGTTCTTCCATGAATATTAGGAATAGAATTTCAGGATGGACGTAGACTACATTTTATTTACAAAAAACGAAAAATTGGACTTAGTCGCGTGGATAAGTCATCTTGAAGTAAGATATTAAAAACGACTTTGTTTCGCCAATCAGTATTCACTCTTATTATTAAGTACTTAAATTTTGTCTCGGATTAATAATTAGTCTCCGTTGTAGGAACATTGCAAGTACTAACACTAATACATAAGTCTATGTGTTTAGTATTAAATCAATACATAACGGTATCGAAGCGAGAGTTTCTGTTCTTTAGATCTATTTACTTTTTCGTTGTATTTTGAACACTATTCGAAAGATCATATTAATATTCATATTTTTATTAATCCTGGATACCTCTTCTTTTTCTTAAAGTCGCTAGTCGCTCAAAGTTAATAATTACTTTCCTACGAGATTACAACACGAATTCTATCGTAAATAACACCCAGTCACAAGTTCAATCGGTAGGTATAATATGAATTGATAAACAGTTAATATCTTTATAAAATAAATATTTTAAAAAGAAAGATATTCAAAGTTATTTATTAGTTCATTTATTAAGAAACAGAATAATGGCAAGAAGTTTTTCAAGAGCAAAGTTTTTAATTGACAATTGCATTGGAATCCGACAGCCTATTATGAAACATAATATTTAATGATTTACAATTTTTAAATCTATTTTAATCTTGTTTCATGTATCTACGAGATGAAGATCCAATGCAATGGAATTAAAATTTGCAACAACAACTTTATTGTTTGTACAAAGCAATTACGGACGATTAAATCTAAAAAACTGGCCAAGTGTGAGTCAGCCAAACATTTCGAAATAAAAACAATTCAAAAAGTGTTAAAGAAATCACACTATGGGAGAAAAAATTACTCAGGAAATTTGAAGAGTCTGGCTATTATGGTTCATGAGATACAGGAAACTGACAGACGAACGGAACCACCTACTGTTTAGTAAAACGCGTTGACACCCTTTGGGTATAGAACCCCAAACAATAAAAATAAGGACCCACTCATTTTTGATTTCCTTTAAAAACCATTGAATGATTAATGTAGCCAATTTCTACATCAAATAAACTTATATAACTGTATACATAGAGAAACAACAAAGACAAACAGCCCAGCACACAAAGACGAAGCGATAGAACGCCACAATATCGTGCTTAAGATCATTTCAAACGGATTAATTGGATCGGATTGTGGCAAACGATAGCAAAATGATACAATATCGTCAATGCAATATGCCTTATATATATAATAAATACTTTTTGCTGGTTCAACATATAAATACCTTGCAATATTAAATAATTTACTTAAATAAAACGCTAACGCTATTTAGACTGCTTTCAGAAAAAATACAACAAGACATAAACTCACGCCTTAATCCCTCGAGAAGTTGGCAGAGGTGTTAAACACCGCGTTTCGCATGTTTATGTTGTCCCAGTGTGACAGGCTGCGAATCGCCACTATCCGGGCACAATGAGGAACATGGCAGCTACAACGTACGGCTATGCGAGACTCGAACCCTCGACCTGTCGGTTCGGGTCGGTCGGTTAACCAAGGCACGTAACAAACTGAGCTACTACGTCCTTAATATACTATTTGTATTTTTAGTTTAGTTTAAGATAAAAAAGTTTAAGTATTTTTTTCAAATCCATTAGTAGCCGCAGTGTCACCAATGGTTACTTAAAATTTAAAACAATACATTTTTCACCCCCGGCTATTACTAACTAAAAAACTATTTACTTTTTAAACAAAGAACAGGGGAACAGTGAATTTTATAACCACGTAAATTATTCTGAGTTTTATACAAAAACTTTTTGCGTTATGATACCCAGAACTGTACTTAATAATTTCGTCTGAATTAAACTGTATTTTCTAAACAAAACTTTTCCAAACACAAATTTTCATAGTTAGTTTTCTACGTGTTAAGCTTTGCTTTAATTTTTTTTCAAGGAAAGCTAAAATTAAGCTGTGTAAATGTATGTATGAATATTTTGCGGACCGAACACGATACTCATTTTTCAGTTATTAATAATAACCACCACATCACGACACACACATTGACTCAGCCCTGTACTAAGTTATAATTCAACATTCAAGACCGGTAAACTAAGCAATACGTCTTGAAAATAACTCAAAGTTCCGCCCTCGCCGGAATACGAACCCGGAACCTCTAGCGTAGCAGTCGGCTGATTACACCAATATGCCACCGAGGTCGTAGAGGTAAATAAATATATTTGATAAAAGTTAAAATTGTAACTTTATATCCATCTCTTAATTATTTATAATATCATTTAACCGTCTAATAGATTAAATCTTAGTCATAACACAGTTATATCATTTAATTAAAATGACAACGTACTTCTCTTCCATAGTCAATATTTCAATTTAACCATCAATCGTTTTTTCGAGTCAACATAGACAATGGATCCATTTGATTTTATTTCTCGAATCCATTTTAATCCTTTTGATTTGAAATCAATCGTTGGATTCCAGCGGGCGTTTTGTATAGTTGTTAATACTCAATGGTTTCAACAGATTAATAACAAATATCGATTAAATATTTGCAATCCGAATGTAAATTGATATTGTTTTCTATTTTAAATGCTTTAATGATTTTTTATTTATTAATTAAACAGAGGATTTGCAACACATAATAGTCAAAACATTTTGAGTTTGGCTTTTTTACTCGGAATAAAGATAAACATAACATAAACTCACGCCGTAGTCCCTCGAGAGGGGTTGGCAGAGGTGCTTGCTGCACACCGCTTTTCGCGTGTTTATGTTGAGTCCCAGTGTGACAAGTTGCGAAACTATCGCCACTATACGAATAAAGGTAAAATTGGATGCAATCGTTTATTGTATCACAAGAAAGTATTGCGCTTGCATCGCATACATACAGCTCTGCAGCAAAACTGTATTCATTCAAGCTGAGGCGAGATCAATCATGTAAAGGAAATAACCAATCAACAGATTAATTGACTATTCGTTTTCATAAAATCGATCGCATTTGATGTAATTTGAGGTTATTTGTTTATAACTATTTGGTTTTTTGGGTAGGTGTATTTCTTAAAATAAAAAAAGAAACATAACTGACTTTTCTGTCAGATTTTAATAATAAAAATTTTGTTTTAAATTAATAATAAGTTCTAATTAAAAACTTCCGACCCAAAAACACCACGAAACGTAAGGGAGATGGTTGCCTCTAATTTTCTTTGAAAATAAATTAGGCCCGACTTATCAAGGGGTGGGTATGGCAATTGTTTTATAAAACTAATTATTTCCAACCCGAAGACCCCTTATTAGGATTCTGTGGGTTACACTCTTGCGCCGAATACCGGCGAGAGGTCACAATGGCAATTTCTAACCTTTGCGGCTTTTGGCATTGTCTACTTTTTTGGCAAAAGGGCTGCCGGTTTTTTCTGATGTAACATGTCTTTATTTTCTGTTGAAACCAGTAAGTCATGTTTAAAACACATTCATGTAATATAACGTTAAAGTAAAGAAACATGTATGACATATTTATTGCAAAGTCATACATTTTAACAGTATAGTCACATGTTTTTTGTTTGTGTTAGGATATAACCCCATCCATCTGGATAGGGATTTGATCAGTTTTGAGAACCACAGCAAACTACAGCTCTATAGTGAGTTTATACTCAATTACTCAACATCTATTGCAACTTGCGACCGCAGTTTCAAATTCGTATAAATTATTGCCAAGCGACTCCGAAGAAATGAGAAGTTTATATCTCTAGTACAAATGACTATAACAATTTATCGTTTCTGATATATTTAAACTTCCAAACTCATTATAAACTCACTTATGCATACAAATAAAGACTGAAAATATTTAAGTCACTACGTTGAAAACCGTGAGATTCCTTTCGCTTTGTAATAATATTTTCTAAGATAATACAGATTTGTAACATCTCCCCGAGATACTTGCTAAGACATTCGAACAAAAGAGTGTAGGGAACAAAAAGAGAAATCCTTCTACACCTGTTGTAAGCTACATTATACTCTGTAAAGTCATTTCATTTCACGAAGACCATTCACGAAGGTTGTTGTTAGTTTCGTCAGGCATGTACATGCATATTGTTTCAGTGTGCGTAACCTAGAGTTCGCTCATTAAATACGATACATACACTAAAACAATGTCCATGTAAACGTCTAAACACAAACATAGCCAAACGGTCTTTATGAGATGGAATATCCGCAGGAGTTTACTAAATTCGCGAAATGTTGTTCAAGATTAATGTATTAAGTTCATTTGTTAATTGGTTCTGAAACACGGTCGTTATTGAAGTTGCGAGGTAATTTCATAAGATTAAACACCTTTCACCTTAGATATTTATTGATTTAACAATCACATACCTACCTAAACTATAGTAATTGAATGGGATATAAAATTTATTTTGAACTCTATTCTGTTATTTTATAGACCTATTTCAAAAACACAACATAGACTCAAAGGTATCGTCCATATTCTGGAAATAATGTGTAAATTTAAATCCGATCGTACCATATATAAGAAACAAAGTCAGACGGCCGTAAATAAACGCTTCAATCATCATCACCTCCCCTCCTAATTTTACATTAATATTTGAACCCCCTTTTCTATATTCAGACTTAGCTTCAATATCGTCATGTCGTAGGTGAAGAGAGAAAACGTCGTATATCGCATTTGTTTACCAAAATACGAATATCTTTTGTATAGTTAAAAAGCTGGTACCGCATCTGATTGTATAGTATGTATCGGATTTAAACATTAAAAATTAGACGCTAATTGAAAATAAAACAAGTGAAATAATACTTGGCCCATAAGAACATTTTAAAAGATAAAGTTTTTCCTCCTGTAAAATTTAGTTATAGACTTGCGACGCTTTTACTCGTTGCCGACGGTTTCCTAGAAGCCTGTACTCACAGTGATACATTTAAAGCTTTCACTCTTTAACTTCCAGAGAACTGTGGACTAAATCCTCATAGCTAACTTGCTTTACTAACCTAGTCAAGGCTGCGTGTTTGAATAAATTACTCCTGGTAAAGCAATGTACACACGCGACGGTTTTTTAGGAGCGATGGTGCCGCAAAGTGTTTTGAATGTATTCTAATATATATTTAAGGATATAGTAAAACTTTAAAATTAATCCAAACACATTTGAAATCATAAAACGATTAGTTAAAAACGCTCTTAAGTTTTCAAACTATAGAATGTATTTTAAATATGAAGCATGATAGAAGTCACAAAGTTCATGTATGATAGTCATTTTAATATGCCAATATCATTGTGAATCTGTCATGGTTTTGAATATATCATATCATATATTTTAACTTGCCTTTTACATGGCCTTTTTGGCGCAGCGATGTAACAGCTGGCTGCTACGCAACAGGTCTTGGGCTCGGATCCCGGCAGGAGCGGAACTTTGTGTTAATTGCAGGACGCATTGTTTGCTTGCCTTACCTGAATGCCTTGGATTTAGTATACATATAAATATAGTTTATACCATATTGTTTCTTAGCACCCGCGACGCAAGATTCTAGTGCAGGGCCTATGTGTGTCATGATGTAGTTTTTATTATTAAACATATCTTGCTTTCAATACAGATTCAATCACACATTACCTACATGCGGCTGGAAATTTTTAAATCGATTTTACCACGTGTACGCTGGCCTTAATGTTTAAGAAATGTTTTCTACAAGTAAATTAGAATAATTTGACCCTCTTCTTACCCTAATTGTACCCTGATTCACGTAATTATTCACTCACGATCTCTTTACCTACTCGAATCCAAGATTGCCAGATAACATTTAAATAATGCTAAGCTCAACTCTGTTTTCGTTTCTCTAGTTTATATGTTTTTTAAAAAAATCTTTTTTTTTTTTTACATCTTTAAGTTTTCTTTATTACAGAATAAATAACTTATTTTTAATTTATCTATGATGTTCATACGCCAATTGATCAGTTGAACATAATTATCTGATTAAATGCAACTCCGTCTGAAAATGGCTTGTCATAAACGAGTATGTTCACGACTTTTTATAATTTGAATGAATTTGAAAGAAATTTTTATTAGATAGACACTAATAAAAATTTCAGATATGGTAACAGTAGCGGTAAAAGGGGGTTCGGAGGGGTGGTACCATGCATTGGACACGTGACTCGCACAGTCTTAAAATTATTTTATACATATATTTTTTAACCTTATGGGCAAACAAGCAAAGGGGTTTGCTGATGCAAAGTGATACCACCGCCTATTGACATGACGAAGCCCAATGCTAAGAGCAAAGTCGATGCGTATGTACTTTGCTAAATTTCATTCAGAATGGGCAATGTTTTAAATAATAAATGTATTGTATTTCGAAACAATCCAGTAAAAAAAGTTGCGTCGCGAATAAATCAAGCCTCGATTTATTCGCTTGATAAAATGCACATTGAATCAACCCAGCAGTTTTGAAATAAACCAAATGCCAACACAGCAATAAAAAACCGGTCAAGTTTTGGGTTCCGTACCAAAAT
Organism: Choreutis nemorana; assembly: GCA_949316135.1. Classification (NCBI taxonomy): domain Eukaryota; kingdom Metazoa; phylum Arthropoda; class Insecta; order Lepidoptera; family Choreutidae; genus Choreutis; species Choreutis nemorana. The sequence goes on along the minus strand of OX438620.1, from coordinate 4,021,954 downwards.
CAAACGTTATGTACTTTTTAGACAAATTCGTAAAATAAACAAGAAAAATCATTTTTCTTGTCGCCCTTTAATTTTTTATTTTAAAATTTATCCTCAAATGGTTCATGAGATACAGACCGCTGACAGACGGACGGACGGACATCGGAGGCTTAGTAATAGGGTCCCGTTTTTTACCCTTTGGGTTCAGAACCCTAAACATCAATACACGTGTAAGTTTTCCATTAATATAACTTTCTTTTATGTATTTAGTACAGATGGCTTGAGTCATGAATTGAATATGGATTTCATATAAAATCCTTTTGCCATAGCAACTAGGGTTTCTATGGATAGGTCATAGGAATAAGTCCAAGGCGGCTATATATTAAGTAGATAATAACGCGGTCTTGGACCCCTTAACGTCCGTGCATGAATAAATATGAATGATGTTTGCGGAACACAATGGCTCCAGATATAATTGTATTGTTAGTTTACAATAGTTACCGAGAGCTCTATTGTAATGACATATTACAGTTTCATGAATATTATAAACATTATCGCTTCTTCCGTATTATCAGGAATAATACATACATGTTGTTCCTGTAAAGGAGGTCCTTAAATATTCTGGGGTTAGCCATTTCATTAGCTTTAGCTTGAACAGGAAGTAATACTGTAATGTTCTCGCGTCAGAGAGCAGCACTGGCTTAAATTAATAATAATAATAACAACATCACGACACACATTGACTCAGCCCTGCTCTTAGGTATAATATTGTATCACAGGCACTAATCAACGATATGGTATACTACATAGATAATAATAAATCATCCAAGACCGATAACCGAAAGAATGCGTCTTGCAAATAATACAAAATACCGCCCCCGGCGGGGTTCGAGCCCTCGACCTGTCGGGTTAGGTCTGAGCTACCACGTTCTCAACCACGTCTTTTAAATAAAATATTTTATTTAACTAAAGACATTTTATTTAAGTTGCTACAGAACAAATAGATTTTTACGAAAACCTAATCTTAACACACAATTAAAGCGAAACACTCACACGACACGCATACAATAAACGAGAAAGTAATTCTATATAACATCTTGAAACGACACCAAAACAATTCAGTATTACAAACTGCTATGCGAATATATCTTCAAATATTAAAGTAATTTCAAATTAATTTGCAAATTTTGACTAGCTTTCCAATTTATATTTTCTTTGTTTAAATTTGAATTACGTTTAAGCTTTAAGATATTCTAGTTTCTGATAAATTACCGCTATGGTACAGTTTCGTTTGATAAATGTACAATTACAGTAAAAATAGTTTTCATTCTTTGTTTTTTTGCTACAAACATTTTGACAACCTAATACCACAAGCTACCTCAATTAATTAAAATTACTCCAATTTCTATCAAGGTTATTTGTGATACTATTCTTTCTTAATCCCATAAAACAATCCAATTTCTTAAAGCCAATAACAGAATTTGAGACCAAAGTCGTCGCCAAAGCTTCAGAAACACAAAACTTTGTTTCGATTTTAAAGCGAGGTGATTTTATTATACATAAAACTATTTGTCTCTAGAATTTCCAATGCAATTTTATATCTCAACCATTCCGAGCAACAGTTTTCATATGAAATATAACTTTCACGTCGACGACTAAGAATTTATTGAAAACTTTGCGAGAACAACTCATCCTGAATGTCAAGATGTTTAAAGACAAATCATGACAAATTACGCGCTTCTCACGTCCCATTTCGGGCGCCGACGTTACAGTATGGCATTTTTTGGCGCCCGAAAAGGGATGACTTCGCGGAATGTCTTGTTATGGAAACTCCACTGAAACTTCACGAAGAGGTTTTATTTATTTTATTTATTTATTAAATAAAATATATTTATTAAATAAAATAAATAAAACGAAATCACGAAGAGGTTTTATTTAAAAAACTCAGTTTTATTTTTGACTATTATATTGGCCGCGAAGCAGATGATAAAACTTTGGACTGGAAGTCGTTTTATCAACTTTATGATGAATGCGTACAGTTGCCGGGTGATTTTGATTAAACAACCTGTCACAAAAGTTTTATAAGAACCGGCATCGTCAGATCATTGGGGCGAAATATTTAGGGAAATTTGGCATTATTATTTTGAATACGTGAACCTTTTGAATGACATAAATCAGGCTTCTTACTTGATGACACATTGTTAATAAACATCAATCATTTTTGAAGACGAATAGCAGTTTTACTTTTTTAATCGATATTGTATTTAATGAAAAAGACCTCAAATATACTATGTGTATGACAAAGTATTAAAATTACACACAATACATTACATACATAAAATAAACTCACAACGCTATACCGCGAAAGGAAAGAAAGGAGGTGTTCTACACCGATTCGCATGTTTATGTTGAGTCCCAGTGTGATAGGTTGCGAACCCGAGACTCGAACCCTCAACCGGTCGGGTCGGTCGGTTAACCAAGGAACGTAACAAACTGAGCTACCACGTCGACCTCAAATATTTCTGCTAAACTTTTATTTTGAGTTTTTCAAAGAAGTTTCCGGGCCGCACTCTGTAATAGATAGCTATTGAGCTAGATTTATCAATACCTAGCTTTCTCGTGTAGGTTTAAAACTGATCTCATTCATCTTTACACAAGAGTACTAAGTATTTTCGTCATTGAACAGCTCCAGAATTCTTGGCATTCTATACTCTGGCTTAAAAGTTGTTTTAAAACATTAAATTCGTAGTCTTAACTTTGTATACTGTACATATGCATGTGAAGTAAAAGACATACAGATTGGAAAATAATGACATGAATTGTACATCATTCTTATTTTGCCTTAGACTGTAATATTTATTAGTCCGTAAGATTTTCATTAAGACATACAAGAATCTGCGGTTTCATTACGTTTTATCATCATCCCTGACTTTATTTTACCAACAGTGGTTGAGTCTTATTTTTAAGTTTAATTATAGTTAGCTTTTAATTAATGTTTTAACTTTGGTCACTTTTTTGTTCGTTTGGTCTGATTTTGATTACGTAATTGAAATCATTTAGTTAGACGCTTGTAACACCATTAATATCAATAACAATTGCTTGATTCGTTTGGTTTTTGGTTACTGAAAGAAGGAAGATATTTATTTATTTGTAGGTCCAAAAACGGAAAAAAATCGTTACATTATAAAGAAAAATAAACAAAAAAACAATCATAGCTAGACTAAAGTTGGACCCATATTGTTTGTTTAATTATAGTTAGACACAACATTTTCATTAACAACAAATCACATTATTAAAAGTAACAAGGAACAACAAAGTAGGAACACTTAATAACTTTTTTTTTAATACTTACATATAAATTAATTATGATGAGGACAGTAGTTTTAAAACAATCATTCATTTCGAAATCTACAACATCAAAGATTTTTTTAAATTTTGAATTTGTGGTTAACCACATCAATGTCTTTTTCACCAGATAATTTATTTCTTCTGACACCCGATTAGCACTGTTGAAAGTGCAAAAACTTGTAACATGTAGATGGCCCACAATAACATTACTGAAACAACAATTTTTACATTTCACTCTCTGTTTGTGTTATAAAATAGCTTCTTACCAAATTATATGATTATTATCAGACTGAGGGATCCTATTAGGGTTGTTATTTATATTTGACTTACGCAACTGTAATAATCACGTTCATAATAACAGAATCTAATATCAGCCATCTTAATACAGTCGATCGTATTAAAGTAAAAAGATTATTTCACCGAGTCGTTGCCGTAGAAAATGAGAAAAAGAATTGAAGAGATCAGGTAATCACCTTTTCTCGAGTTTTCGATCACGCCTTTTCCATGTTTTTCAATTCCAGATTAAAAGTGACTGTGTAATCTAGAAACATCAATAGTCTAATGTTGATGTTGTTAAACTTTGATCGCCATTTTTTTTTGCGACTGGTATTTTAGATTGGTGAGTCAATTTTCCTTTGAACCAATCGGCAGTAACGATCAAATAAAATTGATGAATTTGAGAGTTCGCTAGGAAAGAACTTTGTCATTGAAAAATTGTAATTACAAAATTAATTACAATTTTTAATCCGATCCTGGGCAGTAAGTGCTGGATTCTCTATCTCCCATTTTAACAAATGGCGTCCTTAGCGAGTAAAATGGTGTTTTAACGCCTAAAACGACCCAAAGATGGCGACCAAACGTTAATCCGAAATGGATTCCTAAAATGGTTAGCGCCTCGTTGAGATGGCGCGAAAATTTCCCTTCCTTTACTCGATTATTTAAATTTTAACTAATTTCTCTTACCTTTTCTACCGACCCTCATTTTTCTTCAAGAATCCAATGTTTTTGCTCATCGCCCTTCTAAATTGAGGATTTTTACGATATCTATCAATGAATAATTTGACAATTTTGCTATTCAAAAAATCATAGGGCTTTTGCGTGACTGTGTGATAAGCAAGCGTTCGGCAACAATGTCACGCTAATAGTATGAGACGATGTGGCCGAAGGTGTAGGATGTAATTGCCTGGGGTTGTGTCTCGAAAAAAGAACTGTATTTGGTTTTCTTGAGTAAACACCTACATTAGAATATGCTCTCATCATTTATATACCACTAACCTCCTTCACTTTGATTGACCTCCAAACAAACTTTTATCCTTTTTTACCGCTAAGAGATTAAACTAAAAAAAACTTCTACTTACTACCATAGACTAATGATTGGTAGTCACGGCGCAGGCCAATCATTAATCTATGGGTACTACTTATATTATATCTATCTATAGAGCTGTCTTTCGATACAAAAGTATTATTCAAAGAGATATTACATTTATCAGACTTATCTATTGGAAACAGTAAAATTTATTGTTCCGCGAAGTGAACTGATAAAATCAACCAATTATTTTAATAGAGATATTTTGTTAGACGACTAATGGGGTGTAGATAACGTTTTACAATTCAAATCGTTTTTTTAAGTTTGAAATATTTAACTTAAGGTTAAACTAGTGGATAATTTACAGTCAAAACATGTATTTTTAACGCAAACCAAAAAAACTGCCGAAATATTTGCGTCCCGTTTTTAAATAAGGGTCAATTTTGAACGCACAATGTATTTGGGCTGTACTCTGTATAAAAGCGAAACCTTTTTATTACCTTTTAAATGTCTGTAGTCACGTAAACTCCTGTTTTTAACTCGAGGGTTTTGTTACTGTAATTAAGCTGTTTTTTTCCAACCCGCCACTTTTAATTCTAATGCGTGTCGATAAAGCCTAACCTGCCTACAGACGGCCACTCATAAAGCTTTACACAACAAGACAGTGCAATATCAATCCTTATGCTGTACAACTTAAGAACTGTACGAAGTCTAAACAGGTTAGGTTTATCCATGGCAGTGTGGATGGACGTCGACATACCAAGCTACCCTGTTTAGGTGTTTGTTCTTGAGTCTAGCGGCACATCAATTGATTTTGCTGAGGAACTGGATGTTTGGCCGTTTGTACATTATTCTATTTTTTCTTTGATCTAGATGCAAAATTGGGGAATATAAAACTATCAATTCGTTGTCTTAGTATCGAGATTTTATAATACAATAGCGATACTGTCAATAAATACTAACAGTACTGTACATATATAATACCAGCGTAAACTAACTTGAATATTTTAAAGTTAAATTTAAGTTAAGTAAGTTTTGGGTCTTTAAATTGATAATTTTGTGTCTAGTAGGTATCAAAATGTGTAGGTTTGAACATAAGGCCATACAAAGCTTCATACAACAAGCGCAATGTCCTTGCAAGGTCCTTATGCTGTACAACTTAAGAATGGTATAAAGTCCAAACAGTTCAGATTGATCAACTACCATACGACCATACGATATATAATATAATGGTTCTTACGAGAACGTATAACTAGCTCTTCTAATTCGTGTATGGGTTAACAAAGAAACAAGTTGTTTTGACAACACGATATTGGTGCCCTTACGATAGGTTAAAATCGTTTTTTTGCACTGGAACATTTCTCATAAAATTTTAAATCATATAAAAGAATGGGCAACGCATTGGCGGAGTTCTTGGCGTTCTTTTAATATCAAGGGCGTTGTCCAGTCAATAGGCGGTGGTATCACTTTCCATCAGGTGAACCGTCTGCTTGCTTGCCCATGACGTTGAAAAACATAAATACATAAAACCAAAAATCGACTTACTATGTCTATTCACAGTCAGTAAAGCAATATTCACACTGGGCCAAAAAGCTTTTTACAAAACCTATACGGTTCCAGAAGCTTCCAAGAATTTTTAAATTAATTAAATCTAGCAAATCAAAGTTTCAATACTGGATTCATAATAGAGTCCGAGCTATTTCACTGAGTACTCACGTAGGAAAAGATTTTGACTCTTCTCTATTACTAAAACAAATTCGCATTGAGAATTAATTTTCAAAATCGTTATATATTCTAAGAAACTTCTTAGTGGATGGTTTTTGCTACACGTTTTTCAGTATGTTGACAAGCTCCAGTTTCAGAACCGTGATAAAGAAAAAAAGGTTCTGGAGTGGCAAACACGGGAGAAATAGGGGTGGAATGGAAGATCTTGTAAGGGCTGCAGGGAAATTCTGGATGCAAGTGGCACAGGATCGCTCGATAATTAAATATCCCGGGGAGGCTTATATCCAGCAGAAAAATGCTCGATGATGATGGTAGTGACGGTCCTTATTTCAAGGACTAAATCATCAAAATTTTAATGTAAGTCCTTAAAAATGAACACCTGTAAAAACCCCTAGTTAAAATGAAAATCTTTGCCCACTTTAGTTGATGGCTTCTATTCTTGCTTTTCACTAGAAATATCTTTTATTCTCAGTAGGAGCGACTCCAGCTTTATGATTAATGAAGTGTCGCGACACTCATCTAGATTCCAGAGGTGTCTCGGTTCATTCTAAACTGGCCTTTTTACGTCATGCGGCTAATCATGGTTTTTTCACATTGTAATATATTTTCCTCCTGTTTTTAGCTTAGAGTACGTTGTTAACTTTCCATCCACGTCACATTACAACAATGTAATACTGAGTTTTCATAATACTTATAATAAAATTAATATTATATTCTATAAATACTTATTCTAAACTTTCAAACTAAAAATAAAAACAGAGAATTTAAAAAAACATTTAAAAAATTCAGAGCTTAAACTCAAACAGAAATGCAACAATTATTCATCGTGTTATACTTCTTGTACCATAAATCCTTCAAACTAGAAGGTTAGTGTTATAAAACGGATCTAAACTTATGCTGTAAAGGAATTGCTTAGAAATTTTAAACAACTTGCCGTATCTCAGCTGGCCATGTAATTTATATAAAGTTTTTATAGCGTTGTGAAACTGTGATCCAAAAGGATTATTAAACTTTTCGCTTGACCTACGTTTGTAATCAATATTAGTAAGGTTTTGTATGGATTGATTTGATCTCTTTCATTGTAATTTTAAATCAAAAAAATTGATAAACAACTTGATTTCAAAGCTTTAAACTTCTTTAATGGATCCCAAGCAATAACACGCAATAGATCTCGCAATCTGGTGGGATCAAGGAATCTCAGTTTTTACATTCAAACGAATCATAATTTTTGGATGGACATGTGTGATGTGATGCCTTTGGATCATGTTATTAGGAATAAATGTCATGATTCATTAGGAATACCTTCACCTAAGTAAATTGGAATAAAGCTGCGAAAATTTGAGCTTAAAGTCTAAAGATACTGCCGATGTATACCCTGATAAATTTAATCTAGGGCTCTTTAAGGCAAGAGTGACAAGGCTTCTCCTGGGTAGGCATGTTCCACCTTAGACTTGATCATCGCTTAAAATCAGACAGGATTGAGGTTAAATGCTTGCCTAGTTGTAAATTAAAAAAACATGTCTCAAACAGAATCGGCTATATTAACTCGTATTAATAACGAATCAGCATTCACTTGGAACCGAAACTCTTTACCGGCAGAAGTGTTCCCGGAACATTACAACTTTGACTTCTTCAATTCGTAAATAAATAAGCTTCAAGACAATTAAATGTCACCGTCGATAACATCATCACTCACCATCACGTGAAATTGTAGCCATATGCTTTGTAATAGTGTATAAAATAAGTTTCCACTTCATATCCATTATAAGCATGACTTTAAAACCTTTCGCAGTACCCACAGTTCTGCAGAATGAATACGTAATCACAACTTTACATGCTAAATTATAATTTATAAGCTTTTATCCACTTTCCTGTTCATTAATTATTCCTTAGACGTGAGGGGCCATAAGAATCCTTAAAATGTGACGTCATGTCACAGTAAAGTAGGGCGATTTGTTGCTCTACTAATATAAGGACGTAGGTACTTTACAGACTTAATTCGATACTTTATCGACCTCGGTGGCGCAGTGGTGTAAACAGCCGACTGCTACACTAGAGGTTCCGGGTTCGATTCCCGGCGGGGGCGGGACTTTGTATTATTTGCAAGACGCATTGTTTCGCTTACCGGTCTTGGATGTTGTATTTTATCTTTGTAGTTTATACCATATCGTTGCTTAGTTCATGTGTCACAAGTTCTTTCGATACTTACTACAGGGCTGAGTCAATGTGGTTATTATTATTATTATTTATGAGAGTTGGGCTAAAACTTAGCAGGTTAATAAATAATTGTTCATTTTATAACCTTTTTGATACAAAATAAAAACCGTTACCATTTTCATAATACGTAGACTTAATGTTAGTGTGCCTTAAATTCACTCAAAATATTGGTTAAAAATTGAAAGTCAGATCAACATTCCTAAAAATTACCACCTTAATATTAACATACTTGGTACCTCTGCAATATAAAATATTTCACGACTCCTTTCAAATGCTGGCACTAACACACTTCATTTTATCTGGAGTAAAAACATCGACTCATTATTTTTTATATGGGGTCGGGGAGTAAAAAAACAGAAAGCCCGTAAAGCAACGAACAAAACTTTGAACGAGTTCTAAACTGTATTGCGTTCCGGAACTAAGACAATCGTTCTTTTAAAACATTCCACTTTATATTTGTATTTACAGTTATGCTATGAACTAAACGCGGGCCATTTCACTTGGTAGATTGTTTTCTTCATAATCAGGGTTCCTTGAGTTTTGTAGGTATAAAATATTTCTTGTAGCATTTTTTATATTTAACTCTGAAATCAAAACCTATTTTACATAAATTTAAGTCTCAATACTTTACAAATAGTCGAATGATTTAATTGATTTTTTTTAATGATTATTTTGTAATGATGTTGATTATTTTTTTATATTTAACTCTGAAATCAAAACCTATTTTACATAAATTTAAGTCTCAATACTTTACAAATAGTCGAATGATTTAATTGATTTTTTTTAATGATTATTTTGTAATGATGTTGATTATTTTTTTATATTTAACTCTGAAATCAAAACCTATTTTACATAAATTTAAGTCTCAATACTTTACAAATAGTCGAATGATTTTAATTGATTTTTTAATGATTATTTTGTAATGATGTTAATTATTTTTTAAAGTGATTTCAATTAAAAATACTATCGACCACTTTGAAATAGGCAGCCAGGCAATGTATTCATGGATATATGTGAAAATTACCTACTGAGGGGTGTTAGGCTATTTCATAATCAAAATCAAATGTTTGGTACATTATAAATACAAATAAAATGGATATAAAAATATTGGAGTTAATACTTATATATTAATATGCTTCATATAGTGAAGCTTAAATTTTGCCAAGATTAAAAGTGTTCTTCATAATTTTTAAGTAATCGCATTTGAATTTTAACCTCCGACCAAATAATATTAGTGTTATAAGTTAAATGTATCTTTATTTTATGTAAGCATAAATAAATTTAAAAATATTTTTGCGTTGGTGCTCTTGGCGTTTTCAGACCTTGAGGGCATCATGGTGTTAATAGGCGGTGTCACTTTCCATAATGTGAACCGTCCACTTGTAGTCCTATGCTGTTGTTGAAAGAAACACGTTTCTGAAATAATATACCGAACGAACTTTTCACATTCCAGGGAACCCTTGAAAGAATCTATTTATTTGCGTGCAAATCTATGTCTTTTAGTTTATTTGCTTACAAGTCTAGCGCAGATTTCCTTAACTACTTTCTTACGAGTTTTCTAGAAAAAAGCCACCGTTTCAAACTTCACCTCCTCTTGCCTGCATTTTAAATGTGATCCAATTTACATACGTAATTCCATGAATGAAATGAAAGCGTTCTTCAGTTTTTTTTTCTTGAAACTGCTTTGTTATGCGTTTCTTAGGATGATGAATAAATACTTTTCTAGAACTAAGTCGGTTGGGGCGAATTTAAGCTTTACTATATGAAGCATATTAATATAATAATAATAAGTATTAACTCCAATATTTTTATATCCATTTTATTTGTATCGTTGTTATCTTACTAATTTTGTGTTAGTCTTGAAGTATAATGTTTACATTACATCGTTTTTTGGTTACTATCATGATACAAGTTTTATGTGTTCTCAATCATTAATACATTAGATCCGGACCGGAATATAATTAAATTTAATTTCAAAAAACGCGGTAATGTTTGTTGATCCTCTCCTCCAAAATAATGAAACAATCGCAATATCATGTTTATAATATAAAAATACGATTCAACGGCACCATTTGTGAGCACTAAGCCTAAATAGCGGCAATCATTTTATATTTAATACAAAAGAACATTAACAATTAAAGGCTTGTCTAAGGAAGAAAAAAATAATTAATTTCTGTTTTGCCGTTTGAACATTTTGATAGAATCTGATTAAAGTTGTTTCGCTTTATCGTAACGGGGATTCGAATCCTTTTATATTATTTTAGAAAATTTTAATTAAAAAGTTAATTTTCCATAAATTACGCTAATTTCATTGTTTCCCTTTTTACAATTACTTACTCGGACCTCAGTTATCAAGTACTTATTTGTGCAGAAAATTTTAATCGCGTCGAAAGGAATTATATGATCAATAAGATTGGATTCATTTCATTTCGTAAAGGCTATAGTTATTAAATCTGACGAAGGACGTTCGACTAAGGCTGTGTTAGTTTCGTCATGCGTGTATGCATATTGTTTCAGTGTGGGTAGCCTAGAGTTTGCTCAGTAAAAAGGTAACACACACTTAAACGATGGGCATATACACGTCAGATCACAACCATAGCCGAACCGTCTTCGTCAGATGGAATATCTGTAGCGCTTGTTACATAAGGGCCAGTACGTTTTCCGAAGGTCAAACCACCCAAATTGCTTCCCATTTCGTTGAATTTGTCAGCGTGTATGGTAAAAAAATAGAATTATAATTGACATCTACGTACACAAGCGAAAAGCAGCTTTATTTGTACTTACGTAAAACCTTAAATCGAATGATACAAAAAAAAATGAAGGTGAACACTCTATAATACCGTTTTTTCGAAGGTAATTTTTCCGAAGCCCAAAGTGTATTACGAAAAGGGACAAAATATGTTTTGAATTTCAAACAAATAACGATTAGGTATAACTTGTTTACACGAGAGCTTCTAGAAAGGGGTTTAATAAAAACATTTTCGTGAATACAATGGTTGAATAGATAAATGAATATTAGCTTTTGTTTCCTAAATCTCTTATTTCGCTAAAACCCTTCGTACTTGACCTTTATTCGATGAGCAATCGAATGATTTTAACCTTTACTTTGAAAACTGGATACAAGATATAAAAAAAAACAAACAAATGTGAGTCGGACTCGAACATGAAGGGTTCCGTAGTACAAGATTAACCAATATGTACCTTTACCTGTACCTTTCAGATAATTTCGTAAAAGAAACAAAAACACAAAATAAAGGAAGAAATTACATTTGGTAGAAGAAATTACCCTACATTTTTAATATGGATAGTCTCTGAATATTACAGGAGTCTATTCTGGTTCATGAGATACAGGCCGCTGGCAGAGGAATCGACGAACGGACGGACAGCGGAGGCTTCATAATGAGATCCTTGGCTAAGGAACCCTAAAATATCCTCAATAGGCATCCTTGTGCCTGTCACTTGTAAAACATTTTTACTCTCTACATAGGCAACGCTTAGGAGGTGCTCCTGGTGTTTCACGACATCAGGGGCATCATATTAATTGGCGGCGGCATCACTTTCCATTGCTTGAACCGTTTGCTTGTTTGCCCATGAAGTTATATAAAAATAAATCGGCCACAATCAGACCTGATACAATACGACATGTGGGCAAAGGCTTAAGATCGCTGCCTACGACCGATAATCGCTGAGCGATTTTTTGTTGGTGAAAAATTGAAAAATACCGTGTGTCTAGCATGAGTTTGGTTTATTTTTCTACACGTCAGATAGCGTAGCTTACTACAATAATTTTGTATTAAGAATCTTTATTTCTCATAAATCCGTAAGAGGCGCTTCGCAAAGATACAAACAAACTTGTAACTGCAGTTGCAGGAGCCATCGAAGGTAAAACTCATGGGAGACACACTGATTGCAATACAATTGCCAGATGGAAAAATTGCCCTGAATATCAATCTACAAAATGTCGGTCGTGAACGGGGAGTCTTAAGACGCTTATCTGCACTAAAAACCGATTGCCAACAGATGTTTTTAAGACTAATGATGTCGCATCAGTGACTAGGCGGTATGCTTCAGAAAATTGGCATTACCTGCTCATTTCCTTTGCCGAGTTTTTACGCAACAGTTTTATTGTACCTATTACCTATCAAAGAAACTGGATGGGGGTAAGAACGTGAAATTATTTGGAGCGCGAGGCAGGATAATGTTGGATTGTCCGATGGGGACACGGCTATTGACATTTTTAGTAAGTTTTTATAAAACTTAAGCCACTAAAAACTAGAGGAGTTCTGCCTTATGCGGTCAAAGTTGTTTTAAAAATATTAAACGGAGGTAAAATATGAGGAAAAGCAATTTAAGCCATCCTAAGTTATGTAATTGGACTGAGTTACTCAAAAACTGCTCCGTTTTGGTATTTTTTTATTATTTAATAAGGTAAGTATCACCGTATGACAATGTCAATATTTAGACTAAATTTACACAAACCATACTTAAGAAGAAAAAAAGATAAGAAATTTATACGCAAATGAAATGAAATAGTAGATATCATTTCTGACAAACAAACAGTTGGTAATCCGAATTTTATCTGTAAGGCACCGCTAAATGGTTGCTATAAGTTTACTTAATATGCTACTGTCACCTGGAATGATGGATGAGGTCATTACAAGCGCTAAATTGAGACATATTTTTAAGGATTCTGTATTTGAATCTCTCGGAATATATTTTTTATATCATACTATAAATACAGTCTTCTTAACAGTAAAGAGATTTGCAATTTAAAGACCAAGCACCATTGCTATAATATTAATAGCAATATTACTTTGAAATTTTAATTCAGTATAATCTGCCCGTAGGATTTACCTAACAATTAAGTTACTATAGAATCGAAACAATAAATTTTAATCAAACCGTCAATTCTTCAATGTTCTAAATCGTGTATTGGCACTCGGCAGTTTCACAATGACATTCTAAATTTAAATTTTCGACATTAAGGTAACGCGATTTCGCGCGGACGCTGCGATGTTTAACCCAATTATCTATCTTTTAGGACACTTTGAGGAAATAACCCCATTAGGGCAACACTCTTGCAGCATTTTGATCTAATTCCCTTGAAAATATCGGGTCTTCCCGCTTCAAAGGAAATGTGAACATGGTAAATGCATCCCTTATAGCACAAAGCAAAAGTATTTTTGGGCATTTTTGTTAAAATAACCGTCTTGTCACACAGAAGTAATTCCTTCTGTGTGACAAGACAAAGATCAAAATTTCGCAAGAAATTTTTCTTTGATCACGTCTGGAGAAAATTAATTGTGGTCTGACAGCAAAATTGAAGAGCAAATTTTAGAATGATTTTCTAATTTGAGGAAAAAGTTTCTAACACAAATCATAGTAAATTTCTATAATTTCTTTTTTTTTTGGTCGAAGAAGTAGGTAACTGAATTTCCAAGAATTGATAATAAATATTACATGGTACTATTAATGGCACATATCTTATTCTTATAATATTTAGAAAAGAAAAAAAATATACCAATGCGTCCTGACCAATTAGTTATTTAGAAAATATGTGTGTCAAAGAAAACATGTTCATTGGAATTTTAAGCAAAGCCTTCATTCTTCATAACGATATTATCGAGAAAAACACACGTACTGTTCTTATTGGAAGTGGTAAATAATTTACTTACATACAGCTTGTCATAAGCATTACCACCTGTGTCGTTAGAGATATAATATTGTACAAGAAGACAGTAAGTCGGTAGATATTATTTTATGCAAAGTCACGTGCAAACAAGCTGATGGTTCACCTGATGGAGGTAATAATAATAATCATAACCACATCACGACACAAATTAAGTCAGCCAGAACGAAGATAATCTTGAATCACAGGCACTAAGCAACGATATGGTATAAACTACAAAGATAAAATACAACATCCAAGACCGGTAAGCGAAACAATGCGTCTTGCAAATAACACACTAAGTTGTACCCCGCCGGGATTCGAACCCGGAATCTCTACCGTAGCAGTCAGCTCTTTATATTACTGCGCCACCGAGATCGTCACCACCTATCGACACGACGATGCCCTTGTTTTCTTACAACGCCAAGGGTACCGACAATGCATAGCCCTTGCATTTTATACAACGTTATAGACAAACAAGCAAACGGTTCTCCTGATGGAAAGTGATACCGCCGCCTAATGACACGCACAGCGATGTTCCAGTCGTGGAACGTTGAAATGAAATGAAATGATATTTATTTGCTAGAGATGTGGTGCATTACAGATGTTTACACTCGTTTAAAATAGTTCATACATATGTATTTCGCTTTATAAAATATGCAAAATTTTGGTCAAGTCCAAGTGAGTCATCAGGACTAATAATTTAAAAAATAAAAATAATATTAAATGATTACATAAACAAGTTATTCATGAAATATCAGCCGCTTCGTATGTATTTTTGATTAAAGTAAAATTTGGACTGAATTTTCCTTTGATCTCATTATAATGGTTATTTATTACTGATCACCCAATGAAATCCGGCTTAATTGGACTCCAAAGCCAACACTGAAATAAAAATCGGTAACGAAAATATAGACCATGAACTTTTAGCTTACCGATGTTCATTAAAAATTTATTTATTTTCTACTATCGTTACATTTTGTTCGGTTATTGTTCGTGTTTTAGTGTCGTATGGTCAGCAATAGATACTTAAGCATAACAATTAGTTTAAAATCAAAATTACTTTAAAAATGTCCGCTATTATGATGATACGCTCTTATTAATTAGTAGAATAATAACAATAACCACATCACCACCCACACATTGACTCAGTCCTACAGTAACATTGAAGTATCTTCACCGACGCTAATCTGTTATATGGTATAAACTTTATAAACTATGGTATATCCAATGCTACGTATATAAGAATATTACATCAAAGACCAGAAAGCGAAACAATTCTTCTTACAAATAACACAAAGTTTCGATCCCGTCCAGATTTGAATCGGGAATCAGCCGCACTATTACACCACTGCACCACTGAGGTCGTATAGCGACAAAACATTCTAAACTCTACTAAATATTGGTTTAACGACCAAAACTTTTAATTATTAACTTTCTCGAATAACGAAGTTGGTTCCAGTTCAAAATGCATTCTTTTTGGCGTGAAGATAATTGAGCATGGTTTAACCTAGTTTTTTTCCAGTCCATGTCTCATAAAATGGCGGTAAGCCACTTTATGAATCTACTGTATGTGTTATACTTAAAAATAACTTATTCTTCGTAGCGGTACCTACGCTGAGTAACCATATAGAGGGTTAAGACATACGATGCTTTGCACGGAGAGTAATCAACTAAATCTATTCACTTGAAAGGTAACACCTCAACCCCCTGACGCAAATACCACTCTTCGTCAGTGTTTACGTTAACAGAAATTAAAAATGTATAGAAATGACATTTGGCGTTAGAGTTACGTCATCGTAATGTAATTTTAATACATTTTGAATTTCTGTTGGCGTCAACGCATGCAGAATAACGGCATTTGTCTAATGGGCCATGTGTAGCTACAGATATTCCATATAACGAAAAACTTTTACCTATGCAAGTAATTTGACGAGTATATGCACATTGTTCTAGTGTGATTAGGGACCATACTGAGTGAAATCAAGGTTACGCACACAGAACCAAAGTGCATGTGCACGCATGACAAAACTAACCCAACCTTAGTCGAACTTTCTTCGTCAGATGAAATAACTATAACGTACCAATTAAAATTTAAAAAGTTAAAGGTGAGCCAAATTAAGTTTTGGCAAAAAGACGACAAACACAAAAACAACAGATACTAACAAGCAAACGGCTATAATGGCGATGATGCCCTTGATGTCTGAAACGTCAAGAACATCGCCAATGCCTTGCCCATGTACAGATAAATATGTTATATCTCTCGTGCCGATAATTACACTGGCTCTCCAATTCTTCGAACTGGAACCGCTTCACGACAGAAATAGAAAGGACCACCAAACCAACCCAGGCGATCTCGCTCATAGATCCATCCACTTGAAACCTGTATGATACACGAGAGGTCCCAGATTCGAATCCCAGCGGGGGCCGAAATTTGCAAGACACATTGTTTCGCTTACCTATCTTGGTTGTTGTATTCTCATCTATGCAGGTTATACCATATCGTTGTTTAGTGCCTGTGATACATGATTATATGTTAGTGTAAGGCTGAGTCAATGTGTGTGTCACTTTGCTCTCAAAGTCAACGTCAAAATATTTTTATTCAAATAGACTTAAAATAAGTACTTTTAAATCGTCATCTCTTTATACTACCACTGGTTAGAAACGGGGAAGAATCCCGCAAGAAACCTCCGTAGTTGCTTTTTTCAAAATAATTAAGTACAATTAATTCATTTCTATTACAATTTGTGACTGAAATACAGTTTTCTAATTATAAAACTAATTTTTCTTTAAATTTAAGTTATAAAAATCAAATTTTACATAATGTTTAAGTCGATGACTTAGTCTAGATTCTAAAATAAAAATAATAAATAACATGAATTACATAGGATGCAATGAATGTTACTTGTGAAATATGCAATCGAAAAATATTTACTAATAGAAATAAATAGTAAAGTGAGCACATCAAACCCAGCACCCGATCACGAGTATGACATTGATTTCAGCCACCTCTCTAAACTGTTTTAGGCTTTAAAATATTTCCAATTAATTCCAGTAATTAAGTCCCCTACAATCGTCGTCTTTTCATTGGGATGTAAAAGCTGGTATACTATTTTCACCCACTTTTCTTGAGCAATTAAAAACATCTCACTGAAACTCACCAAAAACATAAAAAATAGGTAATCGTAGGTAATATTTAAGTATTTAAATGTGCTGTGTGTAAAAAATATAATTTACTTTAGAAATATTCAAGATTTTACAATATTTTTCTATACAATTAGAAATACACGAATTAACTCAGCAATTAGTTTTTAATTACAAGGATTTTCTTAATTTAGTAAACAATGGTTTCTAATTTAACTCTCAGGTAATGAGGTTAAGCCGGTCTTTAATTTCAATTTTAGTTCCATTTTAGCCCCCATCACAAGGCATTGTACGGCACGGTTTTAGAGCTCAAGTTATGATGGATTGCTAAGAAGAAGCACGAAAAACCATTACAATAAGATTCCAGTGAAAACGTATTCGGTTTTCGCACGTCGTTCAATCCATGCTGTATGTTTAGTTTGTAGGTAAAGTCATTATAACTTGACCTTACGTGTTGAACGGGGAGTTTCATTTTTATTTAGAATATTTTATTGTAAATAAAATCTGTTCTACGACTTATTTTTTGTGTTTTTTTTTCATTTAGGATAGCGTTGGTCGAATTTTTTTCAATATAAATTTCTCAGTATCTGAAACACCGACTAAGTAAAGCATAGTACAAAAATATATTTTGGTTTTATGTATTTAACGGACCTATTCAAAAAAAAAATACACACAAGTAAGTAAAAAAAGCACAACTACCAGTCTCAATTCTTCACAGAGATATCAACTTGAACTGGAAATCGAACCCAACAGTCCCAAGACTAATTAATAAGTAATTAATAAATAAATAATAAATAATAAGTAATTAGTAAGTAATAGTAATTTCTTCAGAATTACTAACTCAATATATTATTTACAACTCGTGTTTCACTTGCAGCTTGGGAAGGAAGAGTACGACGTGGTGACAGGTGACAGGACAACTTGATATCTCTTACCTGGAACTGCCCCGTTTTCCACCAAACTCCGCAATTGGCTAATCACTGCTTAGTGTTGCCAGAAAGTCACTTACAATGTCCACATTTACATTGTTCTCTTTTTTCCTGACTGTACATTCATGTTTTCAACGTTCATTATCTTTATTAATTTAATATCAGTGTTCTTAAATAACAACAATTTATATTATTACATTTTAATATATTTTAGATCTTTAATAATAAAGTAATTTATTTAATAACATCATAATTGGCCATCTCACGTTTAGGATAATCCCATAGGTTAATTATAAAAATTAATTGAATACTGAACAATATAATAATTTAAAGCTGGGATTCCACCACAAAATAATGATAAACAAAATTTTAAATTATAATTCTGCGGTGTGGCATTAATAAGAAAATAAATAAACGGAACCCTCGTCATTTAAAATCCCTTGCCCGCATTAAAACGCTTGAATTACAAGCTGAGATTGTTAATATTAATATTCTAAGGGTATCAGTTCTCATTTTGGGGTAAAAAGTTAATTAATGAAAAAACCTTAACACAGAACACGTAATACTGGATGTGATTGTTCTTGAATTCGATTTTTATATTAAGTAAATAATAATAATAACAACATCACGACACACACATTGACTCAGCTCTGCACTAAGTATCGTAAGAACTTGTTTCGCAGGTGCTAAGCAACGATATGGTATATATTAAATAAATAAGAATGTAATACATGACGTAGTCTCGTAAATCAACAAACTAAATCAACTGTGAAGGTTTTTTATTTTTTATTCATGACCAGGCAGGCATTTGACCCCAAACCCGCCTGATGTTAAGTGGTGATGAGGTCTAAGGTGGATCATGCCTGCCTAGGAGAAACCTATTCACTCTTGCCTTAAAGAGGCCCAAGTTATATTGGTCAGGGAACACATCGGCAGGCAAAAGATTCCATAAAATCAACATTAATCTTCTGGAATGACCATACACTGTTATACACATTCTAATTATTTGTAAATGTTAAAATATTCACTGATGGAAGCGATGGACGTGGTAACTATAACTAGCCTCTTTTTTTAACGCCCTCTTAAATCGTTTTTATTTTATATTTCATAAGTTTAATAAAATAGGGGATGAAGGTTTTAGCGTCACAGCTAGATTGAAGCTAGCGTTGCAAGGCTTTAGAAAAATGGGAACTTTGATTAATTAAATGCAATAAAAATTTGATCGATTAATAATCTATTTTTTTTAGCCAAATATAATATTAACAAAAAGTAATTATGAAATTGTCGTTTTGCAACAAAAAAAAACCTCTAACAGCCGCTTCCATTACCCCAACATCTTTGTACAACATATTATTTATTGTGAAACATAATTTAGTCAGTTTTATTTTGCTCCGCCACCGCGACTCGGATTTATAGCACCTAATATTCATTTGACACTCGTATTCAAAACGGCATAGAAAGGGATACCAATATAGTGTTCGTGTACATCCATCCCTTTTTACTCATACAAGGTTAATTAAGGCTTTACGTTTTAAGTTATGCGTGTTATGAACATTTAGTAACGGTTTTTACTGCTAAAGTATAATTAAGCTAGTTCTAGGCTACATTTAAACGTAAAATTGTTCGTACGATATCTTTATTGTGAATTTTAGTCACAAATATAACACCTCAAGCACGTTTGTGATTGTGTATAAAAATAATTCTCTCCGATAGTTGTAGATCGAATATTCTAAACAAATTTAAGTTCAAATAAAGCTATAGTTAAAAAATAAATACATTTAATGGTTCTAGCACACATATCAACTAAAAACAGTTTAAAAACGCATCAACTCGAGCCTATCGGTATTCATTTTATAAAATTCCATTCTGCAACGCACACTCATTAGCTTCGTAACGGTATCACATAGCCTCGAGTTGTCTCCGAGGCAGCAGACGATACATTGACGTTCCTTTTCCAAGTTGATAGGTGTGCAAATACTTTAAATCCGCTTACCTTTTTGCTTTATCTAATGAACAGGTTTGTAAGAAAATTTGGCGAACATTCTGCGAAGAAGCTAAGCGTAGCTAGATCTGTACGTGTACTTAACTTACTCGTAATGAGTTACATGATTTCTTAATTATCGTTGTCGTTGAGTTATTAAAATTATTAAAAAGGAGATGAATTATTAAATTCGTACACGAATGACATTAGACGGAAAATTATAATAAAAACGTGAAGGTTTAAAATTTACTCGAATAACACAGTACACGTTTTAAACATGCCTTTGTTGTGGTAAACTACCATATAAAGGGCTTCATGACACAACTTCTAGATACTTAAATGTATAAATTTAACTTTTAAACGAGTATGTCACCCTCAGATTGGAAAATACGGAAAATTGTGAACTCCTTTTCGTATTTTACAATGTCAAGGTGATGGATACTCGATTGATTGATTTTGGATTTATAATCTAAAGGTGAAATGTAATAATAGTAAACACATCACGACACACAAATTGACTCAGCATTACTCTTAGTATCTTGTATTGCAGGCACTTAGCAAAGATGTGGTACATAAATAAGTAAACTACATAGATAAGAATACTACATCCAAGACCACCCCCGCGGGATTCGAATCCGTAACCTCTTGCGTAGCAGTCGCCTGACTACACCAATGCGCCACCGAGATTGTTAAACAAATGCGTGTAAAACGCGTTGACTGAACAGTTCGTATGTCAATGTCAAATCATTTTTTTTTCATTTCGGCCGTGGCGCAGGCTATAGTCTTTCGACCATACCACCTAGTCTTTTGTAGAATCAATGTCATGTCAATAATTGTTATCACATTGGCATAATATACCTATGTATACTGGTACTATTACCAGCATTTGCCCGCGACTTCATCCGCGTAAAAATCGATTTTATTAAACCAAATTGTGCCCTATACCTTTAGTCCTTATTTAATATTTTTTAAATTAGTAGTTTAAACTGATATATACAAACATAACTTAACTTTTTGATAATGTTAGTTTTCATTGTATCACATTACTGCTATAAATTATCAGTGCACCAGTGCATTGCATTAGGTGGGTAGTGGAATTACTGGCACGAGATGTTTAACGATAGACGCCGAAACATTTAAGGACATAAAAAATACACATTCTATACCCGACGACACCAGCAGAAGGGTATCGTTATTTTATGTTATTGAGTTACATATGTAGATGCAAATACACCTCTCTAAAATAATCCTCGCGGCGACCATGTGTATAACATCTTTTCCTATACATGGGCAACGCATAGGCGGTGCTCTTGGCGTCCCACGATATCAGGGGCATCGTCCTTTCAAAAAACGGCATCAATTTCCATCAGGTGATCCGTTTGCTTGTTTGCCGGTGACGTTTTATAAAAAAACCCAATATCCAGGACTAACAACACTTCACTCTCGTTTCCAACCATTCTTCCACGTTAAGCCGAGTATTTCTCGTGACTTATTAATTTACGACAGCGAAAGGCATCGCAGACACGATTAGAGCAACTAAATATAAATTTGTAGGCAATTTTTCCGTCGCCCGGAGTAATATTTCATAACAAATTGAATTAGATGGCCGCCCAGACATAATATTCATTTCGCTCACAATCATTAGCTTCGACCTTAACTTGTTTATGTTCTTACTTCGCTCACTCCACAGGGAATCCGTATTTACGTAACGGTAAATAAAGTTAATACATACAATAAATACACTCTGTAACCGAAATTGATCCTATTTGATATATGCTTAAAATATATTCGGATCTATACTACATATACTACAAATATAGCCTGTTAATAGATCTTTAGAGGTTATGTTTATATGTTGAAAAAAAATGATTTATTCGTAATTACGGACTGCTTTGTTTTCATTTTCAAAAAAAGTGATGCCTTTAAGTATATTTTTTACCTGACTGCGTCGAAATAAGAAGGTTTATTAGTTTTTTGAGCAGTTCTGGATATCTTCTTAAATCCATTTTTTTTAACTTTAAAATATTATATTTTTAATCTTGTACGAACCCAGCTGTCACTTGGCCAGTTTTTATATTAATAACTAGCGACCCGCCTCGGCTTTGCACCGATATTATACTTATGTGTATTAGTTTACATATAAACCTTCCTCTGTAATTTGTACAATAATTATAATTCATGATATTGATATTCTGGGAGCAAAGGCCGTGTTATCTCATCGTAGGTAATTAATACTCCATGCATTTGGTCAGGTAATCCTAAGATCAATAATTACCTTAATTAAATGCAAATTTGATTACAATACTGGCAATTATAATATATCGTCCGATTAATTGCCGTTATAGTTAGTGCATCTCACAAAGAACGTTGACTAAGGATGTGTTCGTTTAGTCAGGGGTGTACATACATGCACATTGTTTCAGTGTACGCAACCTCTTGTTCGTTCAGTAAAGAGGTTTGAAGCAATTTGTCCGCAATAATTGGTTTTATACTATGGTGGTTAGGTATAAAACAAAAATATTCACCACAGGCTACAGACATGTGTGTTGTAACAACTAACTTCTAAGACAAACTGACTAACTCACTGAAACATTCCGTTTTATAAATTATTCACAGTATTGGTTTATTCTATGTAAATTTAAGCTAAAACATCATAGATTGTTCTACTGTTATTAAGTAAAAATGTCACAAGCCCATTATAATAACCCTAATACTAGTAATAAATCAAGCATTTTTCTCATTGTTCACAGACGACACAGACCAGGATGTAATCAAAGACTTGAAGGCATGCCGGCCATCACAGAATCATAGACGAAAACAAAATGGCGTCCAAAGAACGAGAATGGGAGAGCCTATTCGGGTTTCAACCAAACAGCACGAAGATTAACGCTCAAGTTGAAGCGAATGATAGAGCTTATACAGAAGAAGAATTCCACAACCCAAACTTTAATTACAGTCTGTACGATAACTTGACAGGGTTTCTTCAATACACGAACTTTACAGCGGACGATTATTGCTCCTCGAATTATTCTCGCGCCTATTTGAACGTCACGTGTGAATTCCCTATTAATTATGCGAAGCCAATGTATGGGTGAGTTGAATTATTTATTTTGTAATTTCTGCTGTATTTAGTCATACAGAGGGTAGAAAGTAGCTTGTTTGGTTAGTTTAGTCCAATCATTTGGTAACGAAAACGTGATTAAGTCGTTCAGTTTTGGCAAACCTCATAAAACTTCCAAACTCAACCTTTGATGACCCTATTTCCGAAATTCGACGGACTCCATAAAGCAGGAGTCAAACGCTAGTTGCAACACATCTGATCATGGGTTCGAATCCCGATTCGAGTAGGTAGTGTTTGGTGAACTGAGGTCATGGATGTCTTCTATGTGTTTAGTTATTGTATTTATTTACATACTTATGTTGACCAATAGAACAAGCCTGTGACTTAGTTTGACCCTAAGGCAATTTGTCTATCCCATGTCTATTTCCACCTCTGAACCTGATAAAACCATTCCATTAACTGGCTCTCTCGAAGCATTTGCAACCCAAAAAATCTCCACAAACAGCTATTGACAACCCTTTTTCTTCAGGTACATCGCACCTTTCCTGCTGGCGACAACCCTAGCAGCCAACACTCTAATAGTCCTTGTACTGTCTCGCCGTCATATGCGAACTCCTACCAACGTGGTGCTGATGGTCATGGCGCTGTGTGACATGTTCACGATGCTGTTTCCTGCACCCTGGTTGTTCTACATGTACACCTTCGGGAACCACTACAAGCCGCTGAGCCCAGTTACCGCCTGCCAAGCTTGGAATTACATGAACGAGGTTAGTTTCTTTATAATTAAAAAAGTCTCTGCGTATATACTCGTAGCTTATTATCTTCATGAGAACGACTGGGCCATGTTTGCTGTACAGTTTCGTATATCACCTACAGTAGTATCGGATATTTTAACTCACTTGGATTGTTTTTTAGGATACGTGGCAAATAGGGAATATGCACGACTTTTATTTCTTTATTATAATAAATTACCACAGATATACACCAATCGGCTACATTTTCTCAAATATCAGACTTATTAACTAAGTTATCGTTGGTTAGACAGAGAGATGCGACATGTAAAATGACGTCAAAGTACACGAGTGCAATACAACTTTCATAGAAATGGTTGTTCTGGTGAGCGAGATTTATTGTACAAAGGTTTATCGTACACAGCTAATTCTGTTTTCACTATAAATATACCTTTTCTACATACTTTACGATAAATTGATTGAATAATCAAATTAAATTTCATGCTTATGCCCCATTTCCACGGCTAACTTGAATAGTTTGTATACGAAATTTTTAGATTAGAATATTTTTACTCAATTTTAAAATTTAGATTTCAGAGATATAAAATACGCGCTTCTAACTTATCTTCACTTAAAAATATTTTCAAAATGTTTCTCAGATCGCAACACTATTATGCAACTAGATCAAGCAATGAATTAAAGTTAATCCTCGCTGTGTTATTTCAAGTTTTCTCTATAAACGTAAATGTAGTTCTGTTAGCTACAACCATTGCATTTTATTGTTAGAGAAGAATTTTCTAGATTTCTGTTGAGAGCGGGCTTTGGAGAGGTAATATAAGTGTTGCAATGTTCTCAACTAGAAAGAATCTAAGGATAGCTCTTTAAGACCAGGCTCATTTTATTTGTTAATTTTTGTCAGCATCAGTTTGTGGTACTGTAAGCAACGGTAATTGCTGAGAAAGATGGGTCTTAGGCTACATTGCCAAGTTGCCAAGGGCATATCCAAGTTTATAAATTTAAAATAGAGAAGAAGACGAAAATTTGTAGCGGTAAACAATCAACGATATCAAAAACCTATCATCCACCTTTCTATTACTCCCATGAAGGAGTTTCCTTTTGTTTCAGATTGAGGAGTTTAGAATTACACTGAAATCACAATACACATAGCTTACATCGTTCATTGCATCGTTGGCTATTACATACATAACGCATTGGCAGTGCTCTAGGCGTTGAAAGACATTGTCATGTGTAAAATTCCATCAGGTGGCGGTATAAAATTCCATCAGGAGAAACGAATTATATTTGCCCATTAAATTACATACAAATTTTATGAAGTCCCATGCGACAGTCCGCCTAGCGTCGATGAATTTAAAACATATTTACTATTTAGCACTATCTCTGGGCCGCCGTTCTTTAACCAGTTATCGGCTAGTCCCGTTCCTTTATCCGATTTAAGCCGATATTGCCATAACCTGCTCACGTATACCGCTGTCTACTGCTGCAACGAATTTAAACCGTGAAAAGATGAGTTATGTTATAAGAAACAGTTAGAGAAAAACAACACGACTACTAGAATAAAGACACCTCCGTCCAAAAATGCAACAACATCATTACAAAACTTAACCCGATTACGAATTTACACAATTTACGTAAATTATTTAGTTCATTGTGTCAAAAGATGCTTCAAATGTTTTTTTTATATTTTTATTCATGACCAGGCAGGCATTTGACCCCAAACCCGCCTGATGTTAAGCGGCGATGAGGTCTAAGGTGGATCATGCCTTCTAGGAGATACCTATTCACTCTTGTCTTAAAGAGGCCCAAGTATGTTGGTCAGGGAACACATCAGCAGGCAAAGAATTCCACACCCTTGTAGTACGCGTTATGAAGGAGCTATCGAAGCGCTTAGTCCGGATGGTCGGAATATCTACCACAAAAGGATGCAACTTCAGCCTACGTCTAGTATTCCGATTATAAAAGGGGGCCGGTGGAATTAAATGGTGCAATTCCTGCGCACACTCTCCGAAATGTATCCTATAAAATACCGATAGACACGCAACTTCGCGGCGGTGGCTGAGGTCATGAAAGTTAGCAATATCATCGTCAATCCCGATGATTCTTCGGGCTCGCTTTTCTACAGAGTGTAAAGCTGCT
Organism: Choreutis nemorana; assembly: GCA_949316135.1. Taxonomy (NCBI): domain Eukaryota; kingdom Metazoa; phylum Arthropoda; class Insecta; order Lepidoptera; family Choreutidae; genus Choreutis; species Choreutis nemorana. The sequence continues at coordinate 3,995,711 of OX438620.1, read as the reverse complement.
AGCTGATACTTGGCTGAACCATCCCAAAGGTGACATCAATATTCCAAACAAGGCCGAATCTGCGCCTTAAACAGGACAAGCCGTTGTTTGGGCGTGAAGTATCGCCTAACCCGGGATAGAACACCAACACGTTAACACGTTGTTCCTTTTGTTTAGACCATTTTTTATTAAACATCATGGGTAAACCAACAGACCGTTCACCTGATGGAAAGTGATACCGCTGCCTATTAACTTAACGATGCCCATGATGTCTTGAACGCCAAGAGCACGCCCGTGGGTTGCCCATGTAGAATTTAAAGATCACAATAGAAAATTATTAAGTATTCTCTAGGAAAAATTCCAGTTGAAGACAAACATCTGAACAAACTAGAAGTAGATAAATAACGTCACAAAAGTAAGTTCTGCAGACAAGTTTAGAGTATACGGATGTATGCAAGTAAGGCAAGACACCTGTCTAAACTTCACCTGATTTATATACCAACTACAAAACACGATAGAAGGTGGTCGAAACAACAAATTTAAGTTAATCTTACGTACGAGTTTACTACATTTACCGTATTTTAAGACGTAGACTCAAGTCTGTACTAAAGTAGCAATTATTTCAATACTAGTTTTTTGCGTAGAAAATGTTTTAATTTATCTCAAAGCAAAGTATTCCACGTCCGTGTCAAGTCTATGTTCATTAAGTTAAGCTTAGTACATACAAAAGTATCAACTTCAAAAGAAAAATGCATTAACATGAAGAATAAAGTTATTTCGTTATTCTGAAACAATTATATCAGTTCGTTATTCTGTTTCAGTTTTAAAGACGGAGTAAGTTTTTTGTTTTCGGAGATACTTATTGGTTGTAATTTCACCCAAAAATGTTGTTTGTTTTATCCCTTAATGTTTGGTTTAATTATATTAGTTGTATAATATGAATGTACGTGTAAAATATGTTTTTTATAAATCTCACTTTGTAGATATTTACACAAGCAGCAAAATTAAGCAAATAATTTTACAGCTTTGAATGATCAAACAGCTTGGCAAAAAATAACGATATAAATGAGGATGTTGTATGCTATATTAAAGACAAGAAATATGTAGGTAGTTCCTAGTGTCACCTCTTTGTACTCTTTTTAAAAAGAAATAAAAATAAGGTGTTGTGACCCATGCTACTGTCTTGGGACAACAACGTATTTAATCATAAGAAATAGGAAGCAAGAACTTCCTTGAAGCTTGTGTTAGTTTATTAATTTTAACGCACGTATGAACAGATATTCTATCTCACGATGACAGTTTGTCTATGGATATGTTTGTTCTGTCAGGCGTGTACATGCAAATGGATTCAGTGTGCGTAACTTCGGTAAAGTGGTTACTCACACCAGTTTGTCTACCAAGAATGTTACACACAAATTTGTATGAATCTTTGTAAAGCGCCCCTGATGGATTAATAAGGAATTAAGATTGCTCATACAAAATCACTGTAGTGATCTAAGTTACCTGACGTGTAGGAAAACTATACGAACTCATGGTAAACACACAGTCATATTACAACCATAGCCAAAACCTGCTTAGTAAGATGGAATATATGTATGTACCTACCACTATATCTAATGTCAGAGACAAGTGGAGCTCGGTTGCTGACGCCGCACGTACTGTATAAATTACTCGCCTTCTTCATATTAGAAAGCAAATAGAAAAAGACTACAAAGAAAATTGAAGTTTAAGTCTTATGAAGTATGAATGAACTTATAGGAAGATTTTGCTTTATTTTATTTACTTTTGATTAATTATTGTTAGATTTTTTAGTACAACATTATGGACGACAAGCAGATGGTTCAACTGATGGAAAGTAATACCCCCCGCCTATTGAAACGACTATGTGTTACAACGCCAAGAGCACTGCCAATGCGTTGCCTATGAGTAGGTAAAGATGTTATTCCTCTCGTGCCGGTAATAACACTGGCTCTCCAATCCTTCGAACCGAAACACAGCGAACTGCTTTACGTTGTTAATAAAAAGGAGGGTGGTATGAACTTAGACGATCTCGCACGTAGATCTACCATCTGTAAAACTGAAACACAGGATAACTTATCGGGGTGTGTCACAATGTCAATACCGTAGTATTGTGATATTAAAATAAGTTCACATAGTAATGCGATACCATCAATATATACGTAATATACGTAATAATGAAACGCACTCGCGCGTATCGCGTGATATTATCGACAGTGAAAATATCTTTAATTGAAATCATTATGGGAGGCCAGCACTTAAGTTTTACACTAGGTCGTTAATAATTAAAATAGATATTAAAGTGAATAGTATAAAAATAAAGTTCTTTACAAGCATGCTTCATTTTCAACCGCTTTGTCACTAACCATCAGGTGAAATTTTGTTTGATATACATTAACAATATACCTAGTCAGGTCATAAATTCTGTCACATGTTTAATATAAAATAATTGAAACAAGTTTATTCATTATGTAACCATTTATATACCAAAATGAACTTAACAAAACATAGATTCTTATGACACTAAAGTTTATTCCAAATGACCTCCGTGATTTTGAATACAGGCCTTCAATCTGTGCGGCCAGTCGTCTATCGCAGCACGAACGAGGTCCATGTCAATATCGGCTGCTGCCTTAATCAAGGATGTCTTGAGTGACTTTAAATCGGGATGAGGCTTTGAGCACGCCTTTTCCTCCAAGTGTTGCCATATCTTGTAATCTAACGGATTCAAATCTGGACTGGAGGAGGGCCAGTCTTCGTGCCGGATGAAGTCGATTCCACGCGCCGACAGCCAGTCTTGTGTACTCTTCGCTCTATGAGCTGGCGCCGAATCTTGTTGGAATACCCAGTGCCTGTTATTGAACATGGTATGAGAAACAGGTTCCACAAGGTTCGTCAGGACTGTATTTTGAAACACAACTGCATTCGTTTTTACACCTTTCTCACAAAAATGTACCTCTGTTAATCCCCAATAAGAAACTCCCAACCATACCATGAGCGAGGATGGAGAAAGACCTCGTTGGACACGCGGAATACGGTTGCTCGCTTCTTCACTACTGTGAATTTTCATACGAAAAAAGAATTTCCCGAGCATTCAAACGATGTCCTGTTTTTCTTCGATATGCCCGAAGCCCTAAGTCTTCATTTACCACCCTTTTCACCGTGGTTCTGCTTAACCCCATCTGAAGGGCCAACAGTTTCTGCTTACGTTTGGGATTTCTTTGAATTCGCGCCTTCACAGCTTTTATCACTGCTGGAGTCCTAACAGACCGAGGGCGACCACTCCTTGACCTGTCATCTACACTAGAGTCTTCATTGTATCGTTTGATTGTACGATAAACGAATCTTTTGGTTTTATTCAAATTTTTCAGTATGTCAAAAATTTGAATTGGCGCGTAACCGCAACGATGCAAAGCAATAACTGCAACACGGTCTTCTTTAAGCGTCCACTCTATATTTAAAAATGAGTAAAATTGTAAAAAGTATACATTTTTATTTTCATGAAAAATTCGAAATTCGAATTCAATAAACTTTTTTGTGGCTAGCATTCTAAAAGAAAAGTTTTTACTGTGTGACAATACTTATGACCTGACTGTGTATATACATGTTAAAATATAGAAACGAAGTACCTAAATATTCCTTAGTATCTTAATTGGTACAGAAAATACTAAAATAATTTAAGGATTATTATCAATTATCACCTTGTAAATTAAACAAGAGAGAAACAACATCTAACAACGAGGCCGAATTCAAGGCAGTACCTACCTTTTGAAAGTGTACAAACAATAACAGAATTCAAGTCTGAAGTCGTGACTATTTTAATTATTTACTTATCTTCAGAAATTCCTTTTGCGAATTGAAATTAATTAGAACAATTTCACGTCTGCTGCCTCGTGTTAATTGTTTCATTTGAAAGGTCATTGTTTTTAAAGGAATGTTTATGAAACAAATTGGAATAACCATTCGGTAGGGTTATAGAATTTTCTGTGTTGAATCAATGTTGTCTAATTGGGACCTTTTTGTTGTACCACTAAAATAGCAAACAAGCGTACGGCTCGCCTGACGGTAAGCAGTCACCATAGCCTTAAGACGTTTGCAATAAGGGGCATCACGCATGTACGTTCTTTAACAAGTCATAAGCATCATCTCAGACGTCCACTGATCGAAAAAGGCCGCCTCCAAATAGTTCCAATCAGAGTGATTTTACAACGCTTGCATTTATGGATGGAAGCGAACCAGGTGTATTCGCTTCGACCTTCGAAGGCGCCTTTCATTGCTAAGAAGTGACATTCCAGACAAAACAAAGTAACATTACACGAAAAAATTGGTAGCTACATAAATATTAAAGTCACAAACAATGGTGAAATGTATACAAATACTAGTATACCAAATGTTGTTCCTCTAATTAATGTTCAGGCTTGACTTAAACTCCTGAAACATCCGTCAAAAAGTTGTTAAACTGAAAGTTTAATCGTCAACGAAAGCACTTACAACTTATCATGAAAAATTACTGGAGGCTTTTTACGTCTTTATATTCTAAGGGCACGTACACATCTAACGAACAGTTATCTAAACGATAGCAACACTCGCTTTGTAATTAATTAAATAACATGAATATGTCACAGCTTCGCTCGAACCATTTTCAGATCTCGACAACAAAGTTCATAAGTTTTATTGTATATAACTCTATATATTATTAAATTGAAATCTGTTGGGTGACATGAACGCACAAGCGTGTTTTTTTCTGTATAATTCCTACTAAGAACAATAAAGCAGGTACAAAACACGCGTTGTTTACACGGAACTCATTGCTTTTAATAGGACATATTTACTTAGCAAAAAAAAATCTAAAAAGGCATGAGATTTCAGGCTAGAAAAGATGTAAAGGAATAACGAATTTAATTAAAATACATATATGATTTTCCTATACATAGATCCAAAAGTACACGCAAAAATCCACACTTAAATCTGATAGAGCGATACTAAAATCTGAACATAAATTGTCTATACCTCACTGTACGTACCCTAAGTAAGACTCAAAAGTTCTCGTCAGGTTTATTTGACTTTGTTTGTTTGTTATCTCACTTTTATAAAGGGGACACTGTACCCGATGGGGCTATCTTTTTTGACAAAATGGTAGAAAGACCTTATCAATCCCGTCGTTAATACCGACGACGTTCTTTAGTATATGACATACAGTAGGGTTCTGAGTTTTAAAAAAACTTGCTTAGCAAACAAGCTGATGGTTCACCTAATGGAAAGTGATACCGTCCCTTAGTGACATGAAGGCCGTCTCCTTGATATCATACAACGCCAAGAGCATCGCTTATGCGTTGCCACATAAAGATGTTATATCTCTCGTGCCGGTAATTACACTGGCTTTCCAATCTTTCGAACCGAAACTGCGAACTGTTTCACGGCAGAAGTAAAATTTCATGTTTACGCTCAAATAGCATAACATTAACTTATCTGAGATTCTAAAGTTTTACGGCTAAAAGATAAATAACTAATTTAAATACCAAATTCTTGTCCTTTCCGTTTTATGTTCGGGACGGCGTCGAAGTAAACAAAGATATAAAATGTAAAACTATAAAGAAAATTCATTGCTATTTGTCACAGATTTTTTTCCGTCTTATAAACGAAATTAAAGCAGAATGTTTAACTTTTAATTTCAATTGGTACACAATTTAAGAAAAACAAATATAATTTTTATGTTAATTCTAGTGATTAATTTTATTAGCGCATTTCGATTGGCTCACTATGTAGGTAAACTAATTTACAACGACGACGGATGAATAGAGAATGCGCGGTTGCTATCAAACTTAACCACTGCGTACTCATTCTAAGCAGCAATGTAACAACTCCATTATATAATAACAATTACTTAAGCAACAAATTAAGAGGTGAAATACTATACATTGTACATTCTCATTGTATCCTTATTGTTGGATTTCAATAAAGAAATCTTTTGTTCGGCTGACAAAATATTCTTCTGTATTCTCAGAACCCGAAATCTTGTACCAGAGGTCTTATCAATTAACCTCCCGCTACAATAGACAAATATTATTTTGCTGAAGAAAAGGCTTACTCTTTTATAAAATTAAAAAACAAGACGTATGAATTTCTTTGACGGTTTCAGATAAAACTGCATCAAAGACTTTATATTGGCCATGTATTTAAAATAAAATATAGTTTACTTTTTACTGTTTTAATTAAAGATATATTTTTAATAAATAAAAAAAGGTTTATTTTTCTATCTTACAAACATTTTTACGAATTTTGTGGCTTTTATCTCGCAATTAGTTTTATTATTATAAAGTAAATTTGGACGAAATTTAAGTAATACTGCAAAGTTCGGAGCCTCGTGACTGAGTAACCACGAGGTAGCTCACACTGAAACAATATGCATGTTCACGTCTGTCAAAACTAACACAAATTTAGTTGAATGTTTATCGTGAAATGGAAAAGCTAGACAATTAATGAGTTTTTGGACCTTAATATATATATTTTTGTTTTCAGGTGATACCGGCGATGTTTCACACGGCGAGCATCTGGCTGACTTTAGCATTAGCAGTGCAGCGTTACATTTACGTGTGTCACGCGCCCGTTGCAAGAACATGGTAACTAAAACATGTTATACTAGCTTCTGACTAAAAACACAAAATTTTACCAAACAAACCCTTTTATTTTTTATTTATTTAGGAAAACAAACATTGACTAATGTAGTAGGTCACCAACACTGTTTTCCACATACCGAATTTAATAAGTATAACATAAAAAGGGGATGCGATGAAATTGCAAGCTAAATTAAGTCAAAACTAATCATAAAACGAAGGTTATAAAATGAAAATGCTATTAAATAGAAGAAAATATTAAATACTAGAACATCAAAACATCATTATTGCAATACTATAAATCGGAGTGAAATCAGTAGTGTTTTAAATACCGTCTGTATATTTGTTTGTCCTGCCTGATTTTCAAATAAACCGATTTTTATGGAACGTGACAAACACGTAAAACTTTAAAGTAGAAATTGTTTTAAATTCTCCCACGCGACGAGAACAAACACACAATACTTTGTATTCTCGCGAGTAAGGTCATACATTTGAAGATGCAAGCGTTTATAGGCAGCATTTACCCTTGTTTACGTCCATATTTTTCATACTCACATATTTACAACGGCAAGACAATTTATAAAGAATCAACGCTAATAACACTGAAATTTAATTATTTATTTATTTGGATTACCAAGGAATAATACACATGCATGCAACACAACTTAGAGACTCATATCATTCCATGTATTTATCCTTATATTATAACAGGTAACCACAGCTTACAAAAAATATAATTAAAGAAAAATCACAAATTCTAGTTGTCATGATTAGCACAAATAAAAACGAAATTAAATTAAATTGGACTATGTAAAAATGTAAATAGGTTCACAGTAAAATTTGAAAAAGTTACAAAACAAACATTAATTAAAATAGTAGGTATTGAACAAAAATTAAAATCAAAATGCCGAATTGTAATTCAAATGAAATGGTATAAACGAACTAAAATTCTCATATCAAAGGTGACTAGAAATAATTACTTTTGGAATCTTTGAATATAAGCTTACATACATCTTACGCATTCCAAGCATAAAGCCACTAACAATATATGTTTCCTACAAATTAACTAACATCAAAACGACGGCGCTAGTTCACAAGACAAGGTATCGACATACAGTGAAACCTGGTTAATTGGGATCTCAGGGGACCAAGGATTCTGTACCATTTAAAAAGGTCTTTATTTATCCAGTTTTCCAAGTAGACAGGTTTAAAATTTTGTGGCCTCATTTATAGAGGTCATAGACAAAGCACTTGCGAGAGAAATTCAAATGTTTGTAAACAATCGTGTCGAAACCTTTCCCAAACTGATAAATTATCTCACTTATAAAGGGAATTGAACTCCATAGTCCCAATTATAGAGGTAAACATCGAAAAAATCCTAGAAATCAAATCTCATTTTACCAAGTTCGAAAAGATATATTAAAAGAGGTTCTGGGGGTAATTTTCATCGAATTGAAAAACTGCCGGGACCTCATTGTAGTTATTAATAATAGAGGTTTCTCACTTATCCAGCTCCCATTTAACCATGTTTCACTGTACATGCGAGAAATTTAGTTCAGATTTCCGCCACTCCCTTCCGTGATTCGGTCGGATTATAATTTAATCTGTTAAATTGCGTGGGTTTTATTAGTTTGTTCGTATGTACATACGTAGTGTGCTAAGTACTTATTAATCTTCATGTGTGGCTAACCATATGTACGTACTATATGAACTGTAGTGTCGCATTACTTGCTTGGGTACGAAGTTTTAATACTTTCCAAATTCAAAGTTAGCAAAATAAAGTACTTTCTAAAAATAAATAAATCTCTTCAATCGACAATTGGAATAATATTTTTTACTTCAAACGTTAAGAGATTTTTTGAATTTAATTGAGTAGAAAACAAAAGCTACGCACCTAAAAAGGTCGCTTAAAGCACTCTTGAAAGCTTTCATTTTTTTTAATTTGACTTAAAATCAATTCGCCTTTTACGAAAATCCATAGAAAACTGTCAAATACGGGACTTTCAGATGTCAATTTGACATAAGCAGAAAATAATTAGATTTGACACAAAGCGGCTTTTTTACCCCGCTCGATCATTAACCTTTGACTAATTACTCAGAAATACTACTTAACTTACTACGATGGCGTAGTAGAATGGTGCTACGAGGTAAGAACTATCTCAGGAGTTTGATTCTTGCACAATATTTAAAGAACTAGTAATAATAATATTAATTTCAACACACACACATTGACTCAACCTTACACTTAAATATAATCTTGTATCGCAGGTATCGCAACAACTAACCCACCGAGGTCAAATCACATAGTTGCTTAGCTATATGATTTGACCTCGGTGGGGTAGTTGTTTAAACAGCCCACTACTACGCTAGAGGTTCCGGGGTCGTATCCCGGCAGGGGCGGAACTTTGTGTTATTTGCAAGACGCCTGATTTCGCTTACCGGTCTTGGATGTTGTATTTTATCTATGTAGTTTATACCATATCGTTGTTTAATTCCTGCGATACAAGATTATCTGAGTGCAGGTGACTTAGTCAATGGGTGATTTATTAAACTACATAATTTAGAACACTACATCTAAGACCAGAAAGCCGAACAATGCGTCTTGCAACTAATGCAAAACCCACCAAAAAGCCCGGATTCAAATCTGGAACCTCTGGCGTAGCAACCAGTTATAAAGCTCCGGCTCAGAGGCCTTAAATTAAATTCTTGTTTAAACAAAACTATACAAGTCTGTATTTTATTCAGCAAAATAAAGCGCCTTGCTTACAACAACAGAACTAGTTCAACATAAGAATAGATACTGAATATTAAATCGGTTTTACAACAACAATAAACTAATACAAGTGTCTTATTACAATATTTTAAATTACCAATTTTCTTATTTTAATTTTAATTTAACGCTTCCCGTATAATTAATAAGTTCACGTTAATTGCAATTTTAATTTACGATAAATTTACTGTTTATCCTAACTGATTTTTAAATAGGGTAATCTAAATCTGTGCGCTGTGTCCGCCACTTAATTTCATTCTAAAATGCACCTAAAACCGCCATTGTAGTTTTCATGTTTCACGCACATATCTTTTTAAAAATGGGTGTACTACAATATAAGGTAAAGAATAAAATTAAAAAACTAGGTTAGGTTGGGTGAAAACTGGTTGTTATGGCTCAACTATTAAAACGTAATAATGCATCCTATTCACTAAACGTAAGACGTCATAGAATGCACAAGTTGTCTTTGTCTTACGCAGACAAAAGGAGAGGGACGGCATTGTTCGTTGAACGTTAGAACCGGTTAAGTATAAACATTAGGTACTGTTTATTGCAATAGTTCCCTTAAAATGTACTTTATGAAGATGGTTTGGAAATCTAAAATGAAAAAAAAAAATACACAGGTTTTTACCAGTTTGCGTATATCTTATAATTTTAATATAATTTATTTATTACTTAAATTAATAAATAGGAATCAATTTTCTAATACACCATGAAAGTTATTCCATGATTTTAATACAAAGATACAAATTCAATTTTGTTTTTTCAATAAGTACTAAAGACATTTAAAAAGTTAGTGATATTTTTTTCGAAATAGCTTTTAAATTAATATAACATTCTTAAAGATTATATTTCCAAAATTAACTTTTTATAATATATAACTTAATACATTTAAAAACCTAACAAACATCATGTGAACAATGGAGTGTGCTCAACCTCTGAGCGAAATACAGACCAGGTCACGACTCTCTTTTTTTAATTTAACATTTAAAATTTTGAATAATCTTTTGAAATTCGCACCCCAAGAACCCATAGTCTCGAAACCAAACGGCTCAAATATGTAATTGTTACTCAAAGATACATATTTGCGCCTTTCGGCTTCTTCGGCAAAGGAAGCAGCTGAACCAGCTTGAAGACATGTTCTAGGGAGATGGGAATGAGCAAAGGTCACACAAGTGACGTCCCAAACTAAGGGACAACCCATTGACCAAGGCACCATAGTCATTCCGTCTGGTCTCTTACCATCGTCTCTACTAAGACCTGACTGGTTCCAAGACCGACGGAATTGATATAGTGCCAAAGGCTCGACGAACAATATCGTTAAAGCTGGAATGTCGAAAAAATCTACCAGCGCTTCTGCTGCACGAAAGGCCATGATGTGCAAGCGAATCCACCATGTCACCACATTGACAGCGGTGCTCGACGACAAATTGAACTCCTAATCGAAGACAGACAGCTGTACGAAAACTGGTGTCCTCCATTAGGGTACCCAGTTTTGGTGATGGTAGGGCATGGAGCCATAGGCCAGATTCCCACTCACCGACTGCCAGTAGACGAGCACGATCTGCAGAACTGGAGCTTGATGATAACAGGTTGCTCTGAACCAGTTTGCATAGTGGATCGTCCCAAGACCTTGGTGAGCCGAAGTCAACCGGTAGGCTCCCAGTTGGACAAGCTATTTTCCATGAATTATTTGCTTCTAATTTATATGGAATTTCAGGAATGTAGTCACAAGCTTTTTGGATAATTTTGTTGAAAAGGTCGGAACTACTGTGAACTGAGGAAAGATAAGCCGGAAGGGATACTTCCATTGGAGATCGAAGGCTAAGACCTCCATGACGAATTGGTAAGGATGCTTGTGACCATGAGCGTTCATCGAAAGAAATATTAAAATTTTTGGTTAATAAGTGTTTAATAACCGAATCTAGTTTTTTAAGAATTTCGGGATATTTCCAAAAATTACTACAGGGGAGATAATAAGTGAATTCAGGAACAAATAAATAGTTTTTAACTATGCAATAAGCCATGTGGGTGTTAAATTTAATAAGCGATCAGAAGTTTCATTATAATTTAGAATTTTGGTATTAATGAAATTTTCAAAAGATTTTTCTACAATTGGGGATCCAAGAAGGTGAAGAGAATCATCACTAGCAATTTTAATTCCTGGTGCAACTGTTTTGAATTGTTCGATAATGTTTTGTTTTCTTTGGCACTTTTCCATAACATATAATTCACATTTCGAAAAATTCAAATCCGGCCCAATTTCCTGAAATAAAACTTTTAAACGTTTCAAATCCTCAAAGACTGAAGGCAATCACCTCCGAGGGTCCCGTCATATAAATACCACACATTGAATTTGGAATTTAGTTTCTGAACAATGGGATGTATTGCCAAACTGAAAATCGCTGGTCTAAGCGGGTCACCCTGTTGACAGCCAACTTCTGAAGACAAAAGATGACCTTTATAAACCAAATTTGTTGGGGAATGATAACATTGCCAAAGAAAGTTAAATGAATTTGGAATTTTATCATGAATTTGTTTCAACAGGATGTCTCTATTGACAGAATTAAAAGCATTTTTGATATCCACTTTCAAAACCACTTCACCTGCCTCCTCCAAAATGAAGGATCGTAGTGCATGAACAGCAGCCTCACAACCTCCTTTGAAACCAAACCCAAGCTAGGTCGGTTGAAAGTAGTCGGACAATGTGAGTGCTGCTGCTCGGCTACATAACTTCGCTGCAAGTCGCCTATAAATAGAACCAACAGCAATGGGGCGAATCCTACCTTCCTTCTTTACTAAAGCGCAAAGATTGGCCCAATATAAAATTTTAACTACTTCACCATTGACCTTGCCAGCTAAAAGTAAATTGATGAGGGCCGTCAAATCTTTCATCAAAGCGTTCCGATCATCTGAGACAGATGAACAGAGAAGGTCTTTAAGATGTCTAAATATGTATATAATGATAAATGACAACAAGATTGAAAATTACTTTTGATATTTATTTTTACCACGTAGAAATGGTTCGTAAAAATGATATTAGTAATTGTCGAGGATTGTTTTAAAATCAAGTACACATACAAATTGAAACTTCATCCTTAAATATGTAAATAATTAAAGTAAAATTAGTTAGTATGGTATTTCATAATTTAAGCCAATAGTCGAACTAATTAAATAGACGTGTCAAATTGTCACATGTGTATATTTTATTATGTATGCATTACACAATGTGAGGAATCCACAACTCAATGTAGCACTGAATACCTGAATATTGAATGGTATTTGTATTCGGGCGTAGGCATAGTTAGCTAGTTCATTTGATTCGTAAACTGCAGCAACGCTGCGTGTCAACATCTAGATTTGCATCTGTGATAATAAATCAAGTTATATCTGTATGCTAATGCGAGTAAATCTAACGAAAGAAAATATGTTGGCAAAAAAAAACTTGGTCACATTTGATACTCTATTGAGAAGGAACTGGTTTAAATAGTGGCTTATTTTGCTACCTACACACACAACTGACACACGCACAGGGACTGAGTTTCTGAGCTGTGTGTGTGTGCTGTATGTGTTGCGTGGGAGAATAGAGAACAGTCAGGACAGAAAATGATTTGAAGCTAAGTTGACCAGTTTAGAATTTTGTTTTTCGTACAAATCTAAATTTTTTTCATTCCCGAGATTTCTTTGTTCAATTTTTTTGTAATTATTATAGTAAATTTAGTCATTTTAGTTTTAATTCAATTTTCAATCTCATATTATTGTTTTTTTCGGCGGTATTAACTTGGAATTTTCCTTAAAGACTCAATAATAATTAGCTGAAAGTTTAATTTTAAATATTTAATATTGTTTTATTAATTAAAATTTAATATCGCAATAAAAATTGGATATTCAACGGAAAATCATCTTGATTTTTAATTTGAGATAAATATTGGAGACAACAACATATATTCCTTCCTAAGAACCCCGTAATATAATACTAAGGTACAAAATTAATACTCGGTTGTATTAAGATATTAGCGGTGTAACCGGCTAATAATGTTTCATCCATTATAATAACAGTTAATTGAGACGTACGTCAATTAGTTAGAGATACATTAATCATTCAATAAGGCTTAATGCAACAAGCCTTAATTGCCTCTTTTCTTCTCATCAAAACGTCTTTCTGGAACTTGAAAAGAATTCTGGACAAACAATTGAACCACCACTTTTAGCATTTATTTATCTAAGTGAGCTGAAATTGGAGCAGTCCGTCTTGAAACAAGATTTTTTTTTGGCTTTCGAATGTCATGTGATTTATTTTTAATTAGTACAAAGTATTGATAAATAGTTGACCCCGAACTGCGCACCACTTGAATGTGACTTTGTTACTTTCGGTTTTTTTAATGATTAACCTTCTTTTTAACTTTTCCTGTATTAGAGGCAAGAAAGTAAAAAAGAATCATTAATTCTAACCAGTCTTCGAGTTTTAGCGAGGTTAAAAACAAGAATTATTTTTATATGTATGAGAAGAAGATAAGACGAAGAACGCATGATTAAAATATTGGTTTTTATACAAAAATTGATAGACTGGCTCATTGTCACTTGAACCGTTCAACCTTTGAACTCGTCCAACTATTTTCCTCCCATTTTATTGTAAGCCAATGTCAAGGAATAGGTAGTTTGTTACATAAGCAATTCAATTAAAGTATAAAATTCAGTACGTTTTGTATGTTGCAAGTTTCAAACAACGTAAATACAGATTTTTTTCTTTTTTCGTTGTCTTTGTCTGAACTATGATTTAGATTATAAGTCAATTTACTACATTATACACCGAAAAATCATAAATAGCTCCCTGTTATTTATGTTTCCAAGCCAATGTAAACGTTGCCTTTAAAAAATAACGTAAAAGCAAAAACCTTGATAAGTCACTCCACTTCTATTTGACAACGCCTACAGCATGTTTACATTATTCAAATTCTCTTCTACTTTTTATTTCTGAGAGCACAGCTTCCAAAACAATCTACTTTTTATAAAAAGCGCTAGTGAAATACAGAAACTCCCAAGTTATTTGCTGGAATATTTACGCAAGACTGAATATTTTGCGGTTTTAATGTCACATTCTACAAATCACATAATGTAACATTTAAAATATAACGTTAAATTTGAGACTACGCCTTATTCAAGGTTTCTTAATGTTGTTTGTTCAGGTGCACGATGCCTCGTGTAGTGAAATGTCTGATCTACATCGGTATCCTGGCGTTCCTGCATCAGCTGCCGAGGTTCTTTGACAGAAGCTACGTGCCACATGTGACGGTTTGGCGTGGACACTTCGAAGAGGTTTGCAGGGTAAGCTGCTTTTTTATTGCGTTTCTGGCTTTTGAAGGAAGATCATCGTAAGCTACAATTTTGTTTTTTACTGGAGTTTGTTCATTATTATGATGAGAATTATTATTTCTTAATAAATTAGAAAGTATTTTAAATTAATCATAAAGTTGAGGAGAAAAAAAAAAGTATTGTTATTTCATTAACTATACTCGTGTTAAAATCTCGCTACTCTTGTGGCAAAAAAGTGTGGGAATAGTGCAGCGCCTATATTTCTCTCAGACGCACTTACAGGCCTTATGGGGGGCGTAGCGATGCACCTATGTAGTGTCGAGTAATTACTATGAATAGGTATGGAATGAATAAGAAATAGAAAAGAAAGCTGTTTATCGTTTAGTGGCGCAACGTACTAGTCCCTCTTTAGAATCCAGATGATTTATGGCACCAGGGTTAGCTTGAGTCTAACACGAAAATCACTACATAGTACATATACTACGTACACTACGTAGTACATAGTATACAAAGTCGCTTCCCGCTGTCTGTCCCTATGTATTCTTAGAACTTTAAAACTACACAACGGATTTTGATGCGATCTTTAAAGTACATAGATTGATACAAAGTCAAGGTTATATGTATATAATACATGCATGATATCCGTGCAAGGCCGGAGCGGGTCGCTAGTGTTGATAAAAATACAAAACAATTTTAAGATTTTTGTCGCTAACAATGTCCTACCAGCACGCGACATAAATGCGACTAATCTTTCTTCTTTTTTCCCCGTCATGACAAAAATAAAAATAAAGAGATATGTAGTTGCTATCTCGTACCCCTATATCGCTCTCGCGCCTCTCGCGATTTAGTGTGCTAGCCCTGCTGAAAAGGCTTGACTAGTTTTGATCATGATCTTTTTAACAAACAACTGCTGGTAGAACCGACAAGAGTTACGTATGATTCCATCAGTCAACGTGTTTGTTGTGTGTTCCGCAGTAGCTCCTAAACTAATGTGAATGAGTTGTCAATAAACTCTTATTAATAGTTCGGGTGGCTTGAGATATCATTTTGTGAGAGAAAAAATAATATGTTGTATGCTTCATAAAAAAGTAAAATAAAAGTCTTTGTAAGTAAAAAATTTAACAGACTTTTAAAATGTTGATTTCGTGAATTTACTCTCAACAACAAAAAAGCAAGTTTAAACATTTTAATACATACAACATTTTTTTCAAACACGCTTAATTCTTTAACTTTTCCGAAAACAATTAAATTTTCTGAACTTTACAAAATTAAAACAGGCAGGATTTTTATTAAATGTTTTCTTAAAATTTCGTTTTTATTATCATATCTATGTATGGACTTAAACTACAGCTCTGCCAAATTTCAACTTTCTAGACTTAGAACTTTTGGCTGTGTTTTGATCACGTCAGTCAAAACTATATACATACTATAACTATATATATTACCATACCATTTGACCTCTCGAACTTCGTACCACGTCACGTGACCGTTCCTATGGGAACATTTTCCAATTTTTTAAAACCTTTTATATGTTTCCTGCATAAGAGTGAACAATGTAATAAAACGTCTTAGAATACGGTAAGTCATAGATCGCACTGCTTCAACGCTATCCACAACGCCACTACTTTGCCGACCACCTCACTATTTTGTGTATTTAAAGACTTAAATTCTGCGAGGACCTGTACTTATCTACTCATTTTCGATGATTTAATCTTTATTATTTAATTAACTAATTTTTCTTTTTTGTGATTTTTATATTATTGTAGTGATAGACTTCTTATATTATTTCATTTTGATTCATACACTTATTATTATTTTCATTAATATTCATACATTTTATTGAATCGTGTGTAATATCATTCTTATTATTACTGTAATTAGGATCTCTAATAATAATAACAATAAATACATAATGCGTACTGCAAAAGACTGGAATTATTTGCTGGGTTTCTCCTGGGTATACATGTTCCACCATAGACTTCATCGCCCCTTAACATCAGGTGGGATTGGCGTAAAAAACAGATGCACTAAATTGTATAGAGAGATAGATGCCTATGTCTTTTAAAAAATTGTGACTTTTCGAGTAGGTTACTCCTAAATTGACTTAATCTAAGTTCATGATGGAAAAACAAATTTTATCTTCCATATAACTTTATAAATTCAAGTAACTCAGTAATAAGACACTCAACAGACATTACTTTTGTAAACGTTTTTACTTTACGAGAATTCTTTAAGTACACCCTCTAGAGGGCACGTATGACATGTTTTATAAAAACATAATGGAAAATTATTTGTTGAAGTCAAATCGAAAGATTACTATTTCAATGAAAGGAAAAATATTCGAAATCTATAAATAAATAAGGAAGCCAAACTTTCTTAACTATAGGGGAGAGTAAAGGCCAAGTTGAAAATATTTTTATGACTCATTGACAGCTCTTTTTAATAGACTTCAGAAAAAGAGAAGGCTGTCAATTCAGTTGCATGATGCTTTTTTTTAATATTGGTTACCTCAGAAGTTCGTTATTTACAAAGCGATTTGAAGAGTTCTTGTTATATTTTCAATAGTTAAATGCCAGTGTGCTCACTATGATTACCTTTGATTGCCGCTTGCGACTGCAGTTACAAATTTGTATGGATCTTTAGAAAACGCCTCTAACGGATTTATCAGTAATTAAATATGTTTATATAAAACCACTGCAGTAATTTATATTACCTTACGAGTAGAAAAACTATACGAAGTCATAGTGGGCACACAGTTCACTACGCTGATCTACAAAGCAACAATAAACTATTAAATTTTACCTAAAATTCGAGACAGACAAAACAAAAATATCAAACGATTGTAAAAAAACAATTATAAACGAATTCGTAATGGGGTTCGAATTTGGCGAGGGCGAAACTTTTTGTTATGTGTAATACGCATTGTTTCGGTTTTGTATGTCGTATTCTATTCTATGTAGCAGGTATATACCACATCGTTGCTTAGTGGTAGATGTGTATAGTAAAGGGGTTTTATTTTAATTAAGGCAATACAATTTTTAAATGATGATTTAAGAAAATAATGCAAATTTATTCATAGACTAAACATGTGAACAAAGTTAAAATAGAATCGGATGGCCTGGGGAATAAACAAGTAATAAACAAGTGTATAAGAAAAAATAAAGTTAAAAGGAACGGTTCTCTCAGGAGTTGAATATGAAATTACGATAAAAGGATGTTAATGTATTTTGTATGTGAAATAAAACTTCTTTTCTCGCAGGTTCCATTAGAGAAGTTACAAATCCATTATCTTATTTAGTTATATGTGTAATGGTTGAAAGGTTTAGGAAGTGTGTTGTTTTTTCCTTAGACGAAAATCATTTATATATTCTGTTATTGTTGTATGTATTACTATTGAAATTAAAATACTTATATTTGCTTCTAAAAGTTTTTTTTGTTCAATAAAATAACTTTTTTAGTTTTGCAATCAAAAATGTTGGAAACGTAATTTTACGAGTTTACTCGGCAGCTTTTGTAAACCAAGACATTTATTTATTGTTAATACTTTTATAATCAAGAGGAATATTTGCATGTTCATGTTGTTTTTTTTCCTAATGTAAATTATTGTTTTCAGATGGACATGGCAGACTGGGTGAAAACAGTATCAATGGACGCCTATTTCATCACTTATTTCGGCTTCAGAGTATTATTCGTTCATTTAATTCCTTGCACCTCACTTGTCGTATTGAACGTCCTCCTTTTCCGAGCTATGAAAGTAGCTCAAATAAACAGGCAAAAGCTATTCAAGGACAATCGAAAATCCGAATGTAAAAGGCTAAGAGATTCGAACTGCACAACTCTAATGCTTATCGTCGTGGTAACTGTTTTCCTATTGGTCGAAATACCCGTCGCCGTGGTTACCATCTTACATATAATATCAAGCACGATAGTTGAAATACTTGACTACCATATCGCGAACATACTGATTCTTGTGACGAACTTCTTCATAATGGTCTCTTATCCTATTAACTTTGCGATATACTGCGGCATGTCTAGGCAGTTTAGGGAAACTTTTAAAGAGTTGTTCATAAGGGGGGCGGTGACTAGGACTAATGGGGGGTCGAGTAGGTATTCCTTAGTTAACGGACCTAGGACTTGTACTAACGAAACTGTGCTATAGATACTCAATGTAGATCTGTATAGTGTATAGATTCTATGTTGAAATACCTCAGAAAATTTACTAACATTTTATAGTATGTAGGTCTCACTTTATTTATCGTTAAGAAGGATAAACCACCGGTTTTTTTGTAATCAAAAACTCTCGGTATTTACTAGTGTAGGACATTTATGGTTTTTGTAAAAATACATGTAAACTTTTACTTACACTTTATGTAAATTGTAGATCTAGGGAATATGTCTATAGCTAGAAAGTGTTAAATTTATAAAATTATATTATCTGATTGTAATTTTTAAGACTGTAAGATAACCTGATCTTTGATTATAAAACTTTATTCTTTATACCTGAACACGATTTCACAATTTCATGAACATTAATTTACTGTCATAATTAATCTAAATCCTTTTAGATAGCAAAATTAACAATTTTATAAACAATAATCTATTTCCTGAGTTAACCATTATTAAGTTTTTTTTGTATTGAATTTGTAAAACTAAACTTTTTTGTAATAATTTTATTGTTTTGAAACTCCAAAATAAAGATCCGCTTCTCTTACAGCATCTCTTTTTCAAATAGTGAGCCCCTATTTGGAAAAGATATTCAATATTTTTAACAATTAAGTAGCATTTTTTTTTTTGTAGGTTTGTGAACTTAATGTACATTATAATTGGTAGATGTAAATAAGATTGAGAAATATATACATCGTTATAAAACAATTTATATAAATATAAAATACAATATCCTTAATATCTAATTGTAATAATTTGAAATTAGAAAAAATGTAGGAGATTATATTGTGAATAAAACAATTAGGTTTAATATAAATTAATTTAAGGCAAATTCCTTATATTCGTTTATTAGTTCCATAAAATGTTTATATGTATGTAACCTACTAATAAAATATATAATTGATTTTAATAACTTCAAGTTGCTTTTTATAAGTATTAAATGTTTATAGAGTATTAAATCTTAACATATATACTGTAAATTACGGACTATGCTGTTTTGTCCAATTGTATATAATAAAAGAGTATTTAAAAATGATTCGTTTTATTTACCAATACCTATAACATAGTTCCCTTTAAAAAGGTAGAAATTTTTTGTAAAAAATATCTACACCCGGCAAAAAAAATCGCAAGTAATAATGAAGTAATTTCGAGTAAGTGTCTTATTCAACTTATTAATTTGGGTCCTTCAACCGATTGTCAGTGATCGATTTTTTGTCCATGAACAATTAAGCGTATTAATAGTAATAGTGTAACGCTTACGTTCTATAAATAATCGGTCATAAAATAGGTCAAAATTGATAGGAGGAAAAGTCGGCCCGATTATCGGCCCTACAAAAAGTCGGTCGTTGGCGAAGAGCCTTATTCGCCAGCGCTATTATATACATGCCAGAAGTAAAACCGCAACAACAGGCGAAGCTGTGATTAATGACTTACTCTGTAACAGATTGTTTCCCGTATATATTGACTTGGAACTTGTCAGATAAATTAGACAAAGTAACGAAACAATACGAACACTTAACGAGGTAATCATTTAAAATATATAATTTTAAACATACATTTAAAAATTGTATGTGAGTACAAGAAACTCTTACAATGTGTGTTCGCAATGAAAGGACAAGACTTAAGCTAAACTAGCAACGAGCTAACCAAAAACCATTCGAGGTTTAGAGTAACTACCACGAACCGGAAGATGAAGTATTAGATTCACCCCATGAGGTGGTCGAAGGGGGGAGCGAGGACTACATAGAGCTGCTGAATGAAGCAGACAGAATTGTTCAGGCCTTCGTCCAGTAGTGAACGTCTTCCGACTAATGATGTCTTTTCACGAAAATTTATATTCCAAACTGACACGGAATGCTGGAACGACATGACTAAAGACAATATTTGTTTTGGGACCAATTCATGTATTAGCCTTAAAAATAAACATAAAACTGACTTTATCAGATAAGTCAGCATCCATCATTTAAAATAGTGGTCAATTTCTTTTAACACCGTGGGCAACATGGAGACAGTTCACCTGATGGAAAGTGATACCGCCATTGTCACGATGATGCTCCTGCTGTCTGAATACGTTGCCCATGTAGAAGTAAAGATGTTATGCTCGTGCAAGTAATTAAACTGGCACTCCAACCCTTCGAACCAAAACACAGCGAACTGCTTCAAGGCAGAAATAAAATAAAGTTGGACCAAACCAGACGATTTCAAAATAATACAGAACCCTTGTAATAAAGTCAAGGCTTTCTTTACTAACTTAATATCTACATGTTAGTACGTTTAATTAGTTTAGTCTCGTGCAAACGAGCATCAACCGCCTGTAACTAGTTTAAAGTACATGGAATCGTGTTATAACCAGTATAATGCAGTTATACTGGCAAACAGCTGCACGCGTTTATTACACCCTTATATGGCTAATGTACCACCAATATGGACCATTACGAAAGACTCGAAGCAGAGTGCTCTAGCGCCTAACGTGGTGTAATAAGGAAAAGAAACAGCTCAGATGCAAAATGTCAAATACCTGTTTTGTTTTTTATAGCGTTGCCGTCATCATGGCAATAAGTGAAAGTATTTTGTAATTGTCAATGTTTATTATCAAGTTTTGATGAGGAAAGAAATGATGAAGAGATAAATAATGATAAATGGAATAATTTATCTGCCTACAGTCTACGTACGAGACGTAAATTACTGGTGTAAGATTTAGGTTAGTATTTAATTTATCCCCTGTTAGTTAGTGGCATATCATATTTAATTTATAGTGATGTTTAGATGGTCAGGCGTCTCCTGTTCTCTAGGCAACTTCAATTGCTATCTCCGCTTTACTGGGAGGGAAGTCTGAAATCAGTTTCTTATTTCTTCTGACTTAGTTCGTTGCGTGTCCCAAGACAGCCGGTAGGGTGTCCGGGCACAGCCTGTGCGTCATTCCACAGCTGCATTGTTCGTTGATTATTCGATCAAAGGACGTCACTGGTGACCCTAATAAACAGGAGTTGCAGTGGTAGGACAGAATGGCGGGTGTACCCCGATCAAGTTTTGATGAGGAATGAAATGATGAAGAATGATAAATGGAATAATGAGTCTACCTACAGTCTACCTTGTACGGTAGGCTCTAACAAGTTACTTAAGAGAAGACGAAAAGCAGACAAACAGTCTTATTTCACGTTCTCCAAACTTATACAGCACTACAGATATTCTGGTTAAACACTAGCATTTTAAACATTAAGTTCTACGGAGATACAAGGAAAGACAATAAAATAAGAAAACTTTAACTAACACTTCCCTTTCCCGTCAAGCAACTCCGTAGATCTAAATACTTGTTATTTTATTGTAGCAATTAAAATTGAAGCTTGAGCTGCCCACTGACGCGAGCACATTGCAGTATTACTTGAGCTGCCCACTGACGCGAGCACATTGCAGTATTACTTGATCTGCCCACTGACGCGAGCACATTGCAGTATTATTTGAGCTGCCCACTGACGCGAGCACATTGCAGTATTACTTGAGCTGCCCACTGACGCGAGCACATTGCAGTATTACTTGAGCTGCCCACTGACGCGAGCACATTGCAGTATTACTTGAGCTGCCCACTGACGCGAGCACATTGCAGTATTACTTGAGCTGCCCACTGACGCGAGCACATTGCAGTATTACTTCCCGTTCAAAGGAGTTTTGTGAAAAGTTTCTACATTCTGACTGCTAATGATTGGAACTGTCCCGCCGGATGTGTTCCCCGAGAACTACAACAAGGACTTCAATTTAAATGTAAACGGGCGTTTTCATAAGAAACGTAGCATTAAAAGAATCAAATACCTCGCGGCTGGAGTAGCGGGAAAAACTAAACTGGAGAAATACATTTTTATTAAAGTCTAGTATTTATAAGTGTCTGAAGTTTAAAACCTGTTAAATCCATTATAAGCTGTCATTTCGAATCGAAAGGAAATTGCCTTAAACATGATAAAGTCATTTATACTCCACGATTTAATCCGAGTTTAAATCTGTTTAAACATATTAAAACTGCCGTAGAAGGGCTGGAGGTTTACTTGCATTTAATGCAGACACACTGATTTACATATTTTCAAATTACATTTTAAAATGCAGCTTAGTAGGCAGTCTTGGAGACTTACCGCCTTATTTATCAGTGTGTCTAGTATGAGTTCGTATAATTTTCCTACACGTCAGGTAACATACGAGTAGAGTACTACAGTGATTTTGTATGAGCAATCTTAATTCCTAATCAATCCGTTACAAGCGCTTTACGATAATTCATACAAATTTGTAACTGCGACAATCGAAGGCAAAACTAATGGTAGACACTGAGAAGTGGACTAAAAAAGAACTACAGTTCACTTTCACGATCACTTTACCATAAAAAGGGTTCAATCTCGGGATCAGACACAATAATCCCAATTTCTATATACCTTCATTTTGGCGTTCTAAAAGTTGTCTCATAAAATTTTCGTGTGAGCCTCGTAAGTTATTCAAAGTCAAAGGAAAAAAAACTGTTTTCCGCAATTAACTCAGTTTCTACTGCACCAAGGGTGTGACCATCTTTAAAAAATTGTACAACATAAAACATGCGACAAATTTTATCAGAAATAGTTTATCATACGCTCAACCGTTTTTAGATAGAGATTGATCGCTTAAATGACTGGACTACTAATTAAATGTCTAATGTCATTACATTAGGTAGTCTCCCGCACAAAAGGATTCATTTTCGACTGGGACTAACTTCAAAATTCGAAATATTCCTGGACTTATAAGCTCTGGCTTTAGTTTACGTCGTATAATAGGGTGGTTAGTCCAAGGTTCGTATCCCAACCTATCCCGGCATATGTTTGTCTGATAAATACGAACATTTGGTCTGGGTTATCTAAAAGAATTGGTAAAACTTATTCAGAACCAATCAGAATACAATTCTACTGCTTTTTAGGACATTTTAATTAATTAAATTTAAATATATGAAAAAAACACCACCTTGATACAAAATTTAAAAGTTTTTTTACTGTGGAAAAATCCTCATGGATCTCCTTCAGCTCGGGGGGATCAAAGGAGTATGTGGAACTCACGTATAACTCATGCCTACCCAATTAAACCTCACGTCCCTGCGCAGTTTACTGTTAGGACGTTTCCGAGCTGGAGGGGAATACATTTAACCCTTATACATACAGACAACGCCCTAACGGCTAGTCCATCTCAATTGCCGCTACTAGCAAGGCCAGCACGAAGCTTATTTAACCTAACATTTACCTTAACCTTTGCCAAACTTAACCAGGATCAACAAGAAATAAAATCCAAAGAAATACGATTTACATCCTCCTACGAAAAGTATTCTTACCTACATAGTTATTTAATAACATTACGATATCCTGCACTTCGTATCGTGAGGTGTAAGTCGGTCTCGTCACTGTGTCATTCGTAACGTTCGTCAAAGTAGCCGCAATAAGGGCTGGCCTCACTACTGTCAAAGTCAAGAGCAAGTATAAAGTGATTAGCAGTTATCAAACACACGCAGACTATCCACTTAAATTCATTTTTGTTACGTTCTAATGTCACAATCTTTTTATTTATTTTGTTATAAAAGTGAAAGTAACTTTGCTTTTTGATCAAAGACGCTGTTAATTATATATCAACAACATTATTAGAGACTCCTAGATATCACACAAATTACCACCAAAACTCCGTTTTATCGCGACTCGCCCGCACGTACAACAAAATTCTTAATGTATACGCTGTGAGTTTTCTAAATAAATAAATAAGTATCTACAAGTCACTTTCATTGAATAACTAAAATAAGTACATACTAAAAAATTAAAATTTAATGAATACATTTAAAAACCTAATAAAAATCATCTGTACAATGGAGTGTGCCCATAGCACTGGTTGCATTTCCACGCTGTATAGCGATGCTCAACCTCTGAGCGAAATGCAGACCAGCGTTACGGTCACGACTCTCTTTTTTTAATTTAACATTTAAAATTTGGAATAATCTTTTGAAATTCGCACCCCAAGAATCCATAGTCAAGTCTGTATATACATCTAGTAAAGTAATCCATTTCACAACATGCACATTGTTTAACGTGTAAAATCACAACCACCACCAAAACATTATTCGTGAGATGGAATATTATTAAAACACACACACAAACAACCATGAAAAAATAGTAAAATAAATTTAAAATTGTAAGACTAGTATACACGATCATACAATAATGAAGACATTAAGAATATGTGTACGTGCACTTCTTTGTTGCCTCTTGATTTCATGATTCTTGATTGTCTTCTACGTAAAAGAAATTCAATAGACATTCGATTTTTTACTTAACTACTTTCTACATGTACTCCTAGCGTACATACAACAACACATCAACCTGACACCTGTTGAATACAGACAGCCACAGTACAATATCAATCAATCTAAGAACGGTACAAAGGCTCCTTCCCGTATGAACACTTTCCCGTTTCATAACCCTCATTTATAAAAAAATATTACACAGAAGTTGCGTTTCGTTCGTAACCTTTTAATAATTCATACGAAGTCTAAACAGAGTAGGTTTATGCATGGCCGTGTGTATCAAAATATCTTGGTCTACTGAATTTTATTTAGTGTCAAATTTAACTTGTAGGCACTTTGAAAGGAGGTAACCTTCTGTATATTACGTGCTAGGTCTCAATTTCGACGTTTTGGATAGACGCCTTTTGTGCTCGGTTTGAATAGCAGAATGCACGCCGCATATTGTGTTAATGCGGACTGCTTTTGACATGTCCGGGAGGCTGTAGTGCAGGTCCATGCAAGGCTTGCACCCGATTTGTGACCTAAAACATACCTACACCTACCTCTGTGTGTATTGCTAGTTCATTGCGATATCCGGACTGACTGAAAATCCTAGAGTTTTGCGAGACACAGACTAATAATTATAGAGATTTCGCAAAACCACGTCACATCAAGATTCAAAATTTCAATACTTTAATGTTGTTCATTTTTTCAGAGTTTTAAAATGAAAATGTTAATACAATTTCATAACAGACATCTGGTTCAGAGTTGTCGAACCAATACTACGAACAATTAATTATTCTGTATATTTCCCTAACAAGTTGCATCAAAACTAAAAAAATATATAGCACATCTCACTTAACTTGTTAGGGTCAGTTCACACCTAGCTGCGAAACGTGACGCTATAAACATAATATCGCTGTTAATGTCGTAAACAAAATGGATTGTTTGCAAGTTTGTATGCACCTAATAACTCGAAGCTACTCATCTTACATTTAAAAATAACCTATACATTTATCTACAAGTTAGTTAGACTAGTTTCGAAGGTTATCTAAATAATTATTGAGAACGTACGCGCGCTTTCAGGATGACCGATCACAGGCTAAATATTGTTTGAAAAGTACGGTGAAGTCCGGGAAAAACATAATATACAAATAGCTGATCACACTAACGGTAGAAATAGAGTTCATAACAACATATATGTATTAAGGCGCAAGCAGGTAAATTCGAGGTAATATTTGAGAGTTTATATCACTGCTTTATACCTATTCTTATATAGACCAGTCATTAAATACATTTGGAAATGCAAATGAACCGAGAAAGCTAAATTTTGGATATTATGTGGGGGGGGGGGGGGCTAGAAAAGCTTAACTTCAATATTGTGACCAAAATGACCTTGTGCATTTTCCGCCATCTTGAAAAAAAATTTAAATTCCGTTTTTTCATCATAACTCGGTTCACCTTTGAGATACTTTTTAAAGCCTACTTTTTTGTTGCTTTTCTCACGATCTATAATAATTAAGGTCCTTTACACTTTTCACGTATCGTTCTCGAGATATCGATCGAAAAAGCCATAAATTTGGGGAGTGAAATTTGTATTTTGCTATTTACTCTTTTTTCGTTGAAGATATCGAAAAAATGTCTGAAATAAAACATAGCGCACGTTTAGACCTACAATTTAGTTTTTTTTATTTTTCATATTAAACAAAAATTACGACCTCTAGCCCGCCGCAAATTTGGCCGCAGCGCGCCCGACGCTTCAATGTGAGTCAAGAACGTCGGTAAGACTGTGCCCAGTTTTGACGTAGCCGCTCGCACGGTTGTATCCACACGTCGAAATGGATGGAAGGTTGTTCAGTGAATTATTGCAATAAAAAATCAATTAATAGACGAGCAAAATTATAAATCGAACACATGAGATTTATTGATTAAATATTTTTTGTGTAGTAAAATGTAATAACGAAAGGTCTTTTTTTTAAGATTTTTTGTCGTTTCGATGGTCCTGGCTGAAGACGTTCTTCCTCGGTAGACTCTTCGAGTCGTGAAGACTCTTGAATCGCAGAAAATGATGCAGTGACGATCGAAAAATCATAATCATCATCATCGTGATCGTCGTTGAATAGAATGTCCTGGCGACGTTGTTGCATGTTTTTCCACTACAATGCAGGCAAAAAACGGAGCAACTAATTCATCTTTCTCGGTTCATTTGCATTTCTAACTCGATTTTTCCGACGTAATGACTGGATTTCATAACATTTTTCACCATTCGTCCTTATTTTCTGCAAACAGTTGCCTGGCAACGAAACCAGTCATTTGTAAATATTATCTTTGTCGTGTCCTTTCCAAAAAAGGCATATTAAATCATTTCAAAGCTTACAATAATGTTTTCAAAACAAACGAAATTTAATTCACCGAAATTAAATATGTTGTACCTTTCATCCATACAATAAAAAAGTAAACAAAACAAATTCAATGTACATAACAAATGTATATAAGTTTATGTGTCAGAAAGCAAAACAATTGTAGTACATTGCAGCTGTAAAACATTTTATTCATAACAAGGTTCAATCCACAAACAATCAAAAAGTTCCTAGGAAACACGCAACAAAACTCATTATAATTTGACCTCTATAAAATACGCTATATTTTATCGTCATATTTCATAAACCTTAAAATAAACATTAATTTATTAGATACTTTTAATTTGACGTTTTTATTGATAACAGCTGTCACTGTTTGTGGGTTTCTTTAAAGACGGTCATCGGACTTTGCCATTAGCGTTGTTGTTAAACACACGTGTTCGCGAGGTTATTAAGAGAAAGTCAGTGGATTTTGTTTTTTTAACTCAGTGTCATGAGTAGTAAGCCGCCGGAACCCCCGGATCCTCCGGATGATGGCAGGTCCATGGATGTCTCCCCTTCCCTGTTTTCCCAACAAGCTCCTCCTGAGAGTCGTAAACGTCCGGCTACTAGTGACCTGTCAAATGTCCCCAAAAAGGCAGTAGTTGAACCATCAACTTCGATACAGCATACTTACACTAACCCAGACTTCGTTGAAAACCCTCTATTACGGTACGAAAATTCAGACCAAGGTCCATTCTTGGTACACGTTACCCGTACAGAATCAGACAGGTCTGCAGGGACAACAATCCCTCACCTTAAGTTTGCTCATTTCTTGTGTATAAACAAGGTTCAGGGGATAAAACCTGGCGGCGTTAAATTAGTAGGTCGCAGTAGGGTATCGGTTGAATTCTCCAAGTATGAGTAGGCAAATAACTTCTTGCAGAATCCAATTCTAAAAGACAACAAGTACTCCCCCATTATACCCCAATATCACATCACCAGGACGGGTGTGATCAAAGGCATCCCTACTGAATGGTCAATCGAGGAATTAGTAACAGGCATGTCTTTTGCCTCAACTTGCGGAGCAGTTATCAAAGCTCGTAGGCTAAACCGCAAAACTTTTAATGACGGCGCACCTGTATGGGTACCTACCCAAACAGTTGTTTTAACATTTAAAGGTCAGGTTCTCCCTTCAAAGGTTTTCTGTTACCATGCTGTCTTGGATGTTAACACTTATCAATTACCTATACTATACAGTGCCTACAGTGCTGTCATATAAAATCACAGTGCCGATCAAAACCCATCTGTTTTAAATGGAGTAAATCCCATACTGGTGACACATGTGAAGTAGAGGAAGAGATTGCGACCTGTGTTCTATGCACTGGCAGACATTTTGCTACAAACCGCAAATGCCCTGAGCATTCAAGGCAAAAATCAATTAAAATCGCCATGTCTGCTGATAGCATATCTTATACGGAGGCCGCACAGATATTTCCTTCTGTTCGGAAACCATACAGTGAGGTCGTTAAATCTGTGTTTTCCCCTGCCAATCCTTCTCAACCAGCCCCATGTTCCTGCTCTCACAACAATGCATCCCTTACCTCTTACAAAAAAACTGTCACTGTACTCCGTCAACCTCATAAGCCTTTAGGGAAAGCATATGATATGATTTCCCATAATAATATCATAAGCTCCCCTTCCTTACCCTCCACCAATGGAACAGCCCTTAATCCCAACACTACTCCCAATGACAATCTGATTGAATTACTGATGACTTCCTTGATAAGCATGATATCAAGGTTTAGTAACTCCCTACCGAACACTACCGTAGCTAAGCTACAGCAACTTATGACAGCTGTTAATGATAATAATCTTCTACGGTCTCCTTCAGTGGAACTGTAAAAGCATTAGACATAAAAGACATGAAATTTGCTACCTTATCAACCACTATAAGCCTGTTGTTTTTACTGTATCGGAGACGTGGCAGGTCCCTGGCTCCCGCTTTAGGGTTCCTGGATACTCCTGTCCCCGTGATGACAGAGATGACGGTTATGGTGGTTGTGCCCTTCTAGTGAAAAAATCTATGATTTGTGAAAAAAACTATGATTTTTCACAAATTCCCTTCCCCCCTCGCAACGTTGGTTTAAACATCATAGCTGTGAAGGTAATGGACATATCCTTTGTTTCCATTTATATTCCCCATCCTAACCCCTCCATTATCTCTGAACTACAATCCCTCCTATCTTCTCTCCCTGCTCCAATTATCGTCCTTGGTGATTTTAACTGTCACCACACCATGTGGGGTTCACATTTTTGTGACTCCGTATCCTCTCCGCTCCTCGACCTTCTTGATGACTGTGACCTTTGTGTTTTGAATGACGGATCTCCAACGAGACGTACCTCCCCCCTACAAAATCCCAGCGCAGTTGATCTTTCCCTCTACTCTCCTAGCCTTGCTTCACTTGCTTCCTGGAAAGTGTTACCCGATTCTTACGGCAGCGACCATTTACCCATCTTTATATCCATATCCCGCTCCTTGCCTGAAAACCCTAAAATTCCACCCCTATTGAAGTACAGAACCTCTGGTGCTGACTGGGACAAATATTCTTCAACCCTGGATGGTTGCTTTGCTCCCGACTATTGATGGTTCGATTTTTTTAGATTCATTTGCAAAATTTTACGACTGTATTATCACTGCGGCGGAAATCTCAATTCCCGTTAAAAATACAGTGATGAGTAAACTACCCTCCCCTCCCTGGTGGGATGCCGATTGTTCTGTTGCTGTCCGAGAGAGAAAGAATGCCGAAAAGCTATTTTGTTCAAATGTGACTATGGAGAACTATTTAAACCATCAGAAGACTGCAGCGAAGGTAAAAAGACTACTGTCCAAAAAAAAATGGGCTGGAAGTCTTTTTGCGAAAGTTTGTCCCCTCAATCCCCAGCCTCCCTTGTTTGGAAGAAAATTAAATTATTTCGGAACTCCCAATCAAATAATTCTAATAACAACTGCAATAATTAAAATTTATGGATGAATGACTTTTTTGATAATCTAGCCCCCCCTTTTGTCCCCCCAGAGCAGTAAATTTCCCCCTACCCTGACAGAATTAGTTTAACTGACAGACTGAATGAGGAATTCTCTTTTGCTGAATTAGCAGGTGCTCTTGAAAATCTCAAAGACTTTTCTCCTGGTGCGGATGGAATTCCGTACTCATTCATAGTGAAGTCTTCTCCCACCACCAAAAAGTACCTATTAAGAATTTTTAATGAGGTGTTTGTCTCAGGAAGGATACCGGATCCTTGGAAACATCAGGTGGTGATCCCTATTTTAAAGCCAGGCAGAAATCCTAATTCAGCTTCTTCCTATCGTCCCATAGCCCTTTCTTCAGTACTTACAAAAATATTGGAGCACTTAATAAAAAATCGGCTTGAATGGCTACTTGAAAACCGACGAATTATTGCTGGGAGTCAGTTTGGTTTCCGAAAGGGCATGAGTACTATGGACAGTCTCGGCATATTTACTTCCGAAATCCGCGTAGCCCTCTCCCAAAAAGAAAACATTACTGGCGTATTTCTTGACGTAGCATCCGCATATGACAACGTCATTCTTGATGTACTCAGGCATAAGATGCTCAATCTGAATATTCCCACAAGAATAGTTAACATCATATGCAACCTCTTTATTGGGAGGTCTATTTCTGTCCGTAGTTCCTTCCTCCCTCCTAGACTTGCCTGGAAAGGATTACCTCAAGGCTCTGTCCTAAGCCCTATCCTTTATAACCTTTACACTTAGGATCTAGATCAATCTGTTATTCCTTTCTGTAATATCCTGCATTATGCCGACGATATTGTCCTGTATGCCTCATCTAAATCTCTTGGAGATACTACATCCCGCCTTAACCAGGCTTTATATCATCTCAATGTCTGGTTGCTCGATCATGGGTTGTCTGTGTCGGCGTCTAAAAGCTGTGCTGTAATATTCTCTAGGAAAAGATCGATTCCTCGGATTGATCTCTATATCGAAGATGAAATTATTAGTTTGAAAGATAATGTAAAATTCTTAGGCCTTATACTTGATTCTAAACTTTCTGGCACTGACCATCTAAATTATATTTAAAAAAAAAGGCGAAAAAAAAAAAAATATCTTGCGTGCTCTTTCTGGAGTCTGGTGGGGATCTCATCCCTATAGTCAAAAACTTCTGTACAACTCCATTATCCGAAGTCACTTTGATTATGGTAGTTTTCTGTTGGAACCCTGCAGCAAGACGGCTTTATACAAACTAGATCGAATTCAGTCTAAATGCCTCCGCATTATTACAGGAGCCATGAAATCATCCCCTATTAATGCTCTTCAGGTGGAGTGTGTTGACCCCCCTTTATCACTGCGTAGACAATATTTAGCCGACCGTTTTTTTATAATATTGCTCAGTACCCGAATCATAAACTGTTGAATGCTCTAGAGCAAATCTCGCAGATACAACCGACCTCGGACTACTGGTCTCATAAAGATATCCCTTGTCTTGTTAAGAGTTACAATGAATTTGATGATCTTTATAAATTCCCTAAAAACCCGATCTTTGAAATTAATTTTGACTCTTTGATATTCCTCCCAAAAATAATTATTAATTTTGGTATTTATAAAGATCAACCTGAAGCTAACGCTTGCTTCAATGAAATTTTTAATAGAGACTGGGTTGGATGGCTACCTATTTTCACTGATGCATCCAAGGTAACCCAAGAGAGTAACGTTGGTTCGGCTATCTGGATACCTAGATTCCAAATTCTTTTAAATTATAAATGCCCCCCCCTTTCTTCGGTTTTTAGCGGTGAAGCTATAGCTCTTTTGGAAGCCGTTTCTTTTGTAGAATCTCATAAAATTAGTAAAGCCATCATATTTTCGGATGCTAGAAGTTGTTTGCAGGACTTAATAAAATATCCGTTTAGATGCCGGGACAGCTTTTTTTAAAAATTAGACAACTATTACACAGGTGCTATTCCATGGATCTCGAAGTAGTTTTGGCCTGGATTCCTGGTCACTGTGGCTTCTCAGGCAATGAGGTTGCTGATATGTTTGCTAAACAAGCCGTCACATCTGGCACAGGTGATCATTTTAAATATATAGCTAGAGATCTTCGCGCACTGGCCAAACCTAAGCTGGATAAGTCCTGGAACAGATTGTGGCAGAGATCTAAATCTGTAAAAGGTAAACATTATGGAGGCTTGCAACCACAGATTCTTCAAAACCCTGGTTTTTTTTAATTTCCCACTGGTGAGCCTTATCACCAACTATCTCAACAATTATCCGCTTAAGATTAGGTCACGTTTGCACTCCGGTATTTCTGGCAAAAATAAGGGTGAGGGATCATTCCCTCTGTGAATGCGGTTTAGAAGAAGGTACTATTGACCACATTTTTTTCAACTGTTCCAATTTAAGGGTCTCACTTGTCTCCCTAAAAATATCCCCCGTCCCATTAATGCTAACTATCTGTTGTCGCAGTCTCACTCCAAACTTGTAAAGTCCCTTATTAAGTTTATTAAATCCAATAGTATAAGGTTGTGATGTCCTTGTGTTGTTTATGTGTTCCTATATATTGTTACAGATCTAGCAACTGATCAATAGTATGAGTAGGTACCGATCATTTGCTTCTGTCAAAACCGTTTGTTCTCATCACGTGACATTGGCAAAGTGGTCGTCATATATGGCCGATGCCATAAATCAAATTCAAATCAATCTTTGAAATTACTTGTTCAGTTCAAAACAAATCTCTTACCAACATTTAGAATGGGCTCAAGGTGGACGTAAGCTACATTTTTAATAAAAAATTTACATTTTCAATCCAAATGGTTATGTTTTATGTACGAAAAATATAAATAATAATAATAAACACACAGTCACAGGAACTAAGCAAAGATATGGTATAAACTACATAGATAAGATTACAACATCCAAGACCGGTAAGCGAAAATGGGTCTTGCAAATAACACAAAGTTCCGGCCCAGCGCGGGATTCAAACCCAGAACCTCCAGCGTAGCAGTCGGCTGTTTACACAACTGCGCCACAGAGATCGAATAGGTAGGTCTTAGTAGGTAGTCTGGTTTAATATTTTAAAAAAATCTACTGTTTCATTTCATAATCATAATTGAGTTATCATGAACTTTGCTATACAAATCAACTAAATAATAAAATCAAAAAACAACTTATTTTTTGTTTTGGCTATTACCAAGTACGGTCGGGTACAGACACATGTTCACAGAAACTTCCAAAGAGTCGTTATGAAACCGGCGCTCCGATATTGCAACAACTGTTATTATTGTCTCAAACAAACAAACTACGTGATTTATTATAATATCCGACTACACTGAGTTGAATTTGTCTCAACTAACCGAATAACTTTTAAATAGACGACCTCGGTGGCGCAGTGGTGTAAACATCCGACTGCTACGCTAGAGGTTCCGGGTTCGAATCCCGGCCGGGGCGACACTTTGTGTTATTTGCAAGACGCATTGTTTCGCTTACCGGTCTTGGATGTTGTATTCTTATTTATTAAGTATTTACCATATCGTTGCTTAGCACCTGCGATACAAGTTCTTACGATACTTAGTGTAGGGCTTAGTCAATGTGTGTGTCGCCCTAAAAGCAAAAGCGATCTATTTGACTGACAGAAGTTTTAGGCTGGAATCACATTGTCAGAATTGAAAATAATTTTTTGTATGGAAAATTGCTTTTTAGTATGAACACTTATAGGTATTGCATTCATCCGCTGTTTAGGCACCTTCATAATAAAAAGTGATTTTCCTTATATAAAATGCTATTTGATGCTGACAAGTTGTTCTAAGCCGGTCAGTTCAAGAAAAAAAATACTGAATTTAGATGTCAGACTTCTAAATGACACCCCAACTCTCTACCAAAGTAACTCCTGTAAACATCATCAACTATAGCGTCCTTTGTGACCTATAATTCAGTTTTACAGTGAAGAACAGGCTGTGCCCGGACATACTACGTTGTTAGTAAAGCTCAGGGTCGTCTAGTTTATTAATAAATAATTCCTTAATTTAAAAATGTCATAAGCCCGTGCAGTAAGTATCAGTTACATAATCAGTCGAAAAATAGGCAATAGTATAAGAAATAATAAGGTTTAAGTTTAAATGGAATAAACTATGTAAACGAGAGAGTCAAAATGAAAACACAGTAAATAAAAAAACACGACGACAAAGTAACGTAGGAAAAATGTTAGGATTAAATTAGTTCAAGTTTTAATAAAGGAGGGTTGTATAAAATTGTTGTTAAATAAAAAAAATCCCAAAACCATACGTAGTAAAATCGGCACCGGCGGACGTCGTAAAAAATCGGGGGAAAGTTAACGAAACTTGATATTTTTTAGTAAATATCTTTTAACACTGAGATTTAATTTTGGTATAAACTACAAAGTTTTCCTTTTATAATATAAAATTTTGTGTTCGTATTATTTTCGCATAGATTTATAAAATATTGGTTAACAATACTAATCAAAAAGTTATTTATAATTTCTTCTTTAATAGTTTTTAATAGGAATTAATTACACGTTTAATTGCCAGATCTTAGACTTTTTTCGAATAAAAGAAGCTTTCAAATAAAGGTTCATAATTATGTGTAACATATTTCATGAGTGAAATAACCACCCCTTTTGCTGATTAGCCGAACAAACTGACACAAGTAAAATCTAGTGTATAAAAATGTTTAATATCTTAAACTATGTCTCATAATTTGTCATAAAGAGTTGACATTCAAAATGTGGTAAGGCGAACCCACATCGAATCAATACAATTTATCTTATAAATGGTAAAGCAGTCCTACCCTAGGGTCACAGGGTCCATGGCCCGGGGCGGAAGACTAAAAGAGGCGGCAATTTGCAGGTTTTTTAAACAATTTATATGTTTTAATAAGTCACTATATGGGGCGGCATTACTAAATAGCTTGGGTGCCCAAACTTTTAACACGCTTTTGAGTAAGAGTATGAAATAAACTGTACAGGTAAGATGTAAAAAATAAAACCTTATAAAATCACAGTAGAAGTGTACTCTTATTATAAATTTAAAGTGATTTTTCCTTCAAGCGGCCTGTTTTAAGGAGAAAATATTATAAGTCCCCCGTTAGCTCTCAGTAAATGATGTCAAATGACCACAATTTTTCTTCTGTTTGTATAAACTTTGCTATAAACGCTCCGGAGATGGTACAAAAAGTCAGGGAACTTCTTTTAAAGCCAGAGCTGTATTAATAAAATAACATTTTCAATGAAATGATTATTCGAAAAACTAATAAAGCTTTTTCGAATATTCGTCATTCCAGATGTTTGTCGGACTCATTTGAAAGTGAAACAACTGAGTCTGAGCCACTTTTAACCTTATGTATATCAAATTATACATGTATATGAATATAAAATGGGAAGGCGTTTTCTTGGGAAAGTCATTGGGATTGACCATCCAATCTTATAATCTTTGTATCAATTAGAGTGTCAAATTAAAAATACTGTTTATTTTTCTAAATACATAAACATCTGTTAATACATTTTATTATTGTTTTTAAGACCAACAGCTTCGGCTCTCTGTTATCTTTGAGTTAGTAAACATTTACTTTGTAAAGTTAATTTTGATAAGTTATTGTTATTAAAAACTCTTTCTCAACTAACTTGAACCAAAGAAAACAAAGACAACCATATTTGTCTACGGAATGAAGAGTGCTTGTGAAAACAGATCGAGTACCCCATTTGCCAAGATTACCCCTTTTTCACCACATCAGGTGGTAAATTCCCGTCAAAGGAGGTACGTATCGTATTTTTGTGACTTAATTGGCTATGCTACAGTGAACATTTCAATTATTTTTGTTCAAAAGTCCAAAAAAGGGAAATAGAAGTCTTGTTTCATTTTGTAAAAAACACAGTTTCGTGGAAGGTTAGTGAATGATAGTATTAATCTTGAGATGAATGACTATTCGGTCATTAGAGACAATTAATGCCGCAAAAAACCTGTCTCAAATCTAAAACTTAGTAAATTATATAATTGCGAAAAGGTATTTTGAGGTAGGTATTTAGTAAATCTATCAAAGAATACCAACAGTGTGTAACAGTAAAATTGGCTTATCATTCGTACGAGCGCATTCCTAGAGTTTTTATTAATAAAAGTAGGTAGGTTACTCATTAAACCTGTTTAAGGTGACAGCAAAAAAAAAAATAGGTTATATACATATTAATAATGCTATTCGCGATGCTTCAAAAACAAATATTCATCTATGGTTTTATCTATTCAAAATAATATCGTTCGTTAGTTAACCAGAACATCTCTTTGTTGAGTTAGAGGTACGAATGTATGTATGTAATGTACGTATGTATGTAGATGTGAATAAAAATAAGATTTATTATTTTTCGTTTTGTTGCAAATATTTGAAAAAGCAAACAAGCAATGGATTTTAATATCAATGCTGTTAATAATTATGTTTCTATTCCAACTTTTGAAATGTAAATTAAAAATTAAGTTCAATAACTACACGTAAAGTAAGGTTAAGTTTAACAAGTTGTTTTCTTTTACAAATTCAATAATAATAATTATTGAAGAACTTTTCAATGGATAATGGCAAACAAAAACTGGAGACAGAATGGAAAACTCAGGTCTGGTAATCTTTGCATACATTTTAATCTACGAATAATATGTGCGTAGATTTTAATAGACTTTTTTTTTTAAACAGAACGACGCGATATCGAATGTACAACTAGCCTGGGTTCGAATTGACTCAATTAGGTAAATAATAACACGGGTCATTGTGTAGTATTGTATAAAGATTTCACCCTTCTTTTTAAAGACTTGGCTGCAATAAGACGCTGCAATTGCAAGATGTAAGTACACCTTAAACCGGCTTTGAGACACACTCACCACATTATGTTTCTGTTCACCAAGAATCAACGAATCATGTAGCTGTGCAATGAAGCACAGGCTACCCGGGACCAACAACGAATTTGATAGACGAAATACTCGTAGAATGCGATAATGCTAAGACGATTAGTTCCCTTTTCTTATATTTTCAAAAACCAGACCTTTCCCCCCAAAACACGACGGTGAATTGAAACCGGAAATTGCCGAATAACTTTAACTTTAACGGTAATTTACGGTTTTGATTGGCTTTCGAAGTGAAAAGAACATGAATTCCTTTTTTTTTCCCTTCGAATGTCAATATCTAAGTTACTAGAGTATTTTGCGAGTGTCAAGTAAAATTATTTCAAGTTTTGATGAGTAATTAAGTGAGAGATGGAATGATGAATCCTTCTACAGTAACATGCTAGTACGGTTACTATAGACTCTGATAAGTTACTTGGGAGATGACGAAAATAGCAATCAAAACTGACACTTCCCGTTCCCGCTAAACAACACCTATATATAAAATTGGATGAAATTCAACATCAGTTGAAAGACAGACAATGCAACGCGAGAATAATGGATGGCATAAGGCTTCCGTCCTCGACCGACATTGTGTGACCGAATTTTTGTTGATGAAAAAAGGAACGAACTTATTGTAATAGTTAAACGCCCTAGTCCTACAAAGTCTGACAAAACCGGTGAACAAGACTAGTAGGAAAAATCGGCCCGGTTTCGGTCCTACAAAAAGTCGGTCGTAAGCAAAACGGAAATTAATAGCTTGATACGTGACCATGTGTACCTTGAATAGAGAATATTCATGACATTTTAAATTATATATTTTAATTCGATAGCACATATATCCACAAAACTGTTAGATTTATTTAAATATCTGACTTATCAACTAAGTTATAAAGCTTCAAAGTCGTTTGTTAGATAGAGAGATCCGATGTGTACTATGACGTCAAAGTACACAGGCGCCATCCAACTTCAATAGAAAAGGTTTTTCTGATGAGCGAGATAGATATATTTACTTTTAATGGTTATACCTCCCTAGTTTATCATTCAATTCTAATTCTGTTTACACTTTAAAGATACTATTTACACTTTATGATAAATTGATTGAATAATCAAATTTCAAATTTCATGCATATTCCCTATTAACCCTCTTTATGGATGGGGCTTTCCATCTTGACGGGAAGACATCGGTCGGAATTCTTAGCAATTGTCAGCGTGTTAAAAGTTAAGTTGGTTCATTAAGCGAAGAAAATCTGGCAAATCCCAAAAGTTTTTGTAACCTTTTTCATTTCATCAATCTCAGGCGATTTTTTTTTCTGAAACGATGTTTCCTATTCTTCCAGTTGTTAATTTAAACTTGGGGTTTGTTCTATTTTTGTACGTAACTTTGACAGAAATGACATTTTTTTCCTCATCTAACTTTATTTGGATAGAAATAGGTGGATATAATTTTCTTTACAAACTTCATAATTTAAAAGAATGAATGTTCTTGGGATGAATATTCGATAACAAATATTTTCGAAAGCCTAATTTTTTTAAAGTTAAATAATATTAAACTATGCAAATAGAAAATATCAAAGACACAACAGAAATTCTCATTTTTATCTCACAAATATCTATCGGAGCCGAGATTCGAACCTAGGACTTTACAAGTAACAGCAGTAAAGATTGCTCAAAAATGGGAGCCAACTAATTATTTTTTTAAATAAGAAGACTTAATTTAATAAGCCACTAATAGTGTTTTAAATCAACATTCACCTGAAACATTTATAAAAACAGAATTGTCCAAAATTTCATACCAAGACGATTCAGACCAACACTTAAGATAAAATACAACTCAAAAGTAACAACTGAAACATTTTTAAACTTTCATTGTTATACTTATTTGAGATACCAAGTTCGATTCAAAGGAAAGCTAAGCTTAAAACAATGAGGTAAGGTTTGATTTCGATAAAACAAAGTAACCGACGGTGTGCTAAAAGTTTCCACTGCGTAGATAGAAAACACTCGGGAGCTATATAGATTGAATATACCTTGTTTATAACCGCTGAGAAAGTTTAGGCTGTGTGCATAGTACGAATCTGTTTTTTTATTTCCTTTGAATTTTAAATTCACTTTCAAATTTGTTATCTATATCTATATTATATAAATAAAATGTGACACCGAAATTTATGTAAGAGCAAAACTTCGGAACGACTGCACCGATTAAGTTAATTTTTGTTTAAAATGTTACTGTAAGTTCAGAAAAAAGTTTTTTAAAATATATTTACAAATGTCACATAGATACTCTTATCTATGTGCTTTTATACTACTGTAGGAGAGTTTGATCGACGCCGGGTTCAGCAGTTTTTTTAAAACTTAATTGCTACCGTACGAAACATGTCGTCCGTTACATATAATTATCAAAGCTTCATTCAAACCACAGTAGAAATGTCATTTGCAGCCATAGCATCAATCGGTCAGTCTTCGGACTCTCAATAATTGCTTAATACGCTATAAAGTTAAGGTATAAGCAAGGCTATATTAAAGTTTATCTGAAAGATTCCAAAACAAAATATTACGAATGATAACAAAATCTCCTTGGTTTGTATCCAATTAATAATAACGTAAGAACGTCTACAGTTAGATAAGATATTAAACGGCACATTTAAACCTTTTTTTACATGAGGAAGTCCTCATAGATCTCTTTCAGCCCAGGGGGACCAAAGGAGTATGTGGGACTCACGTATAAGACGTGCCTACCCACTAAAACTACACGTTCCGCCTGCGCCGTTTACTGTGAGGACGTTACCGGGCTGGAGAGAAGCACAAGGAACCTTCATACGTACCGGCAACGGGCACACTTAAACCTATCCTGGTCTGGTCATTCATGATATAATAATTTGACGACCTCTGTTGCGCTGTGGTATAAACAGCCGACAGATATGCTAGGTTCCGGGTTCGAATCGCAGCAGGGGCGGAACTTTGTTTTGTTTGCAAGACGCATTGTTTCACTTACCGTTCTTGGATGTTGTATTCTTATTTATTTAGTGTATACCATATCGTTACTTAGCACCTGCGTTACAAGTTCTTACGATACTTAGTGCAGAGCTGAGTCAATGTGTGTGTCGTGATGTGGTTATTTATTAATTTTTAGGTTCCGGGTTCGAATAGCAGCGGGGGCCGAACTTTGTGTTATTTGTAAGACGAATTGTTTCGATTACTGGTCTTGGATGTAGTATTCTCTTCTAAATATGTAGTTTATACCATATCGTTGCTTAACACCTGTGACACAAGATTCTTTAATCGTACTTTAGGGCTGACACAATGTGTGTGTCGCGATGAGGTTATTGTTATAATTAATTAACAACAAGAAATTCGGGTAAAGCAAAAATATCTCAAAATCAGAAATAAATTAAATTATAATTGCTAGAAATAATTTAAAAGTACAAGTCACGGGTTTTTGTTAGGACTAGATTAAAATTTATTTTATGAAAAACCTTATCAATATTGTTAATTTTTTACAAAAATTATAATACGTAATGTTTTAGTTTTTGTGTTGTTTGGAAAAAAAGTAAAATACGTAAATGATAGTGATTAAAAAAGCTGCGTTTGTTGTGAATGAAGCCTTACACAACGTATGTTATAAATTCTCAGTATAAAAGTGTTCTTTTTGTATTCAAACGCTTCACGTTGCCAGTTCCAAATGCATTCAGAATGCTCGAAATGTTCCTTTGAAGTTACATCCCAAGTGTTAGAAAGTCAAAAACTAAAGTGATTGAAGTATTTCACTATGACCAATAGTCATAGATTTCATTTCATAGATTAATGATTGAGTGTCGCGGTGCTCCAAAGACCAATCATTAATCTACTCGTATGTTTCCTTTATTAAGTTTTACTTTAATTTGATTTAGTTCAACTAGCTTTTTGGCCGATGCTGAAAAAAACTGAAATGAAACAGAATTTCGATTTTCATCTTTTAAACCAATAAAACGTAAGCATTAAAAAAATAACCTATTCAAATTGTTTTATTGAACTTTAAAAGTGCTTTCAAATCGTCAGATTTTTTTTACTACCACCAAAAGTTTTATAAGTTCACAAGCTTTAATCGAATTTATCCTAAACCTCTTTAATATAAAAACTTTGCACGTACTGTAAGTACCGTATTGAACGTCGTAAGTCACACCCGGATGAGTTTATCATCGTAAAAAGTTAGACAAAAATAAAATTTGTGTCCCGTAAGATCTGATTTTTATTCCTATACAAATCTTTTCGCCAACTTTTAAAGGCTGTAAAACAAATACTTTGATTTTTATTTAACCTAGGTATGTGGCGTTGTTCATATGTCTTACATATAGATTAATGATTCCAAGTCACAAATTATGAATCTATGATTTTAAAGACATTCAAATGAACGAAAATATCCACACCAAATGTCTACCTGGTTGCATTTTTTGTCAAGTATGTCAGAGATGTGACAGTAACGTTAGGTTTGTTTTTTTAGTTAGATACGCTTTTCTATTTTATTTCCTATATATATAAAGAAAACCACTACACTCATATAAGTAGCAGTTCCGTTGTTTTATTTAAATTTGAATTTGCCACGTTATTGTTAACATTAACAGAGGGCTCTGCTAACAAATGATGATGTGTAATAAATATGTCCGAGTGAAGAGGATTGATTTAGGTTATTTATTGTACTTAATTTGAGATAATTCTGAAACCTGGAATGACGGCTTTAAATGTTGTTTCTCGTTTTTTCACAGAAACACAATTACGTCTTTATTTCTTAATCCCTCAAGAAACTTAATACTTGGAATTATTATTAGTATATATATATATTTGAACATTTCACCGGAGACAGGCCTGTCATGGCAGACTATTAGCTACCACGGCTTGCAAAACCAGTGCAGGTGTCCGCGTTCCTCTACGTCAGATTGTTCAAGGTTATAATGACCATTTTGAAAAAATTGATATTTTTGCACTTACCGCATCAAGTTTCAGACGGGCACAAAAAGATTCCCTTAGTAAAAAGCAAAGTTTAAAATAAAAAAATTAAACTTTAATTAATCCCTTAATCTCTGTTATCAGATTTATGATATATATATTTTTGTGGTAACATTTGTAAATCTATATTTAGTCAACCTTTGTATTTAGGTATAATGTTTGTTACACCACATGTCTATGCAAACAGCAAAGATGTTTATATTTTGTAACCTGTGGATAATGCTGTTGGTAGTACATTTAGAATTTTGTTGTCACTGACTGTATTATTTTAACTGAGCTAATGTATTACTGTTTCTTATCCCTAATAAATAAAAAAGGTATTATTTATTGAGTTTAATTTGCTTTAATGTTTGTTTATTTCAAATGGAACTACCAATCTCTATCCTAAATTGATGCCATTTGTTCAAGTGAAGTTTTATATGGGATTATGTATCTAATAGATCGACAAGGTTGGTACGTCGTTGTTGTTTTTTTGTAGTTTTCTCAGAAATGTTTCTACTTAATATAACATTTATCCTGTTTTCTGTTGTTCATATACATACCATATACACATAACATACCATACCATATACCATATATACATGACATAGGTCCACCTTGAAATTTCTTTTCTAAAGCAAGGTAAATATATTTTATATTTTAAGATTACCTCCTTCATATAAACTTACCTCTTTAAAATATTATTACAGATACCAATTTTCTGGGAAAACTAAAATGGTAAATATTGACGTTAGAACGACGTTGCGACAGAGTTTATTTACTTAGTTCTAGTAAATACAGCTTTGCCGTATTTGTATTGGTTCTGCTAATTCGCTTCAAGCTTTTATATACAGTGAAATGGTTTAAAGTAGTCTATATTTTTCCGATAAATAAAAAAGTTTAAAGTTTGATATTATTTGTATACTTTATACTCTAGTTTGATTTTTTATTGGATGTTAACTTTTTTATTTAAATGATTTTGTATATAAAATATAATCTTATGATTTGATTGTGTAAAACCTGTTTTATTGAGAATTTTTCATACTGTTTTTTTTTCTTTTTAATATTCATCATAAATTATACAAACGTTGTAACAAGGGTTTTACGTTTGTTACCATCACTAAATATGTAGGTATTAAAATAAAATAAAACAGTTTAAAAAACCAGATGATTATTTCCTAAATTATGTATTTTACAACGACTAATTACTAATTATGTGTTATTCAAAATCCAGTCAAGTCTAATTACTAGACTAGGGACATAAACATAAACTCTGCGTAATCCCTCGAGAGGCGTTGGCAGAAGTGTTACACGCCTAATTTCGCATGTATATTGAGTTTCAGTGTGACAAGTGAATCTGTCGCCACAATGAGGAATAACCCTCGACTGTCGGGTCGGGTCGGTCGATTATCAGCGTAACAAACTGAGCTACCACGTCCTCATTTGACAAGGGACAAGTAGCAAAAAATCCAGAACAATCCCAATCACAAATCCCAGGGCAATTGGCAACCCTACATGTCAGATTAAATATTCAACCATTGCAAATCGCTTTGTTGTCATCGTAAGTAGTTTTTTAATTAACAAAAGATAATTGGACATTAGTCATACATAAAGTCTCCAGTTTCTTTCGTGAATCACCAATGTTGAGTATCTTGCAATATGTTTTCCTATAATTTTTTACTTAGTTTCGTTATTTGTGCTACAGGACAAAAGTATCCAGACTTTTTTGACTACGATACTTTGAAAGTGAGTGAAATGATAGAACTTATGTAATATTTTCTTAATACAAAAATCTAGTTGAGCAACTTGCAAAATAAATGGCGATTAAAATTGTTAAAGTTTTTTAGGAATGGAATTTGGGAGGGATTAATGATGCAAATTACAAGAGTTTAAAACATTTGAAGGTAAGCCAGTTTGGAATGTAATAAGACCTAGGTAATGATAACTTATTGGTACCCTCGACTTCCTTTTCCACTTAATAGCTAAATTCAACAAAATTCGTTTAATTGTTTCGGCGTTGAGATGTAACATTGCTAGATTCAATATTTCCATTGACATAAATACATAACA
The DNA here is from genome assembly GCA_949316135.1 of Choreutis nemorana. NCBI lineage: Eukaryota > Metazoa > Arthropoda > Insecta > Lepidoptera > Choreutidae > Choreutis > Choreutis nemorana. The sequence goes on along the minus strand of OX438620.1, from coordinate 3,951,311 downwards.
TAGTCGTAAAATCATTTAGATTTTTTGTTTTGGATTTAATTTATTGTTAGTGGTATCTATATTGTTTGTGATTTTCTTTTTTTTACTTAATATTTGTACGTCAAGACAATATTTGATAAAGCATGCATAGATCAACTTAATATATAAGACCTAAATTGTTCATGTTTCTGCCTCTAAATTATTTTTTATTATTAGTAACACGACGCAGACGGGAATTCTGGTTTTAGTTTTTTTTTGTAATGCTATTTATGTTTTTTTTCTGTTTAATTTTGAGTGCTTTTTTCAGAGACAACCCGTACTGAATCACAACGATATCTATTTTGTAAGTTTTTTTTTTCTATTCATAAAAGACATTTTCCTAAGTGAAGAAAAGTTACGTCCTATGTCTGTTTGTTACGAGTACCATAGATTGTGAAGATTTCTTTTCAACCAGCCAAAACCGGGTTTTTCTAGTAGTTAAAGAGCGATCTTTGGTTACTTATCATTTTCATATTTTTTTTGTCTTTTCAGACACAGTTAAAAGTAAGTTGTTTACTGTTGCTCACTCCTGATTGACAATATCTTCTCTACCTTAAGTACTACCTATAAAATCGCAAGCTACTGTAGTTGAATTGCATGCACATTGTAATATGCATGACTTTTTATTTATTTATTTATTATAATTAAATGCCACATATATACCTTTGTTGGATTTTCTCAAATATCTGACTTATTAACTAAGTTATAAAGCTTCAAAGTCGTTGGTCAGACAGAGAGATCCAATATGTACAATGACGTCAAAGTACACGAGCGCCATACAATTTCCATAAAATATTCTGATGAGCAAGATAGGTATATTTGCTTTTAATGGTTATGTCTCTCTGGTTTATCTTACAAATATAATTCTGTTTTCACTGTATACTATTTCCACATAAATTTATTTATTGAATAATCTAATTAAATTTCATGCATATGCCCCATTGAATAGTTTGTATACGAAATTTTCAGATTAGAATATTTTTACTCATTTTTTAAATTTAGATTTCAGAGACATATTCCCTATTGAGTATGAATCTTTGCAAAGCGGCCCAAATGGATAGTTGAGAAATTAGGATTCCCAGTATAAATCACTGTAGTAGTATATTTATTTGACGCTTAAAGACATAGCACACCTATCGACTCGCAAACGGATCAACACAGCATCAAATTTAACGTTTGTTATTCTTTGTGTGGAATTCCATTTTGCAACGCACCCTTACAGGTGGTAGATCTACTAGGAGATCGTCTTGGTTGGTGTCACCATCCTTTCTATGTCTATCGTTAAGCAGTTCGCTACGTATCGGTTCGAAGGATTGGGGATCCAGTGTAATTATCAGCACGAGAGATATAATGTGCTGTTGTTCTTAGCGTTCTAAGACTTCAAGGGCATCACCGTGTCAATTGCGATGGTCTCACTTTTAATCAGCTGTATCATTGGCTTAAAAACACTACACTTAACTAGGGGTACACTTAATGTTTTTAGCAATGAAAACATTTAAAATCTATCTTACTTTATACCTAGTCTAGTAGTAAAATATTTTGATCTATATAACTAAACGGAAACTATATAATGATATATATGTTTTCATTCATTTTATGTTAAATTAAAATAATTTCATAAAAGACAAATTACATCATACCAGCGACTCGCCCCGGCTTTACACGGATATAATGCATGTATTTAATACATATAAACCTTTCTCTTGAATAACTCTATCTATAAAAACCGCATCAAAATCTGTTGCGTAGTTTAAAAGATCTAAGCATACATAGGGACAGACAGCGGGAAGCGACTTTGTTTTACGCTATGTAATGATGTTTTTGTGAAAATTTGCACGCTTGATTGGGAAATCTATTAAAACTTTGAATTGTGTTTTATCATCTTTAAGCCTTTAATATTTACGCAATAAACATTATTTCTATTTATCTTTTCGTCTTGGCTTAACAGCGAGACAAAAGGCGAGACGTTGGCGATCCTTTTCAGAGTTGATAGGTGTGCTACGATATTAAAAATTTGTCTGAATTCTGAACTTTATATCTATAACAATAAGATTACTAACTAGATCTATTTTTAAAGGACCATCCGGACTTGAGAAGTATAAAGGTAATAAGATTTCAATACTTGAAGTTGTACTTTAGTTAAGAAATATTAAATTTTTGTTTATTCCTTGCGAATTTTATGAATATTGATTAAGCTTTTATTCATATCTAGTAGTTATAAAGTTTTGTTATTTAGTTGGATGTGTAGTTTAATATTGTCATTAAAAAAATTGTTATAAATAACATTTAATCATCTGTTTATCTGTATCCCCAGGAAAATCATCTTTCGAAGGTTGAAGAATTCAAAAAAATGAAAGTGGTATGTAAAATTCTAAACTGTTTTAGCTTTTAATATTGGTTCCTGATACATTAAATACTTGGCAGCTTGGCTTAACTTAATTGAATAGTAATTTAAGAAAAAAAAAACAAATAATGATAAGTTGTGTTAAATTTAAACAAACGTAATATATACGCAGTCAGGTCATAAGTATTGTCACACAGTAAAAACTTTTCTTTTAGAATGCTGGCCACAAAAAAGTTTATTGAATTCGTATTTCGAATTGTTCATGAAAATAAAGATGTATACTTTTTAGAATTTTACTCATTTTTTAATATGGAGTGGACGCTTAAAGAAGACCGTGTTGCAGTTATTGCGTTGCATCGTTGCGGTTACGCGCCAATTCAAATTTTTGACATACTGAAAAATTTGAATCTAACCAAAAGATTCGTTTATCGTATCATCAAACGATACGATGAAGACTCTAGTGAAGATGACAGGTCAAGAAGTGCTCGCCCTCGGTCTGTTAGGACTCCAGCAGTGATAAAAGCAGTGAGGGCGCGAATTCAAAGAAATCCCAAACGTAAGCAGAAACTGTTGGCCCTTCTGATGGGGTTAAGCAGAACCACGGTAAAAAGGGTGTTAAATGAAGACTTAGAGCTTCGGGCATATCGAAGAAAAACAAGACATCGTTTGAATGCTCGTCTAATGGACCTGAGACTGAAGAGATCTGAAGCGCTTTGTTGAAGCGGTACGCGGGAAAAAAATATCGGGAAATTCTTGTTTCGGATGAAAAAATTTGTACCGTAGAAGAGAGCTACAACAAACAAAATGATAAGGTGTACGCACACAGTAGTGAAGAAGCGAGCAACCGTATTCCGCGTGTCCAACGAGGTCATTTTCCATCCTCGCTCATGGTATGGTTGGGAGTTTCTTATTGGGGCTTAACAGAGGTACATTGTTGTGAGAAAGGTGTAAAAACGAATGTAGTTGTGTTTCAAAATACAGTCCTGACGAACCTTGTGGAACCTGTTTCTCATACCATGTTCAATAACAGGCACTGGGTATTCCAACAAGATTCGGCGCCAGCTCATAGAGCGAAGAGCACACAAGACTGGCTGGCGGCGCGTGAAATCGACTTCATCCGGCACGAAGACTGGCCCTCCTCCAGTCCAGATTTGAATCCGTTAGATTACAAGATATGGCAACACTTGGAGGAAAAGGCGTGCTCAAAGCCTTATCCCAATTTGAAGTCACTCAAGACATCCTTGATTAAGGCAGCAGCCGATATTGACATGGACCTCGTTCGTGCTGCGATAGACGACTGGCCGCGCAGATTGAAGGCCTGTATTCAAAATCACGGAGGTCATTTGGAATAAACTTTAGTGTCATAAGAATCTATGTTTTGTTAAGTTCATTTTGGTATATAAATGGTTACATAATGAATAAACTTGTTTCAATTATTTTATCTTAAACATGTGACAGAATTTATGACCTGACTAGGTATAATGTTAAGTTACAAACGTACTAGGAAATATCAATACCGTACTTTGGAAAACTCGTACATGCAAAAAATGTTCGTACCTGTAATAGGATTTTCAATATAAAACAGAAATTTGCAGTTCAAACATACTTCCTTGGTAATATGCAAAAATTAGTAATTTTAAAATTATTTTCATAATTCCAATTAATTAAATTATCTAGCCTTAATTTATCGTGTACCTACTTATATATATATAGTATCTAAAGTAATTCAATGTAACCGTTTAAAAACATTGTTTTAATACACATTAAGCATTGGTTACAAACCTCTATGGTTTTAGCAATGCCTAAATTAACTGTTGTTATTTTAATAACTTCATAATGTTAAATAAATTTTAAAAAATCGGACCTCGACTGACATATGATTAAAAAATGTTCATATACTTAATTTCAGAATCTGGGGTTTCTTGCCGATATCTTCCCCAACTTAAATTTTCCGAACCGGTGGTCGAGTAATTTTTAAGAATAAAAAATTTAATTAATTTGATGATACTATCATATATACGATTTTTTAAAATTTACGAAATAAAGTTATTTTGATTTTGAATAAAAAGTATGAAGTTTCTTAGATTAAGAAATATGTCATTTTTTTTTCTTCTCCTTGACATCGACATGCGCTTGAAGCAGATACTTACTCTTTCTGTAAACTGCTTTCATTCAGCATTATATCTTTATTAAAACGTCTTATTCTAATTTAAAGTTTATTAAGAAGATAAGTAATAAAAATTGAGGGATTTAATATAGTGAGGGCGTGATAGCTCAGTTTGTTACATGCCTTGGATAACCGAGCGACCCGACCAGTTGAGGGCTCGAGTCTCGGGTTGCCGTAAGTTGTAGCTGCCATGTTTCTCATTGTGCCCGGATAGTGGCGACAGATTCGCAACCTATCACACTAGGACTCAAAATAAACATGCGAAAAGCGGTGTGTAGCAAGCACCTCTGCCAACCCCTCTCGAGAGACTACGGTGTGAGTTTATGTTTATGAGGGATATAAATTATAAAAAATAGTGACTAAAAGTAACTAAAAACTGTCATAGGATATTTTATTAGTTTGTTCTTTGAATTTTAGCCTGAACATGAAATGCAGCAACGCCTTGTTAGGTGAATATTTAATTTATGTTTTGTTTATGTTTTTTAGCCTCCAAGTCTAAAGCCAGCACTAGATATCGATAATGATGATTACCATTTCAACGAACTACGTTATGCCGTAAGTTTAAATATATCGATAAATATTAAACTTGCTTTTATGCGCGTAGACAAGAATTATTTTTAATGAGGTCTAAATACCATTACATTTTATAGTTTTATAGATATCTTCTTTAATTTATTATTTATTTTCTTGATATATTTTTTTTTCAGAATGATATCCTGGAAAAAACTGGAAAGGTATTTATTATTTTAGTCAATTAATTTAAAATATCAATCACTAATGCAGTCCTCACTGTGTTGGTCGCCATTTACTTAAAATTTACATACAACATATGAAGGGACTTTACGATGTGATTCATTTATTTTGTGGCAAAGTTATTTGTATACCTACAGCTTCCATTTATTTTACTTAGCATAGTGATTCGGGTTTTTTTTATTTGATTGCAGTCAGAAGAATTTAACGACGTTGTGGATTATTTACAGGTATTTGTAATGTGGTTTTTTCTTATTAAAAGTTCCTATTTAAATGGCGACTGAGGACGTGGTAGCTCAGTTTGTTACGTGCCTTGGATAACCGACCGACCCGACCAGTTGAGGGTTCGAGTCTCGGGTTGCCGTAAGATATAGCTGCCGTGTTTTTCAATGTGCCCGGATAGTGGTGACAGATTCGCAACCTGTCACACTGGGACTCAACATAAACATACAAAATTCGGTGTTTAACACCTCTGCCAACCCCTCTCGAGGGATTACGGCGTGAGTTTATGTATGTGTGTTTATGTATGTTTTCAATGACTTTCTATTTAAATTATGAATAACTAAATTTGACCCAAACAAACTGGTCAAGCTAAATAAAACCGTTTAAAAAGACTAAATATTAATGACAATTAATAATAACCACCAACCATCGGTATGCGCCTTACCCAGTTGCCGACGTCGGTCTAAGATAGGTTTTGTACTAGATATGTATTTTGTATTTGTGTTACATTTCTCTAATATCTAAGAATATACATTTAATAAAGAGAATAACGGCTAGTCTTTGTCTAAGATGTTGTTTTACTTTGACTTTGTTTTGTTTAACTTTTCAGGCGCAAGGGGAAACGCTTTCAAATCCAGATGTAAGAAATTGATGAACTGAAATTACTTTTGCATTTAAACATATTTACAAATTTACATTCTTACTGTCAATATTTCATAGCTATTTTCTAATTTTCTATCTCAAATTTGTTAGATTAAGTTGTTAACCTAAAATTTTCTCTTAATAAAAATCATAGTTTCGTCATCATTTATGAGGAATTAAACATCTACGCACATCTCGCTTATTAATAAATCGTTAAATCTAAAAGTCTATAGTATAAATACTTAGTTCCTACAAAGTTTTGATCTAAAATGCATTCATTTTGTTTATGTACAAACGGCCATGGTATAAATTAACTTGTTGTGACTTTGCACCGATCTTAAGTTGTACAGCATAAGGATTGAAATTACACTTTTTAGGTCTGTACCTAAAAGGTAATTGTTTTATTAATAATAAACTCTATTTGTTTAAAGACAGAATACCAGTATGCAGTTTTGAACGTAAGTAACCTATTTTTCATAAATTATTTATTTCAAAAATCCGAGTGGAGATTGATTGATTGAATTGACCAATAAAAACTTTTTTTTAATAACGAGAACGTGCGACGTAAGTTGTATTGGTTTGTTCTGGCGTGTATATGCACATTGATTCAGTGTGCGTAACTCGAGTTTACTTAGTAAAGAGGTTACGCACACTAGAATGACATGCATGTTACACGTGAAACTACAACCATAGCTAAACCTTCTTGGTGAGATAGAATATCTTATACCGACATACATTATCAATCATATTACTATTAATTCGTTATTTCCTTACAGAGATGGTTAAAACTTGCCCTAAGAAAAAAAGTAAGTACCTACATATTACATTTTTAGTAATATTTTAGGGATTTTTGGTTAGAATACTGACAAAATACTTTTCTCTTTAGAATCTTAATGACGAATATGAGGATTTGGTAAGGTGTTTTGTTGTTTTGTTTAATTAAAAGTAACCGTGCTATGTTCATATATCTAGTAGATAATGGTTTGTGTACAATAACAATTAAGCGTTTCGCACACGCAGGGCCGGTGCGGGTCGGGTCGGGAGTACGGCGGGCCTAATTGACGTTGTTTTGGATAGCTTTATATGAATACAAACAAAAAGACAGCGGGTGCGGGTCGGGCGTCCGCATAGTGAAGCGACCGTCCGACCCGCACCCGACCTGCACCCGACGTACTTACACCCGTCGTGTGTGTGTGTTGCGCTTCAGCTTTAAATGTTATTAAGGGTGGCCATACCAAATTATTTAATTAAATCTTTGTTTTTCTTTGAGATAAGTTTTAACTTTATAATAAAAATTTACATATATTTTTACAGTTATCTATTAGACATTCTTGACAAATTAAATGAACTTTTGTTTCAGCAAGCCGCTTTAAAAGAAGAACAAGAAAAAGCAATAAAGCCATCTCCCGGGGTAAGACATTTGAATATGTACAATTTAATAATAAACAAATAAGTATTGTAAATTTGTTTGTAATCTTTTGAGATTTTTCATCCATCAAATATTTATTCTCCAATATTTATGACGGTCCAATACGTAAAATGGGACCACTATTGAATTAAAGAGATCTAAATACATATACTCGAGTTAAGATGAAGATTAGGTACAACAAATGTCTAATCGAAGGTACATATTAAATATTGTTTTTTAGTTGGAGATGTATTGGGGTGGAGTACAGACTAAATCACCTGCTAGAGAGGTATTTAAGTTACAAATTTTTTCTATACCATCGTCGTATCATATAGTTAAAATGTGTTAATTTATGCTCCCTTTTATGTAATATTACATCACAGAAATTTTAAATACATTTCTTTTACCCTTTACAGAGAATAGTTTTGTTTACTTTTCTAGGTTCCGTACCCAAAGGGCATGAAACGGGATCCTATTACTATGCCTTCGCTGACCGTCCGTCTGTCTGACTATCTTTCAGCTGGCTGTATCTCATGAACCATAATACTCATTAAGTTTTCAAAGAATGTCTATAAAACTAAAAACATAAAGAAAGTATAAGTTAAAGGGGTGTTCTTGTTTGTTTTTACCAAATTATCTTAAAAGTATCATGAGCAAGTCCGACTTACACATGATCGTACTTTTATATACAGATTACTTATAGATGGACATCGGAAGCATAGTAATTGGATCCCATTAGCACCCTTCGGGTAACAGTAAATGAAGATACGTAACTTAAGATTTCAAAATAATTAAAAATCTACCTTTCCAGAACCCGATAGATTTGGATTCTGTCAAAAACGCGTACCAAAAATTTAAAGATGACGTAAGTAAATAAATTTGTCATTTTATTCATTTTCATTATGTACTACATTAGTGTATTTTGCTCACTATTGTATAAGCAATTCCAATGTTTGTAAATAAAAGGATTACTCCTTAAAAAATTTACAATTAGTCCCGTTCTTGATTTTGCCCGCCTTCTGTATGCGTAGATTTCTACATTTTATGCCTCAAAAATCTATTCGTGACATCAATTTATCCATATGTGTTCAGCCGTTCTGGCGTGAGTAACATTCATGTAAACTTTCATAATAATAGTAGGATAAAGCTATCAGTCTGCCTGTGTAAAATGTTCCCGGGTTTTAACCAGGACTTACTTAGTTATTGTTTCTGTTGTAATTGATTCCAGCCTGCTTACACAGCTGCATTGAAACCTCCCACTGATTATGTAAGTCTTACTTCAAGTTTCTTAAAGTTTATTTCAGTGATGCAACTACCAGTAGCCTATAGTAAGATGTTGATAGAAACATTGTATCGTTTGATACCAATAAAGTTGGTTTTAGAACGACAAATGACTAAAAATGTACACCAGATATAAAAATCAAAATATTGTAACATAATTGATTTGTATTTTTTTTTTCCTCTGGACCATTTCAATTACTGTTTCCACTTTGCTGGGGGGGAAATCTGTTACCGCTTTTTAACAACCTCCTGTTTCTTCTGATTAAGTTCGTTGCGGGTCCCAAGACAACCGGTAGGATGTCCGGGCACAGCCTGTGCGTCATTGTACAGCTGCATTATTCGTTGATTGTTCGATCAAAGGACGTTGACCCTGGTGAACAGGAGTTGCAGTGGTGGGATAGTGGCGGGTGTGCCCCGAATTGAATTGTTTATTATTGTTACCCGTAATTGTTGATTTTGGTTAATATTATGTAATGAAATAATGTTCTGGGTTGTAGGATAAAAGTGTAGCCTGGTTACTTCGTTTAACATACAATAAATTGCTTTAAAATTGCAATGTAAATATTTAGCCACAATCTCACCAGGTGGTGAGCAGCCAAAGAAAACACATACCTACTCTCTTCTTGCAATCTTTTATAAATACGAATTTTGCACCTAATCCGGATAAATATGATACTAAATAAAAACAAGGTGTAACAGATTACTAATTAAATATGTGTACTATGATAACTTGTTTCAGGATTTTCGAAGGGTAAGTAAGATGAAGAAATTTTTTATCCTTAAAATAACCAATTAAAATTAACTTACAAATTTAATAAAAGATAACTATTTAAGAAATAAAAATTATTTACAAATATATAGTAATTAATTACAAATATGGTATCACTCATAGGAACACTGTATATCTTACTTAGAAATCTGGTAATTCAATCAGAAGCTATACGATCCATATTAACTAATTTCTAGTTCACTGTATCATATTATTTGAAATATTTCATCAACAAAAAATGAAAACTCTTACATTAAGTATATTTTTAGCACTAAATTTTATTTGCAGGTGGGAAATTCAGTGGTATGTGGACATTCTCATCATATTTATAAAAACATTTTTTCTGTAGGATTTTTAATGCAAACTAACACTTAATAAACCAATATTAATGTTAATGTTTATTTTTTTAAGTTTGAAAATACACCGTGGCCACTCATCAATGTTTACCCTACAAATAAAAAGGTGTTTTTTTTAAGATATCGTTGATTCTTCTCAGTATTTTGTGTTAAAATTTCTTTCATACTGACTTTTGACTTTGACTGACTTTTTCTCTACAGAGGCCTCAAGGCCTACAACCAGATGGAACTATATGGTATGATGAAATGGACGCTGCCCAAAGAAAAGATGGGCCTCCAAATGGAATTAATGACCCTTATGAAATGCAAAGTCCTGACACAACTTATCTGGGACATCGTCCTGAATCACAAGGTTTTCCTAATGAAGGAATTGTAGGACTATCGCAAGGAATGGAAAATAATCCTCAAGAAATGGAAATGCCAAGGCCCCCTAGGGGAATTCAAAGGCCAAATCGAGGAATGGAAAGACATAATCAAGGAATGCATAGGCCTCCTCAAGGAAAGCAAAAACTTCCTCGAGAGTTGTTACAAATGTATCAAGAAATGCAAGCTTCCCATAAAAGTATGCAAAGGTTTTCGAAAAACATGGGAATACCCCCTAAAGAGGAGGAATTCCCGAATCAAGATTGGCAAGATAATATGAATATGCAAGACCCTTCGCAAGATATGCAAAATCCTTATCAATTGCATGAATCAATGAGAAGGCCTCCTTCAGGTATGGAACACCAATACCAAGGAATGGAAAGACCTATCTTAGGAAAAGAAAATCTTCAACAAGGACCACAAGGTCCTCCCCTAAGCATGCAACAAGCTTATGAAAAAATGGGAATCCGTCCACCTAATATAGGAAATTCCCATCAAGGAATGCGAGATCAGCACCCGAGAAAAGAAAACCCGTATGCAGATATGCAAAGATCCCCCCCTGAAGTAGATTTTCCTTTTCAAAGAATAAGATATCCAAACCAAAGACCGGAAGCTCAATCTTCAGGTATTCAAAGTCCTTACCAAGGAATGCAAGGACCTCCTCAAGGAATGGATAATCCATATGGAGGGATGCAAGGACCTCCTCAAGGAATGGATAATCCATATGGAGGGATGCAAGGACCTCCTCAAGGAATGGATAATCCATATGGAGGGATGCAAGGATTTCCTCAAGGAATGCATAATCCAAATCGAGGAATGCATGGACCACCTCAAGGAATGGATAATCCATATCGAGGAATGCAAGGATCTCCTCAAGGAATAGAAAATCCATATCAAGGAATGGAAGGATCTCCCACAGCAATAGGATTTTTGCAAAATAAAAACCAAAAAACAAATCAAGGTGGCATAGTAAGTTAACATGGTTTAAGTACATTGCTAACTACATACTCAATTGACATTTGAGTCAAATTATTGTTTCATTAAAAACTATTTTTCTACATCATCATCTTTCACTTTAATGCATTATACCTTAAAAACGTGCCCTGTTTCTAAGCTATGACTTGACCGCTGCCATCTCAACTCCTTTATTCGTCTTAAAGTGTTTACAACGCCTTATTTTAATCGTAGAAAAATGAAGTAATCACTCGGTATAAGAACAGGGTGTCTACTCCGAAACGACGAAAACATATGAGTGTATTTGGGGTAGCGTAGTGCAGCGGAGATCAATCATTAATCTTTGGTATCCACGTTTATTTTGTCAGTTATCATGCTTTTCGGACTTCGCTTTCGCATTCGAAAATAGTTTTTTTCGTTGTAACCATCACAACCTAGTGAAGACATTAAAACACCATGGCGCTGGACAGAAATAGCAGAAGGTAGAAAACTCACTTTTGAGACGGCCTATGTAATAAAAACTGTATATCGTTCGTGCTATTTTCAGCTTAAACAAAAACCAGGGCATGCACCTCTGACATATGGACAACCAAATAAAGCTCTAGAAGTCATCACAACTCCAACTGTAAGTTTATATGTTCGTCAATATAGAACTTATTTCACTTTGAATGAGGCGCTATGGAGACGTATGTAGCAGCTTTGAGTCGCGACTTTTGTTTTAAAAAGTTGCCAGTGGTAACTCAAGTTTCTACGTGTACACGGTGCCTTAGCTTCATAATTTAACAGTAGGTAAGTCCCTTCGATTACGTTATATCGCGTTATGTATTTATCTATCTACTTTTGGATGTTTATTGTTATTTAGTACCCAAAGTACGAACCTGTGACTTTATTTAGAACTATTTGTGCTATGTAAATAAAATGTGATCAGTTTTTAGTTATTAGGAAATATCACCATTTCTTGAAACATTCATATTTTTTTCTGGTAAAAGATTAGCTCAAACTTGAAGAGTATTTTTCCTGTATAAGTAGGCAAGCTTTTGGGCACATCCCACAGTCATGATATGGCTAAAGGGGATGCAACCTCGCCTATAAAGTACCAGTTTACTCCCAATTTTAAAAGGCCCAAGTAGTTTTAATCCTCGACTGTAGTTGTCAAAGCATTTTATAAACATGCACTTTTAAACTAAATAAATTTTTATACGTCGTCAGTCATGGTTAAACAAGCAGACGATTCAACTGATGGAAAGTAATACCCATAGACATATTTTTTTTTTTAGTTGACACTCGTTATTATAAAAAGTCACGTTTCATCATGATGCAATTTTTATGCACAAGTTATTTAGCAACACTGTATGGCGTAGTAAGAAAATTTAAAATAAATCAAAATTAATGAGACTAATTGAAAATTATTGTTTTATAGGTACCTACGACGGCTCGAGATCCTCTAAAAGACCTACCTTTAGTTGTAAGTTCGAAATGGGATATTTTTTTACAATATTTAAAAACACAAAATAACTTAAATATTATTTATAGGATGATTTTGGATCCCCGATAAAATGGGTGACATTTACATCGGTAAGGATTTTATTTTATTGACTCAGTGCTTACTTTTGGAATTGCTAAATATATTACTTTTTATCCTGCAGAAAGAAACAGGAGATGGATTGGCGAGAGTGACGGTAATTTTTTCATTATTTCTACATTCTGTAAAATCCAAACAAATCTCTACAGAACCTGTACTTTTGTTTAACAATTTGGAAAATAACAAAAAAATTAAACTAATAAAGCTTTATAACAAGTGCAATATCAATCCCTATGCTGTACAACATAAGACCAATGCAAAGACCAAATAGGTTAGAATGTTGAACTCTGTGAGTATGTGAACTTTGAATCAAAGTTTAGGACTGTCTTCATACTCAACGACACCTAAGATTGAAACGTTTGTTGGGGTGACTATGGGGGACTATGAGGTGATATATAATACACAGGTTGATAGGTACACAGTTTGTATTTCGCCAACCAGAACAATACATCGGTAAGGTAGAGGCTACTGTACTTAAGTAGTACCTAACGCCGATTGCCTTCTTTACGGCTTAAATAATGTTTCATATTTTAATATTGAAAGTCTCGCATTAAGTGCTACTGTGTCGCCACACAGTGAATGTTGTTTAAAAGTTACAAAACTACAGTCAAATTGAGTAAAACTCCCTCTACTCTCTAATTTTGGAGCGATAATTTAACTTTATGGCATTGTTTAACCGTATTCGTGAGTGAATTTTTATTTTCGGGGACCACTTTAACATGTTCAAGTGCAAGTTGCTGGGAATGCTATGAATGTCTATTAGATTTTAATTTTGTTTGTTTTCCTTTAATTGTTATATATTTGTTTTCTTTCATATCATTGTTAATTTTCTCTCAATTTTATTTCATTTTATTTACTAAATTTTAATTCAATTATGTAGCAAATAATTTTGTCAATGTTGTATAAGTCCTTAATTGGGACACACATATGTACCTTAGGCGTTTAATTATAAGTTATTATCTGTGTCTGATGTGTGTCCTGTGGATTAATTAAATAAATAAATAAATTTAAACATTAATTTCAGAATCAGCAAACTGGGACGAACCAACAATACAATATCGACGTACGTATGTTTAATAAATTATACTGTACGTTCCCATAAAACTCAAAAATGTATAATTAAATTTTGTGGTAAATCGTGGTGGAATCAATTTTTTTTACTACATACCACATTAGCCAAATCAAATTGAATTTCATCGAATTAAATTTTGACATCATTTAAGCCGAACAATTATTTAGTAGTGGTCTGTTATATTATGAGCAAGTTTTCTATTCTAACCAAAAGCGTATACTTGAAATAGAATTTAAAAGTGAAGAAAAATGCTGGTGTTCATATTACTTTTCCTTCTTGATGTAATTTCTGTAAAGAGACCAATCTTTCTTATATTGATTTTTATCAGTTTTAAAAACAAAAGTTTTCACTTTTTATTAAATTTTCTTAGCATATATTGTTTGGTACCACTTTCCATTAGGTGAACCGTCTGCTTGTATAACATAATAAATAAATGTCAATTTATACATCGAGACTTGGCTAACACTAATTCTTTAAACTACGCGTTTATTTCCAGGGAAAACTGTACGTCCCAGTAGTTGACACCGACCCGGAACGTTTGGGTATCACAGTGAGTTACAAATATTTGACTTTTAAAGCGAATTTGCTTTTCATTATTATTTTTAAAGGAAATTCGGAATAAAAAATCTCACATTCACAAATTTTGTTTCTTGTTTAAAAAGCTTTTAGATTGTTTTGTAGCTTTTAGTTTTTTACTTATCAAAGTCACAACTTTAATTCAAACGATTAACTTTCAAAGAAATCACAAACTGTCAAGACTGTCCTACTAGATAGATTTACAAAGACAATACGATTCAACAAATAATACTCTGGGGTTTATCGTAGGATTTTAAGTGCCACATAAAAGATATCTCGTTTTCATTAACATTTTCAAGACTTTAAATAAACAACAAAAATAATAATAATAATAACCACATCACGACACACACATTGATTTATCCTTGCAGTAAGTATCGTAAGAACTTGTGTCACAGGAAATAAGCATCGATATAGTATATACTATATAAATAAGAATACAACATCCAAGACCGGTAAGTAAAACAATGCGTCTTGCAAATAACACAAAGTCCCTCCCCCGCCGGGATTCGAACCCGGAACCTCTAGCGTAGCAGTCGGCTGTTACACCACTGCGCTACCGAGATCGACCTGAACCTCGAGGTCGCCTTGAGGTCAAGGTGTACCTCAAGGCCTTACAGCACCGGTGTGTAGTGAGAGAGTCCAAACAGAAGAGTGAGTACTGACCACACGCGCAAGTGTGTTAAGGCCCTTAAAGTATGAGGATCTCAGGGTATATTTTATGGGATTTTTATTGATATACTAAAACTTACAAAAAAATTAACCGAATAACGGATATTATTTGTGCACCGATATTAAATAAATTATAGATTATAATTGTTTTAATAAAATTCCCATAAAGACTAGACTAAAAAACAAGCCAAATCTATATTTGCCTTAAAATGTTTGAATATATGTAATTGTTTGTGCAGAAAAGCTGTAGATATAAACTATTGACTGCCATAACTTTGTTTAAATCTGATCTGACATTATGAATAAAAACATTTATTTAAATATTTATCATAAATCAATAATAATAATTAAAAAAAACTTATCATACTTCCATGTATCATTTTCATCCTTTCATTATTCATCTCTTCGTTCGTCATCAAAACTTAATCATAAATATAAGTTGACCCTGGCAGAATACTCAAAGTTAATGCCATGCTGGTGGCAATGCCATCAAAAATAAAATAAAAATTGACAGATTCGTTTTTCAGACATCAAAGCCGACTGTAGCACCGAGCTACATACCTCTCAACCAATCATCGATGCGGTCCGTGATCAGAGCGCTTGACGTCACTAATTTAAGCGAACGTGATTGGCTGCCCTTGGAAATTGTACATCAGAAGAAAGTTATAGCTGACAATATGGTAAGTTCCCTTCATCAGCATCATATCATCAGCTGGAAGACGCTCATAATCATATGGTACTGGACCTATGCCTAAGTGTCTCATGTGCTAAGTCCTATATCCTGTGCATTTTACATCCAAGTGGTTCCTCGCGGCCTTTACAATATAGTCCATTGTCCCTTCTCTGCAAAAAAAAACCAAACTTGTTGATTCTTCCTTCCTTCCCGAACCTATACCTGATAGTATTTACTTACGAGGTCATCTGGGTTGGTACCACTCACCGTTCTATTTCTGCCGTGAAACATTTCGCTGTGTTTTGGTTCGATGAATTGAGGCGCCAGTGTAATTATTAACACAAGAGAAACAACAATTTCTACCACTACATAGCCAACACATTAGCGGTGTTCTTGACATTCAAAAACGTCAAGGGCATCGTCGTTTCAATAGGCAGAGTAGATCACTTTCCATCATGTGAACCGTCTTCTTGTAAAGTATAAACAAACGTTTAGTAAAGAAACTGCCAACAACATAGAATTCCGAGTCCAGTATATCTACCATGAGTTCGAACTAGTTTTTCTACTCGTACCTCACGTTATTACAGTTATATAAACGATCGTATTTTTTCATCTACCCCCAGAGGCGCTTTGCAATGATTCATACAATGTAATTACAGTCGCTAGCAGCAGTGGAAGTTAAAACTCATGATAGACTGACTGGTCTGGTTGCAATCGCGTTGTCTGAATATTACAGAAGAGTTTAGTATTTTATTTTATTTTTATTTTTTATTTACATTATGGGAAGCAAACAGTTTTATATAATTCTTTTTTATAAATTTGACGGCGCCTCTCTGATACTGACGGATTGAATAAGTTTGTTTGATTGAGAGTGGCACTCTAGCGGAGCGTCGTGTCGATGGTAGCGGGGCCGCCATATTAAAAGTTCTAGAGTCTATGGCTACAGAGTTTTGGAAAAGAAAAGCCCGCGCACCGCGTCTTCAACGAATCGCTTTAAATTCAGTCATTAGTTTATATTGGACTATATTAATTGCTGTTGTAATCAATTGTTCGTACGATTATCCTGTTAGTGACTATTAGTGAACTTTTGTTTGCTTTAATTGTAATTATTAAAGTGTTGTGTGTGCCAGCCTATACTTTCTTTACTTCCTCGCCCTTAACCTAACGCCCGCAAAATGGAATACTCTGATAAAGGACCAATCGCGCCTTTAAATTAATCATACGAAATTGACAAACCAAAATAGTTTCCACAACTTTATAATACAATATACAGACAAACTAATGAAGGTAATTAACAAGAATACAATGACACAACTATGGCAACGTTAAACATTTCTAACAAAGAAATACATTTTTAATACAACGCAATATAAAATATAACAAAACATACAATAACATATACCTGTCATTTTCATACAACAAATCAGGAATGTTCTAATTCACTGACTCACAAAATCAAAAATCAACAGTGCTGAAACACTCCAGAATTTTGCTTTTATATCTAATGCACAATGTAATATCTAGTATTACAGATAATCTGCACTTTTCCAAATTAATAAAGATTTTTTTTTCCTTTTGTAGTGTGCTGAAGATGGATGCAATGCGCGGGTAAGTTTTTTGAAGTAAATTCGTAAAATAAATGTTTTGGGTTAAATATTGTCACCCTTGTTTTTAAGGATAATAAATAAGTTCCTGATTTTTTTTTTATCAAAGAAGCATGTGCAAGAAGACGATAACTAACGGTGGAGCTTTAAGTAATTAAGCCCTACAAATTATGTTCGAAAGAAATTCAATAGAGCGAACAAGTCTTTAATTGCATTTGTTCCTGCGGCTTCGTAGTCTTTCGTAGTTAAGCAACCGTAGTAAGTAAGTAGCAAGGAACTACGAGGAGGTATTGCATAGGTAATTTTTTTTTCTTCTGTTTTTAATAGTGCAGGCAGCCTGGTTGCGAAGCAACGGTAAGATCTCTTTATAACGTAAATTACATGTATTAATTAATCGCATATTTATTGTCGACGTGGTAAATTAGTTCGTTGCCCTACTTTAATATAAATTAATACTCACTAACACATTCAGTCTGTTTATGATAATCTTCTCATTTATAGTTCGCAATAATTATACTTAGCAGTTTAATTTAAATTATTTTTAAATGTATGATTTTCTTTTAAAGTAAGTAACCACGTTTATTTTGTTATTTCTAGTGTTCAGGAGATACTTGTAAATCTGGGGTAAGTAAAATTTTATGTTTAGTTACAATTTAAAAAAATATATATATTGTACCTGCGAGATAAACTTTTAATTATAGATTTTCAAATAAAACTTTTACTTCAAACAATGCTGTAATTTTTAAATATTTAGAAATATAACTGCTATATCAAATAACTCACAACGAAACAAAAGCATCTTTGATTTTTCTTACGTTATTGTTTACGAAAGACAATTGAAATTGAGGACTGTGGAACTCTCCAAGCAGATTTCAACCTTACTCCATTGATTTAAGAATTAAATGGTCTGAATTGTTTTTACCATTGTAGTAAATAGTACATGGTATTTCAATAAAGTACGGTTAGAAGATTGTTGAGGGAATCGAAACGGAACGGAGGGAAAACTAAAATGCATTTGTATTGCAACTGTATGCAGGCAACGTCAACATTATAAAATACTGATGGATCGCCTTTAAATAGTGCATTTTTGCTCTTGAACATGGTTTTAATGGAATTTTACAGTGAGATTTTCAAGAATAAATATTATAATTTTATTATTTGAAGGTACTACCTACCTACTGACCTACTGAGCTATGTTTATTCAAAATTGTATCCAATTCCAATTTAACAATTGAGATACAAAAGTCTATATATATAATGACTAGAGAATTAAAAATATCTTTGATTCTAATGTCTTGCCTACATTTTTCTTTTTGTTATTGACGACCTCCGTGGTGCAGTGGTGTAAACAGGCGACTGCTACGCTAGAAGTTCAGGGTTCGAATCCCAGCGGCGGCGCAACTTTGTGGTATTCGTTTCGCAAATTTCGTTTACCGGCCTTGAATGCAATATTCTTACCTTCGTTGTTTATACCATATCGTTTTTTAGTTCCTGTGACAGAAGTTCTAACGATACTTACGGCAGAGCTGAGTCGACGTGTATGTGGTTTATTATTTATTTATAATATTATATCAACCGTTGCCCAAAGTATACAGATGTTTGATTAATTGGGACTAAAGCAATTTGCTTAAATAAAAATAGATAATATTTTAATATAGCACACTCATCCATTTCTTTACAGTGCGCAAGTCCAAGCTGCCTCACCTTTGTAAGTACAAAATACTGATAAAATTAAAATAATAAATATTAATTTACACGTTACTTAAGACAAATTTATTATAATTCACACCAGGAGGTTATTTGAGATTTAAAATGGTGTCTTAATTGGCATCTAGACGATAGCTTCATATAACATTAATAACTAACCTTTTAATTAGATCCTTACTTCTGGTAACAATAATTTATTTATCGTACTTTATCATACGTATCGTATTTTAAACAAGATCAATTTTTAAGCATTATTTACTATAAAACATTTTTTTTATTTAAATAGTGCAAAGGTCCAGGCTGCTTATCCATGGTGAGCAAATAAACATTTAATATTATTATCATTACATAAATCTTCTTCTTTTGTGGTCAAAAACTCACGCCGTTATTAATCCCTCGAGAAATCAAAATCAAAACATCTTTATCTATTCCATAAACTTAAATTAAGTACTTAGCATCGACAAGTGTTTTTTTTTTTAATAACTTGACCACCGGTTCGGAAAATTTATGTTGGGGAAGATACTGGCAAGAAACCCCGAATTCTGTAATTAAGCATATGAACATGTTTTTTAAACCTAGCCATACATATATCTTACAGTCTAGGCTGAAAGAATGCAATAAAGTTTATATCACAAAATACGAATTAAAATGATTTTTTTATTATAAATTACGTCTTGTAGTGACAAAGCAAATATGTACCATACTAGCCTGTAACATAGGGGTAGGCAGAGGTGATACACACCGCATTTCGCTTATTTATGTTGAGTCCCAGAGTGACAAGTTGCGAATCTGTCTATAGCTACAATGTATGGAAACCCAAGACTCGAACCCTCGATTTGTAGTTCCGGCTCGGTCGGTTAACCAAGGCACGTAACAAATTGAGCTACGTCCTGAAATTTACTCAAATTTTAGACACAATTTAGCCAGTATAAGAAAAAGCATTTTAGCTTCCAGAATGAATTATGTGATTTATTTATCTATAGAATCCAACATCCATGAGTCATTTCTTTTTTATGGTGAAATCAGGTGTACAGTCTGCAGTCCTACAAATCCCGCTGGATCCCGCATTCATAATCCCACAAAGCGGGATTGGAAAAATAGCGCGGGTTCCCGCAATACCGGGATTAGAAGCCCTAACCACGTGCCGTGAACGTCTTTCTCTTTCAAACATCTACTCTAAAAAATACGATACAAAGCTCACATTTCAATGCCATTCTGTGAGTTGTGTTGATGAGTCGGTGTAAAGAGCAACAACACCTATGGCGTAGTGGCGTAAAAGCTGGCTGCTACTTTATAGGTTCCGGGTTCGAATCCTAGTGAGGTTCGAGCTTAACGTTCCCAAAAGTATGAAGTTACGGTTTTTTTTTCAACCCCTATGAGGAAAACATTTTAGATGAAATTTATGTTATTAATATTTTTTCACAGTGCATTGGCGAGGAGTGTATTTCTAGGGTAAATTTTTATTTATCATATACTTTTTTTATTTAAATATATAATAATATTTTGAAAAGCAAAATCGCTGATATTTACATTAATAATTCTTGAATTCCTAACATAGTACATAATAAAAAGTATAGTTTGTATTAAAATAAGCTCTTTTATTTACAGTGTAAAGGAATGTCCTGTGAAGCTAGAGTAAGAAACGTTTAGCAATCATTTACACTTAATACCTACAATCAACATAGGAAAATCAATAACAAGCTTATTTTCAAATTCAGATTCAAAATGTTTAATTCAAATACACTTAAAATAAGTGAATTCGGAAGAAGAGGAGAACCTTAGTATTTGCTTTTTTAAAATTTTGCGATAATTATGTACGAGTATTTATTACATATTGAAACATTTGTGTCCTTTAATGATTTTATACAATTTATTGAAAATTCTTGATTTTTTTAAGGTTACCATGACTACCTTTATATAAAGTAAATTATATTACATTATAGATGTAACATTAATTTCAGTGTCTCGGCAAAGGTTGCAAGGCTGAATGCAACGGTTTATCATGCTACTACGTTGCAAACGGCAAGCTGCAAGTGGGAGGGGGGACCTGGGCAGAACATTACCCACAATACGGCGAGGGGGAAGGGAATTAAATATAATCATTATTATTATACATTTATAGAAACTATTTTGTTTATTACCGTAATGTTAAGAATATAATCAATGCCACAAAATAGACTATAACTTTAAAATATAATTTATTTATAACTTGAAACCACCTTGTATAAAAGGAATTGGTGTTCAGTAGTCCATAAAACTCGAAAGCGGCTTAACGGATTTGAATGATTTTATTGCATTTCCATTACACCAGGGGCATCGTCTTGTCCGTTAGCTTGTTTGCCCGTGAAGTTATATAAAAAAATCCTCACTACATACTCGATTCGAACGCAATGCCGACAGGGCATTACGAACTTGACTTTTTAATTTAACATGAGAAACCAATATGTCATTGGATTTTATTTACAATCGTTTTCTTTATTAATTAAAAATGTCAATGTCACGAAATGTATTTAAGATTAGTAAATAAGTTGTAAAATCTTTTTGTAACTATAAGTAATATTCTTCAGGTAGGTTTTTAGTTCCTCATGAATGTATGTTTCTAAAAATAAAACACCTCAATTGCGTTTTCATTTAATAAAAGATTGTATGGAGAAAATTGTTCCCTATCTTAACTTTGTATCTGCAATCGCTAGCGGCAACAGAAGATACAAAGTAGTGTATAGTTCTAAACGCAAACGCGATCGAAAAGTTTATGTGGTTAATACGCAAACTTGAGGCACATTATATTGTAGTGTAGTGTAGTTGTTGCGATCGCACTTGCAGAGTAGTTTACACTTGCAAACTATCTTTTTTAGTAGACATTTTTAGTAGAAGCCTTCTCGCTGGTGTAAATGCAGCTTTGATGAATACATTTTCAGACGAGAACCGTAGAAGAGCCTGTCTTGTATTAAGAAAATCTTAAGAATATAAAATAATAACTACAAACTAACTTAAAAGGCAAAGATAAACCTTATTTTTGGCTATGTATTTCGCTTCTTTCTCCCGCCACTGCCATTCCTGTTAGCCAGGATCAACAGTGCCATCCTTTGCAGCTAAGTATGCAATGAAGCACAGGCTACGAGCGCCGTGATCCAAGTGAATTTAATCAGAAGAATTTCAAAGAAGTAAACACTTTCCAGTCTACAACTACAACTAAATTGTGTCAAGTTAGAAATCCAATTTTCTTAAGTTATTCTAACAATGTTGTAAAACAATAAAAGATAATGTGCTCTTGTTGTGTTCACACCGTAGCGTTTAGCTTGAAGTGATATCAACTTACTAATCAAGTTAGAGCTCTAATAATCACCTACTTGTATCTAGTCTCACCACCAAGGATGGGTAAAGTTTCAAAACGCAAAAGTTTGCATTAACAACCCTGTTTTATAGGGTGTAAGGTAGAATTTTACATGCTCAGTTCAAAACAAGAAATTCTAAACTTAGAATACTCTAGCCAAAGTTTGATTATAAACTTTTTAATTTGTCCCACTTTATTTAGGTTATGATTCTAATAATTATAAATAACTATACTTTGTAGTCACGTTTTGCAGAAACTTTTATTAAATTTGTTGCCATTGCAAAAACTACAGAGATTTGTACCAATACTTAACAAAATTTGTATAAACAATAATTAATTAAATTCTCATATTCAACGACTTCATGTAACATTTTAATTCTCAGGCAGAGATTGATTTAAAACAAACTTTTCCTTAAACTTGTACACCTATTAGCTAAGAAATAAGATAAGATAAGAGAGAGCATAAGCCTAATTATTCTAATAACCTAATAAAAATAATATTTGTGTAATTACATATTTCTTAAAAATATATCAGATTACATACACAATTATAAAAGCTAGAACATGCTTTCTACTAATTTACAAATGTGAAAGTTCTGATGTTTTAATAGTTAGATTTTTGGATATATATTTCTCAATCACGCAAAAAAGCGGAATGGGGTTTGGTTGAAATTTTGGCACAATGTTTTTGCGTAATAAACTAACAAACATCCAAAATATAAGCTCAATGCTATACTTCGAAACTTTCATATTTATAAACAGTAGTTGGAAGTAATGCAATGGTAGGAAGTTGGATAGGATGTAAGTACATGTTTTAGGTTTTGTCAGTGTGAAAGTAATCTCAAACATTTTTAAGAAATACTTTCACGAGAGGTTATTGTAAAAATTAAACCAATGCTTTTTCTCACGCAGTTCAAAGACGCGCGCTATAAAATATATAGCACGATGTCGTAAGATATCACTCACACAGGACACACGCTTCACGGACGGCTGCTGTACTATACATAATATAAACATACTCGCAGTAGCCGTCTGTGATTCACTGTTCACGGTTTTTATCGCACTATTTGTTATAGCGAAAATCCATCTTATGTAAAACAAAATCTTTGACTCTTCCAATATTAATAGAATATAATTTGCTAATTTCGATCAACAAAAGATAATGTATAAACGTGAATTTGAATAGTTAGAAATATCTCACGTTTCCAGGGAGATGTGGGCAATAGGATCCTATTAAACAATGGAATTAGACTGAATTCATTTAGTCGAAGGCCATGAATAAAATAGAACCGTTTTTGAGAGCAAAGCGTTATATTGGACGTAATGTGTTAGCCACAATTGAAAACCGCAAAACCATTCAGCCACTAACTAATCTGGTAATGGAAACCACATTATTTCCTGCAACTTACTAGTCCATTATTGATATATAAAGATCCCAGTCCTAACCAACATTTTGTCAATGTTAAAAGAATGTCTTTTGATTGCTTTCATACAGTAGTAATCAAACAACAATCAGTGTCCGACATTAAAACCAAAAAAAAATATGTATTCTATTCCAATTGTTTTAAAAATAGAACTGAGGATGCAATTTTTATGATTACTAATCATAATTCCGGTGGCAATATAAAAATCCCTTATATTTCTGCGTGCCGGATGTGGTTTTGACCCGAATAATAATAAACAAACAAAAAAAAAATAGCATGGATAATACAAGTAATTATTTTAAGTAGATTATCTATGTTAATTTTATATTTTGGCAGGAAAATTTCGTTTTTGATGAAGCCTGATCGCACACCTTTTTTCTTATGCTTATATCATTTTCCACAAGCGTTCACGCTAACAGAAAATTAAAATCGTATGGCAATGACAATTCCTCGCGCTCGAGTTACGCCATTGTAATGTCATTTACATATTTTTTTTTCTGTTAGAGTAAACACCTGCAGAAAATAGTATTTGTCTAAAGGGCCAGGAATACATATGTACCTACTTAGTTAAAAGCGAAACGAGAAACGAATTTGATTGGAGTTAAGTTAAAATTGATTTAGAATCCCTCCAACCTAGGTTGCGAGACGGCCACATTTAATCTAGCCAGACCGAAGTTCCAACCAGAAATTCTATAGGAATTGTCGTTGTATTCGCTTCGTAAATTGAAATATAGTTTTTGTTTAAATAAAGCTTTTAAAATAATTTTACGTGAGTAAAATTTATGTTTTTAATTTGTCAATTAGTTCCTATTGGTGGACAAGATTTGTAATTTTTTCATGTAAAATATTAACACCGTTTTAGATTTATAAAACCTCAGGCCCTCTGCACCCGTTTCCCCCGCTTAGGGGTTGAATTAAAAAATTACCCTTCTTAGCCGACGTCTTAAATCTATAAGTCAAAAAGGTTTCAAGATTATGTGAATAAACAATAAGTTTTTGTTTTAGTTTTTTGAAGCATGTAGGTATAGGTATTTATTTATTTATCAACATAAAAATCTTATACGAAAACCTGCAAGTGAAAACTTACCTTAGCACCAAATATTAATTTATATGACACTAGCGGACCCGACAGACTTCTTCCTGTCATATAGAAAACAAAACCTTTTGTATGGGAAAGAGAAATGGGCTGTTTATATAGTTTTTCCGGCAATTATTCGAATTTTTGTCGCCGTAAAAACAATCCTTGAACTTCAACGAATATTTAAAAAAGAATTGGCCAAATTGGTCCAGGCGTTGTTGAGTTATGCACTTACCAACACATTTTGCAATTCATTTTTATATTATAGATAAATACATAGTCCAAACTTCAAACAGAATTGCAGAAATTTGTTGCATTGAATTGTCACTCTGTTCTAAGTTTTAACATAAATTAGGACTAATCTAGCTTTATCACACGACTGCACTTGCAAGTGCTTAGAACAGGTGATAAATTATATTGCTTCTTATATACAAACAGCTGAGCACCTAAGCTCCATTGTATGACTTAGATAAAGTCTATGCGCTGAATCGAACTAGTACAGAACATTCTCTGTCATGCAATTAGGAACAAACGACAAGGAGCAATAATAAGGGATGCCTCATATCATACCGGGCCGTGTCCAGGGCATTTGAGTAAAATATGTCCATCTCAATATTGTCTGCGAAGTTAGTAAATGTAAGGGGTAATCTTATCGATTAAACAAGCAAATACCAATAAAATCTAATTTATTACGTCACAGGTAAGGTTCCATGATGTGACGTTCCATGAACTGAATTCACAGTCTCCCAGTTTGCTCGGTTTCAGAGCATATTGTTATCGTTAAAAGCACTAAAATTAAACTTCAAAATGCAGTTTCATAACTAATTAAAATTCTACTGTTGCAATTGCTAAAGTTTTATTATGCGTCAGGGGAGAGGTCACAAAGTTTCACTGGTCTCTCGTGAGCGCTAGTCGTCACTTGTAAGTAATACTTGTAATCCTTTGAATTTTAAGACTGTCACGATTTCTCAAAGCCCACAAAGTTCCTACTTGGTTCCGCTTTAAAATCCCGTAAAGCACTGAAGTTTTAACCCTTCTTTGGTATTTATAGTTTTGTGGATGTATGCTATACCTAGAACCACTAATAGTTACGTATGAAATACAGTTTTGCTCTCCAGTTTATTTCCAGTGTGTTTAGTTCCAGTTTTGATATTTATACAAAAATAGGTACCTATTATGCATAGAGTAATAATTGGTGATCGCGTTGTTTTTGCGGAGACAAAGCAATAATCTCTGGAACTATGTATCTACAAAATTTTAATTTGCATCATATGGCTTCGCTAGAGTAAAATTAATAACATTTCATCCACAATTTAATGTAATCGTCTTTTTAAAGTAATCTTCAATCTCAACTTTAAGATCATGTCACTGCCACCTAGTGAATTATTAGCGAAAATCATCCCGTCTCATATTAGTTTACCTTATCTCAACTGACAGACGATACTACTTCACGTTGCATAGGGCAGATGTCACTACAAAGATGGATATTATAAAATACCATTTAATAAATTAATTTTGAACACAAAGTAGAAAATATCCATTTCCCTAAATAATCATTTGCATTTATGTACCTTGGAGCAACCAAACCTGTCTGGATTTTGTACCGTTCTTAAGTTGTCCAGCATATGGATTGATATTGCATGTGAAGCAATATGTATGGCTGTCTGTACAATAGTTATGGGATAAAAAGACTTACATTCTAATAAATCTTTATTCTGTAACGCAACTATTTACAATTTTTGTATTAAATCCTCAATACTTCTAATAACAATGATTTATTTTGTAAGTGATGGTATATTTAAATATATAATTTTAAAATGAGGCTTCAGCAATTTTAAAATCTCACTAATTCACACCTACTTTGATCTGTTATGATAATCCCCAAACTATTATAACAGCTCATTGTAAAACCTCACTTTATCTACCTACTTACTGAAATAAAATCTCAAATATTCCAGACATTAGACTAAACTACATTAATTAAACAGCTTTTAAATTACATTATTAAATTTAATATCACAGATTAACCAACTATTGACTCTCCTTTATCCTCGATGAATTGTGAAGAAATCCATGTTAGAGCCCACTTTAAATTTGTCAGCATGTACTTCAGCGCTTTGGTCCAATGTTCTTCAGAATTAAACTGTATTTTAATGGAATAAGCATGTGGTGGTGATGCTGTATCTTCAATTTTCCCTTTGTCTATTCGGTACGGAAGACAAAACCCGGTGTTACCCTTTTCAACTTGTTCTTTAAACTGTTGAAGGCAATCCAAGAATGCTACCATCGCTGCATCAAATTTAGTATCCCAGAGAAACCGAAAGCCACCAGAACCGTACAGAGGTAAAACTTTTTGGTCCTCAAGTACTTCTATGTATGAATGGTTGCCATATGGTACAAGTTTATATCTTTGGAAGCAGAAGTTTATTTTACGAGCTAGTGACCACAACAGGAGGACTGTTTGTCCCCAGGCTGCATTTATTTCAGACCAGTCAACTGGAGCTGTGGGCAACCTGCCTAGACGGAAGTTGTTTATTATTCCAAACTGTCCTGAATCTGATATGTGGAATGTAGCTTTAAATACATTAGTTTTACGTAACTTTTCCAACTGTGTCTGAGTGTATGACAGTTGACAGTCATAATACTTCATTTGATCTTCCGTAACCATTAAGTCTTTGCGGTATCTTGTGTATTCTCTCCAATAGATGTCTTGTTCCTTATCCAATCTTTCTTTCTCTTTTTCCTGGACTTCAATCTCTTCTTTCATGGCCTTTTCTTCTTTTTGTAGCGCCGACAACTCCTGCAACAACCTACTTTCCTCTTGTTTCCAATCTTCCAACTCTTTCTCAAGCCCTTCCAAGTTTAAATCTTCTTTGTCATCTTCTAGCTTCTTTAAATAATCACTGTAGTCCTTCCACTCTGCTTCAGTCTCCCTTAACTGACCATCCATGAGTTCTAAGAGCGTGTCAGTGCATTCATCACATAATGGATGATCTACTTCCGAGTTATTTGACAGTAAATCAAATAAGGTTGCTTTAACATGCAGTTGATGGCCTAAGGAGGTTGTTTCCCAGCCGTCAGATATCACCATGAACCCGTTCGCCCCGTTACCAGACTCTGACATCCTAAATGGCGGGACATAGTGCTCCAAACTAGATGAATGCAAGTCCAAATCAGCTTCATTGTTGCGACGTATTTGCAGCGTTAGATCAGCGATCGTGTGTTCCCCGAGGTTGTTTAGCGATTCATCGAGCTTCAAGGGCTGCAGGCAACGCTGACACGAGAAATTAACGAAGGATTTTGATTCACTCATCTCAAAATTGCGAAATAAATACTGCTCTCGTGAAGCACTTTCACTTGGTCCTTGTTACCGCTTAACAAATATATGGAGAAGACTGTCACTAGTAATAGCAAGGCTGTTAATAAATTATGATATAGTAAGAGCTAGTAACTTTCATCAGTTTTAAGACATTAAAGATTTTTATAAATTAAAATTGCTCATTGAATTACGCACAACAAAGGAAAATTGACAGTCTATGTCAATAAAAATGTCAATGTCATGTGTGAGTATTATGTTTTTTTTTATTCTTTTGTTGGTTTCCAATAGGCACAGAGCGTTGAAAGAAAACAGACCATACCCACATTCACCACAGTCTAAAAGTTTAATACCTAGCCCAAAGGATCGTTAGCTACCGCCACAAAATAATGTATTGTAGAATATATTATGTTGGTTACGACCACAGCTACCCTCTAAACGTCACTATGTTTAAATGTATAAGGAAATTTTCAATAGCTCCACTTCAATATCCTGCTCGAAAGCAGTGGAACACTCTTGTATGAGAATTATTGTCCCTCTTAGCTTAAAGGCCGAAGCACAGCAAATCCGATTTCGGTAGAAGTCCGTGCGTTTAGGATTTTTAAATGAAGTATTAAACACCATGAAGGACCTCACACCACTGCACCACACACAATACAGCACTGCTCCGCTAACGCACCGCAAATGTACCGCAACTCCAAATGCAATTAAGATAAACAGTCTATAGCACTATTTGCCTCATATAGAGAATGCAATCCCGATCTCGTTTCATTTTTCGAGATCAATCCCAAAGCATAGTTTGACGACATCTCGCTCAAGATTAACGAGATCGTCGGTAGAAGTCAGTGACTCTTTTTTTACAAGTCCGATAAGTAAAAGTCACTTGATTTGAATTTTGAATCAAAACCCCTAGACTTTTTTTTCCTGAATTGAATGAAGATTTTTATAAATTTCATTGACTTTAAAAGCGGGTATTTATTGTGATAATAAATACATAAATTGATAAGTGAGACAGTTACATTAAATAATAAGGTTTTTATCTTTACTAAGCTAATAATCACAACCAAACAGTTTTCATAGCGTTATAGGGTTCCGTACATCCGAATAAAAACGGGGCCCTTTTGGGATCACTTTGTTGTCCGTCTGTCTATCTATTTGTGCAGAAGTATATTGTATCTCATTTTTATGTTTATTAATGGTTTTGTTTTGTAAGTTTTTATCAGTTCTCATTAAAAGCAGCCTTTTACATTTTAATCTCAAAAAACACAGTCCGCAAAAATCTGTCTTTCCGTCCGTCTGTCTGTCACGACGTTTTTTCTTAAGAACGCTTAGAGATATCAAGCTTAAATTAACATCTAATAATATCTTCTTATGTAGGTCTGCAATTCCTTGGGGCCGTGAAAAAATAAAACATCTAATCTCAACACAATCAAAAGATACAGCCGTTTATGTTCTGTTTTTGCCGCGTATTTTGATATTCTCAAGGTAATCAAAAACTATAGGGTACTTCCCATTCACCTACAATATGAAGTTTGGCAAGAATGCAAGTAAAATAGCAATATCATACAGAACAAATAAAGTGACAAATGTGAAAACCTCAAAAAAAAGGGAGGACAATTAATTACATCATAAAAACAGAAAAAAAACTAGATTCCCATGATGAACAAAATAGTAACAAAATTACAAGTTGTATTTGGTCAACGAGTCTGACGCGCACTTAACCAGTTTTTTAGTCATCCGAATTAAATTAATTTTTTTGGAAAATAGGTACTGTGATTTCGAATTTACAATCTCAACTCGAGATTTTAGTTCGAGTTTCTTCTTTCACATCTTAAGTATTTATTACTTTTTGTATTAGGTGGTGTGTTTTATTGTTTTTAGTACAAATGGTATATTTATGTTGTACCTCACTACCAAAAATGTGTTTTGTTTTCTTTTCAGACATTGCATGTAGGGAACAGTAAATAAAAAAATACCTGGATACTTTTTTGATAATTGTATATTTAATTCAATCTTGAGACTAGAGAATTTAAACAGCACCTTAAATCACTAAACATATTTACACATTATTATACAACTATATCTTTTTCAAATAAAAACATCTTCAAATTGATGAATATACAAGTCAAGATGACTAATTTCGCTACATGATTGAAAAAACTGTTAGTAGAATTTTTACATGGCAACTTTGTTAAGTTATGGCGCGTGGTTCAGGTAATGGGATGGATCTTGCAAGGGATGGTAATAGGCGTTTGGTAACAAGGCTTGAGCTAATCCTGATTGAGGTCCAGCGTATTGAGCTGGTACCAGCATTTCTCTGAAAAGAAGAAAAATATTTTTTTATTATTTGTTTAGTAAGATATTTTTTAAAACATACGTAGTATTGCCAGCTGCCCGGGAGTCTTGAGGATGTACCTAATTATGTGCTGGAATTTCTCGTATTGTACATTAAACTCAGAATCAAAATTCAAGGTCTCATAAGTATTTCGAGACAAAGATTCAAGGTCTCATAAGTATTATGAAAGTAAACCCAGAGGTCTTAATTTGAAAGAACACAGATTGAAATAATAAAACTCTAAACATATGGTCACGTTAAAAACCCCACCCGCACCAGTTTTATGAAAAATATAAATGGCTTCTTAAAATAAAACGACGAAACAATGGGCGGGTCAAAACTCGAAGGGTGGGTCAAACGAAAAATGAAAGTTTGCAGACCACGTTTTGCCTGTAAATTTAAATTGATTTAGCAACATGTTTTATAGCCATCTTTAAAGGCCATGTTAAAAATGTATAATACATATTTTTGTGACAAATTGGAGAATACCTCGGATAAATTGAATAGTATACTAAAGAACTTTAGATGATAATATTTTCTTGTTTCATAAATTTAGAAGCGTGGTGTTCAGTTGTCGAATTTTAGATTGCCTATACCAAACCTAACCTAAATCAAAATAAAGTATGTGAGTAAGTTTGCCTAATACTAAAGCTGGCATATGATCACGGCTAAACTGAAGTATTTTTAAAATTCAGTAGATAACATTATCTTGTTTTATTTGAATGGTTTATTTGCTAAAATATGAGTACTTTTAAAAACGTGATTTTCAGTTGATGAATTTTAATTTTTTACTTGGATCGTAGGGACTGAAAGTTTTGCTAAGTCGATTTCGTTAACAAATATACACTTATATCGTACAGCAGCAACAAGTTATTTATTTGGTTATTATTATGTTTTCATTTAATTCAAACTCGAGACCGCTTAATAGATTTTAGCCTTATTATACATTCTACGTCTTTTTGCGATTTAGATTTAAAAAATTGGGACCTTCTTACTACTCTGCCCATGTGTCCAGTCGCCACATGCGACATTTTTTTAAGGATTGATTGATTACCCATAACGACTTTTAAACAATAGAACAAGTTAATGACCAGCTGAAGGCGGACACAATTTTTTTTTGCAATTCATTCCAAATGTTGCCTTCCTGTGATTTTGCCAGCTACCAAAAAAAAACGCGCATTAAACCTATCCAAAAAGACTTGATAAAGAATTTAGAGTTTTATGCCGACCTAACATAGGCAGGTCGAATTATTTATTTTAGTATTATACAGTTAACAAATAACTCAGTGAACATCCATCAAAATAAAAACTACTTGCTATTGTAGGCGTTTTAGCCCAATCCCATTAACAGATTCAAATTCAAAGCATTCATTTATCACTCCTATAAATCCACACTATCGTATATCCACACTACAAATGACACCTCCTCCACGATATTTTTAAAAAGTCAGTCCTTTAAAGTTTACGTGTAATTTGAGTAGAATAATTGATTTACTTAGTTTTATATATTTATATTTATAGGATTTGGTGTGTTCCAGCATTAAATCAATCTGAACATTATAACAAATGCACCTAACACTAATGAAAAAAATATAGGAATACTACTTTTATGATATAGGAATCCTACTTTCCTAAACATATATTTAGCCCTACTTATCCATATTTTACTTTCTGACTCAGTAGTTTCATACTCTTACAACTCCTAACCTAAGACTTAACGAACATGACAGACGTCACAAAAGCGCCGCACCGCAGATGGATCGCATTCAATGTGACGTCTTTCAAAGAGTTTCAAACTTATCATAAACTACTGAACGCACGCACGCACTGCAACCGCACCGCAACTGGATTTGGTGTGTTCCAGCATTAAAGCGGAACACACATAGATTGCAGGCGGGTGGTCGCCAGCGCCCGACGTCTGTGTGTTGGTGTTCATATAAAGCTTTGCAAAACAAAGTCAAACTGGCCTGTCGTACTCCCGACGCGACCCGCACCCGCTGTGTCTGCGATGCGCTTAAACGTCATTGTGCACAAACTATCCTCTACTAGATATATGAACAACGCACGGTTTCTTTGTGTGCGTAAAGCAGTAGGAATCCTATACGTATTCAAACTTTCATACCTACATACATATTTACAATCTACACGTTTGTTTTTAAAACTTCCAAGTTGTTATAGTCCCGATAATAAAAGGGCTTTGTTTAAATTTTACGATTTCAAGTCTCAAGGACGTTCTGTAATGCGACACTTGAGTCGCTTCGGCTATTGTTTTGTCGATGACTTTAGTTTAAGCAGTTTAAAATATAAGACGTCAAGAAAGGGAACTTAAATAAATTACTTAGGTAAATGTAGTAACTTTTTCTAATCTCAAAATTTTCATGGAATTGATCGAGCGAACTTGTATGAATAAAGGAAAGTGTTTAAGATGTTTTCCATGGAGAAAAAATTTCAGCAATTGACTAGTATCTACCTACAACTTATTCCGCTACCTCCTCATGTCTCAACGTCATGAGGAAGCAAGCAGACGGTTCACCTGATGGAAAGTGATACATTATATTACATTATATTGACATGGCGATGTCCTTGATGTCTTACAACGCAAAGAGCACCTCCAACGCGATGACCAGGTAGAGATAAAAATGTTAAACCTCTCGTGCCGGCAATTATAATATCAATATCATTACTTGTGATGTGATTGTGATGTGATTGTGGTCTAACTTACATAAAAGTAACTGTTTTTTACTGACGAAAAAACAAAAAACGGTGGAGGTTATCGAGTCCACCCGTATATTTTTGTTGTATGCATAACTTTTTACGGAGCTGTCCAATTTTGATATTTTTTATTAAACTTACGGTCTATTCGGTTGCTGTGGCGTGCGGTCCCTCTGTCTTCTGTTCTTGAACCAGTTCGATACCTGGGTGAGGGTCAAACCAGTCTTCTTAGCTAAGGCCCTCTTCTCATCAGGATTGGGATATCTATGGATAAAATAAAATTTCAAAATCTACATTTGTCAACAGTTAGTTAGTCAGTGGTAGTGTAAGTAATTAGTAATTACCAACATCTTAATAACACGAAAATCAAACAAATATTTAATCTTTATCTTTACTTAGTCAGTTCATTATAAGCTCTTGAATTATCAAAATTTAACGCTAGATCGAAATGTTGGTTGGTTGGTTTAGCACACCCATCGGCTACAAAATCAACACATCAAATAGAGATGTTCAGAATTATTTGTATTAATGTTCATAGTGCAACGCACACTTTTATACACATCACAACGTTATTGTATCCCCTAAGAGTTTCAGAGATGATAGGTGTGATTACAACCTCTACGGAAAGAATCCGGCGAAAAATCTCCGTAGGTTACATTCCAACAGTAATCATATATTTGTGTCACAAATGTGTCAAATAACAAGATTTTTAGTATTTTTTAACATGATTATTGTTTTGTGGCTTTAGGCATAAATAAGACTTAAATCTTTGAATTTTTTGGACATAAAAATTATCAAGTATATGAAAGTAACTTACCTATTTCTATAATAGCAATCCTTCAGGGCGTTTCTGCTTTTTTCTTTAAAGCAGTAAACTGTTTCTTCCCCATCCCAAATAGTCTTAGGCAAAGGATACTTTTTCCTTAATCTATATTTATCTACCGCTCCTGAAAGAAAGGCGTTATTAGATACCTAGTTACTCTTTTTCTCTGTATAGCTACTTAAGTCAAGCTACTGTAGTCAAAAGTATAGATGGCTCCCAAGATTTTTTTTGTTTTCGTTTGACCTACAAACGGGCTGATTTTTCCCAAGTCTAGACCGATCCTGTAACCGACTTTTTGTAGGAGGCCGTTTCATTATTTCAATTAGTGCGATCGATTTTCCACCTACAAAAAATCGGTCATCGACTATTGGGCATGGGTAGAGAGCCTTAGATGACGATAACACTGAACTTTTGACACTTTTTGTACGAAACTTTATCTGCTAGCTCATCACGCCGAAGTTTCTAAAACAGTTTTGATAAATTTTGGCACCTAGATAGTTAGGCCGAAGGACATGATACTTTAAACTAATAACTCACCCAATGGTCGACCCCTGACTTTCTCGGCCTCTTTATAGTGAGCTTTGAACCAAAGGTTCTGCAACGCTGTGTGATGACGTAATGAGAATGTGTGGGCTTCCAATATCGCATAAAGTTCCTGAAACACGCCTCTGTGGTACGCCACTAATGCTCGCGCTCTGCAATAAAAATGATTAACATTTATTTAATTATTTGGACAGACGTCATGTAAGGCGCTGTAGGAAGGTGTGTCTTGTGTCGGACTCCAGCTACGTTTTGTAGCCGACCAACACACCTATTATAGAAAACTGTGGCTACAGTGTCCGGTGGCGGTATCCGGACACAGCAGCCACCTGATTTACTTTTATGAAGGTTTGGTGTAGTTGTACCTGGCGTCCAACACAAGAATCATGTTTGCGCAGCGCGTTACAATGATTGAAAGTACAAAACAAATTTAGTAGGTACTTTATGCAATATTTTATGTAAAAGTAACTGTTTTTGTCTACATGTTTTACTGTAGTACGATAAAATTAAACTAGAAGATAAATTGCATTCTAAGGAACGATCAAGGGACAACTGCATCTTCTGATAACCAGGATAGAGAGCACAGGCTTCGCGGTTGCAAGTAATAATGCTACGCAATGAAGGTAATGCGCGTTATCCGACGGAAGCATACGCAGTGACGTAACTAGACCGTCTGGGGCCCATGGCATATTAATAGGCAAGGCCCCTTGTTAAAAAGACAGGAGACCTTTTTTTTTAGTCTTCCATTTAAGTAAATAGGGGATGGGGCATTTTGTATAAAAGCTGGCGAGCATTTTCCTGTAGCTCTTTATTACAAGTAAAAACGTTACCCTTCGGCACAAGCCCAAGGTTTAAGAAAAAATTCGCTCATAAGACCTTCAAAATATACCGCTCGCGTCGGAGGCCGAGGCTCATTTTGCCGCCTTACCACCCACTAATTACGGCACTGAGCATATGGATGATTTTTATTGGATGTTATCTATTTTGTGGAAAACACTAGACTCACTCAACGCTTGCTCACTAGTAAAATCACT
The DNA here is from genome assembly GCA_949316135.1 of Choreutis nemorana. Classification (NCBI taxonomy): domain Eukaryota; kingdom Metazoa; phylum Arthropoda; class Insecta; order Lepidoptera; family Choreutidae; genus Choreutis; species Choreutis nemorana. The sequence goes on along the minus strand of OX438620.1, from coordinate 3,915,555 downwards.
CAAGCCAAGTCGGACTGTTTCGGTTTGAAAGACAAAAGGCTCAACGAACATACTTTATTATAATAATATAATACAAGTTATATAAAAGCTTTAAGCAGCGACTAGGCACAAAATAGACAGTAAGGAAAGACAAGTAAAACTTATTTAGGTATGTACTTCATTTTAAACATCCTCGTTGGACATTTGCGCAAGCGCTGTTATTTTTTATTTTTGCAAAAAAGATATAGAAAAAAGTAGAAAAATAAAATTGCCACGGCTATACAATTATCCGCCGTAATCCCTCGAGAAGGATTAGCAGAGGTGTTACACACCGCGTTTTGCATGAGTTCCAATGTGACAGGTCGCGAATCTGTCGCGATTGTCCGGGCACAGTGAGGAACATGGTAGCTATAACTTATGACAACCCGAGAGTCGACCTATCGGATCAAGTCTGTCGGTTAGCCAAGGCACGTAAACTCTTTAAAGTAAAATTCAGACAATGATTTTTTTTTTCAATTTTAACCAATTATTTAATTATTATTCGAGGTTTTATTTTTGAGAGAAATACAACACGAATGATGCGGTTGCTGTGAGTGACAATCGCGCATGCTAGGTGCCTTCCTAAGTTCCGAAATATGTAGACAGAACATACCTTATAACTGTTCTTAATAACAAAATATAAGAAAGAAAGGACTGTTTTTTCGTTTTTGTTCAAATACCTTAACCTCAAATGGCTGAACTAATTTAGATAGGATTTATAACATCGTATAGTTAAAAGAGTTTTATTTTTACTGTTGACCAAATATGTCTAATAAAAAATGTCATCGAATGTTTTTCTACTTCTATTTTTGTTTGTTTTGAACCTTTCTGAAAAAAAATGATTAATTGACAATGAAAGACTCCTTTGGATAAATAGGCTCACTATGTAATAGATATGCTCAGAGTCCATGAGTCGCTAGAACTAAAACTTTCTAAGGATTTCTGACTCCTTCTCTCGGGACTGCTTTGCTGCTTCATATAGGATTATCACTTACCTTAAAACGGTCTCGTTTCCCCTCAGCAACTCGCTTGTCGGTAGGCTCCATAAAAATGCCGCCAACTTCTCAATATCACCTTTTTGCTGCAAAGCTTCACACACGCACTGCACTTGCTCGGAATTGAAATTTAGGCACCGCCGCATATTCGAACTATCATTGTCATTGAAAAACGAGACTCTCTCCCGGTCGTTACTAACTGTGTTCTCAAACACCTGATTGCTCAGCTTCATATCTAAATTCGGATTGTTCTCATTGTTCTGCAAGCAGTTTTTGGATACTTCGTTGTAATACGGCCGCACATTGCTGCGGTCTTCGCCTTCGATCTGCGAGAAAAAATCATTGGGAGGCAATTTGAGTTCGAAATTCAAATATTTTTTATTTCTCGGCGGAGAGAGGTAATTCTCGAAGACCAGTTTGTTGTTCTCCTGTAAGTAGTCTTTAATCCTGTCGTCACTCCTTGGTGATTTCTGTTTGCAGGAGTAATATTGTTTCTCGTTGATTTCTGTGACTTGATTGTAGAAGTTGGGTGTGTTGTCGTAAGGGAAGGCTGGTAAGGAGGTCTCTGATTCGTTTGTCATATCACTTGAAGGGCTAAGGCGGTCCGAACACGATTCCATGTTTGTAGATTTCATTACCTTCGATGTTTAAAACTGTAACAAGAATGAAACAATGTTTACAAATAGATAAGATTTTTAAGTTAACATCACAGTTAAATGTATTCCTTAAGGGACCGGTAAACTTTAGGTATAAAGGTAATTTATTCTATATGTATTGACTTGTTTTCATTGTTAAAAAGTAGGTAGGTAGTAAAATATGTTATTTAATCATCAAAGTCTCAAAAAATGCTGATTTCCCAACTAAATCATATTTACTAATGAATAAGCATATCTAAAAATTAGTCAATGGCGGTAAACGGATGTCACCTATATCCGTTACTGAATAATTATTTAAAAATCCAATCGTACACCACGTTTAAATAACAGATTATTGTTTTCATAACATCTTCTTACGCGAATCGGAAATTAATTAGTAGCTTCAGTTAATTTGGTCGTAGATTATATTGTAATTGAATTTTCATACTTAAAATTTGATTTAAACTAACAAAAGTTTTTTTTCTAGCTCCGCCAATAATTTTGGGTTTTTTTCCTAAAAGGTAATTTCAGCTGTTTATCTATAAAATTATATTAATTTGAAAACGTTAATTGCTTAAACTTTTTCATTGAAAGAAAATAAGTTAACATCATAAAAAATGACGGATAATTCCAATTTGATTGTAGGTTTTATTTTATTTAAGGAAAAAAAAATGCAAATACTCGGTTTCTTAAAAATAATAATTTTAAATATAAATAAATAAATACCTAGAAAATATAATAATGATACATCCCTATTTATTTGCATAATACATAATGATAGATTTTCATAAAACCTATTTACTTTTTATGTATGTACCAATTTTTTTTAATTTAAATTACAACACTTGCATATTAGTCCTTGAATCTGACAAAAAATATTTTACTCACCACTCTATTTTAAAATCCACTTTTCCTATTGCACACAATTAATCACAAAATTTAACACTAAGTAATTTATTTGAGTCTTCGTACACCCTCGCGGGATGATGCCGCAGGGTCAAATAACACAGAGGTGTTGGTTTTCAAAGCAAGACAGAGAGAGTCCAGCAGCGAGAGAGACAGGAGATGGGCGGGGCTTAGCTCATCGATAAATGTGTAGAACTTGAAGATTTTAATTCTCTTTTTTCGCTTATACGAAAACGCCTTTTTGGAACCGGTTTTTTAATTTAATAGCTTTTCCCCGTGATTTGTGCTTTGTATTTTTTTTCTGAGACAAAATGTAGCCTAAATGTCCCTGGAAGTCAATTCTTAATATTGGTAGAAGAATATACACACGAATACAAAACTTTGAAACATTAGCTCCTTAAATATTATTAAATTTATTAGATATTATGTAATTTTATGGCGCCCTTTAAAGCCATGTTTTAAAATCATTATTTTAATTATAAAATTTTTAAGTAATCTAGCATATTTTAACTACGAATAAAGTCCTTTCTTTTTAGCCATTTACTTTAAATTTAATTCAAGTTTTAACTGACTCCAAAAAAGTAGGAGGCTCTCCATTCGGTTGCATGTTGCTTTCACTTAATAAATAGGTAACTAATTGCATTAACAGGAACACACACGGTGTAGAAATTTAACTATTTTAACGTTTTTATTTGCGTTCTGTACCCAAAGGGTAAAACCCGGGACCCTATTACTGAGCATCCACTGTCCGTCCATCCGTCAGCGGGCATCCACCATAACATAAACTTGAAATTATCAGAACACGTCTATTTCTGTTGCCGCTATAACTATAAATACCTAAAAAAAGTAATACATTAAAAAAGAAAGCGAGCTCCCATACAAGAATTGTGATTTCTGAGACACTTTTTGCTTGCTCTTGCTTATTTAACGATCTTTTTAAAGTGTTGAATCTGTTATGAAAAGTCCTATGTTAATTTTGCCGTTTTTTATACAGCCAAGATTCCAAACAAACTTACGCCACGCCTGATGGTCGGCAATCACTTATAATATGAATACTGAATATATATACATATCGCAATAATAAAAAGATATCCTGATAAACTGGAGTTGCAGTGGTGAGACAGAGTGGCGGGTGTGCCCCGAGCCTATGAACGTTTGCAACACCAGGGGCATCACATATGTTAACCTTTTTGAAGAACCCCATGCTGTAACTAGTCACTTGTGAAAAAAATACAAGGGAATTCATTCCACAGCCTCATCGTTCGCTGGAGGAAGATTCTTAGAAAGAGAACCAATTCGGCTCTAAATAGTGAGGATGAATTCCCTGATATTTGACAATTAATTCCTCGGAACATTCCCCAACCTACCTACTAAGAAACTGCATATATGTAAGTATATACGAACCCTACCTGTAATTTTAATCACACATTGTGTAGTGATAATTTCTTGGCATCAGATATCCGCCATTTTACTGAGAAATGGAGCGAACCTGACACTTTCCACGAAACAACGCAATAGCCCTGTTTCTTATTGCAATGCGAGAATCTTTTTAATATGATAACCTTATTAATAGGAGATTGCACTAAAAATCTTTCAACCCATAGGAATCGTATGATGAGTGAGGATTTAGCATTGCAAGGACTGTCGAATTATCTTAGAGTTTTCGAAATATCACATTAGGTTGTGTTAACAATACTTTTTTTTTCTAGAATCTTTTTTAAAAATATTACACACAAATTTCCGTTGTAACACCAAGATGTTTGCGATCTTCCGTGGTTTTGCGTAATTCTTGCATTTTAGAAATTCAATCCAAAATTAACCAGAAATTAATAATGATTAAGCTTCTTTATTTATTTCTTTGACCTCCCATAGAGAAAAACACTTTAAAAGCAACACGTAATATAGTAACATTATTACAATCTATTGTGATTTTTTAATTATAAGGAGGTAAATCTTGCACAATTGATTATAATAAAAAATATAAAATTTCAAGTTTCTATATTCTTATCTATCTACAATCTGTGTTCATTTTTGAAAACAGCAGCAGGACACCCACACATAGTCAACTAAAAAAAGGAACTAGAAAAGGTGGTGACCCCAACATATTTATTGACCCACATTTATTTTTCTAGTATAGAAACACTCCATCTCTTGGATTAGTACTAATAAATCCAGTAGATAGAGCTACGTATTTTTGTCAATAGAGCCTATCGAAACACGTAACTAGCAAACTTCAAAATCCGCAAATTATTTTATTTTTCTGGAATAATTATGTTTTATCTCTGGTCATTTGAACATTATCTTTGGTAAAAGTGTTCCTACTGGGTTTTTGGGTTATTTGTTATTTGATGCCCTTGCATTGTTCCTATTAAGGTCCCGGGGGCATAATATGTATAAATGTTATTCCAATTACATATTTCTTTAAAATTCGTTTTCTGATGTTTTGACAAAGTCTAACTGTCCCAACCTTCATAGAAAAGAAAATCTTGACCAAGTCAAAATGGCAACTGATGCCAACAGCAATTGCTGAACAAAAATTAAGCAAAAAGTCGTGGAAGCAGCCTTGGACGTAATCAAGGGGAAATGGGCAGCAGTACCAGGATTAGTCATTGCATCCAACAGTACCGAGCTCTGAAAGTGGCACAGACATACAAAGCGATTATGAGTGTGATGGCATTGTCTATTCAGAGAGGATACCTGGAAGCTTTGATACAAGTTACAAATTTTATAAAACCAGTCATACATATATTACAATATAAAGCTCATAAGAGTTTAAAGTCAACCCGGTGAATCCTAAAGTCGATTATCATGTAGGTGATTTTTATCCTGAACCTTCAATTAAAGTTAATATGTTTAATATGCCTACCATATGGGGACGCTGTTAACCCTCACTTCAACTCCGGATACCGAAAATATGATTTATCATAAAATACTCGGTTTTGATGATTCCATAGTCATTTTATTTACTCTACAGTTGGGCATATATAGAGCTATGTGTAAGGTACTTTTTTGATTTAATTTTTTTAATTTGTTCATTGGGCCTCAAAAACAAAGTAGGGGGCCACATTACCACATTTTGCTCAAATCTTTTTTAATTTACCTATGCGTATTATCAGGACTTTTAAAGAAGAAAAGTCAAGTTAAAAAAAATACATTTGACATATGAAAAACGGAAAACACGAACTCGCTCTACCGTCAAGACCTTCATAAAATTTACTCTTTTAAAACAAAATATTCTAGTCTAAACAAAAAAACAAACCAACTTAACGTCAGGTCAATTCAAATAAAAAACTAGGGCATAGGAAATCTCCACTATTTAACGTTCGCGTCGCAAAATATAATTTCCCCTTAAGCATACAAAAAATAGTTTACAATTAACAAATCACCATATAATTGTTCACACGCGATAATAATATTGTTTTCTTTTAAATGCAGTTTCCTGCGTTTTTGCTTACTATGAAAAATACAATTTCATTCATAAACAATGATCGAAGGAACTTTGCTTATGTTTTTAGTATTGTGAACTTGGATTACGAAATAAAGATTAGTCAGTTATTTACACGCGATGACATTGTAAATATGTTAACACGTTTACTTTTTAATAATACGTAATACAATAATGTACTTTACCTTTGATCGGGGTTAACAAAGGGCACAGAACACCAAATATTTATTTATACAGCTAAGGCTTAACGCAATTTTTTATGTTTAATGATTATAAGCGATGATATAGCCAAAGGCGTAAATAGGTATGTTTGCCCAAAAATGCCTTTTTAATCCTGACTTGAGTTTCAAGTTGCAGTCAAGTTCCAGTAGATCCGCGTGTATAATTTCAATCATCAAGCAATGCAAAAGAAGAAATTATTTTTTAACAGTTTAATTTAGTCTGTCCTGTTTATTGTTTATTTATTGTTTTTTTGTTCCATCGCGTAAAGTCAACTATAAAACAAATACATGATTGCTTATTTAAACCCAAAACTGCCTGTTTATATAATTTTTCAGCCTCGTTGTTGATGGTGGTAGTTGGTAGGAGGGAACTCAGCTATCGTCTTACCCTCGAACATGAAAGAAGGATGGCAAAATCAGAAGAGATTACCTGTTTCTTGCTTGCAAAATTAGACACCTATTGAAATGATCCTTTAGTAGATTTAAGTGAACATGGAAGTGTAAATTTTTTTAGAGTATCTTTCAATGGGATCTTACTGGACATCATCTACTTGTTAGCTTATTAATCAACTACGTGTCTTTTCAATTTTAACTCAAAAAATAATAATTTAGAACCTAAAACCTGTAATGATTTAACAACAAGCCTAAACACTTTAGGACAATTAAAAACCATTTACCTTTTGTGTAACTATACTGTACTCAGTACACTATTATGTCTTAGCTCTTGAAACACTGACTAGTCAGCAAAAGCGCCGCAAACAATAACAATGTTTATAAACAACACCAGCTCTTAATAACGTCGGATCGTTTCATCTGTGCTTGAAGATTAGACCAGTGTTTCTACCATGAGTTTACGGCGCTGCCTCCATTTTCATATAAATCAGTTGCCTAAAGTACAACGGGCGTTACGGGCGACTGTGTTCGGTAGTAGCCGACGGACGAAACAACGGTTTCTTAGGATGTGTGTGTGTCGGCAGCAAAAAGTGGCTGGTGTCCGAAACGAGAAAGAAATTTGTACAGCGCCTACTCCTGATAATGCTTGCACGGACGTCATGTAAAGGCTTCAGTACAGAGAGCTGGATGCCAATGGCACAGGAGGGCTGCGACTTCACATGTTTGAGCGAAGCCTCTGTCCAGCAGTGGACATCTTCCAGCTGATGGTAATTATTTCTACTAGCTATTGCAGTTTATAAATATGCATAAATCTATGCTAAGCACCTCCGTAGTACAAATCAATGTAGTAATCTATTGTAGGTATCTAACGTGTCAAACTAATACAAACTCCTGGTAGACACACTGAGAGAGCATACTTACGTGATATAGTATGGGTGGTCATTTGTATAGGCGTCTACAGGTCGAAGAATTTGTATGTTATATATATGCTTAGCTAGCTGAAATCAGCCGAATATTATTGTATCAAGGAGTTTGGGTACATATTTTGTTACTATTTTACTATTTTACTATTTTAATAATAGCCGAGAAACTAGGGCCCACCTCAAATAAAAAGGACGCATATCAATTTAAAGCTCTGTAAACATATATTTATTTTATATATATATACACAATATGTTGTGTGGTTAAAATTATTAGATATAAACTGCCATTCCAGGTTAAACTATTTTTTTTGAGTGGCAAACAATTTTTTTGTCAATATTATGAACTTATAATTCTTAATCATTTATTACCTAATTATGTATAGAACAGAACTTAAATTTAACATGCCATTCTGAGGTAGGCCCATTTTGAATATCGTCTTTTCATTACGTTATTTATTTAAATTGAAAGCCAGGATGATATCGTAAGAATTAGGTTACAATTCATTAAAAACAAAACGCAAAAATTATAAAATCTCTTCGACTTTTTGAATTCAGCAGGTATGAAAAAACAAACGATTACAAAATTTTGAAAAAATCAAAGGCAAAATAATCTAAAATAATTATAAAATAAAAACCTCTAAATCGTTATTTTTAAACGACAACACCCAGTGCAGATACGAAGGAAAAATGTTTTTTTCAAGAACACAGTACCATGATTTTCCAATACGATTAATAAAACGAATACAAATTTATGTTTTTATCTAATCTATTTACTGAAACCTATTTTAATAAATTTAAGCTTTGAGCAACAATTAAATAACGGTCCAAAACATTTTATTTGTCTTAAAAATCACGAGACACGTCCTATAACTCATAGTGAATAACACGCGTTAAATCACTAGATTCATTTAATACGGCCCGTGTTATTTGACACCAATTGCGGAACCACCCCCGTTGTGGCTCGACCAATCACAACGCGCGGATTTCACCCCACAGAATATTGACCAATCAGAGGGTTGGATATATCAGGTGTGTTGTAAGCCGTGTCGTGTTACAAGTTACAATTTAACTGTTGAAGCCTAAGCGGATGTGAAATTAAATTGTGTATTACTTTGTCTAAGGGACTTGGAAATATTTTTTGTAACAGCATTTTTAAATTAACGTAAGCAGTTACCATAACCATTGGTTAAAGGCTATTACAATTTAAGGGATTTCAACCAACGAATTCTTACTAAGACAGGTGTTAGTATGACTCTTTTTTAGTTTGGCATCAAACTTTGACCTCATCGAATTAAAATGGAATGTAAATTTTCCAGGCAATGCCCGTTTGGCTAGAACCCGTCACTTCACTTGTCATCAGAAGCCTTAGACAAATGCCGTTATTCCCCAAGCGTCAACGCCAACAGAAAATAAAAATGTATGGAAATGACATGCCCTCGCGTTAGAGTTGCGTCATTGTAATGTCATTTCAATTCATTTTTATTTTCTGTTGGCGTTGATACTTGCAGAATAAAGGTATGGAAATGACATCCCCTCGCGTTAGAATTACTTTATTGTACCTAATGTCATTTCAATCTATTTTTATTTTCTGTTAACGTAAACGCTGGAATGTGGTATTTGTGTAAGGGTGCAGGTGAGAATCCAGATTCATTTATTTATTTGATCACACATCAGAACACTACTCAACTAATCCCACTAATATTATGAATGTGAATGTTAAGATGTTTGTATGTTTCTTAATCAATCACGCAAAACGGATGAAGTGATTTAGATAAAATTTGGCACACAGTACGGATAGTTTATCGCCTAACATCAAGGCAATCTGGGCTCTAGTTAACATACATAGATAGTTTAAAAATTTTAAGGTTCCTAACTGATAAAAAACGAAATCTACACACACAGACGAAGTCGTGGTTAAAAGCTACCAATTAATACCTGCAAGGATGAAAATAAACATAGTTAATCATTTAGATCTAGAGACGCAACATGGTGTCTACACCTAATGGAATTAAATGTAGTGTCTATTTATAGTTATACCATAATTATTATTTTATAACTGACAAAAGGGATAGTTTAGAAATCAAATTTAATTTTAATGAAAATTTCGAATTTTGTAATTTCTGTTACCTTTATTAATTTACCAAATGAATCAAATTCTTGGTAGCTACAAATAAATCAACACTATACTCAAATCTAAGAGATCTTATCGAAAAATGTAAAGCTTCTGTTACATTGACAAATAGCCCGTGAGAACCGTCCTTACCTTGATCTAGTGTGAACATTATCCTTTATCAGATCCTGCTAATCCGAAAACGGTGCAATTCTGCAAACTTCTTACTCGATTTAAGATAAAGGGATGATAGAACACAGGAATGTTTGTGCTAATAATTATTTGTTATTGTTTTTATTTGCTACTAATCGGATTTTGATACGATTGTTTCGTTAAAGTTCAATAATAGAACTTTGTAGTTTTTCTTTATTTTAGTGTCTTCCCAGTTTCTTTGTCGTATATCATTATTTCCACATAGAGCTTTAAGGAGCCCAAAAAATGTTCGAAGAAATACGAGAAAAAAAAAGTTGGTAATATTGGTATCGAAAGCTCCAGAAAAAGGATGTTTACTTTTCTTATGTACCTTAAACCTTATCTTTATTTACATGTTACAGCTATGTTTCAATAACACGTGTAGGTATTAGATTTGACCTTTCATACAAACTACACTGAACGAGGGACTTAACTACTAATGGACTGGTCAATATTTACTTACTTCACATGTTTTTGAAAATGTTGGATTAACACAAATCACGTGTGTAACACAATATTGAATTCCCTCAAATATCACAATAATCATTGACGTCAAGCACCCTGTTAGGGCGTGTTGACACGAACAAAGCTTATTGTCGGTGAGACCTCACCCTTACTTCAGGATGCGCGTTCAAAACCGCTAAAGGAAAAATCTGCAATTTTGAAATTTAATATTCACTAGATGATAAATTCTAATTCAGCCAGCATTCTAATTAAGTTTTGCTTAGTTTGAATTATTTAAAAACATTTACTGTTATCAAAGATAAAATCAATGTTTAAATAAACTTTATAACTCTAGATTAATTTAAATACATTTGCTATTTTGAATGCTTATTGTTAGCCTTGTTCAATAAGGGATGAAATGCGCAATGTTGGATATTTGCATTGTTGCGGGCTAGATTGAGCGACAAATATTTTTTTTCATTCTGAAGTTCTTTTTTCGTTCGTACTACTACAATAGTATTGCAACTTATTTTATTCCATTTATAAACTTTTATCTTGTGTGTTTATGAAGTATCAAGCTTTTCAAGTATCAAGTGTTTCTAATACGAAATCGTTTTATCCACTAAGTACCTGGCAAAAACATTTATGCATAAGGTCAAAAAATTATTGTATAGGTCACATTACCTTAACTGACTATAAACATAGTTATATTAGATTATAAATGTATCTATTATATATCTTACTCAAATAACTTTTTAGCTATAAATGTATATAAGCAAGAATATCATAGCCAAAATCGCATCTTCAAAAACCACATAAAAGCAATGTTTAAAAATCCAACCGAAGTTACAACAACACACCAGTCATCCGGCCAAGTGTGCGCACCAGCACAAACTATTGCGTATTTACGCGTTCGCACAATAGAGACTGTTCATTTTGAACCCCTGTACCTTTTAAGCCTATTGTCCTGGATACTCGTAACTTGGGATTAACGATGTCACGCCTTTGCCAACTTAATCTGAAAAAAACTAGCCACCGAACATTGATTGCATTCGTCAGATATGGATTTAAAATTCGAACGTGGAATGCGAATTGGATTAGTTTCTTGGCGGGAACGTGAAAGTTTTGACTTAACTTCGTATCAAAACTTCAATGGCATAAAAGTCCAAAAAATAAGTAAACATTGGTATTTCAAATTATGGGATTAAAGTTAATTTCAGTTTTTAATAGAGATAAACTATTGAAAAGTTAAGACTTGATAATAATTATCTGAAATACATGAGACTTTTCCACATTAATTTAAATTTGTTACATACAAATGATTTAGGTAAGTTAAGAGCAAATAACGACACGTAGATTTTTTAGTGTGCACTCTGTCCCAGTACTGCAAAGCAACTCCTGACAACCAAGATCAACAGTGGCGTCCTTTGTAACTTAGATTGCAGCTGTGCAATAGCACAGACTGTGGCCGGACATACTGAGGCCGTCTTTGCAAAGACCTTAGAATCAGGAATCAGCATTTAATGTACGAAAAATCGCAATTTAGTATGAAGATGCGATGGTGACAAGTTTGACTCCACCTTTAATCGGAATAGATGTTTCCCGGAGTATTTCTTGTCACATCGAATGCGTTTGTACGACGTTCTAGCATATGGGTATAATGTTATAGCTTTATGTTTTATCGTCACCATACTCTAATTATGTCATTTTGTAACCCAATCCAATGGCCGAGCTTCAGATAGCATTATTCCCTTCTCTTGCGAACCCAGATATTTGATGCCTACCCTTGCAAATATTACACAAGCCTTTTTAAACCGTATTGCTAGGTGTTAAAATGCATATTTGCGTGAGATAGAAACGTGAAACGATTTTATTTTATGTGAAACCGTTGTAAAAGTTTCTCACAATAAAATTGCTGAGTTAAACATAAGTAGCTGAGTATATTGATAAGTTCATTTTATTTTAAATTTAGGTAGGTAGGCATTTACTGAGTATCTATTATTAAGGCTAAGAAAACTTACTAACACTAAATTACCTACTACTATATGTTCATAACAAGTAAATATATGACATTCTTATAAACGAAGGAATTACACCATTAAAAATATTAAATTAAAAACAGATTAGTCCAGAAGCTTACCTTTTAAAGTCAAAAAAAGTACGAAAAACAAGCATTCTTATTCATAATTTTCGTACGGATAGATATTTTACATAGGTAGCTACTGAGTTCTTCAGTTTCTGACCTCAATTATAATTATAAACATCGACTCACCTAAACGAAAACAAAGATGAATGAAAACAGATACGGCATCATAACAAAGTCCCGGCAGGTATTATTTCAAACGTATGACAGTTGTATTTCACGCCTTGTCAAATGCCATCGGAGCGAAAACCCTGAGTATGAAACTAATTGTTATTTATATACATTTTCAGTAACATACCTTTCTTTTTTCTGCTGTGAACCAGTTCAGTTCGAAGGATTTCAAAGCCATGTACCAGCAAGAGAGGTATAACCTCTTTTACTTGTACGTGAGCATCGTATTGGTAATTCTCTTCGAGTTCTAAGATGGCTATCAACGTGTCAATAAGCGGCTACTTTTCATCAGGCGAACCGGCTGTTTCCTCATGATGACAGGACATGAGAAGATTAGCGGAGAAAGTTGTAGGTAGGTATCACCCACTGATATTTTTCTTATGATTAATAAGTATGTAGAAGAATTTGCATATAAAACATCTTGAATAGATACCTGTATTCACAAAAAACGCTCGATCCAGTCTAAGATAATCTTAAGATTAGGAAAATTTACTATTAACATTAACCTGAGTAATTTATTTGTATCCTTTCAAAACTTAATTTACACTTCTTAAACTAAAGTCATCAATAAAATACGCTGTATAAAGACACTCCTCTCTTTAAAACTTGAACTAAAGTTTTAAAAAAGTATAAAAACGAGAGTAATACTATGGTATTGTTGAAATTGAATGTTAAAAGAAAAAAAAGCCTACCCTTAATTATATACGCTTTTAAAATTAAAATGGTTATTGTTATCTAAAAAATATTAAATACGATTAAAGAAACGTGTTATTTTCTACGTGGCATTCATATTAATTAGATTTTACTTTTTTAATAGTTTTACAGAATGAAGTAACTCCAAAAACAAAAACATCTTGCTACAACTTAAACTAATTTTTTCAAATCCATTTCTATAGTTATACAAAAAAATAACAAAATACAAATGAACAAAGAACAAATGACAAATTGGTAGAAAAGAAATTGACACATTTCGTTCTTTCAATCCTCATACATTTTTTTTACGAAATATTTTGAGTTTTTGAAAAATTTGAAACTTTTTTAGCTACCCGACACCTCATTATGGCTACTGATTTTTTTAAATAAGACGAGGGGTGATATATTATATTTGTATGGATAAGCCCTAGAGTTAGTTATTTGTTGTCGATATTTATCGATATCGAACATCGATTAAAACTGTTAGATTAGTCTTCAAATTAAAATTACTCTTTTAAATATTTATTGAGATCATTAATACTTTACTTTATTAGTAAATAATCGAAATCTGTTCCGATGAGACGTGAATAGGAAATAGATATACATAGTTACTTTTTGCTTATAAAATATATAAGTCGAGCTTAGTCCAGTATTGAGTAGGCCAGTAAAATATGTATTATTATTTCCTTTCATGAACTTATAAACAGATAGGTAACATCTACATTATTCTTTCGCTTAGCTTAAAAACGGTAGTTAGTCTATCCAACTGAAAGGATGTGACGAACTTTTTGTTGTAATAAATCTATCACTCGAAAACCGAAATTTTTATACTTAGCTTACAATTCAAGGCAATTTGAATCTTCTTCAATTACAATAGAGACGTATACAAATGTGTATATGGAAGATTTAGTTTTTTAAATAAACACCTTAAAATAGGCTAATTAAAGGTTAAAGATACGAGACATTACAATTTAGGTACTCCATAAAAAGTTATTTAAACTTGTAACCTTTTCAGTTTTTTACACCTTTCGTTCAAATTTATAAAAACATATTAGGTACCTACATACTTATACACAGATACTTTATTTCTTTATTTTTACTACCTATATTAACTTGAGACATCCTTATCTCCTTAGTGTAACATAGCATATAGGATATGTATAGATATATAATTATTATAATCATATTATTACGTTAGTTCAGGAGGACGTGGTAGTTAAGGCCCACTGGACGAAGGCCCGTTTTAAGATTGCTGAGACGGTGTGGCCAATCACCATCGGTGAATTCTTAAGATGGGCCAGCCGTTCGAGTAGTGCGGTGTCTGAGGGTCCCTTTGGCTTCCCTCTATCCCGTAATGCTCTGATAGCTAACGGTGTTGGTAGTACGTGGGGTTTTAGTCGGTAGGCACTACGTGAGTCCGACTCCTTCGGTCTCCCCGGGCTGGAGGAAAAAAAAAAAGGAGAACGTGGTATCTCAGTTTGTTACGTGCCTTGGATAACCGACCGACCCGATCCGACAGGTCGAGGGGCCGAGTCTCGGTTTACCATAACTAACTTGTAGTTGCCATGTTTCTCAATGTGTAACTTGTAGTTGCCATGTTTCTCAATGTGTCCGGATAGTGGCGACATATTCGCAAGCTGTCACACTGGGACTCAACATAAACATGCGAAATGTGGTGTGTAGCAAGCACCTCTGCCAACCCCTCTCGAAGGACTGCGGAGTTTATGTTTTAATGATATTATTACGTACGAGTTGACCTAATAGGCTTTTTGAGTTGAATAAATACAACTAGGCCTCCATTTTTCCACAGTACATACGGTTTCTCATCAATTAACGACTAGGTAATTCAGGTTGGTACAGAGGTAATACCTATTTTGCATTTTTGCAAGTAATCAAGTTTGTATTTTTTTTACAATAGGGATTCTTAAAATCTACGCGGCATGAAAGGTATTACATCTTTAACTCTACATGGGCATTGGTGGTGTTTTTGTTGTTCGAAGACATCAAGGGCATCGTTGTGTCAATAAAGCACACATACATAAACTCACGCCTTAATTAATCCCTCGAGAGGGGTAGGCAGAGGTGTTACACACCGCATTTTGCATATTTATGTTGAGTCTCAGTGTGACAGGTTGCGAATCTGTCGCCACTAACCCACGTCCTATCGGGTGGTTCGGTGGGTTAACCAAGACACGTAACAAACTAAGCTTCCACGTCCTAAGTCCACGTTGTGTCAATAGGCAACGGTATCACTTTCCATCAGTTGAACCGTCTTCTTGTTTACCCATGGCGTTGTATAAAATCTGCTTTGACATGTTTCTAACTCAGAAATACTTTTTTAGAAAGAACCGGGCAATAGCCACTACGCCAGGAAATAAATCGACAAAATAAGCTAATTATTTAAAATTAGACATGGTCCTTACAAAACGCTGACAGTATAGGGCTTGCCCTGTTTTTTCAAAACTACCCAAATTAAATTTCATTATAAAATTTTCCCTTTTGTTATTTTCACGAGCAATTTGTCAAAAAACACTTGCTCTATCCCTTGACAAGGGTGTAATGTTACAATTAAGGGCCAAATCATGGAATCCCTTTGAGAGATTACTCGCTTGTTTAGTTCGCGCAGATGTCGGCAGGGGCGCTGTAATCGCTAATTATGCGGAAAATAAATTCAGTTTGATTAAATAGTACAATGTTTAATGCAATCCAATGTTTTCTATGAGTATGTTGGAAAAAACTTGGAAATGGAAACTACCGTTTAGATCAATTTAAAACCCAACATAGTAAATGTATATTAATAGATAATAATCTATAAAACTTGCAAACAATATTATTCCATTCCATTTGTCCATTTCACGAAGAAGGTACGATTAGGGTTATGTTAGTTTTGACTAACATGTACATACACAGTGTTTTAGTGTGCGTAACCGCTAGCTTGCTTAGAAAAGAGGTTGAAATGGACAAGTCAAATTAAAACAATAGCCGAACGTTCTTCGTGAATAAAATATCTGTAGCAAGCAGTTTAGATTGAACTTGACGAAAAGAAAACAATTCACACAGCAACATTTTATTTTTATCAAGGTTTTGTTAGTTTTACACAATAACGCACACAAACGTAAATGGTAGAAAACTTTTAGAAGTAAGTGTGTGTTGTGTGTACCTCTGTAGGACCCGAGCAAACAAAATCACATTATTGTGTCAATTTTCTAATTATAATTAATTGCTAACTACCCGTTTTTACCCCCTTTCAACACGGCTGCGGCATGTTTAAGGGTGATTTTCGTATAGGGGTAGAAGTTGTTGCCAACTAATGAATTTAATTGGCTCCCGAGAGTCCGTAGGGTACTTATTTTGACATATTATCGTATGGGTAAAAGTTATCTCAATAAGCAAATAAAAACTAAAACCTGATTATGGAAAATCACGCTCTAATAAATTGTCACTTTTCTGTAGGTTTAATATCGTACAAAATGTATATTTTTAAATAGGCTCCTTCTCTTCTTTAATTTGACATCCCATTCAACGTGGTAGCACTTTTTAGACTTTTACTACCATCTGTCGTAATTTTTACCACATCCAAAGAATGTTATTCTACCTTCTCCGCAGATGCTACTTGATGGCTATAGCACACCTCTGCTCATAAACTATCGCGATGATTTCGCGGCGAAGATGTGCTACAGGCGTGAATAGTATTAGCGGAATCACGGAGGAAAGAGATAGAATTATAGTAGAATTTGTGAGTAAGAACAGACAGTTTCACTCCTGTTTAGCTAGTCCTACAACTAACAAATCATGGCGAACCTAGCGCGGTTTCGCTGCTGCGGTTTCGCAGCTGAGGTTTGCTACAGGTGTCAAAAAATTTAAATCTTCGTTTCCAAATTTGTCATTTTGTACGAGAATCTGACATTTGAAAACTGAAATTACAATTTCGCTACCTTGTATTAACCAGTTACATAATCAGGAATCAATTGACACCTCATTCATCAAAATAGGTGATTCAGTTGAGGCACTATGGGGAACACTCATAAATATGGTAAAAATGGTTTAATCATTCAAAACCTACTAGTTCAGAAACTGTTACACTTACTGTATTATATCTATAGTTTTAAGTTAAAATTATAAAAAATTGTTAGTGTTTATGATCTGCAATTGTAGATGGTATTCAATAAATTATTATTTATTATTCATAGACTGCTTAAATTATAGCTATCGTTTTCGGCTCTGCCGGCCGTAGCCTGTGTCTAAATTAAAAAAAAAGTGTATTATATAAAAAACGTCTCGGTCTCGTTTAAGCCACATTAGGGGTAAATGAAAATAAATAAATAAGTAAATAACTAATCATATAGGTCTTAAAAATTAAATGAAAAACTAATTAATTTTGACGTCATTTATTCGTAAAGACAATTTTAATAAATGATCGCACTAAAATTACAATAATTTGAGATATGTCACTTATGAGATAATACGCAGCGGTGATACTATGGCATTATCGTTTTAAGCTTTTTGGTGTTTCTTTTCATTATTTCCCTTTATACCCTATAAAAAATTAAAATAACTGTATTTACCTGTTTCACTTTTTATACGGCAAAACTAAAAAATATTTTTATTTAGAATAATTCCGTAGAGAACTACTGCTAGATAACTTTAAATTAAAATATAAAGTGTAAAAACAAATTTGTAGAAAAATTAAAGAACATAAATTAAATTCTTAAGGTCAAATCTATGAATGTTAATTTTCCCATTAAGTCCCAAAACCCATTACAACATTCTCCATCACCATTGCACTTTTTTGTAATTTTTATCGTTACAGGTATGTATTAATTTTTTGAGATAAAAAGTTTTCTGAACAATATCTTATAGAAACATTTTGCCAAACCTTTAAATAAAAAGAATCGCTCTGAAATCTAATTAACGTCTCAGAAGCAAGTTAATACATAGCACAACATTAAAACAATAATGACACAACTTCACCACTATTAATAATTAATGTTAATTAATTTATAATAAGCTACAATACTTTAATCTATTGTTACAAGATGTTTACTGGAAGACAAATCGTATGGCATATAATTTAGTACAATTTTATTTTAAATACAAATGCACCAATATTAATATAAATCTAGACTATTGAGGGAAAAAAATCTACAGGAGCAATAAAATGATTAGGAAAATAGATTCTCGTATCACCTAATAGAAAAAACCTTTTAGAAATATTCATCGTGAGTCCATAGATTTTTTTAAAGATAGAATTTTCAATTTCAAAACCATAGATTGGAGATATTGAAAAATGGCTTACGCATAGACAAAAAATAATATTTACAATTCAATGCGAAAAAGCGATATTCTCGTCGCATTTTATGTATAATTATCGAAAAATTTAAGGAGTAAAATGTAAATAAAGCTGTTTATTAGCTTCGTATAACCACTCGGCGAAACCAAAGCATATCCTATGTACAGCTGAAAGCAAGCCTAGAGGACTATAACTAACTTAAGCTAAATTCAATTCTATAACATTATAAATAAGATACAATTTTACACAACAGTGATCACAAAACATACCACATACAACTTAACATTAGACATAAAAAGGATATGTTTAATAATATGTAATAATTGATGAGTACAAGGTGTTTTTAAATTGACATTAAGTCTTTTGTTGTCTAATTTAAAATTATGACTTTCACTAAAATTTACTTTCTTTTAAACCCTTATTCAATCTGATGTCAAAATCTTTAAAATCAGCTAAAACTTTTCAACTTATGGAAAGATCAATAAAACATGCTTATCGGTTCTCTGACTTTGAATTGAAGTCTTTGTTAAGGTAGGTTAGGTTAGGTTACGTTAGGTATTATGTCGAGCAATCACCAAAAAGTTAAGCCAGGCAAACGGCTTTAGATTTCATAATATGTTATGGTAGGTACTGTTATGTATGCGTGAGTGTGTATGTATACAGTGTGTGTTACAAGCGATGTCCATTTCATGTTTTTTTTTTGTTTTAAATTAGACAACGATCAAAGACTTAGAAAGCATTAATACACAGCGCTATCTTAATACGCAAATCTTGGTTACTAGTGTTTTTTTATTGTACAAAAATATAACATATATCCTACTGTTATACACTTATTTTATAATAATTGTAGATACTTAATAATTAAATCATTTGAAAATTTAATTTTAAATTGTATAAAGAAGTTTTATGAAGATAATTGGCCAAAACCAATGTTTCTAAAAATCCATTAGGTTGCACATGTAAGCATTTTCAAACAAGTTATAAAAGCGGTATTCATAATAAATAGAAGTAGGTATATTCACGTTTCAAAGACTGAAAGAAATTAATACCTTAGAAACCTATATTAACCCTAACATTAAGTTTAACACTAGTAATATCCCAAGTTTTGCTCACAATACAACATCGAGTAGCCATTTTTAAAACAATACCCTCTTTTGGGCTTCGCCTAAGTCGGGTAAAACATATTTATTGCTTGTACACGTAATATCTTCATTAATACAAAAGTCCGCTACATCGCAAACAATTTGAAATAATATCATATGTTTTACACTAATTTAATTATACAATGATTGTCAATAAATGATATATATAATGTTGTTTTATTTTATTATCGTGTGATATGTATTTGGTAAGATTTCTATTATAACAACAGTTTTGGAGTGAAATTTCTTGATGCAAATTCTGAAAACTTTTCGGATCGTACATTCCTCTTTTTTGTTTTTTAATTGTATTTTTAAGGAATCGAGTTCGCGAGCGTAAGTTTTAATCTCAAAAACGCCTCGAACGCATTTGTTTCTCATCTAAAAACTGTTTGAAGAAAAACACCTTTCAGCGACAACCAACCTTTTTCCAATCAAAATGAGTATTTATTTTATTTCTATGAACTATTCCAGTTTCAGAATGTTTTCTTTTTATTACTAAAGAAATTTCACTTCAACAAATACACAAACACACCCCTATAAGTTAAGTACCTACTACGAGTATCGAATATTTCCAAATAAATATTGATTCCGATAAATTGTAAGCCATTATTCCTTTATTACAAACAAGATTCCTAACCTATGGGGTATTTGGATAAAAGGGGATTAAATAGTCTTTACAATTATCAACTTTTCAACAACATTTTTAAACAACTAAGTATATTTTATGGAATCCAGAATAGAAATATGTATAAAAATACCTTGCAACAGAAAAAATGCCATATTATATTATTTTTCTGGTACAAAGTATTTTTAGTTGATCCGGGCGTGTGGAATTAATATATTTCTAATCTGGTTTCTTGATCAACATTAATTTAGGAATTAGTGTTGCCAACACATCTTATAAGCGAAAAAATGCTCATTGGGATGTACAATTTTATCAGTGACTACGATATAAAATTTTATATCGTAATCAAACTTGATGACTAGGGAATGCCGTGACTGTATCTTTAAAGAAGATACTTTATTGCTTATAAAAAAATTGCAATATATATGTATACTTGTACTTCTTTCTACCTATGTTTTTTTTCAAGTATGGTAAAAGCTTTATTCTGCACAATTAGTTAATAAGTTACAGGAACTTAGCAATATGAAATCAACTGTCATTAGGTACAGTGTCAAGTCGTAGTCAGGTTTAAATGCCTAGTCTTTATGACTACGGATTTGTTAGTTTCAGAACGCGTTTTCCTATAAACTTAACGAAGTAATCCATAACATTGTCATTGATTTTTTGTATAATTTTTACAAACGTTAAAAAAATTAAAACTGTAGATCCCATATATAAGCATTTTTTATCTTTGGCCTTTACTTTATTCTATAATTGCGAACTGACATACAATAAGTGATGCATTAAAAATGTATGTATGTATTATTTTGTTTGATCAAATCTTTGTGCTCCTAACTTCAATTTTCAAAACATGTTCGTTCAATACAATATTTCATATGTAAAGCCGCAAGTTTTATATATTTCAACTGCGTTCAAAACATACTTAATCGGATTACCCACTAATTTTGTCACATTTTTCGCTCAATAACAACATTTTGGTCTATGTACCGCACTAAGAATTTTATCGACATTGGCATTATTTGTTAGAAATCACTTGGCTTTCCTAGGTTTAGGAAGCAAACGCGCCCTGAACTTTAATTAAAATGAACAGACGTAAAGTTTTGCAGTTTAATTTTTTTTATCCTTACTAAAAGGACCATGTCATGTAAAAAAAAATAAAAAAATCACAAAATGAACATAAATTAAAACCATGATAGGTCAAGAGCCGCTACTTTATTAGCGCAAGCTTATAAAATAATCCATTAAAAATCCTGTTTACAAAAATTTAGATACTAAGCACATATTCCTCTTATGAGCAAAATATAATAAACGTTATTTTTTTCATTAAATTTTATACTAAATCATGAGATCTCAAAATCGAAAACTACAGTTCAGAACGCATTCAACCCCTTCACTCCATAGTGTCGTATTGCACCTTTTTGACCTTCAGATAGCGCCAAATAGCGTATCCTACTAATGTACCAGCAGTGGCTATAGCTAAAGCAGCTCCTACGGCTATGGGAGCAGCTTCAGAACGAGCCCTGGTGGAATCAGAACAATGCCAAGGAGGTCCGAACTCACCGTCTCTCTTGAACATGAACGCTTGAAGACGCATCTGGCGGAGGTACAGCTTCGCTTTGTGACCGGCTTTAGAATTTGGACTGTGAAGAGAGATAATTGGTTAGTTGTAAATAAAAAGCATTTATTTATTATATAATATCATGCCAGTCGATGAATAAACAAAATAAAAAAAAATTACGACGTAGCTCGATCTTTCAATTCGCCAGATCATAAAATCCTGGCTAGCAAATTAATTTGATTTATCATATCTAACTCACCTGACATCCTCCTCAGCCAGTTCTATAACGGTTTCTTCTGGACAGAAGAAGGATTTGCCTACAGGTGTAGGGAAATAGAGGTTTCTGCCGCCAGCAGTTAGAGTCACCCGTCTCCCTTGTTTGGCAGCATGCTCCAAGATCCGTGCGCTAGAGTTATATGTCAACTTTATACCGTCCGAGAACCAACGTTCACCACCTGGCGTCTGAAATGCATTGACATATTAATAAATTTTATTGATAAAATAATATACTGAAATAAAAAACGAAAATAAAATATTTTTTAAAAGGTAAGCTCAAAATAAAAAGGTTTAACTAATGAATTAATAACAGTTTAACTCGTATTCATACACAAAAAGAATAAAATAAATAATGACACTTTATAACTAAGACAATGAAATCACCATTCCAACAATTTCAAAAATAAGCGTATATTTTTTAAACTTTTCTATTAGCTCAAATTGCGATGCCTAGAAGAATATAGCCTTTTCGCGGGTTATACTACAGAGCAACTACTTCGCATTATGACTAAATTCCATTTTCAATTAGCCTACCTTAGCAAAAGATATTTCCAGCGTGAACTCCTTGAATGTGATAACCAGTAACTCGGCATCGCTCTCCTTGCAAGCGCCGGTGACTGCAGCGTTATTGGGGACAAATGTATTGGCATCCTGGAATTTACACATCAGTATTGTGTTAATAAATAAATAACTTGCAGCTATCGACTTCAATGTAGCTCAAGTACCTATTTCAAGTTAGATGACAGAAACAAGAGTTTTGATTTACAGTAAGTCACTCTTTACCAGCTAAATGTTGTTAGATCTGTAGGCGTAAGCCCAGTCCAAATAACAGATTCATATTTAAAGCATTCATCTATTGCCTTTAATTCATGTATTTGGTGTTGTTTTCAACATAAATGACACCTCCTCCCAATAGTCACTTAGTAATCGTGCCCGTCATGTCAGCGAAAATCACAATGTTTAAAAAATCGTTTTAAGTGTACATTTAAACATTTGAATAGAATAATTGATTTACTAAACCAATATATGAATTAATCTGAACATTATAACAAACGCAACAGATCTAATATTGTTTTCTTAATAGTGTTCTATATTTACTCATATAAATAAATAAATAATGAGCATTTATTCAATAAACATACGCATAACATGTATTATACTATTTTAGTTAGATTCACAAGTGATACTATTTATCTAGTTTTTATAATTCGTCCACCAATTGTTTTCTTTGTGATACTATACGAACCCGTGCATTGTAAATTGAAACACCTACAAGTCGATAGAAAAGAGGCAATAACTTGACAAGCATGCTACACCTTCAGCCAATGGTTGCTTACAATCAGATAAGATAATTGGGTACCAAAAATCTGCCTTTTATTTAAAAGAAAAATAAATAACTTCATTCATTTCTAAATGTTATCATGCCTTTTCAGCATTACCACAACCTTCGTGAGTGTGTTCATGAAAGCCATAATACTGATCGAAATGTTTACTGTGACAACGCGTTGTCACAGTAAATGCTCAATGAGCATAACATTGACTTGTACAGAGGAAAATTTTGAAAGCAATTATCTTTGTTGATGTTAATGTATTAATGGTACTCACAGCGCGTTCATTTAGTTTAGTGACATACGAGATGTCTATAAGGGCGTCCACTGTTAGAAGAATACAGGTCTCCCCGCTACTACTCTGCAGTCTGTAAGTGGCTGTCATCAAGCTTCTTTCCGTTGGTGGGTCCTGTAGAAGAAAAAATCACAATAATAATAAACAACAGATCACTAAATACAGAATGAGGTCTCTTAAATTTGTCCATTTAACAACTCTTACTGGGTCGGCAACATGTTTCTGGAATTGCAACCTTTAATAAGTTATGGTGACTGCTTATCATCAAGCGGACCAAATGCAAAGTTTATGTACGTTTATTATCCCTCTTATGTTCCAATAGTTAAGGGTGTTGTTTTTAACAATTTAAACGTTTGTAATTTATTCATCATCATTAATTAACCAAACAGGAAAGTTTAATGTATCATTAACTCTCGGACTATAAACGTTAAGGATTTAAATTAGTAAACTCTAAGATTTATGAATATAACTTTTTTATTGGAGAACTTCAATTTTTAAACAAAATTTTTCATCGCTTGATTCTTGATTAAATACAAGCAGAGTTGTTCTCAACTCAAACCCTTCAAAAACCAGCTGTAAAGAATACCTTACTCAAGAAAATAAGGAAAATCTTACAAGGAAATATCATATAAACATGTCATCCTATTACTACAGACCTATTTTATTCCAAACATAAAAATTTTCAAGAATTCACGTCAGTTGCATGATTCTTTTGTAAAACCGCGGTCGAGGTTACAGAGGTTACCCCTTACCTTGTAACCATGGCAACGGTAATGAATGGTCACAAGCAACCTTGGTTACCGCGGAAACCGCGGAAATGTAACAAGTGGTTCCTCTTTTATATGTTTCGGTGTAGGTCATGATTTTGATTTATTTTAATTGATGTTTAGAAAATAGTTTTGAGTAACATAGAAAAAGAAATATTGCATTGCGGACAAACTCAACTCCCTCGGCAAACACAATCTATATTGTCAGAGGTAACTCCACTGACAATATAGACACATTCTATATCAATATATACTACTCAAAACAAAATAAGGGCCACGAGGTATTTTTTTATTTTGGTGTAAATTATTAAACATTTACATATTGAAAGTAGTAAAATATTGAGTATACAAACTCTTTGATACCTAAACTTTTTAATATTGTAGTATTCATCTAATGCTGGCAACAATTTTAAATAAAATTTGATTTAAAATTATTTTTAAATTTTGATTCCATTTTCTTTGTCGTTTTGCTTTCCTTAGCTTCTTGGTTTATTAGAAATTATCAGAGTTCATTGATATCTCGAGTCAGAAACCTCTTTTGCAATATGCCGCAGGCACGCAGGCGTCATATGGACTCGCTGACAGCAACCAGAGCCGTTACAATGATTGAAGAAGGTCATTCGCAGCGATCTGTGGGTTTGCAATTGGGATTTTCTCGAAGAGCTATTCAAAATCTATGGAATCGTTTCCAAGAGACCGGCAGTGTTAGAAGAAGACCTGGTTCGGGCAGAGTTCGCATTACAACAGCTCAAGAGGATCGTTACATTCGATTAAGTGCGCCGAGATCACACAACGACGGCCCGCAAGCTGCAAAATCGTTTACGGCTCACAACGGGTACTCGTGTCAGTGACCAAACTATTCGTAATCGATTGCATGAAGACCAGCAGGCATCAAGAAGGCGAGTTGTCCGTGTTCCATTAACCAGAAATCATCGTGCAAATCGTTTAAGATTTACCCGTCAACATTTGGACTGGGACATAAACCAATGGGGCATGGTGCTCTTCACAGACGAATGCAAAGTTAAGTTTTTTAACGACGATCGGCGTATTAGAGTATGGAGAAGACGCGGTGAGAGATATTCAGAAGCCTGCATCCATGAAGTCGATCGTTTTGGTGGCCCAAATGTAATGATTTGGGGCGGGATAAGCTTACACGCCAAAACTGAGCTCGCTATTTTAAATGAGGGTACTGTTACTGCTCAGCGGTATATTGAGGAAGTTGTCAGACCACATTTGATCCCATTTGCCCAGCGAGCGGATCCTGGATTCATCTTGATGCAAGACAATGCTCGTGCACACACGGCTCAAGCGACTCGGTTTGTACTGGAAGCGTCTCAAATTCAAGTCTTGCCGTGGCCGGCGAACAGTCCGGACTTAAATCCAATAGAGCACATGTGGGATCAGTTGAAACGAAGAGTTAGAGACGGTGATCAGGAAATCCACAACTACTCAACTACTAACTACAAACACAGCAACTCATCAACGCTGTTAAAAGGGTCTGGGAAGAGATTCCAATGGAAAATGTCAGGCATTTGATTGAGAGCATGCACACCAGGCTTCAGGAGTGCGTAGCGAAACGAGGAGGGCATACTCGTTACTAAAAGATGAGCATGGAGTATTTTCTTTTGTTTTCAGTAACTTTACATTGTTTTTATTTTTAACCTTAAATGTGATTTTTTCTTTCAAAAGCAAATAAACTTTTAATCATTAGTATTGGAATAAGTTTATTGGTCTACACGGTAAAAACAACATTAGTTTTCGTTATGGAGACAAAAAAATATATAAATTGGTTTTATTATTTTCATGGTACAGACAAAATACCTCGTGGCCCTTATTTTGTTTTGAGTAGTATAGATAGATTGTGTTTGACCGCAATGCAATATTTGGCAGAAACGAGAGAATTATTTTTTTAATGAAAATAATGAAATAAGAATTGTGCTCTTTCCCAACAAAGGGGAGGTAAAAAAACTCTATAGTCTGCTTTTTACCGTAGACACTCCTGGTGCGACGGTTGTTTTGCTATACTTGGTAACTCTAGGTCGCCGTGTCGATGCCTGGCTGTCCAACTGAAGGCTGCACACTGAACTTACTACGATCACTGAAACAATGGAAACAAAAGTTAAAAAACATAATAATTACATTACTTCTGACGAAGACCGTTTAGCTAAAGTTGTTGTTGGTTTAAAAAATATAATATTCCAATCTTCCTGGTTGCATCTAGGTATTTTGCGAA
Organism: Choreutis nemorana; assembly: GCA_949316135.1. Lineage (NCBI taxonomy): Eukaryota > Metazoa > Arthropoda > Insecta > Lepidoptera > Choreutidae > Choreutis > Choreutis nemorana. Next base: position 3,888,752 of record OX438620.1, on the reverse strand, counting down.
AATTTGCTTTCATTGCTATATGATATATAATATATGTCATATATTCCAGTGTATTCGGTACAAATAGTCATAAATTATTACTGAAGCATTAAAGTTAAAAGCCAACAATTTGCAAAATCCCCACCTTGCCCATTAAGTATGTAGGAGTATGTGGCCTTTATTACATACGGCATTGCGGCTAGGCCAAGGTAAGGCCCATGTGAAATTGGATTTAAATTCAAAGTAACCCATAAAACCACCTATCTACGAATATAGAACCATATGGGTAAGAAAATGCCATATTGAATTGATTGGATTTTCATGGTATTTCTAAGGTAAGTTAAGGACAATGTCATCTTAAAGGAAATATGTAAGAAAAAGTTTTTATTGGTTTTCTATTGTAAAAGAGGTAAGTAAAGTTTAAAGGATTTATGTATTTGGAAGCTAATCCTCGAAACCAATCATCCAATAAAAAAATTCGTACAATTCGTACATCATTATTTAGAACTAGTTACACAACTTCGTACCACATGACCGTTCCTTTGGGAAAAGTTCCCCCTTTCTTTCTTACAAGTTCCATATTTTAGAGCGAACAAAGTAAAAAGATTAGATATAAAATTTGGCTTTCAGTTTCAGGAGCATAAGCTACACTTAAATTTATTTAAGACAGAAATACCAGTTCTAAGCCGCTTTCCACAAAGCACCGCAGTTATAACTTTGGCACCAAAAAACAAAGAAACTTTATATCAAATGAAAGTTGCGAATTCACATTTACCAAAATTAAAATGATAATAACGTTACATTACTTGAATAACTTTGTGAAGGTGACTTGTTTTAATGATACTCTTCGAGAATTTATGTCGGAAAGTTTAGGTGCCAGAATTATAACTTGGTAGAGTTAGTCTTGTATAAGTCTGCCGGCTCCTCCACTAAATTGGATAGCTAAGAAATTGAACAATGTTGATGTTTTTTCGTTGACAAACTGTCAATACCTTACTTGCTAGTGACTTCACGTTAGCCAATTCGTTGTATCATGTTTATACATACTTTATAGAATAGATAATCCATTTCAAATACCAAAATCCACATATAAATTACTTCAAAAAGGTTAATAATGAATGAACGATATTATTCTAAAGGAAATTAACCCTAATTACTTGTACGTCCTACATAACTATGATAGATATATACAGCGGTATGGTATTGAAGGTAAGTACCGAGAAGTAAGATTACCAAGTATCAAAATATCAAGTACCGACTCTAAAATAGTTTTTCCATTCCTCCATAAACAAAAACAAACTATCGACGAGACTCTTAATTTATTCAACTCGATACCGTTAATACATTTTATACGATATCGCATGACGAAAATAAAAGGTAACTTACCAGGGACGGCTTTTAGCTGTGAGGCCCCCAAGTGACTTAGCTTAGTCGCCAAGGGCCTCAATAAGTCGATCAAATGTAAAGCAGAAGACAATGAATACAATTCTTCAACCTTTATTCAGATTCTTCACTATAGTACAGATTAAGAAATTAGCTGGTTTTTACTTGAGGATTTAGATAATCATTTTGACGTGAATCCAGTTTCAAAAAGTTGAACACAGAATGCAATCTCCTACTCAAATGTTTAAAATTCATTTAAATATACACTTAAGCGAAGAATCTGAATTAAATAACCACAAAAGAGCCATATAGCAGGTTGGTAAGTAGGTTTTAATCTACTGTAATGGAATACGAGATATAAAAAAGTTCTAGCAGAAATATAGCGTAATCCACCAAAACAAAAATATATTAGTATCAACTTGTACACTTATCAAGTTTCAATACAGTTTCTAAACAATATCGACAAGTGAAACGCTTATAAAGTATGATAAATAGGGTAGCCCACCCACGCCTGGAGCCAGCCTACTAAATGACGTCACGCATGCCATTTCTGACTAAAACTTACCCTAAAGGTTATTTTAGGTCAAATCCAATTAAATTTAAAAATCGATCGTTCATTGATACAGAAATATCTAGATCAGACACAAAAGTTTATATTGAATATTTAAATTTAGAGCAAAATGAATGGAATAAATACATTTTTAACATGACCTACTACGAAAAATTACTGAAGTAAAAAATAAGTTCGTTGGAAATGAAGTTTCATATAAATTGATAGAAATTTCCTTTGTTTAAATAACAAATACATTATGGATACTAAAATATTATTGAAAAACATTTTTTCATTGATCTTACAAATTTTGTTATAAGTATGTCAACAGAAAATACATATCTTTTATTTATTATTATTTTATAATATTCACAAAACCCAGAGCTCAGACGAGATACAAAAACAAAACATAAAACCTTAACATTGGCCAATTAAAGGTTTACAATTTAAGATTATGATATGTCAGCAAGTGTGCCTCTCTATGTGTGAAAGGGTATATCTGTGAAGATAAGATTTGTTTGATAATAGAAATAGCTAAATGTAATTGGCTATTTATGCTTTAAAATATTTTTATCATTCGTAAATTTGTTGGACTTCTTTAACCACCTATAAACGATAAGTCTTTAATCAGAATTAGTTAGTAGCTACTGAAGGGTAAACCATAAGGACAACAATCCACTTTGATTATTTTTAATACAAACCCACTATATACATAGTTTATTTGTTCCAAAGAATATTCCATAGCAGAATTCAACAAAGAGAGTCAACAAGTGATATTTATTTTTCTATGGAAAACAAAACAGTGCAGCTTTAACATTATTCCTGAGCATAAAACTAAAACAACTTTGGTAAAATAATAGCTGAATACTGAATGCTAAAACATCACAAACAGTGGAAGCGCTTGGGAATTTCTAGACAAACAATGCGATTCTACACTTGCAGAGAGATAGAGTGTAAGTAAAGTGACCTTTTAAAGGAAACGTTGGATTGAGATCATTTTGAACTGTCAATATGTGATAGAAAATGTCTAGTGAAGTTACTTCGTATTATGTACAAAATAGTCCGTGTGAGTGTTAGTTACAGGCAGTGGCGAGTCCAGGATTGTCGTTTGGGGAGGACTAGACAGTATTTACACATTCTTTTTTTAAAGTTTTTGAGAGACGACTTTTTATGAGTTTTTTTTTTACTACACACATAACATAAACTCACACACTAAAATCCCTTAAGAGGGTTTGCCAGAGCTGTTACACACCGCATTTAGCATGTTTATGATGAGTCATAGAGTTACAGGTTGTGAATCTGTCGCTACTATCCGGGCACAATGAGGAACTTGGAAGCTACAACTTACGGATATCCGAGACTCGAACTCTCGTCCTGTCGGGTCGGGTTGGTCGGTTAACCAAGGCATGTAATATACTGAGCTAATACGTCCTCTAGTTTTCTACGCCCTCTCAAAAATGCTTTGAAAGAGCGCTTGACCTTGCTATCCTCTAGTTTTAACAAAGTACCGGCTACAAATCCGAACAAATGAAATCCTTTTGGGGAGTTTCAATCGGCCATTTCTTTGAGGATGTGTCTTTTTAGGATGTAAAGAATTCTATATGTTTAATTAAACCATAAAGTAGACGATCAGTGAGCCAAATTTCATCTTTACAAGTATAGTAGGATTGGTGAGCCCAAAATGTAGGTACTAGCTTATGTACTTAGGTCTCATTTTTCCCACAATACCCCTTGTCAAATAAAATGTTATTTAATCATGGATGAACAAGTCATAAATAATCGAATGTTCGCGTCGAAGCTCTCTTGTAGAACAAATAAACCTAACTTAACAAACAAAGATTTATTCATCGAACTGCAAGATTTCAGATTTGTGTACAAGTGAGTGCCTATTCAGTACCTGCAAGTTATTCATGTGCAATGGTTGTTTAATAGAAACGAGTCTTTCAAACAAAAAAACTCCCTATCAATCGATAAGCAATAACCCCGGCTCCGTGGACAGGGTGGGCAAAATGAAAACTTTCATTAAACCATTCACGGCATCTGGGGCGTGAATCAAAACAACTCCATCATACCTCTACTATCAGATTGTACCCAATTAAGATCAGGTACCCTGTTTACTACCTACACATGTTGGAATACACACTTGTCTAACAAGCGAATAACGAGGTATGTTAGTGAAGGTACAATACATGTTGAAAAAAATACTAGAGAAAATCTATGTTATATACTCTGTATTATATAAGAAGTTTTAGAAATAAGAATTGATGCATTCTTCTTATAAAACTAATGTGAATAGCAAATCTAACAAAGCATACTTTATAAATATGTAACTCAGAAACTTCTTATATTTTTAAGATTTTAAGTAGGCTAACATATGTTACGTTTCTAAGTATTAAACTTAATCACAATCGTAGAACGAAAACATAACATAATTAGTTATAAAATAAAATATTTGAATAATTGTAATATGTACGTAGGTAGGGCACAGCACTTAGCAATACAATAAGCTAGGTCTTGAAATCTTTCGCTAAAATGAGTAGAATAATTTTGCTACAGAATAATAACTCTACAGATATTCTATCTCACATTAATGGACTATCTATGTCAAGATGGGGTACCCGATAAAACTTTTCATACAAAGTCGTAGTAGGGTTACCGAAAGAAACTATTTCGCAATCACAGCACTGATCTACCTCTAACTATAATTGTAACTAAAACTGAAGCAACTCTCCAACTGACATCCATTGAAATTGGATTTATAACTTCTCTTTTGTTATTTAAATTGAAAAGGCAAAGGTACGTCATAATTAACAGCCTGGCTGCGGTGGATTGGAGAAATATGTGTTAATTTTGGAAGCCAGAATGGCTTCCATTTAACTTTGATTCCCTTCGAGTTAGAAATTCAAAGACAAATGTAGTCTTCAAAATTATTTGAGATTTTATCTCTTTTTTTGCGTCCGAATTGATATAAATAAGAAAGATTTTAAAATTCGCAGTCTGGAATTCGATTCTCTGCAGGGGTGGAGTTTTTACCCGATTAAGGCTAAGCAAAAAATAGGATTAAGATTTCGTATTTAAAAAAAGCTAACTCCAACATTCTAGTTTACATAAAAATATATATAAAATTCCTTTTATATTTCTATCTTGCGGTTTCAGGCCCTACAATTTTTTAATCGTTTCCGTTTCACAGGCTAACTTACAGACCTAGCCTTGTTTTGGAACCTCTGATAATTTTAAAACCAGTTTTTAATTAAAATGTTTTATTATTTTACTTAATTAATAAAAAACATGGAAAGTTAAAACCAGACCCATGTTCTGGATTGTCGAACCTTAGGATTACTGGCAACCTAACTCGCTAACAAAAACACATATAACCTTTTTTTACGGTCCTATAAGTTTAAAGGACTCTGGACGTTGCGAATGGAAAACAACGTTGTGTGCATACAGTGTAAAGAATAACATTTGAACAAGTATTTATGTATGTATGTCCTTCCTTCTATCCAAGTAACAACTTAACGGCTCACTCAACCGATTTAAATGCTACAGTTTACGTTTTGGTATTCCGTATATCTTATGTAATATATTTTATTTTATTTTAATACCTACATACATTTTTTTCAATTTCTGGTACATAAATATTATTTTCAAGCAGTTGAGATTTTTGTTTTCATAATTGTTTTGTTTTATATGGTAGATAGACGTAAATGTTTTAATTTAGTACGTACATCCAATTTATTTCCTGTTTTACTCGTAGACATTAAAATGGCAAACATTTATTCGCATTCAAATAACGTACAGTTTAGATATTTTAAAAAGTGACAATAAATTACGACGACGACGAGGCCCTCCATCGTTTTACCCTAGTTACGACTCTGTAAGTACATTTTAACTATGTATGTAGAAACATACGTGTGTGTGTGTACCTACAGGCACATCGTTAATTAATATTTTTCGCATAATGAAGTCACGAAAAATCCACAAAGGTTTTCATTAACACGTAATTAAACAGAAGAACGGGAAAGTAAATTCATGAGCAGAACAAATAGTTAACAAAGAAGAGGGAATTGTTGTGAAAATTACATTGAAACCGTTTAAGTACCACATAAAGAATAATCATGCCCCAGTTTGTAAATTGGAAATTTTTAATAATTTTCCTATTTAAATTTCATAGGTATTTACAGTATTTATACATTTCATTGCCTTTTACATCTATTTCGTTTTAGTTCAAGTTTCAGCGAATTTTATTTACCTATAGGTATTAAATTGATACAGTTGTTGCTTTAGGTTTTTTTAATTAATACAAAATATGTATTGACTTTAATACGTAGATAAAGGATCAGGGAGTTAGGTAACCAGATGTCCTGTATCCCTGTATCTATGTATGTAAGTATCCCTAAATCAATAATCCTTTTAGGCCATTCAAACTCGGGCATTCGATTTAAGAAAAACAAAAACAAGTTACACCGGTCCACTCCTCCAAATATGTTAAGCGCATTGAATCTTTTTAGGAAATAATAGGATAATCAATCGAGAACAAAAGATAATCGCCGCTTAGTTACAGAAAAAAACAAACCGGAAGGCAAACGCAAAATGTATTAACAGTAACGTTACCGTCGTAGATCAAATTAATTTATCTTAGTCCATAATAATTAATAGATTTAAAAAATACTCACATAAACATAGCAATTTCGCGAACAACAATGTAGTTGTGTCGATCATTGTTAAAAAAGTCTTTTGTACTGACAAACGACAAACCATACCGAGATATCCTTAGAAACCGCGAGTCGGCTACGGCTTGACCAATTCAACGAGTATAAACTACTTTACATTTAATCAAACTACAAACTGGCAGATTCTGCTATCACCGCGCTTTTTGGCATCTGCTACGGGACATCTAGCCGTCTGATTAGGTCCGCGATCTCTTATTTTTAACTCCTGTTCTGAGGAGACTAGATCGAATGGTAGACATTTTGTGACGTCATGCGGGCGAAAATCAATCCTTTCGCGCATGCGCAAATTTTCTCCTTGGCCTATTTCGTAAAGTTAGTCGTGGCCGTGACAAATTCCATAATATTAAAATAACCTTTCTTAAAATGGAGGCCATAATTCATGAATGGTCTCATTCACCCATTCACCATGCCGGCCACTTCGTCTAATCACTTAACAACTTATACTTTCTATGGAAACACAAGTTTCGTGCCAAACGTTTTGTTAAGCCTTAATTACTTTGATAACCGCTGTAGTTGAAATTAGTAGAGTTAATTTAATAAGTCGGTTTTGTTTAATCTTTCAACTTAACTGGCGTGTAGAGAGAAGAAAGCCCTAGGCTACGAAAAGGATGTTTGTAATTAATTTAAAACATCAAAGAGAAAAGCCAAACTTGTACCTATATACTTACCTACTTGCTTTTAGCAAATTCATGTTATCTAGAATTACTATGTTTAACTAGTAGGTATGCCTATCTAATCTGTTCACATAAAGGATGTTTTTAAATGCGATGAGATTATGCATTCATAATACACACACACACACACACAGTTCATCTATTTATACACTGACTCATGTAGAACCCATCTACTGTAAAATACTGATGACGGCCAATTTACAGAATTTCTCAACACATATATTTATGAATTTATATTTTACCATAAATATATAATATGAGGTAATTATGGTCCTCATTTAATTTTTAGCTTGGTCTTGACCAAAAAATTCGCGTAGCTGTTTTTCAGTACCTTCAGCGACGTTTTTAGCTCCCAACTTACTTTTATTTACAATTTATCCCCTGTTACTTAGTGGCATACCGTGGTGTTTAGACGGTCAGGCGTCTCCTGACTGTCTCCCCTTTAGATTTTTGGGCCTCTGGGCCATTTCAATTGCTGTCTCCGCTTTGCTGGGAGGGAAGTCTGAAACCGCTTTCTTACTACCTCCTATTTCTTCTGATTAAGTTCGTTGCGGGTCCCAAGACAGCCGGTAGGGTGTCCGGGCACAGCCTGTGCATCACTGCACAGCTGCATTATTCGTTGATTATTCGATCAAAGGACGCCACTGTTGATCCTGATAAACAGGAGTTGCAGTGGTGGGACAGAGTGGCGGGTGTGCCCCGAATTACTTTTATTTAGAATTTTCGCACCCTTTGCCATCTGGAGCCGCCGCTGCTTCACTGGCTATACCATTGGGTCGGACCTTTAGGTTCACCAAGTGTTTTAAAAGGTGAAGTGGGATATTCATCTCCTATAGCCCTATTTTTTTCTGAGTCCCTGTTTTAGAGGGTGTGGGAACAGATCCAACAAAACCACTTCAAAGACGTGCTCGAAGAATCTTTCTTGGGGCTCTACAAGCAGTCCAGGATCGCTTCGGCCTCTGACCAGCAATGGAAGTCTTCTGGATCTCGCTTTACTCAACTTACATTTGAGGTAAACCGCCAGAGTATGTACCTATATGACCTACGTAAGACCTACCCACATGATTTCATGGTATTTACAAATTTTATACCAAAATAAAATTAAACAGATAGACATGCTACTAAAAAGTGTGCATATTATATAAGGAGTACCTATGGTCTTAAATTGTATACCTAAATTTGTTAGAACACAACACTTTCACCAATTTTGCCCGCGTTTTAGGTTGCTTTTCGTTGCTTCAAAATTACACAACACGCATTGGTTTTTTTATATGTTAAAAAAGAGCGTGCTTATATTTAGCAAAGTGCGTACTCATGCCTTAATGGCAATTGCTCATAATTAACATGTTTTATGTTAGAAATGTGACTAATGAGTAAGTATGTATTGACATATATAGGTGTAAAAATAGCATGCTTCTAATCATTACAAAATACATCTTTGATGCTCATTAAATGGATCGTAATCGTAAACCAAAAAGTCGCGTGACAATTTTATGTTACTTTCGTGACTGTTGTGATGATGACCTTTATGTCATTATATAGGTATGTATGTTCGTATAATCATTCAATTTCCGTTTATTACTTTAAGTAAGTCCCTATTTTGCAATTTTATTTGTCAGTAGATATTATATCTGTGTTTTATGAGAAAAAGATCATTAAATATATAAAAAGAAATCTAATTAAACGCACCACAAAAATAAATAATTAATAATGTCACTCTAAGCAACTTCCTGTCCGTTTGTTTGTTTCCATCTTATAGCTAAACAGCGGCACAAATCGCAACCAAAAACATATATTAGCAGGTGTTACACCTTATTCAAAATATGCTGAAAAACACGATTCCATATTTCCTAATAATACCACGTTTAGTTATCAAGTACTGCGTTGTTTCGCAAAAAACTATGAATGACAGTTCGAATGACAATTAACTGAAACAAAACGCAATTAATAAACAAGCACGTAACACCATGCGATGAATTTTATTTTTGTAAAGAAAAATAAAGTTGTTCATTATTTATAATTGTTCTTTAAAATGTCTTTAAATCTTTTAAATGGTATGTAGAATTTTGTTATATAATGTTTTTAATATGTTTAAATTAAATATTATAACCTAACTTACACATGTTTCAGTGACTCCTCCAGTATTTAATTAATAGTACAAACCAAACACACACATAAGTTTGCCATAACTGTTTTTTAAATTAATATTTCATTAAATATCTATAACTCTTATTTTTCAATTCATGAGAACTTATATTGATATTTTTAAACGACATAACACAACAATAATATAAATATAATAATATTTATAAAAGATAGTATGCAGGCGACAAATTCAATATATGAATTATATTCAATCAATCTTATAACTGATTTCAGAGCTAAAACGGAGGTTAGAAGATGAATCGGCACCACTACCCAAGCGTCTTTGCCTCGCCAAGAATGTGGTGGAATCCCACCACTTCTCCGCAGCACCCAAGGAGAGAGTGGTTGCTGAATGGCTTGAACGTTTAACCCAGAAAAATAAACTAACCAGTGAAGACTTGCAAAAAATCCTGCTATGGCTAAATATTGATAATGATTTCACAAGCGAACTGAAATGTAAACTTGTTCAGGTAATGATAACTCTAATCATTATTGTAAAAAATATGTTTTTTTTTATAAAATATTGAGAAACTATATATCAGTGTACATTTATGAAAACATATCAAGAAATACATAATTATATAATAATAATAATCCTTGCAAATTAAACTACAGGCTCCCAAAGTATTCAAATAGGCTTGTTCTATGGGTACAAGTAAATGATACATCCAAAACTCCAAATTACATGTAAAAAAATTTTTACCTACACCAAACATTTTTTTTTTTGTATTGTAGATTGTCTCACAATTCATAAAAAGAAATCCCCTTCATGCCAATGAAGTACAAGGCTTAATATCATTTATTGAAAACAAGAAAATCAAGTCTCAACTTGGTTTGTATGTTGATGACTATCTACTGATAACTGTTTCAATTTTACAATATTTAAAGTCCGAAGAAAACTTTGATATTGACTTAGTTCAACGGATATTTAAAAATATAGTGAACTACTACAGAGATTCTAAAAAGAAATTGGAATTCACAATAAAATTCATTGATAAAGAAAATTTAGAAACAGTCTTTAGTTATTTAGATACCAAATGCCATAATGATGTGATACAACTTTGTCAGAGTACTTTGTTCCAAAGTAACAAGAAATCATTCTTTGCTACCTTCCTGCAAACTTTGGTGCGGAAAGAAAGTATTGATGGCCTTATGGCAGAAAAGGGAGACAATATGCAATCAGTACTTAAAGTCATGAGTACATTTTTTACATTCCCAAATGGCAGAACAGGAAAGAATCCTGCTTTTGTGAGCAATTTCATTGAAATTTTTGTCAACTGTTTCAAAAATGAAAGCCAAGTAGTTTTCGCTTTTTGTGTTATGGCTACTAACTCATTGAAAATGGATCAGAGTTATCTGAATCCTAATATGAAAATGCCTCCAATAATGTTTGAAGAGAACGATAGTAAAATCAAAAGGGCCATGTTTCTTAAAATGCTTGAAGTTATTCTATGCTGTGAAGTTGATATTGCAGTAAGACTAACAGACAGTTTTGGGGAGAAGATTTCTAAAGTTGAAATCAAAAAGACATTTTCATCTTTTCTACAAGCTGTCATGATGGGCCAACTTAAACTAGAAGGCAAACCAGACAAAACAACTTTGCAAATTATAAAAACAGCATTAAAACTAGATCCTATTTTGATAGAACAAAAATTGGTAAAAATTCTACCACCTTTGATGACTGTGAAGAAAAATGGGACAACTCTGATAGACTCCTATACTGATACTTTAAACTGCTTGCTGGAAATACTTTTTAAATTGAGCAGAGGTACAGTTTTTGTAAATCAAATTCTACCACACTTGAAATTGATTCTCGAAGCTAGCAACACAGAACAGTTTGAGCTTCAACAGAAAATCCTAGAATGTACTAAAACTAGGGAAGATACTGAGAAATATACTAAACTACTTGTAAATGGAAATGATCTGTTCCCAGAACACAGTATTGACATCTATGGTAGATTGACTTCTGAATTGATGTCTAGACAAAATATTGAACTTCTACAATCTCTCCAAAAGGATTTTGAAGAACACTGCCTTATGATGTTAGAAGAAGGTTTTGTTAGTAAGTATTCTTTTTAAATAGAGGTTATAAAATAATTATAGAATCGACTATGCTCATTGGAAACATTTTGTGAGGCAAACAAAAAATATTACTCTTCTTAACTCACTCCCAAAAAAGTTTATTTATAATCGTACTGTATTTTACAGGTCCATCTATAATCGTCCTTACTGAAGTTCTGTCAGCCATTTTATCATCATTCTTTCAATATAACAAAATGGCGGATCATACTGTACCGCGGCAGATATCAGAAGACTTCTGGAATTGCTTTAAAAGATTTGAGTCTGATTGTTTGAAAAAATTTGGAGAATGCATACTTAAACTTAACTATGTGAGTGTAATTTGAATTAATCTGTTACAATTAAGAGCTTTGATAACCATTTATTACATGGCAGGCCATATGCTTTTTTGCTGCCTCAGTAGTGAAGATAATATTCCTTGACGAAATAAGAATTAATTTGTGTGGTAGTAGATACAATTTTACACTTGTATTTTTTGCTTAGTATCACATTACGATTACATCCTTGTTGAACTTTAAACAGAACTTGCTGGAGTTTTATCAAGTTTATAAACACACTTAGATATGTTCCATCATAAATTCTATTTATATAACAATTTCAGAACCCTACACTCATTACATCATTTATCAAACTCAGCCTGAGCTTTGCTCGGTTGAAATTAGTGAACATAAAGTATGGCTGTTTTAAAATGGAACTGCCAGATATAAAAAAAACAATGGAAGTATTTGATTTAACATCATTGTTGCCATGTTTAGATGAGACACAATGGAGAAATATTTGTTCTAAAATTACTGAGGAAAATGCTGCAATTGTTTTGGTAAGAACATTCTTCTTATCCTGAGTGTATTATATTTAATTAGATAGATAGATAATAAAAGTTATAATTTAACTATACAAATGGTGCACTTCTATGTTAGATAGACAATAACTATGCTAACATCCAAAAAAGTGCCACTTGGGCCACACAAATTGTAATGTTCTATTCATTTACTTCCTTAATTTTGTAAAATGCAACTGTTATGTAATAAATTATACCTTAATATTTCAGAGTCAACTGCTACAAGCTAAAATTACATTATTACAAATTTCATATAGAAACAATTCAGAAGCTATGCAGTCAGTCTCTATTACAACATCTTATTTGATCAAACAACTATCTCAAACAAGTAACAAAACTAATTCCTGTGATAAAGTCTTAATGAATAACCTTGATAAAACACAAGTAAAACAAGTGGCTAAGACTTTAGTAAAGTTTTATTTGAATAATGATCAAGAAATCGAAAGTTTTGAAGCATTTGCCAATAACAGAGTTCTGTTAAATGCAATCTTAGTAGAAACTTTGAAGAATGTATTGAATTGTTTGAATAACGGCGACTGTTTATCCAAAGTTATAAGCAAAACAAACTTCGACATAACCAAAGCCTTTGAAGATGTCAATTCAGAAGATTTGTTTAAACAGCTAATATTAAATACCGAAAACAACAGTGAAGAATTGTTATCAAAATGTATCAACATTCTAAAAGAATTAAAAATCTACTATTTAGAAGAAAACTATCAACTAGCAACAGTATATGTTTTACTAGCTGTGAAACGGAACTGCAAGAAAAAAATGAGACGTTCCATTGATAATATTTTACAGAGCATATTTGAATTGAGTCCTAAGAATCCTGATTTGTTTAAAGTATTCCCAATAAGTTTCCTATTGTCAAGCCAAGAACAAAATGTCATTGAATTATTGACTTTGAAAAATAAATCATCAAATCACACACTAATAATAAAAAACGTTTTAGAAACAGCAGTTAAAAAGGTTAAAACAGACAGTGATGTTGTCAAGAAAGTAGTAGAAATACTTTTGTCTAAGAAACCAAAAAAGTCTTCAAGCAAAGAGTTCTTTGCTGATCAACATTTTCAACTAAGCTGTTTAATATTACCTATAATATCCAAGGAAAAGAAAGCCATTACTACAAGCGCCTATCGCTCTATATTAGCTCATTTACAAGAACAATTACATTCTAGAATGTTAAAAGCTTTTAAAAATATCGAATTTAATGACAATAGCAGTTTATTAGTGGATGACACTGGCAACACTGATGAGAGTTTCATATCAGAGAATAATCTTGCAATATTGAACGCTATGGAGGCATATTCTTTAACACTATCCAAATATTGTGAAACAACAGTTGCAGAAGAAATACAGAATTTAGAATATCTTTGGTCAGGATTGGAGTTCTTTGTTAAAAATGCTGTAAGTTTAAAAAAAATATGACTAGACATTATATTTTATAAATTAAATATTCAACTGAATTATTATCAACAATAATATTCTAATAGCAACAATTCAATATATGTAACTTTTTTTTTCAGATACAAACAATTGAAAACATCGAATCTAAAAATCACCATGTAGATTCGTCGATACAACTTCTTAATGTAACTTTAAGGCATTTAAAGAAACTAGAAGCTCATGAGATATTCAAAGAGAAAGATAAAATACTCCTTGAAATATGGCGGGCTTTAAAGTGTAGACTGACTTCGGCTTTTGACGTGAAAGAAAAAAAGAGGAAAGTTAGCTATGGTTGCTTGGAAGAGATTGCTATTACGTTAAAGTTCGTATGTGAGTTATCGTCGTTGGAAAACTTTGCTTCTAACTTCGTTAGTGACTTAACGAGTTTAGTCATTTTAAAGGTAAACATTCTATAATATTTTCATTAGTTTGGTTACTTAGACTTAACTTCGATAGGATAAGCTCTATCTCTAGCAATATTGTTAATTTAAAAACAAATATTAATAATGAAGAGTTATGTTAGATGTTCTATTAAAGTAACGATTAATAAACATAGAAGGGATGTGTAAATTATTAATATGTTTTTTCAATATCTAACAGAAACCATCTATTATTCTAAAAAAAGAAGAATCAACCAACTGTCATTTGACATCTCACAAAGTGTCAAAATTCTTATGGACTAACGTTTTGAAAGCCAACATTGTTGGACCAAAATGTATAGTCATGTCAAAACTCATGCAAAGGACATGCAAAAATGTTATATTTTGGATCAGGCAACACTACGACTCTGAAGAACAAGATGGCGTCAATGTAAAGACTGTTCAAATAAATGCCGATAATGGCAACACAAAGAATATTAAAATCTTCAAAATTGAAGACAATATCATTGAATTACTAAGGATACATTTAGATACTCTATCTGAAGTTATTTTAGCTGCTAAAAAGGTAAACTTTAAATTTAACTTCTTTCTCCCTCACAATGCAATTTATCGCCTTGTCAAATTTTGAAGAAATCGGTTCAGCAGTTTAGGTGCAAAAAATTTACAGTCAGACAAACAGACTTTCGGTCCTTCGCAAAGTCTTTTAAATTTTGATTAACATTTTCAGGTTTCTTTAGACTACAAGTTTTTGGACACAATATTCGAGTTGCAAAATCTGGTCCAATACATTTTGGGCATTAACTCTAACGAAATAAGGTGTGAATTGAATTGGGAGTCGTTCTTCAAGCTATATGAAGGGTCACTTTCTATACTGAATAGCCTTTTACTTTCAAGGGAAGAGCTTTTGGAGGATAGGTTAGTATGGATTACTTTTTCAATTAAAAAATAAACACACGTCAACAAACACAGCTATCATTGAATAATATATATATGTTATGTAATACTGTCACAATATTAAAGAAAAAATATTTTTACTCTTACTTATTTCTATAACATGCTATATAGAAAACTTTGTGATGGCATAATTAACTTTATTAAATGTATTTGTGAAACTACAGGTGGCCATGCTACATGCAAAGCTACAGATCATTGATAAAGTGCCTGTGTGAGAGATCATCGACGCAGGAACAGCTGGAGAAAACAACTGAAGAGAAGTTTGCTGAAATTGCTCATAGTATTGAAAAGTAAGCATTATTAAGAGTTCCTCTGTCAAAATGGATCCTTTTACTATGCCGCTTCTTATCTATCCATCCTTCTGTCAGAGGGCTGTATTAATGACATACAGCCCTCTGCGCTTTCTATTTATAATAGGCTAGTAGACCCCGCGAACTCCGTACGACGTTTTTTTTCTTCGCTTATTAAATAATCTGTATTACAGAGAATAAAGCAAAAAAAATACCATTCAAATCGTTTAAACCTTTTTCGAGTATTAGCGAGACTATCGAATGATGTTTCTTTGATATATAAGATCACTTGTTGATGAGTGATTTTTTCCCAATGGCCAAGAACGTGGTTTCCTTGGCGTTTTTCCACGACTTAAACAATAGCTGTAAGTTGTTGACTAAACGATAATACTTAACCCTTTTTGTGCTTGTCCGATTCGCAATTAGCCAGTTTTATTTTATTGCACAACAACCTACACCTGATAAGTATAATAGTATGTGGACGACAAAAATTTGGCAAATAGCATTTTTTTAAACCACTAAAATGGCAAACAAGCATACGGCTCCATAAGCAGTCACCATAGCCTAGGACGTTTGTAATGCTAGGGACATCATGCAGACATTGCCAAGTCTGAAAAATATTTTAACACCCTTCTTGAAGCACCCCATGCTACAAATCTTTTGTCTTTTATTTTAATATAGAGAAAACTTAATTAATTTTACAGATTGACCCAATCGATGTCCAAGAGAAAAACTCATATTTCGAGGCTCGCGGCTTATTCCGTTGCGGACATTTGTAGCTGCTTAGAAACGTCATCCCCTTTTAGAATGATCCGGCAGCACTTAGAGAATTCTGTATCTCTGCTAATACAGGCTTCGGATTCCACATATGCAATGGCATTCCTAAGGAGAGCTTTAGCTGGATCCCCAGGCCAAATGACTATGACAAACCTGTATACGATGTATAAAAGATATCACAAATACACTGGAAACGCTTAGT
Organism: Choreutis nemorana; assembly: GCA_949316135.1. Lineage (NCBI taxonomy): Eukaryota > Metazoa > Arthropoda > Insecta > Lepidoptera > Choreutidae > Choreutis > Choreutis nemorana. Next base: position 3,872,325 of record OX438620.1, on the reverse strand, counting down.
TGTATAATGTAAATTGCACAGTTAGATTTTTGTATGGAGATACAACTGAATGTGTTTATTAGTTTAGTAATAGGAAGCATTTTTAAATCTGTATTTTTTAGTATGTAGTATTAAAAATATGTTGCCACAAATTAGTAAGATCACTATACATATAGTGATCTAAAACTCATACAGAATAAACAAAATATATGGAGCTAACAGAAGCTACATGGTCGAAAACTGATCCAGTTTGCCTAACTAAACTCAATTCAGTCCAGTAATAGAATGTAATTGACCTAACATCAATTGCGAAAAATTATATAAAAGACATTCAAGATCTGCTTCTCATAAAAATCTGACTGTACAGACCATGTTCAGTGAAAATAAATATGTACAGCAAACAATTACATTTTGTGTTCATTTCAAGGTTAAATAAACCCTTTGGATATGAATTAAGCCATAACTTCCAAAAAGCTTGTAATAAAACATTTATTTACTTTAAAACAAAAGCAACAAAGTTGATTGAATAAATTATTAAAAAATCCCATGAACGCTTTAGATAAACCAATCAATTTTAAAATGACTTGTTGAAGTACATTTTAAACATAGCTATTAGTTAATTTTAAAAGGAAAACCTTATATGGCGCGAAAAATTGTAATGAAAATTCAAAATGGCGTTTCACTGCTTGTTTCCGTCTGCCCATTTATGGGCATATGGTGGATACTAGTATGTGATTGGTTAAAAAAGTCATCATCAATGACTCACTACTTGAATACACGAAGCAAAATAATTTTATCATAAACGTGAAGAACAAGTGAGCTTGTCTTATCTTATCATTTCAATTGGCGGAATAAATATTTATAAAATGAAATATTCTCTTGCAAACTACTAGTGTTATCATTAAAATCGTGATTATTGCTTAGTCTCCTTTCTTTCGCTCAGTCATTTTATAGGTTGGTTAACCTGTTAATGTCAAAAATAAAAATTGTTTTGAATTAAATCTATTCTTGTTATAGGTATTTCATTAAAAAGGTACTTTTTAATTAAAATATTTATTTGTATATCTTGAAGCATAATATAAAATTATAAAAAATATTAAGGCAGAAGTAAGTGTACTGATCAATTTAATTGACATTGACACATGCGCTGATTGGTCTCCTGCAGACTACAGAATTAGTTCTGCCAACATTTCAAAACAGTGTCGTTTCGATCGTTCGTTGTCGTGGAGTCGGTGTAGTGAGTGGTGCGATTTTTCTTTAAAAAACATCAAAAAATGGTAAGTGTGATAAACAATTTGACGTGTTTCTCATTTGTGCTGTGCTAAATTGCGAAAGTGATGAAAAAGTTACCAATAACGTCTGGATTAACAACGAAAATACGTCAGTGACCGGTGCCGCCATATTTTGCACAACCCTCCACTGAGTTTGCACGCCTTTTTGATAAAATACTTGTCACCGTCCAGTGATTTCTATGCCACGTGTTGTGTTTATGCCAAGAATAAATCCAAGCTATCCCCTGGAATGTTCCCTCTAGGATCCGTCCTACGTCAGAGTTAGTAAAATGTCGGTGTTGAATTTCACGAAAGTAAAAAGGTTACAAGGCTACGACGCCTTTTTTGACAAATTTCCACGTTACTCACCTAATCTTTGTCAAAATCATCGAGATCGGTAGCAGGAAATGTGTTTTACTGGTTATTTATGAAGCCGGTGGCGTGTAAGAGGGCATCGAACTGCCCATAGTGCAGCGCCGCGCAATCGCAATACAATTCAGATTGACCATATAAGGTATAACAGTCGCCAAGGCGCTAGTAACATTTATTGCGAGTCTATTTTGGGGTAGTCTGGTAGTCACTTATGGGTGCGTCTACTTGACCAACCGACAGCCGAAATCAGGTTAATGCTCTTTACAATGTCAAGGACATTCGCCAGTCATACAAAACGAACGCACAGTTCTTATCAGAAAGCTCTTATGATTCATCTATTAACATTTCTGCAAATCACTCTTAACTTCATCAAACTAAAAGCATAGATTTTTGATGGAACAGAGTATATTAATGTGCTTGCAATGTTTATTCAGTCACTATTATTAGATTTATGAGTCACATTAAATTGTGTTTGGTCATCTGTCAATAATATACTGTTATTATCTGAGTACAAAAGCTATGTAGTATATAATTTTTGTTATTATTTTTCATACAAAACATTAAGAATGTCTGACAAGTATGAAACTACCAATTAATATAGCCATGGATACCTTACCTAAAGAAATAGATGAGTAATAAATAATAACTAGAAGACCCAAAATAGAAGTAAAAAATAAGATAAGAATTTTTTCCTGTGTGCGTTAATCAGTGAATCATTATTTTTCAATACTTGAGTCATGTAGCCATGAATCAATTCCTTCCTTATATGTTGCCATTTGTCTTACAAACAGGGTTATTAATGTTGTAACATTGGCTATTACATGACTATGCCACTTTATGGTAGATTTAAACATTGATTATAACATTTGTAGTTATATGAATTAAGATTTAGGTAAATAATAGAAAACTGGTTTATACTCAATAAAATCTAAGTTTTACTGATGTATTCCATATAGGTATAAACTTTGAAATTTATCTTCATTAGAGCCAAATATACATCACATTGTGTAAATATAAAATATAATAGTAAATAATGTAATTGTGTTAGATATATGAATTTCATTAAGATTTATTTAGCATATTAGTGTAAAAATATCCTTTCAGGTGAGAAAATCATCAGAGTCATTGCAAATTTATATTGTATGTTAGGTAAATCAATTGCTAAAGCAAGAAATTATAAATAATTATAATTTCTCAGATAATTCACACAAATTGCTTAGTCCCAAACTAAGCCACAGGCTTGTAGGTATTAAACAACTATATATGTAAATAAATAGATAAATACATGCTTAATTAGATATAAAACAATTATGACCTTAGAACAAATATTTGTGTTCATCACACAAATACCTGGACTCTCATGTGACCTCCCGTGCTACAGCCAGTGCTTTAAGCCACTGCTCCATGGAGGCTGTCAAGCAAAATGTTTGTTCATGAAATGATTTTAATTCATCACTTCTACAACTTGGTCTGGCTCTTTTTTTAGTGTATAGTTGTACCTAAAACTCTACTCTTAAGTTTTATGAACTTTTTGAATGGACACCAAAAAAAAGTAATGCTATTCAGAGAGTTGGAAAACATATTTTCTGAGCTTGGCTAAGTTTCAAATCGAAATCCACAAAGGTTAGAACATAAGACCTCTGGAGCAAAATAGCAGTTTTAAATATGGTGCTTGTGTTTTGGAAAACATTTTGACATCTTAAAACATATTTTAAAAATCCATTGGCTAACTAGTAATTTTAAAGACTGACTAGTAATATTTCGTGCCCTTGTCAAAGTGGTTCACTTTCACACCTTGATGACACAAATAAGAGTACCTGAGTAAGGTTGAGTCATACTGTTCATGCTATGCATACTAATTGACAAGATTAGGTCATTGACCCTTCCCCTTCATTTTAATTATGATGTTATGTTGCCATCATCCAAAATTATAATATAAGAACCTACTTAAGTGCTATTTATATTATTACTCCCTAATTTTGCTTCTCTTGTGCAATCTTCAACCTAAATTTCATTCCCTTTTTTTCCATTTTACTGAAACCATTTATTATTTTGGTGATAGTTTTTTGATGAGTTTTTGCATAAACTCTGCTATATGTAATGCTGTTGCTGTGTAAAAACAGTTCAACACATATTCATGAAGATGTTTTACTGACAATTACCAAAACAGTAGTTATGAAGCTAAGAATAGCAAGATAAGTAAATCTACTACGAAGTTAGTAGTTTCCATCTAGTTGGACTTGAGCCAAAAAGTTTTACACATGTCCACGATCTTTCATTCAGTTTTGGGTCAACTGTTTAGGGTATATAACATTTATATTTACATATAAAAATGTGGTGCATGGTAATGTCGTTAAACGCTCAACGCGAACGTTCAGAATGATGATGCACTCCCTGACATTGTTTTTTCAAGTGACTATAGCATGTGGTTCTACATCGGGGTACAATGGGTGCTAATCGGCAACGCGTGAAGTCCTGGTATTGCAAACTTTCATAGACTATGGTAACTGCTTACCATCAGGCAAGCCGTAAGCTTGCTTGCCATATTAGCTAGAATTTTTTATTGGACTGTAATAACATGACGTGCAGCTGATAATGTTTTGTCATACGTCATACATAACATTCTTTTTCGATCTTTTCATGGAATGTTCAAACAATTCATAAAGTGATCAATCATAGAATCTCGTCTCAACATTTAATACATAATTGAGTATCATTAACCATCTTAGTATAATAAGATTTTAACAAGACAACGTCGACATCGTAACTCATATCAAATCACTTACATCCTTAATTCCTTATTGGTAGACAATATCACCAACTGACTACCTAAATAGGTTAACTCGTCCCGGGACCCAAGACGGCTTAAACAAAAAATTCCGACACGAGACGTCCCGGTACCCAAACCCTAGTTTTAGCTTAACCTATCCCTTCGATACCCTCGTCGAGGATGTGGTAGCTCAGTTTGTTACGTGCCTTGGTTTACCGACAGACCCTACCCGACAGGTTGAGAATTCGAGTCTCGGGTTGCCGTGCTACCATGTTCCTAATTATACCCGGATAGTGGCGACAGATTCACAACCTGTCACACTGGGACTCAACATAAACATGCGAAATGCGGTGTGTAACACCTCTACCAACCCCTCTGGAGGGATTACAGCGTGATTTTATGTTTATGTATGCAGTCAGTTGTTAAACTTCAAAACATAATGATAGTATTTCTGGATCATTTTCACAATTTACAACATTTTCCTTTGCCAAGATCTGTGATTTACTGTCTAGCACTTAGACACTCCACGCTTAACAGCTGATGGTTATGCAATTTTACGCACAGCAAATGTATATTTTAATTTAATATTAGCACATTTAGCTACTAATCATCGTAACTACATACTCGGCATTGTATGAAATGTTCCTATTTTTTTACTTAGCACAATGTTAAAGGATACTCCCAAATGACACAACTTTTGCGAAAAAACCTTCTGCCACATTTTTTTACTTTTACGAGTGAATTCTACCAGCTGAATTAATTTATCTTTCACATTCTCGTTAGTTAAAAAAAATGCAATATGTATGTTCAAATTAAATTTTGTATCAAATTTATTGTTAGGAAGCTGTGTGTGGGTATTAGCGCGCCTTTAGCCCTATTCGCAAGAACGCTTTTTCATCGCGCGTTTAAAAATTCGTAGAACTGAAATAGATGAATACTCATGTGTTTGTTCACACGAGAGCGCTTTTTTTACCGAGCACTGTTGGATTTCTGGCGTTAAGCGTTGGCTGTTAAAGTCTCAGTTGAACCAACACTTTTATTTCAACGCGCGTGGCAAAGCGTACGTGCTAATGAGGCCTTAGAGCTAGCACCTCTAGCATCATGAGAAAAATTAAATCCAACTCTGTCACTAAGTATGTAGAGGGAATTAAATTCATGTCTATACCTAGGTAACACTGAAAATGTTTATAAATTAAAAACGGCTTAATGTAGAAAGTTGCCAATACTTTAATTGTTTTTCGAACTAATACACATCGCATTCGATGGAACCACTGAAAAAGGCAGTGGGCCCATTCTTCCTTAGGGGTCTCTTCTATGGCATTTTCGTACGCTGCATCTTCAGGGCTCGTAAAGCTAATACCTCGAATTTTATCTTTAGCTCCTGGGAATAAATAAAAATTGCAGGGCGCCAGGTCAGGACTGTATGACGGATGATTCATTATCTCGACACCTGCCATAGTCAAATACAACAGTTCATTTTGCGGAGTGCGCTGACGCATTGTCGTGGTGAAGTAGGATCCTGCTTCTAGGGCGCTGTTTTCGAATTGTTCAGTAACTGTCCTTCCATCTTCTAGCACAACTGTCGCGCAATGACCTTTCCGACCAAAGAATGAGGGAATCATCTTTTTTCCTTGACTTCTTCCTTTCTTTACCTTAGTTGGCCGATCCTCGGACACCCACTCAGCTGATTGTCTTTTGGTTTCGGGTTCGCAGCAATATATCCAGCTTTCATCACTTGTGACGATGTCAAATACAGCATTTGAGTCACCGCCGTTGAACTTATCTAAGATTTGACGACACCAGTCCATGCCAAGGTGTTTCTGGTCGTCAGATAAAGTATGGAATCCATCTGGTACAAAGCTTCCTGACACCTAAATGTTCGTGTTTTATTTTAAACTTGACTCATACCAATACCTAGGCTTACCCGTATCTGCTGATAGGTTACTCTCTTATCTTCCTCTAGCATGCGTCGCACAGCACTGATGTTATCTTCAGTAGTCGCTGTGAAAGGACGTCCCTCACGAGGATCATCATTAAGATTGTTACATCCACGCTTGAAGTCACTAAACGAATTGTAAATAGTGGCACGAGATGGGGCTTCATTAAGAAATGCTAGTCGCAGCCTATCATAGCTTTGTTGTTGAGTGAGCCCACAACGAAAGTCATAATAAATCATTGACCGAAAATTTTCTCGCGTTAGGTTCATTTTGACGTGTAACAAGAGTTTTAGATTTGCGGCCAATTCACAAAAACAAATGAATACAATATACTACATTGGGTTACCAAAGAGTTCTAAAATTGAAATTCAAAAAAAGTTTTCATTAGCAATGTTTCTAACTGGCCAGTTCTAAACATTTTCAGTGTTGCTCACGTAGGCTTGTTACCGAACGCAAACGGGCCTCACCTGAGGTCCTACTCTGAAATGCTCCCACCGAATCTTCGAGTCGACCGGTAAACCGACCGAACATAAAATCAACGATAATACTGCTTTCGAAATCAATGTGTCGGTGTCTTTGGAGTAAGGTTTTTGATGCAGTATATGTCAAACAAAGTTCGATCGGAATTAATGCCTATGGAACAAAGGGTTTGAAATAAATTATCATTACTATTATATTATGACCATTAAAGAGTAGCCATTTCTGTAGCCACTTAAAAGACCAAATATGTTTAATGAAGTCTAGGTGCGTTTAAAGATTAATTCGCTGGCATTAAATACAGCACATAATAGCTATCTCTATCAACGTTTTTATATTCTAAAGTGAAAGATATGTAACGGTTTATCCCCCGCGTGGTTTTAATTTTAGACTGCGAAGACGAAACTCCCAAGACATTGGCCGATGTTTCTCTCTAATAATAAAACTATTCGGATGTGTGCGTTTCCCCTCCCAAACTAAACGTGTATAGTATGTTTTGTCTTCTAAATTAACTTTAATCTGAAACGTAATTGAAATATACGGAACCACGTGTATTTTCTTTCTACGTATCAATTATTTCTAAAATATAAGTTAGATTTTTGTGTGAGACATGTACACAAATGGAGTAAAAACCTAATGTTAATTTAGCAGAAAATGTAAATATGCAACAAATAAAAAAGTAACGAATAGAAACAATACGAGTTCGTGATGACAGTTTGACCCTTGGTAACAGTGATACAAGCTTTGCGAGCATTCCTTGTATGACTCACAACTTGACATTATCACAAATCCATTTGACTTGAAACTTTAAACCTTCAGACTTGTGGCCTATATTCTCTCTTCACCATCCAAAGGTCTTGGTTATTATTTAAAGCTCAACATGATTACTGGCATTTGGCAAATTGAGCTTTTAGTCACAGTATAGTAGTCAGTATTCTCGGACCTAATGTATTGGGTTCGCTTTCTACTGTGGTGTTTAAATATGTATTGACGCAAAAACCAACTGGCTAAACTGTCTCAAAATATGTCTTGCTAATTGAATATTAAACAAATACCAAAGTAAGTTTTTCGAAAAAACGAATGGCAACGTTAAGGATCTGACTCAAAATGTGCACTTTGGGAAATGAGCACCCGACTCAAAACGTAATTTTCGCAAGAGGGGCACTTATCATAATGTGCATTTTAAATACTCACTAAATATAAAATTGACAAAAAGGGTTTTTGTTATTTGCAAGACGCAATGTTTAGCTTACTGGTCTTGGAAGTATTCGTATCTATACAGTTTCTACCATATTATTAATGGTGGAATCAAAGGTAAATTAAGATTTCGCTTTTTGTTAACTTTTACGTAACTATTTACGATTAGGTTACATTAACAAGTTTTAATTGGAAGGGTTGTAAAAATTATGGCAGTACCGGCAATATACAACTAATAATCCTGCATATTTATACAGTATAATATATGACAGCCTTAAAATTTCGTTATGAATTTCAATCAATCATAGTATGGAACTCATAAAAGGCTATAGTTTTTTTTTTTCTTGAAAATAGCAAGATTTTTATTTATAACTTTTAATTAAAAATAAGTTTAGAGTAATTAATTCATTAATTATACTTTGTTTTGCTCACTCAAATTGGACTTATCAAAAGTAACTCACAGGAGAATATGGTTTTGTCAGTGTCCTTTGTTTGTTACTTCCAACTTAAGCCCTATTTATATGACTCTGATACTACTCTGATTTGAATACGAAATCTCCTCAAATCCTACAAGAAACAGATGATCAAGTTATCTAAATACAACCATTACTCAACATATTAAATTCAGGGATCGAACCCCAACATCGGCGGAACTAACATTACATGCAGTGATAAATATACTAGAGGTCAATGGGTATACCAGTTGTAAAATACTTTACAGATGGCCACACTTAAAGCTTAACAAAACAGGTGCTATAACAACTCTTCTACAGTTCAACTTAACAGTACAAAGTCCAAACAGGTTAGGTTGATTCATGGCCGTGTGTACCTAATGTTGAAATTTTATTTCCAGGCGTCAGGCGTAACAGTATCGGACGCTTGCAAGACAACGTACGAGGAGATTAAGAAGGACAAGAAGCACCGTTACGTGGTGTTCTTCATCAGGGACGAGAAGCAGATTGACGTGGAAACTGTCGGGGAGCGCAACGCCGAATACGACCAGTTCCTCGAAGACCTGCAGAAGGGTGGCACCGGAGAGTGCAGGTAAACAAACGTTTTACATTTTGAAATTGCTTGTAGTAAAAAGATTTCCAACAATATGTGAACTTACAATTTTAACCTCTTTATGTCATATCCTTTGCCAGCGTATATATTCGTATAGATTTCGTATGTTTTGTAACGAAATATAGCCTTTGTCCAATCCCAAAGTCTATTCAAAATAGTTGTAAAATAAGTTTTAAAGTCTGATGAGTTGTTTAAGTTGTATATGTAAAGAAAATAAAACATTCTAAAAGCAAGTAAGATAATCATGTAAGGTGTCAAAACAATTATATCACTATTGTGTAAATACAAACGCCAAATAGCTATTCATTTATTTGCAAAATTTCCGATAGCAGATGATAAAAACATCGATTGCGAAAATCCTACTTGTATATTCAACTGACAATCTTATCGGTAGAATCTTGATTATTAAGTATATTGGTTTACAGAACATTTAATCTTATTTAATAATAACCAACTGTGATGGTAAGGAGGTTGAGGAATAATAAAAAATATAACTAAATTACTTCTATTCAAGATAAACCTAGTTTTTTCCCTGACTTAAATAATTTGTAAACTAAATTACATATTCTGTTTATTTGTTTAAATGTCACACAGCTCAGTGTGCCCCTTCGCATAGGCATTATGTCTTACATTTAATTGATCATTCTTCTCTTGCACTGTGTGGGATTCGTCTGTCATTGAGATTGTAATGTCACTGATCTTTTTATGTAGTTTTTCAACTGCATTGGTTTTTGTACCATACAGCCAAATCTTCAGTAATTATATCTTCTTCATTCTTGAAGGTCATCACCTTGATGACCAGATTATAAATGAAATTATGATGATAGGATGAACAATAAATCTGCCTACAGTAACATGCTAGTACGGTTAGTGTTTGCGTAATGGTGGCGCAGGAGTTACTTGGGCGATGACGAAAAGAGCGGCCATATCTATTATATATATATATTTCGTTTTCTCCACACTTTTACAGCACTACTGACATTAAATGGTTAAACACTAGCATTTTACACATTAAATTTTGCTGATACAAGAAAAGACAGAATAATCAAATTTCAACTGACACTCTTCGTTCCCGCTAAGTAACTCCACTGACATATTTTTTGCATCTGACAATACCGCTTTTTTCTTTTTTTTTGAGTTACATGGAAATCTGTGTCACAAAAATAATCCTTTTTATTGTTTAATCATAAATGGTTCTGTCATATCAGCTAGGGAAATTCCTGGGCTTACCTGCGGTTATGGATTAAATCTGGTGAATAAATTTAAATAGAGTTGAGTAATACTTCCTGTGCCTACCGATAATAATTTTGATGCTAGTTTGCTAACGTGACTTGATATGAAGACTATATCCCGTACATTTTTATATAATGTGCTTAAATCCTAATGTTATCCTTTCAGATATGGTCTGTTCGACTTTGAATACACTCACCAATGCCAAGGCACCTCCGAGGCCAGTAAGAAACAGAAGCTCTTCCTCATGTCATGGTGCCCAGACACTGCCAAGGTTAAGAAGAAGATGTTGTACTCTAGGTAAGATCAACTACTCTAAGATAACACTGTAAAAAATTGTAATAGCTAATTTGGAAGAGATTCTGTCTGCAGAGCTGAATATCCTGGGCTTAAATTAGGAAAAGTATTTGTGTGATGAAAATAAGTCTCTTTAATTATGTAGTTAATAAAGCCCTGAGGCCTAGTATGAGATTAAGGAAATGTTTGCCATGGTATTATTATTAAACACGCATGAATAAAATATCGGAAAGTACATGAAAAAGAAAGAAAAAATTTAATTTTCTGATAAGAAAGCCTGCAGTTAAATGAAATTGTTTTTTTTTGTGAAGGAAGTCGCCAGTGCATAATGTATTATGTTTGTTACGGGATCTTGATCTTATATAATCTTTAGATGTCGCAACGTTTATAGGTTCTAACATAACTCCTTACCATCAAGATGGCTATTCACCTTATTGCTGCTACCTTAGCTGTATGAGATAGCCTTTTTTATCTGCAATCAATATAATATCAATAGTATGACATTTAGTCTTGACAAATGAGTCATCCAATGGCGACATCTACAGATTTTTTCAGTTTAGGTCTATTTAAAGTATGGCTTTTCGTTTGAAACCTTAAAATATGAATAAATGATTGCTTTTTTTCAGCTCTTTCGACGCACTGAAGAAGTCTCTGGTCGGCGTACAGAAGTACATTCAGGCCACCGACCTCTCGGAGGCGTCTCAGGAAGCCGTTGAGGAGAAACTTCGCGCCACAGATCGCCAATAAGCTTTTATACCTTAACACGACCGCACTACTCTATCGACGTACCATTTCTAACATTAACTATGGTCTCGTAAGAAAAACTTGGCTGTATGAGCACAAAGCCTTTGCCAATTTAAAAAAATCTATGGTTTCCAATTTTTTTCATCTATCGTTCCAACACTGGCCACATTCCAACTTCGGTTCTTAGCAAAATTGCTAACCTCGAGTGCTTCGAATTAATAAGTCATGCAGAATGAAATTAAATCCTTGGCTTTGGTTTTTAAGATTTTAAAACTTGGATCCTAAAAACCTGTTGCATTTTGAAGCAAGATTTTAAAGTATAATAATGATAGTTATACTTTGAGCTTGCAAAAGTCAGTATTTATTGAGACTTTTTCCATCTTTATGTCAACTCAAGTACTTCACGATATTTTATAGTATATAAGTTAAGATGGTGCGTCGATATACAGTTTGCAATGGGTAATTAATATATCATTTCAAAAACCTAAAGCTTTTGCAGTCATTTCGGAGCGGGTCAGTCAGTCTTTAATTTTTTGTATAGTGAACAAACATGCGACCGATTCCGAGAGCCTCATTATAGCAATTAAGGATTCTTATGTAATAATTTAAATTATACTAATTATTATATATATTTTTCCTATAAAATAATTAAAGAGTAAGTTAAGCTCAAAAATTTAACAGTGACTCGTGAGTTTTTTTTAATAAATAGCAAGCAAACGCCCGTCGTCTGCATTTTGTACTGTTTAGATAATATTATGTAATGTAAATTGATGTACGGTTTTATAAATATGCCTAGATTTTTGTTGAGATTCTTGTAATAATAACGCAATGGGCTATCGAGGCAGGGCTGCGGATGGCCAGAAAGGATTTTGTAACCAATTTATTCAGAAATACACTTGGTATAAGTGAAATGAGTAGTTTTATTTTTTGTAGTTTTGTGTAAAAAAAATCTATTTAGCTATTTTCATGGGTCCAAAGTGAGTCTACGACAAGTTTGAATTACTATTTTAGGTCATACATTTGCTACAGTATTAAAGGAGATCTCCAAATATCCGAGAGGCGCTTTGATTTAAAAAAAAAATTGAGTTATTTTATAACATGGAAATTGCTAGTTCTCTGAATACAATTTTTTTAAGAAAAAAGTGTAACAAACTTTGGGAAATAAAGAAAACAAGCAATTGGGATGTCAACATTTATATTCATTAAAATGTCTAACCGATTACCATCTATCACAATTTAAGTTTTGTTTCCAACAGTAGGTATTTTGAAAAATATTATTCAATTAGATATATAGGTTAATTACATACAATTAGATCCATTCTATATTAAAAATCTAGTTACCTAAATAGAAACTGGAACTGGTAAAAAATCAGGAGTGGATCAACTATAATAAATCTTAAACGACTAACCGATTGCAATGCGGTTCTTTCACTTGACAAATTATTTAGTCAGGATGAAGACTACGGACAGTGGCGCAAGTGGAATACAGGGGCCCCTCAAAGAGCGACCTAAATTGGTATGAAGAATTAAAAAAGGGAGTCTTAAGAAGCGCCAGAACGATAGATTCGATAAATTTGCCACGGGCCTGGACGACCGTCATACAAAAAGCTCGCCAATTTTATACGAAGGGCTTTGGAGCCCTGGAAGGGGGTTGGCCCCCATCCGACGAATTAGGCACGGATCTAGTTACATCACTGACTACGGCAAAGTTAAGTCCACAAAAATGGGAAAGTTTGAAAACTCTGAAACAACTGCAAATTCTAAGTTTTTTGTGTGATTCAACAACAATTAGAAATATATTTTCAATTATACTTAAACTATTACTTTACTCACCGGCACTTCAAAAACTAATTAATTATCTTATCAAATCTAAATGTTTAAGAATTTCTAAATAAGGAAAAGCCAGTTCCGAAAAAGTATGGTAACATTAGGAAACGCGAATAGGTGTAGTTGGAGACTAAAATCGCAGATCAATCCCGGATCTAGGGGCCCCGGGCGCTAGATTCAATAGGCGAAAATCCTAAGTGAATCCAAACCAATCTTCGAAGGGCATAAAAAATTCATCGTTTACTAACATTGACAGTCAAAAAGGGGCAGTGAAAGTGAAAGGCGCCATGATCATGCCGCGATAAAATTTTGGCCCGATCGAAAAATCGTAGATTCGGGGCTAACACATATTGAAAATGTTTTTTCTTCTTCGGGAAGAAGTTTGGGTTTTTTGCAAATAAGACAATTCTAAAACCCACCTAACCTATTTAAACTCTTAATAGATATTATATTAGACAAGTTTTATGCTTGTATTTTTCGCATCTCAGTAAGGATAAGGCAACAATTTCAAAATTCGAACCAAATTAGCTTCATAAAGTACGGGTATCATATAATTATACTTTTGTTTCTAACATTTTACCAATTTAAAAAGACAATTTGATAATTTACACATACGATAGCCCGTCTGCCGTTTAATTTACGTACACAAAAGAAATAGCTATATCTACAGTAGATATCGAGTCTAATGGGAATAAGTTAAAACTATTCTTAAGTATCAAAGATGTATGAAAAGTCTTAGGTTACGAAGGTAATATCGTAAGTGGTAAAATTTCAGTTGCTTAAAATTAAAGTTTCAGAGTAGACCGTAAGTATCAATACATGTGGTGGTAAGTAAATATACAAGACAACATTTCAATTTAAAACATTCAAAATCTCATGTCATTCTACTACTTTACATAGAAGATACATAATAATGTATAACCTACATAGTAACGGTTTCAAATTTAAATTTGTAACAGCCACAACATAGTGTAAGTAGAAATAGAAATATTTATACAGTCCTGTGTGAAGACTTTAATATTTTTCTTTCCCAACGAACCGGACCTTTAGATAATTTAATAACCAACATTTACGTATATTTCTCCAGCTACTGTATTGGATTCTCATACCCTTATCTTTGATTATTAGACAGATAAATAATCAAAGCCTTTGATATTAAGGTACTTTTCCTCTTCTATGTGTTATTTCCCTTTCTTGACATTGAATAATCTGAAATGTAAATTTCACTTTAATATTTTATTTTTCATAGTTAAGATTTCATCATCATTCAAATGTTTCCATTGCTTACTTATTAAAATGTAGGTCCATAATTTTAATTAGGTTATAAAGATAAGCTTCCTTGCTTTTTTCTACCATTTTTTATCTAGCAACACAACTACAATGTATAGAGCAAAGACAAGAGATTGGTTATTTGAAACTTGTTTGAAATAATTACTGACGAAGTAACCTAGAAATAATTAAGAGAGTATGCCTCCCAAACAGTGGGAGTCTAAAGAAGCGACAAGATTTAAAGGAAAGATATGAGTGGAAATAATAAAGTAAGTTATTTTTTAAAGATCTAGGTAACTTGTGCAAATACCCACATTTATAGATGCAATTAAAATCAATTTGATAAAATCAAATAAATCGTTTTAATTATATGAAGTTAAATTTTGATGTTTAATATGGTAAAAAAGAAGTAAGGAAAATTTAGACACAAATCTAGTTATATAACCGACCTGCAATCATAAATTTATGCGCCCCAAAAATTTGATAAAAGTCATAGCAATTTTACTATAACAGATTACCTGAACGTATCTTGTTTCAATCCATAATAATTTATATACTGATAGTACTGATAGTGTCAGCAGGCGCTGGTGTGATAATTGGCTGTTGTATCGTTGGGTCTAATAGTGGTATGCTGTCGGTAGTCCTAAAACATGTTTAAAAATTACTCAATAGTACATTTGCTTACTTTATGACTATTTTCATTACTTACCTAGATCTTTGTAAAGTAGGCTCAGCGACGACTTCTTCGCAACATTGAGCAGTAGTATTTTTACAACGAACTATAGGTAGGGTTGTGCAGATTGTCGCAGTCAGATATACGTACTAAAATGAAGCAAGAAGTTTATTTTTAAGCCTTCAAGAGTTACATTGATATTTTTAAAGATATAACGTTTAAAATTGTTTACAATTTAGAGGACCTAGCTCTACAGTAAAGTTACTGCTGATTCTCTAGAAAATACGATCTAAATATATTGAAAACTATTAAGTCTTACCATTGATACGACAAGTATAAGATAAATAGTCGGGGTAGACCAATGAGTAGCATTTTCGATAGCCACTACTCCCATCACCCAATTGATTGCAAAGAATGGTTCTAAAACCAGACAGAGGTTCAAATAGGTCTTTAACTCATTTCCTTCAGTATTCCATGACCATTTCCATGAGAGATTATCCATATAGAGCATATTGAGGAGGCTTTTGTCCGTCAAGTGTTTACCCTGGGAGACCTGAAATAGCATTCTATAAGTATTCTTAATTCATAAGAACAGTATCGAAATTTCAAAGTTAAAATACTTGCATCATTTCCATTATCACCCATTCCGTCATTATTGGACATGCCGATGTTATATTGACAATCATCTTCGCTATAGTTATATTCTTTATCTAACGTGTCTGAACTATCTGTGTTCTTCCTGCTGCTGCTTGGAGAATAGATATTGTCCAATGTTTCGATACTTCCATTTTTGATGTCCTCGATATTTTGTTCATTTTTCGGCCAATGAGCAATGTGGTGATCGACTAATTCTTGGATTTTAGCAGTTAACATTTCTGCTTGCTTTTTGTTTACACTTTGTAAACCAAGAATTATTATTGCTGTGTTAATAAGGATCAAAATCATGGCTGGTACCATAAATCCCATTACCATTCCCTTTTCGATAGACATCCAGCAATAGTGCTTTATTTCGTAATGTTCCATCGAAAGAGCGTAGTTGAACTATAAAATAACCCATATAAATAAAACAGTATTCGTATTTTTTGGAAGCTTCAAAATGTTAAAAGGCTTACCATAACAACTATTGCTGGAACCCCATATGCCAACAAATAGTTATATTTAAGAGGCAATAGAGTATCACAAACACAATATTCGGCCACTGCTGCTGCAAGTGCCACAATCCACATAGCACATGATATGTGTGTGTAATGAAGAAGAAGAGCTATCCTCTCACATTGTGACGGTGATGATACACCCTTAAATAAATAGCAAAATCAAGATTGATAAGGATTATGATTAAATAAAATTTTAAGTCATAGGAGGAAAACAGTTTTTACCATTATGGCTTGTATGTAGATCAAAGTACATGCAGCTAAACAACAGCATAAATTAATGTTTATAGGATACAGTTTACTATTCTTCCTGAATTCAGCCGCATATTCACTCCACATCAACCACATAACGGCCGCAACTAGCAGTATAACAGCGATACCACTTGTGATAAAAATCTATCAAACAAAACTTATTGTAATTGCATAAAAAATTG
Organism: Choreutis nemorana; assembly: GCA_949316135.1. Lineage (NCBI taxonomy): Eukaryota > Metazoa > Arthropoda > Insecta > Lepidoptera > Choreutidae > Choreutis > Choreutis nemorana. The sequence goes on along the minus strand of OX438620.1, from coordinate 3,855,632 downwards.
AGAAACAGTTTAATTACTTATTATTTTTTCATCGAAAATTACCAGTATCATCCATTCATTCCTCACTCCATGGCAGTTATTGAATCCATAAAGATATGTTACACTGTCTATTATATTATGTTCTTTAAGATCAGCATCAGCAAGAGAATCGTCTGGTAAATCAAGATCAACTTCGGATATTTTATTTTCGTATGTTTTTGACCCAACTGTGGTTAAATTAAAATAAAATTAGTGTTAATTTCGTAATTTTTGAAGTATTTTAATAAAACATGTGTTAATACCTTGATTATTTCGTGACAGTATTTCTGGATTTGGATATAAAGGTGGGTTATCATCGTAAATGGAAGACGTGAAATTTGACACCATAGCTCCATATTCTGTATCGTACGAAGTAATATCGTAGTCCGTTCGATCATCAGCGCGTGGGTATGTGCGTTTATGATATTTTGTTCGAACAGGTTGAAAAGATCTATATGCGGGTATTCTTTTATTTTTATTGACGTTATCTTGAATGTTAGATCTTCGCACATGATGAGAAATGTTATGTTGGATAGCTAAACAAAAGACAATTGTTTATTTATGAATGAATCTGAGATACCATAGGATAGAATAAAGTATAGTCTTACTCATAAAATCTGCAAATAAAGACTGCTCCACAAGTGCAAGGAAGAATATTGTTTTCATGACATACTCTCGCATTTTTAGATTTTGTTTTGTTATGACGATTGGCTAATTACAATTTCATGAAAACCTTCATGTTTCACTGTTAAGTTTCAAACATTTTAACGAGAAAATGTTAAAATAACTGTTCAACACTCTAATTTGATATAAATCTTTATCCCATTTTGTTTATTTTACTGCTTATTGACTCGAATCCATCGCCCACTCCACTTTCACGGCACATGCACAAAATCAATAAAATATCTGCGTTCCATATTTCCAAAACTGTGATAGTAATGTAAGGAATTTATTCAATTTTTGGTTTTATATTACCCTATTCTATTTATGTTAATAAATATCAATACAACAAAAGACATTCTTATTTTTTTACATAAAATAAACAGAAGTAATTTTCCACCGACATAGTAGAAATTAAAATCTATTGATAGTAATATTTTTGCCAATGATGTCAATGTCAAAAGTCAGCTGACTGACAAATGTCACAACATTGTCACTTCGCAACAAATTCAAACGCAATAGTCCACTGAAATGTAACTAAAATAGCCACAAAATGAGTGCAATATTAAAATTCATCCGTGAGAACCATATACTGGCTCTAATAGAACAGGCCATAATAAAAAAAAAGTCCAGACTTAGCTTGAACGCGTACGAAATCACTGAAATTCCGAGCCTTTTATACGACTGCATGGACGTGGAGCATCTTTATTTACACAGAAATAAAATAATAACAATACCTGTGCAGTTAACTGATCTATTAAACTTGACTACATTGACTTTAGATTATAACAACATAAGCTCTCTGCCTGCGGAGATTGGGAATTTGAAAAATCTGGTTAATTTAAACTTGAGTTACAACCCACTCGAGTATTTGATCCCGGAAATCGGTGAATTGGAGAACCTAGAGGCGTTCTGGTGCAACAGGATAGGGCTCCGAGAGATCCCGAAAGAGATCGGAAAGTTGTCAAAGTTAGACACCTTTGGCGCGAGAGGCAACGAACTGAAAACAATACCAGATGAAATGACGAAACTGACGAAATTGAGGTAATTTGTTTTGCTTTATCAAGTTTGCTTTACACATACATGTTCCGTTTGCATAACAATCATAATGTTACAACATTTACATTGTTGAGTATGCTTAAAATAATAAGTTCTTCTTTTGCTAACACTGTTTGTGTGCATGTGATGAAATATAAAAGATGACAAGTTATTTTAAGGTTACAAATCCGTACAAAACCGCTAGCCCAACCTTTATCCTAACATTTTTCCTTAAATTATAATTACTAACCATTACATACAGTCAAGATCATAATTCTATGCTTTGAGTGCAAAAATAATTCCATACCAAAATCAACTTTATTTATATGCAATAAGATCTAAAGCTATTGTGTTGCACCTTGTACTTGTTCAAGGTGATTTTTTCCAAAGTTTAATACTTGCCTTGGTAATGTCAATGCCAATGTTTTTATGTTGTAAGAAAAAGTGTGAGATGGATGTCAAATGCAGGGTCTGCGAGTATGTTTAGTTTATCAATCGATTAAAACAAAAATTACTCTTAACTCAATTTAAAAATAAGCTGTCAAAATAGAAGATTAAATTTAAGCTACATAATGAATAGGAATTAAAATTGATATATTTCTTAGTACATAATATTAATTCACTAAATAAAACTTCATCATGTATGGTTGTAATGTGATGTCAGTGAGTGTGAGGATAAGTGTAATATGCATCCTTTAATTTTAAAATAACTTTTGCTTGCAATTGTGTCTGCATAGATTTTTATTTTTCAAATTGTAGCCTGTGTCCACTGAAAGGCCATTCTAAATTTAAATGTCTGAAAACTAACAGTAGTCTTAAAAGTTACAATACTTCTGTAAACAATCTTTGTCTCTTTATTATGTTAAGATATAAATTAATTTGTGTTTACAGATGGTTAACACTAGAATATAATCAGATAGAATCACTGCCAAGATGTCTAGATGGTTTGGAGGTGCTTGTGCACTGCAACTTAAGGAATAACTCCATTAAAGAATTCCCAGAATCCATACTCAAATGTACTGAACTGATGTTTCTTCAGCTAAATAATAATCAAGTGAGTTTAGCTTAGTTTTAATACATTTTGTTAGTTAAATATTGATTTATTATAATAAGTTCCACAAACAGATAAAAATTATTATCTGTCTTATTAGATGTGTCTAGACTTAACGTTTTAATAAAGTTTAAAAAAATTGATCTGTCTAAATTTATAAACAAAAATAGATTTCTATGCTTAACACTACAATTTGAAAAAATACACACACTCTATCAATTAATTTCCTTTGATAGTTTAGTTTTATATTGGTATAGCCTTATTTTTAATTTCTGATTTGCTCATTTCCAGATATCAAGTCTACCACAAGATTTCGACACAACTCTCCTGACTTCTTTAGAGGTGATAGATTTGAGGGAAAACCCTATTTGTGAACTATCACATCCAGTAAGTTTTATACCCTTACATATACTAAAAACGTTAACAAGTTGAAAAAAAATTAAAGGGTCTCCCATACAAGAAACGTTTGCTTGTCCTTGTTTCTCTTATGAAATATTATTAATTAAAATACCACATTTTTAGTCTTGTGTCTTGTCTTGTTAGGGTGCAGAACCCTTCATGTGCGAGTCCCACTCACACTTGACTGGTTTTTAAATTTTTTCTTTGTTATGACAGGTAGAGAAGTATCTCGTGTCGCGGAGTATGTCGTGTTTATTTTGCGTTTTTAGTTTGCCGTAATATGAGAATCTATCATACTGCAGGGCTGAGTTAATGTGTGTTTTGTAATTAGGACTGTAGCTACCGCTGTTTCAACTGTAAAAATGATACGGGCCTCCGGGTTTTAGGGACCCTGAACATGTGAGAGTAAAGAAAAAGGTTACCAGTTTTAAGAGGGTTTTCAAATGGACCCCTAAAAATTTTTGATATTGGGCCTCTCAAAGCGAGCCTACGTCCTTGTTTGTAATGTGGATATTTTGTTCCAGGAATCTCACCTGATAAGGTATTCTTGTGAGCCGACTCAGTGGGAGCACGTGAGTGAGTCGCGACTCACATCGCACCACGCCCCGCTTGTCAACACACCGCCTGCACATCCTGGTATGTTAAAATTAGCTTACGCTTGCGACTTTTTCCAATTCGTATCTACGTTTTTAGTAGAAATAAATTGCAAAATATGTATGTAATTTATTAATACTTTTCACTCAAAATTGAATTATAAAAATCCGCTCAGTGGTGAAGAGGTAAAAGTCAATGTCAACTTTTCCACAAAAAAACTAAGAATGCGATTGAAAATAATGTTTAAAACATACAAAAAACACTAGAAAAAATTGCTGTTATCAATGTTATATAAATATAATAGCAAAAGTTTGTGCTATTTTGTATACTTGATATAATTTTTATTGTTTATTATATTTCATGCAAATCTTTACTAAATAATAATTTAAAAATATTTTTTTATTTATAGCGGATATTGAACTGGACGTATCTTCAATAGAATCATCGGAAGATTGGGAGAACAGTGTAAATAGTTCAGAATTAGATGTACAGTACCAAAGCGACGACGACAGAGTGGACAACGAGGTATTTATAATATTTATATGTATTTCCTTTTTGAACTAATTACTGCTAATGCATGTAACATTAGATTAGAAGGAAATATCTTAAGCGCCAATGTGCCCAAACTGAAGGAATATACAATTGAATTGAAACTGGGAAAAACGACATTGAAAAGATGTTTTTGTAATGGTCGTAATAACCGAACTATCGTTTCAAGAGAAATTGTTATAACAGGTTTTGACTGCAGATGTTTGTTCCATACGATTTTTAAGTTTTTTTTTTTCCCTAAGCGGATAAATAACGTATTTGAAGCTTTATCGAGCCATGTTGGGAACACTCGTACAGCTATTCTATCTGCCGAAGTCTTTTTGTTTAAGGTTCTTGTTAAACTTGGACACGCACATTGTTCTAGTGGGTGTGTCCACATCTCTACTGAGCGAACTCGCATTTACGCACACTGAAACAACGTGCACGTCCACACGTCTGACAAAACTTAGTTAAACGAATTTCTCGATATAGAATATCTATATTTTATTATACTTTCCAATTTTCTTCTTTGACTTGTTTGATGAAGGAGTATAAATCCTGTAATATCTTTATCCCTAATAATGAATTATTCCAAGTAACTCCTTTCATCCTTTCAGTCATCCTAAAGAAATAAAGATTTAGCAAAATTATATTGTTAAAAAAAAACAGGTCTCCTCTTCAAAATTTAAAAGAATGATTTTCAAATGTTACAGCATAACATTTTCCTTATTAAAAAGCTTTTATTCTATTCTCTATAAAATTAATCAAAGCAAAAAAACTAGCAATACGTATGTTTTACGTGTTATCAAGGGATTCTTAAAAAATTTCAATGGTTTATAAATTTAAATACAAGTACCTTAGGAGTGAATTTACTAAAGTGTTTCTTTATACCCTGTCTTCTTAAAGGTTTAATTTAATTTGATTTAATATGATTAACTTAATAAGTTATTAATTTTGATTCTATTTATGTAAGATTCGAACATGCCTTGTTGTTTTCTGTATGGTAATAAATAAATATATCTCGCCCCAGTGGCGTGCCTAATAGGGCAAGCCGAGAGATACGTTATTGTAGTTTTTATAATTCATTTCGTTAAATGTCTTATTGCCTCATTACTCTTAAATCTACACTTCATACCTTTGAACTATGCTATGCAAAGCATTTTGTTATATGATTTGAAAAGTAATGAATAAACGAGAGTGCGAACTTATCTTGGTCCGATAGGGCAAGCCGGGCTTTTGGGCTTGTATGACAGTACCGCCACTGTCTCGCCCCTCCTATTATCCTTAAAATACCCACCCTTTTCCTATCCTCATGCTCCTTCTATCGAACGGTGTTGTTAATTAGCTAATAGATAGCTCAATTCTTCCAGGCCGTCGGAATGGTGTTGCCAGAATTATCCAGATATGCTTCAACTGCGAGCTGAATATGGTGTCTCTTTAAAATATATGTAAGAAAACAAAAACCTCGTATCCACGCCACAATGTTCTAAATTCAAACACTAGGTTCTTATTAACGTAAGGAATAATTTGAAAAAATCTCGAATCCAGGCCTTAACATTCTAAATTTAAGCAGTTGGTTCATAGCTTAAAGTGTAATTAAGAGATACTGAAAACTTTGAATCTAGATAATTATATTCTAAATTGAAATACTAGATTACTATCTAAGATTAAGTAAATCGTTTAAGGCCTTTACGCACTAGCGGTTGACCCGCGGGGCGGTTTGGCATTTTTATCTGCAATCGCCAAAAAAAATCGGTTGCTAGTTCATACAATCATGGGCGGTTGCAATTTACATTTAAAATGTCAAACCATGCCGCTATTCAACCGTTAGTGCGTATAGGCCTTTATGCCAAAGTGTTCGAAACTTCTAAATTTGGTTGTGCATACATATAAAGTATAAATAAAATTGCCTATTATGAATGACTTGGGATCAGCTTACTGACTTATCATCTAAAATTTCCATTATTTAAACATCATTGTCTATGAACAACCTATATGTATTTATATATTGTATAGTGTATACATTTAATAATATCATTATTTCAGACAATTTGAATAATATATATACATATTTTGTGTTACTATGATATAATTAATAACAATGGTCTTAAAATAAGAAAAAAAAACAGCAGTATTCAAACAAAAATAAATGTTATCGTGTACTAGTTAAGTACCAATTTCGCCTATTAAGTTTCAACTTGTATCAATTATTTCTTTGTAATATTCTTAAGGGGTTTAAATATGGGCCATCAATTTAATTTTAGTTGTAAAAATTACATGTAGCATTAATCATGAATAATGGTTGTATTAATGAAAGTAACTGTGAAATAATTATTTTAAATCTATTACAGAAAAAAAGACATTCTCAGAAGAAACTCATCTCATATTCTGATGATTTTTGATGTAGTTCTTTTTGAGAAATTATTATTAACTTAAAGACACTTCGCTGAATGTAATGAAATATTTACCGCCTTTATGTACCTACTCTATTTAGCTTAAGTTTGAATAGAAAAACATAAAAAAGACTAGATTGCAAATCAACCATAAAAATTAAAAATGCTTTGAAAAATATAGCGGCATTGTCATTTTTTTTAAGCGATCTAAAATTTATTAATTGTAAATAAGAACATAAAATTTAACAGTACTTAAAAGATCGAATTTGATTTGAAATAAAAATCGACTATGATGTTTTGATAAGACTAAGTTAGTAATTACCATATGAAATTTAAATATATAAGCAATAAATATTGCAAGAACTAAAAATTAAAAAATATTTGTCAAAAATATCTACAACTTAATGTGGTTAAAAAGCTATTTCATAATTCGGCTTCCACTTATAAATACTTAGTTTGAAATTTTACACTTTAAAGGGTTTTTTTACCTCTAGTACCCATGCGAATAGAAAAGGAAAGATTTTTGTAAAAAACTTAGCCTTTGTAACTGTTGAAACTAGTACCAACCCGAAGGCGCTCCACAAACGTGAGTCGTGTATCGGACACTAACCACCAGTGAATATTTAATTTTCATATAGACAATATCAAATCAATCACTCCTTGCGCAGACGTGTGTCCAGTTGCTTCCACTAGAACACTTTTTATTACCAGTCTACAGGTAGAAAAATCACTAATTAAAACATGAACTTTGTTGAATAAATGAATGAAATCGTAGTGACATGAAGTATTTCCATAAATAGTTTTTTAATTCTGCGGCCCGTCACTGTATTTAGTTATTGGAACTGGCCCGAGATGATATGTGTTTTGGCCCTGCACTAAGGGATCAAAACGCTCAGTCTTCAGCGTGATTGTTGCAAATGTCGGACAAGTAATGGTGTACAGTCAGCAACGAAGTCGGACACAATACGCACGTTTGCGCAGAGCCTATTTCTATTCTATTTTCTATTTATTAGCTATTCTGAAGAGACAGTGGCGGATCCAGGAATTAAGTTTTGGGGGGCTAGACAGTTCACCTCTTAGCAAAATGACCCCCCATGAAACACTTTTTGGGGGACTTGATCTTATTAGTTTCGGTGGTATGGGCTAAATATCTCACCCCCCCCCCCGGATCCGCCAGTGTCAAGGTTTATAAGACCTCAGTTGAGCCGGTATACGCCAATCGTAAAACATTTTATTTATGCGAGTTTAATTTAATTGTTAAGAGGTTAGATAAAATGTCGAATGTTGACTCTGAGCAAGTTAAACAGAGCTGCTATTTACCACGATGGAATATAAACTATCCGCTTTCTTTTATATTTACTGAATAAAAATATAAGTCCATCCAATATTTAATAAACGTTCATAAAAAGACAATCATAACAAAATATACTGTAATTTCTGAAATAATAAAATGTGACATACTTAAGTTTTGTCTTTTATTTACTGTTAATAAAACGAATTCAAGGTATTTAAATTATATTTTGTTCATATATTAATATCCAATCCAATAGGACCAAAAATATGTTTTTTATTGACATAGTATTTTTTTTATTAACTACCCACTAATATTACCTCTTTCAGTATCTTCTGAACCAGCATTGAGTGTGGATGTGTGAAATTAAAATTGATTATGTCCAGTGACTCAATTGAACTAATACATTATCGCTGACTTTGTCTCGCGTCAAAGGATTGTACTGGGCGTGACTGAGAAGCTGAGTTCCTACCTATTGCAATGGAGCTGTTGCGTACTCCACCAAACAAGTTTCCATCCAGTCCAGATATACCTACATCTATTGATAATGACCATCATATTTATTCACGTAAACGCAAGCAACCTGACAGTGAAAATGAAATGCTATTGTTGGAGAAGAAAATGGATGTGTTTTTATCATCATGGAATGAAAAAATAACACAGCAGATTACAAGTAGCATAGCTGTAACTATAAACACTACTCTCAACAAGGAACTTTCGTAAATATCTAGCTCACTATCAGATATTAACTTGAGCCTGAAAAAGCTTAATGACGACAACATTTATTTCAACAAAACTTTATCTGAAACAAATGTGCGACTCAATGAGATGGAAAAGTCCCTAAATTTTTTATCAGATCGACAAGACCACACCGACAGCCCCGTTAAGAATATTGTTGCGGATTTTAGGCCCAGTGAACTCCAAAAACAATTTCTTGCCCTTGAAAATAAGCTAGCAGTCATGGAACAACAGGCCAGGCAATGTAACATTGAGAAAGCTAATCTACCCGAACGGCGTGGCGAAAATCTCATTAGTATACTTGAATCTGTGTGTATTGAAATTAAATACCCGATCCGAACGAGTGATGTTATTTCTATTCATCGCGTGCCTCATGCCGACCAAAAGAATCCGCGACCAAAAAGCATAATTGTCAAGTTTAATACCAGATTGCTGCGGGACAACATTATCTCCGCTTATCGTTCAACTAAGGGCCTAGATTCTAAGAAGCTATCTATAACCGGTTCCCCGCATATCATTTATATCAACGAGCATCTTACAGCAACAAGCAATTATTTCGACAATGCCGTGAAGCAGCAAAGAAAAGCGATTTTAGGTACGTTTGGGTCAAGCATGGAACTATACTTGTACGAAAAACTGATACATCACCCGTCCAAGCTATTCGCTCAGCAAGAGATATCGAGAAAATCAAATGAACATTTCTACGTAGCGATACATTTCAACAATAACTCTTGGCTACTTAATAGGTTAAAGGCGTCACTTGCTTACATTTGTACTTATATGTTAAACTATATTTATCTATCTCATTCCATGAGTTGTCTGGGTTTTTACTTTGTGATATTTACTTATAAAAAATTAAACATAAGAATTTTACTTGCATTTATATAGTAATAATAATAATAAATAATAATATATTTATTTCATTAAAAGGCACATTACAAAAAATGACAGTGGCCGGAGCCTCCTTTTAAGCATAAAAAAGCCTGTGTTAGGAGGCACCGCTCTTCCAGTTTAGATAATATATATAAATAAAATAAAATCCAGTCAAGAGAGAATCAGAAATTACAAAGAGAAACAAAAACAAAATAAAGAAATAAGATTAATAAAGGCAAAAACAAAAGTATAACTTAATGTGTTTTAATAGGAAATTAAAAGAGTTGTATTGGGTAAATGTGAGTATGTATGGGTAGAGGTCGTATATGTGTAAAGTTGAATGCTGGTGTGTGAGCGTGTGTGTGTGCAGTGCATGTATGTGTGTGTGTGTGTGTGTGTGCATGAGTGTGTGAGAGTGTATGTGTGCATGTATATGTGTGTGTGCGTGTAAGCAAAGTTGTCATCATATCTATGTAGGTACTAGGAAAGAATCTCCAATAGCTTTTCGGTCTCATCATAGTTTTTTTGCTGCAGGCAATCGCATACAGCTTTCTTGCAGTCAAAGTAAAGTTTACTGTAAATATTAAGGCGTCTATTAAGACTGTTGTATAATAAAACAGATCTAGCGTTATATTGCCTTTGTGCGAATGCAGTGTTGGTTTTAGGCATTATGGCAACTATATCCTTCCTTCTCCTGTTCACGACTTCAGAATCGTAGGGTAAGGTAACATGCTTCTTAAGGATTACATGTGCAAAATAAAGCTGTCTAACTGTCAGTAATCCAGTCATGTGGTAGAGGTGTTCAGTGGGGAATCTTATGTTCTTGAAGCTCATGACTTTGAGGAGGCAGCGTTGTGCTCTTTCTACATCCAGAAAACGAGTTTTAGCAGCTCCACCCCATACGGGTATACAGTAAGCCAGAACAGATTGTACAAAAGACACATATATTTCTCTCAGTAGGTTCGTAGCCGCTCCATTTGGACCAGTGATCCTCCTTGGCACCACGTATCTAAGCGTTTTAAAAATCCAAGTTAATTTTCTTATCCTACCAGTAACAGACTCGAGATGCGGATACCAGGACAGTCGCTGATCCAACAGTACACCCAAATATTTGGTGTGTGCAACCTTTTGCAAGCATGCACAACCACAACTTGAAGGAGTCGTTTCCGTACAGTAATGTAATTTAAGTTCACTACAGCTATTTGGATCATTGTAGATGCTAAAACAGATATAGTTGGTCTTTGAGATGTTAAGAGTGAGCATATTATTTTGCAACCATTCACTCACACGTCTCATCCCTTGCTCAGCGCATTCTCTAACGACATCCCAAGTCTCACCAGAAAAGACAATGGCAGTGTCATCTGCGTACGAGAAGATTTTTGCATTTTGAACCTTCATATTACAAAGGTCATTTAAATAAATGAGAAATAGGGTAGGTCCAAGGACGCTTCCCTGGGGGACGCCGTAAGACACCTCCACCATCTTACTTGTGTGACCTCCAACCTTGACTTCTCCTGCCCGATAAATAATCTTTAAGAAGGGAAAGCGAGGTTTCTCTTATGCCAATCTTCTGTAGTTTATGAAATAGAATTGGGATAGAGACAGTATCGAACGCTTTTTTTATATCTAGGAAAACTGATATACATTTTCTTTTATTATCAATCTGTTCGGCAACTAGAGAACTAAGTGCTAGTACTGCATCTTCCGTTGATCTCCCCTGTCTGAATCCAAATTGGTATGGTGATAAAATACTATGTATATATTTATTGAGGTATTGAATAAGTCTGACATTTATCAATTTTTCTATAATTTTTGAGATCGCTGGAAGAATCGAAATCGGCCTATAGTTACTGATGTTATCTCTATCTCCGCTCTTATAAACAGGTATTACGATTGCACGCTTAAGTACAGCTGGGAAGGTACCATTGTCAAAGCATAAATTTGCAAAGTGTGTAATGACAGAGATAATTTCATTATTTGCTAGCTTTAAGAAGGAGGCTGGGATGTTATCCCATCCAGGGGCGCTATCTGTTTTAAGGTTCATATGATGTGTTTAATTTCATCATTATCTGTATGTAACAGAACAAAACTATTAGATTGAGCTTGTGAACTAAGTAGTCTAGTATTGGTTAAGTCCGTAAAGGGTTTAATATCTTGGGCTAACTGTTTACCAACATCTGCAAAATACTTATTAGCAAAGTTAACTGATGTTATTTGACTAGATTTTAGGTTAAGTAGTTCTATGTTATTGCTAGTATTTTATTTGTATAAGTTATGTTTTTCCATAGTAGACGATTATTATTAACATTCTTTGATAGTATATCTGTCTCAAATTTTCTTTTTAATTTTTTTATTAATCCATTGCAATAATTACGATGTCTAATATATGTTATTTTTTAATTTCATTGAAGGCTTCATTCTTCAATTGTTTTTGTAATTTATTACAGTTTCTTATACATCTAAGTATGCCTGGGGCAGATCCAAGGCTTAATGATACGGTATTTACTAGGTATTTCAATAATTTTTGTATTAAGTTTTAATGACTACGAAAGATTATGGATTAAGCCATTAATAACATTTTCTGCGGCCCGACACAAAAGAAGTTCCGAGATATTTGACTGCTTTAAATGCTCAAGAGCACTTCCAAAGTCAATTTTAATTTTTGTCTTGGTTTGTTTAAGATTTGGTTTTAGTTTTGACAGACACAAAAAAGTAGTAAAATGATCTGTTATTGTGGTAAGAAGTACAGCTATAAATGCCTGTAATTTCATTTTATTAATTTTGAGCATAATGTGGTCCAAACAGCTATTTTCTCTAGGAAAGGTATGCCCTGCCAGTATGCCATATGAGGATAAAATATTTAAATAAAGTGCTCTATTTTTCCGAACGTTCAATGCTTCATTATGCTTATGTTAATATATTGATATTTATATCTCCCGTAATTATAATACTTTTATTTTTAGATTTCAATGTGTCCGAGTGTATGCTTAGAGAGTTAACAAAGTTCTCTACATTTGTGTTGGAAGGTGAACGGTATATACATAAGATCTTATTATCTAATAAATCAAGTGCTCGATAACATGACTTTCGATATTTTAATAGTATTAGAACTTACTTTGTCATATCCTAAATTGCTTACTCAATTAGTTACTAAATGGATGAACATGTAATATCTGTGTACTAACAAAATTGTCGAGGGTTGAGAACGAAACGAAACGAATACCTTATACATGAATATTTTATTAAATGATGATGACATAATTATTTTATCAGAGACTTGGCTTCATTGTGACATAATGGACAATGAATATATAGATGATAGGTACACGGTGTACAGGTGTGACAGGGACCGTGCGGCCAGCGGGCGCCGGGCCGGCGGTGGGGTGCTGGTGGCGGCTCGCCGCGGGCTGGCCGTCACCCCGCACCGCGCCGCCGCCGCCGCCGCCGCCCGCTCGCCCCTTGTTGACCATATCATGTTGTGTATAACTTCGCGCCAGCATTGTTGTCTTATCAGCGCAGTATATATATCACCAAACTTGAGTACTGACATTTACAAAAACCATTTTAAATACCTAACGTCTACTTTAGAACAATTGAAAATAAACAAAATCATTATAGTGGGTGACTATAACGTACCTAAAATTCAATGGCAAAATCTTAATTCCTATCTAGTTCCCGTACTAGGCAGTAGTTATTGTCCGTCCATAAAATATTTGTTGAACTTTATGTCACAGTTTAATTGCCATCAATAAAATTTATTTGCAAATGATCAGGGTCGGGTTTTGGACTTGTTTATATCAAACATATCAGATATTAAATCTAAATTAGTCGACATTGCCCTTGTGCCTCCAGACAGGTTTCATCCACCCTTCTATGTTCTAGTGCCACTTAAATATTATTCTAAGAAAATAATTGTTAGACCCCAAGTACAATTTAATTTTAAAAATGTTGATTATATCCCGATTAATCTAGCATTATCTAACATTAACTGGGACATACTCTCTGAACAACAATCTGCGGAGGACGCTGTAAATGCATTCTACGAAATAATATACAGTACGATTAAAAAACGTATCCCATACAAAAGGTTAAAATCATCACAGCACCCTATTTGGTTTTCACCCGCATTAATACACATTTTAAAAAATAAAACTAAAAGTTGGATAAAGTGGAAGAAGTATGAAAATGGGTCAGATTACGACTCTTTTTGTGTTTATAGGAGCAGATTTAAAAATGAATGTCGTAAATGTTTTTTAAAGTATATTAACACAGTTATAGATAGTATTAAAGAAAATATAAAGTACTTTTGGGTCTACATTAACAAAAAAAAAGAAAGTAGTAATTTACGTAACATAATGTTTTATAAAGAGACCGTTGCAAAGCAACTAATTGATATTTGTAATTTGTCTTCAAATTTTTTTGGCTTAGTCTTTCAACCGACTAGTAATGATGCTAACTTTGATGTAACGAACATTCCAGATTTTAATCACAATTCTGACCTAATTATCAATACTAAATCACTAAAAATGAAATTCTAAAAGAATTACACTCACTTGATGTAAAAAAGGGTCCAGGATTGGATATGATCCCTCCATCTTTTTTTAAAGCCGTAACTTCCTCTATTCATCAACCTTACATTACATATTTAATCGATGCTTACAAGAAGGTATTTTCCCTGAATCTTTCAAATCCGCACGTATTGTTCCAGTACAAGGAAGGACCAAAAGATAACATTGAAATTACCGTCCCATTTCAATACTTCCAACTCTTTCTAAACTATTCGAGAGATTGGTTCACAATTTTATTTATCCCTTGCTACATAATATAATTATATTGCAACAGCACGGTTTTGTCAAAAAACGCTCAACTCCCAATAACTTACTAACTTATACTACATACTTGTTTGAAAACTTAGATAATAATGAGCAAACTGATAGTATTTATACAGACTTCCAAAAAGCATTTGATAGGGTAGACCATAGAATACTCTTAGAAAAGCTAGCTTATAATGGTATTAAAGGAAACTTGTGGCGCTGGTTCAAGTCCTACGTTGTAAATCGTAAGCAAAAGGTAGTAATAGATAATTGCGAGTCCGAGCTCAACCATGTAACGTCTGGCATGCCTTAGGGCTCCATTATGGGCCCACTGTTGTTATAATGATATTCATAAATGTTTCAAATTTAGTAATTTCCTCTAATACGCTGATGACCTGAAAATTTATCATTCAATAAACTGTTCTGAAGATCACGATCGTTTTCAACAAGATTTAGACCGTTTCACAACTTATTGCGATACTAATAAACTTAATCTTAACTTAAATAAATGTAAATCCATAACTTTTACTAAAAAGAAAAACCCTAGTATTCGGCCTTATCAACTTTGTGGATCGTATCTTAAGAGAGTTGATACAATACGTGATCTTGGAATTATTTTGGACTCTAAACTTCACCTTGATAATCATATAGAAATTATTATTAATAAAGCTTTTAAAATGTATGGTTTCGTCATGAGATCAAGCACACAATTTAATCGGCCATCAACATTTATTCATGTATATAGGTCTCTGATTCGTTCTCAACTTGATTACGCGGTTCCCGTATGGAATCCCCTATATCAAAAATATATATAACTCAGCTTGAATCTGTACAAAAGAAGTTCTTGCGCAATGTACATTATAAATTCTATAAAAGTCAAATCCCTTATAAAGATCTGTTAAAAAAATACAACTTACTGTCGTTGAAGTCAAGACGCTTGCAATTACACGCAATGCTACTTTACGACTTGTGTCGCAATAAATTCGATTGTATGCCTCTTGTTAATAAGTTAACTTACAAAGTACCTGTTAGAAGTCATTGTCGCAAAGATTGTAAACTATTTGCTACTCCTTCTGTTCGCACTAACGCTGGCAAACGTTCGCCGTAATATAGATTAGTTGAAACCTATAATTTGTACTTCAACTCTGTTGGCATTTTATCATTAAGCGTAGGTATGTTCAAATGCAATGTTTTAAAGATTTTAAATACTCTAGAAATTTACTAGAATACTTCCTACCTATAATCTAGTTAAAGCTATAAAAACCAACATCATACCTTTTTTTTTTCTGCTTTCACAACCAACTTATGTATTTACGTGTAAATATAATAAATATCCCTCTATATCAAACCTGTTATTAACGTGATTTACTTACCGTATCTATCGCATTACGAATAATCTGTTTTTTACTTTCTTTTCACTCACATTCAATTAAATACTTAATCTGTGGTTAACGATGTTGGTGGCATGATGAGTAAATTGTTAGTTTTATGATATTTTACAAATAAAAATTTTGTCCACTGTTTGTTGACCTCAATAAATTTAAAAATCAAATATATATATATATATTAATGAGAGTATGTAGGATAGAATAGGGGCGTAATAAATTGAAAACAATATG
This sequence comes from Choreutis nemorana, assembly GCA_949316135.1. Classification (NCBI taxonomy): domain Eukaryota; kingdom Metazoa; phylum Arthropoda; class Insecta; order Lepidoptera; family Choreutidae; genus Choreutis; species Choreutis nemorana. The sequence continues at coordinate 3,839,616 of OX438620.1, read as the reverse complement.
AATGTTACCCAACTTCATTTAATTATAACTCAGGTACACAAATTATTTAATTATTAATAAATTAAATATTTTTTGAAATGGCAACCCAAAAAGAGGGAAAGTACATACAAAATTTTCAAGGCACGTATAATATGACGTTTAAAAGCTTTTAAAGCAAATATTCTCTATGTAAATGATCATTTTTCTTTCACATTAAAGCGATATGATTTTTTTAATTAGAACTATAACAATATTTGAAATTGCTATTTGAAAAATATCCAAATTGTTAAATTATATGTTTTTATTAATCGGATCTTAATTTTTTCAAATAAACATACTCTTCCACATTTAACTATCTTATACTAAGTAACAAAAATAAAAATCTTAAAAATATATTTTAATGTAACGAAAATGGAATTTTGTCATATGACGTAATTTAAAATTTAATTTTATCACATAGCGTCTTAAAATACCATTTGATTTTATTATCTCGAACAGTTAGTTAGTACAACATAAACTTTTAAAACATTATTAAAAGAGGCTCAGCAAGTATTTTGAACTATAAAAATGCTTGGATATCACAATTATATTGTTGAAAAATTACATTAAAAACAGTTGCCAGTAAAAAGCTAAACTATCGATAGTCTTACTCCAAAAAATAAAATAGCATCGATTCTATGCCACATCACTAGATAGTAATACAGGTAAACTATCGATAGTCAAACTAATGGTAGCTGGGCAACTCTATATATATATATAATAGTGCTATCAATTGACCGTGTAAACTCAATCAATTGACAATTGTATTGATTGTTGTCTCATCAATCAATTGACATAAAACCTTTCCTTTAATAAAATATCTTACGAGTGAGCTTCGAAACATGTACATAATATCGTCCGTGAAATGAAGAATACATCAAGGGCATTTTTCGTTCTAAATAAAGGCGGTTACGACATTATTGCTAAAGACGATATAACTTTGTATACAGAATCATTAGTTATTTTTACACTCAATTTTCCACTAGTCGTATCAATTATATACCAATCATTAATTTTATTAATTGAATTATTTAGGAAGTAACTAACGATTAATTATTTAGTAATTGAAATTCACATTTCTAGCACGATTATTATATAAAATACATTTATCTGAGTCTTTATTCAATATATAATCAGTCTCCTTTTTTCCCTTCCTTTGCCATTTCCATCTGTTTGAGTTCCTCCAATATTATCTCTTCGTCGAAAAACATTGTGGAATCTAAAATAACATATTCATAGTATCAATTTAAAAACAAATATAAGTAATAAAATTATATTTAAATATTATTAAATTCTAAACTTAATATCTATTTTATTTTACATATTTAAAAAAATAATAAATAACTAATAGAAATTTTTAACAAATTGACAAAAAAAAAATATGTTAATTTTACACAGGTCACGTCTAGATGTTTTCTATCTGAACATTTGACATAACATAAAAGGTGCCGCTGTCCAGTACCTATATAAGACCAATGTTATCAGCACGTCTAGTCAACATATCAAATAATTACATAAGACATAAAAGAGTATTCTCTTACCATCTCTTTCCAACTTGATCTTTCCATAAAACTTCTTATCACCATCTTCTTCTTTCACAGGCGAGTCTGAGCTGAATTTACTCTGTAATTAAAAAAATATTAGGTTTATTTGCAATAAATTTAATAGTTTAGGTAACAAAGAAGTTCCTTCTTTATTTATTTTAAAACCACAGAACTAGCATTATTTTACACATATAATTAGATTTTATTACACATAAACCACAACTTCAAAAGATTATTTTTAAATGAAAAATGTAGGCTGGCCTTTTTGCATTTTATCTCCTTGTAAATGAAATCTGTCCAACGGGTAAGAAGTGAAAATGTAACAGACGAATACATTTACATTTGCTTTTATAATATAAGTATTGATTATATAGCACCTAGATCTCGATCTATTAGGTTTATTTACAGTAACAATATAGTTAGTACCTAAGTGACTATACATGTGCAGAAGTGTATTTAAAGATTTGGCTCCCCGGTCCTTTAAACTTTGCCGCCCCATTTATTGACGTACAAAAACGTATGAAACCGTTGGCCCTAGGATAAATACGCCCCTGACTTTATGTCATCTATAACTTGTTATTTATAACATGTAAGACAATTTGAAAGATTGTCGGGTTAGTTCCATAATCTATAACTCGAGGACCGCTGGATCGATTTCGATTATGTTTGCTTTGTTAGATTTTTCTTTGTCCCAAACTAACTTGGATTTTTCTTTGTACTTAATAGTAGAATAACTTATTAATACATCGAAAAAGTTCACAAAAACAAATCTACGTGCAAAGCCGCGGAGTAAAAACTTGTAAAATATATTTTTACTAGTAAAGAAAATGTTACCTTAACAAATTCAGGTAGACCATCTTGCAAGTGATACCAACTCAAAATAAACACAAGAGATACGAAGAACAAGTTTGTGCTGATACCTGTAAATAAAAAAAAACCATTGGAATGAATAAAATGATTTCATTATTGAAACTCCTATATAAAACAATTATATCGGACCTCAAACAAGCATAAATCAGAACTGAGGGATTATTTGTAGTAAAATATGATTTTTACATACTTGATTTTTTTTAGCAAAAACACATCGTTACTTATTTTAAATCAAATAAAAACAAACACATAAGGTAATTAATAATAATTCGTGTTTGATACTACATTTCCACGAAACTAACAACATTTTCTATTTCAGTTAAATGATAATTCAGTTAAATTAAGATCTCAGAAAAGGTTGTACAACCGTTGTACCTACCGACATGAAAAGATCAAAAAATATTGATCACTATTTAATATTTTTCTAAAGCGTATGTAAAATGCACATTTGCACTTAATTAATTGAAGTGTCCGTTGCTTGTCTTCCTTAATTCCACTATTATTATCATGGAAAACAGTATAAACAACGATTTATCTTTAGAAAAATACTTACCAATAGCAGCTGAAACTTTAGGCCAGTGGTACATGACATATCTGAGGCCTGTGAAATGAGCCTCAATTTGAAGCTCACACGAATACACTTGAGCGTGACGTGATTGAAGTTCCACATACGCATCTGTTACTGGAACGTTCTATATAGAAAGATAATAAAATTAAAAAGTTATTCCCAACGAAACATAAGATGTGTTGGCGCTTGCATAGGGTTACGTACCTAGTCAGATTGGTAAAAAAATATTTTTTTTGAGCTATAACAAATCATATGACCGTATAAGCACATGAATTATCCGAAGCAAGTTAAAAGAATCTTGTGATCTATTGAGTGTACAGGGGACACTCAATACGTTATTCCCAACGAATCATGATCCGTTGAATTCAGTATCAGATGACATTTGCCCATCAATCAATTTGTATAAAGCTAAGAAAATTTGATTCCATTTTTGGTCAGATCTTATTTAAATTAAATATGACATTTAGAGTCTAATATGAGATACATTAATCATATCACTGTGATCCGTTGGGAAAAATGATTGTAATTAAATTTGTTGCAACACATCACAGCTATACCTGTATGCTTTATTTATTATAGGCGCCAAATGTTATGTGTTCAAATGTTCTTACTCTTATTGGTCTCAGACATTCATGGAAGTAAAACTGTGATTAAATATAAATAACAAAATAATTAAGGAATTGTCATATGATCACCTGATCATCTTCAAAATCACTAAACAGCTCGACCTGTAGTTGCTGTTTCTCTTCGCTAAAGCCTGTCACGAAGAACGGGGCGTAGAACAATGTCCGCATTACTTGATGTAGACGCGACCTAACATTCATAAAAAGTTATAGATTCAAGATTCCGTCTGAGTAAATATAATAGAAAAACATGTTTATTTTATTTGATAAGCTGAAGCAGATGCAATGAATTTAGATTTTTTGTTTACTCGAACTTCTAGGGGCCAAAATACTCGCAGCTCATTGGTCGATGCGCGCGGCCAAGTTTTAAAGAAAGTCTTTCATTGACGTTGGCTAATAAAGGTCACGCTTTTACCAATAGGCGCATACGGACGAATTTCTTTGGAAGCTCGTTTCATAGAATAGACTATAGTTCGAAACGTATTCACTCCATCGTATAAACTAAAATCTTACAATCGATGCAAAAGCCGCATATTTCTCGGCACTAAAGATCCTTCTACAATCCTATTTACTATTCCACACACACACACAATCTAACGCCTCCGCTACAAAGGTGTAGTCAGAGACTAAGGTCCGCGATATGCTAAGATCTTTAAATCATCTCTATACACATTTCCTCAGTCGAAATCTGGTTTACTATTCCTACCAAAATGAAACCAAAAGTTTGAACAATAAATAAAAGTAAGTATTATTTTACCTATGTCGTAGCATCGCAGATCGACATGACGATGACACAAGTACGCCGCCTTTAGCGCGCATCTGAGCACAAACCATGAACATACCTTTAACAATTAATAATGTTTTTTATATTCATCAAAGAGATAACTTAGTATATTTACAAAAACTTCAACGCCATACTTTTTAAATCAAAGCCTGCGCCGTTGCTATCACTTTCCAGCAGGTCTACCGTCTGCTTGGTACCGTGATATTGTATAAAACTTTTGATATCAGATGAGTATTTTCAATGTTTATCTCCAATATACAAACTTTTCTGCTTAAGACATTCTACATAAATTAGCCCCAATTTAAGTCAATTAGGCTTGTTTTTTACTCAAAACACTAAGCAATGATAAACATGTTATGTTTATGTAAAATTCATTATGGATCATAATTATCCAATATGCCTTAGCAAATATTTGTATCCAACCCACAAAGGAAGGGTTATGATTTCACCAATCCATGTACACATGTTTGTATTAACCTATCTGTGTTGCACTGTAGCTCCAAAAATAATTAACCGATTTTGAGAATGAGATGTCAATGAGTTCTTATTTTTCTTTCTTATGCTAGAGAAATGTTTCTCGTCTCTCGATTCAAGAAGCATTTATTTAGTGTCCTTGGTCTATTGATTTAATATGATAACAAACATTGTTGATCTATAAACACTTTAATTTCATCGGATTATTAACAGATCATAATCCAAAGTCATTGAGCAATCATTAAAATCTTTCATTGATAAGATATTACAAATTAGATCATCACTGGTTTTGTAACTTTGTTTTAAAATTCTGAGTTATTGGTGACCAATTTTGTTTGTTATCTTAATTTTTTGTAAAAGTTTACAGAGGAAAGGTCAATATGACAAAATTCTCTTAATAAATCAATTTTGACTTTGAATCAAGCTTGAAGGTTATACAATTAAAAAAAAAAAAAACTTTTATTTTGAGAAAACAGTTAATATGTAATTAAAATATTGTCCGCTTTAAGTATTTGTCACTGTAAAAATGCAATAAATTCTGTAGTTTATGAAATAAATAAAATTTTGCACTTCCACCACAAGCTTAAGTAATATTGCCAAACATGTCAGTGTGAATCCTGGGGCACCCACTATAGATAGGTGTTTTACCTAGTTTGGGCCCATTTTGTAGTTGTGTTGTGATAACAGATTATTATTGTCATAAACTTACCCAGGTCTTTATTAACTTCTGTCTCCGGCATCTCTAGCAAAAGTCGTATTCGGTAAGGCTGAGCCGACATGAGCATCTGGTTCCGTTTGGTCAACTGTACATGGGCTGATGGGTACGAGCACAACCCCATATTCTCCTCACAAGATCTGAATAAAAACTTCACAATCAATAAACTTATTATCTTACATGGAAACATTGGTACAATAAAAATGTATAGACAAAAAAGTGTATTAAAATCTGTATAAAAGTCTGATCAAGTTTTGTTTGTTTTAGTTTAATAAATGTTGTCTTAAGATTGTTTTGTTCTTTTCAAATAGGTTTTCACTTATTCATTATTGAGGGTAATCATAGAAAAGTTAATGATGAAATGATAGGCAATTTGTGACTACAATTTATTTACAACTACATATAATCATTTAAAATTACAGTTATATATTATTGTATATTATTCCACTTATAAACTTACTATTTTAAGAATAAAACAAACAAAATAAATGTTGAGTAAAAGTTTTAAAATGTTTACAAATATAATATAACTAAACTTACTTGAACTGCAAATGTACAGGCCGCATGTGGGTAACATTTGGCATGTATGTATAGTAAAAGACTACATACATAAAAATAGATATCCATAAAATAGCCGTCACGAACACCGCTATGATTCCTGCTCTATACAACAATTCTTTTATGTTATTTAAACCTTCATTCGTTTTTTTCTTATACCCCAAAAACTGCTTCGAAACGAAAACTTCGATAGGAGTACGGATGTATGAGCGGAACAAATTAAACGGGTTTAAATAACCCAGTATGTTCTTTGGAAAAACCATTATCACTCTTTCTAATTTTTAACTTTTAACACTACGTTATCTAATCGACGGTCATGGAAACGGAACTAGGACGACTTGATACGAGATATATGAACATTTTAATGCATTGACGATAATATTTGAGCTTTTATTTACTGATAACAATACGATAAATTAAATTACAATAACATGAGTACGAGAATTTGTCTAAGTACGAGAGGTCATGTCATGTCAATGTTTGACAGATTTTATTGAACTTGACAATCACCTGTTCAATTTGCAATTCAAAACAAAACAAAATTAATATTATATATTTCACACAAAAAAGCGATGTGATACAAACCATAAAAAGTCAGAAGAAAACCTGTAATTCTTTAAAATTCTACTAAAACAGCGGTATTATTTAATTTATGTAGGTACTGCATCATGGAGAGTTTTAAAATATTCTGCGTCAATTGCGTTACTCCACAAATTTGTTCTTATCTGCTCAGAATAATTTTATATATTTTATTTCAACATAACATTAAAGTTTTTTGTTTTTACAAGAAACAAATTATATTGTTGTATCGTTATGTAGGATGTAAGTAGGTATAATACGAGAAATAGAAAATAAAAAGTGTTCATAGTCAATATCTCAATTTATTATCAATCTGATTTCGTATTTTTAAGTGAAATGTAACTAATCCAAATGTCAAAAGTCAAAACAAATCATAATATTTTTGGTAATTCTGGCTCACGTCTGGGTTTTCGTTCTTGTAAAACTGGATAACAATAACAATTTAAAGCCATGTTAATAGGGAAAAGTAGAAGAGCATTATATTTTTATTTTCGTAGATTTTATTCCAGCACTACACGTATAATCAAAAATGAATCTTTACCCGCTGCGGCTTACCAACCAAGTGTCGTGGAGAAAAACAAGTATGATAAATGGGAAAGAAATAAACTTTTCAAAGCTGATAACTCAAGCTCCGAGCCAAGATTTTCAATGGTCTTGCCACCGCCTAATGTTACAGGAAAATTGCATTTAGGTGAGGTTATTTCTCTTTATAATTTAAACTATTTTTTGTGTTCTTTCCGTCTGAATGTATAAACGAAACTAATGGGAAAGTTAACTTTAACATGTTGTAAATGATCAAATGCCCATGAAATTAAAGTGGAATATATATGTTTTAACAAAAAAAAACAATTAATATACCAAAAAGTTATGCCTGACATAAAATTAAACATCCGAACTAAGAAACCTCCGTTTTAATTCAAAAATAGGACTTATAATCTTATTGATTCCATTGTATTATTTTTAGAATAACATTTAAATAGTGGTATTCTGATTTCCAGGTCATGCATTAGCTTGTACAGTCCAAGATGTGATAGTGAGGAGGAAAAGATCCTTGGGTTACAATGTTCTATGGCTCCCTGGAACTGATCATGCTGGTATTGCTACACAGGTACCTTACAAAATTCAAACAATACTTATTGTTTATTTGTCTACCATGTGTTTGGATGACTTTTCTATATGATAGATACCATCACTTAAGGGATTTGTACTCATTTTCCTAAGGCCTCAACTTTTTGGGAGACTGTATTTTAGATAGGTAGGAATGTTTGGTTTTCTATAAACTTTTATCCTCTATTTCCTCCCTCAAGTTGGTTTTAGACTTAATTTTGTAGAAATGTAACAAAAATTTGTTATTTTTACAGGGTGTAGTAGAAAAACATTTAAAAAACAAACTGAATTTAGATAGAAAAGACATGACTCGAGAGGAATTTGCATCAGAGGTGTGGAAATGGAAGGAGGTACATGGCAACACTATTTGTGAACAGTTGAAGAGAATGGGCTGTTCACTTGACTGGTCAAGGGAAATATTCACTTTGGATCCAAAGCACACAAAGGCAGTCAACAAAGCCTTCTGTGAATTGTTCCAAAAAGGTTTAATTTACAGAAAGAAAGCCTTAGTGAATTGGTGTAGTAGTCTGCAGTCAACAGTTTCAGATATTGAAGTAGAAAATATGGCCATCGACAAACCTATAGAAATGGTGTTGCCTGAGTGTAAAAAACCTGTTAAATTTGGACAAATTTACAGTTTCGCCTATAAAGTATTTGATAGTGATGAGGAAATTGTTGTTACAACAACAATGCCAGAAACAATGTTAGGGGATACTGCTGTTGCAGTGCATAGTCAGGATGTTAGGTAAAAAGTAACTGATAATGTATTTATCTCTCTGTATTCTGTAGATTTCAAAACACTTTAAACTGATGAAATTAGATATAGAAACTTTGAAAAACCTTGCTTAAATTGCTTAGTTTTAAAATACAAACTAAAATTTCTCTTCCATTAGTTTGTGTGTCCAATCGACAGATAATAATAATAATAATAACCACATCACACATTACCTCAGCCCTGCACTAAGAGATAATTTGTATCACAGGTACTCAGGAACAATATGGTATATACTACATAGATAATAATACTACATCCAATACCAGAAAGCGAAACAATTTATCTTGCAATAACACAAAGTACCGCCCCCGCTGGGATTCAAACCCGAAACCTCTAGCATAGCAGTTGGCTGTTTATACCACTGCACCACAGAGGTTGTCATCAAGCTTTTGCCTGCGGTTTCTCTCGGTTTTGATTTGCCTTAAGGGCCCCTTCCACTTAAAGGTTGAATTGCAAAAAATCCTTTCTTGCCCAATAATCATTCCACTGAGGTTGAGGAGTTCAAGTTCAAAAAATAAAAAGATTTTTGAGGACATGTAAATAATTGTAATTTAAAAATTCTTGCAGGTACCAACATTTACATGGGAAAAGGGTTATCCATCCATTCAGTCAAAAGAACATTCCAATTATTTTTGATGATTTTGTAGACAAAGAATTCGGCACAGGCGCCGTCAAAATAACTCCAGCACATAGCAAAATAGATAACGACGTAGCAAAACGTCACAACCTTCCAATTTTACAAGTTATTAACGAAAAAGGACGAATAATTAACTCTAAAACCTTTGATGAACTGAACAGATATGAATGCAGACATGTAATATTAGATGAGCTAAATAAACTTGGACTTTTTAGAGGTGTAAAAGATCATAAAATGACTTTGCCAGTCTGTAGCAGAACTGGGTCTGTAATAGAATACATTCCGAAAGAACAGTGGTTTCTTTCCTGTAAGAAAATGAATGAGAAAGCAGAAAAAGCGGTGCAAAGTGGCGCATTAAAGATAGAACCTGAAAAATTCCAAAAAAGTTGGAAAGATTGGACGAAAGATGGAAGAGATTGGTGCATATCGCGGCAACTTTGGTGGGGCCACAAAATACCCGCTTACAAATGTCAAGCGGGAGATGATAAAGTGTGGGTTGCAGCTACAAGCGAAATTGATGCCAAAACCCAAGCTTCAAAATATTTGAGAACTATAGTAGAAGGAATATCTGTCGAAAGAGATACAGATGTCCTCGACACTTGGTTTTCTTCAGCCATTTATCCTTTTTCTTCATTGGGTTGGGCGAATAATGAGGAAGATTTCAAAACCTACTACCCCTTAAATATTATGGCGACTGGTCATGATATACTTGGGTTTTGGGTCCATAGAATGGTACTACTCGGTCAAGAACTCACTGGACAACTACCATTCAATAAAGTTCTGCTACATGGCATTATTTGCGATAGTAAAGGCATGAAGATGTCGAAGAGTCGTGGCAATGTTATCGATCCGATTGATGTAATAAACGGCATTTCACTACCTGATCTTATAAAGAAAACTAATAATATGAAAGAAAAAGGTATTTTGAATAAGCAAGAAGCAGATATAGCCAAAGAGTATTTTAAGAGTAATTTCAGTAACTCCAAAGGAATACCGGAATGTGGAGTAGATGCATTACGATTCTCACTTCTCTCGCAAGATGTTAAGTCTCATTACATTAACTTCGATCTAGATATGTGCTATTCAAATAAACTTTTCTGCAACAAAATCTGGCAAAGCGTGAAATACACACAAATGTCATTTGCGAAATTAGGGAAGATAGATAAAAAAGTAACAAGAAAAGATTTAACATTCTTTGATAAATGGATTTTGAGTAAACTAGCAAACACAGTACTTAATATAAATACTGCGATGGATGAGAACAATTTTCACTTAGCAACAAAAGCGATTAGAAAATTTATTTACAATGAATTCTGTGATATTTACTTGGAAGCAACTAAACCCGGTTTTGACAGCAAACACGTTATTACAGGCTTTGCTCACGCCCATACTTTATCTGCAGTTCTAAATACGTCTCTTAGATGTTTAGCTCCATTCATGGTTTATCTAACGGATGAACTTGTTCCTGTGATACCACAATTTGAGGAAAATATAATATGTCATTTTAAAGATCAAGATAAAAACTGCCTAGATTTTCCACAGTATGAAGATTTTCAATCATTCAGAGACGAAAAAATAGAAAATAATGTCCAAAAATTAATGAATGTTGTTCATTTAGTGAGGCGATTAAAAGGTCTTTTTGATATCACAAACAAAGAAAAACCCACCCTTTCGATTTTTATTGAAGATAAACAACTAGAGAAGGAAATAGAAGATAACAAAGATATCGTATTAAATCTGACTAAATGTAAACAGATTATATTTGAAGATGTAACTGAAAAGAACTTTGTGAGTGCAGTAATTGATGATAAGACTAAAGTAGGTGTCGAAGTATTAAATAGAAATGTAAAAGATGTTGTATCGAGCGCAAAAAATAAACTAGAAAAGAAACTTTCAAAAACAGAATTGCACCTTTCAAAGATGGAAGAGAAATTCAAAAAAAAATATTACACGACCACCGCATCTGAATGGACGAAACAGCAAGATATGGAGAAGCTAGTGAGTAAGAAAGAAGAATTACAACTGTTACAAGGTCTCATTGAGTTGTGTAGGTAATATTTATATATTTTTAAGATATAATTAGCTTGTAGTTATTTTTGTTGATAGAATCGATCCATTATGATCAATATTTTGTTTGAAACATAATGATTATGATTATATCAGAATACATTAAAATAAAAGAAAATATAAAACAAATCTTATTTTATTTTCAAAGAAAACATAACTTTACAATAGTTTGTGGCCCCTTTTAAAAAATAACATTTATGAATACCACTGATAATAAATATTCATCATACAATTTTATAAAACTGTGAATAAAGTAATGAATAAATAATAAAATTTGAAGATATCCATCATTGACAATGAAGTAAAATAAAAATAATGTAACAGAAATAAACATAATGTGGATACATAGGTACAGAATACAATATAATTCACTGACTTACAATATCTTGGAATCGATTCTAAGAACTGTTAAAGTTTTAAACGTTTTTTTGCAAGTAAAAATGTAAAACGGTTCTTTACAGACGTAAATACATACAAATCCTGATCTACATTAAAAAGTTCAAATTCGATACCACATCTAACTAACCTTAGCAAATCTTCAATTCATTTTATTTCTTGAATTCGTTGACATATCAATTTCTCTAATTTTTGGATGATATCCGATTATTGTGTGGATCTCTAACAGTTCAATTCCCGTACAGTATGTTGTTGTTTTACGATTTGACATATCGCGGCAATATATGATACTGAATTTTTATTAAGGTAAATACAATATTGCCAAAGCGGCCATTTTAGCTCCGCTATAGTAATTTATTATTTACATCTTATATAATTCATATAGTATGCCATTATGTTTTTCCAGTATGGAGTTTGTGAGTTAAAATCATTTCTTTCTTTGGAAGTCAAGTTTAAGATTGCTTAAGTATTACCTCCCAACAAATAAAGTTATATCATAAATAAAATTATAAATCCTACAGTTAATAAACACACACTAAAAGCACAATCACACATTTAAACTTTACAAACAATAACATAATTATTATTTAACCATTTGCTACACTTCCAAATAAAACAGATTTAATTTTGTATTTAACAATACTTTGGCTTCATTTGGACTTTCAAACGAATTTGGTTTAAATTTAACATGTAAATTAATAAACTTACTAAGTTTAGAAATAATAAAGAATAAGTTGTTGATATTTTAGAAATAAATTTTAGACAATTTTATATACATTACAATAGGCATACATACATCTGGCCACAATCACATCAGATAGTAAGTGATAAAGTGGCCAAATATGGAACATGCTTGCCTAAAAACTAAAATAAGTCATGTTACAATATTTATAATACATAAAAGAGGGTCTTATATTGTTTGTTAAGAGAAGGTACTCTCTATGCCACCTTGAGGGTGTAAATGTGAACTTCATCGCGGCAGTAGGGTTCCTATGACTATGTTTCTTAATTATTCAATTGTTTTGTGTTTTGTCAATTTAACTTCTTAATTATCATCGTGTATTTGAAAAACTGTGTACAAATATAGTCAAAACATTAATTTCTTTATTAATTAAACTTATTCAATCTTTTATAAAATTTCTTTTGAAAAATTGAATCATTAATTTCATCCAATAAAAATTCTGAGTCTGAATTACTTTTCCCAGTGAGATATGTCTATTTCTCTGTAATTTTACAGTGCTTTTGTATTCTCCTCTTAATAATATTTTTGTATTCCTTGTTATTCTAATATTTTCGCCATTTTCTTCCTACAAATTTTCACTTTCTTCTGTGTTACTATTTGCGGTTTATTAAATTTCCTTTTATTCACTGGCACATATATTTTTTTAATTACTTTCTTTATTGGGTTTACATTGTTATCTGAAATGAGAAAGAAAATATTAAATCACTATGAATATTAAACTTACAATTATAAAGTAAAAGAAATTACAAGTTATATTATTTAATCCCATGACCATTCTTTGTATTTAAATATGTATTATTGATACATTATTTACGTTCTAGCCTGCATTCTAGGATTTTTTACTAGCATTGAAAAATAAAACAAATACATATGTAAAAAAAAACAGTTTATTTATAAAAACACATTATTAACTCCATTTATACTTGTTATTGCATTTCCAATTCTGAAACAAAAAATAAAATGATGACAATCAAATTTGATTATTATTTTTATAAAAACATAGTTTAGATTTGTTGAACTGACCTGCTAATGATATCAAGTTTCTGCTTTTTATATTCTTGATCCAATTCAAGTCTTTGTCTTTTTATTGATATTAGTTCTTTTTCTACTTCACCTAAAACATAAGTTATATACTACTCAAAATAAAATGAGGGCCACAAGGTATTTTTTCATTTTGGTGTAAATTATTAAACATTTACATATTGAAAGTAGTAAAATATTGAGTATACAAACTCTTTGATACCTAAACTTTTTAATATTGTAGTATTCATCTAATGCTGGCAACAATTTTAAATAAAATTTGATTTAAAATTATTTTTGAAAATTTTGATTCCATTTTCTTTGTCGTTTTGCTTTCCTTAGCTTCTTGGTTTATTAGAAATTATCAGAGTTCATTGATATCTCGAGTCAGAAACATCTTTTGCAATATGCCACAAGCACGCAGGCGTCATATGGACTCGCTGACAGCAACCAGAGCCGTTACAATGATTGAAGAAGTTTGCAATTGGGATTTTCTCGAAGAGCTATTCAAAATCTATGGAATCATTTCCAAGAGACCGGCAGTGTTAGAAGTAGACCTGATTCGGGCAGAGTTCGCATTACAACAGCTCAAGAGGATCGTTACATTCGATTTAGTGCGCGCCGAGATCGCACAACGACGGCCCGCAAGCTGCAAAATCGTTTACAGCTCATAACGGGTACTCGTGTCAGTGACCAAACTATTCGTAATCGATTGCATGAAGACCAGCAGGCATCAAGAAGGCGAGTTGTCCGTGTTCCATTAACCAGAAATCACCGTGCAAATCGTTTAAGATTTACCCGTCAACATTTGGACTGGGACATAAACCTATGGGGCATGGTGCTCTTCACAGACGAATGCAAAGTTAAATTTTTTAACGACGATCGGCGTATTAGAGTATGGAGAAGACGCGGCGAGAGATTTTCAGAAGCCTGCATCCATGAAGTTGATCGTTTTGGTGGTCCAAATGTAATGATTTAAGGCGGGATAAGCTTACACGGCAAAACTGAGCTCGCTATTTTAAATTCGGGTACTGTTACTGCTAGCGGTATATTGAGGAAGTTGTCAGACCACATGTGATCCCATTTGCCCAGCGAGCGGGTCTTGGATTCATCTTGATGCAAGACAATGCTCGTGCACACACGGCTCAAGCGACTCGGTTTGTACTGGAAGCGTCTCAAATTCCAGTCTTGCCGTGGCCGGCGAACAGTCCGGACTTAAATCCAATAGAGCACATGTGGGATCAGTTGAAACGAAGAGTTAGAGACGGTGATCAGGAAATCCACAACCAACAGCAACTCTGTTCAAAGGGCCTGGCAAGAGATTCCAATGGAAAATGTCAGGCATTTGATTGAGAGCATGCTTCAGGCTCCAGGCTTCAGGAGTGCGTAGCGAAACGAGGAGGGCATACTCGTTACTAAAAGATGAGCATGGAGTATTTTCTTTTGTTTTCAGTAACTTTACATTGTTTTTATTTTTAACCTTATATGTGATTTTTTCTTTCAAAAGCAAATAAACTTTTTAATCATTATTATTGGAATAAGTTTATTGGTCTGCACGGTAAAAACAACATTAGTTTTCGTTATGGAGACCAAAAAATATATATTGGTTTTATTTTCATGGGACAGACAAAATACCTCGTGGCCCTTATTTTGTTTTGAGTAGGATATAATAATAGTAGTAAGAAATAAATAAAAACCATAGATCAACCAAAAATAAAATAAATGTGGACAACCATATTGTGGCAACAGCATTATTAATTTAAAAATTCTTTTATATTTTTGGTGGATCTATAAAAATTAAATTATAATAAAATAAATAAAACTTACCTTTATTTTTATGAAACAACAAATATCACTTTGGTTTACCACAATATGGCTGTAACATTTATTTTTAAATAATTTAATTTGTAAATTTGGTTTCAGCTCTGAAAAACTTCATAAAATTTAAATATTTTCAAACATAAATTTTTACTTTTGTAACAAACATAATCAATATCCTTTTTGTATATCTTTCAGAAAAATAAATAATTTATAGATTAAAAATATATAAAACCCACTTTTTTGAATGTCCTAAAAGTAAGAAAATAACTCTATGGGCTGAAAGAGGGGCCACTAAAAATTGGGGGCGTATATTATTTGAGGGATTATTAATGGGATATATTCACATGACGTGTGTAGTTCGTGGGTGTAACTTGCAAAGATAAATAATTAATAGATTAAAAAAATCTAAAAACCCATATTAAAAATAGCCCTACGGGGCTGAAAGAGGGGCCACTCAAAAGGTGGGGGCGTAAAATTTCTCCCAAAAAAATATCAACATACTGAAACTAAGTGTTAGTTTAATACTATGAGAATGAAACAACAAACAAACAAAAAAAATACAAGTTTTCATAACACTTATATCTATAACATTGTTGATTGTGGTTCTCTACTGTTCAAATCAAGTTAGCCAAATATGTCCTGGAAATCAGACCTTAGACATTTTGGGATCAAGTCAACTAAGGAGTTGCAAGCACTCAACATGTAGGCCGAGACCTTTGGTGTTATGTCTAACGTGTTATGTGTCAATAAAGGTATAAAAAGATACTTACTTAATTTATGATTAAGGTGTGGTTTCTCCAGAAACTTCTTCTCTTCATCATGCAATTTGACGTGTTTCACTAAACTGAACAGGAATTGGAAGCTCTGTGAACATTTTGCACATGCATACATCATTTCAGACTTCTTTTTCTGTTGTTGTTCGGTTTTTTTTCCTAATGCATAAGGCTCAGCATTTTTTATAACACCTCCAGGTAATATCTCTAAAGTTGGCCATCGGTCTGGACCATTTGAGGTTGGTTCTTCTTTAATTTCGACTTCTTCAGTTTTTATTATATCCTGAAATCAATAATACCTTATTACCAATAGGCGAAAATATTCATAGACTCTAAGTAAGCTGTGATAGCCTGTAATATGGGTATTAAAAATTAAATATGAAAATGTAGAGATACCAGAACAATATTGGATACATGTTTTTTAAATTGAAAATGATACAATAACTGCCACAACAAGACCTTAGATAGTAGTTTCAAGTTGATCATATTAAATGTTTAAATGGTAGCATAAATAATCAGTATGTGTTTACCATTGGAATCTCATCAAATGGCTCTAAAACCTCCGGAACAATAAGTTCTCCACTATGACTGCTCTCTTCAGTTCCTGTGACGTCCTCAGACTGTATAGATACCATACTACCTATGTTAGAATTATCGTCTTCATTGAGCAAGCATTCATTGTCATAGTCAATAGTATCAACAACACAAGTTTCCAAGACTTCGTCTTCATGTGAATAGGTTTCCGAGCGATCCCGTGGCTGAATATCTTCCATGCGGACCAAAGCCACATTCTCCAAGTCTTCGTGGCTGTCTAGAGAACTGGTTGACGACATTTTTGGGAATAAATAGGCCAGTAAACAATGTATGTTAGAAAATCATAGTGCTTAACTTTTGCTTTTTTTAAAGATTTTTTGAACATTAAATAATTTATGTGTATTATAATAGTTCTGATCTTTCATCTACAAACGAATCAAACTTTATGTTTAATGAATAGCGTTAAAATAAAATAAAAATACAACGCAAATGGTTTCACAGTCACACACACAACCATCAACAAACGTAAAGTGACATTTTGTTTTTTTTATTTTAAAATGTTTGTTCACGACCATGGATACAAAAATTACGTCCAATACGATAGTCGCTATAAATTAAGGATTGATTACAAAGATAATGAACGAAAACGGGAAACTGAAGGCCCAACGGACTTCTCTCTTAAATATATATTTTAGTTGTAAATACAATATGTGCAGATCAGTGCACAGTGATTGATCGAAATTCTCCTTCCACCAAAATGAAAAACAACTTGATATAAAAGTTTATTGGATATATGGATAGCTACAAAATATAATATGTTAAATGGACAACATTTTTAGAGTAAAGACATATTCAAGTCTAACAAAACGAAACCCTCAGATTATGAAACCCTACTGTTCATACGTAACTTGAAGGGGAAAATACATTTGCATCAAAGTTTCATAGATTTCAACATCAACAGGCATGAAGGTACAAAAAACAATTCTTTCCACTTCAGGATTGCTTTCCAAAAACTGCCTTGCTGTCCTCAAAGCGATATGAGCTGCTAGGCGGTTAGGAAAACCATAGATTCCTGTGGAAATACAGGGGAAAGCCACTGACTTTAGTTTCTCCTGAGATACTATAGAGAGACAATTGTTGTAGCATGATTGAAGAGCTGATTCTGATCCATCTTGGGGCCCCACTGTGTGAATAACATCTGAAAAGCAAAGTACTAGTTCATCTACTTAGTTCTAAGGCTCCTTAGGTTTTTGAAAATGTTTTTAAAAAAGTATATAATTTGAATTATTGACTAAAAAAATATTTTTCACTCAGCTAATATTGTAGCTTAAATCTGTTGTTTCTTACATTTAGCTGGTAAATCATATCCACCAGTAATTTTTGCTTGACCAGTTGGACATCCACCAAGAGAATCACACTCATTCTGTAACATGTTAACTAACATTATTACATGTTATATTAATAATTATATCTTACACTAAAGTAGGTATTGGTGATGTAATTAGGTTTAAGTTAACATATATTATCTAATTACAGCACAAATACCTATCAGCTCATAGCTACTTCCTGTGTTAAAGGAAAACTTTGAGAAGAAATATACACCAATGATTCATATACACAACAAGCTGAGGCTGAGCAATATTTGATTTGATCCATACTATTATCATACAAGATCTGAAGAGTATTTTACCTGAAGCAAACTTCCTGCAGCCCTATGTATGGCACCATCAACTCCACCCCCAGCTTTCAGGCGAGAATTAGCAGCATTTACTATAGCATCAATCTGAAAATATATTAATCTTTTGACTGATGAGTTTCCCTTTATCAAAATTTGTTTAGTTGATAAATTTAATAAAGTAAGGAAAAACCAAAAAGAATGGTCGCGTGAGACGAAGTTCGCAGGGTCAAATAATATGTATAAATAAATATATATTTACCTCCAACTTAGTAATATCACCTTTGAAGATGGACACCCTTTCATTCAAACTTCTATTTACTTCATTACCGAATTTAACCTTTTTAAACTCATTAACATCGTCAAGATTATGCTTCCTGTCTTCTATACCCTTATTTTTAACAGCGTATTGTATCCACGTTTCTACTTGGTTCACGGTTATGTAGTCGGACTTGTAAAGTTTTCTTTTTTCTTCTAGAGACATGTTAATAATCCTGCTCTTCTCCGCCTTCCATCTTGCTTCTGAAGTCATCTTTTGAAAAGTAATGCACCGTTGGCTACCTATTAAAGTATTATGGATTCTATGGAGTATATTTGTTAACTTTGAGTAAGCCGGTATCATTTGTATTGAAATATTTTGACAACTTTCTATGATATGATTTAACTATAAATATTGGTTGATTGATTGATTGAAATTGACAAAAGGTTTTGAGGTAACATTAAAAAATTATTGGTTCATTCACGGATTAATTTCGTTAAATTAATTTGAATGGTCAAACTCAGGTATTAAAAAAAATTAAGATCCAAGAATTTTCTTTATTTCGAATTTACTCTAGTTTTATTGCAGTGTTTACGCCTAATTTACATAAAAAAATAGGTATCCTTTTTACTAAACTGGCGATTGTTTTATATGGCAACATTGAAATTAGTTGTCAAACGAACGATATTTCTCCACGTAACGCAAGCGTGTGATATTGTTAAAATCACACGAAAATATAATCTTTAGTGTTTTATTTTGCAATGAATTTGTAAAATAATAACAAATATATAACTTACATAACAGTTTTAATCGGTGAAAACCGTACAAGCCAGGTAAATTGTTGTTTAAATAGTGATAAAAAGCGTTGACTTTATACCGGTCTTTGTCGTCGATTTGCACCGAAATAGTTTGAGCTTTCTTTAATGTAACCATTTCTGTTTTAGGATGAGGTCCTTGTGCTTCCTTCCTGTTGCGTTTCTAGCGCTGAGTGGTGTTTTAGGTGTAGATAGAAACAATTTTAAGACATGCGATCAATCGGGGTTCTGCAATCGATTGCGAGGAGTCAAACCCGAGAAATCGCAATTTTCGCTTAATTTAGATACTGTTATAGTCCACGGAAATATTATGACAGCGGAGGTCAACACTGTGGACATTGAATCCGAGAAAAAAACAGTTCTGGTAAATTAGTCTTTAATTTTTATCAAATTAACATTAATATCACCTTGTCTGGGTTTCGAATAGTCTTGGAGTCATGCCAGAAACTTTCTCCAGCTCTTACTATCAATTGTGAGGGCATATTTAATAGTTATAATATCTTAGGAGATGAAAATTCATCAAAATTATATGACCGCAAAAAAATCTATATCCATTTGTTGTTTTAGTGGCACTATGCATTGAAACTGTCAGCTCTTGTGGATGGTACCTTCCGAGTGGAACTGGATGAGGCTGAACCCTTGTATCCTCGGTACAGGACACAAGTAGCTCTGAAAGGAGAACCAGAAGCTGATGGGTAACTAATTTTATTTATTTATCTTTAAAATTAAGCTGAGACAGGTGAAAAGTTAAATCATAAAAAATAAACCAGTAGATAATATCATTAGCCTTATTAAAACAAAAATCTTTTTTAGTATTAAATATTTTACTAGTATTTCCTGTTATCTTAAATCACTAATGCTAATAAATGGGGACACACATTTATTAGTCTTCAAAAGT
Organism: Choreutis nemorana; assembly: GCA_949316135.1. Classification (NCBI taxonomy): domain Eukaryota; kingdom Metazoa; phylum Arthropoda; class Insecta; order Lepidoptera; family Choreutidae; genus Choreutis; species Choreutis nemorana. The sequence continues at coordinate 3,819,364 of OX438620.1, read as the reverse complement.
TCTTGGTACAAAGTGTAGACAATAATATATGAATAAAAATAAAAATATGATTTCCCTTTCAGAATTAAAATAGTGTCAAGCGAAAATGGAAAATTGACACTGACCAATACTCAAGGTCACAAAGTGGTGATCACAGTTACTCCTCTAAAGTTTGAGTTCCTGGATAAATCTGGTGATGTGGCCGTGGTATTGAATGAAAACGCACAGCTGTTGGTTGAACCGTTAGTGGTGAGAAAGGAGATCCAAGATGAGGAGGGCAATGCGTTAGAACTTGTGAGTGTTGCTTTTGTTTGTCTAATGTTTTCTGTGCTTGCAACCCAGTTTTGTTTTATATGTAAATATTCATGGTAAGCTAGCTTTCTGCAGTAATATTGAAAGTTACAATTATGTGAGGAAATAGTAGCATAATACTTACACTACTTAAAAAATAGTATACAGAGGCTTAATCTGTGTTTATTTAAAAAGCAATAAAGATGTTCGTGTATAATTCATCAGTATTATGAGTAAGATGGATCAGCAGTTTTGAAAATAAAACATCTAATAGAATTTCTAACAATTATATTAAGAATTTAATTGTATCAAATTTGGCAAATCTAACAATATTTAATTATTGCTTTACATTAAAATGTTATTAAACAGAACTAGAGTCAATGACTCTAATTGCTAATTAAAAGATAGTTATACAAATCTGGAGATTTAATTACATTTTAAATTGTTTATAGCTATATAAGAAGTATTTGTGTTTGTATTGTTGTCATGCTTTGTGTCATTTTAATTAGTTTACAAGTGTTATTAAATGAGATTCGGGATAATTATGCCTGATATAATTATGGTATAAAAAATGAAATTTTATATTAAATTATCAGGGTTTAAATTCTTGCGAATTTATAGAGCCGTTTTAAAAATCCACATAACAGCTATTGATAGGCTAAAATCATCTCCATTTATTTAAATGTTATTAAATATTATAGAGCTTAAAACTTTTGCTTTTATTTAATACAGAAAAAGATACTTTTTCGTTTTGCGAAAACGCTAGTAATATTATTAGTCATAAAATGTACTGGCAGGATTTGGACTAATGGTCTATTAATAGGTGTTACTATAAATTGGATGCGAGTTTAGGATTGCATTTGCTACAAAAAAATTATATACCTATCATATAGTGGTAACCATCATAATGGTGGTGATAATTGGTTACCAATGTGAAAAAAAGTATTATGCAAAAAAAGTTGTCTTTTCCCTTTAAAACACCGAAGTTTCTTTAAATCTGCATTTGATTTTCGTTTATATGTGATTTACAAATCATACGTCACACAACTTATCAGTTACAAGTGTGCTGAGTAATTAAAAACAGTTTATCAGTGTTTTATCTATGTGATACTTTTTCATTAGTAGAGGGGCCAGAGATTTAAAGCAGGAGTGCAGTGTAGAACCAGTGATTGAAATAGTTTAGTTAAACCACTTTTAGCTAACTTCTTAACTTTCATGTCTTTATAAGGCATTATTTATTTATAAAAAAAACCAGACACAGGTGAGTGTGCTTTGTCACTCACTAGCTTATTGAAATAAAATTATGATTTCATTCGATGTCAAAGTTTTTAGTTTGACTTTTTAAGTTCTCTTTGTTAAACACATTCCTGTTAACCTCAGATGCGATTATAACAGATATTTCAATGGTATTTGTACCGAACTGAAAATTTGTTTGTTCAAAAGCTTAGTTAGCTTAGCAAGCACATCTTTATTATGGCATTCTAACATTCATCAACGGAATCAGAATATCTATTAAAACAAGTCATATTTATAAAAAGATATAACATGGCTTTTTATTGCCAAGGGGAATAAAGAATACGATAATACAACAAGAATATAATTCTGAATTTAACTTTTCAAGGTGATTTATTTGAAAAGCATTTTAGTCTCTCAAAGGGAAAGCCGACACATTGTCACATGGTCCTATTTGACTTAAATCATCCCATAAAATGCAGTGTTTTATTCCGCATACATTACATAGAGATCTCTGTTTTATTTAACGATATATTGACCTACTAATAGTAAGATAGACTGACACATTTCTCCACAGATCGTGTCATTGATCTTGAATTTATCTATACGTGACTGATAACATGCAATAATATATCACTTCAAACTAATGCACTCGCATGACTCGCTATGTTTGGTATTACTATTGATAAAAGTTAAGTTGTTGCTTCAATGAATAACTTTTAGAATTATAATTAAAATAATAAGTACAAATTAAATTAACAGTAAACTTATATAACATATAACATACACTAAAGCTAAAGACAAATATCTGAAAAAAAAAAATAAGAAAAATTATGATAAATGCACATGTACAATAATGTTAAATCTGTAACAAAATTTCGTGTTTCTTACTGTGTTTAAAAAAAAGATTAATTCTTTAACCATAGTCAGAACCACTTTTATTTATTTATATCTGTCATAATCCCAATCTATATATACTGCAGTGAAGATTATCTTATTTGTTATTAATTATAAACGTATAATCGTCGCTACTTAAGCTAATTGCCTACGTGAGGTTAATGGGTTATCGGTTTTTGATGTATCAGTATATTACGTATGTTCATACAATTAAACTTCCTTTTGTTGATACACATACACGCGCCTGCAAGGCTAGCATACTAACCGCAACAGCGACAAAGGCGCGTGACTTATTATCCCACTCACAATTTCGATTTTTTTACATAAACCAACGATATCTAATGTGTGAGTTTTTAGCCAGGTAAACCCATCGATCGCGTTTGCTTTACAAACTTAATGGATTTAATTGTTCATTCACTCTCCGTGTTTTAATAATATAATAATAGAATATTTATTCACTGAAACGTGGATTACAAAGGTCTTACTTTATTATAATATAATATAGTTAACAATGTTTTGTCAGGAAGTATAGACAAATACTCGGGTCTGTGTTTATCAGAAGTAAAGGCAATTATCTTATAGCTTATTTCAAGTTTTTCTTAAATAGCATGGATGTACATTTTGAAATTGGCGCCAACAGGCCCTGCCATTTAAATTACATACATTACTCATATAAAAATACGATTGAAGCTCCTCTATTAATAACATTTTGAAAGTGGGATTGATGCATAACTGAACTTAGCTAATTACTTGTTCTATGTTTAATGAGTAATGGCTTTAGATTTTCCTTGGTTAATTAATTTGATTTGATCATTTTCAATAACCAGGTGTAAGAATAACAATTTACAATTAATATGATTAATTCTATGTTGTTAGGATGACAGTGCTAAAGGTGAAAACTTCAAGTCCCATCACGACAGCAAACCTCGCGGGAACGAAGCGATATCCCTCGACTTCTCTTTCCCTGATGCCGATCATGTTTATGGTGAGTTATAAAGCCAATAGCAGTCCGGATGTTTACATAATACACATCATACAATAAATACAAAATGTGTTTTTGTTGATATATGTATGAATTTTCAACAGGAATACCTCAACATACGGACCGTCTGTTCCTCGCTACGACCACGGGAGGTGAACCTTACAGGCTGTACAACTTAGATGTATTCGAATACGAACTAGACAGTAGGATGTCTATATATGGAGCCGTTCCTGTAATGTACGCACATGGGTACGTGTACGGATTTTTTTTCATACATCGTCAACGTCAAACTAGCATACGGTTCACCTGATGGAAAGTGATACCGTCGCTTATTGACACTACCATGCTTTAAGCCATACGGGTACGTATGACAAAATCTCATTATATGTAATATATTTGAATACGCTTTCTGATAATTTTTGTGGATGGTTAAATATATTATTATTATTTATAAGTTTCATTGCTACTTTTTTCTTTTTAAGAACAGCGCATAAGATAATTCATACTACAGGAAATAAATGTAACTATAACTTTATTGATATTCGAATACTGATTTCCAAAATTTTTGGTTTGTTAGGAGTTTCAGGGTCCAACTATTTAATATAATACATTCTCACCAATTGTGTTTCTAACTGTATTAATAAATATTTATTTGTCAACCCTACTTCATTACATTATTATTATTATTACTCGTAGTTCGAAGCGTACTGCTGGTGTTTTCTGGCACAACTCGGCGGAGACTTGGGTAGATGTTGTCAATTACGCTGACGGCAATGTCGTCTCGTCACTAGTCAACTTAGTCACCGGAGGCGCCAAGAGGAAGGTCGACGCGAGGTAAGTCACCAACGTTTATTTGTCTTTCCTTGCTTCTTTGCTTTGAATTTTAACTAATAACGAGTATTTTATTGTTTGAGACATTTTAAAAAGAAGAAAAGATTTCCTTTTGAAAACGCGCAGTCTCTAGAATGATCTCCAAGGCTTGGTTTTCCCTAGTGACTACAGTATGGGGTTCGTCAAAAAGTGCGTTAAAAGATTCTTGTACGGTCGGCAACGCGATGGTACCTCTGGTATTGCAAACATTCATATGTTACGGTAATTGCTTACCATCAGGCAGGCCGTATGCTTGTTTGATACTTTAGTGATATTGAAACATTTATTGCCCAAACGCTGGAACAAAATTATTTGTATGACTTGGCAGACTGGATGGATTCAAAATTACATAGTCGTATTTATTTGGTTGTTAGTTTTGGGTTATATTTAGTCATTCACTATTTATGGCAATACTGAAAACACATTTTTTTAAATTATTTTTTTTGTATATATTGGGAACCTAACACAGAACAAGAATTACAAAGGTATTATAATTGTGTTTATTTCCATAGTATTGAAGTTTATTCATTAATACGTAATGTTTTCAGGTTTATAAGTGAATCCGGCATAATAGACGCTTTCATCCTTCTCGGGGACAAGCCGGCTGATGTGTTCAGGCAGTACACGAGACTTACTGGTGTGGCGCCTTTACCGCCGGTTAGTTAAAAAATACAGTTCAAAAATATATAGTATGTATACAACTTGAATGCCATAGAAGAAAAGAAAAAAATAGTCAGAGAAGATCTTCTTCTTTATACAAATATTTTAGAGGTTTTATGTGACATGCACATTTTTAGATTCTTGTCGTGATGTGGTTTTTATTATTATTATTTTAAATATCAAGTTCAAAAACTAATATTCAAGGACTTTAAGGTTGGGACTAAAAAATTGTATAAAATCTATTGTTACTGTTTGTTTTTCTCAACAAATACATTGGCAGCTTTTTATGAAGTAGTATATTTTTTTATTTCTTCTTAGCTATTCTCGCTCGGATATCACCAATCCCGTTGGAACTACAACGATGAGAAGGACGTACAATCCGTCAATGACAACTTTGACGTCCACGACATACCCAATGATGTCATCTGGCTTGACATCGAATACACTGACAGGAAGAAGTGAGATTTTTACTATTATTTTAAGTGACATTATTCATATTAATTGAAACGTCAAACAAATATGAGCAAGTAAATTTATTTGCAATATAAATAAAAATATCGCAGCATTTGAGGCATCGTCCTTGCAATTATATGTTATACAATATGTCTTAGGCGATTAGCTTAATCCAAAAGTAATTTGCTGTTCAACTTACACCCTAAATGATTTTTACCCAAAAAAATAACAACTCATTCACTTTTAGATACTTCACCTGGGACCCAGAAAAGTTCGGCCATCCCCTGGAGATGATATCAAACCTCACCTCCCGAGGGAGACGCCTGGTCATCATCATAGACCCTCACACCAAGAGGGAGGCTGGATACTTCTTGCACGAAGATGCCACGGATCTAGGGTATTATATCAAAGATAAGGATGGGAAGGACTTTGAAGGTCAGTTTATTTTATATACATACACGCACAATGGCACACACAGACCTCATGCATTTTTTCAAATAGGCAACATTACGCAAAGCTCGAATCTGAGGGTGTACTAGCTCATAACGTAATGAAACCGCCACTATAGTTGCGAAGTGTCAAATATTATGTAGCTAGTTTATTGTACCAAATAAAGTTGAGGCAGCTCTGCTGTCTTACTCGAGAACATTGGAGTATTACTACCATTCATATTAGCTTTGCTCAAGTGTAGTGTAGTATTAGGAACATCATCATCAGGAATTCTTAGCCTGTTTTTTTGAAGGTTGTTAATTTTATTATTCTTCCAAGGTTGGTGTTGGCCGGGATCTTCAAGCTACGTGGACTTCTTGAATCCTGTAGTTGCTAAATACATGGCCAGTAGATATAGCTTCGACAACTTCCCTACAACTACTAAAGATGTACATTTCTGGAACGACATGAACGAACCTAGCGTGAGTTTCATAAAAAAAAAAATGTTACATAGTTTTATGATTTTCTTAATACTAGACTGGCTTTTTCCTATTCGTTTAACGCCAATTTATATAAACTCGATTTTTTTTATTAAACACGAAAAAGAAAAAAGATTTAAGCTAAACAAATCTAGTTTGATACTTGTGTTTTTAAGTGTAATTTAACAGTAACGCTTTGATTTAAAATCTCTTTCAATTTTGCATTCAAGTTACTGAGTTTGAATACCTAATCCTTACCTTACCTTTTTACCCAAAATGGAAGGAGGAATTTGATTTTTAAATATAAATTAATGTTTTATATGTTTTTAGGTATTCAATGGACCAGAGATAACTCTACCCAAAGACTGTAGACATTACAAGCCTTCAGAGGACGGTGAAACTGGCTTAGCAACATATTGGGAACATAGGTATAAAAACATATAATATATTTTAATTTATAAAACAGTACATATAAACACACAGACAGGAGTCATATAAAACAGTACATATAAACACACAGACAGGAGTCATATAAAACAGTACAAATAAACACACAGACAGGAGTCATATAAAACAGTACATATAAACACACACACAGGAGTCATATAAAAGCTTTAGTGGTTAATACAAACTTTAGAGTAATATAATTATATTTAATGTAAAAATAAATAGTTGTAGAGGTTAAAAACATTTTTGAATTAAATAAGTTTGCATTAGTTAAGAGTATATTTTTAAGGTATAACTTCAAATTTTATAACTTGATTTAATTATTTTTTTTTTGTAACAAAGTGGTCTGCTATTTTGTATGCACTATTGGTTATAATCAGTTTTTTTTCACAGGCATGTACACAATGAATTCGGTCTTTTCACTCTTCTGCCAACAATCCAAGGGATGTTAGATAGAACAGGACATAAATACAGGCCATTCCTTTTAACAAGAGCTACTTTTGCCGGAACACAGAGGTAAGCTAATAAAAAAAATCCTGGTAAAATATTATTTACTTACATAAGTCTACTTCAATAAAATATGTTGATTTTGAAACTAATATAGGTAAAACGTTCAAACTGGTTACTTAATATTATTGAATAAAAAATTGAATAAAAAAACGAATTTAGTAACAGTGTCTGTTGACATTTAAGGTAAACGCTCTGAGAAACGATTTCTTATAGACAAATTAAGCACGGTCTTAGCTAACTTTTAGTAGTGGTGGGTCCAAGAAGATCCAAGAACAAGAAGAGAAAGAACAAAAATCTGCCATTAATATACATAATTGTGTGCGAGCCAAAATCAAAATAAATTTTGCCTCTTGTAAAAAATTAATCAAATACATTGATTATATCGTAAATTTATTTTCACGAAACAGGTACGCGGCAGTGTGGACCGGTGACAACGAAGCTGAGTGGGGACATCTCGCTGCATCTGTGAGGATGTGCATATCTCTCTCCATCTCTGGTATATCGTTCTGTGGTGCCGACGTTGGTGGCTTCTTCAAATATCCTGAAGCTGAACTCATGACTAGGTGGTATCAGGTGAGGCGTTTTGTATTTATTTAAAAGGGATCTTTTACTTGATTTAGTGAGGGGTTAGATATTGATGTAAAGTTATCAATACTTAATTGTTTATCCTGACTGATTATAAACGTAAAGTCAGAACTACTTATAATCATATCTCTCTTAATATTATTTTATTATTAATTATGTCTTTGTGTTTTGAATCTTGATATATGTTGGTTGCAGTATCAATGCGAACTAACTAACTTTAACAAAATACCTTACCCTTTCGTGACTTTCGTGTTTTTTTCGAAAAACACATGCAAAGATATATATATAGAGACAAAATCGCAACCGTTCTTGAATTTTTAGTCATTAAGGTTTTTTCCAAAATAATAGTTGTATAATTGCAGGCGGGCGCGTACCAAGCGTTTTTCCGCGCTCACTCGCACATCGAAACCAAACGCCGCGAGCCCTGGCTCTACCAGCCCGCCACCACTGCTCTCATACGAGACGCCGTACGCAGGAGATACGCACTGCTTGCCTTCTGGTAAATCTTTATTTTTAATTCAACTAACTAAGCAATCACTGTAGCCTTTATAATACAGGGGCATCATGGACGTCTTTCACGCGCTGTAAAAACATTCTAACGCCCTTATTATGCATAAAACATGTATTTTATCTTTTCTCACATAAACCACTGAACAGATTTCGATGAAATTTGTTAAGGACTAACTAAAATACTAAAAGTCCCACTGGCAAGTTAAACTAAATATAATGTTATTTATCTCTATTCTTAATTACTATAGGTACACATTATTCTACGAGCATTCTTTGGAGGGAACGCCTGTGATGCGACCTCTTTGGGAAGAATATCCTAAAGAAGAAGAAACATATTCGATTGACGATACTTACTTATTGGGTAAGTGTTTTGTATTAAACCCAGGTAGTATTTTTTTTTTGTTTTGATGGCAATAACTATGTGTATTTTGCCAGTGTCAAGTAATATTTAATATCAAGTTTTGATAAAGGATGAAAAATCTGGCCGAAGTAACATGCTAGTACTGTTACATTAGGCTGTAACGAGTTACTTGGGAAACGACGAAAAGAGCAGCCAGATCTTCGTATTTCACGTTTTCTAAACTTGTACAGCAGTACAGACATTCACTGGTTAAAACACTAGCATTTTACACATAAAATTTTTCTGATATACAAGAAAATAAAATGAACTAAGAACATTTAACTGACAGTTCTCATTCCCGCCAAAGTAACTCCCAGGGAGTATTATCTGTTCGCTTAATCGAGCTAGTAATGATCTTGTGGAATACAAGTTGTATGTATGTGTTAATTGATAACAGATAAGATATAACTTTCTTAATTTGTGTCCAAACTACGAAGACGTCAATTTAAAATCTTGAGATGACATTACGATGTCTAGTTTTGAGTCACTTGAGTGGTAGCTTGAATAGCAATATAAAACAGATACTTTAAAAATAGGTCTAACATTACTGTCTATAATTCATTTATACAGGCATTCGTGATGTGGTTTATTATTATTTATTATTATTATGAACCGGTGGTAGTTTAAATAGAATTTTGACGATATAAAAGTACTTATTTTAAGTCAATTTGAATAAAATTATTTGATTTTGATTATCATTGTTTCATTTTTTTATTCTTAGGTGACGAGTTACTTGTCAGGCCGGTGACTGAAGCGGGTGTGACATCTGTCAAAGTGTACCTCCCGGGTAAGAAATCCCACACCCTCTGGTACGATGTCGACTCGTACCAAGCTCATGGCGCCAACGGATATATCAATCAAGATGTGAATCTTGCCAAGGTAATTCCATTTATCTATTTTTAATTTTTAAAATCAAAATTTGATCTCGCTGATTCTGGCTATGCTTGTCATTAGAAACAACAATGTCTATGGCATATGTATTTTTGCTAACCTAATGTCATTTTTTTGGGAAACAGTTCCATCATTATGATGACATTACGAATTAAATCAACATTTTTGTTTCATTAAAAACATATTTTTCCAATGATACTACCCTTACGTAAAAAAAAACCTTTTAATATGGAATCCTCAATAATTTTGTTATGACATAATGAACCATCGCTATATAAATATAATTTTCGTTTATTTCAGATTCCGGTATATCAACGAGGTGGCAGCGTTGTCTGCCGTAAGGAAAGAGTACGTAGAGCCTCACAACTTATGCACAACGATCCATACACTATCGTTGTAGCTTTAGATCTCAACGTAAGTACTTAACTTCACCTCCTAATAATAATTTAAAATGTATATACGCTACATATAGATACCAGTTTTTAAAACTAACTCCAAATTTAAGCTTATGTTGAATGCTGCTTAGTTTTTTTGTGTGAACATTAAAATTTGTTCTTATATTATAAACAATACCATTTGTTTACCATATATTTCACTGTCACGTCTTTTAGGCCGGCCATACGCTGCATTGTTTAAAAAATTACAAAATGTACAGGTTTTTATTATTTTTTATTCAAAGTCACGGGCAAACAAGCAGATAGTTCCTGTTACTTGGCCTAGTGACACGGGAATTAGATCGTTAAATATATATTTTCTTACAGAACAAAGCCAGCGGTACAATCTACATAGACGATGGCGAAACATTCGAATACAATAATAGCAACAAACACATATACGCCGAGATTAAGTACGAACCAAGCGGCATTACGTATAGGTGAGTTGAATACATACTATATACTCGCGTAACTCTAGCTATCCCTGCTGCCATAAATCAGCGCCATTTAATGATAAACCACATACTTTTGTCTTTATTACTCATTTCATACCTTTTCGTAGTATTACTCGACACTACCGGACTCGGCTTGTCTCAGAATACATTTAGATCTCGACAATACCGCCAAGTTCGAAACGATCTTTTAAGCCAGAATTGACCATATAATAAAATAATATCTCATTAGTTATGGCGGCTTTCATTCTGTTTTTAAATTCATCCCCAAAGTGGAAAAATAGGGGGTGAATGTTCGTATAGAGATCAAATGAATCTGGAACTTGAATAGACGACAAAATCGGAGGAAAAAGGAGCCATGAACATTTCTTGTGTGCCCATAATTAGTTAGTTAACCCAAAAATATTTATTTTATTTTTGTTACAGTTTCATCCACGAGAACGCCCACTACCCAACAAGATCTTGGGTTGAGAGGATAGTGATTGCAGGTATAAAGAACCCGCCTAAAACGGCTAAACTGATCCAAGATGAGACTACCACCGCCTTACAGATGACATTACACAAAGGCAACGATGTCTTAGTAATCAGAAAACCGGGTGCCTCTATGGCGCAACCTTGGAAGATCACTTTTAGTTATTAATTGTAATTAGTATAATGATAGGAGCGTCAGTGTAAAAGAAAAAAGGCTTAAGTGGCATACATACAAAAGCTATCCATTGCAAATCCCTTTTGGGATTTGGAAGTTGAAAGGGGATTATTTGCAACCGCAATTTAGGCTCCTGAAATGTAATTGATGAAACATGTTATGGTGATAGATTGCTAACTAATGGATATGGGTATGGATAAAATCTTATAATCGGAATTGTAAGAATCGATTTTACTAATTAAAATAAAGATATGAGAACAATGTTGGCGGTTAAGTCCTTTCTCTTTCTCACTGATGATATAATTGCAATGTTTCACCGCTAGAGGCGCCACTAGCACATTGAATTGAATACATACTCGTGTTGTAAATAAGGAAGTTCGTTGGTCTGTACGATTATCAAAGGAAAGGAAGGTTTTTCGCCGGTTCGTTTAGAACTACTAAACTGTTTTTTGTGATTTGGCAGATAAAGTTTTAATGAAGGTTTTTTATTTTTTACCAGATGAGGTTATCAATTGTAACATGTTAATCTCTTACAACGTTCAAGTCATTTAATATGAATTAAATTAAAAAACACGTACTTTAGTAAATGTATAGTGGCGCCCTTTAAACGTCACTTTGCGTTTTATTTCCCATTTAAGAGATCGAGCGTTTTGTTTGTCCGGTTCTTTACGGGTTCATCATGGATATTTTTTAAATAATACGTATACAATGTGTGTAAAAATGAATATTTTTGGTTATTCCGTAAAGAAGAAAAATTATTTAATTCAAATATCTAAAACTATACTCTATTTGAATGAAAGAGTAATTAAATTAGGTGATTTTATAATGATAAAACGATTTTATACAAATACTTCAGGTCGTGTTTGATTCTTTTAGGAAGAAAATTATCAATCCAAATTATAGGGAAGCTTGATATCAGATCTTTAGTAAACAATAAATTGAATTATCCATTAAAAAGATAAATAACATAACTCGAGATAATATTATTTTGCATAATATGATGTCGGAGATCGTTTCCCCACAGTTTTTCTTAGTTAATCAAAGACAGATAATCAAGCAAAAACCACTACGATACAGTCACAATCTACGGTTGTTACTTACATTATCTGGTGTGGGAATATCTAAAATAATCTTTTTATGTAGTAATCTAAAGGTAATTGTCAAAATTTTACAAACAAAACGCATCCATAAAATGTATTACAGTCAATACTTTTAATCAACCTATTTTTAACAAAGTTTTTCAGGATTTATTTATTAAAAACCCTAAATGCTATTTATTTAAGGTTCAAAGTTGTGTATTAACTTACCAGTGGTAAAATGTCCTTTTTGTCGGGTAATTCTTGGGAGTAAGTAGAAACATTTTAAGCCGTCTATACAAATAAGAACATTAAAATTAAATTCTTATTTCAAAGATCTAACCCCAGAATAAAGCACTTTTATTTTGTACTAAATATATTTAAAACTCCTAAAAATAGATAAAATCTACAAAAATACCTAAAAAAAGAGTATATTTTAACATTTTAAAATTTTACCTCCATATTGTTTAAGTTGAATTGGAGCAAAAATGACCTTTAGATAATTTAATTTAAAATAAGCCTTAACTAAACGCAGGAGAGCTTAGATTGGGTTACCAATTCATTGTCATATTTGAACTATTTAAAGGAAGGCTTGGTTTGGCTACTATTAATTGAGATTTTCCGACAGGTGGCGCTTTGAAAAAAAAAATAATTAAGACCCATTCACTTGTGCATGCGGAGCGAATACGAATCCTCTCTCAATCAATAGTAGTCAATGTTCGCTTCACTTTTAACTTTTTGTGATACCTTACTACGGTCTGTTTCGTATTCATAATTTAGAGCAACCTTTGAAATGAGAATGGAATAAAAATTATTTACTTACTGGTTGCTAGTAACATATCTACAATTGTCACTCACACTAAAACCTTTAAAAGTCTTGAACCCAAATCAGTTAGTCTATTCCGTCGTTCTTTTCTGGCGATACTAACAATCTAGATGTTAGAAAAGGACGAACAACTGTAGCCAATCAGAGTTGTAGCTTTTTAAGTGAATATAGTTTTGTCCCAAATGCCGTATTGCTCTAATATATGAGATGGTAAATAAGAAAAACTCAATAACTAGTATAGAACCTCATTTCCAATGACGAATGTAAGTAAGGAATGTTTTATCATGTCTTGTGATAATAAAATAGATTTTTAATAACAACTACTTTTATTTCACTGTCCCATTTTTGTTAAATTACACAAATTTTCTGCTAACGATTAAATCAATTTTACAGGAAATGTATGAAACTGGGAATTTTCATACAGTTCCTTGGGAGTGAGGTTAGAATAGATATTGTATTGCGACAACGCTGAAGCCAAGTTCGTTTTGTTAACGATTAAATATTACAAACCTTCATACATTTCTTGTTTCTTATCGGATTTTACACATTTCCTAGAAATTGTTAAAACTGAGAGATTGAAATCCATTAAGGCTTTTAATTTTTCCAATGAAAAGAACAGAAGAAAGTGTTAACAAATTATGCAGGAACTGATTACCCTCTGACATTATGAGATTGTTTTATTTCGTAATAAATAAAATGACAAACAAAAAAATGCAGTAATTTTATTTAAAAATATCAAAACAACATAAGTACGTAAAGCTAAGCGTAAAATCATTAACTACTAGTAATAAAAGAGCGGGCATTACATCAATGAAAACGAAAGCAATTAAACAAACTAGTTCCTTTAACGTTTCCTAACACAACAGCCCGCGGCGTTGTATAGAAAACATTTAGTTTTTACATCCATTACATCAATATATTTGTAACAGGGTATCAGTTGATCCCTCAAGCTACAAATATAAGTTAAGTTGGTTACGCAATAACAAATTTAATAGAAAGTAGGTAAAGATAATCTAAATTTAATATAAACCGCTTACTTTAAACGAGTCCGTGATTCCACTTGATTAGCTTTTAGTTTGGTGTTTAATTTCACTGTCTATAGAGTATGCAAATTGTAAATAAATAGTAGGTAGGTATGTACATGTTGTGTCGACTGCATGATACTCATGACTGGCTCGCACTAGCTTAGTTAGTTTTTTAAAAGCTTAGTTTGGGAATGGCAATATGAGTAAAAATTTGTCCAAAATAGTACATGGAGGACAATGGAGTTTTTCAATTCAATTTTTTAAATTATTGAACTAAATAAGTTAAGTTATCGTTAGGTTATTTACCCTTAAGTTTAACCGTGAAGCTTTTAATTTAAATCAGATCTCACGACTGACAAACGGACTCTCGCCTTACACCATAATGTTGATATTAATATTGTTTTTACTAACATTAACATTACATAAACACAGGAGGTAGGCTTATTGAACTAGAAGTAGTGTAAGTATGTACTAGTTTATATTAAATAACATATGGAATATGTTACATCCTTTCTCCACCTGACCCACAAGTGGAATGTAACTTGACAAATTATGTAATGATTAGTTACAACGTTGCATGAGGAATTTACGACTGGAGCCGCATTTGACCGGATATAGATGTTTGATCTACATTTTGAACTCTAAAAGGTACCTACATACTGACATTTCATCTCACAAAGAACGCTCGGCTGTGGTTGTATGTGATTCGACGAGAACATGTACATCGATCTAGTGTGCGTATAAAGTCTTTAATGAGCAAACCCGACGCTATCCAAACTGAAACACTGCATGTACACGCCTGACGAAACTAACACAACCTTAGTCGAAAGATCTTCGTCGGATTAAATAACTATATTTATAGCGTGATTGATTAGGTTAATCATATTTGAATCAAAAATTCAGTTGACAAATTATTGGGTTTATCACATAGAGTTATGTATGTAACAGGTGTTCATGTAACATTTTATTTCTTATAGAATAGATCTTAATGTCCAATGTCCAATATCCAGTTGATCAGAAAAACGTAATAAAATAGTTATAGCTTTTTATGTTATACATGTAGGTAAGTTTTCAGATCATAAACTAATTTTCTACTAGTGTAGACGTTCTATGTTCTCTAATAAACATATAAACATCTACCTATAGGTTAAAGAAGTATCTAATCATATTGATAAATCATTTTAATCGTTTCTGAGTTGAACTTGTTTAAACCGGCCAGTAGTTATATTTACATAACTGCAACATTAAGATAAAGTTTTATTTTTGTTAATGTTTATAAACAATCGTGAGAAAAACTATGTTACAAAGATCAAATGATGCAACCGGATCAAAACTTACTGGATTAATTAAACTTGTTTCAGAAGGAAAGTCAAACGAAGACGGCGGAGGTCTGTTTATTAGAAAATTATTAGATGAATGGGTTTAACTAAACGTAACGTTTTTGTGATGTAATAACTCACTTGCTTCAACCAACGTTTCATGTTCACGTGAGATTTTATACTAAACTATATTAAATGAATGGTCGCATGTGCAATTACGTTTAAGGTAAAATTTAACCATTTATACTCTATAAATATAAAGAATGTTCTTTGTATTTTTATACTGTGTAGGCTCAGTTACTTACAATCTACTGAATTGAAATACCAAATGCAGCAGTAATAATTAATTTAAAATAATGAGTTCAAATGAAACAAAAGCTAAGTGTTCAACTTTATAAGAGTTTATACACTAAAATATTTGTAATCTTTTTAGGTTTTTTTCTCTTAAATAGGAGTTTAAAAATCATACTTAGACACAATCGAATATAAAACCTGTTCCTATTTTTTAAAGAAATAGAAAACTTTTATCTAAATATGTATAAAAAGCGTAATTTCTACTTTACTAATTGATCTTTTTATTACAAAATACAATACTAAAAACTATTCGATTCAAATGGAAAGAATGCAACGGTAGGATCAATTCAAAATGTCGAAGACTAAATAACATAAACAATTTTGAAATCTAAAAAATTACATTTCTTCGACGACGAGTGAAAAGCTCTTTTATCGAAAACAAAATTTTACTGGAGGACAAACTTTGATCCCTAAAATATTTGTATGGACCAAGACTTTGGTTTACATTGTTTGATTTTCAATTAGCGTCTACTTTTTAATTTCTAAATCCGATAAATGAAAATTCAAATTGCTTGTCACAATACATTAAGTACAAAAGATGTTAAGATAAATAAGGTATACATGTGCCCTGTAAGGACATGGCAAAAATATATAATAAATGTTTCAATCAAACTTTAATGAAACTATAATAACACAGTGTTGTAGTAAAAGATATATAATGTGTTCCTTTAATATCGTTTTACATAAAAAGGAGACACAGATACAGAAAAATATAGAAACTTTACCTTAATATATTTTATTTATGTTTATTTATTAGTAATATCATTAAAAAAATCTTCTAAATTATAATAGCATTTATTGTCTAGGGTTTCAATCATAGATGCGATGCCATCTTTTTTGACGATACAAAAGATAATCATAGTTTTAAAAATAATCGATGTACTTAGAAGGTTTTCAGTCGTCGCTGACGATAAGGAGTTTAGAGGTAACGAGAACCTTCTCATCGAAAAGTGTCCAGTTTTATGCAGTAAATATGGATCTAACACAGGCAAAATATCTGGTATGAATGTAGGCAATGTAGCATCTGTTGACTGATTGTGTCAACGATAAAGTGTGCCGAGTCTAAAACTATGGAGGGTAAATAAAACCTTAACTATTTGCTTAGTCCTGGTATTATAAGTGATATTTACAATATACTTCTTCTGCCATTTTAGTAGTTAGAAATAAAAATAGCTTAACGGAATTATACCAAAAATACTGTTAAGTTAATAGTTAATTAACGAAGTCAACAATTTAGTTAACGGTTAAACTTTCAAGTTAACTTAAAACATTGTTAACGGATTCATTAACTGCCGTTAATGTACCATAAGACTGTCAATCGTTAGTTAAGTAAAAGAACATATAGAAGTCCTCGCACAAATACACATTCAGATTTTTTTTTTCAAACCGCCTATATGTGTGGTTACTATTATTAATAATAAATAAGTACATTTTAAACTAAAATGCATAAAAGAGTACTTTTTTATTCCTCTGATTTTCCACCTTAAAATCTGAAAAACTTCGAAAAATGTTCTAATGAATTTGATTTTGTGAACATTTCTACATTAAAAACAATAATCCTTTCAGACAAATTCAAAGATTCTGAACAGCAACATTATTAACTTTTGATTAGTGTGTAATAATCCAATTTTGAAGCCCCTTTACAAAAAATACTGATCCATCCGTTTCACCCCTGTTTTATTAAAAGTCCAACTACAATCATCAATATATTGGACTTTACCTACGACTTTGTGTTATCCCTTACCTTCCATAATTTCATACAGTAAAATGTGCTTTGCAAACACACAAATCTTTTGAAGCAACAGATTACTTTTTTTTGCTATTGACGAAACAGGACGAACCTCTGTATACTCGTACAATTAGATTACATAATTGAATTCATAAGATGTTGATATACACAACAAAACCACAGCAGTTAACTACCACTGCGCTCACGCACATCTTAATCACAACTATCAACTGAGTATGTGCTGAGTTATTTTCTAATAAAAACGTCTTTGTTACATACTCTAATTGGTTACATTACTGTTATTTATCTTCTATGTAATTTTGTCAGTAAAAATATGATTATTCGTTTGTTTGTTTTGTTACTTAGTTATTTCAGTAAGTGGATGATAAATGATTGGATTGGTGTAGTGAATAAAGCTGTTTCTGAGTCATGAGGTCGCGGGTTTGATTTCTATTGTTGGCAAAATTTGTCAAAAAATGTTACTGTCCAGTATTTGCTGTATGCTTTGATTGATTTGCAGCTTGCATTTTAATCTCTGACAAAAAGGCTAAGTTTCTTGTTATGAAACGTATATTTTTTTTGACTTCATAAAAATCGCGGGTCACTTCTATCTCCTAAATCAGCTAACGAATGTAAATGACAATTCTGTATTTGTATATTTAGTTTAACCTTCAAAGTCAATGTAGTTAGTAGCACTAAAGTAGAAATATAAAATTTGCTCGACCGAAAATGAGACGAAATACCGTTTTTATAAGTATTATTCCTTGTATTAAATGTTCTTATTTCTATAACACCGGATGGCTTACACCTGCCCCTGATCAAAGGTAAAAGGGATGATTAATAATGAGCTCACAGCTAAACGTTGATGTGAAAGTGTAATAGATCAGGGTTATTATCTTTTGAGTAAGATACTAGGAGATAGCAATTTGCTGTAATTGGAACAGTACGGGAGCCAAGGGCACTGCTTGATGAATTTACACCGAGTACTGTCACTTAGAAACGTTTTAAAGATTATTTACTTTAATTGTTTGTTTGCTTATTTCTTATTGCAATTAAAGTAAATTTAAAAAATAAACAGATACAAAACAAATTAAGACTTGTTCTTGCAGGTGCCTGTTTTGGAGATGAACTCTTTTCATGGATTATGCTTTACATCATGAGTAAACAAGCAGACGGTTCACCTGATTGAAAGTGATAGCGCCGCCTATTGAAACGACGATGCTCTTGATGTCTGAGAACGCTAAGATCACCGCCAATGCGTTGCCCACGTAGAGGTAAAAATGTTTTGACTCTCGTGCCGGTAATAACAGTGGCTCTCCTATCCTTCAAACCGATATATTTTGAACTCCTTCACGGCAGAAATAGAAAGGAGAGTGGTACGAACTCTACGCTACGAATTTTTTGCAAAACATCGAAAAGATATATATGGAGCTTTTTTGCCCTTGATCAGTATTGAACCTATGCTTTTAACTATTTAACATAGCTTTTAATCATATTGACTGAATAAAACTTTTGACTATTAAGTAGATCACCGATGAAAATCAGCGTGTTCTTCGTGTTCCTATGAGTGAATAACGTTGCCAGAACTCAAAGGTTGGATAAATGCAAGGTCAGTTGTTGACTTAGGTTTGTAAGCATACACAAGTTAAATAGGTACATCAGGCGTATACTCATTTGTCACTTGAATTGGAAAAAAATATGAAATAATGACGGTTATGTGCAACACAATGGCTTCCTTCATATTCCATTGAGTCACAATCTGGAGGTTTGTCAATCTTTGAACTGAATGATTTGCACGACATTCAATGTGCGTTTTTTATAGTATTAAAGTTGTATTTTTAAACATATCATTGCAAATGTTTTGGTCAATAGGTACATTACTTTAACATTTTATCGACGCAGTAGCTACCTGGTAACTAATGAACAGATTAAATATAAGTATTTTACAGATCTTGTGATATAAAACAGAAGAAATAGAGAATGGACAGAATATAGGTAATATAATTAAGAACTAATGTCTTTTTATCAGAACTCAGTTCCAAAAATTTGTAACGAAGAATTGTTGTTTTCATAAAATAATTGATTCATGTTGTTGCTTTTTGTTGTTGTTCATTGTAAAAAATATTGAGGTTATGTAATAAATTATTTTAATTTTAAGACTAGTTGACCCCCGAAATCGTATTTTTAAAGCATCCCTGTATAATCCATTTACATAACAAACGATCCAAGTAAAAATTATTCAAATCGGTCAAGCCTTAGTGAGACATACAAAGAGCATCATCTTTAATTCATTTTAATATAGGAAGTAAGATGAGTCTGAGTTAAATTTAAGTGTGAGACAAATCGTAAATAATAATAATAATAACCATATCACGACACACACATTGACTCAGCCCTGCAGTAAGTATCGGAAGAACTTGTGTCACAGGAACTAAGTAACGATAAACTACATAGATAAGAATACAACATCCAAGACCGGTAAACGAAACAATGCATCTTGCCAATAACACAAAGTCGAACCCGAAACCTCTAGCGTAGCTGTCGCCTATTTACATTACTGCGCCACCAAGGTTGTCAAAAATAAATAAAAGTAAATGAAAATGAAATATACACTTGACTGTACATTTATACCGAGCTGTACCTTCAAACTCGTTGTGTACGTATCGTTGCAAATAGGGACTTTCCCTTTTATATACCACATATCACTTTATACTATGTGTTCACGGTTATGTACTAGTATATACCTAAACACCCACTCTATATGTACTAAGTATTTTCTTGGAAATGTGATATGATTGCCATATGATATACAGTATCAATATGTGGGAATGGAAACTTGGTAATATGAAAACATTATTTTCATATTACGATGTATGTATTTATTATTAATTTATTTTTATTAACATCTCCATTGCTATTTTTTGACGGTAGGTATCTATACAAGTAGGTATTTGGTTTTTGCATTTTTATTAACGGTATGAATTTAAAAATGTTGATATTCATTCGATATTACTTTCTTTGCTTGTCGGAAGATGTTGAAAAATTGACATTTCCTGTCAAAACACATTACGTGTTTTACTTTTTTATGGAACATACAAGTGGTATCGTCCGGTTTCGGCTGTTTCTTATCTCATGATCATATTTTGATAACATCGTTTGATTAGATTCTTTGATACGTTAAATTAAGTTAGGAATCTGTTGAATTTTCATGCTTTCCATTCTGATTTGCTTGTTTATTTCAATTTAAACTGTTCAGTCGTTTAATTACTAACACATCAGAAACATGAAAAGCTTTCCCAACACACAAATACATCAATAAGATTCTGATGAAATAAGATGTTTAATTTATTTTATAACATTGAAAGGAAGATAGGCTTTGAGCGTGATTCTACATACATAAAGTAACCAATAGAAAAACAACATTCTCTAAAATTTCTCAACCTATCCTTTTACTAATCTTTGACTTCTGTTCTAAGCGGTAACCTGGCAATGTAACAGTATTATTAGTATTGTAAAGAGAATGCCTACTCTGAAATTTAAAAATAAAGTAAAACTCAATTTAGCAAAAACCACATCAACTACATAAAAATAATATCCGTCAAATTTAATATTGTATAATCAGATACTCACACAAATACATATCGTGTCAACTTCAGTCATAATAATGATATTTTTGGTTTTTATTTAACATTTTTATGTAAAGGCCCAAAATTTCAAAGACAAATTTCAATATTTTATCGGATCCAAATTTTTATCGCACTTATTTTAATATGGCCCCAAAGGATCAAGTATCAAAATGTGATTACAACTGACGATATATTGAACTAAACGAAAAATTGTAAACATCACTTTACTGATCACCGATAAAACTTAACTACCGGGTTATAATGTTGGGTAAAAATATAGATATGTACCTACGTAAGTGGTCATGGTGCAATGAGAAACATACATGACAGATGATGCAAAACTATAAATTTAGATTTATATATTTAGGTATTGCAATGGTTTTCAATTAATATTTTATTATTGGTGTAATAAGGAAATATATACAAGTATACAATTTAAATCAAAATATCTTGTATCTAGGAAGTCTGGACCTGCTGGTGTTACTTTATTCAGAAAATTTAATTATTATAACTCATATAAACATTATGATTATTTAGTTTTTTTAAAATTAATAATAATTTTACAAATAATCTGTTGAAATGTCGTTTTATGTTATGAGACGATTAAAAATTTCAAACCCCTCGTGCCGGTAATTAATCTGGGTCTCTGATCCTTTCAACCGAAACAACTGCTTCACGGCTGAAATAGAAAGGAGGGTGGTGGTGTTAAAACTTAAATTCAGTCAATCATTATTTTTTCACTTATTTACTTTAGAAGTATCGTACATATGTAACAGCAATCATTTTGTCTGCATTACATAACAAAATATGATTGATTCAATATATCATTCATACTCAATACTCTCACTAATCAAAGTAAATCTTGTAACAGGTGACCTCTTTAGCTCAACGGTTATGCCTCTGGCACTCTGTGCCGGATGTCGTGTGTTCGATTTTTTGCAATTTGTTATATTTATTGGGTTCATAAATCAGTTATGCTTGTTTAAGTTTGTCGGACAAATGATAAACATAACAGAATATTATTGTATTTGAATTTCAATAAAATATTTGGTTGGCAATCAATCTTTGGACAAAATTTACAGTTGAAAAATTTATTAATTATCGAACGAATTCTTAACTACAATAAATAATCTTAGCAATTTATAAAAACAAATCAAGTTGCAGCCCAAAAACAGTAAATACTAATAAAATGGTGTGGTATAACTTGTAAGTTTATATATAAACTCAAAAAATAATCATCCAAATTCAATGTTTTCCTCATTTATAATATAAATTAAAAGATACAAAAATATAAGTTCTACACAGGCGTAGTCGCGGGTATGAGCTAGTTTATAAAAGTGTAGCAAAACGCAAGCTCTCACTTACACTGTAAGCTCGTTGCTATCAAATAGCATTACGACGTTCAGACGGACGAACGCGCGCAAAACACAACTACATACAAATACCCGGTCCTTAATAAACATAATATCAAGCTGAAAATAATTGTGATTTTTTTAAGAGTTTTGAGTGAATAAAAAATTATTGCCGAAAGTGAAAATTGATTATGGAACGGTAATTTCAAAATTATTTGTGTTTTTGTGCTGTGCATGAGTATAGGATTCTGTGTAAGTAAAGAATAAATTTTATTATTTTTGTGCAATTAATTTATATATGTTAAACCTTTTAACTTAAAACTCTTCTTCCAATCCTTTACAAACTTTTTTAAATTTCTAATATTTCTAATATATTTGGAGAGTTAGATTTGTAATATTTTCGAATTTGTTATAATTTTGTATGGATTACAAATTTTCATAAAAAAGATATCAACGCGCGTCAAATCTCAAGTATCATTGGGTTTTTCCTATTTAAATAGAGAATTGAATCTACAGATGTGTTTTCATTTAAATTGTAATTGATTATTATTTAATGATCTGTAATAAACGTCTATGTAGAAAACGTCGATTGCCATACACATATGTAAAACATGAAATGCAACAATTATTTATTATTTAACAATAATCATATGATCAACAAATATGCACATTATTGTAACACAGCATTCTCTAATAATTTTACTAAATAATGTACAAACAAAATTTTAAATTTGTCCCTCCATAATTTTAAACTTTTAAACATTTTTCCTTACCATAAGAACAATAAAATTACATAACGTTTAGAGATTTAATCATTGATAGCAAATGATAAATTAAATAATACTTTGCGAGTGAGTCGTTGACTCTCGATTTCATGAGCTATGCTTGTAGATCGCGATCATTATAACACGTATAATTGTATATAGATCATTGTTTGATCCACACGCGATGCCATTTTATGTTATAAACTATACTATACTACACTATGGTACTATGCTAGAGTGATAGATGGTGGTCAATTGTAGGATTAAAAGTTGAATCAACAAAAAAATATTCGTTGATTTTTTTTTCTTAATAGTTTTAAAAACATTTCTTTTTTTCTCTTTTTATATAACTCATCGTTTGAAGCTGATATATTTAATAAATATTATATTTACCTTTTAATACAAAATTATATGAAAAGATTAATAATATAGAAAATTTAATATACGCACATACGGTATATATCACTACTTTATGTACTTGTGAAATATAATTAAGTTTTCCAAGTTGTGGTTTTATACAATGTAGGAATTATATCATTAAGTTGACCTCACTGACATATATTAGGTATGTCAAATAAGAGTCAAATCTGCATTCGTGGTGACCACTTTCGCAACCAAGTGATTGCAACGGTAACCACAGGTTGCAGTTTGTCGGCTTAACTTCAAAAGGAAATATTAAATAGGTATGATAGGACACAGCTATTACGAAAACTGTAATTTAGGTAAAGCAATTTAATTTTAATAGATGGAATATACAATAAATAAATAAATATTTAATAAGAACAGACTATCTTTTTTATTATACAGAAAATACATATCGGCTCTCCCAAAATAAAACACAGTAAGCGCCATTTAAAAATTTACTACGTCAATTTTAAATAATTATTGTGGTAAGCTCTTACATTATTTTGATGTTTAACGCTATATACACAGTCCGGTCATAAGTATTGTCACACAGTAAAAACTTTTCTTTTAGAATGCTGGACACAAAAAAGTTTATTGAATTCGAATTTCTTGTATACTTTTTAGAATTTTACTCATTTTTAAATATGGAGTGGATGCTTAAAGAAGACCGTGTTGCAGTTATTGCATTGCATCGTTGCGGTTACGCGCCAATTCAAATTTTTTACATACTGAAAAATTTGAATATCACCAATAGATTCGTTTATCGTACCATCAAACGATACAATGAAGACTCTAGTGTAGATGACAGGTCAAGAAGTGGTCGCCCTCGGTCTGTTAGGACTCCAGCAGTGATAAAAGCTGTGAAGGCGCGAATTCAAGAAATCCCAAACGTAAGCAGAAACTGTTTGCCCTTCGGATGGGGTTAAGCAGAACCACGGTGAAAAGGGTGTAAAATGAAGACTTAGGGCTTCGGGCATATCGAAGAAAAACAGGACATCGTTTGAATGCTCGTCTAATGGACCTGAGACTGAAGAGATGCCGCGCTTTGTTGAAGCGGTACGCGGGAAAAAAATATCGGGAAATTCTTTTTTCGGATGAAATTTTTTTACCGTACAAGAGAGCTACAACAAACAAAATGATAAGGTGTACGCATTCAGTAGTGAAGAAGCGAGCAACCGCGGAATACCGCGTGTCCAACGAGGTAATTTTCCATCCTCGCTCATGGTATGGTTGGGAGTTTCTTATTGGGGCTTAACAGAGGTACATTTTTGTGAGAAAGGTGTAAAAACGAATGCAGTTGTGTATCAAAATACTATCCTGACGAACCTTGTGGAACCTGTTTCTCATACCATGTTCAATGACAGGCACTGGGTATTCCAACAAGATTCGGCGCCAGCTCATAGAGCGAAGAGCACACAAGACTGGCTGGCGGCGCGTGAAATCGACTTCATTCGGCACGAAGACTCTTCTCCAGTCCAGATTTGAATCCGTTAGATGACAAGATATGGCAACACTTGGAGGAAAAGGCGTGCTCAAAGCCTCATCCCAATTTGGAGTCACTCAAGAGATCCTTGATTAAGGCAGCCGCCGATATTGACATGGCCTCGTTTGACCTCGTTCGTGCTGCGATAGACGACTGGCCGCGCAGATTGAAGGCCTGTTTTCAAAATCACGGAGGTAATTTTGAATTAACGTTAGTGTCATAAGAATCTATGTTTTGTTAAGTTCATTTTGGTATATAAATGGTTACATAATGAATAAACTTGTTTTAATTATTTTATAGTAAACATGTGACAGAATTTATGACCAGACTAGGTATTAGAATTTTTATACATTTAACTATGCATTTTCATGTGACAAACGTAAAATAATTTAATGTCTCATCACAAAAAACATATTAAAATACATGATAATATTTTTGAATTTGCGCTGTTTTATTTTGGGACAGATGCCATGTCTTTAATCATTTTTATTTGGTATTGACAGTCAATAGAGATAATCAGGTTGGGCTCAATTTCTTTAAACGTATTTGAAGAAACATAAAGATCACCTCGGTATTAATTTAATATTTTATAGAAAAGTAGGTAACCTTATTGAATGTTAGTGAGTAAATCATTCGGTTCAAAAATTCAAAACACCGAACACATTTTTAAAGCCCTTTTAAAAGAACCAAATCTTTTATAACTTGGGTTGTTTTCCTAGATATATGTTCTTTTTTTTGTAAAAAAACTGTTACAGAATGAAAATAATAATAAGTTCAAGTTAGAAGCATCCATATCTGCATTTGTGCGGTATGTATAGAATATTACTTTAAGTTTTCTGGCATACTTATTTGCCACATAAATTGTATAAAAGAAATATATCAAGTCAAATCAATTACCTATATAGGTATATAATCGCAACTAAATAGTTGGTTAACAATTAACGGATCTTTATTTATTATCAGTTATGTAAACTTCCTGCATATTAGTTTTCAATCAACCGTCATGTTCCGGACTAAAAAAATCCGTTTTACCTAACTGGACGTTATTTATTGACTAAGTTGAAGTAGCACGTTATAATTTGCACTGAGTTATAGTTATGTTATAATAAATTTGTTCATTCATTCATCAAATTGGTGAAATATGGACTTTTTCAATTACACCTCCACGCTTTTTTAGAAATACTTATAAATGTTTATAAAAAGAGAGCGGATATATTATTTTTTCAAGTTTTACTAGATAGTTATTCGATTAGGAAAACACATTTTGAGCAACATAATCAAAATGTATACAAAAACAAATTGTTTGATCATCCGTCCCTAATTCGTAACAATAATCAATGCCATAAATTTATAATTTATACTTTGTTTTTTAATTAGTTCAGTATCTGAGTAAACCCTAGACGTTATTTCGTTGTCAAAATGTCTACGTAAAGATTAGTCATCAAAAAACCAAAATACAGTAATTTCTCTGAAAGCTTCAAAGCTAAAAGGCGTAATTTAAAATAATTTCCGATGACGAGAACTTAAATTGAAAATGAAGTAATAACATCTATTTTGCTGAGTGAGTGTCAAAAAAATAACATAGATATACTTCGGTACAATTATAGCTTATAACTGACAATAAAGGTAATAAATAAGACGTAATAGTGTAATAAAGACTGCATAATGCGATAGTACAGTAATACATACGGTAATTAGTATAATTATTTTGGCTTCAAATGGTATGGTTACCTGTAAAACGCTATAATATGGGCTTATTACAAATTCTTTACTATTAATTTATCGATAAATATTTTTTCAACTCTTCGATTATCACTTAATTTTATGTTATGCAATATTGTCTTTTTTATGCAACTTCTTGGGCAGAAAAGCAAATGGTTCACCTGAAGGAAAATGATTCCGCCCATGAACACCACGATGCCCCTGATGTCGTGAATCACCAAGAACAGCCCCTAAGAGTTGCCCATGTAGAGGTAAAGATGTTATGCCTCTCGGACCTGTAATTAAATTAGTCTAGTTTAATTTAAAAACACAATGTATTCTCAGTAATCTCTACGTTGTTTATAAAATCATAGGGTATGCTGTATCGAGGTGCTAATGTTTGTTTCGGTATATCTCATCCAACCGCTTTCTTTCCAAAACTAAACAACTTAGTAAGCACAGGATGCCACTGATTGGAATTATTTTGGGGAGACCTTTATGCAGCAGTGGATATCTTCCTGCTGGTGATGATGAAACCTTAATTTTGTTTTATTTTATACTTAAGAATATAAATTTCCCTTAAAAGTTTCCTGGGAAAGATTAGTATTTTTATTCAACCTTATTTAATTAAAATAAAACCTTGTAATGTTTCGTTTCGTTACTATAGAAAAGCTTTTAGTTTTTAACAATGTATCTCATAAAGGTTTGTTCATACAATGTATGTGATACTTCTTTCCGTCATTTCTTGCTGTAATTAATGCCATTTTGATTCATATAACAATAATTCCACATACATATCGTAAATTAGTCAGTGTCTACTAATACTGTCTGTCTTGAGAAATGTTAATGTCGAATGCATGGAACCGCTCAGGTGGATCCACACAGTTATTAGTTCCGTATATTTAACAACATTACTAATAAGTCTTATTGTTTTTTATTTATTTAATTAATTGAGGTTAATTCCATTCATTTAATATTTCTATTCAGATAGTTTAAATATTTGTTATCTCCTAGCGTAGCCTGCCTAGCAATCTTCGAAATGCCCCCTTTTTTATAGACTCTCGCCTAAGTGTATATTAAGAATGGATCCCAATTAAAACTGACTGAAAATGAGTGCGACGATTTTGTTCCCTTAATTATAACGGAGATAAAATTGAGGAAGTAGAAACCTCAAAACTTTTAGGTATTAACATCGACAAATACTTAAATTGGTAAACGCATATTCAGGTGATATGCGAGAAACTAGACAGGTTTGTTTTTGCCTTAAGGAAACTAACTGAAACAGTGTCAGAAGCAGCAGCCTAAAGCGCCTACCATGGCTATGTTTCCTCAATTTTAAATTATGTACAACTCTAAACTCTGTAGAAGCTGAGAGAGCATTCCTGGTACAAAAAAGATGCATTAGAGCTATGTGCAGGGCGTGGTACTTAGATAGCTGCAAACCTTTGTTTAAAAAA
The DNA here is from genome assembly GCA_949316135.1 of Choreutis nemorana. NCBI lineage: Eukaryota > Metazoa > Arthropoda > Insecta > Lepidoptera > Choreutidae > Choreutis > Choreutis nemorana. Next base: position 3,791,099 of record OX438620.1, on the reverse strand, counting down.
TTAAAAATATTACCTCTGCCCTGCATCTATATTAAAGAAATTTGTCTGTTTGTAAAAAAAAAATATTTTAAGTCACACTCTGACTCATATCATGACAACTAGGCACAAAAACGTGTTAGCTATGCCTAAATCAAATAAACTGCTACAGAAAAATTGTTATGGGATGTGTATTAAAATGTATAATGCACTGCCTAAAATGTTTAAGGAATTGTCCTTTTCTATTATCAAAAGAAAAATAAATCATTGGTCATCCAAGAATATTTTGAATTTAAAAATAAATTATAATTATTATTGGTAGACATTTCACGGGACACTTGATTATGTTAAATAATTTAAAGTAATTTTTGTAGGACATTTCAAATGATTTATAGTATTGATTTCAGTTTTTTTTTCTTTTGACATTTTATTATCGTAAATTTTATTATTATTAACTTCATTCAGCTTTTTATATTTGTATGCCTTTATGGTAGATTTTTCTGTGACTAATTATAACGACGATTTATTTATTTATCATAGAATGGCGTAGGTACAAATGCTAGTAAATGATAAAATAATTAAAAACTCCTGAGCTTTTGGTATTCATCATTCAATAAGGGGTCCCTCGTTTAAATATAGAACAGTAGTAGCAGGTTCCCTTAGCCCTAAGTCAATAAACTATTCATCCAGCTGAAGCTAAGATAAGTCGTGGCGGGTGTCGATCTGTAGACTCTTGGTAGACCACAAAGGTTAATTAAATTTCATAAAGTTGGTAAGGTTGACAACCTCCGTAGCTCACCAGTGGAAAAGTTGGCTGCTATGTATAATGTTCCGGGTTCCAATCGTGACGGGGCGGAACTTTACGTTACTAGGAAGATGTTTTGTTGCACTTGTCTTGTATTTAAAAATGCATTATTTACCATAGTGTTGTTTCTTGTCTCTAAATCTTAAAGATCTTAAAGACTTTATCCTTGTTCAGGAATAAGGTCAAGGTTTTTTAAGAATTTATAGTTACATTAAATAACAAAACAACACTCGCTCTGGTTGAATCTCTTTAATAATGGTAACAGAATGGTTCCAAACAGTTATTCACACGTATGATATAAGTGAGTCAATTAACTTTAATAAATTTGAAAGTCCGGTAGTCTATTAACGCCGTCACGGTTAAATCCATTTCGATGAAATCCACAAAGAACCTATGTAAAGATGGTTTTTTCTTCACTTTTCATTGACACAGCGATGATTAATTACTGCTTCTTTATTTTTACCATAATACAAATTAATACATTAATGAAAATTTCGTAACTATGACAAAATCTGTTGACTTTGTGACATGTAAAAAAGAATACCTACAAACTTTTCTGTAACTGTAATTCTTAAATCAATATAATATACCTACATGATTATATGCTAGAATATTAATTCTTGAACAGTAAATAGAATGAAGTATGTCATATTACAAATTTACCAATCTTATAATTTGGATTATTGCGGACCTTACTACTTATCTATGTATGTGTATGTACAAGTACAAATTTTATCTTCTTGTGTCTAAGCTTTTGGATTTCATCTATTGCTTATCAGTTTCATTAAAAATTTGCTCTAGCTATCTTTAAGTTAATTTAACTGTTGGAGTAGTAACAAAAACTATCATAATTACGCTAGTCATTCTTATAATTAGATTTTCTTTGACAAAGAGAGTTAAATAATGTAAACTTTCGAGTGAATTTGAAAACACGAGTCGCAGATAACATTCAGTTGTAAGAATGGTCGGTGATTTTACATAATAACGCGAAATTGACGTGAGAAAATACGATTACGTCGACTCGACCATATAATGGAGCGCTTTGATAAAAATATTAACTGGTTTAGTTTTAAAGTTTGTTGTTGGACGCTAACTATTACAGTTGCTTTTCTGAAATACTTGTAATGAAGAACTTTTCGAAATTAAATAGACACGCGACATAATTTAGCAAATACAAAACAATTTGATTCTATATTTTGAGTTTATATAAATTTGTGAAAATTAATAAATTATAACATAAAATATTAATAATTTTTAAATTAAAATTAATAAAATAGTTAATATGTCTGTGAGCTTAATATAAAGTTTTGTAAGTACGAGCATATCAGATTCATTTTCACTATCAGTATCACATAAATGTTTTCACACCGCTGCAGCAGTGGATGCGTTACATATGCGTCTTATTACTTACGTTTTCTACACAATTCGTACTTGGTTAGTTTTCTCTGAATGTAAACTAAGCTAATTGTAATTGTATCTTGCTTGAAACATTATCCAGTTGTTAAAAGTTTACTTGGACAAGTTTTATCTTTATTATTTTAAAATAGATGAACGCAACGACCGAAGTAACTTTTATTATGTATGTATGTTTGTAACACAGATATTTTTCTTAATGAATGCGTTACAAATTCTGACAAACATGTAAGAAATTGCCATTTTTGGTATAAAAAGGAATGTTGTTTAGTACTTTTAAATTCTAGATAAATAAGTTAGTTAATAAATTGAGTTTTATTTGAATAAACAGAGATAAACAATATACGATGAAGTGATGAAATATTTACTGAACTAGGGGTATATTAATTTATTAATATTTATATCTTTTATTATAGTGTGTACACAATGCGAAGGTACTTTTAGTTTTTTGTCAGATTTTAATTAGTTAGAAATTAAATGTGATTTTTATGTTTTTCAGATTGAGACTAAGCAAAGTAATAAGGAGCCACCATATAGGGAGTTTTCATTATGGTAAGTTTGGCAAACGATAGGCATATTCACACATTTCGGCTTCAACTTTAGTGTCAGTCTCATTGGACAAAACAAATTCCAAAGTAAACATCTAAGACCATAAAGAAAAAAATCTGGTAATTAAATTATAAAATGTAACGAATAAATTGTTCATAAATTAAAATAATGCGTATCTTGTTAATAAGCGCTTGAGGAGTTAAATAAGTTTAAATAGAAAACATCTGAGGATAGCACAATGAGAATACTACAACTACAACAAACAGAATTGACACACTTCAGGAAATAATGAAATATACCTGTCACATGAAGATGATTTGTCGTTTTTATTTGAGTGCATCTTTTTCTTAAACCTTTTCGGTTTGTCTAATTATCAATAAATAAATACGCTTTTCTTTTTTCCAAAAACAATCAATAGACGTTTCTACAAAATACCCTCTACATAAAAAAGATAAACGCCTACCTAAAGATAAAATTTATGAAACCGGGAGTTTGACTAGTTGTTAATAGAGTTATGCAAATACAATTTATGGATATCAACTAAAAACAAATACTAATAAAGTACAATTTCTTAGAACTTTAAACCGGATCTAAATGCAATATTTAATTACCTTTGTATAAACCTTTCTATCATAGAAAGTTGTGAAGTCTACATTCCCTTGAGTATTTGATATTTACTGAATGTTATTGTGGAATTTATTTTGACTATTTTTTTTTCAGTGGGTCGGCGTTAGCCTAGCGCTTTGTATTACAACGTGTGTTTCGACGCAACAAACCCATACGGTGAGTCTCTTTACATTTAAGTAATGAAATGTAGCGACCAGTTGTAAGACGTAGTGGTTGACAGCCAAGAGGTGGATCTTGAAAGGACGAACACCCTTGTAAGGGCTTCAGGAAGCCGGTAGATGCAAGCAGCGAAGCAGCACAGGATCGGCCGATCGGAAATATTTGGGGTAGCTGACATTTTCCGGCTGATGATGAATGAATAGTTGCGAAATAGCTTAGAAAGAGGATTCATAATACGTTTTTTTTAAATATAGCATTCAATTCATCCAAGTTACCCGCTACATAACATATGGACGATTGCAACTCCAAAAGTATAACGCGAGCGTTTCGTACAAGTCACAAAAACAATAAGCCAAGAACATACAATTTGAAAGTAATTTAATATGTTTAAAGTAACCGATGTTTAAAAATCTGATAAAAACTGAAACAGATTAATAATCACTTCCAACTCAATAATTATCTTAGTCGCTGTACAATTAACATGTTCAAGTAACTGTGAAAATACTATATACTTAAGTCACCTGAACTAGTCGGTGACTTTATTTTTTGTAGTTAAAAATTGCATTAGTCGTAAAAATTGGTTTATGTACATTTTTTTTTTTCGTGGAAATATGTTGTCTCACGTATTGAAAATTTAATTCAATCTCGGTTGTCAATTAAATTTAACTGGATAAATTAAAACTATTATCTATGAATCTACACTGTAATCTCATAAATCTTTAAAAACAATTCACTATAAATAACAGTGAAATATAACTATCTGTCGGCAAAAAGTTGCATAAAGCCGTATCGTGAAGTGAACAAAAGAACAGGCAGACAGACAATGGTATCGGATTATTATTAATACAAGCAGTTATCATGGCACGCGCTACTAAATACAACTGTTAAAGACTGACGTTTGGTGTAAGAATATTGTGTTTTGAGTTGAAGGTTCTTCTAAAAAGTTATCTAGAAATATATTTAAATTTGAAGTTTTAGCATTTTGCGAAAAGGTGAAACAAAGAAAACGATAAAATGTTCAAATTGTTAATGTTATCTTAAAAGTTATTCTATTGACGACCTCGGTGCAGCAGTGGTGTAAACAACTAGGGGTTCCGGGTTCGGCGGGGGTGATTTCGTTTTATTTTCATGACACATTGATTCGCTTACCGGACTTGGATATTGTGTTCTTATATGTGTAGTTTATACTATATCGTTGCTTGGTGCCTGCGATACTAGATTATATCTTTGTGCAGGGTTAAGTCAATGTATGTGTCGTGATGTGGTTATTATTATTGTTGTAGATTTAGACAATTTTTACGAATATAATCTACTTTTACTTACTTCATAATAAACTTGTATTGTTAGATTGGATCTTAAACTATTTTCTATCTGTCAAGGTAGAACTAACCAATCAAATCGTTCTCAAAATTGAATTGCAATCGGTTGGGTGGTTTCATAGATTAGCTTTTGTACCAACACACACTGATAGATGGTTTTATATGTTGGGTCAAAGGTTTTCATAATTCAAAAGATATATCATATAATCACTAACCTTTTGACTTGAAAAGAATGTTTTTAATATCTCATCAGGCTACACTAAAGAGGTTATTCAACTCAAGTCTCTAAAGTAAAGTTATGAATGCGTAATTATACGTCTAAAGTCAGTCTTGTCAGTATTTATAATCATATACCTAATATTATAGATAATGGTCCTTCAGAGCAGAACTTAGTACCTATACTGCTATAGGTTGCAGTTAAAATGTTTCCTAACATACTGTATTTACTTTCTCGCTACACACTCGATAAAATTTCCCACCACTGCAAGTCCTGTTAACCAGGAACTACAGAAGCATCCTTTTTAATAATGCAGCTGTGCTAAGAAAAACGGCCTACGCAACATTCTGTTCTTAGATGTACAATTATAAAATATAGTATCGCTCAAATCTTATCCATTGTATTCGCATAAATCTGCCCGTATTTTGATACCATTGTAAGTTACAGTAGGAACTCGGATATCTGTTTCCAACACTTTCTCCACTCAGAGGAAACATTGAACAATGTAGCTAGTACCTATGCAACTTCCCTACACAATCTATGAATATATAAGATACCTATAAGGCATTGGATTTCATTGGGTTTATGTAACCTAGAAGCATGTAAAGATTAAAATCTTGTTGATATTCGAAATCGGTCAATACGTAGGTACTTATTTATTATGGTAGTGTTAACTATTTTGCAGTCTTTTTTTACAAAAAAAAAAAATAATGGTCACCTGTTTTTGTTGTGTGTTGTTTTTTTTGTATGAAGAAAATTACTTATTTGGCTTTTATAATGTTTGCACTAAATCAATAGCATTTATTACGCTTGTACTTTGTACCGTTCTTAAGTTGTATAGTATAAGGATTTAAGGAATCAAGTTTGTTATGTGTGACGGTCTGTAATCCCTATAGTCGAAATGTTTATTTCAGATATTTTATTATTTATTATTAATTTCTTTAAAGCTCACTTTGCCTTAGGATGACTCGTTTTAAAAAATCCTGTTTAAATTAAAAATTGGATAATGAAAGTTTATTAAGGGTGCCTAGGTATATGACTTATATATATATAAATATATTGCAACATAATGATGAATAAAACTCACCAAAGTATACGTTACTCTAAGGATATGGATACTTACGTATGATCATAAAGTTAATGGTTATACATTGATATTTACATAATACAACAGCGGATTTTTGATGTCTACATGTCTATTACAAAATTGATATGTTTTCTTAGTTATTTCATCGGGGGAATTAATTAATGAGTGACGTAATATTTAAGTTCAACGACTACATTGTTAAGTTTCATTTTTGCTCCATGCTTAATTACTAATTGCTTAGTAGTCTCTTTGTAGAATTTAGGATGACTAGGAATACATTCTTCTTGAACGCTGAACGGCGGTCTAAAATCCACTAAAATATTAAAATTCATTTAATAAACGTAAGTCATAAAATATTTGTCGTCACTTGTGTTATTTTATAATAGAGTCAATGATATCTACAGTTTACAAACACTAAAATATCAAACAAAAAGCCCTGGTATTGTTCCTAGGTCTAGTATGAGAGCAAGAACACTTTCCTCCTTTCCCATTGAAATAGCTTGCGGAAGCATTAGCCTTTAGGGCTAGGCAATCCAAAATCAATTACCATTCGAACTTGAACCTTCAACCAAACATAATAAGAGCCAATGTAGTAAAGGCATATAGTACAGACCGTATATGTGTGGAAAACTTAACAGTAAAAGTGGTGTGGCGGGAAAAAACTGCAGTCGATTGAAAGTGGTCAGTTCTGTCAGGAGTTAGGTATGGTTTGTCGGGGTTTACCTTCGCAGATAGGTAGAAATGAAATGGAAACTTAGGAGGTATACGAAATTCTTTAAGGCTATGATATGTACCTAGATTTTATTATATATTTAGAACAAGGCAAGCATTTGACCCAATCCCACCTGATGTTTAGCGGCGAATCCTAAGGTGGAACGTGTCTACCCAGGAGAAACCTATTCACTCTTGCCTTTAAAAGTCCCAGGTTACATTTATCAGGTTATACATTGGCAAGCAAAGAATTCCCCTCCTTAGCAATACGCAAAATGAAAGATTTTTCGAAGCGTTTAGTCCGAACGGTTGGAATATCCACAACGAAAGGATAGAACTTTTGTCTACATCTTGTGTCTCCATGATGAATTGGGGTTGGTGGAATTAAATCATGCTATTCCTGCGAGTCATTTTAGTTCGATATTAATTAGTATTAAAACTCATTATCATTAATGTAGAGTACTTGAGCAGCTACAACAAAGGACATATTGTCAATCTCAACCTAGAGCGGTCGCCTACAGCACCACAAGCGAATGAAGAATGCCTTTTGAAAAGCACTCCTCCTACCTAATTCACTACAAAATCTTCAAAGACAAAGTCATAATTTTTATACAAATATAATTAAAATAAGTACTTTAAATCATCATCTTTTTTACAACCACCGGTTCGGAACACTATTTCTACGGGGAAGAATTCGGCAAGAAACCTACGTAGTTGCTTTTTTAAAAATATATTCCATAACATTTGTAAAAAAATATTGTTTTCTAATTATACTATATAATCCTAATTTTTCTGTTAATTTAAATTTTATAAACAAATTGTTATTTAATATCTAAAGAGATAACTTTGAATAAATATTTGAACATAAAAATAATAAAATGCATAAGTATGCAATGAATGTTTCTCTAAATTGCTGAAAGCTAGTTATTATTTCACTTAAGTAATATTGGTAATAAATGAATGAATTGACCCTGTTGAGGCGACTCATCAAATACTTATAATTTAATCATCTATTATAATAAATAAGTAATTAAAAAAATTTGTTATGTGTAATTCTGGTTTTTGACATGGAAAACTTCTGTTTTTTTGTTGTAAAATATTAAACAAAACTTTTATCAAGTTTATAGAGAACTAGCCGACATTGTATCAACCTTATGGTACCTTTCTAGATCATATCATTGATTTATAACGAATATAAACTCAAACGGGAAACGAACAGGCGATCGCCTTTCTCTCGGAAGTCTACTGAGCAGTACCTTAACACTTAAAGTTACGTAACCTAGCAACCGATAATTACTACACTCTTATCAAATGAAGTAATAAATGTATTACGTAACACCTATTGTTATATTATTATGGATTACGCGTTTATCCATTAACCCGATGATTGGTCACTCTGTCTTCGGATTTGTTAGAAATAATTCATTGCATTTATGCTTTTTAGTGTTCATAGCCTAAGATAAAATGTAACTAATGGAATTTTAATGTTTCAAAGATTAAGCTCATTCCGTCGTATCTATAACTGATGTCTCATAAGTAAAAAAATAATCTGCCCTTGTTTGTTGCTTACGTACCGACAACGACATACCAAAGTGTTCTGATTTTATCGCATTCTCTCACCCTCGACTGTATATACATCATACAGATACGTGGCTAATTACAGAATCTGGAGTTTCTTGCCGGTATCTTCCCTAACTTAAATTTTTAAGAAAAATTTAAATTTATTTGACGAATCTAAGTACCTTTTTTTAAGTTAACGGAATAAAGTTATTTTGATTTTTAGTTCTATAATCAGATGTGTTATTATTCATTGGTTATTGGTAAATACTGGACCAAAAATTAAGGAGTGGCTTTAAATACAATAAAGAACTTACGTAGTTTTTTATTGTTACTATTGCCCCTTATTTCGGGCATTAATACCGTTTAAACGGCTTTAATATAAATAAAGAAATAGCCATTGCTAAAAGTAATCATTACATAAGTGACATTTAGTAGTAAGTGATGCAATAAAAGGAAAAGTATTTATCCAATTCCCACTTGGTATTTATTTAAAGCACCATCCACACGGAAGTGTTGGAGTTTACTGTAAATAACTTACATAAACAAACAGATAATGAATTCAAGTGTAGGTATGCCATATTTTTCTTATGATGATGCCTATGGAAGAAACACGAACATATTTAAAAGGCGACTTACAGGAACGGATTCTAAAATTATACCTACATCGCACTTTCGTCACTCCGACCAATAAACATTACACCTACATAAACTTAAACTCAAGTCGTAATTAATTCCTCGAGAGGGGTAGGCAGAGGTTAATCACCGCATTTCGCATGTTAAGTCCCAGTGTGACAGGTTGCGAATCTGTCGCCATTATCCGGGCACAATAAGGAACATGGCAGCTACAGGAACAAACACCTAACGTTGATCTAATTAAAATGTCGATTTTCTGCAGTTATAAAAAGGAAAGGCTAAAGTTTTCGTATTTTATTTTCTGAGCGAAGCCGCGGTCAGTAATCTAGCTTTCAAAACGTCGTTTGGTATGGCAACGTCTGCTTTGATTGGTCGGGGATCTCGCGCGATAACTCACGACTCGAGCGAGCAAACGCGCAATTAACAGAAGGAAAAGGGTTATTTATTTTAATTTGTATGTTATTTATGTTTTAAAGCTTACGTATTTGATAAACTGCAACTAGGTAACTTGTTTCTTGTAAACGGATAACTTACTTAAGATAGGAAACCGGAGAAAGGTTGATGGAACTGTTTACTTTAAAACATTATATAAATGAATTATATATTTCTACCTATAGATACATATGTATGTAATGTCAACAATTTCTTAATACATTAATAGGTGATTAGTGTATCATCTAAAGTAGGTCTTATTAGATATTTTTGGGGTGCATCCAGCCCACTCTGTCTCCGCACTGCAACCCCTGTTAACCAGCGTCCTTTACGGCTATGATTTGATATGCTGACAAGTGAAGAGCTATTCATATTTCTGTAGGAACAGAACCCTCCCTCCTGGAGACGGCACAATTTTTAAACATTTTTGTTTTCCGTTAAATCCAGTTATACAGTGACCACAACCCCTTGTAAACAGTTTTTTTCGCTCAATAAATTTTTGGGTATATGTTACGCATATACACATTTTTATTTTGCTTATAATTTTCTGATTTTAATCTAAAAAAAATAATTTCCAGAAGCTCCAGCAAGATGGCGCTAGTTTCGAGTGGGGCTGGCAACTGACGCCGCCCACCGACGACGGAGGCGGCACCGCCGGACACTACTATATCAAACTACCACAGGTCGGTTTCTACGAGCAAAACTCCCTGAAATTTTAGTATAACTAAAAAAAGATTCACCTATTAATTATGATTCAAGAGACGCAGCGATGTTTAGGTGAGGTGTATGGGAGCTACATTTTTTTTTACTACTGGTCGTTTTACCTGCGACAGAATTACACTTTGTGAAAATTCAACCTGTTACGGTTCATGAAAACAAGCAAAAACAACAAATAAACACAGGTGTGATAAACAGACGGGCGGGCGGTCAGCAGAGGCTTAGGAATAGAGTTCGTTAAACTAACATAACATCTTTACAAGATTCATCTCCGTAGATAAGAATAAATCTCATAAAAAATGATACTTACATATATCAAGTATTGTAATTCAAATATAAAGATTTAATGAAATTCTAAACATGTCTACTTACCTAGTACAAAATGTTTCCTTCCACATGGGTGGTTACAGTCGGAGCAGCGCGTGGTGTACGCAGCTGACGGCAGCGGTTACCACGGCGCGGTGTCTGTCACTACCGACACTCACTCCGCCAGCTTCGCGCTCGGACAGAGGGCTCTTGAACTGGACAACCAGCAGGTTATATATCTATTGTTACAAATATAAGCTTAAAAATAGTACCGACTTCATAAATACTTTATACCCGAAAATCTCGCAACCAAAATGTTGAGAGAAACTGATGATTAACAATGCGTTTTTTCTTTACTTCTGTTTAAAGGTGCTGGTACGGATATTTTACTATTTAGAATTTTTTCATTTCCAGATGCTCTCAAGCACATCAGCAAATACAACTCAACTTCTGCCTCAAAATATACGACAGAACAACCAAAATCCCTTGGAAATATACCTTCTACAACATCACTTTTCCGTTCAAGAACCTCAAGTTACTATTCCAAATCCTATAGTACAGGACGTCGTTCAATATAATCCTTTTCCAAACTATTATTACAATAACAATGTTCAAACAGCCCCAGCACAATATGCTGTACAAACTCTACACCCTGTTCCAAACGAGAAATACGCTAACGAACAAGTGAACGAACGCTCAACAGCTCTTCCAAATAAAGAAGAATATGATGAGCACAAACACGAAGCTTACAGCGAATCTGTTGTACAAGTTTTTAAAGATCACAACTGTACTGACCACGAAAGTGTTGAGAATGAAAGCAAAAATCATGAAAGCAAAGTAAAAAGCACAAATTTGGCTACCGAAGCTCCTTATGACTTTCGTAATATAAACGGCAATTATGGTATTAGAGATGGAACGGAAAGACCTCTTAGCTTTAAAGGAGCCGTAAAGTTCAAAGTCGAAAATCCAAGGAATAATGCAAGAAGTGAAAGATATTATTACAATTCTGTAACAACTCCAAGAAGTATAAACTATAAAGATGATGGTATTTCTAGACTCGTTGCATCCACTCAAGATTTAATTTCAAATGATGATTTGCTGAAAATAAACCATGCAGCTGAAAAACACGCCACTTCTCATAATGAAGAAACTAGTTTAATAAAACCTAAACGAAAATTTAGTTTAAAACAAGAACAAAGTGGTTATAACTTTAACATTCAAAATACTACACCGCGAAGCCACATAACTGTTAAAGCGAAAATTGGTAACATTGTAAATAGTGAAATCGAACATCTAGAAGATAACAAGCCTAAACAATACATTTTACAATCAAATTCCAACCAGTACAAATTTGCATCCCCTATTATTGTACCAGATCCTGCATATAATGATTACAAAGAACAAATTGTTAATAATTTAGTATCTACAATGATACCTTATTTACAAGATGACTATGAAATAGTTAGCGTAAGGAACAGCTTAGATGAACATAATGGTAATGATCAACATCAACATAATGGTTTCATAAATGTAACTCCGCGACCTATTGGGCTTAAGTATTTAGCACCTATAACAGTGGCTTTAAGATTATTAAATGCAAACGATACTGAAAGTTTTGAGTCATTGGAAGATAATATTGAAGGCTCAGACAGTGAATTAATTCCAGAGTCGATAAAAAGTCCAGCCAGAGAAAAAACCATTGTTGAAGTCCAAAAGTCAATATCAGGAGAAGTTACTCATATTAATGACGTTGAGCATCATGAATACATGGATCAAGGTAGAAGTAATAGCATAACCCCTTTAGAAATGGCAAAATCTTTGTACAATAAGTACTTAGAATATCAAAAGAATAACCGAGACAACCAAAATAATGAAGAAAATGAGAAATCTGGTAACAATAAAAACGATGAGTATAACGATTCCAAAGAAAATTTAGAACCAAGTGAAAATATGCAGTCTCAAGTTAATGTCAGACCCAGCAACGATAATAATGAAAGGCACGATTACTATAATTACTTTGAATCTTCTGATAACAAAAAAATAATTCAGCCAATAATAATAGAAAAAGAAATTCCTATCACGCAGTTTGTTGATCGCTTTATAGAGAAAGAAGTTCCCTATCCGGAACCTTATGAAGTCGTTAAGGAAGTCCACGTCGACAGGCCGGTGGCTGTGCCAGTGCCTTACGAGAAAATTGTCGAGAAACCAGTAGAAGTGACGAGATACGTTGACAAACCATATCCTGTTGAAGTACATCGCCCGTATCCCGTTGCCGTTAAGGTTCCATATCCTGTAGAGCAAAAAGTGTACGTTGATAGACCAGTGCATGTTCCATACCCTGTCGAAAAGGTAATAGAGAAACAAATACTACATCCAGTGCCCGTACCAACCCCAGTCGCTGTCCCAGTAGAAGTACCTGTGGAGAAAAAAGTACTTTATCCTGTAACAGTGGAAAAACAAGTACCTGTTCCAATAGAAGTCGAGAAAAGGGTGCCATACGAAACAATTGTACATAAAGAGGTCCCTGTCCCTTATCCCGTTGAAAAAAAAGTTCCTTATCCAGTACACTATGAAACTAGAGTGCCTGTACCGTATCCAGTAGAAAAAAGGGTTCCGTATCCGGTTGAAAAAATAGTAGAAAAACCGGTAACGGTTACACAGTACGTGGAGAAACCAGTCCACATACAAGTACCAGTTCCACAGCCGGTACCAGTCGCTGTTCACGTTCCACAACCCTATCCTGTAGACAGAATCGTTGAGAAAAAAGTACCCTACCCAGTGCCTTATGATAGGATAATAGAGAGAAAAGTACCGATAAAAGTACCTTATCCTGTCGAAAAAGTAGTGGAAAAGATAGTCGAAAAACCTGTTGTGGTTACTAAATACATTGACAAACCTTATCCGGTCGAGAAAAGAGTACCTTATCCAGTCGAAAAAATCATCGAAAAAAAAGTTCCGTACCCCGTACAGGTTCCGGTAGAGGTCAAGGTGCCGTATCCAGTCGAAAAAATTGTTGAGAAACCAGTACACATTCCCCTTAAAATTCCGTATGTGGTGGAAAGACCATACCATTATGAACACCAGCATGGAGGTCAACAGTCGGAGCAAATTCCTCAATATGCGAGATACCCTGACCATCGCGGAACAAACTTGTCTCCACTTCACGCTAAACAGAATCAACTGCTTCAAAACTACCACGCTCAAGCACAGGCTCAAGCATATGCAGCCCAATACCACCAATACATGAAAGACAGGCATAACAAGCAAAATCCTCACGTCCAGTCTTCACGCTGGGGCAACCAATATGCCTCATCGTATCAATACATCAATAACACCCCAGAAAGTCATGAAATAAAGAACACGGCTGCTTTAAACAACTATTTGGTTTACTTAAAAAATGCGCACCAACCGTACCAATTCGACCAGTATTATGGTCCTCCACCGGTCGAACAAGCTAATCATCATTGGGAACAAAATGTTGATGAAACATTGCGAAGGACAGATAGAGTACCGAAAAACTTGAGAATTGAATACGGCGGTTTCAAACCACCTCTAATACCAAGTACGGAAGTTGATTTAGATGGTGTACCGATAAAAAGTGACCAGCAAACTTGATCTATGATTCTTAGCACCTAGGAATACGTAATAGTTATGCGGATTTACCTTGTTCTCAATGAAAAAATTACTCAACATCATAATTGAAATCCAGTTGTCTTGATATTTTAAGGATCTTTTTAAAATGTCAAATTGAAACAACATTCAGTTCTATAGGCGATGTTAAATATTTTTATGTGGATATTGTATTGAAACAGCCATAGTTAAGTTTAGTATTTATTACATGTGGAATTAAAATGTAAATAATTATAAGTAGGGCTAGATTCCATTCAGTATTCTTCTTATTAAAAATAGCATGATGAAAAAAATACGTCACTAATAAATAGGAAAAGCTCTTTGGATTTTGACTTGTAATTTTGATTATTTTGGTATTGTACTATAATTTTTGTACGTACTAAGTTCTAAGTCAAGTTTTGCTTAAAAATGTATACTATTTATTCAATATTTAATATAAGCTTTGTAAATTGTAAAGGGTGACAATAAATTTTTAATAAAATTGTTGTTTATATTATTCATTTCATTAATCATTAACGACCTAAGAACTTTAATTTAACATATATTATATTATAATGATTACTCAATACTAAGCAAGTATAAAATATAAGCATTATTGTGTATGTACAAATTTTCTCTCAATTCATAAATTAGGTAACACCTGCCCTCAAGGTTATATTAGGTATTTCATAACAAAGTAAGGTTTAAAATAAATAAAATGCATAGTGATGGAATTAAAAATAAAATTTATTTCCAGATGAATATCTCACAAAAAGCCGATCGTTTCGGCACCTCACAGGCAATCGACTCCAAACTACATTATATTATCGTAAAACAAAGCTCATATATATAAATATATAACTACACTATGTAAACATTATTATGGGTTCCCTGATGACAAAAAAATATCAGCTATTTTAATTACACATCAGTATTTTTGTTGTATCACTTACACGGTGCATTAAAATGAAACGTTTTATTTTACACCGGGATTACAGATTTGTGATTTCAATGTAAAAGTATAATAATACTACACTTAATTAAGATTATAATAGAAAACTATAGCGATCGCCCCGCCTCATGTAAACATTACATATGTACGTCCTACGTTACCTACAAGTATGCGAAATATCACACACCAATGACATACATCATTACAGAAAACGAAAGCATCACACCAAATCACAAAAGTAAACAAATTAATACAGTTAGTTACAAATCGAAGGCTGAAAACAATGCATCACAGAGCAACGATTAAAATATACATATTTTGACACGTAAAAGTTTTTTTTTATATTTATAAATTTAGTTGAATATAGTATTATTATTATTGCTATAACTACAAACCTTTCGTAACTTGACAATTACACAGCTAACCAACTCAAACGTGTATCTATAGTATAACCCGAACAGTTTAAACTAACTATTCTCTTTATTAACATTAAATACGACATTTGACACTTTCTAATTCAGCCTTATAATTAGAAAGAGACAATTAGCGGGCGATCGCGACCACGCGCCATTTCATATTCACAATCTTGTTTCATTACAAATCAAAATGTCAACATAAAATGACGTGACATGGCATTATAATGACAACATGAACTAACGCACGGTTACCTATTTATTAATGACATATTCTTGTGTATCGGATACATGCTTTGTACAGAATCTTTTGAGACGATATATCCACATAGATCTAATAAAGAAACCTAGCGTTAGTAGTAGGTACAGTTACTATTCGAAAACAGCCATATTATATGTATTTTTTAATGTATCTTTTGTCATTATAATTATATTTATTTTGAAAATTATATTATGTAATTACACTAACTTGTATCTTGAGCTCAAACTCACATTTGTACATTATACAACATGATTACTTTAAACTTTCGAATGTAATATTTTAAGGAAAACACAGATGCTCCGTGTAAAAGTTTAAATAATTACATCGAGTTATTAATAATTATGATAAGCGATAGCACGTGAATTTTTAAAACATTACTTACATTTCCAAAATTGTACCCTTCAAATATTCATTTAAAAAATATTAAATTCCTGCTAAAAAGAATTATATTATTAATTATAAAATAGACATTAAAACTTGGCATAGGTTCATATAAAAATGAATAATATAAAATAATCATAATATAATATATGAAAGGTGCAATTATGAATGAGAGAAAGTACAAAAACAAGTAATATGACGTTATAGCAATTGGTAGTTACAGTTATTTATACACATTACAGAAGGCTTGAACCGAGAGCTGTATACAATAAACTATTATTAATTTAAGTTTAAGTGTACATTTAAAAAAGTTTCATTTACAATGCAGTATACATAAGTACCTTATGTGATTCGATAACTACCTTATGAGATGAGAAAGGAGTTGTTACTCGAATCTTGCAAATTTTTTCTCTTTGAATGAAACTGATTTGTATCAATTTTACAAATTTATTTTTAGTTATCAAATCACAACATATAAATCCATCCATTCTCTCATCAATTCAAATACACACCAACATTGCACTTGGCACTTATAACATCTGCTTGACAACATTCAATGCTTATTATAAAATAGCAAGTGATTTTCTATTTAAAATTTTGGCTAACGATAATTGATAAATACGTCATTTACCCCGCAGCTATCCGTGTCAAGCCATATATTTAATACGAGATTTCGTGAGGTGAACATCTAATTATTTAAACTAATCGAGCGTACAAGATCATACAAAAATTCGTGTCAGTATTAACTAAATTATAAGTTCCTTGCGTATTATACATGCATATAAAACATGCATTTTTATTGTGACTTTTTCTATAAAGTTTCTCAACTATTGCTTAGTTAACAAGTAAGCTTCGAAGTTGGAAGTCTCGAGTTCGATTCGTAGATCGAACATGAAATAAAAATCTTCCCCCGTTTGAAGATTTAATTCCTGACGTTATCTTTTGAACGTTTTACTGATAAGCAGTTTTACTAATGTATTATCAGGGATTTTTCTAAGAACCAATACAGTATGATAGATAGCACTTGGTAAATGACAAGTATGTACAACAGATTCTTGCTCGCGTTCATTTAAATTTACATTTTGATTTTTATTCTCGGTCTAGTATTTGGTATATAACATTAATTGAAAATCGAAGTAGCAAAATTCTATGATAAATTCATTCGAGTTAACATTTATTTTTATTAATACATCCGTGGGCTATTTCCACTGAAGTCTGAATAAAAACTTATTATTCCTGAACATTTTCATTAAAGTTCTTAATAATAACAACTGAACTTAAGTTTTTACATGCGAGATGGCGCTTGAACAATTCATTATAAGGTAAAAACGCACTCAATAAATTACATTAGTTGAGCTGATTACAATAAATTTAAAACGAGCTTTTACAGAGTTATCAAATAATAATTTGTGAAGCACCTCATACAAATTGATAGATTTTACTTTAAAGCCGACTAAAACTGAACGATCATCAAATGAAAAGACTTTTGATATTTGAATTCGAATTACGATTGGCTTAAGTACGAATACTACGAAAATGTCAAAGTTTGTATGTAAAAGTGCATCTATTTATACTAGCGCCACCTGCCGTCAGTTCAAAAGTCGAACAGCTCCGGAGGAGGGATGGGATGGGTAGGCAAGCTGGGGAGGTGGTCTGAAGGCGGGGATGGCGGGGAATGAGGAGGGAAATGCGGTGACTGTGGGGGGAAATGCGGGGACTGTGGTGGAAAATGCGGGGACTGTGGGGGGAAATGCAGGGATTCCGGGGGAAAAGAGGGCGAGTGGGGGCGAGGCCGCCGGAGCGTGTGAACACTGTACGAATAACAATGAACAGACATCTGCGGCTTCAACTTCCCTCTGTAATCGCAGTCCAACGTATCCGCTCTCAGTGAAAGCGACGACTTCTGCTGTATAGTCAGCGACTTCGGCGACAGCGGAGGACGCAGATAGTCGCTTCTAGCCAGTGCTAAGTCGTTTGGGGTGCACAGGAAATGTGCTAACGCTCCTGAAGGAGTTCGCAACCCACCGTTAGCTACAAGTACCATGTCTTCGGCTGATAGTCTTAAGGAATCGGACCTAGGTGGTGGTGGCGGCGGCGGTGGCGGGGAGTTGGATGATGAGGAGGAGGGGGAGTGCGGCAGGCGGGGCGGGGGGCGGGTACGAAGGGGGGGAGCGGGCAGTCACAGCTTGAGCTCGTTAGCTATCTTAGAGGCAATGTTCTTGAAACCGATGCTTGTGCCTGCGAAGATAAATATTTTGATTATAATAGAGTTAAAGACTAATGAAATGTTATGTTTTTCAGTTGGTTGGAAAGTTAGGGAGGGAAAAAGTTTTATACAATTACTCAAACGAATAAAAATAATTCCTCACCGGATATCCTTTTGAACCGCACCCCGTTGAGAGACAGCCGCGGCAGCTTGCATACTTCAATCTCCCACTGCACGAGCGAGTCAGCGTTCGGGTCTCCGTGCACGCAAAGTAGGAGGAAACGCTCACGCTGTTCGTAGTCGCAGTTGTTAGCGTCTAGCACCTATAATAACACATTCAGCATGTCTATACTGCCGTAATGTTTGATATAGGTAGTGTGTGTGTAACGGAAATATGATTTTATTTTATTAACGTACTATTTTTTAAAATCATCAAATGATGTTTACACTTATAAACTAATATCTCTAGCCTCGGAAGATGTTATTTAGAAAATAATATAGAACATTTTGAATATACCTATAAATAAAAGAACAGATAAATCTATTAAGGTAAGACGTCAGTTAACTATCAAGTAACTTAACACATTCACTTGTTTCGTTACATCCTTCTCCATTTTCGTTTCGTGTCGTTTACCATTTTTAACTATGTTAAACTGACGAATGTTAATGTTAAATACTTTCAATCCACTTTGACGTACCTTTCTAATCTCCGCCATAATTTCATTGGGATCCCTAGAGGACGTTGTTTTCATGCTCCACGTAAACCGAAGTACTCTCGGCTTTACTTGCTCCTCTGTGCCTTGTCTGTGTGACCATAAACGACTATATTACATAACATAGACACATACAACACAGGGTGTTTCAAAAGTCGCTAGACATACTTAAATGGGGAAAACCATATTAACATATTAGGTACTTCTAATGGTTTGAAGAACTTTTCTTATTTTTAGTTTTTTGTTCTTAGTCATCCCTTTAAGTACAAACTTTTGAAACACCTTGCAGACATTTTATTTCCTATAAATAAACAAAAACTGTTTACTTTATAGCTGTACATTTATCTAACAGCATGATAAAGTGCTATAATGAACTAAGCACAATAAGCGAAATACTTTTGCTGCGATCGTTAAATACTCAATGATTCATGTCTTACGATCATAAAACAGTCAAAACAAAAAAAAATCTTTTCAGCAAACGCATCATGCACGTTTAGAAGAGGGTGTATTAAAAGGGGATAATTACCCAACGAGGGATTGTGGGGTAGCGCCTACGGCATGCTTCGGGGTGGTACCGTCCAATGGCCTAAAACAGAAAAACATAAAAACTAACACTAAACACAAGAGGGCGGCGGTGATGGAGAATTTAAAAATTCATGTGTGGTGTGTATCAAGCGATTTTTTCATATATTTCTTACACATGCTTACCAAATTACATTTTTAATAAAAAAATTATAATTTTGAAACGGATTTCTTGGTAACACCAAAGAAATCATATTAACCGAATCCTTCATAGCCAATCTGTTAACTAAATTATAATTTCTAACGTTACGGTTCAATAAAAAATATTTGTCACAAAGAAAAACCATTATGAATTTAGAAAACGTACACAGGATATACCAATAATTATTGTTCACAGCTTGATACATAATGCCAAAAAGCTTGGGATGTGATAATATTAGTAAATAAAAGGAGTACACACAAGGCAAACAAAACAAATACACATGAAATACTGAGGTAATATATTTTATACCAATATTTTACCTTCACATTTTACTGTCACCATTATTTGCAGTAGACAAGTATGCCGTAAACTTTCCTTCCGCATTTAATTAAAAAACATTTTACCTAAACATTATATTTCTATGTCTCAACTTCATACTCGAAGGCAAGAAAACAAGAGTAAATTTAAAATTAAGTCAAAAGAAAAAAACCATCCAATTTTTCAAAAACAAAAGTTTTTTTTAAATCATGCATTACATATTTAAAAAAAATATGCTTATATTTTTCCCACAAAAACATGCCAAAACCGGAAAAAATGGTTGGTAACAATTTCAAAAACTCGTTAGCCCAAAATTCAAGGAGTTCAAGCATTAAAAAATGCAATGTCTGTTGAGATACTTTATGAATGGCGTATACTAATAGCTAAACAGGCATGTATAATGTGTCATACATATATGTACTCATGAGAATATGATATTTTTCCGATGACTACGATGTAAACAATATCATACTTATAACTTAAATATGGTTTACTTATATCTATTGATACGTTATATAACTTTAGTGTAATGCGTTTAGTAAATAACGCTTTGATTGATTGCAGGTGCCACGCATTGCAGTGAGCACGTCTGTTATTTAAGTACATTTTAAAGTCACAAAAAGTCACAGTCACTTCTAATCTGTGAAAGTTTTTTTCACTGACAAAAGCTGTGAATATTGTTATAGATAAAACGGTGAAACAATTGATATAGATTTTGAGGAGATAGTTTGTATATATTTATATTTTTTTACTACATTTTTATCCTCTTACATGTCCAAACATATAAAATGCCAGTTTAAAGTTTCCCAACGAGACATCGCGCCGTGCCCTTGCCCTTTAGCTTTCAAAACTTTCGCCGAAATAAGAAAAAAAAAACTCTGTCAAAATCGATTCAACCCCCTGCATACCTCCGTTGCTGAATGTCCAAAGAGGAAAATATTCGCGGTTTCTGACGCCCTGTGGACTCTCCCAACACTGATAGGCTAAAGGAATCAATACTCACCGATTTATATATTGATAAATCTTTTTGTATTTTTTTAAATATCAATTTCATTATATTAATCAATAATAATGGGAAAAATGAATACGAACATGAAAATTTTGATTATATAAGTTGCCTAATTAATGGTTTGTATTATATTGGATTTCCTATGTTGAAATAATAAAAATAATAATTGAATTAACTTAAAAATCGTTAGGTAGATAGTAGTTCCAATTTCCAAATTATAAAAAACTTTTTGACAGTAACGTAAAAAAAATAAGAAAGGCCAGCATTTACGAATATGAGAAAAGGGTAGAGATAAATGATACGAAAAAAAAATCTTATATCATTAATTTAAATTTGAATAATGTTGCAACATGACGTTTTATTTATACTAAAAAAAAGGTAGGATAAAATTAAAGACAATTTTAGTTATTGAAAACCTGATTATTTGGAAAAGCGCACAAAAAATGTTGTTCTACATTACATAATTTTAATCATTCGCATATTTTTGGCTGTATCAGAGCGTTAAGTTAACAATATAAATCACTCTAAACGAACTATAAAATGCTTGTTAATGCAATACCGTTGAAAATTAAATTATTTTGAAAACTTGTATTATTATAAAGTTTACATCATCGTAATGCTAAATAACAAACCCGTGGTATTTTCATCACCTAAAATATAAAGTTGAAATGAATGAATTCTATATTGTTTTAACTACCTGAATCCACACATAAACAGCCGTGTTTTACTTACAAATGCGTGATCTATACAAACTATGAGTCTTTTTGACGTTTAAATTAAAATGAATAACTATTTTTTAATAAGTATAAACTAAAAATGCCGTACAAATTAAATGTCAAATGAATATCGCAACGACATAGAATTTAAAGACAAATCTCAAATATAAAATTATAAGCTAACTTAATTTATTATCTAAGTTAGAATGTATTGCATTTTAATAAACGTGTTGGGATATAAATGTTGAATGACATTATTACATACGGTAATGGGGAAAAGCTCGCGAAAAAAAAATACACTATTTATGTGCGTAAATTATAAAATTATAAATGTGTGTCTATATAACATAACTTTATATATATCTTCTCTGATTTTATTTCAATTTGTCAAATTTAATCTCAACGTAATTTTGTTTCCATATGAAATTATATTGTGTATAATTTCCTGCAAAATAATATTTTCTATTTATTATACTTTAAAATTTGAATTCAGCACATGAATTTCAATTCAATTCCAATTCAAACAGAAAAGTTTTTAAAGAACATTACTTTGAATTCAATAACTGGATCTTTTCAAATCACCAACGTATAGCACTTGAGTGTTTTTTGATATACATACTTGAAAAAAAAAAACGAAATTCGTAATTTTGTAAAATCTAGTACCTACTCATTAATATATTATTTAATGAAAAAAATTATATCATTGCGAATAAGTAAAATAATCAAATGAAATATGAACAAAATAATATTCTCACAGACCATTTTCCAAGACAAATAATTCTTTATCGCATTCTAATATACAGTAGATATCGTTAAGTTTTGCAGAAAATTAATCACAACAACGAAACAAATACAATACATTTTTTACAAAACCAAAAACGTGTTTTTTTTTTACAAAATTAATAAACAAAAAATGAGTAAATATTTACATTTGTATTTTTTAAGTGGTCAAGAAAGGTTTCAGTCACTCGTATATCTATTACGATAATTACAGACAAATATTTACAAATCTTTTTTATAATATATATAAGTAATATAATCAATTTTATATCTAAAAATATGTAAACTATATTTTAGTAGTCATTACAACAATGATCAAGTCAAAATATGTGTTGTTTGCGCCATGCAAATACATATAGTAATATGCAGGAAAATGAAATAATCAACTATTTCTATAAATGGAAAAGCTACGATGTAATTTAATAGCTTTTTTCACTATTTCTTATAATCTGGTAACATCTACTTGAGTATTTGTACCAAAGCTATAGGATCGGCTGTAACTATAACACTAAACATTTATCGTTATATATTTAATATACTGATTTATCTCACTCGCACTTAAATATAACATTTGATGATCGAAATCTTAAACCATTTTGATTAAACTACAGTAAAGGGTCTTTTAGGAAAATATCACCTTCGTGTTACAAAGGTTGACAAGGCATACATTTGGACTTTAAAAAGGAAAATTTAGATTAAGTCGTTCAAAATGGCCAAGATTAAAGAATCTAACAATAGTTAAGATTAATGACAAAATCTTAGTCAAGAATGTATACAAATATACAAAATATTTTATTTCAGTCATCAATGTTTTTAGGCAGAGTCCGAGAAATAGAGGGGAGAAAAAAAACGAATTTTGTGCTTTTTTGTGAAAAATAAAATAGAAACTCGTTACGGAACCCTGGAATGTTCGTTCGTAGTGAGAGACTCGAAATGCTTAACTTAACAACTAATATGAAATGCTTTTAGCGACGGGACTAGCTTGCTGTGACGCATGTTGTTTTAACTTTAATTCGAATCTGCAACTATTACGTTGAAAGTGAAAAAAAAACATTATCGGTTTTTTTTTCTCATTTTGTGAACGTAATTTTTTTTTGACACAACATGTGGACACAGATTACGTCGCCGCGATGGTTTTTTTTAAATTTCATAATAATTTTTCTACCTAACAATATTGATAAAAATCATTTGTTTTATGATGATGTCGACTAAAACTATTTGTTTTTATTTAGTAGGTATAATACAATGAAAAATCTTTTTAACACTTAATTACTAGACCAGTTTTAGTGTCAGCCATTTTATTTGATTTTCGACGATATTTTTCTGCTATATTATATGTATGTTGATACATATAAATATAAAAATGTTTAAAAGAGTTTTTTTTTTTGTAATCAGTGTCGAATTATTTTCAAATCAAATTTATAAAATGGCATGACATCTTCTATTCAGATTTGTTAACAAAAACTTATAATCATTATGTAAGTTTACATCTTGATACATAAAACCTTGGATAATATTACATTAATTTTATTCAAGGTTTGCATAAATTGAGATTGTAGAATAACCTGGGTAGGTAGTAAAAATATAGTTAATAACGTTATTACTATTACAAATCCAAGCTCTATTTTTTGCATTTTCCAAGAGGCTAGTTAAATTTTTTTTTAATTGAAAGCCTGAATTCTCAATGCATTGAAATCGTTTTGACAGATTAGTTTTAAAAAAACTATAAAATAATTGTATTAATAATAAGTTATTAAAAATATCTGCTTCAAGAACAGAGTTTACAAGCCTTGTTGGTATAACGAAATCCATCTCAAATCCGAGTAAAAGCTAGAGTCTGATAGAATCTGTCACTTTGACAAGATCTGATTAGCTTAAGTGTTAAGCTCGGTACTAGGATTAAGATTGTGTGAATACGTCTTTTTAGATTTATATTAAATAAATTCTATGTAATATTGCATCTTCTTCTAGTTTTATCTTCGTCAGCGTCATTTCTTTCGTCTCAGGGATTCTGATTCAACCTGCGTAAAACGGAACGGGTGAGCGAATCGACCAATCACAAGCCGAATCGCCCCCCTCTCCTGTCTCCGGCTCACTTTTTTTTGGTAAATTCCTTTTTTTAATTACGGTAACACCGAATCTCGCGTCGAAACACAAAGATGCACAATACTATACGCTCCCTCCAAGATGTTATAAAAAACATAAATAATCCGTCACGTTGCAACACTCACGTTAAAGGGTTGTGGATGGACTAAAAAGCGAATCAGTAAAGAGAAAATAATCGATAAAAAAAATCGCGTTCGTAAAGTTAGTAAAAGCCAACGGTTAGACTATAAAAATGTATTTCGTCAAACACGGGGATGCACGAGAGAGTCTAATTTTTTATTACCCTCTCGTATTATAATACCGGTTAATACTTACATTCTAAATGCGCGGTTATAATTTTCATAAGCACAACTAACAACATTCAAAGCACGGCGGTAAAGCTATATTTTACCGTTGTCTCAGCTTATACAATATTATTACAAAAATAAAAATACATTAGCGCTTTTCAACTACAAGAAGGGGATAACATCATGCTTTGTAACTACGGTTCTTCACGACTGTAACTTCTATGCGCCGAGTTGAGTCGCGAATTTTGAGGTTAGGATTCAAAATAGAATACTATAGCGTGCTAACGACGTGTATAAAAAATGGGATTGGAGGTTTTAGCATCGTGCATCCCCTGTATTGACGCGAGACGATAAAAATATAGAAAATAATAATAAAAAAAACATCGGAGCTCGGAATGTTTCGAGGGAGACAATTTGAGCATAGTTCGATAAACAAAAACACAACGTTTAATAATATAGGAAGTAAAAAACACAACGTTCTGAGATCCCTTTGACAGACAATTACGAATGGGTTAATAAAAGTGATAAGTTAGAAACAAAACAGACAGTGTGTTACTCTTAATAGTGTTTATTTACAACAAAGGAAAGTAATATAGAAGAAGAGATAATTTTTTTACGAGCTCTTTTGACTATGTTCATTTTGAAGTGGGAAAGAAGGCAGTAATACAAAATATTTACATGCAAAGTCACAAACAAATTCAAATGGAGCTCAAATATATTTTATTATTAAAAATTTAAACTAACGTCCTTTCCACAACCCTTTAATAAGTTAACTATCACACATAAAGAGTCCCATGTTGGGCGCCAAATTACATCTGACTAGTAAAATAAAACAAAATGAATGTGGTATAATTTAAACACCTACTACATGATAATAATGAATATAGTGAGAATGGTTAAATACGTGTGCTATAAAGCTGTGCTCTTCTATACATTGATGCGTAGCAGTGAAAGTTTATAACTAAACTATCAATCAGAAAATGTATTTCAACTTTTATACATTCAATATAATAGCCAATACAATTTTAAAATACCGTAAATATGAAAATGGATAAAAGCACAAAGCTCTCAGAAGCATTGTAATGTAATATACTAATATGAAAATTAAATAGCTTAAATCTAATGTTAGTCACGTGTGAACGTATGTTAGTAAAAATATAATTGAATCAATATTGGAAAACTAATCAAACATTGATTACCGACAAATAAACTCACATTTTAAACATCAAATAAAAGTATTTGTAAATATAGAAATCTTACATTGAATATGCATGCATTAATGACATTAAAATCTTTAAAATTCACTGACCATATTTTTTATTTCATTCTGTTAATAGTCCTTTTAAATAATATTTGAGCGTTGATGATTATTACAGCATATATGTATATGTAGGGTATATCGTTTGATGAACCAAACATAAGTAAAGTTTAGAGAAGATGTCGGTAACCAATGTTCTCTTCTGGTATTAACTGGTTCATTCTAAGTGAAAACGAACACATATATTACAGTACACGTCCAAGTATATGTAGGTGTGTGTGTGTGTATACATACCGTTTGGAGAACCTAGAGGATAGTTTAGAGAAGAATGACGGTCTGGCGGCGTGAGGCGAGCCGCCGTCACCGAAGGCGCCCGCGCCGCCCGCGCTCGCGCCGCGCGCCCGCGTCTGGCCTGCACGCACACACATTCATACAAACAACGTCATCACCCCAGCTATTTCTACATTTTTCATTTTGTACATTTTGCGAATTTTAACTTATTATAACGTATCTGCGCCACTCGCGCCGCCATCGTAGTTAAATGGCGGCCCAAAACATCTACAATATCTTTTTTCCGATACGACAAAAACGTCAAAACCAAACAAGCATACGGTTCATTTGATGGAAAGTAATATCGCCACCTATTGACTCGACGATGCCCTTGATGTTCTACAACGCCAAGACCACCGCCAATGCAGAGTTTAAAGATGTTGAACGTCTGTCTTTCGTTCAGTCAGCGTTAATAAGTACCAATTTCGATTAATAATTCAACAGAACCCATTCGATAATTCATTATATTCAATTACCTGAATGGAAGGTTGACCGTGATGGTACGTTTCTTGGGAACACCAGAGGGTTTGGGAAATCCCTTCGAGCAGGCGTCGCACCGCCTACAGTCGTCAACTGAGATGTAAGACTGTAACAAATAACAAAAGCACTTATTAGTTTACGTAGAAAAAAAACAAGAAATCACATTTATAAAAATCTGTCCAGGCTGTGAGAAAAAATCAAATACTAATGAGCTTATCGACAGACATAGAAACTTCCATCAAGAAAGGCACTAAAGATGAAAACAAAAAAATGTTATAAAATAACATTCCTTACAATATGTACACACTATAACTAAACTATAAATAATAACTTAATATATTGAATCAGGTTAAAAATAGAGTAGCCCATACCAAAAAACTAGTCTATAGGTTGACGCCAAGCTTACCTATTACTTTTTATTTACACAAATAAAAATCTAATCCAAAAATAAGTTCATACTAACGTATGCGTTGGTTAGTTATTAGATATCATAGAATATTAAGGTAAATTTACATTAACAACGAAGAAGCAACGAATGAGAAATCACATCATGCAAGAAGATTTTAAATATCTTTTGTTTAATTATCACCGCAAATTGCTAGCAAAATAAGTTTTTAAAGACATCTAAATTACAAAAACTAATTTTAATAAATTCTATAACAATACCTTTTAAATGAAATATGTTAAAAATAACAAATTTAGCAATAGTTACAATGCGCAGACACTTAGAATAAATTTTATATATTATTATTATTATTATTAAAAAAACAAGCTTAGCCGTAAATGCGATAGGTGACTATAATCCTTGGTTCAACACATGTCAAATGAAGAAAAACTATTAAAAATCAAATCTCAGTTGCGAAATACACTACATGTTTCTACAAAGCAAAGTATAACCTACTTATTACAAGCACTTAAGAAACCCCTTTCTTAAGGACAAAAAAACAACAAAAAAAAAACAAGGAAGAGCTGCGAATGTAACAGGGCTTCATAAACATAACGAAATCATTGGGAATTAATATACGACAAACCTACGTGATAAGCATGGCGGAAAATTAAAAAAAACAAGCTTGAGCTGCGAATGAACCAGCCGGCACAACCATGATGGAGTGATGGTAAACAATAATAAGCATGTAGCGAGAAAAACTTAAAATAACCCAAGCAAGAACTGCTACGCGATCGTAACCATGATGAAGTGATGTACACCTTGATTAGCATGAGGGAAAACTAAAAAAGCAAGCACGGACTGCGAATCTACCAGGCTTCCATAGCCATGGGGCGTAATTGTACAATAAACTAATCTAAAAAATAAAAATCAACCAAGCTCGAAATGTTATGTACTACAAATAAGAATAATGCAAACCTATAACTAGCTTACTTTATAAGCATATAAAACAAGGGAAAAACCAAGCTGGAGCTGCGAATGTACTAGGCGATAATAACCATGCGAGGCGTGTTTGTACCTCGGTCTCGGCTGAGCTAAATCCCTCGCGGACGCATTATGAGACTGAGGCGGCGCTTCGATAGCGCTACCAGACGATATAGAAGCGCTTTTCACGTGAGTTTTACTCCCGCTCGTAGTCGTTGACGTCGTAGTCGTCGTCGTAGTCCCGTTAGTCGTCGTACCGTTTTTAGTCTCCGCCTTAGTCTCCGATGTGGTAGTACTGTTGTTTTTTTATCCGGGACGCGTGTAATGATATAATTGCATGCTGTTAGATTTATGGTTGTATATACTATAATTTTTCATTCGATCGGTTAGTTTTTTTGGCATGCGTTGTTCTTTGGGCTATCATTAAACAACTTTTTCATAAAATAAAAACATATTAAAAATAGTATGTTTAATAATTGCTTCAACATTAATCTAATTACCCGAATATATAATATGTTATTCATCCAAATATTACCCAAAACAAAGTCAAATATCCAAAAATCCTCACCACCAAAAACTACAAATTCTATTAAAAATAATAACACTGTCACCGTAATTTTACATAACATTCCAAAAGTGCTATAGATAATACACATAGATTAATTCCGACGATTTACGTTGAATAATGTTTCAATTCGTCATACATTAAAAATAATATAACGAAATTATCATATAGTTAAAATACCTTTTTTTTTCGTAACTCCGTTTTGCCACACCTATGATACAATGATATATCTGTCGCGATTTTGTATTGTACTTGAGTCAATATTATTTAACCGTGTTTTGAAGCACGCAGTCTGGATGCTGTTACCTGTTTGCGTTGTACGAAGATAAGTAATAGATCTACGCTACCCTCCTTTCTATTTCTGCAGTGAAGCAGTTCGTTGTGTTTGGGCACGAAGGACCAGTGTAATTACTGCTACCTCTTATCTTTGCATAGGCAATGCAAGGGGTTTATAACATAGATCAAAGAAGTCGTCACCTGTTAGCGCTATGCGGGATCGTCTGGTTTGTACCGACCCCCTTTGTATTTGTGCGCTACGAAGGAGCAATAGTTACCCGGTATGTGCAATACCAGAGCTGTATAGTAGTTTGATGCAGTGGTCACCTGTTGGCGTTGTGCGGCGGCGTGGGCTTGGCGGGCGGCGGCGCGGGCTCCTGCGAGCTGCGGCGCGCGGTGCCGCTGCATGTGCAATACCAGAGCTGTATAGTAGTTTGATGCAGTGGTCACCTGTTGGCGTTG
The DNA here is from genome assembly GCA_949316135.1 of Choreutis nemorana. NCBI lineage: Eukaryota > Metazoa > Arthropoda > Insecta > Lepidoptera > Choreutidae > Choreutis > Choreutis nemorana. The sequence goes on along the minus strand of OX438620.1, from coordinate 3,761,372 downwards.
TGCGGCGGCGTGGGCTTGGCGGGCGGCGGCGCGGGCTCCTGCGAGCTGCGGCGCGCGGTGCCGCTGCATGTGCAATACCAGAGCTGTATAGTAGTTTGATGCAGTGGTCACCTGTTGGCGTTGTGCGGCGGCGTGGGCTTGGCGGGCGGCGGCGCGGGCTCCTGCGAGCTGCGGCGCGCGGTGCCGCTGCATGTGCAATACCAGAGCTGTATAGTAGTTTGATGCAGTGGTCACCTGTTGGCGTTGTGCGGCGGCGTGGGCTTGGCGGGCGGCGGCGCGGGCTCCTGCGAGCTGCGGCGCGCGGTGCCGCTGCATGTGCAATACCAGAGCTGTATAGTAGTTTGATGCAGTGGTCACCTGTTGGCGTTGTGCGGCGGCGTGGGCTTGGCGGGCGGCGGCGCGGGCTCCTGCGAGCTGCGGCGCGCGGTGCCGCTGCATGTGCAATACCAGAGCTGTATAGTAGTTTGATGCAGTGGTCACCTGTTGGCGTTGTGCGGCGGCGTGGGCTTGGCGGGCGGCGGCGCGGGCTCCTGCGAGCTGCGGCGCGCGGTGCCGCTGCATGTGCAATACCAGAGCTGTATAGTAGTTTGATGCAGTGGTCACCTGTTGGCGTTGTGCGGCGGCGTGGGCTTGGCGGGCGGCGGCGCGGGCTCCTGCGAGCTGCGGCGCGCGGTGCCGCTGCATGTGCAATACCAGAGCTGTATAGTAGTTTGATGCAGTGGTCACCTGTTGGCGTTGTGCGGCGGCGTGGGCTTGGCGGGCGGCGGCGCGGGCTCCTGCGAGCTGCGGCGCGCGGTGCCGCTGCATGTGCAATACCAGAGCTGTATAGTAGTTTGATGCAGTGGTCACCTGTTGGCGTTGTGCGGCGGCGTGGGCTTGGCGGGCGGCGGCGCGGGCTCCTGCGAGCTGCGGCGCGCGGTGCCGCTGCATGTGCAATACCAGAGCTGTATAGTAGTTTGATGCAGTGGTCACCTGTTGGCGTTGTGCGGCGGCGTGGGCTTGGCGGGCGGCGGCGCGGGCTCCTGCGAGCTGCGGCGCGCGGTGCCGCTGCATGTGCAATACCAGAGCTGTATAGTAGTTTGATGCAGTGGTCACCTGTTGGCGTTGTGCGGCGGCGTGGGCTTGGCGGGCGGCGGCGCGGGCTCCTGCGAGCTGCGGCGCGCGGTGCCGCTGCATGTGCAATACCAGAGCTGTATAGTAGTTTGATGCAGTGGTCACCTGTTGGCGTTGTGCGGCGGCGTGGGCTTGGCGGGCGGCGGCGCGGGCTCCTGCGAGCTGCGGCGCGCGGTGCCGCTGCATGTGCAATACCAGAGCTGTATAGTAGTTTGATGCAGTGGTCACCTGTTGGCGTTGTGCGGCGGCGTGGGCTTGGCGGGCGGCGGCGCGGGCTCCTGCGAGCTGCGGCGCGCGGTGCCGCTGCATGTGCAATACCAGAGCTGTATAGTAGTTTGATGCAGTGGTCACCTGTTGGCGTTGTGCGGCGGCGTGGGCTTGGCGGGCGGCGGCGCGGGCTCCTGCGAGCTGCGGCGCGCGGTGCCGCTGCATGTGCAATACCAGAGCTGTATAGTAGTTTGATGCAGTGGTCACCTGTTGGCGTTGTGCGGCGGCGTGGGCTTGGCGGGCGGCGGCGCGGGCTCCTGCGAGCTGCGGCGCGCGGTGCCGCTGCATGTGCAATACCAGAGCTGTATAGTAGTTTGATGCAGTGGTCACCTGTTGGCGTTGTGCGGCGGCGTGGGCTTGGCGGGCGGCGGCGCGGGCTCCTGCGAGCTGCGGCGCGCGGTGCCGCTGCATGTGCAATACCAGAGCTGTATAGTAGTTTGATGCAGTGGTCACCTGTTGGCGTTGTGCGGCGGCGTGGGCTTGGCGGGCGGCGGCGCGGGCTCCTGCGAGCTGCGGCGCGCGGTGCCGCTGCATGTGCAATACCAGAGCTGTATAGTAGTTTGATGCAGTGGTCACCTGTTGGCGTTGTGCGGCGGCGTGGGCTTGGCGGGCGGCGGCGCGGGCTCCTGCGAGCTGCGGCGCGCGGTGCCGCTGCATGTGCAATACCAGAGCTGTATAGTAGTTTGATGCAGTGGTCACCTGTTGGCGTTGTGCGGCGGCGTGGGCTTGGCGGGCGGCGGCGCGGGCTCCTGCGAGCTGCGGCGCGCGGTGCCGCTGCATGTGCAATACCAGAGCTGTATAGTAGTTTGATGCAGTGGTCACCTGTTGGCGTTGTGCGGCGGCGTGGGCTTGGCGGGCGGCGGCGCGGGCTCCTGCGAGCTGCGGCGCGCGGTGCCGCTGCATGTGCAATACCAGAGCTGTATAGTAGTTTGATGCAGTGGTCACCTGTTGGCGTTGTGCGGCGGCGTGGGCTTGGCGGGCGGCGGCGCGGGCTCCTGCGAGCTGCGGCGCGCGGTGCCGCTGCATGTGCAATACCAGAGCTGTATAGTAGTTTGATGCAGTGGTCACCTGTTGGCGTTGTGCGGCGGCGTGGGCTTGGCGGGCGGCGGCGCGGGCTCCTGCGAGCTGCGGCGCGCGGTGCCGCTGCATGTGCAATACCAGAGCTGTATAGTAGTTTGATGCAGTGGTCACCTGTTGGCGTTGTGCGGCGGCGTGGGCTTGGCGGGCGGCGGCGCGGGCTCCTGCGAGCTGCGGCGCGCGGTGCCGCTGCATGTGCAATACCAGAGCTGTATAGTAGTTTGATGCAGTGGTCACCTGTTGGCGTTGTGCGGCGGCGTGGGCTTGGCGGGCGGCGGCGCGGGCTCCTGCGAGCTGCGGCGCGCGGTGCCGCTGCATGTGCAATACCAGAGCTGTATAGTAGTTTGATGCAGTGGTCACCTGTTGGCGTTGTGCGGCGGCGTGGGCTTGGCGGGCGGCGGCGCGGGCTCCTGCGAGCTGCGGCGCGCGGTGCCGCTGCATGTGCAATACCAGAGCTGTATAGTAGTTTGATGCAGTGGTCACCTGTTGGCGTTGTGCGGCGGCGTGGGCTTGGCGGGCGGCGGCGCGGGCTCCTGCGAGCTGCGGCGCGCGGTGCCGCTGCATGTGCAATACCAGAGCTGTATAGTAGTTTGATGCAGTGGTCACCTGTTGGCGTTGTGCGGCGGCGTGGGCTTGGCGGGCGGCGGCGCGGGCTCCTGCGAGCTGCGGCGCGCGGTGCCGCTGCGGGCGCGGGCTTCCAGCTTTGGCGCCGCGCTCGTCGGACGGGACGAGTTGTTCTGCACCTAGTGAATAATTAATTAATTATTTTACTTTTTTTTCCTACAACGTCACGGGTAAAACAAGCAAACGTTTCACCTGATGGAAATTCATACCACTACTGATACGATAATTCCTTTGGTGACCAAACGAACGCCAATACCTCGTGCTAAGAGTATCTACTTTTTAAAATTATAGAGAGAAAACCTTTCTTTACCTGCATTTGAGCGATTCTCGCAGTGTTTTCTTTAATCGATGCTGAATCGATGGTGTTCTGAAATAATAATTATAGTTTTTAAACCTTACACTTTATTGTTTTAAAAATGTAATAATTTCTTTTAATATGATTTCAATCTAATAAATTGATTACTGATCATCTGAAATCCCTAAAATATTTTGAAAATTATTTATTAAAAACAAATCAACAATGCGCCGAAAGAACTAAAACCTAAATTTAGATATAAATAACAAAACGAACCTGTCTTTTGAAGTTGGAAGTAGTCGTTGTAGACGTCGAGGTTGTGTTATTCGCGGAGCTTGTTGTAGTGTTACCTAAAAATGTAAACGATCACGTCATTATCAAATAGACAATAAAAACATCAAACATCAGCAAGTAAAGCTATCTAGGTTTATCAATAGAGTAAATAAAAGAAACTGGACTAATCAAAGAATCAAATTTGCTTTAGTAAAGTAATTAGATTTAAAATAAAACCATCATTCAATTCTCACAATCGCAGTGTTTATTCCATCACTAATAATATGCAACACGAAAGGGAACTCTATGTTAATAAATGAATGTATACTAATGAAAACTACTGTTTATTAGTACATGAAAAATGAAACATTGTTATTAATATACCATAGCTATTTACGAAAAATACATAATACAAAAGCGTTTTAGAGCTATAATTGTTTTGTAGAATTCCCCCAACAAAACCGATACATAAATAAATTAATAAAGTAACTATATATACGCCTTGTTTTAAAAGGAACCGTTTTCGATGTAAGAGTTAATTTTTAATATATTACAAGTATATCTATAATTATTTTTTATGCTATTTTATTAGTGCATGCATGTTTGAATATCTAAAAGATGTAGAAATAGGTTATATTATTTGACCATTTACTTATGTGTGTTGTTCTAGTATAGTCTGTGTAAAAATGATTCATCGTGTGAGTTGAGCATAGTCTATGTATCGATGTCAGTTTTCTTCCTATTTGGCTACGTAATGTGTATATACGTAGAGTTAAAGCATGCGTGCGTATATGTGGTTGTACCGAGATGGTTGATTGCGTAAGTAACGACATACACGGGACGCTTGAAACTGTCGCTGTAAGTCGACTGTAACTGTCACTACGTCAAGCTGTCCGTGTATGACGGCACTAGAGAGGCGCTTGCGTGTTATATTATCAGTGTATGTGTGTGGTATATTATAAATGTATGTGGGTAGACAATGTGACAGCATGCATGTGACGGTACCGAGATGGTCGATGGTGTTGGAAGCCCTGCGAGCCGGCGGCGCGCGCTGCGTGGCGCTGATGGAGCGCTGCACGCCGCGGTGGCCGGGCGAGCCGCAGCCCGCGCTGGCTGCACACACACGCTCGTTATTGTACCGCAATGGTATGCCCTACTTGCTACTAACTAACGATGTACGTATACTCTACCTACCTACAGTCAAATCATTGACCTGATGACTGCGTGGGAATTGCAAGTTTCAAGTAAACGCTTATTGTAACATCCTGCCAGATACAACACCTACCTCATAGTTCTTTAACCTTACCCATCACTGTACACTAGAGCTATCACTATAACGTTATAGTTCCCAAACCTATTAATTGCACGACCTCTTAGATTGCATTAAGGAAAAATGCGGAGTTCTAACTAAACGTGTTTACGTTAATAACACCATACCGCTCTATACTATCGCAAAATATTATATCAAACTTAAATAATAAAATCGTGACATTAAAAAAACAATGAGAAACTATGCTCTTGAGTATATGTGAATTGACTTGGATTAGGTACTTCGCACTATAAAATAAATTTATCGTTTTTAATGGTGTAATGAACATTCAACATAACTACTGTTTGATCTATTAAACATTTGATGTAATAAACGATGCAATTATTTAGTTTTCGATATATTATTCAATAACAAGTGTGTACAAGTTTTTAACAATTCATTCACACCTCAAGAATATTCTATTTAATGAACTTTCGATATATTTACGCTTTCGTTCAAAGTTATAATTTGATATCACTGTATGAAAGGGATTTAAATCATTTATTTCTTATACTTATGTCGTTGTCTGTAATAATAGTGTTAGTAGTATATTTTATAAGCGAGGCCTTAATAAAACAGCTTGTTTATACGAAGCGATACTTACAGACTATGTTTTTTTTAAATCTGATATATATAAAATGATGCCCAGTTTATTAGCTTTTATATGAAAAACAATCACAAATCACAAGCCCATTGTAATGATTTACGAAACTGTTTTTATTTTATTTTACATGAAACTGTGTTCACTATATGAAAACTAAATTATTTCGATTTTAGCTGAAATGTATACAGGAAAGGATAACGGTATCTAGGTATTCATAGAAAATATTTTTTTTACTTAACCTGTCGAGAGTAATTTCTTTTTTTTATAACATTTTCTATTAAGATCGCGTCACTGATACTTAAGTTTAAATATATATATTTATATATATTATATATGTAATGCTTGTATTGTCTATTATATTCCCTACGTACAAACGGCTATACATCAAGGACTGTACCGTTCTCAAGTCGTACAGTATAAGGGTTGATATTGCACCTGTAATATTTGGCTTGATGTGATGCCGGTCGTATATATGTTATCTCAATGTGACATGTTCTGTCATGTAAACGTGTTAATGTATAATTATAATTACCTGAATGGGCATTGGACTGTTGTTGTTGAGCGTTCGCCGCCGTCCGCAGTGACAGTGATGATCCTGATCTACTGCCATCAGATTCCGGCTGGAATTTTTTAAAAATTAAGTAAGCATAATTTATTAAACAGCGAGTGAACAGAACCGCCATATGTTACAATCTGTTTCGTGTAAAACATCAACAGTCCAAAAGAGTGTTTTATTTATGTCCACTAAAATTTATAATGACATCCCTAAATGTTTGCATGACATAAATAATTTTAATATTTTAAAAACAGGATTGCAAAATCTATTGATTGAAAAAGCATATTATTCAATTAATGAATTCTTAAATGACAGAGGCTTGCGTCACCCCTTACCTATTTAAAATTTAAATAATCTGATATCGTCTTTTAATTTTATTTTTTTACACATTTAATTTAATTTATAATGACAATTTTTCTGTATATTATTATTATTGTTTGACATTTAACTTTACTTATTTTATCGTAACTATAATTTAATTGCTAATCGTTTTTCTTTTATTTTAATTTAATATTTTGATTGTATTGTATTTTTTATGAAATGACTTTCGTATGCCAATTGGCTGCACATACCTGTCTTACCTTGCCTCAACATCTGCTGTATTTACCTAATGTATTATGCACGAATAAATTGAATTTGAATTTGAAAGCATTACAATAAATACATTCCTAGACAGTTTTGTATTAAAAATGGGTTTGTAGAGGTGGTGTTTTTACAGGTGGTAGATATATGTTCGAGATCATCTGGTACCACCCTCCTCTCTAATTCTGCCGTGAAGCAGTTCGTTGTGTTTCGGTCCGAAGGATTAGGGAACCAGTGTAATTACCAGAACAAGAAGTATAAAATCTTTACCTCTACGTGGGCAAGGCTAAGAGGGTGCTCTTGGTTTATCACAACATCAGGGGCATCGTCGTGTTAATAGGCGGCGGTATCACTCTCCATCAGGTGAACCGTTTGCTTGTTTGCCCATGAAGTTGTATAAAAGAAAAGTAAAAGTTCATCTCTTACTTTTTACTTATCTAAGCTGTGTCGGCATTGTATGAAATATTATAAATAAATATTGAAGTTTCTTATTTGATTTTTTTGTTTGGGATTAAACCAATTTTTATAATACTTTAATAAACTAATTAAATAACTTACGTCTGTGCTTTTCCTTCCAAGCAGTAGGTATGTAGCGAAAACGTCATCGTATTTCGCTTCTGCGAGTGAATATTCAATTTCTTGCCTGTTGTACCCCAGGCAGACTAACGCCTCTGTTTTATCAGGAAAAAAAAACAAAACGTTAGCATAAATTAAAAAAAAAACTGTCAAAAAGTAATATCGTCTATGCGAAAATCAAATTAGTAATAATTTTGTATTTACATTACTTAAACTGGTTTCGACATTCGAGTCATCTGTTTGAATGAACTATGAATGTTAAAATTTCTCCTGAATCAGGAAAGCAATTTTCAAGATATAACAAATCAATAAAATCATAAAGTTTACATTCAACAGATGGATCCAATATATCAAACTGAATTTTAATATTTGTTTCAATATTCCCTTAGACTATCTAACATTCCAAAATAAATGTCTATAAATATTGAAAAACACATATATATTTTTTTTAAACAGGAATCTTAAAAACCTGTTATTTTTCCATGCATTAATTACTAAAATAAACATTATTCACCAAAAAAAAAAATTACAGATAAAATGACATGCAAACAATTTCTAATATTTTTTAAAGAAAAACTAAATTTTGTGTGTGTTTGTTATAACATACCAACTTGGGCTGTGCCGCGGCCGCATGTAATAGCAAACGATATGCATTTTAGCGACTTACGTCAACAAATCTACGAAACTAAACGCCAATTTGTAAACAATACTATTTTTCTTCTTGGAAGTGACACTTTCTAGACAACAAAATAAAACTTCGTATCGAAAGTGAAGTCGTCCGTTTAAGATATACGATGAGACAGATAGATACTTTTGCGATCGAAAATTTATAATTAAAAGAAGTATCACTTCAGTAACGCGTTGAACAGAAAATTTTCAAAATAACTACTTGTGTAATTTTTTTCAAAATGTATTTTTACAAATTATATTACAATTTAAGTGACATCAAAATAAAAGAAAGCAATTTTAAATAAATAACGTATTAGCATTTCGATAGTGCTCTGGTATTATGAATGTTTAATGATGGATGTAAATAAATAAAAAACGCGAAATAACATAATTTAGTTTGCATTTTAATATAGTAATCTGTGAAGTAAAAAAACTTTATGTGCCTTTATGTAAAGAATGTAGTCATAACTAAAGCGATTTTTTCAAGTTATTCAGTATTTTTTAGGTCCCAACCTAAACACACTAAATATAAGATTTTTCATACATAATATTTAAAAACCATATCTGTATCGTTTTTAAAAGACCTATAATAGGTCTTTAAATTTTTTGCACCCTGCGCTTAGATGAAGTCAATAGACATCTATGTTTGTTGACTAAATGTAAAGAAAGACTGATAGATAAATATGTTTTGTATTACACAATCCTCTTCGATAGCAGAGATTAGCAAAAATCGGGAACCAATAACATAGCGATAATTTTTACCACATTCCATCAACTATGCATTTTATTTAAGTTTTCATTATTGTTTTATATATCTTTTGAAATATTTAGCATAATTAATCATCACTCTAATGATATTTTAGTAACCCGGCTGTTTCAACTATGGGGGTATCAACCTGGCTGTAGTAAATTAGACAAATATTGTAAAACTAATTTGATTGGTACCTGTATGTGGAACTAGAAATAAATAACGTAATCCAAACATATAAGATCTAATACCTATCCGTTTGTGATCCTTGAAGTCCTGAGCGGGTTCAACGAACGGCCTGAGCTCATCTTCCTCATAGCCGGTGTTCATCCATTTATCCCTCATGATGCTCTCCAAGGAAGCTCTCTTGCTCGGGTTCAGAACTAGAAACTTCTTTAGTAAAGCTTCGCAGTCGGTTGACATGTAGAATGGTATTCTGTTGAAACGATATTATTTATATTAGTAGCATTAGAAAAACGACATATATTTTCTCAAAAATCAATAAGAATTCTACACAGGAAAAAGATTATGAAGGACACGGGTGTCTTTTTGCGCTGAGATACGTGGACTCAAAGTCAATTGATTTTTATTCAAAACCTTAAATATTCGGATTGGTATGCTTATCTACGGGCAAGAATCCGGCAAGAAACCTCCATAGTTGCTCTTTTCAATATTTACTAGGTCGGCACGAAAAGCTAGTTACATATTTTTTTATTAATTAAGTGTTTATTAACCATTAAAACTTCAAGTTTTAATAAATAAATTGTATCTAGACTATATCTATCCATATTCAGTTCATTTTTGTTTTTTTTATTATTTTTAGGTAATTAAGTATCCACTTAAAGAATGTTGTTTACACCTGTAACTGACTAACGGACTGTCCTCGTTTATTTCTAAGATGGTGTAACTTTAAATTAATTAATACAATATAATAAAAAGTATACCTGTATTTCCCTCTTAGAACTCTCTCCCGTAGTTCCCTCAGTGTGGATCCGTCGAAAGGTAAGGATCCCGATACGAGGGTATACAAAATCACACCCAACGACCACACGTCCACCTCCGGTCCGTCATACTTTTTACCTAGAAATACATTTAAAAATATATTCGTAGAAAAAAAACTTGTATTGTATACACAAACGATGTACAGACGGCCATACATAAAGCTTCACATGACCAAAAATTTCATTGCCAATACGGGTTTTGATTGTCTTGAAAGACAGACCGACCACGGACTTAGTATGTGTTTTTGTATAGCTACAGCATAATTAAGGCTCTAATTTTTCACTCGGCGGAAACGAAAAACTTAAGGATTATGGTTAATTTACAGTACGTTACCTTGGAAGAGTTCTGGCGCCGCATAAGGGGGGCTACCACAGAATGTATCGAGCTTGGCTCCGGGTGTGAACTCGTTAGAGAAACCGAAATCAGCTATTTTTATGTTCATTTCGCCGTCCAATAACAAATTTTCAGCCTGGAATGAGAAATGTTTACACATTATAAATTTTAATTTAAAATGCAATTCTATTTCATAACACGGTCCTTAACAAAAATAATTTGTAGCAAAACTGTGAATCTTGATTTAGAATTCAGGTTGGGTCTTAATTTTTTTTTCACTTATCTATTTACGAGTGTCTATACGATACGGTACGATTTTTTTTATTGATTAGTCTCCAACTATTCATGGGAGAAAAAATGACTAATTTTTATTTTTCTCAGCCTATTTCTTGAACTATTATAAATATTTGATATACATATACAAACTGTCTGCTTGTGTACCCATAACGTTTTAAAACCCTAATAAAATGCGTGAGAGCCTTATGTTGTATGTACCTTGAGATCCCTGTGTATGATGCGTTTCTGGTGGCAGTACTGTACCGCGGAGACAATCTGCCGGAACTTCGCCCTCGCCTCCTTCTCCTTCATGCGGCCGTGGAGCACTAGGTAGTCAAACACCTGAGTACGAATGGATCAATGTTTATTACTTAATACTTTGTTTATATAAATAATACGAAATATAGTCCGTTCACTGATTCGATCTAGTGCAGAAAAAAATTGAACTTTTTTGGTAATAACCAATTTATTCGGTTAGGAAAAGTTTTTTTCGATCTCGACCATTTGTATAATTTGTTTTTACATTTACATATTCAAGATTTACATATTAGATGTAAATTAATTACTATTACTTGAACCCTGTACAAAATCTAATAATGTTTTTTTTTTTTTTAATATAATAAAATATAAATAAATATTACCTCTCCGCCTGATGCGTACTCCATGACCAGATATAATGTCTTTTCAGTTTCGATCACTTGGAACAATTTTACTATATTTGGATGATCCAACATCTTCATTATACGAACCTGAAATTATATAAATTAATTAAAAACATAACACTTCAAATACACTCTCAAAAAGGACTCACATCCATCATGTTATTGTATATTTATATATATTTGGATTGTATTTTTTCTATCTAAAAATAGTAAAAAAAAGAATAGGTTATAAAGCGAATTTAATTGAACCATTTTATTAAGTAATAAATAAATTTCATTCCTTGTAAGAATAATTGCAATCGGCCCAGCAGTCTTTGAGTTTACGCGGGACAGCTCTTCACCTATATATATAAAAGAAAATATAGATAAGATAGATAAGTGTTATACTAACTTCTCTGAACAGTTTCTGCAGCGATCCCGGGTTGAGTTGGGTCTTGTCTATGATTTTGATGGCAACCTCCTTCCCGGTGGGGACATGTTTGGCAAGCTTCACCTTCGCGAAGTTGCCTTTGCCAATTGTCTTGAGGAGCTTGTACTTTCCTGGAATTAAACATTACAATTAAGTTAAGATAGTTAAAAATATAACGATATATAGGGGTAGCTTGCCTTAGACGGGGTCTGAATTCATCTGAAACATTTTGTTCGGTCCAAATGGGCTTTTATAAATGGTTTAATATAATGGTGAACTTATTTTTAGCTTTCCTACGTTCGGGGCCTCTATAACCCGAGGGCTTCGTATCATTGATACGGCTGACAGGGCGGTGGCTACGCCTCTGGTACTAGCTTATGCTATTTGTCCAGTGTGCGTGCGTTTCACGTTCAACGCTGTGAATTTGCTTCCCCGTTATATCATCGGAAAACTGCTTAATTTATTAATTTGTATGACAAGATATCAGATTTGTACCAAGTAAACAACAGTCAAAAATATTTTTACTCTCGCCTTGAATATATAAAAATAATAGACTATCATACTTTATTCGTTATATTTTATGTATTAATTAGAATATTCAATAAAATTATTATTATTACTAAAATTACAGTGATTTACTATTTAATTAAACTCGCTACAAATGATTGTTTATCGAAACATATTTATAAGAAAATTAGAATCTCATATAAATTGGGGATGGAGGATCAATGACTACTTCACTTTTTATACTCAAAATATAGGTATATAATTCCGCCATCTTATAATTATTATTATTTATTTTTTTATGTAAGCGAAACCAATTAATTGGGGCAACTAGAATTACATTTTATAATGTGAATACATATTTTGTCCTTACTATTTAACCTAATGTTTTAACAAAGGGTTCACAGACTTGCGCCATAATATATCGTAAGATCGGAAATCTGTGAACCGCTATTCCCGTTGTGTATGATATTTTAAGATATCGCTATATATGTATTATAGCGCGCCTCTGTGTAAGGATATCTCTCGTATTCGAAATATACCAACGATAAATTGTCATAAAATGAATATTTTCATTCGTCTATAGAGTTCTGTAGAGCTATGGTTTATTTAAATATGTATCAGGTATCAGCCAATATTCAAGTGATACAGGGAAATGTTGTCAAAATGTGGCGACTGTGCCTGATTTTCCATATTCTAACAAATTAAATATTTGTTTCCATACATATTAGTGTTAATTCTCCCTTCATGTTTAAAAATTGGTAAACAGATTAATAGTGTTTCCTTAAATTATCTTTACAGTATCAATAAATATATGATAAACCAACCGATATGAGGTTCCTCAGATGTTCTCGATCTTGACGAGACCCTGGTACTGCTGGCGGCGCCACCCCCACCCGCTCCCGCCGAAGACTCCGAAGCGCTCTGAAATACAAACATACACTTTATCCAGTACTAATTGGCGACGTTAACAAAGTGTGTAAGTGGAGAATAATTGTTTTTTTTTCTTTAAAACAAACAAATCAAGTATAGATATCATATAATCATAAAATTATTAGAAAAATAAAGAATACATGCAATGATTTAATCCTAAGGGTGTTTAATTAAAGCTTATCAATAGCTATAAATTAGCATCAAGGGCATCACTTTTATTTGTTTAGGTTCATTAATGTACCTAATCTGAAATGTTGTTTGATTTTATAGAGTTTCTTGGTTAGAAGACTTGGTAAGAAGGATGTGTAATTTGTGACCCTCTTTCTGTAAATACCTGCATCGATAAATTTTCACAAAAGGGACCAACTCCGTCCAGAATTCAACAAATGGTGCGCGTTGGTATAAAACTTTTATTAGTTCTAAATTCAAACCATTTTTACAAGCTAAATCATAAATTGATTTAGAAACAGGCAGACGAACAAATATGTTGGAAGAATGAGGTTAGGAAAAAATAATCAATATTTATTTTTTAAAAAGCTAATTGTGAAATTTCAATTTTTTTATTTAATTATAATTAATAGATAAGATAATGGCGAGTGCGATTCATTTATAACTCTTTTAAGACAACAGTTCAAAGTATATGGTTATAAATGATACTAAAATGTCAGATTTAAGTAGTAGGTTTACAAGAATAGAACTAAATATTGATTTAATATGATACACGATTACAGTTGAGTAAAGGTTAAGCAATGCAAAATTCATTTATTAATATGAAGAATAAGCAGAATCTTATTAAGTTATGCTCAGATTTTAAAACAGAAGTGACGTGGATATGAAAATCTCTGTCTTCTATATAATAAAAATGAATAGCTGGTCGTGAGTCCCGCTCAACTCTAGGAAGGCAATACCGATTTGAATTATTCCTGTTTACTTTATACACTCTAAATGGATAAAAGGAAAATGTTCCAAAGGAACGGAAACGTGATACGAAGTCCGTAGGGTCAACAAGTCAACAATAAATGGAGCAGAAATATCATTTCTAAAACCAAAACGAAATAACAAAAGAAATTAAGAACATCAAAATTCAACCCGTGGTAATTTGATTATAACTTGAATAACAAACAACAAAAAATATTATAGTACAAGTAGAAAAACAAAAAGTTACACCATCAAAGATAGACATTCTATAAATCCGGTGAAATTACCGTCATCCGAACAGACTTATCTACCCCGTTACCGGTATTATTCCGGCAATGTCGGTATCCTTAGGGACATATTCTGACTCAGGTTGAACGACCTTTAGGGACACCTGCTGTAAACAAAGGTACGGTGACGGTGGTAGAAGTTTACTGAGCAAATGGCGTCTATAAAAAGACTTTTTCTGTCTTAATATCGTCCGGTACTTGTTTTGTCTCTTGTTTGTTTTACTTATCGTCTTGTCACTGTGAAATAAGCCTGTTACTAATTAGCCTATACAAATGTTTTTTAGGATATGTTTGAAACTACGCTATTCGATCAATAAAGGCAGTTTTAGTGATAGGTAGATTTGCCTTCCTCTACCTATAAGTTACTAGAATCTAAAACATTAACCTTGTTCACTTTTCATATCAACGATTATTAATTCTTATATGGTATTCTAACTCTGAATCAGTTTGTCCTTAGAGTTCTTAATTACATGGGAATAGGTTATATTGTATAGTAAAATGTTCACCCCATGAAATAGCTGTATCGCTTTAGCCCTGCGCCTTCTCCTCCATAGTTTGGTTAGAAACACCGGTGCCAGCAGCGGCAGCACACGGTGACGCATCGTTTGAGGATTTATTTTGAACGATTCACTTTTTACCGTTAACGAGAAAAACTTCCTTTCGGCGCTTACGTCCTTTTTTATGAACACAGATGGTTGAGTTTCCTTTTCAAAGATAATTTATCTTGGTAATTTTAAACTTTAGTGTATTAATGTTTAATGTAGGTACATTAAATGCTACATAAAACGAGATTTCCACGTGTAATACGAAATATTATATACTGTCACAAGCACTCCATTTTACTGAGGATCTAACACGAACTGAATATACATTTCACAATATTAATTTCTTTGAAATATTTTAAACACTGCGAGTTATATTGTCCGTTATATAAAACAATACAAAACAAAAAACGATCCAGGCATTTAACACAAATAGACAATGATAAATGAATATATTTCCAATGAAAACATAACATAACTTAGTTCATTGTACGTACATGTGTGTATATTGATTACATAATATATTTTATCGGACATTTAATATGTATTAGTACAATAACACCACGATGTGTGATTTGACGTTTCTGTTTACGAAACCTCAACTGACATCGTTATCGAAATCGAACATCGTTTTAGCAAATAAATGTTTTGTATGTAAGAAACAAGTTTTATATAAAACTGTTTGATTGGAAATCTTCTTTATAACCTCCCTACATACAAAATTTTAAGACTGTGAAACCCTACGGGATCAATTTGATTTCTTAATGCTCAGACAAAGCGTCCAGTAGTTAGATTTTCAACGAATACATTTATGTGCCGCCGCCGTCGAAAGACTTTCTGAAATAGCAAATGGTCCGCAAGCTTCAAAAGGTTGGCCACGCCTGGTCTATGGTATTAGAATCGTGAGCTAAGGTAACTGCTTAAACCTCAGCGAATATGCTACTTGGTCTAAGCTTTATAAATAATCACAACCCTTCTAAGGCTTACCGTAGTCGGGTAGCAAAGAGGGTTAAAATTGAACATTTCAGTCCACCTACGTCAATACAATACTAACTCCCCCGCCGGAGGTAATAAAGCCCGATAAAAAATTCAAAACCGATTCGACATTCTCCTTTGATCGATACACTACCAATAACGCTAGCTGGTAACTACTACTCGTAAAGGTTCACTTGTTTCTATGAAAGGATTGTGAAATTTTTGATGAAGTATTGATTAACCTACAACAAGATTGATTTTCCGTACAATTTTAAGCGACTTGCATGCCAGCTCAGGCTACAGGCTTGCTAATTAATTAACAGATTCCTCACCCCTCCATTATTGAAACTGTTTCATCCCCAACTCTATAGGGTAGTTTCATTTGCCAACCTTAATCACACACAGTAACCTAACAAAAGTTACTTAAACTTGGCTACCTTCGTGTCTAACACAAGTTTATATCTTCAATTGTTGCTAATGATTAGAGTTACTTGATTTTAAACCATCTACCGTCGCAAGTGACTGCAATTACATATACGTATGAATCTATGTGACGAATCTACCAAATAAATGAGTAATTAAAATCTCTAGTACAAATCACTGTAATATATTTGTTATTTCTGATTTGTAGATATAGTTTTGTACGTTAGATATAAAAGTAATCCGAACTCATAGTAGAAACTGGTAAAGGCAAGGTTTTAGCCTAGGTGTGTACTTTAGCAATCTCTTTCCAAACCCTACCCTGAATTTTGTTTAAATATAAAGCACTTGTGACAGTACGAAAACAAACGTTTCAAATCAAACGAACCGCTAACAGAAACTCACTGAAACGTAATCGATTCTAATCGATTAGCATAATTAATTACTATCGAGATATTCGCGTCGTTTGTCCAGACGTATCGGACGTTGATGCAGTACTGTCTCCTGGTGGACGAGGGTCGACTGGTTCTATTAAAGGAGCAGAACCAGCGGTGCACGAAGCTAAGGGCGTATCACCGTGAAATCACAATGGGTGAACGCTTAACCTATATACTTAATTATTTTTATCGGCTAAACAAACAATTAGATAAAATTTAGAAGAGAAAACGAAAAATGTTTTCTTAATATAAAAAAAGAACTTTATTTAAAATTTATTATGTTTTAATAATCCGCTTCCTAAACTTTCGTTTTTAATCTCTGTTGATATTTGTCATTTGTTGTTAGTTCGTATTTTACAAATATACAATACAAATTCCTTGTTAAATAAAACTCCTTTACCGATTATGTTAAGTTTTCTACTTTTAATATAAGTTTGAGAAAAAATCTACCTTATACCGGAGAAGAAAATCAAATTCTTATATAAACTAAAACGAAAAAGTTTTACAACACTAATAATGTCGTTGGACGAAAACTTGTTTTATGAAAGCTAGATTATCTTTACAACTTTGTAGCAAAACTGACAAATTAAACAATGTACCTATTTTGTACTATCCTAAACTCTTTCACATTAAAAAATATAATATAAAATAACATAAATAAGATTAACGCAGACTTATTTTCAATATTAAGCTAAGCAACAAACAACATAATTAATTATTTAAGATAAATCTTCATATTCGTAAGTGCATATTGGTTGTGTATAAATAAAGCACATCTAAACAAAATGATTTAACTTGCATCTCCAATCTTGCTGCAACGCAATAGTGTTCATATTTATTTAAAGTTTTACTCGTTTCACAATAGTAAATAATTACAAAACATTAGTTAGTTAGTTAAAGTTTGCTAGACCTTTACGAAATATTGTAGTAAAACATTACGTGCTTGAACTGTATAACAGCTGCCTGATACGCGAGAAGCTCCGGGTACGATTCCCGACGGGGTGAAACTTGAACCAAATAATATGTATTAAAATATGTCTGTGATTGTTTTAATAGAATTGCTTTTACCAATTCGAACCACTTTACATGTAACTATTGGTAACCAAATAGAAGAATCCTTTGCTTTTAAACATTATATAAATTTATTAACTGTAACATTTCGTTTACAAAGCAACTAACCTACATAATAAACTTAATAGTTATCAACTAAGTACGCTCTTGTGCTCGTTTCGTGCTCTCTCGGCGTGTTCTTGTCGGGTTCACAGTTACTCACTAACTGTTGTTATAATTATCTTATGTCATACCGTGACGGACCCGGCTGACGCGGCATGCTCGTATGAGTGATAGGGGCATGCTCTCGTGAACGTTGCTAAGTTGAGCTGAGAAATAATATACTTGCAGCTACGAAACATGGTTAAAATACTCGAGATTATAATGCGTGGATCATGAAATTAGAATTTCGAAAGTCAGTTTGAAGTTTACGTTACAACTTAGTAATCATTTCTAAAATTATAAATATGCTTTCTTTTTAATTTGTTTGACAAAAAAATCTTAATTATTCGTATTAATACTTTTTTAAACTGAGTATTTGTGTAATTTATCTATTAGTTAAGTATAAAACTTGAACCGTCTCAGTAATAGAAGATAAAATGTATTGACATAAACACATCGTGCTTAACAACTTAAAATCAAACCAATAAGTCTTTAACATTCTTATTATTATATCTTTACATGCTCTTCACTACATCCAAACTCAAGTATACCAAACAACAAAAATCAATTAATCGAAGCAAAAATAACTCAATATTTCACGGTTCTACAAAATGGCAAGTACAGATTTATATTGAGGGAGATGCCATCAAAAACACGTCTGACCTAAAAAAAAAGCGCTTTCGCTCCAGAATCTTGCTACGCATAAAAGATAAGTGAAGTGGAAGTAATAGCAATGGTGCCTTATTGACCTTAGACCCTTTACACTAAGGCTTTTACTTAAGAATTTAGGGATACGACGTCTCTTCTTTAAAGGCCATTCTAGTTAGATATGAGGGCACGTCACTTAAAAATTAAATACTATAAAAACTTCAGTCTTTTTATCACTATAAAGTTTTAAGTATATATTTATTAACAATTTTTTTTATTTTAAATTGATCCGGTACACGCGTCCATTGTCCGACCTAACCTGTTTAGACTTTGTAATGTTCTAATGTTGTCAACATAAGAATTGCACTTGTTATGTGAATCATATTATTTTGGCCGTATTTAGAAACTAAAGCTTAGAATATCCTAAAGTGGTTTTCTGTATTCATATGAATTTAACCAAACAAATCTTTACGAGGTAACGTAACATTAAAAAAACATTAAATACCTTACCTGTAAACCATAACTTTATCTTTCATTCAACTTACTCCTAAATACTTACACCACAGTCAAAATTAGCTTTTTTAATTATACGAACGCTGTCAAGTGACGCTTACCTGTAACAAAAATAGATTACATGATTAGTATAAAATAAAATGACAGTTTCATTTATACGACAGGCTCTTAGCCTAATGGATGAGCCGTTCAAGGTTTAGGTAGGTAGGGCACAATAGGCTATACACGTGCCTCATTTTGTAGATAAGTGGGAAAGGCATAATTACATCTGTCTCTAACCCACTTTGGAAGAGTTTTATCCTATCATCCTGAAAGCCCATTGTGAATAAAGGTGAAAGAATTTTTCAAATCGGATTAGTAGTTTAGAATATTTCCGTCTGCGTACAAACTTTACCCATTTTTAATATTAGTATAGATATATCGATATAAAGATCGATATATCCCATAACGTTTCGTACGAAAAAATATTAGCTGTTTGCTACATTTTCTGGTCTAGTAATTTTTAAGTATTTTTTATTTTTGTTAAAAATTGTTATTATTTCTGAGTTAGGCAGACTCGTTTCCTTCTACGACAATAAAGATATATATTTTTTGTCTCAAGAAGAAGAAAAAACCATTTAGAAATTACCGTGATTTCGCTGCACCAATATTTAGAAAGCGCTTCACGGGTCATTCTTTTCGTAAAATGAAAGTTACTTGACGAATCTACTTCCAGTCAACCGTATTAAATCATGACAAAGGAAAACTAACTATAATAAAGCTGAAGTAACTTTTGAGAGCTAAAATTGAACTTTGTTTTCCTTTTAATTACAGAGGACAGTGCATTTCAACTGATTGCGGAAAACGTTTCTGCTTCATTGAAGAACTTAATTGAATACAAAAGTCACAAGTAATTAGCTCAGAACAGATTAACTTGAATTAACACACAATGTAACGAAAAAGTCAAAATCTTCATATAATAATATCGATAACAAGCAATTTTTTCGACGCTACCTTAAATAATCCACTAAAATCTAGGCTTTA
This sequence comes from Choreutis nemorana, assembly GCA_949316135.1. NCBI lineage: Eukaryota > Metazoa > Arthropoda > Insecta > Lepidoptera > Choreutidae > Choreutis > Choreutis nemorana. The sequence goes on along the minus strand of OX438620.1, from coordinate 3,741,585 downwards.
TTCTATCTCTATCTTTTATTTCTCCTAAAGCTTCACCTCCGGCCTAATAGTTCTTTATAGAAAGTTCTGGAAGAAGAGATTCTAAAAGATGGAGTAGAAAAGGTACTAGGACTTAACTAGGCTAGGCAGTTACTCCTTCCGTAACGCTTCCAATCTCCGTATTATGTTTTAACGCATATAGTTGTTTTTGAATAAGTCTATACTGTATTAATATGGAAATAAAACAATAATAATAAATAATTTACGCAGCAGAATATTGTTAGATCCGCAAAATATTCTGTTTTTGAATCCCACCGTATCTCGTATTCAGCGAGATTAAAAAACTATAATTTGGCTTATAATCCTCTTCTGCCCTGACAGTATAGATATACCTGGAAAATATCCGCTGCTTATGAATGTATAGGTTGTTTCAAAATATGTACTAGTAACTGGTTACTGAGATGTGACTTAGCTAAGTTAAAAAGTCTCTAACTCGTACATACTTAATATTACTTTTCGGGAATTATACTTAAATACAAGATAAGACGTTCTCAACTCAAATTTTCAATTTAGAAATCGGCTGTGTTATTTGTATTTGTCATGGGCTACATTGTATGAGATATGGGCTTATAATAACCTGCCACCGTACGATTCTCATGTGATCTTTAAAAGAAGCATGACTATGGCTACCTACAAGATGTATGTTCTCACTATATAACCCAATTGGCGACATGAGTACGAACTTTCCGATCTAATACTAAAGTTTGTTTTGGGAACCAATCATTTCTCACTCTACGCAGAAATAATCAAGACTAGAAGAAAATATATATTTTTTGTGTGTGAAAATAAAAATATATATTCAGTCAGTTGGGGATTGGAAACCCTGAGAGCGTGAAGTGTTGAATATAAGTGACGCTGTGCTAAACACTCTCGCAGGAGTAGTGTTTGTTGAGTGGATAGATACGGACACTGTGACCCGATTCTCGCTGGGAAATGTGCTACACTCGCATAGCACTAGGCAACTTAAATAGGAAACGACGGTTCCGCAGTGAGGTGATAGGGGTTTTTTATATGGAAAGTTTTAAATAACTAATAAATATAATATGTATTTATTAAAACTTAAACACACATATTTTTAATCACCTTTAACAATAAAAAAAAATAAAGCAAAAAGCAATGAAAATTGTAGGTAATTACAACAGAGATTTGTTAGTTGTAAATTTAATATAAAGCTGCCGAGGTTGACCGTTGAAAGATAGTAAGTATATCTAAGTAGGTACAGGTATAGATAGGGAGATGGAAAAGTGAAGAGTCTTGCCACTTTCTACTTCGAACGAGGTGACAAAGTTAAAAAAGAAAATTGAATTCGGAGATACCTACAGCAGATTGGTGTTTAAGATCTTGTTACCGCTTCGCGGTTGTCTGTGTAAATTGAAATATTAAATAGCAATGTAGGTACTTATTCTTTCTTTGATGTTATTATGATTGCCAATTTATTAATTTTTATGATTCTTAATAGAAAAATATTCTTAAAAATAAATAAATACACAACATCTAAAAACTCACTGGATTTTTTATATTTTGACTTTTTATTTTAACCATGTTTCAAAGATTTTTTTCCAATCTAACCTTAAATCTGTAGTCAATATTATTGACATAATGATAGTAAGAGTACTAAAATAACTTTTATTGAACTACCGCATCAACACATTCGAATAAACCCGAAGATGTCAAAACAGTCGAGAGCAGCTCAAGTAGGTAGTCGATCTGAAATAACGTCCTGACAACTCTGGAAACTTCTAGTAGATTATCAAAGTTGAAAGCATTTTCGCCTTCAAGACTGCAGAAGATTTGAACCGAAACGACGAAGCTTAATTTTGGTATTTTCAAAGTTTCGAAATATTTTATCTTCCATTTCATTTCGTACTTATTAATAAACAGGTACAGGTTGTATACTCATCTATCTTAAGTTTAAGTACCTTTATGAATTCAAAAGTAGGTTGAACTACGCTTTCAAAATCAATTTATCCAAACATACTGGATTCACAATGGAAGAAAAAAAACTATATAAATGTTGAAAGATACGAATGTCATTTCATTAGGATTCGGGGCACAAATACAGAAATCTTGGGATCCTTTAAGTCTACAAACGTATCGTGAATAATAAATTAGTACATACAGGTTGTCCAAGAAATCTGGAGTTTTGTCAAAAAAAAAAACAACCAAACTGAAATAAACCTTATGCCGTAAAAATAAGGATGACGTTTTTTGTAGCCGATAAAGGTAAAAGTTCTGTAGAGTGTTTAATCCTTCTTACCTTTTCGCAGACTGTGATTTTCTATCTCATCTTGCAGCACCTACATCTACTTTATAATAATATTTTATCCAGTAGTACGACATAACTAACCGATCCAACCTAAATTCTCTAAAATAATCAATTTTCCATAGGTATATTTTGCGACTTTAGGTCCGTCATTGATTGATTGATTAATCGGGCGTAAATTACTTTTGAAAAGATTGAAAATGTATTTTGCCTTTACTCTGCCCAAGTTTTCTTATGTTCGAAACCCGGTTCGGTAACCTTCTTGTAATCATCATCATCATCAGCCGGGAGGCGTCCACGGCTCTACGTCCAGCAGTGGACGTCTTCCAGCTGATTCTTTATGTGATGATTATTTTATCTGATCTGAGCTGATTAGAGTATCGATTCTTATGTCCGGCACTTTTGTGTATTATCATTAATTGAAGTAATTAATAATTATATTAACATGAATTAAGTATTTCAAGAGTTAAAAATCAAGAAATTACCAGGAATCTTCCTTTGACGCCCATTTTTGGAGTCCTCCTTTTCTCTTCCTTTACATTAAATCTTCACTTTACGTAATCGGTTCAAATTGGAACACATCCTTAACACAAACAGTTTTTTAAGTTTATTAAATATTTTTTATAACACGACACTGCTTTTACGTTAATTACCTACACTTGAAGACGCCTAAATGTATTAAAATAAAAACAAAGCCATGAGACATTGATCCTTCCATAAAACTTGAAGAACGGTTATATTATTTTAACGTTGACCACGGATTTTTTTAAACTGCAGTGTGCGGTTGTATGTAGATATACCTACCATAAAGTGATTTTCTGGTATCAAAATGAATTGTAATTTTAAAACAACATCCTAGTTAAAACTAATAAAGGAAGCTTCCTAAACGTTTCGTCGATACAGTCGAACAAACAACCAATGGAGTGGTAAACTAATAACAATAAACTAAAATAGTTAAATACACCCGTCGAAAAACAGAAAACATAAATCAATTCGAACTTTGAAGTCAATAGACAGACTTCTTACTAGTAAATATATTACAAAGCTCATGCTCATAGCAAAACAAGCATGGGTTTAATTGATTATAGCTATACTTTAGCTTACGACCGTTAAGCTGTTACAGATCCACACTTAAAACCTAATAGGCGGTATCACTTTTCATTAATTATACCGTCTGTTTGTAAGTCCATGACATTTTGTACAAAAACCTTCCAAATCATATAAGGTTTGGCGACTATTCTTTCTGTAACATAAGAAGTGTGTCAACTAAATAGGTTATATGCATGACTTTTTTATTTATTTATTATTATCCGATACTACGTATATACACAAACCCGTTAGATTTTCTCAAATATCTGACTTATTAAATAAGTTATAAAGCTTCAAAGTCGTTGGTTAGACAGAGAGATCTGATATGTACAATGACGTCAAAGTAGGTTGTTCTGATAAGCGTGATAGATATATTTACTTTTAATGGTTATATCCCTCTCTCCTCTCTATTTTATTGTTCAATTCTGTTTTCACTGTAAATGTACTATTTCAATATACTTAACGATAAATTGATTGAATATTCGAATTAAACTATTCGAAACCCTTTGTAAATCGAACATATAAGTTACGTTAAAATAGAGCTGCAAAAGAAGTTCAATTTACAGAATAGTAAAACAGATAAACATTTAGTGCTATGCACCGATAAAACATTTTATGTAGTTTTAAATACAACAAACGAAATGGAGTAAACAAACCCGATGCGGGCGATTCAATATATTCCAATTCCAATATAAACCCGAACATGGGAATATTTATGCAGTTTTGAAAGAGGATAAAACATCTGTAACCGAACTAGATATTGATATTAATATTGAGATTTTTAATACATGGTTTTGGGTAAACTGCTAAAATTAAAACAAAAATACTAGTGAAATGAGGTTTGTATATCATGTAAACGGTAAGGAACAGAGCAAAATTTTAGTTTGGTTTTATAAGAGACTCAATTTAAGTTTTATCAAGACTGACATGCAATTAATTAATAGCAGTCAAGCATTACTCGAAAAAAATACAAATTAGCCAAGTAAATTAAAGTAAAACTATGTAAAAGGAAATTAAGCAGGCAAGAGTGATAGGAAATTCAATTGTAAGTACCAAGAGGATATCTTGACTAAATTATTAATTAACCTACATAGGTACGTAAACATTGGGAACATTCTAGATAGCGCGGCTTGTGATTTCTCTTACTTAAAACGGGGTTACATTATAAAAACAAAGTAAGGAATATGACGTAATGCATATACATTCCCATAGATAAAACTCGAGGTCACACATCCAGTCGTGGATTAAGATTGACATTGAAGTCATTACTATTTATCGCTGTTCCCTTCACTACCTGTCGTAAGTTATGTTTATGAGAAAGGGATAGAATAGTAGACACCAGTTCTCATGTATCAGGAGTGTACAGGATGATAGCTTTCTAGACTACATTTCCTTTTAAAAATAGTATCGAAGATATATTAATTATTATCGCTTAGATGCAAATTTCTCTTTAAGAAAGGTCTAGTAATGATCATTACTATAGCTGCTCTGCTATAGCTATTTAGTATTTTTCAGTTAAGATGATTGTTTTTGATAATTTTTTTCAATGAATACCGTCGAATTAAGCTAATTTACAATTAGAATTTCTTAGAATAGTTAATTATTAAAAAAAACGGAAGTATATTCCAATTCGAAATTTCAACATAAGGTAATATAAATGAAGTCGCACAGCAAAATTTAATAACGAAGATCATAACTTATCCGAAACTGTATCAAATTTTGTGCTAATACCTAAACCGCTTTAACTTTGAATATAATTCAATGTGGGGATTAATCTCATGGCTTTATTTGTAGTGGGATCGATTAGACTCAACGGGTATAATTGAAATTGTATAGCTTAGTAGCTGTAGTATTTATTCGTTCAGTAATTTGAGTAGCACAATATCTTTGTTTAGATTTCGATTATGGAGATTAGATCATTTAAAACACACAAATAAGCAGATGAATATTACGGCAATGACTTAAAGGTCAGTCATTCCCCCCATTCTCAACCCTTACCGCCCCCTAGCTAGCACCAAAGCACATCACTACTAAAACATTGTTGAAAAGTCCGCTGTTTCCGCTACACGTCTTGGCGGTTCGACAATCCAAATTCAACTGAAGAGGGGTTGCTGAAGGGGGTTAGTCACCACCGCCCTACATTCCCGACGTACCCAAATACAAAAGGAACTTACACGCTTCGCTGAACAAGCGAAAATACACTTTAGTTGATGTGCTCACGGTTCGATATGGATTTTTCGTCTTTAGTGTTTTGAGATAGGAATCGTATTGAGTTTCAGGTATTGCATTTTGTTATAGGGTTATGCCGCGTCGTTCCTATAGTTACATTTGTCAATTATTTGCATTAAGCAAGTGAGCAAGCATATTTAAATAAATCCATACCACGGAATTCTACTTAATTCGTTAACATTTACAATTAATAAATAATAAAATATGGTTTAGCTTTATTTCAAATAAAAGCCTTATTGAGTCTTTATCAAGCCTTTTATCAACCTTTACATGATTGATTGGTTATGTATGAGGTTCAATATAGATACCGAAATTAACATTCCAATTTGAATTATTACAACAAACACACAGAATACAGATTTAAATACAAAAATTCGTGATTCGGACTGCCGAGTTTTCCAACAAAACGTTTCTCTCTAAATAAGGCGAAAATTCCGAAATTACCCAAAAGAATTTCTCATAAAAAGCCTTTAGTAATGAATGGGCCATCGGGGAATAATTTAGTATTTAAAAGGTCTTGATCGATTAAATTAAAAGTGGATTACATAACTCATTAAAATACTTTTCCTTACAAACAGCTATGTAGGTTTTCTAAATGAGAAATCTCAGTACTAAACTTACTTTCAACGAGGCATTACCTTGTAAAGTTGTTGGATACATACACACTTACATCGTTGCTTATTCATTAAAATAGTAACATTCCCTAGACTTTTTGAGTAAATAGATTAAAATTTCTTAGATAAGTTTTACTAACTTTATACGAAATCAACTCTGGTTTATATATTTACCACTATTTAAATAAAACCATAGAATTTGTGTTTAAAATATTCAGGAAGAAAAACATACAAAAATCAATGTACACAACTTACGGACGGATTTAAAAAATCTATAGCAATAGAAGATAGTAAATCTCTAGGGATGTTTAAGGTACTTATTGTATCCTTAGTAAGTACGTATAATAAGACTAAGGACCGCTTCCATCTATCGCAATGGAAAACTAACATAGAGTTAATTGATAACTCAGGGAACCATTATACAAAACCAAAGGAACCACTGTATAAAAGTATGTGTAAAGTAATAGGTCAACATTTGGCCGAGATCTCACCGATTTCTAGTGACGATCTCAGCTAAAGGTAACGGGACGAACGAAGTAGCCAAAGGTTCATGCCTAAAGACTCTATTTACACTATGCTTGAAGAGGTCCAAGTTAAATGCTCGGGGATGCTCTGGAGGGGAATGACAACCGTTGAGATAAATAAATGTAAGAAAGAGAACAATAAGTGAAGTAAGAGGCATCATAAATTAGTTATTACCATGTATACCTACATCAAAACGTTAACTTGTCAGTGGATAACTATCCGTTAATTTTCGCTAACCCCTGTAGACGCAAGCGGGCTAAAGTGGAGAGAAAACGAGTAAGAGTTGAAATTCTTAGCATAGTGTAATAAATTCCGAAAGCTTACCCAACCAACGCCTGAAGGGGGATACTTTTAGATTTTAATGAAGTTACCTCTGCAGTGCAAACACTGATAAAGTTTAAAATAAGAATAAATCGCTGAAAACTTCTTAAAACTCGCCTTTTTAGAGATATCATTATCATCGCATGATTTTAAACTTCTATCGATGCCTAACCTTATGAACTGTTTGTTAGTAGGTTTTTTTTCATTTTAATTAGAAATCGTAGAATTTAAAATTTACTTTCTTTCAGTCATTGAAAATCTATTATTTTACTACGAACTTATGTTTAAAATATATTTTTTATTAAATACCTTAATATAATATGAGAAGGCGTAAAACCAAAATTTACTATTTCAAGGATGTAACATTCATTCTAGCTAGACAGGGAATGCAGGGAAGTCTATTGTTTTTTTATTATATCTAACTATACATAATAAAGAGTTTTAAATATTTGTTACAACTTAAAGATCAAAAGGTGAATCAAATTGATATCAAAGGACATTTGTACAGATATGTATTAAGGTGCAGGGGGGAGGGCTGCCGTGACGCATTGGGAAGCCCTAGGTGGGGGCCAAGAAGCCTCGCCGCGATGTCTTGTATTATTAAATTAATAACCCTACAACCGTAGACTTTACGATTTCTACTAACGCTCTTATAAAGAAATACGAGTTCTATCTTTTATTCGTGGCGTTCCATCTTAGGTATTACAATGAAGATTATATTTACATTTGCAGTCTGTTCTGTCTGTTGTTAAAAAAAAATCGTTAACGCTTACCCTATATCTAAAATATAACAACAACATTTATAAGGAAATATAAGAAAGGGGGAGAAACTTGTTTGTATTCACTTGGGTCCTTATTTAACCTCATTTGTAGTTCTGTAAATTAATGATGATTTGACTAACTACTCATCATAAAATCAAAAATAAAAGTTCAGTTTAAAATCAGAAACGATGGAGATACGCTTGAATGGTTTTTGTAGGTAATCATGCCGACCCAATTTCTCAAAACTTTTAATTAATGTCTACTACTATAATAATAATTAATTAAAATCAATTAGATACCAACATACAAATAAAGTAACCTATGAAACCTAATACCAATGACAACCTCTATCCAATGTTTTAGGATAGAGTTATCATGGTCGATGGCGTATGTAAGCTAAAGCTAAGCTGTGTAAATATTTTGAAATTAGTTTAAAGGAAAACAGCTTAAATGCAAGATTCAACGATATCAGTTCAAACTTCGCAGTGTTGCCAACTTTTACAAATCGGCGTAGTATTAAGATTTCGTGGCTTGAGGCCAACCTTTGTCCAAATAGCCCTCTATTAGCACATAGTGTCCCCTGAATACGAACCTGGATGGAGACTGAATAATTATAAAAATTCTTATGTATTTAACTGATATAATTAACTAGCTTTTTTTATTGTTAATCCCTATGCGTAAAACTCTTTATTTAAGACGTATCTGGCAGTCCACTTTTTCCGTTTTTTTTTCCTGGGCGTAGAACTTGTTTTATGACATTTAGCAATATATATGACAATATATATGAACGAAGGTTCAAAATCAAATCTGTAGATTTGAAGACTGTCTACCATATTTATGCAATCTTTAACTATTTATACTCGTAATAATTAGTTGATTTAGTTGGTGACTGTTTTTAGTAACAACTTTACCTCTTTAAATTGATAGTAAACAGGCTTCTTTTAAAAAAGTATCTATGCTTGATCATTGGTCAGTATTGTGACACTGTACTACCATCAGGTGAGATTTAATACAAGATTGACGAATTCATCAGACAGTTCTGAAAGTATTGAGTACATAACAAGGACTAAACGCAATGTCCTGTTATGTGAATGTTTTTCTACAGTCAGGTTTAATTAAAGTATGAAAGCTTGCCTAGCCCTTTCTCTATTAAGATCTTAATTAACCAATAAATCTCATCAACGTCGATCAATATCTGTAGAATTATAACTAATGTTCAAAGTGAAAAGAGTAACTTACAAGTTCCTTTAGAGTAGATGAAGGCATTATTCATTTAAAAACGATGCTTACCTGTAAAAGAAAATAATGTTTGAATAAATGTCAACTTTTAAGAAAAAAGAAAAACATTTATATTTATGTCGTGAAAAGTGTTCTCAATGTTTTAAACTTTTAAAGAAAAGTAAAATTTTGAATTGTTTACCTAGTCGTAACACAAAAAATAATGTTATTTAATATCACATCTATATTATACCGTATAGTATATTTTGTCTTAAAAATTAAAAATTAAAGTTTTATTTTAAATACAACGGTCGAGCCTGACCAAACCTATACTGATGGTAGTTACTTAGTTAAAAATAAACACATCGTTAAGACTCATCACGGGACGTCCACAGACTACGTTACCTGAACCGACGACCGCTGTGCGACGGGTGACGTGGGCGACCTTGGCGCTGCATCAGTCCTATGTTCTGCTAACACTTTGTGCTCATGTCTCGCCCCGACCACCGAGTTCTTAACCCTCTCCATCCTCGCCTGAATAGCCTTCCTCGATATCACTTTCGTCTTTTCATCCTTATTAGCTCCCCCATCGGCTAGTTTCCTCATCAACCTGGCAGTGGCAGCTACTGTGTGCTGTTGCGTATCAGAGTTAGTCCTAGCAAGTCTTGTAGCAGGCCTAGTTGGTGCAGCACCACCTGTACTGCTCCTAGTACTTTCGTTCCTGTTGAACGGCGCCACGTCGTGTTCCGTATCAGAATCAGCTGGTAGGTAACCACCTCCGCCGACTGACGAAACACCGGTCCGTAGAAGGTTCTCGTGTTCCGCGTAACGGACTCTTTCATCAACAGGAGTGGTCCCGTTCTGTGCTCTCTCTAATCCTCGTTCCATTTCACCGATCTGGCGTTCGAGTTTCCGAAGGACATCATCGGAAGGCGGCGCCGGGGGAGCATCATCAGGTGGTTCTGGCGTTTGGAATGATTTAAGCTGTATCGGATGTGTTCGGTTGATTTCTAACCGCTTCGGAGCTATCCCAGATGACGTTATCTCGTATTGAGTTCTCTGTGGGGTCCTCTCGAGCATCGCCAAGGAAACCGGCGAGGGGGGAGGGGCACCATTCACAGCGGGTTCATTACCATCCGCGGTAGAGACACGCGGCGCGCGAAAACTTTTGCGCATAAAATCCTCACGTGTCAGTTTTCGCTCCATTTTTTATTGCAAACTATATTTTTCACTTTTATTTCATGTTAAATCTACGGTTTTCACAACTTTATTTGTTCAAATTAAATCCAATTCAGTGGTGGAATCTAGAAATAATGTAACATGAGTCTACGATCATCCAATCGCGTTTTACAACGGACCCTTTATCAAAGGTCAGGGAGATAAGGGCGTAAATAGAAAGGTTTAGTTCCACTGAGGCCGAATTCGTCTTTCACAAAGATTTATCAACACGTAATCCAAAAATAGAACGTCTAACTGATGACCTTCATAGCTCGGCTGTAGTCGATGACGTCTATGAAAACATTTCATCGATCGATACTCATTCATGATTAACGCCACCATGGTTAAGTTTGTTTGGAAAATTGGAAATAGCCCACTACAAAAGTAATGAAGAGTCAAGGTCTTACACACCACGTAAGAATTTTCAAATACAAAGTTTAGAACAAAGAAAACGAACACCTGGTGAATAAAAACCTTTGTATATATGCCTGTGCATACAAGACGAAAACAACAAAATAATGATAAAGAGAAACAAAACCTCATAAGGACCTAAACCTAAAACATCAAAAAGGTAAATCAAAGAGTCCAAACTTAAAACTATTCAAAATTGATTATCACAAGACAATGAAATCTGCTAAATGTAAATCGTTCTCTAGAAAATATAAATCTACGTACTGTATTGATTAGAACAATAAATTGACATGTTCCATTTTACAACTAAATAAAGATAAGCATGAAGCCTGACATAGTAACAATGTAATACCATCGTAATGAATCGTTACACACACTTACGAGAATATAAGGTTTAAACTCAATTACCTACAGTGGAAACAGATAAACACTACACAAAAACCTAATTTCAACAGCTTCTTTATTTTACCTCTTTTATTTATCTTTCCAACTAAAAAACAGCACCAAATATAGTCCATCTGACAAAGTAAACCTCATAACCTCACGAAATAATAACCGAAAAATGTTACACTTACTACACTTAGTATCGATGATTAAAGATATTAAAAAGTCACTATGGATATGGATGGAGACACAATCTAAGGTGACTTGACTAAACTTGTAACGTCGAAAGTTAAACAATAATTCAAATAACGTCAGATATAACGTGATTTGTTAGCATTAGCACGAATCATCTATGATAGATAGCGTAGGGACAACACACACGATAACAGATAAGGATCATTAATAGTTACCACCTACCTATGATAGATAGAAATACCAAGGACAGATAACTACGGCTAGTCGATACTCATATCATATGATACATGGAACGCTATTGAAAATTTGATTTCAAAACACATTCGGACATCGCCACTCGTTGTATGGAGAATATAAGAATTGGCACCAATTTATTTTTAAATTGAGATGGAAATCAAAAGATCACCTTCTAAATTAAAAATCTTAAATTTTGGTAACTGTAAAGCAATTTTCTGTTCACGGAAAGCAACAAGAAAAAAGTAACTAATCTATTTTTTTTTAATTAAATTAATATTTTTTAGATTGTTGGTTATCTTATTCAAAAAGAATATGAATGCATTTTACTTCAACACAAAACCTGTGACCACAGAGTGAACTTGACAACTAATACATCCGCCTTTCATAATCGACCTTCAACTTTTTTGGCCACTAATATAGTATACTCCTTTAAAAATTGTATAAGACAGCGATTTTAAATATTATGCAAAAATACTTGATTATTCTCGTGTTAATTTAAAGGGAGGAATAAAAATATACTGATTTTTTAAAGTTTATCTTTCTGAAATATCTATATATTTTTATCTCATTCGAAGAAAAAAGTGATGAGTGTGTGGGTGTATTAAAATGTGAAAGTTTGTCTGTCTGTCGTTTTCATGGTTAATCCTTTATCTTGGCAGGGAAGTAAATTTTCTTTGTGATGGAGGACGACATAAACCCTCTGTTATTGATTTTAAAAAGGCGGTATAGTCTCTGAATTTTTCAGATTTTTAATTGAAAATATATTGAATTGCTGGAAACCTGACTAAGCAAATAGCAATCTCCTACTGCGAATATCTTCAAAACTGGATGACGTTGCGCAAACAAAGCATCCACCGTATAAATAACGGGATGATTCTAAGAAATTCCAATCAATCAAATCTCAATTTTCCTGAATCCCAATCCACCCCTGATCTGTGTTACGTCTAGTTAGAATCGAAGATTAATTCCGGGGGAGCGAGACAGCTATAGTAGGATTCCATCTGAAATGAGAAAGACAAACGATGCTGTTAGTTTATCTGAAACCTATCGCCACGTACAACAACCATTTCCCAAAACAATATTGCAGCACATGAAGCTATCCCTCTCTCTTCCTCTTCTTTTTCGCCTTTACATCTGAAAGAGACAGTGGTCCCAACACCATAAACACTTGGACAAATAAAACACACAATAAGCAGAACAGACGACAAACAGAACGTCTCAAGAATAATAGACAAATGGAAATAATTCATCTTCGGAATATTAATTAATTTAAACAACAGTTGTTTAATGTTATTTCTGACATGTTTTTTTTAATATTTTTATAAAAGCTTAAAAACACTTAGTATTAAAAATACCGTTAAATATTTTCGTATCAAGTAAACGAGATTTTTCTTTTCGGGAGATACAGAATTAAAACGAATACACTCATAAAATATTCCGTTTTATTTGATAAAGTTCTTGCTTATGCGTATGAAGATCTTGCGTACAGCTTTGAAATAACGATTAAGTTCAGGAATCCTTAGCCAGAATATTTACTTGTAAAAGTTATAAATTTGTATATCTAGTTGAATAAAATCCCAGATATTGATGTATGATTAACTTAACGCATTTTTCTATATATAGCGTAGTTGGTTTAGCCTTGAATGTATGTCACAATAGTCAAAACATCTGGTCAGATGGTCTCCATACATGTACACAAATGACTCAATGCATCATCATTATTTACTGCAAAATTGCTTGCATATGGGAGATATACGAACAACTTGTTGATGTTACCATAGAAAAATTAAGGAAACAACAACATAATATACATATAATGCGATTTTATATATTTATGACGTTTTTTTTACTCAATTCCTCAGGGTTTTTTTTTTAACCGTAGTTTAGTTTAAAAATTAACACATCATGAAATTTAAAAAAATACATAATTGCATTTCAACCATCAATGCAAAACGTCAAATGAAGGACACGACATTGTAGAAATCGTGTCAGTGGGTCATCTATTTCTATATTTATAAACAATAAATATTTATCTAATGAGGAATTAGTATATAAACAAACGCCGTTCAAGGATTTGTTATACAATGGTTTGAACTTCAGTAATACAGACTTCAACTAAAACTTTCGCCGTTGCTAACGTATGCATAAAATTATTTTAATTTCATACGAAAGCGGAATGAAAATAAAAATAAATAAGAGATCAGAAATAACCAAACCGAATTAACTTCGGAAATACTCAAAATAGAATGACCGTAAAAACTTTATTTATAATTACGATCTTACTCTATTTATGGAATGCCGTGTGCTGAAAGATCGCGTGAGATTATTATTTTCAGGAAATAAGATATAAACCTTTTTTTAAATCTGAACCTAATGGATATATTTTTAATAACCTTGTTTTTTTATTTATTACGTAAACTTCGTTGAGTAATAAAAGTACGTGAATAAGAGTTTGTATAAAACAATGTTATTGAAATGGGAACTCTTACTTAAATAAGTAATCAATTATCTTTATTGATCGAATATTCGATAAACTAAACGTGCAGTGAGTGGTCCATTAAACTTCACCACCTTTATTCAATTATGTGACATAAAATTGCATCTGACAGAATGAAACAAAAACGAGTCGGAATTTCACGTCGCCATTTTGGAAAAAAGAAGGCAATGAAAGGCAGGGCTTTGGTGAACCTGTTTTACGGAACAAATACGAAAAAAAATTGTAAAAGCTTTCTTTCGGCTGCATGTATCGACATAAGCAATAAAACGCCGAGTCGAATCTTTGATGGAATTTATCATGACTACAAAGAGCGTAATAACTTCCCGTCACGAGATGGAATATTGCTTCTTAATTTCTTGTTCATTCAATATTGTTCACTTACTTTCGTCTTATTGTAATTAAATAGATGTTATTTATCATAAGTGTATTTTCTCGCAAATGGATCAACAGATATCGTCATAGAGCTGAAATTTTCTAAGTCGGCTCACATGATTATCAATTTCGTCAATCAACGGAACGTCAATTGGTACAAATCATTTCCTCGTGACTCATACATACTCTAATGCTACCAAACTTTTTGTACAGGTCCAATTTTGTTCAGCCCATCGCTTATTATACTGTTATTAAGATATCAAATGTTCAGTTAATATGATGTTTAATCGTGACATCAATAAACGGTAAATTTATACTATAATTTAGTTATCGCGGCTCGTGCAGTGAAGAATCAAATGTCTAATTCCAGTTTTTTAGGTTATTTCAGAGATACAATTTATCAATCATGTCTTTTTACTCCCAAATAAAGAAACTTATTATCAGATTTGACTTCCACGGAATATGAAAAAAGCTATTTTGCACTTTCTTTTTAGTAAGTTTGGTAGTTTCAGAAAGTGCTGTAAGTTTGAAACAAAGACCACAAGCGAAGGTTGCGCGGGCGCCGCCACCGGTGCGTGACTCACGAGCATCGAACCGAGGGAGCCTTCATCCGTCTCGCTCTTATCAACTACACCATATCACCCGTCCCTCTCTAACCGATTGGAGAGCTCTGGCAATCGCCGCAAATTCACACGATTAGATAATAAAAACTGCAGGTTTTGCTACTTTGCTTGGTACAGTAACTTGGATTATAGATAAATACAATTTGCTACCTGATATTCGAGTGGACGTTCAAAGACAAGTAGAAAATTTGTTGAAAAAAAATAGTTTGTTAGACAAAAATAACTAATTGTGTGAAATTTTAAATCGGCTATTGACAACTCAACAATTTAGTGGACATAATGAGTAAACATGACGGATGGAGCTTTTACTCTCTATTGAAATTATTGAAAAGTCATGTCATTTAACTCATTTTGAATTGTGTGTGGGACGACTTGCTAGTTAAAAATGCAAAATTACATTGGTAGTCGTGAAACTAATAAAAAAGCTAAATATTTTTACCCGATTGCATGTCAAACTGTTAGGATTGTGATAGTCATGTATGCCAATAAAGCTGTTAACCAAATAACCATGTTTAAATCAAATAGCATTTGTTTTTTTTTAACATTCAACATTGAACCACTCAATAGAAAATTCTCAATGAATGATTACATTTAATTTTATCAATGACATTGCAGAATTTACCCCACTGTGCGTTTCAACTTATATCTAATAAAATAACGTTCGGTCATCACTGGATGATGATTCATACCTGTCATTTTCGTCAAAAATGTATTATTCGAAAAAAATATCACACACAACCGTAACCGAAAGAAAAATATCTAGAGTATAGAGTTCCCGAAATGTTGGTGAAAAACTTTTTTGGCAAAAGAAACTCAAGTGAAAGACAAATTAAGATATAAACTTGTGACTTTCCATTGAGCGCTAACAAAAACTAGACAAACTGACAAAACTACGAAGCAGTTTACTTAACGAACGAAAACAAATAATAAAAAAAAGCTAAACAGGTTGTAGAGAAAAACAAAAGTTTTACAATAAGAGAGGACGTTACGTAAGTAATGTGGGACAATACGCATACATAAACGAATATTTACACACACATGAAGAAAGGTGAAAGTATGCCACTATCAGTCTCATTTTAAGGCAATAATATAGAATTACACTTTGTAAAATGATAGGTTCCTATTTTACGTTTATTTGATAATACACATCAAAATTTAATATACTATTTCGAATAATCAACTTTCTACTGGCATGAATATTTTTGATTGGATATTATGAATAAATAAGAAAAGCGTAAAATATGATTTACTGTTAGATTTTTAACTAGATATTGTAGGGTCACTCTAATGCTTCTTGATTTAGAAATGAAATTCTTAAAATTAAAAAAACACATCAGAGAGAACGCCAGTTTAAAGTCACAATGCTAACAAAAAATCTAGAAATAATATTAAGATTTTGTTTTATTGCATTAAAAATAATCACATACACAAGTTTACAAAACCATCACTATACTGAGACTTCTTAACATTTTCAACAATAAAAGCCAATTAATTCATACTCCATTAAACGATGAGCCTCAAGCGCAGAAGATCCAGGAAATCATTTTTTACAGAAAATTTAGGTACGCTAGTACTATTTGGTATTCTTAATCTAATTAAATATTTTCCTTTATTTTCAACATTCGTAGCACACAATAAAAAAAATATTCTTTAAAATTTTATTTAAGAAATTCGAAAAGTGAAACTCTTTTTTTTTTTGCCATATTTTTTTTTAGGTTTCATTACCAGCTCATAATACCTAAAAGAAATCTTTTAACAATACATTTTCCGCTGATTTTCCCTCTACTTTTAAGGCTAGATAATTAATACAAAAAATAAATATATACTCGTATGGATATAAAATTCTTGTTTGGAACCAATTAAAACACATCGAGTGGGAGTCAAGATTAGAAAGCTAGACTGGTTAAAATCATGTCTAGATTTAAAACTTTTATAAATATATATATATATATATATATATATATATATGTTCACCACACTTGTTTTAAACTATGAGATGATTAGGTTATGTAACTCAATGCACGTTTATCATAAACGAGGCACATTAGATTTATAATCCTTAATATTTAAATGGAAACTATTTAAGAGAGAGATAAATTTAATTAACGGTGATTAATAAATCTTTTAAATTATCATCAAGAAAATAATTAATGTGAACATTTACTTTTAAGGATTAATTTTGCAGTTAAAAGTGAGCCGAAAAGTTCATACATAAATTGAATATAACATGCCAGGACGAAAAAGGAGAACAATGCCAAAGAAAATTCGATAAGACGAAAGACGAAATGTAACTTCCCGTTTAAGATCGTTTCCCTCATATGAAAGTCGAATTCCTTACCAAATAAGAAGGATTTACATTTTAAATATTTAAGGCCCGTTTATCAGTACAGTTTACTTTTGGATCGGTAATTGAAACTTTTACCTAAAAAAAGCCTTTATTTCGAGGTATACTTTGGAGCAATAAAATTAAGCAACCATAGAATTCTCTGCAGCTTTTGTATTAATACAAATTAATGGTGAATAGCAAGATTTTACAATAAGGTTACGAACCCAAATACAATAACCTTTTCTACAAAATAACAATGTATTCACAATTCACCCAAATTGCTTTAGACCTACACATAAAACGAGTAAGTAAAGATCTAAAGACGTTTTATTACAGAATTAATTTCATAATTAAATACGAGTAATATTTTGTGTCAAACTATAATCTGCCCAAGGCGAGATTCGAAGGCGTCCTTCTATTTAGAAACTAGCGACCCGCCCCGGCTTCGCACGTAAATTATGCATACATATAAAACTTCCTCTTTAGTCACTCTATCTAAATTTTTTTTTAAACCCTCAAAATACGTTGCATAGTTTTAAAGATCTAAGCATATATACGGACAGATAGCGGGGAGCGACTTTGTTGATGATATAGCTCAGAATAATTAAATGGTAATCGCCAATAAATTACCAATCCAAGCTTATATAAGTCAGACTAATTGTATCAGAATCATATAACATTAACAGGCATTGTAGTGTACATAAACCTATTTGCTTGGATCCGCCCACATTGAAGGCTAATGGTATGATTTTGGGGCGTCAGTGGGCGATCAATGTTGCACGATTTGAATTAACTCGAATCTATCTAACCGCTGCAAAACAAGAGCTTTAATGGGTAATCTAATTTATATTGCAGTTATAACATATAAGAGACGATGACTTAGACGTATGCGTGTGTATGTTTGTTATTTTTCTTACAGCAAAAACGATGCGACTACGCTATTTTTCGTCTGATTTTCTGTTCTTATAAGCTGAACCAAGATTTAGTAGACATTATTCTAGACTCTGTATATCTGTTCTATGTGTGTGTGTGAGTGTTAAAAGAACATTTACGAGTTATCCACTTATCAAGCTCGTATGATTATCTACATAATTACTACAATTAATGATTAGTCTTTATAACATACGTATCTATCTTGAGACTATCAAGAGGTACCGTCAGAAAGTCAAGTCTTTATTTCGGCTTATTATAGCGGTCGGTGAGACGGTAACCGTTTCTGCTGACCAAACCGTTACGTGATACACTAAACTCCTAAACTGTAACTTGATCATCTAAATCACCTATTACAATACCTACCTATAGACTTAGGATTTGTCTCTACATAAAACTTGACACTAAAACATTCTAACATACGGACAGTCAACATATTGCTTATACATCAATAATTCAAAATAGTGATAATAAATGAGAGTAAATAAAGTAATTTCACAGATTAACTGCAGTTTTATAATTTACCTATCAATCCTTTAGCCAACATATGTTCTACATATTATTTACATTTAACTAAACTGTAGAAACGAAACGTTAAACGTCTTATAACGATGTGGCTTTATTTGAATAAAATAGAGCTCTATATTAGGACTCCTTATTTAAATTCACACACGAGAAGTAGTTAGATATAGTCAGTATCACGGTCTTTTGCAATGTTAAGATACAGAATCCCACAATTGTGCCAAAAAATCCTTATCTCAACGAATTAAGATTGAAATTAGCTTATCAAAACATAATAGTACGTTAAAAAACAGCAGTCAAATTTAATGTTACGTACAAAACACACACTTTTTGTTATCAAAACCTATCGACGAACAGAATAACAAAAATAATAATGATTGGAAATTCTAACTTTGGTCGATGTTAAATGATAACTCCTCATAAGAGAATGTTAATTCGCAATTTATCACATATTTGAGTCAGGATATCATTTTTATTTTATAAAATAAAACTTATTTTCATATTTACTGCTAAATAACTGAATTCATATTTACTCAAACATTTACCAATTATCCACAATAAAATTCTAACATCACTTAGCTAGTCTAGTAATACTGGATTAAACTCACTGGAAGCATTTCTAGCATGCTTGTATTGTACATTGTACATAGCAGAGCGACCGAGACAGACAAAGCAAACCTATTATATACAGCAAGTAATGTACCGCAGGCATCTGTGATGATACCCCTGAAGCTATCTACAGAGATATAAGGAATTTCATTAGACGAAACGAATTAAAAATTAAACTCATAAGATGGAGTTTAATACTTTCATTAAAAACATGAAATTTTGACATTTAAAACTAGAGATGAGATTGTTTGATTATTTTTAACTCCTCAAAAGTGTGCAACTATAAAGTTTAATCAGTATTGAAATAAAAGTTTTAAAAAATCATTACAAGTCATAGCAAAAACAAACTTTTATGACACATACGTATATATACTGAAAGTAGATCCTTTTAAAATTGATCGATTGCAGTTTACCTTTTCGTTTGCAGTTAATCCTATCTGATAAGACGCATATGTTTATCTTTGACACGATTTTATTTTAACCAATACAAACACCGATACACTTTTATGGTCATAAACGATATGCCTACATGTTTTCCTCCATTAAAGATTACTAAAATAAAACAGAAATGCTTATCAGAGTTTAAAATAAAAAAAATCGCTTGCACCTAATAATTAAATAAAAATTAAGTCGTAATTTCTACTGTACTAAAATGTTCAAAACAAAAGAATTGCAACTGAAACCACAGATATAATTAATTACTACTCGAGCATAGATGAACAAAACTTGTAAATAATTGCATACCTAGTGTACTTATTAAAACAAAGCCAAAACTACTTGACCTACTGATATTTGGAACGAACCAAAAGTCTAACGGCTATCTATTCTAAAAATTCTATTGTAAAAACATTAAACGTTTATGTCCGAAACAAGTCTTAGTCATCATACTTAAAAGTGCGACATCTGAAATCATCACATATTAAACAATAGCGATAAAAAAATGAACAGTCGGTGAAAGGGACCAACAGAGATTATCGCATAACTATAAAAAAAAAAGAATGAAAGAAGAAGTAATATTTATAACTATTATACATACTAGATTCCATTGCTTAAGAAATTTCAGCCCGATACAATTTTTTTAACACGACAAATAAACAAAGCAATCCATCTCAATTCATTTGGAATTTTCATGGTATTTATCAATGTCAACTTAAATACAGAGTATTATATTATATACTATTCAAAGGAATACAATAAAACACGCCGGTCAACACGTGTCTTTTTAACAATACATATGTTCATTGTGCAAATACATACGCAAATATACTGTCAGAGACGTGATTATATTCATAATGAACGTTTCATGGTACGGATATGCGAGAGTATAGAAATAATAAAAAAAATCTCAAAACGTTGGATTTTACAAATATAACATTTTGAGACTAACATAACAAAACACTAAAAAAACTTTTACTATATGATTTTAAAACGAAATATTTTGCATGTTTATCATTAAAACTTAAAGGGTTTCTATGTAATGTACGAGCATATCTATATTTTCAGTTTTCCTTTGATTGCTATCGATGTAAAAATAAAAAGACGTTTTTGATTAAATCTTATGATAGAATTGATAAGAATACTCATGAAAAATATAATTTCGATTCACTATGATTGGAAAAAATCATAGAAAGACAATTTAATCAACTTAGAAAAAAGTTTGAAGCCTTTTGTTATTGGAATATTAATATATGAGGGATATACGCTTCAACAAATCATACTAAAATATATTTTTAAATATCCTCCTACCTATCAAAAATAATCAATATCATCTTCCTATGCAAGTAACCAGACACCTTCTAAAAAGTCTCCTCAAGTCCAAGCAAACAAAAATTTTTACTCATCAAAAAACAATTAAACAGTGTGATAAAAACAATGTTCCTGGTAAAAGTACCTATCTTAGTGTACCTACTTATAATGTATGACATCATTTAGGCAGAGCTTATCGCTATCAACGTTCGTATTATCACTTGTGATAGTGATAATAAACGTGATAAGAAAGCAACTAAACGACTTACAGTTTAGGTGTGTAAAACATTCCTTTATTTTGTATTGTATTTTCAATTTTTACATAAATAACGATATCATAAACTTCTTCATTAAAATGATATCAATTAAATTTCTAGCTTATTAATGTTCATTTCATGTTTGTGAATCTTTCAAAGTAAGGCCTGAAGTTGCGAGTTCACCAACTAAAAAAGTAAAGAGATACGTACACATTATATACATACATATACACTATATACTACGTATATTGTCTAACAATATGTACCTTAAGACGTATAATGTAATGTATTAATAATCCAAACAATGGTCATGTGTTAACCAAACAAGTCAAGTATAGCAAAAGTTCTACAACGACCCCGTATAACAATATACCATTAAAACTATTTAGATAATGAAAACTAACTCCGACCTACCCATCCCATTGTTGCGTAAATCGTAAGGTGATTTACACTTTCTATATTCATCTTTCGTAATACGAAAGTGTGGGAGATACAAACTCGAGATGAGAGACTACCATGTGATTTAAGACCCCACTTCAGTACAAATACCATAAAAAATAATAGAAAGAAGATATTTATTATAATTTTATCGGAGATAAAGAAAAAAATCTTATCAAAAAAAGATTAGTAAAAATCCCTTTTCCAATGCGATGTCAAAACAAACTGAATGAAAACGTACGCGTGTATGTTTGAATCTAATCCACAAAATGAAATATCTAATAAAGAGACTGTACATTGTATAGAAAAGCGTATAAAAGAGATTGAAATATCCGTCTGTGATTTTCAAATGATTACAATCTATAAAACTTATTTGATTTTTTTTTCTGTTGAACCTAGAAACTAGAAACCTGTTTGTAACATTTTTGTCCGTCCATCTGTTTTCTTTGTATGTCTGGCAGAAGTTTAACCGCTAACTGTATAACAGGTAGTTTTTACACATAATCAGCTCGTTATAAAGTAGTTTGATTGATGGTAAAGGAGATGGAGCGTTTATTTTTATCAGAAACAACAAGAGTAAATAATGAAAAGAACAAAAAAATTAAAAGAATAAAAAAATGGCTACTAACTGTGTTGACAGACTTTAAAAAAGGTAAGTATATTTATTGAATTATTCTCTTCGAGGTTGGTATCTAGACAAGGTGAAACAATGAACCTTTACAATACTTTAATGCAATTTGATAAAGCAGTAAATACATAAGAATGGAGAAACAATAACTATTGATTTAACTTTGAAACGAAACGTGAAATTTAAAAAACAATGGTGAGGCTCAAGATCATTAAAGCAAATATTATTCATATAATTCTTAAATCTAAAGGTAAATAGATATAATAAGGTAGGAAAGTAGGTTTTTTTTTTTAAGATTAACAGAAGTCTCGTCCCTTTGCAAATGTCTGGTATGTGAAAAACAGTACTGCACTTAACTGTGTACCTATTTACCTATGATTGGGTACCTGCTTTTTATACAAAATTTTAAAACTTTAGATACTTGCGTACCACCGGATAATACCATTGTATTTCTCTGTTGCAACAACCTCCGGATATCAAGGTCCAATTGCGATAGTTTCACTTTACTGGGCATTAGCATTACTGTTTTTATTTTAATGTTTCATGTAATGAGTTAAGTAGAAGTAGAAATGATGTTTCTGCAATGCTAAAGAAATTAAGATGCACCCTTGAGGTTACCCTTTTCAACAAAAAAAAAAAAGGATAATTTTCAAAATTATTACTCAAAATCTTGGACCACTTATAAAGCCAATAAATAATCTTCACAAGTACTTACAACTATTTACTTTCATCCTAAATTACTTATAATCTATTTGAAATGTCCCTAATTTAATGTCCAAAATATTATACTTTAGGCTTTTATTGTAATTGAATTCTTGACCTTTCAAGGCGGTACAATTTCTATTTAATATAAGTCTTAGTAAATATTTTTATTATCTTTTATATGGAAATATGGTTATATTTTAAACGGTTTTATTGTAATAAAATGGATATCGCGTGATGATAATAAATCAGGTACATACATATCTGATTAAAAACTTGATAAGTTACATGATTTAAATGAAATTACTTATGGATGTATAAATGTACGTACAATATGTCCAATTTACATATCTGCGTTAGACATGTGGCAAATCGGTATAATTAAAATCAATTCATTATGCAATTAATTATAAAGGAAACTTGGCCTAAGATAACATTCAAAGCAAGTTAATGCGGCATAAATATTTCATTTATAATTTAAGTCCAGTTTTAGACATCCCAGTAGTGATACGTTACGAAAAAATAACTTGCCAAACTAAATTGGCAATGGATCAATAAAATCGACAGATACGACCAATAACACGTTTCCAAATACGACAAAAATCTATAATAAAAACCGTCAAGTACAACGGTTTTTACGACACCGAATCGAATCGTAGAAGCGAAACCAAACGATTTTCACAGAATGATTTAGACTGGGAATAGAAACGGAATGGAAACAGTAAAACATGATTGGATATCGAAAAGTAAATCGTTGATTTTCCTTAGATGAAGGTAAGTGACCTTTCCACAATATATATCTTGGCGAAGCAACTATTACAGTCACTGTAGATCCACAAGTTATTAACCGAAGCACCGGAGCGCAGCGCAACGGTACCGGTACGTATCCTTCCTCATTTATCACATACACAACCTTATCTCGAATGTGAGAGATCACAACACAATAACACTGGTTTTGCACTCACGTCACAATGAAAATCCAGGTTTCAAAAATTCTTAAAAAAAACAAAATTTATAACACGGCCGTACCCCGTGAGGTCTGAAAAGAGACTGAGGTGATGAGGTAGGTAGTGGAGGAGCGAGGTGCGCGCGCGCAGGCCCGTTGCGTCGCCGCCGTCCGGTTATCAGCCTTCTATCGAGCGCGGGGAGGTAGGGGGGGTTCAAGAAAGAAAAGTTTACACGTGACGTAGAGATAAGCAGCTGGAAATCTCGCATTTGACATTGTTTAATGACACGACTCCTAATTCAGATCAAGTTTAAGATCAATTCTAGTTTCAATTGTTTTTATTTGATACATCAGACGGTAAGCGCAAGCACCTGTCGACTCCATCTGTTTTGTAACGTATGAAATCTTTACTGACCGAAATATAAGTTAACAACAAAACAATATAACGTTTTATATTCGATCATAGCGAAACTGTTTAATACGTTGTTCCACTTTCAGCCACAACGAAACAGTAGGTAGTGGTCAGAAAATTTCACGGTCAGTTAAACGAAAATAACTTAAAGAACTTTCAAGGTTCGAACCATTATGTACAAATGTTGCAATTTTGTTTAATACAGCTCAGTACAATGTTGGTACTTAGATGTGTTTACACAAACTATAACACGTCCAATTTAACATCATCTCTGGTAGCAAACCGAACAATTTATTGAATCAGAGATTTAAACAGACCTATACAACTTTTAAATGACACAGATAATTAATAACTAAAAAAAATGCAATATAGCTTTTAGCAAATATGTACAATATAAATAAAAATTCTTTATTGTATGTTTTACAATACTTAATATAACTATACCACCAAAGCGTAACTGTAAGAAATATTCACAATACGCTCGGGCTTTCGATCGGATGTTGTGATTGGTTAAGTTCTTGTCAAAATGGTCGTATTGTATAGACAGACAAGTACGGCTGTTAAAGTTATTCGCTCTGCCACTTGTCCGTGACATTACACAGTGTTTCCATTGTACAAACAAAAGTAGGTAATCCTGAACTTAAATATTGCCCGAATGTGTACTAAGGACATGAAGATTATTTATATCAGACACAGACTAGACAGATTGATGTGGTTGAAATAAACTTCATACTTCATTTATAGACTACCTAGCAGAGCACTGGTACATTCTAATGGATAACCTGTAAATCTTAGACAACATAAAGGATCATATACAATATATTTCTTTATTAAAATCAAACGACTTAACAATGCCCTGTAATAAACATATCATTAATTATATCTATAATTTAACATACAACAAGACCGTATTTTCAATGCCGAATTCTGTTTGTGGTTATACACCTGGTTACCCACAAAGCTACAGCACTGTTTTGACGTGACGTCATTATCAGCATCCGTGACGTGATGGTCATGACGGAAGACATAGGAGACACGACCAAAACAACGGTTGCGCATGAGTCAGACAGTCGGAGGCTGCGCTGGACCGTAAAATAATTTCTACTATGCCCTGATATACATCATAAAACCATTTTGTACCTCAGTGCGTATATTCTATCCAACAAATACTTGTTAAAGATATTGTCTTGTTTTTATTTTTCACTATAATTAATGAAAACAGTAATCTTATTAACCAAAAAGTTGGTAAAATTAAAAGACAAAGAATTATCTTTTTTAAAAACAGATTACAAGCGATTTCTCCAAGGGAACCTTCAAAAACAAATTTAGTGAATTCTAGTAAATAAACAGAACATTGATTGATTGATGGATAGGGAGTTTACCAAACAATTGTTTTTTGTACCTTCTGATAAATGAAATAATTTACATAAGTCTACTAAAACCCACCCTTTACCTAGCAACCGGTAAAATCGTTTTCTATTTATTAGTGCGCTGTAATATACAGCGATGACACTTACACAAGAAAAGAAGATTCAATTTCGATTTCACGCGATCTGTTTACATAGGTCGGCTAAAAATAGATACAAAACGTAAACAAGTAAACAAGTGACATTTACTATGTACACGAATCTGGCTCGATATCTTACTCTATAAGGGAAAAATAGACTAAAAAACAAATAGACATAATATAATAATATATTACTGTCTACACGAGGTAAGATAGAGGGCATGTTGTGCGCACTTATTTTAGTTATAGGTATACACAAACACGTAAACAGTGTGATAATTTTGGGAAATTTTATTAGTGTACTAAATTTATAAGTGCGTTTAAAATATAACATATCTCATCTTAATTTAACAACCTCTAAACACGATGATCGTTTTATGAGAGTTATAATTATAATTTTACTATGGAATAGTTAATATCGTTAAATGTAATGAGCCCTTACATATGGAGTAATGAAGTATGAAATTACATATAATGGCAAAACGGCCAGTAGGCTATTAAAGCATAACATATCATAACGTCTGGATACTACTCCAATACAACCTTATATTGACTGAAGAATTTTAATTAAAGTTTCATCTTAAGGAAGAAAGAAAACGATCAATAAATTCACTTTTGGTTAAAATATGATAGAAACTTTATCATATAAAACATGTCTCGAGACTAAAGCCGTCACGACAATTAATATCAGAGAAGAATACTCAACAAATGTTACTAAGTTCATCTTGAAACAGTGTGAAACATCTCTTTACGTATGTACATTATAAAGATCATCAAACTAGATAATGATTTAACCGGCAAAGAATGTTCAAAATTATAACGTTAAACGAAACAGTTACATTTGTAATTACAACAAAACGTTCTAATGTTTGCTAATTATCCGTTAAACTGGGGCGTCGACATTTTATTGGCACGAGTTAACGCTTGGCACAGCCGAATACTGCTAAAATGGACGATTTAGTTAATCGTATCATCTATGGAGAACTATGCATATATGTATATGAGTTAAACAAATGATGCTATCTATTATTATATACTTTAAATAAATTTCCTTCACATGTAACGTCACTCAAATCTAAACTTTACTTTTCACTCGGTGCAAGTAATAATTAATCTTACAACAATTTTCTAACAAATTGCTTTCGTCTCAATTTTACTGTCTAGACTTCTATTTGATGGCCATCCAGATGAGACTGTTGAAAACCGAATACAAAGATAAAATAATGGTAACATATCCAACACCCCTAGCGGAATATCTACTCGCGATCATAGCATATACAAATATTTAGCGAAGTTTGTTCCATACTACTGATAAGCCTTGAAAGGCCACTACCAAATAATAATCCGCAATATCGCGTAAAAAAATTTACAATATTTTTACCCGACTGACAAAGAATGAGAGAAATGTTTTTAAACACGAGCGTAATTTTTTTTCTAAGTTTAAAATTCCTGACTGTCTAATTAAAACTGACGTAAATAACCTTCCCATTTGACATGCAAATCGACGAGTTAAGAAAAAAAAACTAGACCATTATAGTACAAAAACTATGTGTATGAGTATGTATTTAGGTATGAGCCTACTTATCAAATGTTATACATGAGAGGTCATCGGCTTTTAAAAATGTGGGTGTGTGTGTAAAAACCATGTTACCTCTACATAAAGTTACCTAAACATATTTTAGACAAAATATTATACACTTAATTTAATGTATTTTGATGTGAAAACACATGCTTTGATAGTCGTAAGATTTTAATTACTTCTTAGGTCATCACTATTTATTTTAATCTCTAACATTATACAATAAAATCGGCATAAAAATGATTACTGTGTACCTTTTTTATAAATCAAAGGAAACCATAATGAGACAAAATGATTAAAAAATGATTTTGTTTTCTGATTCATGAAGTGATAACAACAGGTCCTCAAGATTAAAACACATTGGATTTTTAAATATTTTTTACTCGCAAGTTGGAAGCATTCACTTAAAATAATTAAAATCAAATATACAAAATTTTCTTGAAGCAGTGCCATATTCGATAAATTACATTACAACTATAATGAAAATTAACCGAAAAACTTATGATTGTAGTAGTTACCGAAAGTGACTTAATTAATTTCTGACAACTTAATTAATTAGGACACGTAAAAATTAAAAATTCATATTTTTGGTTAGATTACGTCATATGTTGGCTAAATATAGTACCTTACCAACATAGATAATGTGTTTTTTGTTAAAGGTTTTTTTATTTACGAAAACTTACAAACAAAAATAACTTGTGAACTTACAGCGCCACCTTTCGGTAGATAGCAAAACTTTTTTTTCATTAAAGAAAAACCTTTGTAGTACAATTTTGAAAATTAATTAAAATATTAATTTACATATTTAATGTTATTTAAGACATACGTCGACATTCGTATTTCAATACTAAACTGACAAAATAACATTCTTCCGCTTCTCTCCGATAGATGGCGCTATGAGAATCTCTGGTCACTTGAAACATTACATGTAGCTTGAACTTAATATAGGTGAATTGTTGTCTTAGGATTATATTCAGAATATCTATCAGATTAAAAATATATATAAATGTAAACAAAAAACACTTCATCAACCAGTTAAAGTGTTTAGTATGGCATATACAGTGGTTAAATTAAACAGTTATTACCGTTACGTTTTGTTATGTTAATTGTATACGATCGAGATTGATGGAACAATAAAAGTAATTACTGGTTACAAAATAATGAAAAAAAGAAGTTTCAAGTACCATTGAAAAATAATAACACCGCTCATAAATGCCAAGTTCACAATGACATTGTAATTTTGTATTATTTTGCTTGTATACTTACAGGGATAATAATGAGAACTTTGTTTAAAAATGACTAAATATCATTATTGGTTTATCCGTGGAAAATTAGTTCCGCGTACAAAATACAACGTTGACGGGCAATTAAGACATGATTTATAGCATTTATCAACAAAAAATGCAATTTGTTTTATTATCCAAGTTTTTACTAAAATGGCAAGTATCTTAGTCAATGGCTCTAGCATCCATTGGGTAGCATTAGAAGTATCATGCGCAGGTTGCTTAGGTCACTTGTCTGGCATCTTTATTTATTCTCATTAATAAAGTGTACAATGTCTAATTATTGAAATGACCCGAGTGGAACAACTTTGTTTACTTTTTCGTCATATCACAGCGCAACTTATAGAGTATCTTATCCATATGCCCACAAATATCCCAAAATACTACATCACTCTTTTATCACGAGGTTAAATAAAATAAAACATCCTGCATGCCGTTACAGATTTACAACTCTATTTTTAAAGACAGGCGTACGGTAACTAACATTCCATCCATAGTAATGCTTTCAGTTGTTAACAAGTTCGGTGCCTGAGTTGATCCATGTATTGTATATGATGTAACAAAGTATGTATTGTACACTCTCATACATGAAGGTTACACGCACGCACACGTACAAACATATATTCACTCCCGCAATCCCTATCGACATGAGCAATCACGAATAATTCATTTTGAAATCGTATAGCAAAGTTTTTACATATAGTGTTTTGTTTAATTACCCATATCAGTTCATCTATCGGCTAGCGGCGGCGGCGTTTCTATTTCAATGCATACCTACCTGCATACCTAAATACAGTCAGTAGATAGAAATAGCTACGGTTGGTATTAAGATAAAAGATAGATAATTATGAACCATAACATTATGGAGATAGGCCTAGCACATCCTATGGCGATCACAAAAAAAATGTATTAAGTAGATAACTAGATAACAAATTTTGCCTGCGACTATATTACGTAGACCGTATTCTTTTTTAATATGAATTGCCAAATAAAGATCATCGAAAAATATAGAATACACTCCTTTGTATGTTTCGTCCGAATGCCCAGTGGCGGTACTGTAATAGAAGCCCAAAAGCCCGGCTTGCCTTATCAAACTAAAATAAGTTCGCGCTCTTATTCATTCATTAACAAATCAAACGACTTTTTGAAAGCCACCGAAATTGTGGGTTATGCTGATATGTTCGCAAACTTCTGAGTGTTTTGCTGAGCTCGTCCACGCTAGCAAGTCCACAGCGGAAGTATGAAGTATATCTCTCGGCTTGCCCTGTACTAAATCTCTAGGCACGCCACAGGATTAAGGCGTAAAGAAAGACATAATTCCTATTGCATACATTATGATATGAGTTCGGATTGTTACTGCAAAATTAACATTACCAAATAAGTATGCTGATAGGTAAACTCTCTCGTATGACCTGCTTAATAAAGCATGGTGTTTTTTGGTAAACAAGCAGACGGTTCATCTGATGGTAAGTGACTCCGTCGCCTATTAACACGACGATGCCCTTGAAGTTTTTACACCCCAAGACCACCGCTAATACGTTGACAATGTAGAGGTAGAGATGTTACATCTATCGTGCCGGTAATTACATCTAGCAAAAAACTAAAGCCAAGACCGAGACATCGATTGAAACCGAGCATCAACAACCGCACTATAAACATTTTATCGACCGACACTTTATTCAGATCGATGTTTTTTTTATTTAATACAACTTTACGGGCAAACCAGCAAACGGTTCACCTGATGTATGAAATAAAACTCATTATAATAATTCTGTTTCGGTCGATAGAAATTTTCTACACAAAGGAAGCTCTTAATCTATCGGAGATTTATTACAGCTCAATAAAAGAGATATCTAAAAAAATCTGTAAACTTTTTTTTTTTAACAAATGTACGCTTTCTAAAAACCAGTCCGTTTAGAAATTTCACAAAAGTTGAGTTATAAAATTAAGTTTTAATGCATTCAATTAAATTTGTAGGTAATAATATAAGTAAAAACTTTTATTGGATAAGAGAAACTAGGTAATTGAGCTATCGAAAATCCCATGATCCTATTAAAACAAAAAGCAGCTGACAAAGTACAACTAAACTTTCAAAATATATCAATTTGCTAGGATATTTATAATCACTGCATAGCATAAACAAAGCCATTTCGCTGTCTGTCCCTATGTATGACTTAAAACTTTAAAACTACGCAACGGATTTTGATGCAGCATTTTTTTTAATAGATAGTTATTCAAAAAGGAAAGGTTCATATCGATATAATACATGCATAAAATCCGTGCGAAGCTGGGGCGGGTCGCTAGTTATAAAATAAAGTTAAAATTGATACAATATTTTACCTATTTTACCATAATAAGAGTAATAATAATAAACCACAGTACGATACACAAATTGACTCAGCCTTGCAGCAATAATCGTAAGAACTTGTGTCGCAAGAACTAAGCAACGATACGGTATAAACTACATAGATAAAATACTACATCCAAGACCGGTAAGCGAAATAATGCGTCTTGCTAATAACGTAAAGTTCCGCAAAGAGTATGCATTAACAACTTTCAATTAATTAATATTTATAAGAACACTCGATACCAACCCCCTAACGAGCTTTAACGACCTTACCAATAAAAACATACAGTTAACAGTTTAATTTAAACAACAAATGGTTGTAGAAGGTCAAGTCCAATTGTTCGAAATTTGCATAAACATATAGACATGCTTGATTGATTATAAATACATCCATTATGGGAAGGTATAAAGACATAAGTGTCTTGCATCCATATATAAAACAAGTAAATAATCCGAAATAATATGAATATTTTGCTTCATTTTTATAACTGCGACATCCAGATGTCCCCAGGGTAAAAGAAATAAGTGACAACTTTTAAGAAAAAATAAAAATAAAACTTTTCGCATTTATAATCTAAGTAAGGATTATATTCATACAATTTATAGTTAAGTAAAGACGTTAAGAACAAGCCATTTAAAAATGAGGGCACAAAAGGGTAGAGAAAGGGTTAAACGCCTCAAGGGTTTAAGGGAAACGTTGAAAAAATCCTTGGAAAGCAATTTCAACAATTAAAACGTAGTAAAGTCGTTGTTAAGAGAAAAGAAATGAGAAAAATGTTCAAAGGAAAGAATGAAAATCAATTTTGAACACGTAAATGCGAAACTCAAAGATTTATTTCAGTAAAAACCTTGTAGATTTATTGGGTATAAATATCCAAATTCACTGAATTTGTTTCCCCTTTTTGAATTCAGTTTAATCTATCAGTTACCAGAACATATCAATAATTTATTCAAATTTGCAAAATATACCTTGAATCTCTTTAGTAATTCTATAGAATTTAAAAAGAAACGACATCACTGTTGCACTTCATTTCACAGTTTTAAACTCAAAAAGCTGTTTATTTAAATTTATTATATATATATTTTGAAATTCACATACAGTATATACTCGTGTAACACTATTCTCTCAGATTTCATTAGATTGTTGACTAAACAAAACCTTATCAATCAAACAAAATAGATACTAAATTATCACTGATAAAACTTATATAATAACTATTTGAATAAAAAGTTATGTAACCTAAACTATTGTCTTTGAAAATTATAATGTGAGAAATAACGTTTTACTTTCAATTTTTATTATTTTTACTAAAAACATTAAGATGACACACATTTCAAACTCAGGTCTATAGCCTATTGTTTTAAATTAGTATGCAGGTAATTTGAATAACTTACAATTTTTCTATTTTTTACATGGATTTAGAATTCGTGTTTTACAAAGATCCATCCCGTTTTATGAGGTATTTGAAAAACAAACCATTCTAATTACTTAAATTTTTTACTATTGTAAGTGTCGATATGTGGGTAAAATACAAATGTATTTTTCAATAAGAAATCGTAACATTAATCCGTCATACACACCGTAGCTATTTTAAACTACCGATCTCTTTTAATCAGAAAGCGATGATGTTTGGTTTGCGTTCAAAGAACTCGAATCACGAGGCGATAGCGATCGCAAGTTTTGTTTGTTTACAAATAAAACCAACACATATACACAACACAGCGGAAGATGCGTGTTGTGTAATTAAGGTTTAAATAGACCGGTGCAGCGTGAGATGCAGCTTTACGACATTTAAAAATTCTTTCTGTCTAGTCGTTTACTAACGTAAAACAGAAGTTTAGAGAAGTTTTCAAAAAGATACGATAATTGACTTCAAACGATTTCTTATGTAAAAATCATGTTTCCTTATTTTTTCTAATTGAACTATCTAAATTAATCATTTATTGAACAACAGACAATATGAGGGTAATAATAGAGTTGTAAACCTTAACATTTTACGGAAACAAAATCACAACATCTCTCGAAATAAAGATAATACTACTAAAACAAAAAAAATCTTAATAATCATTAAAACTGCAGTAGATGCATCAATGTTTTAGTATTTATATCTCGTATTTTGTATCCAATATGTATGGTATAAGCATGGTAATGTTTTCAGAGCGGCTTTATATTTTGAAACTAGGTTAACGATCCGCTTCTACGTTCCTTGCTTTTGTCCACTGGACATACGAGTATTCATATATATAATATGTATATATATATATTTTTCATACATATTATTTTATTTTATACGTAAATTTAGGTGCACTACGCGTTTGTGTTCATAAAACATACCGAACCAACTCATGTAAAATAATGTAAAATCAATAAATATATTCTAACTCAAACATTAAGGTTAGAAGTCAGTTTCTGTACTAGTCAGAAGATTTTATTATTAAATTTATTATTATTTTATTATTATTTTTATTAAATTTATTAATCAAATAATTGCATGTCAATGGAAACAAACTTTAGTTTAGTATCCGATGAGCATGCATTTGAAAAATGTTTACAACTTTTGCCTGACACGGAACTAACAAATAAAAATGACCGTTGGAATATCCTTTTCCATGTTCCTAAATAAATTCTCAAGGCTTTACTTTCAGGAGAAGGTTTACTTATAAGAAAATTATATCGAAATTTGACCAACTTTACGGTTTATAATTTTTAAATCAATATTCGTTTAAGATATCGTATAATACATATATTAAGCTATTCATGTGTGAAGTCGAATCCATCAATTCATCCTGCACGAGTGGTTCTTAAAGAAACCGCAGATTTCCGAGAACCAATATAAATATAAATATTATTTAAGTGTCGTAAGATTTATAAAGAGTACTTTTTTTCGTACTAGTGACTGGTGAAAACCGGCAACGCAAAGCTAAATACAAACTGTTTTAACAAAAATGTTTATAGCTTAACACGCATTTCATATAAGGACAATTAGTACTTAAATAAAACAGTACAGAATAATACAAATTATAAATTTTATCTCAAAAATTATGTAAAAACTGTTCCGTTTTGGCTTACAATGAAACATCACCTCTAACAGTACATGGTGGAAAATGAGGCAGAAATCATAAATTAAACATTTTCCCTAAAGGGTTAAATGACTTTAGAGGGCGATTTTTCTTAGCAAATTAGTCACAAAGAACACCTGCTACCACCGCCTGTCGACTAGCTTTATTCCTCCGAAATAAAAAGTCAACAACTCATGGCAAGACAAGGCCATAATACCTACTTATTATTATACCCAACAAAGAAAGAATAGCTCTTTGGTAAACGTGTTCAGGTTTCATCTAGCGTATTTCAGACAGAATTAGAGCGATAAAGGAATATAAAACTTACTTATACACAAGTCTTCTTTCATAAAATATATTTATCTAAGAAATACGTCTCCCCAAAGACACATTGTCACTCAATCTTAAAGTAAACGTTAGTGTCAACATGCAATGTATTACGTCGGGAGAAAAAAGTAACGTGAAAACGTTTTTCATACCAAGTCGACATGTTTGGAAGCAATCAAACGGAAAACTATTTTTTTTTCAGTAAGGAACCAAATCATTTTCCAATGTTTTTATCAATTTAAGTAAGTAGTTTGAAAAATGTATTATTTACATTTATAATAATTTGAAGGTATAAAATATTTGTCCATAAATGACACTCTTGCAACATTTCACCGGATTATCATTTCAGTCGTAAAACTGGGCAAATTTAGAGATATGAAGAGATTTATGTTCTTACTTTTTACTAAACGACTAAAAACATTTTCGCCGTCGCGACTGGTTTTCACAAAACATTATTTATTTGTTTTTCCCTTACCTCTAACATACCCTTAACTAAAGGTTTGACTCATACGGTACTCACAGAAAACCCAATAACATACATAAACAAATGTTGCAAAATAAAATCTTTTAATTAAACGTTCGTACATTTTTCGACTTTTTTTAAATGGCGTCTTAGCGCTTTACTACATCACGGGTGTTTTAGAGATTTTTTTACCATTATAAGTGCTTGTTTTGGACCATTACTTAAAAAAATTGACTTTGAACTTTTAAACTGCGACTGTTGTCAAATGTCCGTCAATCAAGCACAGGTTTTTATTTAATAGCATTTAATTTGACCAATAGTTTATATAAGAGATCAAAAACAGTTTTTTTTAATATAGAGTTTTAACAACACTCTGGGTTAGAGAAAAAGACTCCCCTACCAAGCTATGTTAATTTTTATCTTAAACAAATTTAACCATTCACGTGTCATTTGACAGATTCCTTAACGTGACAATAAAATCTTACACACACAAACAAAGATAAAATGATGATAACAAAGTTACGTAAAATGGCTGTCATTAAATTAATTAATATTTAATTAACAAGGCTATTAGAATGAATATGAAATATTATTCTTAATTACCAAGGTGTGTCGTAAAAAGGTTACTTTCCAACTTTTTAACTAGTAAATTGTATTTGGTGTATTTATGAAAAAACACAATTGACCGAAAAGGATTAATTTAAGGAAAACCTTTTACCATGCGAACCAGTCGTTTTCCTTGATTCAACTAACATTACTTGCATAATACGCATTCGACATAATTACTGTGTATCCATTTCCGCCATTAACTCACAAGCCATGAATCATAAGACACTAACTAGTTTTTTCACAACTGCATTCAATGAAAACATCGTAAGTGCAACGTATAAATTATAACTGACGCAAACTTAAAATATTTCTTAACTCCTTTAACTGATACATTATTATCTTATAAATAAATCATTTTTGTAATCACTACTTACTACTACTTATACACAATCACCTAGCGTAGTAACTGTTGATGTTTATAACAAGATCCTACCTTATGTGAGTGACGGTGATGTGTGATCGGTGGTGGGTGCTGTGGCGGCGGTGGCGGATTCTGCCCTGTTACCACCACTGGCAATCCGTCGACGATGGTAACCATCACCCGCTTGTCAGCCGACCTGCGTTTCTCCGAGGAATTCCTCCTACGCCTCTGCTCGTCTGTCACAGGTCTAGAAAACACGGTCCTTCGATCGAATGCTCTAGGATCTGGTTGGTTTTCCGCCGCCCTTGTCGCTGGGGTGTGGCTCTTCGATCGTTTTAGCAACCTCATGACATGTGACTTGAGAGCGTCCGGCTTGCTTACAGGCGGTGGTATCTCCTGCTTGTGTTTGTAGGATTGGGAGTGCGCATGGTGGCGCTGCACGGACACTGGATGGCCCATGCCTGGTGGTACGACGTTGGACAGGCTCTTGACCGCGTAAGCAGCGTCTACTTTGTTCCCGGCAACGCAGGATACCTCGTACATACCGCCGCCGACCGCTAAACTATCACCCGTCCCGGAAAACCAGGACAAATTAACACACTAAGTTTAAACTTCCACACCCATAGTTCGAGCTAGTTCGAAATTCTTCGAGCACTGCAATCCTGATTGTTTTCACACTTAACACGAAATAACGAAACACTTGTTCGGCATTCGGTCGATCGGAGCTGTTGGAGTTTTATTTTAATGTCGCACGCGATCGCTTAACATTAGAAACTTTTTATTGGACCGGTTCTAGATTTAAAATTGCGGTGGAAAAAACGCGTCTAATTTCCTACAGGCCGGCAGCGTGGAGAGAAGATTTTCAGCGCGTCCTTCCAACTCGAGCGTTGGCATGATACTGACTGACTAAGCTACCTAGCTAGGCAAGCACAGTCAAGTATTAACAAACAATTGTCCAATGATGATAGCCCGAGATGATAACGGATGTATTCATCTGTCTATGTATAGCATAGTACTAAGACTGGGCGCGGTGTAATCTGCAATAAGGTCAATGTTTCGATGACTTCACCACTTCCAAACATCGACACGGTAATTATTCTCAATGGAGTGTTACCTAATTCTCCGAGAAGGACCGGGGTCCTCAAACAGAGACTTCCTATTTATGTAAACGCCTTCGACGTCATAACAAGGAAGAATACGTAAGGAAGTATTTGTCGCTTGAGATAGTTTAACGTTATCAACGTATCGTCGTAATTTCATATTACGTATCTACTTAAAACGTCATGACAAAACTGCGTAAAAGCTTAAATTTTTTCGTTGGTATTTTTGATATTGAATTATGGACGCTGACACAGAGGTACACAGTCACTGCTCTTTCCTAGAATAATATATAGGTACTTAATTTATGAAAGGTAAGACATGTTAAGGGTTTCAAAGTCAAAGTTTCTATTAGATCGAAGCAACCTAGAAGGTTTTTTCGAGGGTAAAGCTCAAAGTTAGGCATTTTGTTTTAGTTAAGTCTCTCAATGACCCATTGAACGGTACAAAACAAGCTCTGGTGTTTTAACCCTCTATAAACTACTACTAATACTTCTCACCATCATAAATTGAGCCGCTTATTTAGCCGCGTATAAAAACATATATATATGAGAGATTACTATAATTTGCTATGATGTCGCAGCATAAAGTGGTAGATTTCTCGGTGGAATCTGACCTGAAATCCAACGTTACAGGTACATATTATCCCTCCTTCATACGTTTAAGACTCGGAATCCGCTTTGACAGAAACGAATAGCTTTCAAAAGCTAAGCAAACAGTTTCGTGTTCTGCTATCCGAGTTACGAAGCATTCAAATGCTTTACAAACAATTCAAATACTTTGCATTTGCTACTGGATGCTTTTGTATTCTATACAAATATATAAGTTGACACATAGTAATAAAATTAAGTTAGGATTAGTAAAAAACTATTGACATCTACTCACAATAAACTAAACTCAAATCCGTAAATCATTCACAATATTATTTTACAGAAAATATAGAAAGAATAGTTTAAGAAAAAGGTTATTTTATTGATTAATTACCAAATGAATGTCTTTTTACGTTTGAGGTAATTATCGACTTTTAAATAAAAATATAGCTATGCCATCATGGCTATCTCAAAGAAAAAGGCACAAATTTTGAAAGCAAACAAATGAATTCTCTAAATTATTGAGACGCCGATATTTGTTAAGACTTTCACTATAGCTCTCACTGTCACATTACTTCATACCTGCTAGGATTTTCGAATACACTTAATTTAACACATAACTGTAAGAATTTAAACTTTATAACTATAGAAATAAAGTATAATCAATATTTAGTTTTTAGTTAATAGTGTATTGTTATCAATGCATTATTGTTCTATGACTCAACAACGGTCAATAGGTTGATTTGTGCTTAATTTCTACTTCATTTGAAAATGCACTTTATTTTCATTAGAAAAAAGCCAATTTTTGAACATTCTGTGGAAACAACGCATAAACTAAAAATATTATTAGTGGTGATTAACTGAAACGGTTATTCTGAACAAAATATACGAAAGTTTTATAATTATTTATTAAAGTTATTTTTTATTAACCTTTTACTTATAAACGGTACATTGAGTTGTTAAAACTTTTAACAACAGTATATCATTCAAAGTAGAAACAAGGTGACAATAGACTCAAATTAAATAAATACCACTATACTGTTAATCCGATTTGAACAATCTATGGCTTCCTTTAAACTTATTTTTATTCTTCAATATCTAGTAAAATTAAAACATCGTTGTTTGGTACCTTCGATCCAAGATAACGCAGGGTCAAGTTAACGTGTGTGTTGTAATATGGATTTATAAATTTTATTATTACGTGTATTTTTTTTTGCTTCAAAACCAGGCAAGCAGTTGTTTTTCTTTACAACATACAAATTAAACTAAGCTAAGATAAAATCTTGTATCGCAGGTAACGAGTCATGATATGGTATATCTAGACATAGATAAGAATACAGGATCCATGATTAGTGAGCGAAATGATGAATCTTGCGAATACCATAAAATACTAATAATATTAATAAGATTTCATAGAATAGCACATTACGCCTTGAAACTGCGTATGAGCTGAGTTGGTCGCAGTGGAATGTACTCCCTGGATTTTTTTTCCCTGGTGACTACTAGTAACAGCATGGGGCTCATCAACAAGGATTTTACAGGGTTGAAAACGCGTGTGTGGTGCCTTGCAAAGGCCCTCGACTGCTTCTTGCTATTAGGCGGGCCGTAAGCTTGTTTCCAACCTTAGTATTAAAAAAAAGCCCCGCGTGAGTCTACATCAGGAAGTACTTTTTTGTAACTGTAGTATGAAAACTTAACACAACTTCACACATTTCAGGCCTAAGAGGATTATTTGGCTTTAAAAATATAAATGCCAAACGGGAGCAGTGCCTATCTGATTCAGACAACGACTTAATACAGGCATGCCCACGAGCTATTCTGTAGTTCTGCCAAAAAACATTTTTAAAAATCTTTTTATTGCCTGTTACGTAAAAAATCGGTTTTAAGGTTTAAATATTACAAAACTTTATCATCACTATTGAAATTATAAAAAGTAATATAATATAATTTATAAAAATTACGTAAAAGGAAAAGATATATATATATATAAACGTGTTTAGTTTTCTTAATAGTTAATGCAACACATTGATAGTGCAAACACAGACGTTCAAACTGTTTCCGTAAACAGATAAAAATCTGCGATATATTTTTATCTAAATCTTAGAATAT
This sequence comes from Choreutis nemorana, assembly GCA_949316135.1. Lineage (NCBI taxonomy): Eukaryota > Metazoa > Arthropoda > Insecta > Lepidoptera > Choreutidae > Choreutis > Choreutis nemorana. Next base: position 3,701,739 of record OX438620.1, on the reverse strand, counting down.
ATTAGAATAGAACACAACATTGAGGCTGAAGAGTCTTCATCAAGAAGCCGAAAAAAATATTATAGCAAATGTCGGTCGAAAAGAAATCATTTTATTGTTAAACATTCAATCTCCAAGCGGATATTACTTTCTGTAACCTACACTCATGTATAACATACTCGTATGTGGACATTACCAGAAAGGCAGAGCACTTTTCCGTTACAAAATAGTTTTCTAAAGATTATACATTCGATGGTACTAAATATCATACGAGATATGAGAATCGAAAACTCCTTTTCACGCTATTCTATTGATATACAATACAATACTTGACGGCTGTGTTGGCATCAAATAGAGCCTCATTTGAACTAACTACATCGACAAGAATAGTTTTAATAAGCTGTACGCTTACCTACTTGCATGCTTTGTTATTGAAGCTATTTTTGTTATGAATAATTGAGCACTAAGTTGCAAACGTATATAAATTTTAGCACAAAACAACCACAAAAAATGAATAATTCCTGAAAATATACCCTCCTCTACTTATTATTAAAGAAACCTCATGGCGAGACCTATGAGCTTGAATTAAACTGAGCACTTTCAGCATTAAATCAGTTAGTATTTTAGGAGAGTACACCACCGTATCAGATCTTTTTATTCCAGAGGAAAAACAAATCTAATCAACTTATAGATTTAAAAACAGTTTTTTACCACATTACGAATGGACAAAGAATAATAAAAAAGATGTTTGTATATTTTTCAAGTCGTTACAAATAATTTTATATATCAAGGTGCAAGTAAATAAGCAAGACTGAAACGTGGCACAGGTCTCCCTCGGCTCGTCGGCATCTATTGTAAGCCTATCATTTTCAAGGTCTAAACGGTGTGAGGGTGGAGTTTTGTATGATGTATAGCGTTATACAAATGTATCTCTATATTATATATACATACACTATACATAACAGACACAGATAAAACGGGACAAGGGATGACAACTTCCTAAAGATATAAACTCTGAACCTTTTCTGTTGACGTCCGATTTGAAGTCCGGGAATAAATTGAAAGGTAGAATTGTTTTTGTGTATTTTTACTACGTAACAAACAACACGCCTCAGCTTTGCATTTTTTCAGGCTGAATTAAAAAGAAAAAGCTTTCTCAACCTGAACCTCTAATTTTAAGCTCTGTCTAGGTCCAGTAGTTTTAGAATTTTCGTGATGAATCATTGAATTGGATTTCGCTATTATATATGTCAATCAATAATTAATATTTGAAAAAAAAAATCCGAATACATTTTTCTTGTTTAAAATAAACAGAATGTTATCTTTAGTCGAATCTACATAGTGTCTTTAATTTAAATAAAAAACATCGTAATTGTGTAGGGAAAAGATAAAAGGGTGGGATATCTCAAGTTTTCAGCCCTTGTGTGTGTTTATCGACTTCAATTCCATTATCTGGTACCTCTTTCATACTAATGACATCCTTGTGTTGTTGGGAAGAGATGAGGTAACCTCTTTATGATTTGCCTTAGGCTTTTCGTGTAAAACAAAACCTTATTACGAGTTTTCGAATAAGGAAAATACGTGAACATTTTTTTTGTTTGTTTTTCAATTTGAATTTCAATATCTTTATAACCAGAAATAATAAAATAAGAATGTTTGTTAATGATATAATATTGTCCTAAGATTTTATTATCTTTACAACTATGTTTTAATGGTATACCTAATTAAAATTTTCCTTTTTTTACACAAAAAGTACTAAACGTAAAACCTACACTACATAGTTTAAAAGCTTACAGTGTCAACACTAAAGCACAGACAGTGATATAAACAAACAGAAAGGGGAAGATGGGGTTGGAACAGCACATTGTTCATTGCTAATGAGCCTTTGAGTGGTCTGCCTCTGGATGCTGTATTTACATCATCTCCTTTATCTACAAACAGTCTGCCACTTTAGTATTTATTTTATTTTAAAATGGTTTACTTATTAATTAAAAATATTGTACATTAACAAAAATTGGAACATATTGTATAGTTGCATCTTTCTGTTTGTTAAAACTATTTGTTATTTAATTGATCAGTCACATAGCATTTGGGTACAGACATTGGCCTTCATATCTTTTTATTAGTCCGACAAAGGTAAAATAATATTCAATTAATATTTAATTTTAAAATACATATCAACTTCTATCCTATTATATTACTAACAATGCCATTTTTATCGAATATTTGTTTTTCAAAACCTCAAATTTATTACAATTAAATTAAAGCTTTTGAAAAACTCAATAAGCTATTACTTTTATTCATAGCTTTTTCAACAATAAATAAATGAAATCGGATTAAATAAAATATTCTAAATTCAATATCTTTTCATGAATGAACATCAGAATTTACTTATAATTCTTTAAAATTTTACAATCACACCATTTTATACTACCCTTTTCAACGGTTGACATATCCCTCCGATCAGGCAGATATTTTCAGACTAATCAGCTGCAAAGTTATATAATTCAAGCTGGATAATGTCGCGTAGTAGGTACCTACATTGTACATACGTATGTGCGAGGGCAGTGATGTGCAACGAAGCGTTATGAACTAGGTTACACGTTCGATACCTGAATGCACCGGGCTTACTACCCCATTTACGAGCATATTTCGACTAGCTGAAGAAAATATATTCAATAATTTTAAAAAAGTACTTTCAGAATCAGTTTCAAATTAATTTACTATTTAAAAAAGTCATTATCATGATCATTATTAAAACTTATATAAATTATTTAAAAAACTAAAGTAAATTACAAACTTGCTTCATTTTGATTGCGGTAAGCCTATTCATTTATTCTTAAAACAAGATTATGAATTTTGAACATTACCAATGTAAAAAATCCGTGAAAACCTCTAGCATTGTGTAACTGAATATAATAAATGTATCATAGACAAATACTTTCCATATAACAAACATTAGTAGTTATACTTGAACAATTTCAATGTGAATACACAGCAACGTACCACTTGTCTCTATGATAGATAGTGTAACATGTCTGAGTGTCATGAGTCTAGACAGACATACGAACTGGAAAAATATTTAACCATATTTTACATTCAATACACGCACTCTACACTCAACACACGTTTCTCTCTAAATATCATCGCTTCATTATTCGATATTCCAGCAAAGTTTAAATAAATTAAAGGACAGGAGTAAAAATCCTCGCATAACTAACCTAACATGAGATTAATTTTTACTCACTACACGAGTCAAAACATATCAAACTTGACTTTCCAATATTAAATATTGGAAATCCTATTCTAATAGAACATTCCACTAGGCTGAAGTATTTCCTCGAATCGAATGACAAAAGTATACCCGTATGAAATACTTATCTCGATAACGGATCGCTTTCAAACAGAGCTTCCAATGAAAACAAATTGCCACCATTCGTTTTTCGTTCAGATAAAACTGATGATTCCAAGGGAACCTCTAATAAAATATCGTAAGCATTAATTTTCCAAGACTACAGTTCAGGCACAATCTATACCTACCTTGATCTTTAATTTGGTCCAAAATATAAGATTAACTACTCGCTTTATATCACTTTTCATGACTTTTTTTTAAGTAACAAAAATGAAGATGATGAAGAGCTATTCCTTAGTCTCGATAAAACTCGTACACGGCTGGACCAATTTAAATTATCTTTTTTCACTGTAATACAGGAAGGTTCAAAAGGTAATTAAAGAAAAAGGAAAACGTTCCTAAAGGAAGTATGCGGGGTCTAGTCTGTAAAATACTCCTTACACTAGATTATTATTAGAATTGCTTCCAATACCCCAATATAAATATTCCATATACATATAAAAAACCTTACTAGAACGCACATAAAGCCTACTATCGTATAAGCCTTCATAAGATCCTATCGCGTCGTAAACCAGAGCTTATTTTTTCTGACTTGATACCAACACTATACGCCAACGACGTCCAACAATTTTTTCCGTAAAAAGGATACCTACTAAAAGACAGGAGGATGGTAAAACTTAATCAGATTGGTATAGGTATACAATTTGTTTGTGACACTTTGTTTTTGCTGTAATGCTAAATGCCACCTTATTATCAAAATCTGAGTACAAACAATTTAAAAAATTGCATTGAGACTAACCATGCTATCTAAACTAAAACTTGCGTTTTATAAATAAAATAAAATTTAGCCTTGGAATAAAGGATGCTTATCAATTCGTAATTCGTAAGTTACGTTACGTTATCCATGTTGGAATTTAATGTAAATACTTGGGGTACAGAGCCTCTTGTGTACAATTTTTGCCCCGAAAACTTATAGAGACTTGGATGTCCCCAGTCGGGATTATTTTCATTCCCATAACTACAACTCCAAGTTCGGAACGCTAACGCGATCGAGACGTTTTCGTGACTTTTCAAACTTTCGGTTGGCGATAGTACCTCGCTGTGTACCAGGCATTATGCCTCACGCCTCGCAAACGCCCGCTGTGATTTAAGATTTAAGATGCAATCAGCTGTGGACCGATTTCCTTAATGACGGAGACGGTTCACATTTTTTCCTCTGTTCCGCAATTTACTTTATCGATCGACACGGTGGTAAAAAATGCGACAAACCGAAAGGTAAATGCTGTAATAGTTTCGTTTACTGATCGACAAAAAATGTTACTTCCTTTAACGCGTTGACAAAGTAGTTACTTAGTTAGATTTTTTGTAGCATAGTAATTTTATTATAATTAAGTTTAACAGCTCGTTATGTGTTTTTAATTGCTCAGTTAATTTCATGTTGTTTTGCCATTATTTAGACAATTATTTAAAGGACGTTGAACTATAATATCTACTCGCTGAAAACCAAACTGTTCAAGTAGTACTTCAAGGTCAAGATTTCAAACAAATAAAACTATATTTTAAAAAAACACGGCAGCAATTTGAGCAAAAGGGCAAATTATTTAGACGTAGTGAAATTGCATTAGACATAATAAATAAAGCAATCTATTTCCTCTTAAACATTCAAAGAAAATTAATTTCGTCTGAAAATACACTTAGTATGCAAATAATCCGAACCGGTTCGCATGATATCGATTTTAAACGTAAAATTTATCCAAATACCTAAAACATTCAGTTTATCCTTGATACGCCCAAACACTAGAACACTTTCAGTTTCCTTTACTATATACACCGAAATAGATTTAATTACAACAATTATTTAATCAAATAATTTGACATGGTTACCGAACTGAAACAACTGGAAATGACATTTACGATACTAGAGAATAAGGTTAATTTTAAGACGAGGAATGGGTTGGTTTTAAGACTTGTTTTTAAAAATAAATCTTAATTACAAAGTAGGTACAAATTGTAGACAAGCTTAGCTTTTGAGGAGTTAACGAGAATTCCTTGAAACCTTTCAAAATCTCAAGAACCCTTTAGCTAAATTAAGAACATAATTGTGTTTCATTTTTAACACAAGAGAGATTGTTAACTTTTTTTAATTAATGCGAAGAGTTTTGTGTAAAGGCAATGGCTATTAAAAAAACATATAAATCATTTTTAACATCATTTTATAACTGCAAATCCTATATACCTCTTTTCCTGAGTAGTTTTATTAATATACCATTTAGACCTGAAATTAACAATTAATCCGCACAATATCAGGACTAGAGCGTGCATATTTTATATGAATACGATTAGTTCCTTCATCTATATATAGATAGGTTAATAAATAAAGTTTACAATAGGAAAGCAGACTAATTATACATTCACGTCTCGATCTTCTACTGCCGACTAAAGTTTCATCCGGTTTGTATCTTAAAATAGATATGCAACCATCAATATATACAACTTCTTATAACACGATTTTTTTTTCATCACCAATATTAAATGTAACTTTACCAACGTATGCAATCAATCATCATTATATTAAGGATATCTTTTTGTTTTCGAACAAATATACATGGGTAAACATAGGTATATTAAGAAAAGAGTTTAAGCAAATCCAAGATTATCAAAGCTTAAATCTTCGATGTATCTTACGTTTGTAACAAAGTAAAATAAATATTAACATAAATATACATCATTAACTTGAAAATGCCGGTAACAAACACATACCTACCAGAATCCAAGATAAAATAGATGCATAGTAAAAAATAAGTGTAATGTGTGGTAATGAAAATCGTACGAGGGTAGAGCGTTGCAGTATCCGGAGTAAAGTTATACAGGTCATTCCGATTTAATCCAATACTACCAGGCTATTCCCGTAAACGGACGGCTAAATCCAATTACCAAGTAAACAGGAAATTGGTGACGCCGGTCTATATAGGCACGATTACTTTTAAAAAGTCAATACAAATACATATAGTCTTATATGAATATATCTACTTATGATAAAAGATAAAAATATTATGAACACGTTTTCGATTGTGTTATGTGTCTTAAGATTGTAAAGTATAATTTAGATTTTGAAAATTATTTTAATTGATTCAATCATCTTGTAATTTCTATAGTGTATAAAATTCAAATGTCACTGTGTTTTAAGGAATTCTCCGAAACTACTTAACCGATTTCAACGTCTGAAGGTTAGTTTCAGCTTGAAAGTTTTTTTTTTCCACGTCAGCTTAATGAAATGCGAGAAACTTGAACTACAATAGCGCTTTAGGATATAAAGGCGATTAATAGATTCATATTGATCACTACCTATGCATGCCTCCCGTACAAGTTCCACCACGAACGCGTATAACCGCTATGTTTACGCAAATCACACACAAGTGACTATTATTCTGTCTGTCCGACTGTCATACACTATCAACAGTGTTTACAAACTCAGCCGGCGACGGGTAGAATGTCAACTGCTGTTTCATTGAATTTCAACTTACAAGGACCGATACTTATCGAGTGGTTGTTTCTAGAGAACGCTTGTGAAAACACAATATTGCCTTCGAAGAAGTGATCTTCTGATGGTTAAATAAATAGATATCTAAAAGCAGATTGTGAACACAAAAGATTTACAAGATGATTTAATCAATTAAAATAAGTATCAATATCTAAATCATACTTTACAATCTTACGAAACAATACATTTGAAAACGTATTCATTATATTGGTAAACTTTTATCATAAATATATATGTATCGGTCAATTTAAAATCTTTTTGTTAATTTTGAACACCCTAACTTGCATGGTTGCTCCTTTGAAAAGACATTTTGAATTTGTTTTTTTTTTTAATGTAAGAAATAGAAAATACTAAACTTAAATAAAACATCCCGACAACAGACAAACAATTGGGAGTTGATCTCGTTTCAAAAGAAACAACTCGAAATGAAATTACTTTCACATGTCTATTTTCATTAGCGGACAATTCGCCAAATGGAAATAACAATTTCGGCTATAATGCATACATATAAGTTTGTTGCATTAAATTGAAACCTTGTCATACCGAATACAGTCCCAGACTCTCGGGACTTATATACTGAACTGACGACACACTTGAATGTGGCATGAGACTACAGTAACAATATAAGAGAAAATGACAGTACCAACGAGTAGAGGCCAAACACCGGATGCAGCGGTCAAGATTCAACTTGCTAAATTTGAATATATGCGTCCGGCATTGTATGATCCACGTGATGCCTGGTGACAAATATTTTTTGCACTCTACTATATTGACAACCTTCTTTAAAATATAACTAACAATCATACGACCTTGCTAGTGGTATATTCAACTTTGACCCAGGCTTTTTCGAGGTATGAAAAGAAAATTGAAATTGTACCTAACATAAAAATTGAGGTTATAGCCAAGGAACGCTTGCAACACCAAAACAGAGAAAGATTCTATTTCCATGATGTTAGCGAGATTACACCTTCTTCGAACCCGTTCAATTAACTACTATTATAGAACCACTCAGTCAATGTTGACTTTGGCACTGAAATAGAATTCCGCATTCATTTCAATTCCAAAAGCGAGTAACCAATACCTATAGGTATGTATATAAAATGTTTACAAGCATTGTGATGTTGAGGTATTAAATTTATTTAAATAGGTATTGTAGGTATCAAACATACATAAGTTTCGACTGTTACTGAAGCAGTAATAATAGACTATGGACACAATATAATGGAGCAATTTCATGATCTTTCAGATCCTCAAACCTTCAATGCTCAAACATATTACAACAAGAATCGCAATTTATGCTGTGAGGTAACTATTTAGTCAAACTGCTCGGATTCAAGCTTGAAAACTTGGTAAACTCAGTTTAAAGTAAAAGTTAATCAAGAAGTAAAAGTTATCTTGTTAATAAATCTAAGACTTTTGTAAAAGGTTCAGAAATCGCTACGCAAATTCAAGTCGAGTAAGATGAAGAAGTAATAATTCCGTGTCACCTCTCCCTGCCAAATGACCAACTTTCACATTTTTATTTCCATTACATTAGACCCGGCTGATTATCTAAGGACCATTAGGCGCATTCACTCAAAGTTAGTTCCTTCTGACATTTACTACTTGTTAAAGCCGACAGTTCTGTTTTTATTCACTTTCTTGATGGTGAATTAAAGCGATTTGCTATTATGACGTAAACCCTATTTAGAGCATAGTTAAATTTAAGTGTTTCCATAATTTATTCATTCATACAAACCTAGCTATCATTAAAGTTTTACACAAATTCGATAGCGCTATAAACTCTCACATAATAAAATTTTTAACAATGGATAATTCCACCCACCTCCCGTAGAAAAAAAATACAAATTTTTGCAGTATTTTTACATCATATCATAAAGCTCTGTGTGCGTGTACTTTAGTCTGTTTAGACTGTTTATTTTTCAGGTCTCAATGTTTTCCCACCCTTATCTTTATTACCACGTAGCGAGCCGAGGTAAAACAGTAAATAAAGATCGGGTATATACACCCCTGGAGGCGAGAGGAGAATCATAAATACACCGAGTTTACGCTCCCGGACGAGGTGCTTTGAGAAATCCAGCTCGAAGGACCAACACTAAATCGCCCCTACAAGTAAGTATCTTTAATCTTTAGAACTTCTGAAGATTTCCAAGTTTCTTAATCATCTGCTTATAAAATTCTTCGAACCCTTTTTTTTCTTCTTCTTCAAATTAACAAACTTCCACGAGTATTTCAAAATAACCAAGTTTTTAATCAAAAACAAACTTCCTTAGGAGAAAATACAGTAAGATAAATGGAATACCTAACAGAATTGCCGCAAAGGATAGGATTTTACTTTAAAATTGTCGGTCGGAAAGAAAAAAGGATTTTAATTAAGTTGAGAGTAGAGCGTAGTCTATTATGTAACAATGGAAATGTCGTCGCATGAAAACCGAAAAATGTAATGAAAGTATAAACCTAAGTAACGTCGCAGATGTTAGAAGTCTTTTTTTATTGTGCTAAACAGGCTAAAGCTCTGCCTAGTATTCATACTCAAACAAATTGTGTAATGCAGGCGTTGCTAGCCCTTAAGACTTCTAAACTACTGAAGGTACATCATTCGTTTCGGCAACCATACTGATTCGAAGGAACATCGTAATGTTATTTATTAGCGGTCTTCTAACCTACTGTAAAACAGTTAAATACATTGTTACGAGTTTACTCTGGCTCGTTTTATGACTGAGTTCTGTAATCATATTGTATTCCATCAATAGTGTTAGGTTTAACTTTAACAACATAGTTCCAATGATGCACACCTAAACATGTGGCTAAACTGTGTTTATTTTTCTTACAAAATCTGTTTTGTGCACGACGATCGTTGCCTTCCTGAAACACCCATTATTCCTTCGGTAGGTACCTACTGTTGAAAGTGAAGGAATTATATTTACGATGAAAAACGTTGCGCTCTGTTAAGGAGGACATTTACAAAGAGGAAGACCTCTCTAGTCTTTTTTTTTTTTGTTACACTCAGCTTGTAATAGACAACGGGGTAAATCATCGTTCTCTCCCTTTTTTCTCACATATTTAAGGGTTTGCGTACGGAATACAGAACTTGACAACGCGTCTGCGAAAATGAAAGATTCACAAACAGCACGCATACATAATCACAATTTAAGTGATCTGCAAATAACTTATATATAAAAGTAATTACTGAAATTTAACCAAGGCTTTTGCATGTAAACCATTTACGAGGTTATATTTCTGGTATTCCCGTCGCAGCGAGTTGATAGAAGTTAAAAGGAAAATACACATAATATGATAAACTAAACAAACAGAAAAAAACTTATTTAAAATAATATATACCTAAACAAGTATCTTAAGTATATAAACAAATAGATAAATATGCTATTTTAAAAATTCATTTAAAACCACTGGTAGACATATTTGTACGAAGCTGACTATACTATACAAATTACTTATATGCAAGAAGGGACGTGTAATTTGTATTGGATGCTTTGAAACTAACGAGGTCTTTAAGACGGGAGTCATTTGCAGGGTTTTGGTGTTACATAATTTTAGATCAAAGAAATAACTTTTAGTATATTAATATGAAACTATCAACCAAGATGGTCTAGACGTTATACGTACCATTTAAAATTACAGACAAATATATGAGACATCTCGTTCCAATCGAAATACTCTAAAGGAATCTCCACAGAACAATCTTTTTTTTTTCAATACCATTTTTTTTTTCGTTAGATGGAAAAAACATTGTTGCGAAATAAACCAAAAACATTTTCGTTATTGTCTGTCACATTTTATCTCCCAAAGTAAGATAACTACGACAAATAACTCGATAACAAAGAATGAAACATGAAACTTGTTCCAACTGATTACAATACTATTAGTAACGTTACTCAATGCAATTTGACATGCAAGTCAATGACATCACGTTACTCAACGCCCGATGCATTAAAGCGTGCTCAATAATGACAATCATCCATGACAATACATTTAGCTATATCACACCTAGACAACTGGATTATAAGTTACGACACACTGTTACAGTCTTTGTCCGACTACCGAAACTAAAAAGATGTTAATATTAAGTCCGTGTCTGCAAGACACTACAGGAATATATGGAATATATTTTCTTGCACTTATACATTTTTGAAGAAAGATTTTTAGGAAGTAGGGATCTAATTTTAAAGTGTTTAATTAAATCTCATCAAATAGTTTGTCTTTTCAAGCTTTTTGCAGATTAATATAAAACGATTCCTGACCAACATAAAAAGTACGTAATTTTTATTCAGATGGTTCAATTAATGTATTAAATTAATATAACCAAAGTATTAAACTTATTTATTTTACCAGAATGTACTAGTTTATATAGTAATTAAAAATAATATTCAAACAGGTATTTTGATCAAATCACTAATCATAGGAACCAAATGAACCAACCTAAATCAAGTATATTATGAAACGGACTACGCTGAGCAGTTATGTTTTTAATGTGTTCAAATTAACATTTTTAAGAAAACCTCGGTAATCACTATAATTACAATAATAATTTCTCAGTTTATTGAACCGTTTTAACGTAATTTTTCATTGCAACTTATTTCATTTCATTGTAAAACATGTTAGCTTTTTATTGTAAGGCTTTAAATCAAATATTTATTATATTTTTTATAAAAGTTTAATGCTGTTCAAAATATTTTACAACCAAAACTACTTGTTTTACAAAACATTTGAGATATACACCTTCGCCTGTTTTGTACAATATTGTACGAAAATATCTGACAACATTTTCATTGTCCTGAATATACGAGTAAGGCTTAGGTAAAAGCTCCATTCTCAAAATATTACTAATAACAACTAAGAATGGAATTTTGTATGTAAAAAATTCCATCAAAGGCAGTCCATGTAAAAAATTCTTTATTATAGGTCTTTATATCATTTATAATTATTTTTAACTTAATTCATATTTAGCCTAAAAGATAAACTCAAGGGCAAAGGTTACACCATCAAAAGGAGCCGAGTCAGTCTTTTTTATTACATTATTTTTCTTGTCGTAATAAGATTTTTTTCCTTTGATCTCGATCTTTTTTCGGTTAATCCCCCTATGCTCTAGTCCCGCTATGCTCGACTCGTAAAATACCTACAAAAAGTTTCGCTATGTACGAAATTATCCATTATACGATGACAATGGAAGGTACAATTGAAAAAAAACTGTTTAAAAATAAGTTAAAATGTTTATATTTGTATTCTTATTTGTGTCAACGGCTCTGTGATCTTGGAACCTGAAGATAGAAAATCAGCATTTTTTCTTATTATTCTGGTCAAGTTAAATATGTACTTTAGTTTAGTAACAATGTTTAGGTTTTTTTTTCGGGCGTTTAGTTTTCAACTCTTTCTGCCATGCAGGACGATTTCTGGATGGTTTTAAAAATTAAAATAAAACATACTTTGATTGTTTCATAACGAAGTGGCAAGCGTCATTTGCAATTGTTTGCAAAAATAATAAAAAGCTAGGATTTCTGCCAGTAGATTTGTGAAATCTACCATTCCAAGATTCTGCAAAGTTAGTTCTTCTGTGGCGCCCGTTATGGCAACACCAAATGAGATTGGGATATTCCATTCACTGAGTAACAAAATAATCGTTAAATTTTGTCACTTGTTCGTGATCAAAACTGAAAAAAGCTTATTGAATCGAGCTATAACATATGCCCAATATGACCATTTTTTTGAAATAAAATACACCAATTCGTCCGTATTTTTTATAAAATATTTATCTATTTTCCAATTTAAACCCCACCCGTCTTTAATGTCTTCTTTTGGAAGAAATGCCAAGCTCATGCAATGCTTGACGTGTAGCATGGTTTTTTCATGCTCCATGATGTTCAAAGATGTTGCTTTTTGATAACATTCATCTGAAAATGTTTGTTACATCCATTAATTTAAATTCTCAGGAAAACTCTCGCTGCTGCATTAATTGCTCATATTTCATAATTGAACGTAAATTTAGATGGGCACTATTTGGGCAAAATTTCTTTTCACAAACATATTTTCTAAGTTATACTTTATTGTTTAGAAGTACGTAGAATAAAGGTGCAATATTTGTTGCTATGTAAGTCTTCAAGAATAACATGCATTTGTTCAAATGGAATGAGACAGCTGTCGAAAATACTATCACAAAATAAATGGGTAGCACCCATTATGTGCTGCTGGATTTCAGTAAAAGGAAGAATAATTACGCGGTTTTATTACGACATCAAAGGGCTTGTTAAATTGAGTTTTTTGTAACTTTTAGAGACTTCTGTGTTTGTATAGTTTAATTTTTATATATTTGTAGTCCGAAACACTACCGGAGAGATGGTAGCCGATATCTCTTTATCTTCGCATATGTGTTTCGAAAGTTTTCTGTACCAATATAAAATTTGTACTTACTTCTTTCTTGCAATTATTTATGGCTATTTCAACCTTATTTTCTTCAAAATTTGGCAGGCATTGATTGTTGTACCTAATTTCTTGCACTATCTATTGCAAGATTATTTCTATCAAGAATAAGTTTCCCAGTGCACATAATTTTATTAATACACTGCCAAATAATTGTAATGTTGTTTTCCCGAAGCTTGAGGTATTTATGCACCACATGTAATAAAGTCTTTTCAACAAGTCTACCATCAATTATTTCAACATTTTGAACTGAACCACTCGAACAACCTGTACCGGACATTGTGATAGGATCGGGCAAGTAGCATATGTATATATATAGTATCCTCTACAGTACCTTTAAGTATTTCGCTTAGCATTTTCTTGACGTCCGAACCCACAAAAGCGAAAGCGTTATTCCCAGACCAGTAAACCTTGAGATCTCCAAAACTAGAGCTTATTCCTTTTCACAAGGCCGGCAAAGCATCTGTTCCCAATAGTCCATGGGCGTCAATATCACTAACCTTCAGGTGAGCCGCCTACCTGTTCACCCCCTATTCTTATAAAAAAAAGTTCAGACTAGAACTATCTGCCACTGCAGGCCTAATGGTGTTCGCTGTAGGGGAATACCACCTTGACAAGATCTATGATAGTAAATATTTGACAATCGGCGACGTTTGGTGTAAAGGAGTGATTATGTCGAAAACTCGCACTTATGTGGGATACGTACATTTAATATGTAATTATCACCGCAGAAAGACAAATTGGTCCACAAAGTTCTGTAGTGGCGACCACGTAACGGAAGACGCAGTGTGGGGTCTCGTAAGCTTGACTTGTAATTATTTTATGTTGATTAAGATAACATATTAACATAGGTACTAGGTTTTCTTAATTTACAATTTAAATTCTAAAATAAAACATTTAACAGTTCTCTTCGTGAATAGCGAAAAAAAATTCGTAGGTATTTTAAAAGTCACGGATAGCGAGACTAGAGCATAGTAGGACTAACTGTCTTTTTTTTTGCTTTAAATATTATACACACGATTGGCCTGTGTTAATTTTATTAAATTATTTTATGTGTTTTGAAGTAATTAATTTTAAATGTTTTTTTTTTATTATAATAATTTTATAAAGGAAACTAAAAAATATGATTACCGGCGCAAAGGCCCTATGTTAAAACATTTTTATCAATAACATTAAATCAAAACAACCTACGTAATCAACACAGGTGCATACCGAGCCTGTATTTCTGCAATCATTTGATTCTTAATTCGTTTCGTTGTACAATGCAAAATCACTTTTATCTATTAACATATAAGAGTTGAATAAAATACCATTTCCAAAGGACAGATCTTTTGGCACACGTTGAAATGTAGAACAAGCCAAAACAGCCTTTATGTCAAAGCCATATGTGGTGTTAAAGAAATCTTGCAAGTTGTTAAGGTTTGCGTCGTGACTGCAATCTATGGCGAACAAATGATAGACTAGGCTGGAACATAGGATACCACATTATACCTAATTGTCGTTCAACGCAATGTTAGTTGTAACATAGCAATTCAAAAAACTGTGCGTAGAAAATATTCTCCAACAATCGAAAGCGAAAATGATCTGAAAGTTAAAAAGTGTGATAATGATACTATTAAGAACTGTTTTCCTGGAAGTGAGGAAGGTTGCCAGATCTCCTTGATTGATTAAAGACTATGTATTTGCAAACGTCTTAAGTCTATCCATAGAATATAATTGCTTACTATCAGGCTAGCCGTTATCAAGTAAAGAAAAGCTAAAGAAATCATCATTAAAAGTTTTATTAGTTAATTCTTGATAACAGCATAGCATAAATAATAAACTAAAAGGCTTTAAATTAAATAATGAAACAATGTCAAAAAGGGACATTAATTCTTCGACCTTCGTTATATTAGACGAGGGTAGGGTTGTATATTTTTTGCTAATTTAAAATTAACATTTTCACGTGTGCGTGATGCGTAATTAATTAGTGTCTTCTAAAGTGACACAAAATGAAAATTATCAAATAGAAATTAATCCGGAGACAAAGGTAGCTTTGACATTTGTTCTTAATAACAGAAACTTAGACTTTAATGTTTTTATTTTAAACAAAGATAAAATTTAATAATGATTCACAGAGAATGTTTACAGTAATAAAGCAACTGTTGAAATTATTTTTATCCATAATATAAGCATGGGACCGGTTGCACGACCTTGTGGGACACCTTGAGTCCGATTTTCAACCTGTAGCCACGCAAAAAATACATAAACGCAGTATTCGTTTTTTAAACACAAAAAAGACATGATATTTGGAGACAAAGAGAAACACCAATTTTTATACGATTTAGGGTAAAAAGCTTTGGAAATATCCAGTCAAAAATATTTTAATTCAATCCACATTTTTTTTTTTTTTTTAATCCATGTTTTTCCTTTTGCAGTCGTAAGTCGTAGTTTGTAGCAAACCGACTTATAAGGACATACATTCTGCTTGATAATTTTTTATGTTAATTCTATAAAGAGTGAAAATTATTAAAAAGATTTTCTATTGCTGTACAATTTGCTGTTCAACATGAAATTTTTGGCCTTCATGATAGTTACATAATGTGTTTTTTTTTCAATATTAGTCTTCTCACTGATTTCATATTTCATTATATTTGATAATTATATCCATTATATATTTTCAATACATGAACGTTTCAAATACAGGAGCCATTGTACCTAACGAACTGGAATCGTATTTATAGGCAAACGTCTGACATTTAGTATTTCAGTTAGTTCTACATACGAATCCATATATAAACTAAACTTTATACTATCCTGCAACATTTAGACTAGTTTCGTATAAGAATGCATATATGTTTTCAATATTTAACTAAACTTACACATGCAATTATTGTTATAATTTTAAATAACAAGTCATTTGATTGTCATTTCCTATCAGACCTAGATATTATATATTCTTTATAATGTTATTTGTAATTCCAAAATGTTTTTTTTTTCTAATTTTACTCAACTCTTAATTAGCTTTTGATTGAAAACTGAAATGTATATTCATAACGCTCTTGAATACCAAGAGTCAAAGGTTAAACGGTAACTTAACAGAATCGGCTTGGAAAAGATCCAAATCAATATCTATCTTTTCCCTTTCAAAACAAGGTTAAGTTTTGTTTAACAAAATACATGTTTATCTGTTTATACTTCACCATAATCCTAAATGGGAAGCAGTAGAAATTCAAAGTGGCCTACCTGGGTCAAATTACATTTTCTTGTTAAGTAGACCTTACTGCTGGTATTTCGTAAACAAGATCAATTAAATCAATTAAAAAATTAGTTTCGTCACTTAACGTTTAACAGTCATCTCACAATTATATTACGTCAAAATGTAAATTTGTAAAGACTTATTTTAAAACGATAACAAATGTTTACTAAAATGAGATGGTTAAGGAATTATTATTAATGCAAAAATCACTACAATCCACGTTTAAAGAGAATTGAAATCGAAGCGGGCGAAAAATTTGATCATATAACAAATATTTTTAATCAGCAGCATAGAAAATAAATTTTACGTGAAATTCTTCAAGCAAAAATATTCGTGCTATGCGAGTTTTCCGAATGCTAAACTAACTTTGGCATGTTATTGCAACGTTCCCGTCCAGTCTATGAGTTCGCTCGCTCAGAGAAGGCAAAGTTTTTTTTTAAATAGGGCAAACTTTCAGCCAACACTTACTTGCATAGCGCTTAAATGTGTCGGAATTGAACGGCTTTGCAGATTAAAAAGCCGACGCTTCTCGTTTACTTACGGGTATTACCATACATAAAATGTACAATTGTACATGTATCACAAATAAACCCTTAAGGTATACCTCACACGCTATAAAAATGTTTTTCATTCATTTCAAAACTCAATATAAATTCGCAAAATTTAACACTTTAAAAGTAGTTGACGACCTCGATGGCGCAGTGGTGTAAACAGCCGACTGCTACGCTAGAGGTTCCGGGTTCGAATCCCGGCGGTGGCGGGACTTTGTGTTATTTGCAAGACGCATGTTTTCGCTTACCGGTCTAGGATGTTGTATTCTTATTTATTAAGTATATATCATATCGTTGCTTAGCACCTGCGATACAAGTTCTTACGATACTTAGTGCAGGGCTGAGTCAATGTGTGTGTCGTGATGTGGTTATTATTATTATTATTATTAGTTATTGATCAAAATATACATAAAGAAAAACAAAGTTACAAGAACTACAACATTGCTACCTACAATACATAAAAACAGAAAATTTCTAGGTTTCTATAAATGTGTAAACAAGAAAACGAATGTGGAATCTTCCGTCCTATTAATACCAATATGTTTGTGTTTATACATACAAAAGCATTTAAATAACACAGCTGTTATGTTAGGACTCGATTAATTCATTCCAAGTCTCAACTTGACAAAGATTATAAAAATAATTTATAATTTTTTGTTGTAATACATTTGCTGAATCCGACTTGACAAGCTAGCTTTATTACGAATTTAATTTCTTTATTATGATTTAAAGAGTAGGTATTTATTTACTCCCAACTGGAACGCAAATGTTCATATTATAATATCTCTAATCTAAGCCAGTAAACAATCCCGGGATTCAAAGGATTTGCTAACCACATTATGAAGGTTCGCCACCACGTTGACATTTAAATTTACAACCATTCACCTTTTTCATATTTATATGCCGTTAGACTGATTTCAAATTTTTTTCGTATCACTAAAATAAAGCTTATTCAAATAGGATATTAAAAAGCAATTAATAGTAAAAGTAAATGCATATAAATGAATTATTAGATACAAACAAGTTGAAAGCTAACATTCACCGTTGTCTATTAACCGACTTTGTTACTTAGTGATGAGTGACCTATCTACCTCATTCTTGGTACCTTTTGCTCTATGACCATTAGATTTAATAGCATCCTACACATACAAGGCAAACATCACTATAACGTCTTTATTTCTAAAGCGATAAAGTTTACTTTACAATGTTTTCTTTTGAGTAACGTAACTACCAACAGCGACGTCAGATGTTAAGGCTTGAATTAAATGTTAGGATTAATTAAATTTGAATGACAATCTAAACAAAGTTTATTGTTGATTGAAACCTACACGAGTTAATAAATTACTACGTTTATTTTACTATTCATCTGCAAATTGTACAGATTGACTTTGTTTTGCGAGAATTTCATTAATATATGTATGTAGCTACATAAGTAAATTTAGACTATCATAATTAATTGTTTTGTATTACCTGCTACAATTACCTATGACGTCTTAAATTCACAAGACGTGCCGAAAGACACCCTACAGCAAAAAGAAGGATGAAGGTTCTATGTTCTACTTGTTTCTAATATTATGCTTGCACAAACGCCGAACAGATGAAAAGAAAATGTCAGGAAGATAGTTTTCGTGTGAAACAATTTTTTTATAATTTATTGTCTACTTGTACGTAATACATAAAAATCTCTCTTTATTAGAAAATATGAAAAGTGTCTATTTTACTCGTTCAGAAGATTTTCAGAAACTGTTTTATTTAAACAAGGGATAGGCTTAGCATCTTATTTGGATCAAGCATTGAGCAAAACATTACAAAAGCAAACTACGTATTCGACTTTTCATGTTTGTAACAGATTTGAAATTACAGTACAAAATGGCAGACAGCAAAGCACGAAAAGGCTTTTAAAACATGACATATCATGCTAAATTCATGCTATTTTAGTTTTGGGAATCCATTTGTTAAAGTGCTTTTTAATCTCGTCAACTTTTTAATTTACAATTTTTAGCTACCATTTAAAAGATATTTTTGTTCATCCAAGACAAGTAAACCAACATAACTTCGCCGTTCAGTTAAAACCTCTATGGAATCGAGTCCAAACTATAGATTCATTATCAGCTACTTACTAACTTCACAAAGCAAGTAGTTCTTCAATCCACATCGAGGTACACGGCATGCCAATGCCATCATTTATATGGGCGAGGGAACACCATATACAGCATCGGCGATGACTGAATACTCATATTTCATTTAATTACGTATTCAAACCGTAAAACTAACCGGCAACGGTTTTATCTTCACTACGGCCTTATGCCATAAATATTTCTTATTAATAAAAATTAACAACATGGAATAAATTTATGCACGCAATTCGTTAAACTTCAAACGCAGTTGCCTGAAATTTACTAATCTAAGTTCTTACTTATTTTACTTATAAGAAACATGATAATTATTAAGTTAATCAAGAGGTCAACACTAAAAGGTACCAGTAGAATTATATCATTTCTGCGTCACATCGAATTGTTTTAAGCATACTTCTACCATAGTCATATGAAAGAGGAACCTATTTTAAAAGTTGAAAGCACGACGGACACCCTATTCATTATTAAACCAGTTTCTTTAATTAGCATTGTATTTATCTAAGATGCAACTGTCAATTTCAATTTAAGCGAATGCCAATCACATTCCTATTAACAACTTCTCTGCAAATAGCTTCTCTGCAAATAGATTTAGAACATTCTAATGGAACTCTACAATCAGAATGACATTACATTAAAAGTTTTATGTTTAAAGAAGTCTTTTCCAAATTAACTTTCAAATAATTCAATTTAAGCAGACATGAAAGTAAAATACCGACTTTATATGTTTATGTACAATGTATACTTGATCTTTAAATTCCCGACAGTAACATATTATGTAAAGACATATGTAGATAAGGTACGTAACAACAAATACATTCATATATCAAAAGCACAATCAGACTTGGATTGACGTATATACTGTTCATTTATTATAGTGTCTATTGTGTGTTGAATTTGATGATGACTATTGAATATTTAAACATGATTAATATAATTAGGTACGTACAGTATTAAATAAATAACTAGTACATACATAGGCACATATAGAACCTTTGAAGAAAAATACAGCCTTTTTTGCCGACTATAAAAGAAACTATACCAGAATATGTATGATGTTTAAATAAAATAAATTTATAACATATGCATTTAAATCCCTTTAGTGATGATTCTGAAATGAATTGTAAAGAAAAAAAAAATGAAAGATTTCTTCCAGCTTTAAATAAATGTGCCGAAACCATGAAACATCGCTTCAGGTTTTCATTTACCAAAAGAAATAACCGATCAATAAGTCGGCCGAAACTAAATAGAAACAACTTCTTCCAGTCAAGCAAGGAAAGTAAACAAGCAAGTGACGATGACACATTACAGGTGCATACTAAACAGTTTTATAAAGGTTTTTAGGTTACATTAAAGTGGTCAACTATAAAGAACCTTGCCTTGCCTACAAAGAAACGAGCATTCAGGTATTTTGCAAATAAATACCGACGCGTATCGGAAATAACCGCTAAAGCAAAAACCGGTCCGACCTTCTCAAGTACGTGACTTTAAAGTATAATAAAACAAATAATACAAAACCACGTTCATAACTTACATTAAATAATAAAAACAAAACAATCCGTGCGACACACTACTACTACCAACACGACAAACTACCCTCACGAAACTGATCTTTTTAAAGATCAACCGAGAAAGTATAACACAGAACACACAGCACAATCCTCAAGCACAAAATTCTTAGTCAAAGCCGTATTTATTTCAAACACGTGTAATGTTTAACAGATGAAGCGCGACTGGGATGAAGGGACGTGCGCAGGTCACGCCAAACGTTGCAAGACTGCCGTACGCAACGTAACTCGACAACGGCTACCAGCGGGTTGGGCACACTCGAATATTTTACACTGGCCACGCCCGTCTGCTAACAATAAATAAATGAATACGATTTTATTGACGTAAACAAATATAAATATATAATTATGCAATAATAACGACGATGCTATAGCTAGTACCAATTCTTTCCGGGAAAAAATATTTTAAATTATTTTAACCTTTAAGTACTATTTCTGTTGTTTACTCGAATGAACGTAAACAGAAACTTTAAGGGCATCTGGCGTATTAATTAGCTAAAAAACATGTTTTAAAGAAAAAACATTGAATTATGTTTTAGAAATTAACATATAATTAATACTTAAACTTATATTTTACTCTTGGATACCATGAATATCTCTAATTGTAATTTCTCATTTGTTAATCACATAATAATTAAATCAACATTAAATTCACAATATAAACTCACATAGACAGGGCTCACAGTCAACGTAAATATTTATTTGTCTCCCAACTTATCGCTAAACCAGTTACCTATGTAATATAGACTGGTGTCAGAAAGGTAAACAAACAGATTAAAATGTATGTAAGTTGTGATATAACATCGTTCGGTATCAGAAGATATCGTTCATCGACCAAGGTGGTCAGTATGTATGTATATGTAAACATGTTTTTATCTAACGTCTAGAATCTGTATGTGTGTAATACAATATGTACTTGCATGATTCAGTACGATCCATGTAAAAAACTTATTACGTATTAACAACATGGTTGCCGAAAGAACATAATAGTAGACTTTGCTGACTTTTTGCGACAAAATATAACCTTTCTCAGGCTGCAATGTTCGTACCTAATTTAATCGATATCTATATAGCGATTTAGGTGTTAGAAGGTAACATTTATAATATTGGCATATATTACAAATGAGATTCGATTGATGTTCTGTAAATGTCTATGATGATTATTTTCAGTGAGAAAGATTCCATACAAATTTGACGAGTCCCTACGACGAGGACAAGGTTGTAACTAAAAAAAACCCGCAGGTACTTTTTTTTACATTAGCAAATAACAGTTCAAATCGTACGTCACGGAGATCAATAAAATACCTATACAACAATGTTTAGGGAGCAATGGACGGGGGAAACGAATATACCCAAACTTTTCAATAAATAGACACAAAACGACAAATCAGTTTATAATGGGGTCGACCTACTGAAAGTCTACTATGAAAAAAAAGATGAATCATTTTCACGGAAACATAGAACCGGAACAAGGGATAATCGTAGTTCACTATATCTATTTTAACTTCAAATATAATTTAACACTATCGACACATACACTCTTGATAATTGTAAAAAAGGAAAAAAAATATTTAAAAGCTTATGTATAGATATAATCGAGTGGAGTTACCATTTAAATAAGTATGAATACGAGGTAAAGTTTGCGCCTGGTATTACTTAAATACAATTTCTCGTTTAAATTAAAAACGACCAAATATGCCTTTCATTATGTCCTTTGACTTGTTAAGGCATCTATTAAGTCATGTATAGGCTAAATGACCTATTATATTTAGGGGTTACTAATAAAACAAAATTTATCACAGAGTATTATTATACACAGCCGGTACCAACAATTCTAGTTGGCGTACAAAATTGCAGGCGTACACTAGTCCATACATAATGTATGAAACCGTCCCAGACTAGAGGAAAAACATCGTACTAGAGAAACAACTGCTTGCATAATAGTCCGGTCAAATTAGACCAAAAAATAAGAGTAAAGATACATAAATTTACAACAAGCTGAAAATCAGAAAAATTGTTTGTAAATATAATAAAAAAGAAAATTTGAAAGTTCCCCACCAATCTGGTTTGTGGAAAAATTTTAACTCAAGGTCAAAGGTCAAAAAAATGAGTTTTTCGCGATTTTCAGCAAAACGGTAAGTTTTATCATAAAAATACTTCAGACAAAAATTGTAGATCATAAAATTATCTACAAAAAAGGTATCAATACTTTTTTTCCTACGAGCTACCGTTTCTGAGTTATTACGATCCAAAAAGTTGTAATGGTCATAATATGCATGAGTACGCCACGTACATACATCTCTAGAGTTTGAATATATGTTATATTATTTATGTATCGGTCATTGTAACTTAAATTTAAAATATAAAATATAAATAAGTTATAACTATAAGAATATCAGGTAAAATGAAACCCAGTCCCTTTATTCATACACCAGTGTAACCTCGAGACAACATCTGTCCCCTCTTCAATTGTGTGCGTGGCTAGGGTCTTATACCTGCTATATTATATGAAATACCGTTAGTCTTGAGCTCTACTCTGTAGTAAAAACACGTGTTTATTCTAACCTATATTCTAACCTATATCGTGCTGTTTTGAGTTTTAATAACAAAAATGTCAGAGTATTGTTTTATTTGTGCTAAACTTTTAACTGAAAGTGAGGTTGTTACTGTTGAACGTGGTATGAAGACATTAATTAATGCAAGTATCGAAAGAGCAGATGAGTTTTCGGAATATCTTAAAAATCAGAAATCTGTGACAATTCATGAGAATTGTCGTAAAAATTATACTAGAAAGTCTTCTATTGCTGCAGCTAATAAAAGACAACGTGAAGAACAAGAAGCCAGTACATCCACATCAAGTCCTCCTCGTACTAGATCACGTAATAGTGAATCAGCTTTTTGTTTTAAAAAACTATGCTTCTTTTGTGGCCAGGAATTGAATGAAGAGTATGAGAGAAGAAGATCTTTAAATTCTCGCCGTCGAATTAGCCAAGTAAGTACACTTCAATTTAAAGATTCAATTCTGAAAACAGCTCGGACTCGTGACGATGCTACAGCAAAAGCCGTTATTGCTAGAATCGAATTTGAATATGATTTAGTTGCTGCTGAAGCTAAGTATCACCATGATTGCTATCTTTCTTTCTTGAAACCTACCACTGGAGCTAAAATAGGTCGTCCTAAAGAAGAAGCTACGAATCAGGCAATGGAGGAAATATTTACTTATATTGAAAATAGCGATGATTGTCAGTTCACTTTAAATGAATTAAGAAATGTTTGCGAAACTACGACTTTAGATTATAGAACGATTAAGGTACGACTAAAATTGAAGTATGGTGATAGACTTATTGTCACTGAGAAATCGGGAGCATCAACATTCATATGCTTAGTAGATAATCATCATAGAAAATAAAAAACAAGTTCAATTAGCTTGTCTTCCTCCAACCTCAGATGCTGCTCATCAACATCTTTTTCGGGTATATTATCAAGTTCAAGTGTGGCAGGGTAATCAGCTAGACCCTACAAACTGGGGTTGGAAGTTGGTTAACAATACATTAGAACCAGTTCAAACTTTACTTCCACCTGCGCCGGAGAAACTGCTGAACACAATATTTTGCAACTGCAAAAAAGGATGCAGTGCTAGATGTGGTTGCAAAAAAGTTGGACTATTTTGTTCTCTAGCATGTACAAATTGTCAAGGCCGGTCGTGTTCTAATGTTGAATCACCAACAGTGGAAGATTCGTTTGATTCTAACGAAATGACATGCGATACGTCGCTCTTTACGCAATTTACTTGTTCTCAAAATGAAGATGAAGAAGAGGAGGAAGAAGAAGAAGAACAAGAAGAAGAACAAGAACCACAAGAAGAACAAGAAGAAGAATTTGAATCAGACGGATAAGCTTCATTACTTTTTTTTAATTGACATCGCTTTTATCTATTACAATCTTTGCTAATTTCCGTTATTTTGCTAATTTCCGTTATTTTGCAATAGTTACAAATTAAACAGGATCATAATTGACTCGTGGAATAGGCCTACTGGGGAAACCACGTTAAAAAAAACGCGCTAAGTACACTACCTCATAGGTGGCGTGGAAACGTGTGCATATTATGACCATTACAACTTTTTGGATCGTAATAACTCAGAAACGGTAGCTCGTAGGAAAAAAAGTATTGATACCTTTTTTGTAGATAATTTTATGATCTACAATTTTTGTCTGAAGTATTTTTATGATAAAACTTACCGTTTTGCTGAAAATCGCGAAAAACTCATTTTTTTGACCTTTGACCTTGAGTTAAAATTTTTCCACAAACCAGATTGGTGGGGAACTTTCAAATTTTCTTTTTTATTATATTTACAAACAATTTTTCTGATTTTCAGCTTGTTGTAAATTTATGTATCACCAAATGTCTAGATTGACCGGACTATAAAAAAAACAAACATTACCTACACTTGCTTGAAGATACGAGAACATACATAATGTACCTTGCATTTGAATCTTGTTGTCAGTTCAAACTGTATTAAAGAAAAGACCTATTATTAAAGATAGAAACGGTTGTTAAAACGCTTATTAATTTATTCTCTTTCTTATTAATTTCTTTACAATAAATTAATGAATTGATATGTGAATTCATTTTTTAATGATTGTAATGTTTAAAAATATTGTTAAAAGCAACTCGGGAGGTATCTTGTCGGATTTCTTTCCATAGCAACACTGTGATATTTAACTTTTAATGGGACTAATTGACGGATAATCATTTGATCTTAAATAACGATTCTGGTATTTTATTTCTTTAATCCTTTATCTAAATTTAACTCTTTAACAAATGACTAATCTACCAAGTAACAACATACCACAAAACTACAGATCTTCGAAGGAAACCCTACTTTAACTGTGCAGACACCATGTTGGATTTAAATTCATACTTAATTATAATCTATTTCTTTTTATCTCTATATTATTTGACGTATTGTGTTTTCCAGACAAACAAAACAGAAGTACAGCCTGAAGTTAAACAAATATTCATCATCTAAGAATAGTCATACGACATTGTGCATCCTCAATCTTGGTCCTTTTACAGTCGAGCACCTCGGGCCTCGACCAACACCAATGGGTAATGGGCACCATCCGGCACTTGCGACCTTGCTGGTAAACCGGGAGTCAACAGTTTGCGGCAATTCAAACGGGATAAGCGAATATAACAGTCGAATAATAAATTTGAGCTTCTATCCAATAAGTATGGAACCTCAAATTTAACCAAAAAAAACGTGATTATGCACGCACCATCATCTAGCCCCCCTACAGTACAATAACACTATGAAATCTCTTACGAGTTATGAATTCAGCGAAGGAAGATTATATAAATAAATAGGTACATTAACGTGCCTGTCGATTTATTAAAATCAATGACATGTCTTATTTTCAGATAAGTCGTCTCGTATTTTAAGATTATTCATATGTAAAAGATGCTGGCCCAAAATAAATCACATACCTAACTTTCAGGAGAAAGCCTTTATCGAATGCTGCCTCACCTGAAAGGGTATAAAACAAAACAACGCAATATTTCTGCTCGAGAAATTTTCACAGTTTCAAAACATGAATCCTGGTATAGTGATTGTTAGGATCTTTGCGACCTTCAGTCCGTATCAACTTGATACTTGCCTGATCTGTTCTTACAATACCTAAGCAGTGTACAGGGAGATATAATACGTAACCTGACACTTTGAGCCAATCAAGATATTAGGACCAATTACACTTACATAACACCCTACTCTGCGACTTGATAGCATTATAGTATTAGGCACCTGCGTAGTAAATGAAATGTGTATGTATGTGGAAACAATGAATATACACCTACGTTTATAATAACCAAAACTAATAAGCTTTAAATATTTTGTATTTTTGTTAGCTGATTGAAGTATTACCCGACTACAGCGAAGTCAAGAGGAAGATATATACAATACTGTTGAATTTAGAACCTTTTTCGTTTTTAGAGTCGATTAAAAAAAGTGAAAAAATGTCGGGCTATTAATAAAAAAGAGCTCAAGTAATGAGACCTACTGTAAATCTAAATTACTATGAACATATTGTGTAGTGAACACATTGTGTAGTGTGGAATCAAGGCGGCAGTGTTCACAAAAGTCATGACATGAAATATTACACATCTACCATTCTCAGACTACCGGCCAACTCTTGGGAAATACAAGAGTTAATCAACATTCGAGCTGCTTATACAAAGAGCAAGTTTAACTACCTGAATTTGTTTCAAATCAACGTAGCCAGCCGGCTGTAATATCTCTAGTCTTTATGAAAGTATACTATGTATGAATCATAACCTTCGATTTAGTCGTATTGGCATATAAAAATCTGTTTTAGTGGTTGGTGAAAATACTTGGCAGAAAGATACTAAGGACAAATCAAAAGAACAAGATAGGATGCAACACAATGACAAATACCTATAGTTGAGTTTGAACTATTACTTTTTTAATGATTTGAGTGGAAACTGACTATTGTAAGTAAAATAATACAG
This sequence comes from Choreutis nemorana, assembly GCA_949316135.1. Taxonomy (NCBI): domain Eukaryota; kingdom Metazoa; phylum Arthropoda; class Insecta; order Lepidoptera; family Choreutidae; genus Choreutis; species Choreutis nemorana. The sequence continues at coordinate 3,674,417 of OX438620.1, read as the reverse complement.
ATAATTTCAAAAAGCAATGTGGCCGAAGGTCTAAAATAAACTGTCGAATTGAAGAGGTTCAAAAAAATGATACTGAAAGCAAGATTCAAACTAACTCATCGCAAATTTTTGTTTATTAAAAGCTATTCCATATCAATTCCTCAGTTATTATTATCAAACTAAAGAAAAAATATTTTGACCACACTCAACACGTAAAATGATAAAAGGAAAAAAGCCTTTAATCCGTACAGATTAAGGTGCAGACGAGGGATCAGGTAAAGTCACATTATCACGCAAGCTTATGTTTTAGTTTCACGACGCTTACGTTTGCTCTGCACGAGGCATTCTGTATTTGTTTCAGATAAAACTGTTTGTTTGCTCGTTCGAGGTGGTACCTACGGAATTTTCCCGTCGCTAATCTCTTGGTAAACTTTTTCGTTTGTTCTGTGTTTATTGAATTATACTTTTTTCGTAATAAAACTTGTTTCTTTTTAAATTACTTTCTGGTTAATAAAACCATCCCAAAAGTTTGAAAGAAGCTATTCAACAGTCAAAAATTATATCAAAGATTTTGAAAATTATAATTATTATTGTCAAGTAATGTTTGTAGTTCATTAAAGATCTCATTAATCACAAATAAATACCAACATCAATTTTATGATTGAAGTCACTACGAAACAAATATTAGAGACTAAGCAAGTTCTTAGTTTAAAGTCACTTATAAGTTCAGATTTCAGTTTATTTTAAACTTCACTTCAAATTCGATGATAAACTTCGATTTAAAAACATCTATTTTAAATATATAAATACAAATCAAAGAGATGAACGAGTATCAATAAATTTAAAGATATTATTTAAAACTTTTTACGAGACGGTTAACCCCAATTCGGTTAAATATACAGTAAAAGAATTGCCACAATTTCGATTACAAGTTGCCATCGGAGAAAATTTAACACAAAACACAAGGGGTTCCGTTTTCCAATTATTTACAAGAAAGCGTATTAATAACGCAAACGTCTGACAAATTTGAATTTATTATGTAGACTTTTATCATCTAATCGGAATATCGAGAAATGATAAATTGTTTTTCAGGTTTAAGTTAAATGAGATGTGGTAAATAATATTTATTTAGTTTTTAAATCTGAACCACAATAAGAGTCGTCTTATGTATTTACTTGCCAAGTTAAAAAATAATTTAACACTTCTGTAGGATCTTAGTCTTTATCTTAGTATCTCAGTAACTTCTAAAGATATAAAACTAATTAGATAAAACTTAAAAAACTCTCCAGAAGGGAGTAAGTTTGCCAGAGCTCCTAAACAGCTAAAATTTTTGGAAAATCATCAATAAATTACGCTAACTGCTTACTATGATAACCATTTAATTCAAATAATTGTAATTCCAATCTAACTAAAACCATTATCTACCCTTTACTAAAATTCAAATATTAGGCTTAGACTAATTTGATAAGTTTTAATATAATTACGAATTAAGCTCAGCTGAATAGTGTTAAATTAAGCAAACAAAGTAAGCAATTTAATAATGAACGTACAAATATTGCTAACTCCTAAAAGCTTTATAATAGGTATTTTAGGTCAAATTAATGTACTACCTACCTATGTATTATCTCGTACTAGGATAGATTGTCGATTCGTACATTCGTATCGCATTAAAACCAATATTTTATTTGAACTTGTGTGATAAGAAGTGAAATCAATAAAAAGGTAAAAGAGCTACTTGTATGATGAGGCTTTGGTAAAAAATGTATCCACCCATGTCGCCTAGCGCCATCTATTGTGGAGTAGCGAAACTAAAAATTTCTAAATAAAATGACATTTCATACACTATCAAATTTGTTAATTTATTTTAATACGATATCAAAACAGTTTAATTTTTATTTTGTTATTTGTTTTATATAAACAGATTTTATAGAAAATTTTAAGGCAAAGTCACTCGCGCCATCTACTAGGCATCCGTAGAAAGTGCGAACCAAATGACCTATGACCGCGACCTAATTTCATAGGTTTAGATGTAAAATACCTACCGCATGATAACATTATGAAAATGAAATTCTTGCCAATTATAATGAAAATATACAAAAATATCTTTAAAAAATACTGCATGTAACTTTTCATGCGATCTTCTTTTACCGAATTTTTATTGCAATTGTCATATACAGACACACACATCATATGTCACACATCGTGACTAAAATATTATACAGTAGCTGTGTTAAGCTAATTAAATACCTGCAGGTAAACTCAATAATCAAAACCTTACATATATAAGAACACACACATGCGCAGAGAATTTTTCATATACGACACCCGACCTCAAGTTACACACATATTCATATACATATATGAATTCCGCAACGTGCCTTTGGCTGGCTTGATGAAGAATATCAACATGATATCAAGTACACATCTCAAAGGAGGTTGGTAACCGCAACACGACCTAAGTAGTTTCATATTGCCTTCGCACTAACTAGCGAGCGGGTTGATGTATGGTCTGAGTCAAAGCGATTGCATTAATTGATACAAAAATATATTGAGCTTGGAGGCTAGATCCTGTACGCAACCATAATCACTCTTTTAACAACCTTTAAGACAGACCTTAAAAAAAATCTAACACAAGCAATGTAATTGACGTCGTGTACATCATTATGTAGGATGTAAAATAATTACGCTGAAGAAATTCAAGGTCGAAGGCAGTTAATTAATTACACCCGCTATTAATTTTCTATCCCTTACAAATAAAAAATCGGATTAGCTACTGCATGGTTGAACCATTTCTGTCAATTTCTTTTTGAAAACTCATCTGAGAAACCCCATGAGCGGAGCGATTCCAACCCGCCACGCTTACATTTGCACCGTTGCAAGGTAACACTAATGTGCAATACAGCTATTTACTGCACCTTGATGTATTTTATATTATTACGCTTGGTTTTTGAAAGGTGTTGAAACTAATTAAGGGTAATAACTGTTTCTAAAGAACTCATCAACGGGACCAGATTAATTTGAAGACTCATTAAAAACGTTCTTTTTACTTACTGACAACAATTTTACTCGCTATCCTGTGTTGTTTGTTAGAAACAATAAAAAGTAATTTGAATAAATTGAAGAAAGTATTAGAAGCTATTTTAAAGTAGTTACCCTCGTTCATATTCCTTCCGTAGTAAAACATTATCTGAAGGAATACTTTTTATGTTATTCAATACCTATGCGGGAAAAAAATGTATGAAAATGTATGTAAGTATGAAAGTTCACTTGAAGATTATTCATTATGAGAAGTCACTCACTTACTAAACACGATACACATCAAAAACTACTTTCCATACAAAACTGAAATTTGGCAGTTAAACTATTTTTTCTAAATTCTGCCCCAAGCAGCTAAAATCAAGATACATTGACCGTAAAGAGATTACTAAAGCCAATCTAAGACAGGTCAACTACTCATAGGTACTCAAAGCAACTCAAATATATCAGCTGAATGTATTAAGGGGATCACAGACGTGTGCTATAATATATAGCGGTATCTTATGATATCACATACACAGCGGGAATAGCGGCCACTAAGCATATAAGTATACCGGGTGTGAATGCACTACCCGTGATGTATGTGGATATGTTACGATATATATATTGCGCACGTCTGTACACCCCCTTACAACACCGACACTGTTTATTCACGACTTCTGTCACTTCTACGTCAATTAACGTTTCTGAATAAATAAAAACTTCGACGGACAGAGTTCCTCTCATTGTTCCCTCCATACAGACTTCAAACTTCCAACTTGAAGTTACTTAGTAAGCTGTGATGAAACTTTGAGGGAGTTCAAGTGAATTCGAGTTTTACTATTCAAGGTTTCCATCAGAGCCTTATTTAAATTACTCGATTTAATCAATCTATCGTACTACGTACAGCTACTACTAGGAAAGCATGAAATATGTCCATAATACAAACTCTGTGCTGACAAAATACATGCTGCATGTGTAAAACAATAATGAGATCGCAGGTGTAACCTGTGAAGGTTTTCAAATACAAGTATTTACTTGATCCTAAAAATATATTATCCTGGCGACCTTAGCCACTCGTTAGAACGTTTTATATATGTACTTTTCACCTTTTAATTTATGTAATGGGACACAGACTGAACGGACGCATCTAATTTCACAGCTGAACGCTAAAAGTGCGCGTGCTATTATTTCGTTACGCCATAATTTTTTGTCGTTGTCCGCAAACAATGTATTTAATTTCAACCCTAAAACTATCAGACATAAGAGTCTGTATTTGTTTATCAATGGAACAGTTACGGTGACACGCCAGCTCGATCTGTATGGATCATTCACCCTTTAATTTTAACAGCACTGTCATCGATGACACGTGAACTGTTACTTACTATTCGTCATTACACACATCGACAAAATAAAAAAACGTATTCAATCAGATGTTAGAGCCTTACCGTTTGAATAAGTTATAGAGGCTGGAAAAGATAATGATTTAACATAACTACAGTTACACATTTCATCTGATTTTATCTGGGCAGGCATATTTCGAATTCGATTTTTTTTTTGTACTCGGATAGAACAAAGGCAAAGGAAAAAGGGCGGTAAAGAAATATATTTCTTATACCTACTAGCAAACGACCATTTTTAACAAACATTCGGTAATGAGGTATACGATTCAATACTAATTGTGCATATGACGTCACAGCGGAAACTAAGGACGTGCGCAAGCGCAGGGCAGGTGACTAACCTGCCGACTATCAGTGTGTGTATTTGTTGAATCCATACAACCCCATGCGCTTTATATCTAATTACCCAGAACATAAATAGTTTGGTGGTTGGTTTTGTAAATAATTAGTTTCTCAACGAGTAGGTTAGTACAGATTTCAACTCACGAAGACAGTTTTGCTATGGTTGTATTTAGACGTGTACGTACATGCACACCGTTCTAGTGTGCGTGATGTCTTTACTGAGCGAACTCGCCCATACACGCCTGTTAAAACTAACACAACCTTAGTCAAACGATCTTCGTGAGATGGAATAGCCGTATGTACATTCTATTAAATATTGGAATCGTGATCGATCTCTATGAATGATCGCGTAAGATTTGGGTAAATAACCAAAACACGGTAAACCAGTTTTTGAATAATAAAAGCAATAAACACGTGATCAATGTACCCATTATTACATACACATGCATTACAGTAGTTATCAATATTGTGCTCATTGCAGTTTAATGTCTAAAAGAAGGTTAATGGAATACAAAAATCTGAGGAACAGTAAAGCTGATCTTCGACAGTCAAGAAAGATAAAAATACTGTACCTATATTATTAAAATGAGACTTTCAAATTTTACAGTTCAGGACTAAAAAGGCGTGCATTTATCAACTAATACATTTTTATGATCAAAAATGTTAAATATTTTTCCCGCATTCATAGAATCGTAGTTACATTCTTTGCATTTAATCTAAACATGCGAAAAATAACAGTGGATTCAATGTGACAGTGGTAGATCTATGTAAGTATTAACGATTTACTGTTTTTTGGACTATCGAGGCACCGCTGTAGTTACTTAGAAAATTGGCCATGTTTCGTTTTTAATGCTCCCAGTTTACTACATCTAACATAACTACGCGGTCAAGATTTGATGACCAATTCCAAACGTAATGTCAAAATTGTTCACATTTTTATTTTTACTGCTCGACAAAAAATATCATAACTATATCAGATAAAACAGAACAACTAAATATTATTAGAATCAAAGAAATTAAAAAAAAAGTGTACTTTTTCTTAAATATCATAATCAAAGCAGATGTTTCAGAATGCAGAAACGTAAAAAATCACAAATCTGTAACAATTTAGCACAAACGACAAGCAATTATGGCCTTAATTACAATAATATTACGTGTTAACTACTGAATCATTTAACGACATACTTCTTCCTGGCCGAGTGCCATCTATTTCTGATACACACACACTTCCCAGTACTATCAAGGTTTAGAAAATTCGCATGAATAATGTGAAGAAATACCAAACTGAGTTCTTGTGGGACTTTGAACACCATGTTTTTAATAACAAAAATGTCGTTGCATATTTGATTTAATATGTTATTAGATTTGTATTAAGAAAACAAATTTGTTCATGCATTTTCTTTTAGTTTCTTCAGCTTTGCTTAAGTTGGAAAGCATTTTGGTGAAAAGCAATTACAGCAGATACTGTATTTATCTACAAGTAAACTTGGATAGCTACAAAATCGTAAAATACGATAGTTTATTTATAACAAGTTCATACAACATTAAAGGTAACCTAAGATACAAGCGTAGCAGGAATCCGCTAGATGCAAGGATGTTGGGAGCGGCCTTTGTCCTGTAGGGGACGCCTTCTAGCTGATAATGAAGCTGATGATGTAGTTTACATAGTATTGATTCCACCATTCATTGTCCCAAATTAATCCCGTCCTCTACCATTTAATAAAAGAAATGTATTAGAGGAAATAAGACAAAAGTCGAGTTATGATGACGCCGATCATAAAGTAAATTTTATTACAGAAAGCGTCGTAAAGTTTACCGTGGACGAGCAATTTTGTATGATGTTTTAATTGATGGAATTACATAATTCGTGAGTTGAGATAGAATTCATTTTAGTACTACAAATTAACGCCTGCCCTTAAAAAGGATATTCTTATTAACCGACAAAAAAAAAATTAATATAAGTTCAAAATCTATGGTATCTCGTATGCAAGAACAAGTTCATACATCAGTATTTAAAAGAAATATCTTTTTCATGTGTTTAATTTCAACCGAACCATTCTACATCTCTAGTTCACAAAACACAATCACATTTACAACAACAACAAAAACGTGTCATCCAACAAAATGAACAGACAACAGAGTGATTTTATAACATAAGTTATCTCATCACATTAAATATAATTTCTAGTCCATGACAGTGATAATTACGTTTGTTGCGAAATAATACAGCAATGCATTAGTTAAGACTGCAGAGAACGATGTTTACGTAATGGTGTTGCGTTTTATTTGAGATAGTACGTTATTAAGATAGGATTTAATAACTGAGCAAGAATAATAAATATACCAATCTTACAAGCCCTGCAATTAAATGTTAGGAAATATTTTAGTGGACGTACCTACTTGCCCTTATCTTTGGCAACGGGTGAAGAAACACATTATTGCAAGAAACCTTACTGATTCAATTATAAAATCTTCTTCATATGGTTTTAAGGTTTTATGGTGTTTCAAGTGGATAATGCTTCGTTAATATAATACTTTTATTTAGTCACAACAACAGCATTACACAGGGGTAGTTTATAATGTATGGTTATAAATGAATTATAAATATAAATCTAAAATGTATTCCAATTAAAGGTGTTTGGCAACGGGTGAAGAAACACATTATTGCAAGAAACCTTACTGATTCAATTATAAAATCTTCATATGGTTTTAAGGTTTTATGGTGTTTCAAGTGGATAATGCTTCGTTAATATAATACTTTTATTTAGTCACAACAACAGCATTACACAGGGGTAGTTTATAATGTATGGTTATAAATGAATTATAAATATAAATCTAAAATGTATTCCAATTAAAGGTGTGCACAACAATGGCCCACAAGACAAACACTCGTAAACTGAAAGAAAAATAACTAATGCCTAACTATAATTAATTCAAAATAAATTTAAAGGCATATCTCAAATGTTTACGTTTTACAATCATATTTTCTAAAACGAATTCATAAGGAGTAAATAATTTATATGGAAAAAATCTTAAGCCATACCACCGTAAAAACTGTGAATTGCTTAGTACATACATACTTCGAAACACCCACGATCGCGTATAGCTTACGAATTACTATTAACATTTCGTTGAACTGAACATGATGGTATTATTTTCAGTTTGTTCTCAAAAAAAAACAAAAGATCTTTATTGTACCTATAGATAGCAAATTGTGTCGTAAAATTTATATTTCCTTTAGTCATTGCAAGTTAGTTAAAAGCAGATATGAATCGAAATTTCATCCAGAGACGATCAATGAATAAAAACGGCTTATCGGCTTATCAGCTGAACAAAAAGGTTAAATAAATGATACAATAGGTACAACATTACATTCACTTAGTAACTAAAAGTAAACTTTTTTCCTCATATTAAATCATCAATACAAAAATAAATAAAAACATAATTTTTCCCTTGGAAAACCGTAGAATAGAACCATAGACTATAGCTATTGAGACGGACAAACGAACGTGAGGACATGAACTTGACCGAGCGTGAGTCATCAACATACCGGTTCCAAACCTACTAAACACAATCATTCAATCTCACGAAGTCAGTTTAACTTTGCTCGTTGTTAATTTTGTCAGGCTTGCACGTGTAAACATTTTAGTGTGCGTTAGCTCGAGTCCGCTCAGTGAAGAGGTTACGCACACTACAACAATGTGCATGTACACGTCTTATCACATGTATAGCCGAACGGACTTCGTAAGATGGAATTGTAAATGCAAATGATGTGTCTCGGATCATCTCGTGCTTCAATCGATTGTATAGGAAGCTTTTTGTCTTGTTATAAAAACTATTGTATAATATCTATTTTTGTATATGTATGAAGAAACACTAAAATTTCGGTGGATATCAATGTGAAATTTACCTTAATTAAATTTGGCAAAGAGCGCATATAAAACATATTTTTCTTAAATCTCATCCAGTCATATAAATAAAAAATCCTCTAGTTCAATTAAAGGAAAACATCATCATCATCGTCATAACATCAGCTCATTCAATTAATAGACCATTTAAAAAGCGTAAACAATTCAAACCAATCACAGACCAAGTTGCCACATGTATTTTGAATTGACAAAAACCAAACGAGAGGACGTAACAAAAACAATTCACTTTAGACAGATGTATGTATTTAGATAGGCGTGGACTTTTTATTACTACATCTCGCGGTGACGCATACTTGTTCAGTTCATCGATGATATAAATTTGAGGCCCCGCAAATTGTTTAGGGCTTCCAATGTTACATACCTAACAGAGCATAATACATTGAATATTTTGATACAAGTAGATCATCAATCGAAATACATTGTTTGCTAGGATTGTAACTTTAACAACGACTCGATCTAATATTAGTCCAAATAAACACACAAATGAAAGGTGTTACTGAGAAGTTAGATAAAGTATGTTTTACCTATACGCTGCAGTTATTATAAAAATATAAACCTATTAATATATATCGCTATATTTTTTCTCAATAATTCCAAATTCATACAAATTATACACAGATTTACAAACGGGATACCTGCTACAATTTGCCTTGAGAATCTAACGAACAAAACTTTGGTCCTTCCTCGTAACAATTTTAAATGAGTATTAATTGCCCATTTTCTAATCAAGAACGGGGCCATCCTTGTATGGCAACATAAAGATTACTGCTTCAACGGTCATTGCACTTAATATGTCCCATGACACTTACAAACAGCATTCAAATCTTCATTGGAGTTCCTATATTTTTATCATTACTACTGATCATCGTCTCCTGATAGATATTCCACTTGGAATTAAGCCGTCCGTTTTCAACTGGTATTCGAAGACAAAGACGAAATAACACACCACAACTTCATTCCGTACGTATATATTACCACATTTTATGAATAACAAAACAACAAATAAAAACATTATCCATTACTTTAGTAAGACTAAATGAGGCTACTACCCTCGCTATACAGCAACATTCACAATTTAAATGAATTAAATTTAATATTTAAAACATTTATATACAGTAAGGACATAAAAAGCTGATAAGAAAAACCAAAATGATTTAAAACACCCTAAAACAATGGCTGCTTCAATAAAGATAGCGTAATAAAAACTCTATACTCAAAATCCAGCGAAATAGCGTTCAGTTTTTTAATACGAGTTATAAAATTTAAATTTTTGCCTCCATTATGTATGATACCATTCATTGTCCTATTTCGAAGTCCGTCTGGCATAATAATTAACGCGGTACAATTTGCATAGCGACAAAGATTCCCTATTTAAAACACCGAGAGAGAAAAAAACAAATGAAACATTTATTCTTTAACCTTAGAAATAATAAATTAAATAGAAAATCTATAATATCGAGATACATATAAATGTTCACCCTTTATATGTAGTGAAGGTTAAACTGCAGGATCTTACATAAAGGTTTGACCTATAGCGAATTTTGTCGCTTAATTTGGAATGCAACGTTCACCACAAAGTTGTATTATGATAATAAACTTTATTTTGTTATTGTATAACATTTCGGTAAACCTCATAAATGAAAGCATGTATTAGCAAACGGTGATACTCAAAGTAAGTAGACAAACTGAGGTTTCGCAGTATTTAAACTATAAATATAAATTATATACATAAGGTCATTAACGTAAGACATTTTCCCTCCATAAATATGAAGTTCATACAAGCTAATAACTGTTGATGCTCCCATAGCTGACATTATCATAAAAGCCATCTATCTAATGTTGACATTTTACCATGTTAATGGAGTCATTTTCCGAAGTCATAAAAAGCAGAAGGAAAGCAATTTCACTTTCAAAGAATTACTACACTTTATTAACAACGTCTCATACATTCTTAGTCAGAATTAATCGAGAAATATACCGAATTTTCATACTGAGGATCTTTTAATTACTATCAAATAAAGCAGCAAGAAATTAAGTTTGGCAGCAAAGGCAAGGGAAACTCAACGTTACCCAACGGGAACCTCTCAAGTCGTAAATATCAATAAAAATCTTGTTACAACTTTTCATGGCGCTCACTCAATCACTTATTAGGTATTGTTCTTTACGTAGGATAAAATAAAATAATTACTCCATTTTTAGCCGATATACTAAGAGAAATTCGCTTTTTTGTGTTTATTTTTATTTATAATTTAGCTTTGATAGAGTGATTATATGAATATTGTTTTAATTATACCTTAGAAAATACGTTATGAAGAAAAAAAAATCTGATAATGAAAAATGTTGTATCTTAACAAGTTCACTGAAGCCGATATTATACATTTTGTGACCTAAATCTTTATATTATTTTAAAAACAACCTACCTTACAGCATCTAGCACAAAACGGATTCATATGTCAGCTTCCATCTCCGTTGTCGAAACCAAACAATACCCGTATAGGTAGCCAAGTTTTGGTCATTTTCGGAACTCAACTTTTAACGGGGGCTCTTTTTATTAAAACTTTTTGACAGCGGACAGTTTGCGAAGTTGGAATGAATGCGACGCGACGCTGTACCTACTCAGGCTTCGTGAATTATCGATAAAATATCGCGTGGTCAATGCGAACAGACGACAAAAGTGATGGTTCCGTATATTTTTTTTTAATAATTAGAGTACGAATCAACTAAAAAAGGATAATATTGAATAGCGACGAACCGCGCATTCAAAATTTTTGTTGTTTACCTACCTAAGTAATGTAATCACAAATCATTCAGTAACCACCTTTTTAAAACAAACAAATGTAAAAACGAAAGAAAATACGGTACCTACACAGAATACATAAGAAACTTTTTCGCCCTGTTTGTAATGATAGAAAAAGTTTCCTAATCCCTTCAAACTTTAGATTGAAAATAAAGGGTGTCACACAAAAACGGAACTCCCAATGAAAAACATCATCGGCTTCAAAATCCGTCGCATTTTCATTCGACCTTCGGTCTTCATGCAAAGGGTGATTTAAAAATTTACATAATTTTATTGCGGCCCTAAGCCAGTCTCAACTAAGTCTGTCTCAGGTGTATATAGAAGTTACAGTCGCATCAATTTACTGGGTTGTATTACGTCCCTTATGGAAATAACTTTATTCGATCTACGTTTTTTAGGTATAACAACAACATTTATTTTATAACGTTTTAAAAGTATGTAAACCATATTTTACGAGCATTCAGATTATTATTGAAAAAAAAATTGCTAGCCATGAGAATCCAACTTCCTTTCAAGATGACTGTTTTTTTTTCAAGTTTAAACCTCAATTTTCCATATGATGTACTTTTTAGAAAGTATAAAGCGAACATGTCAATGCAATCTCGTTTATTGCAGATGTGACAACTCTCTCGGTGATTCCTTAAAAGGTACAACCAGGGTCTACTATTCAAGGCTCCCTACGCCACAGTTAATTATAATAACTAGCAGAACTACCCTGACTTAACTTTAGTTATTTCCATACGAAGTCGCATAGGTGTTTTTTTTAAGAATGAAAAGCAATCACATCTGATAAAATGCTTTAAATTATTAAAACATTATTAAATCGGGCGATTTTTTATGTTTTACGTTACAGTAATTTAAAATAATTATAAATTGTACGATTCTTAACATAGCCTTGAACCAAAAAATTAATGAATTTTCAGTTCCCTTTTTTGCACTTTTTTGTTTTTATTTTTCGTACAAATTTGTTCTTTGAAGCACAATCTAAAGCGAGCTGGTGAGCGTTTAAATTCAAAATGCGAATAAAAGAGAACACCTTGATTTTCTAGGATTGCAGCATCTTGTGATAATTTCCCAGGAGTCGAAGAAATATTTCTATTTTATATCTTCGTAGTTTGTCTTGGAAAGGATTTTTACACTAGTCTCTTCATTCTTTTTCGAATCTATTAGGCAAATTTAAAAATACTAATAAAATTTTACACAAATTAGATACCACACTTTAAAAGTCTTCGAGATATATTACGAGAAACTTCGTTCAAAGACTGCCCAAATTATACCCCAGCATAGCATACCCCGTTACCGTTACCTAAGCAGTGTTCCAATCACGTAACACAACAATATCCGACTGTGGAATGCCGTAAGGAATCCTAAATAAATATAGCTACCAATAAACCTAACTAAATATTTAAAAACCAAAACAACTGGAAATTTAATGTAATTATCAATAAATACACCGAAGAATACGACATACAATGCTTGTATTATGCGGTCACATTTAAACAAATTATTTCTCTACTTATCAGAATTTGAACAAAAATATCTTGACATTGGTAATCTTTCCGTATATTCGCTGGGGATCAAATCGTAACGGATCTGACTGAACAATCCACCCCAATCCTCACGTCATTTTCCCTTCAATCCTTTGTCGGTATAATCGAATAAGCCTTTGAATTTTGTTAATATTTCAGATTCAATTTAATAAACCATCGCAAAATAGTCCTTTGTGACGGCAAAACCTTATTAGATAAAAACGTCGATTTAATTAAGCTCACGATCATTCGCCTTGGAAATTGCAACAGGTGTGACAAGAGGCAACGACCTAATCAATATCGCCTAGAGAGGGTACATAAGAAAAACATGAAAGGATTAGAGTACTTAAGTAGATATAAACGTTATTATATATTCCTACTAATATGTTTTCATAAGAATAGCTTGGATCCTTGTCAAATAACTGTGTTTTTACGCTAAAGTTAAAAATTGTAGTATCCAATTAATTAATATTAAAGACTTTTATAGCAAATAGGTATTAGGTAGGCATTTAGTAGGTATCCATTCGTGATATCCATAATTATAAATTCCTAATAACATATAATATATATCTCCTATTTAATGTTAAACCAATATCATTTTCTAAAATGGACTTAAAATGTTGATACCTTTCTATTTCATTTCCAAAAAGCTTAACCAGAACGGTTCCATTAGTAAAAATAAACATTAACGGCACCCCGAAAAGATATTTTTACACCGTATTATCTCGCTACACAGTACGAATCCGTCAGCATCGATTATTTCGGTGTATACTACAGTACTATATATACTGTCTGTATTTCAGTACACTTGGGTATATCCCACGCGAGAAGCACGGATAAATATAGAAAGCCATTGCATTCAGTGACATAAGTTGACACGGTTGCGTGGAAACGCACATGAGTAACGTTTGGATAACGTTTTTAATTTTATCACGATGTGAATTTGTCAGGTTTGAAGATTTTTTCGTGTGACGTAATTATTTGTGGAAGTACTCGAAGTTTTCGAACAACCATTTCATTCGATAATTTTGCTTAAACACGTAAATCATGTTAGCACTAAAAAAAATATCATATCATAAGTTTCAAGCATATGGAATATAAAGTAACTTTAATAGGTAATAATGAAACATACGAAACCAAACAAAAACAATTTAACTATATTGAGGAAAGTTGTTTTAAAATTACTCACCAATAAAGGATAAAGTAATTAAATTATAAAAAGACGTATATAAAAAATTGATAAATTTTAAACTGCCCATGTAGTCAGCGTTAAAAAAACGTAAACAAAAAGCGGGAAAGGTTTATCGGTTGGAAACTTGATGCAATTATTCAGTTGGAATATCCAACTGCAAGACTATGATAAAAGAGTGCTCACTCAAACATAGTATATTGCTCTCACACCTTTTTTAACTGTCTTGCAAGAAAGAGGTTATTTTATGGTTCTCAATATTTCCTCTGAGGTCATGAATTTTTTCGATCTATTTAAGTATGTATTTGTATCTATTATGTGTGTATGTACATATTGTTGTTTAGTAGCCATACTATGAGCGGCTTAGTTTGAAACTGAGGCAATTTGTGTGAATTAAATATATTAATATTGTTAACTGTTTTTTATTAGGTACTTAATTTCCAAGATACTCATGCTAATTGTTTATACTGAAATTGCCTTTTTAAGTATTGTATCATAAACAACAGTAACAAAGTCAACATACATGAAAAGTTTTACTTTAAAAGTTGTTGCTCATTTTCATATTAATTAGTAGACAAGTTATTGTAACACAAAAACTGCCAGAATAAATATTTCATAGTCTAAAGTGCCCCTGATTTATTTATTTCATTCATTAATTTTATAGACCATGTTCCCATTTTTATTTGACCTTTTCTAATATGTGTATAGTTTTTAACTGACATTTAAGGTTCTTCGTTAGTAGGCTTTTCTGACCCTGATGTATGGCCCTAAACATCATTCACATCATATTTATTTACATATACTGAACAATACTACATTAATAAAGGAATTGCAAACTTATTTATTTTATCCCAATTAGAATATTTATCCTGAAGACAAGTTTCCATTTCAGTATGCAGAAGATCAATGTTAGCATCATAATTATATGGAATTAATATAAA
Organism: Choreutis nemorana; assembly: GCA_949316135.1. Classification (NCBI taxonomy): domain Eukaryota; kingdom Metazoa; phylum Arthropoda; class Insecta; order Lepidoptera; family Choreutidae; genus Choreutis; species Choreutis nemorana. Next base: position 3,659,296 of record OX438620.1, on the reverse strand, counting down.
GTACTATTTTGTTGTTTTGTATTATTACTTTAACTATTTTGTAGATAAACTATTTTGTTTGAAAAGTCACTAAAAATATTGGCAGGAAGCAAAAAAGTATCTTTGAGCCATTGTTTAAATACATTTTACTCCATAGCTAAATAAAAGTTTCAAAGATAAACATACAACTATCTCTCATATAGAACATGAACTTTCTAGCACACATATTCTATTAAGAAAGAAATTTATTTCTGTACCCTATTAAATAGTTAATTTGGACAAAAAATTTATTAGGCATTAAACAGTCTATATTGTACTGTTTCAGTTCCCAAAAGAAACATATTTAAATAGTGTTATTTTTATACTAAACTTAAATTAAAATTTATTTGTTGAATAATGATGAGATTTTTCACTTAATTATATTTGCAAAATAGACAATAACATTGAAAACATTTACAAAACACTTTTCACATAGCTTTTAGCTTTTAAAGCAAACAAATAAAAATTAACCCTGGTCATCAATTCAAAATAATAATAACATTAAATATTTTAGAAATAAACATATGAGAATTTTTATACAGTAATTTAGTTCTTTCATGGCTTTAAGTCTTGTCATCTGTAAGGTATATGTTATGTACTAATTGATAATACTTTTATATTACCCAGCTAAACCAATCAAAATACAATATGGCATACAGAAAGTTTAAAAAGAACATTAATTGATAAAGAAGTTTTAAATAACATAAATTTGTAACCAATGCTCAATACAATTTTTGGTTAACATCAAATACAAAGGTATGGAGATATCAAAGTAAATATTATGGTTTAGAACACCTGTTATCTCTACCTAAAATGTTAAAAACAATGTTTTACTTTATCTTGTTTGAATTAAAATGTATTAAGATTTTATCATCTTAAGCAAATGTATAAGGGGATTTTATTGATTCAGGAGAAAAGATTTTCATTTATAATTTCATAAAATCATGACTGTTTACATTACCTAGTAATTATGTCATGGTCTGTTGAACAAAACTTTCTTAGGTAAGATCTAGGTTATAGAGTTACAGAGTCAAGCATTTTATGTTGAGAAACTAACCACTGTAAGTAATGTAATGGGTGTTTTTTTTAAATAAGTAATGTAGTAGGCATTACTTATTTTTAGAGAATTTTTGCATCAAGTATGTTGTGATATTAGTTTGTAAAAGTATTTTGCCACAAAACTTTATTAAAGTTTCCTGCTTAGAATGTGCCAAGACAAAAAAAATATCAGTTTTGTTTTTCAACTAACCAGATTAATTATGAGGGTTTGAGCATATCTGATTACTAAATTTAGAGTAAGTAAAACAAAAAAGGTATAATTAAGCAATTACTATTGATTGAGCATTGGTTTCGATGACCAGGGTAGCAAAGTGTATTAAGAGACTTACCTTGAAGATGGGCCGCGGATGCCTCGGCTGGGTGGGCGCCGCGGAAGCGGTGGTCGTAGCCGGCGTAGCGCTGGGCGCCGTAACGTGGTCCGCGGGCAAAGATTCCGGCACAGTCTGCAATGTCGGCCTCATAGTAGTCGACATCGTCACAAAAACTATCCAACACTTTACACCTTGTTACCCAACCCTCACCGCTCGCATCCTACGCCCAGAGCTTCACCAGGGCGACGAGACAACCCTCGTAAAAACTTCAACGGCGACCCACCAACAACGCCCATCTAACTGCATTTTCTACCAGGGAAATACATGGTGGTAACTCTTTGAAACACCTAAGCACAGACCTATTTCACTTTTACGTATATGCTAACGATCGTCGAGATGGAAAACGGAAATAGACACGCAAAAAACTATTAGAAAGCTTACGGTGTCTTCGTCACATAAACACTATACAGAAATCGGAAGTTTTTAGTTCCTTATAGAAGTCAATTGATGATTTTTGATCGCGACCGGCAGAAGAAGAGTCTGCCGTACAAACCGGTACACAAATTAACGTCCATTTAATATTAAAATTACTAATGATATTGACTTAACTCCGATAAGTCCTTACATTCTTGAATTCAGTCTCAAGATGGCGGATTTTACCTACTCCTCGTAAATGGGCACAAGGCTGACACGAAAACATCACCGGCTCAATATCTACATCCTTGTCTTACTTAAGGAATAAAATAAGGACAGACATATTTTTCGTCACTCAAAATACTGGCAATAGAGCATGCGTAGAAATAATGAATCCTGTGAACGCATCTTAAAAACGTTTCAATAATGCTACATTAAATTTGATAAAATTTTCATTGAAAAACATCAATATAATAAGAAAAAGAATCTAAGAAATAAAATATTCACACTTAAATTTAACATTATTTCTAATGTTTGAATTAAAATTATTTTGAGTTTAAGAAATCTTACATCTTATGGAATATTTTTGAAACTATTTAATGTAATATAGAATATCTTGTAATATGGAAAAAAAATAGTATCAGTAAAAATTACAGCAAAATCATGTTTTTATTTTAGCTTTATCTTTCTTTCTCGTTTCCAAATGCTAGCCACATTTAACGTTTATGTAGTGGCAATTATATGTGACGCCATTTTATCTAAAATGGCTGCCTTGTTGTTGGCGACTGTTAAGTCCTTGTTGTGCATTTTATTTTAATTTCTTCTTACTCAATAAGTTTAATTTGTGCTAATTGTAGTGAGTAGCTTTAAGTTTTGTTCGTTCAGTAAGTAAAATATCTCATTTTACTACCAATGCTATGAAATAGATTCAGGAAGAAGCTAAATCAGCACAATGCAACGTGAGAGTTTCTATAATGTAACTGCTGTTATTCGACACGTTTGGGTATTGTTGTATGAAATAAAAGATTAAAGTATAAAATTGAGTGCTTAAAGAGTAAATTTTTTATTAGATTTAATATAAATAAGTAGTGACCTCGGTGTTTCGTGAAATTGTGATTAACAAACAGACACCATTGTCTGTCAGTTTCGTAAGATATTCGATGTTTCCATGTTTTTTTATTCAATATCCGCTTTAACTTTCTCTCCCCTTCGGTACATTACTATTTGCGTATCCCTCCGTATTTAAATACGGGGAAAATGATTGTCAAGGTTATTAATCTTGGGTGAATGAACCTCAAACCGATTTGTCTTTAAGACATCTTTTTGTACATTCAAAAACAGATAATAGGTAGTTTCCTTTTTATTTCTTAAAATAACGTATCAACTTTTATGTGTATCTATCTTTACTTCCTTTACATATTCAAATAAAAAAATATTTTAATGTGACTTGGTATGTTTTTCATATGGGTATAAAATATTTAACAAACCCTATGATTAAATATATTATAAACATGTGCAAATAAAACAAATAAATGTTTTAAATTAATTATAAAAGGTATTTTTAATTCCAAATATTAATTACAATTTTAATAGTTATGCAAATAATGAATGAAACAATTAAGTTTAATGAAGAGACTGACACTTAAACATACCCTAGACAACTTGCTTTAAGATAAATAAATCTAATATTTAACTTTTGAGCAGAAGTAATTATTAGAATAAACAATACAGGGAACAAATAATAGAGGAAAAGAGTGGTTCCCAAGTCAATTTATATACCTATTCCTTTGGTAATTTTTAAAATGAATAATTGTTACAGATCATGAACAGGGTAGCAACCCCTAGCTCCATGTAAACACAATACAGAATATCTCCTCAATGTGACCCACCTATATGTTTTTATTTAGCACTATAAAATAGATAAGCAAGATGTGGCCTGCTTCACAATATTCACATTCCAATGTGAACCCCAACACCGGGAAGGCTAATGAGCATCAAAACCAACAGAACCTCAAGACTCTGGGAATGACCTCTGCCATCTCTATGGCAGGTATGTTTATTTTGTTCTTATTTGACAACAATTAGTAATCTAAATACTTTTGATATTCTTTGACACACACAACTAAAACTTACTTAAGAAAGCTGAAATTTTGCAAATACATAGATAGGTGGGAGAAGTTAGTTATGAAAGGTTCTTATAAAATTCAACCTCTTAGCGGGAATTATAGTGGGGGATGTAAGGTTGTATGTATAATACTTAAGCTAAGGGGGGTTGTCTAGTAATAAAATATAAGGAAGTTATGTGCATTAATGAGATATAGAGCCTGATAATGAATAGTTGTAATCTATCAATCCTACTAACATTAGGGGTAAGACACAAATATTATGAACCCCGAGAACATAGTTAAATTAGTTTTATATCAATTATTTCGCCTTAATCTAACTGTAATGTAGGAATATAGTTAAGCTATTTAAAGAAATGAATCATTGATATAAGTAGAGACAATTCAAGAACCAAGTAATATTTCGTGTCAACAACAATTGAATATTAACATTTCTTAAGTTTATTAATACAATTATCATAAAAACTTAGTTTTTTCGTTTGTTCCTATTCTGAAGAAATTTTTATGGAGTCATTCAGACACAACATTTTAAAACATGTTTTCCTTGTAAAAAAAGTTAAGGTCAAACCAAGCAGCTCTTTATATTGGTACAATAATTTTAAATTACAATAATTTGATATTCATATAATTTATCTTTATTTATAAAACAAGCAAATTTATTAATATTAGGTAACACTGAATGAAACCTCAAACTAAACTTATTTTATTAAGAATTTAAAAATGCATGTTGCTACAATTTCAGTATATTTTTCAGGATGTTTTATTTTTGTATTTAAATTACTAAGTTCTCTTTTTTAACCAGGTCCAAAACAAATAGACATAGAAAAGACAAATGAACTCAAAGAATCACTTATACCATTTGATGTGTTTGAGTCAGAGAATGAGATGCATCATCGTATGGAAGTGCTGGGTTCTTTGCACAGGCTTGTTAGGGAGTGGATAAGGGATGAGAGCATCAGGAAGAATATGCCACCGAACATTGCAGAAACTGTCGGAGGAAATGTATATACATTTGGATCCTACAGACTTGGTGTAAGTAGATTTTCCTTATTCTTTTAAATGTCATTGAATAATAGAAAGCTTGCTAGGAATCATAATTTTCACAGATATGATTCTGAAATGATTAAAAAAGTAATTTAATAGACATATTTTTTAAAGAGTGTGGCACAGCTTTGATCTGTCATTTTATAAATTACTAGGTGAGCACCAAACTTAAATACTTTTCAAGCTTCAAAATTAAATAGCATAATTTTTTTTTATGGTATAAATTGTCTGCTTACAATAAGTATAAATTGCATCTATAAAATAACTTCAATGACCTCTGATTTCATTTTATCAACTAGATTAAACATTAAATTTTCTTGTGATTGTCATCAAATATTAGTCATTGTCAACTGTTATTTTATGTAGTATATATTATTAAGGCCAGAATTTGAATTGATTAATAGACAGATGATGAAATATACAAAACTTACAAAATTGGAAACTAAATTATCAATTTTGAACCTAAGTTGATTTAATGAATTTAAAATTAAAATATAAACAGGTTGCTGACTGATGTTTGTAAATGGAGGCAGTTTTATATTATATTTGGGTAAAGATGGTGTACTAGTTTAATAGAAGCTGATCTACTAACTCATTTTTACTTACAAATAAAGATATTAGATTGCAGGTGCTAAAGAAAAATTTAGGTGCTGCACTTTTAATTTTCCATTTGATGCATAATCCTAATAAATTTTCTAATAATGGAGTTCTAAAGGAGTTCTTAGAATTAAATGCCGTAAGCACATTTTTGTAAAAATCTATAATCAGCCATTCTACCAATCGCTCAAATGTCAACGAAAGTCATATGTGAGCTTCCTAGAGATTTAAAGTTGTAAAGTTTTTTTTTATTTTGAACGCAACATTTTTAAATATTTCTAACCGTTGGATACTTACAATCAAATGTGTCTTAATGCTTAAACATACGACAAAAGAAACTTGTTTAATTCATCCCAAAAAATACATTACATATGTATTTATTTTCTGTAAAGGTACACCACAGAGGGGCGGATATAGACGCACTTTGCGTTGCACCACGTCACATCGATAGGACAGATTACTTTGCCTCGTTTTATGAACTGTTGAAAACACAGCCGCAGGTATGTTGAAAAAGAAAAACCTCTTGTTCCCTTGAATTTGACTAGTAACTATTAAAAGTAGCAAGATTGAAAAGTGAAATCAAGCGTAAATTTAATAATAATGGACAGTTTAGTAAAACAAATTGTTAGTATGTCCATTATTAGGACCAGCAATGCAATGTTACCATGCTTTTCAGAAAAATATTTTATTGCAATAATTAAGTTTTAACTGGTTCATTAGAATTTCTGTCTTAATCTGTCCCCAAGTACTAGGAAGAAAGAAAAAGAAAATTTAAACTGAAATATAATAACCATTTTCAGGTGAAAGATCTGAGATCAGTAGAGGATGCTTTTGTACCAGTAATAAAAATGAATTTTGATGGAATTGAAATTGACTTGCTGTTCGCTAGATTGGCTTTGAAAGAAATACCTGGTAAATCAATTTTTTTTTCAATTCCCTATCTGAAAATAAACTACATATGTATTTGTTTTATATTTTAAAAAAACGACATTTTATTTTATTTCAAAGTCCAACATTGACGTAATAAATGATTATCAAATATTATTATATGGCTATCATTAGAATAACAAACAATACGCTTACATATCAAACTTTTTATACAGTTAAATAGATTTAAATGAAATTTGGTACCCACAATTTTTCTCTATTTTCTAATCTCTGGGTAAAATTCTAAAGTCAACACAGTTAGTCTTAATGTATGGGAACATTGGCCTGCCCTGAGCGTTGCGTCACCGGTACCTGCATACGTTAGCATGTAAAACATACGGTGCACGCCACGCGACGCTGTCCGCCCGCCACTGTGGCCTTACACTTTGTTTGAAACTAGTAAATAAATAAATGTATATTACAGACTCGTTCGATCTTCGCGACGATATGTTGTTGAAGAACTTGGATCAGAAGAGTGTGCGTTCTCTAAACGGGTGCAGGGTGACAGATGAGATATTACGTCTCGTGCCCAACATCAACAACTTCAGACTCACGCTCAGAGCTATCAAGCTATGGGCAAAACGTATGTACTTTATGGGTTATTTCTATTTTTGAGGGATGTCTGAACTGTGCCAGCAACAGGCACCCCTATAATCAAGTCTAGAGTTTTTACTTGTTTAGTTGGGTGCTTGTCAAAATCTCATGCAAATTTAAATGTTGAATTAACTATGACTTGACTACAGGGTTTCGTGCTACCGAAAATGGTTAAAAATAAAACAGACAGATAATAACAAGGAAAGAGGAAACCAAAAGGACAACGCTTTCAATAGCAATGGAATTTGTTTTGTTGAAAATAGTTTAGTTTTACAGGTGGTAGATCTGTGTGTGAGATTGTCTAGGTTGGTACCACCCTCCTTTCTATTTCTGCCATGAAGCAGTTTGCTGTGTTTCGTTTTGAAGGATTAAACAGCCAGCACGAGAGGTATATCTTAACCTCCACATGGTTAACACATAGACGGTACTCTTGGCGTTCCAGACATCAAGGGGATAGTTGTGTCAATAGGCGAAGGTATCACTATCCATCAGGTGTACCATATGCTTGTTTGCCCATGACATATAACATTGTTTTATTAAATTCAGGATTACGAATTCTTAGTCCAATTAGCACTAGAATACATTATGAACACGTTTTTATCTTAAACACAGGTCATGGTATATACTCGAACACTTTGGGGTACCTCGGTGGAGTCTCCTGGGCAATGTTAGTCGCCAGAACCTGCCAATTGTACCCTAATGCATTACCAGGTAAACATAAAATTACAAGTGCTATTCCTTATGTGTCTTCATTTATTTTACCTTTTAAGTTGAGTTAACATTTCTTGAAACTTAGAAAAGTCGATAATCTGAGATTATTGTAGTTTTTAAAGCAACTATAGAGGTTTCTTGCAAGATTCTTCTTCATAAAGAAGCATACCGTTTACATAGATCAGCATTGTGCGGGCTGGCTCACTTGGTCGCGATTTTTATAATTATACTTTTTGATCACACTGTGCTGCACATCAAATTCATTGCATCCTTTATGTTTCATGCAATTAAATAAAATCTTAGGAGACTTCAAATTACTGATTGTTGAAAAACTACCTATTAAAATTTCCTTTTATATGATGGTTGTCATAGTAGCTTCAAGTGTATAAAATCATTAGAAAACTGAAACATTCTAACATGTTATGAATCAGTTTTCAACATTTTTGAAAAAGCTACTACTGAGGTTTCTTGCCGGCTTCTTCCCCACAGATACCGAAATTGAACCGGTGTTAGATAAAAAAAATGATTATTTGAAAGCACTTATTTTAAATCTATTTGAATGAAAATATATTAAATTTGAATCATTATTTTTAGCAACCCTAGTTCACAAGTTTTTCCTGGTGTTCAGCCAGTGGAAATGGCCACAGCCTGTATTGCTAAAACAACCTGACCAAGTGAATCTAGGCTTCCCTGTGTGGGATCCACGGGTATGTACATTTAACTATTCAACTTTTTTTAAATCTGTCATCCTTATACTTATGGTTATCACTTTTCGTAGGTGAACGTTTCTGACAGATACCATCTGATGCCAATAATAACGCCTGCGTATCCGCAACAGAACTCAACATTCAACGTATCAGCTTCAACAAGGAGCGTCATCATGGAAGAGTTTCGACTAGGTTATTGCATATATAATATAGAAATAGACTTTGTTAGAATTTACTTTAGCCCAGTCCCAAAATAAAGTACAAGCTACTAATCAATGATACCTAAAAACTTACTCAACTACTTACTTATTATCTATGATTCGCAAATCATCATCACACATTTACTTGCCTTATGGTGTCAAAGCTGCCAGCTTCGACCACTGTGCTATAAAAGGCTTCAATAACAACAACATCAAATTAACGAAATCAAAACTAACCATGGCTTGTTTTGTTTTACAAATGGTTTAAAAACAAAAATACATGTTCAGTTTTCACTACCTAACCTGTACTATTCTTATTGGCTAATGAGCTGCAAATTTAATTTTCCGAGTTTGATTCATGGTATAAGGTATATAATATAATCACAGTCATAAATTTTTCCCAGGTCTGACAATAACAGATGAGATTATGCTGAACAAATGCCCTTGGGACAGGCTTTTTGAGGCTCCAAACTTCTTCTTCAGGTACAAGCATTTCATTGTGTTGCTGGCTTCATCATGCAACGCTGACCAGCAATTGCATTGGTGTGGACTCGTCGAGAGCAAGATCAGGCATCTTATAAGTATGTATAGGAATAAAATATCTATAATTTATATAAAAATACAAGACATAGCTGCAAATGATGTTAACTTTTGTAATAATAATCATTTATTTAATAAACGTGTGGAAGTAATATGATTGAACTTTCTTTATTGAGTCAAAAATTTATGCCAGAGGTAATTGGTTAATTTAATTAAGATGTTGTACTGGTCTGTAATTGGTCTTCACAAAACATTCTGGTTAATTCCAATAAAAATGAAGCTAAAAGATTAGTTTCATTTTAAAGTACCTAATACTCAAATAATATATTATATTTTTGTTTTTTTAATTACAGCAACCCTAGAGAGAAACCAACACATAACGATAGCTCACGTAAACCCTGAATGCTACAACTCTGTTCCATTACACGCTAACAATGGACAGCCAGTGGCACTGCCGCCTGGTAAGATTCATCATTCTATTTGAATTATAATTGTAAAAGTTTGTAAAGTTGATATTTGTTGCTATCTCACATAAGAGTGGTTGAAATTTGGTGCATAGTTAGTTTATTTATATACTATGTTATATATCACATAGGATTATTTTTATCATGGAAAATGTTAGGTTCCTTTGTGTTTATCATAATTAACGAAGGACTTCATCATTTTAAATGGCTCTGTATTATATTTCATTCATCTCTGAAACAGTCCTAAAGTTAACGAAGACGTAGTTGCAGGTAGAAACCACGTAATACTCTATTATTTTATAGATCTACAATCAAGTGAAATAAAGTGTCTATCCGATCGATTATTTAAGTAGACTTTTTGTATGGTATGACAAGAGACATTTGTCAGTAATTTTTATTTGGTTTTCTGTAAGATTGGTTGATACACCTTTTTTGTACTGTTCTTACGATTGAATTTGCTTTAATGTGTGTTTATTTCAGAACTATCTATCTCTCTGTCTTTATCCAAATTGGGATTGTGTATCTATAAAATAAAAGATAGATAGTAAACTACATAAAATGTGTTGATAGAACCTTACTTCTACAACAAACAAAATACAAAAGTATCTGATTCACTGTTACTGTGATGTCTACTTAGAGGACCTATTAACTAAACTATTTTATCGAAAGATATTTATTAATATTTTTTTAATTATTAAGGTACGGAAGTGCCTCCAGAACAAAGTCCAGCAGAAGAGAAAAAGAATGAAAATGTAAGTTTAAATGTAAAAGTAACACATTAAATCATTGCTTCATTTATCACCAGTTATTCTCATTCGTGATATCACAAAAGTCTATCCTGTAGGCAGCGTCGAACGTAACCAGTGACTAGGGTAAGGATCGACTTGTGGCGCCCTTCAGACCGTGTCACCTGACGACCTTTTTTATTCAAAAAAACAAAATGACACTGAAAATTCTTCGGCACCTCCCCTGCCTTGCGAACCTTTTTCTACATCGCGAAGTATATTTTTGAGTATTAGATTTTATTTTGAATTTTAGAGCCCCCCTTATCCTTCAGCCGCTCCACTCGCTCTACCCTCTGGTCAGCCCTGTCTATAGACTATCAGTAACTGGATACTATTTTTCCCAAACAAACAAACTGGTTCCGACTTTTACCAGTTACAGTTTAATTAGTTACGTCTTTTATCTGTCATAGTTTAACTGGTAAATACTACATAAATTCTGTTACGAGTTTTGTGTTTATGTTTGGTTTTCAATAGTAATATTTAATTTTCCAGGGTGATTTACTACCAAACTGTTGTTCGATGTGGTTCATCGGACTTGTATTTGAGAAAACAAACGTCAACATAGATTTAACTTACGACATACTGTCGTTCACTGAAGCGGTGCATTACCAAGCTGAAAACACTAGCATGCTGAGAGAAGGGATGACGATTGAGGTATTTGTTTATAACAATAATATGTGCATTACAATACACACTTGCATCAAGGAGTATTATTTATTGCGCGTACTCGTGCAAATTATAATAGTTTTTGTTCCATCGAAATCGGGCCAGTATTTCCAAAGTTACAGCGAGCGTTAAAAAGTTTCACTGCTTTTTTTAATTTGCGTTCCTTCGCGAGCTACTGCAATGAGGTCACGTTGCGGGTGTCATGTTCGATTGCGGGTGATGCAAAGTAGTTTTTTTTGATATGCTGAGAACCAAAAACAATGATCCAAGTGACATTTTTGACTCTGCAGACAGCTCAACCTTACAAACAAATCCTTCTTGTGGTTATGAAATAAATGTTAAATGGATCGCTATGTTTCTTTATTCGACATGTTTTCAAGGGATTTTCTTTGATGAATTTTAAAATAAAATACCATAAACTCATGGGGTAATCCGTCGAGATGTATTGGCCGCATTTCGAATGTTTATGTTTAGTTCCAGTGAGACAGGTTGCGAAACTGTCACTACAAATAACATGGAAGCTACAACTTACGGCAACACGAGACTCGAACCCTCGACCTGTCGGGTTGGGTGAATCGGTTATTTGACATGTAACAAACTGAGCTACAACATCCTCAACAAATCAAAAAACATAATCAAATTTTAAAATACTCTATGTATAAAATATTTATATAATCATTCTTTTTCAGGCTCGACACGTTCGCCGTAAACATCTAAGCCAATATCTATCGCCGTCTCTACTAAAAAGGGAACGAACATCCTCAGCAAGTAAACGCAAAGGAGCGCAAGAAACGCATCCGACGCCTAATAAAAAAACTAAACGACTATCCGAGAGTAGTGTAAGTATTTTAAGAAGTAGAAGTAAATAGTGAAGCATATCTTTGATTGACATTATTAAGCTGATTAAACAATGCAAATCTATATACCTTATTCATGTAAAAATGTTGGAGATTCATTAAAGTATTTTCTCAGAAATAAAAAAATTATGTTACAGACGGATGAAGTAAGCTTAATTTCCTACAATGAAGACTCAAATTCCACTACCATGTTTGAGGTGAATGTACCAAATGGAACAACAAATCATAATGCGGAGCTGCCACCACCACCAACCAAACCGGTTTCCGAAGAGACTATCAAACCTGAACACACCCCATCTACCTCCAATAGTATTGCATGCACGTAGCAGTACGAAGCATGGAGGCAAAAGTTCATATTCGGAACTGCCAATATCAAACTCAACAAAGTGAAACGTTCATAAACTATAAAAACAAAGTGACTAATGTAAACTCCAGACGGAGATGCAAAGTAAGACATCTTGTCTAATTAAAAGTTTAAGTGATTGGAATAAGCCTGTGTGATAATAGTGTGGACAAGTGGATGTTACGGTACAATTATTCTTTTCCAATTTTTTTTTCTTGAAATTTTTAATAATTATGATGGAAATAAGATTATGCACTGTTTTACAGCAGAACATCGCATGTTATTTTTAGGTAAGTGTGCACTACCAATAAATATCCATACTTAATTAAGAATGTCAGATCTATGGGTATGAAATGATAACAAATTTACCGCATTTAACTATTACTTTTCTTTTTCTTTTATCTGTAACAGTTATAGTTGTAAGACTTTTGTTGTTTAATTCAGGAAAAAGAAAAACACTGATATTTAGTTATTTTAGCAAATACCCTGATACAAATGTCAATTTGACCCATAGCAGGTTCTTATGGATCTGGATGGTTGAGTAGTAGTATAGCTGTAAAACGAAATGATGAAAACTAGAATTAACTTAATGTCCAAGAAAAGTGTAGATCCATTTTATGGAAAAAAAGATCTTAATTTGGCTAAGAATGCATGAGTTTATTTGTAACATAATAATTTCTTTCAGATGACACAATACGGCCAACACATTGAAACGCCACTGTGACGTAAGTTATGTAAATAGCAATTAGTAGAAAGAAAAAAATCGAAATTTACTGAAAAAAAAGTTTATTTACTGAAAAAAAACTATTATTAGGACAGTTGTTCTGTTTGTTGGTTTTATTTATTTACAGGTTCCGTCACAACGGATGACAACGATTAAGTTACATTTCACGTAAGTTTCGGTCTTGTTTTTTTTAAGGTTTTACAATGTTATTGTAAGAAAAATGTTTATATACCTTATGGAATATTTTAGATTTTTATATCTATTTTTAAATGAATCCAAACAATGCTCTTTAATTGTTTTCTGCCAAGGTTGATGCGGTAAAATTATGCTGTGAAAAGCAAAATTACAAGTATATCAAATGCCAGACAAAAAATGTGCTGAGAAATGCTACCTTGAATATTATTAGAACTCTGTTGACTTCATTTGCTTATAAATTTTAATTTCTCTTTGCAACTAAAACATTTTTCTTACAATAAACTTTGAAAACAAATAAATAGTACAAATTGGATTTAATTTTTCAGCCTTATTTTGTTTAGCTTTCATTTTGTCAAAATTATTGTCTCTTTTTATTGGAATTAATTTAATTTCTTCTTACTTTCATAACAATTGTTTGGTTACATATTCATCTCTATAATTTTCTTATAACAAATAATTCCAATTAGCATATAAGACTCAAATGTTAGATGATGTTAAGAACTTTTTCAATATTGTAAGATGTAAATAATGATAGCAAATTGATTATTATATATAAAATTATATATCTGAGAAAAAATATGCAAAAATTAAAAAAAAAATGAGACTAAATAAATGTATTAAAAAGGGGATTGTATATTGTTTTATTTTTCCTTTATCCTACTAATTATTATAAGTATGGTATTTCTTACTCAATCATGATAAAAAGATTGAATAGATTTGTATGAAATTCAGCACACAGATAATTTATGACCATAATTTGCTCATACACTGGTTTAACCTGGGGGAGCTAGCCCCCCATCCCCCTTAGCATTCGACTTTATTAAGCCCTTTGTTAAACCCAACGTTAGTGAGGTCAAGGTCAAAGTCCTCCCTTAAGCGTCTAAAAAAAAGTTAGTTTTACCCTTGCCCCCCACCCCCTTCCAAACAAAAATACTGGATCCGCTACTGAAAACAGGATACTTATCCCGAAAAGTTGTTCGTGAAGTAAGCATCAACTACAACAGCCGCAAAATGAAGGTCGTATCTTTTACAAAAATCCGCTAGATGGACATTTTTCATATTTAATTTCACTTTTGACTTGTGGGCAAAATAAAAATATAATCAAATATTTTTTTGGACACACTTGCCTCTTTAACTCCTTTTATATTAGAATCACTTTTGGCATAATGGAGATAAAAACAAATATTACTGTTTTTGTATGTTACGAGCGAGGGCGTGAAGAGGGGGTAGTTGCACTCTCTAGAGATGAAATATAGTTAGAAATGATATACATATATATCTTCCAAAAAAAATCTATGTCAACGCGGACCAAAGCTAGTAAACAAATTAAGTTTAAAATTGTATATTTGACATAATTTAAATTAACAGTTATTTATAAAGGATACTGAATAATTTATGTATAATATAAGACAAAAAATTTATTAACCTATTGATGAAAATATTCCACCAAAAACTATACATCTTTCCAAATTTCATAAATAGCATCACGATTTTTTCCAGTTTCTAAATCAGTTTTCACCTTTGTTCTTGGTTTCTACAAAAAATAAATCAAATATTAGTACATAATGTAAACACAATTAATTGTAATTAAAATTATACAGTAGATTCTTAAGTACCTAATCACAAAAAAAATACTCAGACAAATCACAGAATAATTCACAAAAGTGTTGAACAGAAGTTTTGGCTTCTCTCATAGTCATGTAGCTTCTGTGACAAAATTTACACTGAATTGGTTAAAAAGCTTAATACTTTTTGTAAATAGTCTTTTTGCCATTAAAATATATGAATCTCAAATTAGAAAGGAACCTTAAGAGTTGTTAAACTCCATTTTAGAGAAAGCTAATTTAAACAACAATTGAGATCAGACTTGTCTTTGTACAGGAGACAGGGTACAAAAGTAACATTTTGCACTTTAACCATTGATTCTAGCTAGGTGTTATGAGTATGACGTAACCTATATAAATATAAGTAAATTTGGTTAATGTTCTTTACAATTTCAACTTAATTTAACTTTATATTGATCTTTTTTTATTACATTTAGGGACTTTAAAAAAATCGGACTCATGTTACTTTCGACCACATTGGCAGGCCAGAAGTAACACGACGTGGGTTAAAAGTGACAGGACAAAATGGATTTTTTATTTATTGAATAAAAATATAAAATCAAAAAATATTTATTAGGAACTACATAATAGCAAAAAGTTAACATTTGCATTACTAATGAACAACACTTAGGCACATACATACTTCTTTCACAAAAAAATAACATTATTAAAGTCTCTCTCTATTTATTCTTATTTTAAGTAAATAACTAATGAGATCTTTTAATCAAACATATTAGGACTATGCAACTCAGTCTATTACTCAGACTCACAATTATGGCAGACATAATTTTTCTCGTCATTGACGCATGCAGCATGTGACCACATTTTGCATTCAATGGATTGTATCCATTGCTCATTTGGTCGACTATTGCCAAAACTTTCTAAGCAAACAAGGCAGAAGCAATCTTCGTCGTCTGATTTATTTTCCTTCCCTTTATCAGTCTTCTTTGTTTTTTTTTCTTTTCCCTTTCCTTTCCTTTTCATTCTATCTCCTTAATTATCAGGTGATAAAACTTTCTTCTTGGCTTTATTTCTTTGGTGGTGTTGCATTATTTTCAGGTGTGTCCGTCAAAATTGCCGACTTACTTTTCTTACGTCCTTTATTTAATAATGACCTTGGACCTGCTTGTGGTAAGGGTCTAATATCTTTAGGCGATATAGGATAAACAGAGTGAGATAAGGTTGGTCGCTGTAACCCGCTAGGTCCTGGAACCGGTGACTCAGATTTTTGATCAGAAATTACTCCAGTTAGCAGAGAATCAGCGTTAGCGGAAACAGGCAACAGTTGAGTAAGTATTGACGGTGATTCCCTATTAATATGCTGATTGGTAGATGTAGTAACATTAGAAGCTGAAGTATCGGGATCTACTTGATTGGAAGTTGTTGTTTCAAAACTGATCAACTCATCATTTTGGGGAATTTCATTAACGGTTGGTAAAGGACGGTCAGTTACATAAGATGGTGCAAAATCAACAGCGGTGAATATATTTCTATTAAATGGACTTATACCGGTACAGTTAAACCCAGCAATTGCATTTCTATCTGTTACAGCGAAAGGAAACGCTTCTCGAACAATCCCAGGAATATAATGGATAGTCATTGTTTGACCTGGATGGTTTCACATCCACTTGTCAGTGGCAGTGTTTATCATTTTTTTAAAAGGTCCAAATACTGCTCTATCCAATGGTTGCAACTTGTGTGTGCAATGAGGAGGATTCCATTTGTTTTACAGAACTCAAGACCTTGTAGAGATATATGAGAAGTATGGTTATCGAGAAGTAGCAAGCATTTTTCATCTATTGTTGGCTTAGCTTGCTTCTTGAAGTGTTTTAAAAAGAGTAAAAATTCTTCTTCCTGCATCCATCCACTACCATTGCCAGCACCAGCGCTCCCAACAGGAGACTACTTCGCGTATCAACTGATCTTGATATCGCTTTAAGGGGAATACAAAAAAAAGGAGGTATGTGTCCTCCCTGAGCGTTAATCGCAACAGCAACAGATTCCAACCTTCCTCGCTCGGCTGAGGTTACGGCCCCTACCTGTTTGATTCCTTTTTGAGCTACAATCTTACTGGGTTTATGGACTAGTCACTCCGGTTTCATCCATATTCCAGATATCTTTTGGGTAAAATTTATGCCTATCCATTACTTTAGCAATGTTATCAAAAAACATATTTACATTATGTTCATTAAAACTGGAAGCTCGTGCCACTTGTTGCTTGAGGAGACCTCAGAGAAAAACTAGGGTGTCATTTTAAAAAACCTGCCAACCTTTACCTGCCATTTGAGTGTCGCGCCATTTTTCAGAAGGTGATTTTTCATTTTTAACTGCTAACTCATATGCTAGCTTACGTACTTCGTAAGGAGATAATCCAAAATAAAGCCCAGAACATTCGATTAAATAATCCTGTAGATTTTTTTCCTCGTCTTCGGTAAAAACACGATTGACGCAACGGTAACCAACGACAACATTTGTGTTTCCTGCCTTCAATTTCGTTATGTATCTATTTAATGTTACATGACAAACATTATATTTTTTTGCCAAAGCTCTAATATTTTCACCATCTTCCAAATGCTCTTTTGCAGCTTTTCGATACACTTCCATGTCAGTAGTCTCTCGTGTAGTGGTTCTCATGCGTTGTCGCGGCATTCTGTTAAAACAAAGAAACTTGTAAAAAAAATAATTGATAAATCCATACGGGGGCAAGAGTAACATGTTACTTTTGTACCCTACCTCATTTTCGTTCAAATATGAAAAATAACCTTAAAACGATAAGTGATCGACAAAAACGGATTATAACACTCAACGATCAATTTAATCAAGAAACTATACGCAAATAATTATGTTGATATCACACTTTTAACTATTCGTAAACATAAAATAAGTAAAAGTAAAAAAACTTACTTTTGAACAGTAAATTCACATAACGTCCTCTCACACAACCAAACGGCCCGGTGGCGCACACGGCAACTGTTTACAGGGGAGGGGGTGCGTCCGAGTATCACGTGAAGGCAGCAACATGACGTTTTGGCGTTTGGACATACCTACAGAGCGTTTGTTACTTTCGACCCGCTGTTACTTTTGTACCCGGGCTCCCCTATCTACATTCGTAGGTACATATTTATAAGATCTTCGCAACATTACACCGACTAAACGCCAACTCAACTTCAACTTTGTATCGTATTTTTTAGTGTAGATGATTGTTGATTATTTAATTAGAGCATCAACGACGGAGGGGGGGGGGGGGGGAGGTCGTCAACGTCTTTCACTTTAAGTAATATGATAGAGTTCAGTAGGTGTAATATGCGAAGACCTATAGTAGTTTTGGCTGTGAGAACGCTAAACAAAACTGAGTTGGATCTTATTTATTATGATACAGTATCAACTAAGCCTGACTTCTAATCTCACGAATACTGTTGACTTTTTGTTAGTTTCAGCATGCGTTTACATGCACATTATTTCAGTATTTGTAACTCCCAGTTTTTGAGTATAGACGAAAAACACACTAGGGCAATGTACACGTCACTAATAAAGCTGAACGGTCTTCGTGAGATAGAATGACTAGAGTTGACGTACCCATTCAGTTTTCGTCTGTTTCTGTGTTTGCATCTCGAGCAGTTCATTTTGTACAGATACGCTCAATTCCTGTAGCTGCACTGGTTCGGTTCGCCAATACACGTCGTTATTGTATTTACTAGTCCTGTTACGCTTATGGCTTTTGAGATGAACCTGTAATAATATATTTGAAATTAAGTTTAAATTTGACTCAATCACGGTTTATAATTTGAAATTAAGTTTAAATTTGAATCAAATTTTGTAATACTTCCACTGGGTTAAAATCTTGGCCTAAGATAATTTTATCCATCGATATTAAAACAAATAAGTAGTTTTTGGACAAAATTCGATACATTAAATATCAGACGATATTTTTACTCATCGAAATTAAGATACCCTATCATTTTCTTTATCCTACGTTTTTGTAAATTTTCACGGAGCATTTCAGCATGTTGAATCAGCAACAGCTTGCGAACGACTATGAGCGGGTTCGTGCTTACACGATGTTTATGCACTAACTTCTTTGGACACTTTTTAGCCGAAGGCGAGGTTTTTAATATCGTTGCTTTTATGACGAAAAAAGATTTCCTGTGGGGGTTAAGGTATCAAAAACTAACGACGTATTTTGACGTTTAATAAATCCACTACATGGTGCTGTATCATGTTTTGTTACTCTTTCAACAGAATTCAGAGTCAACGCGGACGACGTCGCAGGCAAAACTAGGTACTTATTTAAAGTACTTCATACATACCATCCTTCATTCTACCATCATCAATTTCATACAAGATTCACCTAGGCTTGAAATATATAGATATTCAATCTTACGAAGAAGGTTCGGCTATAGTTATAAATTGACGTGTATATACACATCGTTCTAGTGTGCGTAATTTCTTTACAGAGCAAATTCGAAGTTACGCACACAAACAATGTGCATGTATTTATACCCTGACAAAACTAACGAAACCTTAGTCGAAGGTGATGAAGGTGAGGTGAGGTTCTTCGTGATATGAAATAACTATTATATACTAACTTTTCCTTTTCCAATTAAGACCTTTTTTTTAAATTATTTCGCTTTATTAAAAAAAAAATGTACCTTTTTGATGTGAGTGTTGACCATAGAGGTGAGATGGAATAGAGCCGGACATAGAGGGCAGCGGCGAGCCGGAGCGCTGTGAGCGCACACGCTGTGCTGGTTGCGGCGGTTTAATGATATGAAGCCACGACCGCATGTCTGTGATGAACAAAAAAAAACATTGCACATATTAAAACTGAAGGCTACACTTATCTGTCGGTCTAAGGCACTTTGCAAACATGTATCTTATGTCGGACATAAGCCACTACCCACCGCCATATTTTCACATAAACCAGTTACCAGATAGTCACCAAAAGAAGAAACCAATGCGACGGAATCCGGTTGCCACCATCGGATACAGTAACTTCGGTTTTTTAAGCTGTCGTGTCAGCAACAAAAGAAAGTAGCTAATATCCGACACAAGACACATCTTTGCGCAGCGTATAAACTCCTGGCACAAACTGAGGTCTTGGATGCTTTCAATTTATTTACATCTTATATCTATATATGTGTTTATTTCTTTAGTACCCATAGCTCAAGACTTGTGAGCTTTAATTGAGAAGACAGTGGTCCCGAATAGCATTTAAATAATAATAGTAATTTATTATTACTTCTAGCAGTATCTCTATCCTATTTCAACTATTTTAACTTCATGTAGTAGAGATAATTATATAGTAGGTATATAGTAAAGTGTGATTATTTACCTCGCATTTGTACGGCCGTTCGTTCGTATGCAACCGTGTGTGCCACATCAGAGACCTGCCATCGACAAAGCTCCGTCCGCAAGTCGTGCAAGTGAAATTACGAGATTTTTTCTTTTCCGTTGACTCCTTTTTACTGTGAATCAATAAATATTTAATTGTAATCTACTCTGTATTAAAGATTAATGTTAAGGGATACTTGGCTATCCTTAATACAGGTTGCTATGTAACCTAGCAAGGAGCCAAAGGAGTCAATTGTCCAATGTCAAGTGTATATCATACTAACATACTGGTCAGATCTAACTTTGGAAATGAAAATAAATACATTATTATTATTATAATTAAATTCCTTTGGCTGAAATGTTGATAGTTAAGAACATAGATCGGCTGTGTTCTAGTCGTTATCTATTCATAAACATAAAAATGAATAGCGGTACGTTAGTCTCGCTTAAACTCGAAAGTGGCTCGACCGATTTCAGTAATACAGTTTTATGCAATGGATGACACTTTTTATGGGAGGATGATTTAAAAGAAAAAATAGAGAAACCCCAGAAAACTCCAAAATAACGGTACAAAGATCGCGCGGTCTGCTATTCATAAATAAATTCAATTGCATCATGAACTATGTATTTATGGAGCATCACTTGATCAGTTTGATCTATTTGGTTGATATCTTTACATGGTGTTACTTGTGAGGACAATGTTTCTACAAAACATTTTTTTATCCACCAGGAATATCGGTAATTTATTACACCCACATTTGTTTGTCCAGGTGGGTTGCTAGCTTACATTAAAAAAATCTGTCAAGTGTGAGTCGGACTCGCACATGAAGGGTTCAGTACCATCATACAAAATTAAACAATATGCTTTTAGCTAATCTCGTAAAAGAAAGCCTAAAAATCTACATAATCACCCTTTATCACTCTTCATATAAGTTTCATGCTTTTTGATATGCATTTCGAAACTAAGCTCCCCCTTGTACATCTTTCCACAGTAATAGCAGGTGTACTTCTTCAAATGTTTCTTTTCATAGTGATCCTGAAGTTTTTCCTCATCTTCAAGCAATGTGCCGCAGTGTTCACAAATGTGTGCTTTCTCTGGGGAGTTGTCTAGTTGATGTGTTTTCATGTGAGCCTCTATCTTTTCGCGTCTTTTGAAAGCCTTGTCACAATGATCACAGGTCATTGTATCTAGATGCGTTCGGAGATGATTCTGGAATTCGCTGTTGTCTTCAAATATTGCTTTACATACCTAAAACAGTAACCAGCCATATTTAGTACCAATGACTAGTGCAGTGCCAGATTTATAACAATAGTATTATCATAACCACATCACACATAAATTGACTCTGGTCTCTGATCTGGTGTCGCAGGTGCTAAGGCAATGCAATGATATGGTATAAAACTACACAGATAAGAATACTAGATCAATGAATGTAATCAAATTATTGCATCTTGCAAATAACACAAAATTCCACCCCCACCGGTATTCAAATCCGGAACCTCTTGCAAGCAGGCAGCTGGTACACCACTGTGTTACCGAGGCCATCCAAAAGAAACAAGAGTAAGACTATATACTTGACAATTTATTCCATTGTCATTACAATTACCTACATTTTTATTCAGACTGTCCATGGTTCATTGTTTGATCAATTCAGTATGAACCAAACCATAATGTAATAAACCAGTTGGAGCTTCATTTATTCATTATAATGCTTTATAGAAATCAATTAATTTATTTACTTTACAGTAGGTACTTACTTTGCAAATATATAGCTCTATTTTGTGATCATGCAGCATATGCTCTTTCAGCTTAGATAGGAACCTGTATTTCACAGGACATTGACTGCACTGCCTGTATTCCATAGGGTCTCTTTTCCTTCGCAACTTTGCCACACTACTAGATTTAAATACATTATCAAATTGTTTAATTTTACTACTATTGATTTTTCTTAATTCACCATTACTAAACTTATATTGAGTTTGTTTTCCTTTATCCATGACTACAACGATTTCATCCTCAGAATCCGAATTCTCTTTTTTTTTACATCTCGGTCTAAAATCTGAGTAGTTATGAACATTGGTTGATAGAACTCCTTTGTAGTTGAAATCAAATTCTAGAGTTTCTGGTGTGAATTTTGGCAAAGTTATACATAAGCTGTCTGCTATTACTTCACTACCTAATTCTATGTTTACAACATTTGTATCTAATTCTTGTACGTAAAACTGAACAATTTCTTCACTCCTCTTTGTTTGTATATAAAATTTGTATGCTTCAGATGCTTTTGTAAAACAATCAGAACAAACAAAACTTATTTCATCATCTGCAATCTGAAACAAAAATGTGTGTAGGTAAATAATTAGACAAAAGTGTAACACATTTTGTTAGTCTCGCTAAAACTTGAAGATGGTTGGACAGATGTGAATGGTTCTTTTTTACTTTGGTTACAATAATATAAAGTTTAAAATAAAAAAATGGAAAATGTTTCGAAAGGAAGTTACAATACATAAAAGAAAATATTACAGAAATATATGAATCACTGAATGGCATGATATCCTCAAACTATATATTTTTGAAAGATTACTTTATAATTTTTTAGTCTTGCAGTTAAAAAGTTGGTGATATATTTATTAAATAAACTTACTTTAATCTGGCACACATTTTCGAGAACATCTGCAATACAATATTCAGCTGACTCTTTACATATTTTAGTAAAAATATTTTCTGCCATCTCATCTAGCGGCATCAAGCAAACCTTGCAAAGACTTTCTGATAGAGTACCATTCACTATGTGTTTAACGACTTCTTGTAAGTTTAACATGTTCTTATATTTAACTTGAAAATAAATTAAAAATAAATTTTAGATATTCATGAAAGTTTATAAATTATATCTGTAATTCACATTCACGTACCTACTTCTATAATTGTGACTAAAAAATTGTATATTCAGTGATCTTGTTTTGGAAACAAAAATTATAAATTTAATTTAGAAATCTTGAATTTACCACCTCTAAAGTTACATTTATAGCTGCGTTCTTTCATAAATTATCCACAGCAAAAACGATTCATTCAAGAATAGAATGCAAGATGGCCGGCTGATAACTGTCAAACGTGTAAAATTCGTAGTACGCAGAATAAAAAAGAAATAAATTTATCGTTAATATTATTGTTCAGGATTAACATGATTGATTTGTTGATGATGGGCATGAGAAACGCTGATCCTCCGAACATCAATCATCCGAAAGATCGCTTATCTAAACATCAAAAGTGCGTCACCATGCCTTTCACAAGGTCACCATGCATTTCGCAAAATTTAAGATTTTTAACATCCATCTACCTATACGTACGTATCCTTACGATAACCTCTTATAGCTGGCAAATATTAGGTAGGCAGTTTTACGATGACGACAATAACCTTAATAGTTTACCTAAAGTAATGTCCTAGTACAGTTATAATAGGATAGGTTAGGTTAGGGTACTTGGGAGTTGACAAAAAGAGCAGAAACACTGTAGTATTCCACTTTCTGCACACTTGTAAAGCACTGCAGATATTCAATGGATAAAATACTAGCATTTTACACATTAAATCCTGCTGTTATACGAGAAGAGAAAATAAGAAAACTTCAACTGACACTTCACGTTCCCGCCAGGCAACGGTTTCCTTGCAATCTATTCACCACATCGTTCATGTTTTAGGGGCTTATAGTATGCTTTTAAATCTTTCAAAAGTCGTCTGACTTAAGAACTGCCTGGGATTGGGATTGGGGTTTATATAAGCCCGGTTGAAGTATGACAGAAAATGTTTGCTATGGCTATGTTTTGACTGTGACATGTAAGCCCTAAAAAACTAATGAAACTGTTTAATTATTCGAAAAAAACTATTTTCACACCTATCAAGTCACATGCAAAAAACGTGTCTCCCATGAGTTCGTATAGTTTTTCGGTACATCCACTGACATAAATTTAATATTTCGGATTACTGCAGTGATTATGGGCGTTTTACAAAGAATCATACAAATTTTACTGCAGTCGCAAACAACAATCGGAGTTATAATTCGTGACAGGCACACTGTTTACTTCGCTGCTTGTCATATCAGATTCTCACAACCATTTTTTCACATTCCACAAGCAAGGCAGGTTTATATGAGGGATTGACTAAGATCTCTGAACTCGGTATTAAAATTTATCTCAAATTCAATCATTCAATCAAAGGTGCAATTATGAAAAGGTTGCGTTAACATAAATATTTATTAAAAAACTTAAAACGAAAACATTTGTCTAAGTATACGATTTGCTTGGCGGGATTAGGAAGTGTCTGTTAAAGTTTTCATAATTTATTTTCTTTTATTTTATATTAGTAGAATTTAGTGTATTAAATGCCAGTATTTAACCACTAAATATCTGTAATTCTGTACGAGTGTGGAGAAAGTAAATTGACTGTTCTTTTCGTCATCTCTCACGTAACTCCTTAGAGCCTTCAGTAACCATACTAGCATGTTACTGTAGGCAGAATCTTCACTATCAAAAATTTCAACCTATACTCATCATCTCTTTGATCATCTCACCATCTTCAAAGAAAGAAGAAATTTAACTACAGAAGACTTGTGCTGTATGGGCTAATTCTCTTTGCGTTTCCCAACAAAAGGTAAGAATTTAACAAAAAATAAAACGTTTGACTACATCGTGATTTCAATGGAATTATAACAACAAAAATAAAGGGATTCTTTCAATAATAAATAATCAAAATATAAATCCCCAGTAACTCAACTAGGAGGATTGGTGAGTATTTATTACATTTATCGGCAGTCTTAGCATTGCTAAATCACAAAACTAAAACTCTGGTAAAAAATTCAATACCCGCATAATAATTAGTTAATTGGTGTAAAACAGAACTATGCCCCTAAATTCAATATTAACTGCTAGTTAATTATGTGTGAAAGTATTTCTTGTGACAAGCGATGTATTAATTTGCTTGTTCAATTATCATTAAAAAAACTAATAGTTAATGCAATGATATCATAATATTTTCTTACTTATGTAACTTATAGGGCACTTAAATTATTAATAATTATCATCAAACACGTTTAATCTGTGACAAAAAATTACTTCAGATTCCAAAACATAAATAAAATATTTCATGAGTAAAAATGTCAAAAAACAATAAAAAGCTATAATATTAAATATCTTGTAGCCTGCTGAACAAAACTTTTCAAAAATTTAAGATAAAAGTGTTTTTTTTAAGTTTAAAGTTCCTTTAAGAATTTTTGCAGTTTTTGATTTTAATCTTAAATCCAAGTTCATATAAATTTGTAACATACTATGTACCAGAGGTGTAACTACAGGGTGGTAAAAAGGCAAAATGCCACAGGCCCCCAGCTGGAAGGGGCCCCCGGACTAAGAGGGCCACAAGCAATTCTGAGTTAACCATAAAAGCACAGAATTTAAAGCACCCAAAAGTGGCATTCATAGACAAGCCTGGAAAGGTGCCCAACTGCTATGTACTAAAAGAATGTCATATCTTCATATATCCTTAAATTGTTGATTTTTATGCATTTGACCTTTCAAATAAGACAGAGGAAAATATAGGATTTGTCAAACACATTATTATTCTTAACATACTTTCACTATTATAATTTCTTCAGATCAAAATGGACGAAAATGATGATCAAGAGATACAAATAAAAGAGGAATTGGAAACTTTACCAATAGATGAATGTGAGAGAGGAACATCTGATAATGCCACTGAATTTCACCATGAGAACAACTTAAACAATGTCATGGTGCATGTGCACCATGATGTCAAAGAGGAAATTGATAACTCCGACCTTGATGGAGTGGAGGCTGAAATTAAAAAAGAGGATGGGGATCTTTTAATGGAGATAGCAGTAGAAGATTGTCCTATAGAAGAAGTAAAGAGGGAAGAAGATGAACATGAGCTTAAACTAGAACCTGATGTGGTTACAAGTGATGAAGATAGGATGGAAACTGATCACTTAGTCCAAAACTATGAGCCATGCTATCAAGATGGAATCAAAAGCGAGCCAGAGGTAAGGTTTTATATTCAAATAAGTAACATGTAATATTTTTCCAAGGCTTCCTTCTTGCATTGAACAAATTTTTGTACCTGTGCCACAGAATGGGTGACACATTTATTTTTTACTGGCTGTTTCTGAAAATTAGTTTTAAGTATTATATTGCATTTTAATAATTATTTAACCTTTGAATGTTTTTGAACAAATTCGTTAAATTTGTGTTGCTAGGAGGAAAAGCAACCATTTCATTTTAGTGGTCTGCTAAATGTTTTTGGAACACCATGTTGACAAAAAATATATATACACATTTTACACATATATATTTTATCCATATCTGATTCTATGAAACACTTATTGGACTTAATAAAAATCGAACTAATCTTGCTACCATGAGCATCAGTATCATATATCATCAAGCATTTGTATTGATTCAACCCCTTTTGTAAAAGTAATTTTTAAGAATTCACTCCTCAAGAGTTGCATGATAAATGGGATTGTAAATGCATTTATATTGAAAACATGCGACAACGTAGGGTCGACAACGCGTTCATGATACCCATGATATTGTAAACGTCCATAGCATATGCTGACTACTTACCATCAGGTAGGTTGTAGGCTTTTTTGCCACTTTGTGGTGTAAAATAACCTGCTTTTTGTTTACACAAAACGCAAAACGTTTTATTTTTATTTGATAATTTTGTTATATAAATTTAGAAACTTTTCTTGTATCTCTCTCTACCTTTGATCGATTTTGGTATAGTCAGGGTCAGGGTTGCTTCTGAAACGGATGATTTACCTCCCCCCAGTTTCTGTCCATCGCGTCTCTTACAACTGTGTAGAATTTGGCGGATGATAAATCTTACATATATAGGTTTTTTCCTGTATAACTATTACACATATTTTGGGATATAGGAGTCTATTATTGATCTCTTCTGTCAAATATGGGCCATAAAGTTATTCTATCCCACCACTGTAATGCCTGGTCTCTAGAATGAACAGTGAAAATGGGTCCTACCACAAAAGTGAAAACTTATGATTTGTGCTAAAGCTCAAGTGTCATTTCTATCCTATACAAGTTTTTCACTTCAATCTGTAAATGCCTAATTTTTTTCTGAAAGAATATCGAAGTTTTTTTTATTATAGATAAAGTCCAAGAACTTTCCTGATATGTCTGCTAAGAAGTTGGATAATAATCTTAGAAAAGATTTTAAAGAATCCTGTGATGATGTCACTCTACCGGTCGAACATGAATATGATATCAGTGATTTTGAAAACACTGATATTCCAGCATTTTACTTTGGTGATGACAGTACAGACGACGAATATAATTATGATCTATATTCATCTGAAGACGATTCTGATGATGAATTAATGAGCAAAGGAAGTGGCAGTTCATATGACATGAATTTTGCGCCTGGCTATACCAATTTTTGCAAAATCAAAACTGTAATCTCCAATCCTGCAACTTTTGCCAAAGTCCAAAGTGAAACAGATCTGCCTGAATATTTTCTTGGAAAAAATGCCTTTAAATGGGCTTCCATAGAAACAGTCACTTGTGAAACTGAATGTAATGATGTTGAAACAAAATTCTTAAAAAAATTTGAAGACTTTGAAGAATCATGGTTGGCGTTATTTGATACGGAAATGCTTGATCTTGTTATCTGCTTTACTAATATAAAAATTTCAAAACTGAATGAAAAATATGGAAAGAATTTTCAAGAAACTGACACACAAGAATTAAAGGCATTGATTGGCCTTCTCATAATCTCTTCTATAATCAGAAATAATGAAGAATCAGTAGATTGTTTGTTTGGAGACTCCCTTTTCTCAATACCAATCTTTAAATGTGTCTTTTTTAAAGAACGTTTTGTATTACTGCTCAACTGTTTAAGATTCGATTGTTCTAATACTAGAGTAGATAGGTTAAAATTAGATTTCTTTGCTGGATTTTCTCAACTGTTTCAAAAATTCATTGCTAATAGCAAGAGTTTGGTGACCCTCGGTACTAAAACTTTCATAACAAGAACAATATTGCCATTCCAAAAAAGTAAGGGTGAAGGATGTATCAACGGGCTACAAATTTTTGCTCTACTTGATGTGCAAACCTCATATTACTACGATTTCTTAATTTACATAGACAATTCGGATGAAGATAAAGAAGAAAATGAAATCGCAGTGGAGGTAGCTACTAAACTGTGTAAAGATATTGAGAATAGCGACCGGAAAATTCTAGCTGACTCGTGGTTCACTTCTGTTGAGTTGATCAGCAAGCTCAAAGAAAAGGGACTGAAATTCTTTGGCCCAATGAAAAAAACTGACCCACACATACCTAAAGAATTTAGGAAATCTAAAACTAGACCGTTGCATTCTTCCATACACGGTTTTTCGAATGATTTGGCTTTGGTATCTTTCGTCCCTGAGAAAAGGAAATGCGCAGTTTTGATATCGTCATGTCATCACAAAGCGGAGACTGAAAACGTCATAGGTATACCAAGAATTATGTACGACTACATGAAAACCAAAATGATGATGGACAAAAATTATTTAAACTATCACAACTACACAAATATGCGACCAACACGACGTTGGACTCTTAAATTATTTTATCGCACGTTAGACTTCGCCTGCAATAACGGATACGTTTTATATAGTCAAAATCATAAAATTAAATACTATGAATATTTGAATAAATTGGCAAAATCTTTGTTTTTGCCCCAGTTAAAAACCAGAGCTTACATGAACGATTTGCCCGAAAATGTAAGAAGCCAGATAAGACGTATTCTAGGTAGAGATCTTCCAGCTGATCTTCATACTACCGGTATCTTCTGTATGAAATGTTCAGTGGAACTGGATGAACCAACAGATGATATCGAGAATCCATTATGTGACCAGTGCTCTGCAAATTCACCTAACTCTTCAGATAATAGTCAGGCCACTGATGAAAGTTTTTTTCCGTAATATAGATGAACCTTTCTTTTATACCATTGAAAGTACTGTATTGTTGTAGCAACTTTTTATTAAGTTTTTTTTTTCAATATTGTGCTTCTACGTAAGTTTAAGGTTAGCGTTTTACTTTAAAAAAATATTATCTTTTTAAATAAAAACTTCTAAAATAATCAGCGTCTTTTAAACAAAATGCCAGTAAAGTAATAAATTCTTAAACATTCTCTGAAGTCATAATAATTCAATTATATCTGTTTTATTTATTAAGAAAACAAGTATTATTTTCAAAAATATGTAATATTAAATGTACGAGTATTCGAATACGTAAAACTAACTCTCTTAAAATCAAAGTTTTAGTTTTGCTCCAATCGCAATAACATACTTATTTTGTTTAAAATATTTTTGGTAAAGCATGGAGTACGTTACTCTAGCAGAAAAGTGGAATAGATAATCTGCTGTAAATGTGCGCCGCGTAAAAAAATTGTGCATCTTTAGATTTACAAGATATTGCATTTCCTGCTGGAGTAACGTTTTGCAGAATCGTGTATCTCTGAAAATATTGTATGTGCGCCTGTAGTATAAACGTACACAAATAGCTCTTGATTTGTGCGTATTTGTGACAGAATTAGATTTAAGAAAATGTTTATTAATTTCAAGCAATCCCGCTTTTTTATTTCCGAATAAAATTCGTAGCGTCTGAATTTGGCCGGATAACCAGCCGTTATTCACATGTTTTGATTTTTGTTTATATCTTTTTATATGGGGAACATTTCACGCTGAAAATTTTCAGTATGTTTACTGCAGCAGGAATCGTTTTTTTCGTTTTTTCCCTAAACGACAACACGCACAATTTTTTTACGCGGCACACATTTACAGCAGATTACGCACTAATTATCTATTCCACTCATATTTCTCTAGGAGCCACTTTCCTGCTGGAGTAACGTACTCTAAAACATGGATGGCAAGAATATCATCAGCCGTTTTTTTAAAGCGTGCAACTTGAGGGAGTACCCTCAATAACAAAAATTCACAACACCAAAAGGTTCTTAAAACAATAGAATTCAAGTAAGTTTGATGATATATTTGATGAATATTTTTTTTTGTTCCAGGCACTATTCATGTCGGGAGCTTTTAATTTGAAACAAGAACAGGACGTCACAATAACGGAAACACAACTTATTTCTAACAAAGTCATAAATACAACGTCTACAATCACAAGTCCGCAAGATGGAATCATCGAGTCACAAACGACGAATACATTGATTATGCAGATTCTACCATTACCTAACGCTAATATAGGAAATGTACTTGATAAAATACATAACCCAGAAAAAATACTACCTACTTGTAGCAATGACGACGATGTTGAATACGATGACACGTTCCAAGTGAATACTATAACAGGTGATCTGACAATTGAACATATTGGTTATGATCTGTTGAAAGCAACAACGAACGAAGGCGTCAAACTGAAACCCTTTCAATGTGCCAAATGTGTTAAATCCTACAGTACAAAAAGGTCACTACAAAGACATATGGAAGTTCACGATTGCATTGAACGTCGCATGAATGGTGTGATTCAAAGCATAAAAACTAAACGAGAAAAATATAGAAAAGTAAAGAAGATTAAAAAAGAAAGAGGTAGTAAGATTAAGGTAGAAAAGACAAATAAAATTAAAGAGGAAAAAGATAAGATTGATGAGCAAAAGTTAAATAGCAAAGTTAAAGAAGAAGGTTGTGATGAAATGAAACCTAAAAAAGAAGGTTACGAATGCACTTGTGGCAGACTTTTTAGAAGGAGAAGCAGAATGGAGACTTGTTTGAGATCTCACAACTTATCAGATGCCAATTTATGTTATTCGTGTATTTCTTGCACCAAAGCTTTTGCTGATAAAGAACAATTAGCACAGCACAGAAAGAGATTGCATAGAAAAAGATTTTCATGTAAATTTTGTCCAACAGATTATAACACTAGAAAGGAACTGTTTGAACATTTACAAATTCATCAAAAAGTTCAACTTATGGAGTACAAAGTAATATCTGAATTAGTTAAGGGAAACCAGAAGTTAAAATGTTTTATGTGTTCGAAGACTTGTGTAGAACTATCTCAATTAAAATCGCACGTTTTAGAGCATCACCAAACTTTCAAATGTCCAATATGCGCTAAGACATATTCTAAAATATTAGATTTTGCTACTCATACTAAAACCTGTCACCCAAAGGTCGAAGGGCAGTCAGTGTTAGACGTTCTAGAAGCTTTTTCGTTACTAGTTAAAGCGTGGAAATGTGAGGAATGCAGTTTACAGTTTCACGAAGCAGACAAATTGGCTTTGCATCAATTAGAAATGCACAGTTCCGATATAAAAACAGAAGTTCAAAATCAGTTCCAATGCCCTGATTGCCAAAGAGTCTTTATCACGCAAAAAGGATTAACATCTCATAGAAGAGTCCACGAAAATAATGAAAGCGCAGAAGAAACAGAAACTGTTGATAAAAGTATCATGTGTTTGGAATGTCGGAAGATTTGCAGTGACATGGAGGCTTTGACGTCACATATGCGATTTCATTCCCCTGAAAGGAAGTATCCTTGTAAGTTTTGCGATTTTCGCTTTGCCTCCGTCGAAAAACGTCGAGCGCACGTCGAAATCCACACTGGGGACATGAAATTTGTTTGCTTTATTTGTGAATACCAATGTAGTTCTGCCAAGAGGCTAAAACTACACAAATTAGGTTTAAAACATTTAAATATGAAAGAGTATTTGCTAACGGGAAAACCGCTGATAGAGGAAGATGCTAGTAAAAGCCAGGAAAAGAAGAAACCTCGGTTAAAAGAGGTTGATAAGAAAAGTAAGAAAAAAAGCAAGAGTCGAGACAGCAGTAAGTCGAGTCCAGCGGATGGCTTTGCATGTGATATATGCGGTGAAAAATTTGCAACTGAAGAGACAATGTTGAGTCACAAAGAAACACATCCCTTTATTGAATTCCCCAACGATAATAATACTAAAATATTTTTCAAGTAGGTTCATTATACCTATACCTACATTTTATGGTATTAAATTACCTTTCTTAAAAAAATAATTATAATGTTAAAGTATCACGGAGTATTATAGGTAGTGCCATTAAAACTTGTGCTAAAAAGCCACAATCAAATAATAAAAATAAAGATATTTACTAAACACAGACAGACCACTTAAATGTCTTGGTGAGGATTTCGTTTGGAAACTTTAATCTAATACATAGACTGATCTAGATATTTACGGCTATAGGTAAACCGCTTAACTTAGTCGTCCGCCGCGGTAAGGCGACGTGCGACGTAGAGACGACAGCGGGTGGGGCGCGGGGAGCGGCCGGCGGGGCTGACTATGGCCCCTCTCGACCGCATCCCTCTCACGATGACTGAGTTAAGCGGTTTACTGATAAGATCTTTGCTTTGTTTACGTCTCTATTTACAATCTCAGGCTCTATTTAGTGCAAGACAAAAATAATGCTAAGATTGCTTAAATTCTATGTTAAAATCTTAGCATGCATTAAGGATCTCAACTGTGTATATGTCAATCTTTGCGAAAGGCATATAGAAATTTTCATTAATTTTTAATGCCAACTTACACTAAAACTAATCTTGTTTTAAATTATGTTTGTTCATATTTAAATATTCATTAAGTATAGTAATTCGGTCTCGGAATGTTGCAATATTTATTTGTTGCGTGGAATGTAAAACACGCGAATTTAGCTTGTGTTTTGTTAGTTTCTGATTTGTTGTTTTGTTATATTTACTTCCCAGTCATATTCGATTTTGATAGTTAGTGCCCTAAACTACGCACTTGATAAATGACTAAGTTATAAGTATCTATTTATTTCAATTAGGTATATAAAATATACCTATTTACGAGTAGTCAGCTAGCTAGCTTTATTTCAATAATTTAATTATAAAATTGCATTGCCTATATTGTATTTAAACGGTAAATTACCTTATCGTGTTATTGAGAGTTATGTAAAAGTAAATAAACAGTAGTTATATAAATTATATGTTGTTCCTATTTATATACCTATTAATTACAGTTAAGTTCCTAATGTTAAACTAAAAGTAATTTAAATTGTAAAAAGTTCTTAAATAAGTATATCTAGTGGGAGAATGTAAAATAGGTAGTCTAAATTAATAATATTAAACAGTGCCTATATGCAATTTGTTTTATTGTATGAATAATCTGTAGTTAAATGTTTTAACAATTCAAATTCAAATGTATTTATTGTTGCCATGCTAGATGCTCTTATTTTTTCGACAGTCACTCGACCAATAGCAGAAGTAAGAAAAGTAAGTTGTTTGGTGATTTAATCGAACTCTGATGAGAAAGTTCAATTTATGCAAATGCACTTATTACTTTTATAGATCTCACATTAAGTAATACTTTTCAGAATTTTCAATATAATTCTAATAATTTTTGTGAATATTTGTGGGGTTTAAATGATTATGGGTAAGTCCCTGAGTTAAAACATACAAGTATAATGGCAATGGTCAATTTAGAAATTGTGAGTTACTTAGGATCTATCCTATTTACAAATAATACTGTTTCGTTAAAAGACAAATCATATTTATTACTATTTTATATATTATTGGTTGCACCTACACCACAAATTCGTTCTAAAATTTCACAGATGAGACGTCAAGTAAATGACAGCTGATTTTGACAGTGACAGTCAACTGCAAACAAAGCGAGGAAAAGTAAAATCGGGGATAGTCGTTTTCTCCTCATTAAATTTCGAATTTATGTGTGTTTTTCAGCGGAATAAACTATGGATGCTCTATCCAATGTTATTAAAGACAAGCCTCTGGCTCCGGATATGGCTGTACATGCAGTTTTAGTGCCGAGTCAGGAGTTGCCAGCTGAAACACCTATAGTCGCAGGGTATGACTGGGAGAACGGTACTGACTACAATAAGATACTCGAGAGCTATACCCGCTCAGGCTTCCAAGCGACTAGCTTCGGGAAGGCCGTGGAAGAAATCAACAAAATGCTCAAATGCCGCTCCGTGCCTTTAACTGAAGAAACGTGCGACACATACGAAGAGGACGTATTTATCAAGAAAAAAACCAACTGCACTATTTTCCTAGGGTACACTTCGAACATGATTTCGTCTGGGCTTCGCGATACGATACGATTTCTAATTAAGAATAAACATGTTGATTGCATTGTGACTACAGCTGGTGGAATTGAAGAAGACTTTATAAAATGCCTGGCCCCTACTTACATAGGAGACTTCAACTTGAGTGGGAAAACACTAAGGACTCGAGGCATAAATAGAATCGGTAATTTGTTGGTTCCAAATGATAATTACTGCAAGTTTGAGGAGTGGGTCACACCACTTTTAACTGAAATGTTGGAAGAACAAATCAGAGATGGAGTGGTTTGGACACCTTCTAAAATTATAGCTAGACTCGGAGAAAGAATCAATGATGAGAGCTCAGTTTGTTACTGGGCTTGGAGGAATAATATACCTGTGTTCAGTCCAGCATTGACTGATGGCTCTTTAGGAGACATGATGTATTTCCATTCATACAAACACCCAGGGTTCGTCATTGATATCCTTGGTGACCTGCGAAGGCTAAACACTATGGCTGTTAAAGCAAACAACACTGGCATGATCATTTTAGGTGGTGGAGTAATAAAACACCATATTTGCAATGCTAACTTGATGAGAAATGGTGCTGATTTTGCTGTCTATGTTAATACAGCTAGTGAGTATGATGGCAGTGATTCTGGCGCCAGACCTGACGAGGCTGTTTCATGGGGCAAAATCAGACCACAAGCAACACCAGTCAAATTGTATGCTGATGCAACTTTAGTTTTCCCACTTATTGTAGCACAGAGTTTTGCCAAACATCATTTCCGCAATAAAAAGGATGTCTAAATAATTTTGTTTAATTTTAGTCCTCGTGTTTTTGTCGTGTAAATCTTTTTAAAAGCTTTAAACGTTATAAAATATTTAGGTCAGCGCCATCTATTGTCCAGTAGAGTAACTGTTTTGTAGCGGTGTGAATGAACTGTCAAAGTTCACCTTGAAGTTGGCAACTGTCTAGTCATGTGTCATAGTATGCGTTCGTCGGTGGTTCAAGTTTTGTTGTAGTGTGCTGTCTGTGAAAACGACCCTCTCTTGAACTCGTTTAGTTCGTCTCGATTTCATTTGGTTAGTTGAGCCGGCTTGAGGACGCCGGTGCCTGTTTACAACACGTTTCATATTAAAATACAAAAATCATGTCTCTCCACAGTCTTGTAAATTTAACAGGAAAAATGTTGTTCTAAATTAATATATTTGCGCGAACTATTGCATGTTTAAGTGATGAAAGTGGTGAAAATGTGGTCGTTTCGGTGGTTGTTTTTCGTCGCGCTCCTCTTGCTGGGTAAGTTGGGTTTCGGAGTCCTTGCTATTTTTAACTTATGGTCATCCGTTGCAGATATGAAGCGTTTCGCTTGTAGAATGCTTAATTTGTAACATGTAAAACAGGCCTGTTTGATGTCGCCGTGTGTGCATTCCAGGAATAGAGGGCTACTTTGTTTGATGTTATGAATACAACTGTGGACCGGACACACATAGTTTCATGATTTGTATTTTTTGTGTTGTCTCGTTGTTTACTTTTAGTTTTAAACACATACACAAAGCGTGCCTATTTATATTCCAAATCCAATAGGAAAAGTTAAAAAGGTTAAATATAATTCATTTCTTTATTATAAATTTAATTAAAACATCTACTAAAGATAAAAAAATTAAATAGGTATCATCGATTGATCACCCGACGGCCCACAATTCCACATCATAATCATGCAATTTACTTAAAATTTGTGGTTACTTTGAAATTCTATTAAATAAGATAATTTAAAAAGAACTAAATAATTACGTAACATATAACCACGATTTTATAATTACATGACAAAAATATTTGTTTTGGGTCTCGAAAAAAAATGGATTTGTGTGAAACAAAATTTAATATGAGGGTTCTGCAAGATTGTTTCTAAGATATCGAATAATATTGAGAATTTCCAAAAAAATGTAAATTCAAAAACCTTGTTAGTTCTTGTCTCCATTCGTGCTTAGGTTGCCTAAAAAGTTTAAGCTTTTTAGTAAAGCAACCCATAAAGAAATTGTTTTATTTATACAATAACATATTCGTGTATTTTTTCAATTAATGAAATTGGAAAAAATAGCAATATATATATAAATTATTGACGTCACAAAAGTAACAACTAATAATAAAACTAATAATAATCAAAGTTTTATTTTTAGCAACAAAGGATCTTTACATCTCGAGCCTCTCATCTATCTATAATATACCTAATACCTACCAAAATAAATTGAAATTGGTTCAGCGGTTTTAACATAAAACTTTAACAGACAGACAGTGTCACTTTCGCATTTAGTTAGCATGTATGAGAATAATACCAAAACGCAACATAGGGTTCATCAAAATAGGGAACTCTATTTTTTTTGTTCAGGTAGTAAAACTGGCAGGGTCAAACATCCCAGCAGGGGTAAACATAGCTCATTAATAAATTTTGCTTAGTTTATTATTTCCTACTTAAAAAGTCCACATAATAAATCAAATGTGACTCATAACTATTAAATAAAATAGGGATCCGACTTTGGTTCGGATTGGGTACGTTTTAAAGTAAAACCTAATATTTTTCACCATAGAATCCTTGTTTTTCTCGTGCCAAAATAATTATTTACATTAAACTTTGTATTTCTTTATGTATTTTTATAAGTTACATTAAGTTATATAATTCTTGCTTGTTATCTTTTGACGGCAATTAGATTGCCATCTCTTTCTTATTAAAAAAATACACAAACACTAAAAATCAACTTAATTTCGAAAATAGGGTACGGTTACGGCAATTTTTCCCAACTTTTGTTGCTTTAACAGTTTTATATTCCTGGTTATTTAAGTTATTTATTGAGTTGCAACTTAAACATATGCACTTTATTTTTTGTAGGACATTCAACAGCCTACGAGCCGTAGTATTAAAAAGTTTCCTCAATCTATTACTGTGATACATGTTAGATGATTAAGATTTTCTTACACATTTCACAGCAATACATATTTTGAAAAACTCTACAACATATGAACACATGTGGTGAATAATTGTAACGGAATGGAATACAATTTTAAAACCCAAGACCTAAAAAACCTAGTCGTAGCGCGCCATTACCCGTTTTGAGAATGTTGCTATAAATATTTACCTGTTTAATTAATATAGACCGTGTTGTCGAGTCGCAGGTCTCAATTTTGAGAAAAGGTGTCGCTGAGTTCCTATGGGTTTAGTGAGTGGCTTAAAGCATAAGCTGAAGCTTAGACGGGAAGTTATAAGCATTTAATCTTGTTAGTTCTGTTAGGGGTAACAAAGTAAACAAGCTTTTCAATCAACAAAGAGGAACTTGACGCTGTACCTTTCAAGATTATAAAATTCCCTCTAATTCATATTGTGTTATATTTCTACTAGAGAATACGTTCACTAAAACTGTTTGGTCTTGCATGATTGCCAGCGTATTTTAAAACGCTCGAATTTTGTGTCACCGTCATGCTTCCATATACACACGTTATGTGTGTGTATTTTGTGTCATACACATCCTTCCACATACACACGTTATGGCAAGTCATAATAAATAATAGTCATATGGAAAATTTCAGAGTGGGCAAAAAACTAGTTAGCTACTAACGTGTCTTAAAAATAATCCCCGCTTCCACTCAACACCGACACCATTCGCTAAAAAGCAGGGGAGAGAATCAGACTCGTAAATATGTCGGGTTTTATAGTTGTGCACCCCTGTTCGGCTTGTAAACCCCTAAGTTTGCGCAGGGGTGGCGAATCACCGAGTTCCGCGTTTTCTTTTATATTTTTCCTTTTTTTTTCTAGGATTGTTAGCGTTGATTTCTCGATGGCTTATCCCCGCGTTGAGACAGTCTAGGTGCTTGAGCCCTTATGGCTAATTACATGAGGAGCTTAGGGACTGGGGGGCTGTCTAATTGATATTTAGCACAAAACTATGCGGAGAAGGGTAACATGTGCATTGCGAGAGTGCGCTTGTTTGTTTCAAAAACAACTTAATATACTTATTTATGTTGACTGAACTTTAAGCTTAGAGCTTAATGTTTCACTGGTATAACTTTTCGTTGCTTAATTGTTAAGTCAGAAGCAACGTCGTCGCATGATAAATATTTATTATTTTATTAATCAGGGATTCAGAAACTAGATACTAAATAGACTAGTGCAGAGGTGCTTTTCGAGTGGACACATTAGGTTTTATGACAAACGGATTTTAAAATCCAAAAATAAACAAGTGAAGGATGGCTGGCCTGGTGGTTACTTGTTAAATACCGTCTATAATCTATATAAATAAGATATGTAACTTCAATACCGGGGGTGTCACTAAACTCATTCTTTTTTCACCATTATTCCAATTCATATAAATTAATTATTGTTTGTCATAGGTGACAGCAGGTGGAGTAGTACTTTACTCACATATACATTTTTATTTGATAGTTTTCAACTTAAACGAAAGTTCTTTAACGTTAAACGTCTTAAAGCTAGCAATATCGAGTGTCGACATGTCTGTCAAGTGAACGGAGTTGTCGACTTCATTATCAGTAAATACT
Organism: Choreutis nemorana; assembly: GCA_949316135.1. NCBI lineage: Eukaryota > Metazoa > Arthropoda > Insecta > Lepidoptera > Choreutidae > Choreutis > Choreutis nemorana. Next base: position 3,620,463 of record OX438620.1, on the reverse strand, counting down.
TCACAATTTGGATCTTTGTGTTTGATCACAAGGACTGCAGGGAGCCGTGGGATGTAAGTGGCCCAGGATCGCTCCGGTTGAAGATATTTGTGGGATGCCTTTGTCCGGCAGTGGACGTTTTCCGGCTGATCAGGCTATAATAATTTGGATTTATATCGTCAGAAATGTCGCACGCTATCGCGTTACACTAATCATTGCTCAGTCGAGACCAATAAATATCTTCTGAGCGTTCCTTTCCAGACACTTGGCCGGACTCAACCTTTGTTCAAACGTCGAAAGTAATTAAACTCATGCTACTGTTATTTATTTTTTATAATTTATATTTATTGTTATACTTTTGTTGAATTGAGCTTAAAAGTATTTCCCAGGAGCCCTAAACCTTTATCAACATCGTTGCTCACCAGTGAGATTGTGGCCAAAAGCTTACATAATTAAAAAATATAAAATAAAACACGGTTTTTAGTAGATCGGGCTTAAAAGTATATTGTATAAACATAATTTTATCATAAAAAGCTTGGGTTTGGAGATTATAAAAGAAAAAACACAAGTAAATATCAGATTTGTTGGTATCATAGTGAAAAGAGATTATCGATTTATAGGTTGTTTGAAAAAAAAAGAACCATTCTTTATTCCTGCCTATTCTGGAAAAGATAGTGGTAGAATTTTTTTATTGTCTTCGGTCCTTGGTAAATGAAAAACTTTCAGGTAAATCGGAGAATTTCTTGACAAACAAACATACAATGATACGGATGGAGCTAATAAAAATCATTTCACTAATGTGTCTGGGTGGTGGTCGTATGATTTTAAAATAAATTTATTGTAGGTACGAGTGTCTGAAATCCGTTTGACAATGTAATCGATGAAATCTAAGGAAAATTCGAGCTACATTTATTTTGCTTTTTCACGAATGCTACGGATATAAAAGTAAGCTAGGTTTATATTTTTAAAATCTCTTTTCGTACTTTCCAAAATGGTTTTCCAGTTGTATTTTAAAAGTCTTTTATAAGCTTCATTTTATTAGGTAATTTTTTATTAAGGAAAACTTAAAATTTGCTTTGAATTATCTTCATTGCTACTAAAAATAGTGATATATTCGCACACATGAATATATTATAAAAAAACAAATTGAGTTCTGTTTGTTATTAGTTTTAGATTTATATAAAAAAAAAACAAATACTTTCTTTGCACTTTAAAGTTGCAAAGATATTTTTTATTTGTTTGTTATGAGTTTCCAAAAAATACAAAAAAAAGCTCTCACACATGTGAAAGTGTTAGATTTAATGAAGTTAGAGTTTGTTGGGTTTCTGTTGGTCAAACAGTTTCATATATGTTGAGTAATAACGGGTTGTCAGTGAGGGCCCTTCAGGTCTCACTCGACTCGAACCCGGCGCCAAAGGTTTCGTTAGTACGCCCGCAACGTTTTAATTGCAATCCCATTTAGTTACAACTTACTGCGTTCCAACTGGAGTGATCGCGCAGTTAAATATGTTGTAATTTTATTTTACACGGCGCCAGCGAGTTTGTCTGCGTATCATGAGATATTACATATATGAACTCTCTTCAAGTTTTATTTTCACGCTAAAAAGTAGCATCGACGTCGTAAAGGTCTATTTATTTTATTCAAAAGCTTACATATAATTGATTCAGCGATTTAAGTGGACTAGGAGATTTAGCTTAAAATGACTTCGTTAAAACGACAAAGATCAATGATATGTAAGTATAGGGTGTAAGAGTATTAAACCTACAAACTTTTTGCAGCCCTAGGCCGTCTCTGTTTCGTATAGACAGCCACATATAAAGCAATATCAATCCTTATGCTGTACGACATAAGAACGGTACGAAGAACAAACGGTTAGGTTAATCTATGGCCGTGTGTACCTACAAATTTTACTCATTCGATCAAAATAATATTTTTTGTAAGTAGATATATAAACCAGTACTTTTTGTTTATTTACTTTTAATCTTAATTATTTTAATAATATTTTAGACTAAGCGAAGATTTGATTTAAGATCATTAATTGATGATTTTTTGTTACAGGATTTGATGAATCTCACGGTGATCAAGGTAGATATCTGAATGAATAAAAAAAACTGAATCATAGGCATTGTAATACTTTGTTTGGTTTTCCAACCGAACGATACAGTGACCTGTAGAGGGGTACTTTGCAAGAATAGGGAATATGCATGAAATTTAATTTAATTATTCAATCAATTTATCATAAAGTATGTGGAAATAGTATATTAATTATATTAAATAAATGAAAAAAGTCTTGCATATACCCTATACATTTTTGTTATTAAGCAGTCGCTAGCGGAAATGTAAGGTAAAACTCATGGTACACACTTAAAAGTATATAATCCATACTCAATACAATAATAAGTTGGAAATTATACTCAAGGTTGGCTGTTGTTTTACTTTGTTAATGATATGAGAATGTGTTTAATATAGTCTCGGGATATTTATAGTGATTCGTTTTCGTATAGTGATCTATAAATCAGTTGTTGTCGTTTTGTTTCGCTGTACTATATTCATGTATTGTAAAGAAACCTCTACACGTTGGCCGGTTACAGGGCACGATATCTTTTAAAATCGCAGTAATTATTAAAAAAATAAGGTTCATTTATATTAAAAAATATATATTTTTATGACATGTATAATCGTCGTACAAAAACTCAGCCAAAATTTAAGTCTATAGTTTATAGTAACCGAGTAAATAGGTGATAGATAATATGTAATTCTTATATTATTGCTAAAAATTATCTGAGGATTAATGTTAACTGTATTAAAATTGGGAAACTATTTTTCACGCCTGCATTGTTTTTTATTTAGTAAATTCGTTTTATATTAATGTTCGTGTAGAGTATCCTTAACAATCGTATACCGGCTATAATGCCCTCGATAAGGTCACGATGCGGAGGTAGGTTTGATAAACGTGTGTGCATATTGAAGCTACACCAAATAAGATTGGGCCTGCGAGTGCACAAGCTACAGACGGAAATTGATAAACCAAATCATATTTGGATTACGTTGTATTTAATTCAATTTATAAGTGTATGCAGATATAAATTTTACTAACCGATAAAGGAAAGGGAAGGTTATGATTAAAGAAACCCGTACAGAATTTCTTCCTCTATTTAAGTATCGTGTTTTTTATTTTTGCAACAAAAAGTGGGCTTACCCGTGCCCCAGGTATGGTATTTATTTATACACAAATTCATCCTATTTGGTGTAGCGATTCGGGTACAAAACCGTAACAGGTAGACAGACGGACATTTACTTTCGAATTTATACGTAGATATAGTATGGATTGCGAAATTCCTAACCCTTTTCCCTACATATTATACATTTCATTCGCCCTTTTCTAACATCATGGAAAATCTGTGACTTGCGCTCTTGTGCCTGAGGCCCTTAGCGAGGTATCATTGTAGTACTTTGTGTTATGTATGCTATTGTGTAAAAGAATGTTTGTAAACAGTTACAAAGACTGTACTGCTGTCCACGCAAGGGTTTCTAACTATATCCTCCCCTATGAAGTCAAAAAGTAACCCAGTTACTTCATATCTGTTCTTTAGACATCACTTTTTCTATCTTTAATGTAAACATATAAATGGAACGAATAAGTAAAAACGCAACATGATCATAAATCTTTTTGAGAAAACTGCAAAATTTAACTCGTGTTGTAAGAGAAATAGGACCTCATATTTACCTTTGCTTTTTCTAGTTCACAATAGTGCTAGGGCCAGTAGCGAAAAGATTAAATTTTCTTTAATTTATAAAGTAATCGAAAAAAATCTTTTTAAAAAAAGAGTTAATTATCAGATGCTGAATTTTAAAACAGTTCCTATGATTTATGATCGCTCGAACTCTTAACTTAGTCGAAAAAGAATTGTAGTGTTTTGTGTAGCTTGACCGGCGGCGACCTTTGTCTTCATCGCATTCCCTTCGCGATGCCCTATTATTACCATTTCTCATACCTACATCTTGGCCTTGGATCGTGCTTATTTAATTAAATAAAATTAAAGATTGTATTTTTACTATAAGGGTGAATCACACTTGTCAGCATCGATCAGCATTTTATGTTTCGGAAATCGCTTTGTGCTATCAAGATGAGAAAGCAGCGGTATGCTGATTGATGCGTACGCATCTTTATACTTAACAGCGATTTTCCATACATAACACGCTGATTGATGGTGACAAGTGTGATTCCACCTTTAACGTTCACTTTCGAATATGGTCTTGAGAGAAATTAAACAGCGCCATTTAGTAGATTTATCGAACGCATACGTCACCGTTAAAATAATCTTAAAAAAACTGCGGTAAAAATTGGTTAACAATTGGATCGTTAAAAGAATAACAATTGGATCCAATTCATAGCAGTTTCATTATTTTGCCGGCTTGCTTTTAAAGTTACTTTTAAAGAAGCCAAGATTGGAAAGGTATTGTCCTTGATCTTTGATTAAAACAGCAAATAACAGACCAAAATTAAGATCGAAAGTTTTCCTGAAGATTCTGTAATAGACCCCCCTAGATTTGCTTTAAATTTTATTGGCCAAGCAGTAACGCAAAAGATTGAAAACAAAAAATACTTAGACCCAACTTAAACTAATAACTTAAACTTCTAGTCTCCAAACTTTACCAATGATTAGGATTGGCATTCACGTTGAGTAAAATACTGAAATACTAACCTACCGCAATGAAGTTATCGGTTAAACAAATAATGAAGATAAGGTTGAAATCTATGAAGTGGCACACCTATCTAACAAAATATAAACATAAACTCACGCAGCGGTTAATCCGTCGAGATGGGTAGGAGGAGGCATTAAACAGCGCATTTCGCATGTTTATGTTGTCCCAGTGTGACAGGTTGCGGATCTGTCACCACTATCCGGGTACAATGAGGAACATGGCAGCTACAATGTACGGCAACCTGAGACTCGAACGTTCGACCTATTGCGTTGGGTCGGTCGGTTAACCAAGGCACGTAACAAACTGAGTTGCAACGTTCTTAAAACACGTATCAAAATATTAAATTTATTTTCTTTAATTAAACCGTGAAATTAATAATTAGGCATCTGGGAAACGTTAAAACTATGCAAACACAAACAAAATTTACGAAAACAAACGTCGAAACATTTCCGGTAGTAAATTGAAAACGGATTTTCTGTACTCACTCAAAAGAAATGCACTCCGCTTGATTCAGCAATAAAAACTTTTCAATATAAATACGCCGCTGAAAAGTGTCGGCAAAATTCACGCTTAAAGGTAAATAATAATGAAGTTGGTTTATGTGAATTGAAGGATGCTGCGCCAATTTTCACATTAATAAAGTTCTGTGCCAACAGAGGCTTATCGACACGTTTTTTTTTTGTTTGTATGTAGACGTATTTACGCTTATTCTACCCAAGGACATTTACTGGATTGCACCTTGTGGTAGTTTAGAATATAGAATGTAGAGCAATGATGAGAGTAAATAAAAAAATCTGGGCTCCAGCCTTGGTCATTGGTAACCTGCTAGGTGAAATTGTGGCCGAATGCTTGCCATTCTTACATAAACGAGACAAGTCTGGCTTTACAGCAGAAGTGACGTAGTGCTTTTTCACACCATTCCTAAAAACTTTACACATTTTCCAACTAATGATTTAAGTATCAACCACATACCGGGATCGTCTATAGATTGCGTTGCAGTTTGAACTTCATACAATTAACAACGAGCGGTACGAGTTGATCAGTCTGGTAACGAATGTGATACGTAAGCAAGCTTATTGATAAGCTGATGACACGCCTACGTGTAAAGAGGACCTAAGTGAGCAACAAAGTGTATATTTTAATTACAGCGCGTTCGGATTTCAATTTGGAACGCCAATAACCACTAACTAAATGCCAGCCAGTCGCTTCTGAAAGCATATTTACTTTCGTTTTGGCACACCGGGTAATATTACCGTATTGATTTGGTTACACTGCTGTGGCTCGGCTGTGTGACATAGAGAAAATCTTTTTCGTCCGTATTTGTATTATAAATGTCGTTTTTCTTACATGCCTGAACTGTTGAAAACTTGGGAAGGAGAAAATTGCATTCTGAAGAAGGGCCTACGCTACATTTTTGTTAAAAAAATATTAATTCTATGAGGTGGAAGTCAGAGCAAAGGCTTGTGTTTTGGTTTATAAATTATTGAGGGCCTTTAGTGAGGTTGAGATCTTCAAAGCGTTATTTGGTCATATTTAGTTCAGATTAAAATATAGCCTATTGGTACCTTTAAAGCGATTATGCTTGCTTCAAGCTATTCTGACAGTAATGTAGGTTCAAAAGAGAGCTCAATTCATCATATCTCGTCTGATTGTTTATACAGGACCATGCTCTCTCAGATATACAGATTTCCGCAGTGCAAGCAAATAAGTGATACAAGTTAAAGATTATGACACAGTTTTTAAATATAAAATCATTTGAAAACAAGCGGACAGTTCACCTGATGGAAACCGCCGCCGCCTACTGAAACACCAACGGTACCACCAGTGCGTTGCCCACAGATTAATGATTGGTCTCCGCTGCGCTCCGACACCGCAAATACCAATAATTAATGTATGGCGTTACCCATGAAGAGTTAAAACAAATGTTCAACTTTTTCTCTGAAGTTTTAATCTTTAAAAACTGATATCAAAGGTTTTTCTCAAATATGGACAAAAAAACATAAATTACAAATTTAAGCACGGATTGGACATATTTGCTGAGGTACATTCCATTGTTCATACTCACATTCATCCCCCATAACTTTTGAAAGGGCGATCCGATATCGATCAAACAAGCTAAGAAAACGCTCGATTAAATCACATTTTAAACAAAAAAAACTACATCTAAATCGCCTCATTCGTTTGGGAGTTTTGATGCCACAGACAAACACGTCTCTTTTTGCGTCGGGGGTTAAAAGAAATAATGTGCGACAAAACTTTATTTTAAATATTAGTATCAACTATAAGACTGGTTGCTATGTTATATTTACTTGAAGAATTGCAGAGCCAGTGTAATGTATATGTATATGTAATGTAATGTATTTGGACATCGCACTGACGGTGCTCTTGGCCTTCTAAGACATCGAGGGCGTCGTTGTGTCAAGATTACTTTTCATCACCGTCTGCTGGTGTGGCCATGGTGTTGTATAAAGTTTCCATTTACCCTTTTACAGTGATCAAAAGTATTCTTTTGCTAAGTGTAATCCCGAGCCAAAATAAAACGCATGTATTAAAGCGCCCCTTTGTAGTTTTCCGATATATTTTCAAACACACTCTCTTGAATATTAATGACAACTTGTATTGCTCTTCGAACGGATGACAAAGGATATTATTTTCAACAGCCATCACAAAGGTTTGGTTCCCGTTTGCAATATGGCCTAGACTTTCAAAACATTCAAACGAACTATCGTTTTTTCTTTGAGTGATGTTTTTCGTATGCTTCTTTTTGATGATTCTACGTTTAATTTAGCTGGTGTTCATTACAAGGCTCAATATCTAAACTAGACAAATAAGACGAACATTTACATATTTGGATTTTTAATAATCATCCACCGCTTTCTATTTATAATTGCGTCTGTTTACCTACATGTTTACAAAAAAATCTGTCAAACATGTGCGTGAAAATACCTGACACTCATTTAAATTCTGATAAGTTATTAAATAATGAGATTACCGTTTCACAGATACTGGTTTCTTAAATGCACATAAAAACTGAACTACTTGCATGATACTGAGAATCGTAAGCGAACATACTGACTATCTTTATTAGTGTTTATAATTACGTTGATATTCTATGAGAGTAATCCTTTTCTAGTTTAAACAAGATTCTTCAGAAGGAAGACAGAACGAGAGAAAAGTAATTTCGACTCAGACTCATCAGTTTGAGACATAAGTTTTCTTTATTAATACTGCTCTTAGTAGAACTGCATGCAAAAGCTATTTATTCCCAGAGTGTGAAACTAATTACACGGGAGCGCACAAAACTGGTCCGTAAACAAGAAAAAAAAAACTGTTGACGCATAGAGCTACATCTTATACAGCCAAGAGTCACTTCTCGCGTTCCCGCCCATTTTTTTTCTAGTCTTCACAAATTCACCATCTTTATATTTTTTTCAAAACGCGAGCTATAGAAATCCGTCTGTTTCCAGTTTCAATGCGAGGTAGTGAAGGAGTCATCAAGTGGCAGTGTCTATTTCGAAGCTAGTGATGATTTAAATGTCGATGTTTTCGTGTGTGTTTAAGTGTCGATAAAATTCTGACTCCATTCGCGACTGAGACACTTAAAGAGGGGATCTACTTGTATGAATTTTTGTAGTGTTTTAAAAGTATTATTTCAAAGTCGTACATTGCTAGATTTAGAGGTATTCTCTCATATCCACCATTTTTCGTTTAAATATAACTCGTATAATTTTGGGTTACAAAGGTTACATTTTAATAATCAAATACTTATAAATAACTTATAATAATTAATTACGTTAATGGCAGGGTTAGCCAACTAATTGAAAATCATAAAAGTTTTATAAAACTAACTTAAAAGAGTTGTTTTTTTAACCAACCAGTATGCCCTCAATTCATTGTATCGTTCTAAATATGGAGATTGAAGGTTCTCAAAACTCTGATTCATGGAAGAACACTGAAGCACGTTTTGAATCCCAATCAATGTCATAAAACAAATAATGTGTGGACATCACTAAATCATCGTCATCGACAAGTCTAGTGCTTTCGCGTCGTCGCCTCCCATACATACCTATGAATACTGAAGCGATCTTTTGTTTTCCATCCCCCTTTCTTATCACGCGAATAATAAAGATAGAAATATATCTAGTATGGAAAAATATGTCATTAATGTATATGATTTTGATGAAGTGTTGACTCCTGATGAATAATTTATAGAGTCGTGTTTTCTTGTTACCTACATAACGTTGTCGTGTTCTGTACAATCGAGATGACATGTCTCTACTATTTCTCTAATTATTTCCACGCGTAATATGTATGAAACACATCTTAATGAATTTATATGGATGTTCATATTCTTACTGTTATGTGTACTACGAAATATACCTATCAAAAAGAATAAATACGTTCATATCTACCTACTATTTCTTAAAATAAATATAAACTACCTACTCTATCGCATATTTGATTGCTTGAATTAAGCTTAACGTAGGTTTAGATTTATTAATATATCAAAGGGACTACAAACTAGCTAGCGAATGACGGTTTCCTAAGTTATTTCTTCGAAGATAAAGTTTTGATTTAAAAGTTTCCTATTAGTTTTACATCGGCCGATATCCTGTTTTTATGGAATATAAAAGTATGGACATAATTTGAGGAGTTACGTCCCGCAACTTCAGGTCCGACGTTAGTTTGAAATGAACTTAATGACCCGCCACAGCATCGCATGAACAACCTCGCAAACAAAGTTTCAATCCGTGTTTTTCTCGATAAAGGATTGAATTTCAAAAAACATTTTCTATTCTAACAACTGCTACTTTAAACTACCTATCTACCAAATTTCATCTTTGTATCCGTCAATTTGGCTGTGCTTTGATCAATGCAAACTATTTTATAAATATAAATTTATTTAAAAATATACATTATCCTGCATCTACAAAGTAGAGACTGAATCTTTTATAGCTATGAAGAGACAAGGCCAAAAATCATGTTATAGCTTCAGCTGACACAGGAATCAAAGATGGCGGACGGGCAAATATTGGCGCGCTATTTCCACTCTCATTGTTTCGGGAATGTTAGTGTAGCTAGCTTTTTGTTCCAGATTGATGGACCATTGTGTTTCCGTTCGTGAAATTCCAGCCCCGAATAATTGATAAGGACGTCCATTTTAGATGGTTTTTTGTTTTGCCCATCGTTAGTGGATTAGAACTCGTTTGAACGGTCTGAATTTTGATTTTTACCGTTTGTTTGATATCCGTCTAGTCGCTTTCATTTTAAAGCTATTTCATATACTGTATTGTCCATGTTTTTCAATCGTTTTCAACTCCGCGGAATGGCTTTTTCTTCTATAGTAGAGCGGAAATTACCGTTTCATCTATCTGTTAATGATATCGTTTCAGTTAGTGAATGGGATATTTAAATGCGTATTTATATTGGAAAACTACTTAATTAAATGAAACTGTTTTAAAATGCAGTTTATAATACCTTTCCTTACTTCCTTCCTTCCCTTCCTACCTTAAATTATTAAATTAATAATTTTCTATGGTTACCGATATTTTCTGTTTCCGTAGAACAGTACCTTGATTGAAATAGATAAATGTAGTACATTTCGCGTACCTTTAACAAATATATAGACAAAGATTTTGATGTGATTAAAAACAGTTAACAATAACTAAACATATTAACGATCCATTGTTATCAAGTATCGGAGTAAAGTATTTTTATTCTAATAAATGAAAACGAATAAAATACGATGCAGATCTCAAATGCATTTCAAGTTTTATAATAACTATATAATAAATAAACACAATGATAGTCGATAACATGATTACTATGCATGAAACAGACACTTTCGTCGCAGTATTATTAGGAAGCCGATCAAAACTCTATTATATGGCGGTCCCAGGAGAAATTTACATAATGATGTCCTCAGAAACTTTCCCTACAAATGTGAACATGATAAGGTATACCTTTGTTTTTGTTTTGCTAGCAAAATAAGGCAATTTGTAGGAAACGCAGACACTGTAGGTATGCTTCAGTAAAAAGGTAAACCATTGTATCATTTAAAAAACAGCTGCATATTTCATGTTACGGATATTCGAAGTATTGATGAGTTTGTGAGTACCACTTTGGGCGCCAGTTTTAGTATGAATAAAAAGTGGCGCCCGTATTACGAAATTGGGACTAAAGTTATTGGTGATAAAATGCCTTTATGGTAAATTGTTTTCAATCAGTGCTTGTCTGGAGTATTTTGTGTCAATATACAATTATGTTTTCATGGTGTTTTAGGTTTTTGTTTGTTTATTTATTACATTTTTACCTGGAAAATATTTATTTGAGGTAGTAATATTATTTTCAAATGTATCGTACTTGCAAACAGTCCAAGATATAACAGTTTCAACTATCGTTTAAACCAAGAAAATATTAGAAATCATCTTTTATTTTATTTCTTTTAATATTTGAAGTCACTCGATGTCTAGACAGATAAAATTTTATACCTTTTTTGTCAAAACTGCACACAACGGCGTCTGCGCCAAATATTTGGGTCGGGACGTGATCAGAATTAACTTTTCGATCTATCGTCGTTTTCTTAACTTTTTCCTTATCCCTTACTGTTATTCCATTTTTTGATGGTCGTGGAGACATTTGTCGTATTGTACTTGAACAGAAAATTCTCTAAACGCCAACTTTTTTCATAGGTAGTAAAATCAAAACATTTCAATTGTTTTACTTTACCGTTAAAAACTTTACCATTAAAGGGTTATTCGACACAGTCTAGCTAGTGTGTAGAATAGCATAGTTTTGTGAAAATAATTTAATTCGTCCAGTTAACACGTCTCTTTTGAAGTTTAGTTATTCACGTGTACGGAACATTGCGTACGTGGAACGTATACACACGTAAAATGGCGTACGTCTTCTTGAGACAGTTCAACCGTAGCATAGAAACGGTAGCTGTAAATATGTGTTTCAGCCTTTAGGAGCGCACTTTGTTCTCTGAGCACGCAATTTAATTTTTCCTCGGATTACCAACCCAAGGCTCATATCAAATTATTACGGCTGTAAAATTTATTTTTATTTCGCCGTTACGGATATTAAAACAATATAGTTTATGAGATAATAGGATTGGTTTGTTCTTCATAATTTTATTGGAAATGTTTCGGGTTATCGCATCTGAAACTGAAGGATATTAAACTTTGGTGGTCTTCTAGAAGCTATTCGTTCTTTTTTTCAGAAGTTTAACTTTTATCTACGAATTGGCTGTAACAGGCCGTATGTGTAGATTAAATATGTTTTAATATTTGCTTCGTTAGAATGAAAAGAAAAACATTACAAGCAAGCATAAACTACAAGTCTACCACAAGATTTCATTATTTTACAGTAGGTTTAACTTCTAGATAGAGTTCAACTTGGAGCTTTCCATAACTGGATAAAAGTTAAATTGAATGTTTCAAATGATTTGTCTCCTTCGCTTCGTTGGAAAGCTTTCATCTGTATATTATTCTAGTTATGTTGTGAGCGTAGACGTGTGATATGACTGGGTTAGGGAATTATATCTTCCGTATGCATGAACAAGACTAGCCGAATTGCAGTCGAAATAATTTCACCACAATTCGCCCGCAAATCTTCCCATTCGTATCACGTAAGAAAGGCAACGTGAGACGTAATCGTTACTGTAGAGATGGCGCTAGTTGCCAAACCAAACTGGATGCAATTGTTATGGCGTTTAGTTCCAAAGTTAGCCACGGGAACGTATAATTTGTTCCACCGAGCGTGACGAAGTCTGCAATTAATTCTGAGACACGAAGATAGGAGTGACAGGAAACTCAAGTTATTTCGTTCGTGTCTTGTTTTGGTATTATTTCTGGTAATAGACGAAATTACTCGCCCTGTCTGCCAACTGCCAAGTTTATAAATAGGTTTAGAAAATGGATTGTTTTGTATAAGATTTTCTTAGTTTGAACACAAAATGAGTGTACAGAAGAAAAGCTTGTCCATGAACTTTAGTTTTAACAGCTTCCTTCGACATTTGCGCTAGGGATGTCAATTTTGACCTAAGCAAAAAGATGCATAAAATTAAAAACTGACGTGGTGATAAGTCATATGTAAATGTTTATTGTTTGATGATCAATGTTTATTTATTGATATTGAAATAACTTTAAGACGATGACACAGAACATTGAAATTCAAAGTAATGTAATTTTATGTTGGTATAATAAAGAATTTAATATCCCTCGTTGTTGCTTTGCCGTATTCGGGTAAAAGAATAAAACTATTTAAAGTCAAATAAAAATTACAATTATAAAACCTCATCTCGTCGCACAAAAAAGGCGCAAATCAAGTGTTGTGGTGAGTGACAATCGCATGCTCTCTTCCCAATCCTTCCAAAATTTCGTGTCCGTTAATGATTTGTGGATGACGTCTAAGTGTGCGTTGATAAAGTGCGTATTGTATGAAGATTTTCTTCTGTACTATCAATACAATACTGACAATGCTAATTAAAACAATTATTACTCCGAGTGTGTAAAACTTCTTTTGATTTTATTAATATTGTACAATGTGTTACATTGAAAGCAGTTACCAATTTTTCATAACGAATTAAGAAAGTTCAAGTGAGAAAAAATATCTGTTCCTCTTCTAATACCAAAACAAAGTTTCACTCTTATATGCTATTAATTCTTTATTATTTCATTATAAGCTTAACTGGGGTGTAAAATTTTTTATATCTTTCATAACTTTTAAGACCGCAGCCATTCGAAATAGAATTTTATGTGAAGGGAAAAAGATTTACAATTAAATAAATTTTCTGCGGGTTATTAGACTATGGAGGAATGGAGGGTTGTGTTCCATCAACTTGTGTCACTTTACGAGTTCAAGGAAGTTATTTATGGTATATAAGGGTTCAGAATAATTGTCAAACAGAGTGCCACTGTCTAATTAAGGTTTGAATTTAAGAATTTTAACGCTGATTATTTTTGTTAAACAAACATGGTTAGTATTAAAAAGTTTTAGTGGAGCTTTCGAAGATTAAATTGTTGTTAAGTTTCTACTGTCAAACATTTGGCTTAAAAAAACCTAGCTAAATGTGTAGTAAGAAAAAGAAATTTGAATACATTTAAAATAAATAAACCTTGACTCTTGACTTTATTCTAATCATAAAGAGATTCTTCTGTACTTTTGATATGAGATAATAGTCTAATAAAAACAAACAGAACTCGAATGTTCCATCTTTAAACTCTCTGATTTAACGTAGGAAAATATCCAAATGAAATGGACCACTTTAATCTTATAAAGCTTGCTACTAGTATCATAGTTTAAGGATTTCAAAGACCGTTTCGCCGGGGGTGCGCGCCATAAAATTTTACGACCGGCTGCCATGGCAACGCCGCCGCCATTACGCTTTAGTTTAGTTACGTGCCGTTAGAGGCGCTCTTGCATCGATGTTCTGCTTTTGTTATTTTACATACTAAATATTATTTTCATATATATGGATCAATTCTGCAATTTTCCACAGTACTGTTAGGTTTGTTAGTTGAACTATAATTTTTAGTGGATTAGCGTCTCAACTATTACATATTAAGGAGTTTGAAAAACTTGATGTTTTTGTCACATAAAAAATGGCTGTATTTAGGTATCTATAACAAAATATAGAAAATAGAACGTTGACGTTTAAGTAAGCAAAGCCAACGTTATCAAATACAGCGGACAAAGTTTTTCTTAAGTTCCTTCATGCATTTAACTAAGTAAATCCGTTTGTTTGTTTTGCTGGTAGGTATGTTAGTATTGTGATAATTGACGGACGTGTGATGTTGGTTGTCGGTTCGGCGCCGAATGAGGTAAAACAGACAAAGTGTTTAATTTATATTTAGATAGTGTAGGGTGACTATACATTCTTTAACAAAGATTGCTCCCCGTACGGAATGAAATTGACATTTTTTTGTCTCGATATTTTTATATGCAATTGATTAATTTTTAATAAGTTAATATAGTTAGTAAACAAGGTAGGCCTTCATTTTTATATTCATATTTACCAGCGAGATTGGTCAAATTATGTAACATATTAAACTCACGCCGTAATCCCTCGAGAGAGTTTGGCAGAGGTGTTAAACACAGCATTCCGCATGTTTATGTTGAGTCCCAGTGTGTCAGGTTGCGAATCTGTCGCCACTATCTGGGCACAATGAGAAACATATCAGCCACAACTTACGGCAACCCGAGACTCGAACCCTCGACCTGACGGGTTGGTTCTATCGGTTCACCAGGGCACTTATCAAACTGAGCTACCACGTCTTCTTCTAATCGTTCTAATAATATTAGATTATTCATACTTAGGTATGATTAGTGTGTGGCTTGTTTAGATCAAACTGCAGTCCTTCCATCTGTATGTATCCTATTTAAAAATAGTAACGGAAATAGGCAAGCAAGGCAGTGGCGGTACTGTCATACAAGCCCAAAAGCTCGGTTTGCCCTATCGAACCAAGGTAAGTTTGCACTCTCGTTCATTCATTACTTTTCAAATAAAATAACAATATGCTTTGCAATATGCATAGCATGGTTCAAAAGTATAAGTATAGATTTAAGTGTAATGAGGCAATAAGACATTTATCGAAATGAATTATAAAAACTACAATAACGTATCTCTCGGCTTGCCCTATTCTAAAACTCTAGGCACGAGACTGAAGCAAGGACTTACGTCAGGTTTAGTATAGTTTTATCTTACTGCTTTTTCATTCTTTTATTTATTAATTCATTGAATGATGGTAACCCTAAAGGATAAAAGTGATGCCGCTTGACCTGCTCCGGCGCGTCTTTTGAAGTTCACACACGTGTAGTGAACTGAACACATGCGCTTTATTTACATTCACAGTACATACAAGTCGGGCGAGATATGTTTATGAACAGTTTGAAAAATTTAAGCTAATTTTGACGGACGGTCGGACTTGTTAGGGCTGCAGGGGGCAGCTGAATGCAAGCAAGCAGGATCGCTGCGGTTGGGAATGTTTGGGGGAGGCCTATGTCCAGCCGGCAATGTTCCAGCTGATGTTATAATGCTCACGTACAAAGCAGGCTGGAATTTAGATCCATGTTCTGGAACCCTCATGAAACTAAGTACAGGCATATGTCAGAGAAAATACAAAATAAGTTTACACTACACTTATACTTGAAGCTGTATGGCGTATATCCAATGTATCTTAATATGTATCCAACCTTATTCGTGCTGGGTACGGTTGGGTATTTCAAATTCGAGATAAGGAGAAACGTAATGTTGGCTCTATATGTCCTCCAAGTCTTCCGAGGAATACTGCACAATCCCTCCAACGTAGAGACAATACAGATGACGGTCCCTAATAACTACACAGGTCGACGCCGTCAGGTCCTACTATTCAAGGTTCCACCATCAAGAACAAATCTAGGCAAATATGCACCGCTTACTCGAGCGCTTCGGCTCCTCAATGCGCTGTCACCTACTGTCGATCTATTTAGTAGTTCACTGGCTACGATCACGAAAGTTGCATATGATCACACCTCTAAAGTGTAATCTGATTAATATTCTTTGTTTTTATATACTGACTTATTGAGTTTCAATTACAGTTTTTTTTTACAAATATTGATGTAATTTAAATCTCTTCTTATATAAGTGCAATATTGGATTGGAGTCTTTCTGTTATGATATTGTTACTCTATGTATAAATATCCAAAAGTGATTGATTACGATGAAGCAAATTTTTAAGTGTTAGGACTGTTGTTTATTATTTAAATAATCTATATTTGTTAACCGGAAGAGAGACCTGAAATTCAAAATCAAATTATCATTTTTTTGACAGCCTCTGTGGCGCAGTGGTGTATACAGCCGACTGCTACACTAGAGGTTCTGGGTTCGAATCCCGGCGGGAGCGGAACTTTATGTTATTTGTAAGACACATTGTTTCGCTTACCGATCCTGGATGTAGTATTCTTATCTATGTAGTATATACCATATCGTTGCTTAGTTCCTGTGACACAAGTTCTTACGATACTTATTGCAGCACTGAGTGAATGTGTCGTGATGTGGTTTATTATTTTGTAAAATTCAAATTCTTTTGTTACTCTACCTTCGTATACTAAAATATAATCTGTCTATCGTACTGTTGCATTTTGGTCCTACTATCCGTACTGTCAGGATTGTGAAAATGTGAGTGACATAAATAAAAAAAATGTTTGTATCTTAATTATGTTTTATTTTTATTTTCAGATGTTGAACCACACTTCGGCCACAGGTTGCGATCGCATAAAAGCAGTAGAAGACATCGGGCTACTAATGGTAATTGTGTTATTTTTAATAATAGGTAGATAAAAAATAAAGATTTTTTTAAAATGGTGAAAATATTGTTGAAATGTAGGTATGTTGTTTCTCCTGTTGAGGATGCTATGCTCTAAAAAATAAAGTTTCTAAAACTAAATCTAACTATATTGTAAATATAATAAATGGCACAATTTTACTTAATTAACAACATAATTAGCTATTACGTTCAAAAACCCAGATAAAACATTTTAGTTTCCTCCACTCACCAACAGATGGCGGTGGCGCCCTCCGTTTCATATCCGAGCTGTATAATAAGAAATTGGAGCTTGGTAGTTCCGGGAAGATACATTGTAAAGTAGCGGGCGGTGCTTCGCCTAATGTGCAGTGGTTCTCGGTAAGTAATCATGTCACTCGACCGTGAGGTAGTCGATTACAATCACCGATAAATCAACAAACTAATGTGAGATCGGTGGACGGGTTGTTACGAGTCATTTGAAATCATTTCTGGTTAAACGTGCTGTGTATGCATTTTTTAAACTTAAACAAAAGTGTCTTAAAAATTTTAAAGCTTCAATAAAAATCTTGAAGTTTTGACTTTTATATCCGTCTGTGCTTTAGGTATACATCAAACAATTTTATTACAAAAAAGAGATAATTAATTATAAGAGATAAAGTTGCCACCCATTTTTTATTCAGCACCTATAGATCCTATGTGTTATTTAAAATTAAACATTTCTTTAGAAGGAATCCGGCGCCTTACCGGACGGCATGACGTCAGTGAACGGCACGTTGCTCGTGACGGACGCGTCACGGGCGCATGCCGGACAGTATACCTGTAAGGCGACGGATGGTGACCACTCCATCACCGCTAACATCACGTTGGATATAGTCGGTAAGAATATATCTATATTACTATTATAAAGGGGTATAGTTTTTAGTTTGAATCACTAACTCACATATCTAGGCTATATTGTAACAAGTTTTAGTTAAATTCTTAATTGCACGCGAACCAAGCCGGGGCGGATCTGTACTGTATATATATCGATGTAATGTAAGATTAAACTACCTAAATTTATAGTAAGCAAACCGATAGCTGGTAAATATATGAATAACATTAAGTATACGAATGTGTTCTTTCGGGAAAAATGTTATTGATTTAAACTGGTGCAATGCAACGGCTTATGTTATCGAGTGGTAACATTTTGTTTGATCCCTAGCCTGAGACAAATGCAATTATTCCGCAGGCGTTAACGCCAACAGCAAATTAAATGTATTGAAATGACATTACAATGACGTAAATCGAGTACGAGGAAATAAAAGATATAACCGGTGACTATGACCCGTTCTGATGGTTCACAGTGTCCCCGCGAGTGGTGGAGCCGTCTCCAGGGCAGGTAGTCCAGGTGGTGGTAGGGCAGACAGTCTCGCTGGACTGCCGCGCCACCGGCGATCCCACGCCCACCACGCACTGGGACAGAAACCTCACCATACTGCAGAAACAACGTAAGTCAACATTAAATAAATGTATTACTAAAATAGCAAAACAATCATCATGACATCACAGTCAGAATATCTCATTATGTCAATATAGTTAATAACCAAAATTTTTTTTACATTAAATATAGAACAGTTAATTTTTTATTGTCTTTACGTTAACATATATATTTTTATATATTAGTACCATTTGCAATAACACCTTTTTTCTGATTATATTATATTGGTATATATACGTTTTTTTTTCTTCAGAAAATGGAGTGGACGATGAAGACGGTATCAATGCGACAAGTGTAAGGTAAATCAATAAGAATAAGTTATTAAATTGTGTAAATACTAGTATAAATGACAATAGTTGTAATAAAGCGTGTTTGTCCATTCTAAATATTAGTTATTGTAATAGGTGGCGCTTTTCATTTATCTTAGGACTAAATTCTGAAGTCGACGTGGACGAAGTCGCAGTATATAATATAATATTCGCAGCACCCTCAATCTGTCCCACCACTGCAACTCTTGATCCTAACCAGGCTCAACAGTTATCTAAGAATTAACGAATAATGCAGCTGTGCAATGACGCACAGGCTACGTGCACGGACACATTTCCTTGGAAGTCTTAGCTTGGTGGCTGTCTACCCCCAAAACATATTAATGTGAATCGTATATTATCTGTGGTATAGGTTCGTGCTGCTAAACAATGCTAGTCTGTTGATCCGTGACGTGCGCGAGGCTGATTCGGACCGCTACGGCTGCACGGCGGGCTCGGCGGCCGGGCTCGCTAGAAACGAACTCATACTACTAGTACATACAGGTATATACATAATAGTTGTAATCTATTTAAAAGAGGGAAGTGCTTGTTCGCTTATTGCGAATCGAGGGGTGCTGACTTTTTAGTATGTTTGGTATGAAATAATTACTAAGAAGAAGGTAAAAAAGTTTAGCTCTGAATTCAGTTTTTTTTTGTGATGTAAAAACTTCGGTTTGCGGATTTTTTCATTGACTTCTGTTATAAAGACATTGCTTCTTGCCAAATTTCAAGGTTCTAGATCGTTGGAAATATTATTCTTGTCCTTGAAATGAAAGTAATGTTGTCTAGGATATTTAATTATCATATCATATGTAAAAAACAATATGAATACTTTTGAAATTGAAATGAAGAAATTATTGCATCTTCTATCCCCCTCTTCTACATTATGGTTATTCCAGATTCCCCTTTTATCTAACAATATTAAATACATCTTTCTCTCTCACAGAAGGAGACATCCCATCTCAAGAGTCAAGTGGGGTGGGTGGGAAAGCTGTGGTGGTTTCAATTTCAGTAGCAGGGGCATACATGATACTTGTACTGGCTTTAATGCTGTACTGCAGAAAGAGACGGCTGCAAAGAAGAGAACGAGGTATATACTTGGTATAGGGCGTTAGGGATACTTGTTTTATTTACTTCGATCAAACGTTATTTAAAACGACGTTTATAATTAATAACTGTACCAGACTTTTTGGTTCAATTTTTTTTTTACTATTTTATGTTATCTACATGTGTATCGATCTAACGAACTTAAATCGGATCCAATAATAGTGTTGCTAGTTACAATAGTTAAAATTCGAAGTTTGTATCGGTAATAGCATTTTTAACGTTTGTCCTATTTAAAGGGGAGAAGTTAGAGTTGGAGATGGCGGAAGGGAGAGAGAAGTTGGTAGAAGAGACGGAAGAAGATAAGAAGACAGCGAACGGATCCGCCGCACATAACGGGAGACTTATGCCGCATGATCGAGACAGCGGTATGTCACCCTAGCATGTTATATACACATGTAAATCAGCCAAGTACGAGTCGGACTCGCATACGGAGTGTACCAATGTACAATTTACGGTTTAAGAGATGCAGCAATTGTTTTGGCCGATCTAACAATGTGCGAAAGAATCTGGTTTCTTGTTAAATAATAGTAAAAACCACATCGCACCAAATAAATTGATTCAGCCCTGCAGTAAATTGTAGAATCGTGTCTCGCAGGTGCTAAGCAACGAAATGGCATTAACTACATAGATAAATCCAAGACAATGCGTCTTGCAAATAACACAAAGTTCCGCGCCCGCTGGGATTCGAACCCGTTACCTCTTCCGTAGCAGTCAGCTGTTATACCCTTTCGTCAGAGAGGACGTCAATTGTATGACGCTTTTCTATTGTTATCATTATCGAGGCTATTGTCGAGATCTTAAAATTGCTCGGGTGAATTTAAGGCGGGTTACTATGTAGACGATAGACTATGTGGTAGTCAGTAAAATCACTGTTTAATAACAATTCCTACAAATGCATTCTATTCATATCTATTAAGCATTTCAATAGTATCAAAATATAACTGATAAGTTTCCTCTTTTTTTTCTAGGTGCAGACAATTCTGAGGTTTCAGCTATATCACGAGCTTCCAAGAAATCGAACATGTATGAACATCTGTCAGTGTCTAGGAGTCTCATTACGGACCAAATAACACTCGGTAACACATTTTATTTGACTTTGGAAAAAAACTAATTCTTAATCCGGTTTATATCACTGAATCATATGACATCTTCGTAGGAATTGAAGTAATTTTGAATTAAATTATAAGCAATTTTAATTTTAAAATTTTAATTTTTTGCATTGCGTATTTACGCTGCAACTTCGATCACATAATCGCTTGTCATCAAGTACCATAGTGACACACATGATCATTAAAGGAAACTACGCATCTTGCAAATACCTGGATTCGAATCCGGAACCTTTTGCGTATTATAGCCAGCCGTTACACCACTGCCACACCGAGGAAGAATATTATAAAGCCATATACTTGACCTTTTTGAATTTGACAGTTGATTTTAACATTTGACTTCGACAAGCATTTGACCAATATCTCACTCAGAAAGCGACTTTGCGATGTGGCTGAAGGTGTAGCATGCTTATCTCGAAACAATTTGATTAGAGTTCATGACGTTATTTTCACATAATTTGTCTTATAAAAACAAATTAAAAATCTCTTTATAAAATAAATATAATGTTTCGAAGTTAATCATTCTTTTGTGTTTTATGTCAATGCATTTATTATGTTGTATTTCATGTCATGTTGTCCGTTAGGTCGTGGTGAGTTCGGTGACGTGATGCTTGGTAACATTGACATGTGTCAGCTGCGGCGGCGGCCTGGCACTGAAGAAGGCGAAACTAAAGTCAGGCCGGTTGCGGTTATAGTACTTACCACCAAGGACGAGGTATGTATGGTGTTTTATGTATCTTTTAAATTATACTCAGCCTAAGTTAATATTCCCTTTTGTCAGGAAAGGCAAAGTCAAAATAAATAAACTTTAGTCGATAAACGTTTAGGTAAAAGAACCTACTTATAATCGTCTATATTAAGAAATTTAGTCTAACTTAAAATTGAACTGAATTCAAATAAAAATATACTCTACCTAAGTACTAGCCCTACATCATTTTTTACGATGATTTTTTTGCTTTTGTCGGGAAAGGCAAAGAGCGTTTGCCTTTACTGCCAAGCCTTAGTTTGACAAGACGTATTACTAATCGAGTTCGTTTGTCATTATCAGAGACAGTTGTCAGAGTTCCGCCGCCAGCTGGAGCTAGCGTCGCGGATCCGGCACGACCACGTGACACGTCTGCTTGGACTTTGCAACGAAGCTTTGCCGCATTATATGCTACTTCAGCATACTGATTGGGTATGTATACTGGGATGTGTTATATGTGTGTGTGTTTGATTTTATTTATATAATGAATCATTAGCTGTTAAGCCCATTGTCTTAACAAAAGTTTAATGTCCTCCGCCTTGATGTTTGGGATGGGCTGTTAAATAGTGGCATACCATGGTGTTTTGACGGTCAGGCGTCTCCTGTTTCCCTTTAGTTTTTTTGGCCTCTTGGCCGTTTCTATTGATGCCTCCGCTTTACTGGGAGGGAAGTTTGAAATCGGTTTCATACTATCTACTATTTCTTCTGATTAAGTTAGTTGCGGGTCCCAAGACAGCCGGTAGGGTGTCCGGGCACAGCCTGTGCGTCTTTGCACGGACGCCACTGTTGATCCTGATAAACAGGAGTTGAGTGGGACAGAATGGCGGGTGTGCCCCGAACACAGGGTCTTTCAGAAATTAGGCATTTGACGACATGAATATTTGATGTATTATTTTGACGAATTGTGATTCGGTCAAAAGTTTATTCGATGATATCCAAATCCGATGAATCGTGATTACTACAAATCGAATTTTGGCGAATTGTGGTAGAATCCTTTGTCCCGCAGGAGTATAGCATTAACTCCGATTGCGTCGTAAGATATTGAAATGTTGTGTAGGTACATGAGCATTATGTTTGTCGTGCAGGGTGATCTCCACAGCTTCCTAGAGGCGACCCGCACGCCGGCGGAGGCCGCGGAGTACACGTCCCGAGCGGGCCCCGCGCTGCCGGCGCCGCGGGCGCGACGCGTGCTGCCGGCGCTGGCTCAGCAGCAGCGCGCGTGGCTGGCCGGGCAGCTCGCTAGTGCCGGGGCTTGTCTGGCCAAGCACAGGCTTGTGCATCGGTATGTGTTGGAGGAGAACTAGTGCAATACGGAATATGCATGACTTTTTATATTTATTTTTAAAATTCGATACCACATATTCACACAAATCCGTTACATTTTCTCAAATATCTGACATTAACTAAGTTAAAACGCTTCAAAGTCATTGGTTTGACAGAGAGATCCGATATGTACTACGACGTCAAAGTACACAGGTACCATACAACTTCCATAGAAAAGGTTGTTCTGATGAGCGAGATAGATATATTTAGTTTTAAAGGTTATATCTCTCTGGTTTATCGTTCAATTTTAATTGTTTTCACTATAAATTGATTGAATAATCAAATAAAATTTCATGCATATTCCCTATTACCTGCACGAGTGTTCATTTTAATGTCGTTCTATGACATCAAACGCATCGTCACGTCACTTTCCATCAGGTAACCCGTCTGTTTGGCTATGACATTGTACAATGAATCGTTTTGGCCATTGAATTTTGTACTAAAAAAACAGAGTAGAAGTAACTAAAATCAGATCAGTGAATTAATTTAAGACGGAAAAGTGCAAGTTAATTAGGGTTCGATCAAAACGTGGTTCGACCAATGGCGATCTCTACTTATTTCTTATTTTACTACATTCTTATGTAAATATTAACTGTCTATGTAATTTCAGGGACATAGCGGCCCGAAACTGCGTAATAACAAGCAAACTGCAGTTGAAGCTGTCATTCCTATCATTAACGCGCGGCCCATTCTCACATCACTATCACAAGCTACATGATCAGGTCAGTGATGATCATTATTTAATAATAAACACCACATCACTACCCGCAATTGACTCAGCCCTGCACTATATAATCTTGTATCGCAGGCACTAAGCAAAGCTTAGTGTTGTGATGTAAGTGATGTGGTTATTATTTATGTACATTAATTATGTTTTTTTTTTTTTCAGGTGATACCACTGCGTTGGTTACCATCTGAGGCAGTGCTAGAAGGAGACTATTCCACTAAATCCGACGTGTACGCCTTTGCAGCCACTGTATGGGAGGTTGGTTTCTTTGTTGGTTCTACTTAAATGATTATAAGTTACAGTTTCCTAATGAATTCTTCGAATTATCCAACGAACATTATCTCCTTCCACCTCTATTTACTTTTGGTGTTCTGCTTTTGACTATTTATTGCTAAGTTTTTGTAAAATTGTAATAGGTTGAATTATTTTATTTCTTTTGCATTATAGTTTTTTATTATTATTTGTGGTAATATTAAATTAAATTTTATTTTACCCTACCAGAAAAACTTTTAAATAGACTCTTTATTAATCAAATGGGATAACACATCTAAAAGTCTATTTTTCTACATATTAGAATGGAATATTATACATGGTATATTGTAATTTCAGATCTACACTAAAGCTGAACTTCCGTTCGCTAAACTAAATGATAACTCGGTGCTTGAAAGACTGAAAAACAACTCACTAGAGTGGACCATACCGAGCGATGCACCTGAAAAACTAGCCGACTTACTTGTAAGTAGTAAATAATTTATCAGTGAGCGTTAGTAACAGCTGTTCGCGGTCAACGACTGCAAACGTTCGGTTAACATGGATAAGGCTTCCTGGTATGTTTAATTGTGACCTGTGAGTTTCTGGAAGAACGAAAGGATTGCTGATCGATACTAACATTTTAATACTCTTAGTTAAACCCAATCATTATTCAAATAATAGATATTTTGACTTAAATTTCTTATAACTTTAAAGAACGATTTGTAGTGAAACTTTCAGATGTACTAAATGTAATCTGGGTTAGATATGCATATAGATGAACCCGTTTATTTACAGAAACGTTGTTGGAGCACCTCCCCCACCGAGAGGCCGCAGTTTGAGGAAGTGCATGAATTAATATCCGCCATGTTGAGTGAAATGGCATCAGAAAACGCATCAATGCAGTCACAAGAGAAACTAGACGACAAGGAAGAAGCATAATATGTAATATTTTAATTATATTCCCATTCTATCTCAATTTATTTGAAAATAAAATTTTACATGTGATGTTACACAAGCTTGTAGATATCGTTACAATGTAACGAAATATTTGTAAAACGTTTAACTACCCCGCAATTTGTGATACGGAATATCCACACTAACTGATACACTAGTTTGTTTGTTTAAAGCTGTCAACTATTTGACACATTTTCACCGACTTCTTTTATGTTATACTCGTATCATCGTCACATGAACACATCTCGTACTTGTTTTTGTACAAAATAGTGTAAATTATTTTTTTTATCGCCGAATAAGGTTATTGTAACGTTTATGGAAAATACTCAAAGCCATTTATTTCAGATATTATAAGGTAATTAGAAAAATAAATAGGTCGCTTTATTTAACGTAAAGTATATAATTACATTTTATAAGATTAAGTTAAAATATGACATCTATCGAGTATTTCTTAGCAGATAGGTACGAAGTCTTGCATTTATTTAAAATAGAATTTAGATTTTTTTATATTAATTAACATTTAAGATGACTAAAGCTAAACGAAACTGCCATTCTTGTAAATAAAAATTGTAGGTTTTAAGACTGAATATAGCCATTTTTAGAATTAGATAAATTTGTTAGGTATAGTGTTAAAAAAATTGGATAGTTTTTTTTCGTCCAAAATTTATGAAATTTGCACGTCCTGATCGAATCTTACTTAGTAAAAAAGTATGAATTAAGTAGAATTTAGTGCTTTAGAATATAAAAATTTCAAAAACACATCTCGTTGTTATTTTATACTTTTATATAAAGTAATTGCTTGTTAACAAGATCTCAGTTTTGACAGATCGTCTTTTTTCGTGGAAAAAATCCATGTAGGTTTAACTTAACTACTTATACATTTAAAATCATTCTTTTGTGTTTCAAATTATTTGTTCATACACTTGGAAATGGGAAGGTATCATAAAACCTTATATATTTCACAACTGGTTAATTAATTGTCATACTATGTGTATGTTTTTATTTCTCTTTCTTAATTATTTTGTATATTCTTATTTGAGACCAGATGATGCATTTATAGAATCTATTATTATTTTTAAGAAATATTTAAGGTTGATAAGTTTTTTTACTACTAAATCTTACTTATATACTAAGATAATTCTGTTTAAAATTATTTTAATCTACAATTTTTTAGGTATTCAGATTTTAGTCTAAACTAGTCTCATAATTTAGGTTACAATTAGTTTTGTAAGACTCGAGAATTAGGTTTTTTAATAATTTAACCATTTGAAGTCGATTTTGAATCGATTCTTTAGCATGCTTAGTGCCAGAATAGATGTATTAATTGTATCAGACGTCAATTGTGAAACCGATATTTATATAATTTTTCGATGACAATCTAATTTCTTTTTGGCATTTCCTGGATTCAGATTCTAAACATTTAAATTTATGAATTAATTGGCATTGCCTCAAAATAATAAAACTACGTTGCAATGACCAGTAAATAGTATATTGATGTTGAAATCAAACTGAAATTTCTTGTATATATTTGAAATGTCTCTAATTTTTTTTAACGTATTTTATTAAAATTTTCTGTCTGAAAAATCTTAATCTCTTTTTTTCTTGAATTTGAATGCGTATGATTTGTGATAACGACTGACTTTTTTACATTTGTATTTTTTAATAATTCGCCTAAATAATAAGAATATTGTAAGATACAAGTTTTGCATTTGCGACTTTAATAAAATATTAAATTTCATTTTTTTTTTTTAATTTTCCTGTTCATGTAGTAAAATTAGGAAAGTAAAATTCAAGGGCTAATGATATCATCGTAGATTAATTTAATGTGTTCTGTAAATGAATAAAATATGTATTATTTTAAGTGCGCTCACTTTTATAGTATTTTAAATCACAAGTCTTTACTAAGGTGAGGAAGGTAAATGATACAACGTTCATTTACTTAATTATATTATTTGCAACATATTTACTAAAAGCGTAAAAACAAGAAATTTATCTTTTATAACATTCCTTTAAAAACTTAAAAGATAGGCAAAAAGAGAATTAAAAATACAAAAGCGATATGAATCCACCAAAACAAAATCAACTAACATAATAATATTTAGTAGTAAATTAACTAAATTTTTCAATATAAGTAAGGATCGCTGCACACTTTTTAACTCGTAAACGGATTAACACCGTATCAACTCTAGCCATTGTATGAAATTACATACTGCAACGCACACTATGAACATCGTACGGGTATCGTATCAGCTTGTTTTGACAGCGCGGCAAAAGGTGAGATTGTGGCGTGCCATTTCCGAGTTGACAGATGTACTACAACTATACGAGATTTGCAGGTTTTAATTTTATATTCTTAAAGTTTTGGCTTTTTATACTATGTCAATAAGGAGAATAATATATATTACTCCTTTAGACAAAATATATTTTCTTCATTATTGACATAGTAAACATGCTGTAAGCTACGTCGATTGCTTTAGTCGCTAAGTACAGAATTAAAAGGCCTCTTTTATTTCAACTAACAAAATAAAATACATTTAATTATAACAAAATAATTACCTGTTACATTAATTCAACAAAAGGCTTAACAATTACCCGAAAAGTAAAATTAATTATGTTTCAATAGAATAGTCTTGTAATTATCAAATGAAATCCTGTTTAAGTTTTCATAGCGACTGTCTTTTCTGAATTCATTACATTTGTTTATAAAACCCCTTGCAAACTAAATGCATTTTTAACAACTGTTTTGTATCTAAAAGTATATCCAATATTTTAATTTAAAATGTACAGACGGCCACACATAGAGCATCCCATGAGACGTGCAATATCAATCCTTATGCTGTACAACTTAGGAACGGTAAAAAGTACGAACAGGTTACTTTGAATATGGCCGTGTGTTTCAATACAATGTACAGAGATTCATTTAATAATGTCAATAGTGTAATTAATAACTTCAGCATTCTAATAAAACGTAATCAATTTAGCTGTGTTGGACCCCAGAAGAAAAAACAGGACGTGACCTAAACTGTATTCATTTAAAGTTTAAACTAAAACGAAATAATGTATAAGTATCTTTGTTATGAAACCAACTCGTACCTCGTTTAGAATTTAATTACCGACTATGATTCTATTTAAAACTAAAGCTTACGATTCAAATATACATAAAATGTTCGATAGTACAAATATCGAAGCGTTCATATTCAAAACAGCTTGACTAGGTTGTATTGTGGATATGTATGTATTTGGGAAACTACCTAAATGTTACTGTTAGGTAATTTTTACAAACTAAATATCTGCTAAAGTAAACTCACCTTCGAATATTTTTAACAGTTGAAAACTGCTATTGGGTGGTTAAAGGGCGGAGCAAACCCGATCCGTATGCGGTACGTGTGAGTGCGTTGAGGAGTTTGTAAAGAATGAAACTGTAGGAAGACGTCAGACGAAGGCGTTGGTGTGACGTCTGTCGTAGACTTTCATACATTACTACTTCTAAGCGCACACGGACTGCAACCGCACCGCAACCGGATTTGGTGTGCTGCAGCCTTTAAATCGTTTCATTTTAGCATAGTTTATATAATATTTTTATTAATTATAAAAGATTTAATTAAAATTACAGATAAGTAGTCTTTACAATTTTAATTATTGAAAATCCGTTAAGCAAATAGACTAGACAACTTTGAAAACAGGAAAATCAGTCAAAACATTGTATTTAAATTTTAAAACATTATTTACGAACTGAAAATATTTAATAAAATTTTAATCACATAAATACAGCCACGCCAATTATTTCACCAATTTAACCAATCAGGTAAGATCACGTTTTCCATACAATCAATTGTCAAATTTAAACATGTCATTGTAAAATGTATTATTTGTTAAAATTATATCTCGGTCTCACATTCAATATTTTGTAACAATAGCGATATTAAAAATATACTTTAAATTTTATCAAAAAAGTTGAAATTTAGAAAAAGTCGCTCATTTTTTTAATTAATAAAATTACTTTTTTGAAATTTTAAGCTCTCAAAAACTTCACTAACATTTAGATTGATCACCGAATCTTAATTTAATTTTAGGAAGTCAATTTAGTCGAAAAAAGTAAATATTTTATATACATTAACGATTTCTTATTATTACAAAGTAAAAAAGCGAAATCTAAATATTAATATTGCAAACGTCATATCATAAGACAAAAATTCAAAACGTCCAAATTTCAGACTTACCATTGTATAGATGTTTTGAAAAAATATAGTTCATTATCATTTCATCGCTTTTTTAAAGAATTTAAAGATTTAAAAATATCAATTTAATAAATGTAAGTATGTATGTATTTACAAAGACAAAAAGACTTAAGGAATAAAGTAAAAATATATCGAATACTGACATAAAACACACTGGAATAACAAATCAGTGCGTTTTTAAATAAAACAAAAGAAAATAAATTATATTTGGGCTAAACCATCGTCTACACTAGCGAGATATACGCAACTGTTGGCTCGCGTTTCAAACCTTACATGTTATCATTAAAATACAAATAAATTACAAAAATTAAAACTATCAGAAAAAAGAGCTAAATTGTTATTTAAATTTAATAACATCATAAACTGCATTTTATAACGCGTCTACAAAAGCAAAATCGAATGAAAATACTTATCATTAAAATACTTAGGTACTTTCATTTAGGTTTTACTAATTTACGTAACTATAATTATTAGTTGAAAAACAACAATCATAAGTCAAAATTTAGTACGTTTGCTAAAAGTAGAACTTAATATTACGATGTCTAAATGTATACTTCAAGTGATTTATTTACAAAATGTTTTGAGAATCTAAATTAGTGCTTATTATCTAGATCATAAGACTTAAAGTCATTGTACAATACTCTCTAAGTAGTCATAATTATTTAGTAATTATCTGTCTATTGCGTATAATGTATCTTCAAAGTTATTGTACGTTTTTATATAGAAAATTATTTAAAGTTTTTATTTGACATTCAACATTAAATTAAATAGTAACACAAACAAGTAATTCAGTGTTAAAGTCTATTTATTATCAATTAATTCACATTATTGAAAGTTTATTTATATTTATTAAAAAGTTAATTTATCAAGTTAAGAAAATAATTTGTAAATTGTAACGGATTCGAAAAAATCACGTGTGATATTTCTACTTTGAGAACTAAGCCTTACATTACAAATATATTTTACTATCACTGCAAATTAGCACTTACCGGCGGGTATTTTAGATCCGAATTCGTGTAGGATATCGCATGCCATTTCTAAATCGTTTCTTGTGATACCTAATGCTCTTACAACTATGTCCTTTGGGTAACCTTCGCCAACTAAACGAGCGATGTAATCCAAGTTTATATTTTCATACGACACGTTCTCGCCGTATTTTCTGCCGTGTTTGTCGTGCGTTAAAGGGTTAATCTTTTTAGCTGAAAAGAAGAAATAAGTTTTTATTTTAAAGTAACTGTTTTATAATAACAATGTACATAATTCAATTAATAGTTCTTTTTCTTATTACATTTATTCGGCCAGGAAGTGACAAAGCTTAATAAATTAATAATCATATAATGTCAGATGAGTTTGTGGCTAATTCAATTCTTTGTCAGAACTAATCCTTACATGTCAAAATGATTTGATCTTTTTGCTGTATAGTAATTAACTTTTTAACATAACATTTTTTTTTTACCCGTCTTACCGTTTCATCAAAGAAAGTACTTACTAGCTATGGCGTGCTCAATTTTCTCGGCGCCGACATTTTCGTACGGGGAATCCTTATCTTCTGATGGGAATTTCGGCATGGTGGTGGATTTGGTAGGCTGGTCACTGCCGGAGTTGGTTGTCGACGGAAGTGACCTCTGCCGTGGTGGAGCTCTGTTCTCGATCCTGGCTTCAAACGTCCTATCACTGGATATGTTCTGGGTGTTCCGATCTGTGTGACGATATTCTGTTAGAACGTGAAATAATAATAATGAGAAATTTATATTTTTTTGATAACGAGAGAGAAAACATTTATTTCTTTCCCTTTTGTTATTACAGTCATTCAATATTATAAAACAAAGACTAAAGAAAGAATGAGAAAATAGAGCTAGAAAATCTGTTCAGCGGTAATAGTTTTTGTACCAAAAGTTATACTGCATATAAGTTTATGATATTTAGCAAAGCGCCTTTGCCGGACAGATGAGGTATTAAGAGAGATGAGAGGATAGAAACTGACTCCGAAATGTGCGAGCCCGACAGAAATATAAATGCGCGCGAGCGATAAGGATTGGTAGGGTAAGGTCATCGTAGGAATTTCTCCGTTTCGTTCATTACTACAGATTACTGTAGTAATATATTGTATCTGTCGTATGCTACAGGTGTATATAACACCTTCGTCCCGAAACTATTGCTATGATTTCGAGGCACAGTTGTGCTAAAGGCGTGAGTTAGATTAGCGAAATAACAGGGGAAAGAGATAGAATCATAGTCAAATCTATGCATAAGAACAGACAGTTTCGTTCGTGTTCCGTTTGTAATACAAAAACAAATAATGGCATACGCCGTTTGGATGGCATAAGTAATCCCATCTCATGGTAGACACACTGCCATTCGCACTTATAGTATTAGCATGGTTAAGATTTCATATTCGATAATTACAATAAGTACTTTTGACTGCCAAGTAAAATAAAATAGGTTAATAATTTACTAACCTATATGCCTCTCAACTGGCAAAGGCTGTCTATCTATTATATGTCTTTCTAAAGGCATAGGTGTCCTGCTTTCGTTACTGGGCATCCTCTCTATTCTGTCAGGTATATGCCTGTTATCCGTCTGCCTATCAACCGGTAAGTGCGTTCTGGTTTCTGGCACCGGTATCCTTTCTCTTTCCGGCACTGAATGTCTCTCTTGAGGTACCGGTATTTGCCGGTCTTTTTCCTTTTCTATATTAATTTGTGCGTCTTCGTGTCTGTCTGTTTGCTTTTGTTGTTCTGTAGGTGGTGCTGGTAACGGTCGGCTGTTTGATTGCGGGGTGCAGGCTCGTCGGGGTTTCTCGAATGCTCTTGGATCCGGGGGTATCTTTAAAGATAAATATGTAAACATATTAATATAATTATACTATTGATTCTATCTCATCACTGAAACTCCAATAAACCAGAGCGGTGTTCTTTGTAACAAATAATATAAAACCCCATACGTATTGTACAGGTTGCTAAATAAAGAACAAATAAATAAATGTTGAAGGTAATAGAAAAGCAAATACATTTTAAAGTTGTTCTTTTTAGTAAAAATTGTTATATTATATCAAATCTAAAGTGCCTTAATCTTAAGATCTAAAGTGTGTCAGATCAAGTAAAGCCTGTCCACTTAATATTTCAAATCCAGATTTTATTGCTGTAGGTTTACCTCGTGCCGCGTGTCGATCAGTCCTGTGATGGTTTCTGTAGACCCTGTGATGATGGAGGTGAGTCGGTGATGGGAGTCAGGCTGCGGTTCCAATGATGAACGGCGTCTGGGCTCTGTAATAAATAACATACTCACATTCAACATTGCATCATTATTATCCTTTCTAACTTTAATTTAATTGTGATATTTTTAGCTTTATTCCAATGATTCAAATGAATGATTGTTAGTTACACTTCGTACAAATTTGTATTTTTTATTGTTAACTGAGGACTCAACTCATCAATAAATAAATGATATCTATGTTCCCGATCTGGAGTTAACTATGTCAATGGTCTAGAGAAAAAAAAACATACCCATAGCTGTAGCAGCAGCTATATCTTGAACGCTTGACGCTGCGGCTATAGTATCATTCCTTAGAGCGTTTTCAGCTGGGGAAAGACTTTTTCTGGGGGGTAAGGGTGGGGCTCGAAGTTCTCCATATGCGTTCTCAGCCCTGGACAGTAAAATTTTAAAAACTTTTTAATTCAAAAGGAAATAGAAAATATTTATATCGTCAAAATTATTTTAAGACTAAAATACACGGAATGCTTATCTACGGAGAAGACTGCAGCAACAAAATATCCATAGTCAATCATTGGTTTTTTTTATCATGTATTTTGGAGGTACGCGTCGTTTTCGTAGCGCTATATAACATCAGAGGCATCGTCGTGACCGACTGCTTGTTTTCCCATGATGGATCACTACATAGTATTAAAAACAAATTCTATGTATGCTTAGATGTTTAAAACTACGCAACGGATTTTGATGCGGCTTTTTTTAGGTTTATGTGTATATGATACGAGGGCGGGTCAATAAGTCCGTGACTTTTTGAATTTCTGACCTCTTTACTGAACAAGCAAAACTACTCCTGTCAACAGACATCTGTCAGTTGACTCCTATCAAAATTTGTACTTGCTGCGTCAGTTAGTTTGTGTTTGACAGCTATCTTTATCAGACTACCCAGTAATTTGAGGAAAAAATTGAAAAAAATGAATTTCGTGTGGTTATTAAGCATTATTTTTTGCGAAAAAAAAACCATTACCGAGACCAAGGCTAAGCTTGATAAATACTATGGTGACCCTGCACCATCGATTTCAGTGGTAAAAAAATGGTTTACTGAATTTCGTTGTGGCCGTACAAGCACTGAAGATGCCAAACGTCCTGGACGCCCAGTTGAGGTCTCTGCCCCCGAAACAGTCGAAAAAATTCACGATATGGTGTTGGCCGACCGAAGATTGAATGTGCAAGAGATTGTGGAAGCCGTAGGGATCTTTCATGGCTCATGGTTTCAATTTTGAATGATCACTTGGGCATGAGGAAGCTTTCCGCAAGATGGGTGCCGCGTTTGCTCACAGTCGACCACAAACGCAATCGTGTAACAACTTCACGGGAAGGTTTGGCGTTGTTTAATCGCAATATGGAGGAGTTTTTGCGCCGTTTTGTAACCGTGGACGAAACATGTATCTATCATAACACACCAGAGACCAAACAACAGTCTAAACAGTGGGATTCTAAGGGTGAATCGGCGCCAAAGAAGGCCAAGGTGGGTTTGTCAGCCAATAAAGTTATGGCGACTTTTTTTTGGGATGCACGTGGGATAATCCACATTGACTACCTTCAAAAGGGAAGAACAACCAATGGGGAATATTCTGCCAACTTATTGGACCGCTTCAATGACGATTTGAAAAAAAAGTTCTTTTCCACCAAGACAATGCAAGGGTGAACACATGTGCAGGTGCCATGGCAAAAATCCATGAATTGGGCTATGAATTGCTCCCTCATCCGCCCTATTCTCCAGATTTGGCTCCGAGTGACTACTTCTTGTTCCCAAACCTGAAGAAATGGCTTGGTGGAAAAAGATTTGAATCCAATGATGAAGTCATCTCGCAAACAAAGGCCTATTTTGAGGACCTCGACAAATCATCTTTTTTGGAAGGGATAAAAAAATTGGAGAAGCGTTGGACAAAGTGTATAGAGCTCAAGGGAGACTACGTTGAAAAATAAAATGATTTATTTATCAATTATCTGTGTTTTATTCCAAAAGTCACGGACTTATTGACCCGCCCTCGTATATGCATAATATCCGTGCGAAGTCGGATCGTTAATTAAAATAAAATAATTAAACAAACCTTCCTCCGTCGATCCGTCCGTCTCTGTCGTCGGTCCTCCGCACCGGGCGCGGGGAGTGACGCGGGGAAGCGGCCGGGGAACGAATTGAAGGTCGTAACGCGTCTATTGTTGAAGTAGCTGCGTTGAATTCCGCCCAGTCCTTAAGGAAATATGTAGGTATATTAATAACTAGTTATTAGTCTCGCTAAAACTCCAAAATAGCCGACCGATTTATTATTTTTTTAACTTAATGCACTCTAGTACAGATGAATCGTAGAACGGTCAAGATGTACAAAGTTCGCGCGGTCAACTAGTTCCTTCCTAACCTTCATAATTGCATGATTGCTTTTGAAGAAAGAAAACAATTTTTTTGTACATGTGTTGTAGTGCAAGATGTAAGAAGGTCACATGTAATGGCTGATCCTGCAATCAAGCAGCTATGTAAGATGGCTGTCAAAAAAATCGGATCAGATTGATGTTTTGTAAGTGTCACCAACATAAGTAAAATCTTTGTAAAAGTCACTAAATCTTTGTTACTTTAGGCTCGATTATTGTGTGTATCGACACAGTTATACTTATGAAATTAATTATAACATATTGTATTCATATAATACAATCTGTAAATGTATATTTGATTTAAATAGTCAGGAATCGAACCCACGCGGTAATAATGACAAAGAAATCAAGTTTGAAACATAAACGTCTTGATTTGAACCGTATGAAACTAAATTAAACAAAGCAATACCAAAACAAGCATTGACATAGAAACACAAAAAATTTACACTTACCATCCATTAACATTAGCAAATTAAAACAAAAACGCCAAAAACATGCAAATGTGCAATACATATCATTTCATCCAATTTATTTACTCTTGCAAGACCAGGTTTTGTTCTTCCGTAGTTGAAAACTTGACTCTTGTAGAAACTAATTATTTGGAATTACGGGTTTATAATTTTACAATAACATATTCAAAGTATTGTCGCGTTATTTTAATATTCAAAAGTTAATATTACTTAACGAAGTATTACATATGTACAACCCATTTATTTTACACTCAATCACTTTACCCATGAAGATTCTTAATAGGTATGTTTCTATATATTGTTGATAGAAAATCATATATAAATTAACTCGTATTTAATAACCTACATTTAAATTTGGATACAGAAAAAAAACAAACAATCCACATTGATCCACAAAGACAAAAACACAAAAGCACATTTCACCAAGCGTATATTTGTCAACATTCCATATTTATTACACTTAAAAATAAATAAGTAAACTGGGAAACGTTGGAATAGTCGAAAAGAAATTTGTTTATTCATCGACCATACGGTTTATAAACCGTATTTTTTTCTTATGTAGCTAATTCGTAAGATAGAAACTCAAATTTAAATTAAATATAATGTCTCGGGACTATTCGCTCATTAACTAAACAAAGAATTCTTGATAAATTCAAATTAACGGCTACATAAACAGAGTTAACCGTTAACTTTGTGTTAACTTTCTCATCTCCAAGAGACGCGTAATAGGTAAGTAGTACTGCAATGTTCTCACATAAGAGTTGTAATTGTTACAATGAAATAACATAATGATATTAGACATTTTACATATCAGAGGTTTCTTTACTTTTTGAGCTAGTACGATCTCTGCTTCGAGCTTTGCATAATATTCCCCATTAAATGTAAATCTTCAATACCTATGATCAGTAAACATATTTTTCCCCTTTTTGACCATTCCAGTACGTTTTCGTAGTTAATTAAATAGAATCTAAACTTAATTTAACAACTAAATTTGTACGTATTAGCTATCCATTAAACAAAACAGTGTTACCATTTTAAAATATAAAAATTAAATGTTGTTTGTGATATTTAATATTAATCCTTATTGCGTAGACTTAAGCCCTATTATCAATTCGACAATTCTTTTTCTTAAATAAATGCATACATTTACAGCTTTATTTTCAGCCAAAATTCTTATATAAAACGACTTAGTTTTATTACTTAGTAATTATTTAAACAAATTAAATATAATATTTCTAGTTTTAAGTCTTTATAAACATAATTAAGAATTTAAATAATAATTAAATTATTTCAATTGTAAATACTGTCCAAAAGTTGATATATTCTGATCCTTTGCATTTCCCAAACGTTTCATTTAGAAATTACGGAAACGACATCAAACAGTTCACATCTCAAAAGTTAAGAACAAAAAAAAACGAATAAAAAACATGAGAGTAATTTTATTTAATTTATAAAATTGTTTTTTTTTCATTATCTTCCATTCAGACTATTGAAATATCATTTAAGTTTCATAATAACATTTTAAATTGTTACAACAAATTTTTTATAATGATGCATGTAATTTATATTTCATGCATCCTAAATAAATTAAATGGAATAATTAATCTGTCAACAAAATGACATCCAGATAAAAAATTAAAAAAGTCCATACCTCAAAACAAACAAGTACATTTCAATTCGAAAATAATAATCCCGATATTTTTTTTAAATGTATTTTTCCAATTTTCATCACTGGACGCAACTTTATCCCAACAATTAACAAAAAAAATACTTAAAAAATTAACTTGTAAAAGTGTATTCATGACGCCATATTTAAAATTTAAACTAAATTCGTAATCAAATGACTTTGCACAAGCACAAGTTGCACACTTCCCAAAAAAAAAAAAACCACGAACACACTCACGCAAGCATCAAACTTTGCACTATTGCAACAAAAAAAAACTATCTAATTAAAAAAAAAAAACCAATGAACGCGCGTGCAAGTACTAAGCATGCGGTGATTTTCTCTCGTGCCTCTGTAAAAACAAAAACAATGACATTTATGTAGATAATGATTTTTACATGCATTTATGCAGTTAACTTTTTTTCTATTTGAATAAATGACTATGACAGTTTTTTTTTTCTGAAACCTATACTTATTTCTTTGCCATTATATAAAAGAGTTATATCTTTTTGACGCATCTATTTTATCAATCTTTTTTGTTTCCTTGTATAGAGGGTAGAATGAAGTTTAGAGTTTTAATAATGGATATTTTTTTCTCTTATATATCCATTAAATTTGTGTATAAATTGTATGTCTTAAGAGTAGCGTAAACATTTTTTTTTGTAAATGAAAACCATTTATTTACAAGAATTTTACCCATATTTCGTCAAACTAACAAACCGATTCGATTAAAAATTTATGTTCCTTTTTATAATAATCATCACATTCAAACAGAGAAACCCTATAAAAACAAACCCATGCTAAGTTGCTAAACATATAACAAAAACATGCCAAAACAAACACAAACAGACACATAATGAACCGCAACAACATAAAAAAGAACAAACAAATACATATGATAGAAATTACAATGTGTTGTTCTATTCTTACGAAAAATATGTTTGTACACATACTTCCTTATTTATCGTATTTATTTAATAAAAAATCTGATCCATAAAACAAAGTACTATCGAGCCCACAACGCCAAAAAAATATTTAATATGCATGAATGAGTCAAATGAGAAAAACACATTAAATAATTTAACTGACTTATATATGATAAATCATATGATACAATGCATTGTAATTTCTATCGTATTACATAAACACTATGGTATATATTACCTCTGCATCGTCGATGTCGTCCGTGAGACCGTTGAAAGTTGTGTTTCTTGATGACCAGCCATTTGAATTGCTTGATATTGAACCGTCTACGCCTATAAAAAAAACAACTTTTATGGAAAATAAAAAATGTACCAACGAATACACAACCTATTCCTTTTTTGAGGTTAGCTAAAAGTAAAATACAATAGATGGTAAAACTCGAAACGAATTTAATCAGAAGAAGAATGAAACAGATTACGACGCGACGTGGAGGACGTGCTAGCCCGTTTGTTATGTGCCTTGGTTATCCGACCAATCCGACCCGACAGGTCGAGGGTTCGAGTCGCGGGTTGCGTACATTATAGCTGCCATGTTCTTCATTGTGACCGGATAGTGGCGACAGTTTCGCAACCTGTCACACTGGGACTCAACATAAACATACGAAATGCGATGTGTAACACCTCTGCCAACCGCTGTCGAGGGATTACGGCGTGAGTTTATGTATGTTTTATGAACCAGATTACGATGTCTAGTGATAGTTACCATTGCAGGCGCTTGAACTCGAAGAACCGGACGAATTCGATGACACCGGCTTCACTACCGTCTTTGTACACCTGTTATAATACACAGAAATATAAAAATT
This sequence comes from Choreutis nemorana, assembly GCA_949316135.1. NCBI lineage: Eukaryota > Metazoa > Arthropoda > Insecta > Lepidoptera > Choreutidae > Choreutis > Choreutis nemorana. The sequence continues at coordinate 3,581,696 of OX438620.1, read as the reverse complement.
ATACAATGAGATATTGCGACGTAACAGTTGGTGATATTGTTTTATAACAAGCAATTGTCCATGAATATAAGTATCCTTTCTAAAAAATAATTATTTATATTTTGCATGCCTTATAGACGAAATATTGTCTATTGATACTATATTTTTAAACGAACATCTAAAGTCATGTATATCAAATATTTTAAATGAATATTTTCAATTCATTTAATCGCAGAGGGTTCGAGACTCGGGTTGTCGTGAGTATTAGCTGCCATATTCATCACTGTGCCCGGATAGTGGGGACAGATTCGCAACCTGCCACACTGGGATTCAACGTAAACTTGCGAAATGCCGTTTTTAAATTTAACCCCCAAACCGCACGTTTGCAGTAATACAGGTTGGGTAGGGAGACTATTTATATAATAATAGTTGTACATACTTGGCATCGTTGTTTGTTGTGTGAGGTCGTGGCGGTACAAACGCGTCCACCACTACTTGCTCTGTACCCTTGATTTCAGCTCGGCAGAAAGGACAACCTTGCCCCTCGGAATCCTGAGAAAATAATAAAAATTATTACGTTCTATAACAGGACTTCCCAACCAAGGGGGCACTCCGCCCTAGGGGGGCGTAGAGAGATGTCATAGTAATAAATAGGTTTACATTACCGAAAAAAAAACACGAAGGTAAAATGACTGTTCCCACTGACTTTTATTTTCCTATAGACAAGAACTTTTATATGAAGGATTGGTTAAAATATTGGCGAGTTGTAAATAAAGCGTTGAAGTGCTTGAACATCAATTGTGTTGTCTAATCAAGCTAAAAATAGAATCTAAGGGGTGCATGAAACACATTTTCTTTGGTTCGGGGAGGCTCGTCAAAATAAAGGTTGGGAAACCATGTTCTAGGCAATTTAGTTATAAGCCATGCTTTAGCCCGGCGCTAACATCTATCATATATTTACATATTTCATTCATACAATTTACGTTCCTTTATTCCAAATCAAACGTGCCTCAGCATCTCGGAACATGATCTATCACGTGGTGTCTTATAGGGAAGTCAGTTTTAAGGTCATGAAAATAAAGTTTAAAATTATAGGTTTAGAATAGGATGCTATGCTATGGCGTCTGTGAGCGCCAGCATTCAATAAAACCCTGTTCATTAAGGAACTGATTAAAGAAAGGCATAAAGAGGTTTTTTTTTTCAATCGCAAGCCGTATTTTCCAATGACTTTCAAATCGGGAAAGTCATCTACAACGTCATTAGGGAATGATTTTTGAACTGACCAAACTGAAACGGATATTGTATTGTTTTTTTCTTTTTGTTTATTTCTTAATGGTGTCAATAAAAATACTACTTTCGGTTTTTGTTTTGAAAATATTTCATATACAATAAATAAATAATAATCAGGAAAATTAACTTAACTATGTAAAATAGGTAAAACTTTTTTTGGTCTTTCTTTCTCTTCACGTTACTAAAATAAGTAAATATACAAAAGTTTGACTTACAATCTGCCAAGCTGTAAGGCATGGCGTACACAGGAGATGCCCGCACGGTTCTATCCGGATGTCCTTATCGTTTTCAGCGCATATCTTACAAAGTTGAAACGTACTCCCTGAAATATACATGGAATAAATGATAAAATTTAAACTCTTTTATTCAGTGGGGATTTTTTTTTTAAACTGGTTCCTTACTAATTTGTAGGCTAGGTACGTCAATGTCCCAAAATATTGTTTAATTACGATTTACCAGAATGAAAAGAAGTCGAGTATGGAACAGAAAAATATTTTGTAATGCAAATAGAAATTTTCTCATTTTTCCCTTTATGGAGCTATAAGACAAAGACTTCTAGCCAAATTTTATAATTCCAGATCGGCAGGAAGTACCCTATAGGTAGGTAGGTATTCTATTGGTATTAACAGACAACGAAGTGATCCTATGGGGGTTCGATTTTCCATTTCGAGGTACGAAACCCAAAAAAAATATAAATATCATAATTAAATAACTCTTTTCTTTATTTGTAAATAATTACGTAGGTGACTCACCCATTTCGCAATATAATTCGTATTGTTCCTGTGTCACTGTTATGTGGTCTTCGGCCGGAGATATGATCGCGCTGCTCAGGTCAGGGTTCGATTCTCGCCCGTCGGGGTACAGGTAGCTGGAGAGATACGTTGAATGCATTAATATCTTTTTAACATTGCCTGGAAAAAAATCCATCAAAGCGATAACACTAGGCTATATAACATTATATTAACATTTAATTCCAACTTTATACCTGCCTGATCTAGATAATATTTGTAGGATGTACTCGTTTTCAGAAGGCAAACGAGAATATAGAAAAAGATAATAAGACTATTAATGTATATTTAGACTAAAGTTAGTATATTTGATATTTAAACAAGAAATGTTCATATGGAATATCGATTTGTGTATGTTTTTATTGTTATCTGTATTTGTAGGACCATTGTTTCGTTAAAGGTTTAACTGAATTCGACACGGGCCGGAAAACGTCGTGTTGGCCTCCAACAAAGTGAACAGACAATCTTGTTTAGGGCTACAGGGAGAAGCTGGGTGCGAGGGGTACAGGATCGCTCCAGGTAGAAAATATTTGTTCGAGACTCATTTCTAGCTGTGGACGTCTTTCGACAGATGATGATAAAAGGTTAATAATAAAATGTAACTCACAATCCCTCTCTGTACCCGTCCAGCAACGCCTGCACCAAGCTCTTGTTCTGCGGTATTGTCTGTAATATATCCCCCTCTGCAGTCACATAGCCGATCGCCCATTGCCCCAAACGAGTGCAGGATAGCCTGTTTAAATAAAAAAATATAAGCATTCTATTTTGAGAAATTTAATTTAGTTTCGCTTGATTTATATTATTTATAGCCTAATCAAATTTGACTTTTTATATTTATTTGAAGGAAATACATAATAAATAACGTTTTTTGTTTGTGCAGATCCAATCGTGCAGATTTGAAGGACTTGAGAGCTAATGTAGTTACCGCCACGAGAGGTTATCTTCTACATGGGCAACGCATTGTCGCAGTTCTTGGCGTTTTAAGACATAAAGGGCATAGCGTATCAATGTCCCTATGAAGTATTAAAGAAAGGAGCAAAAAATTCACCTGAACACGTAGCTGCCGGCTTTGTGTATGTATTTCTGAAGGCGTGCTTTGACTTCGTCGTATGTCAGAAAGGCCACGTAGCCGGGATGCGTCACGGCAAGTAACTGCCAGTTGCGAAGCAGAGTGCTCCACGGTTGAAATAACCTGGAACACGTCGAATATAAACAATGGTATGTATTGATCGATCTATTTATTTATAGATACACAATCCTATGTCAAATTTCAATTAAAAATGGCATGAACGACACAGAGATAGATATTTTTAAAATTAACACACATTAAAGCAAATTCAATCCTAACAACAGAACAGACAGGGTATCAACTGATCTTACAAAAACAAAACGAAATTAAAATTACTGACAAACGTCGCTTGTCATACCATACAAAGAGTCCATCCCAATGTTCGTTTGGGTGTACATTTGATGACGACCTTTTCTGTCACTTGATTGTGCATCTACAAAATATTAGATCGATGTATGTATTTGTCAATTAAAAAATATATATCTAGTTAAAAAGGGTTAAAAGCAAAACATAATTTTTAATTTAATTAATTTAAAAACCCACAAAAAAACGCAACTTTTTTGAGAAATGATAAGAAGGAAGAATCAGCAACACTGTACTGAGATTCGAACTTTTTGCTTTCTGGGGATAACAGGGACAATAAAAACAGCTTACCTAGTGAAGACATCAAATTCGAAATTCGATATGAAGTCGTTGCATGTGAGATCTATAGTAGTCTTGAGCGCCATGGTCTCTAAACCTGAAGAGATCGGATGCACGTTGTTCAGTTCCTCACGAAATAGCTTCCAAGGTACCAGAGTACTGGGAAAGAGAAAAAAAAACCATGACAAACAAAAAAAATATTTATAATCTGAAAAAAAGTGTTTGATTTAACTTAATCTATGACATAATAGACTGATTACCATTTAGCAGGATTAAGATGTGGATTTATGAATTAAAAATACGTTTTTATATTCCGGAAAAAAAAAAACACTGGGGGCTTACTTTTAAAAAATCATCCTAGTTTTCAGGCAGTTGATAGGTTTAGAAGCATACTATGAGCGCCTAAAAGGTGTTGTATAATATATACAAAAAAAATCCTTGTTCTTCCTTTTTCTAATTACTTGTGTTCGTAAATCTAACTGCTCATTTTTTCCTTTTAATTTTGTTTAAAATTATTTATTTTAAACAAAATACTTTACATGTGAACAGTAGTATAAATTTTTCATTCATCGATATAACATATCATGACTTCACGCGCTTCGTAAAAAAATGTATTTGCATTCGAAAAAAGCGTTAGCCGTTGGGCAAACGCTGTACTGACAGCCCTCAGTCAGAAGTTAGGAGTCAAATTCATTCGATTTTTTTTTACTAAAGGTTAAAAAGTCAATAACAAATTCAATGTTTTTTTCGTTATATTTCCAGGAATTAAAAAGTTTTTATTTGTTAATAACAATGCTTAATTTTTTAGGTATTTTAACTTGTAAGCTCTTCATGAGTTTACTTTAGAAAGCACCAAAATAACTCACGTTGAACACAAACTTATTCCGACAACTTAGTATAAAAGCAGAAAAAAACCACCTAAGTACTGTTTAAGGATTAAACCACTAAAATCTACAGAGTTGATAAAATTGTCGGTACAGTAACTTTTTCAATGCCTAAAAAGTTGTCAAATAAGGGGTCATGGTACGCCTTGTTCATGGACAAAAAAGAACGGTGAATGGTTATTGACGTCTTCTTAAAACTACCCGGCTAATAAAATACGAAAAAGCAATGCAGTTCAATTTCTGTCCGGCTTTAATAGGTTATAATAATATCAGACCATTTAGTTAGAAAAAAATCATTTTCTGCGGACCATAACGTAAATCAGAAAATAAAAATATATTGAAATGACATCGACAATGTCATTTTAATACATTTTATTATTTGTTGACTTTAACTCTAGCGGAAGTTTTTTTTTTTCTATGGCAGCAGAAGAGTTATTATTAAAGATGTTGCATTATGAATAATCCAAAATAACCAGTCACTTTTACAGAGTTTTAATTAACGTGTATAACGTAATTAAAAAAAAAATCACGAATGAAAATGAATACGAACTGGATTTGAAGTTAGGTCAGACAAAAACATGGCACTGTCATTTCATGAAATGTTTTACAATTTGAAAGTACATATAACATTTTTAACATCTTTTTGAAATAGTACAGTGTAATTTTACTGAATCACAATGTCAGGAGCTGCAATTTGAAAAATAAATGACAACATTTCATTTTTGTGTTATACATAATAATACGAATTTGACATCTGCTCTTTCCCTTACCCTTTCTTTAATTATTTATTTAATGTGTTCCACGTATGGCGTAATATATTCAAGGGTCGGTTGGGAGGATCTCTCATTAAAATTTACTCAATTCGCGAGTAAATAAATTAACTTTGACATCTTCATCAGTGTACCTCTCCTGGTACCTTTACCTTCGATTCCCGCATGCGACTACAGTTATAAAATTTGTAAAAATCTTTGTAAACGGATTGATGAGGAGTTATAATCGCTCATACAAAATCACTGTAGTAAGATTACTACATACAAGATTACTAACATAGATATGTTACCTGTATTGCGGAAAAACCATACGAACTCTCGTTACATCCACTGAAAGATTTTATCTCAAGTCAGTTTTATTTGTCAAGTTAGTTTTATTCACTCTAATAAAATGTTTTAAGTTTTGATCCCGTTGAGTGGTAGTCAGTTATGATATAGCAAGTTACATTTTGCAAGAATACGTAACTATGTTTACTTTAGTCAATGAAATGGTTAAAATGGCAAAATATTGCAAAACTTAGTCGGTCTTATCCATGGAAAAGCGACGCTCAGTACATACAAAACCCTAAATTATACATTATAAAAACTGGGCGACTTAAAGAAACTTTTCCTAAAAAAAATATAAGAATGAAAATGCTTTCTCATATTCACATAGCGATTTCTCGAATAACTAAAAGCGTCTACCCTCACTGAATAATGTACGGTGAAGAACGGTAAATGTCAATTTAAAATGAATTACATGAAGATGTATGTTACCTTAGATGTAGGGGTTGTTGTATATGTAATCAAGTATTAGTCACCCTCCTATAACAGGGTGGGGTTCGCAGAGTGATTCAATTGGCGATCTCCAATCCGTCTAATGGAAAACGAATCTACGTATGTTTTCACAAATCACTTATATAAATAAACATATTAATTTTTTTTCAACATAATTCAATGATGTACATAGACCCAATACATTTTATAGCAAAATATAATATTAGATTGTTAACAGAGACATTGGACCTACGTCTGTACGATTCTTTTTTTTCATCTTAGTATTATCACAGAATAACTAGTAGATGGTAAAACTAAAAAAAAATTAAAGCCTATTGATTTAGGTGAAGGAAGGCTAAAAGATCATACACAGACACACATTAAGTCAACAATCCCTATGTTGTAACGACGTGAGAACGGTGCAAAGTACAATAAGCTGAGGTTAATTTGTAGCTTTTTCAAGTATGTACCAAGAAAGACTTACATCTATTTAAAATATATAAAATTTTATTTATAGATAAGTATCGTGCCTTGGTAAAGACCTATGTCCAGCAGTGGACTGCCGTAACCTGACGATGATGAAATATTGTTTCACAAAAATACCTACTGTATGTTATCAATATTGTGGCCATATTCATACCACAATATACAACCAGTTTGCAAAGTCATGGAGCAACAAAACCGAATTATTGGAATACAAAATACCAAATCGCAAACCATGAAAGCCATTCAAACTGCAGACCGCGTGAAACGATAAAATTTTAAATACATTTGCTTACTAATTGGCTTTTTGTTTGCGACATTTACGGATTTTAGTGAAATAAGCATGCATTTACATAATGCATAAAACCATTTGGAATTAAAATATCGTTTTTTTTTTTTAAAAGTTGGAACATGAATTATAAACTTATACAATTATATAGGGGGTTTTAGATTTGGGTATAAGAATGGAATAAATCCTATTTAAATTTATTAATTATTTTACTTAATAGGAGTATGTTTCTTTGTTTGATTAAGTAAAAACTTGTATTAGAGTTTTTTGTATTTATCTTCCTTAATTTATACAATGTAGACATTTTTTAAACATTAACATGAATAAGTAGAAATCATAAATAAAATAATATTAGATTCACTTTTATAACATAGTTCCGTACGGTATGAACTTCGAACTTTTAACTGACCAAGCTTTTTTTTAACTCTGACCAAGAAAAATCATTTTGGTTTTACAAATGAAACCAGAAGCTCCTTATCCAATAAAGCTACCTGGAACATATACATACACGAATCATTATACTATTTGTTTAGGGTAAATATTTCCCGAGGGACCCCAACAACGGAACACTGGATGAGTTAATAAATAAACAGGTCGTTTCACCAGGTCTAGCGGTACGTAAAATACATTATTAGATATACAATTTAATTTTCTAGGTGTGCTTAGGTACTCACTCAATTCTCAGATTCGCAATAGTAGGCGTAAGCCCAATCTTAATAGTATATTCATAACTAAAACATTTATCGCCTTTAATTCATATTTTATTTAACCTCCTCCATACGATCACCTAGTAACCGTGCCCGTCATCTCACCGTAAGTCACGATGTTTTAAAAAAAGTTAATCCTTAAAAGTTCTATAAAATCATTGTAACAGAAGAAATGTTTTTTTAAGCCAATATGAATCAATCTCAAATCAATTCAATTATTAATTTATGGTGAAAATTGTATTTGACAATTACTAAGCTAATGTCACGTGATGAGGACAAACTTTAACCGGTGATCAGTTGTTGAATCTGGGACAAAACGAATCAATCTCAAAATTATAATAAATGCATCTGACAGTTGTGAGCAAATTTTTCGTTCGGTAAGGGGTTTCTGTCTGAGCATAACATATGCATAACACACTAGACGGACGCACGGACGACCGGCGACCGGACGTGGACTGGTTCCATCCAATCTTCTCGATTTACAAGTTTTAATATAACAGTTTCCATAACCGAACCAAGTCACCAATACCTACAACCATGGATATAAAAATAAAAAATTGTGTTTTTTTTATGTTCGTAACTAAAGACAACATATAACACTAAATTTTCATTATTTATTTTTAAACTATAAAATCTGTTAAAATAATATCAGGTTTCAAATAAAAAGGATATTAAAAAGAACTTGTTTAAGAAGAAAAATAATAAGGCTTAATGCTGATAAGTATGCGATGCAGTATGGAATTTCGTACAAATAATACCGAATGGCTCGAGATGAGGCGATACTGATCCGGGGCTTATTAGCTAACTCATGACGCTAATTTAATTAATCAGGCTGCCGTTTATGAGTTAAAACCTTAAACTACTTTCTAAGCTTCATGACAAAGTATGACTACTTAAGTTTCCAAATGAATGACAATCATTTCCAAAACCAAAAGGACCTATAAACGATTCCAACGAGCGGACTAGAAACAATAGAATACTCTACAACGATAACCTTACACGAACAGACCTAGCTGAGTATTATCAGAAGGCTTAGAGAGATATCAAACCAATCATAATGTCTAAAATAACTTTTACCATCATAAAATTAAGGTTCACATTCGTCGAGCAAATACCCAATGATAAGCTTAGACAGAGAGAGGCGACTCGAAGTTGAATGTTCATTAACTGAACAATTGTAAATGTCACATGTGTACTGAAATAACACCCCCTGGGGACAAGGGTGACCATTTCACAATTTATTTGTTTGGACTCGTTCGTTCTTTCACTACGTTTGTTACACGCGCGCATAGCATATAATGGGTTAAGTAATTAATTAGATTTTGGTCAGTGCTGAAAAAAAACATAATTTTACTTCAAAGCGGTATTGTAGGTTGTATTATTTTCGCTGTTTAAAAAAAAATAAGTTTTATATCATGGTCACCCTAAATAACCTACAACACCCTAGCACCCATTTCGCCTTCGGGTGCGGGGGCTGGACTGATCCGTTGTATGTAAAGTTGTCTTAGCATAATGGTAAAGTTATATCAAATTTAGCCTCTGCAAACTTGCCTGTATAGTTCCTGTATTGTAGTTACTAATAATGTTAAAAAGTTACACGTTGTTCGTATTTTTCAATGAAAATAATAGAAATGTAATTAGTGGTAACGTGTTTTTTTTTATTGTTTAATTCTTAATATTCTACGACTTTGAGTATTATACTCTTATTTGTCTTTTTGTAACAATTTTACGGATAAGTTGAATTAAAATTAAGACGATTTGCATTTTGAAAAAATAATGTAATTTAAAATGTTACCAAACTCGAAAAATATCTCATGCGAATCAAATTAAAACACTTTTTATCAGATTCCATCACATGTTCGATCTCTTTTAATAATTCTTTAAAAAAGCAATTGCAAATTTCCTCATAAACAAACCTTAACTCAACTTTAACATCACCATATAAGTGAAGCAAGCAAACATTCCTCATGAGTGAATCAAACGAAACAATGCAATGTTCAGTACAGTGCTACCACCAAACATGGTATGTAATTTCGCACTCGGTAAGCTAGAATTTCTGAATGATCTTGCGCAAGTGAACAATACCCACTAGGAACGTAAAATCCATAGAAATAAGAACCCATAAGCTAGTGGAAAACCATTGTTTTGTAACCTTACTACTGACTATTGAAAATAAGGAAACAAGGGTTGTTTAGCAGTCTATCCTTACTAATGTTATAAACGCAAAAGTTTATAAGAATTTTTGAGTTTCTGCTTGAAAAATTTGTACGGATTTTGCGTGAGAGTAACAAACAAACTACTGAATGGATTTGGTAATATAATGAAACTTTACAATAATATTGCTTTTACACCAGAATATCACATAGGCCTATAATTTATAAAGATATTTTGTGAACTGTCCAAAATATAACGATAAATGACAAGTAATTAAAAATCCTATTAGAACCATATTCGACTTCTACGTGGAGGAAGTCGCGAGCAAAAGCTGGTAAAAACGTTTACCCTGACTATCGACGGACAGACAAAAATACAAGCTGAAATTTGGCGGGTCACATATATATATTTTTTTAATTCGTTAGCACAAACTTTGATCCAAAGTTCTGTAAAAGAATCACATATGTCTACTAAGTAAAAGTAAATAGCGGAAAGCGAAATGTTCTTTTCATTAATTAAATAAAAGCTCAACAAACTAAAACTACTACAGGAAAACGTAGGAAGAACTTTTATATTAATTATTAAGACGTGTGTTAAAAGACTTTAACTGTCCATTCACGGTTTATCACGTCGTAAACGTAATTGATTAATCCAATATTGTATAGGGAGAAGGTATATTCACGAGCGTAAGCGAGATAAGATAAGCGAAAGCGAGTTTCAGATCGGATGTCAGTAGTACTGAGTCAGGTTGTTTTACTAAACCTGGTATCACACGGCTCAGCAGTAATATTCGTTTGTGTAGGTACCTTAAATTAATAAATTAAGATAGTTCCCAATTATTATTTTTTCTTTATAGAAAACCGTGGACACGCAACGTAATTGAAAAATTTATACAAATTGCAAGGCTTTATTTTTTATAAAAATAAGGTAATGTTGTTCGTTGGAAAAACGGTAAACGGTCAAATTCTGAACGTTTGAACGTTTTGAAATGGCAGCTACGCTCAAGGGGGTCGGTTACTTTGACATAAATAAAGAAACACGTAAATAATTCCGCCCGCTATCGCTCGTCAATATAATTCCAATATTATACGTTCATTCTGTATTGGGCTACAGTTGCCTGATTCCGGATTTGTACCACTATCTCGATCAATGGAGGTGTTTTGATGAATCGGACAGGGAATTCAATTTTAGTATTTTCTATTGATAAAAAGGAATCCTTAGTTCATATACAGAATTTGTATCTACTACAAATGTAGATAGTGACATTTGACGAACATAAATACGCTTTAAATGTACAACCTATTTATTTTCGACCTAGTTTGTTGTTTCGTACTGAAAATTTAATAAATTCGAGAGCAAACAATAACTCAATGACAATACCTACCCAGACTTAAACATAATCAGTTTAGTATACTATATATCTACCAAAAATCTTATATTTCATACAAAATTAGATCACACTTGAAACACGCTTCAAGCGGATCTCTTCAAAGGAAAGTCTTGGATGAAAAGTGGGTCACGGTATACCCATACATACCTATAGATACGAAGACGCTACAACTCGGTTCAATTGAATACTTCTTTGAGGATAGCTCCACCGTTTGCGCTTTATAATTAACAGACTTAACTGCAAGATTTTATTTGAGAACTCCTTGGGGACGCCCCTTTATGTAAAATTTAAAACTTGGTAAAATACTCTAAAACTTTGAATTGAATTTGAATTCAATGATTTCGGAGCTTAGCGTGTATGAACTGCGGACGTAGATTTACATAAAAAGATATAAAAGGAAAGGACCCATTACACCAAATATTACTGATACTACGAGGAAACATAATCGACACTCCTAAACAATAGCAGATATCGGTAGCCTATGTAGTATTAGTTTTTTTATTTTATTATATAAATTTTAAAAACAACTATGAATGCTACAGGTTTCATTTTTGAACTGTTTATGACCCTATTGGTTGGTGCACTTAGACAGGGAATCTAATATGGCCGCTTACGGCAATTTTAAAAGCAATTCATTTTAAGAATTGGTTGCAGATGCTGCGATTAATTAATTTATTCTTTAGTAAGGCTATTAATTTATTTTTTGTAAAATTGCTGCCCAGTGATAAAAATCATTGACAATTAACAGAGAGATTTATGGGCTGCAAGTACTATTAAGCAGCTTCCACTTATCTACCCATCAAAACATTTCGTATCGTTAAAATATAAAAATAATGATAAGTAAAATGCGCTCCTCGTCTAGTGTGAACATACCCTAAGCACTTTGCTCGGTCATCATTCCACTTTCATTCACATTTAAACTTCTTTCCAATTAAAACTAAAACTATGGAAATTTATTTTAATTTTACCACAAATTGCAATTTTCTACCACGTCTACCAGATACCAGAGAGTACATGCGATTATAAAGACTCTTGCAATCATTTAAATTTTAACAATTTCAAATTGAAGTTTCATTTTATGAGACGTAATTAGACAGTTCCCTTTTAGATGTAAATATTTTAAAACTATACATTATTAAGTAAAATGATATATAGAAGCCTGACCAAGTATGATGTACTAAGGACGACCCGAAGTCAAAACCAGGTCAGATAAGAGTGCTATATACCAAGCAATCGATAATACAGCCCCACGCTCCGCCTAGGCGACAAGTTCGTAAAGCTATTTAATTTCCGGATAGAGAAAAATCTTTGAAAAATAAAAGTAGAACATCCCCCTTTTCATCGCTCGTGTCGATTGAAAGGAACGAATTAGAAACACGTAGTTGCGGATGAGGTGTTATGAAATTGTTTGCCTCGCGGAGTAACGGGGCAATGTAGTCAGTATTGTTTAATTCGACTGTAGTGTTCGTATTTCTGTAACTGCAGTTCGGATAATCTCATTGCCGCGCTGAGGGATCGAGCATATGAAAAATGTGAAAAACTACGAATGTTTCAATTATTGATTTGAATTAAGCTTATATGCGAAGCGTGCAAAAACGTAATTGTAAACTAAGAATTTTCTTTCCTACATTCTAGTTTAGGTTCTAGGTTGTTTAGCAACAACCGAACCTTTGAAAATAGCTGATGAAACTCTTGCATAAATGAAAGCAATGTTTACCAGCATTTAGAAAAAATGCCACGTTACACGAATGGACGAATGAATGTAGCGAAACGTGAACTTTTTTTTTTTCTTTTAGTTTTTGTAGATTTTTTAAAAATATATATACTTTTTTAAAAATTTAATAGATGCCAGTCAGTTCAATTAAAACCCGCTAAAAGTCAGTAGACAGAACTTTGCTTTTGTACTTAATTTAATCATTAGAAATTACTTTCAAGAACGTGCCGTTTCATTCAATTTGTAGATTTCTGTGTTGCCAGAGGTACTGATATATAAACCTATTATATGGAGTTCATATACAAATTAATACATTTACATATTAATTTATGTGTTAGAAGGGCAAACAAGTACTTAGATATAAATGACTATTCCTAAGGGTTACTTTTATGGATATTTTCCAAACATTTTGTTATAATGGACTTCATGTTATTAGTAATTAATTAATACAACCAAATTTATTAATTGGAAAAAACACTTTATTAAGCTAGAACTATTACATTTGCATTAAAAAATAAAGTCAAAGATGAAATAATATTATTGAATCAGTTGAATACGCAGAGTGGGGTACTCCTGTGGTACAAGTTGTGAAACCAGATGGAACAGTTCGTCCATGTGGTGATTAGCTAGATAAAAGGATCCTAAAAAAATTATCACAATAGTTACTGAGGAGGGAAATTACAAATACTCATACTCACTACTTACTTAATAATTTTATAGATTGATTATGAAAAAGTAAAATGGCATAGATATTATAGTTTATAATATTGAATATATTTATGGAAAAACACTTTATTAAATCATAGACGCCCCATCCCAGTATAGCCCACTAGGTTACCATCAATATATAGCACATTTCTTGTGAATTACGAAAATAAACTTTAAAAGTAATAACATATTTTTACAAATAATTTCAAAACTGCAATATAAAGTAGGTAATGTTTACACAAAGGTCTGCATTTCGTACGTTTCCATGTTACGAAATGTATTCTGTTTAGACTTCGAAATGTTACTAGGCTAATAGTCTTAAGGGGTCCATACACGAAGCAAGCGAAAGCGGACAGTCCACTTAACCGGGAGTGTAAGATAAAAGATTTAAAATAGTTCATATAGCATCATTATAAGTATTCAGAGGCCATACTACAGAGCTTAGTTTGTTTCCTCGTTTAAATCGAAGAAGCTAGACCGGTAAAGTCCCTCTTATAAAATCTGCTTGAGAGCTTTACCGTGTAAAGCCTCAAGCAGATGCCTCTGTTGTTGCAAACTTAGTGTCTATCTATCTTTATACCTACCCAATTTTATATTTCAAGTATGTGGTTTATGCTAACCATTAGGTAGGCCGTTTTGTTTGTCCACCATTTAATTTAGTAGCATACCAAAAGTTAAAAATAAAAATAATATTGTATTAACGATATATACTATTTACATAATTAAAAAAAAAAGTTTTCGGGTAGATCTATTACTGCTAATAAAGTCGCGTAGTTAATAAAAGCTCTCAAATAAAAACAACCAATTAAGTAATGAAATAAAAAACAAAAGAGGACTTATATTGCAAATCAATCGTTCAATCTCGAACGTGAGTCGCTGACTCACTCATTACTCTTCGCTCACTGACACCTTCACTTACCCCAGTGCACTTGTTACGTGTGATGAGGGCTCAACTAAGTAGCAATAAATAATAACATGTAATCATTTTACACGGGGCGCGCGCGTCGATACATGTACTTAAAAGTCATTAGAACGCAAGGAGTGGTCCCTTTAAGCCCTTTCAGTGGAAACAACATATAAATTATCCTTAGTGACATTTTCGATCATTATTATTATGAAACAGTTTAAATTGTGTTTTATTTTAAGCGTTGATGGTTCAGAAGCGGGGTGGTTTCTTAAGATTTTTTTTAACGCTGCTAACTTTTGTTCAACTACAAGTGCCATAGAAGGAAGAGTATTCTTTTTTTTTTTAAAGGAAAAGTAGAAATAAATAACTTTGTAGTGGTAATATCATAAGGGGTGGGAAGCCACTGTGATTACATTGAAATGGCTTTTTTCATGTAATTAATTAAACCGATTCCGATGAATATTTGCACGGTGATAAATCATGACCAATACAGGTTGAGATGAGATATCTTTTGTCCTGACAATAACAAAGTCTCGTGGGTCAATCAGACGTAGGCAAAGGCTTATGTTTAATAATGTTGGTAAACATATCAGTCAAAGTAAATCGTTAGTGGAAAGGAAAATGTACTGAAGTATCACAGCGGCCGAGTTGTATTTTCTTTAGTAAGTATGGAAGGGTCGCTAATACTGCTTAAACATGCAACAAAAGAATATGTAAAAAATAAATCTGGAACATCTTAAGCATGTTCTATAGTGGCATTATATATATGTTTGTTTGTTGAGACTAATCTGATGTTAGAAGAAATCCCGACCTAAATGGTAAGAAAGAATTTTCTCTATATAAATATTAAAATATTCTAGTCTATTGTTAAGACAGCTTGTTCAAGCTAAAGCCAAGCAATAATAGTATAATAAATTAAGCAGTAAATATATTATAATATGATTGTAATAAAATATATATTTAATGGAATATGTACTGCATAATTTACGAAAGAAGATTTACTTGGACCTTCTATTACTGTGCATCTAAAAATACTGATTAACGTGTAGGGAAAAAAACGGCTTATACAAAAATAAGGCTGAGCTATGCAAAATTTATTTATTGCTTTGTCAATAAGAGATAATCTACTATCGGAATCTTTTTATATATTGAACTTTCTGTACTATATTTTGTAGGGTTGGATTAGGACATACTACTAGGTTTATCTTGTAAAGTTTGTCAAGTTTTAGTAACAAACCTTAGCCCGACCGAGGGCCAAAACAACTTGCTGCTTCGTGTATTAAGGCCTCCTTTAAGGATGTAAGACCCTGGGGCTAAGGAATTATATCTCCCTCGGAAACTGCCGTCTGTCACGCACTCGAGAAAACCCTTTAAGGCTGGAGCACACCAAACTCGGTTGCGGTCCATTCGCGTTCGTTGAGTTTATAAATGGAAGACATTACACCAAATGCGGTCCGTCTACGGTGCGGTTACCGTAATTAATTCGGATCTAATACCAAATAATACCACTGGTATTCGTCACTAGTACCAGTAGTATTCGTTGCAAATCAATTTCGTTTTCTATTACAAACGGCCACTTCATAAATAATTAAATTTAGTGTGCACACGAATACCAACAACTTGAATTTGGTACTGTTAGCTCGTGAAACCTAATCAAATTAAATTTAGTTTCTGATATACCAGGGGTCAGGGGAAATGTCTGTCATAGAGTTTATTACTTTTCAACTCCTCAACGCAGTCACATCGAACTTGTTGTGCTCCAGCCTTTAGTGTTGCCATGGTGAGATGAGGATTACTGTTTGCAAAAATAATATCTACATATATATAAAAGGAAAGGTTTGAGATGCTTAAGTTATAGTATCGTATGGATATTTCTTTGTTATATGTCACCTTCCGTTTTCTCCTTGTCACTATAATATTTAGTGTTTTTTTATTATTATTATTGACAATTTAATGGCTTGCAGAAATGTTTTGTTCAAATGAACATAAAAAATCTACAATACTATTTTCCTTATAGGTAAAACAATTAATATGTTTACAAGCGCGGTTCCAATTAATTTGCTTGTTACCTTTACCACAGCCTTTGTTTTTAAAAACAAATTTATTTAACGAGAAAGCGTTAAAAACGAACGTAAAAAAACAGCAAAAAATTGCCAAAAACGATTCGTGACACGGAGAGAAAAGAGGAAAGTCGAGTTTTATATCAAAAAATGTTTTGACATGATGAAAGTTTAATTGCCCCTTAAAAGAATTGAAAATGTTGGATTCTCAACGTTATCATTCGGTTCGCATTGTCGCTAGCTTTGAAAGAAATTGAAAGAGGCTTTTTAATACTAACAAGTGTGCTCTTGGAAAACTTTTAATACATTACTTCGTCGCGTTCAGATTAATTTTTGTGTAAGGAAGGAAGGAAACTTTGGTTACCTTCATGAACGGAAATTAAATAGGCATTGAAGTTCAGATACAAAAAAAAACATGTAATATATAATTGTTGTGATCCCATCTCAAAAAAGACACGACAGTGTTTCCTTCACTGGATCTGAAGGATCTACTATCTTTTATACCTTTTACGTCAAATGATACTCTTAGATATTTCAAAGGAAAGGACCTCTTGTTTCTGTCGTATCTTGTATCTGTTGTATTTTCTCGTCGTGACAGATTTTGATAAAATTTCACAAGATATATTATGTAAAATTTAGGTAGGTATAAAATTTCACAAGATAAAGTTTCATATCGTTCAAGGAAAACATTTCGAAAAAAATATGGAGCGGTACAAAGAGAATTCCGAGTTAAATCATCATATATAGGTAACATGTTTATTTTTAAACAAGATGATGTGCATGTATTAGTATCAAAAGTACATAAGAATAATAATTTATGTATCTTACCTTTTTCGGGTAAACTGTCAAAGCGAGTGAGATGAAATGTTACATGAGTTTTACCAATCTTGAGAAATTATACAAAAATAAAAGTATGATTTTATGAATTACGTACCCAGTGACACTCTTTCTATCGATACGAATACAAGGAAGTGTTAATTATTAAAATCAGTTCATCGGTTAAGAAGTTACGAGTCACATAAAAAACATACGTATAAACGAACAGCCCGTACACAGCCAGAATGAGTTTGAATTCGTAGTGAATCATAAACACCTCATCATTTCAATATTAGTTAGTTTCTGTGTTGTAAGCTAAACCTTGCATCCGTAAATTTATTGCCAATAAAATAAACGGTACTACACCTCTAACATCCGTTTTAACTGGGCTAGTCACGATTAAAAATCTCCACACTTAATTATATACTAAAGTATGTTTTAACACATAATGTGTTATTACATACGTTCGTCCGTATGCAGTAAATAATGCGATAATGTATAATGTAGGTTAGTTAGGTATTTAAAAACATTAAACTACAAAGATATAATCTGAAAAATAATTCTTAAAAGATGAGTGATTAAATAAATACAGAATCAAAATCTAATCCACCCATATGTTTATATCCAATTACATAAAATTGTAATGTCAAAGATATTTCTTCAACGAAATCGTCTTGAAATATCTTGTTATTTATAAAAAATATTTTTGGTGTATCTAAACTTTTTATTAATAATTACGCAGGAGAAACAATTTACCTTAAAAGGTTCTGATAATAATTTGAACGAAATTTATCTTATACGTTAATACGGTGAAAAACTTCAAAGGTAGGGAAAAATTACTCACGCAAAGGCACTGACGCTTTTCGGACGAAACTTTTTAATCTCTTTCAGAGATTTTTTTTTTAAATATTTTTAACTCGACTTTGATAATTTTAATGTAGAATTAACGTTTATAATTTCTTTTTAAAGCTTTTGATGTGGAAGCATCGTAATTGAGGTAACTTTTATGTAATGGTTTACAAAACTAAAACTTCACGGGATTTTAACAGAATTAAAAAAAAAAAAAAAAACAATTGAAAGTGTTGTTTTTCGTATTATAAGAATTTAAAAAGTACCTTCGTCATCATTTGATGTCACCTTATTGGAGTAGAGTTATGAAAGTTTATTCACCTGAAACAATAAAAAAATATATATTAAATACAGGTAAATTATACTGAAAGTATTTCTTTTTAATGTATAAATATTTTGTGTTTTCATGTTTATTTTTATTAGGAACGTAAGTATATCTAAGCTACACATCATTATTATTTAACAATAAGTTTGAAAAGGTCGTAGTTCGATATCGTATCTGAATCTGGCATACGTATAATCGTATTATTGCCACTTACTTATTGTGAATTGAATAGTCAGATTTCATCAAATACTAATGGCCGTCTTGCAAAAATAAGATGGTCTATTAAAATTTGACAACAGTTTCAAAAAAACATTCTGTATTCCTTTAATTAGTCCTTTGTAGGTCCGGTGAAAGCATCGATGCAGAAAACTATACAATATAAAGGACGTTCTGTTATATTTTTCTTAAACATTTTAATTTCTCGTAATAAAACGAGGCGTGCAATAATAAATAATTGTTCAATAAAACTTCGGGTGGGATAGTGTTAAGTGGGAGATTGTAGTGTAGGAGGTAATAAGAAAAATGAGAAACTCATCTTTCAGGTCTCAAGATAGCTTACGTAGGAAGTTTTGTTTTATCAAACAAACTGACAAAGGCTTGCTACCGAGTATCCATAAACATCCATAAAGGTTTCCGTTTTTTTATTCCAATCTTTGGAACTCTCAGTTCAGCATTGATATGCGGTAAATGACTAACAAATACACGCATAAGAATTACTGCCTGGCGAAAAAGTGAAAAAAAAAATCGAATTAGGACTGTGTAGGCGACATTCTGGCAACACTGATCAGCAAATGACATGTCTGAGTTTGACAAAAAACATGGCATTGCCAGGTAAGAAGGTGTAGTTCCACCTGTCACCACGATATACACTTTTTCTTGCCAAGCTGCATTTTTAAACGCATTTGCTATTAGTTATGGCACAGACTCTGCCTTCTCTTTTCATGGATTAAAAAAATTGACTGAACGAATGGATGAATTCGTGTCGCAAAGCTTATCTTAAGATTTAACGGTCCCAAATTAATTGATGCAACCAAACGGTTTCAGATATTAACGGTTTTCATTACCAGGTCATTGCAAGCTGCGAACAAGTTTGGCACGTATTAATGAAGAAACAGAAACTACTTTTGAATGGTAGAGTAATATTCGCAGAGTTTATTAATTAGGCGTATGTAGTCGTAATTTACTTTGGACTTTATCTGTACGAGTCAGGTGTAGGTAAAATCAACCTTGTATCCTAAGCTTCTACTAAATGGAATCTATAATTTACATACATATCTTTTAAATTAAATTATTTCACAAAGTAGGTATTATGAAAAGAAAATCCATAATAAGACATTTTTCAAGAATTAAAAATATATAAAATCTAAAAAAGCTCTCACATATATTTTTTTTAAATCTTAATATTAATTTTTATACCATAAAATAAACTAGATTATACAATGTCATTAGAAACCCTTTGCATTAATAAACAACATGTAGAAAACATTTTTAGATATAGTAAAGCTACTACAAAACAACATAAAAAACTTAAACAACTACAAGTCAAAAAGAAAAGTTACTCGAGTTAGTGAAGAGACAGTAATAGTGTAAATTAAGTATAATGTAAGTACATAGTTAAATCGAGAAAACTACATAACTGCATTTCAACGGACATTTACTTAACTGCAACTCATGTAACGAAGTTATATTTGAAATTCAAACTTATAGTAATGGAGGTAAAAACGGTGTTTTAAGTAAAAATAAACATAATGAGATTTATAAATAAGGCAAAAGGCGTTAACTGCTTACTTATAAACCGATGACAGATCGAAACCATTTTTCGCCATATAATAATACCGATATCATTTTTTATAGTCATTGGGAAACCAGCAGGCGGTTCACCTGATGAAAATTGATTGATTGATCTATTCACGCGACGATGAAACCCTTGATGTCCAAGAGCACCGCTAATGGATTGCTAATGTACAGATAAAATATGTTAAATCTCCCGTGCCGGTAATTATACTGACTGTCCAAAATCCTTCGAAATCCTTATTTATCCCGTTCTAGTGAGTGGTAGTAGAAGCGTAGGTACTACTTTGATGAAACTTCCATAAAAGTGCGGGATGAAAATATACCTAGTTGAGACCACTTTGCGGTATGAACGAGACCTGCAATACCAGTTCTAAGCTCGTTCCAATCTTAACTGTGCCATCATTCGATAACGAGGCAATATCAATTTTATGAACATAATTTTACGGTTTTCATTTCAAAGCGTCGCATTTTATCTGTTTCTATACCTAGACGTTTAAGTTTTTGTGTGTTTGTAGTTCTGGTAATACAATTTAATATCCTAAAATTAGAAATGTGTATTTGCTAGTTAAGTTTTTACGTCTAATGCGCAAAACGGATTTCTTATAATTTTTATTACCTAGTTATCAAAAAAAAATCTACCAGAACAGAGTCGCAGGCTAAAGCAAGTATTTTATGACATTAAAGTTGACGAGGATCAACATGCCTGATTTGTTTCAAAAGGTATAAAAATAAACGCCATAAAAGTTTACCAAGTTGTTTTCATGAAACCACTTTCATGATATCGTATGTGGTAAACCGAGCCATCAAAAAATTGATGACGTTTTAAAAAAAATGGCATAAAACGCAAACCTCAATGTACTCACAAACAAGGGTTTGGAATATACCTAGATAATCTTACAAAATATCAGATTCCCGAAATTAAGCAAGCTTTACACTATGACCGCAAACGTCCGAGAATTTTATGATATAGGTAAGTTATCATATCCCTTAGGTAAAATTAGAGCTATGTTTATTACATCAGACAAAGAGTTCGGTTTGGTTAGAAATATTAAACATTGTATGAAGTAAAACTGTTCATAAATGTACTAACAGCATTGAGGCTTTTAGGGCTTGAATAAAAATGCTGTTCCTTCCTATGTTTTTCATTGAATCACACTTTCTATATAAATATCTAGAAACTCCGACGTTCGCGTGCAGGGTTCCTTTCTGTTAAGAAGCATTTGGCTGTGTTTGGGTTCAAAGGATTGGAGAGCCAGTGTGATTACCGGCACATGAATTATACATCATTAGCTCAACCTTGGCGGTGCTTTTGGCGTTCCAAAGCATTAATACCATCGTCACGTCAATAGTAAAAAATCGCAGCCATAGCGTGTACAGTGCCATAGTCTATAGCCGCCTTTATACATAAGCTAGTTATTTTGGAAAGGTGACTTATAGAAGATACTCAGGTTTATAAAGGATTTATATTACACATGATATTTAGGTTATAAATCTTGTCAATGAAATGAAGGTAACGTAAGACGATTATTATAATATGAGATAGCGGGACCCACATCAAAATTCATCGTGTATTTGGCAGACATACCTAGACAAAGTAAATTTTACAATATTTTTTTAGCATAGAACACAAATTATGGGTCTAGAGTTGTTTCAAAGTTTAAAAATCCATATCGAATCTAAATGTCGAGTTGATCTATTGATTTATGATCGGTTAGCGATCTGTTTGTAAAAAGATAACAAATTTAAAGACAATTCAAAAACACAAATTTCATTAAATTCATAATTTATACGTGAGCTATTCGCCAATGACTAATTAACTAAACGGTGATAAATACGAAAAATGATAAAAAGAGCATTTAATTTTTTTCATATAATCCGTTCCCATTAGTAAAAAGGTTTTGTTATAATGATAACTAGCGGTTCACGCACGCGATACTTTATTGTTCACGCAGCACATATTAATTTTAATAACGCCTTTGAAACGCTCTCGTTTAACGCCATGCCATTCGACGAAGCCCAAACGCAATGTCATTATTGTTTCCAGTTAAGGAGTTTCTCTACACTTATCATCAGTCTTCATCATCCATGGTGTTGATCCTTAAAATGGATAGGACCAATCTGGATGTGGGTATATACATCCTACTTTGTAGTACTTCAAAAAAAGATTTTTCTAAATCTTTTCATGTGGTATAAAAGAGGTTAAACATAAATATATCTAATTGCGAACCTCCTCCTTTTTTTGACTAATAAATATCTATCAATCATTGATTGAACAAGGATAGCTGTCCATCTTTAATGTAAGATTGCAATTGAAAATGACCATTAAACGTTATCCCAGTTCGCTGTGACATACTTATACTACGGTTATTTTCGTATTGGCATTCATAGTAGTTCGCCCATTAATTAACATTTCATTTGGCATTGCTCTACCTACACACTTACCGAGTAGATTTACAACTCAATGCATTCATAAAGGTGATATCAGACGGTTCATACAAAACAGTACGTCTCAACATAGTGTGAAAAAAATAATGCACAATTATTTCATTAGTGAACCGATCCAACAATGTTGTATGTACTCCGGGGCGCTGAATGTGCTAAAAATCGATGCCACATTTAAAAAATCTATCAGTGAATGTTCATTCCTGTCTCTTTCAAACTGTGTGAACAAGGAATGAAAGAAAAATGAAGCTGTCCATAGAATATTCATCCGAATGAATCGTCTGATGTCACCTTAACGACTCATACATTGCTCACGCATTATTGCACAACTCAGCATTGTCTATAAAGCGTTTGATGCAACTTGTTTAAACGTCTCTCGTAACGTGATCTTTACGTTAAGCAATATTGAACCTTAAGCGTTAGAGGTTTTAAATATTAAAACAACGGTGAAATTAATCTTGCTCGAAGTTGTTTATTACCTTGCCTAAGGTATCGCAATGGATCTAGACGTTTTATTATTAAAGTGTTAGGTTGATGGGTCTTAAATCTTCATGCTGAGAACAGTTTTCGACACGATAACACCCCTAGACATGATGCTTATAAAATAACTGTAAAGTTTAGAAAAAAAAGGAATGTATGAAAATTATGCACAGGTGAGACTTGTATGCCTGAACAGAAGGCCTGACTTTGCATGTTTCTTGCGAAAATCAACCCATTCATATCAGTGAATGCCCATGTAGTCTTGTTTATATGATTTTTTTGTAAAGGATATAGATAAGAACCATAGATTAAAGTTTATACTGTTATCCATTAATTTATTTTTAGTTATCTGAGAATAACTAATCATCAAATGCTCAAAAAAATCTTCATCAACGCGTCTGAACAATTAATTCATAGTCTGGAGATTGAATAGGAGGTGAACATTTCTTTCAAAACCACACATAAGATTTACATAGTTAATTTCGATAAATATACGCAGTTCTCAATTCTTAGTACATGATAAAAGTAGCCACATAACTGTAAACGTTAATTCAGTTACTAGAACTGAGCGTTGCTATCTAGAAATACAGTTAAGAACAAAATTGTAATTCAGTTACCTTTATAGGTAAGTACCTGCTTACAACAATAAAGTACGAGATCGGCATCTTTATTATGGTCTGTCTCATTTTAAATCTTCCCCCTTTCTAATAAGATCTATTTTCGCCTCTGATCGCAGGCTCGTAAACATGATTGATAGTGTTTACAGTTTAAATTGAGATATATAAAAGAATGAAGCGATAAAGTATAGTAAATATAGTTTGCACGTTATGATTGGAGTATGTTCTAATTTTATATATTAAAATTGTCATTACTAATACATATATCAAACATAGAGAAATATACTCTTTAAACAATATTGTATAGAGCTTTGTTTAACAAACAATTGGTAATCAATATTATGCAGTTATAGACGATCTGTGTAAGGTGGCTGGCAGCAACTGGATTCTCAAAGCTCAAGATCAAGAAAAGTGGCGTGTGCCTTGGGAGAAGCCTATGTCCAGCAGTAGACTACCGCAGGCTGATGATGAATCTTAGAAATTGGTAAAAAAATTTAATGAGTGGTTTCAATTTACTTCCTACCCATATATATCTTCTGAATATTTTTGATAAGGAAAATGTTCAATTTTTAACAACTTAATAAGTCGCAAAACAATCATGCGACCCTCAAGTTAATATTCCAGACGGTACTATCAAAAGAGAATAACGAGAAATAAAAATATGTTTCTTAGAAAGACGCATGAGTGCGATGAATGATACTAATTAGCGATACAGAACAAAAGGAGTATTTTAAGGGGGGAGCCTGATTTAGAAGCTTCAAAAAATCGATTTTTTTTTTTTTGCATAAATGTCTTCCTAAACTATCTAAGAATGTGTCCTCAAAATTTCAGACGGAAATTCGCAATATTTTCGGAGTTATAGAAGAAAGAGTCGGCAAGCGTCGAGCAGGTATATACGAGCGGCCGGATCGCTCGGAGCGCGCGCGCTCCGCCCCTCGATCTATTGTTCGTGTTATGATCCAAACAGAATAACGGTCCTTCGAGGGACTGTTGACTGTTCGCAGAAGGTCATTGTAGAGCTATGTAGGGATAAAAGTATGTATTATAACGGTATATGTGACCTGGCAGCGTCGGTTCGAGCAAAGCTACATTTAGCATTTGGGTTCAGTTTCGATTTGTCTTTCGGCACGTGAACGTCTTCAAATCATGCAGAGCTATCCAAAAGTGAGCAAATCTTCAAGTGAACGCAGTGGAAAGCCACGGAAACGTAAATTCCACGGCAATCAGTTTCATAATGGCGGCTTTTAAACATCCACCACGTCTAATTGACGAACATGTCGAGCAGCACATTCGTCCTGTGTACGAGGACTTATCCAAGGACGAGCTGCTTACGAGGTGTTTGGGTGGACACACACAAAATGCGAACGAGTCGTTCAATTCCACTGTGTGGTGCATGACACCTAAACACCTTCACTCAGGCATTAAAATCATCGAAATTGCTGCTTACATCGCTGGAGGAATGTTCAACGAAGGCTACAGTGCAGCATTGAAAACCATGCAGTTGATGGATTTAAAAATTGGACAGCAATGTAACAATTTCGCCAAGAGAGCCGACGAGGAGCGCGTCACCCGACAAAACAGGCGCGATTCATTGTGTAGTAAAGAGGCCAGAACAGCCCGCAGACTCGAACAACAGGGCACAAACCAGGTTTTTGAAGAGTGTGAAGGTTTACTTTATGGACCAGGAATCGCTGATTAGCATAATAACGCGGTAAGTTTAAGAAAATTACGATTTTTCATATACGAAAACTTTGACGCACGTTTTCTCGAGTTTTCATTTTTACGATTTTTCCTAATTGGCGGGAAAGATAGGGAAAAAACTAAACGTCCTATCGAAATAAAACAAAATGCATTTTATTCGGGATGAAATTCTCTTCTAGTTGAACCTAAAAAACCTTGAAAAAGTTAAGATTAACATATTTTTTAAACAATCTAAAGTCAATTTTTTTTTTTTTTTTAATGAACTTTTTTTTCAATTCACTAAAAATTATTGAAATTTGAACGTTTTCATCAATTTTCTTGGTTTAACTAGAAGCTATACTATTCAGGAATAAAAATATTTTTGGGTTTTTTGTTTCAGATGAAAATTGCGACCTGCATCATTCCCGCCGCACAACAAAAGCGCTCGCGAGACGCCTCGGCGAAATTCTTGTCCCGGGCATAATATTGCTTAAATCTTCATGAAAAAATTTGAGAAGACTGTTGAAATATACAACAATAAAACCTGAAAGTTTCATTCCAATCGTATATTTTTTTCCTTCCCAAAAAAATCCTTCAAAAAATCGATTTTTCGAAGCTTCTAAATCAGGCTCCCCCCTTAAACCGTCTATTATTCACACGCGATCCCGCTCTCATGTCTCAAAAAAAATCGAATACAGTTTAGCTTGGAAATGTAGCTATATCTTGTTTCTTTTTTTTATCGAAAGCATATTTAAAAAAAGTAGACTTGAGTGCAAAATTATAACAACACGATTGTATTTTATTAAGTTTTTGAGTTCTTTTTTCCAACTGAATTTATTTTAACACAAGTAACTATTAACATTTATTTACAAACGTTCAAAAATAAAATACAGAAGCAAACAGAAATCGTAATAAAAAGTTGGATAAAATCAATTTGGGATTCAATAGATTCTTGTAAGTACTTATTTTAATCTAGATCTTAAGGCGATGGCTGAGGAAAAAGCTGGTCTACGCTATGCCCATACATACAAGACATACGCCCTTAAAAGGTAAACATAATCATTGAGAGTCTATAAAACTGTTAATGGCTTTTTAATGAGCCCCGAGTTGAAAGAAAAGATGGATGGTGGTACAGTCATTCTATTTCACGAAGACCTTTCGGCTATAGTAGTGATTGGACGTGTACATGCACATTTTTCTAGTGTGTGTAACGTCTCTACTAAGCGAACTCGAGGTTACTCACACTGAAACAATATGCATGTACACGTCTGACGAAACTTACAACTACCTTAGTGAAACGGTCTTCGTGGTATGGAATGGCTATACCTACGGGAACAGTTGATTTTATATAATGTATATATGTATGACTGGGTTTCAAGAGTTATGACTATACGCGCTAGGTAGGTTAGGTTACTTACCCGTGTTATAAAGTTTTTTCCCCGATAATTTCCTTTGGGAATATTCCTCTCATGGGCTCGCAAGAATTTATTGTTTTTAGTTGAGGTTTGTCTAACTGATGTAAGTACATTTTTAATGTTTACTTGTTGTGTACAAAGATGGAAATTGGAAACCAAATATATATATATATATATAATTAATATATATATATACATATATAAATTTGGTATATATTATATATATATTTTTTTCTCTTATTACTCATATTTTATATGATCATATTACTTTTTAACTAGTGTAGTGAGTTAAACGCTACTCTTAGCATTTAAATTTTACATTTGAACAATTAACTAGGCAGTATCCCTACATCCCTAAATGATACCGATTATTTTGGTGCGAGGCAAACTAGGTACCTACTAGGTACATTTATTAAATCCAAGATGGCCGAAACGGAAACTGTGACGGATGCCCCGGCAGATGGCGCGGCGATCGCGATCATTACCGGTCTCCCGCCTTTTTGCTCTTTTGTCGGGAAGCGCGTTATGTTTCGCATGCAAAACGGATATTTATAGGCTATGTGCCTATCTGGACACACACCGCAAAATGGATTCAACGTTGCATTTTTGTTGTGACTATGTAGATACAAAACGGACAGTTGTTTGGTCGGATATCGGATATTAGGCGAGCTAAGCTGCGAGGCAGCATGTCCGAATAGTAGAACGTTCTTCGTAGGATCGAATATTGTTCAACCTTACCTGTTTGGAGTTTGTACCGTTCTTAAGATGTACGGTATAAGGATCAATATTGCACTTGTAAGGTTAAACTATATGTTTGGCCGTCTTTACTAGATATCGACTTACCTAAATGTCTCTGCATTAACTTAAAAAAACTTTAAAAAATACATATCTAAAAGTATGATGAAGTCCGTGTCCGTTTGAGAATTTGTTAGCTCAGTTTGTTACGCGCCCAGATAAACCGAACGACCCGACCCGACAGGTCGAGGGTTCGAGTCTCGGGTTTCCGTAAGTAGTAGCTGTCATGTTCCTCATTGTGTCCGGGTGGTAGTGGCGACCTGTCACACTGGGACTCGACATAAACATGCGAAATGCGGTGCGTTACACCTCTGCCAACCGTCACAGGGGATTACGGCGTGAGTTTATGTTGTTAATGTGAAGTCCGTTTCCAGAACAGTTTTTTTTAGTTGTAGCCCGTTTTTTTCCTTTCAATTAAAAAGAAAAACTTCCATCATTTAAAACTGCAAGATCCAACAACTTCTACAGAGAGTTGTTGAAGAAAACAAACAAGTACAAAGTTGATCTTGTTCGTGAGACGTACCTCCTACTTCTAGTATTTATTTATTTATTTATTAAAGAACAAAATCCACAGCTCTTAAAAATAATAGAAAAGTACTCAAGGTAAAAACTGACACACACTATATATTTTACGTTCATAACCTACGTATCCACTTTATGGTTGAGGGAAAATATATGTGTATTACTGATTATGTGTAAGGTATACGTGTGTTTGTATTTAACTTCTCAATTATCTTTACCAAGACTATTAATGAATGAGTGATATAACTTAAACAGTTTCACAGACGTGCTCTATAATATATCGTAAAATATCACACACAGAGGAAAATGCGTTCACAGACGTCCGATACGCATATATTAGCGGATATCTGTGTATACCTGCTGTGCGTGTGATATCTTAAGAAACCGTTATATATCATAACACACCTCTGTGAAACTGATACCCCTTACTGTAAACCCCTTTGACTGATGTTGTATTTTTATTCAATTAAGAAATATATTTTATTTCCGATATTTACATCCATAGAAGTTAGTGACATTTTACAGTTTATTCCACATCTATTCCAGGTATAACTAGTTAATTTGGAATTTGTTTGTTTATTTGAAACTAGTCCAGCCTGGTTAGAACAATTTGTATAAGAATTTTCAACATTTTGCATACGGGTTGAATTAAAAAAAGAAACATTTTTTTTGCTGACGTCTTCTACATGAAAGTTATTTACTAGAAAAAACTAAACTTTCTAGTCTCAGTGTGTTTGTCTACCATGAGTTCGTAAAAAATTCTGTATGTTATTTAGCACAGATTAATACAGTGCTTTTTACTGAAAATATTAATTCCTCATCGATCCGTTAGAAGAGCTTAGCAAAGATTGATACAGTTTTGTAACTGCAGTCGCAAGCGGTAATCGAAGGTAAAACTTAAGGTAGACAGACAAAATTAAAGCGTAGAAAGGTTTCGCCCGGGACCTGGTCGGCATGGAAATATATTTTTCTAGACGAAATGTTTCTATCTGTCGTATTCAAATAGAAATCCGGTCAGTCTGACAGTTCGTCTGAAAACGTAACAAGTAGAAAAACAGCTACATTAGCATTTATAAATACTAGGGATTGTTTTATTTTAAATGTCGTACACGCTACCAACCATGGATAGGGTGAACAGGTTAAGCTGTTTGGACTTTGTATCGATCTTAAGTTGTACATCATAAAGTTTAATATTGCACTTGTTATGTTAGCTTTGTGTGTGGCCGTCTGTACACTGTACAGCTCTCGATTTAAAAAGGATTCGCGATGAGTAGTCGTTGGCATTTGTTTTTTTTGTGCACTTAACGGATGATCGCTTTGTTCATCTTTCGTGTGAAAGAGCCACTAGTATTTATTGTAAGGATACGACAGAAGTGTTGAATGTATGTGTTCGTGAAAATTTAAACATTTACAAATATTCATTCATTTCTTTATGTTGTTCTATAAAACACATTGCTAGTAAGCAATGGTTTTAAATTTTGTTAAACCATGGTTTATTTACACCTGTTTGTTTGTTGTACCTTATACCTTATAGTGTTTTTGTAACGTTTTGTTTGTGTGAAAATTTATAACATGCTGTGTGTACATGTTTCTTGGGTCCCATTCTAGTTTTATACATTTACTTGATCACTGTATTTGATTAAGTTTTTGAATGTCACCTGTTGTGTATGTCTAAATAAATAAATGCAAAAAAATAAAGTTCCATGTCTACGCGGAAAAAATCATAGACAAAAGAAGGCTATAAATCTTGAATAGAATGTAAGGTACTAAAGTATAATTACTTTTGATTTCTAAAATACAGATGTAGTTTTGGAAAAGCCACATTTTCATGAAAGCTTTCATCACCAGGGCGTTGTTATTGTTTAATATCACCTTTTATCTATTGTTAGATGTAAAAATCGTAAGCAAAAGACTTTCTAAGATTTTCAAGGGAAATAAGTAAAAATCATGAATATAATTCATTAGAAAACTACCTACTTGGTGTATACAGAAATTGTTACAAATAAATGTAGGTTTTTCTTGGTAATCCTTACAGATATTCGCTGAAAACGGCATTAATTTGATATTTTCAAGTTCCAGACAAATCTAATTATAGAAATAAGATAAAATTTACAATACCTACATAAAGATTCGTTTAAATTGTGAACGATAACAATGATTAATCATAATAAAATTATGAATTTATCGTTGAATTTAACGTTTATTTTTTTTTTTAATTGAGAAACGGGGAAAAACGATTCACAGCCACTTTGGGCCACTTGCTATATAGCTATAGAGTATTGACCAATTCAGTGAGACATCCAAAAACAATACAATTGTGTAGAAAATTAGTATGCAATGGACTCGTCTCCCCCCAATTAGATGAATTCGTATAAAACCCCAGTGTAGATACCTAACGGGTCGTGTAAATCGATAATGGATGCCTAGAGCGTGTTATGAATAAACAATTCCCGTAATTGACGGAATTAATTCACAGTTTCCGGGCGTAGCTTTGTCCCATTGCTTTTCTAAATTGTTCTAATTCTGATTTTCAATATAACCACAGCTATTTTATTTGTTTTAAGTTCTTCTGATTTATTAGTACATTTCAGATTTTAAAGTTACGTTTTAGTCCTTGAGATAGTGTGCGGAGTAACCATAGTCTGTGTGTATCACCCAAAAAAAAACGTTCAAAAATCTTAAACTATCAACGATCTATTAATAAGTACTTTATGCTAATGCTGAAATCTATAAACGTTTCTACACTTTGCTTTAAAGTCCGCTTTGAATATGCATTATTTTTATTACGATTCTAACGGCATTTTTTATTATTACAAAGGAAGATTTATAATTACATTCATCAGTTAATTTTAAACTGTTAAAAATACTACTTCGACCTCATAAATCGTTTGAAGTAGACACAAAAGTGTGTGCACCATAATTTCTAGTTTTAACAATTAGAATATGTAACCAGATATTTGTACTGTCGGTCTTAATTCCTCATCTATCCGGATGAGGCGCTATGCAAAAATTCTTACTTTTAAACTGTAGTCTAGCGCCTATAGAAGATATAAAAACTCATGGCAGACATAAACCAAAAGCTCAAGTCAAAGCACGCATTATAGATCTTGGCCTATGTCCTTATATGGTGACGTTCACGGCTGGTCCGCTTTAGACATCAATCAGCTCAACGTTTCCTCATTGCGTACGGTCATTCTGTTCCTTATTCGGAATCACTTCTACCTCTTTGGGACGTATCTTCTTTCTGCTATGTGCTCCTGGTAGTTTTTGAGTTCAAAGTTTCAAAAGGGTCTTTTTATACCTTTAAAATACCTAACGGTTAAATCGTAGGCAAAACAAGTCAACTGGGACAACTAATTCCAAGTATGTTTGCCTTTTTGTCAGCATGTTTGTTACATTTACTGGCCTTAAAACAAGTAAGATTGCATTATTATTTTTAGGAATAATTCATTCTCAGCGCAATGACATAAAAGTTTTGTATTTTTCTAAAACAGGTTTTAAGTTTTCGAGGAGAGACTAGTTAAAAACAATAATTTGTCTAGTGTTTATTTACACTAAATATGTATGTGAATTATACATTGTAATTTGTAACGTTCCCCAACTATAAACTAGGACACAAATTTTAATGGATTTCAATCCTTCTATAGTAAATATTTACAGAAAAAAAAATATAATTTTAAAATCTCCAATAAATACCTTCTGTAAAATTTAATTGTCAGTTAAAAACGGTGACGGTTATTGACCTACAAACTAAATCTGTAACATCCGACTGAACATTCGCAATGCAGATCGGACGAGTGGTTATTGCGCGGGCAAAACGTTGAATGTTGGCATCCAGCCATACTATCTGGCATTGAGGCTATAAAATTTCATTGAAGAAAATTATCTGTTTTGTGCACGCAAATACATAGGGGTAACTTTGGTTTTTTATATGCCCATATTATAGACAAGACAGGAGCCAAAACTCTACATTTGGCTGATATTTCGGTATCTTATTTATTGATAAGTTCCTACACATAAATATGATCTACCTAATGCATAAGATTAAGGGTGGAATCAAACTTGTCAGCACAAGCAGCATTTTATCGGAAATCTATGAATATGCGTAAGCAGCGGAAAGTTGAATTGATGCGTAAGCATCCCCAAACTAAATAGTGATCGAGGGTGACAAGTGCGATTCCACCCTAAACTACCTAAGTTGTAATACAAGCGTTAGTATGTCCGAGCACGTGACTTCATCATTGAACTAATAAAGAATCTTTTTAACAGTAACAAGACACGTAGATTCCTTTTCATTACTTGAATTGTAATATCGCCCTGATCTAATACATTAATTTTGATTAGAAACTAGGTAATTAAGTAGCCTTCCAAGGAATATCCTTATACCCCATTTTGCGCACTTATAACTGCTTCAATTTACATTCACAATCTACATCAAACTGCTTCAATTTACATCAAAAATAAAATAATCGACATGCAAAACTTTAGACTAATTAGTTTTTAACTAGCAAGTGATAGGTATTTCGCGATCTCGTAAACAATATTAATTAAAAACATCTCCATTGAACTTGAAAATTTCTGTTCGTTGAATTCATTCATTAATTACATGACAAAATACAAAAATGGCGTCCATTTAAAGGAGGCGCAAACAATAAAGCTCTCCCACGTTTATTTAAAAGCGTACAATATGAATGAACGGTCGCATCCTGGGATGCTCGAATTAAAACATATTTATATTTAGATATCCTTTTTATTACTACTTAACAACTAGTAAGCAATCATAAGGAAATAAAAAAAAATATGGTGTCTTTTATTTTTACGAATTTTCATTAAATTTCATGGCTAAATAAAAAGATGGTTTACCTGATGCAGAGTCATCACCACCGCCTCTTGACACGAGGATGCCCTTGACGTCTTAGAACGCGAAGACCACCGCAAATGTAATGGATAACCCCAAAGGCGCCATAAATTTTTAGGACCTTTCTGCTCTTATATGGGCTTATAGATGGGTCATGCCTTATTCCGTTTGAATTTGAAAGCCAATACCTCATATAGGAAATTAGACAGTAGGTACTTCAAGAGTCACTTTCCATCGATTTAAGTTCGAAAATGACAAAACCCTATTAGCCATAATAAGTAATTAACGTATACTCAAACACGTCGGTCAATACTTATTAAGCTATAATTAAAGACGTGTGTTTACAAAACTCTGTTTATCGACGTTTATGAAAGAACTGATAAAGTGATTACGCGAACTCCTATTTGTCTTATCAATGAAGTTGAGTTTCATTCATACTATAGAGCTGTTAGTATAAAACCTCGATATTGCAATCCTTTTCACAATCGTATAAAGTTCAAAATCGTTTGCGGGATGTAAGGCTAGTGTTACGCTACGATGAACTTGAGAGTTGAATACATAAACGATACATTTCTTTTGAATCTTAACTGTAGAGTATAAGATCCATTTTTGATTGTTTTGAGATTTATAGCAAAGGGAACACGTACACAAGTGGGTGCGCGTTAAAAAAAGCAAATGTACCAAGGGCAAGCGGTAGACGTCACATCCTGCAATTCATAAATATAACTGGGCTAGGTTGGTTTGGATAGATGGATAGACTAGGTATATTTTTGTTACAGATAGGTATACGAGTATATTGTGCTGATATATTATTCTTTATTAAGGCAAAGATTTAAAATTATTCCTTAATAGAAAAAAAAAAACGAGTATATTGTGCTGATATATTATTCTTTATTAAGGCAAAGATTTAAAATTATTCCTTAATAGAAAAAAAAAACGATTAGTAAATAAAACACACACAGCATTATAGAAACTATTTCTAACATTTTTCGGTTCATCACCTTCGAATAAGCGGAAACTTTTCTGAAGATTTCCTGTCACACAATGGGTTGTGTAGTGTGAACACGTGGACAAATTCATGGGACAAAAGTTGGGGTCACGAAAGAAATGTCATAAAAAGCGACACACTTAAGGACATTTGAGAATGACAAATTCGCCATTAGGTCCGTCCGTACGTAAATAAATACCGAACCAACAAACTTCCTTGGCACCGATCCAATAAACGTGAAAGTAGCTACGTATTTAGTATAGTACCCACCCAGACGCAGTGTGAACAAAAATAATCCCATTCAAGAAAAGCAAAATAGCAAACGGATCAATCAAAAATAATCTTAAAGCAAACTCTACTCTATTCTCTTAAAGCTAGAGTTTAATTACGGCTGGACACGTAGAACAAACAATCGATGGCCCTCGATGTGTAAAGCCAACTTAATTCTACAGAACCTAGAGTCGAATATCGATTGAATTCTGGAGTGTTTGTCTATACGAATATATTTAGGTTCTTCCTCTTAAATCTGTGAACGTCGAATCCAAATTGACTCTTAAAATCTAAAAATAGAGTCGATATTGCATTCAGATTTAATTACGCCGAGAGAAAGGTCAAGCTCATTCAAGAATTCAATTTGGGAAGTAAGGTTTCAAGATTTCTTCATTTGCTTCTCATCGAGTCATCAATCGAAGTTTTTAATAGAAACAACTTGGAAAAAGCAAACTACCGATGGTATCCCACCATCGTAACTCCTGTATGTTCAACAGAGACAGCGCGATGAACGACGTATACCTAATACAATATTATCACACTAATTTAAAGAATAAATTTTCATTCACAGAATATTATCAGCTGTAGGTACAAATAAATCAATCACATGCGACCGGAAAATGACGTGAATAATTCACGTATCATGATATGAGTTATCGTATCTATATTGGATGTCATTTATAAGTGGAAAGGAAATAACTCTTTTAAATCTCAAAATGCCGACACACAAACAAATATGGAAACACAAGCAAAGCCCGTTTTATTTCTTTCATACACAATAATTTTGTTGAGAAAATAGTATGAAATCAATAAAAACATCACGATCACGATTGAAAATATCGCAAACAATATTTTTAATTATAGAGTTATTCATTAAGTACATTTAAATAATGCAAAAAATTACTACAAAGTTCAATTAAGTTTTACAAGCGAGCAAAAGAAAAACAAAATTACGCATAGCTAAGCTAGCTTTGTAAAACATTTTGCAATCATGAAACAATAGAGGCTAAAGGGGTAGAGTATTTAGAGCGAGATGATTACGTTTAAAGTGGGATACAGGCTGTAACCGCTACAGAAAATAAAAGGATTCCTTTATAATATAACAATTAACAAACTTCAAAGTAGTTTTGAAGCTTTAACGGAAGCAGCCTTATTTATTTACGGTTATTTTATTTTATTTTATTTATTTAGAAAACCCTTTTGAAAAAACATAGTTAAAGTAAGGTCGACAGTTCTCAGGTTTGGGGTTCTTTGAAAAATGAGATCGCGTAGTAAGGGCCGGTGAAGAAACACGGCACAATATGGATACCTTGTCAACTAATCACATGTCACTTAAAGGTTCGACATTTTTAATTAGTCGTGTTGTATTTTAGAATTTAGTTAATCAGCGGGTGATGGCAGAAGCTGTAGTTATTTTTTTTTTTTTTTAATGAGGCTTTTTAAATTTTTACTGAGGTTTTCAATGAAAGGTAAAAGGAATAAAAATAGATTAATTCACATATTAAATACTGTAAAATTTAATTAAGCTAACTAACCAGAAAACGGCAACGGCAAAATAAACGCCTGACTCGTTCCGCCTCAATTTAATGAAACAGTCGTTCTGCGGTTATAAAATGAAAATAATATACATTATATCATTTATCACAAAGGAAATGGGGGGAACAGCAGAACAAAATCGTTTTTTCTCTAAAAGGTGTTATAATTTTTTTAATTTTCCAGTGTTCCAATTTGTAAATGACCAAAATTCAAACACTTTTTTAAAATATACGTGTGTCGGTGAGATGCAATATTCTCACATCACTATTGAATAATAAAATAAACCTTACTGAATAATAAAATAATAGTGCCTAAGTATGAGAGCTTATCTAAAAAATATTAAACAGGCTTTAAAAATAAATACAGATGAAAACGCAATTAAATTTTATGAATCCGAACTTTGGGTATATTTGTGATATTATAATACCGGAGTCGATACCCAGATCAACTCGACATTAACTGGACTACTTAAATGTCAGTTGATACTTGACATTTGGCCTATCACGAAATGGGACGCTTTTAATACCGTTCCGGGTATTAAAATTTTAAATCTTCTCACAAAATCTTTATGAAAAAAAATTTGCTCATGATTGTTCGGAGTTTAAAAATTGATAACGCAATTTATACTGGGATGACATTAACGCACATGTACAAAATCTGAACAATCGATTTCAAAGGCGTCGGTTGAATCTGGAGATAATTATGGGGCAAACGGTAAACAGACACAACGGCGAAAAAGATAAAAACAATATAGCTAGCTTCTTCCGGGTGAAAATTATGATCGTAGGACCCCGTATGATTGAGATATCAATGGAGTAATAACTAGAGCGATGGATGAAGTTCTGGCTTATTCAGAAATATTTTTATGCTGGTCTTCGTGTAGGCTAGCGTTAGGTTCAAATTTTTTGTTGTAAAATATTCAACAAGTCAAATAGCTTCAAATATGTAGTTATTATCAAAATTTTATATCATAACGAGTAGCGAAACTCAATTTGAAATGTTGCCCGTAGCGAGAGTCGAGTTCGCTCCGTGCTTATTAATTTTGAAAGTGAAATTGAAAACCATTCCAACATCCGCGGGATAACTGTAAATTTACTGCTGGTACGTTTTCAGCGAGCACTAAATTTGACATTGTTAACTGCTGCATAAAACCACATGACAAGCTGATAAGCAGCTGATTATACACATTTAAATTGACTAGTAACCCACCGAGGTTCGTTTGAGAAATTTTCATACCACAACAAAACTCGTCCAAAACTATCCCATCTTTGAAGCTCCAATTAACCATGCACTTACGAAATTTTATTGAAATCGCTGGTTTTTGACCAGCTGTTCCTAACACAAATATACGTGGTATGATAAATCAAAATAAATGTATTTATAATGTTGAGTTTGAGTAGTAACCCACATTTTTCCCGAAATTAATTCGCAGAAAGAAATCTGAAACTTCTCGAATGGTCGATATCATTCTTAAAGTAAATAATAATGTTCTATCATTTCCTCAGAACTGACTATAGCTACTTTACTTCTAACTCCCTTAAGGTAATGTTTTGGTAACTTGGCAAAACCAGTATATACCTATGTATTCGTATACTTTGAGATTTGTTAGCGCCCATATCGACAGGACTTAAAGTTAATGAAACCTGTAAAAAATATTTTTTTTTAACTTAGCTTAATGTATGAACAAAAATGTTTCTTGGTAGTTAGTTACATGTTGATTTAATCGTAAAGAGCTTTTTTTTATAAAATCTGGTTTTTGTATAGTTAGATATAATTTACAAAAACCAACTGTCTTCAACTTCTTAAAACTGAAACTATTATTGTTAAAAACAAATTAACCCTGTTTGCGTCATACGTGAAAGGCTTCCAGGCGAATTGAATGAAATTCCCATAGTAATGATCTGAGTAGATTTGTTAAGTTTCCCATACTCCACAGTCACGTCGTGCGATTCTCCCATTTTGAATATTGGTTATTTATGTTTTAGACACAAAAAATAGTAAAACTAAAGATTTTTAAAATTAACGAAATTTTTAATTTAAAACGACAATTTTTAATTTTTATGATACCAAAAATGATTTCAGGGAAGTTTTTTTTTTACTTTTATAACTAAACAGTATCAAAACAATAGTTAGCCGAGTTACATATCTAAATATTTTTGTACAATCCAAACAAAATTTTAGACATTTAATCTTTTATCCTAATATTTTCAGATAAGAACCACTGTGGGCCGCCCCTCGCCACCCCGGCTATGACTTAACGATGCCATTCATTCGGCTCCCCCATTCATTCATTCATTCGCTTTTCTTGTTTTTCGGAGTGACGTCATTCGTTCCGTTTCCTCTGCTTTACAGCCTCACAGAAAGTTACGTGCAAAACAAGTGATTATTACTTTTGCA
This sequence comes from Choreutis nemorana, assembly GCA_949316135.1. Lineage (NCBI taxonomy): Eukaryota > Metazoa > Arthropoda > Insecta > Lepidoptera > Choreutidae > Choreutis > Choreutis nemorana. Next base: position 3,543,322 of record OX438620.1, on the reverse strand, counting down.
ATATTTTCGCTTTTGTATTTGCTATACATATGTACGGCCAAACGTGGCTTGATATCGATCATTGCGTAGCCCAATTTCTAACCGGGCATGGTAACTTTAAGGGCAAACTTTATTCATTTAACTTGGTGCCGTCACCTTTTTGCGAATGTTCAACGTCGGATCAAGAATTTGTGCAAACTGCCCATCATATCTTGTGGGAGTGTAGTCTCTGGCATGACTACCGGTTAATCATGTTGAATTCGATTCAAGTATCTGCGTGTAGTCCTATTTATTACCTAGATCTTGTGAAAACGAAGGGAAACTTCCGTGCCTTTAAAAAGTTTTATCACCAATATTACTGGTGTAAGATTTAGGTTAGTATCTAATTTATATTAGTTAGTGCCATACCGTGGTGTTTAGACGGTCAGGCGTCTCCTGACTGTCTCCCCTTTAGATTTTTGGGCCTCTGGGCCATTTCAATTGCTGTCTCCGCTTTGCTGGGAGGGAAGTCTGAAACCGCTTTCTTACTACCTCCTATTTCTTCTGATTAAGTTCGTTGCGGGTCCCAAGACAGCCGGTAGGGTGTCCGGGCACAGCCTGTGCATCACTGCACAGCTGCATTATTCGTTGATTATTCGATCAAAGGACGCCACTGTTGATCCTGATAAACAGGAGTTGCAGTGGTGGGACAGAGTGGCGGGTGTGCCCCGAAAAAAAAAAATACCTATGTACAGATGGCCACACATAAATTTTCAGTTAACAAGTACAATATTTTAATACTTGTGTATACTACTGTATGCCAGGTACAACTTTAGAACGGTACAATCCAAACATGGAAGGTTGATCCATGGCCGTGTGTACCTATCACGTCTTTAAGGCCAGCTCTACACATCAGCGGACGCATTCGCAGATGTAATCTGCTATACGTAGAGAGGGTGGTTTTTGCTTGTCTGTGGTTAGTATTTAACGTCGGCCGATGCATCTGCCACTTATCCGTTTTTGCACACGGATTAAAGGGTGACAGCGTGAACGAGTGTCTGCCGATGTGTGTTCGGATCGGAATTTCATTTGCGTATGTTTGCTGACCCACCGGCCGACGCATCCGTCGATATGTAGACGAGGCCTAACGAATACACAGCCTACCCTTAACTCGCTTAGTAAGCCTTGATCACATCTACGAGTTCTCCAAATTAAAATCGATGACTTGACTAAAGTTGGCATTTTGGTTCGTTTAATCAGATCATGTCTGAGAAAGGACAGTTAAATTTTTTGATCACCAACAAAACCTTTCGTCTGTTTCTGTTAAAATAATGATGGAAGTCTATAAATTAAGGTAAAAGGTAAGGAAACGTATGTACGAGAAGTTTTTTTTTGGATAGAGAAGTTATGTTTATTTTGAATAGGTATGTAGTTTTTTGAAAAGAAAAACTCTTATTTACAGAATAGAGGTTTTTCTCTCTTTTGCTATATTCATTTAAGTCTTTCGTTAAGTATAGTTATAATAAAATTGAGCTTACGTAGGTAAAATTAAAGCACGGGAGAGATTTCCGTTTTAAAATGTTCTTTACTAACAGGTAATATGGGCTATGTTGTCAAAAACTGAAGTCCGAAAATGCGAAATCCTCATTAAAACTCAGCGTGTTTTTAATGGACATCGAAATGGGACCACATACACTAGGGTTGACAACTTTAGAAAAATAAACAAAATCACCCCTGACGTGCTCGTTGCGTAGCGTTAAACACGACAATGTATTGTTTTTTGTCCTTTTTTACGCAGTGACCATTCGACTTTATTTATTGTTGCAGACTCACTTAATGGATGAAGGAAATTTAGTACTTACACATTTATTTATTTGTAATAATGAACAGATCAGATGAAATTATAGATTATGCAGCTTTATATTTAGCTACATTTCATAATGAAAAACAAAATAATTAAAATCCAGCCTTCAAAATGTTGTAAAATCTAAATGATGTTTACTCATCTTGGTAATTGAATATTTAAAATTGCGTTTCGCAACCCTGAAGCGGTCCTTACGGGGCACAATAAACCTGAGATTTCATTACGTCCCACGGTTGATATAGGATAGAGTGACACTGCGAAAATATTGTACGGTTTGTATTGTTAGAAAAGAGTATATAAAGAAAGCATTAAATGTCTGTTTGTGTCAGTTGTTTGCTACATCGACATTCTTGATGAACAGGAAAATGTTCAAACAAACGTTGACTTTTCTATTGTATCATTGAAAATATTTTCTCATAAACACAACAAGGTTCACGCATGAAAGGTTTTTACAATATACTTTATAGCCCAAAAGTCCGTTACATTTTTCCTTACTGCGACAGGCTCGTGCAAAAACATTTTCGAAATTCTACTAAAAATAAACGTGTAACTCTCGACAGATTTTTTTTACTTTTTCAGCTTTTCTTATTAATTTTTGATAGTGCTTTTTCTCCTATCAGTTTAAACTTGAACATAAAACGTCTTAACAATATAAATAAAACAGCAGTTAACAATACAATCATTGTACTTCTTGTCTAATTGCCTTAATAAAAGACACAAGAAAGTGCACGCAACAGGTTTACAAGGCACATTCTCCCGTTATTACCCATTTAAAGACAAAGATGGCGAAAATGCTAATATATTCTTCACCTGCCATTCATTTATTTCTAAAACTTATTAAATTTCGCGTCTGTCCTTGTCGTTTGTGTTAAGAAACAAAGAAAAGTTTTTACTAATTCTATGTAGGGGTTTTTCTTTATAACTTAAAACATTTTTAAATTCGAATAGATAAGATTGTTTCTAGTCGAATTCACAACTTTTTATGTTTTCTATGTAAGTTAATTTTGTATGTAATGGGGCTTCAGGGAGTCCCAAGAGGCGAGCGGTCCAAAATTGCTGATAATAAATTATTTTTCCTTACTATTCGGGAGATTAATTGTAGGTCGTAGAGGTTTTCTATTAGTGTGTTTTACTTTAAGATACAAAATCATCTCATAAACACGAATATACTCCAGCCAGTAAAGTTTTAGTGCTATCTGCATGTGTAAAAGAACATGCAGAAATTTATTATAACATTTAAACTTAATCTGTAAACGGAAAGTTCCTCATTTCCAGAGGTACAAGAAATTAAGTACCCTTAACGAATACAAAAACATTCTTTGGCCGAAAGTAGGTATTCACAAAACCGCCAACATTTTCGGCTGCAGCCAAACTTTCAGTTTGAAACAAGCAGAGTTCCAAGAAAGTTTTAAGGTAATAATATCGAAAGTTCACCTGGCTGGTTCGCTTTTATTTAACTTTGACACTGTGCAAAAACTTTCACCATAAAATGTATAGAGAAGTTATCCGCCAGTGAGTTCCTGAGTATGGATTTTGGGAACTATCGCTCTTTATTCAAAGAGAACTTTGGAAATGGGATTTAAAAAAAAAAATAAGCATCACCTTATCCTTTAATTCCATCATAAATCAGACAGCTTTTTGTTACCTACCTAAACACACGAAGATACTTCACCCTTTCACCTAATTTTAGTGCACCCCCACTATCTAGATTAGTAAAATGTAAAACCATTATTGGCTTACAATTTCTCCCATAAGAACTTTACAAAATGAAATAAAATAAGTAAAATATGATTTGTTACATATAATATTATTTTTTATAAGATTTAATATTATAATAATACCCATGCAAATAAATAAACAAATGAATATTGTTCCTAATATTTGCACACCAAAACAATTGGCAAAACATGCACAGAATCATTACTACAGATCTAATTTACACCACTTTTGAATGTACACATAAGATGTTTTGGCCAATAAACTTAAATTATTATGTTAAGGAAAAAAATCCTTTAAAATATCTGTACCTGGTACCTACACAAACAACAACAAATCATCAGAAATATTTCGTGATTACAATAAACTGTTGCTTCGAAAATGTTTTCGTTATTCCAATTGATTACCTAAAAGGAGTAAGGGACCCGATCAAACATTTCAAACTAAATAATTCTTGATCTATTCAATGTTGACAAAACGACCGCAAAACAACTCGCCACAGAAACTTTACTGAACTTAGTTTGGTTTTTCAATGAACAGTGATTTAAAGTTCATGATGCTCCCTCACTGCTAAAGAATTCCCTGATCAATACTTGGGCGTCTTCAAGACTCAAGTGAAATGGATTTTTCTAGGTAAGTGTGTTGCATCTCATACCACATCTTCACTTATTCTCGTGTGATTGGGGTCAAACGCTTGGCGATCAATGGACAGGTGTATATATATTTTCTATTCTATATGAGTGTAGGGCTGAGTGGTAAGATCCATGGTGTTTTTTTTTTTGCCAGAACTTCTTGTTTGAATTCTATCACAAGGCATCAATGACACATGGAACAATCAATGTTGATAATAATTATTTTTAAGATCAATGAATTGGCTCAAAGTAAAGTCGCGAGGAAAACCTAGTAGTCACATAAAACAAATCCTCATTGTTATCGTTATAATTCAAAACAATAGCCATGAAAGTTTAATATTTCATAGCCTAAAGGGCACAGATGAAAAACCTTGTAACTCTGAATTGAAATGTTATGTAATTACTCCCTGTGATTATGTACCAGGATAACTTTGCAATGAGTTTCAAAACTAACTAAAATGTTAGGTACTTTGCTTTGTTTTTTTTTACAAAGCAGGTAACTTCTAAAGTAGGTAAAATTAGAATAGACCAAACATTCATATTTATCTTCCATCAAGTTATTTTAGTAATAAAATGTTTAGTAAATAAAAAATTGTTGGACTTGATTACAAACTGAAGTTTTAGTTTATTTAGTAAAAGGGTAACTACTTACCTATATCCAAGCTATGGATTATTAAAATGTGTAATAAATATATCAAAATTGTTGATATTGTTGTTGTTTGCATTTTTTCTAGCAGATATATTGTGTAGCTATTTGCCATTGAAGTTTTAAAACACAATTTTCTTTTTATTCAATAGGGGATTGGATTTTTACTACACAACAATGGTCAGGCTTATATTTTGACAATTACTTTACTTGACATATTTATACTATACAAATTTATGACTAAGCATTCTCTAGTCATTTGGTAACCTCAAATAATTGGGGTAAAACAACAATACTCTTTATAATTCATATAATACGGAGGAAAAGATTTTCAGAAGTCAAATATATGTTGTGTATTGGTAAAAAGTCATCCAAATTTTTTTATTCAGACATAATTAAATATGAAACATGCAATTTAATATCATATCATCAGAACGAAAGATAAGATATTGATTTATGAATGAAACCTCTAAAACCGGATCCGATATATTATCAATGGGTATCAAGAACAATACACTAAATTTGGACAGTTTCCTTCGATTAAAAATAAATTTGATCTATAAGAATTGATGTTAATTAGGAGTTTAGTTTAATTTTATCTTATCATTATGGATTAAGTACTTACTATATGAAATATTGAAAAAAACTAGCAACCCACCCCGGCTTTGCACGGATATTATGCTGTTTATTATACATATAAACCTTCTTCTTGAATCACTCTATCTATTAAAAAAACGCATAGTGATCTGTTCAGTAGTTTTAAAGATCTAATACATAGGGACAGACAGAAGGCGGGAAGCAACTTTGTTTTATACTATATAGATATGTTTTCAAGGGGTAAAGTGGACTTTTTGACTAGCATCGTGATTAGGTCTTTCAGTCACACCTAAGACTTTCATATTACTACTATTCCTGCTAAATGTGGCTTTCTTTTCAATACAGCTCTTACCTACCTACCTAGAATATCCAGATACACCTACAACCGGTTGGTCATCCCAAAAAAGACAATGGGCATATTGGACCTTTCAATTAGAACCATACCATACCTAAATAAAATTGTGAAAGTTATTAGTGTATCAATAAGATAAAATATTCATCATTTATTTTATATCAAAACTAGTACCAAAATTGATTTTTAACCTGGAATCAACAATTTTAATATCAAATAATTTTAACCAAACATCATATTGTGGGATGTTCAATGAAAATGAATGATGTTATCAGTTCTTTAAACTGATATGTACAAGTCACTTTTATTGGAGGTAGGCTCACAATCATGCATTTGAGCCCTTCATCCTTTAATCAGAAGATAATAGGATGGAAGTTAAAGATTATAGGTTTGTTGGTCTAGGTCAGGTCTGTGCAGAGCAAATATGATCCCCAGGCAATATCTGTTTAGGTACAAAAAAACTGACATGTTACCTAGTGTAAAGTTCTATGGGTTTATGGACCAGTTATCAGTCCACTCAAAAAACCTAATCATAAATGATTTATTTGTAATATTTTCGGTTGAAATAGGTGGTTTGATAATTTTTCTTCCTAAAAATCTGTTCCTTGAACATAAAGTATTGTTAGTAAGTACTTACTTACTGAATCCACTAAGCCTCAAAGGACTCAAATGTTCCGAGTAATTAAAGGTGTTTGTGTTAGTATATTTGTCAAAATAGCCATCATAACTTTTATCACAACTCTGATATTGTTTTATGAGGACCATATAAATGAATACAATAATATTTTTATCACAGAATAAATTGACTTTTTAGATATGAATATTTAAGTAATTAAAACTATTATTAAAATTATTCTGAAGGAAAAAATATTATAATATGAAGAAATCTAGAAGGTAAACTATTCAAACTATTTCTTAATATTTTATCAATAGAGTGGAAAAATATTCAGACAAAAGCTTGAAAATATTATTAAAAACAATAGGCTGTTTGTATTTTTAAAATGTAATATTGTCAATTCTAAATTAATATATTTTGATATAGCCTATAGTCATCAGATACCAATAGACATATTATGATTGTAGCCTAAATATTTATAGTTAAATATGCATTCATCATAGTTACCAAAAAGAGAAAACAAAGACCTATGTTACTCATTTGGTTTGTTGTGAAATTTTGTACCAAACAATTAAATGAGTCAATCATTAGGCTTGTGAGTCAAAGTACCATTCATTTGGGACATTTAAGTTAGTATGTAGGTAGTGTCCTGCAAAGTTTAAGCTTCTATATTTTCAAGGAAATTTGACTAAGTTAGGAATCTTTTAAATGCAAGCTATTAGGGAAGGAGAGAGGGAAAATATATGGTTTTTGATATTCCTTTTTTATTCCTATGACATTCATTTGATGGCTATGAAACTTCACACAAGTCACTACTATAAGCTTTGACCATAAAACTTATTTTATTTCAAGTAAACAGAAAACAATTATACAGGTCAAATATACAACCCTCCTTTTGGTTTGGCTGCTATAGGGTAAAATTGCAGGGTAATTTAATGTTTTTTAATGCGTTACGGACTAAGGCTCACCTGTTACCGAAGTTAGTTTTCCAGAATTCAGCTGCATCACTTTTGGTTATGCGGAACTGGTCACCGGCAAACGTCCCGTTCGGGAACATCGCCTTCAGCTCACTCAGCATGTGACTAAACACTAAACTCAACTTCGTCAAGTTACGTCTATAGTGAGAGTTTTCATCGAACATCTTTTCTTTACCTTCTTTGAACAACTTGATCGCCTGCTTACACTTCCGTATCAAATTTATTATAAATATGTTAAAATGTTCGTTACTATTCAACGCCTGCATATTGTCCTCGTATTTAGAGTATATTATGCGCAACCTCTGATATGTATCGGGCAAAATATCCAGTATAAACGGTGGACTGTTCTTCAAATTCATTTTGTGATGTTGACATAGTTTAACCACTTTGTCCATTAATTTCCAAGTTTTATCGAGAGTCCTTTTATCTGTCGCCAGCTTTGTGGGGCACACGGCGTCAGAGAAAGCCCCGTGGAGCTTCGAAAATATTGAAGAGATGTTTTTCTGTTGTGATTTTTGACGGGGCGCCGCCATGTTGTGAAAATGCAGAGACACAAAACACTGAAAAAAGGTTTACGGCGTGACACTGAACTGAAAACACATTTATCACTTAATTATTATGCAGGCTAGCGTTTGTTTTCTCATTATCACATAAACGAACCACATTTAAAACACAATCACGCTATCGGCAGCGATCGCCAACTGACATATCTACGACGCGTACGTATGACAAAGTTGACAAATGATTGTGGGAAAGTTTCGGTATTGCAAGCTTTTACAGCTGGGAATGTATTCGTGTTTTGAAAAAATAGTAGGTTTTTGTGGTAACTGCAATTTAATTAGAGATTTGAACAAAGCTGTTAACCTCAAATAATTTTCTTAAAATATGGTGGCACAAGAACTCATGCCAATTCCAATTTACCATTTGATTGCAAGTCTGTTTAGTGTTGCAAAATATTACTTAAGTTTATTAGTTAGCATTCGACAAGGAACTTCAAAACTGAACTAAATTTAGTAAGTAAAAAAAAAACATTTAAATAAACAGAACCAATTAAATAATCTACTTAACTATCTTTTTCTTAAAACAAAAACAAATTTAAGGGAAATTTTTACTAACTGGCAACATTGACCAACACGTTTTGTTTCTTGGTGCTATTGACAAATAAAAATATTGTTGATAATTTGTTTGTTAGATAAAGAAAAACTATGTGTATTTTCAAATTATTTATTTCTTGATTATTTACCTAGTATTTTAAACTTTTACCATTCAAATTCGGAAGTAAATCTTTTTTCCAGTGTTAGCGACATCTATTATTTTTTACATCATTCATTAACTTGGCAACGGGTTCGTTTATTTTTCAACAGTAAGATTTTTTGTATTCTAAAAGTTGTGGTCTATAAGAACTAGGTGTCACTATTTACAATGTTTTGTTTTTACTTTTGTCCAAAGTAAAACACTGTTTTTAGTCTTCTTCTATATCTTCTTCATCATCATCATCATAATCTGATGCTTCGGTTGTTGAACTTATAGTAATTTTATAACTTTTTTGCGGGGTATTATTTCTCTTACCTTTGATTGAAACCCTGAAAAAATTAGGTTTGATAAAAAGACCTTCTGAAATAGATAGGTATAAATTAAGCTTCGTTCAACTAACAGTTGTCATACCTTGGTATTGGTTAGTTTAAATAAATGTAAAATAGTAAAAAGATACCTACTTACGTGTGATTTGTGATACGCCGAGTGCCTATATGTGGACCCTAGTGTCTCTAATTTGTGTCGAATCAGTGAATATCAATAAATCTGTTTAACATCCAATTTAAAAACTTAGTTACGTTTTCCAATATTTCAGAAACTAGATGAAGATTCGAATATAATTTCAGTTAAATGCACAAAAATATATGTATGATATCGTTTTCGGTCCCTTTATCCTTTCGGTGGGTCGAAAGGTAACGATTTAAATCAAATTACCTATATCATGAGCAACTGGCTGAATAGTATGAAAAACCAAAATACTAACAAAAAATCATTTCAAATTTGAAATTTATCATTTCAGTAATTCATTGCTATCGTTTAGATTGTGACGGATAAAAACCCATGTTGAAAATTATTATTCGTATATGGTCAGTCAAGACTTTTTCATACTCTGACAACATAGCTCCTAAACGCCATTGTTTTTCGGCTTTATTCTTTCGCTTGTCTAAATTGTGCATTACAATAAATCTATTGGTACACAAAAACATATCGATACATACAAACATATCGGTACAAATCGATTCTGTTTTTTTGGACCATCTCCTTTGTGTCTGACTGTATCGTAATTTTTGTCTAAATTAATTTAAACTTACCATGAGAAAAATAAAGATAGGTTCTATTAAACAAAAGTAATAGAAGTAGATAGGTATTAGAAAAGGTTGATTAGGAAAACTGTAATAAAATATAAATATTGTATTTACTCCATAAAAAGTAAATTTGATTAAACTACTTTTTTATTAATTTACAATCGGTACTAAAGATGTTAAGAATTTTAGGTGTACGTTTAGTTTTTACAACAGAAACCACAAATTGAGATCAACTTTATTCATATTATTTTATACTAACAGTTAGTTATTTATGTAAAAACTAACAGTTAGTTAACAACAATTATAGCTTATTGAAAAAACTTAGTCTTACTTTTGGCTCTCCGGACAAGGATTTTTTTCATAGGCTTTAAATTTTAATATAGATCCTTTTATACCGATCAGAACGTTGTCTGCCGAATCCATAGCAAACGAAATAACGCCGTTAACTTTAAAGCATCCAGCATGTTTCGCGCTTTCCGATTCCTGATCTATCAAGTACATGTTACTGTTTTCATCCATAGCGAACACTTTGTCTGATCTACTAACAAAAGTGCCAGTCATTTTATCAGAGGGAAGGCCTCTAATTTTAATCGGTATGTTTTGATCGTTCTTAAGTATATAAAGAGTTTTCGATGCTATAAAGTAAATGTTATTCAGTGTGTCTACAGTCAACCCGTGGCCATTCGGTATGACGTTAAAAGACTCTTGTTTATGCCCGTCATTAGTTATTCTTTGCACTCTGTTCTGGGGCCACGTAGCTATGTACAAAGTACTGCCATCATTTGATACTGCTATATACATAACGTCCTCTCCTAAAGCTGTATAAAGTTCAACGGTGGCATCGTCTTTGTATTTAAAAACACCATTATCTGTAGCAAGATAAACTATGTCGTTTAGGTTATCGACCGCGGTAGACTGTCCTAGCCCAGATACTTTGATCATTTCGATTTCTCCGGTCGCATGCATCACTTGTAGACTTAGCTTCATCTCTTCTCCTATCAGTGTGAAGTACACATCTTCCGTCTTCCAATGTATGGCTATATCCGCCGGCACACCAGTTATGTTTTTTCTCTCTCCTAGCAAGTAGTAATAGTTGTTGAAGTTTAGTACACTTGCGCAAATGTTTTCGCGGCTTTTCAGCTTCAGAAGGCTTTGCCTTGTCATCACTGGAGATGATCTGATTGTTGTTATTAGCGTTATGAGGACTAACAGTTTTAAGTCCATCTGAAACGAAATTTAGTGTTTATAATTTCATTACAAGTTTCTTGAGTTTGCACCTTAAAACTTTCTACAACATTGGCTTAACAACATTTCTTGCAAAAATTTTATTATGTACATTAATAAAATTAGCTTCAATTTTTCAATTAATATTATATAATTATTTTTATACATTTATTTTTGTTACTTTACCAAGTTTAAGACAAAAATCGACATATTACATTTTAGCAAAATGTTTCACATTTATTAAAAAAGTAGATAATAAAATACAAACCTTTAAAAATAAACTTTCACGACACCGAAAAAAATTAATAATTCAGTTAAGGAATGTAAATTTTATATACTTTTTAAAAGACAAAAGTTTATTTACAAGTATCATATGGACGTTTGCACACGCACAGTATCAACCATATTGACTCTTACACTGAAGTTTTTATCTCGGCACTTCACGTTATTTATACGTTAATAAATCAATTGTTTGTTACAATTATACAGCTATTCGTAAATACGTTTTGTTTATTTGTGATACGATATTATCGACGTATTAATATCGAGGAATTCGTCTATGTAAACAATTCGTGCGATCCAATACAATTTAATGTCATTTAGAAATTAAAATGCAGTTTTATCCGCATTGATGAGGATAAGAGTGGAAAATGAATGAACTGTAAGTAACCTCGATATCATCAGGCATTTTTTTCCCTTTTGCAAAAGCTACCGTCAGGCTGACCAGATGCTTGTTTGTCAGTTGTGGTACTAAAAACCTAAATTTAGATTATTCTACAGTCAGCAGACATTTAAATATTCCCATAAACATACGAATAGACAGTCACCATTAAATTTGACATCATGTCTTTCTGTTTATAAACCGGTGACTGATTCAATTATACCATTTCACGAGAATTTATGGTTGTGATTAAACATGTGCTTTGTTACACATTGTTCTAGTGTGCGTAAACTCTTTCTTTACTCAAGTTACTAAGTACTTCAGGCTACGCACACTGAAACATTGTGCTCGTACACGCCTGACAAAAAAAAAATACCACCTTAGTGAAACCGTCCTCGTGAAATAGAATTATTGTAACAACTTGTGACTGTAGTATAAGTCCCCTATAACATTTGAGACCTCACATATCTGGCGAAATATGGGTGTGATTTTCACACCTCTGCCTTTGAGAAACATTGTGAGATGCTTTGGTATGTTTTTGAAAAATTCAAATTTCATTATTTTGTGCACAATAGTGTAGGTACATACTGCAGATGTTTTGACAAGATAAGGGAGGTAGGTATGTGCAGCCAATACGAAATTCATAACCTAACCATATTCATAATAATAATAACCACATCACGACACACGCAGCCTTTAGCACTAAGACATAATCATGTGCGGCCTGCTGCCTAAGCAACAATATGGTAAAACTACATAGATAAGAATACAACATCTAAGACCGGTAAGTGAAACAATTCGTTTTTCTAATAACATTCAAAATATTAAATTAAAATAAATAAAAAAACAATTAGCAAAAACAATTTTCATTCTGAAATTTTTCAAAACCACAGTTAAATTCTAAAGTCGATCTGCGAAGAGTAAGTAACAATCATTTTTCACTACCCACCTTCGGAATTGACAAATGAATGTGAAACTTTAACCTTTTTTCCGGATACCTTATTTATTTCGCCAGCAGAAGGGTTTCTAAGGGTTTCGACAATGTGCATTCAAGCTTGGTAGGCACGTTCTGCGTACCACAAGCGATTTATAAACTGCTTCCGGATTTAGGCTTTTGCACGACCGACATTCCGTTGGACCGATAACATAATCGTGCCGACTTTTGTTCTTAGTCTTGTTCATTGATTTTGTTAACGACTTATTTCAGGACGTGGTCTATTGCAATACGTTCCATTTTTCACCTACAAATAATTAGTAGCCGACTATCGGACTAGTAGCCGGCAGTTACACTGCTGTGGCTCAAATTCCGTCACATAGGAGTTGATGGTATTGTAGTAGGTTCAAATGTCGAGATTATGTATTCGTTTCCTGTGGATTAGTTATAACTATTCAGTTTTAGTAAACTTTTTCTTTAAATTTATATGTGTATGTGTAACGACATATATTGTGGTCGTAAACAACATACAAAACTTTGTTTATTAAACTAAGGAAGTCGCAGGCAGACAGTTTTTACATATTTGCTTTTAATCAGGAAATCAATAGTAGATTAACGTTTCTATACAAAATTTTAAATTCCAATTTATGCTAAAGGATGCTTGTTCGTTTATTTACTATATACATATATACCTATGTAGTTCATTTAAATCACCATCAGCCCGAATCCGTCCACTACTGGACTTATCCAAAGAAACGATTATATATTTTTATTTTAAAACACCTTTTATCTATTAATAGAAACTGATTTCTCTTCTCTACGCCTGTATGGGAATTTATAACTGAACTGATTTAAATATTAAAAATAGAGACACAAGATTGATTAGGCACCAAAACCGGTAGAAACCAGCGGAAAACCCTAGCCTTAAGATTAATATTCTAACGGATTTGTTGATTTGTAGCATTGCGATCTTGTGACGCGACAAGTTGGCGCCAAATTCGACGCAAGCGCAGTCTTAGAAGAAATAATGTTGTGGATAAGGCTATTAAAATCTATAACAGTAATAAGATAAACACAGGGATTGATTCTCGTTTGTAAGTTATGTTGGTTGCAAGTACAATTGTATTTTAGTGCGGTGTATTCGTTGATGATCCAAAAATGTTTTTCTTTCTTTCTTAACAAATCTAATGTATTCAAATAGGTTTTTTTACTTGATTTATAATCTTGTTCTATTGTTGTTTTACTAAATAAAAATAAAACATACTTCATGACAAATATCTACTAATGTTAAAAATATCGTGGTGAACCATTCTCGATTAATTTTAGTGAATTCTTTCTTTCGAAACATTGGAAAACATTATTATCAGTCTTATCCATACTACGATATCGTTCGAATTTCTTATAGATTCGCGTGGGCGTATTTTAATAAGGTCAGTCTTTGTGTTTGTCTATAACTTGACTACAAAAAGCAAATTTAAGCAATTACTCGTTTATTATTATGAATAAAGCAATGTTTGTTGGTGTTTCGTATATTTATTTCCATTTTAATGACAAGGACGACGAGAAGTAAAGTTTCAACACTAGTATATACTTGTAAGCTTTATCTTTGTACATTATATATTTTCTTTTACTTGTTGCACTTTGTCGCTTAAGACGCTGGCTTCGTATGTCCCTTCGAAACCGTCTTCGGGTTTTACTGTATTCTTTTTTTTTAAAGGTAACATCTACTTATGTACAACGATATATGTTCGAAATCAGTTACGTTTCATGTAAAGGTTGCCAAGTTTCACAGTTTCACCAGGTCACCAGTCCTGAATAGCCTAGCCAATGACTCTAAAAACATGAAATACTTTTCCATGAAATTCTTCTTCTAGAGTAAGGTAAAGGCATAAATCTACTTAAAAGTGATAAAAACATAACACTAAACAAAAAAAAATCTCTCAACAGGGAAAAAGATCTCTCAACAGGGAAAAAGAGAATGATTCAGGCCAAGTCAGTATAAAAGATATGAAGTTAACATTTCTCAAAACTATTACGTCAATCGATTAACTTAGACGCAAGTGTATCGTAAACTACATATATTGTATGATAACCTTATATTCCAAGATTCCGATTTCTTAGTCATCGTGACTGACCTGTTGTATGTTTATATATTTTGTCTAGCATTTTTACAACATAAATAAGACATAGTATACCTTCATATATTGGATAGATAGTGAGCTATACCTAACTTGCTCATTAAATATTTATTTATTATTTTTAATTTTAAGATTTGACGTGTTGCTTCTTCTATTGAAGCTCAATTAGTTACGTGCCTTGGTTAACCGATCGATCCAGCCCGACAGGTCGAGGGTCCAAGTCTCAGGTTGCCGTACATTGTAGCTGCCATGTTGCTCATGATGCCCAGATAGTGGCGACAGAATCGCAATCTGTCACACTGGGACTCAACATAAACATGCAAAATGCGGTTTAACACACCCCTCGAGGGATTAATTACGGCGTGAGTTTATGTTATGTTTTAAAATGCTTATTTTATTCGACAGTAGCCATACATTTTATAGGCCAGCATTATCACTTACCATCAATTAAGATTCGGGTCAAATGCTTTACACTCAGACGCTATATAATGTATATTAAAGCACGATATACTTCAATATTTTTAACATGTTTACATGAACGCATTTCCTGACGTTTTATATACAATTATGTATAATGCTATGCTGTACAGCTTTACATTATGGCTGGCTTGTATGAAACGCTTCATACAATATTAAAGTAGCGTTCTTAAAACTCCCATCCAACTAAATGTATATTACTTCACATCACATTACTTCCTGCGACGCCACAACCATCAACCATCTTATTCTATTCCGTTCAACCTTGTGCCTCCCTTCTCCAATGTGTTACCTAATTGGATACCTACAGTTGCAATAAAATTTGCACGTCAATACGAAATCAAATACCAACATACCCTTAAAGCATTCAACAGTGAATATCCGTAATGTTAAACTTTTGAAACCTTATAAAATATTAATTAAGCGAATTTAAAATACAGCGTCCATTATGTAGCGAAATGTGCGGAAAACAACAGTTCCACTATTTTTGGACTTTGTACCGTTCTTAAGTTGTATGGCCTAAGGAATAATATAGCTTGATGTGTTGCCGTGTGTACTGTTTGTTAATAAATTAGTAACATTCGGATTTTGTTTCAATAAAACCGATTTATCTCATTTCCATGGAATAAATATGCAATTGTCCGTTTTGATAGCAATTATTTACGATTGTACTATGACAATACTATGTAGCAATATCCAAGCAAATCAAGGAAGGAGAAAATCATCACAGGCGAACTAGCAGGTGACTCATCTGATGGAAAGTGATCCCGCCGTTTATTGACGCGACGATGCCCTTGACGTCTGGAATGCCAAGAGCACCGCCAATGTGTTGCCCATGAACAAAAGATGTTAAACCTCTCGTGCCGGTAATTACACTGGCTCTCCAATCCTTCTAACGGAAACACAGCGAACTGTTTCATGGCAGAAATAGAAAGGATGGTGGTACCAACCTAGACGTTCTCGCACGTAGATCTGTACCACCTGTACACTGATATAAAGTAGTTGCAAATGTATATATAAAAATATACAGAGACTGAGAGTCTGCCAGAGTTTATAATCTGATTTTATTCATTTTTTCAATTATACATATAAATTATGATTTTTTAAATTTTATAATGGATCCAATTTGTTTTATTTTAATTTTATTCATTGTTTTTCCTTAACTACTCATTCAGGTCATAAGTATTGTCACACAGTAAATACTTTTAGAATGCTGGCCACAAAAAAGTTTATTGAATTAGAATTTCGAATTGTTCATGAAAACAAAAATGTATACTTTTTTGAATTTTACTCATTTTTAAATATGGAGTGGACACTTAAAGAAGATCGTGTTGCAGTTATTGCATTGCATCGTTGCGGTTACGCGACAATTCAAATTTTTGACATACTGAAATTTTTTAATATAACCAAAAGATTCCTTTATTATATTTTATTATATTTTTTAATATAACCAAAAGATTCCTTTATTGTACCATCAAACGATACAATGAAGACTCTAGTGTAGATGACAGGTCAAGAAGTGGTCGCCCTCGGTCTGTTAGGACTCCAGCAGTGATAAAAGCTGTGAAGGCGCGAATTCAAATTTATTAATTATCAAATATTTTTGAAAATCCCAAACTTAAGCAGAAACTGTTGGCCCTTCAGATGGGGTTAAGCAGAACCACGGTGAAAAAGGTGTTAAATGAAGACTTAGGGCTTCGGGCACATCGAAGAAAAACAGGACATCGTTTGAATGCTCGTCTAATGGACCTGAGACTGAAGAGATGCCGCACTTTGTTGAAGCAGTACGCGGGAAAAAAATATCGGGAAATTCTTTTTTCGGATGAATTTTTTTTTTCCGTAGAAGAGAGCTACAACAAACAAAATGATAAGGTGTACGCACACAGCAGTGAAGAAGCGAGCAACCGTATTCCTCGTGTCCAACGAGGTCATTTTCCATCCTCGCTCATGGTATGGTTGGGAGTTTTTTAATTGGGGCTTAACAGAGGTACATTTTTGTGAGAAAGGTGTAAAAACGAATGCAGTTGTGAATCAAAATACAGTCCTGACGAACCTTGTGGAACCTGTTTCTCATACCATGTTCAATAACAGGCACTGGGTATTCCAACAAGATTCGGCGCCAGCTCATAGAGCGAAGAGCACACAAGACTGGCTGTCGGCGCGTGAAATCGACTTCAACCGACACGAAGACTGGCCTTCCTCCAGTTCAGATTTGAATCCGTTAGATTACAAGATATGGCAACACTTGGAGGAAAAGGCGTGCTCAAAGCCTCATCCCAATTTGGAGTCACTCAAGACATCCTTGATTAAGTCAGCCGCCGATATTGACATGGACCTCGTTCGTGCTGCGATTGACGACTGGCCTCGCAGATTGAAGGTCTGTATTCAAAATCACGGAGGTCATTTTGAATGAACTTTAGTGTCATAAGAATCTATGTTTTGTTAAGTTCATTGTGGTATATAAATGGTTACATAATGAATAAACTTGTTTCTATTATTTTATATTAAACATGTGACAGAATGTATGACCTGACTAGGTATAGTTTATTGATGTTTTATAGATATCTGTTATTATTATTCTTTAATTAATGTACTGGGGAAATGTGTGTTGTATTAATTAATTAAATAAATAAATAGAGCACTCTTCCACGAAACTTCGAATCTGATTTTACGAATTCTTCCACCAACACTGTACACTTACACTCACACTACATTTAAGTCATTAAATCCTTCAGAGAGTTTTCGAAAACGAAATCCAGTTAACAGTCTGTCAAATGTTTATAAATAAATATTTTATGTAAGTAATCGAAATAAGTAATTTAAAAATGTTTTTCAGATATTAAAAATATTCAAAAGCATACTGACAAATAACACATATTCTTTCGATAAGTTCTCATAAATTTACTAGACTTCGAAGAATTTCTTGAAGCAATTTAGTATAATGATCATTTCGGTAAAAGTGTATAATAATTAATATAATTAACATGTACAAAAAAGGCAGATAAAAAATATTTTTGTCCATTTCAAAAAACAATATAATGAGTGTTGTATTATTAGCATGTTATTCAATACTCAATATAATTAGATAAAAATTTAAAGATTGTTCTTCAGTAACAGTTATTTTTGTGAAAGAAAAATAACTATATGGTAGGTATGTTTGTCCGATCTTCGAAATAGCTGTATCGATTTTGATGGATTTTTTTACTGTAGCAAAATATAACGATCTCAAGCATAATTAATAGACTTTTGTTTTAATAAAAAATTATTAGTCTTTGATATAATTGTACTCTAATTTAAAAGGAGTTCTTTTAAACTATATTTAAAATTTCGATCACAAGAAATAAGCGATTTGATTTAAAATACATAATTATAACCTATCTTAAAGAAACAAACATTTATTCTGAGTAAGAATTAAAGATCTTCAATCTAACCTACATATTGTTCAAATTACATGGATCTGTAAAATATTTGGAGGTGGTAGTTGAAAGATAATTCAACCCGACCCCTTCAAACAACTTCAAATAATTAGAAGGTTACATCAGAATCAGCGCATCCGAAAGGCTCAAATAAAATAATAAATCCAATATTTAAATGGATAACATTAAAATATTGTAATTATTATTTTATTACTGTCTTTCAAATTTTATTCAAAGTCAAAGTCAAAATGTTTTTTATTCGATTAGACTTAAAATAAGCACTTTCAAATCGTCATTTTTTTTACAACCACCGGTTCGAAATGCTATTTCTACGGGGAAGAATCCGGCAAGAAACCTCCGTAGTTGCTTTTTTCAATATTCAATTACAATATTTTCTACTACAAATTACAATTTTTCAACATGATAATTCTAGCTACACTCTGTCAATAAGATAAACCTGTGCAGCTAATTAAATTACTACCATATATCTTTATCCTCTACATAATTTTGAATTTTATAGTAAGCCTTCTTAATTAAAATTTGTTTAACATATTGCTTAAATTTCATATCTGACATTTCTGTTACATTTCTTGGAATTTTATTATAAAGCGAACACAATTTCCAATAAATGACTTAGTAGTTTTTGCTAATCTAACTGTAGAGATACGTAATTTATCATTATTTCTGGTATTTATACCGTGACCTAGTCTATCAAACTCATTTAGATGTTTCCTTACATACATAATATTGTCAAAAATATATTGGGATGGTAAGGTATATCAAGTTCCTTAAATAATTGTCGTAATGAATGTCGCGGCTTTAAGTTATACAGAGCTCTTATAGCTCTTTTTTGTAAAATAAATATCGTATCTGTTTCGGCCGCACTACCCCATAGTAGTAACCCATAGGACATAATACTATGAAAATATGCAAAATATACTAGTCTAGCTGTCGGGAGATCCGTTAAATTTCTAATTTTCCCTACTGCATATGCCGCCGAGCTTAATTTACTACAAATTAATTCTAAATGTACGTTCCATTGAAGTTTTGAATCGATATTAATGCCTAAGAATTTAGTCGATCCTACGATATCGAGCACATCATTATTTATTTTAACATCTGTCGATAATGTCCGCACGTTTGGCAAAGAAAATTTGAGACATTTAGTCTTGGTACTATTAAGAAGCAAATTGTTAGAGTTAAACCAATCTGTTACTTGTTTTAAAGTTGAATTTATTTCATTTTCTTCCTTATATTTTCTGTTGGTTTTAAAAATAAAAGATGTGTCATCAGCAAATAAAATAACTTCACCAAAAATTTCATCTAGCATAAACGGAAGATCATTGATATAGACTAAAAACCAAAATGGTCCCAGAACTGACCCTTGAGGCACACCCATTTTTACAATAGACCCAGATGATGTAGTGCTACCGATCTGAATTTTTTGAACACGCTCGTCTTAAATAGCCAAGTGAAAGATTATCAAAGCCATAATATGATAATTTCCTGGGGAGAATGGTGTGATCTACGCAATCAAAAGCCTTAGAAAGATCACAGAACACCCAATAGCGTCTTGTGATCCCTCCCAGGCTGCAAATATTTTACGTACCAGATCTACTCCTGCATCTGTTGTTGACCGTCCTTTGGTAAACCCGAATTGTTGGTGATGTACGATCCCATTCAAATTGAAGAAACACGATAGTTGAGTAAGCATAAGTTTTTCAAAAAATTTACTTATAGCAGGTAAAACTGATACTGGCCTGTAATTCGATGGATCTTCGAGATTGCTGATGTAACCTTCCAATAGCTGCCAAATCGTATGTTCTTGTAGTTGTTTTTCAATAACAGCAAATTAAATGGTAAATAACAAAAAACTATAGCTTTTAATCATACACTGCACTCGTTCCATTAATGGAGAATTATACTTTATACAATAAATTAATTAAATTTCGTACGTTGCATTAATACAAAATATTTTTTTTATTTTATACTACATCATGGGTAAACAAGCAGAAGGTTCACCCGATGGAAAGAGATACCTCCATCTATTGATATGACGATGCTCTTGATGTCTTGAGGTAAAGATGATATACCCCTTGTGCCCTTAATTCCACTGGCTCTCCAATCCTTCGGATCGATTTAATATAACATTTCGATTTGATAAAGCTCATTACCTAATTTCACAAGGCCATAATGAGTCTCAAATATACAGGTTTCCAAAAAAAAGGTATCAACTCGTAAAAATACCACGTCCATTTATAACAGAATGTCTAATACGTGAATGGTTTGTAATAATTGTAGTAACAACCGACCCGGTGCAGTCCGCATACGAAACCTTTAATTTTGTATTCTGTTATTTGTGTTTCGTATGTGTTCTCTTTTTTGCCGCTCTACTGTTTTTGATCTTGGCTGCCGTGAGTTTGGTAATTTGGGGATAAGGTAATGTGGAATACGATTTTATATCATGATTATAGATATTCCATTTATATGCCATTTTATTTTGAAATAGTATTTAATTTTTAATTTCTTGATTTGCGAAACAAACAAGTCAATTCATATAAGCAATTCACATAAGCAAATCAAGTTTCCGCTGAAAATTTACAAAACAAATAATATTGAATTTGAAAAAAATAATTTTTTACGTAGATAATTATACCTACCACGGACTACCTACATAACATGTAGCTCATCTCCTAGCAGTTTTTTCCGAAAGAGTAAAGAATTTATTCTTAGTTACACTGGTGTTAAAACGGTGTGACTACAAATTCAACGGGACCTTGTGGTTGATTGGGATTTTTACCTATACTATCAACATCATATCGCGATATTAATATCGAGATATAGCCGTGTCAATACCATCAATATTTGCGTCAAACTGGATCTACATAAACCATATCGCGTTATAATATTAATAGTATTATAAGGATAACACTTAGCTCTAGTCAACAGGAGTTGCAGTGGTGGGTCAGAGAGGCAGTAATCCACGATTCTTTTCGATGAAGAAAGATGCTCCAGTTTACAGCTTCTCCTTTGACGTGACGGAAATCCGATCCTTACTTTCGTATCTTTACGTAAACCAATTTTTCCTAAAATTAAAAAAAAAACTTGGAATAAAAATGCTAGGAAAAATCTGTCTCCATATTCCCACAGCCAGCATCGTCCACCTCTAACGATTCGAGATTTCGTCTCGCTTCCGGCGATTAAGGCAGACTAACTAAAATGGCCGGCGACGTTAAATACGTAAAAAACTGAAATCTCATTTTTTTTCTTTTTCAACAATAAAGACATTTGCGTCGTCAAGTAACACCGGAGTAATAAGTATTGTATTAAAATACCGTTTTAAACAACGCCTTGGATGTTATTTTAACGATTGCTACTGGTTTTTTTAGCCAACTGCCTAATCATGAGTGATGGGTTGAATTATATTGCTTGGGAGAATTAGTCCACACAGCTTATATAAGATTGCTTGCTTTAAGAAAATTCTAGGGAAATTCGTACCAATTAAATTTAAGTTTGGAACTAGGAGAAGTCATTCCATTGGAACAATCTTTAACAGCTCGTGCATTGATTGATGTAAGTGAAGTTGATCAAATAGAACATGTGTCAATAACAGTTTGATGTTTATGATATTGAAGGTTGTCTGTGGATATCACAGACAATCTCGGTCATCCGCCATTGGAGAGTTGCGCGGGAACAATTAAGGTTTGTGATATAATTGTTTTAATTACTGTGGTTGTTGAAATAAATGACTATTTCTTTATTCTAGTGTTTTAATTCTGTAGCTAACTTCCGAGATGACTTACACCATTTTTTGAATTCCACTCCGCTATAGTTGTCGTTAGTTGTTCTATAAAACTTTTTTGGAAATACACGAATAAACAAGCAG
Organism: Choreutis nemorana; assembly: GCA_949316135.1. NCBI lineage: Eukaryota > Metazoa > Arthropoda > Insecta > Lepidoptera > Choreutidae > Choreutis > Choreutis nemorana. Next base: position 3,520,889 of record OX438620.1, on the reverse strand, counting down.
ACCTCGCACGTAGTTCTACCACCTGGTAAAGATGCACATTGTTCTAGTGTGTCTCTTGAGTCAGCTTCAGAGAACCTTAGTAAAACGGGATCGGTGTTTTGTAAGATGGAATAATTACTAAACAACAATGTACAGAATTACTTTTATGTATATAGAAATACAACAGAGTGAACACACTCTGATTAAACTGGCTTTTATAAATTGTAAACTTATTTATATAATAAATTTTATAAAAAATCAGAAAAAGCTGTCTTTTTTCTATCTTATTAATGACAGCTAAATAATCACTACATAGTAAAACAAAGCCGCATCCCGCTGTCTGTCCCTATGTATGCTTAGACCTTTAAAACTACGGTTTTTTTAAATAAATACAGTGACTCAAAAGGAAAGTTTATATATAAACATGCATAATATCCGTGCGAAGCTGGGGCGGGTCTCTAGCACTTTATAAAATAAAAACAAATAAAAAACCGATTGGCGCGGCACGACGTAAACTGCTTCAGAGTCAGAGATTAGCTTTAATTTTTCTTTGTAAAGCGTATAGAACCGTCAGCACTGAAGCCCTTCCGATTCTTGCGGGCGTTTTACCAGTAGACTTAGAAATACAACGGCGTGCGGCAATGTATTACTCCCGGAATGGTTTGAGTTCAGATTTTCTTAAACCGAAAGATAGGGCTAAAATAAGTAGATTATTTGATAGTAACGCAAACGTTAAAAAAAAACTAATCGACGAATGGCAAACTAGATGGGATACTTCGATAAAAGGACGGCATTTATTTCAATTTTTTCCTATAGTTCGCGAAAATAGATAAAACGTGGTTGGATGTCGATCATTGCGTAGCCCAATTTCTAACCAGGCATGGTAACTTTAAGGGCAAACTTTATTCATTTAACTTGGTGCCGTCACCTCAATGCGAATGTTCAACGTCGGATCAAGAATTTGTGCAAACTGCCCATCATATCTTGTGGGAGTGTAGTCTCTTGCATGACGAACGATCAATCATGTTAAATTCGATTCAGGTATCCGCGTGTGGTCCTATTTATTACCTAGATCTTGTGAAAATGAAGGGAAACTTCCGTGCCTTTAAAAAGTTTTGTCACCAATATTACTGGTGTAAGATTTAGGTTAGTATTTCATTTATCCCCTGTTAGTTAGTGGCTTACCGTGGTGTTTTGACGGTCAGGCTCTCCTGACCGTAGATCCCTTTAGCTTTTGGCCCCTGGGCCGTTTCCATTGCTGTCTCCGCTTTGCTGGGAGGGAAGTCTGAAACCGTTTTCTTACTACCTCCTATTTCTTCTGATTAAGTTCGTTGCGGGTCCCAAGACAGCCGTCAGGGTGTCCGGGCACAGCCTGTGCGTCATTGCACAGCTGCATTATTCGTTGATTATTCGATCAAAGGACGCCACTGTTGATCCTGGTGAACAGGAGTTGCAGTGGTGGGACAGAGTGGCGGGTGTGCATATACTTATATACAATATAGCCTGTTGGAATGGACATCTGAATTTCCGAAATCAACATAATCCTAACCAACTACAGATACACGCAGCATCCAGAATGCGTCTATTTTCAAAACTATTATTTTTTTAATTAACTCTTGCCATTAATCATTAATAACCTGGACGCCATCTTTAATTTTAACAATGTATTAATTTATTGGTAGCTAAATGACTTGAGGCTCCTGGTTTTAATACGTATTAGGTTCAAATGAAATATTAAAAAGCAATGTCATTATCAATGGTCTACATTCTCGCTCACATATTTTAATAATCATTATAATTAACGTAATTAATGTAAACTTTGTAGATGTGCATTTTTAATGCACACAAACATTTTATACCAATCAAATATGTTTCTTTTTCAAATTCTAACACATAAAATACAATTTTAAAATACGTACTTTCTTTGACGCATTACTATCGGTAAATTCATGCAAAGCATAAAAGGTCTGTTTCTATATACAGACTATAAATAGGTGAGTATAAAAGAGCATTGTCTTTTCTTCCATCCTTTCCAAAGAAAAAATTTAGTTCCTCGCTATAATATAGAAAACACTTTTTCATTCGATCCCTGTTTATGACAATCTAAGATATGAATTGCAAGTTCGACTCGCACTTGACCGGTTCTTACTTTCATCGTCAGACATTGCTCGAGGCTTGCCAGCATTCTTTTTTCGATTTAAATTTAACTAATAATGTAATAAATGAAATGAAGTATCATTACTTTCACCCTGTAGGCTACGTGTGCTCAATTTGTTTTATACTTTACGCTTGTAGGCGTAAGCCCAGTCCCGATAACATATTCATATTTAAAGCATTCATTTATCGCCTTTAATTCATATTTAATTTACTTTTTCAACATAACTGACAACTAGTAACCGTGCCCGTCATCTCACCGTCATGTCAGCTGTTGTTGTTGTAAATGTTTTACGGCTCTGGATTCGAGTCCTTTTGAGCCTTATCGTTATAATTCATTCTTGAAGATGATAAATGAGATGAAGATGATTAGATGAACAATGAAAATGATGAATCTGCCTACAGTAAAATGCTAGTACGGTTACTGTAGGCTCTAAGGAGTTACTTGGGAGATGACAAAAAGCGCAGCCAAATCGTATTTCGCTTTCTCCACACTTGTACAGAACTACAGATATCTACTGGTTAAAACACTAGCATTTTATACATCAAATTCTGCTGATATATAAGAAAAGACAATAAAATAAGAAAATTCCAACACATACTTCCCGTTCCCGACAAGTAACTCTCTCATGTCAGCGGGAGTCACGATGTTTTTAAAAAGTTAGTTCCTTTTAAGTTTATATGTAATTTGAATAGATTGATTTACTAAGCCAATAATATAAATAGATCTAAACATTATAACAAATGCACCTAACACACTATACACACTTATAAACATGTAGGTGTGTGTAATGTAACATCTATAAGATGTATATAATACCTATATTAAATAAAGATCAACTATTTTATGAAATAAAATATATTGTTTACTTAAGTTACTTAATGACTATGGGATATAGCATCCATATTTTGCGGCCCAATCAATGTCGTTATATCTGGTTATAACTGGATTATCAATAGCTCACGTCTTTCTTCTATAGCTCCTCATCCACGAACATAAATAATCTAAAGGAATAAAACTAGAAAAATTCTAATAAAGTACTTATATAAAAGTTGCAGGTAGCGGGTTTATTGGGGCAGTTAGCCAGGTAGGTGGGGCGGTAAAAATATTGAAATTCATTCCGCGCCCCCGACATCCCCACTTCATTTTCATCGCCCATCAAAATTTACGATTGCAACTCCGACTGGACGGTGAGGTGTTCAAACCGAGAGGCTTTGTTTCTTCGCTTTGTCTCTAAAATTAAAATGTTAATCAACATGAAAACATTTATTTAATTCTGAACCAGGATCAACAGTGGCATTGTATTAAATTTCATGTGACAACTCGTAAAAATACTTTGACATTTTATATTAATAACGGTAGTGGATCATTCCGGAGCGATTAGTGGAAAATTTTCACTAGCACCAGATGATACATGTTTGCTATATTGCCAAAATTGCTTGATGTTGCTATGACTGTCGAGACGTCAAAATTACTCGGAATTGAGCAATTTAAGATGGCCAGATGATTTTGCAACTTCGCATCAAAGCACAGGCTACATCCCCGGACATACAAACGGACTGAAACAAAGTACAGTAACACTGAATGAAAATAGTGAGTTTAGGTAATACATAAAGATATGTTGTTGACTTGTGAACCTCTTCCGTTTTTTTTTGTCGGTTAAAAATCAGTTGATAAGAGTATCTTGCCTTGCTGAACATTGCAATCAATTCTTGCATGTAACTAACTTGTAACACTTGTTGTGTCCTTTTATGAACAGATCTACACACAATTCATTTTTTGTTTAAGTCTCCGAATCTGAACAGGGGGCAGAAACAGAGTGCGGAAATACATAGGGCAGTTAAAAATGCTACACAGAACAAATATCTCGCAGCGGCACACACACACCGCAGTGCACACACAGGGTGTACCCGATTACACAAGTACCTATCCCGACGATTTCATATTTCAAAAATGAACATTGAAATTATTTTACGCGGAAACGGTTCGTCCCGTACTGTAATTTAACGTACAAATTTGATATATTGTACTTATAACGATATAATAAATAACATAATGTATTTCATATATTTTTTTAATTATTTTCATGACAAACAAGAACAGTTAACGAGGTGGAAAGTGATACCGCTGCCTTTAACACGACGCCCTTGATGATTTAGAATGCTAAGAGCACCGCCCCAATGCGTTGCTCATATAGAGGTAAAGATGTTATACCTCACGTTTCGCTGATTGCACTGGTTCTTCTATCCTTCGAAACGAAACACAGCGAACTGCTTCACGTTGTAAATAGAAAGGAAGGAAGGTACGTACCCAGACGATCCCGCACGTAAGTCTACCACCTGTAAGACATAAAAGCAGTTGAGCTTTTCTTGTTTATCATAACATAAACATAAACTTACGCCGTAATTAATTCCTCGAGAGGGGTAGGCAGAGGTTTTACACATGCATTTCGCATGTTTATGTTGAGTTCCAGTATGACAGGTTGCGAATCTGTCGCCACTATCCGGGCACATTGAGAAACATGGCAATTTGCACCAGCACAGGTAGCAATGGCTACCTGTCAGTTCGGGTCGGCCGGTTAACCAAGGCACGTCACAAACTAAACTACCACGTACGTAAATAAAATCTATTGACATTAACTAAGTTGTAACAATAACTTGTTTTAGGTCCCATTCTTTTTTTTTCCGTCTGGAAATGTCAAATCAAAATGACTCAATATTATCTTAATCTTATTTGTTTTAACACGGTTTTAATGATTAACCTTGCATGCTTTGTATATACTTAATATTGTTATTTATCTCTTCTATCTAAACCCAATGGAGCTACTCTTCGTCTATTTCTATATTTGTCTAAGAGTCATGTGATTATGTATGGGAAACAAATTCTGATTCAAGTGTACTTTAAAACGTGACTTTAAGTTATATTTTTTGTATATATATCATTTATTATTCCTATACTAAGACAATGAAATCCTAAAAGCCATAGATTAATTATTGGTCTCCGCGCGAATTCCAATCATTTTTTTCTATTTTTTAAATTTAGATACAAAATTTCGGCGTCAATTACAAAAACCTTGTCTGGTCCATTTGTATTTATATTTTCAAAACACCCTGTGTATCATATGTTTATTTAAGATAGCAACATAAAGATATTAATATCAGTAGAGATAAAGATATATATTAGATCCTAAACGTTCTCACCTATTATTTCTCTACGTGCGTCGATTTCCAACACATGAGCTACCTCCGTTATGGATAATAATTATTTATATTCACTATAGTTTACCTTCTAGGTAAAGTCATTTTTCATTTCTTCAATAACGAAAGACTTAACGTCGATTATAAAAAAATCTATATTCAAATTTAAAGGTATCCTTCGATCCTTGGCCGTGTTGAAAGTCTTGCATTTTATATTTTGGCCATTGATTCGTCATCATCATCAGCCGGAACACGTCCTCCAGCAAAATAAGACGCGAAAGGCGCGAGAGCGATATGGGGGTGCATATAGCAACTATCTTTTTCTTTTTGTCTTTGTTATGACAGGGAAAGAAGATTTTACTGTGCGGGATACGTCGCATTTATATTGTGTTTTAGGTCTGCTGATAGTACAAAGGAATCTAACGAATACTTCTGGAGCCGCTTGCCTGCAGTCCTTACAAGATCGTTCGTTCACTTCGTGGTGGGCCGTGAACACTATGACACCCATAGAGGCCAAAAATAGAAATCATAACATTGCGTTTGTTTGACGAAATTCTACTTGCAGTGTGAATTTAATTCATGTCAGCGAAATTGAATTTGTAATTTACAATAGTTGTGTATGTTGAGTGTTGTAGATTTGTTCGCGCGATAGTCAGAATTAATCTCTAAACTATATGTATAGAACCTCACGCCAATGTTTTGAAATCAAAGACTACGCAAAGAGAGATTGGATATTTTTAATAATGGTTTAAAAATGAAATTTTAATGGAATCGATTTCCTTCTTCTTTCTATTTCTTCTGATTAAGTCGTCGAGGGTCCCAAAACAGCCGGTAGGTTGTCCGGGAACAGCCTGTGCGTTATTGCATCACAGCTGCATTATTCGATCAAAGGAGCTGCAGTGGTGAAACAGAGTGGTAGGTGTGTCCCTATATCCATTTTTTTGTAAAAATCTTGGATATCCAGGTCGAGCCAAACGAACATTATAAAAACTGGGGAATAAGATGCAATAGGTAGCAGCGATAAGACCTTCGGCTATTTTCGTAGATTATCGCAAAGTATCTAAAATTTCTGATCAAAAACGTTTTTTGCAAGGTATAATATATTATACTCTGTATACATATGTCGCAGCTAAATCAGTGTGTTACAAGATTTCTATTGACCGGCTCGCGGTCACCACTCTAGAATCTAGGATTTTAGCATTTTTAATATTATAAAATTGTTTGTCTGTACTATTTTCCCTTTTTGTTTGTAGTTTTGAAGTAAACAAATATTACCTTTGGATGCGCAAAAGCATTACCTCCATTTTGTAGCAGTAAGGTTTATTCTACCTAGCTGTTTTTAAGCGTCGTCGGAGAAACGCCATCGTTCGGAAACCGTGAGTTGTGATAATTAATAAATATAGTAAAACAATATAAATTTCCAATGAGCTTTGTGAATTGAATAACTAATCTATGATTGATTCAAAGCTATCAGTATTTGTCGGACTGTAATGATTTTCGCGTCGAATAAATTTATTTATTGGACATAGTTTCTGTTTGAACGGACACGGACAAATCAATTCGTTACAAAATTTTAACAGCACTCTGTTAAAATTTGCTTTTGGAATTTCGTTCGTTTTAATTTTCTATCTAATTTGATAGGGATTGGTTTCTGTTTGATTTGCTTTTTGTTGAGAATTTGATTGGCGTTTTGGTTTACTGTTTCGGATCGCCAAGGAATGTTCTTCAAGATATAGAAGTATACTCTTTAATTGTAGTAAATAAAGTATACTGAAGTAAATAAGATAAAGCATTTAAAAATAATAACCACATCACGACACACACATTACTCAACCCTGCACTAAGATGTAATCTTGTATCGCAGTTGCTACACTACAAACTACATAGATAAGAATACAACATTCAATACCGGTAAGCGAAACCATGCGTCTTACAAATAACACAAAGTTTCACCCCCGCCGGGATTCGAACCCGGAACCTCTATCGTAGCAGTCAGCGAATATTATCTACCTCTCACAATAAGTAAATCGTAGCTTTAAGTGTAAAAATTAAAGATAATTATATAATTTATTCAAAAATAAAATTTTATGTACCTGCATAATAAGTATGTCTGAATATGTTCAGAAACGATTTTTTGTAATCTTTGTTCTTTTTTAATTTTTCGTAATTTAATATAAAACCTTCGCTTGTTTAATAACTAAAACAACACCATCCATTCCGTGTCCTGCGATGCCGAGGATTAGGAGCTTAACCCAAATACATGAGATTGACCAAATTGTAAACAATGCTGAACCAATTTAGTTTAGTTATTAGTTCATGCATGTTTTAGAGATCGATAGATGAGTCCTCTATGGATTGGCTTAAAAACACCAGAGAACAATGTCGAACAATTTGTTAGAAAAGCATATTTTGTACTAATTATAAACAACATTATGGCAAATAAAAAAAAAAAACCTGATGGAAAGTGATACTGTTACCGCCGCCTAACACGATGATGCCCCTGATGTTATGGAACGCCAAGAGCACTGGCAATTGCGAATTCGTTGCCCATATACATTATACCTCAATTTCTCCGATCCTTCGAACCGAAACATGGCGGACTAATTCCCGGGATAAATAGAAATAAGGGTGGTACCGACCCAGACGATCTCACACACAAATCTATCACCTGTAAAAAGGTTCTTCAGTTACTTTCTTCCTGCCCTGTTGCACATTATAATACTTGAATTTCTATTTTCCTCCTGTTTTTTAGGGTTCCGTACCCAAAGATTATTACTAAGACGTATTACTAAGATTTCGCTGTCCGTCTGTGCGTCTGTCAGCGGGCTGTATCTCGAGAACCCAAATAGCAAGAACCTTGAAATTTACAGAGAATGTCTATTTCTGTTGCCGCTACAACAATAAATCGTAAAAACCTAAATAAATTTAAAATTAAGGGTGGCTGCCATACAAGAAACGTAATTTTTACATTTTTGTTTTGACTCTTGCTTCTTTTTTGAAATAATCTAAAATAATGTAATGTTTAATTTTAGAAGGTGGTACGGAACCCATCACGTGTTAGTGTTTCTATCAATTAAATTGTTTGAAAATTGGGTTGAAACTTGTAGACCGATAATAATTTTATCTGAAATTATTTTCTGGCTATGATTAGAAATTAGAAAATTTTCGTTTTCTGCAGTAGTAATTTTCTGTATGCTGCAGTGCCTGCCATAAGCCAAGCCGACCCCTGATTATCTAATTCGCAAACGGCTGTTACCAAGTTATTCGTTACAAATTTTAGTTGTCAAACGAGCAATTTTTTTTCTACGTGAAATTGATGTTTGAAAACTGAAATTTCCATTACGCTACCGGTTGCGTTTTAATCAAGGGGCGGTATGTTTAATACAGTATTAAGTATAAAAATATTTAAAGGCTGCGTCGTAAAATGATTCTACTAGGATTCTATCCTTTTGTAAAGCAGCAAGGAGTAACGCTGAAAAAAGGATCTTTTACGACGAGGAATGAGGTCCACAAAGTTTTTATTTTTTTGATTTTGACATCGCAACAAACAAGCAAGTTATTCATCCAGTAGAGGGATTGCTTAAAACAAGAGTACATACGCCACGCCGGTCACGTACTATCCCATATATTTTATCAGTGCGATTCTCTACGTGATATAAGCTATTTTTTTTCCTATAGACGGTTACTTTATACGGTATTTGTCTTTCTATTTATCGATAGGAGTCCCGCTTATCCCTTATCACTAAATTGAATTGCTGTGGGACACAAAAGGTCTGAATGGTATCCAACCGAAAAAGTTTAGGGTTGGTGACGCCTGGAATGTAGGAAGTTGATTTGATTCGCGTACTTTTTTTAAAATTCCAATTAAAACTCGCATACGGATGTGTAATTCGTATTTTTTAAATAATTAAAATTGGACATCACGTTTAAAAATGACACAAAAGTATGTCCTTTAAGTGTTTGCAAATAGGCACATAGGTTTAAAAGTTTTGATAAAATATCAAGAAAAAAATTCATTTTATAATTGTCACCAAGCGTTAGCGCACAATCAATTTAATTTTGATTTATTAACCAAAAAAAACTCCTGCATTATTCCTTCATCTTAAAAGTAAATATCTGAAGGGGGCAAGGAAATGGTACCATATAATATGTTAAAGTAAACATCGACAACCCTACTGGTGACCTGCTTATCTTGCGCATGATTAAACTCTCAAGAAACTTCTTGCAGAAAATACAGGAAAGCTTCCACTTTTCTTTCTAGCACTACTTTTTATTCTATGTTTAAGTAAGTAGGGTTCGCAAAAAAATATTAAATTCATTGTGAATGACTTTGACGGATAGTCATTATTGACTGTAGAGGTTGGGGATCATTGTCTCTTTGTATAGAAAATTGTCAGTCGAAAGTTACCAAATTGAGATGACTGAATTGAGAGATTTTTTAAACTGAGTCAAAAATTGTTTAAAGTAGGAAAAAAATGCAATAGCGTTCGTTTCTAAATTACTACATAGTAAAAAACAAAGTCACCTCTTGCTGTCTGTCCTGTGTATGCTAAGTATGTTTGCTAAGATCTTTAAAACTACGCAACGGATTTCGATGCGGTTTTCTAAATATAGAGCGATTCACGAGAAAGGTTTATATGTGTACAATACATGCATAATATCCGTGCGAAGCCGTGGCGGGTCGCTAGTTAATCCTGAAAAAAAGAAGCAATGATATGATAAATATATTTTAAAATCCTGCAACGCTAGCGCTTTTGTAGGGAGATTTGGAACTATAGCTTGCTGTTTTTAGCTTGACACTTTTTTTGTTGATCTCTCTTAAAAGTCAGTGCTTCTGACCCTCTTCCCTCTATAATAGTGGATTTACATATTAATTTTTTTTGTAAGGACCAATTCTACTAACCTCGATCGTTCAAACATACAAAGCACGCCGCTTTTCATTAAAAGAGATTGAATCGTCGTGTTCGTGAATAAAATCATCAGACTCTCAGCAAGTATATACAAACAACACTGTAATGGGTTTTTGCAAGTAAGGTCTGTATTCTATTTGAGAAAAATCTAGCTTCTTTAAAAAATTTGTTGGCTGTCGAAGCATGAAGGAGCATGTGATAAATTAATTCAAGAATTATTACTTGCAAGGGCCACCTTGACAAACAAGTTATCATGGTACCCATGCACTATTTCTTTCTATGACTTTTTATTGTAACCCATATTTATTGCAAATAATATACATATTACATACATATACATCATTGACTTTCAATATTAAGATTGATAAAAAAAATCCATAAATATATTTAACACCGCTTATGTGATATAAAACATAGGATCGTGCTACTTATACATGCTTATGCATTGGAAAACAGCTTTAAATCTATCTAAAAATTTGGTCAATAATATTTTTAACTAACGAGTTAATTTCATCTCTAGACTTAGCCAGATTACCGAACCAATTTTGAATAGATGTGACCATAACAAAAAAACTTTAATCTATTTCACAGTTATTTTTATATCTTTTTTAATTTAAAACACCATATCAACTCATAGTTACTTAAAATTGTTTACACTCCAATTTGATTTTATATGTAGATAGTTAATGATATTGATACGCTTGTTTTGCCAACGCTACCTGTTTCGGAGGGCCTCCGTGGGTTCCGCGGTCCCAAACAAAGATGCCTAGATAGGCGTCTTCACACAATGAACATGCATTACACTCAACATTCATACATTTCACCAACTCCATACAAAAGCAGTCTAATTATGTGTGAAAGACTTTGAATGGTTCTGTGTGTTGATTATTAAGATATCACAAAATAAAACTACTTGAAAAGATTTAGATAATTGGAATTAATTTAAAATAAGAATAGCGCGAAAATGATTTCTTTGTAGAAATATTCTTTTTTTTAAATTATCTAAATACTTAAAAAGTTGCGTTTGTAGTGTAGGCTTTAGCCATTCCAAATAACAGATTCATATTTAAAGCATTCATTTATTGCCCTAAATTCACATTTAATTTTTCAATATAAATTACAGTATTATTGCGAGTCCCAAGACAGCCAGTAGGGTGTCCGGGTACAGCCTGTGCTTCATTGCACAGCCGCATTATTCGTTGATCATTCGACCAAAGGACGCCACTGTTGATCCTGATAAACTGGAGTTGCAGTGGTGGGACAGAGGAGCGGGTGAGCCCAAAAAAAAAAAATGAACGCAGTCACCTAGAAACCGTGCCCGTCAGTCACGAAGTTAATTAAATTACATTCAATAATTTTAACAGAATAATTGATTTATAAAGCCAATAAATATAAATAAATCTGAACATTATAACAAATACATCTAACTGTAGGTAGGAAGTAAACTTTGAAAGAAGGTTTTCACCCGAAATGAAATAAAAGGGAATATATAAAATTATTTTGTAGTGTTTAGAATTTTTGATTAACAATACTTACAGACGGTTTTATCTTAGACATTCTGTCCAATCTTGTTAAATATTACTAGTTATTATGTGATAAAATCAAAGTTCCGATACAATTATAAATATATAACATTTTCACGAATTTTTATGCTGAGACAAATTGTAGTGAAAGTCCGCTAAAATTAATTCTAAATCTTTTTAAATTTCGCATGGATTTTTGATATTTACTTTTATTAATAATGCAAATAAACAATTTTGAAGTTCCAGAAGTAGGTACAGTATTTTTAAACTTTCACCGGAAACAAATGTCAATTGTAAACTTTAAAATAATTGTCACTAAACAAAAATCCCTGCTCGTTAAAAAAATTCGTTGGAAAAAGAAAAATCATTTTCATGAAACCAGTGACACTTGTTCAATATAGAAAAAAATAATAAATCATTAATCAAAATCAAAGAAACATAAATGGACAAATATTTCATAAAATTTCATCATATTAATATTGTATAAATTGTAAGTTATAAAGGCCTACACCTTCGACTGACGAGGGGTTCTTACTACATTGTATAAAACTCAACTTAATTGATAATGATAATTTTTATAATTCCCATGTTTTTTGTTACGTTTGAAAAATATGGCTTTTTATTTGTTTTATTATTTATTTATAAATTAATTTGTAGGTTACTTGATGTTGTCATGGTTGCTAATGTTTTTTGCACATCTCTAATTACATTACAGTGTGCCTACCATGAGTTTTACCTTCGATTGTCACTTCACTGAACATAGATTACTACGGTGATTTTGTATGAGCAATCCTAATACCTCATAAATCCGTTAGAGGCGCTTTACTTAGATTCACACAAATTTGTAACTGCAGGCGCAAGCGGCAATCGAAGAATCGAAGGTAAATCTCATGGTAGACACACTGACGTGTAGAAAAACTATTCGAACTCATGGTAGACACGCAGGACCATCAAAACCCTAGGGAAATAATTTTAACACCTTTAATTGTAATACGTGTAATGCGTTGATGTGTCTTATTAAAAATTAAACATAACACATAATATAACATAAACTCACGCCGCAATCCCTCGAGAGGGGTTGGCAGAGGTGTTTCTCACCGCATTTCGCATGTTTATGTTGAGTGCCAGTGTGACAGGTTGCGAATCTGTCGTCACTATCCGGGCACAATGAGGAACATGGTAGCTACAACTTACGGCATGCCGAGACTCGAACCCTCGACTTGTAAAAATTAAATAAACATAAATGCAGATGAAATATGAACCCTCCTTTTAGGCCTCGTTGCAGTCGAGTAAAAAAATATTCGTAATATTTTTCATTGCTGAATTATTAACACATTTCAAAACTTTTTTTAGCGTAATATAATATACGTTAAATCTTACCTTCAACTTTAACACAGTTAAATTAAATCTGACATCCATTTTTTCTACATCAACTTTTTTCAAGAGGAGAAAATTAAATTTAAAAATTTAAGTCTAGCGTCTAATTACGATCCACTAAATCCTCTGAGGATTTATGATGAGTTAATTTTACCTTAAAATTTTAATGAAGGTTAGACACATCATGTAATTGACACCTATCAAATCAACGGATTGCCAAATGTGCTTCAGGACTTTAATTAACAGAGTGCAGATTTAACAGTCTACCCGCTAATTCTAGACTAGTTTAATATAGATCCTGCCTAGTCCTAAATTCTGACTAACTCAGTTACAAAGATGTACATCTTGAAATGGAAGGGCCACGGATTAACAGTGAGTTGCGCCAACATAAATCTAACGGTAACAAATATCAAACCAGGACAACGTTATATCTCTGGCTAGCATAAAATGCATTTCGCATGTAACCTATGACCTCGTTTGTCCTCTTTTGAAAAAAAAAAGAAACTTCCACTTTTAAATAAAATGAGAATTTGAAGTACCTAGGTTAATGAGATAGTGAAACTTCTCTAACTGAGAATTATTTTGTTTGATATTCTCGTTTACCTTTATATTTATAAGGACATTTTATAAGATAAGGGATACATATTACGTGTTTAAATTATTTATGAAACGGATAGTCGTTTAATTGGATACCGGATACCAAATTTGTGGTGATCTTTGAGGCCGAATGGCCGATTATCTGGGACATGAAAATCCATCCAACTTTCTTGTTTCGCGTCTTTGTAATTTGCGTTTTTTACTTCACTATTATGATGATTATGAGTAGTAATTAATTTCACAAATAACAATATACAATCACTTCGAGGTTATTGACATTTTCGAAATTTTAAATATATATTTGTCCTGTAAGTCAATGGTAGATTGTAAATTTGTGTTGCTTTTTAAATTTTTATAAAAGCCTTCGTAATAAAAATGCATTTTAAATTATTTGCCTTACAAAGACTCATAAACTTGCTTTGACGATCTCGGTGGCGCAGTGGTGTAAACAGCCAACTGCTTCGCTTGAGGTTCCGGGTTAGAATCCCGGGCGGGACTTTGTGTTATTTGCAAGACACATTGTCTCGCTTACCGGTCTTGGATGTTGTATTCTTATCTATGTTGTATATTATACCATATCGCTGCTTAGTGCCTGGGATACAAGATTGTGTTAGTGCAGGGCTGAGTCAATGTGTTTATCGTGATGTGGTTATTATATCCAGTATCTGGCCATATATTGTGTAACTGTCCGGTATCCGCCCGGATAGTAAAATTGATGGCGGACGGCCGGATACCGAATAATAGCCAGATATTCGTTTCATCTATAGTTTAAATGCATAAAGGTAAGAACGATCGTTTCTAGTCAAAATTAGTAATCAATGTACCCTTCAAAGTAGAGTTAAGGTTACATAATCATAGTAACATCCTATCTGTGTAAGTTTATGTGTGGCCATTAAACCGGCGGTTAATACGCCTCGCCTGTGAAACGCTCAGCGTTATAAAACTTAAGATGGAGCGAATAAAAAGGCGGAATTCAAACGTTTTATAGATACGGGCATTGTTTAAGTGGGTGTTAAGAATTTTATCTTCAAGTCTAGTTCCTTATTTGTTTCTTAGGACTTTGTCATTTTTCGACCGCAAAATAAAAAAAAAGTTTTTCATTTATAGTGATTAATAAAATCGTTATATTTATTATAGCATTGGCTTTACTGCGATGATCGTTAAAAAAAGAAAGTAGTATTGAATCTAATAAACTGAAATGTTATCAATTTCAGAAAAAATATTTTTTTTAAAGGTAAAATAAATGTAAGTGTTATAATATAACAAGATATTAAAATAATAACAATAATAATTACACTACATTATAAATTTAAACTGACATATTGACGTAGGCTTGAACTAAAATAATAATCATAATACCCATATCACGACACAGACGTTGACTCAGCCCTGCACTGAGATATAATGTTGTATCGCAGGTGCTAAGCAATGATATGGATTAAACTACATAAATGAGAATACTACATCCAAGACCAGTAAGCGAAACAATGTGTCTTGCAGATAACATAAACTCCCGCCCCGGCCGGGATCCGAACCCGGAACGTCTAGCGTAGCAGTCAGCTATTTATGCAACTGCGTCACCGAGGTCGTTAACTAAAATCTTGTCATCTGAATGAATATATAACTGTAGTATAGGTACTAATATTATCCTTTACCTTCTTAAGTATATACATTTTGTATCTTCTGAAATTGTTCATTAAATTTAAAAAAATGCACCACTATTTTCGACTTTTAGGTTCAGAAAATAAAAAAATAAGATATTTACGCGGACAAAATTGCAGACAAAATTTAAGTGTCAATGTTGTTTTTAATATTCCGAAAAAAGACTCTTTTAAAATATAATTTAAATACAGAAACGCAAATTTAATGGCCTAACACAGTTTCTAAATTTTGTCCACTTTACCCCTGAAATGTGTGATTCGTGAATGGCTAGCTCTAATTTGGTCCGGCCACTCGACCTTATTACTTCAGCATTAAAGTCCATTTTTCTTTAGAACCTCTTAGTTTTGTGCCGTTTTGGGAATGCTCACTCCTTTGGTCCTTACTAGAATGCGGTTGTAGTTGGGACATTAAGAAACTTCATTTACAAAGTTTCAACTTATGCTGTGCAGTTGAATTAATGCGTGCTAGCTGGAATCCATTCCCATTTCCTTACTTACACCATTTGTTTTGCTAACGGTACTTTATTAGGAAATAAACTCGCTCTATATTAGGATATCTTCTGTTTATAGGTTCCTTCCTTCTGCAATAATAGATCAATATTAGATTAAAGTAATTTTTTTATTTGTTCTGCCTAACAGTAGGAAAGCTAAAGAGAAATTGCTTAGTAGGTACTAAGGAACAGTCTGTTTCGTTTGAGATTTTTAATCGTGTTAATAACATAAACACAAAGCTATGATTCGAACCCGGGATACTTAAAAAATATGGAAAGGTGTATAAAGGGGCGACGCTTTCCACGTTATTTTGGTCGTTTTTGAATTTGGATTAATTAGATTAATTCTGAATTGTTTAATAAATAAAATAAAGAAAACGCAGCTTTCCTTCAATCTTTTATCTACCTAGTAAACGAACTGTTTTAAAACATCAGGGGCAAACAAGCAAACCTTCACAGGGTTCTGATGGAAAGTGATGAATTACTTCTTTGAGTAATTTTTTTTATCCTTAATTTTTTTTAAATGATTTAATTAGTCGGTTCAGATTCCTAATGAGATGTTCGAAACATCATATTTTTAATCAGGTTAATATTTTTATTTAGTGAGCATTTATGTCAGTTATTTTTAGTTTTCGCTCGAGTGGCTTACTTTTCGTGTTCACTTGAAGTCAGGTTGAAGTGATCGGTTAAGAAATTAAAGTGAGAAACTAGCGTTAAACGATGGCAATCACGATAAAAAGTGTTGGAGTGGAAATCTATGAATAATTTTGATTACGTGTGTAAAATGGATTTGAATTTAATTTTATGTTTTGTTAATTATTTAATGTGACTTCTACCTTATATAAAATTCTCGTGTCACAATGTTCGTTCCCGTACTCATCCGAAACGACTTGACCGATTCTCATGAAATTTTGTGAGCATATTGAGTAGGTCTGAGAATCGGCCAACATCTTTTTTTCATATCCCTTAGTGATAAGTCCACCCTTAACATTTTATTTATATGGCAAAACAACGTTTGCCGGGTCAGCTAGTATTTTTATAATTTATTGGTGTTTTCCGTTTAATTATAAATAATAAAATAAATTCAGCAAAATTGCTCTTTCATTTAAAAAAAGGGGTGCACTATTCAGATATATATTTTCAACTTTTTCTCGGTCTTAGTGTTAAATCTTAAACAGTGGCACGGAACTCTTTGGGCGTAAATCCGACTCGTTCTTGGCCGTTTTTTTATCATATAAAGCTGACTTATTCAAACCGAAACCCCATAAACTAATAGCATCAAACTAACATCTCACAAACATGTTTGGCAATTAGTCGTTTAGTTATGTCCTCAATTGTATATTACATTGTCAATTTATATGTATTACACTATGTATACATAATGTTTGTCAAACACATTGACTATCATTAATTAATACCAATAATTATCATGATTTGATCAGTTACTAACTAATGTAGTTTCTTGTGCAAGTAAAGTGACATGCGTGCATTAGTCCCGCTTCAGGGGAAGTTATTAAGTGCCATCTATATATATATAAGTCCATAGGAAAACTATATACAATAATTAAGTTTCGAAGATTAAGTTACATCTTAAAACAATATTCGGACAATAAAATCTATTTTGAGGCCGAGTTTACTTTAGAGTTTTGATGCACAATCTTCACATAACGAGAGCAAAATCAACCCTTATGTCGAACAACTAAAAACGGTACAAAATTCAAACAGGTAAGGTTGATCCATGGCCGTGTGTATCTAAGCTTTTACGCCGATTATTAAAATATTATCATAGCCCAAAATTACTGACTTGAAAAGTTATAATTTCCTTTTAAAAACATGGATTCTTGAAAAATACTAAACATGAACAAAAAATGAAGATGTAAATGAGGACATGGTAGCTCAGTTTGTAAAGTGCCTTCGATTATGACCGACCTGACCCGACAGATCATCGGTTCGAGTCTCAGGTTGCCGAAAGTTGTAGCTGCCATTTTTCTCAATGTGCCCGGATAGTGGCGACAGATTTGCAACCCGTCACACTGGGACTCAACATAAACATGCGGAATGCGGTGTGTAGCAAGAACCTCTGCCAACCCCTCTCGAGGGACTGCGGCGTGAGTTTATGTTATTTTATGTGAGCATTAAATTAAAAAAAAAGATCAACCTCTAAGCATGTTTTTAGAAGAACGTTTTTATTTCTCCCTTATTAAATATTTCCATATGTGTAGACAATTAATTCTCGTTCATAATACGTTGCCATAAGTTATGCCTGCAATATGAACAGCGCACCTCGCATTAATCGGATAGCAGGCACGTAACAATAGCATTAATAATGGCTCAGCAGAGATTGGATACGTTACACCTAGTTAATAAATTGTCGGATTAGTTCTCTCCGTTGTGATTTTTCATAGGCTGTTGTTTGTTTTAATTAGACAGTAAGGAAAGAAAGTTATAAGTGATTTTTTTAGCTGTAAGGTTTATCATAGGAGAACTATGGTTTATTTATTTAAACTCCCAAAAGAAAATACTTTACAAGCGATAAAAATAATAACATTAATACAATCCTCTACGCACTAGCGGTTGAATTGTGGCGGTTTGAAATTTTAATGAGAAACCGCCGAAAATTACTCTACCAAGCATCGGAAATAGATATACTGAAAACTGCTTACAATCATAGGCGGCTGTATATTAAAATGTGAAACCGCCCCGCGTTTCAAACGCTAGTGCGTATACGAGCTAAAAGCTATGGATTTTTTTTTTCCAAAAATAATTCAGTTTAATCCTTTGGTGAGTGGCTATGACATGGCGATGGAGTTGTAGTGGACCTACGACATTTTATCTAGTTTAAAAACCTTTTACTGATAAATGTTGATTTAAGTTTATGTATAAGATGTATAGTTGTACTTGACACGGCAGACGGCGCGAGCGTTTAAAAAAGAAAAAACTCTCAAGTTGGCGCGCTCCGTCAGTTGTTTATTTATGTTTTCACTTGATTAAAAATTTAATAAAACAGAGTTGATGACAAAAAGAACTTTTCACTACCCTTCCTACTTCGCTATATTGGTGACCCCGACGTGATTAATCATGACCGAACAGAAGGGCGAGCAAGTTAGCGGAGCAAGTGAAAAAAATGTCCAATCCAGTGATGTTTATCGAGTTGGCGTTCGAGTTCCACCATTCTACCCTGAGAAGCCTGCATTGTGGTTTGCTCAACTTGAAAGCCAGTTTGCGCTATCAAACATTTCCACGGATAGTACAAAGTACCATTACGTAATTGGACAACTCGACCCTATCTACGCGGCGGAGGTGGAAGATATCATAACGGCGCCACCTTCTAACAACAAATATGAACGATTGAAAGCAGAACTCGTCAAGCGTTTGTCAGCAACAAGGGAGAAAAAAGTTAAACAGTTGTTAACACACGAAGAACTTGGAGACAGAAAACCCTCGCAATTCTTACGTCACCTTCAACACCTGGCAGGGCCAGGCGTGCCAGAGGAATTTCTAAAAACAATCTGGACCAGTAGACTACCAAGCAGTACGCAAACTATCGTAGCTTCACACGAGCTACGCTAGAAGAAATTGCAGAACTGGCTGACAGATTACAAGACATCGTCCCATCCAGTCCTCAGGTAGCAGCTACTTCAGTGGATATCACAATGGCTAATCAAATAGCCGAACTAACACGACAGGTCCATTCACTCTCGTCAAAACTCGATAGGATGTCGCGGTCTAGAAATAAATCTTCTCAGCGCAGTAGCGGGCGCTATAGCCGCGAACATTCAAGGTCAAAGAGATCGCAGTCTAACTACAGGAAATTTCCGGTATGCTGGTATCATTCAAAGTATGGGGACCAAGCATCTAAGTGTACACTTCCCTGTGACTACGCGGGAAAACATTAGGGCAGGCCGTCATGGCGGCGAACGCCTGTCCTACCACTGGCCGCCTATTTGTAACAGACAAACGAACTAAAGTGCAATTTCTTATCGATACTGGAAGTGATCTTTGTGTATTTCCGCGGTATTTAGTGAAGGGACATCGTTCAAAAACTAGTTTTGATTTATATGCAGCTAATGGTTCAACAATTTATACCTACGGTTATGCTAACATTATTTTAGATATAGGCTTACGCCGTGACTTTGCTTGGCAGTTTATAATAGCGGATGTAAATAAGGCTATAATAGGTGTAGATTTTTTGTCACACTATAATCTTATCGTAGACATTAAGTACCAACGATTAATCGATGGCTATACTACCCTGGTTTCCCCGGTTTCGCTCGCAAAAAATACTGACAATGTTTCTTCGGTTAAAGTTATGTCTGGTATTACAGCTTATCATTCTATACTAGCTCAATATCCCACTATCACCCGGCCGCATGGTAAACACATCAAAACTAACCATAACACACTACATTACATACGCACAACGCCTGGCCCACCTGAATCGTGCACACCGCGCAGGTTGGCACCAGATAGATTAAAAATTGCTAAGGCAGAGTTTGAAGCTATGTTGCAGATTGGTACTTGCCGACCTTCAGAATCACCCTGGGCGTCCCCGTTGCACCTGGCACCTAAAAAAGGCAGCTGGCGGCCCTGCGGTGACTACCGTCGGTTGAACGCACGCACTATACCAGATAAGTACCCCATCCGCCATATTCAAGACTTCGCTCATAACTTGGCTAATTGCACTATCTTTTCCACTTTAGATTTAACTAAAGCGTACAATCAAATCCCTGTATTTCCAGGCGATGTTGAAAAGACAGCTATCTCTACTCCGTTTGGATTATATGAGTTCCCGTTTATGAGTTTTGGTCTACGCAACGCTGGCCAAACTTTTCAACGGTTTGTGGATGAGATGTTGCGAGGGCTAGACTTCACCTATCCGTATTTAGATGATATTTTGATTTATTCCCCGGATCCAAAAACCCATGAGAACCATCTTCACCAGGTCTTCAGTAGACTGAAAAAGTATGGCATGATCGTTAATGCAAGTAAATGCAATTAGGGTAAAACTCAAGTTGAGTTTTTAGGATATTAAATTTCAGCCGAGGGCACAATGCCTTTGCCATCAAAGGTGGAAGCAATTCAAAATTTCAACGTACCAAAAACGGTTAAGGAGTTGCGGAGGTTCCTCGGAATGATTAACTTTTACCGTAGGTTTATTCCGAAGGCAGCCCAAAACCAAGCACCTCTGAATGCTTTGTTAACAGGTGTGGTTAAAGGTTCCCATCCAGTTTCTTTAGGAGGAAAGGAACTAAAGGCTTTTGAGGCATGCAAAAAAGGTCTGTGTGGTGCTACTCTGCTCGCCCATCCCGATTGCAACGCTAAATTAGCCCTAGTGACTGACGCTTCTGACACGGCAATTGGGGCCGTTTTGCAACAATTAAAAGGTGAGGCATGGCAACCCTTAGCATTTTTCTCGAGAAAACTTAGCCCTGCTCAAGCAAAATACTCGCCGTATGATCGCGAGCTCTTGGCAATCTACGAAGCTATAAAATATTTTAGTTACATGGTTGAAGCACGTGATTTTACTATTTATACAGACCATAAGCCTCTTATTTTTGCATTTCACTCTCGAAAAGATAACTGTTCACCTAGGCAATTTCGCTACTTGGATCTTATAGCACAGTTTTCAACGGATATCAGACACATAGCAGGCAAAGATAACGTGGTAGCCGACACCTTGTCGCGAGTTGAGGAAGTTATTAAATCCGTAGACCTAGACAAGTTAGCAACCTTACAAATGTCTGATCCTGAACTACTGCAGCTCCTAGCAAGTAATTATACAGCCTTGCAGTTAACCAAAATGAAGTTGCCTGGATCACAATATGAGCTTCATTGTGACATGAGCGGGATATCACCAAGACCTTATGTGCCTACTGACATGCGGCAACACGTTTTCGACAGCTTACACTCATTAAGCCATCCAGGCGCCCGGGCAACAATCAGGCTAGTTAGCGACCGTTATGTATGGCCTGGCCTGCGGAGGGACTGCCGTCAGTGGGTGAGGTGCTGTATAGCATGTCAACGTTCCAAAATCAACAAGCATGTTCGTTCTCCACTTGGTGCGTTCAATATACCACGTGCAAGATTCAGAAACATCCATATTGATTTAATAGGTCCTCTACCCTTATCCCAAGGATACCGTTACTGCCTTACGGCAATTGATCGATTTACACGTTGGCCTGAGGTGATACCTATACCGGACATCACTGCCGAAACCGTAGCGAAAGCCTTGCTAAGCGGCTGGATATCCCGTTACGGTTGTCCGACCAGCGTTGTCACAGACAGAGGGAGACAGTTTGAGTCCGATTTATTCAAAATTCTCTCACAGATAGCAGGTTTCATACATAAGCGGACGACAGCATACCACCCAGCAAGTAATGGCATGGTGGAAAGGTTCCATAGGCAGCTGAAATCGGCAATCACCTGCCGAGCAGACAGCACTTGGGTAGAGTCTCTTCCTCTTGTACTTTTGGGCATCCGTAGTACATACAAAGAAGACCTTAAGTCATCATCTGCAGAGCTCCTATACGGAGAACCTTTACGTCTCCCGGGCGATTTCTTTCACCCGTCCAACGACGAAACATTAGACATGACGGACTACGTGTCTCGGATTCGCAAGTTCATTAAAGACTTGAAGCCGACACCACCATCACGTCATGGAATATCACAATCAACATTCATTTACAAGGATTTGGCATCATCCTCTCATATATTTCTTCGCGATGATACCCCTGCTGGTGCTTTAAAACCAGCTTTTACTGGACCTCACGAAGTAATTCAATCAGGTGACAAATATTTTAAAATAATTCTAAACGGAAGAAAAGTTACAGTATCGATAGATAGAATCAAACCTGCCTACATACTATGTGACCAATCACCTACACAATCACTCTCAAATACATTCGCACAATCACCCTCGCCCTGTAAATCCATACTTATCCACCACAAGACAGGCAACGACAAGCTATAACCGAAGATAGTATTGTCAGGCACACTAAATCAGGGCGTCGTGTAAAAATCCCAAAGTATTATCACCCGTAGGGCCGGGCTCCGGAGGAGAGTGGTGTAGTGGACCTACGACATTTTATCTAGTTTAAAAACCTTTTACTGATAAATGTTGATTTAAGTTTATGTATAAGATGTATAGTTGTACTTGACACGGCAGACGGCGCGAGCGTTTAAAAAAGAAAAAACTCTCTCAAGTTGGCGCGCTCCGTCAGTTGTTTATTTATGTTTTCACTTGATTAAAAAATTTAATAAAACAGAGTTGATGACAAAAAGAACTTTTCACTACCCTTCCTACTTCGCTATATTGGTGACCCCGACGTGATTAATCATGACCGAACAGAAGGGCGAGCAAGTTAGCGGAGCAAGTGAAAAAAATGTCCAATCCAGTGATGTTTATCGAGTTGGCGTTCGAGTTCCACCATTCTACCCTGAGAAGCCTGCATTGTGGTTTGCTCAACTTGAAAGCCAGTTTGCGCTATCAAACATTTCCACGGATAGTACAAAGTACCATTACGCAATTGGACAACTCGACCCTATCTACGCGGCGGAGGTGGAAGATATCATAACGGCGCCACCTTCTAACAACAAATATGAACGATTGAAAGCAGAACTCGTCAAGCGTTTGTCAGCAACAAGGGAGAAAAAAGTTAAACAGTTGTTAACACACGAAGAACTTGGAGACAGAAAACCCTCGCAATTCTTACGTCACCTTCAACACCTGGCAGGGCCAGGCGTGCCAGAGGAATTTCTAAAAACAATCTGGACCAGTAGACTACCAAGCAGTACGCAAACTATCGTAGCTTCACAGTCACGAGCTACGCTAGAAGAAATTGCAGAACTGGCTGACAGATTACAAGACATCGTCCCATCCAGTCCTCAGGTAGCAGCTACTTCAGTGGATATCACAATGGCTAATCAAATAGCCGAACTAACACGACAGGTCCATTCACTCTCGTCAAAACTCGATAGGATGTCGCGGTCTAGAAATAAATCTTCTCAGCGCAGTAGCGGGCGCTATAGCCGCGAACATTCAAGGTCAAAGAGATCGCAGTCTAACTACAGGAAATTTCCGGTATGCTGGTATCATTCAAAGTATGGGGACCAAGCATCTAAGTGTACACTTCCCTGTGACTACGCGGGAAAACATTAGGGCAGGCCGTCATGGCGGCGAACGCCTGTCCTACCACTGGCCGCCTATTTGTAACAGACAAACGAACTAAAGTGCAATTTCTTATCGATACTGGAAGTGATCTTTGTGTATTTCCGCGGTATTTAGTGAAGGGACATCGTTCAAAAACTAGTTTTGATTTATATGCAGCTAATGGTTCAACAATTTATACCTACGGTTATGCTAACATTATTTTAGATATAGGCTTACGCCGTGACTTTGCTTGGCAGTTTATAATAGCGGATGTAAATAAGGCTATAATAGGTGTAGATTTTTTGTCACACTATAATCTTATCGTAGACATTAAGTACCAACGATTAATCGATGGCTATACTACCCTGGTTTCCCCGGTTTCGCTCGCAAAAAATACTGACAATGTTTCTTCGGTTAAAGTTATGTCTGGTATTACAGCTTATCATTCTATACTAGCTCAATATCCCACTATCACCCGGCCGCATGGTAAACACATCAAAACTAACCATAACACACTACATTACATACGCACAACGCCTGGCCCACCTGAATCGTGCACACCGCGCAGGTTGGCACCAGATAGATTAAAAATTGCTAAGGCAGAGTTTGAAGCTATGTTGCAGATTGGTACTTGCCGACCTTCAGAATCACCCTGGGCGTCCCCGTTGCACCTGGCACCTAAAAAAGGCAGCTGGCGGCCCTGCGGTGACTACCGTCGGTTGAACGCACGCACTATACCAGATAAGTACCCCATCCGCCATATTCAAGACTTCGCTCATAACTTGGCTAATTGCACTATCTTTTCCACTTTAGATTTAACTAAAGCGTACAATCAAATCCCTGTATTTCCAGGCGATGTTGAAAAGACAGCTATCTCTACTCCGTTTGGATTATATGAGTTCCCGTTTATGAGTTTTGGTCTACGCAACGCTGGCCAAACTTTTCAACGGTTTGTGGATGAGATGTTGCGAGGGCTAGACTTCACCTATCCGTATTTAGATGATATTTTGATTTATTCCCCGGATCCAAAAACCCATGAGAACCATCTTCACCAGGTCTTCAGTAGACTGAAAAAGTATGGCATGATCGTTAATGCAAGTAAATGCAATTAGGGTAAAACTCAAGTTGAGTTTTTAGGATATTAAATTTCAGCCGAGGGCACAATGCCTTTGCCATCAAAGGTGGAAGCAATTCAAAATTTCAACGTACCAAAAACGGTTAAGGAGTTGCGGAGGTTCCTCGGAATGATTAACTTTTACCGTAGGTTTATTCCGAAGGCAGCCCAAAACCAAGCACCTCTGAATGCTTTGTTAACAGGTGTGGTTAAAGGTTCCCATCCAGTTTCTTTAGGAGGAAAGGAACTAAAGGCTTTTGAGGCATGCAAAAAAGGTCTGTGTGGTGCTACTCTGCTCGCCCATCCCGATTGCAACGCTAAATTAGCCCTAGTGACTGACGCTTCTGACACGGCAATTGGGGCCGTTTTGCAACAATTAAAAGGTGAGGCATGGCAACCCTTAGCATTTTTCTCGAGAAAACTTAGCCCTGCTCAAGCAAAATACTCGCCGTATGATCGCGAGCTCTTGGCAATCTACGAAGCTATAAAATATTTTAGTTACATGGTTGAAGCACGTGATTTTACTATTTATACAGACCATAAGCCTCTTATTTTTGCATTTCACTCTCGAAAAGATAACTGTTCACCTAGGCAATTTCGCTACTTGGATCTTATAGCACAGTTTTCAACGGATATCAGACACATAGCAGGCAAAGATAACGTGGTAGCCGACACCTTGTCGCGAGTTGAGGAAGTTATTAAATCCGTAGACCTAGACAAGTTAGCAACCTTACAAATGTCTGATCCTGAACTACTGCAGCTCCTAGCAAGTAATTATACAGCCTTGCAGTTAACCAAAATGAAGTTGCCTGGATCACAATATGAGCTTCATTGTGACATGAGCGGGATATCACCAAGACCTTATGTGCCTACTGACATGCGGCAACACGTTTTCGACAGCTTACACTCATTAAGCCATCCAGGCGCCCGGGCAACAATCAGGCTAGTTAGCGACCGTTATGTATGGCCTGGCCTGCGGAGGGACTGCCGTCAGTGGGTGAGGTGCTGTATAGCATGTCAACGTTCCAAAATCAACAAGCATGTTCGTTCTCCACTTGGTGCGTTCAATATACCACGTGCAAGATTCAGAAACATCCATATTGATTTAATAGGTCCTCTACCCTTATCCCAAGGATACCGTTACTGCCTTACGGCAATTGATCGATTTACACGTTGGCCTGAGGTGATACCTATACCGGACATCACTGCCGAAACCGTAGCGAAAGCCTTGCTAAGCGGCTGGATATCCCGTTACGGTTGTCCGACCAGCGTTGTCACAGACAGAGGGAGACAGTTTGAGTCCGATTTATTCAAAATTCTCTCACAGATAGCAGGTTTCATACATAAGCGGACGACAGCATACCACCCAGCAAGTAATGGCATGGTGGAAAGGTTCCATAGGCAGCTGAAATCGGCAATCACCTGCCGAGCAGACAGCACTTGGGTAGAGTCTCTTCCTCTTGTACTTTTGGGCATCCGTAGTACATACAAAGAAGACCTTAAGTCATCATCTGCAGAGCTCCTATACGGAGAACCTTTACGTCTCCCGGGCGATTTCTTTCACCCGTCCAACGACGAAACATTAGACATGACGGACTACGTGTCTCGGATTCGCAAGTTCATTAAAGACTTGAAGCCGACACCACCATCACGTCATGGAATATCACAATCAACATTCATTTACAAGGATTTGGCATCATCCTCTCATATATTTCTTCGCGATGATACCCCTGCTGGTGCTTTAAAACCAGCTTTTACTGGACCTCACGAAGTAATTCAATCAGGTGACAAATATTTTAAAATAATTCTAAACGGAAGAAAAGTTACAGTATCGATAGATAGAATCAAACCTGCCTACATACTATGTGACCAATCACCTACACAATCACTCTCAAATACATTCGCACAATCACCCTCGCCCTGTAAATCCATACTTATCCACCACAAGACAGGCAACGACAAGCTATAACCGAAGATAGTATTGTCAGGCACACTAAATCAGGGCGTCGTGTAAAAATCCCAAAGTATTATCACCCGTAGGGCCGGGCTCCGGAGGAGAGTGGTGTAGTGGACCTACGACATTTTATCTAGTTTAAAAACCTTTTACTGATAAATGTTGATTTAAGTTTATGTATAAGATGTATAGTTGTACTTGACACGGCAGACGGCGCGAGCGTTTAAAAAAGAAAAAACTCTCTCAAGTTGGCGCGCTCCGTCAGTTGTTTATTTATGTTTTCACTTGATTAAAAAATTTAATAAAACAGAGTTGATGACAAAAAGAACTTTTCACTACCCTTCCTACTTCGCTATATTGGTGACCCCGACGTGATTAATCATGACCGAACAGAAGGGCGAGCAAGTTAGCGGAGCAAGTGAAAAAAATGTCCAATCCAGTGATGTTTATCGAGTTGGCGTTCGAGTTCCACCATTCTACCCTGAGAAGCCTGCATTGTGGTTTGCTCAACTTGAAAGCCAGTTTGCGCTATCAAACATTTCCACGGATAGTACAAAGTACCATTACGCAATTGGACAACTCGACCCTATCTACGCGGCGGAGGTGGAAGATATCATAACGGCGCCACCTTCTAACAACAAATATGAACGATTGAAAGCAGAACTCGTCAAGCGTTTGTCAGCAACAAGGGAGAAAAAAGTTAAACAGTTGTTAACACACGAAGAACTTGGAGACAGAAAACCCTCGCAATTCTTACGTCACCTTCAACACCTGGCAGGGCCAGGCGTGCCAGAGGAATTTCTAAAAACAATCTGGACCAGTAGACTACCAAGCAGTACGCAAACTATCGTAGCTTCACAGTCACGAGCTACGCTAGAAGAAATTGCAGAACTGGCTGACAGATTACAAGACATCGTCCCATCCAGTCCTCAGGTAGCAGCTACTTCAGTGGATATCACAATGGCTAATCAAATAGCCGAACTAACACGACAGGTCCATTCACTCTCGTCAAAACTCGATAGGATGTCGCGGTCTAGAAATAAATCTTCTCAGCGCAGTAGCGGGCGCTATAGCCGCGAACATTCAAGGTCAAAGAGATCGCAGTCTAACTACAGGAAATTTCCGGTATGCTGGTATCATTCAAAGTATGGGGACCAAGCATCTAAGTGTACACTTCCCTGTGACTACGCGGGAAAACATTAGGGCAGGCCGTCATGGCGGCGAACGCCTGTCCTACCACTGGCCGCCTATTTGTAACAGACAAACGAACTAAAGTGCAATTTCTTATCGATACTGGAAGTGATCTTTGTGTATTTCCGCGGTATTTAGTGAAGGGACATCGTTCAAAAACTAGTTTTGATTTATATGCAGCTAATGGTTCAACAATTTATACCTACGGTTATGCTAACATTATTTTAGATATAGGCTTACGCCGTGACTTTGCTTGGCAGTTTATAATAGCGGATGTAAATAAGGCTATAATAGGTGTAGATTTTTTGTCACACTATAATCTTATCGTAGACATTAAGTACCAACGATTAATCGATGGCTATACTACCCTGGTTTCCCCGGTTTCGCTCGCAAAAAATACTGACAATGTTTCTTCGGTTAAAGTTATGTCTGGTATTACAGCTTATCATTCTATACTAGCTCAATATCCCACTATCACCCGGCCGCATAGTAAACACATCAAAACTAACCATAACACACTACATTACATACGCACAACGCCTGGCCCACCTGAATCGTGCACACCGCGCAGGTTGGCACCAGATAGATTAAAAATTGCTAAGGCAGAGTTTGAAGCTATGTTGCAGATTGGTACTTGCCGACCTTCAGAATCACCCTGGGCGTCCCCGTTGCACCTGGCACCTAAAAAAGGCAGCTGGCGGCCCTGCGGTGACTACCGTCGGTTGAACGCACGCACTATACCAGATAAGTACCCCATCCGCCATATTCAAGACTTCGCTCATAACTTGGCTAATTGCACTATCTTTTCCACTTTAGATTTAACTAAAGCGTACAATCAAATCCCTGTATTTCCAGGCGATGTTGAAAAGACAGCTATCTCTACTCCGTTTGGATTATATGAGTTCCCGTTTATGAGTTTTGGTCTACGCAACGCTGGCCAAACTTTTCAACGGTTTGTGGATGAGATGTTGCGAGGGCTAGACTTCACCTATCCGTATTTAGATGATATTTTGATTTATTCCCCGGATCCAAAAACCCATGAGAACCATCTTCACCAGGTCTTCAGTAGACTGAAAAAGTATGGCATGATCGTTAATGCAAGTAAATGCAATTAGGGTAAAACTCAAGTTGAGTTTTTAGGATATTAAATTTCAGCCGAGGGCACAATGCCTTTGCCATCAAAGGTGGAAGCAATTCAAAATTTCAACGTACCAAAAACGGTTAAGGAGTTGCGGAGGTTCCTCGGAATGATTAACTTTTACCGTAGGTTTATTCCGAAGGCAGCCCAAAACCAAGCACCTCTGAATGCTTTGTTAACAGGTGTGGTTAAAGGTTCCCATCCAGTTTCTTTAGGAGGAAAGGAACTAAAGGCTTTTGAGGCATGCAAAAAAGGTCTGTGTGGTGCTACTCTGCTCGCCCATCCCGATTGCAACGCTAAATTAGCCCTAGTGACTGACGCTTCTGACACGGCAATTGGGGCCGTTTTGCAACAATTAAAAGGTGAGGCATGGCAACCCTTAGCATTTTTCTCGAGAAAACTTAGCCCTGCTCAAGCAAAATACTCGCCGTATGATCGCGAGCTCTTGGCAATCTACGAAGCTATAAAATATTTTAGTTACATGGTTGAAGCACGTGATTTTACTATTTATACAGACCATAAGCCTCTTATTTTTGCATTTCACTCTCGAAAAGATAACTGTTCACCTAGGCAATTTCGCTACTTGGATCTTATAGCACAGTTTTCAACGGATATCAGACACATAGCAGGCAAAGATAACGTGGTAGCCGACACCTTGTCGCGAGTTGAGGAAGTTATTAAATCCGTAGACCTAGACAAGTTAGCAACCTTACAAATGTCTGATCCTGAACTACTGCAGCTCCTAGCAAGTAATTATACAGCCTTGCAGTTAACCAAAATGAAGTTGCCTGGATCACAATATGAGCTTCATTGTGACATGAGCGGGATATCACCAAGACCTTATGTGCCTACTGACATGCGGCAACACGTTTTCGACAGCTTACACTCATTAAGCCATCCAGGCGCCCGGGCAACAATCAGGCTAGTTAGCGACCGTTATGTATGGCCTGGCCTGCGGAGGGACTGCCGTCAGTGGGTGAGGTGCTGTATAGCATGTCAACGTTCCAAAATCAACAAGCATGTTCGTTCTCCACTTGGTGCGTTCAATATACCACGTGCAAGATTCAGAAACATCCATATTGATTTAATAGGTCCTCTACCCTTATCCCAAGGATACCGTTACTGCCTTACGGCAATTGATCGATTTACACGTTGGCCTGAGGTGATACCTATACCGGACATCACTGCCGAAACCGTAGCGAAAGCCTTGCTAAGCGGCTGGATATCCCGTTACGGTTGTCCGACCAGCGTTGTCACAGACAGAGGGAGACAGTTTGAGTCCGATTTATTCAAAATTCTCTCACAGATAGCAGGTTTCATACATAAGCGGACGACAGCATACCACCCAGCAAGTAATGGCATGGTGGAAAGGTTCCATAGGCAGCTGAAATCGGCAATCACCTGCCGAGCAGACAGCACTTGGGTAGAGTCTCTTCCTCTTGTACTTTTGGGCATCCGTAGTACATACAAAGAAGACCTTAAGTCATCATCTGCAGAGCTCCTATACGGAGAACCTTTACGTCTCCCGGGCGATTTCTTTCACCCGTCCAACGACGAAACATTAAACATGACGGACTACGTGTCTCGGATTCGCAAGTTCATTAAAGACTTGAAGCCGACACCACCATCACGTCATGGAATATCACAATCAACATTCATTTACAAGGATTTGGCATCATCCTCTCATATATTTCTTCGCGATGATACCCCTGCTGGTGCTTTAAAACCAGCTTTTACTGGACCTCACGAAGTAATTCAATCAGGTGACAAATATTTTAAAATAATTCTAAACGGAAGAAAAGTTACAGTATCGATAGATAGAATCAAACCTGCCTACATACTATGTGACCAATCACCTACACAATCACTCTCAAATACATTCGCACAATCACCCTCGCCCTGTAAATCCATACTTATCCACCACAAGACAGGCAACGACAAGCTATAACCGAAGATAGTATTGTCAGGCACACTAAATCAGGGCGTCGTGTAAAAATCCCAAAGTATTATCACCCGTAGGGCCGGGCTCCGGAGGAGGGTGGTGTAGTGGACCTACGACATTTTATCTAGTTTAAAAACCTTTTACTGATAAATGTTGATTTAAGTTTATGTATAAGATGTATAGTTGTACTTGACACGGCAGACGGCGCGAGCGTTTAAAAAAGAAAAAACTCTCTCAAGTTGGCGCGCTCCGTCAGTTGTTTATTTATGTTTTCACTTGATTAAAAAATTTAATAAAACAGAGTTGATGACAAAAAGAACTTTTCACTACCCTTCCTACTTCGCTATATTGGTGACCCCGACGTGATTAATCATGACCGAACAGAAGGGCGAGCAAGTTAGCGGAGCAAGTGAAAAAAATGTCCAATCCAGTGATGTTTATCGAGTTGGCGTTCGAGTTCCACCATTCTACCCTGAGAAGCCTGCATTGTGGTTTGCTCAACTTGAAAGCCAGTTTGCGCTATCAAACATTTCCACGGATAGTACAAAGTACCATTACGCAATTGGACAACTCGACCCTATCTACGCGGCGGAGGTGGAAGATATCATAACGGCGCCACCTTCTAACAACAAATATGAACGATTGAAAGCAGAACTCGTCAAGCGTTTGTCAGCAACAAGGGAGAAAAAAGTTAAACAGTTGTTAACACACGAAGAACTTGGAGACAGAAAACCCTCGCAATTCTTACGTCACCTTCAACACCTGGCAGGGCCAGGCGTGCCAGAGGAATTTCTAAAAACAATCTGGACCAGTAGACTACCAAGCAGTACGCAAACTATCGTAGCTTCACAGTCACGAGCTACGCTAGAAGAAATTGCAGAACTGGCTGACAGATTACAAGACATCGTCCCATCCAGTCCTCAGGTAGCAGCTACTTCAGTGGATATCACAATGGCTAATCAAATAGCCGAACTAACACGACAGGTCCATTCACTCTCGTCAAAACTCGATAGGATGTCGCGGTCTAGAAATAAATCTTCTCAGCGCAGTAGCGGGCGCTATAGCCGCGAACATTCAAGGTCAAAGAGATCGCAGTCTAACTACAGGAAATTTCCGGTATGCTGGTATCATTCAAAGTATGGGGACCAAGCATCTAAGTGTACACTTCCCTGTGACTACGCGGGAAAACATTAGGGCAGGCCGTCATGGCGGCGAACGCCTGTCCTACCACTGGCCGCCTATTTGTAACAGACAAACGAACTAAAGTGCAATTTCTTATCGATACTGGAAGTGATCTTTGTGTATTTCCGCGGTATTTAGTGAAGGGACATCGTTCAAAAACTAGTTTTGATTTATATGCAGCTAATGGTTCAACAATTTATACCTACGGTTATGCTAACATTATTTTAGATATAGGCTTACGCCGTGACTTTGCTTGGCAGTTTATAGTAGCGGATGTAAATAAGGCTATAATAGGTGTAGATTTTTTGTCACACTATAATCTTATCGTAGACATTAAGTACCAACGATTAATCGATGGCTATACTACCCTGGTTTCCCCGGTTTCGCTCGCAAAAAATACTGACAATGTTTCTTCGGTTAAAGTTATGTCTGGTATTACAGCTTATCATTCTATACTAGCTCAATATCCCACTATCACCCGGCCGCATGGTAAACACATCAAAACTAACCATAACACACTACATTACATACGCACAACGCCTGGCCCACCTGAATCGTGCACACCGCGCAGGTTGGCACCAGATAGATTAAAAATTGCTAAGGCAGAGTTTGAAGCTATGTTGCAGATTGGTACTTGCCGACCTTCAGAATCACCCTGGGCGTCCCCGTTGCACCTGGCACCTAAAAAAGGCAGCTGGCGGCCCTGCGGTGACTACCGTCGGTTGAACGCACGCACTATACCAGATAAGTACCCCATCCGCCATATTCAAGACTTCGCTCATAACTTGGCTAATTGCACTATCTTTTCCACTTTAGATTTAACTAAAGCGTACAATCAAATCCCTGTATTTCCAGGCGATGTTGAAAAGACAGCTATCTCTACTCCGTTTGGATTATATGAGTTCCCGTTTATGAGTTTTGGTCTACGCAACGCTGGCCAAACTTTTCAACGGTTTGTGGATGAGATGTTGCGAGGGCTAGACTTCACCTATCCGTATTTAGATGATATTTTGATTTATTCCCCGGATCCAAAAACCCATGAGAACCATCTTCACCAGGTCTTCAGTAGACTGAAAAAGTATGGCATGATCGTTAATGCAAGTAAATGCAATTAGGGTAAAACTCAAGTTGAGTTTTTAGGATATTAAATTTCAGCCGAGGGCACAATGCCTTTGCCATCAAAGGTGGAAGCAATTCAAAATTTCAACGTACCAAAAACGGTTAAGGAGTTGCGGAGGTTCCTCGGAATGATTAACTTTTACCGTAGGTTTATTCCGAAGGCAGCCCAAAACCAAGCACCTCTGAATGCTTTGTTAACAGGTGTGGTTAAAGGTTCCCATCCAGTTTCTTTAGGAGGAAAGGAACTAAAGGCTTTTGAGGCATGCAAAAAAGGTCTGTGTGGTGCTACTCTGCTCGCCCATCCCGATTGCAACGCTAAATTAGCCCTAGTGACTGACGCTTCTGACACGGCAATTGGGGCCGTTTTGCAACAATTAAAAGGTGAGGCATGGCAACCCTTAGCATTTTTCTCGAGAAAACTTAGCCCTGCTCAAGCAAAATACTCGCCGTATGATCGCGAGCTCTTGGCAATCTACGAAGCTATAAAATATTTTAGTTACATGGTTGAAGCACGTGATTTTACTATTTATACAGACCATAAGCCTCTTATTTTTGCATTTCACTCTCGAAAAGATAACTGTTCACCTAGGCAATTTCGCTACTTGGATCTTATAGCACAGTTTTCAACGGATATCAGACACATAGCAGGCAAAGATAACGTGGTAGCCGACACCTTGTCGCGAGTTGAGGAAGTTATTAAATCCGTAGACCTAGACAAGTTAGCAACCTTACAAATGTCTGATCCTGAACTACTGCAGCTCCTAGCAAGTAATTATACAGCCTTGCAGTTAACCAAAATGAAGTTGCCTGGATCACAATATGAGCTTCATTGTGACATGAGCGGGATATCACCAAGACCTTATGTGCCTACTGACATGCGGCAACACGTTTTCGACAGCTTACACTCATTAAGCCATCCAGGCGCCCGGGCAACAATCAGGCTAGTTAGCGACCGTTATGTATGGCCTGGCCTGCGGAGGGACTGCCGTCAGTGGGTGAGGTGCTGTATAGCATGTCAACGTTCCAAAATCAACAAGCATGTTCGTTCTCCACTTGGTGCGTTCAATATACCACGTGCAAGATTCAGAAACATCCATATTGATTTAATAGGTCCTCTACCCTTATCCCAAGGATACCGTTACTGCCTTACGGCAATTGATCGATTTACACGTTGGCCTGAGGTGATACCTATACCGGACATCACTGCCGAAACCGTAGCGAAAGCCTTGCTAAGCGGCTGGATATCCCGTTACGGTTGTCCGACCAGCGTTGTCACAGACAGAGGGAGACAGTTTGAGTCCGATTTATTCAAAATTCTCTCACAGATAGCAGGTTTCATACATAAGCGGACGACAGCATACCACCCAGCAAGTAATGGCATGGTGGAAAGGTTCCATAGGCAGCTGAAATCGGCAATCACCTGCCGAGCAGACAGCACTTGGGTAGAGTCTCTTCCTCTTGTACTTTTGGGCATCCGTAGTACATACAAAGAAGACCTTAAGTCATCATCTGCAGAGCTCCTATACGGAGAACCTTTACGTCTCCCGGGCGATTTCTTTCACCCGTCCAACGACGAAACATTAGACATGACGGACTACGTGTCTCGGATTCGCAAGTTCATTAAAGACTTGAAGCCGACACCACCATCACGTCATGGAATATCACAATCAACATTCATTTACAAGGATTTGGCATCATCCTCTCATATATTTCTTCGCGATGATACCCCTGCTGGTGCTTTAAAACCAGCTTTTACTGGACCTCACGAAGTAATTCAATCAGGTGACAAATATTTTAAAATAATTCTAAACGGAAGAAAAGTTACAGTATCGATAGATAGAATCAAACCTGCCTACATACTATGTGACCAATCACCTACACAATCACTCTCAAATACATTCGCACAATCACCCTCGCCCTGTAAATCCATACTTATCCACCACAAGACAGGCAACGACAAGCTATAACCGAAGATAGTATTGTCAGGCACACTAAATCAGGGCGTCGTGTAAAAATCCCAAAGTATTATCACCCGTAGGGCCGGGCTCCGGAGGAGGGTGGTGTAGTGGACCTACGACATTTTATCTAGTTTAAAAACCTTTTACTGATAAATGTTGATTTAAGTTTATGTATAAGATGTATAGTTGTACTTGACACGGCAGACGGCGCGAGCGTTTAAAAAAGAAAAAACTCTCTCAAGTTGGCGCGCTCCGTCAGTTGTTTATTTATGTTTTCACTTGATTAAAAAATTTAATAAAACAGAGTTGATGACAAAAAGAACTTTTCACTACCCTTCCTACTTCGCTATATTGGTGACCCCGACGTGATTAATCATGACCGAACAGAAGGGCGAGCAAGTTAGCGGAGCAAGTGAAAAAAATGTCCAATCCAGTGAT
Source organism: Choreutis nemorana (assembly GCA_949316135.1). Lineage (NCBI taxonomy): Eukaryota > Metazoa > Arthropoda > Insecta > Lepidoptera > Choreutidae > Choreutis > Choreutis nemorana. The sequence goes on along the minus strand of OX438620.1, from coordinate 3,484,814 downwards.
GTTTATCGAGTTGGCGTTCGAGTTCCACCATTCTACCCTGAGAAGCCTGCATTGTGGTTTGCTCAACTTGAAAGCCAGTTTGCGCTATCAAACATTTCCACGGATAGTACAAAGTACCATTACGCAATTGGACAACTCGACCCTATCTACGCGGCGGAGGTGGAAGATATCATAACGGCGCCACCTTCTAACAACAAATATGAACGATTGAAAGCAGAACTCGTCAAGCGTTTGTCAGCAACAAGGGAGAAAAAAGTTAAACAGTTGTTAACACACGAAGAACTTGGAGACAGAAAACCCTCGCAATTCTTACGTCACCTTCAACACCTGGCAGGGCCAGGCGTGCCAGAGGAATTTCTAAAAACAATCTGGACCAGTAGACTACCAAGCAGTACGCAAACTATCGTAGCTTCACAGTCACGAGCTACGCTAGAAGAAATTGCAGAACTGGCTGACAGATTACAAGACATCGTCCCATCCAGTCCTCAGGTAGCAGCTACTTCAGTGGATATCACAATGGCTAATCAAATAGCCGAACTAACACGACAGGTCCATTCACTCTCGTCAAAACTCGATAGGATGTCGCGGTCTAGAAATAAATCTTCTCAGCGCAGTAGCGGGCGCTATAGCCGCGAACATTCAAGGTCAAAGAGATCGCAGTCTAACTACAGGAAATTTCCGGTATGCTGGTATCATTCAAAGTATGGGGACCAAGCATCTAAGTGTACACTTCCCTGTGACTACGCGGGAAAACATTAGGGCAGGCCGTCATGGCGGCGAACGCCTGTCCTACCACTGGCCGCCTATTTGTAACAGACAAACGAACTAAAGTGCAATTTCTTATCGATACTGGAAGTGATCTTTGTGTATTTCCGCGGTATTTAGTGAAGGGACATCGTTCAAAAACTAGTTTTGATTTATATGCAGCTAATGGTTCAACAATTTATACCTACGGTTATGCTAACATTATTTTAGATATAGGCTTACGCCGTGACTTTGCTTGGCAGTTTATAGTAGCGGATGTAAATAAGGCTATAATAGGTGTAGATTTTTTGTCACACTATAATCTTATCGTAGACATTAAGTACCAACGATTAATCGATGGCTATACTACCCTGGTTTCCCCGGTTTCGCTCGCAAAAAATACTGACAATGTTTCTTCGGTTAAAGTTATGTCTGGTATTACAGCTTATCATTCTATACTAGCTCAATATCCCACTATCACCCGGCCGCATGGTAAACACATCAAAACTAACCATAACACACTACATTACATACGCACAACGCCTGGCCCACCTGAATCGTGCACACCGCGCAGGTTGGCACCAGATAGATTAAAAATTGCTAAGGCAGAGTTTGAAGCTATGTTGCAGATTGGTACTTGCCGACCTTCAGAATCACCCTGGGCGTCCCCGTTGCACCTGGCACCTAAAAAAGGCAGCTGGCGGCCCTGCGGTGACTACCGTCGGTTGAACGCACGCACTATACCAGATAAGTACCCCATCCGCCATATTCAAGACTTCGCTCATAACTTGGCTAATTGCACTATCTTTTCCACTTTAGATTTAACTAAAGCGTACAATCAAATCCCTGTATTTCCAGGCGATGTTGAAAAGACAGCTATCTCTACTCCGTTTGGATTATATGAGTTCCCGTTTATGAGTTTTGGTCTACGCAACGCTGGCCAAACTTTTCAACGGTTTGTGGATGAGATGTTGCGAGGGCTAGACTTCACCTATCCGTATTTAGATGATATTTTGATTTATTCCCCGGATCCAAAAACCCATGAGAACCATCTTCACCAGGTCTTCAGTAGACTGAAAAAGTATGGCATGATCGTTAATGCAAGTAAATGCAATTAGGGTAAAACTCAAGTTGAGTTTTTAGGATATTAAATTTCAGCCGAGGGCACAATGCCTTTGCCATCAAAGGTGGAAGCAATTCAAAATTTCAACGTACCAAAAACGGTTAAGGAGTTGCGGAGGTTCCTCGGAATGATTAACTTTTACCGTAGGTTTATTCCGAAGGCAGCCCAAAACCAAGCACCTCTGAATGCTTTGTTAACAGGTGTGGTTAAAGGTTCCCATCCAGTTTCTTTAGGAGGAAAGGAACTAAAGGCTTTTGAGGCATGCAAAAAAGGTCTGTGTGGTGCTACTCTGCTCGCCCATCCCGATTGCAACGCTAAATTAGCCCTAGTGACTGACGCTTCTGACACGGCAATTGGGGCCGTTTTGCAACAATTAAAAGGTGAGGCATGGCAACCCTTAGCATTTTTCTCGAGAAAACTTAGCCCTGCTCAAGCAAAATACTCGCCGTATGATCGCGAGCTCTTGGCAATCTACGAAGCTATAAAATATTTTAGTTACATGGTTGAAGCACGTGATTTTACTATTTATACAGACCATAGGCCTCTTATTTTTGCATTTCACTCTCGAAAAGATAACTGTTCACCTAGGCAATTTCGCTACTTGGATCTTATAGCACAGTTTTCAACGGATATCAGACACATAGCAGGCAAAGATAACGTGGTAGCCGACACCTTGTCGCGAGTTGAGGAAGTTATTAAATCCGTAGACCTAGACAAGTTAGCAACCTTACAAATGTCTGATCCTGAACTACTGCAGCTCCTAGCAAGTAATTATACAGCCTTGCAGTTAACCAAAATGAAGTTGCCTGGATCACAATATGAGCTTCATTGTGACATGAGCGGGATATCACCAAGACCTTATGTGCCTACTGACATGCGGCAACACGTTTTCGACAGCTTACACTCATTAAGCCATCCAGGCGCCCGGGCAACAATCAGGCTAGTTAGCGACCGTTATGTATGGCCTGGCCTGCGGAGGGACTGCCGTCAGTGGGTGAGGTGCTGTATAGCATGTCAACGTTCCAAAATCAACAAGCATGTTCGTTCTCCACTTGGTACGTTCAATATACCACGTGCAAGATTCAGAAACATCCATATTGATTTAATAGGTCCTCTACCCTTATCCCAAGGATACCGTTACTGCCTTACGGCAATTGATCGATTTACACGTTGGCCTGAGGTGATACCTATACCGGACATCACTACCGAAACCGTAGCGAAAGCCTTGCTAAGCGGCTGGATATCCCGTTACGGTTGTCCGACCAGCGTTGTCACAGACAGAGGGAGACAGTTTGAGTCCGATTTATTCAAAATTCTCTCACAGATAGCAGGTTTCATACATAAGCGGACGACAGCATACCACCCAGCAAGTAATGGCATGGTGGAAAGGTTCCATAGGCAGCTGAAATCGGCAATCACCTGCCGAGCAGACAGCACTTGGGTAGAGTCTCTTCCTCTTGTACTTTTGGGCATCCGTAGTACATACAAAGAAGACCTTAAGTCATCATCTGCAGAGCTCCTATACGGAGAACCTTTACGTCTCCCGGGCGATTTCTTTCACCCGTCCAACGACGAAACATTAGACATGACGGACTACGTGTCTCGGATTCGCAAGTTCATTAAAGACTTTAAGCCGACACCACCATCACGTCATGGAATATCACAATCAACATTCATTTACAAGGATTTGGCATCATCCTCTCATATATTTCTTCGCGATGATACCCCTGCTGGTGCTTTAAAACCAGCTTTTACTGGACCTCACGAAGTAATTCAATCAGGTGACAAATATTTTAAAATAATTCTAAACGGAAGAAAAGTTACAGTATCGATAGATAGAATCAAACCTGCCTACATACTATGTGACCAATCACCTACACAATCACTCTCAAATACATTCGCACAATCACCCTCGCCCTGTAAATCCATACTTATCCACCACAAGACAGGCAACGACAAGCTATAACCGAAGATAGTATTGTCAGGCACACTAAATCAGGGCGTCGTGTAAAAATCCCAAAGTATTATCACCCGTAGGGCCGGGCTCCGGAGGAGGGTGGTGTAGTGGACCTACGACATTTTATCTAGTTTAAAAACCTTTTACTGATAAATGTTGATTTAAGTTTATGTATAAGATGTATAGTTGTACTTGACACGGCAGACGGCGCGAGCGTTTAAAAAAGAAAAAACTCTCTCAAGTTGGCGCGCTCCGTCAGTTGTTTATTTATGTTTTCACTTGATTAAAAAATTTAATAAAACAGAGTTGATGACAAAAAGAACTTTTCACTACCCTTCCTACTTCGCTATATTGGTGACCCCGACGTGATTAATCATGACCGAACAGAAGGGCGAGCAAGTTAGCGGAGCAAGTGAAAAAAATGTCCAATCCAGTGATGTTTATCGAGTTGGCGTTCGAGTTCCACCATTCTACCCTGAGAAGCCTGCATTGTGGTTTGCTCAACTTGAAAGCCAGTTTGCGCTATCAAACATTTCCACGGATAGTACAAAGTACCATTACGCAATTGGACAACTCGACCCTATCTACGCGGCGGAGGTGGAAGATATCATAACGGCGCCACCTTCTAACAACAAATATGAACGATTGAAAGCAGAACTCGTCAAGCGTTTGTCAGCAACAAGGGAGAAAAAAGTTAAACAGTTGTTAACACACGAAGAACTTGGAGACAGAAAACCCTCGCAATTCTTACGTCACCTTCAACACCTGGCAGGGCCAGGCGTGCCAGAGGAATTTCTAAAAACAATCTGGACCAGTAGACTACCAAGCAGTACGCAAACTATCGTAGCTTCACAGTCACGAGCTACGCTAGAAGAAATTGCAGAACTGGCTGACAGATTACAAGACATCGTCCCATCCAGTCCTCAGGTAGCAGCTACTTCAGTGGATATCACAATGGCTAATCAAATAGCCGAACTAACACGACAGGTCCATTCACTCTCGTCAAAACTCGATAGGATGTCGCGGTCTAGAAATAAATCTTCTCAGCGCAGTAGCGGGCGCTATAGCCGCGAACATTCAAGGTCAAAGAGATCGCAGTCTAACTACAGGAAATTTCCGGTATGCTGGTATCATTCAAAGTATGGGGACCAAGCATCTAAGTGTACACTTCCCTGTGACTACGCGGGAAAACATTAGGGCAGGCCGTCATGGCGGCGAACGCCTGTCCTACCACTGGCCGCCTATTTGTAACAGACAAACGAACTAAAGTGCAATTTCTTATCGATACTGGAAGTGATCTTTGTGTATTTCCGCGGTATTTAGTGAAGGGACATCGTTCAAAAACTAGTTTTGATTTATATGCAGCTAATGGTTCAACAATTTATACCTACGGTTATGCTAACATTATTTTAGATATAGGCTTACGCCGTGACTTTGCTTGGCAGTTTATAATAGCGGATGTAAATAAGGCTATAATAGGTGTAGATTTTTTGTCACACTATAATCTTATCGTAGACATTAAGTACCAACGATTAATCGATGGCTATACTACCCTGGTTTCCCCGGTTTCGCTCGCAAAAAATACTGACAATGTTTCTTCGGTTAAAGTTATGTCTGGTATTACAGCTTATCATTCTATACTAGCTCAATATCCCACTATCACCCGGCCGCATAGTAAACACATCAAAACTAACCATAACACACTACATTACATACGCACAACGCCTGGCCCACCTGAATCGTGCACACCGCGCAGGTTGGCACCAGATAGATTAAAAATTGCTAAGGCAGAGTTTGAAGCTATGTTGCAGATTGGTACTTGCCGACCTTCAGAATCACCCTGGGCGTCCCCGTTGCACCTGGCACCTAAAAAAGGCAGCTGGCGGCCCTGCGGTGACTACCGTCGGTTGAACGCACGCACTATACCAGATAAGTACCCCATCCGCCATATTCAAGACTTCGCTCATAACTTGGCTAATTGCACTATCTTTTCCACTTTAGATTTAACTAAAGCGTACAATCAAATCCCTGTATTTCCAGGCGATGTTGAAAAGACAGCTATCTCTACTCCGTTTGGATTATATGAGTTCCCGTTTATGAGTTTTGGTCTACGCAACGCTGGCCAAACTTTTCAACGGTTTGTGGATGAGATGTTGCGAGGGCTAGACTTCACCTATCCGTATTTAGATGATATTTTGATTTATTCCCCGGATCCAAAAACCCATGAGAACCATCTTCACCAGGTCTTCAGTAGACTGAAAAAGTATGGCATGATCGTTAATGCAAGTAAATGCAATTAGGGTAAAACTCAAGTTGAGTTTTTAGGATATTAAATTTCAGCCGAGGGCACAATGCCTTTGCCATCAAAGGTGGAAGCAATTCAAAATTTCAACGTACCAAAAACGGTTAAGGAGTTGCGGAGGTTCCTCGGAATGATTAACTTTTACCGTAGGTTTATTCCGAAGGCAGCCCAAAACCAAGCACCTCTGAATGCTTTGTTAACAGGTGTGGTTAAAGGTTCCCATCCAGTTTCTTTAGGAGGAAAGGAACTAAAGGCTTTTGAGGCATGCAAAAAAGGTCTGTGTGGTGCTACTCTGCTCGCCCATCCCGATTGCAACGCTAAATTAGCCCTAGTGACTGACGCTTCTGACACGGCAATTGGGGCCGTTTTGCAACAATTAAAAGGTGAGGCATGGCAACCCTTAGCATTTTTCTCGAGAAAACTTAGCCCTGCTCAAGCAAAATACTCGCCGTATGATCGCGAGCTCTTGGCAATCTACGAAGCTATAAAATATTTTAGTTACATGGTTGAAGCACGTGATTTTACTATTTATACAGACCATAAGCCTCTTATTTTTGCATTTCACTCTCGAAAAGATAACTGTTCACCTAGGCAATTTCGCTACTTGGATCTTATAGCACAGTTTTCAACGGATATCAGACACATAGCAGGCAAAGATAACGTGGTAGCCGACACCTTGTCGCGAGTTGAGGAAGTTATTAAATCCGTAGACCTAGACAAGTTAGCAACCTTACAAATGTCTGATCCTGAACTACTGCAGCTCCTAGCAAGTAATTATACAGCCTTGCAGTTAACCAAAATGAAGTTGCCTGGATCACAATATGAGCTTCATTGTGACATGAGCGGGATATCACCAAGACCTTATGTGCCTACTGACATGCGGCAACACGTTTTCGACAGCTTACACTCATTAAGCCATCCAGGCGCCCGGGCAACAATCAGGCTAGTTAGCGACCGTTATGTATGGCCTGGCCTGCGGAGGGACTGCCGTCAGTGGGTGAGGTGCTGTATAGCATGTCAACGTTCCAAAATCAACAAGCATGTTCGTTCTCCACTTGGTGCGTTCAATATACCACGTGCAAGATTCAGAAACATCCATATTGATTTAATAGGTCCTCTACCCTTATCCCAAGGATACCGTTACTGCCTTACGGCAATTGATCGATTTACACGTTGGCCTGAGGTGATACCTATACCGGACATCACTGCCGAAACCGTAGCGAAAGCCTTGCTAAGCGGCTGGATATCCCGTTACGGTTGTCCGACCAGCGTTGTCACAGACAGAGGGAGACAGTTTGAGTCCGATTTATTCAAAATTCTCTCACAGATAGCAGGTTTCATACATAAGCGGACGACAGCATACCACCCAGCAAGTAATGGCATGGTGGAAAGGTTCCATAGGCAGCTGAAATCGGCAATCACCTGCCGAGCAGACAGCACTTGGGTAGAGTCTCTTCCTCTTGTACTTTTGGGCATCCGTAGTACATACAAAGAAGACCTTAAGTCATCATCTGCAGAGCTCCTATACGGAGAACCTTTACGTCTCCCGGGCGATTTCTTTCACCCGTCCAACGACGAAACATTAGACATGACGGACTACGTGTCTCGGATTCGCAAGTTCATTAAAGACTTGAAGCCGACACCACCATCACGTCATGGAATATCACAATCAACATTCATTTACAAGGATTTGGCATCATCCTCTCATATATTTCTTCGCGATGATACCCCTGCTGGTGCTTTAAAACCAGCTTTTACTGGACCTCACGAAGTAATTCAATCAGGTGACAAATATTTTAAAATAATTCTAAACGGAAGAAAAGTTACAGTATCGATAGATAGAATCAAACCTGCCTACATACTATGTGACCAATCACCTACACAATCACTCTCAAATACATTCGCACAATCACCCTCGCCCTGTAAATCCATACTTATCCACCACAAGACAGGCAACGACAAGCTATAACCGAAGATAGTATTGTCAGGCACACTAAATCAGGGCGTCGTGTAAAAATCCCAAAGTATTATCACCCGTAGGGCCGGGCTCCGGAGGAGGGTGGTGTAGTGGACCTACGACATTTTATCTAGTTTAAAAACCTTTTACTGATAAATGTTGATTTAAGTTTATGTATAAGATGTATAGTTGTACTTGACACGGCAGACGGCGCGAGCGTTTAAAAAAGAAAAAACTCTCTCAAGTTGGCGCGCTCCGTCAGTTGTTTATTTATGTTTTCACTTGATTAAAAAATTTAATAAAACAGAGTTGATGACAAAAAGAACTTTTCACTACCCTTCCTACTTCGCTATATTGGTGACCCCGACGTGATTAATCATGACCGAACAGAAGGGCGAGCAAGTTAGCGGAGCAAGTGAAAAAAATGTCCAATCCAGTGATGTTTATCGAGTTGGCGTTCGAGTTCCACCATTCTACCCTGAGAAGCCTGCATTGTGGTTTGCTCAACTTGAAAGCCAGTTTGCGCTATCAAACATTTCCACGGATAGTACAAAGTACCATTACGCAATTGGACAACTCGACCCTATCTACGCGGCGGAGGTGGAAGATATCATAACGGCGCCACCTTCTAACAACAAATATGAACGATTGAAAGCAGAACTCGTCAAGCGTTTGTCAGCAACAAGGGAGAAAAAAGTTAAACAGTTGTTAACACACGAAGAACTTGGAGACAGAAAACCCTCGCAATTCTTACGTCACCTTCAACACCTGGCAGGGCCAGGCGTGCCAGAGGAATTTCTAAAAACAATCTGGACCAGTAGACTACCAAGCAGTACGCAAACTATCGTAGCTTCACAGTCACGAGCTACGCTAGAAGAAATTGCAGAACTGGCTGACAGATTACAAGACATCGTCCCATCCAGTCCTCAGGTAGCAGCTACTTCAGTGGATATCACAATGGCTAATCAAATAGCCGAACTAACACGACAGGTCCATTCACTCTCGTCAAAACTCGATAGGATGTCGCGGTCTAGAAATAAATCTTCTCAGCGCAGTAGCGGGCGCTATAGCCGCGAACATTCAAGGTCAAAGAGATCGCAGTCTAACTACAGGAAATTTCCGGTATGCTGGTATCATTCAAAGTATGGGGACCAAGCATCTAAGTGTACACTTCCCTGTGACTACGCGGGAAAACATTAGGGCAGGCCGTCATGGCGGCGAACGCCTGTCCTACCACTGGCCGCCTATTTGTAACAGACAAACGAACTAAAGTGCAATTTCTTATCGATACTGGAAGTGATCTTTGTGTATTTCCGCGGTATTTAGTGAAGGGACATCGTTCAAAAACTAGTTTTGATTTATATGCAGCTAATGGTTCAACAATTTATACCTACGGTTATGCTAACATTATTTTAGATATAGGCTTACGCCGTGACTTTGCTTGGCAGTTTATAATAGCGGATGTAAATAAGGCTATAATAGGTGTAGATTTTTTGTCACACTATAATCTTATCGTAGACATTAAGTACCAACGATTAATCGATGGCTATACTACCCTGGTTTCCCCGGTTTCGCTCGCAAAAAATACTGACAATGTTTCTTCGGTTAAAGTTATGTCTGGTATTACAGCTTATCATTCTATACTAGCTCAATATCCCACTATCACCCGGCCGCATAGTAAACACATCAAAACTAACCATAACACACTACATTACATACGCACAACGCCTGGCCCACCTGAATCGTGCACACCGCGCAGGTTGGCACCAGATAGATTAAAAATTGCTAAGGCAGAGTTTGAAGCTATGTTGCAGATTGGTACTTGCCGACCTTCAGAATCACCCTGGGCGTCCCCGTTGCACCTGGCACCTAAAAAAGGCAGCTGGCGGCCCTGCGGTGACTACCGTCGGTTGAACGCACGCACTATACCAGATAAGTACCCCATCCGCCATATTCAAGACTTCGCTCATAACTTGGCTAATTGCACTATCTTTTCCACTTTAGATTTAACTAAAGCGTACAATCAAATCCCTGTATTTCCAGGCGATGTTGAAAAGACAGCTATCTCTACTCCGTTTGGATTATATGAGTTCCCGTTTATGAGTTTTGGTCTACGCAACGCTGGCCAAACTTTTCAACGGTTTGTGGATGAGATGTTGCGAGGGCTAGACTTCACCTATCCGTATTTAGATGATATTTTGATTTATTCCCCGGATCCAAAAACCCATGAGAACCATCTTCACCAGGTCTTCAGTAGACTGAAAAAGTATGGCATGATCGTTAATGCAAGTAAATGCAATTAGGGTAAAACTCAAGTTGAGTTTTTAGGATATTAAATTTCAGCCGAGGGCACAATGCCTTTGCCATCAAAGGTGGAAGCAATTCAAAATTTCAACGTACCAAAAACGGTTAAGGAGTTGCGGAGGTTCCTCGGAATGATTAACTTTTACCGTAGGTTTATTCCGAAGGCAGCCCAAAACCAAGCACCTCTGAATGCTTTGTTAACAGGTGTGGTTAAAGGTTCCCATCCAGTTTCTTTAGGAGGAAAGGAACTAAAGGCTTTTGAGGCATGCAAAAAAGGTCTGTGTGGTGCTACTCTGCTCGCCCATCCCGATTGCAACGCTAAATTAGCCCTAGTGACTGACGCTTCTGACACGGCAATTGGGGCCGTTTTGCAACAATTAAAAGGTGAGGCATGGCAACCCTTAGCATTTTTCTCGAGAAAACTTAGCCCTGCTCAAGCAAAATACTCGCCGTATGATCGCGAGCTCTTGGCAATCTACGAAGCTATAAAATATTTTAGTTACATGGTTGAAGCACGTGATTTTACTATTTATACAGACCATAAGCCTCTTATTTTTGCATTTCACTCTCGAAAAGATAACTGTTCACCTAGGCAATTTCGCTACTTGGATCTTATAGCACAGTTTTCAACGGATATCAGACACATAGCAGGCAAAGATAACGTGGTAGCCGACACCTTGTCGCGAGTTGAGGAAGTTATTAAATCCGTAGACCTAGACAAGTTAGCAACCTTACAAATGTCTGATCCTGAACTACTGCAGCTCCTAGCAAGTAATTATACAGCCTTGCAGTTAACCAAAATGAAGTTGCCTGGATCACAATATGAGCTTCATTGTGACATGAGCGGGATATCACCAAGACCTTATGTGCCTACTGACATGCGGCAACACGTTTTCGACAGCTTACACTCATTAAGCCATCCAGGCGCCCGGGCAACAATCAGGCTAGTTAGCGACCGTTATGTATGGCCTGGCCTGCGGAGGGACTGCCGTCAGTGGGTGAGGTGCTGTATAGCATGTCAACGTTCCAAAATCAACAAGCATGTTCGTTCTCCACTTGGTACGTTCAATATACCACGTGCAAGATTCAGAAACATCCATATTGATTTAATAGGTCCTCTACCCTTATCCCAAGGATACCGTTACTGCCTTACGGCAATTGATCGATTTACACGTTGGCCTGAGGTGATACCTATACCGGACATCACTACCGAAACCGTAGCGAAAGCCTTGCTAAGCGGCTGGATATCCCGTTACGGTTGTCCGACCAGCGTTGTCACAGACAGAGGGAGACAGTTTGAGTCCGATTTATTCAAAATTCTCTCACAGATAGCAGGTTTCATACATAAGCGGACGACAGCATACCACCCAGCAAGTAATGGCATGGTGGAAAGGTTCCATAGGCAGCTGAAATCGGCAATCACCTGCCGAGCAGACAGCACTTGGGTAGAGTCTCTTCCTCTTGTACTTTTGGGCATCCGTAGTACATACAAAGAAGACCTTAAGTCATCATCTGCAGAGCTCCTATACGGAGAACCTTTACGTCTCCCGGGCGATTTCTTTCACCCGTCCAACGACGAAACATTAGACATGACGGACTACGTGTCTCGGATTCGCAAGTTCATTAAAGACTTGAAGCCGACACCACCATCACGTCATGGAATATCACAATCAACATTCATTTACAAGGATTTGGCATCATCCTCTCATATATTTCTTCGCGATGATACCCCTGCTGGTGCTTTAAAACCAGCTTTTACTGGACCTCACGAAGTAATTCAATCAGGTGACAAATATTTTAAAATAATTCTAAACGGAAGAAAAGTTACAGTATCGATAGATAGAATCAAACCTGCCTACATACTATGTGACCAATCACCTACACAATCACTCTCAAATACATTCGCACAATCACCCTCGCCCTGTAAATCCATACTTATCCACCACAAGACAGGCAACGACAAGCTATAACCGAAGATAGTATTGTCAGGCACACTAAATCAGGGCGTCGTGTAAAAATCCCAAAGTATTATCACCCGTAGGGCCGGGCTCCGGAGGAGGGTGGTGTAGTGGACCTACGACATTTTATCTAGTTTAAAAACCTTTTACTGATAAATGTTGATTTAAGTTTATGTATAAGATGTATAGTTGTACTTGACACGGCAGACGGCGCGAGCGTTTAAAAAAGAAAAAACTCTCTCAAGTTGGCGCGCTCCGTCAGTTGTTTATTTATGTTTTCACTTGATTAAAAAATTTAATAAAACAGAGTTGATGACAAAAAGAACTTTTCACTACCCTTCCTACTTCGCTATATTGGTGACCCCGACGTGATTAATCATGACCGAACAGAAGGGCGAGCAAGTTAGCGGAGCAAGTGAAAAAAATGTCCAATCCAGTGATGTTTATCGAGTTGGCGTTCGAGTTCCACCATTCTACCCTGAGAAGCCTGCATTGTGGTTTGCTCAACTTGAAAGCCAGTTTGCGCTATCAAACATTTCCACGGATAGTACAAAGTACCATTACGCAATTGGACAACTCGACCCTATCTACGCGGCGGAGGTGGAAGATATCATAACGGCGCCACCTTCTAACAACAAATATGAACGATTGAAAGCAGAACTCGTCAAGCGTTTGTCAGCAACAAGGGAGAAAAAAGTTAAACAGTTGTTAACACACGAAGAACTTGGAGACAGAAAACCCTCGCAATTCTTACGTCACCTTCAACACCTGGCAGGGCCAGGCGTGCCAGAGGAATTTCTAAAAACAATCTGGACCAGTAGACTACCAAGCAGTACGCAAACTATCGTAGCTTCACAGTCACGAGCTACGCTAGAAGAAATTGCAGAACTGGCTGACAGATTACAAGACATCGTCCCATCCAGTCCTCAGGTAGCAGCTACTTCAGTGGATATCACAATGGCTAATCAAATAGCCGAACTAACACGACAGGTCCATTCACTCTCGTCAAAACTCGATAGGATGTCGCGGTCTAGAAATAAATCTTCTCAGCGCAGTAGCGGGCGCTATAGCCGCGAACATTCAAGGTCAAAGAGATCGCAGTCTAACTACAGGAAATTTCCGGTATGCTGGTATCATTCAAAGTATGGGGACCAAGCATCTAAGTGTACACTTCCCTGTGACTACGCGGGAAAACATTAGGGCAGGCCGTCATGGCGGCGAACGCCTGTCCTACCACTGGCCGCCTATTTGTAACAGACAAACGAACTAAAGTGCAATTTCTTATCGATACTGGAAGTGATCTTTGTGTATTTCCGCGGTATTTAGTGAAGGGACATCGTTCAAAAACTAGTTTTGATTTATATGCAGCTAATGGTTCAACAATTTATACCTACGGTTATGCTAACATTATTTTAGATATAGGCTTACGCCGTGACTTTGCTTGGCAGTTTATAATAGCGGATGTAAATAAGGCTATAATAGGTGTAGATTTTTTGTCACACTATAATCTTATCGTAGACATTAAGTACCAACGATTAATCGATGGCTATACTACCCTGGTTTCCCCGGTTTCGCTCGCAAAAAATACTGACAATGTTTCTTCGGTTAAAGTTATGTCTGGTATTACAGCTTATCATTCTATACTAGCTCAATATCCCACTATCACCCGGCCGCATAGTAAACACATCAAAACTAACCATAACACACTACATTACATACGCACAACGCCTGGCCCACCTGAATCGTGCACACCGCGCAGGTTGGCACCAGATAGATTAAAAATTGCTAAGGCAGAGTTTGAAGCTATGTTGCAGATTGGTACTTGCCGACCTTCAGAATCACCCTGGGCGTCCCCGTTGCACCTGGCACCTAAAAAAGGCAGCTGGCGGCCCTGCGGTGACTACCGTCGGTTGAACGCACGCACTATACCAGATAAGTACCCCATCCGCCATATTCAAGACTTCGCTCATAACTTGGCTAATTGCACTATCTTTTCCACTTTAGATTTAACTAAAGCGTACAATCAAATCCCTGTATTTCCAGGCGATGTTGAAAAGACAGCTATCTCTACTCCGTTTGGATTATATGAGTTCCCGTTTATGAGTTTTGGTCTACGCAACGCTGGCCAAACTTTTCAACGGTTTGTGGATGAGATGTTGCGAGGGCTAGACTTCACCTATCCGTATTTAGATGATATTTTGATTTATTCCCCGGATCCAAAAACCCATGAGAACCATCTTCACCAGGTCTTCAGTAGACTGAAAAAGTATGGCATGATCGTTAATGCAAGTAAATGCAATTAGGGTAAAACTCAAGTTGAGTTTTTAGGATATTAAATTTCAGCCGAGGGCACAATGCCTTTGCCATCAAAGGTGGAAGCAATTCAAAATTTCAACGTACCAAAAACGGTTAAGGAGTTGCGGAGGTTCCTCGGAATGATTAACTTTTACCGTAGGTTTATTCCGAAGGCAGCCCAAAACCAAGCACCTCTGAATGCTTTGTTAACAGGTGTGGTTAAAGGTTCCCATCCAGTTTCTTTAGGAGGAAAGGAACTAAAGGCTTTTGAGGCATGCAAAAAAGGTCTGTGTGGTGCTACTCTGCTCGCCCATCCCGATTGCAACGCTAAATTAGCCCTAGTGACTGACGCTTCTGACACGGCAATTGGGGCCGTTTTGCAACAATTAAAAGGTGAGGCATGGCAACCCTTAGCATTTTTCTCGAGAAAACTTAGCCCTGCTCAAGCAAAATACTCGCCGTATGATCGCGAGCTCTTGGCAATCTACGAAGCTATAAAATATTTTAGTTACATGGTTGAAGCACGTGATTTTACTATTTATACAGACCATAAGCCTCTTATTTTTGCATTTCACTCTCGAAAAGATAACTGTTCACCTAGGCAATTTCGCTACTTGGATCTTATAGCACAGTTTTCAACGGATATCAGACACATAGCAGGCAAAGATAACGTGGTAGCCGACACCTTGTCGCGAGTTGAGGAAGTTATTAAATCCGTAGACCTAGACAAGTTAGCAACCTTACAAATGTCTGATCCTGAACTACTGCAGCTCCTAGCAAGTAATTATACAGCCTTGCAGTTAACCAAAATGAAGTTGCCTGGATCACAATATGAGCTTCATTGTGACATGAGCGGGATATCACCAAGACCTTATGTGCCTACTGACATGCGGCAACACGTTTTCGACAGCTTACACTCATTAAGCCATCCAGGCGCCCGGGCAACAATCAGGCTAGTTAGCGACCGTTATGTATGGCCTGGCCTGCGGAGGGACTGCCGTCAGTGGGTGAGGTGCTGTATAGCATGTCAACGTTCCAAAATCAACAAGCATGTTCGTTCTCCACTTGGTACGTTCAATATACCACGTGCAAGATTCAGAAACATCCATATTGATTTAATAGGTCCTCTACCCTTATCCCAAGGATACCGTTACTGCCTTACGGCAATTGATCGATTTACACGTTGGCCTGAGGTGATACCTATACCGGACATCACTACCGAAACCGTAGCGAAAGCCTTGCTAAGCGGCTGGATATCCCGTTACGGTTGTCCGACCAGCGTTGTCACAGACAGAGGGAGACAGTTTGAGTCCGATTTATTCAAAATTCTCTCACAGATAGCAGGTTTCATACATAAGCGGACGACAGCATACCACCCAGCAAGTAATGGCATGGTGGAAAGGTTCCATAGGCAGCTGAAATCGGCAATCACCTGCCGAGCAGACAGCACTTGGGTAGAGTCTCTTCCTCTTGTACTTTTGGGCATCCGTAGTACATACAAAGAAGACCTTAAGTCATCATCTGCAGAGCTCCTATACGGAGAACCTTTACGTCTCCCGGGCGATTTCTTTCACCCGTCCAACGACGAAACATTAGACATGACGGACTACGTGTCTCGGATTCGCAAGTTCATTAAAGACTTGAAGCCGACACCACCATCACGTCATGGAATATCACAATCAACATTCATTTACAAGGATTTGGCATCATCCTCTCATATATTTCTTCGCGATGATACCCCTGCTGGTGCTTTAAAACCAGCTTTTACTGGACCTCACGAAGTAATTCAATCAGGTGACAAATATTTTAAAATAATTCTAAACGGAAGAAAAGTTACAGTATCGATAGATAGAATCAAACCTGCCTACATACTATGTGACCAATCACCTACACAATCACTCTCAAATACATTCGCACAATCACCCTCGCCCTGTAAATCCATACTTATCCACCACAAGACAGGCAACGACAAGCTATAACCGAAGATAGTATTGTCAGGCACACTAAATCAGGGCGTCGTGTAAAAATCCCAAAGTATTATCACCCGTAGGGCCGGGCTCCGGAGGAGGGTGGTGTAGTGGACCTACGACATTTTATCTAGTTTAAAAACCTTTTACTGATAAATGTTGATTTAAGTTTATGTATAAGATGTATAGTTGTACTTGACACGGCAGACGGCGCGAGCGTTTAAAAAAGAAAAAACTCTCTCAAGTTGGCGCGCTCCGTCAGTTGTTTATTTATGTTTTCACTTGATTAAAAAATTTAATAAAACAGAGTTGATGACAAAAAGAACTTTTCACTACCCTTCCTACTTCGCTATATTGGTGACCCCGACGTGATTAATCATGACCGAACAGAAGGGCGAGCAAGTTAGCGGAGCAAGTGAAAAAAATGTCCAATCCAGTGATGTTTATCGAGTTGGCGTTCGAGTTCCACCATTCTACCCTGAGAAGCCTGCATTGTGGTTTGCTCAACTTGAAAGCCAGTTTGCGCTATCAAACATTTCCACGGATAGTACAAAGTACCATTACGCAATTGGACAACTCGACCCTATCTACGCGGCGGAGGTGGAAGATATCATAACGGCGCCACCTTCTAACAACAAATATGAACGATTGAAAGCAGAACTCGTCAAGCGTTTGTCAGCAACAAGGGAGAAAAAAGTTAAACAGTTGTTAACACACGAAGAACTTGGAGACAGAAAACCCTCGCAATTCTTACGTCACCTTCAACACCTGGCAGGGCCAGGCGTGCCAGAGGAATTTCTAAAAACAATCTGGACCAGTAGACTACCAAGCAGTACGCAAACTATCGTAGCTTCACAGTCACGAGCTACGCTAGAAGAAATTGCAGAACTGGCTGACAGATTACAAGACATCGTCCCATCCAGTCCTCAGGTAGCAGCTACTTCAGTGGATATCACAATGGCTAATCAAATAGCCGAACTAACACGACAGGTCCATTCACTCTCGTCAAAACTCGATAGGATGTCGCGGTCTAGAAATAAATCTTCTCAGCGCAGTAGCGGGCGCTATAGCCGCGAACATTCAAGGTCAAAGAGATCGCAGTCTAACTACAGGAAATTTCCGGTATGCTGGTATCATTCAAAGTATGGGGACCAAGCATCTAAGTGTACACTTCCCTGTGACTACGCGGGAAAACATTAGGGCAGGCCGTCATGGCGGCGAACGCCTGTCCTACCACTGGCCGCCTATTTGTAACAGACAAACGAACTAAAGTGCAATTTCTTATCGATACTGGAAGTGATCTTTGTGTATTTCCGCGGTATTTAGTGAAGGGACATCGTTCAAAAACTAGTTTTGATTTATATGCAGCTAATGGTTCAACAATTTATACCTACGGTTATGCTAACATTATTTTAGATATAGGCTTACGCCGTGACTTTGCTTGGCAGTTTATAATAGCGGATGTAAATAAGGCTATAATAGGTGTAGATTTTTTGTCACACTATAATCTTATCGTAGACATTAAGTACCAACGATTAATCGATGGCTATACTACCCTGGTTTCCCCGGTTTCGCTCGCAAAAAATACTGACAATGTTTCTTCGGTTAAAGTTATGTCTGGTATTACAGCTTATCATTCTATACTAGCTCAATATCCCACTATCACCCGGCCGCATAGTAAACACATCAAAACTAACCATAACACACTACATTACATACGCACAACGCCTGGCCCACCTGAATCGTGCACACCGCGCAGGTTGGCACCAGATAGATTAAAAATTGCTAAGGCAGAGTTTGAAGCTATGTTGCAGATTGGTACTTGCCGACCTTCAGAATCACCCTGGGCGTCCCCGTTGCACCTGGCACCTAAAAAAGGCAGCTGGCGGCCCTGCGGTGACTACCGTCGGTTGAACGCACGCACTATACCAGATAAGTACCCCATCCGCCATATTCAAGACTTCGCTCATAACTTGGCTAATTGCACTATCTTTTCCACTTTAGATTTAACTAAAGCGTACAATCAAATCCCTGTATTTCCAGGCGATGTTGAAAAGACAGCTATCTCTACTCCGTTTGGATTATATGAGTTCCCGTTTATGAGTTTTGGTCTACGCAACGCTGGCCAAACTTTTCAACGGTTTGTGGATGAGATGTTGCGAGGGCTAGACTTCACCTATCCGTATTTAGATGATATTTTGATTTATTCCCCGGATCCAAAAACCCATGAGAACCATCTTCACCAGGTCTTCAGTAGACTGAAAAAGTATGGCATGATCGTTAATGCAAGTAAATGCAATTAGGGTAAAACTCAAGTTGAGTTTTTAGGATATTAAATTTCAGCCGAGGGCACAATGCCTTTGCCATCAAAGGTGGAAGCAATTCAAAATTTCAACGTACCAAAAACGGTTAAGGAGTTGCGGAGGTTCCTCGGAATGATTAACTTTTACCGTAGGTTTATTCCGAAGGCAGCCCAAAACCAAGCACCTCTGAATGCTTTGTTAACAGGTGTGGTTAAAGGTTCCCATCCAGTTTCTTTAGGAGGAAAGGAACTAAAGGCTTTTGAGGCATGCAAAAAAGGTCTGTGTGGTGCTACTCTGCTCGCCCATCCCGATTGCAACGCTAAATTAGCCCTAGTGACTGACGCTTCTGACACGGCAATTGGGGCCGTTTTGCAACAATTAAAAGGTGAGGCATGGCAACCCTTAGCATTTTTCTCGAGAAAACTTAGCCCTGCTCAAGCAAAATACTCGCCGTATGATCGCGAGCTCTTGGCAATCTACGAAGCTATAAAATATTTTAGTTACATGGTTGAAGCACGTGATTTTACTATTTATACAGACCATAAGCCTCTTATTTTTGCATTTCACTCTCGAAAAGATAACTGTTCACCTAGGCAATTTCGCTACTTGGATCTTATAGCACAGTTTTCAACGGATATCAGACACATAGCAGGCAAAGATAACGTGGTAGCCGACACCTTGTCGCGAGTTGAGGAAGTTATTAAATCCGTAGACCTAGACAAGTTAGCAACCTTACAAATGTCTGATCCTGAACTACTGCAGCTCCTAGCAAGTAATTATACAGCCTTGCAGTTAACCAAAATGAAGTTGCCTGGATCACAATATGAGCTTCATTGTGACATGAGCGGGATATCACCAAGACCTTATGTGCCTACTGACATGCGGCAACACGTTTTCGACAGCTTACACTCATTAAGCCATCCAGGCGCCCGGGCAACAATCAGGCTAGTTAGTGACCGTTATGTATGGCCTGGCCTGCGGAGGGACTGCCGTCAGTGGGTGAGGTGCTGTATAGCATGTCAACGTTCCAAAATCAACAAGCATGTTCGTTCTCCACTTGGTACGTTCAATATACCACGTGCAAGATTCAGAAACATCCATATTGATTTAATAGGTCCTCTACCCTTATCCCAAGGATACCGTTACTGCCTTACGGCAATTGATCGATTTACACGTTGGCCTGAGGTGATACCTATACCGGACATCACTGCCGAAACCGTAGCGAAAGCCTTGCTAACCGGCTGGATATCCCGTTACGGTTGTCCGACCAGCGTTGTCACAGACAGAGGGAGACAGTTTGAGTCCGATTTATTCAAAATTCTCTCACAGATAGCAGGTTTCATACATAAGCGGACGACAGCATACCACCCAGCAAGTAATGGCATGGTGGAAAGGTTCCATAGGCAGCTGAAATCGGCAATCACCTGCCGAGCAGACAGCACTTGGGTAGAGTCTCTTCCTCTTGTACTTTTGGGCATCCGTAGTACATACAAAGAAGACCTTAAGTCATCATCTGCAGAGCTCCTATACGGAGAACCTTTACGTCTCCCGGGCGATTTCTTTCACCCGTCCAACGACGAAACATTAGACATGACGGACTACGTGTCTCGGATTCGCAAGTTCATTAAAGACTTGAAGCCGACACCACCATCACGTCATGGAATATCACAATCAACATTCATTTACAAGGATTTGGCATCATCCTCTCATATATTTCTTCGCGATGATACCCCTGCTGGTGCTTTAAAACCAGCTTTTACTGGACCTCACGAAGTAATTCAATCAGGTGACAAATATTTTAAAATAATTCTAAACGGAAGGAAAGTTACAGTATCGATAGATAGAATCAAACCTGCCTACATACTATGTGACCAATCACCTACACAATCACTCTCAAATACATTCGCACAATCACCCTCGCCCTGTAAATCCATACTTATCCACCACAAGACAGGCAACGACAAGCTATAACCGAAGATAGTATTGTCAGGCACACTAAATCAGGGCGTCGTGTAAAAATCCCAAAGTATTATCACCCGTAGGGCCGGGCTCCGGAGGAGGGTGGTGTAGTGGACCTACGACATTTTATCTAGTTTAAAAACCTTTTACTGATAAATGTTGATTTAAGTTTATGTATAAGATGTATAGTTGTACTTGACACGGCAGACGGCGCGAGCGTTTAAAAAAGAAAAAACTCTCTCAAGTTGGCGCGCTCCGTCAGTTGTTTATTTATGTTTTCACTTGATTAAAAAATTTAATAAAACAGAGTTGATGACAAAAAGAACTTTTCACTACCCTTCCTACTTCGCTATATTGGTGACCCCGACGTGATTAATCATGACCGAACAGAAGGGCGAGCAAGTTAGCGGAGCAAGTGAAAAAAATGTCCAATCCAGTGATGTTTATCGAGTTGGCGTTCGAGTTCCACCATTCTACCCTGAGAAGCCTGCATTGTGGTTTGCTCAACTTGAAAGCCAGTTTGCGCTATCAAACATTTCCACGGATAGTACAAAGTACCATTACGCAATTGGACAACTCGACCCTATCTACGCGGCGGAGGTGGAAGATATCATAACGGCGCCACCTTCTAACAACAAATATGAACGATTGAAAGCAGAACTCGTCAAGCGTTTGTCAGCAACAAGGGAGAAAAAAGTTAAACAGTTGTTAACACACGAAGAACTTGGAGACAGAAAACCCTCGCAATTCTTACGTCACCTTCAACACCTGGCAGGGCCAGGCGTGCCAGAGGAATTTCTAAAAACAATCTGGACCAGTAGACTACCAAGCAGTACGCAAACTATCGTAGCTTCACAGTCACGAGCTACGCTAGAAGAAATTGCAGAACTGGCTGACAGATTACAAGACATCGTCCCATCCAGTCCTCAGGTAGCAGCTACTTCAGTGGATATCACAATGGCTAATCAAATAGCCGAACTAACACGACTGGTCCATTCACTCTCGTCAAAACTCGATAGGATGTCGCGGTCTAGAAATAAATCTTCTCAGCGCAGTAGCGGGCGCTATAGCCGCGAACATTCAAGGTCAAAGAGATCGCAGTCTAACTACAGGAAATTTCCGGTATGCTGGTATCATTCAAAGTATGGGGACCAAGCATCTAAGTGTACACTTCCCTGTGACTACGCGGGAAAACATTAGGGCAGGCCGTCATGGCGGCGAACGCCTGTCCTACCACTGGCCGCCTATTTGTAACAGACAAACGAACTAAAGTGCAATTTCTTATCGATACTGGAAGTGATCTTTGTGTATTTCCGCGGTATTTAGTGAAGGGACATCGTTCAAAAACTAGTTTTGATTTATATGCAGCTAATGGTTCAACAATTTATACCTACGGTTATGCTAACATTATTTTAGATATAGGCTTACGCCGTGACTTTGCTTGGCAGTTTATAATAGCGGATGTAAATAAGGCTATAATAGGTGTAGATTTTTTGTCACACTATAATCTTATCGTAGACATTAAGTACCAACGATTAATCGATGGCTATACTACCCTGGTTTCCCCGGTTTCGCTCGCAAAAAATACTGACAATGTTTCTTCGGTTAAAGTTATGTCTGGTATTACAGCTTATCATTCTATACTAGCTCAATATCCCACTATCACCCGGCCGCATAGTAAACACATCAAAACTAACCATAACACACTACATTACATACGCACAACGCCTGGCCCACCTGAATCGTGCACACCGCGCAGGTTGGCACCAGATAGATTAAAAATTGCTAAGGCAGAGTTTGAAGCTATGTTGCAGATTGGTACTTGCCGACCTTCAGAATCACCCTGGGCGTCCCCGTTGCACCTGGCACCTAAAAAAGGCAGCTGGCGGCCCTGCGGTGACTACCGTCGGTTGAACGCACGCACTATACCAGATAAGTACCCCATCCGCCATATTCAAGACTTCGCTCATAACTTGGCTAATTGCACTATCTTTTCCACTTTAGATTTAACTAAAGCGTACAATCAAATCCCTGTATTTCCAGGCGATGTTGAAAAGACAGCTATCTCTACTCCGTTTGGATTATATGAGTTCCCGTTTATGAGTTTTGGTCTACGCAACGCTGGCCAAACTTTTCAACGGTTTGTGGATGAGATGTTGCGAGGGCTAGACTTCACCTATCCGTATTTAGATGATATTTTGATTTATTCCCCGGATCCAAAAACCCATGAGAACCATCTTCACCAGGTCTTCAGTAGACTGAAAAAGTATGGCATGATCGTTAATGCAAGTAAATGCAATTAGGGTAAAACTCAAGTTGAGTTTTTAGGATATTAAATTTCAGCCGAGGGCACAATGCCTTTGCCATCAAAGGTGGAAGCAATTCAAAATTTCAACGTACCAAAAACGGTTAAGGAGTTGCGGAGGTTCCTCGGAATGATTAACTTTTACCGTAGGTTTATTCCGAAGGCAGCCCAAAACCAAGCACCTCTGAATGCTTTGTTAACAGGTGTGGTTAAAGGTTCCCATCCAGTTTCTTTAGGAGGAAAGGAACTAAAGGCTTTTGAGGCATGCAAAAAAGGTCTGTGTGGTGCTACTCTGCTCGCCCATCCCGATTGCAACGCTAAATTAGCCCTAGTGACTGACGCTTCTGACACGGCAATTGGGGCCGTTTTGCAACAATTAAAAGGTGAGGCATGGCAACCCTTAGCATTTTTCTCGAGAAAACTTAGCCCTGCTCAAGCAAAATACTCGCCGTATGATCGCGAGCTCTTGGCAATCTACGAAGCTATAAAATATTTTAGTTACATGGTTGAAGCACGTGATTTTACTATTTATACAGACCATAAGCCTCTTATTTTTGCATTTCACTCTCGAAAAGATAACTGTTCACCTAGGCAATTTCGCTACTTGGATCTTATAGCACAGTTTTCAACGGATATCAGACACATAGCAGGCAAAGATAACGTGGTAGCCGACACCTTGTCGCGAGTTGAGGAAGTTATTAAATCCGTAGACCTAGACAAGTTAGCAACCTTACAAATGTCTGATCCTGAACTACTGCAGCTCCTAGCAAGTAATTATACAGCCTTGCAGTTAACCAAAATGAAGTTGCCTGGATCACAATATGAGCTTCATTGTGACATGAGCGGGATATCACCAAGACCTTATGTGCCTACTGACATGCGGCAACACGTTTTCGACAGCTTACACTCATTAAGCCATCCAGGCGCCCGGGCAACAATCAGGCTAGTTAGTGACCGTTATGTATGGCCTGGCCTGCGGAGGGACTGCCGTCAGTGGGTGAGGTGCTGTATAGCATGTCAACGTTCCAAAATCAACAAGCATGTTCGTTCTCCACTTGGTACGTTCAATATACCACGTGCAAGATTCAGAAACATCCATATTGATTTAATAGGTCCTCTACCCTTATCCCAAGGATACCGTTACTGCCTTACGGCAATTGATCGATTTACACGTTGGCCTGAGGTGATACCTATACCGGACATCACTGCCGAAACCGTAGCGAAAGCCTTGCTAACCGGCTGGATATCCCGTTACGGTTGTCCGACCAGCGTTGTCACAGACAGAGGGAGACAGTTTGAGTCCGATTTATTCAAAATTCTCTCACAGATAGCAGGTTTCATACATAAGCGGACGACAGCATACCACCCAGCAAGTAATGGCATGGTGGAAAGGTTCCATAGGCAGCTGAAATCGGCAATCACCTGCCGAGCAGACAGCACTTGGGTAGAGTCTCTTCCTCTTGTACTTTTGGGCATCCGTAGTACATACAAAGAAGACCTTAAGTCATCATCTGCAGAGCTCCTATACGGAGAACCTTTACGTCTCCCGGGCGATTTCTTTCACCCGTCCAACGACGAAACATTAGACATGACGGACTACGTGTCTCGGATTCGCAAGTTCATTAAAGACTTGAAGCCGACACCACCATCACGTCATGGAATATCACAATCAACATTCATTTACAAGGATTTGGCATCATCCTCTCATATATTTCTTCGCGATGATACCCCTGCTGGTGCTTTAAAACCAGCTTTTACTGGACCTCACGAAGTAATTCAATCAGGTGACAAATATTTTAAAATAATTCTAAACGGAAGGAAAGTTACAGTATCGATAGATAGAATCAAACCTGCCTACATACTATGTGACCAATCACCTACACAATCACTCTCAAATACATTCGCACAATCACCCTCGCCCTGTAAATCCATACTTATCCACCACAAGACAGGCAACGACAAGCTATAACCGAAGATAGTATTGTCAGGCACACTAAATCAGGGCGTCGTGTAAAAATCCCAAAGTATTATCACCCGTAGGGCCGGGCTCCGGAGGAGGGTGGTGTAGTGGACCTACGACATTTTATCTAGTTTAAAAACCTTTTACTGATAAATGTTGATTTAACTTTATGTATAAGATGTATAGTTGTACTTGACACGGCAGACGGCGCGAGCGTTTAAAAAAGAAAAAACTCTCTCAAGTTGGCGCGCTCCGTCAGTTGTTTATTTATGTTTTCACTTGATTAAAAAATTTAATAAAACAGAGTTGATGACAAAAAGAACTTTTCACTACCCTTCCTACTTCGCTATATTGGTGACCCCGACGTGATTAATCATGACCGAACAGAAGGGCGAGCAAGTTAGCGGAGCAAGTGAAAAAAATGTCCAATCCAGTGATGTTTATCGAGTTGGCGTTCGAGTTCCACCATTCTACCCTGAGAAGCCTGCATTGTGGTTTGCTCAACTTGAAAGCCAGTTTGCGCTATCAAACATTTCCACGGATAGTACAAAGTACCATTACGCAATTGGACAACTCGACCCTATCTACGCGGCGGAGGTGGAAGATATCATAACGGCGCCACCTTCTAACAACAAATATGAACGATTGAAAGCAGAACTCGTCAAGCGTTTGTCAGCAACAAGGGAGAAAAAAGTTAAACAGTTGTTAACACACGAAGAACTTGGAGACAGAAAACCCTCGCAATTCTTACGTCACCTTCAACACCTGGCAGGGCCAGGCGTGCCAGAGGAATTTCTAAAAACAATCTGGACCAGTAGACTACCAAGCAGTACGCAAACTATCGTAGCTTCACAGTCACGAGCTACGCTAGAAGAAATTGCAGAACTGGCTGACAGATTACAAGACATCGTCCCATCCAGTCCTCAGGTAGCAGCTACTTCAGTGGATATCACAATGGCTAATCAAATAGCCGAACTAACACGACAGGTCCATTCACTCTCGTCAAAACTCGATAGGATGTCGCGGTCTAGAAATAAATCTTCTCAGCGCAGTAGCGGGCGCTATAGCCGCGAACATTCAAGGTCAAAGAGATCGCAGTCTAACTACAGGAAATTTCCGGTATGCTGGTATCATTCAAAGTATGGGGACCAAGCATCTAAGTGTACACTTCCCTGTGACTACGCGGGAAAACATTAGGGCAGGCCGTCATGGCGGCGAACGCCTGTCCTACCACTGGCCGCCTATTTGTAACAGACAAACGAACTAAAGTGCAATTTCTTATCGATACTGGAAGTGATCTTTGTGTATTTCCGCGGTATTTAGTGAAGGGACATCGTTCAAAAACTAGTTTTGATTTATATGCAGCTAATGGTTCAACAATTTATACCTACGGTTATGCTAACATTATTTTAGATATAGGCTTACGCCGTGACTTTGCTTGGCAGTTTATAATAGCGGATGTAAATAAGGCTATAATAGGTGTAGATTTTTTGTCACACTATAATCTTATCGTAGACATTAAGTACCAACGATTAATCGATGGCTATACTACCCTGGTTTCCCCGGTTTCGCTCGCAAAAAATACTGACAATGTTTCTTCGGTTAAAGTTATGTCTGGTATTACAGCTTATCATTCTATACTAGCTCAATATCCCACTATCACCCGGCCGCATAGTAAACACATCAAAACTAACCATAACACACTACATTACATACGCACAACGCCTGGCCCACCTGAATCGTGCACACCGCGCAGGTTGGCACCAGATAGATTAAAAATTGCTAAGGCAGAGTTTGAAGCTATGTTGCAGATTGGTACTTGCCGACCTTCAGAATCACCCTGGGCGTCCCCGTTGCACCTGGCACCTAAAAAAGGCAGCTGGCGGCCCTGCGGTGACTACCGTCGGTTGAACGCACGCACTATACCAGATAAGTACCCCATCCGCCATATTCAAGACTTCGCTCATAACTTGGCTAATTGCACTATCTTTTCCACTTTAGATTTAACTAAAGCGTACAATCAAATCCCTGTATTTCCAGGCGATGTTGAAAAGACAGCTATCTCTACTCCGTTTGGATTATATGAGTTCCCGTTTATGAGTTTTGGTCTACGCAACGCTGGCCAAACTTTTCAACGGTTTGTGGATGAGATGTTGCGAGGGCTAGACTTCACCTATCCGTATTTAGATGATATTTTGATTTATTCCCCGGATCCAAAAACCCATGAGAACCATCTTCACCAGGTCTTCAGTAGACTGAAAAAGTATGGCATGATCGTTAATGCAAGTAAATGCAATTAGGGTAAAACTCAAGTTGAGTTTTTAGGATATTAAATTTCAGCCGAGGGCACAATGCCTTTGCCATCAAAGGTGGAAGCAATTCAAAATTTCAACGTACCAAAAACGGTTAAGGAGTTGCGGAGGTTCCTCGGAATGATTAACTTTTACCGTAGGTTTATTCCGAAGGCAGCCCAAAACCAAGCACCTCTGAATGCTTTGTTAACAGGTGTGGTTAAAGGTTCCCATCCAGTTTCTTTAGGAGGAAAGGAACTAAAGGCTTTTGAGGCATGCAAAAAAGGTCTGTGTGGTGCTACTCTGCTCGCCCATCCCGATTGCAACGCTAAATTAGCCCTAGTGACTGACGCTTCTGACACGGCAATTGGGGCCGTTTTGCAACAATTAAAAGGTGAGGCATGGCAACCCTTAGCATTTTTCTCGAGAAAACTTAGCCCTGCTCAAGCAAAATACTCGCCGTATGATCGCGAGCTCTTGGCAATCTACGAAGCTATAAAATATTTTAGTTACATGGTTGAAGCACGTGATTTTACTATTTATACAGACCATAAGCCTCTTATTTTTGCATTTCACTCTCGAAAAGATAACTGTTCACCTAGGCAATTTCGCTACTTGGATCTTATAGCACAGTTTTCAACGGATATCAGACACATAGCAGGCAAAGATAACGTGGTAGCCGACACCTTGTCGCGAGTTGAGGAAGTTATTAAATCCGTAGACCTAGACAAGTTAGCAACCTTACAAATGTCTGATCCTGAACTACTGCAGCTCCTAGCAAGTAATTATACAGCCTTGCAGTTAACCAAAATGAAGTTGCCTGGATCACAATATGAGCTTCATTGTGACATGAGCGGGATATCACCAAGACCTTATGTGCCTACTGACATGCGGCAACACGTTTTCGACAGCTTACACTCATTAAGCCATCCAGGCGCCCGGGCAACAATCAGGCTAGTTAGCGACCGTTATGTATGGCCTGGCCTGCGGAGGGACTGCCGTCAGTGGGTGAGGTGCTGTATAGCATGTCAACGTTCCAAAATCAACAAGCATGTTCGTTCTCCACTTGGTACGTTCAATATACCACGTGCAAGATTCAGAAACATCCATATTGATTTAATAGGTCCTCTACCCTTATCCCAAGGATACCGTTACTGCCTTACGGCAATTGATCGATTTACACGTTGGCCTGAGGTGATACCTATACCGGACATCACTACCGAAACCGTAGCGAAAGCCTTGCTAAGCGGCTGGATATCCCGTTACGGTTGTCCGACCAGCGTTGTCACAGACAGAGGGAGACAGTTTGAGTCCGATTTATTCAAAATTCTCTCACAGATAGCAGGTTTCATACATAAGCGGACGACAGCATACCACCCAGCAAGTAATGGCATGGTGGAAAGGTTCCATAGGCAGCTGAAATCGGCAATCACCTGCCGAGCAGACAGCACTTGGGTAGAGTCCCTTCCTCTTGTACTTTTGGGCATCCGTAGTACATACAAAGAAGACCTTAAGTCATCATCTGCAGAGCTCCTATACGGAGAACCTTTACGTCTCCCGGGCGATTTCTTTCACCCGTCCAACGACGAAACATTAGACATGACGGACTACGTGTCTCGGATTCGCAAGTTCATTAAAGACTTGAAGCCGACACCACCATCACGTCATGGAATATCACAATCAACATTCATTTACAAGGATTTGGCATCATCCTCTCATATATTTCTTCGCGATGATACCCCTGCTGGTGCTTTAAAACCAGCTTTTACTGGACCTCACGAAGTAATTCAATCAGGTGACAAATATTTTAAAATAATTCTAAACGGAAGAAAAGTTACAGTATCGATAGATAGAATCAAACCTGCCTACATACTATGTGACCAATCACCTACACAATCACTCTCAAATACATTCGCACAATCACCCTCGCCCTGTAAATCCATACTTATCCACCACAAGACAGGCAACGACAAGCTATAACCGAAGATAGTATTGTCAGGCACACTAAATCAGGGCGTCGTGTAAAAATCCCAAAGTATTATCACCCGTAGGGCCGGGCTCCGGAGGAGGGTGGTGTAGTGGACCTACGACATTTTATCTAGTTTAAAAACCTTTTACTGATAAATGTTGATTTAAGTTTATGTATAAGATGTATAGTTGTACTTGACACGGCAGACGGCGCGAGCGTTTAAAAAAGAAAAAACTCTCTCAAGTTGGCGCGCTCCGTCAGTTGTTTATTTATGTTTTCACTTTATTAAAAAATTTAATAAAACAGAGTTGATGACAAAAAGAACTTTTCACTGCCCTTCCTACTTTGCTATAGAGTAAATAATATTGTTTTCAGTTAGGTGTTTAAGCGCCACCTATCGGGTTTAATAGCTTACTAACTGCTTCTTCACTTTCATGGAAATTCAATAAGATCGATCATTTATTTGCGAAAACTGTTTTTTTTTTGTAAGATTTACAAGAAACGTAATTTTGGCTAATTATGTTTAAAAAAAAGTAAAAACTGGCTGCCATCGGATTATTTGCTTGATATAAGTAATTTATTTAATTTATTCTTACATCTTCTCTTGTGCTGAAACAAAATTGTAACAAGAACTGTTCTATACTAGGCTTACTTAGGAGTTGCCGAATGGACATTAATAAATAAATATGACGACTATTTATAGCTGTGTCTCAGTGCAAGGTGTATTCTGTTTGTGAGGATCTATGTATGTTATAGTAAAGTCTTATACATAACGTTGCCACAGTCTAAAATATACAACATTTATTTACAATAACTTTTTTTTTGGGAGAGTTCACACAACTTGCCTTTGTCTTTGTAGCCACAGGCTAGTAGTTATGTAGTAGAAACTACACAGAAATATAAATTCTCAAATGAGTATGATAGAAAACTTCAATTACTCTAAAGCAAGTACTCAGGTTTTGGATTTTTATAATCTGTAACAAGTCTTAGGTGACGATTTTGTACGGTAGAAGTTAGCATTTTTTTCTACGTTATATAACGACGCATCAATCTTTAGACACTTCTCAGTTGTGATTTGTAAACCGACTGAGGAGTGGCTATAGATATTAAATATACAAAATATTAAATGTAAAATTAATGATTAGTTTTGTAATTTTTATAGAATATTTACTTTTGTCTACTAACATAGGGTATAAATAAGTTCGTTATTGGAATTAGTACTAACAATTGAGCCGATGTTGCTAATAAATTGAATTATATTATTTTAAAAAAAACCACTACAGTTAAACTCTACTTAAAGCAAGCGAACCATAAAATAAACTTAAATTAGAATCTTTTAAGATTGATCAATCGAATGTTATTTTCTATACTGTGGTCCTTATTTTAGTTTTCAGTTTAAACTTCCAGTTCACAAAGACAAGTTTTCTCTTGTCAAAGGCAAAATTGTAAGCTTTTGATCAAAAATATATGTATTTTGTATCTAAAAGGCAACTAAAGGACCTGCCTTTATGAAATACTAGTTGATTTTTCAACTTGTTGGATCGAGTTGTCAAGTTAGTAGAAATTTCCTTTATTCCTTATCGTATTTTTCAGTATATCTATTTCCGATGCTTGGTTGATTTTGAAAAAAAAAACGCTTTAACTTTGTTTTTGCTTTATAAGATTTACTTTTCAATTAACCAAATTATCTGAATATTCCTCAGAAAGGTACAAATAAAACTGATTGTTCTAATTTATTGGAGAAATACTAGCTTTAGCACGTTATTTTGTCTGCGGAGATTTCGTTTTATCTCTCAGGATCCTGACATTTTTCCGGATAAAAGTATCCTATGTGTTAATCAAGGTGACAAACTATCTGTGTGTACAATCTAAATCCTTTCAGCCGTTTCGCGTGATTGAGTAACGAACGCACACACAAACATCTGAACATACAGTTTTCCACATTTACAAATAGTGTTACTATTTTGGAACAACCTACGTCTATGATTGAGTGGTGCTCACAATATTTTTAGCCTAGGCAACTTTATAAAGAAAAGAGATCGTCCACAGGTATAAATTCCATAATCCGAAAAATCATAGGCATAATTTTTTGTCCCCTTATAAGTATTCTTACCATAACAAAAATATTGACGAATTTTGGAAATCGCCTATTATTCGTATCGGTTCGTTTATCGGTATTTTGTTGGAACAAAAATTATTTGAGGTAGAATGAAAGATAAAGTTAGGAAAATTTCAAAATTATTACAATGTTGCCATTGTAGTGTAGTTATATTTGTATTTGTGGCAACATTTGCTGCTAATGACTTCACAGGTAGGTAAAGTTCAAAACAAAACAATGTCTTGCAGTAAAGCGCCTTTCATACTGCTAATTTAGTTTTTTTTTAATCCAGAGAGAAAAAAATTCAGTTTTGACATGGATACTGAGATATGTATTACATACATCCCAAATTAACTTTACTTTTTTTATTTCAAGTTAGTTTTGTTATCAATTTGGTCAGAGAATTAAGGCTTATTTTAGTCAGATGCATAGACTAATTTAAAGGTAAAGTATGTGAATCAGTATGTTTGTTTGTATTTATTTGATAATCTTCGAAACTACTTAGCCAATTTTAAAAATATTTCACCTTTATGTGGAATGGATTTTCAATGAGACAACGG
Organism: Choreutis nemorana; assembly: GCA_949316135.1. Classification (NCBI taxonomy): domain Eukaryota; kingdom Metazoa; phylum Arthropoda; class Insecta; order Lepidoptera; family Choreutidae; genus Choreutis; species Choreutis nemorana. The sequence continues at coordinate 3,452,762 of OX438620.1, read as the reverse complement.
TTATTTTTTGTTTACTAAAAATAATTCTACCCAAAGAAATCGCAGGCAAAGCTTTTTCTGATTTATTTACTCGTATATCAATTTGTTAAATTTCATTTAAATACAGTTGAAACCGGACCGGGATCGGGGTTAAGAACGGCATAAAAGGGACGCTATATCCAATAGTCGTTATAAGCGGTGTGATTAATTTATGGCTTACATGGTTATCGACTAGCCGGGACCTCGCTATTGAGTCGTAATAACTGATCTCTCGTCGTAACCGATGTCGTTATAACAGGTTTTGACTGTAATTATGTAGTATCATACAATAAACGTCTTTGCTTAAACTTTAAGAGGTATTCTACAAGTTACCAGACTTTAGAACCGTAAATCAGTTACACTTAACTACTGCAGCTATAGATAACTGCAGATGCTAATTATTACCATCTCGTTTGACACAGTCGTTCTTTGTATAGTTTCAAACAGTTTTTGCTGTTTATACCACTTATGTATGTGGGTAATGTGTGTATATCCGTTTAATTGTGACCGAGCGGCTTGATCGATTTTGATGAATGTTAAATATATAATGAACCACATCACGACACACACATTGATTCAGCCCTGCAGTAAGTATCGTAAGAACTTGTGTCGCAGGTGCTAAGCGACGATATGGTAATACTACATAGATAAGAATACTACATCCAAGACCGGTAAGCAAAACAATACATCTTGCAAATAACAAGTTCTACCACTAGTTGATTCAAACCCGGAACATATAGCGTAGCGTAGCTTTACACCACTGCACCATCGAGGTCGTCACAGAAAACCCCTAATAATTATATACATATTATGTACTAAACAATAGAAGCTATATATCGTCGCTTAGCACCTGCGACACAAGTTCTTACGATACTTACTGCAGGGCTGAATCAATGTGTGTGTCGTGATGTGGTTTATTATGATTAATTAATGGAATACATAGAAAACTCATACATTACGAACATCATCACTCATACACTATGCTGGAAATTAAGAATAAAATTGATTTAAATGTCAATATTATCACTTGTAAATTTCTTATTAAAATTTAGTTTGTGAGTTCATTGGTTGCAAACATACAAAATTACAAATCTTTCCTCTTTACAATATGAGTGTAAATGTAGATTGAGACTAGACTTCGTTTGTGTACAATTCAATTTCTGAATCTGAATGTAGCCTATGTTTTTGAAAATGATTTTATCAAGTCTAAATATATAAAAGTCCGTTCTAAGAATTTCTAAAAGATTTTTTCAAATAAAATTTCCTATACTGACCTACTTTACTTCAAACGTTTTAAAAATTAAAATTAGTTGAAACCAGTACTTATAGAAATGTACAATCTTTATAAATAGAATAGAGGTATATTTAATAGAATAGAATAGAGGTAAATATATTGGTATTTATGTCCAAACAACGCACTTCAAACAGAGAAAGTAACATTTTAATTGCCTTAGGTACATATGTGTGTCCAAATGACTATTTAATTATGTAGGTTTCACAGGTGGATCTAAGTGCGAGATCGTATGGGTTAGTTCCACCCTCCTTTCTATTTCTGCCCTGAAGTAGTTCGCTGTGTTTCGGTTCGAAGGATTGGAGAGTCAGTGAAATCACCGGCACGAGAGGTATTACATCTTCACCTCTACATGGCCAATGTATTGGCGTTGCAAAGGGCATCGTATCGTGTCAATAGGTGGCGGTATCACTTTCCCTCAGGTGAGCCTTCTGCTTTTTTGCATATGATGTTGGATATATAAAAAGGTGTGTAGAAATTGAGTTTTCGTAACTAAACCTTATAAAAATGCGAGAATTCCTACCTAACTCTTCAAACAATTTAAAATAAATGGAATCATTAAATGATTATTAAAATAAGATGGTAACAAACTACTAATGGCTATCGATAAAAGTTAAAAACGTAACCGATATTCATTTTAAACTTCACCGAAGATTCTCGAGTCCGCCCGAAGAGCACTTCTATGGATACCCATCAATTTGGGTAACGTTGCGAATTTAAATTTCAAATTTGTTCTTATTCAAATTTCCAGTAGGATAAATGGCGGGATTTCTCAAATCGGCAATGGCTCGTTATTTTTTGAGCCGCCTGATGGATACAGTCATTTGTAATAGATATCATCAAAATGTAATTTTATACGGAGGATTTGCTATTTGCTGCATTTTGTACTTTCGTCTGTTGAATTTTAATGTTTCTGCCTACTTTCATGAAAAAAAATCTGTCACTCAAAAATAATTTGGTTTGTGTTCTTTTGATATTGATTTATTTGATACTGTTTTTGAGACTTTGTTTTAAATATACTTTTGGATTCATTTTTAAAACGTCAGAAAATGAATGACAGGAAAACCTTTAAGGAGTCTGTTTTTAAAACAACACAACGTTTCTCAATATTGATATATCGCGATTTAAACTCGAACATGGCCGGTTTTTTTTACAATGACAGAGAGAAAAACCTGCTGCTTTTATCGGAATATCGCAAATTTATGTAAGAGTAGATTTTTTTTATTCGTATAAAAGTTTATGGCAATTTCCAATCGAAAGTGTTCCATTGTAACAGTGACATAGACAAACTAAAACAAACGACACAAAAATTGTTCAGCAAATGTAATTCTGAGTATCTATATTCCTACTACATTTACTGAGAGTAGAATTCATAAACAAAAGAGCAAAAGTCGAGTGTAACGCGACTAAAACTGCACATCTAAAATTCAAGTAGGTATGTCTTGATATTTTTCTACACATTTTACAAAGTACTCCCTTAACTGTAGACTGTGAAATTTGCGCTCCGAAACTAAAACTAGAATAAAGTTCACGCAGAGAATAATCAGAGGCGACACTTAACTCCTTTGCAATCATCGTGGCTCTTGGCGTTGCAAGACATGAAAGGCATCGTCGCGTCATACGCGTTTTATAAATTAAAAATTAGTTGAAAACAGTACTTACAGAAATTTACAATCTTTGTAAATAGATATTTATTGGTATTTATGTCCAAACAACGCACTTCAAACAGAGAAAGTAACGTTTCAAGCGCCTTAGGTACATATGTGTGCCCTGATGACTATTTAATTATGTAGGTTTCACAGGTGGATCTAAGTGCGAGATCGTATGGGTAAGTACCACCCTCCTTTCTATTTCTGCCCTTAAGCAGTTCGCTGTGTTTCGGTTCAAAGGATTGGAGAGCCAGTGTAAACACCGGCACGAGAGGTATAACGTCTTTACCCCTACATGGGCAACGCTTAGAGGGTGCTCTTGGTGTTTCACGACATCAGGGCATCGTCGTGTTGATAGGCGGCGGTATCACTTTCCATCAGGTGAACCGTTTGCGTGTTTGCCTTTGAAAATGTATAAAATAAAAATGAAAAACCTCACGTCTCCATCCCAAAGGCGTAGGCTGTGACTGCGGTTCGCCATTTATATGCAACGGATGCTTTTGACCTAGCCTTTCCTAAAAATTTAACTTAATCAACTAAAAAAGGGCGGTCAAATTATAAGTAAAGTGTCACACTAGAAAGCAGCACTAGCATTAATTGTAATCACGATCACTACATAGTATAAAACAAAGCTTCCCGCTGTCTGTCCCTATGTATGCTTTGATCTTTTAATAGTGATTCAAGAGGAAGGTTTAGATGTATAAAATACATGCATAATATCCGCGAGACACCAGGCCGAGTCGCTAGTTGTTGTATGAATAAAAAAATAAGACATTAAAGTTTGACGAATTGGCGGTTTCTGTACGTTGTTGTATGCCAGTACGTTCTCTGCGTGATGTGTCATCTCTGCATCACAACTCTGCGATCTAAAAACCAAAACTAAAGTTGTTCGCACCTAGTGTCGTGAAAATGGGAAGAGTTAAAAACAGACATTCTTAACTTTACCCGGTCTTTGTTCACAATACCCGGCCCGGGTAAAGGATAGAGGTAGGTTTTATAAAATGCTTTTTCACTTTGGACGTACGATGTTCCTCGGCAGTTGTCTTTAGGATTTTATTGTTATTTTCTTTTGGTGTTACATATTTTTTATAAGACGCTTTTCGCTCTAGTTAAATTTGAGATTACATAGATCTACTTTTTACGATCTTCTATACAAACTTTCAACCCCTTTTCGAAAAATATTTTCTTAATCTTCGTCCGCGTCTTAAAACACATGTCAAAGTTCAGCTTTCTAGGTTTGGGAGGTTTGAGCTCGGCGATAAAGAGTCAGTGAGTCAAGCCTTCTCCATTTATTTAAATATATAGATAATATCGAAAACAATGGTAAGAACTGTTCATCCAGAATCCTTGTTGAGATGGGAGACTTGAAGATCATGTTATAAACACGCAGGCATTACAAAAATAGTTGGACAAAGCTTGCCTAATTTAATAGCTACCCTAGAAAGCGAAGTCATTATAATAAAGGATTTTTCAATATAAAAATTATTTCTGGTTTAAATTAAAAAAAAACATAAGCTATTGTGTTTAGAAAAAAAACTATAATTAAACGTGTCAATGTAAGTTCAATCATCTATTTGTTCGAGGAAATCCATCAATTACTTTGATAAAGTGTATTTTTGAATAAATAATGGGCATCAGGTGATTTTTTCTATCCATCTCACAGGAGCATTGATCTTGTTTTTGAAAGGAAATCAATGTAGGGTAAGCAACAAAATAGATTTTTAAAATATATTTTTAAATAATAATAGGCATTTGAGTACAATCTGAATAGTGGACGAACGTTTAAGATATACATAAATAAAACTTTTTAGAAATTACTATATGATGAATGAACAAGTAATTTAAAATACGTTATATCCTAAATATTATTTAAGGTGTCAATGTCGTCTTGTCTACTAGTAAAAATATTATCATATTTCTATCTAAATACATCTAAGTAGATAGACTTATACCTTTGTAGGTAACTAAGTGCACATCTAACAATTAATAAATCGTTAAATCAGTCAGTACATGTAAGGCTCTTTATTTTTAAGATTTAGAATTTTAAAAAATCCAATCACTTCGCCTGCTAACGGTACACCAAGGTAAGGACCATTTTAATATGCTAATGGTTCAAAATAAATTCGGCGTCGGCATTTTATGGAAAATGAAGTATAAATTCAATTTGCTATGCGGAGGGGATTCGGTGGAATCACTTTATTTTATGCACTTTAGGCGAATCACCGTTTTCGTCTAATTGAATTCATTTATTTTCACCATAACTATTTCATCATCCTTCATCAATATGGGTAAAATTTGTGTTGTCCAAATATAGTCTTATAAATAGCCAATAATAATTATGATTACTAACTGTAGTATATTGTAAAGTTAAGGAGCAAAAATAACAGTTATATAAAATGTTTTATGAGCAAAAATAGTTAAATCAGACAATTTATTAATTGCTAAAACTACGGTCACATAAAATGTGTGTTTTTTCTTGTAATCAATAAATTAAAAAAAAACCTCTAGTTCTCTTTCTATTGTTACAGTTTCTGTATGTTAGGATTGTTATTGTTTGAGTACTTACTTCATACGAACATAATGAAAAAAAAACGAATCCATATAGAAAAATAAAACCATGTTTTATCCAATACCAAAACAAATTGATACGTCAATACAACTTGAAAAGTAAGGCTGTTAAAGTTGTAACTTGGTTCACATTAGAATGAGACCTTTTAAATTGTATTGAGTTATATTATAAGCATACCGTTACATAAGATGTTTCTTCAAAGTTGGAAACCGTAACTTGACTATTATGTTACAGGTTTCCATCTCACGAGGGCGGTTTTACTTGGGTTGTTGTTTCGACAGACGTGTTCGTTTTAGTGTGCGAAACCTCGAGATCACTCAGTAAAGAGTTTACGCACACTAGAAAAATGCATTTGTACATGTCTGATACAACCATAGCCGAACGGTCTTCGTAAAATGGAACCTTCGAGAAAGTACTAGAAATTTATGCTTAGAAACTAAGTTGAAGGCTAAGCTAAAGTAATTTAAAATTTCTCATACAGATTCTGACACACGCCCATTAAGAAACTTAGCTCATGCAACTAAGGGTTTTCTGAAATTTTCTCCTGTATAAGGTACGCAGAGATTAAGGCTTTTTACCTACTTTGAAAAAAGCTTGTGTAACCAATCAATGGCAAGCCACCGTGACATATGAAAGCTTGCAACATCGGTGGTGATACGTACTATTGATGTATTGTGTTCTTATTGTAATTTTTGATTATTATTATTCAATGAATATGAAGATTTTAAGTAGGTCTTCTATATATGAAAATAATTTATTTTAAATAGGCTTTACTAAAATATATGAACATGTTTCTAAAACATGGTTCAGTGTAAAAATAAATTTTCATTTTGCCCCGAACTAGTCTGAAACAGTTCCTAAGTTAGGGGATGTTACAGTCAAAAACACTGACTACATTACTTAGAGTTAAACACATTCGCAACTTTGTAGGAAATGTTGCAGGCATTCTATAAACTAGGATGCAATTTTCTCCTTATATTAAAGTTTATCTTTTAATCTTGTTAGAAACACTTAATACTCTTATTTAAATAACTTGTATTTTATACAGCGTCATGGCAAATAAACAAACGGTTCTTGGTGTATGTGGTACCAAAAGCTACCTAACAATATTAGATTAGATCAAGATTCATTCTCTAAAATTGACTACTAATCATAAAATTTCTTAATAATGTTAACAAAATATTATTTAAGGCAGTTTCGGCCTATCTTTATAGGAGTAAAAATATGTTCAAAGCACCCTTGCTAACTCAAAGAATCTCAAAACAATGTGAGTTCACTTAAGTCTTGTGGCATTTCTATATTCGGAAAGTAAACTATTACATTCCGCCAGACGATGATGAGTTCGACATAGGCCTTCCTTAATATCCTCTAGAGATCCTGTGCTCTTGCATCGAACGGAACCCTAACCCTTTTAAAACTAAGGCCATATCCTACTATCAGTACTGAAAGCTACCTAAACCCACTTGTGATGCTTTTGCTATTGCAAGCTTTATGCTAAGCTAAAAGCTATAAGAGGATCGCGACTACCATTCATTAATCTATGGCTAAAAGCTTAAATTCAAACCTTACTAGCTAGTAATTTGGTCACCTTGAACAAAAAGAAGATTTTATGAATAAATAATTAGCTTAGATATTTTCTTAAGGAAATATTTCGTTCTTCGTTTTTTACAACAGCCAACCAGCCCGTAATGTAACACGGTTTTTATTGAGACTGCGAGTTTATTACCTATTAATATCCGCTAGGTGGCGCTGAATCATGGCGGCATAATTTCCTGACTCCAATGACGGAAGTCAACAAGAATATCGATTTTTCGCACCGAGATGTCTTAATGTATTTGTGTTTTTTTGATCACGTAAAATAACCGTACGTTTTTAGGGTTTCGTATCCAAACTGTGCCAAAAGGACCCTCCCTATTACTGAGCCTCCGCTGTCCGTCCGTTCGTCCGTCAGTCAGCGGGCCATTGAAAAACCGTAATTGGTAAGTAAAGTAGTTAGTAAAGTAAAGTTGTAGTAAGTAAAGTAAAGTAGTCTTATTCTTTTTTTTAGTAAATCATGATAAATCCTGAACGATGGTACGGAACCTTTTGTTTGTGAGTCTGACTCGCACGAGACTAGTTTTTTGTTGTTGTAAAAAGTTAGCTTACTAAAATTTATTTAAGTCTTCAGTGGAAAAACCCGCAGTGAATCCTCTTGAGATTGACCGATGGGATTCACTTGTAATAATCCAATAGAATCGACAATTAAATGGATTATAAGGAATTAGTGCACCTAGATTGCTAAATTAAATAACAAAATCTACGAATGCAGCTCGCTTCAAGCTGAGGTGTAGATATTCAGAAAGAACGTTCGAATGAGTTCGTTCGTGTTCGCTGTGTTAATTTTACAGGCGTGGCGTACATGCACATTGTTTCAGTGTGTGTAATCTCGATTTTGTGTACTAGTCTTGAATGTTGTATTCTTTCCTGTGTAGAGTCTTTAGTTCTATTTATATTCTGAGTATGTTGTTTATATTACTTATACCATATTGTTTTTAGTACCTGCGACACAATATTATATCTTTGATCAGGGCTTAGTCAAAGTGTACGACAAACACATCAATCCTTCGAGAGAGCAGAGGCACCTCATTTCGCATGTTCATGTTGATTCCCAGTGTGAAAGGTTGCAAATCTGTCGCCACTATCCCGGCACAACGAGGAACTAGCGAGCGAGATCACTCGATGCTTGACTTGTCGGGTCGGGTCGATCGGTTAAGCAAGTGACTAACTGAGCTACCACGTCTCGTAGCTGGTGATTTTGGTATAATGATGTAGTCGTCGAATTACAACAATAGCTGAAAGTTCTTCGTAAGATTAAAGATCTGTAGCAGGTTTCATTCCCAAATGACAACAAAGTATCCGGAAGTAAATGAAATGCCAAAAGATTTGGAAATAAACATGTTTTTAGTTAATTAAATACTATATTCTTCTAGTCTAGCCCTTTCATTTGATACACATATCGAGGGGTTGTGAAAAACCGGCCATTTGCCGCCATTCTGTGTCCGCCATTTTGTAGGGGCGGCCATCTTGAATATATTATATTGCATTGTCATCAGAACTAAAGGTGTGTGCCAAAAATCAGGTCGATCTGTTAACAGGAAGGGGGTAGAATTTAAATAACTAAACTTGACCCAAACAAACTGGTTAAGCTAAATGAAACCTTTTAGTGAAAACCCGAAAATAGTTAAGGTGAACTGCGTTTTTATCAACTGTAACTTTTTGTGCGATCGAGTCGGCAGCGCACGGAACGTCTGTTGTCTGCATTGTATTATTGGTATACTCGTACCACGGACGTTTTGTGCGTCGTCTGCGTTACTTCATACTGTTCCATTGTGTCTTTTTTCACAGACTAAAAAGTGCGTGGCGGATGATAAAGCAACATTTTCTTTGTTTTTACTGAAATGTAAAAAACAACCATTCGGTCTGCGCATAAACTAATATTTTGTGTTTTATAGTCATGAAAGCTTTTTATGGGCTGAAAATAACTAGTTTTCAAAACTGGATCGAGTTATAAATTTTTCTTAGCCATACTTGTACATTATTTTATAAGATAAAAGTTGGAAATCTGGAAGTAGATTTTTGGAATTAAACTTGATTTAATTGGAACTATTATTGTTAAAGCCCATTGGTTGTGACATTGCAAACCCCGAATACAAATAAAGCACGGAATTAATCTTAAATTATTAAGTTCCAAGTCACACAATACGCGATCCGGCGACCAATCGGTAAAGTCGCTATAATCTAAAGTTTATGGAAGGTATTAAAGTGGAAGCATACTATGCAAACTCACACCAAGACGGGACGGGACCGAAACGATATCGGATGCGATGATCGTCACGGAAATACTAGGATACGTTAGCTCGAAAACCGTGTGTTTACCATGAGTTCGAATAGTTTTTCTACACGTCATAGATAACTACAGAGATTTTGTATGAGCAATCTTATTTCTTTCAATTCGTTAGAGGTGCTTTACAAAGATTCATACAAATTTGTATCTGCAGTCGCAGGCGCCAATTAAAGGTTAAACTCATGGGAGACACCGTTGGGATGGAAAGGTTCGAGAGTTGCGACCACGGATTGGCGCGGCCTAGTGATGGACGGGTAGGCCTGATGATGAGGCGGACGGACGATTTTATAACGGCTACAGGGTGCACAGGAAGGAAAGGTGGAAGCTGCACAGGATCGCTGAGGTTTCAAATATTCGAGAAGGCTTTTTGTTACCCAGCTGATGATGATGATGGAATGATTTGTGAAAAGAATTCTGGATATTCAAATTATTGAATTGACTTTATTGACGCTGAAGTTCGAGTATCATGGCATGGCTTAGGGTTATTGTTCTGTACCTAAAGGGTAAATACGTATGTCTGTCAGTCAGCGGGCTGTATCTCATGTACAATAATAGCTATACTTACAAAATTTTCAGGTAATATCTATTCATGTTGCCGCTAACACAACAAAAACTAAAAACATAAAGAAATTAAAGATTAAAGGGGGCTCCCATACAATAAAAAAAAAATTGGCTTCTTGTTTCTTTGACGAAATTATCTAAAAAGCATTTAATATTTAAGCTTATAAGATGGTACAGAACCCATCATGTGCGAGTCTGACTCACACTTGTCTATTTTTAAATTAAAATCAGCACCAACTGATTTGAGAAGCATTGATTTCTTATCGGTCTTGGGTCTAATAGTTTATACTATATCATTGCTTAGCACTTGCAACATAAGATTCTATAATCTTAGTACAAGGTTTAGTCAATGTGTGTCGTGATCTGGTTATTATTAATATTTAAAAAAAGTGCATCAGCACCCTTGTACTCGGGGTCATGGATCATCCAAAGCTGATGGGACTTTAATCCGTTCTTAAGTTGTACAGCATAAGGATTGATATTGCACTGGTTACGTGTGTATGAATGCAGCCTATACGATAGGAGTGCAATTTGATTTGTTTATTTTCATTTCTAAAAGTCGTTTCCGTAACGTGTGCTGTAAAAGGACTATCAGCATCGAGTGATCTCGCTCGCTAGTTTATATATGGTTTTTATAGTGGTAAAAAATACGTATATCCGTTTTTACCGGGTATTTCAGAGATTGGGGCATTCATTCGACTGGATCTATATAGGTACATTAGGTAAATGTACGGTAGCTTTGGCTTTTAGTGAAAATAAAGTTTTTTTCTATAGAAAACAAGGTGTGAAGATAACTTAAATTTTGTCTTACAAACCGTGTCAAAGTTGTAATTGAAATGTGAAATTGTAATAGTAAATAAAATTGTAATAAATACAAAAAATGCTTGTCTATCTATTAGTACATGCATTTAAATGGGAATGGGAAAATGGGAAGCAGAAAATGGATTGTAAAAATTAATAATAGATTTTGCACCACGATACATCGTTTGTTCCAAAATTGAAGCCCTTTGATTTTTCAAAGTTCTTCATTACTCAAAAAACAATAGCTAAGAGTCATGTCTGTTTATCACTTTTACCAAAAAATCTAGAAATGGAAAGGAGATTTATCTCATAGAAAAAAGGCCACAAAGTATTATTAATAATAATAATCACGATCATCACAATAAAACCACATCACGTCACATACTTTGACTCAGCCCTGCAGTAAGTATCGTAAGAACTTGTGTCACAGGAACTAAGCAACTATATGGTATATACTACATAGATAAGAATTCAACATCCAAGACCGGTAAGCGAAACAATGCGTCTTGCCAATAACACAAAGTCCCGCCCTCACCGGGATTAAAACCCGGAACCTCTAGCGTAGTATTATTACGTAGTGCAATCTTATAGGCGGGTATGGCACAGTCAATTGTATCACGCGAAACATGGTATCGTGTACATGTCGTAAGTATTGATAGTATTGACGGTATCGACATACTATTATAATACCACGATATTAGGACCACTCTGTGTTGCTAGTGTATTAGCTCCACTAGGATTTTTATTATATTTCTTAGAAAAAATCGACGAGACTATATTTGTAAAAAGATAACAAAAGCCAAGCTACTGTACTAACGTATATTATACTGATTCGAACGACGGGATTTCATTTTTAAATTCAAATTAGATTATATTACAGCGCCGTCTATCGGGTGTATTTTATGACTTCGTTTCGCGAAGGTAGTAATTTTGAAAACATTATGCATATACGAAGGTGTGTGTGAGTGTTTATGGTGAATTGGATTGAATTTATCCACTGAAAACTGCAAAATTTTAAAGTTACAGCATTGTTCTCGCGTCAGAGGGCAGCACTTGCATATTTATTAATTGTTACTTATATTAGACATTTTGCATGTTGGCGGTTTCTTCACGTGATGTGCTAGTGCGCCCTATACTTTTTTTTTTAATGTATTTATTTAACGGCATTGGTTTTAGTACCATACTGCCTAATCATCAGTAATTATAATTTCTTCATTCTTGAAGATGATAAATAAGATGAAGATGATATGATGAACAATGAAAATTATGAATCTGCCTACAGTAACATGCTAGTACGGTTACTGTAGGCTCTAAGGAGTTACTTGGGAGATGACGAAAAGCGCAGCCAAATCGTCGTATTTCACTTTCTCCACACCTATACAGCACTACCGATATTAACTGGTTAAAACCAGCTTTTTACACATTAAATTTTGCTGATATATAAGAAAGTATAATAAAATAACAAAATTCTAACTGACACTTCCCATTCTCGCCAAGTAACCCCCTACGCTAAGCTTTGTGCTTTGTTTTCTATTCTTTTTTTTACAAACTAAAAAAAATTGTAATAAGTTACAGAACCCTAAAATAAGTTAGAATCTTTTTTATTAAATCTTCTTGCGTAAGTATAAAGTAAATTTCTTATTAAATTATACAATTATTATTCAAAGAGAAATCTTGTAAGTTATTTCTCATATTATTAATAATATAGAGTTTCCTCTAAGACTATTAGCTCTAGTCAAGATAATAACCTAGATCCAGGCTTTGTAGGAAACTTTCTTTGCTTAAGTACCTACATACCTGCGTATTGGTAACTCTTTATTAATATTTATACAGGTAAAGTTTGTAAGTTTGTACGTAGGAAGTAATTTTCAAAAGTACTCAACCGATAAAAAAAATCTTCCACCGATAATTTAGAATCATACCGACAATATAGTAATAATCATAGAATCGGAGACCAATCATTAATCTATGTATTAAATTTATTCATTTTATGTTAAATTAACAAATTTGAACAAGCATTCCGACACTTTGCTCGTAAAACAATGCAAATCTCACATTTCAGTAAAACATCATTCGTTGATAACAGCAGCAATGAAATTATTAAATTAATAGCGAAACAGCGTTGTTTTATAATTAAGATATCGAATATAATTGCTGTATTACTGTTCGGTTTCGGATATGAGCGGTTTCGATCAGCTTTTTGTCCGGTTCGGATCGAGTTTATACGGGAAATCCCACAACAATAGACTCTATATGGATATTGAAGTATTGAAATTTAAATTGCCACGGTCCGGTTTAACTTAATTAATTCTGATTATTAATGAAAACAGTTACTAATTGAATTCCTCGCGTTTGTTTAATAATTAATTATTACTTTCAACTTGAATGGTTTGCGTAATTTTGACATATATTTTAACACCTATGCTAACATTAAATTAAATAATCAAAATGGTTTATTTTTTAAACGTTTAGTTAATGTATCAAATTAATTGGCAATACTTTAAACTAGGGTTTCTTAAACAAACCGTGAACCAATAAAAATAAAATTCTCTTAAAGTAGGTATATTTGAAACTTTAATTTAATACAAATTCCGTAAGTATGAATCGTTTATGAATTTATGGCACTTTAAACCGGGTTTCTGTTAGCTTAAGGGTCAACGTAGGAAACGGGTCGGTGGTTATTATGTTCTACCTGTAGTTTAAGGGTTTATAACGCTTGCAAAATCAAAGGATTGTCAATTCCATTACAACTCTCAGAAGAATTCTAGTAGTATTGTCCTAAGACTTTACTACTTCCTTGTACTTGTTTCTCGCTTTTTTACTTGTATTTTTACTGGTATATAAAGCATTGGAAATCAGGAAAAGTATGCACAAACGAATAAGTCTTAAATAAATAATTAAATCTGTACATGGAGCTATGTATGGACCAGCAACTAACGAGATAATAAATCCAATTTTATGAAACATTAATGGGTTGTAATAATCCGTGGGTATTGTAAAATAGAAATTAATTAAATTGTTTCTTGGTTTTAATTATTGTTATTGATTTTCGTTTTAACTGTTATATATTTGATTCAAATGATTGAAAAATGGCTGGAAAATCGGATTGTATCGCTTCAAAGTACGAACATACGTTGGCTTCTACTCTTATTTACTCAAATAAAAGAAAAATAACCCTCTCGATACAGTTAAAATTCTTAAATAGCTCTGTTATAGTTTATATTCTTTTCGTGACACATCTGTGGTTGTACACTAATATCTAGGCACTATATATTGGTTTTTTAGTTTAATGTATTTGTATGATCTTGTAAACTATGTACCTAGCGAGATATGTTCAAGAATGAAGAAAAAAAAACAACAAATAAATGCTATATGGATGTTAAAATACCCAAACCCTTAAAAACAGGTTTATGATTGTATTATTTTTCCCAAACCGGATAACATACAGAAACCGGTCAAAATATTTCTTCTTTGTTTTATATTTTAATTCATGGATAGTAAGGTTGCATTATCGTTGATCTTATGTAGCTTATTATTTCGAATCTGTTTGTAGAATACCTCATTAAAAAACGGTGGCTATGGTTTCATTATTTACGTTTCCATTCTATGTCGGATTTATGAAACCGGTTAAAAAGGTTTACTTAGTTTTTGAAACTTTAATTCATGGATAGTGAGGTAGGTGATGGATATAGCAAGTGCCCGGATTGAAACCAGCGCGGACTGAACGCAATTAAACAGGTAGTGATGGGATATGGTCGATGTCGATAAAAAATCTAAGCTTTTATTGAACACAGGCATTGACCCCGGTATAAGCAACTATACGAGTGTATATTTTCATATTTTTCAGTTTGCTTGTAATTTCTGCTATCCTTCAAATAGGTATATTGTTTGACTGTTAATCATCCATAAGTCTTACATAGGCTTAAGTCGTATTGATGCCCTTGTTATATAAAGTTTTGATGTACAAGAGCTAATAAGGCTATATTTTGTTAAAAATGCCACACAGATGTCACGTACAAAACATAGTTTAAAATTTGTGTATAATCGATATTATTATCATCGATATCCGGTGACATCACTATAACACGAGCTTAGATACAGGGGGCGTTACAGTAGCGTTCTACTTAGGTAACCTTTGCCAGCATTAACAAGATATCGATCTACACCTAAACAACACTATTTCTTGCTTATTCCTATTGTTGTTAAATCTGTGTTTCTCTGGAATATACATCAGAGCTGGGACGGTACAGGATGTCGTAAGGCGACTGCAGGAAGTCGTTTAAAATCAAATAGCGTTTCCGAAAATGTGGATAAATTTAGGGATAACATAACTAATATAATGTGTATGTCTGTACGTTTGTTACTCAATCACTCAGAAACGGGTGAAGGGATTTGGATGAAATTTGGCACAAAGATAGTTTATCACCTTTATTAATACATACGTTCCTTTTAAATATACGTAAAAATGATTGTAAAATTACGAAATCTACGCAAACGAAGTCGCAAGGAAAAGCTAGTATGACCTAGTTTTACTTTTATATAAAAAGTGCTTTTTAAACAAAATCTACTGTTCTATTATATAGGTACTACTTACAGATGACCTCTGTGGTGCTAATGTTGAAATTGCCGGCTATGACACGTGAGATTCCGGGATCGAAGCTCGCATCGTACAAGTATTTATGTGATGAACACGAGTGGGTTTAGCTGTGAGGTTTTGGAAATTTTGTATATATTTATGTATAGATAGATACTATACCTAAATACATAGATACTATACCTATATAGTACGAGTACATAGTATTTGCAATAGCTTTTCCCAGTGACTGTCCGCGTAGAAGTCGATAATGGTTCTAATAGGATCTCTTATTACTTGACATTTATTGTTATATTTTGGATAGTTCACACAATATTTTTATAAACTATAGCCCACGTGTTATTCTGATGTAAATTTATTGTAAAGTTTCATTAAAATCCATTCAGTAGTTTATGCGTGAAAGAGATACAAACATCCATCCATATAACCTTACAAACTTTTGCGTTTGTGATATTAGTAAAGATCGGTGAAAGTGTAAATTGCAGTTGCCATGTTTCTCAATGTACCCGGATAGTGGCGACAGATTCGCAAGATTTCACACTGGGACTCAACAGAAACATGCGAAAAGCTTTATGTTTTATTACTACCTCTCTATGCCTAAAACCAAGTTTATGATATTATTTTGACAAATAAAATTATCTATGGAAAGAGGATACCAGTTAAACCTTACCCTAGTCGGCCATTTGTAAAATGTCAGACTAAAAATAAATTCCCAGGCCGAACTAAGTTCTAAGTAATTACGTTTAGAGTTACTACAAAAAGATAAGGAAACTCGGTACAGACTGACGGACGGACGGATAGGATGTACGTAATCCATGTTTAAGTATTTAGTACTGCTTGGTTAGGACTAAGTAGTTTATTTTGAAAAAAAAAAATGTTTTTTTTGAAATGTATTTTATGTACAAAATTTGCACATGTCAGAGTCATGATCACTGCTTGGCTGATTTGAATTACGTACATGTTTTTCAAATTACATGAAAAAGTTTTGTATGAAATATTTTTTTTCAGCAAAATCTATAGTGAAAATTAAACGTGTGATGTTGGGGAGGCTCGCTAATTGATAAATATAATAAGGATCATTAAAAATCATTATTTTAATAAATTTTAAAACAATTATAATTTTTAAATATGATAGACTACCACGAATAAAGGAAATTTGAGTACACAAAAAATTTTGGTCATTAAATTTGTTAAGCGTAATGCATTTTTATTATTTTAATTTTTCAACATTATACGTCTCGGAAATGTTGTCAAGAAATATAATAAAGTTCTCGGAATTTATTTTTGAGTTTGAGATGTAAGTCTTTTCTTATTTACTTAAGGGGATGCTCCAATGGCTTCGGCATGGATGTATTAAAAACTGCTGTTTAAAAACACTATTAAAGTTAAGTAACTAATTAATTAATGAACTATTGAATAGCTCAGTTTATTATGTGCCTTAGTTAACCGACCGACCCGACCCGACTGGTCGAGGGTTCGAGTCTCGCATTGCCGTACGTTGTAGCTGCCATGTTCCTCATTCTGCAAGGATAGTGGCGACCGATTCGCAACCTATCACACGAATCGCGGTGTTCAACACCTCTGCCTACACCTCTTAATGGATTAATTACGATGTGGGTTTATGTTTTTTTTCTATAAAATCATCTTGCTATACGCTTTTAGAGTTCCACACTGTAAAGGCGTCAATTACTAAGCTTTCTCTATCCCATAGGACAGTACTAGCAATAAAGTGTCCATACGTCTGAATGTATGTCAGCTGTATCTCATACAGTTAATACATGGACAATCAAAATTTCTCCACTGTGTATATTTTACAACTCATGAGATACCTTTATCTTATTTTATAATTACAAAACAACAATTTTACAATATTTACTTGTATCATTAACCCTTGTATTAATGTAGAAATTGATTATGTAATTTAAAAAATTATACCAGAATGTGCGTATTTCAAATAATACCTTACCTAAGAACCTTATTTTATTACACATACATAAAAATCAACTCACGCCGTAATCCCTCGAGAGGTTGGCAGAGGTGTTGAACAACGCATTTCGCATGTTTATGTTAAGACCCAGTGTGATAGGTTGCGAATCTGTCGCCACTGTCCGGGCACAATAAGGAACATGGCAGTTACAACGTACGGCAATCCGAGACTCGAATCTTCGACCTGTCGGGTCGGGTCGGTCGGTTAACCATGGCACGTACAAACGAAGCTACCATGTCTACAACTACTACCACTTATTTTATTAAAGTTGGTATAAAATACCTTCGCCTTAAGCACGCGGCGAGCGATTAACAAAATTACATTTTTCCTGTTCAAACCCCTTTTGCGAAGAGATTGAAAGTTTAAGTTCCAATTACGCGTTACATTTCTAACCTTATTTCTTTGGGCATAGAGTTGAAGTTACAAGTCTCACCAGTTCACAGTTTGATTATACTTTCTTGCAGGTTAGTAGTAAGGTGCTCGAAGTCACGTGGTTTATGGCCAAGTTTGAAAGTGCAACTTTTAATTATTTACAACTTCTAGGAGGATTTTTTAAAATATAAATGGTTTAAGCGACTTTAGTGAAGTTGACTTCAGTTATTAGTTTTAATATTGTTTTTTTAAAGCTAAGAAATCTTTATAAAATATTTTTATTTTATTTATTCAATAGGATCCTCAACAGGAGAAACAGTATTTAATTTATGACAGTATTTCCATTATTATACAAGATAATTGTTCTCCTAATTGCAGAGGAACACAGTGACATTGCTCAAACGATTATATTTTTAAAATAATTGCATTCATTCAACAGTGAAAGAAATAACAATAAAAAACGTTATTAGCACTATTATAGAATAAATCTAAAACGATTAATTTCCTTTTAAAATTCTTTTAAACAAAGGGAAAACTTCGAGTTATTGTTAAGCTGAAATAAAATGAAAAAATATTAATTCTCAGAAAACTGTGCAAATTAATACCGGAAGTTGTAAAACACTAAAAGAAAAAAAGAAGGAATTTTCCCGAAGCAAGAAAAATTGCGTGGGGTGTACTAAGGAACAAACTTCTTTATAAAAACTTCTCACGTTTTAGTTATAAATGATCGTAGTTTCAAAGTTTTGAAGTCAAAGGCAAAATGTTTTTTATTCGAATAGGCTTAAATTAAGCACTTTTAAAATCGTATTTTTTACTACCACTGGTTCGGAATGCTATTTCTACGGGAAAGGTTCCGACAAGAAACCTCCGTAGGTGTTTTTTTAATCATCAAAATACAATAATTTTCAGTTACAACTTATAATTATACAATATGACGCTTTTTAGTTGCAAGAAAGTACAAAACATTAGTTAATCCAATGCCAACAGTTTTTCAGGCGTAACAAGACATTCGATTAAAAAAACAACTGTATTGAGGACGTCCTGCTTTTTTGAAGTCGGTTAAAAAATTACAAACAATACAAATGTTTTTCTGTTAAGATTTTGACACTTTTATTTGACTCATCTTAATGTAAACCATGATCCATAAAATATTACGTACTTAGAACTAGTTTAAAAATAAACAAAAACATTTATTTATTATTGCAAACGTCCATAGGGTATGATGACTGCTCACCACCAGGCGAGCCAAATACTTTTTTACCACCTTAGTTGTAAAAATATATAAAACATCGGTTGGTACACAATACCTGTAATAGCTGCCTAAATGTCCCAACGGGGATAGGAAACTTTGTCTAATAGTATTCGATTCATGAAGATCTAAACTTGTAGCGAAGAACTAAAGATGCGTCTACGCTAAAATAGCAGAAAGCAAACTTAGCGGTCTGAGCGTTCGCTGCGTCGAGTTGACTTAAAACGAATTTCAGAAAATTACTGTCCTCGAACATCGAACATCATTTTACAGATGATGCGAGGCCCAGTTTGCTGTGTTTCAGTAATTCGATGTATATGAGAGCCTGTGTAATTTCAAGCAAAAGAGGATTAACATATTTTACTTTTAAATGAGCAACCAATTGGCGGTATCTCTTAAACATCAAGGGAATCTTTTTCTACCAGATGAATCTTTCGTTTATCCTGTTTATCCTATGAGATTGAATAGAAAAAAATACTTCAAGTTTTAGGCTCCTTTTTGTTAATTAAATATCAAAAATTGGCGGAGCATATTCGAGAACGAACCGAACGCTCGAACCGCGCTCATTTAAGGCCACACTACACAATTTCTCGGCTCGTTTAGCGTAGCGAAGATGCATCTGATATCTTTAACTGGAGCTGGTTGTAAACTCGGATCAAGTACACCAACTTGATGCATCTAACTCATTGATCCCTGCCTGGGATGAATAACGCTAGCTAGTTATGTACTAGTTATTGCTTTGCCACCTAGGTGTATTGTTGATATTGCAAAAAATATAAAATTTAAAAATGTTTTAGATTTTTCACAAAAACAGTTTTCTGGATATAATAATAATGTGACATATCGCGTCGAAAAAAATATTTTTTAATTGATCTAATTCAAATGTAGGTAATTTACTATTACTCTTCAAATAATTCTTCTCACTTGTAATTCGTTCGATTCTCAAGGACCGTAGTGGGCCCCATAGAAAAAGAAAATCTTTAATACCAGATAATTATCTGATCCCATCCGATCTCAGATTGTTTTCTCACGACAGCGCTGGGTAGATCTAGCTCGGTATCCTGTGTATAGGTATAGGTATTACGCATCATGGATTCCTGGTACATAGGTTATTTTAAAATATTTTAAATTCTATGTGATTTAATCTAACATCAGACTTAAGCTGTATGAGCAAACACCTTTGGCCTTTTCGATGAAAAGTCGATGTCGAAATAAAAAAATGGGTTTTAGATTTTTAGGGTGGAATTTGGATTAAAAGGAAATTTTGGTCTTCGAAACTAATCATGTGATTTAAAAGTTTATTTTACCGATATTAATCGTATACTCATGGTGGCCATCACTACGAAATCGAAACCGTAAGAAAACATGATGAAGTTCTTAGAAAACTATAAAACAATCTTTTTTGTATTTAAATACACTTTTCCCCGAAACGAATCTCATACAAAATTAATTAAAGAATTAAAATGTAACAATCTTTTTTGAAGTCGGTTAAAACTAATTACATGTACAAAAGGAAATGAAGTCATAGTTGATTGTTACGCCGGTAATAAAATCATCTATCCTAAGATAATGAAACATTTTCGTAGATAATCAAAAATTGTATTATTAAAAGGAACATACGAATCACATGGGTAATGTAATGATTGATTATTTATTGATACACATACACGGAGCTAAATAGACGCCGCGGTTAAAAACACGCAAAGCTACCTAAAGTTAAAATTCAAGGTCCATCATAATTATTCATGAAAAGGAAGATTTCAGGTGAAAATAAGTTTTATTTTATATTTTGCAGAGGTTTTTTTTTTTTTTAAATACACAAATTCAAATAATTGAAGTTTCACGCAACGACGATAGGTTTGTTCTAAAACTTGATTATTCCATAGTATTTTTTGTAGTAATTTGTTTACAATCAAAGGGCAAAATGTAATAATATGTAATACTTTTGCTTTTTATCAAGCAAGTTTCAAAATATTAGTTTTTGGCAATCTATTCCTAAAATATATTTGTTAGGACGAATTGTAGTGATGAATATGAAGATTTAGTAAGTTGCTTGAATATTTAAAAGTCACACGAAACGAAAGTTATAGAAATATTTGACTTATTATTTTATATAACAGTTGGTACAGCTGGTAGATCTATGTGTGAGTTTGTCTGGGTTGGAACCACCCTCCTTTCTATTTCTTCTGTGAAGCAGTTCGCTGTGTTTTGGTTTGAAAGATTGGAGGGCCAGTGTAATTTCCGGAAGGTATGACATCTGCACTTCTACATAATCAATGCATTGGCGGTGTTTTTTGCGTTACAGATATCAAGGGCACCCTCGTGTCAATAGGCGGCGGTATCACTTTCCATCAGCTGAACCATCTGCATATTTGCTTTTTATGTTGCATAAGAAATTTAATTAATAATATTAGCTACATTTTAGATTATATCAGAAAAGCCCTGCATTCTTCAAGCGCAGTGCGTTCAGATATAAACTCTAGCGTTGGGTTTCTCAGGATTGCTACGGTTATACTTCATTTCAATAATAACCTCTATTGCGTGTAGAATAGAGTCTATACTATATTATATAATTTCATATAAGTACCCACATCAAATCTCTATTAAGATTATTGAGTCGTGATTTAGCAATAATAAAGTCATGAGTAGGTTTTTTTATATACGGTTTTCGTTCAGCCAGGGCTTCTATAAATTATTCGGCCTGTTAGTTTCATGTATTATTCTGCGGTTATGTATCTTTTAAAGTAAATGTTAGTATATTTGATATTGAATATTTTTAAAGATACAATACTTTTACATCACATCCGTTTTGTTGGTTTTGGTTATTAAGTCTGACTAGAGTAGAATTAATTATAGCTATAGCAACAAATAGATATATTTAATTTTTTTTTTTTTTATTTGGAAATGCCTAAGTTTTGAGGACGTGGTAGCTCAGTTTGTTACGCGCTTGGATAACCGACAGCTCGTGGGTTCCAGTCTTGGGTTGCCGCAAGTTGTAGCTGCCATGTTTCTCAATGTGCCCGGATAGTGGCGACAGATTCGCAACCTGTCACACTTTGACTCAACATAAACATGCGAAAATCGGTTGGTAGCAAGTACCTCTGCCAACCCCTCTCGAGCGATTACGGCGTGTCTAAGTTTTACCTAAATCGCTATTATTTATTTAAACTTAATCAAAAAACAAAAATAATGTGAATCAACGAACATAAACTGGTTAAATATTAATTTTATTACTTTATTATGTCCTTCTATTGTAATCACATGTTTTTTCAATTTAAACTCTAAAATAATTAATAAAACATTTCCATACGTAACAGTGTATTCATTCAATTTTGTGTCCATGCTATTGTACTGTTTCCTTCACAGCTTAATATACAAGCTACTCTATGCTTTATAGTAAAGCTTAGCTCTTCATGCAATCTTAGCTGTAATAACTGCAAGCTGGACAACAATGGACGCTTGGAAACTTTACACAAACAGTTCCTATAGCTTAGCCAACTTTGCTATTGCAGTGCTGAGGAAAAAAGCTGTTAAGTCTAGTTGTTTGAAGGCCGAGAAATATAACATGCTTTACGTTTTTAACCCTTTAAAATAGAGATCAAAGATTTGGATGGATATTGTATTGCTATTCTGGTTAACACATTAATAGAAGCAAAGTCAGTTTTAAGTTTACTAATATAAAGTTGAAAATTATTTGTTTATGTTTAAATGCTTAGCTATGACGTTTGCGAGCGCCTCGCTTAAAGGATTTGCATTACTTGAAATAAACTGAAGAATAGTGCGATTAACATTTGTTAAATGTCAGATTTACCTTTTTTATAAGAATCTTAGGTTAGCAGTTTTATCGAAAGACTAGCAAAACCAAGGAGATGCATTAATACAAATGAGAAGCAAAAAAGAAATTATCAGTATAAAATTCAGACAAAAAAAAAAAATTGATGCCAAAGTCGTGGCCCGTCTGTTGATAATTATTTTCCCATCTCAACCGATTTCTTTGAAACTATACCAGATTTTAAATCGCATTCGGCACAAAAAAAAACACGCATGGTAAGCAAAAAATTCAATACTATATTTAAAAAGAGGATCTCATTCATTTCAAAATAAAGCTTACACTAAAAATATGTTTTCTTAAATTCTAAAGGATGACAAATTACTTAGTTCACCTCTTTAACAGAGATGTATTAATTGGGGCCCGAACATTGTACACATGGTGACACATCATGCTTAACTGTTTGGACATTACCGTTCATAAGTTGTATTACATAAGGTTGATATTAAATCTAAGCTTGATATAGCCGTGTGTACTCTGACTTCTGAACACAACATGCATTTCTAGATTGTACCTCCCATTGGGGCACTCATTGATTTCACAGCCAGGCGAATATTTGATAACACATGTTAGTTCAACCGTATGGGGTTATAATTTGATTAGTAAGTTTTATTTTATTAAAAGTATGAAACTAATAAACCCATAAAAATACAGTACAATATCCAAATTTTAGAAAAGAAATTGTGTGTGTGTTGTCTTGTAGAATGGACCTTCAGGGATTTTTTTAATACCACTAAGGTAGAAGCAACCTTAAATCTTGCTCGCCTGATGGTAATCAGTCACCATAGCCTATGGATGTTTGCTATAAGAACCAGTCACATCACGCACGCATGATCCTGCGAGAACCCTATAACACCTCTTCCATTCCTTTTTTGAAGAATGTTGTAGATACTTGGGAAAACCATGCCAGAGAGTTCATTCCGTAGTGCGTTCGTGGATACATTTTACAAAGGATACATTTATTAAACGATTTGCAAGAAAAACCAAGGAAACACTTTTAAAAATTCGACCTCGGTGGCGCAGTGATATAAACAGCCGACTGCTGTACTAGAGGTTGCGGGTTCGAATCCCGGCGGGGGCGGAACTTTGTGTTATTTGCTAGATGGATTGTTTTGCTTACCGGTCTTGGATGTTGTATTTTATCTATGTAGTTTAAACAATATCGTTGCTTACACCCTGCGATACAAGATTATCTCTTAGTGCAGGGCTGAGTCAATGTGTATGTCCTGATGAGGTTATTACTATTGTTATAATATATATATTAACATAGCTTCACGTACTAAACTAACTTGTCGTCACAGGACCCTTTAAGCCCCTTTTTTGTTTGAATACGACTCTGTTTTAAGCCCCGCCTAAACCTTTGCGTGTCTCAAAATTCGCGTGTCAAATACGCAACGTCATTTAAGTAGTTCAAATGAATTCCGACCCAACCATTGTTTACTAAATGTTTTCGTTTTAGTTATTTTAATTTAATTGCTCTATACTTAATTATAAAGTTTATTCGTAGGTAGGTTTTTATTCATGTTTGTAATAACTAATGTTAAAGAAAATGTATTTTTAAACTGAAAAACAAAACTATCCATGTGTTTTATAGGATGAAAGGCTTATGCACTCTTCGGGTCATAAACTATTGCTATGCAAAGAATAATGTCGATGTATTGCTTCATTATAGAAACACAAAATAACAACATAGAACATAGAGAAATAAATTTTTGAATTACCTCTTAAATTTTATCTACATCTAGTTTTCGACCCCTAAAATCTGATGGAGTCTTTTGAAGAAACGAATCAAGTGTACTTGATTGCACCTTCGATCAAACACATTTCCATAAAAACCTGTTAGTCGTTAGACTTAAAATATCTTCTTGTGGAGCCTGAATCCTTAACCAAGCATGATCCCCTTTCAGCCATATCGTCACTTTCCATCAGGTGAGATTTTGGCTTGCCATTTCCATACTAAAAAGCGAATGTGAAAGTTATTCTCTTACTCTATTTGCCGGAATTGAATGAATTTTGATGAGTGAACGGATTGGAATGGAGTATTGGAGAGCCAGTATAATTAGCGGCACGAGCTCATCTTTTATCTCCTTTACATGGACAAACATTTGCAACACCTAGACACCTAGGGCAAACATTTGGACACCAAGGGCATCAAAGGCATGGCGTGTTTGGCATATCACATTCCTTCAGGTGACTCGTCGTTGTTTGCTAATATCATTTTAAATAGTAGATTTGACCTTGAAGAATGACGTAGGCTTCTTTTATCGCGAAAATAAAAGTTAAAGCGTCATCCCCTTGAAAGAATGACTTGAAAGTTTAAATATGGAAGCAATCCTTTTCATTCTACGCTGTCTAACCAGCAAGTTTATTTTACATAAAAAGGTATATTTATATGGTGCAGCGGTAACATAAACATTCACAGATATATTCGCCATCAACGAGTGTATTTATATTTAGTTTTTAATCATAGATGCCTGTGCACAGTACCTTATTGCAATAAGGATGCGAGTCGAGCCAGGTGCACCGTCTACAACTTATTACTGCAGCCATGTTTCTTATATTATGTATGGAAATATCTGTTTCTATTTCTAGAAGAGTCTACATGTTCATCGTAGGACGTAGGTTGGTATTGCGTTGGTTGTGTTTATTTTCCAGATCAAAATGAAGAAATAAGGTAACAGTGGTATTGATAGACTTAGATGGGGTCTGAGTGATGTTTTTTCGCATTTTTTTTTGTGGTGGCAATAAAGCCGGGTTTATAAAGCAGTAGTTAGGTATCTATTTTTATAGGAAAAAATTTGGGATTGATTTCCATATTGGGAGTTTACGTAATTTTAGTTTTGACTAAAATTTCCGATTAGACGAATAAAATGACACCGTTAAAAATGAACTTTGATTTGAAAAAGTGTTAATATTAAGGACTGCTTTTTGTAGAGTTGTAGATATTCGGTATAATTTGCCATTATGAGAATTA
Source organism: Choreutis nemorana (assembly GCA_949316135.1). NCBI lineage: Eukaryota > Metazoa > Arthropoda > Insecta > Lepidoptera > Choreutidae > Choreutis > Choreutis nemorana. The sequence goes on along the minus strand of OX438620.1, from coordinate 3,426,985 downwards.
CAAATATGATATTAATAGACCCTGTTTTTTTAGAGCCTATGTATGGAAAAGTGTCAAAATCAAAACGAGCGGGAAAAAGTCTTAGCCTGAAACTGCGTTTAATTCAGAACCCAACAATAGCCAGTACTTTTTGTTTACTATTAAAAATACATTCCATATTTAAGATCTTGACCATCTGGCGTTCGCCCAAACCTTTTTAAATTTTATAAGAAAAAAGAAATCCAACCTCCCAAGGAATGTACCTACTTGGTCAGTCTTGTTTTTGCACCTGTCGCTTCTGGACCTGTTTTCGACGGATGTGAAGATCATTCACCCAGAGCGAAAGGGACAGCCATATAAGCGTGCCATAAGACAGAGAATTCAAGGCAAAAAACCTTATGCTAGAAAAAGATGGCTACAAAGTCGCGTGGCGCGAGAAAGGGAGGTAAAGAAAGATCGGCAATCCCGCTTCGCTTGTTTTATTTAATAATCCAGTTACATTAAAAGGCTCCATACTTGAAAGGCTTCCGAGCAATTCTAGAGAGTTACTTGCATCTTCGTAGATGGATGGGTTATAAGATCCAACGTATTTGACAAGGGATATGCAGATAAAATCAATTTTAATAGGGAGTAAATGTATGTTTAATGCAGTATTTTGATAAGTATTAATGCATGTTTTGCAGTTTTAATGATAGCATGCGTTCGAATTGTATAGGTCTGATGATAATAAATACGTCATAGTGAATTGTAGAGTAATTTATTTCAAATCGACATCTAAATCAATGGGTCGGGAACTTGGAAAAAAATATTAAGGGGAGACTTCATACACTCAAATTATGTACTTAAAGGACTTTAGAGTTGATGATTTCAGAATAGTTATTTTGTTAGAAATCAACAAAAATCTTATAATTATTTAGATGAATTTGTTTCAGAGTAATGCTGATCGTAATTAACTTATTATGTAATGTGAAACCCTATGATAACTAGATCTCAGGTACAAATATCAAGTAATTTAATGCTTTCACTGTAACAAGTAGTAGTAATTACGTGCCATATCTTTCCTTTAAAGTTGATGATGGTAAAAAAATGTTGGTACTTAAGTTGAGTACCTACTTTTGCATTCATGTAGGTATTGCGAAAACACTTTGAATATATATTAATGACTAAAACTAGATAGGTTATTGTAAGAATCAATTTTTACACGGATGAAAGAGGTGCGTTATTTATTGCAAAGGACGCCATTGTTGATCCAGGTTAAAAGGCCCCTAAGACAAATGAAATAATTCCGCAAGCGTTAATGCCTACAGACAATATTCATGTGTTGAAATGACATTTCCTCGCGCTCGTACCTCGTCGTTGTTATGTCCTTTTGGCCTTAACGCTTGCGGAATACTAGGATTTGGGAGTTGCAGTGGTCCTACCACACACAGTGAGAAGTGTGAGTGAAATGTATTTATACATCAACTTGTGACCCGCCCCGGCTTCGCAAGGATATTATGCATGTATTATTTACACATAAACCTTCCTCTTGAATCACTCTATTTATTAAAAAAACCGCACCAAAATCCATTGCGTAGTTTTGAAGATCTAAGCATACATAGGTGCAGACAAAGGGAAGCGACTTAATTTTATACAATAATAATATTATGATATTTTTATTTAAAATACTGTATAGTGATTGAGAATGGCTCGAGCGATTTCGCACAATTTTTTTCCATATCTTGGTCGGGTGTCAGTTTTGATTGTTTGTCCGACTACGGCCGGGAGAGCCGAAACGAAGGGTAATGATTTCATTTGTATATGTTTGCATTTTGTGTGTTCCAACGTAGCTCCTAAACTAATAAACCGATTTTGATGAATGAGGTGTCAATCCTTTCTTTTTGATAGAAAGGATAATACAGGGTACATTTTCTACTACAAAATGGCGGATCTGACACAAAAAAGGTGAATTAAATTTTTATGTCAAATGTTGAGTTTCAAAAAAAAATTACGATTTCAAATTAAATTTACTTTTTATACATAAAACCGGCTAATGAAATAAAAAAATGATGAAATAAGAAAGTATTCTAATCTGAAACTGTAAACACTTGCTATTTAATATCGACGTAGTTTTATGCCACCTTCCCTAACCAAATAATACAAACGATTAAGACGATTGCCTTGTGCTGAAGGTGTTAAAACACATTTGGCCATCCTGAAAGACCATTCTCAAAGGTCTAAGAATTAAATCTCCAGTTCCTACATATTGACTTAGAAATACCTCTTTATAGGTAGTATATAAATAGTGAATCCATCTATTAAAAAGCACTGATAAAATTTGTTTTTTTTTTCTTTGTCAGAACATACCTTTTCCAAAGAAACACTTGGGTGGCAATCGTAAAAATATAATGGTTAATTCGTCACCACTCTCTTAAAACAAAGATGGTCAAACCACATTAATATTACGTCACTACCATCTTCTGTTTCATGCTTTCATTTAGATTACTCTTTTTTGTAATACCTATTAAATTACTTTGCTTTTGGAAAAAGGACTCTATACGAAAGAGATAAGGGCAGTGAATAAGAAATTCTTAGGCGATTACTAAATGTATGTCTTACTTGACTTTCTAGCGGCACATTAAAACTATATCAATGCGTTGATGTTAAAAAAATGTAAAGAAACACTAGTTAATATTCATAGGATGGTTCTGCATACCTATACTAATATTTATAGATGCAAGAGTGTAACTGTCTATAGGCGATACTGCGAAAATACAAAAATAATTATAATTTTTCATAAGTGACAGAAAACTAACTAACCAATGATTTCCTAATTTGATATTTTGCTCTACCGAGTTGATAAGTGTGCTGAAACCATAATTAGTAAATCATGACATTCTGTCGGGAGAAATACGCCATTTTTGGTGCAAGCATTCTCCACATTGTCCACTTTTCTTACTATTAAGTAAGGTTGTGACCAAATGAAGCTTTGCATGTAAATTTTTTCCACTCCCCGTCCAGCAGTTTTAAAAGGAAATCTCAGCATTTCGAACATTTCACCGAGGAACCCTGAAAACACGAGTCAGAAACCACTGACTCAGCGTTCACTTTTTAATAACAGGAGTTTACGATCGCTTGATCGCCATCCCGACAAAATTGTCGCAGAACGGGATGGCTAAACACAAACATTCACAAGGAAGAGAGGAACAGCAACTCATTTCTACGGTAGTTGGGACTTGATGAGAAAAAACCTCGTTACGTTTTTTTTTTGTTCTGAAATGAAACAATAGGCGAGTGGGAATTCAGCCGCGGTATTTAACTGAGCTTTTATTGAATGAACGTTCTGCGAGCCTTGAGCAAGGTCGGCCTAATTAATTTTAGGTTAATGTTCCGTGGTGTTCTAGAAAACTTTTTTAAAGGAATAATTAGGCCAACGTACTTTTAAAAAGCTACAACCAAATAAATTTATTTTAAAATAATTTTGTTTTCGTATATTTAATCATTAATAATAAAAATATAATAACCTGATGTAATCTTGTATCGTAGATGCTAAGCAACAATATGGTATGAGCTACATAGATGAGAGAATACAACATCCAAGACCGGTAAACAAAACAACACCCCCGCCGGGATTCGAACCCGGAACCTCTAGCGTCAGTTGTGTACACCACTGCGCCACCGAGGTCGTCGCCGAGAATGTATTATTTATTGTTTATAAATGTGAGGACCAAGCTATTAAAAAAGCTTGTCGGTGGGTTGGTTCTTATAATACACAGCTAATAGTCAAATTGGTCGCGTAACGTTTGCTTTCAAAGAAACTTCCAACTTGAACTCTTAGGCTGTGGAATGAACACCCCGGCATGGTTTTCAGTTTACTACAGCATGGGATTCCATAAAAATATATTGCAACCTTATAAATAAGCTACCAAAGACTATGAATATTTGACACTACATTTTTTTAAGTCGTTTCGAATAAAAACATTTTGACTTTGACTTTGAGTGTAAATTAATCCTAAAGTAATTTAAAGGTTATTTGAATTAGTTTATTCAAAGTTAAAAAAAAACAAATATGAACTCTACGCGTATAAAATTGCCGACAAAGAAGTATTCGTAGGATCAACTTTTTGTAAATGAATAACTCGGATTGATTTTTGCTCCTAATTTCATTGACCGTTTTAAAACCGACTTTTCGTAGGATTAGAGGTTTCACTATTGCAATCAGTACCTAGGTTCGTCCCAATTTCACCTACAAAAAATCCATCATCGACTATCGGTAGTGGGCGGGGAGCTTAAAAGAGATTTTTGTGTCCATTAAGTACATATAATAAATAGTAAATCTACTACCTAGGTGGCGCAGTGCTGTAAACAGCCGACTGCTACGCTAGAGGTTCCGGGTTCGAATCCCGGCGGGGGCGGAACTTTGTGTTATTTGCGTTACTTTGTGTTATTAGGTGGGTTGTTTTGCTTACCGGTCTTGGATGTTGTATTTTATCTATGTAGTTTAAACATTATCGTTGCTTACTCCCTGCGATACAAGATTATCTCTTAGTGCAGGGCTGAGTCAATGTGTATGTCCTGATGAGGTTATTACTATTATTATAATATATATTAACATAGCTTCACGTACTAAACTAACTTGTCGTCACAGGGCCCTTTAGGCCCCTTTTTTGTTTGAATACGAATATGAATATTGAATATGAATGTGTTATTTGCAAGACGCATTGTTTCGCTTACCGGTCTTGGATGGTGTATTCTTATCTATGTAGTATATACCATATCGTTGCTTAGTTCCTGTGACACAAGTTCTTACGATACTTACTGCAGGGCTGAGTCAATGTGTGTGTCGTGATGTTTTCATTATTGTTATTATAGTAAATTGTAGGAGAATTTAATCATAGACAAAATTCATAGAGAACTGTTGGTGCATATAAAACAAAGAAATAATCTAGTACCCGCCCACGTATTTGCTTGCACTTCGTTATTTACTAACAACCTACAGAACATTGTTGTATTTGAAAGGACTATTTGATTTTAGTTGTACCTGTAATTTATATGTTACTTATTAAATAATGTTGATGCTTTGGATATTTCTTATGAAAACAAATCTTATGAATCAAATTATATTGATAAATGGGGTAAGGTCGCAACACATTGGCAGTGCTACAAAGACAATATCATATCTATGTCAATAGGCGGAGGTACCACTTTCCATCAGGTGAGCCGTCTCTTTGCTTGCGAATGAATGAAAAAAATATGTTTATTTAACCGACCCGACAGGTCGAGGGTTCGAGTCTCAGGTTGCCGTACATGGTATTTAACATGTTCCTCATTGTGCAGTGGCGACAGATTCGCAACCTGTTAGACTGGGAGTCAACATAAACATGCGAAATGGACTCTGCCAACCCCTTTAGAGGGATTAATTACGGAGTGAGTGTATGTTTATTTTAATATAATATTATACTACCACTACTTGTAAATGTCACTATTCAAAATTATCCAATGCATTCAAACTCTACTGCACACTGCCTTACGCATTCAGACTGAGTTCTGATGAATATGTAGGTATACCTTATCATTGGTTTCGATCGTATTGAATTTCACAAATTTTCATAAACAAAGTACACCTTACTAAAACGATTTAAAGCTGGGTTTCGGCTGTTTGTGTTATTGCTGTCTGTACCGCAACGCGTAGCAGTGCGTCAAAGTTGACGAATGTATTTTGACTAGGAATTTATGTGTCTGTATTCATGGAAACAGTTTCTAAATTCGCATTTTTATCCAAAAAGCGTTTATAATATGAAGTTTTATTATGAAGACCTAAAACATGTTTTTTTTCCAACTTTTACGTTTATTACATACAATAATTATTTTTAATTCGAAACTAAAAACTAACAGTGAAAATATGTAAAAAGTGTATCTAAAATAAAATATAAAAATAAAAAGTGCAAAAAGTTACTGTTTCGTTCGTACGTTGCCGAATTTAAGCAAAATAATCCTTCTCAAAACTTCACTGTATTATCCCAACATTTTTGCACAGAAAAACCTCAGTCATTCATTCTGAAAAGAAATATAAAAAGGGATAAACAAAAGAAAAAGTGTTAATATACATTCGAAATGGCGCCAAGCTCAACAAACAAAGAAGTACATTCGCTTAATTGGACGCACAGCATCAAAAGCTGCAGTCCCTTGATTCATAGTTGCATCACTGTGAGATAGGAGTACAAGAGTTTAGTGTGGTGACAAGGTGGCACCGCAGCGGACGTATTGTTAATTTTAATACACGCTTCAACCTGGCCGGTTAGAAGCTTTCGCGCGTAATTTAAAAAAAGAATTATTCTCGTCGTTCTTTATTTCTTGCAAAACTTTTTGCTAGTGATACTCTTTTGTGTTTGTTTTTGGTAGCTCGGTTTTTGAGTTTGAATAAACATTGTTTTAGTGACTTGTGAATTTAAAGTGGAAAGTGACTTTGTTGACTTTAAATAACAGGATTTCTCAAAGCAGACGTAAGTGGTATGTATTGATTTTATTATCAAGTTTTTACTGTCTTTATGTTTTGAAGGTTTAAAAACTTATTATATTACTATGTTTATTTTTTTCATTGGAATAGCTTTTTTAAAAATATTTCAGTATTCCCTAAAAGTCGGCTTATTTAATTGTTATTAAAAAAATATCTATATACCGAAAGTTTTACCTATTATGTAGTACGTGGAAAACTTAATAGATGTCGTTAGCAGTACTAATACTTTAAAAGCTCTCCCTTATGCCGCACAGTAATAGTGATATTTTTTAAAAAAATAAATAAAAATGATGAATTATTTAGTTTTCAATATTAAAACATATTGAATTTTGATTCTTAACCTAAAATTAATTTATACAAAGAAAAAAACAATCTGTAACAGGTTTTTTGTTTTAAATTAAAAAATACGAACATCTTATAGTCTAATAGATATTTATCAATATTGTAAGATTTACATTATAATATAATTATCATAAAATTAAATAAAAATACAAATTAATTTTACATTTTTATGTACTAAGCTAATTATGAGGAACATTTGAGGAATCTTGTTTTGGAAATCATATTTTAAGGAGATTCAAATGAAAGTTGTCGAGCATTTGCTCATTACTAAAGAACAAGTTTGTTTTTTCATTTTTATTGTAAAATAAAAAACTTTTTTTTGAATCTCATATTTCTACTAAACGAGAACTAATTTTTTGCTTCCACATGAACATAAACACATAAAGTACACATGAACAGACTTATAGTTTATGACATAAAGTAGGTAATTCTCAAAAGCAATAACTTACTTCATCCATCTGTTTAAGTTTCTTATGCATGCCTTTATAATTTAAAACTCAAAACAAACCGAGTTTTAATAAAAAGTCATTAATAAGTAGTCGGCGTATCAAAAAAAAAAAAAACTGGGAGCTTCTTACAAATTTTACTATCAGCTTTATTCCCAAAGGGTTACGGATTAAAATGAATTGTGCGGCTTCGAAAAACCAGTTTGGAATATCGACGCTCTGGTTAGGGATAATAATTAGGGCAGGTGTTCAATGAAGCGATACTTTTTGTAGGATTCTTTTTTTTTTTCGAAGCATGATGCACTGATCTCTCTCGTTCGCTTCCAAATGATTGAGATACAAGGATTAATACGTAGGTTGCTTTTTTCTGAAATGATACAGATTTTTTGTTAAAAGATTTCAAAATGTGACTTTGATGAAAAGTACAAAATACCTACGACGTTCGCAATAATAAGCATTGGGTTGATATTTTCTATGAAACTTTAGTTCGTGTCGTAAGAATTATTTTATTTTGAATAAGAGTACGATATTCCGGTGGAAATAGTTTTTTTTGCAGTTCGTGTTTTAACTATCATGTCAAATTTGAAATTAGCTTAACTTTTGTTATTATTATTATACTTTGTACTGCTTTGTTCTGAGATATATTATAATGAGAGATGTTGATTTTGATACAAAATTACCGTTTTTGTTCGCAACAGTTCCGACAACTAATAGACAAATTTAACTTTGCGTAAAGCAATTAAATAATAACATTGAAGCGAACAACAGTGTATCTACGTGAAACGAAACGAAATTTCCGTTTCGTTGATCAAAAACAAAAAACACAACAATAATTTTTCAATTAAACTATTACAGTTGTGCCGCGTCTACTGTGAAAAAGGCATAGCTTTTGTTACGGGTTCATAGATGTTTTTTTTTCGGGAAAAACTTTATTTTTGGTACACGTTACACATTGATATTAAGTGAATCAACGCGAGTTGGCTTCAATGGACACTTGCAATTTATTACTGAAAAACTATTAAATATATTGCTACAATTAAAATGGTCAGTTTGAGTTTTGATGTCAAAGACAGACAGTCTTGTAATTCGAGATTTTTAATTGACCGTAAAATCGTAAGCTATTTGAGTGGTATAAAAATTGAATCACGATTTCAAGACCTTAAATTCTATTACTCACCAAATTAAAGTTAAATATCTATCAATATATATAAAAAAAACGACTATAACTTCCTAAACATAAACACACCACTATTACATAAATCAAAACGACTTACAATAAACATATTTAGCCTAATTATATACTTTAAAACGATTTATAAGTTTAAACAGAATAAAAAACAATTAAAATTCTTTTGCCAAAAACGTCGCCTATCTCTTTTCCAATCTGTTTTATCTTTTAAAATATTATGGGTCTTATTATTATAGGGCAAGGGTTTATTTTTATATGTTTTTATGTTATTTTTCTGTTATACTGGTCCGCCCACACTAGAGATCTGGCCATACGAGATCTTTGAAACAACAATAAATATAGTTTTTGTGTCACACTTGTAACTGCTTGGTATTTTTTCTATCATTCTATGTTCAAGTTCTTTATTTAGCCTTGCATTGAACGGAGGCCAAAGCGATTTGTTTACTATCGCCAATCATTTATCTTATTTAAAAGGAGTGGTTAATTTTGTATAACATAACCAAGTAGGTAATCTTCGAAAGTGTCCAAACGAATTAAAAAAAAAAACAAATTGAATTGACTTTAAGGCTGGATATAGGCTAAATTTTGTCTAAGAACATAAAAAAAATACGAGTTATGCGCGGGAATTTTTTATAACACTGAGGTGGGGGACAAGCATACGACCTGCATGATGGTAAGCAGTCACCGTAGCCCATGCACGTCTGCAATACCAGGGGTATTACACACGCATTGGCGGTGTTGCAAGAACATTTCACTGTAGTCACTTACGAAAACAACATAGGAAAATGGTAATCAAAAAGTTCATTACTGTTAATAATAGTGTTAAAGATAGCCTGCATTAATTTATCTGTCATCCTGTCGACTCGTTCCATTTTCACGGGTAAACCATTGAACCGATCTTAATAAGATTTAGCAGGGAGATAGTTTTCATTATTAGAAAGGATGAAGGCTATCACTATTTCTGGTAGAGTGGAGCCAAAACTGATAAACTAGTCCTTCATTTATTCAAAAATGCAATGCATTTTCTGGTTAAAGGATGGAACTGATTCAAAGGAACCTTTTTACTTGTACGTTTACTTGCTTATTTTAGTTTATACATAAATAATAAATACTATATTTTCATGAAATGTTTGTATAAGTAATAATAATAAATAGGATAATTCCTAAAAAAAATCTTATACAATTCATAGATACCCAATTTAGGCCCTTAAATATTTCGTAATACTTCCATCTATCAGTTTATTGCAATAATAAAGTATTTCAACAAATAAAGAACAAGTTGATCCTACGAACTTTATCCACGTGATCGTTCCTTTGGGTTTTGTAACCATTTCTGTATTATCGAGATCAAAGTAAAAAAAGTTTCATTTGAATCAGAAAACCCAAAAGTCTAGACTAGACTAACGAACAGCAATTAAATTTATATACTCGTATAAGAGAAAATACATGAAGAAAATTGTGAACATAATGCTATTAAACTTGAAACCTTTCATAATTTAAAAATCAAAAGAGTTTTCGACAAAATTTATATACCTACATAGCATTTGATCACATTATTTGTAGATAATATCCAGTATTATCTGCATACTATAAATTAATGTTATTTATATGCAGAGATCGACAAATTAAATTGGTCGGGTGAGACACACAAAACAATTATATTTTCCGTTCATTCATGGAAGTTATTTCGCCGGATATACCGAATTATAAAATTTATTCAGTCATTTAGTGGGAATTTCCTTTGTACTCTATCAAACTAATAAAGTCGTATTAATTAAATTACTCTCCAAATTTTTTTTACAAAATAAACATAAGACATAAGGCATAAGTATTTTGTTCCAACAAAATATAATGATATCATTCAGTTGATATTTATCACAACAAAATCATATTGATATAGGTACAATAAGGAATATGCAAGACCTCGGTGGCGCAGTGATGTTAACAGCCGACTGCTACGCTAGATGTTCCAGGTTCGAATCCCGGCGGGGGTGGGACTTTGTGTTATTTGCTAGACGCATTCTTTCGCTTACCGGTCATGGATGCTGTATTTTTATCCATATAGTTTATACGATATCACTGCTTAGTTCCTGTGATGTAAGTTTTTACGATACTTACTGCAGGGCTGAGTGAATGTGTGTGTCGTATTATTATTATTTATTGTAATCCGATTTATCCGTTAGATTTTCTCAAATATTTGTCTTAATGTCAACTAAGTTATAAAGTTTCAAACTCGTCGGTTAGATAGAGAGATCCGATATGTACAATGACGTCAAAGTACACAACTTCCATATAAAAGGTTGTTCTGATGACTGAGTTAGATATAATTAATTGTCATACACCCCTGGTTTATCGTACAATTCTTATTCTGTTTTCTCTATAAATATACTATTTCCACATACTAAACGATATGTTGATTGAATAATCAAATTCAATTTTATGCATATTCCCTATTGAATTGAGAATCTCTTTCTTTTTAGAATTTGGTTAATGTTTAAGTACCTACCAGGGAAATTTAAACTTTATATTTTACTCATGACTTTCAGTTTTAAAAATACTTAACGAGAGTTGTCTCAACGAAAAATCCACTAGATATGCAAATATGAATATCAATCGAAATGTACATATTGATATCATGAAGGTCAAGATTTATTGAAATTCATATTCAAGATATCTCTAAATAAAATACCTTTTTTTTCTTAACCATGCAAGGAGCGACGAGGCTTTTTACATACTCACCTGATTTTTTTGTCAGAGTGAAAATGCTTTAAGCATCTCCCCTCGGCTAGGGATGCCATGTGAGGGGGAGGGGGTATGCCACTGCTTACCATCAGGCAGGCCGTAACAAAAACACTTCTAGCATCAACTTGTCTATAATTTATATTTAATTATTCATATAAATCTTATCGTATCCCTCGCGTCTGTCAATCAGAACTTTGTTGTGAAAATTCCAGAATTTTCGAAACATTCCGTACAAATATTTACCTACCTGCAGTTCTACCATTCAATCTATTTGACGTTTGTTTTCTATTGACAAACGCCTAAAGCATTTCAGTCTCCAAAAAGACCTAAACAGGCTTAACATGTCAATATTCGAAAACTGTTCAATACATATTCAGAGTAGCGTTTTTAAAAGTTTTCAGGCGGTTAATTTTTTACATATGATGTGAAATGAAAAAAAGAATAAGATAACAAGGCTTTAAAAATCTTATCTCTCTATGTATATTTGTATACAAAATAAAAATTGACAAAAACTAAGCTTTTCACAACCACTGTTATTATTATACGGTTTCATTTAGCTTCACCAGTTTGTTTGGATCAAATTTAATTATTGAAAGTGTACCCCTTCGTGTTGACAGATCGAATTAATTTTTGGCACACACCTTAAGCTCTGGTGACAATGTAATAAAATATATTCAGTATCATGGTAAATACAAGATGGCCGCCAGTACAAAACGGAGAACTACATATTTTTTCAAAAACCCTTCAATATGGGTATCAAATTAAACTGTTTGACTAGAAGAATACAGTACAGTATTATGAAAAAAAGAGAAATGGCCGCTATTTATTTAAAAAACAAGAACGACGGTAATTTTAATAAAACTTTTTAACTAGTCAATTTCCTTTTTGACCTCATTTCTTAACATCTTTTGCGTTCCGTATGGGTATACGGAACCAAAGAAATCAAATTTTAGTGAATCACTTAAAATTGTATATAACCTATACCTAAATATTATAATATCATTATTCTATACATACTGTTTTGTGTCAACACACATACATCAATAAAGATACCATAAGTCGTGACTCTGTAAAACATTATCGCACAAACAAAAAAAAACACATTAAAAAATGATTGACGATAAAATAATTTAATTGGCAACATCGACAACGGACAGTGTTGCTATGGCGAAAACTGGTTAGCAAACTTGTCAATCTGCATTGTTATTGGAGACGCAAAAATAGTAGATCGAAAATTTCATGTGTGTATTTAATGTATGGATCGGTCGTGTATGTGTGTGTAAAAGGCTCGAATATAGAATATTTATTCTTGGTTTGTACATGTGGTTGCGGTTGTATCGTCATGTTTAAAATATTGTTTGAATATTTTTCATTTTATAAATACAATGGTTTTTGCGTCCTTTGTTGCTTAAATTCATGTATTTTATAAAGAGAATTTATTTTTTTGACAGGTATTTAAAAATAGAGAGCAAACAGTAAAAAACAAAAATAGGTGTTTGTCTGAAGAAGTAATCACAAAATTTTAATAGAAACATCTCTTTAGTGGCACAAAGAAAAAAAAGAAATGTTATAGTGAGAAACGTGATAGTATGATAGTTAAAGCTGATGATTTCAAACGATCTTTTTATGTTATAGTTAACTAAAATTAATTTCATAAATTAGGAAAAAGCATGAAAATATACAATGTTTGCAAGGAAGAAACACAACGCAAAGAAAACCGATAAACAGTTATTTACCATTTTCACTGTATTGTTAGTAAAATTTTGTTTTCCGTTGAATCTATGAAGGGTAATCAATTTTATAGTAGAATTAATTGCTATTCCCAAAAGCGTAACGTTTCGTTTTTTCCCGTTTAAAGTTCGTTCCGTTTGTTAATAAAACGTATTGAAGCGATAAAAGCAACAGTTTATAGAAGAAATCGATTATTTCACGGACAAATATTATTTCGAAAGCACAGCGAAGGTTAGTATCGTACAAATTAGAATTTTTAAAGTAATATATTCGTAATATCGTACCTTATTTTAAAGGTTTCTCACCCAAAGGGTAACAACGGGACCCTATTACTAAGCCTCCGCTGTCCGTCTGTCCGTATGTCAGCGGGTTGATTTCTCATAAATCATAATAGCTAGACTCTTTAAATTTTGAGAGAATGTCTATTTCTGTTGCCGCTGTAACAACAAATACTAAAAACATAAAGAAATAAAAAATTAAAAGGGGCTCCCATAGAAAAAACTTAATTTTACGAAAATGTTTTGCTTGTTTTTGTAACTTTTACGGAATTATCCAAAAAGTTTGTAAAATTTAATCTTATAATATGGTACAGATGGTACATATGTGAGCCCATGACTGACTCACACTTGACCGTTTTTATAATACGCAACAACTTAAAAATATTATACAATTTAAATTGGATGTTATTAATAAATTTTAATGTTCATACACAATGCTACTGATTCGAAATTTTCGAAGTAACTAAAAAAAAATCTAGAAAACGCATATTTTACAAAATCCCACAGTAAAAGTCGAAAGTTTCCAACTGCGAACAATGAGGAAAAATGTATGTGAAACTAATGCTTCTTGTAATTAATTTGAACGTAAATCATTTTAAACAAAAAAAAATGTTTATATCGTACAAATAGTTTTGTTGCACTGCATACGAAGTTACGTAGGCGTGAATAACCACAATGCTAAATAGCTGTCGACAGTAGCTTACCTTTTTTTATTTAAATATTGTGAACGGTTCACAAGAAAATACAATGATGTGAGGCATACTGACCCTCTTTATCAACTTACTTGCTTAACTAGTTGTAATGTTAACAAGAACTCGACGAGGTTGCGACCCGTTACTTATTAAAACTTCGACTTTTAGGGTTCCGTATCGTAAGAGGCAAATAACTCATATAGGATAACATTTTTCTGTCAAGTACAAGGGAATCAGAACCGAATATTTTATATTCATTGATCTGGAATATTCCAATTTGTCAAGAAGCATGTCTTAAAGTGAAAATTTTGTGATGTTACTGAAAGTATTTTTTTTTTAATTGTTTTTTTTTTTTCATAGCAATATTTAGTGACTTTTTCTACAGCAACTCATTGAACTTGGACCCTAGAGCTTTTTAAAACACTAGAGTTATCATCCGAGAGTTTCCGCATTTGAAACTACCATTCCCATAAAGACTTACGGCTATTGCAGTAACAGAAATACAAAAAAAAGATTTTATTTTGTCTATTTCTGATACTGAGTAAAGAGTTATAAACTGAGTAATTAACATATACAAACATTTTAGATCTTTAAATAAAAAACTTCATAGAAAGATGAGACCTTGATGTTAATTAATTATTGTAGTGTTAAGTAAATAGCCCACAAAGCCTGTCAAAACGCATTTAAATTGTTTAAAACAGCAAGACCAACAAGAATGACAGTTTGTCATTTTTTTTCGTACCGTATGATCAATGATATCTCGTGAGCTTATATTATGTCGTCGGAATGAGCACGGAGAAATGGGGCCGCTGTTTTTGTATCGAACGCTCGTGAGAAAGGCCTGACAAATACTTTTTGATCGATTGCGTATTGTATAGTTTTAATAATTATCGACATGCTTTTTATTTAAAAGCCAGATAACCGTTCTAATTGTGCTTTTGGAAAATTTAAAGGATTATATGAAACAATTAAGTGTTTACTTACTAAGTAATGTAATAATATCATGTGTAGAACCATTTTAAGGAATTCTCTTAGTCCCAATTGAAACCGGCAAGGCTTGTACTATGTGTGCAAAAATGCCTGAGTCGGAATTTGAACCCGCAACATCACTTGTCAAATCCAGCAGTTAAAGCCATAGCAGCGTGACGGAGGCCGTAAAGTGTTGGTAAAACAGAAACTTCTTTAAATTATACAAACGATTTCAATGACATTTTGTGAATGTTTTCTAGGTATGAAAATTGAGCGAAGTTGTGGGAAAAATTCTCTTGTATTAAAATTAAATGTTTTTCGATACCATGTCTGCGACTCATACATATAAATTGTTTGATTTTTTGAGCTGACATAGCACACCACCGAAACCGTAGTTGCTTGTCCGGTAGCAGTAGTCGGCGGTTGCTAGTTTCGTTGCGTGTATTCGACACAACACGACAAACGACAAAAGTTTTGGAGTGGCGACCGCGTACCGGAAGACCAGCTCGGGCAGGCTTCCCGCAAGTACCTACAATAAGGATCGCGGGAAGCCTGGATGGCAGCGCAGGATTAGTCAGTTGGTCGGTGTGGAGGAACTTGGGGGAGGCCTTTGCCAAGCAGTGGGCGACTTCCAGCTGATGATGATTCGACACAAGACATACGTTTGTGCAGCGCCTTAATGATGACTGGCAACTTTACTCACTCTACAAGACAAGTAACGTTTAACGTTATTTCAAGTTGATGCCTTATGTAAAGTGTTTTGACATGGATTCCATGAAAAGAAAAAGGGAAAAGTTAAATCAATCAACGTTCGTATGGTTTCTTTGTGTTTCTCCTTTAATAAGATTTAAGCACTTCGAGGCTTTCGTTTTGTAAACTGACAGACATTATGAATATTGTTTCGCGTTTATTTACTTTTTCAATATTTTTATAAAATAACCACAGCACGACATACGAATTGACTCAGCCCTGCACTAAGATATAATCTTGTATCGCAGGCACTAAGCAACGATGGTATAAACTACATAGATGAGAATACGACATCCAAGACTGGAAAGCGAAACAATGCGTCTTGCAAATAATACAAAGTGGACCGACGGAATTCGAACTGTTTCCACCAGCGGACTGCTTTACTAGAGCTTCAGAGCCTTCTGAGACTGCGCCAACGAGGTCGTCGTAAATATATGGTCACTTTTCAATTTCTACTGCTGATGATGAGGACATTATCCAGCTCCTGGTGATCATATCGTTTCAAAGTTTACCCTCTACAAAATAAAAAAAAGTAAAACATTTTTTGGCTTCTAGCAGTAGTTCGATAATTGCTCCGTAAATTTTTGTAATTCTGTTATACTTAATATGGGTTCACCACATCAGACCTTAAATACAAATTTTGAAACATTATAATTTTTTTGTATACTTCATATTACATAAAACAAGTAACGAGATAATAACTATTTATGTAATTGGATGTATGTATATTAACATTTTCAACAGTAGGTACCATTTTCGGTACCATCGAACTGAAATTCGAATAACATAGTTATGGGAGAGTTATTTTAAGTTGTTGGGTGTAAAAACAAAATGGCGGACGCCAGTGGTTGTGGTGTTGTCCGACAGAGTTTAAACAGAAATTCAAATAGCGCTAGCTGTCATGTAGGATAGCGAAAATGCCATGGGAAATGTTAGTTCCAAAATCCGCCATGTAAATTGATAAGCCGGTAGGGTTGTAATAGAATTTGCATAGATACGCCGTGCCACTGGGGTTTCAAAGGAAAAACAGAACATTGGGGACGCACGGGTAGGTATTTTGATAGGTAATCAAAATAAAAAAAAAACTTTATCAGTAATGTAAACTCACGCCGTATTTAATCTCTCAAGAGGGGTAGGTAGAGGTGTTAAACAACGCATTTCGCATGTTTATGTTAAGTCGCAGTGTGACAAATTGCGAATCTGTCGCCACTATCCGGGCACAATGAGGAACATTAAACTAAATTTTATCAGTAAATTATTTTTTTACGTTGAACGTCAAATTAAAAGAATAAAAACTAAATAAATTAAAATTAAAGATTTGAACTTAATTATCTAGCAGTTAATGAGTACCTACGCACTACTGTAACTGACCTAACTTTACAATGCAAAAGTATCACGCCTAATGTGGCTTTGGCGTTCAGCTTTATTAAGTACTCTTATCAGAAACCTGAATAGAAATCATTTGGATTGAAAACTTCGTGAAGCCACTCAAGTTTTTGTATGGACATCAAACTTCATACAAAATACCGACACGTTGAGTCGCTCGAAATTACCAAAAATGCTAATAGTTCATGCTTATCTGACTACCTATTCATGTTACTTCAACACCTCCGATTTAAAAAGGCCTTTACTTAAGACCTGTGCATGTAGAAAAAATCATATAGGTATATAAAGTTTGTAAATTAGTTGTTATTAAGCCCTTCAACATATATCTCAATCCGATTTATTACCCCGGTAATAATTTATTGCTTAAACCAATAAAATTTAAAAGTATAAAATTACCGCTAAAAAATCTGCCTCAAAAATGAATGGTTAATCTAACTTTAAACTATTTTCATTAAGGGTTCAATTAGTCTAGTCATAAAAAATCCATCTTTAATAGCAATATACTAAATGGCTTGCTGTGAAATGTAACCGCGTGTTTTCAACAAACCTGCTACTTCCATTTTTGCATTACGTGTAAAATAATACTTTGTACATTCTTTGAAATATATATCATAATTAACATACCAGTTATTTTAATTTAACTTTCTTGGAATATTTGTATACTGAAAAACACGTTTTTGTAAACAAACAAATTTGTTTTTATTTTGGAGGGTTGATTTATTTTGAAAATTTTTAGCGCGCTTTGTGTCGGTGTAGAAAGATCCAAAAATTCAAAATCGAAATGTTCTTACTTAAATGAAAGAATCGTGATAAGTTTTTAAATCGTTACTTTTATTTTATTAAAGCAACGAGTAAATAAAACATTGCTAAAGCTATATTATATTATATACTGTACTTGTGTATTTACCATGAGTTGGTGTTATGTACTATCTAGATGTCAGATACACAATAGAATACTGATCAGAGTTGGCGTTCTTAATTGCTCAAATTTCTGATAAAGACGCTTAGCATAGTTTCAAATACATTTTTAATTAAAAGGTAGAAGGCATTAGAAGGTACAACTCAGAAACACAAACTTGGTATAAGTTTGCAAACCACCAGGCTCTGATAATGTAACTCACCAGCGGTCGCGAAATTGAATTAAGTTTTACAATTTAAAAACTGAAACTGTTTATAGGCTTGCCTTGGCTAACCGACCGACCCGACCCGACCCGACAGGTTGAGGGTTCGAGTCTCGGGTTGCCTATTGTAGTTGCCATGTTCGTCATTGTACCCGGATAGTGGCGACAGACTCGCAACCGGTCACACTGGGACTTAACATAAACATGCGAAATGCGATGGTCAACAAATATATATATATAAATGTATATTTATTGGTTTTTCTCCGAGATATATATATATATATATATGTCTAAACGTAAATTTCTCGGAGAAAATGACACGTTGACAATTAAAATTAGCAAAAAAATTCCGGTAACCGACGGTTGCGATAGTAAAGCAGGGGGTGGATTATCCATATTATAGTTGATATCAAAAAAGTGTTCTATCGAATAATACTGACTGAATAACGTGGATAACATGAACCGGTATTTAAATCAATTATCGGTTCGCGTGTCGAATCCAGTTTCGGAATGAATTTTCAACTGTTTTTCATGTTAAAAAGCACAAATAAAGTATCAGTCCACCACAAAGTGCAACACAAACCGACACTTATTTAAATAATCACGCACTAAGGTTTGAAATGTGTATAATGTGTTTAAACTGGTCTTAGAGCACATTGCTGAAGACATGTCTTGCTTCTACAGTGTCATCGATATTAATATATGGGGAAGTTGATATGTTTATGTACCTTTAAACACTTTTACGATTT
Source organism: Choreutis nemorana (assembly GCA_949316135.1). Classification (NCBI taxonomy): domain Eukaryota; kingdom Metazoa; phylum Arthropoda; class Insecta; order Lepidoptera; family Choreutidae; genus Choreutis; species Choreutis nemorana. The sequence goes on along the minus strand of OX438620.1, from coordinate 3,408,115 downwards.
GTATAATCAATAAATATTTAGAGTGATAATAATAGCCACATCTCGACACACACATTGACATAATCTTGCACTGTGATAATCTTGTATCGCAGGCACTAAGCAACGAATCTATTTAACTACCTAAATATGCCGACCTCGGTGGGATTCGAACCCCGGCGGGGGCGAAACTTTCAAGACACATTGTTTCGTTTACCGGTCTCGGATGTTGTATTCTTATCTATATAGTATATACCATATCGTTGCATAGTACCTGCGATACAAGATTATATCTTAGTGCAGGGCTAAGTCAATGTGTTTATCATGTTGTGGTTATTATTAACTAAGTGTGAAATATCCTACTCATTGAATTAATTCGAGTTACTACTGTGTGCATTACGATATATAGGTATCACCTTATAAAACAATAAAATCGCCATCTTGTCCATTGATCAACTACCATCTTCTAAATTGTTTTCGCATTTTCGTTTTCTCTGCGTATTTTCTATTGTGCATGTTAATTATGTATGTTGCATGCCAACAGCTAAGTTCGGGTAAAAAAAAATGATTTAATACCGGGTAAGTCGCATTGGTTTGTCTAGTAGCAGCTTGATCAAACATTCAAGTATCTTTAATATGAAAGTCGATACTCGTCTATCCTTTTTTGTACCACCATACGGTTGTGGTCAGAGAAATAACTAAGCTTCTTATTACTAGTAATGAGCAGTTTATTGAACTGAGTTGTTAATGTAAAGAAACTGGTTAGTTTGATATGTATAATACAGTCATTCCAACACACGAAGACTGTTCTGCTAGAGTTGTGGTTAGATATTGTTCTTGTGTGTGTATCGTCTTAACTGCGAACTTGAGATTACGCTCACTCAAGCGATGTGTATATACACGCATGACAAAACTAACAACAACCTTATTTCAACGGGCTTCGTGACATAGAATCACTGTAACTTAATCAGAGACGTTGTGGTATGAAATATTTAAGATACTTTTGACCGCTGGTACTGGTTTCGTACAGCGGAAGTCTATTCAAACAACTGTCAAAAGCGATTGACAGATTGACAGGTGGAGTCATTGAAAAAATTCACTCGGGGCGAGTTTTGTATTAATTTACTGTAAACAGCCAACCGGTGGAGGGATATTTGATAATAAAAAAATTCTTGAGGTGGAAGTAAGTTGGTGAAAATGTGATTTTTCAAAGAAGGTTGGCCCCTCTTACTTTTTTGTTCAGTATTTTTCTATTGCAGCTCTGAAGCGATCCAGATTTAAAAAAATATTAGTTTTTCTCAATCATTAATTAGCATTAATACCTTTTTCAGATATGTGTATTGACCTACTGTGGAATTAATAATTCAGTAATTTTTAAGCTTATATGTAATAAGTTTAATTGCTGTTTACTTTTTCGAGTCTTTAGAATATGTTTTTGAATTTGATCTCCCAAGTGGATCGAATTATTTTTCGTTGCACACCCGCCACTCTGTCCCACCACTGCAGCTCCTTTTTATCAGGATCAACAGTGGCGTCCTTTGATCGAATAATCAACGAATAATGCAGCTGTGCAATGATGCACAGGCTGTGCCCGGACACCTTATCGGCTGTCTTAGTACCTTCAACGAACTTAATCAGAAGAAATAGGAGGTAGTAAGAAAGCGGTTTCAGACTTCGTGGATCGAATTAGTCGAATATTTGTATTTAGCTTGCTTCTAGTGAATGATCGATAGCTATCGTTAATAAAAGGGTTAAACCTTGTCGCCCTTGTACGACAAAGGGTTCAATGAAAAACAATTTCCCTTCAAAACAAGGTCATGTCAACGCAATATTATCATACGACTAAAACTTTTCTATTAATACCTCACCCGTTTTCATTTTAACAATTTAAACCGCGTTTCACTTAAATATTTCACGTTTAAACCGCCATTTAAAATGTCAAAATCTGTTCTTGAACTATTATACCCCCTTCTACCCCGTACACACTCCCTTTCACCCTAAAGGCGGGTTTAAAAAACCAATTACTTTAGAAACTTATAATCGCATTGTAATTATGAAATGACAGTAATGACTTGTCACTGATAACTTTGGAAAATATTCTGGTCTTATAATGTTGGTAGGTGGATTTCAGGATAATGAATCTTGCTGCAATGAAACACGGGTCACGCGATCGCTCAAGACTGTTTGTTTCTGTTTACGTTTGGTGCAAGTCACAACATTACAGGGGTTCGCTTTTAAAAAGAAAAAAAAAACTTTTTTTCTTTTAGGTGCGAGTGGATATACTGAAATGTTCAATAAATCAGTTACTATATAGCCAAAAACATTTTTGCATCTGTTAAGTAACTTATTGTGTGTTAAATTAATTGTAATTACTTTTTTATTTAATAATTTGACTTAAAGGATACTATTTCAAAAGTTTTAGCATGGATGTAAGTGTTTTAAACGGTTTTATAATAATAAATTTCGATCATCTTAGAACAACACAAATCGTGGTAGTCCCAAAATCCAGTAGTAGGCTTGTACATTGGATATTAAACAATAATATACATACATACATTGCTAAAACACATACTTTAACATCACAAACTATATTTATGCGTATCAGTTTTAAATTATGGATTTGTTTTTACTAGTTAGCCTCGTTGTTCACTACAATTACTTGTCTATTGTTTGAATTTCACGAAACATGAAAAACAAAATTTCAGTGATATTTGTAACTTGTTTTTTACTGAATATATAAAATTACTACTGTAACACGAGATAGTTGTACCTTATGTTGGAAATAGCTACTACGGAGGTTTCTTGCCGAATTCTTTCCCGTTGATAGGCACCTCGAAACGGTGGTAGTTTTAGAAGAATCTTAACGATTTAAAAGTAATTATTTTAAGTCCAGTTGAATAAAAATATTTATTTGACTGAAAGAAATAAGACATGATCATTGCCGCCAAAAGTACGACGATGCCGTTTATATCCTAGAATGCCTTAAGCACTGTTAATGTGTTGCCTACGAAGAGGTAAAATATGTTTTATCTCTCATGGTGCTACTCATAACACTGATCTCTTAAACCGAAACATAGCGAATTGCTTTACAGCAGAAAATAGAAAGAAGAGTAGGTAGCTAGATGATCTGATGATGATCGCACATAGATCTACCCATTATAGTTTGACATAGAATTAATGTTGTCTGCCACGTCTTATGCAAAGAAAATCTTTATTTTAAAAACTGCTCCCGCCTGTAATTTAAACCGTGGATATAGTTGTAACTGCTCTATTTGAGTGTACAGCATGCAAACACATGACTCAAGTCCCACTGAATAACTAGCTTTTGAATTATTGCATCCACTAAAGCACAATGTAGGTACTATTTTGTACTATTTCTGTTATTACGTGAACATTTTAAATGGGCCTATTAGTGTCATCTCTCCTTCCACGAAGACGAAGACAGAATTTAATTTCGAACAAGGGTTTAGCTGAGAACTTGATCATTATATAATATTTTCAGTTAGGTAAGATATTAAAATGTGTATTGTAATCTTTTCAAACCCAGTGTCAATACGAATTCGTTATATCATCAAATCGTAACAAAATTTCAACATGTTTTTTAAATATAGGTACTGGACTTGAAAATGTTAACAGGTATTCAATGTGCTGTTAAGGGAAGGATTGCATTAAGTATATTGACATGCGTTTGTAACTTCTATTGCCTCAATCAACTGCTGTTACTTTGTAAGAATCTCTATTGGAAAGATGAAGAATTAAGATTCTAATACTAATTACTGTAGTAATATATTATATCTTGTATTAACAAACCCGAATTCATAGTGGACACTGGAGAATGTTTATGCCCTAGGTCATTTTTTTCTATTTATAATTCCCACATCACGACACACACATTGACTCAGCCCTGCAGTAAGTATCGTAAGAACTTGTGTCACAGGAACTAAGCAACGATATGGTACATACTACATAGATAAGAATACAACATCCAAGAGCGGTAAGCGAATCAATGCGTCTTGCAAATAACACAAAGTCCCACCCCCGCCGGGATTCGAACCCGGAACCTCTAGCGTAGTAGTCGGCTGTTTACACCACATTACATTTACATTTGCTGTTACATTTTGGATGCCCTCTTTATAGTCGAACGACCTTGGGCTGTACGAAACCCACGGATGCTAGGTTCAAATGGGAAATATTTGGAGAAGACCTCTGTCCAGCGCTGGACGACTTCCTGATGATGATGAAGATAAATAGAATTTATTAAAGCAATTTGATTTTTAATATTGGTATAATTAAGCTCTTGAAATAAACCTTACTATTATTATTAACGGAAAAGTTTGTAAGGATGTATGGATGAATGGATGTTTGTTATTCTTTAAGGCAAAAACTACGGAATGGAGTTTAATTAAACTTAACAATAATATAGATTATACATCAGAATAATACAAAGATATTATATAAATGTAAGTAATTAAATATCGTATTAGAACCATTTTCTACTTACATACTACCAAATTTTGGTTATACATAAAGACAAGCTTTTAAACAAAACAACTAGATTACGATTCAGTCAATAACTAAACAAATTAAATCTCAAAATCAACCAGTAATTGCTAATTAAACTTGATGTATACCTACTTTTCTTCGGCAATTAGTTTAAGGCGAAAACTCCACGCAAAATTTCTACGGTTCGCACGAATTTCTACCTTATCTCTTAATAAATAAGATTTTAACATTAAAGGTATGCGACGTTAACAATGCTAGAGTAATTGATGGTATATTTAATTATATAATGGCTTTGAGAATGGGGCTTCCTATGATCTGTAGCAGTAAATATTGAACTAGAAAGACGTAACGGGGCGGGGTCGGGTGCGGAAACTAGACCGCTTTGTTAGTCAATGGTTTTCTGATTATGTTCTTGGGATTTTGGTTCGGTTTTTTGTTGCAATTTGGTTTTTAACTGTCATTAATCAATGCCACTTGTAATTGTGGTTTAAATAAATCATCGCCTTCTATTGTTTAGTACATCATATGTTTTTTTTTGTGACTACCTCGGTGGCGCAGTTGTGTTAAGCTACGCGACGCTAAAGGTTCCGAGTTCGAATCAAGGAGAGGCGGTACTTGTTATTTGCAAGATGCATTGTTTCGCTTACTGTTGTTGGATGTTTTATTCATATCTATGTAGTTTATAGGAAATTGTTGCTTAGTGCCTGCGATACAAGATTTTATCTTAGTGCAGGGCTGAGTCAATGTGTGTGTTGTTATGTGGTTATTATTACTACTGCTAGCATCAGGCAGTGATTGTGAATTTGAAATTTGATTGATTAAAACCAAGCGTGAGTCGTATACGAACACAAGTGCGAAAACTTATCTGCGAAAACTAATACAATGTGCATACTTAAATACCGTCATAAATAAAATAAAAATCATAGAATATTCTTATTTCTAATGTTTTAGCCGCCGAGTATATTTTAAATAACAGCTAAATCATTTGATAGGGAAAGAAATTGATATAAGTTCATTGTTGAATTAACTAAGCATATGACAACTAAGTCATAACACAACTGAATGTTCAAATAATGTGACAGATTGCTGTAATTTTGAGGAGTTAAAAAAAAGCTGTCAAAGAAATACCTACTTTGAGTCATTTTCAATTATTTATCTGTTTTATGCATGGATGAAATATGTTATAAAATTCGGTTAGTACATTTCGGATAGGAAACCTTAAATTAAATGGTACAATGTTTAAATTTGATTTCACGTCGGTTTATATGAAATAAAAAAAAAAAATCTTAATAGACGTAAAATATATATTATTTTAGATTCCTTTTCTAATTATGTCCTGTATCCTTAATAACGTTTAATTGAATTTTATTAATTAACAAAAATCTTTGTTAATCCTGTGCTGATTTCCGTTGGATTACCTTACGAATGTACAGTAATACGTTTAAACCAATACACACTTTCATCATTCGTATTTATATTGGAATACGACTCAAAATCCATCAGCAACTATTTACACTACCTGTACATTTTCCATGAAACGTTTTTAACTAATTTACAACTTTATTACCTTAAGATAAGGTTTAATTTGTTTAATTGAAGAAAGTCGAGGAAGGTCGCTGTAATGAAAAGTAATTGGTTCTCATAGTAGTGACAATTTATATCCTGACTTCTCGATTCAACAGATAAAAAGACCCTTTCTTTGTTAAATAGAAGCCAGCGGGTTGATAAGCGCAGCGATTTTTGTTTCCCCAAAAACTGCGGACACCATTCATAGTTTTTTAATAGCACTGAGATGTTTCTTACTGGCCCTGTGACGCAATCGTATCATGCGCGATGTCTCGGGTTCGAATCTCGGTTCGGTGAAATATGTTTATGAGATCAACACGAGTATCAGCTTCGAGACCTTGTTTGTTTTTTCGTATTTTGATATTTATTTCATATCGTTTTAGTAAATGTCTGTAACTATTTATTTATTTATAGGTCCAAAAACAGATAACAATCGTTGCATTATAAAAAAAATGAACATAAAAAATGCAGCTAGACTATTTATCCTTATTGTTCGACAAAATATTTTCATTAACAACAAATCATATTAAAAGTACCAAATAACAAAAAAGTAAGAACAAAACAATTTTTTTTTAAAGAATACCTTAATTAATTATGAATAGGAAAGTAGTGTAAGTAGTATTTAAGAATTCAGGCAGTTTATTAACATTTTGAGTATTATCGTAAAAATATCTCCCAATTGGTTAAAATTTACAAAGAATGTTAAAAATAGCACTGTCCACCTACGACACGAAGGGTACCTTTTTCATTGGAAGCAAGGTTCGTTCGTATGTGGTTGTCATTTTTATTACATTTGTTAAAAAAAATCCTGTCTGCTTTAAAAGTCAATCAGTTTAGGCTTTAGATAGTGAATATTTGATCAAAGCAGCATTTTGACATCAAGCATCACCCATTCATCACAAAATTTTAACATTTGTTACTTAAAACTTATGACTATCGTTGTTTTTCAAACGCTTCCCGCTTGAGCTTATGCAATGAAACAGCTATATTACTTTCTGATTAGTCGATCTCAAAATCAACATTGAGCTGCAATCATATCATTAAAGAGAGACATCATTTTAATTACCGTCCACATTATTTGTATACTGTTTTTTAATTAAAAACTCGCCATGACAACTTTACTTCGTCGGCTCATTTGTTCAACAGCCATGGATACTTTTATTATAGGCAAGTGATTTAGTGGCATTCTTAATTTATCATAAATTCTGTTTATTTTCGATTTTCAACTGTCAATTAAGATCTCGATCAGCTTCGAACCTGCTTGCGTGGTAATGAGTGGCTTAATTAGATGCGTTTTGGTTAAAAGAGTTTATTGATACATTTGATTTATTGTTACTTTAATTTTATTCCTCGAATATCCTGAGGTGTTGGTAAAAAATTGCGTATGTAATTCTCTTACCAATAAACTAGCAAACAGGTAGTTACTTGATAAAAATAAATTCTGCACACATTTCAATATCTATGGATTTTGACGACCTTGGTGGCGCAGTGGTGTAAACAGCTGACTGCTGCGCTAGAGGTTCCGGGTTCGAATCCCGGCGTTTTGTTTTATTTTCAAGATACATTGTTTCGCTTACCGGTCTTGGATGTTATACTCTTATCTATGTACCATATCGTTGCTTAGTTCCTGTGACACAAGTTCTTACGATTCTCACTGCTGGGCTGAGTCAATGTGTGTGTCGTGGTGTGGTTATAAATTATTAATTAATAGAGGTTTCTTGCTGATATTCTCGGTCAAAAATATGCAACGTGTAACCGCATTGAGAACCTCTTCCTTTCTCGAAGTCGTTTAAAAAGAATTTAACACCGGTGTTGGTAGATTTAAAGGTACTGATAATAAGTATTAAAAAACAAAACCAACGAGTTAACAACTTAATCCTCTATTCGTTTTTGGAGGTCTTTATAATGTTTTGGTAAATATTTTATGAATAGCAATTAGATTTTATTTACATTCTATCGATTATGGTTAAATTTAATTGTGATTATCGCTCATTTTTAGTTCACAACCTCCACAAACTATATTATTCTAGCTATATGCATAATAACTTATACATTATGTTCCTTATTTATTGCGACCTAGATATACAAGTAGTTCTAACCCTAACTAAAGGTAATTCCAAACAAAGTAGTTTGTAATTATAGGTAATTTATAAAGGAAATAATTTATGTTACCAACCATTATAAATTTAACTATAAAATCTTAATTAGCTAATTAAGGATACAAATATTATCTACACAGTTAATTAGAATTGTCAATTTATATTCCGCGATCTCTTGATAATTTTGTGTTGATAATTAAGCAGGGTGCGTTGACTTGAGCGAAATTTGCATTAATTTGAAAACGAAATCTGAATAAAAACGTGATCCTTGTGGTCGGGACAACATTGCACTGTGGTGCGAGCATAAATTCGCTGGCCATAAAATAAAATATGATTACATTAACGACCTCGTCGCGTCGAGACGGCCAATAACAATAAAAGAAAATAATAACAACCGAATTTTTAACGACGACAAACCATCAAGAATTGATAATAAACTTTCCAATTACGGAATTAAACGCTTAAGCAAATTGCAGACATAATCCAAAAGGGATATCTAAGAGTAATAAGAAAGTAGCAAAGGATAATTTAGAATTCTCGTCTTTTGGTATGGGTATCAGAGGAAACTTTACTTTATATGCTATAAAATAAATTGTAATGTCGTTTGATCGCAGCGAGCAGTAGTATTTTGGGACTTATTTAGCTAGTTACTAGGCAACTTTTGCCTTGCGCCCAGTGATCCGCTCGTAGTCGAATAAAAAGTCAGTCTGTTGCACTGCGGACAAATTTAGCGAGAGACGGCGAAAACATACAAAAAGTTCAACCCAGACTTAGCACCCCTTTCGCGGAGGTAAATTTTTCGAGTACATCACGAATTAAAGTGAGGCGGGAAAAAATTTGGAACTATTTTTTTACCGCAACTTTATGTTCGCATGCAAAAGAGTTAAGCCCACTGTGAGGTCGTGTGTAGTTTTTCGGCTCCGTTAAAATATAATCTTTAAAGGATTTTAAATTCTGTACAAACAAATCAAAATCTAATAGGTTTAGTTTAATAGTCATGGTGAGAAAATAATATTTAATCACTCTTCGGAATAAGCATTCACTTGTAAATGAATTTAGTTAAGACTTTGTTAATTTAATATTTGCAATAGCCTTGAACACTCGGTTAGAAATCTATTCTTAATACATCATTTATGACAGAATTTGAGGTTGTGGTAGATAGGTTGTCTGATGCGCTTTATGGTAAGGGTCAACGTTCAGGTCACACCCGCCACTCTGTACCACTATTGCAACTGTTCACCAGGATCAACAGTGGCGTTTTTTGATCGAATAATCAGCCAATAATGCAGCTGTGCAATGACGCAAAGGTTGTGTCCGGACATTCTACGGGTTGTCTTGGGACCCGCAACGAACTTAATCAAAAGAAATTTGAGGTAGTAAGAAAGCGGTTTCAGACTTCCCTTCCAGCATAGTGGAAACAACTATGGAAACGGCCCTGAGGCCAAAAGTTAAAGTAGATCAACGGTCAGGTGACGCCTGACCGTCAAAACAAGACGGCATGCCACTAACCAATAAATAAATTAACTACTAACCTATGTCTTACGCCAGTAATATTGGTGACAAAACTTTTTAAAGGCTTAAAGTTTCCCTTCGCATTCACAAGATCTAGGTTATGAATAGGACTCCACGCGGACTCTTGAATCAAATTTAACATGAATGGAAGGGTCAAAGTTGTTGAAGGTGGCTTTTTATTGCTTAGTGACTCATTGAAGAAGCCCAAAAATACTCGTAGCTTGATTTCTTGTAACACTTTAAAAATCGCAGTTTGCAATATTTCGTGACTGCATTTGTTCAACTGATCGAATGAGACTTACAAATCTCACAAACCTTGTTCACTCTCTTCACTCTCTCATTTTGTTTTAAGAAGAGACACAAAAACTCTGTAATTCTACTAGAAGTGTTCGTTCGCATAAATTTACTTAAGTCCTATAGAAAACACTGTGTTATCACCCCCAAATAATGTTCCTTAGCCCTCAAAAGCCGTTTCAGATAAACAAACACCGCTTCCATAGTCACTTTTAATAACATCTGTCACCAAGCTGTTGTAGAATCTTATTACATATGCTTTAAGGTTTAATTTCGTTTATCACATAAGCAATTTTCAGTGATTCCGTTAGTGTACAGTCCAGAAATATACACTGCACATCAAAATCATATATGGACTCTTATATATGAGGGTTTTGGGTTGAATTTTGCTTGTTTGTGGATGTACATTTTCTTGGTTTTCGGATTGTGGTATAGTCCTAAGCAAACAGTGAGAGGATGGTCATTATGTGAAGGATTATTATTTCTAAAATGTCTGAGTTTAAGCTTTAAGTTATATTCTAAATAAGGTTATATGAGCAGTTAAGTTGTTTCAAAATTACTCTTTTGGAATTGTTAGTTGGAAAACGCCTATTTCATTGAAGTTTACTTACATATGCGTTCACATATTTTGGTATACCTAATAAGTACTTAGAAAACAATATATCTACGACAAAAGTAAGAAAGTTTATCGTTGCAAACTACTTTTAAATTAGACTATGGTTACATTTATGGATGAGAAAATGTATGGATTTTTTTGTGATTAATATATGAGATCTCTCATTGCACTCCTTATCGAACTTGGCCGGTATATGTCAAAAAAAAAAAATAGGTTACCCGGTTTCTGTCAGACAATACTTTCTGGCATTATGTTATGTTATGCCCATCGCGCAAAAGCAAAAAAAAAAAAACGGAAAAATTTGTGCCAATTCTCTAACTCCGACGACAGACAGAGAACGAAAGATATATTTAAATACTCGAGTAGGTTAGTAATTTTCTTTGTAAATATGTATAGTCAAGTGTCTTTTTCATTTTCAATACTTTAAAGTGGAATGGGTGATATTGGAAATTTATAATGAGGTTAATGGCATTAATGAGTGACTTTTCAGACGTCCCTAATGTTTTAGCCCTTTATCGTTTAGTCTTAGGACCGTACGTAAATAGAAAATATTATTTATATTTTTGGCCTGTTTGATGAGATATGGAACTCAGTGCGTAAATACTTTTTGCGTTCAGAGATGTTAACAATCAATAAATACATGACATACATAGAAGTGAAACATATTGTAAACGTATTAACTAACAAATCTAAGTCATTAATATTAAATCCGTTGGTAATATCATAGTACCAACAACTGACATGACATGACATTATGGTATTGACAAATTTTGATGACAGAAAAAAAATCTGTTACTTTCGGCCATACAATGACAATATTTTTTTAAATAATAATATCACTTGGATTATAGCTTAGTAGAAATGATAATTAAATACAATATAAGCATTCGCTACGAAAGGATCATTCAAATTCAACCTTATAGCGGGAAACCAAAAATTAAAAATACAAAACCAAAGATAACAACTACCTATGACTATGCTAATTTGAATTTAAAATATATCTAAACCAGTGCAGAATATATTAAAATAATTCATAACACGGAATGCTTTTTGACAACTTTAATTTCTCATCGAATCGTGTTAAAACATCAATCAACGTTACCACATGCGATGGCATTAATTAAATGTAATTAGTCATTCCGATAATCTATTCAAATAATCTAACGCAAAATATTTCAGTGTTCTGTAGTGTATTCTGTTGTTGATAAAGGTGGTGCTGCTAGTTTGATAAGGGTTCTGCTAGTTTTTGTAATTCCTAACGTGACTATTCGTCTCAGGATATAATCCCAGCAACTGCAAATATTTATGTAATGGAAAAAGAGATCGAGAAATAGAGGAATTCTGACTGGATTGTCCTTTTATTCTACAAAAATAAATACTCAATAAATTTTTATAGATTTTCAACCACTTTTTCATTTTACTCTTATTGCCTTAGAATGAAATTTCTTTCCATAATAACTGTTTATTCAATATGTTAATTAAATGCGAATCAAGTGTTTTGTTTAATAAGTCAATAAGTAAAAAGCATGTGAATGGAACAAATCGACCACATGCAAACAATTTTTTTGCCACATAATTTTGGTATCTTTAACCCTCTCGCCGGAAACTTGCCACGTGTTTTCTAAGCCTTGGCCCTGCTGACTTTGAGAAGACCTCCTAATTGACTCTTAACGTTGACACTATTAGGAGCATAACAGCTTGTTTCTAGAGTCGTGTGATGATGAACAGTCGGAGTATGAAGATTTCATGAACCAGACATTTTCAACTAAGGGGGCGTAATCTAAAAATAATTCACGAGTATTCTAAACTGATGGTTTGGATGAGGTATCTCGCTTAGTCACATCGCGTCGCGCGTCCCGGCATGCGCCTCTAACTTCCGAAATTCGAATTAAAAAATTCTTTGTCGTACGAAATTTTTCGAGTTCGAAAATGTTCCGTTCCACATAATTTTCGAGAGATTTTGTGGCTTCCTTGTTCCCTGTTCAGAGGTAAGTGTAGTGTTTCTGTATTTTGGGGCATAGTTCAAAAACTTTTTTGGCGATGATGAGTGACGGATGAAACGTGCCGGTTTTAAACTGAAAAAATGTTTTTCACATTCAATTTTTCTACCAGTTTAGACATGTTTGTGAAAATGTTTCGCCATTTCAAGTGACTGTTACAAGAAACTAAAAATAAGTAGGACCCCTATTTTAAAGAGAAATATCAGAATTACTAAGCAAATTTTATTAGAACCACTTTTAAAAGCCACGTTATGTAGTCTAATTACTTCTAAATGTTTTCATTATTTTTGCGTTTTATTTTCAAATGTTTCCGTTTGTTGTGCAAATAGTTGTAATGTTGACATTTTTATAGGTAATCGTTTTTTTTAGGTTAAAGTGATTTACGGTGTATGTACTAAAACAGCTGCGGCTTAAACGTGGGTAGAATTTTAATGTGCAACTAAAAACTAGTGTCCAAGTCAGATTCAGGAGAAACAGTAGCCCTGATGAGTTGACTTTGAACTTTTTCTAAGCGGACAGTTCACCTCATAGAAAGTGATACCGGCTTTTGACACGGTGATACCCTTGAAGTCCTGAGCACAGCCAACGCATTGCTCCTGTAAAAACTAAAAATGTTACACCTTTCAAGCCGGCAAATGAACTTGTATAGGATATTTCAAATGCTATGCTTTGATTGAAACTAAAGTTCCAGTTGCTAAAGATACTTCTGTAAGCATTTCTAAAAGTTCAAAGATTATTGTAAAAATTTACTATAAAATAAAACTTTGATTAACTTTGTATTTAATATTAAATTATAACACAAGAATATTATTGTAAATACAATCTACATGCTACTGTTGGGCCACAGATGCTGTATCATCAGTTTGTTGCATTCTTGCGTGTCATCTTTGTCAACAAAGTTGGCTAAACACTTTTTATTAATTATAAGACTAAAAACGCAAGATATAATAATTAAGTCAGCGGACTTTCCATAAATATTTTCATACGTTTCTGCAAGCGAATAAGTTTGCTTTACTTGGTACCTAGCCACTTTTTTAACCTAAATAATGATCTAACAAAATATACATAAGTTGAATTATAATACTATTTACTGGTATTTTTAGGAGGTAGAGTTTATACTTTATTAGCTGGAAAGTAACAATGGTTATCAAAGTAGTAGAAAAGCTGATTTTTACCCTCTTTTAATTGGTCTTGCGAACACATGAAAATGTAAAAGCAATCTAATTAAACCTCCTCCTTTTATGAAGTCGGTAAAAAATATCTTCGCAAAGTCAACTTAATACAAAGAGGTAACCACTAAAGTAGGTATATGTGCCCATTATTTAAATATAAGGTACTAAAGGTACCGAAGCGTATACTTTAAAATATTCCAGCCTGAAAAGTTGGTCTCCAAAATTGAATACCTATCCGCTTTCTACCCCTCTAAGTTCATCGTTCGGTACAAATTTAGATGGGCACGGAATACAAATACAACTAAAACACACACACTACAGTGGCGCCCCTTGCTCTGAAGTACATACGGAAATAAAACAAATACAAAAGGTATTACCGTCTCGAACTTAGTAGGTAATGGAACTTAATTTTTAGTTCTAGAATTCTTGCTGTTCGATTTTTAAGTTTCGAATTTTTGGTTGCTAGAAAATATATAGCTGAAAAATTGGGGAGTTACTTGGCGGGGACTGTACTGTCTTTTCTTGTATATCAGCAGAGTTTAATGTGTAATATGCTAGTTTTTTAACCAGTGAACATCTGTAGTGCTGTACATGTGTGGAGAAAGTGAAATACGACGATTTGGCTGCTCTTTTCGTTATCTCCCAAGTAACTCAATAAAGCCTACAGTAACATTACTAGCATGTTACTATAGAAACAATTAAGAAAGAAGAAAAATATAACATGGAAGACTTGTGCTGTAAGGGCTAAAGCTCTTTGCCTTTCCCGACAAAAAGGAAGTATTAAACCAAGAAGAAGAAGCTGAAAAATTGAGACATAATAAAAAGCTAGTGACGAGGGTAAAACCTTGTTGCAATATTCCGGTAACGGAGGTTGTTGTCGTAGACATAACAAGGAAGGATTTCTTTGATGAGAGATTTTTTAGGTTATTTGTATGGGTAGTTGTTTCTAGGAAACTTTAATTGAGATCTTATCCATCAATTAACTCGTTCAAAAGCAATTTATTGACATACATATTATGAATTACATTTTTAACTATCCTTAGGGTAATAAATAAATCTGACTCTTTTTTTTTTAATTTAGTGTTTGAAAGCTCTTGGTATTTCAAGTTACATTCGTTTTGGGTGAGTCGCCATGAAATTCTTACGAAATTGGATTCAGTGGTTTTTGCCGAATACCCACTTGCTTAAATAACGAGTAGACCTAAATTGTTATCTTAAGTCATTCACGAAACATAAACTCACGCCGCAGTCCCTCGAGAGGGGTTGGCAGAGGTGCTTGCTACACACCGCTTTTCACATGTTTATGTTTAGTCCCAGTGTGCCAGTTTGCGAAACTGTCGCCACTATCCGGGAACATTGAGAATCATAGCAGCTACAACTTATGGCAACCCGTGACTCAAACCCTCGACCTGTCGGGCTGGGTCATTCGGTTATCCAAAGCATGTAACAAACTGAGGTACCACGTCCTCCATGAGCTAAAAGTTAATGCAAAGAGATGAATAAAAATACATTTGAACCCGACTACGGCGAAGCAAAAGGGGGTTATGATTTTCATTATTACAGGACCTACATCCTAATTTTGGCAGACACTTGTGTTTACAGAACACCGGACAAACAGATTGCATTTCTATAACTTTAACATAAACAAAGCGCGGATGCTTCGATTTGGCCACTTTTTTAGGGTTCCGTAGCCAAAGGGTAGACAACGGGACACTATTACTAAGCCTCCGCTGTTCGTATCTCTATCTGTCTATCAGTGGGCTGTATCTCATGAACTATATCAGCCGCTATAACAAAAAAAACTATAAATTTAAGGAGCCTCCCATACTAGAGTCGTGGTATTTTCAACATATTTTGATTTTCCTTGTTTCTTTTACGAAATTAACTAAGATGTTTAATCCTATGAGATGGTACGGAACCCATCATTTGGGAGTCCGACTCACAATGGCCGGTTTTTTTTTCTTTCTCGTGGCAATTTGTTTGAACTGAGAGGAGCGCGTTCTAAATTTACACCACATAGTTTTTTTTTGTGTAACATGTCAAAAAAACTCTTGGGCCCCATGTGTGGTCTCTAACTTTATGAATAGCTATCGAATGACATGACATATAATGCTTGAACTAAGAGTAATACAATAAAAATTTAGTATCAAATAATATAATAATGCTTTAAGTAATTTAATATTTTATTTAGGAAAATATATTTGTAATAGGGAATGTACATGGTTTTTTTAATTTATTTATTATAATTCGATAGCACATATAAACACAAATCCGTTAAATTGACTCAAACATCTGAGTTATACAGTTTCAAATTCGTTGGTTAGACAGAGAGATTCGATATGTACTATGACGTCTAAGTACACAGACGCCATACAATTTTCATAGAAAAGGTTGTTCTGATGAGCGAGATAGATATATATCTACTTTTAAAGGTTTTATCTGTCTGGTTTATCGTTCAACTGTAATTCTATTTTCACAGTAAATTAACAATTTCCACGTAGTTTTTAATAAATTGATATAATAATCAAATTAAATTTATTCCTCACAATTTTCTCTCACTATGCATTTACCTTAGCACCTTAGTATTTTAAATTGATCGCATTAAAATCATCATGGCAATAAATTTGAGTATTTTGCTTTTGTCAAGTATTATTTATTATTAAGTTTTGATGAGGGATGAAATGATGATGAGATGGATAATGAAAGAGTGAAAATGATAGATGAAATGAAGAATCTGCCTACAGAAACATGCTAGTACTGTTAATGTAGGCTTTATTGAGTTATTTGGGAGATGACGAAAAGAGCAGCCGATTTATCGTATTTCACGTTCTCCAGACTTGTAGAGCACTACAAATATTCACTGGTTAAAACATTAGCGTTTTAGGCGTTAAATTCTACTGATTTACAAGAAAAACACTAAAAAAATAAAATTTTAACCGCCACTTCCTGACCCGCCAAGTCACTCCCCACCTTAGTATTTTTGTTAGATGTATATAATTTACCATCTCAGTGTCAGATACAGAAATGAAATTTGGAGGGACTAGACAAAACCGGCTCCTTTTTTAGGAACATTTTTGGAGTGGGCTTTATTTTTAATAAGTAAAAGCTAAAAGAAGCCCGAAGAACTCAAATGCTTGTGGGGGGCTTGAGCCCCCTAGTCCCCCAAAGATCTGCTAGTGTACCACCTAACTATTTCAAAATGTCCACTCTTGACTCAAAAAATTCGACCACAATTTTTTTCATTAAATTTTTTTTTACACATCCGTTTTGTTTGTCTTCACTTTAAAAGTAAACATGTTCTTATTAAACTAAAACCATCAGTTGTTTCGAGAAAACAAAAATAAAACAAACATTCCCTTAAACTAATACAAATACAATAAAACAACCATAAAACGTATCCGTCCATTTACCAAAAGCGAACAAGTGTCAAAATTCATGGGAATAAAACTGAACATTCATGGTGATACTTCCACCAAACAAATTTCTACCTTATGCAGTCGAAATAAGGTCCTTCCAAAAGCGAAACGTAGGACAAGATGTAAATGATTGTAATTATCTAAAGTACTTACACGCAATTATAAAAAGTAGGCGTAAAAATAATATTTGCTGCCATGTGGTGGTTACCCAATGATGTTAATGAATGATATAAAGATACTGGAAGCGTTCTGTCTCATAATCAAAATATAACGAAGGTAATTAGAGTAGAAAATATGTTAAAATAAATATTTTACTATAGTGAATAGGCATTTTTGGGTATCTCTAATTGTCGCCACATTTATTCATCAGGTCAAATCGAAAAAATCGTATACAGATCTGGTAGCTTACCATCAAGCTTGTTTGCCAGTTATTTCAAAAAAATATTGGAATGAGAGCTAATTTTTTTTTATTTCTTCGCATCAGTCATACTTATGCAAGGTTATTTTTAATTGTACTTAATATGGAACTTCTCACTGGTGACAATTTTTATTTTAAAAGGTTTCCAGTATTTTTATGTCAATGTTAATCCATGTGTTAACATTATCAATTTGTTTGTGCCACATGGCCGAAACTGGTGAGAAAATTAGATCATTTAGAATTCAAATTTTCTTTTATTTCTATTTAGAAACACAAGTGTACAGGTTTTTGAAACAAAAGTCTAGATTCTATTATCATATGAATTGATCTAAAATATTATAATTAATTCATAATAATTTGTTAAACATAGGTAGCAAGCTACCTTTTAATTTTAATTGACTTTGTAAATAGAACCACGCAACGGTTATCAAATTATTCCTTTGCAAAATTAAATAATTGATATTCAAATCAAATGGAGATAAAGCTTGAATAAATATAAATAAATGTTTTCGAGTGAAATAACACTCGGTTATTTATTCCTTATTTAGTGGGGCTTTATGTTGTGGCGTTTATTTTTATGGCTCAATAATTCGTGATAAATTCAATTTGATATAGACTGAAGATTTAAAATTTAAATTTAATGTAGATTTATTGTAGAGACAGCGGGTGGTAGTGAAAATTTGTTTTTGACTAGGCAATTTTGTCTAGACATTTTCAAATTATTGTTTTTTGTTGTATATTTGACGTAATGCTAAACAGAAACCTATAATGTGACACACGTTTATTGAATATTTGTACAATATTATAGTTGACGATTCATTTGTCCAACTTTAATTATTCAAGCGATAATTTTAATCGAATAACACAAAAAAATACGAGTTTGTAGTGGTTTAAATAAAATGTAATTTAACATTTTTATTTTGTTAGCTTAATGGTCTCCGTAATTTTTTTAAGGCTGTTTTTTTCATGGGACGAAAACATTAGGGGATTAATTATTATAATGCGCCGAGAGCAATATTTAGCAAAAACCGTCTCGAGGACTTAAAAAAAAGACAGTTACTCTTGACTAAGATTGAGGATCTAAACTAACTTGCAATCGTACAAACAATTACATTGAATGTTTATAGTTGGTATGTATGTAATATTTCCTAAGGTTGAAGCCCTACGCCACACTATCGGGCCATTTGTCAATGTCATATTAATTTGTTAATGTCAACAACAATTAGATATGGGACCGGGGGATTTACTAGGAAAAGTCCTATCTCCAGCCTAAAAGAGCAATCGTGCTTTGGTGGAAACTAAGTTTAATTTAGCAGAAAAGAACCTACTCGCAGCTAAGTAGATTCAAAGCTGTTAGTAGTTATTTTTCATAGCATAGCATAGCATAGCTCAGTCAAATTAAAACCTTGTAAGACCATATTATTACTTAATTTTAGATAGCAAAATTAATGCACCATCCCTTAGAGGAGGTCATGTAAAACCAAAATGGTGACCATTTTTAAGTGGATCCTTAGCCGCCATCTTGATTTTAAGATGCTCACTGAACACTTCTCATTTATCTGGACCATATTATTATATAATTAAAGCTCATCACTAAATAAGAGCATATCAAAAATAATTTGCTGAATACCATGATTCACAAAATTCTTTGTTTATTTTACTTTGAATTACAGCCAGATTTCATTAACACGAACATTTCAAATTGTTACAGATGTCAAGATAAACAAATCGATTAACCAACTACACAGGAAGCAGGACAAATGAAACACAAAAGAAAGATCCACAATGCGACAGCCGTTTAAAATATGGCGGCGACAATCAAAGGGCGTTTTGGGAAGCCATTTTTAGAACTGCGCGCGCGCCGCGGGGATGAAGACAATTATCAATCGACGCGGGCGTGTTTTAAAAATAGAACGTTGGGGAAACGGAAACGATGGACGGATGCCGGAATTTGGTTCCTGTCGTTTACAGCCATGTTGATGGGCTGCCATGGATACCAGGAACAGAGGTTCGCTATGGAGCCACAAGATCAGGTTTGTTTGTTTTTTTACTAAACAAAGTGTGGCTGCAGGTTGTCGCTTAACTATTCGCATGTCATACTTAAACACAAGAAAAAGCGTCAGAATTCTTGTGTTTATTCAACTGCTTTTTTTTCTCTTTGATTATTTGGTGGTGGTTTTTATTTATTTTAGAACTTTTTTTGTTTATGAATTGAATTAAAAATGTCTTTTAAATACAAGTAGATGCAAGTTACTTCATAAGTTATTTACCTTAGGTAGGCACTACAAATTCTGATATTTTACGAGTATACTTTCAAAATATTACTACCAGTGAGCGGTTTACAGCCTCAAATCTATTTAGTTTTATATCTAGTTTAAAAGATGCATAATAACTAAGATATAAAACGGATTGATTAGAGATACCGCTACTTGACTTAAATTCTTGTTTGTTACCATTTTAGGAACCTTAATTGATTTTATAGCCTCGTTTGTAAACAAAACCCTTTCAATGAAATATTTTTGTAATTAAGTCCTGTACAATGCTTAATTTTCTAAAACTGTCAAACTAAATCTATCTTAAATATAGATAAAAGAATTTTGGAAATCAGGTGAGTACTTTTTAAGAATTCCTCGTACCTACATACAAACTAACAAACATACAAAAAACTTTTTGTAATTTTGTAATACAATACAGACTCGCTGCTCCTCAATTGATCGATTGTAAAACGCAATATAAATATTTTTTTCTGATTTTTTAAATGTTATTGTATTTTTATATAATAAAAGCTAAAATCTGCTGCTAACTAACAAACGTTTAAAACCGATAGGCGGTAACATGACCACTAATAAATATTCATGAAACATAATTATATCTACGCATGTAGGTCGTTTTGTACGTACAGAATATTTAAATAAATGTCTAACTAAAGATCCTATCTTTTGTATTGTTAATTTGTTTTGAAAATTTTTTAATTGGATTACAGATTATTTTGTAGGCATATTGTTTTTGATTTTGCATTAAGTTAGATCTAGTTAAAACTATCGTAGTATAAAACTTTTGTTGAACATAAAACATTAAATAAAAAGGGTTCATTAATTTCCGTGTTTAGTATAACGTTGTTTCAAAATGTTTAAAATGGCCCCTATTATAAAAATAATTATATTTACATTCTCATTCTACATACCAATTAGCCACAGCCTACCTCGACCCAGAGTTTAATTAGAGTTAAAGTTTATTGTTTTCGAAATAACTATATCGAGATTGGCTTTTGGTTCCAAAAACATTTAAAATAGTAAAAGTGTATTTGTGGTTTAGCAGGACTTAATTCAGACGTACATTTAAAAAAGGTTTCTATCTATAAGGGACCCTAAAATCTCACAGATCCGTAGGTCAGAGGAACGAAGGCGCCATAACGTTTTAATTTAAATACATAATTAATTCGCCACATTTACATCGGTATCAACAAACGTCGTATCCATCAGATATTAAACAACGCGACAGTTTTAGATAGTGTCGGAATAATTTAGAAAGGTATTTATTAATTAGCAGGACAGAATTTTAATTTAAATCCATAGCGAACGGGGTCTCATTTGAAGTATTTGTTTTATTTTAATCTTACTTTGTTTAAGATTTCTACTTGCTAGAATTTATTCGTAAGTTCGTGGTAGATCCCATTTTTAACCGACTACGGTGAAGACAAAAGAAGGGTAATGTTTTTTGGTAGTCTATGCTTGTATGTATGTACGTTCAACCGTAGCGCCTAAACTACTGGACCGATTTTATTAACAAAATAGTAAACCCAAATCGTGTTACGGTCCTTGAAACTCCATTAAAAGTATTGGTTAAGAAATTTTTCAAAAATGAGAGTACGTGGTAGCTCAGTTTGTTTCGTGCCTTGGTTAACCGACGCACCCCAGCCGACAGGTCGAGGGTTCTAGTCTCGGGGTACCGTAAGTTGTAACTGCCATGTTTCTCAACGTGCCCGGATAATGGTGACAGATTCGCAACCTGTCACACTGGGACTCAACATAAACGTGCGAAAAGCGGTGAGTAGCACCTCTGCCTACCTCTCTCGAGGGATAATGGCGTGAGTATGTATTTGTGTATGTAAGTTAAGAAATTTTGGAAATAAGATGATAAGTTTCGTCTTACAGAATTGTCGACTTTCAAACTTGTCTAATCTCTACGCTCCTATGTTAATTTTCTTTTAATATCGTATTCGAAATCGAGCTTTACTAATTAACCTACTTTGCTAACTAATACATAATAAAATAACACTATATATGTGCAAACGTATCATTGTTAATTTGTCTTGTTCACAGCAAATTACATACATATTTAAAAAGACAAATTTAACAAAACATTGGCCAGTAGCGAATAATCAATAAGCATGTTTAATATTATTAAGGTATTCAATTAGTTGACTCGAAAGATCAACATTAAATTTATTTCAACATCAATAAATCATATTATCTTTTGTTACAGAGTGCCATAGTGGGGTCTCGTGTGACTCTACCGTGCAGGGTCGTCAGCAAAGCCGGGACCTTACAATGGACGAAAGACGACTTCGGTCTTGGAACCCACAGGAACCTCAGCGGTTACGAACGATACTCAATGATCGGGAGCGACGAGGAAGGTATTAACAGAAATAATTAATCAATCACTTAATTAACCTCTAAATAGGCTAGTAGTAGAGCTACTTGAAAGGAGGTCTGGTTTGATACCACCGTTCTTGCTGTTTCCGTGGAGGAGTTTACTGAGTTTGAGTTGTTGGATTGGATTTTATCAATAGGCGGAGGTGATCAATTTACTGAAGAACTGCTAATTTCTTTTCCCCTATGAAGTTAATAAAATAAATATCTTAGAACTATGCCAATAACTAATACCTACTATGGGTATTAAACAACGATGTTCCATCCAAACATATCGCCATCTCTTTCTCATCGTTCTTTATACACACAACACTCAGACATAAATGTTGAATACAAAACTATCGTTTGTTTTGCTGCAGTGAAATAATAAATTAAATTATTTAACGATGTTTTCAACACGAAATATCCTGATATTGGTAGTACATAGTGGAAGCAAGAGGAAAACCACAAATGAAATTTTATAATTTAGAGACAAAAATATACCGAAACATTATTTATTTTAACTGTCAGTCTGTCCGTTACAGTCCATAACTTTTACAATTTGATGCCAAAATTCATGGCTAAAGAAAAAAAAGTCCTACTATTTTACCTGTTATTTTCAATTTTCAACGGTTTTATTACGCTTAACCAGTTTGTTTGCATCAAATTAAGTGATTGAAATTTAACCCACTTCCTGTTTAGATCGACCTGATTTTTGGCACACACCTTTAGTTCTGATGACAATATAATATAATATATTCAGTATCATTGTATCCAAGATGGCCGCAGCTACAAAATGGCGGATGAGATGTTTTTTCACAACCCCCTCAATATGGGAATCAAATGAAAGGCCTTGAGAAAAATATAGTACACCATGAAAAAAAATACAACATGGTCGCCAAATAAAACAAAGAACGACAATAATTTCAATAAAACCGTTTAATTTTAAACATTTTTTTGTTTTTTTTTGTTTAAATAGTAAATTTATTGCTATTCAATTTTAGGTTCATCTTTCCCACCTTAAGATAAGTAAATCTTAAATCATTCATCGAATATAACCATCGTTTGAAAGATTTGGCCTTTCAAAAAAAACATTTCAAATACCTACGTAGTTATTGTTAAACAGAATGAGTTCAGTGCTCTCTTATGCGTGTATTTTCTATATTTAAAATTAACTGTAACATTTCTAGAATGTATCTATGTATGTTCGATTTGTGTTTCATCTTATAGCTTTTGTTCGAAAGTTTATTGATGTAGAACTTGAATTTTTGTTGATGTTTATAAACAAGATGTAGCCTTTGTCCTTCTCAAGGATACGATTTAAGCATATCGTTGCCAAATTTTATAAAAATCTGTTGAGTAGTTTAACCGTGAATAGGTTAAATAAAAACAGAAAAAGTTACAATCACAATTACATTTTTTTTGGTCTATTTACTCAAAACACAAAACAAGATTCTTAAACTTGTAGTATAAATTGGAAATAACCATTAAAATGAACAAACTAATTTATTTTACATAAGTTTTCTCATCGCGTATTTAAATATTCTTATATAAACCGGGTTGGTCTGATCTACATACGTAAATAGATTTGTAATATTCACGTTAGTAATAAGCACTAGGTAATCTTATTCTAGACTAGATAAGTAAGTAGGAAATAATTGCTTTCAAAGTAGTCGATATGTTTAAATTTAGATCTTATGCATATAGCTAGAAAGTGCATTTAAGTTTAAGCAAAATGTTCTTGTGAAATATTTTCTCTTTGCTGCACTTTTCATGTAGCCAATCATTAGATGCTTCCGTATCTAATCCATAATATTATAAATAATATTATTTTAATATGCGAAAGTTATGTCTTTCACAGCTTCTGCATGTAACTAGATTTCAAAAAAAAATGGCTAGGAGCTAAACTATATCGCGAGGAAAGTCATACACTAAATTTTGTGTAATAACATAAAAATACGCGGTTGCGTTTCAGTATTAAGAAACAAAAATCTAGTATTTGCAAAAACATTGTAGATTCGATATAAAAATGTTAGTTGTACAAAATATTTAAAATGACGCCATTAAATCCGTCTATCCGACCATACAAACAGTATTTGAGACATAAAAGCATTGTTACCGCAGCGGGAGATATCTTTGAAAAGTATTTTTTCACAGCTGAAACTCAAAAATGAAACCTAAAAGGAAAATATAGTGGTGTATCTCAGAATATTTTTCTCGTTACAAAATCTTTTGAATGTACGCTTTTTAATTATGTACCTATCTAGTTTTTGTTTTAATTACGAGAATCTTTGTGTCTCATGCGAACCTGTGAAAATTACTAGCAGTCTTTTGCTTAGTGTGTATTTTATCTTGATTTTTATAACACTGAGGTAGGACAACATACGGCCCGCCTGATGGTAAACAGTCGCCGTGGTCTATGAACGTTTGCAATACCAGGGGCACAATGGCAACCGCGATGGCAATCCTTTAAAAATTAACACAGTTTTTAAGAAACATGCCAGGCAGTTCATTAGAAGTACCCCGATCAGTTGCTTTAGAACCTAGTCAACTCGTGTTCGAATCCTTGGGAAGTTGTTATAGATAAGATTAATATAGCTTACGTACATATACTTCTCTCTTATGTATATTTACTTATAGATGTGTTATAGCTATAGTACGTACACGCCGACACGGCTTAGTTTCAGACTAAGGCAATTAGTTGGAATTGTCTTAAGACGACTAATTAACAATCATGTCTAAGTCCTTTAAATACTCTCTTCCTGGAAAATCTATAAAATTGTCGATGAAAGAACAACCATACATTCAGACTTTGCTTTTTAGGGTAAGAAAGAAAACATTTGTAACAAAACAGTAATTCATAAAAATAAAACTCAAAGATAAAACTGGTTGGATCTTAACGACTTCTCTGGAACATTTTTCACCTTTTTTTTTTTACTTCGGACGCAAAAAAAGCGGACCATTTTTCACTCGTACAACTAACGGCTTCGAAAGAACATTTTTTACAGATGAAAATAAAAAAAAAGTGTATGATTTGCTAGAACTAATTCACTACGTTCTCGTTCGAGTAGGGAATCTGTGAAGTGAAATAATGGAGCTTTGTTTTTTAACTTTTTCAAAGGATGAGGATGGATTTGGGTTTATTTTGGCTTTTAATATTTTGGAAAAAGGACATCGTGTATGCCAACGGAAATTATGTTTATTTTTTAGAACGTATATTGTACACTGTTTTTATTGTTAACCTCACACACCTGTGGGCCACAGCTGCTAAGCAACAAAGCTTGAATTCGAATCCCGGCGGAGGAAAACTTTTTATCTGGAAATGCATTGTTTGTCTTCTTGTTGCATTTATCTTATGTGTTTGGTATGTACTACATTGTATCTAGGTACCAGCGATACAAAATTCTAAATTACTCGTACTTCGGGACTGAGTCAATTTGTGTATTGTTTGTTCTAATGCTCATTATATATGATTGATTGGCTTAAAGCTACTATTTTTCAAAAAAGTTTTTTTTTTTCGTTAATCTTCTAAGCTACGAGACGTCCTGCTAGATAAAGGCTTCCCCTAATTATCTCCTACCTGAGCAATCCTGTGCTATTTGCATCCAGAGGCATACTGCAGCCCTAACAAGATCGTTAGTCCACCTATTACAGATCCATTCAACACCACGCTTTTCAGAACCGTGGTTAAACTCTAAAACCATTCTTCCCCAATGGCTACCAGTTCTCTGAGCTATATCACCATCCATTGCCATTACAACTTGCTTATCTTTAAAAAATAAACAAGAATAAGACATATTGTACCCGACTACGGCGAAGCAAAAGGGAGGGTTATAATTTTGACCGGTATGTATTTCTTTTCTCTAATATACGTTTCGTTTGTTCTAGGGGATTATTCTCTGGACATAAGGGACGTGACATTGGAAGATGACGGCAGATATCAATGTCAAGTCAGCTCTGGGCTAAATGGTAAGAACAAATAGGATTAATTAGCTTCAATGATAATCCATAGGAAAACAAAGCAGTTTCTTATGAATGTATCGATTTCCAGCACTCGAGCAGTTTAATTCAATTCAATCTGTAAGCTTTGTTCTAATAGCATTTCAAAATATTTGTACCCAAACACTAGAGCTTAGCGGTTATTTTTGAACCTTCAGAGGGGAATCGAAAAGTACAAATTTCACTGAAGTCGACTGGGATTATGATTTTGATGAGTATGTATGTATGTTTGTATATATGTATATCTGTTTCCTCATAACTTCTTAACTAATTGTCACATGTTGTATATGTTAGAAATGTCATG
Source organism: Choreutis nemorana (assembly GCA_949316135.1). Classification (NCBI taxonomy): domain Eukaryota; kingdom Metazoa; phylum Arthropoda; class Insecta; order Lepidoptera; family Choreutidae; genus Choreutis; species Choreutis nemorana. The sequence goes on along the minus strand of OX438620.1, from coordinate 3,381,609 downwards.
ATTGTCCGCTGGATATAGGCTGTGTGTAAGTGACGTCACTTTAAATTGAGTGTGGCGCACTCTAGAGGACATAAAGACATGATTTTTTTTTCTTGAAATGATATCGTTTTCGGTATCAAATTAAAGGGCTTAATAACCTCATTTCAAATTTAGGTAAATGGTTAGCTTTTACTTGCAGTATACTTTCAAGTAACCATTAATCGAAAGTAATTTATAAAATCACGTTTAAACTGTGAATCAAACAAAACCACGAAACCGAAATTTAAACCTACAATTTACATAATTCAATTCATCTTATTTGCCATTATCCAATTCATCTCATTTATAATCACCTAACTTCATACCATTTTTCTACATCTAATTAATTCCATTTTCCAACATCCGTTTCATCACCTACTATATGATTTTTTTCATCATCCGATTTATCAAAATCTTATTATTCATTCGTGACCAACTTTTTGTAGGGGGTACAGTACGTTCAATTTTTTACTTATAAAAATCACCGACTTTGGCGGGGAGGCTTATAAATATAATTTTTTTTAGGAGAACCACCAATAAGGTCAAGATACGCCCAGCTAACGATCTTAGTAGCGCCTGAGCCGCCGACCATTATACAGGGTGCTTTCATAGACGCGACCGAAGACCAGCCTGTAGATATAGAGTGTGTTTCTCTGGGTGGGAAACCGGCGGCAGAGGTGAGAATCTTACATTTACCTATCACTTCGTCTGTGAAGAAGTAGTGAATTAGTGGTTTTCTATAAAAAAATTCATCCCCTATTTACACCCTTAAATATTTTTATGACGACAATAAGTAGCGTAGGTAGTAAACTTATGTTACTTTTTGGCTATCTTTAAGACAAATTTCACTACAGAAGTATATAAAATATTGTCATTATTAAATGTTATTATTATTTATAATTTCAAAGTAAATGATCATTAAACCAAATTTCATGAAAATTGGTGTAGTGGTGAAAAGATTAGAGACTTGAAGTTTTTTAAATGTTAATTAGTAATCAAATGGATTTTTGTTGATTACGAAAAGGTTAGTAATCTCATTACATATGGTCTACTAAGGATAGTTTTTTTTTAGATAACATGGGTCGACGGTAACCAACAAGTGATAAAAGATAATGTCGAAAACAAAATAGAATTGATGCCAGATGGGCAGAAATTTAAGACGAGGTAAGTTGGATTAAAAAATCGTCTTTAAGGAAAAAATACGCCAGTAGGCTCAAATAATTATTATAAAAATAAAATATTGAAAATCAGTATTTTTTAAAGAAAATGAATATAAACTAATCAATCAAATGAGAAAAATTGTGTCAAAATCTCATATTATATCAGCGGGAAAATAATGATGGAAAATTCATTTTTTTCCCTTTCGCATACGCTCGTTGTATACAGATGTATACTTTGACTTGTGCCTACCAAGGTTTTATGCAGATCCATACCATCACTACAAAAATACATACAATAAATAAAACTTAGCCATCATTGCAATATTCCGAATAGTTTGTACAACTTTCAACAATAAATCCTATTACCTTGCACTAAGAGTCAATTTTCTCAAGGTCACTATTGCGGTTAACCCCGACCAAGGATTACCACAATCAGACACTGACGTGCCAAGCACAGAATACCGCAGATAGAGCGTACAGGATGGCCACTGTACATATAGAGGTTAGTATTGACTAGTGTTAACTGCCAAATAGAACCTAGCGTCCATTGATAAGCTAGTAATATTACGAAGCTAGTGTTTTTTGTTTGTGAAAATAGTTTAACGTTTTATTTATTTATAAGTTCTTTTATTAATGGGATAGCTATGTTTTTTTGGAAAAAAAATATTTCATCTGTTGATCTTCCATCTTAAAATGATATGATGGTGTTGCGAGTATGTTTTGTAGCTATAATTCAACAAAGTCATTTTCTTTTGCTTATTAAAGTAAGAATTATTAAGGCGAAATAATATAGTCGGCATCAGATGTGATGGATAGATATTCATAATTTTTGAAAATAAATTGCAAGTGCAAAAAGTTCTTCACTATAACAAGATCAAGGTTAAATAAATAAAAAACTACAAATATTTTTTCCCAAGACATGAAAACCTAATTTAAACTGTTCTTCTCTTAGGTAAAATACGCACCAAAAGTAAAGGTGTCTATCCAGTCTGGTGCTATAAATGAGAAGATTCCAGAAGGCAGCGAGGTCCGTATAAAGTGTGACGTGGACGCCAACCCTATACCGCAGCTTTACCGGTGGTATATCAACAGTAATCCCGTTATCGGGGATTACAATGAGGAAATGGTAAGTTATTGCATGTCGCCCTTTTACTATATTATTTTGGATATATTTGAAGAATTCGATTAGTTATTTGATTGATAAATGTATCATGAAATAGGGTTTCAATTTTTTTTTAACATAATAATAATTGATCACGTCACGACACAGCCCTGCAGTAAGTATCGTAAGAACTTGTGTTGCTAAGCAATGATATGGTATAAACTTCATAGATACGAATACTAAATCCAAGACCGGTGAGCGAAACAATGCATCTTGCAAATAACACAAAGTTCCGCCTCCGTCAGGATTCGAATTCAGAACCTCTAGCGTAGCAGTCGGCTGTATACACCACTGCGCCAAAGACGTCGTATGGCATATTAAATATGATCGTTCTTTTTAATGTAGTATCAATAGGCGGTATCACTTTCCGTGAGGTGAACCGTCAGCTTGTTTTCCGATGACGTTGTATACAAAATAACTACATATTTTTGTCCGTTTTTTAACACTTAGACTGCTGAAGCAAACGGTTTCGTTATATTTGAAACAGCAGAAACTTACAGCAAATATTGCTGACTCCAAACCCCTAGTTTTGTTATGTTAGTAGTTGCCAACTTTTTATATACATACTATTGGCACGACTCACCAATTTACTATGTTTCAGCAAAAAATATCTATTCTTAAATCAATTTCAAGAAATATTATAAAAGTTCCATAAAAGATCAGGCTTTACTTTATTTCTCAACAACGCAGTACTTAACCGAAAACTTTGATGATCCCCCTTAAAATATAAAACATTAATTTTCCCGAGCGTTCTCAGAAAACGTTCTTCCCATCGTTTTTTTTTTCTACAAAATTTTCCTAAAAGTTCTCTGTAGTACTTTTCTTTAAAACTTGAGAACAAACAGTTTTATACCGTCCTTATTTACGCAAACAGCTGTACCGTACCTTAATTCACAGAGATATGAAAGGGAAATATTTATAAAGTAGCAGAAAGACTCAGCCGCGGATGGAAAACAATTTTTAATTCGTTTAATTTCCCCGGTATGGAACAATAAATGTTAAAGTTTGTAATTCGGCAGTGAATTTCATATAAGCTACGCCAACGGGGCATCCGTGCAAAAAATATAAAGTGCGCCTCTTAAATATGTACACGTACTTCGCTGCACTTATAAAGTTGCAAAGAAAATTTGCGTAAAACCAACTGGAAATTGCGTCGACAGAGTTCATATTCCAATGGGTTGCCCACGTGAATAATTCCACCCGGAAATGATATGAACGAAATGATGATATTTTTAAGTTCGTCGGCTACGGTTTTTTAAGGGGATATTTCGCTTTTTCGTCTTTTTTATCGGTTCTCGCATTCGGATTAACCGGTCAACCCTAGGAATGTATTGAACGCGTAGATGAACCGTCAAGAGGGAAATAGAATTTTAAAATAATGAAAAAAACAGACTGTCTGTAGTGTCACGATGATGGATGACGTTAATGTTAAAATAGAATTTGTCATCGAAAAACCTCGTAAGAGTGCTAATTTGAGACAGCAGGATATGAAACTAAAATGGCAACGATAGTAGATACCATTTTGTTGTTTTTTGGAATGGTTTCCCTCAAAAAATCCAAATCGATATAAAATTGAGTTTTTTTTTTTGACATAAAAAGTCACGCGGATTAAATTTTCTGCGAAAAGAGTATGATTTTTTTAGAACCTCATTTCTTGGAATGGACTAAATTTAACATTTTGTTTCAGATCATTTTCAATGTGTCAAGAAAGCATCACAATGCGGTCGCGAGATGTGAAGTCAGTAATTCAGTTGGCAAAAGCGAAGCCACAGTCACTTTAGACGTCACATGTAAGTTCCCAATCACATTTAGGTACCAAAGAATATCAAAAAAATTTGAACTATGTTTATGGGTTGAGCCAAGATTGCAAACAGAATATATAGGGCACACTCAATGGAAAACAGTATTCAATGCATAAGAAGTCTAGCACTTAACATAAGAAGTCTAAATCATCACATGAATTGCCATACACCTTTCAAAACATTTTTTAAAATCTTTTCGTAATTTTCCCTCCACCAGATCCACCATCATTTAGGACGAAACCTGAGAACATTGAAGCGGAGACAGGAGCCAGTGTGACCCTCAGCTGCGACGTGGATGGTCAGCCACAACCAGAAATCAGGTGGATCTTCCATGAACCAGGTCGCATCGGGGTAAGTGATTACCATGACTTCAGTGATACAGGAATCTGTATTTCCTGTCAAAATAAAGATCTTTCGATCCCATGACATGCTGTACAAAATTTATAGTTGTCTTGCAGTGAAATATCTGGTCTTGAAATATATTTTTTGTTATTTATTTTTGTTTAAAGTTATCAGGTATTTTATACCTTCAAGTCAGTGTTATGTGAACGTCCAATTACTTCCAGCAGGTCAAAGGGAAGGCTCCAAATCTAAAGATATTCGTCTCCAATGAGACAGCTGGTAGATACATCTGCAAAGCTTCCGTCGAAGGATACCATGAGATCCAAACCGAAGCGACTATATTCATCAAAAGTAAGTTTATCCTTGAATTTAATCTTATTTTATTTTTTAGTAACAGCAATAGATTCATTATTACGTACTATCATAACCAAAGATAAGCCACTTTAACTACTTACTTTTCTGTGTATGTAGTAAAATCTGTTGATGTAAAAATCAATACTTTAGAAATTGTATTTTTGTTGCATATCTTGAAGAAAGGCCATTATATAATGTTATATTTATATGATATTAAAGATGCAAAATTTTAGATTTTCCTTTGTGTGCAAACGTAAATGTTTATATTAAATTCGAAACAAATCATCAGAAAGTGTAATGTTTTAGGTGCACCAAAGATTCTATCGAACAGAACTCAATTCGGGTCTGAAGGAGAAGTAGCCAGGGTAGAATGCGCTGCTCTGTCCGTACCTAAACCTGATGATATTAGATGGTATTTCGAAGGTCGAGAGATCAACTTAATTCAGGATCCGGTAAGTCACATCACTAATTAAAGACTTACTTAGACTAAAATATTTCAAGAACTCCTAACCTGATATGATAACTTTAACATTTACATGGGCAAAAAATTGGCAGTACTTTTGGTGATCTTATATTAAGGCCATAGGTAATTTCAACAGGCAACGGTATCCCTATTAGGTGAGCCATCGCTAGTTTGCCCATGATGTTGAATAAAACTGAAATCATGCTTCCGTTTTAGGATTACGCGATTCTAGAGATCCCTCTACCGGACGGTATAGTGAAATCGAGTCTGGTTATAAGGGCGAGCCAATCTAGACATTACGGTGTTTACAACTGCAGTGTCACTAATGAGTATGGGAACGCGAATGCTGCAATCACTTTGAAGCCTATTAGTGAGTATTTACTTGTATTCTTTTTGTGTTTTAAAAGATTTTTCTGGGTTTACGCGATCTTGGTTTTTTCGTTTCCTTGTCTATCATTCGTAAAATTTTATAGACTTAAATTTAGATTTCCTTATCTTACAGTCTTAGAAGTAGTAAGTTATGTCCAAAATTTTTGCATTTTTCTTTGATATTGGCTCCATCATCATAGCCAGTTTTAAATCAAACAATTTCTCTTTCATACTATTGCGTAAAAAAGGTGTATACCGAAGAATTCGTTACACGATGAAGGGGACCATCAACCACTGCTTATAAAACGATTCATATCGGTCTATGCCTAATATAGCTAATAATTTGCAACTAATGTTGACCAAAAGAACTTACTCCAGTATTGACTTTATTGACTTAAACATTCTTCATCTTCTTCCAAACAGAGACCCTTCCACTGTTCATCATTCTCATCGGTTCGACATCTGGAATAATTCTCTTCTCTGCCTTCATCGTTCTACTGATCCTGTGCCATAGAAAAAGAAGGAAAACCCCTCAGATGAGCGAAAAACCTGATGTGACAGTTACTACTGGAGATATGTACAAGGACAGTGATAGAAGTTCAAACATCAGTGATTTGAAGCTACAGTTTCCCAATGATGGCAACTATGAACTGGTAAGTGAATTTGATTAAACTTATATAGGTCTAACGTAAGGTGAAATTTTTTGTAAATTTTGTGTTTATTTCGATACTGTTTATATTCCCGACGAATGGGCTTCACATAGCTCCATTTTTTTCCTCTTTGATTTGTTTTCAAAACAGTTTGACTTAGACTGATGACAGTTAGAATATCTTAGGCGATAAAGTTAACAATGTTTTCTTTTCACTAGGACTACACAAGTTCTGAAAGATCTGACATTAAGATGACATCTGGTATACCTTTGGCTGGACCAGTATCGTTACAAGGAATGAGGGAAGATCCTCTCATGCCATTCCGGTACAGCAACGATTATTCTGACCCCGCCTACAATGATGCTTATTATAAGGTACGCTATCTAAAAAAGCTCTTCATTTATATGTATACCTTCATTATCATAATTAGTGTGTAGCGGGATTCTATTATTAGTTGATTTTATTTTCTTTACTTTATATTTAAAAAATCTTCTTTTGTTCTATTCAAAAGCGCTTATTATGTACAGCCTAATTGAATGTCTTTACAGCCTTTACAGCCTAATCTTTGTTTGTCCTATCCGACCATCGACACAGAAAAATGGGCTGAGAGAAATCTGTCTAGAATCGTTTTGACAGGTAGACAATTTTTAGGTAGAAGACATCAGCTGAGATAGGGTTCTCTTGAATTTCACTTCTAAGCAGAAAAAAGGGACGATTAAAGTTCGTATGAAGATATAAAAAAGCAGATGATTAACAAAATGTAACTTTCCTAGCTTTCAAAACTCACTCGCAGAAACAACGCAAATATGTTTGCTATTGTGTTACACTCATTGCTGACGAAGACAAGGCCACTAACAAGTTCATAATAAAGCAAACTGCATTTTTAATGAACCAACATGCAGACAGAACAGTTAAAGTCCTTACAGGTGGAATTTGGAAGCACTGGTTTAATATTAAATGTCCCTTACAAAGCCGCTCTTGCATTCCTAAAATCTGCTACGAGTTTACGATGTTCTTTACTAAGACAAATATTTAAAGTTGTACGAGTTTTATACCTTTTCTTGAAGGAATCAGTCCGAATTTACTTTTGTTTTTGTAAAATAAAACTATAAACCCTAGATTGATTGATTGTTCATTTAATTCATAAATACCTTCAAAAGATGAAATGACATGAAAAATGTATCTAGTAGGAAACTATTGATAGATAGTTACTTTCGTTATGTGAAAAAACGTAAAACAGAATCTTGGTCACTTTAGAGTAGACCAGAGAGTAGAAGACCTGTGGCAAAGTAGAGGGACGAGATGCGCGCGGTAGCTGGCAGCAGTTGGATGAGGAGAGCAAAACATCAGGCTTAGAAGGAGAGGCCGTCATCCAGCAGTAAACTGACGATGATGATGCAATCGTAGAGTTATGCTTAGGTTATAAGTGTGACATGTACATTACAATTATTATTTTTTGTCTTAGAACCCTGGTGCCTACGTATATGACTACCCACAAGGGTACGCACCTCCGCCTAATTTACGAGTACAGTCCCCAACTCAACTAGAAGTACCTTCAGCGAATAGGTGAGTAAAGCGAAATTGAAAAAAAAAAGTTTTTTTTGTACTACAATGTACCTATAATTTATGCTTTCTGTTTTAAATAACATCGAAACGTTTATTTAATTTCAAGATTTTTAACATTTATATTATTTTTTTAACTGGATTGTCATAACATTATTGATTAAGTTAGACTACTAGTTACTCCAAAACACACTGTTTTAGTAGATAATTTCTTGTCAGGTCACTTCAAGGTTCATTGACGCGTAGTATAGATACCGCGTCGACTCTACCTTTGTCAGCCGGCAATGGATCACAAAACAACTCATTGCAACGAACGAATAAAAACGACACCGATGCTATCAACCATTTGGGATTACCAGTTGGTGGTGAAAGTAAGTAACTCATTTTGTATTTATCCGTTTTGAATAAAAAACGTGAGAAATGGAAAAAAATATTATTTTTCTTCATTTAATAAGTAAATTAAAATTGCGAAAGTTAAATGCAAATTTTCTTAGTTTATTTTATGCTAGGTGATTACACTGGTTACACTGATTACAGAGGTTACACTGTATGAAATAAAATATTGACCTCTTTTCGACTCAAATAAAAAGTTATAATTACACACAGTTTTACAGTCATTTTTACAAAAAAAATCTACATTTCTAACTTACCACCTTATTCATTTAGCACCACCAACGCCGATATACGCTCAGCCGAATATTAAGAACAGCGGCGTCGACCTGCGATACGCCGCTACCTATGGGAACCCTTACTTGAGGAATTCTATTGGTATGTCCCTTTTCTATAAAATGATTTAAGGGTCTATTCACACGAATAGGGAACATGTATCACTTTTTATTTATATATTTTTTATAATTTAATACCACATACAAACACAATTCCATTAGATTTTCTTAAATATCTCACTTATTAAGTCAGTGATAAAGCTTCAAAGTCTTTGGTTAGTCAGAGAGATCCGATATGTACAATGACGTCAAAGTATAAAGGCGCCATACAACTTCCATAGAAAAGGTTGTTCTGATCAGGGATATTGATATATTTACTTTTGATGGTTGTATCTCCCTGGTTTATCTTACATTTCTAATTCTGTTTTCGCTGTAATTATACTATTTCCACATACTTTAGGATAAATTTATTGAATAGTCAAAATAAATTTCATGGATATTCCTTATTGTCTTAACCCAATTCAAGCTAACAAGGCTTGTCTTATACGCTTTCTAATACCGCATTACAATTTCTACAATATACAAATTCTAAATGCATTTTTAGTAGTGACTATAAACAAATTAAAACGATTCATATTCATTTCTCTTTAATAGTGAAATTCCAATTTGTTTTTTTCGTACTTCCGCGATATCATCCTCTGTTTACTCTCACCGAAGATATCAAATTCAAATCGATGGAAATCCTAGATTCTTGATTCTGAAAGAAACATTATAGTTGCCCGAACTGGGACTCACACCATATACACACCCACAATCTGTAGTTTGGACCGCTGAGCCACGGAGGAAAGTATTGCTAGGGCCACACTAACGAGAAACCTGAATGCTGCGATAAATATTAACGCGTTAAATGGAGTGGCCACACTTGAACGGTCAATGCCAAGTCGATTTTTATTAGCAATAAATTGGCGTTAATCTTCCATGAATTTCAAGCAATATAATGAAGCTACTACAATGTAATTCAAGTGCGCTCAACCCTCACGATCATGGTGCACATTGACAAACGTAGTGTGGCCGCTTTAACGCAATAATTCTTGCGAATTCTCTTTTGATGTACCGCCAGTGGACCCATCGCCTAACGTTAAACGGCAATGTGATTGCCTTTTCGGGGCACACCCGCCACTCTGTCCCACCACTGCAACTCCTGTCCACCAGGATCAACAGTGGCGTCCTTTGATCGAATAATCAACGAATAATGCAGCTGTGCAATGACGCAGAGGCTGTCCCCGGACACCCTACCGGCTGTCTTGGGACCCGCAACGAATTTAATTAAAAGAAATAGGAGGTAGTAAGAAAGCGGATTGCCTGTGATGTGATTGCCGTTATAAGATTATCGGCAAAAGTCATGGCTACACCCACGTTAAACGTCCCTCATCTCAATAATCTACGGCGATTCCCTGGTAGTGTGACCCTAGCATATGAACAAAACATTTTTTTATTCCTAGGTTACAACAATCAAGTGCACACAGCTAAGCCGGCTGCAACTCCGGCGCCGCCGCCTTATTCGGCTGTAAGGAGCTCTGTGGTCATACCTTCCAGTGAGTATTAAAAACAAACTAATAAACGTTAAATAGTCTTTTTACAATAGCTAAAAGCCAAAGACAGTTTTTACGTAAAAATTGAGATGAATTGATGTTTTGGATTTATAACAGATTTTTTAGGTTGTTTTCCTTTTCACTGATACAGCTAACTAAAAAAAAACGGAAAAACGAATACGATGTTGCTGATTTTAAAAATACTCGCAAAATTAAAAAATCGAAAGAAAATTATGTTTAAATGTTATTTTTTCGCAGGTAACGGAAGTCAACCGTCTCAAGCGACTCATGTATAGCCAAGGGTGAACCTTAGGTTGGTTTAGAAATAACGAACTTTGTTAGCAAAGAGAAGTCTTAAAGAAGATTTTTATTTGTAAATCGTGAGTTTTCTACGAACGTCCCTTTGAGATATTATGTGGATTTTGTGGTTTTACTCAATTGAAAGCTTAGAAGATTCTAAAACACAAAGACACGAAGCAAAAACGATTTAATACTTTAAAGTCTACAAAAATGTCGAATCGATATTCGACAGACACTAGTGAATACTGTTTTGTTGACAAAACTGACATTTGACTGTCATGAGACTTGTGTGATTCGTGACTTTTATATGCGGTTAGTGTAAAATAATGTGAAGCCCATGGAATTTTCGAGAAGTGACGTCACATCTGGTGTAGAAGTTGTGTAAATTTTTGCAACTTTGATTTTTATTTCTGTTTTATTTTACCATCACGAGTAAATTGGAAACTGTGAATCAAAAAAATCTGTCTGGGTAAGAAAATTACCCGTCAATGGTCAGCACTTTTTGTCTATGGGACTTAAATCAGTGTGAAATTTAGATTGACGGACGAATAAAACTGGTTTTAAGGGCGTGTTCAAAGTAATCGTTAAGCGTTAAGTACCTTACGTTGCTTTGTGAAATGATCACGATGAAAAATCTCTTGTAAATTGTGTTCCTATAGATATTCATAATTATCTTGACTGAAATGTAAATAAATTGTTAGAATAATATAAAAGTAAATCAAACGATTTCATTAGGGCGCTTTTACACTTAAGATTATTTGTGTAATTTGTGCTTGTAAAAAATAAAATAAAAATTATAATTGATTTTTTTGAACTGTAAATAATCAAATATTATGCATGAATTTTCTTGTATTTATTATTTTATTTCATTATTGGAAAATTGTCTATGTTTTATTATTTTGAGCCGAAATCATCGAAAAGCTTGCTCAATGAAAATTTTGATTCCATTGTAAATAGAAATAAGTAGTGTTTTGTAAAAACAGACTGATCTATGATATTTTTTGTAAATTTTATATTTGAAAAAAAAATTGACAACAAATATCTGATAAAACATTAAAGTTTAGCAAACCTACGGTTAGATAGTAAAATTGCAGATTAGAGATTTAACAGTACCTTAGTAAAATATATCATCTTCTGTGATAATATGAAAATTTGAAGTTAAAACTTTGAAATCATTAGTTCAATTTTCTTTTTTAGTTCTACCGTAATTTGAAAATTGACAGTTAAAAAATAATTCTCTTTTAAAATATTTATCTTGCATGAAACGAAGTTTATTAATTTGCATGTGAATGAATTACTGTATTTCAAATCTTTGTTTTTTTTAATAAATGACTATACGACTTGATAATGTGTTATTTAATTTCTTGAACTAAGTCGATTTCTTTTTAAACAAGATGTGATTTTTAACTATTTCAAAGAAATATACTAAATATTACGTTACTTGGTGATATAAGGGGTTTTCTTGTGACCTCTTTTACAAAAGAAACATTTGTGCATTACATTTTACCTCGATACTTGGCCACACACTAATTTATATAAGTTAGTTTGAATATCAAATTTTTGATGGGTTCAAATCCGAAACCTTAAATACAAAAAAAAAAGCGCAAAGAAAAGAGATCCCATTCCTCCTACAAATTTTCTTGTATCAAAAAAAAAATGGCGAAGATGATGTAAAATGGAAAGTAGAATTGACCCGTAACCAAATCGTTTTTGCTTTTCAATGTTACACTACTTGTGTACACAGCTTTACAATCTCCATTTCTAGCCCTGCGTTTCTTCTGGTCGGATAAGAAAAGAAAATGAGCTTTTGATTACTGTCCAGCTAATGATCATAAACATATACAATATTATCTTTTTATGTACATATGTTGAGACGTAATACAACGACTTTCTTCGAGTCCAAGTGAATTACGTATGGTAAGTAATTCTTTGCTGTTTCTTAACAAAGATTTCCATTATAACTTGGTCCTTGGAGATTATGAAAATATTGTGTATCTCTATAGAATTAAATTTAGTAAATAAATTGCAAAAAAAAAAAATGAAATTTCAAAAAACTTTACCGACTTAGGATTTATGTTACGTTTGTATGATGGATAGTGTCACAAGCATCTTCAGGCAACGGTGGCTGCTGACTATTTAGGTGGGTTGTATTTTTTTAGTTACTTTGCGATAATAAAAAACCAAATGTTTTTGATAAAGAGAAAACGTAAGATCTAATAAATAATCTATAATCTATGTAAAAAATATCTTAGTAGGAACAGACCGCCACACATGTAGCTTACATAACAAGTGCAAAATTAATCCTTATGCTGTACAACTTAAGAAAGGTTTAAGTCCAAACAGGTTAGTTTGATACAAGGCTGTATGAAAATATTATGTTAGATTATTAAGTATTACAGATTTTGTCAAGGGACCACAAAAACATCAAATTTGAATATCATAGCCTCCATTGGGAGTTTAACTCAATCTAGTCATAATAATGATGTAAAAAACGTATTCATGATCATAAAAAATGGATAAAATTCGATTTTATTACACGTTATTTATATTCATGAATTTTTAACTTTACCAACAAAGGTAAAATGAATATGACTCGTTTTTTGATCGACCTTTGAACAGCTTTATTGAACAATATATGAAATAAACCCTGATGCATGGAGTACGAGTACCTATTGTTAAAAAATACTTTTTTTAAAATTAATTTTCAAAGTTTTGGGGTTCCGCACTCAAAGGGTACCAACGGGATTTTATTACTATGCCTCCGCTGTTCGTCCGTCAATAATGTGTATCTATGTAATAGGTCGACACTACGAAAAAAAAAACACTTGAAATGTGATATGTCAATTTATACTATAGCTTTGAGAAAAATTATTATTAATTAAAAGACCTAAAATCAAGTTGACGTCCTCGTAAAAACATGATTTTCCCGGCATATTTTGCTCGGTTTTTATATCTTTTACGAGTATAATATAACTAAAAATAACACATACGATGGCGAGCCCTTTGTTTTAGTCCGATTCGTATTTGAAGGATTTTTTAGTATTTATCTGAATGGAATTCTATTTTCTCATAGATCATCAGATTTTTATAGTTAATCCTCTTTTGATGATTGTTATTTAAGCTTTCGATCCCAACGGCCATTATTTCTGTATGTGAGAGATATTTACAGCAAAAAAAAAAAATTATGCTGTATTGTGTGTCGATGAAAGAGGTTAATAATGAAGATGGCTTAATTTCCATATTTTTCTGCGTATAATTTATGGTTTTATTGTACAAGCACAAACAAGTAAGTTAAATATTTGTGTACTAAAATACTTTTTAAAGTAACGATTATTAATTCTCACTTTACCTAAACCAATAGCAGGTAGTTTGTTAATTTAGTTTTATAAAATGTCATCATATTTAAAGAGTTCAACAAAACAAATTTCATATATCTTGATATCAAAAACTGAAAATAAAATTTAACATCTTCTTTGAGGGTAATAAAAAATATATATCTATAAAGCCTACAAATCATTTTATGAAGAACCATTAAAGTGGGTTTAAGGACACATAATATTTTCTCTTCAGTAAATATTTCCAGTCAGTACAAAGACTTTATATAGAAACTGGTAAAGTGTGAGTCGGAAAAGTTCTTTTTAGATTTTTCGTAAAAGATACATGAATAAGCAAAGAGTTCCCTTTAATTTTTAATATTTTAATTTATTAGTATTCGTTGCTGTAGAGTCAACAGAAATAAACATTCGATGAAAATTTCATGAGTTAATATTATTATTATTATGGTTCATGTGATCCCGCTGATCGACGGACGAATGGACAGCGGGACTTCGTAATAGGGTCCTTCACCCTTTGGGTACGAAACCTTAAAAAGCTATTTCCTATAAGGCTATGGCTATCTATATATTTTTGGCAAAACTATTTTAAATAATAGTGAAAGAGAAATTTGTATATAATAGGTGAGATATTTTCCAAAACTACTAATATAATTATAATTCTATAATCAACATTACATTTACATCAAAACATTTTATAGTAAAACTTTTTTGAGTGAAAAATTATCATCACAATAGACTCCTTGTTCGACCATATTCTATCGCTTAAACCATACTTACATATATAATTCTAAAACCTTTGACCGAAGTTTATGTACATAAATGTATATAAGGAGTACATAATATAAGAAATTAATATAAAACAGTATGACAGTACAAACAGACACACCTTAAGTACACAAAGGCCATGCATTAATTTGTTACTATACCGTTAATTGAAAAAGAGTTATGTAACATCAAACCAAGCAGTTTTATAATAAATAGAATAGAGCCTTTTCTCCAGTTACAAAAATATATCATTTGCAATGTCAGTTATACAAACATTCGATTAAAGTTATGTATTAAGTTAAACATACAATATATAAACAGCAAGTAAATAGTTGTACATGTTCTCCACCATAGCACTACAGGAGTGTGACTACTTAATAAATTTGCACAAATAAATAATATTAAAAGCTATACATAAAATCTATTTAAAATTCTTTGTCTTTCTGTTTGTCACCTCTGAAAGACGAATCTCCAAAAAATACAAGTCTCATTGAAATTAAGTGGTTCCAAAGTTTCAACAGAAAGTTCTCTGGATCGTATTTTGTTCGTCTAATTGCTATATTAATACTTATGCTGTATGTCTTGAATAACGGTAAAAAGTCCTAACATTATAATAGTCTCGGAACTGAACAATGAATGTTGTAACAAGAGAATGAATATCTCGAAACAATTCATGAAAATGAATGAGTCCCAAAACTAAGCCAGGCTTTGTACAGGCTTGTATTAGAAGTACTAAACAACAATATACGTACATATTAAGATAAACACATCTTTAAATTATGACAAAACAACCATAACTTCAAAGAAAATATTCGCAAAACACAAATACCTGCTCGAACCCGAGATTCTCAGCCAGCGGCTTAAGCCGCTACACCACTGAGGCTGTATAAGTCGATGAGTGGCTTTTACAATTGTCACTTTCTACATAACACCGTCCAAGTTTTATGTTAATTGAAGCATCGTAAAATGACATTCACCTGATGGAATAACGTTTTGATTGTTAATAATTGACACATCAATTAACTTTACCTGTTTAATTGTATTTCAATGGAGTGACTACGTCTGAGTTTTGCAAATATCCATTTTGATAATGAATTTGCTTAGTAAATTATTATAATAAAAATTATTGTAGTTGTTTCACTTTTCTAGGAGTTTTTTTTTTTGTTATTTGTAGTTTTATTCGAAATTTGTTTGCAGATCTGTCAATAGAGAAAAATTACGTTTTTTTTCAACATCTTTCTGTTACATGCATAATTTGCCTAAATAAAATTTCCCGACACTGTTTGAAATAGAATAGTAATATAATATATTGATAAAGAAGTAATTAGAACACAACCCTTTGTCTCACCGTTGATTTCAAGATATTCAATGTTATTTATTTAGACAAAAGCCAAACTCCATTAGAACTAATATACCCCAAAACAAAGCCTATAGCTCCTTCCCTGAAGTTGTAAATAAGCAATTTCAGATGCAATTCTGGCCAATAGGCAAAATCGGTAATGAAAGTTCATTCTCTTAGGTTTCGGGTATAATCCGAACTCCACACAAGCTTTAGAGGCTTGGACGATGGCCAACGTCCAAACTGTTAGATTAATTACGATGAATATGCGTAATACGTCACCAGGGACGGATGTAGGTGAGGGAGTATTGCAGAGTTGTGATAAAACCCCCCGTGAGCAATTAAAGTAAAAGGATCAAAGGTTTATAAATATGTTGCTACCTAGCCGGGAACATGAAACCAGTTTCAAAATGTACCAACCAGAAATAGTCATGGCCCATAACATTTTGTTATTAAAATGCGTATTAACGAACGGTGACTTACTTTATGGCATTATTTTGGGAGTTTTTTTAAATTTTAAGTACATAAAAAACAACTATACAAATTTACAATTATTAATGAGATTTCACAGAACATGAATAACAATATTGTGGCAATGACTACTTGTTGAGTTGCTAAGAGTCCTGCACTAGGCAAAACCTGTCTCGCAAGTACACATGTTTCTTTTACCTCTACATTTCCAACGCAATGGTGGTGCCCTTAGCGCTCTCAGACATCAAAAGTCATCATGTTATAAGCGACGGTGATCACTTTCCATCAGGTGAACCGTCTGCTTCATGGCCCATGAAGTAAAAAAATTACAAATCGATTTCCGTCAGCCCCTTTGTCAAGTTAACTGAGTGCGTCCCTGTCTAGGCCAATATCAGACATTGTGTGGTAAATGAATTGCCTAAAATGAAATATTTGGTGCGATTGTGCTGAAGATATTACCTGCTATGAATTTGAAGCATTAATATTAGTACTTGGAATTGTGGAATATGAAGGGAATCGAGTCTGTTTTGTAGCGTCAAGCTTATCAACTCGTAAACGAGTCAACATTTGTAAACTCAAGATTACTTATCAAAATCGTAATGATATCGTATCGCTTCGGTTCGACAGCGAGGCTTTTGATTGAAAAGCATGGGCTGGCCTTTTTACGACCATCGTATTGTCTTTGCCGTGGGTATGAAAATAAAACAAATAACTGATTTAATTGTATTTTACAAATAGTTCTAGCCATATATTTCGATTTTGTATATTTGAATTTTATACCGAGTTCTGTTTTTTATTTACTTTAAAAGTAACAAAAGCGAAAAATAATTTCCTCCAGTCATGAAACGTACAAAAATATCCACCTATTTTCGAGCAAGGTTTCAAGTAAAATGGTTTACGTAAGCTCTGTGCGGTATGATATACATTTGTAGTGTAGCTTTATTTGCAGCTTTGACCAGTAACCGCAGCGTGGAGTTGTGGGGGACAGTGTCAAAATACAGGGACGGACTCTGAAATATATATTTTAAACAATTTAACCATATCATGCTGATTCCTTTACCTTTCATTTAATCACGGTATTGTAATTTTACCACTTAATAATAAAAAAATCAAATATGGAACAAAAATCATAACGAATTATTTTCAGTTGAATTAAGATAGATCTTATAAAATATAAGTTTAAGAGGTAAAGATGGTATACCTCTCGTGTCGGTAATTACATTGGGTCTCCAATCCTTCGAACCGAAACACAGCGAACTGCTACACGGCAGAAATAGAAAGAAGGGTGGAACCAACCCAGACGATCTCGCATAAAGATGTACCGCAATTAAAAAATAATAAACAAATTTATATCTCCCTGAATACGTGACTGTATAGACCACTGTACGAAAAGGGATAGACTGAAACACCTGACACTGTAAAACCAAGGTAACTAAGATTCAATATAGTACTATATTCATTTAGTAAAGGGCTTACCCTTTAGTTTTTTTACCTTTTCAATTGCTACCTCCTATTTCTTCTGATTAAGTTCGTTTCGGGTCCCAAGACAGCCGGTAGTGTGTCCGGGCACAGCCTGTGCGTCATCGCACAGCTGCATTATTCGTTGATTATTCGATCAAATGACGCCCCTGTTGATCCTGGTTAACAGGAGTTGCAGGTGTGGGTCAGTTTAGCGGATGGCCTGATTACAGTGGCGGTACTGTCATAGAAGCCCAAAAGCCCGGCTTGCACTATCAAACTAAAATAAGTTCGCGCTCTTATTAATTCAATAACAAATAAAACGACTTTTTTAAAGCCACCGAAATTGTGGTTTTGCTGACATGTTCGCAAACTTCTGAGTGTTTTACTGAGCTCGTCCACGCTAGCAAGTCCACAACGGAAGTATGAAGTATATCTCTCGGCTTGTCCTGTACTAAAGCTCTAGGCAAGCCACTGCCTCATTACTCTAGTGATTTAGGTATAATTAATATATTTGTGTATATAATTGTATATATGCCATAAATAACCACATTGCAATGTCCGTTTAGTTTCTGTATATCTAACCACAGTGACGTTTCTGTAGTTTAAACAATATTTACTCATTAATTAGTTTTCCTGTACTTTACTATGAAATTGATTGATTAGTTTTAATTACTGAAGTTTAAAACTGTATGTTTTATAAGATCCCTATGTTTTGTATGGAAATATATTTTTTCGCGGGACTAATTTTTTTCTAAGACAAATATAGCCTTTAACCTGAAAGTTAATTCGAAATATTGTTAAAAAAGATAAACTATAAAGGTGGATTCAAGATACCTCTTTCATGCACTTTCATACTTTACCTCTTTTAAAGTCAAACTCTAAACGTTTTTAATTCTAATAGACTTTTTTAAGTCTATTCGAATAATTTTTTTACTACCACCGGTTCGGAATTCTATTTCTACAGGGAAGAATCCGGCAAGAAACCTCCGTAGTTGCTTTTTTCAATATTCAAATACAATATTTTTTTATTACAACTTACGATTTGTAAAACATAATAATTATAGTTTTCTAGTTATTGAATATAAAACAATGTGCTAGATAAACAAATAAAAAATTATATATATATACAAACAACTTTATAATATTAGAAGATATGTATTTAATATACATATAAATAATAAAAAATAAATATAAAAAAATAGCAACGACGGTGTAGTAATTAGATACATGTAACAAATCATAGTGAATATTGTATATAATAATTGTTACTAGTATATGGTTTGATACTAACGCAAGCACATCAGTGAAGCCTCTGCAATCTATCATTAGAGTCAGATATACCTTAGAATCTAATGCCTCCTCCACAATCGCCTACGACTACCATTGATAGCAACGATAATCGTGCAAGAGCCCACGCGATATGACCAACAACAGTCGTTCTTCGTCGTCTGTCCAGCATGGACGTCGAAACTGCAGAAGTCGCCGCCATTTCTTTAATTTCAATTTCATTTATAATTTGTGTAATATGTAAAATGCTGGATGATATAATACTGTTACCATTTATTGAATTTTACATTTATATTTGCTATTCTAGATACATATTCATTGATGATTAAATTGAAAAACAAAGTTTTATTATTAATTACAAAGAAATATATCGGGTGGCACACGAGCATTGCCGAGAACACATGGTTAATCCCTTTACACGATCATGATTGGACATGATTGCCTCTGTTCGGCGATTGTGGAGAGGAGGCCTGATGAAATGCAGTATGGAGAATTGGAAAGCTATGTTTGAAATCCTTGTTATATTTGCAATTGTGCAATGCATATAAAGGTATAAAACTACCTTACATACCGTAGTTATTTATAGTACAGGTCTCATAATTATGATTTTTTTTTTTTTTTTAGCATAGCCAAATATTTGCAAAAAGATAAATTATATTTTCAACTAAAGCGATCCTGGACTGCTCGCATCCGACGGCAACCACCAGCTCAAATAATTAAATTAAAATTTTATTAATTCGTGAGGACGTGGTAGCTCATTTTGTTATGTAATTGGATTACCGATCGACCCGATCTGACAGGTCGGAGGTTCGAGTCTCGGGTTACCGTAAGTTGTAGCTGCCATGTTCTCAATGTGCCCGAATAATGATGATGAGTGGTGTGTAGCACCTCTGCTAACCCCTCTCGAGGAACAACGGCATGAGTTTATGTATATTCCAATACGTAGGTACAAATTTAATGTTTGCACAACAAAAACAGAGATTTGTGAATGAGTGGCTTTTAGATAAATAAATTAGGAATAAAAGGGTATAGGATTTAGTCCAGAACTTCATACCTGTAAAAATTCAACAATTCAAGTTATGAAATTTTAAAATTATATAGAGCACTTTTATTTCATTCGTGTAGCCTACAAGAAAGTTATTTAAATACACAGTTATAGGTTTGAAACCGAAATTATTAGAAAACTTTTACTCCCGAAAACATGGAAATATCGTAAAAGTGGGCAACACTGAACGGAACTAGTGAATTTTCAGAGCATTGTGAACAAGAAAGGGTGAGATGTGAAAAATTACTGACAACTTGGCGCATTTTTCACCTCTGTACTCGGCGAAAGTTTGTGTATTTTCACATAGATTCAGTTTCTGCAAGATACGGCCGGTTTTAAATAAATAGATTTTTTCTTTTTATGGAGGTTAAAATGATATAAATCTGACATTAAACTTATTAATATAATCATTTAAAAATAACTTTTTAACTAATAATTTAACCAAATAAATGGGGATTTGACATGATTGGCACATTCAAATAGGTTCCAAAAAGTTTTGATATTAGCACTGCCAAGGATTACAACTCTAACCTAGTAATTTTATTCGATTTAAGTCGATTAGCCTTTTAAGACAAGTATGCCTTTGGTGACACAACCACATAAATAACCATTCTGAAAACATTTTGGACAATCAAAAAAAACTATAACTAGTAGTTTGTCAAGACAGAGTAAGTAATTTTATTTTTGGTGAAAGTTCGTTTCCTAGCTGTCGTGAGGTCAAAACGACGTATCGAAATGCCGCTTCTAATAATATCGTATCGTTGAGTAAAGCCTTTGATTTATGGGTAGCGTTCCTAACATTTCAATTATAAGTTTGACGGGAAGGAACTTGTATTGATTTGGCATCACTGGAACTTCGCAGCTTATTTGCTAATAGATTGCAATGCTGATGACCTATACAGTTTTTTGTTTATTGCATCAAACCCGGATCAACTCGAGACTCGGAACTTAGTATAAAATTCCATACAAAAACACACATTTATTAGCATTCAAACCTTATTGGGAATAGCACCTGATGGAAAGTGGTACCGCCAACACACGGTGAGCCCTTGATGTCTAACACCAACGCACAGGCATTAAGTTGCCAATGCAGTGTCTAAAGATGTTAAACCTCTTTTGTCACTAATTACGCTCCAATCCTTCAAACCGAAATAGAATGGATGGTGGTACCAACACAGACGATCTCACAATAGTTCTGCCACCAGTATTTAAAAGTTTCGTAATCACTCACTTTAATGCGCATTTTGTAAAGTTGTTTATTGTTATTTTTTATTATACCACATCATGAGCAAACAAGCAGGTAGTTCACCTGATGGAAAGTGATACCGCCGCCTATTTACACAACGGTGTCCTTGATGTCTAGAATGCCAAGAACACCGCCAATGCGTTGCCCATGTAGAGGTAAAGATGTTATACCTGAAGTACCGGTCATTACACTGGCTCTCCAATCCTTCGAACCAAAACACCGCGAACTGTTTCACGAAAAGGATATTTGTTTTTTTTTGCCTAGGCGAGCTTTGGCCACAATCGAAAGATACTAAATGCTTGCCTAGGAAATGCTTAAAAATACATCCGCTGGTTAGAGTTGAGAGTTGCAATACTTAGCAATCAATCAATCCTATGCAAGCATTATCCATCTTAGACCTCATCGCCGCTTAACATCAGGCGTTTGGGGTCAAATGCCTGCCAGTCTTGAAAAAAAAAAAAAAACTACAGACCATCTCTCTCACTCATTCATTTACTTTTTTTTACCGATTGTTTTGCTAAATGGTTTTGAATGTAATATTCTTGTCTATGTATATTATTCCATGTCAAATTGTAGGCGTAGCGTTGGACTGGCCCCCGCGAGGTTGGCGATCTTGTGAATGTAGGAAGCCGTTGGATGCTGGACCCTTAGACAAAGGCCATTATTCGACAAGCGTGAACGCCAACAGAAAATAAAAATGTATTGAAATGAATTTCCTCCCGCTCGAGGTAAGTTATTGTATATATTTTTACCGTTGGATGCTGGACCAGGATAGTTCTCTGGAATAATTTTCCAGCAGTGAACATGTTCCAGCTGATGATGATACGATGTCATTGCTTAGTACCTCCGACACAAGATTATGTAATCTGATACCGCAGCACTAGACAGAGTCATTGTTTGTTTTTTTGTACATATATTTGCAGTTACAGTTTTTCATTTGCACGCAATCAAAGTGTTTACACTTTTTAAATATTTTTGTTCGTCCGTCTATACTGACTTTTTGAAGCAATTTTGATGAAATGACCACCGAATTAAAATGGGTGTTTTAGATATATAATTCAGTAAAATTAGAACAACTTATATTATACAGAAAAAAAACCAGTAATAACACTCGTTATTGATATTAACGTAAAATAAACCTGTAAATGTAGGCATAAGAAAGATGTAAGAACGGAATACGAAAGCAAAGTGTAATTAACCGCTTTATTGGACCGTATCGCCCTCGTAATAGGTGCTATTTTGTATTTTCGCTCGATTTGAAACCTTACTCTAATCGTTTTTTGCTGTTAAAATCAAGGAGCTACGAAAAATTTCACAATATTTTAAAGTTTATTTTTAAAAGGAAATATGGATGGATTTACGGTTAATTGTTTTATTCTGAACGTTCTATAAGGGACTTCTCAGTGCTGAATATTAAATATTTTGTGTTTCACCATTTTGTATAAATATAATACACTTGTGGACGGATTTTGTACTTTGTAGTTTAGTACTTTACGTGGACTGCCAGTAATACTGAATAATTACTCATTATATATTTCGTAATTGCAAGCATATTACTGTCATAAAGCTGAACATAACAAGTGCAATGTCAATCGTTGCGATGTCCGTGTGATGTCCGTGTATATATAAATATATTTTGTTTGTATAAAACCACTACTCTCATTTAAGTAGCAGTTCCGTAGTTTTATACAAATTTGAATTTGCCACGTTATTGTTAACATTAACAGAGGGCTCTACTTACAAATGATGATGTGTAATAAATATGTCTGAGTGAAGAGGATTGATTTAGGTTATTTATTGTACTTAATTTGAGATAATTCTAAAACCTGCAACAACGGCTATAAATTTTGTTTCTTGTTTTTTCACAGGTGAGTGCATGTTTTGTTTACAGCGTGATGCTGTTTGTAATAATTGTAAGAATGTATAAATTAAACCACTTGTTTTTTCACAGAAACAATTACGTCTTTATCTCTTAATCCCCCAAAAACTTTTTAGTTGGAAATATTAACATTATATGTATATGTTTTATATGTTTCTTTGCAGACCCAACAACTGATCACAAGCCAAAACACCGATCAATTGGAATTTAAACTTTGTTCTCATCAGGTAGTCTGCTAATACGATTTTCGCTATAAAAATTGAATTCAATTGAAAAAAAATAGTACAAGGTCAAAACAGGCTAGGTTGAAACCATAAAAAATACAAAAAATGCAACAGGAAAAAGGTTATTTTTCGTAGCTCCGAACCCTTTTCCTTTGTTTTGTAATGGCGTTTATGAATACCTAATAGGAGGCGTTAATAAGGGTTTCTGTGTTCGTTAAACAACCTTCCATCTTGTTTTACGTTCAGTGAACAACTTTGAACATGTAACTAAATACAACTTTATAATGTATATATTTAGATTTTATTTTATTTTGATTCAGTTTCACATATCAATGAAGTTTCATGTTTATTTAAACATTTTAACTTTTCTTTTTTGTCCAAGCCTGTACTTCTTCTGTCACTACTTCTTTTTTTGTACACAACCAAGTATGAGTTTATTACTAAGCACTCAAGAATAAAATAAAAAACACATCTGCATTTTTTGTTCGATTTAAGTTAAAGTTCAGTGTTTTAAATATATTTCATGCGAAAATGGTTTTAATATTATCTTGATAACGTATTCTATCGTCGACATTTAAATACTGATATTAGATTTAGATAAAGAACAAAATGAAAAATTCCATCACTATTAACTTTATTGAAAATATTTTTGTTCGATTTTTGTACAAAAATGACGATTTTCTCATACTTACAAAAAAAAAAGTAACAGTAAATAAAATATTTTTTGGGCAAACCTGAACTCAGAGGGTATCTATAAATAAACCGTTGCCGGGGTAATCTCTTATAATTTTACGGATGTTCCGAAAATAATGACCCGACATCGGATAGGATCTCAGACAATATGTCAATTACTTACTTACGATCGTTCCAATACAGGAAGACTGTTTAACCAAACTTGTGTTTCGTCAGGCGTTTACGTAACCTCGAGTTCGTTCAGTAAACACGATACGCACACATTTGCGTGTACACGTCAAATCACAACTAAAACCGAACCGTCTTCGTGAGATAAAATAACTGTACCTTTCTTCCGATCCAATAGTTTTTAAGCCCTGAATCCGATACGGTTATTGATTAAAATGTTACTGGGAGACTTTTTTTGGCGTTCGGTTTTTTACCCATTTCACTGGGGCTTAAACGTATTGCTGTGGCTTATTTTTATGTAGAAAACAAGACAAGTATTAATCTTAACCATATTTTCTCCTGAAGGCAAGCGAAGATGATGCTATATGTAGAACATGTTTGCCTAAAAAAAGCCTACAATTTTTTTTTAGGCAAGCCGAAACCATAGCTACGAATTGAGGCGATCTTAATTTTCTATTGTCTATTCAAAAAAAAAATCTATTTTTTTTTTTGCTGAAAGTTGGTTGCAAATGTCGGGATATATTTCTATATACAATTTGTTTGAAAGTTCCTAATTTATATGCTCTCGGACATAAAACATAGTGTTTTATCTGTTTTCATGTCAAAAAGGAACGATTTATTCAATTTTTTCACACCGCAGCCGTACAGCAAACGGCCGCGGGATAAAAAAGCTTTCGATTTTATAAATTCATTTAAATATTTTTTTATTAACCGACAGATGCTGCAATCACCGCCGTCTGGATGTAATTAAGGTTTCCCCGTTTCTCCTGTCTCCCATTTTTCCCCACTCCTCATTTTTTCAAACTCCCCATTTTTTCTCGTATTTCACCAATATGGTGTATTTCAATGTTTGGTTTTTCAACGGAAAAATAACAGCGGGCTGATGACCGACGGAATCGATACGAATTAGCATTTAAAACGAACTTTTACGTATTTTCGCTGGGTGGAATATAAATATAAATATTTGAGGGAAAGCCTTGTTGCTCCTGAAAAACAAACAGTGTTGCCATGTTGATAGAGTGTTTTATTTTAAATAAAAAATACAAAAAATAGTTTCACTTTTGAGAGAA
This sequence comes from Choreutis nemorana, assembly GCA_949316135.1. Taxonomy (NCBI): domain Eukaryota; kingdom Metazoa; phylum Arthropoda; class Insecta; order Lepidoptera; family Choreutidae; genus Choreutis; species Choreutis nemorana. Next base: position 3,356,186 of record OX438620.1, on the reverse strand, counting down.
ACTTACATTATACACTTAAAGTTTCACAATTTTCCATCTCAAGACCCTTTGAATATGTAAATAAAATATTATTTAATAGGCACTGTTCTATTTTAAAACCTAGTCAGGACTTTATGTTCTACTAAGCAATAACTACGTATTTGGGTCGTTTTTTTACCGACAATGAATTGACGTTTTTATTTTTTTAGATTTTTGAAGTATTGATAAAATTATGGTTTCAATGTAGTAACGATATAAAATTACATTCTGGTTTTCATTAGGACTATAAATGGAAGTTTCCTTTTCAGGCAATATTGTTTTTTTAATGCTGGTTTTCAAAAAAACAACGTGACAGAGTGGTCATTTTCAGCAGGTAACACATTTTAGTTTACCACTCTGTCACGGCATTCTACGAAAAACAAATGTATAAAATTCTGATTGGAGATAGGTTAAAATTACCTACGTAAATTTAATAGATAAAAAAAATTGACGTTAATTAGAACATTATAAAACCGTAAATATTAATAATCTAATGAGATGCAATAGTAATACGAAGGACAGGCTATTGTCGGTAAAAAATGTAGAACGACAAATTTACACAATACCGAAGTAGACAATGCGTAGTCGCGTAGTCTTGACGAAAGTTAGTACCATAATATTTATTTATTTATACAATACACAGAGGTAGTTTATAAAATAAGATAAACATTAATATTAAGGATAAAGATTTATTCCCTGACAGTTAGAGAGAACACACAATTTGCTTATATTAGACAAATATTAATAAAAATAACTTTATACTTAAGTATAATTAAAAAAAATAAAATCGTTAGCAAATGCTGAATATTTTTACGACCTCTGTGGTGGAGTGGCTTAAACGACTGCTACTCTAGAGGTTCTAGGTTCATTCGTGGGCAAAACATTGTATTATTAGCAAGACGCATTGTTTCGCTTACCGGTCTTGGATGTTGTATTTTAATCTATGTAGTTTATACCATATCGTGCCTTTGACACAAGTTCTTACGATTCTTAATGCGGGGCTGAATCAATGTGTGTGTCGTTATGTGGTTTATTTAGTTTAATAAAGATTTTTTAAAATAAATAATGAAGAAAATACTAATATTTTTGGCAACCGTGATAGGGTAAAGAAAAACAGGTAAAAATCCTGATCTCATTCCTTATAAAAAGATAATTTGAATATTCTTCTTCATCTCGAACGGATTCCTTCAAAAGAATTTTTTATCAAAATTGTTATCGTAGTCTGAAAATTTGCGATATAATTTTCTTACTTCCTCGAAAGTTATACATGTAAATCATCTCGGCTTTCATTATTTGTCTGGAAAGAGCCAATTGGTTGAAAAGTACCATACAATACTACATCCATCTTAAGCTAATTGATTATCAAAATTTCTAGGTTAAATTTCAGTTTTCTTTAACCTCAAATGAACTGTCTACACAGAATGTCGAAGTCTTCCGATTTTTCTTGCTTATTTTTGTTTTTGCTACTTTTTATGCAAATTCAAACTTTAGAGGCGATATTAAGCTTAGTTAGCATTGTAATAAAATCAGGTTAATTAAGAAATGGCCATCGGTTCTTTCATTCGCGTAGAAATTTATCTGTTGGCGAATAAACATGATGCTAAAACTTTCAGCGTGGAAGTCAAAAGAAGGGAAAAAATTGCTTTCAAATGAAGGTCCCAACCTTGTTAGGGAGCTGACCCCGCCTTCTGAATTACAGCGTCGAAACACGTAGGGAATTATGCAGAGTTGTTAGTTGTACACAAAAAAACTTGATTGTAAACATGGCCATAAATTAGTCGGCCCTGTATCTTGTGTGTTCTTAAGTTGTACAACAAGGCGTATTTGTCGCAGTTCCATCGTATTTACTTGATTATAGAATTCCTTGGCATATCCTGACAAATCGCAATTTTGTGATACAAAATAGGCAGTCGATTCGAGTGAATGATACATAATAAATAAGTCTTATAATAACCCAATTACAACACTAACATTGACTCAGATTTGCATTAAAATGTAAAATCTTATGTCGCAAGTAATGAACAATTGTATGGTCTACATACATAGATAAGAATTCCGCATCCAAGACAAGGAAGCAAAACAATGTCTTGCAAATAACATAAGTTACATTCCACTGGGATTCGAATCCGGAATCTCTTGCATAGCCTGTAACAACACCACAGAGACCGAATCTTTATTAAAAAATCCGGACTCCTGGATATTCGATCGAACCAAGATTAACTTAGCAAAAATCTACGAGATATAAAATATAAATTAATAGAACAACTCTATATAATTCTTTGGAAACTTCTCAGAACTCCCGGTTCTCAATTACGAAATTCGGGAAAAGAACGCAGATGGATGAAAAAATTTAATAATTAAATTATCCTTGGCTTTTGATCCATTTTGGGTTAAGTATAGTGTTACATTAGAATGATTCCGTAATGGAATACTGATTTATTATTCTATTTTCGACTCTTTTCTTTAAGGTATAAATCATTTTTAACTTTTACGTTTCGGTTTTCCGTTCGTTTATGATTTTCTTTAAAACTTTTAACGGAAGCAGTTACTGGTAACAAATACCGTGTTTATTAAAAATAGCAAATATATAACGTGCGAGTTCTATTTAATTACTGTATGTACCTATAAGTATGATACTTTTAAAGGATATTCAAAAAAGAATCAATCTTACTTTTTCCGTCAATTTCCCCTCAACTCTTAACAAAAATGATTTATATCCTATTGTCCTGTACGGAACCGCTTTTTTATAATTTACTCACGGAGTCTCGGTCATTATTCATGTTTAAAAAAAGAAACAAGTCATTTATTTTTGTTCGAATTTAATCGTTAATTTCAATTTTGAAATTTCATTCTTTAGTGTGTATAGAAAGCTTTATGCTAAATTTAGACAACGACAGAAATTGCGACAGAAATGTTAGACATATTTCTTGATTTCCACTTATTCGACACAAATTTGCTTGTCACAATTAAAGACACTAGTGCTTATAGACACTCTGTGTATACGCTCAGTGTACGGTGCAAAGTGTCCTAGTCTAGCTTACCTTCAGAAGACTCAATTTAGCTTAAATTCAAGTATTCTGAAACTGAGACAGGTTATCATTTATGTATGTATTATTTATTTATTTTTATTATACGGGTGATCCCAATTACTGTAATAATAATAAAATTACACGCTGTTCAATGAGATGCTAAAATGAATGAATTAATAATTAAAAATAAAAATGAAATAATGTAAGAAGTATATACCGTAACGTAATAATATAAATTAATTCAACGATATTCATGTTAAACATATAGAAATAACAAAAAAATATTGATTCGATTAGTAAAAATCGATTAAACGAGAGATGTAGCTTATTTAGCACTTGGATCTTTATTCATAGACATTATACTGATATTAGTCTCTATGTAGGTTCGACTGGACTTTTAGCGTCGACATAGGCTAAACTGTACAGAAAAAATCTATTTTAAATATGAAATGGATTACTTTACTTTTTCCTTTACTGTCATATATCATTTACCTCCATTTCCGCGTTAGCAATTTCTTCTTTGTTTACGATTTTGAAAATATTTTCGGAGGAGTGTACGTTATGCATAATTCTTTCGTGTTCCGATAGGCATGGTCGACAACCTTACAAATATATGCGCATACATTACTACTAGGATAGGCTTTGAGAGGAGTAAAATGCTGCTTCCCAAATAACAATTGCAGGTGGTAGAACTATATGCGAGATCGTCTACGTTGGTAGCAAGCTATTTTCTATTTCTGCCCTAAAGCAGTTCGCTGTGTTTCGGTTCGAATGATTGAAGAGCAAGTTCAATTACCAGCACGAGAGGTAAAAGAACAGTACAAACATACGTAAACATGTTAGTTAGTGGCATACCGTAGTGTTTAGACGGTCAGGCGTCTCCTGACTGTCTCCCCTTTAGATTTTTGGGCCTCTGGGCCATTTCAATTGCTGTCTCCGCTTTGCTGGGAGGGAAGTCTGAAACCGCTTTCTTACTACCTCCTATTTCTTCTGATTAAGTTCGTTGCGGGTCCCAAGACAGCCGGTAAGTCCGGGCACAGCCTGTGCATCACTGCACAGCTGCAATATTCGTTGATTATTCGATCAAAGGACGCCACTGTTGATCCTGATAAACAGGTGCAGTGGTGGGACAGAGTGGCGGGTGTGCCCCGAATACGTAAACATCTTTGTTTCTACATGGGCAAGTTCTTGGCGTTCTAAGAAGCTAAGGGCATTGAGTCTATAGGCGGCGGTGATCACTTTTCATCAATAAAAAATAATAAAGAAATAATATTACAAAAGCGTCAATTTACCGCTCCCATCTCTCTTCATAGGCTCCCGATCATGAATATGTCGCCAACACCGATGTTACGTTTTTTTTTGTTTTATTCGAAGTCACCTCGTACGCTAGGGCTCCATACAAACAACCATACAATTGATCATAGTAGAGCACTTTTAACGAACGATTAAGTGCTTTTCATCAGGTGGGCAGTAAGTTTTACCACCTTAGTGAAATGAAAAAGCATATGTAATTCTATTTAGAATCAGCTAGTTCCTACCCGCGACTTGGTTGCATTTACTTCAGAATAAGGTTTAGAAAGACTTGAAATGATATGGTAGTGAAATGTTACAAAACTTCCAGCGTAGTATTCATAGTAAAGGCGTAGTAAATTTGTTACTACGAAAATACTACGTCGATAGCCTTGAATATTCATAATTATTTGTTTCTAAACCAATCTCTTAATATGATTTACAAAATCAATTAAAAAAGTACGAAGCAGTATTTCTTCTGATTGCATTATTTGCGGGTTTCAAGACAGCTGGTAGTATGTCCGGGCACAGCCTGCGATTCATTGCACAGCTGCATCATTCGTTTCAAAGGACACGAGTGTTGATCATGGTTAACAGGAGTTGCAGTGATGGCACAGAGTGTGACGGGTGTACTTGAAAAAATTTAGAATCTACAAGTTATATATTGTATTCACAGTAAAAAAGGTGTCTAGAAGTAGTTCGATTTCTTTCACGATGTCAATGCCTTATAAACGGTTATTGAAAAAAGTTTGTAATCATCCTTAAAACCAGTAAACTTCAACAAAACTCTTAAATTTCTTAAAACAACTCCAATTAAATAAAACCAAACAGGAATCAGGTGTTGTTTTAAAATCAAAATTTTGAGCAAAGGCTGTCTTTCTATACAGCCGGTCCGGAACAAAACTTCGTAATTTGAAACCCTGATAACCCTTTAAGAATACAAGCGAACAAACAGAATTGCTATAATTACACTTCAACAATTAAATAACGTATGCTTTCTTACACGAGCCTCATACTGATTTGTATATATGTACGTATATTAACAAATGTAGGTATACGTATCTTTAAATGTACATCATGTGTTAGATGAAATTATCACCTGAGGTCTACCAAGGTTATTTGTTTAGATTTCACGTAAAATATCCGTGTGTATTCACTTCAGAATTGATAAAAAAATCTTATAAATGATAAGTTGCATTCAGTAAAATTAAAAAAATCAATAGTTATTTAAAAAATTTTCGTCGACGTTTTAAAATTTTTTATTTGTATTATTTTACTGCATTTCTTTTAATCACTAAATACTTTTGATCCTAAAGGCATCTTATTAGTAGATATTATAGTACAAGCAAATAACTTATTACTTATTAATGAATATATTCAAAAAAATAAATAATAACCAAATCACGAAACACACATTGGGTCCGCCCTGCACTAAGATATATCTTGTATCGCAGGCACTAAGCAACGATGTGGTATATACTTCATACATAATAATACTACATCCAAGACCGGTAACACAAACAATTCATCTTGCAAATAACATTCACCTCACCTCACACCTCCCACCCAAGGAAATAATTTTCACTACACATGACATTTATTTTAGCAAATCCCCAATACATATTTGATTCTGATGTCTTTTTAAATGCGAGATCGACGTGAGAATTAAAAGTGGAACTCTTTGCTAATTTATAATTTTCTTGAAAACGTAAATCTTGTGAGAGATATACGTAACACCGTTCCAAGTAACAAACCTAATGAGAACAAAGGGAAAACAAATTAGCTAATCTCCTCTCAACAATTTTACGTTTTGTTGTAAACAGGGGATTGCGTTTTGGGATATCCGAGGAGTTCGTGTTTTGAAACGATTCATACAATGTCGGGTCTTTATCTGTTCGGATTTTAAAGTTTTTGTTACGATTTTAACAGGTCAGATAATTTTAAAGACGTTTATTAATCATGATTGTATTATATTAATTGTTTATACAAATTTTATTAAAAATAAAAATTATAATTTTTAAAACGGAAAAAGCAATTGTATTAGATATTTATAATTGCGCTGCTCTTCATAATTAACTTTTTCACTCGTAAGAGAGAGAGGGACAGTAAATAGGCATTTTCTAGACAAGCAATATAAGCAAGCAAAATATTAGCCGTCTGAGTACCACTGTAATGAATTCCCGCCATGAGTGTGATATTTTACGATATTCGATTTGAAATGTTTGGGGAGGACATTCGTTCCGCAAATATTTAAAATCGAAGCAAACCTGTGCCGCTTGGGTCAGTTCACACAGAGATGCGACGTGACGCGACGATGCTTGAAATGGCCAGTGGTTTTGCGCTGCGCAGCGCGATACCGCCGGGCGCATCGGGACATCGTGAGGCGCATCGTAGTCGTCGATGACAGCGCGCCGCTCTTGTATACAGCGCTTACCGGTAAAGCACCACGGCATCGCGCTATGCCGCACGGCAAGGTCAAATTCTTGCAATGAAACGTGTGTCTTTTGTATAGTTAATAAAGTTATTTTTTGTACGGCTATCTTAAAAAGGCCGCGACGCGTCGCGTTGCGTCTCGTCTCGGTGTGAGCTGACTTTAAAGACCCAGCGGAATAAAGTAAGGATTATTTTAATACTAGTAAAATTATTATTATTATTAGTTATATATAAGAAAGATTGGATGCTTATTTTTAGACAAAACGGCTGAAGGGATTTGGATGAAATTTGACACGCAGAAAAATGTGAAGTTCCTGAGAGATAAAAACCGAATCTACGCAGACGAGGTCTCGGGCAAAAGCATGTAGTTTTGAAAAAGGTATGTACTTATAAATAAAGTGATATCAAAACAGTCGCCGTCCATTATCAAGCAAGACTGCTAATCCATCTGAGTACAGACGCGACGGAAGTGTTCCTACTTGAAAATTCCATCTCCCGTTCCCTTTGTCCGCTAGCTCTAGACCGCCCGATTGTAGGTGTGCGATATGATTACGGTGTAAGCGAATAAGATGGTAACTGGCTTTTTCTTTAAAGTATAGACTTTATTATGATTGCAATATTTATTTTATTTTTGGTAAGATGTTGGTTGATATTGTTATGTGATTGGGTTGTTTTGTTGTGTTTTGGAAAATGTTAAGTGTTTTTAGTCCTCCTTATTATAATTTATAAACAGATATATGTGTGTTAAATTATAAATAAATAATTAGACATTTAATTAACAGATTTTGTTACGTATGAAATAATTTTTATTTATAGATTGATTGCTGTATCAGTTTCAACACTGCATAAAGCCGCCGGATGCAAGCAAGCGGCAGAGGATAGCTCCGGTTGGAATTATTTGGGGGAGGCTTATGTCTAGCATTGGACCTCACTGAGCTGATAATCATGATTTACCTAAGTAAAATTAAATTTAGTTTTTTTTTTCTATTACGCCTATATGAATAATAAGCGCGTGTTATAAAGGTCTCCACGTCTGGGTTCTATATGAAACTGTCTTTATATATTCCTATACAACTAAACTACTTTAAAATTTCTCTCAAGTGAGAAATATACTTTACTTGACCAAGAGGGTTATGGACAATATTTTTGTATTATACTCACATGGTTTTGCCGGTGACTTCGTTTGCATGGGTAGTGTATTCTTGTATTATATAGGCAAAATAGAGCCTGTGGATATGTGGATCAAATCAAATCAAATTTATTTTCGAGAAACATGGTATTGAATGAGGGTTTATTACAAATTTTGTTTAAAAAATCTGAATAGTAGTTCCTCTTCTTTGCTAGTTCTGCTGCGAAGCAGTTCGATGTGTTTTGATTCGAAGGATTGGAGAGCCAGTGTAATTACTGGCACGAGGGTCACATCTTAATGTTTTAGATATCAAGGGCATCGTCGTGTCAACAGCCGGGGGTATCACTTTCCCTCAGGTAAACGGTCTGCTTATTTGCCCGTGATGTTGTATAAAAAAGTAGTTTCGAAGATTTTTTTGACTTCAAGTCTAAAATACTTTACCAACGTTAAAGATTAAAACATTAAATAGTTACTAAACAAAAACAGCGTTTGTTAATTTTAAAACAAACATTTTTTTATAAGTTATATGCACTCTGTAAACAATTCGAGTATCTACTTATAAACGATTCATGAGATACAGTCCGCTGTTTTCATATCTTGTGGGAGTGTAGTCTCTGGCATGACGAACGGTTAATCATGTTGAATTCGATTCAAGTATCTGCGTGTAGTCCTATTTATTACCTAGATCTTGTGAAAACGAAGCCGTGCCTTTAAAAAGTTTTGTCACCAATATTACTGGTGTAAGATTTAGGTTAGTATCTTTTTTATCCCCTGTTAGTTAGTGGCATACCGTGGTGTTTAGACGGTCAGGCGTCTCCTGACTGTTTCCCCTTTAGATTTTTGGGCCTCTGGGCCATTTCAATTGCTGTCTCCGCTTTGCTGGGAGGGAAGTCTGAAACCGCTTTCTTACTACCTCCTATTTCTTCTGATTAAGTTCGTTGCGGGTCCCAAGACAGCCGGTAGGGTGTCCGGGCACAGCCTGTGCATCACTGCACAGCTGCATTATTCGTTGATTATTCGATCAAAGGACGCCACTGTTGATCCTGATAAACAGGAGTTGCAGTGGTGGGACAGAGTGGCGGGTGTGCCCCGAATACAGTCCGCTGATTGACAGACGGAGGGACAGCGGTAGCGTAGAAAGTTTTAGTGCCTTATAATATATATATTAGAATCAGATAAAACCTATTGATAATTTTAAAATGTCTAGCACAGTAGTTAAACGATGGAGGTAGGCAATGAGAAAAAAGATACGAGCCTGTTCTGTTGCCTCTGGTAAATAGATGAGCGATACTTTTTAAACTCAATGTGACTATTTAACGATACTAACAATCTGTTGATAATATGCACAATGACTAAACGGTGTAGGAAATCTGAAATATTAATAATTAGCCAGACATTATACATAAAACTACTACGGAATAGCGAAAACATGACATCGTAATTAATAATAATTCGTTTTATTTCCTGTGAGTGTGTAGTTTGGTGAATTAAAATCAAGTTTATCATGTGACTCCAAGCATAAATATTCAAGTTTTGCCAGAGTTAATATTTAATCAGATAACGCCTGGTGGATTATGCTTAATAGCTAGCTGTTATACAATAAACGTATATTTGAACCGCATTCTAGTATAATTGTTTGGGGCTGTACGTTAACGGGACAAAAGATTTTATAAATACAGAATAAAATTATAACGTTAAAGCTTAAAATCTTACCGTAAACGTAAGCGGCATTTTTTAGCATAAAACAAGACAAGCCAAGCTATTATCCTTAGTGATGAGGGAATAGCATGCTTCTATATGCAGCATAGCGGTTGCATAGTTGCGACTGACTGTATTTGCTTAACATGCAGCGCGTAGAATGTGTGATGATACAGTCGCGAACAAACTGTATAATAAAAATACAAATATATATTGTGACGGCATCTGTGGCGCAGCGGTGTCGCAGCTGGCTGCTACGCAAGGGATTCCTGGTTCGAATGCCGGAAAAGGCAAAACTGTGTTTAAAGACTGGTCTTGGATGAAGTTATCAATGTTGTGTAAGATTTAGTACATTTTGTTTATTTGTAATAACGATTCGGGTATCTACCCAATTACATTATTTTAACATTAAAACCAACATTTATCATATCTCATATATTATAGTATTTTAATGCCTGTCTGAATAAATGTGTGATTATTATTATGAATGTATTATGAATATAATTGTCTATCTGTGCGTATGTGTTGCGTAATTTGCAGCACATGTATTTTGTTATAAATTTTACTAACAAGCAAATGGCTAGATTCAAAGTAACTTTATGTAGATCGGTGTCGTGGACGTAAACACTAATTTGCATTGCTTTACTTTGGTTTCATTTTTATATAGTACAAAGATAAAGTTTAAACTGCATTTAATTAAAAAATATATATATTTACTACATAACACTAACAAACACACGCCGTAATTAATTCTTCGAAAGGGGTGTTAAAAACCGCATTTTGCATGTTTATGTTGAGTTCCACTGTGACAGGTTGCGAATCCGTCGCCACTATCCGGGCACAATGAGGAACGTGGCAGCTACCATGTACGGTAACCCAAGACACGAACCCTCGAACTGTCGGGTCGAGTCGGTCGGTTATTCAAGGCAAGCAACAAACTGAGCTACCACGTCCTCACATTTACTACATGGCTAAGCCAAATAAAAACTAAAAAATATTTAAAGTAGTAAATAGGTATTTTACAAGCACGCTATTTCGACCACATTTTCTCTTGCTATCACTTTGTTTATCATGGGTTTGGATTTTTCTTACACACTTTCCTACGCGTCAGATTACGACACTGATTCGTAGCAATTTTAGTTCCCCATCTATCCAGTAGAGGCTTTGATATCATTCATATAAAGTTACTGGAGTCGCTAGCGTCGATCGAAAGTATCCAGGACAGTTACTCCTGGTAGACGAACAATATTTATTTATACTCGTGCACTATACATACATGTGAAATACACACATACTTATATACATGTGAAATTGGTGGCTGGAGAAGAAAAGCCAGTAAAAGACTGGAATGGGAAAAGGCCAAACTACTCTGGGCTGTAGAGCCTTAGATGGCGATGATTAAATATTTTGTTGAATTAATTTGTTTGTTTAAACACTTCTGCTGTATATTGTACTTCACGAACACGGTGTTTACTTCTCAAACGATCTCAGGACAGTCTCACAATAGACCAACCATGCTTTCATATTAACACCGCACCCATTGCACCCTAACACAAAGGGATAAAGTCTAATTTTCAGCTGCGTGTAAACAAGCCCGTGCTCCCATATGAAGACTCTTGTTCAAAGCAATTCATTTGAAAGTTCGTGAAACGAGATGAAACGTTTTTTTTTTACTATTTGACCAAAAGTCGAGTTATGGTATACGTTTAGCAGTTTGTTTTTAGTTAAATCGTTTAGTTTTTGTTATTGTTGACTGAAAATACCGAGTGTTATAGACCGAGAGTTGACTATAAAAATGATGCAGATAATTATTATACAGGTGGTAGATATACTTGCAAGATCGTCTGGATTGGTACCACTCTCCTTTCTATTTCTACTGTGACACCAGTTGCTGTGTTTCAGTTTAAGGTATGGTATGAATTCTACATGGACAACGCATTAGCAGTGGTCTTGGCGCCTGATCTTGATCAATGCTGTCAATTGTCGGCGGTATCACTTTCCATAGGATGAATCAACTGCTTTTGTTCCATAACTTTGATAATAAATAGAATAATTTTAGTGTTATATATTATATTGTGTGTATTTGAAAACCTCGGTGGTGCAGTGGTGTAAACAGCCGACTGTTACGCTAGAGGTTCCGGGTTCAAATCCTGGCGGGGGCGGGACTTTGTGTTATTTGCAAGACGCATTGTTTCACTTACCGGTCTTGGATGTTGTATTCTTATTTATTTAGTATATACCATATCGTTGCTTAGCACCTGCGATACAAGTTCTTATATGTGGTTATTATTATTATATTAGCATACAGCATGTTAATGGTCGGGCGTAATCTTACAGAACGTGAATATAAAATAATTTTTATCTGTATAATATCGTCATCAAGTATAGTCATCTGTATAGTGAAGAAATGATTCTATGGATACTACAATTTAAACAATAACACAATTTATACAAACAAATGTCATGTTGACATTGATTTTTTTTCACAAGCCTTTAAACAAATTTTATTCTTTATGCGTCTGTTCTTGGCATTTCAACATCAAGGGCAACGTCGTGTCAATATGCTTCGGTATAACTTTCCTTCATGTGAACCGTCTCCTTGTTTTTCATTTTTATTTTATTAGAACAACATTTATTAGTCACCATTACAATACATACATCTTTAAAAGTGAATTAAAATAATTTATGTTCTCTTGCATGATAAATGTTCTTCTATCAGTGCCGGCGGATATGTGAAACAGCTGAACCGATTTTGATAAAGACTTTGAGTAGACAAAAAAGACGGCTTTAGAAATAACAAAGTTTTATTTTGAGTATTATCGAATAGTATAGTGGTTTTAATATCAGCGGCATTAATTAGATTTTAACATTATATTCATATGATATTCACGTTGCTGGTAACACAGCCTAATTGGCAATCAAATGGGGATCCGCGGGATGTTAAGATCCACAGGCTCGTTCCCATGCATACTAATGTTTCCTCCTTGGCTTCACGTTGGCACTAATAATGTGTTTTTATGTGGTATAAAAAAACATTATTAGTGCTAAACAAGCTAATGATCTGTGCTGGTAAGCAGGTTCCGTAGCCTTTGGACGTTTGCAATACCTGGGGCATCGCGGATTTAAATAAATAATAAACCAGATCACGACACACACGTTGACTCAGCCCTGAAGTAAATATCGTAACAATTTGTATCGCAGACACTAAGCAACGTGGTATATCCTACATAGATAAGAATACAACATCCAAGACCGGTAAGCCAAGCAATGTGTCTTGCAAACACAAAATTCCGCTCCCGCCAGGACCCGGGGTCCTCTAGCGTAGCAGTCGGCCGTTTACACCGCTGCGCCACAAATCTTTGAACATCTTTCATATCATTTCAGTCTTCAATAAATAGAAAAAGGCTGTTTTGTATTGTATCATTAAAAAGTAACAACTTACACTTGTATTGCACCAACCAAAAAAAACTACGGGTAAATTGCGCAGTAAAAAATATGAAAGGCGTGAATACTCTAAACTCAAATAGTTATGTATTTACCATTCAATACAACCGTGTCTTTCATTTCAATTAATACGCCACCGTTAGTATGAGGCGACCATCATGTTTTTTTGCCTTATATTGTTAAGGTAGATTTTTTATACAACGCCATGGGCGAACAAGCAGACGGTTCCCCTTATGGAAAGTGATACCACAAGAAAGAAAAGATACAGTATCATGTCTTTTATTCATTTAATAAGGCATGTTGTGTTTTCTTTGGACCAAATTATACAGTGAAAGTGAATAAATTTGTTGGTAGAACCTAGTATTTTATAATTCTCACAGCATGTACCTACTGCCGCATCGTTATAGACAAGTGGTAACAACGTTACGTTAATTACTTATTAAAAAATAATTCAATAGATCCTACTACATTATGGTTTTAGGAATAAAGGTAATTATAGAAAAGAGACATTCTCCAAAAACGCACTGTTTAAATGTCTATAGTAATTTTACAAAAAAAAGTTGGAAGTTTTTACACACAACAAGAAAGTAATACTAAAATTCCGTTTTGTAAATTTACTATACAATTTATTCCAACTTATTTTCGTAAAATTACAAAACATTAAAAAAAAAACGGCTATTGGAAATTCGCTTAGCGAAAATACAAGACGAATATTATAATTTTACCAAACAAATTATGTTGAAAATAGTTTGTGATTTTAAAATGATGTATTGTAAATTTACTAAACAATTAATTGCAACTTAGTTTACATAAATTACAAAACATTTTTAAAAATATACCATATGGTTATTGGATAATATATCGGGAAAAATCTGAGCTTAAAATACGAGAATAACGTCGTAGATAGAAGTTCTGTCTAAGTCTCAAAACTTTCAATACATATAATATGTATATATATATATATATATATATATATAAATTACAAACTCTACATTTGTATTAACTTTTTGTTGATTGGACTGCTAAGAATTACTGCAAAATATTATGTTAAGCTATCGAAAATTATACTGAGTGATAGATTTTGTAACTTTCAGAACCTTTTGCAAAAGATTCGTATACGAATCATGATACGAAACTAATTAACGGTTTGAAAAATTACTACACGTGAGAGAGAAATACACATTTTTAGTAGAATTACAACGTATGATGCAATTTCTAATTTGCGTTATAAAATAATAAAATTATTGAAGAATTCTAAGTAATTTAATCTTCTACATTTTTTAGAAATTTCATTAAAAAAGTATTGCAAATCAACTTACAGGCAATTTTTGTAAATTTAAAATCATTTTGTTTGGAAATAATCAACAGTTATGGAAAATTACAATACGTGTTTGAAAAATAAAAACTTTTGGTAGAATTACAATACGTAATGCAATTTTTAAATTTGTGTTACAAAAATAATAAAATCATTTGTAAATTCTCAATGACTTCATACTATTTTGAGTTTCAACATTTTTCCGTAATATCACAAAAAAAGTATTGTAAATTTACAACATTTCATTGGAAATTCACCAACGGTTAAGAATAATTAGAATACGTGTAGGGTTGTTACATAAAGGTTCCAAAATTACAACTCATTATAGTAAGTTCCTTCACATGTCTTGTAATTTTACTCGAATTGTATTATGTTTTGTATTAGTATACTTGATTATTTTAAATTTGATACAAATCCAAAAATTAACAAACCAATATTTAGAATGAAATGAACATAAACCATTTTTTGTTTAAAAATAAAGTCATGGACAAAAGAGTATCGGTCAATAAGCCCTTGTATTCCTATCGAACCCTTAATTTTTAAATCCGACCGCTTATTTAACGGACAAATTCCCCCCATGGGTGAGACAGTCTTAATCCCTTTTTCCACGAAAAAGCCCTTAAAAGCCCATAATTTGTAGGTACCCTGCCCTGCTTGTTTAAGGTTTTACCTTTATTAATAAATTAATTAACCACAAAAAGCATACTACAGACCTCTAACTAGCTTAGAGGCTACTGTTAATCTTTTTTCCTTCAATTATTCAGCCCTTAGCTAAACCGTAATAGCGTAAATAGCGTTGTTCAAGCTAAAATGAACGTTAAACGAGAGGTTTTAGAGTATAAACTGAAGGTGATGAAGCTAGAAGATTTGTTTTCGGTGCCGCCCTTTGAATATTTAACTGATACCTGTTTTTTTATCGGTAAATCGATAAATTTAAAGTTCAGCAAAGTCCAGTTACATTATACCATGAAAACAGTTTTTTATAAAATTTAGTTTCACTTTTAAAGTTAATAATATTAATTACTAGTTTTCGCCCATGACTACGTACGAATAAAGTCATTTTTTAACATTGTCATTCGAGACTGCGCTTTCTGGCCCGTAGTTGCCACCAGGGATTGCAATCCAGCTGGGTTCATGCTGGAGTGAAACAATACCAGCTGAATCCTGAAAAAAGTTTTCAAATAATTTACGCATTTATTAAACTATAGAAACCCCGATGACTACTTCACTTTCGTTTGTAATTTCCTCAATCATTTTAACAACTTTCAGCATTTGTTCAGTAGTTTCACATTCTTTATCCTGACTTTCTTCCGTTTCAATGTTTTTCATCATCGTTTGTGAATTATTTTCATAAAATATGTTTATTCATGCCATCTGAATATATGGTCTACTTTCTGCACGTTTCTGAAATCAGGTGTCATGACTGTAACATTAATTTCAATGTCAAGGCCAACTTTCTTTCATCCTTCTCACACTATTTCAATGCAATTGTCAGCAATGTAGGATTCTTGCATTCCAAGATTCTCCTTCAATGTCTCTTAATACGCCTCTTTTTAGGGTTCCGTACCAAAAGGGTAAAAAACGGGACCATATTATTAAGCCTCCGCTGTCGCTGTCAGCGTGCTGTACATCATAAACAATAATAGCTAGATTCCTGACTTCTTTCTGTTGCAGCTATAAGAACAAGTACTAAAACATAAAAAATTAAAAATTAAAGGGGGCTCCCATACAAGAAAGGTGATTATTTGTTTCTTGTACATAATGTTAAATCTTATAAGATGGTACGGAACCCATCATGTGTGACTCCGACTTACACTTGGCCTGGTTTTGTACCTGATATATTTTTTTAGTTCAAATCATAAAAGCTTAATAGAAATCTTAAAATACAAAATTCGCTTCATAGTGTTTACAAAATTAACAAATTGGCAACGAAGGTTTTGTAGAGAGTTGGCGCGGAAAAAGAAGTTTCTACCTGATTGCGGATCCGCACCGCTTGACCCAGCGCCAGATGCTGGATTTCTGGATCCATCAGTGCAATACCTAGTCCAACTGTCACATCATTTTCTTGGGTAATCCATCTTAAGCGATTCACTAAATATCAGGTGGGAACCGAAATTTATGTAATAGAAAAACTAACTATTAATAGAAAACACGTCCATTCGTTATATAATTTATTCGGAGACAAAGCAGATAATAATTAACCATCGCAATTATTAGATATTTATACAGAAAAGAGTGCCACAAACATTATAGGAACTAAAATTAAGGGAGATTTTTTTTTTTGTAAAAGAAGCAATCGCCAGTTAGCAGAATGAGGAACCTCTTTGGCACCGAAGTTGCCTGACATCAAACATCTAAATTGAAAGAGCAGTAAAACCTAACGTTTAACATTCAAAGACTTATCAAAAATAACATCCCAATTCCAACAATTAAATCGAAAAATTAACACAGCATTAAACACTCGATACTTTCACAAGGTAAAGTAATAAATTACTTAGAAAATGGTGCTCATATGCCTATGCAAATATCCCCTTATCTTTACAATTTCATAAGCCTAAGGCTCTTTCATCATAGCCCTGAAACTTTACAGACCAAACGAAATTCAATCTTAAATCAAAGAAGGTAAGAGCGAGTGAAGCAAATTAATTTGCACCACACCTACCCTTTACCAATTCACCTTATTTCGGTTCAGTTAAATCTCTTTGCCTATTATAATAAGGTCGTTAATTTTAAAGATATAAACAAGCTGTTGTTTTTAAATTTTCAGTTTCATTAGTGATAATAGTGACTTGTTTTTAATTTAAATTGATCTAAATGTCTAGTTAAAAAATTGTTTGAAAACCTACTCACATGATAAAGATTTGGTTAAAATGTGATTAACTATCGAATTACTTGACTTTGTCTTCGGGTTGGAGCATACCACATCCGGAGTACGGTGTCTGAGGGTTCCTCTGGCTTCCCTCTATCCCGTAATGCTCTGATAGCTAACGGCGCTGGCGGAACGTGGGGTTTTAGTCGGTAGGCACGGGTTCTTCGTGAGTCCGACATACTCCTTCGGTCCCCCCGGGCTGAAGAAGATCCATGAGGATTTCCCCAGGTAAAAAAAAAAAAAAAAACCACATCCGGTTGGGTTTATAATAATCAATAAATAATAAATAACCACATCACGACACACACATTGACTCAGCCCTGCGCTAAGTATCGTAAGAACTTGTATCGCAGATGCTAAGCAACGATATGGTAAATAAATAAGAATACAACATCCAAGACCGGTAAGCGAGACTATACGTCTTGCAAATAATACAAAGTCCCGCCCCCGCCGGAATTCGAACCCGGAACCTCTAGCGTAGCAGTCGGCTGTTTAAACCACTGTGCCACCGAGGTCGAGGTTTAGTTTTTTTTTCATGGCATTGCCATGATCATGGCAGTAACTTTGAGTGTTTTGCCAGTGTCAAGTTATATTTATTATCAAGTTTTGATGAGGAATGAGATGAAGAGACGAATTATGATTAAAGCAATTTTAATACGAATTAAACAATTTTAATAACATTTAACGGAATCTGATTAAAGTAGCAAGTTGTAGTAAGTAAATCGTCAGTGACTTTGTGAAGTTTAGTATGAATGCGACTTGTTCCTTTGGCAGTTTTAAAGGCAGAGATTTCTATGGCACAGCATCTTCAAAGTCCCTTTATTTTGGAAGAAATAACGAAGATTTATTCAACTAACGCAAGATGCAGCCATCAAATTATAGTCGAGACTGTATAGAATTTTCAGACAAAATACTTTCAGTTTGAAGGTATTTTTTCTTTTATTTTTATCAGTTATTTTCAAATAAGCAGACGCTTCACCTGATACCGCCCCCTATTGAAGAGGGATACCCTTGATGTCTGAGAACGGCAAGAGCACATCAATGCTTTGCCCAATGCCCATGTTGATGTAAAGATGATGATTTTACCTCTAGTGTCGGTGATTACATTGGCTCTCCAATCCTTCGAATCGAAACACAGCGAAAGGTCACGGAAATAGAAAGTAGGTTACCAATGTTACCAATTCAAAAGATCTGATTCATAGATCTACCACCTGTAATAAATAGTACCAAATAGCCATATAGCACATAGGTTTACGGCCTCGGTGGCGCAGTGACATGCTAAGCCGACTGCTACGTAAGAGGTTCCGGGTTCAAATCCTGGCGGAGGCGGAACAGTGTGTTATTTGCAAGACGCACTGTTTAGCTTACCGATCTTGGATGTAAAATTCTTATTTATATGTAATTTATAACAAACTGTTGTTTCGCACCTGTGACGCAAGTTTTTATCTTCCTATAGGGCTGAGTGATGTGGTTATTATTATGTATATATCCCTTACTGTAGGCGTAAGCCCAGTCCAAATAACAGATTCACATTTAAAGCATTCGTTTATTACCTTTGTATTATAAAATATTTACTTTTCAACATAAATTACATCTTCTACCCAACGGTCGCCTAGTAATCATGCCCGTCACCGTCATGTCAGCGGGAGACACATTATTAAAAAAAATAAAGTTTACTTATAACAAATGCACCCAAGATTTTAGAGTTAAGTCGGTATAAATACTGTACTTTAGGTCTTGCATCTAAATTTTTCTCTGCATTTATTAGACAGAAGTTGAGGATTCTTTCCTTACTTGAAGTTGTGGGAATGAGACGGTTTATCCAAGTGTGAATTTAATTAATAGTCCCTTTAAGACTTTGCGCTCAAAGGAACCATGAATACTATTATAGTTGAGGAAGCAAGAAAATACTTACCGTCCAGCAGGGCTGGCACATTTGTTTCTATTCTATACAAGCCTTCAATATATATGCATACATTAATGATTGATCGTGGGACAGCAACCAATCTATGATAACCATCACCATCCCGTACGACGAGAACCTCGTGAAGGCCGAGAAGGACAAGCTCAGCAAGTACCTTGACTTGGCCCACAAGGTGACCGCCATGTGGGATGTTGATTCGACGATCATTGTACCGATAGTTGTTTCAGCGCACGGTCTCATAGCGAATACTCTCGCTAGATAGCTGGATCAAGGGTCAGACACAGAAGGCATTACTCCTAGACACGGCGCGCATTGTCCTCTCTCTGCAGCCCTAACCACCGGTAGCTTGAGCACTGCCCGCTGCCGGCGGCACTGTAGGTTAGGTTTTTATAGTGTTTTATATTTTGTATTTTATTATACTTTTATATCAATATTGTAAAAACCTAAACTATGAATAAAATAAATAAAGAGAATAATAATGAATAAAAATATTGGAAAGGTGATAAGGTTCGTACAGGGTCGGCACCGCGTGTTTGTAACTGCAAATGTTCATAGGCTACGGTCATTGCTACATTAGTCGTGTCTTATACATTTTGGCACGTTGGTGGTATAAAATGTTTCCACGTAAAACTGGAGATGGACTTTTTATGTGAGATTATTGTTGAAATATATTTCTTAAATAATATTTATTTAATTGATATTATCCTTCTTGTAACTTAAAAATAAATGTAAAATGATGCTCTGAAGATTTTGTCTTAATTTTTTAAACAAAGATACACATACAGACATCCTATACATATACAATCACACACACTCAACATAGTAGCGATTTTAGATATTTTTTCTAGTGCCTATATATTCATACATTTTGTTTTATATTTGGAAAAACATTTATCGGCTTAAAAGACAAGCCTTTTGTATTCGTGTAAACATTCATTTCTTAAAGTTGTGGTTTTTGTTAAATAATAAAATAACTCAGTTTAAAAGAAACTATAAAAATATATGTAAAACCTCATTCATTCCATTATATTAAAGAATGTACTGTAAGAATAAGGTTGTTTAAAGGGATTTCGTGCTAGAAGGGTATGGGTAGCAGGCACAAATAACAATTACCTAGAACTTTGCCGGTAGTTATCTGTTGAACTATATTAGAAGGAATTGTGCGGTAATTACAATACTGACTGCAGTTTTTACATAGACTTGAGAAGCAATAGAAGGATGTTACTAACAGCCATTCATAAATACTTGATATATGGTATTGTTTTCTTACTATCTCCTATTTCTTCTGATAAAGTTCGTTGCGGATCCCTCAACAGCCAGTAGAGTGTCCGGACACAGCCTGCGCGTCATTGCACAGAAACGTTATTCGTTGGTTATTCAATCAAAGGACGACTATCGATCCTGATAAACAGGAGTTGTAATGGTGGGAGTGGCGGGTGTGCCCGGATGTGTATGTTATATGTCTTCGGATGAAATTTGTTACAATTATGGCAAAAGCAATAGTTTTTGTTTTTCATAAAGATTTTAATTAATTTAATGAATGGAGATTACTAATTTGTTACTAGCGGTAGATCTATCTGCGAGATCGTCTGGGTTGGTACCGCCTACCTTTTAATTTGTGCCGGGTTGCAGTTCGCTATTTTTCGGTTGTTTTTTGTTTGTTATTGGTTTGTTGGATTATTTTTTGAGGTACGAAAGGCATCTTTTGCCTCTGCATGGGCAACGCATTGGCGGTACTCTTGGCGTTTTCAGGGCATCGTCGTGTTAAGGAAGCGGTGATCTTTACCATCAGGAGAAACCTTTGCTTGTTTGGAGAAAATTTTATAATATTTCTATGGTTGTAATAGAAGTCAGGTCTATTAAATTTCCCTAATACAGGCTATGTTTTAATTTCATTCTTATCGCATCTGCG
The DNA here is from genome assembly GCA_949316135.1 of Choreutis nemorana. Classification (NCBI taxonomy): domain Eukaryota; kingdom Metazoa; phylum Arthropoda; class Insecta; order Lepidoptera; family Choreutidae; genus Choreutis; species Choreutis nemorana. The sequence continues at coordinate 3,335,125 of OX438620.1, read as the reverse complement.
GTTTCAGTGGAGGGTAACTAGTTTTATAGTTAAATCTACTGGATTTATAGAGAACCAGTGAAAACTTTGCCCGTTATTATAATCCTTTCTATCCCCTAACCGACCGCGTAGAATGGGGTATTGTGTTTATGAAAGTAGGCCATGAGATACTTTAAATGAAAATAAATATATTTTTTTATGAATCTAAAATAGGTTTTATGGTAACGACCTCGGTGGCGCAGCGGTGTTAGAGCTGGCTGCTTTGCTAGAGGTTGTAGGAGGTAGGGGTGAAATTTAGTGTTATTTGCAAGATGCACTGTTTCGCTTACCGGTCTGGGATGTAATATTCTTATCCATGTAGTTTATACCCTATCGTTGCTTAGCAACTGCGACACGAGATTCTTCAATCTTACTGTAGGGCTGAGTCAATGTGTGTGTCGTGATGTTGCTATTATTAATTTATTCCCATTAAAACAAAATACTAGTTACTGATTAAATTGTAGGTATGAGACATGAGCTACGAGAGCGTTTTGAATAAGGGGTCCAAAAGTAGGGGATGAAATTTCGTACTGGGATTGTTCGTGCAACTTCGTATAGTGTGTTATGTGCTTTAAATAAAAATATAAGGAACGAAATACTTTTTGAGATCATGAACGAAATACGGAAGATCAAACATTTCACTAATATGAGTACAGTTTCCTTTAATGTTCGCCGCTTAAATTAAATTATAATTATTACATAAGGCGTTGATGTTCACGATACTCGAACGGTGCTTTTTCTAATGTTCTTTTAGACCGAGAGCTTGAGTTCATTTTAAATACGATTTTAGTGTAGCCAAACATTTTTTAAATATATATTTTTAGATTTGTTGCAATTTATAGATTAAGCATGAATTTTTAGCATTATATAAATAAAACAGAGTGGTTTTAGTACCTTTTTCCAATATAATAGAAAATAATTGATGTCCAATTAAAAAAAACTAAATAACAAATCTTATCAGACAATGGTATAAATGTTTGTAAAAATAACATTAATATATCAACCAGATAAAAAATTACAATTCCAACATTTATATTACGTTACGTTAGATTTTTATTTTAATTTTCAAAGATTCTCCGAATAATACATAGTGCAATTAAAACCACGACTCTGAGACTACAATACGATCAGTAAACAGCACCATAATAAGTGGGCTAAAACTTCCCTTAATAAATCATTCCAGTATACTTTTAATGAATCATTAATGACTAAACATTTAACTCTTGTAAACAAAATAGATCGCTCCAATTAACAGAGCCATTAAATTTTTTTTTGGAGAACGTTATCTCTCGTTAGGAGCGTTGCCATTGTTGAAGATACGGTACAATATTTTAAAAACATTGAAAAAAACGGTTAATAGTGGTTGAGCCGAAAAAAATATCTAATATTCGGTTTTTCATCATTTATTATTTTTATCGTAAACAGTTTAAATTAATATTGTTGTCGATATAGAATGAAAAAATATATTTCACTAATGTTTTCTCACAGCTGCACTACTCAAATTTGCTACTTTTCACTTCCACTAATTAAAAATATAGCAATAATAAATATTATATACAAAATGGTGATTCGTTATGAAAAATTATTCACTTATTTCGTTCCGATTGAATGATATAATCTTATGTAAAACAAGTATCGTTGTTTATATAATAAATGGAATTAAAGTTTTCACTAGGATGATCTACATATAGGATTTTTTAAATTCTTTTACATTATGAAGAAACAAGAAGACGGTTGACCTGATGGAAAGTGACACCGCCGCCTTGACACGACGATGTCCTTGATGTATGGAACGCAAAGAGCACCGCAATTACGTTGCTCGTATAGAGGTAAAGATGTTTTACCTCTCGTGCCGGTAATAACACTGGCTCTCCAAAACACAGCGAATTGCTTCACGACAGAAACAGAAAGGGGAGGGAAGCTACCCTTAAAAAAACCAACTTACTATAAAGTAAGATATATGAAGGGCAATAAATATTAGGATATTATAAATTATAAAGAGATTGAATTCCGTTCTACATATTGTTCCTATAACCTACGTTTGTAATTCGCTTTGTAACTATGAAAACAAACATAGCCTTTTGGAATTCTCGCATATAAATTAAACAGCTAGTATCTGAGTTCGTGTTTAGATTGATTTGAATTAAGTATATTAATAATAATGATCCTTATGCTTAATTTAAGAAAATAATTGACTTTACTTCCATTGAAAGGCATGATATCTGTTGTGAATTTACGACGTCATGGGCAGTGTCATGGCATTCACTGAATGGCATGTTTTTTTTTTGTAGTATTGTTTATTGAATTTTTAAATATAATCTGTTAAGATATTAAAATTACTATAATATTCATTTTTTGTTTGTTCTTTCTTTTATATGTTCGAATATTTTTAAGCATGTAGTAGCCGAATTTATAGAATCTGGTAGTTTTTCAATTAGTTTTAGATTTTACAAAGTATTTTAATATTCATTGGCAGTCCTTAAATAAATTCACTTGATAGAAAGTGGGCCATTATATTCATACACGGTGTATATGTATATATGTGTGATTCATAATGCCTTACACGTTGTAAGCCGTTGCAAGAGCACCGCCGTTGCATTAGGTATTTTATAATTATTTAACTCTTGTCACTAAGAACGATGATGTTTAATCGTTTCGGCAGTCTATGATTGTCTGCAAAGCAAAAGGTGAAGGTGTATAAAATTCTTGTAGGATTGTAGCGTGGTAGGATGAGACCGTTTGAGACATAACTATGTTCCTACAATTAAATACAAACTGTCAGTTTTATGTATAATCTCAAAATCAGGGGTTTATGAAGAGGGTAGTGAAATTCTCGAAATGTCACCATTACAATAATTCGCATTGTTCTCTCCTGAACAAATGCTGAGCCTTACATCTCTTTCGCTCGGATTCGTCAACTGTAAGTGGAAAAGAGAAGGGAAATGCCCAGGGCACGAGGTCTCAGGTGGACAGAAATTTAAGGTAAAGCTGAGATGTCAAGAGTATAACAAGAAGGTTAATTTAATGTTATAGTTATGTAGAACAAATATCTGATTCGTTTACAAGCGGTTCGAGGATTGAGAACATCTGAATTTTTACTCTACTTTTATTTTATTTTATTGTCACTTCAAGGGCAAACAAGCAAACCTATTCACCTGATAGAAAGTGATACCGCTGTCTATTGACACGACGTGCCTTTGATGTTTTCGAAAACTAAGAGCTCCGCCAATGCATTGCGAAATTAGAGGTAAACATGATATATATCTTGTGCTGGTAATTACAATGGCTCTCCAATCCCTCAAACAGAAACACAGCGAACTGCATCATGACAGAAATACAGTAATAGGTGGTGAAAAAGCATACGGCCCACTACAGGGTCAGCAGTCACTGTGGCTCGTTTCTATAGTTCAACTGAGTTGTTTAAACGATATTTTTCCCCCTAGTTCAACTACTGTAGCCTATGAACTTTTGCAATTCCAGGGAAATCAAGCACGCTTTCCCAACCCCGCGAACCTTTTATGAAAATACAAATTGAGAAATTTTCAACTCAATTTTTGATCAGAAACTGGTTGTTAGAATTAAAAGAGTAAGGTGGTGGTAGGTCCAAGTCCAAGATAAAAAATCATATTTTTAGTTCAAGGCGAAAATCGTTAAAAATATTATCTTGGTAGCTTAACAAAAACTTCTACTTACATACTTGATATTAAAAACATTCAATAAAATAACCTACCTGCTGGATTATTATGGTGAAAACATAAAAATATTTTACATTTTCTTTTTCAGAAAATATTGACTTGATATTGATATGTAACGAAATATACGTGACTTCATTTCACAATCTTGTTATCATCATATATCTAGTATTCATCCATATTTCCAACATTACCTATCAAAGAAAATCTGTAAATGAGAGCAGATTTCATACTTTAATATTTTAATTAGCTCTTTTTCCTGGCTATTTAACAACGAAACAGTTAAATACAATTATCAGTCGTGGCTTAATCAATTGACTGGAGAAAATATTTCAATAAAAGATCCATTTATAACACTTACACTACTTTTAACACCTTTATTGCTGGCTATTAAGGAAATCGAAGGCATTACCCGCTAAATAGCTAACAATTGCCATCAGACCGAAATACATGACTTTACAGCGCTAGTTGCCTTATAAATTGTCACAGAAATTTATCAAAAATGTAGGAAAAATTTAGTTCCGAAATCCACCACCGGACAATCGAATTTGTTTGGATTATACGAAAATTTACGTCACAGAGGGAAACGAGCGAAATGGACTACAAACTTTAATGCGATTTGTAATAATTTTTGTGTTGTTAAAGATTAAATTTATAGTTGTTAATTGTTGGTAAAAGTAATTTTAATATGGATTTGACATGCATGGTGGCAACACAAACGAAATTCCTATAAAAGCTGTGTAGCTTAGAATTTCGTTTTGTGTTGACAAACAGTTTTTAGCTAACCAACGTAATTATGTGTTGATGTAATGATTTGTATAATTTGTTAAAGTCGATGACCCGCTAAAACTTGGCTAAGGAACTCGTTGGCCAAAAACTTTTTTTTGCAGGTTTTTGAAAGGATCATTTTTGAGTTAAATGAAAACTATAATTTTGTTGACTATCATCCTTTATGGTTAATAAAATACTTTTGGTTTTGCAAAATAATAATTATTTTGAAAACTATTAAATGAATAGCTTTTATGGTGACAAAATTTGCAGGGAACAATATTTTATTCACACAACAAAATTTCTTTTCTCAAAATTATACAGGTTTACACTCAATTTGTAAGGCAGTGTGGCCGATCTCAAAGTCACGGCGGGCGCAGTTTGAGAGTCTGTGCTATAGAGCTAATTGGTTGCGGACTGGTCGCTTTCAAAGGATCCTCCTCTCACGAACGCTCTGGCTTTGGAATGAACTCCTTGGCGTGGTTTCCTCCAGTGACAACAGTAAGGGTATCTTCAAAAAGGGCATTAAAAGGTTTTTATAGGGTATTGCAATCGTCCAAAGGCTGTGGTTACTGCTTACCATCAGGCAGACTGTACGCTTCTTTACCACCTTAGTGGTATAAAAAGTAGGTACAATTATTAAATTAATATGAAGTAAAATAGGTTTTTCTTTTCAATAAAAATATTGTTCTACGCAAGATTCGTTATTCGAGAACAATTTTGGTATGGATTTTCCTAATATTAAAAAACAGCCAAAGCAAATCCAATATCCGATAAAACTACCCTCAATAAATTCATAGTGAACCCTAACAAATTATTCTAAAACAGTATAGTAAAACAATAAATAACTACGCGCAGTCAATCGATAAGGCTAAATCGCTCATCGCAACGCATCCATTAACAGTCGGTCGTATCATAGATCTCTTAACTATTTAGAATCGACATTAAAACTTTTCGACAAGAAAAAGAGGTACGAGGTCTATAATAGAAGATCATACAAAAAACCACTGCATCTACCATAAGCTCCTATACGCACTAGCGGTTGAACGACGTGGCGGTTTGACATTTTAATATGCAACCGCTGAAAAATTTCAACCGCTTGTGCTCATATCATAAGCGGTTGCACATTAAAATATCAAACCACCGCGCAGTTTAATTGCTAGTGCACTAACATTGCATATACTGGTGACTGGAAAGGAAGATACTTTAGTGGCAAAAATGGGATGAAAAGCGTGGTGTTGTTCGGCGGATATTAATTATTAGAAGCCTCATGTTTATTTTTATTGTTTATTCAACCAGTATGAAACTATGTACACGATTTAAGTAAAATATTTGAATAATTTACAACAATATATAATACAGCTTTCCGCATTCTTACTAAGTACACTGATAAACAGGATTGCAGTGGTGGGACAGACTGGCGGGTGTGCCCCGACTACAATAAGACATGATATATCGGATAGTAGCGTGCAGGAATTAACGTGAAATCCGAGAAATAACAATACTATATACTAATAATACCTTATGTCTTGTATTATTGTATGAGCTGCAGTGGACCACTCGATAACTATTTGAGGGAGGCTTTTTCCAGCAGTAGACGTCTTCTGGAAAATAGGGAAGTCTCCATGTCAGCCTTTTTGTGACAATACCACTGAACATATATTAGCTAAAGCAAATATTCCAGATTTCATGAAATATAAGCTTCTGCCCTCGACTTCGTCTGCATAGATTTAGTTTTTTGTCCTTCTGGAACCTTTCATCCTATCGGAAATTTATTGTTTCAGGATATCAAGTACCTAAGCCATAAAAGCATGATCTGTCTTAATCAAGGTTAAAAACGATTGGTGTTCCAAATTTCATTTAAATCCCTTCATCTTATTCATTTCATATCCACTTTAATTATGTTATTATAGGATATTAGCGACCCGCCCCGGACGGATTTTATGCATGTATGATCTACATATAAACCTTCCGCTTGAATCACTCTACCTATAAAAAAACTTTGCGTAGTTTTAAAGATCTAAGCATACATAGCGAGAAGGGATTTTGTTTCATGCTATGTAGTGATTTTTAGTTCTTGATAAAACCCGCCAGTTCTAACATTACATAACTCTACGCTGTATCAAGTCATTAAATATTGGCAAGCCGAGAGTGGCGCTTTTAAAATAACCCACTTTATTAACTGGATTAATTATTAAAACCGAAAATAACTAGCCTCACTCTGTAAATTTCATTCAAATTCGTTTTGGTGCTTGCTAACTTTTAAATTGAGTATATATTTTTAATCTGTAACAGACTGTTATTAAATTACTTTCAAACTTGTATCAATTTGTGTTTATGCCTGTTTGCATTATCGTATCGTTAAAAAAAAGCATCCAAGCTTCTGCGAGTAGAAGAATTTGATGAATGAGCTTATTTATAAAAAAGGAACTGCATTTTTAGTCACTTGAACACATTTTTTAAACCTAATGTTACTTTTATCACGGTTTTTAAGTGTCATGCCCAGATTAAAATTAACATGTATTCCATTCTAAACACAGACGTCCCATGTATATTCTTTCTCTCATTAAGGCCCGGTGTAATTGGGGCTAATGTAATTGTTACATAATTTCTTGTAACAAGAAAAGGGGTAATGAAATTACATAGCAGGAAAAGAACCTCATGGTTTCGGCTCTTTTTGCTTTATAAGATTATTCACGTAATCGTGTCCGTACAAAGATATATAGGTAAGTAAAACAGGAAATTTGTATTACACCTAAAAAGTGAATTTAGCTTGTTAAGGTAACCTAACGGTATGGTTTCTATGTTAGCGATCTTTGCACCAAAATGATTTAAATTTTGAGAATTTTAAATAACTTTCCAAACTGTGCTTATGTTGTTATCAGACCGATTATATACCTAACTATAATGAATTTACATAGAAAACGTCTAATACCGCAAAAGTATTTAAAGAATTAAGTAGTTAATTTATCTATACCTTTACGATTTCTAAAAACGGCTACCGGAAGATCAGCTTCGGTCTTTTTAGAACTGACACTGATATGAAATTAATGTTATTCCATGGTAGTTACATCTTATTATCTCGTAACCAAGGTTACCAATTTGAACCTATTTGTGGTAGGCGTTTGTTCAAGAGGGGTAGCCTTTTTGTACATCGTCATAGTTAAACAAGTTGACGGTTGATTGAAAGTGATACCTATTAACACGGCGATGCTCTTGGTGTCAAGAGCATCCCTAATTATCCCATTCAAAGGTAATGATGTGCCTCACAAGCCAGTAATTACGCTGGCTTTCAAAACCTACGAACAGAAATACGCTGAACTGCTTCAAGGAAGCAATAAAAAAGAGGGTGGTACCAATCCAGACGATTCCTCACGTAGATCTACCACCTGCATATTTCGGCGGATGATCTCAGTGGCGCAGTGGTGTAAACAGCTGACTGCTACGCTAGATGATTCGGTTTCGAATCCCGGGGGGGCGGAACTGTAATTTTCAATACGCTTTCTGGTCATGGATGTAGTATTCTTATCTATGTAGTATATAACACATAGTTGCTTAGTGACTGTGATACAACATTATATCTTAGCGCAGAATTGAGTCATGTATGTGTCGTTATGAGGTAAGATGATTATTATTATTGGTTATGCTTTCGCTAAAACCGCTCTCAAACGCACGTACCCTCCGAGACCCAAGCTGAAATAAATTAATATCAACTCCACGTTAATTTGTTAGGGAGGTGGATTCTTCAGGGGAGGGTTCATTATTTATTCTTATAATGCTCCGTTTTAACCCGTCAACTTAAGGGTTAATTTGGAAAAGGCCTTTGGGCAGGCTTAAATCCGTGCTCTGAAAGCTAACTAGTGTACCTACACATTTAATATCGTGCTAGTATTTCGGAGTTCTTTGTGTTTTTCTTGTGTAGATTACTTTTTTCCATGTTCCTTTTGAATGAACTAGGTCGAAAGTACGGGATTTAATTGTGAGAAGCAAGTACTGGGGCTTTTTACTGTCGATTTTTTTTCTTCTATTGAAAAGTTTGCGCAGAACATTATACATTCAATAGGGAATAGATATAATTATAAATTAAGTGAAATTAGTATATTTACAGTGAAAATAGTAAAAGAATTGAACGATAGACCACGGAGATATATTCATTAAAAAATAAACTATATCCATCTCGCTCATTTGAACAACCTTTTTCTATGGAAGGTGTATGGCGATCGTAATTGTGCATTTGACATCTCAGAACTCTCTGACCAACGATTTTGAAGCTTTATATGTTTATTTACTTTAAGTTTATGTATTTATGTAGGTATACAATTTTAATGTATAAGTATTATTAATTTATTAGAATTTAAACTTGTTGCAGTATATACCTACTTAAAGATGTTTTAATTTTTTTATAAGGAACTCTACATCTCGTACGCTTTAGCTCTGCACTGAGACAAAATCTTGTGTTGCAGGTACTATTTAGTATAAAATACACTGAAATAACAATTCACCCCCAAAATCTCTTCAGCCCCCGACGGAATTTGAACCAGGAACCTCTTGCGTAGCAGCCAGTTATGACTCAACCACAGAGAATAGTCAAGAAATAAATAGAGACAATTAGAAATCTCTTAAGAAGTCCTTTGCTTCAAACTATGTAGGGTTCTTACTTCTCTAAAAAGATGTGATAGTACGTATGATAGTATATGTATGTAGTATGTATGTATGTATTTATGCAACCTCTAGGGCAAACAAACAGACGGTTCGCCCTTTTGGCACCAAGTTGCTCTTGACGTCTAAGAATGAGCCAATGCGGAGGTAAAAGATGTAATTTTCTCAAGCAGTAATTACACCGGCTAGTTATTTATACATAAACAATTAGGTGTATAGTACAGTATTCTTACTAACATATATATATATAAGGTGGTAATTTACGTGCAGGAGCTAGTGTAATTATTGTTACGGGAAGTTTACGTATTTTACCTCCGCATCAGCGGTGCTCTTGGCGGTCTAAAACATCAAAGGAATTGTCATCGTGTCATTGACTGCGGTGATCACTTTCCGTTAGGCTTGTTTGCCCATGACTTTGTGTAAAACAAAGGCATTTAAAGTAATAACAGCGAGTTCTCGTATCACGTAGAGAATAAGCTATGAATTACACGGCTCAGTAACTTTTGTGCGACTGAAATAGTTTCAAAGCATAAATATGTAAATACGGTCCCACGATGAACATATTTTACACTATCCAGGCTGCGTATTGCGATAGCCTTGTTTGCAAACTTCTATGAAACAATGTTATTATGGATAGCTTTATTTTGAGCCTTCGGTTTTGTGGTACTGATTTAGAACCAACGACGGCTTTAGCGCTGTGTTCTAAACTCTAATACGTAATCAAGGTCCAGGCTTCGAATTTCGGTGCAAGATATTTTCTATCTATTATTTTATATTGACACGACGATGCCTCTGATGTCGTAGAACGCCAAGAGCACTGCCAATGCCTTGCTCATGTAGAGGTTAGGATGTGATAACTTTCATGCCGATAATTACACTGGCTCTCCAATCTGTCCACACAGCGAACTGCTTCATGGCTGAAATAGAAAAGAGGGTCGTACCGACCGAGACGATCTCTTCCACCTGCCAAATGTAATATTTTATTGTTTATTTATCTGTAGGTACATAAGTGTTTAGTACCATTAATAAACAGTATTTTTTCTATTCTTTAAATTTCAGAAATATCTATTGGATATGAAGTAAAACAAATGGTATTTCCTAGTCTATATAATAACTTTTATTGGAACTTATAACTTAGACCGACCTTCGCTTATGTACTTGAACAAGCCATCTTGGAACGAGTGTTGCCAACATTTTTAAATTCTAAGATGTACCATTGATTACATTGCCATCATACAATATCAAATTTCATTATTCTACGTCAATCGCAAAAAACTAGATTTTCTAGTGTGAACAAAAATGTAGATAATGTTTAATTTTTTATTAAACGGTTTTATTTAACTTGACTAGCTTATTGAAATTTAGTAATTGAAATTTTACCCCATTTCTGTTGACAGATCGACCTGATTTTTGGCACACACACACAAATATACAATATGGCCGCTAAATTAAAACAAAAAAAGCAGAGGAAAACCTTAATTTCAATAAAATCGTTAATTTAAAACATTTTAAATTCTTCATCATTTCAGTGTATATCTACAGCAAAATTACAACTTTAAGTACACCATTTTAAGCTAAGTTTCAGTCAGTCAGTAGGTATTTAATAAAAAATATAACTTTCTTAGCTAGCTTAGAAATAGAAGTTATGCAGCTCTCTTCGCGTGCTAAGACCAATTTTCGTATGAGCTTTGTACATTAAAATTCATGATAAGTTTCAGATTAAACGAACATAGATTTTACAGCGTAAATTTATTAGCTCTCGTATCATAATTTATGAATTACAACTAGTCGTTAGAGTTTAGAATTGAATTAATATGGCTGATTGTTTAGTTGCTGGGGTTTGACCCCTTGTGGGTAATTAATAATCATGAAAAATAAATATTAAATAACTATAAGAATGGTGTTGCAAAAATAAAAGCTTACAAAAATGTACGGTTTGAGAATCAATCAACTGAACAACAGATATTTTTACAACAACGTTACGTCTTATAATTTTCAAGTAAATCCTAGGAATTTGCTAGATTCCTGCCCTATGGAAAATATAAGTATAGATCCAAAAACCAATAAAATTTGCCTTAATGACTTCAACAAAGACAAATAAATAAAGAATTTAAACACTCGATTATGTTAGTGTATTGATATCATATCACCATCACCGCAAGCTAGAAGAGGTCCAATGCTGGGTGTAGGCCACCTAAAAAAAAGTTCCAACCAGAGCGATTCAGCGCAGCTTGCATCCAGTGGCTCCCATCAGCCCTAACAAGCCCATCAGTCCGTATGAATGAATAATATTCTTCATACATACATAAGTTGAGGACGTGGAAGCTCAATTTGTTACATGCCTTGGTTAACCAAACCACCCGATAGGGCGATGGTTCGAGTCTCGGAGGGCCGTAAGTTGTAGCTACCATGTTCCTCCCTGTGCCCGGATAGTGGCGACAGATCCGACACCTGTCACACTAGGTTTCAACATAAACATGCGAAATGCGGTGTGTAACACCTCTGCTTACCCCTCACGAGGGATTATTTACGGCGTAAGTTTATGTCATGTTTGTTTTGTTACATTCATAAGCTCTAGATATGTTTTCAGTCACCGAAATGAAAGTTTTTTTTCATTAAATATCATGGGAAAACCAGCAAGTGGTTCAGTTGATGGAGGGATTATCGTTACTCATTGACATGACAATGCCCTTGGTTTGTTAGAATTCGAAAAGCACTGCCAAAGGACAATAAAATGAATAGTCAAGAAAATCTTTTCAAAAGGGAATTTTTAAATCGACCATGTTTATACAACAAACAAAGAATTGTAGTGGGGAGCACTTGCGTTGGAAATTTAGGCGAAATCGCGGATAAAGCAGCTAGCACATTGCAGTGTTTGTTCAAGCCGAATCCACACAGACTGGCTCCGTTCGCGAACGTCTCGCAAACAGCTTGTAACTGTTGTTCACTGAACTAGATTCTGGTTTTGTTTGTATAGGAATATAACAGCAACGCTTTTAGTTTAACAAGTAAATCTTTTATGTTAAGGTATAGTGTGTACACAGCTTTAGGTATGCCAGTTCGATCGTTAAATACGTGTGGATGTGACCTTACAATGTTAAGTTATTCAATTGTTTTTAAAATTTTATTATGTATTTCATAAATATATTACATATCTCAGATACATTTTGGTAAATATTGTGATTCTTATTTTTGGTGTGCTTTATAATGATTAAAAGCATTAATTTATTCTACATAATTTATTCTTCTAATCCGTAAGACGTTCACTGCAGGTAAATATCCCCTATATATATTTACTACTGTATGCAAGAGGTTCCGGGTTCGAATCCCGGTTGGGGCGGAACTTTGTGTTAGTTGCAAGACGCATTGTTTCGCTTACCGGTCTTGGATGTATTCTTATCTTTGTAGTTTATACCATATCGTTGCTTAGCACCTGCGATACAAGTTTCCACACTGTAGAGCTGAGTCAATGTGTGTGTCGTGATGTGGTTATTATTAAACATTTCAAACATGATAATGGCATGATGAAAGATAAAAAAATCTAAGAAGCCGATCCTGTACCGCTAGCATTTTCAGCGGTTTCCTGCAGCCCCTAAAAGATCGTCAGGCCATGCAAGATAATGATAATACAAGATATGCAAGGTATGTATGTGTGTGGTATTAATTAGGTATTTTTAAATTATTTTAAAGCTTATATTATACCTAAAAGACACAAAGCTTCATTGAAAAATACACATAGAAACAATTTAAGATGACACATGCTTTTTGCCAAAACGAAGCAAAAAGGAGGGAAATGATTTTGATCGGTACTCATGCATGCATGAATGTTCATCTGTTCCCTCCTAACTTCTAAATTAGTAATTATTTATCATTAATTCATTCATCATTATCATTAGACAAAAATAACAAATTATTAAACTAGTATATTGATTTGATACAATTAAATACACAATTAAAGCTTTGAACAAAAACAAACTTGTATTTTATTTCGGTTATCCCATAAAAAAAAGGTTTACATCAAAGCGTAGCCTATAAAACTTATCGAAATACAAGCGATTGTGAATTCTAAGCTATGGTATTAAGAGCTATCGAAAGTTTATAGCAAAAGATCGGGACTGAGACATATTTAGTGGTTAATTCGGGATTGTCAAAGCAAGAAACATTTATGGGCCCAATAACAATAAAACGGCTCGCAGTTTTATATATATTATTGTGATATATTTAAACAAACAAGAAACTCATTTCCTTTGGTACAAAATATGATACACATCATGATTACATTGCTATAAAAGATATTAAAAGAAGAAAAGTACCTAGTATTTATAAAGAAATTAAATTCATTTTATAACCGAAATATTAATTATTTCAGGACGTGGTAGCTTAGTTGGTTACCTGCTTTGGTTAACGAGCCTGGTTTGGTTGCCGTACGTTGTAGCTGCCATGTTCTTCGCTGTGCTCGGTTAGTGGCGACAGATTCGCTACCTGTCACACTGGGACTCTAACATACACATTCGAAATGAGATGTGTAACACCTCTACCTGCCCCTCTCGAGAGATTACGGCGTGAGTTTAGCTATGTAATTTCATAGGGGGAAAAAGCAGACACCAGCAGTTTAAAACATAAATAATTATAACCAGATTATACCTAACCTAACAAACAGTCAGCACTGCACTAAGATGTAATGTTGCATCGTAGGTACTAAGCAACAATATGGTATAAATTATTACTATATTGATAAACACATCCAAGACTAAGAAGCAAAAAGTTCCGCCCATTGCGTAATTCGAACCCGGAACCAATTGCGTAGCAGCCATCTTTTACACCGCTGCAATACAGAGACAAAATAAAAACTTTTTCTTTTAGTTAATGAAAAGAAGTCCAAGGAAGTTTGTAGCTCTTTCCTTGGTTGTAATGTTAATGGTACACACGACCATGGATCAACCTAACCTGTTTGGAGTTTGTCCTTAAGTTGTACAGCATACGGATTGATATTGCATTTGTGTGTGAAGCTTTATGTGTGGCCGTCTGTACGGGAATTACCTCGGCTTAATTTATCGAGGTAAAAGAATTTATCGCCTACAATAGTGTAGAGGTAGTTAAATATTTTGTTTTACCTCTGCAAGTTGCAAGATACAATATACAACTGAATTGAATGGAAAGTTTTATTGGTGATAACGGAGAATTGCGTGGGATTTATAAATTTGAAATTGAAAAAATCGTTTTATCCATCACAAGCCACGACGTTACTGACATACATACATAAATTAAATCTTTTAACAACCCTGTTTTCGATTCGGAATTAGAAAATTGTCGCAGTAAATAACTTATAATATTATTTCGATAAAAAAATAAATAAAGGAGTACATAAATTTGGCTGTTTAAAATTTTTTAAGTTTTACTTTAAAACAGTAATTAAAGGAATTTGAATTTGAAAGAGCCCAACCGCTAACTCTACAAGATCTACATTTTAATCAGAAAACTCGTAACAATTTCGTTCCACACCGCCGTGTTATCACCTGATACGATGAAATATTTTCGACATAATAATACTTAACATTGATTTTTATTGTCCAAGTGCCAAGTGGCGAAATAAAAACACATCTATGCATCATATTTAGATTTAAACACAATATTGCCAAAGCGACCTTTTTTCATTGTTCGAGTCTCGAGTTGCCGTAACTTGTAACTGCCATTGCTCATTGAACCCGGATAGTGGCGACAGATTCGCAACCTGTCACACTGGGACTAAACATAAACATGAGAAATGCGGTGTTTAACACCCCTGCTGACCCCTCTCGAAGGATTACGGCGTGAGTTTATGTTATGTTATGTGTGACCTTTTATTCGTGCGAGTAATGGTTATTTTTTGTTGTTTAAAATCCATCAATTAGGATGTTACGTAGTTTTAAAATATTGAGATAGTGTTAAAAACTCAATTCCCACACCATCTAGTCTTCGAACAAGCTTGCCCTGTGAAGACTTGAGGAATTTGCATTTTAAAGCTCTGATCCAGCCAAGGTAAAGGTGTTTGAATAATCCAGTCTTCGGGTAAAATTGGACGGATTTTTTCCGTATAAAACCATAAATTTCAGTGTTATTCGACAGTTATAGTAAAAATAACGAATTATTCAATCATTTTATGTAAACACAAGAGAATAAGTGAAGGGAAATTGTTTGATTTGAGAGCCTCCCCTTTCTGAGCTTTAAAGTATAGTTCACTTTTTAATCATATACTGACGTCCTTATGAATCTCTCGAGAGGGGTAGGCAGAGGTGTTACACACCGCAGTAAGTCCCAGTGTGACAGGTTGCGAGTCTTTCGCCACTATCCGGGGACCATGAGGAATATGGCAGCTACAAATTACGGCCACCCGGGACTCGAACCCTCGACCTCTCGGGTCGGGTCGGTCAGCTAACTAAGGCACGTAACAAACTTAGCTTACACGTGCACTCACTTTTTAAAGATTTTTAAAAATCGATTGCATTTTTGTCCATGAAAGTTTCAGATTAACAAAATCTCAGGCAGTTAATGGTATTGTAATAAATCGTAGTAAAACTCATAATTAAATGAATTGGTATATTTTTTGTTCGGTAACATTAATTGAATGATTCGGTAGCAATTGAGAAAATATTTCAAGCAAGTCAAAAGTAATGAAGTAGTAATAAGTATCGTATTTTTGAATTATTTAGAACTCGTACATTATTTGAGTTTGTACGTTTTATTAAACACCTTTTTGACAGTTATTTAAATATTAATTGCTATTCATAAATGTACTTTGTTACAGTTCTTTTAAAAACACGGGCATTGATTCAAACCAACCGTCGCGAATTTTTACTGTTACTTAGAAAATTTCTGAAATATTCTAGTTCGTTTTATTGTTGAGAAAATTAATTTAAAATTCAATTTACAATTGTTTTAATTTTAGCTTTTGACGTCATTGCTAAAATGTTTAGAGGCGAATCTATTTTATGTTTTAATTTAAAATGTTAAACTCATTGAATTTAAGATTTGACGGGGTTCATCCGCCATTCTCTCCCATCTCTGCAGTTACTGTTATCCAGTCGAATAATGCTTATTTGCAAACAAAATTGGCTAAGTGCCCGGACATGCTACCGTCTTTACATCCGTAGGACCCGTAACGAATTAAAAAGAAGAAAGATACAAAAAGATTTTAGAGTTGAAGTTTATCTCTTAAACAGCTAACTAGGATTTCAGGATTTCTGATACGGGTAGGTATGACACGACATGATATTTCAATATGACAATTATAGTCACTTTTTTAGTCGAATAAATTGTCGCGATGTACTTTGCTCTTTAAACCCGTGAGTACACATCAAGCAGCCATTTCTCTAAGGGACAGGTTGTCATTAATACAGTGTCATTACCGTCAATAGACTGCGATGAAACGAAATGATTAATAGGGGAAAGCACTCAAAAGGAATTAATTTCATCAACCTCCCCCCTCCCCCTCTAAACAAAGTTATTCCCCTCTAAACCTTTGTGAAGATGGACAAAGATTTCACAATCTAATTTAGATTTTTTAATTATCCCATTGTTCAACTTAGGTTTGCCTTGTTTGGATAAACATTGCATAATAAATGGGGGCTTACTATAACCTTTTAAAAAACCATCCCATTCCCAGGCAGTTCGTAGTCAGCCGGCTTTAGAATGGTTATAAGCATACTTTTATATTTTTAGCCTTTATCGCTAATACTATTTTTTAAAGAATACTACAAGCGTATAAAACCTGTTTGACATGATGAATGGAAGAGTGAGAGAAAGCTACACGAAAATTCTTCGGTGAATGGTTTTCGATGTCATCGTAAAATCGCCTGTCCAGGTCCAGTTAATTAAGGCTCATAGTACGAAAACTTCATGCAGTTCAATTTTTGTCCGGCACTGAGATCTTATAGTGAGCTCTGGACCGTCAACATCTCGCTTTTTGCATCGCTATCAAACTGAGGTGATACGATACCGTTACCATGGTGATAAGTAAGCATTCAGGATGGAAAATACAAATAATACCTTCTATTATCTCGAGTTTATGAGCTTATGCTTGTATGCGACGACCTAATTACTTATTTTTATAAAGATACCACTAATTATATTCTAAAAGACTAATTGTTTGGAAAAGTCATGATTTAGCTTTAAAAATTGAAAGCTTGTTATTCTGACCTTTTAAGGCCGATCAAGGCAATGAAATATAATAAAGTATTTACAACTATACATTTTATTTTTGTTATAAGTACCCGAAACGTACCTGAACAAATAAATAATAAAAATTAATCCTGCTCAGTGTTGTTTTTCATATAAAATAAATGTAAGGAAAATTTATAGGTCTGACTCAAACAATAATACACTTTTATTTTACATGTAAAAATACATATTTCACGAAGAGTAATATTATAGGTTTACTATTCTGTTGTAAATTTTTTATGGTAACCGAGTTTATATAGCGTTCTTGCTCTTACATTTAGAAATGGTGCTAGAAGACAAAGAAAGCTATAGCTTACTTTAATTTTGTAGTTAAATAGCCTTTAATAAATAAGTCTAAACTAATTTAGGCCTAAACACATAGGATAAGGCGAACTCAAACAATTCCATCAGCTTAAACAGAGTTAGTAAACATATTTTGAACTCTATTGAAATGGAATAAAGTTCAGATGTTAAGTGACTCTTGCGGTAAACGACCGCAATGGTAAATGGACAAAAGTTTTGTTTAACTTTGATTTGAATATGTGAGTTATACTCGAATTCTAATACTCAAGTCTATTAATATATCAGAAATAAATGGAAATAATAATACATATAATTCTATAATCGGAAATAATTTTCGTGAAAATAATTTTTAAATTTTAATTATTGCAAAAATAAACTAAACAGCCATTTTTTAAATCTAATTATGAATCAAACCTCCTTTTATTAATACCCCATGAAAATATTCAAATGCGGTGTTCTTTTTCATTCAAATATTCTTCATAAACTCAATGCTTATGGTAAAACAAACACTTTTTAATTTGGAACCGGAAAATTTGTTGATGTTGCGCTTAGGCACGGGAAATATCGGAACCAAAAACAATAACTTGTTCATCAATCTGTAAAGCAAACAGAACGTAAACAAAACCAAATTTATATCCCGATTGTAAATAAGTGAAAAACGCAAAACCTGCTTTGGACGTAATTTATTGAAAATGGCGCGGAAAATATCGTTCGTAAAATTGTAAAAAGCAATCGAACAAATAGACTGGAGTTTCACCGCGAAAACTTCATTACAACATGAAAGAAAAGGATGGCATTCTACTACATATACCTCCATTTCTTTTTCTCCTTTTAGAAAATGTAATTTTTACTGAAATAATATAAAATATATGTCTGGCTTTCAGACTTTCGTACCAGTAATATGTCCATCCAATTTATAATAAAATACTACAGGTAAAAAGACTTTTGAAACATTGGATATCGCATAATATTGGAAGTAATGTCACCAAACGTAGATGTAGCTTTAATATTTTAGAATATCTAACTGTTGACAGTTAGCTTTTGTTAGAGAAATTTGTTTGTTAAAGGTTTCTGAACAAAACAAACATCGCTGTCTCTCTGATTAAAAAAAAAACAGTTAAACCAGCATAATGCCATACAAATGTGTACTTCTATGGTTTTTCAATAATGATTATAGTGTTTTCGGGGCATACCCGCCACTCTGTCCCACCACTGCAACTCCTGTTCACCAGGATCAACAGTGGCATCCTTTGATCGAATAATGCAGTTGTGCAATGACGCACAGGCTGTGCCCGGACACCCTAAAGGCTGTCTTGGGACCCGCAACGAACTTAATCAGAAGAAATAGGAGGTTGTAAGAAAGCGGTTTCAGACTTCCCTCCCAGCAAAGCGGAGACAGCAATGGAAACGGCCCAGGAGCCAAAAGCTAAAGGGATCTACGATCAGGAGACGCCTGACCGTCAAAACACCACGGCAAGCCACTAACTAACAAGGGATAAATTAAATACTAACCTAAATCTTACACCAGTAACATTGGTGACAAAACTTTTTAAAGGCATGGAAGTTTCCCTTCGTTTTCACAAGATCTAGGTAATAAATAGGACCACACGCGGATACCTGAATCGAATTTAACATGACTGATCGTTCGTCATGCCAGAGACTACACTCCCACAAGATATGATGGGCAGTTTGCACAAATTCCTGATCCGACGTTGAACATTCGCAAAGAGGTGACGGCACCAAGTTAAATGAATAAAGTTTGCCCTTAAAGTTACCATGCCCAGTTAGGAATTGAGCAACGCAATGATCGACATCTAACCTCGTTTTATCTAGCCGTTCGCGAACTATAGGGAAAAATTGAAATAAATGCCGTCCTTTTATCGAAGTATCCCATCTAGTTTGCGATTCGTCGTGGAGATTATGCGTTACTATGATTATAGTGTTACCATTATTATCGTAAGTTTGCCTAGAAAGACCGTTTCAAGAAACTTTTCTTAAAGCTTACACTTTTTGAGTTCATTGACATATCGATCATAGACAATAAATATCGCAAAATTTTGCAAAATGGCCGCTCGTAAGTATCTGACAGTTATATTTCGAAGCAGTAAATGAGCACAATATGACAGGTGCATCGTATTCAGAATACACAATTTAAATTATTTTAAAAAAGATCCGAACTGTTGGCGGTGCAAGCATGTTGCTCATATAATTACTTGTTCTATGTGAGTAGCATGTATGTTACGGGCTAGTATGATAAATATTTGCTTTGTCACTACACGAGGTAACTTATAAATAATTTTTAATTCGTGTAATGTGAAATGAGCTTTCTCGCATTCTCGCAAGCTACACTGTAGTAATGTATTTATTTAGTGGCCAAGTATAAATATGTTTATATACTTAATTACAGAATCTGAAGTTTCTTGCCGACATCTGACGCATTGTTTCGCTTTCCGGTCTTGGATGTTGTATTCTTATTTATTAAGTTTATACCATCGTTGCTTAGCACCTGCGATACAAGTTCTTACGATACTTAATGCAGGCCTGAGTCAATGTGTGTGTCGTGATGTGGTTATTTTATCTTCTCAAACATATATTTACGATCAGGTAGTCAAGTCATATTAAAAAAAAAATGATTTCATTCGATGATTCTAAGTACATTTTTTTGTGAAGTTGACGCAATAAAGTAATTTTGATTTTTATGTTGCGAAGCGCCCTTTTCAACCCCTCACTTTTCAAAACTTGAACTTCAGTCACGTCCCTTAATAAATTCGCGAAGAATCCACCCACGTAATCACTAGCTCTTGAATGGTTTTAAACTATATTTTCCATTAGCTAGAGTTGGCCCGTCGCCAATGTGGTCCATTATAAGTTTCGTCTAGATTTCTGGAAAGTTCTGCGCCATATCTCAGTCGATGACTGCGCCAGTAGCGGGGCCACTTCACCTTTGATTGTAACAATACGGTTTGGTATTCGCTTGCGATATTATTAAATTGTTAACGTAAGTATACCTAAGTGTTTTACAAGGAAACAATTTTGTCTTTGTAAACAAGGAAAATGAATATTATGCCCGCATTTATTTATGTTTAAGACAAAATGTTACCTATATCTAAAAGTCCTATCTCAAGAATAAATTAATTGCGTTTTACGTGCGTAATTAATTGTGTTACAACTACCCTTCTATTTATATTTCTAACATCTTTTGGCTTTCTAAGACATCGAGGGCATTGTCGTGCTAATAGGTGGCGGTGAACCGCCTGTTTGCTTTAACGATTAAAAATAAAAAAACATTTTATAATATTGTATCTCATGCTTTTAGACTCTTGATAATAAATTTGAATGATTATTAAATGAAAATAATTTTTATGAGCCGTACCTACACCGTGCAGCTCAGTTTGTTACGTGCCTTCCGACCTGAACCGCAAGGTCAAGGGTTCAGTCTCGGGTTGCCGTAAGTTAAAACTGCAATGTTCCTATGTGTGGCCGGAAAGTGGCGACAGATTCGCAACCTGTCACACTGGTATTAGTTACTCGTTGTTTGCGTATAGTGGCGACAGATTTAACATAGACATGCAAAATGCGGAGTGTAACACCTCTGCCTCGATTTTGTATGTATGTATGTTTCTGTCTACAAGCCGTTACGATTAACATAAAACTATAAGCCCGTATGTTTCAAAGCAAAATTAATATCACATAATAGGACCCGGTAATTAGCGCTTACTTTGAAAATTAATTTTATCAGAGCAAAAGTTATTCAACCGTAATCCTAGATGGCTGTGGCAAACTCTAGACAAAGCCGAAAAAGTTGTGAAGTATTCCATAGTAACTAATTTACAGTCTCATTATCTACCCGATAGCGAAAGATGAAAGAGGTTTTTTTTTTTCATCTATATTTGATTTTGCTTTGTGTACCTTATGTTCTCAGATATGCGAGGAAGTACCACCACTTGTTATATGCTAGAAGATATCTACTGCTGGAAAACTATAAATAATAAACCATAAATTAATAAACCAAATCACGACACACACATTGAATCAGCCCTGCAGTAACTATTGTAATTGTGTCAAAAGAACTAAGCAATAGAAATAGAATTAAGATATAGTATAAACCACATATATAAGAATACTAAATCTAAGACCGGTAAGCGAAACAATGCGTCTTGCAAATGCAAACAGAAAGTTCCGCATCCGCTGAGATTCGAATCCAGAACTTTTAGCGTAACTCAGAGGTCGTCGACTTCACTATGTTCAATATGTTTTATTCTTGGGCAAAAAGACTACGATTCACCTAATAGAAACTGATATGTACCCTCCGTACCCTCATAAGATAGTCCGTCCACCTCTTGGAGGCTGTCCAGCACTAACTCAAATTCTAACTCAAAACAGAGTATTAACAGTCAAGTTTATCTTTCATAACAGTCCCGTTTAGATGTAATATTTGGAAGTCTAAAATGCGTTTCTTACTTGTCTTTTCTCTTCTCTTTCTCCTGGTTAAATTCGTTGCAGGTCCCGTGACAGCCACTGCCACTTTGAAAAGATTCATACAAATTGTTCATACATTCTAACTAGTAGCTAGTAGCTATTTGCTACTAGCGGTAATACAAGGAATATATTCATGGTTCAAACACAGGTAATAAGCAAAGATTTATTAAATACATACTAGCTTTAGTCCGCGACTTTGTTGGATTAGATTTTTTTTTCAGGAACCTTATATTTTTCAGGATAAAAAAGTAGCAGATGGTATACCTAATGAAAGTGATTCCGCCGCCTATCGACACGATGGAGCTCTTGATGCCTACCAAAGCAATGCCAAGGCTGCCGCCAATGCGTTGCTCATATAGAGGAAAAGATGTAATACCCTTCGTGGCGGCAATTCAACGGCTCTCCAATCCTTCAAACCGGAACATAGCGAACTGTTTGACGGCAGAAATAGAAAGAAGTGTGATACCAACCCAGCACGTAGATCTACCACCTGTAACTTGATGTATGCCAAATTCATCTAAATCTCTTCAGCCAACAATAACAGACATACATACTTTCACATTTACTTGTAATAGTAATAGAATATATACTTTAAACTATCTCAACTAAAGTGGAACCAATAATTTTCGGGCAGAATAAAATTACAGGGCGGTTTCACTTTGCCAGAAAGTTTTCGACCAGCCCCTCTCAAAATGTCCACCCCGTGAATTCCGTAGCATGTTGATGAGTATCCCATTTCATTATACGAAGCTTCGGACACCCCGTGACAGTTCCTCCGTTTTGACAAACTTTTTGACACAGCACGTAGGTACGCAGGGCTCAACTATTGTTAGGTCGAGAGCGGCGAGCTGTTAATTTGTAAGTTATTTTTGGCTGCTTTAATATTTGTAGATAAACAGATAAGCTACGAAAGCATGTATGAAATTTTGACTCTAAAACAGATGAACCGGTTTTTATCTTTAATTAATTTTAATTGTTTAAAAGCAGACAGGTAGAGAGGCTTAATGACAACAATAAATCAATAGATATAGCTTTTTTACAATACTAGCTTTTGCCCACGACTTCGTCCGCGGAGAAATCGATAATGTTTCTAATAGGATTTCTAATTATTTACACAATATCTTTATAAATTATAGTCTATGTGTTATTCTGATATATAAGCTATACTATTGTAAAGGTTCATACATCCATTCATGTATATATCCTTTCACGTTTATAATATTAGTAAGAATAATGAGTTCAGCTTCTTTATCATATATTGCATTTAAATACTTGATATTTTTAGACATATTTAGTGGCGCCAATGTCGAGATATTAAATTTAATCGAGCTAAACTGTAGTGGCTTTTTAGGACCTGTAGTCTATAGTTAAAAAGCGAATAGTTTTTCTTTATTTGGTTAAATAAAATATTAAGCTTCACGGCAAAAAAAACGCTGAAATGTAGTCTTTGAAAAAAAACATTAGCATCACCGCAAAACCGCTGATCTCGCGCCACTAGACTACGCTGCAAAACTACTTTTGTTGAATTAGCGACTTTGAAACTCGACAGACGAATAATTCTACCGAGGATTTGTGTCGCTAATGGTGTCTAATGGTGGAGCGGAAAGTTAAATTTGTGTTCTGAAATTCAGATTTTAAGTGCAGCCTAACGTGAGTTGCCGTAGCTTTGTAATTAACGAGTAATGAGTTAATTTTGCGGTGTGTTCATGGTATGTTTTATTTAGGTTTTCTTCCTAATTATCGTCGCAACCATGAGTCGTTAGTGGTTTTTGTAAACAACGACAATTTTTTGTTTCGTGAAACACATCTGGATTTTTATTCTCAAATTTGATAAAAATAAAATTTTACTGCAAAAAATTTATTGTATATTTTTTAAATGCATTTGGAGCAAAAAAGAAAAAAAATGTTGTTGATAAAAATAAATATTTTTTAATCCTCAATGTTTGTTTTTTTTTTAAACTTGTTCGTTTCGTCACAAAAAAAAACATTTTCAAGAGACTCAAATTTTAATACGTTTCAAGTAGAATTTGATATCGTTAAGTTGATATATTAAGTTGATGTTGAATATATTTCTAGGAACACAAAAAGTTAATTTCTCGCAAAAAAAAAACTTTTCCATGACCCAAACTCCTCGCCGCTCAACCCTTCACCGCTTAATCGTCACAGAATTTTCCTCCTGAAGCAATAATTTTTATCCCAACCCTAATTCACCGGACAAAACCGGTTATATCCGATATGATCAGGACAAAATGGCGGAGCACCTCTAGTGTTGTACCCAAACCCGTTCATTATCAATTCAATGCATGCATCACAACTTTGCTGTTTGACTATGTAAGAATATATACAGTAAGTTTAAAAAATTCAGGTACACAATGGCACATCAACCTACCCTGTTAGAAGTTTGTTCTTAAGTTGTATAGCATAAGGATTGATATTATATGGTATGGTATGGTATGATATGGTATGTACACATAATCTGCACAACACGAAATAGAGGTTTGATAGATTTTTTTTGATAAAGTGAGAGAAAATTTGTTTGTCTGTACTATCAATAGACCATCGCTTGATAGCAATTTTTTTTCCACACAAATATTATGAAGAAACCTACATATACCTTTAAAACTAACGGCTCGAATTGAAAAAAATTGTTGCACCAATATTTAGAATGTTTTTCAGGGAAGACAAATATTGCTTTTAGATATGATTGCTTATAAAAATAAAAAAATGTTTAATCATAAATAAAGTCTATGCAATCGACAATGATACTAGCTCAACAAAACCGTTAATAATAAAATTAAAATGGAGGATTGTTGGATATTTTCATGCCCTACCGTTGCCATGGGTACAGTACTTTTGGGCAGTTCGTGTCCCAGGCGAGCAGTTTGAGTCTTTACGTGATGACCTAACCGGGAGCCGAACCCGTGACTGCCATTACGAAGGACTTCTGAAAGCTTTGTAATTGCTTCCTTGCAAATTATTTTCTCTGCTTACATTTTTAAGGCGCAGTTTCAATTGGTTGTTTACTTTAGATACACAAATATATTAATAAATACACATAAACATACAGATATATATATACATAGAGATACATGAAAGCAATAGTTACTGGTATTCAAGTGAAATCTTATTTGGCCTGATGGTTTTTCAACGAATATTTTAATAATAATAACCACATAGCGACACTAACAAACTAGCAGCGATATGGTATATACTACATAGATAAGAATACAACACCCAAGACCGGTAAGCGAAACAATGCGTCATGCAAATAACACAAAGTCACGCCCCCGCCGGGATTCGACTGTTTACCATAACCTCTAGCGTAGCAGTCGGCTGTTTACACCACTGCGCCACTGAGGTCGTCAAAACCATTATTTTATATTTCTATGAGAATTCTGCATTTAATTTAATAACAAAACAATAAATCGGATACATTTCAACGTTTAAAAGTTAAAGGTTACATAACGCAAATTTAAAACGAATATGTACTTTGAATGCCTAAAAGAATTTAAATCCCTGTAATACTGAGATTCTGACATTATTCAATGCAAATGAAAATGTAGCGTCATTTAAAAGAACAATCGTAAATAACGGTTCATTTAAAAAATCGCCATAAAAACACAACTCATGAATTTTAATTCTATATCATGACATTGTCACAGGTGAAAAATGAGGGGTATTAAAGCCAGTTGAAATTAATACGAAAGGTGAAAGACATATGAGGTTATTAATGTAGCTTCATGAATAATAATAATAAAAGCATTTAAAATTACCTTTTTGCCTCGGAACGTTATATTTCAGGACATTAATTTTGAATGGTGATGAAGCGTGCATGGTGAATAAATAGGCGGCATTTGGTATGATTTAATTATGTTTTTTGATGGAAATCACCTATTTATCTTATCTAAACAAAAGTATGTGTATTTACAAGTTATATAATTCTTTGACTTCGCGAACTATATACCAAGTGATCGTTCGTTTGTTTTTTTTAAATGTATAAACCATATAACTGCAACACTTAGCAACAGTAATTCATTACAAAGAAAATAATTAGATATGGTTCCAGCCTAGTAAAAAAATGAGAGGTATCGTATTATTTTAAAAGTAATAGGCGATGTCGTCACACGTTTTTACTAACACTTTTTAATTTCATCCCTGATGACGGATATTTAGTCAAATATGCAAACTGCAACCGAAAAATACTTTTTACGGAACAAAAATTTTTAGATTATAAATAAATAAAGAACATTTGTACAACAAAATTACTTGAAACAAATGTAACAATTTAACCATTTGTACAGCTTGTTAGGGCATCAGCAGTAAATTATGTCGTTTCAAATAGACGGTAAGATGTATTGCTATCGTCTGCTCACTTGTTGGAAGCTTGATTTGTGACATTCACCGTAACTTGTGTTCTGATTTGTGAAGGCAGACGGGCCTTTTACATAGTATGCAGTTTTAGCTTTAACACAGATTATAATAAGGGTTATAATGTAAATATTTTTACTATAATTATTGACGACCTCGGTGGCGCAGTGGTGTAAACTGCCGACTGCTCCGCTAGGAGGGAATTTGTGTTTTGGATGTTCTATTATTATCTATGTTGTTTATACCATGTTGCTTAGTGCCTGCAATACAAGATTATATCTTAGTGCAGGGCCGAGCCAATGTGGGTGTCGTGATGTGGTGATTATTATTTTTTGATTTAGGTGAGTAGGTACTTGAATATATGTATTTTTATGTATTAATCAAACTTTGTCCAACTGCAATTCCTGTTCACCGGGTTCACAATGGCCTCCTTTTTAACGTATAATGAAGTGCAATAAAGCACAGGCTGTGCCCGGATATACTACAGCAGGACTTGTAACGAATTTAATCAGGATAAATAGAAATAAGAAACCAATGATAGATTTCCCTCCATACAAAAGCTGAGATAGCAATTGAATCGTGCTAAGTAGTCAAGAACTAAAAAAACTATAGCCAGCGAAATTTGTTTGGATGTGTACATAAATAAATAAACACACGCCGTAATCCCTCGCGAGGTTAGTGTGGTGTTTAACACCGCAATTCGCATGTTCATGTTAAGTTCCAGTATGGCAGGTTGCGAATCTGTCTGTTGCGATGGTGTGTGTAGACGTACATATATACTGAAAAGAACTATAATAACGAACTAACTGACTGGCTTCTAAAGCAAAAATAAAAATGGAATTATTACCCGAATAAAAAAACACAATTGGAACTAAAACGCAAAAACTCAAAGCTCAAAGAGAGCGCGCGCACAGGACAAAAGGGTGGAATCGCACTTATCAGCATCGATCAGAAGTTTATGTCAGCGGAAAGCTGAACATAGGCGTACGCATATTTATACTACATAATATGCTAATGCTGACAAGTGTGATTACACCCTAACGTGATGTAATATAAGGAAGCCGCTTGGATGCTAAATGTCTTATATTATTTTATTGTAACAATTACTGTATACGCTACTACTGCCCTCTTACGTGAGAACATTGGAGTATTACTTCCTATAACTACGGGTTTACTACGAAATTTACTACTACGGAAGTACTACGTTCTTTGTGACACAAACGCCTCTGTTTTACCCGACTACGGATAAGCAAAAAGGACGGCTATGATTTTTATTTGTGTCCAAATGTTTATGTCTCCATATTATCATTAATTTTTAAAGGTAATGGTTTTAAAGATAATTATATAGAGTAATTTATGATTCGTTATCGACTTATTCTCTTTGTTAATTGGGATTAAATAAGCTTATTAAATATTCAAAGCTGTCTCTTATACACTTTCAAATCAAAACAAATACAGAGACATAAATTAATAAGATACCAAGCTATATTTAATCTTCCTTTGCGAGATGAAACAAGTATTATTTCTCTTAATTTTAGGTGAACTGAAAGTAACAATGAGTAATATACGAAGCGAAAATTTAATGAACTTCCTTCCTTTATTAATTATAACAGGATTATTAATTTTCAAAATAATTATTTCCTAAAATAAATTGTGCCCCGACACGAATTTACTCGTAATTTATTTTCTTTGATATCTCATTATTATTGATTGACTGGATCTAGTTTGTCAGTTTTGTTATTTTTAATAAAAATATAAAATAAAAAGAATGTTGAATAGATCAAATAATTTAACTAGTTACAATAAAAAACTAAAAGAAAAACCAAAAATATTTAAAAAGCTCATTAGATATCAACTTTTTTTAATTACACACGAAAATATAAGCAACACTAAATTCAACAAAAGTAACAAATAGCCACCTAAATGAAAGCTCAAACTGTAATTAAGCCACTAAGAATTTTAAGTAATATTATAATAGTAAAGAAATTTTGGAAACAATCTGATTTGAATACTTGCATTTTGAAACCTAGCTGACATTTAAAAACGGACAAATTACCTGGTTTAACTTATAATTTACAGTCTTGCATCCTTTTTATTTCGTGTAATTTATATTTTATTTGAGAATATTTAAAGTCATCGACCTAAATATTGTATTGAAATTAATCTATAATATAAAATGAATCGCAAAATGTGTTGGTCAGCGCATAACTCAACAACGCCTGGACCAATTTGGCCAATTCTTTTTTTTAAATATTCGTTGAAGTTCAAGGATGTTTTTTGCGGCGACAAAAATTCGAATAATTGCCGAAAAAACTATAAAAACAGCCCTTTTCTCTTTCCCATACAAAAGGTTTTGTTTTCTATATGACAGGACGAAGTCTGTCGGGTCCGCTAGTTTACTATAAATTTACTAAATAGATTTTTTATTTATAACAAGAAAAATGTTTTATTTATCAGTTGTAATAGAAATTATTATTGTACCCGTAATTTTGGAAAAAAGCAACTACAGATGTTTCTTACCGGATAGCTTTTTGAATCGGCGGTAGTATAAAAAGATGATGATTTAAAAGTAATTATTTTAAGTCCATATGAAAAAATATATTTTGACTTTGACTTTAAAAATGAAAAATCTAAATAAAACCATTTACTCAAAACCTAGGTTGCCTAGGTATCATAGTTTAATTAGTTCACGAAAACGCTTGACCTGTTAAACTCCAGCTAACTAATGACCCAACCAATTAGCCCTATTCTCTTAGCTAATCATTTCCTGCAGAAAATAGGCATGAAAATCGATTAGTTCTCTAGGCGACGAATTTTGACATCTAAGACATTAATTAAATAATTGATTACTTAGGAAGATATTTGCCTAATAATCATTTATCAGTTGTGGCGCTAGGTGTTGTTTATTTTAAAAGATTTGTACTGAAACAATAGTTTCAGGTTTCCGCCGTTTGATTGGTTAAAGTTGGTCGTACAGTGACAATCCCAGTAGTGAATTCAAGGCTTTCGGAACCCAAAATATTTGTGGTTGAACCTTTGTCAGGTATTGTAAATTACCTTCTTCCGAATTCGGTTGCCCTTCCCAAGAATCTAAGGTAGTTTAGAACTGTAAGCTATTTTAAATGGACGAGGATAATATCTGATGTATTAGAAATGGTTGTTTTAATGAAGAATTTAATTCGGTTTGTGTAAATGAAAAAGGATTTTTTATTTATTGATACACTAGCGACCCGCCTCGGTTTCACGCAGATATTAAGAATGTATTATATACATATAAACATCCCTCTTAAATCAATCTACCTTTTTAAAAACGCATCAAAATCCGTTGCGTAGTTTTAAAGCTTTAAGCCTACATAGGGACAGACAACATTTACGTCTGGTATTTTTGATTCTAAGCGTCATAGGCAACACATTACATAAACTCACGCCATAGTCCATAGAGATGGATGCACACCGCATTTAACAAATTATTATATTCACAATTGTATGATTTAATGAAGACTTTCGAAGTACAGTAGCAAAGTGATGATGAAGGTCAGATTAGATTCCAATCAGTATTGCTGTAGTAACATCTCTTAACTAGTATATAGTACATATATACAGTTATTAGATACACAATGTCCATGTACTAATTAATACGCAGAGTTCCTGTATTAATATTATATCAATGCTCGTAATTGCACCTATAATTAAAATTATCAAAATGTCGGTCACAGTTTTTGTGGACAAAATTGTACTTTTTGTTGAAGTACATATAATAAATAAAGTGAATTAAGCAATCACAAAAGAGTTTAAGAACTCTATCCTGTATAATAAAAAAATTACTACAGTCTTTCTGAATTCATATTTCAAAAAAGCAAGTAAATCAGTTGAAATTTCCTCCTTATAGCAGTACAAAAGCATTCATATATACCAGCCAGTAACAATAAGTACAAATGTACATTATAAATTATGTCTTATATATCTTTATCTGTTTTATTTTGTGGCCTGATATAAATATCTCTAGCGTGGATTCACGTCGCAGGCAATCAGCTTCCGACCATTGTTAAAACGTTTTTATAACCTACGATACGATTCTATATACATTTGATATTCGATATGTCGTCTCCTTTTGATCGTGATGCGAACCGTTTGAGGAATTATCGTAGCCTATGAAGACGGGTTGTGTGCATTGTCGATCATACTAAAATATTTTTATCCCACAGATAGATTACACTTACAGCTGTATGAAATAAGACAACTGTTAAAAAGCCACTTGTTCAGGAAATGGAGATTAAGTTGATTGTATTTCATAGTTAAGTGGGACTGACATATCCAAAATCGTATCGTCACTTGTAAAATATAAAGCAAGAAGTATTTCTCGAAATGTTAGCAGAGAGAAATTGTCTTCAATTTATAAAGAATTCCACTCCGAAACCTCTTTTACGATTGTAACAAACTTGTTTATTGTTATAAATGTAAGCAATTGGCTAAACCAGAAGTTTTGATTGGCTTTTATTTGTCATTGTTATTTTAAATTACACTTGCGAAGGTAACGAAAACTCGAACAATGAAGGGAATTTCAGGCGAAAATTTCTTTATAGAAATTCGATTTTCAATTTCACTGGGACATCTTTGAATTAAACGAGCTAATTTGTATTTTTAGGCTCTTCATATTATTGTGTTACATTATAACCGATGTAACAAGCGTTAGTAGTCAACAACTGCATATAAAGAGGAATTTCTCCTTTTGATCTTTAAAAAAAACAAAGCATTTCTACCTCAAGAATATAAGAGGATTGAAAAATGAGAGTCTCCGAGTTTGCTTTTCCTGCAATTCATTTCTCTCTAACGTGAAATCACAAAACAAATATCCGATTCTTAAAGTTGGCTGCGTCTTAAGATCTTTCCTTTGTGGTGTTTTTTATAAAAATAAAGCTCTCGCTGGCATGACGTGGCATTACAAAGCAGTGTCACAGGAGGCCACTTTGCGGGCGAAGTCTTTGCCTTGACACTTCGAGATCAATATGGACAGTAAGAAGTTGCTGCAGTAGTTTTATGAGGATTATACAATCTAAAAGATAATAATAATAATAACCACATCACGACACACTCATTGGCTCAGCCCTGCACTAAGATATAATCTGGTATCGCAGGGACTGAGCAACGTAATGGTATTATACTACATAGATAAGAATACAACATCCAAGACCGGTAAGCGAAACAATGCGTCTTGCAAATAACACAAAGTCCCGTCCCCGCCGGGATTCGAACCCGGAGCCTCTAGCGTAGCAGTCGGATGTTTAGACCACTGTGCCACAGAGGTTGTCTGAGAGGAGGTGCGGGAGAGGAAAGATGAAGGTGTATAAATACTGGTATTATATACTATATTTAGAAACCTTTCACCTTTGCCTTGTCTTAATCTGATCTAACCCATTGAACCATGGTTACTAAACAACGATATCTACATACATATATAAATAAATAGATATAAACTATCGTTGACACTATAGCGAACATTGTATTTAGCTTACAAAGACCTGCCCGCGATGGGACTCGAACCCGGTATCTCACGTGCTATAGCCGATGGTTTGCATATTTAGATTATACCTATATCTATTTAATCTGAGACAGCTGTTAAAAAGCCACTTGCTTAGGAAATTGAGGTTAAATTAATAGTCATAGGAGCGCCATAAATGTAAACAAATTTTATATATGTGATGAACTTGTCAAGCACGAGACTGCAGTCGGACATAGCATTCGAAACAGAGTCCCTGGTTTGAATCAGGCTCATGTAGTTTTGTGACGAACAATTTTCTGTTCTTTGAAGTGAAGGCAGTAAAGTTTGAACAATTTGACAAACAAGTTTGACGTTTAAGTTCCATTGTATTCTGGAATAACTTTTGGCTTTATACTTTTAGAGTGTACGTGATTCCAAGCATACGGCCCACCTGATGGTAAGCAGTCACCATAGCCTAAACCTCTACGAGATTTCTTCAAACTAGTTCTATATCTATTTTCTTAACCTTAAGGGATAAATAGGGGTTCAAAAAATTTGTGCCATCTCGTTGTTTATTTTCAAGTCAGAGTTTCAGTTGTTGGATATTTTCAAATCTATAAAAGAATCGGGTCATCGACAAATCTGCGAGCCTAGACTAGGAATATAGAGTACTCCGGTAAAATTTGATTGTTTATTCCTATGTATTTCAACTGGAGGATTTAGTTGAGAACCAATCGAGGTCCATTAGACCCTGATGAATCCTACCATTCCTTATAAAAGTTTCTCGTTCTACTGTTCTCATACTAAGCGTTACACACTCTTAAGTACACTACCTTCATTGAGTTAGTTATTGTAAAAATTACCCGTCGGCAAGATCTAAGAAATTAGGCTGTACGACCGACATTTTGTAGGATTGATAATCGCGCCAAATTTTCCATCTTATTGACTGGTTCTGTGACTGACTTTTTGTATAAAAAATAACATAAACTCACACCGTAATCCTTCGAGAGGTGTTGGCAGAGGTGTTAGACAACACACTTCGCATGTTCATGTCGAGTCCCGGTGTGACAGGATGCGAATTCGTCGCCACTATCCGGATTCAATGATGAACATGGCAGCTATGATACGGCAACACGAGACTCGAACCCTACAGTCCTGTCGGGTCGGTCATTTAACCAAGGGAAAAATTAATCCTACGTGAATCAAGTCACGGGCAAAAGGTAGTTTAGGTAGGTAGTTTTATCAAAAAATTTCTGATATTTTACTAAAAACCATTTTGATGTAAGCTTTTTAATTTCATGTATCGGATCGCCTTAGCACGTCACGTAATTGTGCTTTTAGCTAAGGTTTTTCATATTGTTATTAATTCTTTGCATTATAAAGGCGCAGGTAGAATGGTGATCAATCATTTCATACGTGTCATCTAGTCCCGTAGCCAATGCACTTTTTACATTTAGACGATTGACGAACAATAAGTAAGTAAAGTAGTTGAGGAAATCTATTTTATGTAACCGTATTTGAATAGTATTTACTAGAATTATTACAATATAAACAATTTCATATATTTTTATTACAATTGGGCAAACAAAAAGACCGTTCACAGAGACTGACACGACCCATTGACACGACGATAATCTTGATGTCTAAAACGCCAAGAGAACCGCCAATGCGTTTACCATGTAAAGGTAAAGATTTTGTACCTCTCATACCCGTAATTATACTTTAAAAAATCTAAAAGACGTCTAAAAGAGTCGTGTAGGTAAATATTATTTTTTATGAGTGTTGTGTTGTTAAAAGCAAGAACCTGTCATAAATTAATGATTAAATTATACATCTGTATTCATATGAAATATAAAACATGACATGCACTCGAACTTTAAACTTGTTGACCAGCTTAAAGTAACCACAAATAAAATGTAATGCTCGCAAAAACGCCAAATGTAAACGAGTTCAAATCTAGTTTCTTTTATAGCGAACAGAATTATCAATTGCTGGAAATTTCCAGGAAAAATACCACTATGAAAAGCTCTTTACAGGAACGAAAGTCATGAATCATTCAATTGACTGTGATACTACAAAAATGAAACGTTTTAAAAAGGTTTCAGTTTTCGTTTGAAGGATAAAATTTAATCACAACCGTGACTTCTGATTAGTTTTCTACGTGACATTTGCAATAGAATACATAAATAAGTTGTAACAGCCATGTTAATTCCTCATCTATCCAGTAGATGTGATAGAATGTACACACAATGTATAGGAAATCACACAACCACAAATAACAACCTAAGGATACATCACAAATATTGCTACTTCGTTATTTCTCGGTTTTTCCGAAGTTTCCCGAACGCTGCTATCCGATACATCAATAATCGTATTTATTTAATGACGTCTTAAGACAACTTAATACTAAAATTTATGTAAAACGAATTGAACCGACAAACACGAAGTCGCATAAATTTTTAACACACCTATATTTACGTGAGACCTTGTTACCTAATTAAAACTTAACATCCGACAAAAAATATAATTGTCTATGTATATATAGTAGTCTTCAAAATTTATATCCCTAGCAAATGAAAGCTAAAAACAACGTCTATCTCTTAACAACAATTTAACAAATTACTAATACGGACCCGCGGCCCTAACATTATTATCCTAACCGCCTAAACTTTTCGGTTATAGGTATAAATTATGTCAGAATATCTGACTGCCTGTTACTGGACACTTACGTAATGGGATTGCATTGAAACTTAGCAAAAACAATGTGTCTACTCCATGTTAACTTGTATTGCCGCTCGCAGCTGCAGTTACGAAGGCTATTTGCAAAGAATGTCTACTCTATAAATGAGGAGTCAAGATTGATACAAAACACTGTATTAATCTATTGCAAATTACGTGTACAAAATCGTTATTCCTTGTAGACATTATAATACTCGTATCTTAAACTACAAATCTATTTGAAAGTGCTTATTTTAAGTCTTATCGAATAAAAAACATTTTGACTTTGACTTTGACTTTGACAAAACTGATCCCAGTATTTTTAACAATTTTGCTATAGCAACATGGCTTTAAACGGGTGATTTAATGAAATAATTTATAACAAAGGTCTTATTTTATTTGAGATAACATTCCAGTCATTCAAGTACAAGATAGTGTAGAATACTTATTTTTATTTATTTCTTGGAGTTATTGAGCTTGAGTGACAATTCCAATCCGATCGCGATCTCGCTGAAGGTTAATCCCGACAAAGGGGTCGCGAAAATGCGAAAGTTTGGGTTATGATTGTTTGCCTTTGTCGGAAGTTTTTGCGTGTTAGAAAAGTTGTAACTCTGTTGATTTAGGATTTATTTCAGAATTGAAAGTTTCGAATCAATGCGGGCTAAGATAAGGGCAGATTATAAACAGCTGATGATGTCGAATACTTTGTTCGTAATCACTTCGGACCTTTTAAGGGTACAGTCAAAGAACCTTTTCTGAGTTAACGTCAGAAATTTGGATATTTTTGACATAATCTAAATTGTTGGTTTAGTTGCTTTTTTATTAGGAGCAGAAATTTTAATTGGACTAACAGTCTTAAATAAACATTTCTAATTGTTCTTTGCTCCAAGAATCACTGAAGAATATCCAGTTTTGATATCATTTCGGCGGGGTATATTTTTCTTTTTGACCAATTGAGGCTTGTACCTTACGAATAAATTTTATATATTGCTACTACCTATATATCACATAAATTACAGTACTCGTAACAAATTATGAAATCAGATAAGTGGTCTCAAAAATTACCTCCTTAAGAGAACATCTTTAGTAAATACTTGGGATAACTTAGTTTGAGATTTTTCTCGAAGTAGTATCGAAAAAAGTTAACTCAATAAATACTTAATGTACCGAAAGATTCTATTAGTGTCTTAACTATAATCGTTTCTGTACATTATTGAATGAAATACCTTTTTATATTATTGCTTTGTTACTTTTTTTAGCCTTTTACTGTTTTTTTTTTTGACATACCATAAACTCACGCCCTAATCCCTCGATTGGGGTTGGCAGGGGTGTTAAACACCGAATTTCGCATGTTTCCATTTAGTCCCAGTGTTGCGAATCTGTCGCCACTATTCGGGTACAATCGAGGTCTGCCACGGAGTATCATTTGCCATCGAAATTCCTCTGTACGCGCTAATACTACGTTTTAAGGTTGGATCGCAAGCGCCTTCCTAATTGGCCGTAGTAAATCTCTATTACCAATGACGGTAAAGGAAGCAAATCATTCATTGAAATCATGATGTTGAAGTATGATAATCTTATCCATTCACAAATATAGTATGAAAACCCCCAGCCGCAAAACCTGTAAGCAAAACTCGACCTTAAGGTGGTAACGCGTGCGTGGCCGTGATTGTACATTGAGAAACATGGCACATAATCCGAGACTCGAACCCTCGACCTATCGGGTCGGATCGGTCGGTTATCGAAGGTACGTAAACTGAGCTACCACGTCCTGTTTATATTTAATTAAAACATATTCACAAATAGTACGTAAGACATATAATTCGATGGAACGTAAAGTTGAATAAATTTTTCCGTACATCGCAGACATCATAATATTATAATCTCAATTAGACATACAATCATAATCATAAAACATAAAAATATGTCTTCAAATTACATAATCCAATGACAATAAATAGGTAAGCACAACATAAGTCAGAATGTCAGAATCGCAATAATTCCAGCATTTAACAATTAGTTTTTTACTATGAGATTTCTTTTTATTACAGCAAATACTATACTAGTACTAAATAATATACCAGTATGATTATGTTACTATTGACTTATAACAAACACAAAAAATATATATCGATGCATAAAAAAATTGCTTTATATAACAAAATACGTGCACAAAAACTGAAATTCAACGTCGCAAGTTGCACTTAATCGGTATAAATTAAAACTTTTAAACTGAAAGCTCCGAGGATATAATTTGTGACTCATTCACGAGATATAAATGATCTCGTTAGTACCATTCTGTTCTGAATTCAAATAGATCCTATTTGTCCGATGCTAAAAGACGTTAGTCAAATTTCAGTCCAGAGAGAAATAAGCTTCAGTTGGATAAAACCAAAATTGCTAGGATTCCGTGCTGTAGTCTTTTTGGTGGTCTTATGGCCATTACTTACGCTTATTAGATTATTGGTTCATTAGAATGAATCAAAAATTCATGTCAATTTTAAGTTCGTCCAGTTAATAATAATTCTAATAACAGATCCATGAATGATAAGAATCCAACAAAAAAGACGCGATACTAAAAGCTATTAACTCTTCTACCTGTAAATAATTATATTTATTTTAGATATTGAGACGCGAGCTTCATCGCATTCTCTAACCCTAGATTGTAAGATGTATTAGTGGCTAAGTATTAAAAACATTCTGATATATTTAATTACAGAATCTAGGGTTTCTTGCCGGTATCTTCCCCAATACAAAATTTTCGAACCGTTTGTCGAGACATTTAAAAAAATATCATCAAAATCAAGTACTTTCTTTAAAAGTTAACGGAATCAAATTATTTTAATTTTGTGTTATATACTTCTTAAAGCATTTTATGAGCCGACATAATCTGACATATTGCTAGAAACACAAAATAAAAACTCCTTCCACAAATTTTACACATCAATTTTGAAAGGGGATTCATCTATCAATCAAATTGTACGTATAATAAATAGACGTTCAGACATAAAAATAGAAAAAGATGTAATTGAAAACTAAAATAAAGTATGCAAAGGCGATGTTTATGATGCAACAAAGAATTAGAGAGTGATAAAAAGTATCCATAAATTTGCTTAACTTATGAGTGTTTTTAAACCACCGGTTCGTTGGTCTAACCATTTAGGCCGGCGAACAAGGAAACTCTTCCAGATGGGAGTAGCTTATTCGAAAGGGCTGAAAAAGGCGAAAGTTGACGAAGCCACAAGTAATACTAGGTAACCTATACCTTCTAGCTTTAAACCATAAGCTATAATTAGCTCTTCTAAGTCTGCCGTGAAGCAGTTCGCGGTTTTTCGGAGGTGGAGATAGTAGTAACAACTTTGACCTCTACATAGGCAATGTCTTGTTGTTCTTGGCGTCCTAAGACATCAAGGGCATCATTGACCAGAGGTAACGGTGATCTCTTTTCATCTTGTGAATCGTCTGCTCATTTGCCCTTGAACTTGTATTTTGTTTTATTTAATTGATTTATTTTTTTCAGCTTATCTAACGCGCGGTATGTCTTGCCCCCTGATAAACATACATGGAACGTCTTCAAAAAGAAAACTCCGTGAGTACAAATTAAGCGTAAATTCATATTTTTTAATAAATTGGCCTGTGACACAAAGTAAAAGCGTAAAGTTGATGTAAATTTTTCTAACCTGAAATCGTCTATCTGCTAAGTCTTTGAAAATGCTTGTTTCCATAGCTAGGAAGTGAATATAATAATAATGTTTTTTTTTAGGATCATATATCCTGTCAAAACGCTTGGTGGCAAGAACTGCGTATGTGGAAATTCCGGACAGTGCAAAACCGTTGTAACGCCAAATGGAGTCACCATCCACTACCCGCAAAAGTGAGATTTTGATGTGATATCTTTTTTTATTAAATGGTTAAAGCTGACAGTTCTTCTGATGAAAAGTGACACTACCGCCTATATTGAGACACAGCGTTGTCCTTGATGTCTTTAATCGCTAAGAGCTAACCAATGCGTTGCCTATGCTGAGGCTAAAGATGCTGGTAATTGCATTGTTTCTACAAGTCGAACCACGGCAGAAACAGAAAGGAGGGTGGTACCAATCCAGACGTTACATATCGACGTATATTTACCACCTGATCCATTATCAATTTAATTTTGGAACTGTTTGTTTTATATTATCTCTTTCCAGCGGCTATGAGCGCGTAGATCGTTTGTATATTCTGGGAAGAATGTAGCTCATGACCCTGAAATTCGATTCTTATTGTAGTTTATACCATATCGTTGCTTAGTGCTTGCGATACAAGATTATCTTAGTGCAGGGCTGAGTCAGTGTGTGTGTGGTGATGTGTTTATTATTATGTACTACATAATTAAATTACGAATACAAACAGAAGTAATCTCGTTGTGATATCCTATACAATCAGGACTTATGTATAAACAAGGCTTGTCTTAAATAGGTTTCCACAAAAACTTCTGTGAAAACTTTCATATGCGAGATTTTCACGAACCCCTTTTTCTGTTTCAGAAAAAAGAAATTTGCCGCCTTTTACAACGAAAGATATAAGCCTCCTAAATATGTTAATGCCGTCAGGTAAGTGTTAAAGATAATAATTGGATTATATAGTAATCTACTATAGTGTATCATTTTGATTCGATTTCATAATTTAATAACTTCTTTAAGATAGATTTGATTTATGTTCCTTTCAAGGTATACATCACTAGATGTAGTATAATATTTTTTTTAGTAAAAAATTACCATGTACAGTTTTTAGATAGAAATATTGATTATTAAAAAAATCCAACACCAGTTATTTTTTAGATTATTATTTTTATTACTTTGATTTGATTACATTTATTTACACGCTTTTTCTTTTTTTCATAACATTAGATTTAATCAAAATACATAGTCAGAAATAAACATCTAAGAATATTTGTAGGTTTTTGCGTTGGTAGGCCTTTCATTTTAGTATTTCACGTTTTTCTCATTAACAAGATCACTCCTTTTCAAACTGAGAAAAAATCTTGAAAGAATTCCCATCTCTTTAAGAGAAAAACCTTAAAGGAGCCTAGACAGAGATTTTTATTACGTTTATGTCCCTTTTTGACTGATTTAGGTGACCTGTGGGGTGGAAGCGAATTTTCCACTGAAATCTTAGTATTACTAGGAAAGAAAAATAGTATCTTTAACAAAAGGTGTGGAATTCTTTGCCTGCCGATGTGTTCCCTGACCAATATAACTTGGGCCTCTTTAAGGCAAGAGTGAATAGGTTTCTCCTAGGCAGGCATGATCCACCTTAGACCTCATCGCCGCTTAACATCAGGCGGGTTTGGGGTCAAATGCCCGCCTGGTCTTGAATAGAAATAAAAAAAGGTTAAGACTTAGTTACTCTAGTTCATTATCCTGTCTGGCACAGCATTAAATGTAGTTGACGGAAAGAGAAAAAACAACAAAATCACTCAGTTTTAACGTTTTAAGAAGAAGGTGGTATAAAATAGAAACTTTTTAGATAAGCATGTTCCATCTTCAGCCACATTGTAACTATCAGGTGATATTGCCAAATTCTTGTTTATAAAAATGTTTTCATACAAAATGACATCCTCTTGCAAAAATTCGAGGGTTCGAGTCTCGGGGTTGCCGTACGTTGTAGCTGCCATGTTCCTCATTGTGCCCGGATAGTGGCGAAAGATTCGCAACATGTCACAGTGTTAGCCATAGACATACGAAATGCGGTGTTTGACATTTTTCGAGGGATTAATTACGGCGAAAGTTTATGTTATGTTGTTATGTTTACATCGTTTTTTTTTCAGTTCAAAACCTCTACCAAAAGTTCAAATCATCAGGCCCAGAAAATTTCCGACATTACGACTGGACAACTTTGAAAACTTGAGACCTTATAGGTAAAACATTTAAATTTGTTTATATTTCTATTTAAATTGATGGTTTCTTTGTAAAGTTTAATTTTCTATTCGGTTTGATAAAAAGATAATTTAGTCATAAGTGTTATTGCAAAGTGTGACTATGGAATGTGTCACTTGAATAGGTGTGAATACTGAGTCCTTTTGGGACTAATACTTTGAATTTGGCTGTATGGTGATGCATAAACGCGTGTTTCTTGTTCGATAAAAACCTTTTTTTTACCGACGAGATGTAGGGTAGTTGTTGTTTAGCAGTAACATCGGATCTGTGACTGCTATATAGTGACGGGCATTAGTTAATCGAGCAAATTATAAAACATAAGTACTATTTAATTACTTATTGTAAATACAATTTTATACTTTTGAAGAGAATACACAACTTGTGTTTTTGAATTTTGTTTAAATCCTTTCCCACTAACCTTTACCACGTGGTACCATATGGTAGTCCGTAGTTCGGTAACTGGTGATTGTTTTATATGAAGATATGGTGATGGTTGGTGAATTGTATCCGACACAAGATAGACATTTTCAAAGCGTAGAAAGCCGCATGTTTACTTCAATGTTAAACAGAGGGTAAAAAGACATATATTTTAAATATGCTATATCTTAAGCCAAACCATTGTTTACCATCTGGTGAAATTGTTGCTGTGAATGCTCTAATCCTATTTTAATTAAAAAACGGTATTTTTATACAACACATGGACAAACGAGCAGACGGTTCATCATATGGAAAGTAAGACCGCTGTCTATCCACACCACGATGGTATGGTCTGGTATGTCAAGAGCACCTCCAATTCGATGCTCATGGTTTACCTCTCGTGCCGGTAATAACACTGTCGGTGTTACAAGGCAGTCACCTGTTATATGGTCACATTACCTGTGTATCTTATGTAATGTATCCTTTGAGGTAACTTTAATCGAAAATGTAAAGTATGTTATTTAGTAAAACAACTCCACTTTGCTTGTGTTGCTGTTTGTATGACAACGCATTAATATGGAAACTGTTAGACTACAAAAATTTAAGCATTAGGTGAAGTGTAGGACACTAGTATGTGTGAAAACAGTTCTGTGCAGTGCAATCTGAACTTTAATGTTCAGTGTATAGAGTCGATTATCATTTTGACCTCATTGTAGAGTGCGATTTCGTGTTTATATTATTCCTTGTCATTGAAGTATTTTTAAGAAAGCTGTTTATGTTGAGTTTGCATAAAAATATGGGAACAATAATTGTTTTACGAAGAAATTTAAATAGGTTTTCTCTTATTTTCAGATTGTCTTCCTATTTAAAGAAAAATGTAAAGAAAACGCTGTGGTGAAAATTTACGCAATACAAATGTTTACATTGATTGAGAGTTTCGAAAAGTTTTGTAAAATTTTGTAATAACCTGTTTATTTATGTATTTCAGTGCGATCGATGTATCTTAATTTTATAAACCATTTAGAAGTTTTTTAAATATTAAACGTAGTAATTGTCCAGTAATAAAATGAACAATTCTCACGCAATTTTTTTTTTGTAAAATTTGAACCCAAAAAATATTTAAATAGATTTAATAAATCCACAAACAAGTGCTCTGAGTTTCGAATAATTAAAAGCAATTATTTTTTGAACCTTGGACAGAATAAAGAATTAAAAATTTATCGTTGAAAAATAAGTCTATTGTATGAAATATATTTTCATACAATTTTTGAAATATAATATATTTTATCGCAAGATATTTTCAGCATCAAACTAATGAGGTTGGTACTGAAGGATTTGCTCCTGACCAACTTAATACAAAATGTTATGTCGAGAAAATCAGCTCAACAGAAAAATTCTTCGCTGAATGGAATTTCATAAATTCATACATTTTTGGACTACTTTGGTTCAGATCGATTTCATTAAATATAAATAAATAAAATACATAAACTCACGCCATAATTAATCCCTAGAGAGGGGTACGCAGAGGTGTTAAACAGCGCATTTCGCATGTTTATTTTGAGTCACAAGATGACATGTTGCGAATCTATCGCCACTAGGGCACATCCGGGCACAATGAGGAACATTGCAGCTACAATGATTGGCAACCCGAGACTCGAACCACGACCTGATTAACCAATGCACGTAACAAACTAAGCTACCACTT
This sequence comes from Choreutis nemorana, assembly GCA_949316135.1. NCBI lineage: Eukaryota > Metazoa > Arthropoda > Insecta > Lepidoptera > Choreutidae > Choreutis > Choreutis nemorana. The sequence goes on along the minus strand of OX438620.1, from coordinate 3,292,408 downwards.
CCTCCAAAACCTCATAGGCTCGTCGTTAATTATAAATAAATAAACCACATCTCGACACACAAACTAAATCATCCCTGTAGTAAGTATCGTAAAAACATGTGTCACTGAAACTAAGCAATGGTACAAACTACATAGATAAGAATACTACATCGGTCTTGGATGTAAGCGAAACAATGCGTCTTGATAAGAATACTACAACGGTCTTGGATGTAAGCGAAACAATGCGTCTTGATAAGAATACTACATCGGTCTTGGATGTAAGCGAAACAATGCGTCTTGATAAGAATACTACATCGGTCTTGGATGTAAGCGAAACAATGCCTCTTGTAAATAACACACAGTTCCGAACACAGAATCTCTAGTGTAGCAGTCTCAGTAAGACTCGTATAATCAATGGTTTCATTCGATATGACATTACCATATCCATGTCCATAGAATTGCCAAGGACAGAATTTACAGAATTAGAATCCAGTATTTTTGAGCGAGTTGTTGTTGTTTTTAAACATGATATTCCTGAAAATCTTGTACAAATAGGGGAACAAGCATGCAGTTTACTGGCATACATTATTTATTTAGATGTTGTTTGTTTCAAAGGACTTTGCCATTGAGAACGTAGTACAAAGAATCTGCTAATTGTATATGATTCTAATCCCGCTAACAGAAATCTAGTTTTCTATTTGAATATTTAAAAGTTGTGTAATTTTCTTAAGTGACTTTGTAAATTTATAAAGTTTATTGGTATGAACGTAACTTCACACAGAAAAAAAAACTACAGAAAAAGTATCACCTCAGGTGTTTTGTGACAGACTCTAGCCACTTTTTGTTGCCGACACTTCACACTACCACTTGTTTTTAACTAACGATGGCGATGTTCCATTTGACGTTCGCAACGGTGACGTTAAATATTTTGAGGGTTTTGATCCCTTCGTGGAACGCACTTTAGTAAGAGACACCAAAAGTGTCTAGTGGAAGCAACTGGACCCACGTTGGGAGTCGTTGATTTAATTTTCTTTTTATGGTGATGAAATATTCACAGGTGCCTGGTGTCCTATACAAGACACGTGTGTGCAGCCCCTTTTTTTTTTTGTCGAAGAGGAATGCATTTACGCACCATGCCTGCCGCTAGCTAAGCGTGTGTGGGGCTCACCCGGCATGACGGGAATTCCCACTAAACCTCTCCGGTGTCCATCAAGCCCTTTTGAGTCGGGGGAGAGTTTGGGATCCGCAGGGCAATTCTCCAAACAACGTGTGTGCAGCCCCTAAAGCAACTAAAAGGATTTTCTAAAGATTGTTTAAACTTTTCTAACAACCCCACAATAATCAAAAGTTTTAAGGAAATTTTTCTAAACGAGTAATGAAATCGAGTTCCCTATAAATAATTAAACAGCCTTAAATAACATTTAAAACATTTAGTACTAGTATCACTCCAATTACTCGGAATCACTAAAAATGTATTCAAAAATACAACAAAAGAATATCTATAAATAACATCTAACAAAAGGAAACCTTATAAAATTCCATCACAAAGCATAAACTTGGCTTGCCCGACAACTTCTCGAAAAACAATTTGTTCGAATAATCTCGAACAAAAAGATAAAAATCCGTAATATGTTGGTAGCGTCCACCATATTGTGATAAGGGTTCTGACACAAGCGATAGTCTATCTATAAAACCTTGCAGCTGGAAAACATAACCTAAAACATTAAGGTATATCCATCCCTCATTCGCATGTACTTAAGGCGATAAGACAAAACAGTGCGGCAATAGATTACTCGACGACGAGTTAGTTTTCTATTTTGCTGGATTGGAACACAAAATGATTTATTTGAGGGTCGCTTTGAGTTGCAATTTTCTTTTGCCTTCTGTTATAAGACTGTGATTTTAACACTACGTTTTTTGTGTCCAACGCTCTCTAGGAATAGGTGTGTCGTAAACTTGAAGCTTGTTCAGCGGTACTTGTCAAAGTCACAAAATTGAAAAGTTTAAAAACGTTTTGTCTTCAGACATTATAAACATAGTTTTAAATTGTGATGTCTTTGTAATGTCCTTTTACTATGAATAAATGTTGTTTGTTTTGTTTCAGATCCGACAACTGACCTTTTGCTAAAATACTGGTCATTTTTTATTAAAACATTGTTTTCATCATGTGACGTTGGCTTGGTATTCTTCTAAAACGATTGTCGCCATTATATTCAACAAAAGTGATTAAACATAGTTCATGTATTGTGTCTATGCGGGTTTTTTTTATAATATTTTGTACCAACTAAGCAAAATTAAGGTGGCATAAATAATGATACATATTATGGTACAATTGACAATAATTGGTTTTATTTCTAAACCTCATCATTAAACCTGATTTGGCTTGTGTTTTGGGTACAAGACCACCGCTTAGTTCGTTTTCGGCTGCTTCTTTATTCGTTATTTTCCGAAACTGTCAACTTCCTATGTTTTAATTCAAGTATCATAGGTAGATAATATTAATAATCCAAATGATCTTGTTCTAACGCCAATAACTATTACAGCTTAGTTGTTAGGATGTAAAGCTGATGCCTGCCTTAAGTATGCGATAAATGAATTAAGGAGATTTTTGCTTGAGGATGCGGCTCTGAAGCACAACTTGCAAGCTTTGCGAATTAGTGAATAGTAGTTACCACATAACCGATGCAACATCTATCAGAATCTCTATTTATAGTAATCTAATCTCTATTCTCTAATCTATGAAACTCCTCAAAATGCATTGAAACCTTAATAGAAAAAGTACTAGTTATATCTTTAGATGGTGCCGTTCCAGTTCTTCATGAAAAGAGCCTAACTTTTTCGCTAGTAGAGCCAAATTCAGAGAAAAAATCAAATGTTTGGAATATTATCTTACTATCTATCTACTATCCAGCAGAAGTCGAATCAAAGAAGCAAATACTTAATATCTCGAAGCAATCCATTCGGACTGGACTGATTTATGTCCACATTACAAGAGAGGAGTGCAGCTTTTTGTATCATTACAGGAGCAAATTTAACTTTGGGTCGAACAAAACTTGAACTAGGAGTAATGACAGTAGTCAATGGTTATTTTATTTTCATTGTTTTTTAAGGTTAGAAAAGTTTTCATACTTTTTGTCGAGTGACTACGGTCCCAAAAGCTAAAAGGGTTAAGGGCCAAGCACGCTTTACTAATGCGACATAGCCCACAAGACGAGATACTTTTCTCCCTTCTTTACTAAGGAAGAAGAAAGAGACAGCCTTCGTGTCGCGCGCCTATATCACAGTCACACTGTTGTTCCTTAGCGTGCTAACCCTGCTGATGTTAAAAGGTACATACATGCTTCAATAACTACTTGTAGCAAGAAACGTACCACTGGGAATAATACACGAGCCACATATTTTTGTCATTTAATTTTAGGGTAGTCCAGATAAGGTGAGTTTTTCTGTTGAATGTAGGTGTAAGTTCTTCACACACACTTGTTTGTGTTCTACGAAGATTTCAAAATGTTTGTACTTGCAAATTTGCTTTGTGTATGTTTGATGTTGATGTTTTTGTATTACTCACGCGACCTTTAAAACAATTGTTTTTGTTTTAAATTATATGCATATGCTCTCTTCTTTGGTAAAAAAAGCATTTCTCCATAATCAAATATCACCAGTAGCATTTCGCCTGCGTTGCATTAAAGTCAACATCAAAAATATTAACAACTAGCGCTGTTTACAAAAGCATCTTGAAGTTTGTCGCATAGTATTTTTCGGATCGGAACGTTTGGCGTTCTCGAAGCAATTTGTCAAGAAGGACACGAGGATTATTGACTCGACATAGCTTAGTTAACTACGCTTATTTTTGTCTGAGACAGATTTAAGAAGAATCTTTGGACATTCGTCTTGTTAGGGACGGATTAAATTCGTCGATAAGTTTTTTTTTGAAGACCGAACAGGTTTAATGATGTCTGGACTCAGAATTAGTTTTGTACATTGATATGTATTTTAATTCTTATTTGAATGTCGTTTTGGCCTAGGTTTTTTAGTCTATTGCTGGTTAGGTTTTCAGAAAATTTATTATGAAACTTTTTAAATTTAATCAGTAATCTAAGAATAATGTTGCCTTTGCATCCATAGTCAAAAAAAATTTGTAACAGTATTTGAGCGAGAAAATTCGCTAACTAAATTGTTGGTCATGTAACGCTAAAATTGAATGTCCCGGGAGTTTTAACTGGACCCTATTAGGTGAAAAGGTTTGTGTGAACAAAAAGTAGATTCCTTAAGGGATTCGTGGAAATCAAACCTTTGGTATCATCATTCTGACCCTTACGCTGTAGTTGTGATAAGGCGTGTATATGCGCGCCGTTCTAGTGTGTGTATGGCCTGCTGAGCTAACTCAACGTTACGCACACCGAATTGATGTGCACATACACGCCTGACGAAACCCACAACTACTTTAGTCAAACAGCCATCGTGACATGGAATAACAGTACCAACACAGGCGTTCAAAGGTAACCCCTTATCAAATTAATTTGTCGAGTTGGAATTTAAACTTGTCAAACGAAAGTTCACATAGTAAATTTTATATTTGCTTTAAGATTTTCATCTCAAGAATTGCGTTTTATAAAACGTACAGTTTAAAGTGCCTTGGCGCTGTGTCTGAAGATTTTAAACTTATTTTCACGACGTTGTTAAAATAAAATAATAAATATGAGCTGAAAGAATTGTTGTGAACATATTTTAAGTTGAAATTGTACTGCAAAGTTTTTTCTGATTATTTTTAAGTTTTCGATTGATTCATAAAAATAACTAAAAAGCATTTGCTTTCAGGTAAATCAACGTAACTAAAATGTTAGTGAAACTTATTTTAAAATACATTAAATTACCCTTTAGATTATTATTCTTACTTACTAAGAGTTACTAAAACTTTTTTTTTTAAATCTCGATAGCTTATATTTTTAATTTTTTTACTTATTTTATATAGAGTTAAAATTGATTATTAGATTTTTTTCATATAACGATTTACTACTTAAAATATTCAGATTGTATCCATCCGTAGAAGAAATAAAATATTGAGAAGAAAAGACGATCTCAGTTTTAATATATAATAATAACCTACATAAAAGCTATACTGAATTCAAAGTAAAATCTATAAACCAAGCTGATAATGCTGCAAACGACAAAATAACCACAGTAGCGGTAAAACTTTGATTTCTTGACTTGTGCCATTTAAATGTGACAGATTGTTATTTGGCGTGTACTTCGTAATAGAAGTCAAAGAAGGGTTTAACTGGAAACATACGGGAGTATATTTTTTGCGTTATCGTTCAAAAGCACCAGTTATTTAATAACAAGGTTAAAAGAAAAAACTGGTTGGAATTTATTAAAAACGAGAAAAGTACAGTAAATCGTTTAAAGACAATAAAATTTATAATCTTTTTAATTTTGAGATGAATTATTTGTCTTTAATTGAAGAATGCTAAGGATTTTAGCAAGTTGTTCGTAGTATAGTCAGAATAATCAAATATTTTAGCTTCATAAATAATAACTGAATAATGACATAGTTGTTAATGGCAAAAAAATTATAAAGGCAGATTAAATCAGGAAACTAATATTTGTTTAATTATTTGATAGTTACAAAATATTTTGTAGCCTTATGCACTAGCGCTCATAATTAAATCATTAAAATACTCACACTTTAGCTTCAAAAGAAAACATCTAGAAATTATACTTTTGGTGACAAAATAACTTTATTATTCATTACACAACAAATTGTTACTAACATGACGAAGGTATATAATACCGTACCGGTATATATTGATATTCTTTCCCGTATATTAATATTCATGGTAATAGAGGAACATTATATACTTGTAAAACTAGGTAATTTCTTCCGTCATAACCTTCTAATCAGATTGATCAGGTGCCAGAATAAACACTTACGTAGCTTTACATAATTTGAATTATGTGAAGGGCGTGTGTTTTTACGTGGATTATTTTTTCATACCAAAACCTACAACTGAAATACGCAATTCGTATAATAATAGTTAGTTATTATATTGTTTTCAAAATAGATATGTATTAATTACAAATAAAAAAAATAACGAAACAATGACGGTAGTTAGTTTTTATATTAATTATTGGTTTATTCCGATCTGTCCCCCGCTTTGTCCTTTAAAGGGACAAAAAGTTTTGTCCTGTCCCCTTATGACCAACAGGGGGACAAAACGAACTTTTCTCCCCTCGAAATGATGAAATATAAAATCTATTGTTTTAATATGAAATATATAAACCACATATTAGAGATGAAGCGGTGATAGGCAGAGAAACAACTAGCACTGTTGAATTGTCTCTATTGTTCATTAATTCCTTTCGTAGCTAAACATGAAGTAAAATAACAACCGTTCAAAATAAATTGGAATCGCTCCCTTGAACAATCGAAAACCAAAGTTTCATACGTACTGTAGTTACATGTAAAACTCTGTAAATACATACAAAATCATTTCACTTGAAACTCTGAAACTTGTTAACTTTTAACAAATTTTAAACTCAACGGTCCGAAGTTGAGGAATTTAGATGTGAAATATTTTCTAAGGTGAAACTTATTTGTTGGAAACCAATTTAAGTTTCTGTTACGGCTTGATTGAAAGCAAATACGCAGGAGGCGATGTTCGAGGCTTGGAAAAACTATTTAAGGTCAAACAGGAGGGACGACGGTTGAATTTCTACTCTAATTACCTTTACAATAAGATCTATTTAACGAAAAAACAACCTTTAACGTTTAAAACGCTCGAGTAGGACAACTAGAGCCTACTTTTATAGGAACGGGATTGAACAAAAACCAAACCCATCGATTCGCTTTCATCGCGCAATCTTCTGTTAGAGTTTACTCAACAAGTTTTAATTACTTTTATTCATAAAGAAAGAGGATCAATTCGGCTAAATCAGCTTCCACTTTGACTCCTTAGAAATAGAAATAGTTCTATGAAACTTCATAACGTCGGCGACGAAAACCTCGCATGTCACATTTTTACCTAAATATGATTACTTTTTGTATAGTTAAAAAAGCTGGTATAGCATCTGTGATTGTATTGTATTTGTCGGATTTAGATCACTCCTATAAACAATTTTCCTATTACGGCGTAACTTAATTACGATTATACTTTAAATAAAAATTTTAATGGGTTATAAATGTGAAAAAATAGACTTTTCTTCGGTGAATTACGTCAGTCAGATGAGTTAGGGAAAACGTAGCTATTGTATATTATTTTGAGTTACTGTGTTTGCCAATACACCTTTTGTTGGGAGTTCAAGATAATGTAAGTAAGCATGCTTTTGATGATCCAAGCGTTTATAAGCGTAAAACCATCGATATTCTATGTTATATTTACACAATCCCATACAGACTTATTTTCAATTAATCGTGATTTTAAATCATTTGCTTTCTTCAGCCTTTTAATTATTATTTTTCCTTTAATTTTAATTATTTCCTTTTCTGTATTTTAATGAATTTTATTTTAATTTGTATCTCAAATGAATGACGTTTTCATAATTTTCCAATTTTTTATGTGTATGTACTGTTTCGTTTATTTTTTTAGTACAAACATTTGCTTTGCAAACAAAATTAAACGAATAAAACATAAATTAAAAATGGCATCAACTTTGGATAGGGACACAGAGATTGATAGGTCTACTAGAATATAAACACAGATTAAAGCAAATCCAACTTTAAGAACAGTACAGAAAGGTGTATGAACTAATCTTACAAAAAAATTCATGACATTTATATGTCGCTTGATTACCACACAAAAAGTCCCATGAAATGTCTATCCAAACGAATTTTGGGGTGGATTTGGTAAGGACATTTTCTATCATTTCATTGTTCATCGATATTATATAAGATCGATGCATACATCAAAATCAATCCCGAAAGTAGGTTAAGATGCCTTCTCCATACAAACTTCGCAACAGATTTTTAAACTTTATTTTATTTTATGTATCCTAATTTTGTTACCAAAAACAGTTGGAATACCTTTCACAAATCTTTAAACAAATTGTTAACTCATATTCAACGCTTAGCCTATGGTATGGTATTCCCCAGTGACTACAGAATGTTCTTCAAAAGGGTTGTTAAAATTGTTCTTTGAAGTCAGCAAGCAACGATAGCGTGATGCTCTTGGTATTGCAAACGTTCACAGGCTAAGACCCGCTTGAGGGTAAGCAATCACCAGGTACCTTCGAGCAAGCCATATGCTTGTTTGACATCTTAGTGGTTAAAAAGCTTTTAGGTGATAAATAATCGAAACTATCAAAGGAACTGTGTCGATAAAATATTTGTTCCAACTTTTATCCTCGGATAACTTGCAACTTCCAATATGTTGACGGCAATTAGTAATATCAATGTGAAAGTTTTCACCCGATAGGGTTGGCTATCTTTACTTATTCTTTTAAATAAAAAAATTAAAAGAGGATATTTGAAAATAAATTCTGTAAATCATTCTGTGCGTCTTTGGCCGATAGTCTTGGCGAGCTAACGTTTTAATCTTTATAAATGGCAAATTATAAGCGCGTCTAGTATAAAGAGATTAATTTAAAAGTACTTATTTCTATTTGAATAAAAAATATTTTGACTTTTCACTTCTGTTTTCTATAACATCTTTGATGATGAAACTGACTTTAACGTATTTGAAATATGTATACCCAATAAAATGATCATTAACGAACGACTGTATTGTTGTAAACACAAGTAAATATTTGAGTTATGTCGTCGTTATGGGAAAATTGTGATGACAAAATTTAAATGTAAAAAATTTGTGGCAACCCTGTCGGAGTCTAGAATCTTCGACAACTCCGGACACTTGTCAGGATTTATCCTTTCCCTCCAACTTTAGGAAAAATCATAGTTCCGCTCTTCATATGACAAGTCTTAGCGATAAGTTAGCTGAAAGGAGGCCCGATATCAAAGTTTTAGATCCGCACTCTGTTATATACGAAAACTAAAGACTTTATACTGAAATGGTTGCTACATTTTATTAATGTATTTATGCCATCTGATACTTCTGTTAAGAAAGAACGAATTTTGATAAATGAATTATTTGCTCAAAAACATGGGTCAAACAGTTCTTTACAAACATAAATATATAGTGCTCATGTTTTGCCTTTCTCATTAGACATGCAAATTTTTATTATAAAATTTGGTCAATCATCGATAATAAATAAATAAATAAAAACTTAACTACATATTATAATGCCACTACTAAAGGTTGGATCACACCAACGCGGCGATCTTCCGCGATCGCGCCGGTAATATTCTCTACAAAAAAATACTTTTCAGTCAACCATTTAAACAATTTCTTAATAAATAAATCCTTATCAAGCCATTTCAAATCCTCAGGTAAGTTATTGTAAATCCGAACACACATCATCAAACAGCTTTGTCTTATAATCGCGATTGATTTGTTGGGGGGTCACCTTACAGTATACAATAGGATAAATGAAAGCAAGTCCTGTTATCGATCGCGTTTTTATGTTGTATTGTTTAGGCAGTTTGAAGTCTAAATAGCGTTATTGATTTATGCAGGCAAGGCGAAAAAGCATTTTCATTTTTATGCCCGCAATAAATTTTCTATGAGGGGTTATTCTACGTGGAATGTATTTCAAATAAAAAATGGCTATGGGCATTCCGGACACGCAATAAAAGGGTTCCGTAAGCTTATTGAGAGGACGTAATTGTTACTCAAAATGCATATATTTTAAAAGGAAAATTTTGTTAGGATGAATGGACGTATGGATGAATATGACATGACATGTGTAAAACAGAAATAGATTATATTATGACCTTATTACAGTAAAGAAGACCTCAACCTCGACCTCGGTGGCGCAGTGGTGTAAACAGCCGACTGCTACGCTAGAGGTTCCGGGTTCGAATCCCGGCGGGGGCGGGACTTTGTGTTATTTGCAAGACGCATTGTTTCGCTTATCGGTCTTGGATATCGTATTCTTATTTATTTATTATATACCATATCGTTGCTTAGCACCTGCGATACAAGTTCTTACGATACTTAGTGCAGGGCTGAGTCAATGTGTGTGTCGTGATGTGGTTATTTATTTATTTATTTTATATTTGTTACTGTTTCACGCAATAACTACTGAATGGAATGGATTGACTAATAAAACAATTATATAGCTGAAACATCAAAATAACACATAAGATATATTTTATTGAGATTTTATCTGAATTGTAAAAATATAACGATAAATGTCAAGTAAATAAAAATCCCATTAAAATCATTTTCAACTTCTACGAGGAAGTCGCAAACGAGGGCAAAAGCTGGTTTAAATATAATTTAAGATTTAATTACCATGTGATAAAATGATTTTTAATTGGCATATTAATAATTTCAATTTCAATTGCCTTCCATTTTATATGAGTAAAAATTCTTGTATTATATTAAAAAAAACAAAACATATTGTAGAGGTATTAGTAAAAACCATAAAACCTATCATTGTGGGAAACGAAATTCAATACTTACTTTATTAATACCGATAAAAGCACTTAAACATGTTTTAAACGTGAAGTGAAAATTTATAAATTTTCATGTTCCCGCAACCACTGTCGCTTTGCTGTGATTTAAAACACGAATTCCGATTGTCCCGTTCTCACCCCTTCCCCACTGATCCCTAAAACGGGACCCGGATGGGATCTATTGTTTATAGATTAGGCGTGATATTGTCATGGCATGAATAAGCCATGTGTTTTGAGAGGTGTGAAAAAAGTCTTTGTTAGGGGTTTCGGGGCGATGTATTGTCTTTTGTGCATCAGCTATAAATGATCACATAGTCCGATTCAGAGGTCGACAGTCATCCCTTCATGAAACAGCACAAAAAATGGTGACTGAATATCGATTTTGTCTGGTATTTGATAAAACAAAATAATCTCTATTGGGAAGAATGGTTTGACGGTTACCACGGTCCGGAAGATGCAGTGTTGAAAAAGATTTGCAGGGAGTTGCTGGATGCAACGGACTCATGGGTGCTCTGATTTGAGCTATTTGAGGCAGGTTCTTTTCTAGCAGTAAACGCCTTCTGTCTTATTAATCATTCATTGATCTCTAACTGTAGATATATACGGAAAACTCCAACCTTTTATTAGAAAAAGCTAGTAGTCTATATTTCATGACTGCTTCTGTTTACTCTTCTTAGTTTTTTATCCTTCTGGAACCTTGGAATCCTTCAGGAAATTTATTGTTTCGGGTTGGAAAAATTTATTGTGACCTTTGTCTAGCAATGGACCTCTTTCAGCTGATATCGTTGATGGATAAAGCTGTGAACATAGCTTAGGAGTTGTTAAAAATAAAACATCCTGCTTATTCAGTAGCATTTACTTTCAAACAGCACATGAATGTCAACTAGCTAACTAATATTGCAGTGTTAAATCAATCTTTAATAATACATTAACATATGCATCCCCAAATTAAAACCTGTTGCTTTAAAAGCTACGTACCTATATCTGCAGATATATATCTAATTCCCTAATTAATTAATTAATCAGCTAGAACTATATTAGAACTGACTGTTTTCATATAGCATGTGAACTTCATACATGAGTTTTTCAATCAATAATAATAATAACCACATCACGACATATTAATTGACTCAGGCCTGTAGCAAGTATCGTAAGAACTTGTGTTGCAGGAACCAAGCAACGATATGGTATACTACATAGATAAGAATACAACATCCAAGACCGGTAAGCGAAACAATGCGTCTTGCAATATAAGTATAGTTGAATATAATGATAATGGTTGAAAATAATGGAAACAAATCTATGGTTATTCTTAGTATCAGTCAAAGGATAGACTTTTACATAGGTTCAAAGGTTTCAAATCACAGTAAATATTATATGGATTATTCATACCATATTGTTGTGAGTTACCTAACGAAATGGCTGAAAACAGTTTTACAGTTTTACTTCTGAAGGAATCCTTAAAGAGGTTCTTCAAATCAGTTTAAATAAGTTCCGTATTACCTTTAGAAATTAAAATCGAGATCTGAAAAGACCTCTCGGCAATTCGTGAAAGCTCTCCCGCGGCTGCCCACGAAACTTAATAATCTAATTTACCTTAATAAATCAAGAAACGAAATAAATAAGCAAGAAATAAATCGATCCTAAAAGGAAAGTTACATTGAGTCAACTTAGAAACTTTGGGAGTGCTGTTTGTGACCTAATGCGTAAGAGCAAGCGTACAAAAAGAAGGCCGAAGAAAAAAAACATTGAAAAATGTATGCGCGATTTTTTTATTCAACATGACGAGCAAACAAGTAGACGATTCACCTGATGGAAAGTGGTACCGCCGCCTATTGACACGACGATGCCCTTGATGTCTTAGAACTTAGAAAAGATACTATACCTCTCGTGCCTGTAATTACACTGGCTGTCCAATCCTTCGAACCGAAAAACAGCGAACTGCTTCACGGCAGAAATAAAAAGGAGAGTGGTACCAACCCAGACAATCTCGCACGTAGATCTACCACCAGTAAATTTTAGCAGCCCTAATTTATGTAATTAAAATTAATGTGTTTTGGTTTCCCTGGAAGATGATCTTTCGGTAACTCTGGGATTGAAATGTTACAAAGTCGTGGTTCGACAACCTGTTATATTTTCTGTATGACCTTGAACACAGTTCAACCAGAATCTTCATTTATAAATCCTGCCCCTTTCTCAGCAACGGTTAACTATGATGGGGCTGAAGAGGCCGCTTGGTTAGCTAGAATATAACCATTTCAATCTTTAATATACTGAGTAAAGAAAAGCTGAAAATTTCAAAGATCTATCTATATGATGTGAAAATCAAATTCTGTTCGCTTACATTGCTACTGTTAATGTGAAATTGAATCCTTGAGTTGTGAGTTTGAGCGTATGACTCAGACCAAAGATTAAAAACTAGGTCAAGTTGCCTGAAAAGGTTTCAACGTAGATTTAGCCTTCGCAAGTCTTGAAAATGGAAGTTGAGTCCCACAGAAGGAATATTTCAGCTTTTAGCTCATGTTAAGATTCAATTCTTCGGGTTGTAAAAAGCCATAGGGATCCAATACACTTTGTGTGTGACACTTGCTTTTTGAGTTTCAAAAGCCCGAGTGGAATATTAGCCTAGCTGTATCACTTCGCATGAAGGAATCTTTCCATATTTGCACCTTTATTAATTTAAATTGTTTTTTCATTTAAATTGATTTTTTTTTCTATAAACGGGTTGGGGAGAGTATTAAACACCACATTTGCAGGTTAATGTTGAGTCAAACAGTGACAGCTTACGAATCTGTCGCCACTATTCGGGTTCGACCAAGGGTTTTTTAAAAGATTTTGGTCATATGATATGGTAGTATCCAGTATTCGAATCTTGGCTCGGGCAATTATTGTGTGGTATTAAATACTCGATTTTGTTTCTTTGTTCGATTTTTTGCTGATTTTTTTTATTATCTTATGCCTGAATATTGATGTCTAACCTTCCATTATAAGAACAGCTTTTGGCTTAAAATTTTCCGATCCGAATGAGAGGTTATGAATATCATTTACTTATAACGCTACACCTGTTTTAAAATCATATTATAGTTTTAGGTTATTCTTCATGGTATTTTGGATTTATTAACCGACTTAAAAAAAAGGAGGAGGTTTCTCAATTCGACCGTATATTTTTTTTCTTCAATTTTTTTTTTTAAATCCGTGTCCTGGATCCCGATTAAAATCAAGTTTGTGATTTATTGAAAATATCTTTAATATTAAAGCGAAGATTTAGATTTTTTGGAAAATCTGATTTAGTAAATACCATCTTTTTATCTGAATTGTTGAGTAAATAGCGTATTGTTTGGGCACAATAAAAATAACTGTTGCAAAATAAAATGAAAATAAACAATTTATTCTTTCAATACAAACCAAGGTTGAGATGTTTTTTTCGTCATTTCGAGAATCCTGTATGATCTAACCTTTCCATTTCTAATTTAAATATTTGCATGAACTCCTAAAAAACCTAAATAAAGTTGCTCTTGACAAATGAGATACTTTCAGTAATTAAGATAAACACAATGGACTAACTTGAAGAATAGCTTTAGTAAAACAAAAATGTAAATTTTAATAAAAATATTTCATTAACATAATAACGTAGTAAATGTAAAAAATAACCCAAATAAATAAAACCTTATCTTTACTATCATGAAATGTAGCACATTAAAATTTGATGTGTACCCTTTTTAAATTGATTTCAACACCACCAAAAATCGATTATCGATTATTAAACGCGTCATCAATCTCGTTAGATCGTCGATAAAATAATCGATTAAATCATTGAAATTCAATAGGCGTATGATCTTTTACACCTCCAAATTATTTGTTCTTCTTACAACAAGCTGAATTGTTTTCTAGAATTAAGGCTGTAAAGTCGATTTTCCCTTCTATTCTGTTATTCGAAATAATCGAAAACAAAGTATTTGATTACTGATAATATCGATCTAAAATTATGAACAAGTCGTAAAGAATCGGAACGTGTTTTAAAAATGAATAAAAATAAAATACCTTTAAGTTTCGGATTTATTACAATTTTAATACGTTTCCTTGTTTAAACGTTGTATTAAATAAATCATTGAGTAATTGTTACCTTAAAAACTGGGAGCGGGGAACTTTTCACCCAACTTTTTACAACCTTAACAAATTTCCGTCTGAATTGCGCATTGCGCAAACCGAAACTCAATTGCTTAGATCCCTAGAGGTCGCCGGTGTCGTAAAAACTTAGCCCAACCTACGCTGTTATGTACATGCCTATGTTGATTAAATTTAGATAAACTTCTCTCTTTATACCTGCTCAATTTTAAAAGGGGAACATTACGCTCCAAGCAGAGAGCTCACTACGTGACGTGTTATTAAGCATACGGCCTGCCTGATAGTATGTTATCCCAGTTCATGTATATTTCAAATACCGCTAGGGTGAAAAATCCGGCTTTGTACCGAATCTAACAATTTTCCGCTTATGTTAAATCGTTCAAGTGTCAACATTGAACTCGCGTATTTGACACTTTTCTATTGAGATTCGTAAAACGGTCAGTAAAAGGCGAATTGGTTTTACGTCAAATTAAGAAAATGAAAGCCATCAAGAACGCTTTCAACGGCCTTTTGATCCCACAGTTCTATTTTGGATAAATATATAAGGAGATTACACTCACACATGCATTATTGCAAATGATTTCACCTAGCTAGCTTCATATCTATGTCTGTTGTGGTAAGACGCACGTATAGCCAAAGTAAAGTTAAAGACTGCCAAGTTGAAAAAGGCCAGCATTATTGTTATGTTTAAATTTAAGCTAGTGCTGTACTGGATTTATTTTATTCTAATACCACTTGGTATTTGTTTGTCTTTGATGTTTTCATATTTAGTTCTTTTCATTTAAACCAACACAAAATATTATAAAATATTTAGTTAAAAAAATAGTTGAAACTAAAAAACTTTGTGTGTACTTATAAAATCTTTAATTGAAAAAATAGTTCAAACCAAAAATCGTGAGAACAATTCAGTATTACTTTCTTTTCTGAGGATATGCCAGTTCAAGGGTACCCTACCGTCGTTTGTTTGAAGAGATGAATGGATGTGGACAAAGCGAAAGAAGTATGTAATGAGAGCTCATATTTTGAGCCATAAAGGAAGTCGGAAGGCGTAAGTTTTGTGTGCGTGTGTCAGTTTTAATAAAACACCATAAAAATATTTAAACCATGAAAAAAATATCATTCGAAATTCCTTATTCGGAATACAAGAAAGACTTTTTTTAAATCTTGCTCGTTGTAATAGTTATAATTTACATAAAGAAAGCCTGTCGTCAAAGGACGCCTTGAAGTTGTTTTTTTTTTGCTTGCTATAATTAATGTAGGTAGGGCTAAATTAGACGAAGAAAAAATAAAACGTGATTACGATTACAGCGAGCTTTGGCCTTGAATATATTGTATTCATATAAAAGAAAATTATTTACCGCCTACTAATTGTAAGATGGGGCATAATTTTTTGTGAATTTGTTAACATCACTTCGTTTGCAATTCTTGCTATTGAAGCTGCTAATGTATTATAAACGAAACCTAGTGGAATCAGTTGCTGGAAGCGGTAGTGAGGGACCTTTTCAACATAGGACCTTCAAAGAGCTCACTCCTTTTAAAAGGTCAGCAACGCATCCACTGACATTTTGGCCTACAGGTGCCCATGGGCGTCGGTATCAGGCGAGCCGCCTCACCGTTTAGCCCTATATGAAAAAATATAGATAAATTTATGCATGGTCACAAATATATAAACGACTTGACATCATGCTCCGTTTTTGTTTATTCTCCGTTTAAAAATCTACAAACCAAAAATCTTTGAACCCAAAACAATCATAAACGAAAGGTAAAAACATTGATGTGTCAATCACGAAATCCCAAGGCAACGTTTACAATATTAAGGAACGACCAATAAATCTTCCATCAGTAACAAAAACCTTATAAACAAAAGCAAAAGAAAAACGGCAATAACAATATGACATACGTAGAGATTTTGCAAGATAACTCCCTATTCTACAGCGTTCGAATCATAACAAGAAGATACTGTGACATAGACAAACGGAGACTCCCAGAAGAGAGATGATGGTTCATGGCACGAGGTGAGAGATTGAGCGGTTGATATTTACTCAAATCTGCTTTGACTAGTAAAATAAATAAAATCATTTATTTGTCAGTGTAGTGACAGACAATGCCGCGTATTGTTTTCACTTTTCAAGAGATTTAAAAAGCTTATTAATTAACCTGTTGAATTCAAACATTATTTTTAAACATGTAAGAATGATTTTTATTTGATAGTCACAAAACACAACACAATTTAAATTACAATACCTCACTTTTTGGCAATTTTTAAATATGAATATGGTAACATACAAACCATAACACTAAAGTGACACTTATATTAAAGTTAATTACAAAAACTTTATACGCAATACGCAAAATAAGTCAGAAAGTTCATACATACTCGTAGGAATAAACAGAAGATAATAAAATATATTTTAGTGTCATTTTTTTGTTATACTTTTCAAGTTTTTATAGGTACGTTTTTAAATCTAACCGGGACATATTTATTTGTCAAATTCAAAACCGCTTCAGCCTATCCCATGTGCTGAAATACCGTGTGGTTGTATACTCAGTATATAAAGAGCTTCTTGTGTTTCAAAGAAAATGTTACACAATTTGTAATTTGATATAAAATCCCGTTTTCATAGTAACTTTCGGATGCAATGTTTTAATATCATTCTGGTTTGAGACGTTTTGCATATACTGACACAAAAAAAAAGTTATTTATTTAAATATACTTAAAATAAGTATTGTTAAATCGTTTAGTTGTCTACCACCGGTTCGGAATGCTATCTACGGGGAATTTGAATACATTTTTCTTCAAAATCGAATTTTTAAACTTTTTATGTAGGTTATTTTAGGGAATGTTCAGTGATGATTATTTAATAGAACCTAATGCGGAGTGCCTAATACGGACTGCCTGTCAAACTGAATTACTGATTATATATTCCGTAATTGCAATTCTCGCATTACGTACTATTGTGTCGCTACATATAATTAGTACAAAAATGATGTCATTGTCACTTTGAAACTCGTCTGTTTTTCTCCTCAGCCCCCTACGACACATGCCATTATTCCCCAAGCGTTAACGCCAAAAGAAAATTAAAATGTATTGAAATGACATTTCCTAGCGCTCGAGTTACGTCGTCGTTATTTAATTTCCGTTCATTTTTTTTCTGTTGGCGTTAACGCTTCCGGAATTATGACATTGGTCTAAAGGGCCAGTATTGTCAGAGTTAAGCAAGGTTAACAAATTAAGTGGTTTAGGGCTTTTTTTAGTTTGAATCCCCTTAAATAAATACTGTTAACTACATTAGGTTCGAACCTAATTAAGGTCTATCCCTTATTCGATTTACTCTTGTAAACGTAGCCCATACTATGAGCAATACCTACTCTTCAAATAGTAAGTAAGTACATTAATAAAATAGTTTTAAACCTATAAATATATACGATATCGGCAAAAATGGTTTTAAAAATCATGCAAATGAACTTTTTTCATTAAAAAATACCCTATAAATGGATATCGCATGACATCAGCTTTTAGTAAAAAGAATGACTACAAGAATAAAAGCGCCGAAACGTTTTAATAATTTATTAACAAAATATCGACCCATCCGATCAATAGTGGGCCCGGAGCTAAAAGCCTTATATTTCTAGGCCCCTACAGGAAAATGTGACTCGGCTGACAGCAGGGAATTCCCTCGGTGAATTGTCAGCCTAACCACATTGAACATAAGAACGGCGGCAATAAGAAGCTAGGATTTTTTGTGTAGACTATACTTACTTTTAACACTAAACTCGACGCTTACCGACGTCATTAGAAACTATATCATCTTCGCCTAAACTTTTCTTTAATAAAAATTTGACGGTCTTTGCTCCTACTTCAATTTACCAAAGCATCTCATAGAATTCTATAGCATGTCATGTAATGTCAATCATGCGTAACATATCGATGCGTTGTACGTCACGCCATTGGATATAATGTAGAACTTTGTGGAGTTTAGGATTGTAAGCGCTAAAGCAATTGAAACATGGTTGAAATTTGCCCGTCGCGACGTCAAACTTTTGGTCGAGGTCAACATGCTATAGTATCACTTAGCATGCTGATTGTAGTATGCAATGCTAATAAGACTGATTGCTGGGTCTTAGGCGGCAAACAATCTTACCATCCATCTGATGGCAAGCAGTCACATCAGCCTATAGACCCCTGAAAAACTAAGTTCGTCACATTGCCGATCCTGTGTCTACTTGAAATTATTCTTTAAACGCCGACTTTTACAGGTTGTCTAAAATACAAATAATTGTATTTCATTTGCACGAATTATCCCGCTGATCTTATGTAAACGATACATGAGGCCTTTATATTTTGAGAGATATACCACGCTTGGGAATTGAATGGACTATCGCGGCTTCTATGATACCCACTTTCAGTATAGTTTCTCTGAAATTGGGGAGAACAAAGGAGCATGGGGGTGAATTCTTGTAGGTGTTTATAGACAATGTTTAAATTTTTAAACAAGGTGTAGCCACCCTCTTCTTGTGCAGTTTTTTGAAGGGAAATGTAAATTTGAAATGTTCATTTATTAATGGATTTTCAATTTATTTCGTTCTTTAGTAATAAATCTTTTGCAATTCCAAATTTCATGATAATTCAAGTACCATGACATCTTTTGTTAAAAATTTTCATTTTTTTCTTTCTTTATTTTACCTATAAAAAACTTTAACTCAACATTATTGATGATAAAATGCATTTTTTTTTTTACATAAACAGATTGTTAAAAATTATAACTACTGCAGAAAAAAACACAATAACGGACAGTATACTACTTCGTTCCTTACTTCACTATCCTTACTAATATTATAAACGCGAAAGTTTGTAAGGATGTATGGATGTTTATTACTCTCACGCAAACACTACTGAATATATTAATGAAACTTAACAATAATATACAGCTTATACATCAGAATAACACATAGTATATAATGTATGAAGAAATTGTCTAATTCGTCCGAAATATAATGATAAATGTAAAATTATAAAAAATCATATTCCAACCATTTTGGACATCTTCGCGGACGAAGCCGTGGACAAAAGCTAGCTAAACAATATTTCAGTATGTGGAATAAGCAAGAGAAATTCATGGAGACACCGAACGCTTCATTACAGGGGTTGGAAGGTAGGTAATGAGCTCGATTGGCGCGAAATCACGGGCAAATATGGCGTCGGGTGACAAATTTACAACTCCCGGCCAATTCCATACAATAACCCGTTAGATAGGATACTTTATTCAACATATTTAAATAATAAAAGAAGTGTTAGGTGAAATGTACATATTTCTAATTCAAACCTACATTTGATAGAATATTATATCTAGAAATTGTATGTTTGAGATAAAGAAAAATCAAGTATCCTTAAGGATTAAATGCGTAAAATAAACGATTCCTTACACTTAAAAGAAGAGAAGGAAAAACATTTACAACATATAAGATGAAAAGCGAAAAAAACTAAATTATATTTTTTAATTTAATAGTATCTTTAAAACCACAGAAAAACCGGAGAAAATTATACGATAGTCCACTTGTATCCGTATTCAAGCGCATATTTTCTTTACTAGTAAAACTAAGATACCAATATATCAACTAGCGCTAATACATATATGCTGAATATTGTTTGTTACGTTGCACAATATAAGGTATTATTCGGGAACCATGTGACTAATTGAGAATTTAAATAAGTTAGCTCTTGTCCTTACTGTGAGTAATGTTGCATAAAGTCTTTTATCACCTATTTTAATTAATGCAATGATATAAATATATGTAAGAGTCAACCACTGGGCCAAGTGCGATATTTTATATCTGGAGACATTAAGGTTCAATATCTTTTTGATACTATTTGATACCTAAATTAAATTATATAGCAGTAGCATATAAAAGCAGTGACAAAAACATGAAAAGAAAATGGCGGGTCATTTTGACGTCAAGTTGTCTGGACTAAATTTTTTTTATACAGAGACAGTGTATGTTAATCATTTGATTGTAAATATTCAATGCCTTTTTAATAGCTTCACATATGTTTTTTTTTTCAAATTTATGACGTCCAGAACAAAGTTTTGAAAATTAAATTCTTTCGTCCTTTTACTTTGATTCATATTATTGATTGTGCACTCACACAAAAAATCATGACAAATCATTAAATTTACAATAAAAAATTGTTGGCAAAAATAATCATTTTACAAACCTTGTAAATGATGGATTGATGAATGATGCTTAATGATAAAACGAATTTAATGTTGCTGTGTATGAATGTATCACATAAAGATAAAAATATAAACTAACGTCGTAAATAATCCCTCGAGAGGGGTAGGCAGGGGTGTATCGCAGCGCTTTTTGCATGTATATGTTGAGTCCGAGTGTCACAGGTTGCGAATCTATCGCCACTATCCGGGCACAATGAATGATTACAAACGGTTGATTACAAAAAACAAATGAAAGTTTGAATTTTGATTATGTAATTGAGGTTAATAAAATAAGAATATAAAACACAAACAAAACCAAAGCTTTCATCTCTTCATTACCGACCCCTTTCACCCTAATTTCGAGAAAAAATGCTCGAGAAATACACCTTCAAGATAAAAACATGGTTTCTTAAATATCCTTGAAATTAACTTACCTCACAAATTGAGGGTGGATTAAAAGTAGAGAAAAATAAGAGGTAAAACAATACGGTTTCTTTTCGAGAGAGGTTTGGTACAGTCTTCCTTCTCTTGACTAATATTAACATGATAAAATTAAAAACCACATCACGACACACACATTGACTCAGCACTGCACTGAGTATTGTAAGAACTTGTGTCGCAGCTGCTAATCAACGACATGGTATATACTAAATAAATAAGAATACAACATCCAAGTCAGGTAAGCGAAACAATGCGTCTTGCAAATAACACTAAGTCCCGCCCCCGTCGGGATTCGAACCCGGCACCTCTAGCGTAGCAGTCGGCTGTTTACACCACTGCGCCACCGAGGTCGAGGTTGAGGTCTTCTTTACTGTAATAAGGTCATAATATAATCTATTTCTGTTTTACTGTAATGAGGTAGTTGTTAGTTCCGTGCACACTGTTTCATGCGTAGCCTCGAGTTCGCTCACTAAAACGATAGGCACATTAGAACAATGTGCAAATACTCGTCTCATGTATAGATCTTCGTGAGATGAAATGATTGTAAAGATATAATTGTTTGTTTCCAGTTATTCTCATTCTTAAAATGAATATCACTATTATTATTTTTAATAGTTTTTAAAAGGTAGCATTGTTGATAGCTTTATCTTAAGGAAATTATTCAACACATAACACACACACATAAACTCACGCCATAATCCCTCGAGAGGAGGTGGAAGCTCAGTTTGTTACGTGCCTTGGTTAACCGACTGACCCGACACGACAGGTCAAGGGTTCGAGTCTCACGTTGTAGCTGCCATGTTCCTCATTGTGCCCGGTTAGTGGTGATAGATTCGCAATCTGTCACACTGGGACTTAACATAAACATGCGCAATGCGGTATTTAAGACCTCTGCCAACCCCTCTAGAGGGAAATAATACAATTTGTTTAAATAAATTCATTTTATATACCACTAAATTGGCAAGGAGCATAAGCAGTAACCTTAGTCTATGGACGTTTGCAATACCAGAGGTTATACGAACGCTTTGCTGACCCTGTAAGAACCTTTTGGCACCCTTTTTGAAGAATCCCGTATATTCACTTGGGAAACCCATGCCGGAGTTCATTTGCTTTGAAACCGAACTGTCTTCGACCAATACTGGTCTAAGATATGTATTTACCTTTAAGAAATATAAACGATGTTTAAACTTCTTTGCACAGTTTAAGGTTTTAATCATTTACTCTGTGAATACTGCGTCAAAAATTGGTATAATTTACTTTATTTAAGGCCCTCAAGTATACGTTTTTAGAGTTAATTGTAATTATAATAACAAGTGTATAAGATTTAAGTATCATAGTGTCTTAGGTTTATTATCTTTTAAACTGTATTAATAAAATGAAAATGTTTTTACTTGGTATTCTAGAGTGAGCCTGCCATACTCGTAACATGACTCAAATAGTGTAAAAAGTTCCCTCTATGACATTAAAAGTGCATGGATTGGTATTAATAACGTAATGATATATCAATATTACATTAAAATAGCACAGACTGAACAATTACAAGACAACATCTCATCAAAAATGTATATAAGACAGTCAGATTCATAAATCCATTTCGGGTCTCATCAAATAGAATTAATTCGAGTCAAAACACAATTATGATAAAACCGTTTTTTATTATTATAGAAAATTATTGGAAAAAATCTTGTTGAAATAACATCTTTTGATGTCATCTTTTTAAAATATTCAGACTTACGAATGAGGAGAAACGTCTATCAGGAGAAAAGGTTGTAAATCAGGGGAGTGAGCGTGTTACGGATATTAAATATTACATATTCATTTTGTCACTACAAGACGTAATTTATAAATAATTTCATTTTCATTCGTTTATGTGACATGAGCTTTATCGTATTCTCTCACCCTGGACAGTAAGATGTATTAGTGGCAAAGTATTGAAAATATTTTAGATACTAAATTACAGAATCTGGGGTTTCTTGTCGGTATCTTCCGCAACATCGAGGTCGAGTCATTTTTCGAGAAATTTAAGTGCTTTTTAAAGTTTTTTTTTTGTTCAAGACCAGGCAGGCATTTGACCCCAAACCCGCCTGATGTTAACGGCGATGAGTTTTTAGGTGGATCATGCCTGCCAAGGAGAAATCTATTCACTTCACTTTCAAATTATTCACCCAAGTTATATTGGTCAGGGAACACATCGGCAGGCAAAGAATTCCACACCCTTGCAGTACGCATTATGAAGGAGCTATCGAAGCGTTTAGTCCGGATGGTCGGAATATCTACCACAAAAGGATGCAACTTCAGCCTACGTCTAGTATTCCGATTATAAAAGGGGGCCGCTGAATTAAACTGTGCAATTCCTGTGCACACTCTCCAAAATGTATCCTATAAAATACCGATAGACACGCAACTTCGCGGCGGTGGCTGAGGTCATGAAAGTTAGCAATATCATCGTCAATCCCGATGATTCTTCGGGCTCGCTTTTCAACAGAGTCTAAAGCTGCTAGCTGATACTTGGCTGAACCATCCCAAAGGTGACAGCAATACTCCAAACAAGGCCGAATGAAAGATTAAGTTAACGAAATAAAGTTATTTTGGTTTAGAAATTTGTTGTGACTTTTGAAAAAAATGGTATATTTGGCCGAACTTTGCAGGTTGTATAGTTCTTTATACCCTAAGTAGTTCGTTTGTTTTCACACTTGAGTTCTGGCACTTTTGTCTTATACTTCTATAGCCTAAAATGAACCTGTAAATAAAAATTCAGATTTATGTTCGATTATGTTTTTTGCGAAGAAAATTACACTCCACGTGATAAAACGCATGACTTCTGTTGTTTTGCAAGTTGCTCAAATTAACTCATAGGACACTTATGAGACATGATTTCACTTCCTTGTAGCTTAGTTAAAAGTTTAGTGAAAAAAAATTACGAATGACGGCGTCAGTAACATAAAAATATCGTAAAATTTTTCTAATTTATATTAACTCGGATTCTATAGATCGCTCAATAAATTTATTGTATAGTAGAGTCTACACTGAAATTTTAATATATTTTTGTTAAGTCCGCTATATCTTATAAACTGTAGCACAGTGTAATGAACTGTAAGAAGCTATTATGGAAATTGGAAATCGACGTTGTCTTGTTTTGTCCCCGATTATTTTGATGTTTGTGGATTTTTTTTCAAATGCAAATAAAATATACTTACCCTGAGAGGATTGTTTATTTTGCAAAATCTTCCATTTTAATAAGCGGAAGGAGTTGGGAACCTTTGTGATATTTTCCCTAGGAACTTTAGGAACTCAGAAATTTAATCTCAGAAAAGTTGGGTGTAACAAAGAATCTGAGTTTTTTAAACTAATTAAGCAAGATTAAGGCCAGTTCTTTGTACTAACAGAATGGAATTACGTCTTGCGGAATTTCAGCAGTTTTTTTTCTCTAGAAACTAAATTAAAACGGTGAAATCGTTAGATTAGAGAGATATTATTCTGTATAATAAATGCTTTATTCCATATAATGATGTAGACGTCCGTTGAGAAGAAAATATTTTTCAATTGGCAGGTATTTTATACTGCTTAAATTTTTATAAAGGCATTTCAATTATTTTTACATATAAGAAAGATAAGAGCTAAGTTTTTCGTCGATTTTATGAACCTAAATCAAGGTAAAATTTCTGGCAAGTGACAAAATGATCCAAGTAAATACACTTTCATAACTATAATCCATTTTAATAGACATTTGAATGCAATGCTTATTCGAACTATGACCATACGAAATGAAAAGCTCAACTAAAGAACAAAAGAAATGAAACCGTCCCGCTAATTCCCGTTTCAGAATTCCAAAAACATTTTCCACTTTTACCCCGAAAACCGTTCCTAAATCCTTTTGTTAGTGGTGCCTTCAAAAATCAACGGAGTGGCATCGAAAGGTCGCCAGCACCACCTGTTGGCTTACTGCACTTCCGTTGTGACTCGCGATCCTGGATTACGTGGGCAAAGACTATAATACGTAAAGCTTCAGAAATTATACGAAAGCAAAAAAAGTACCCTTGACTTCTAAAGCGTTATTAATTCATGCAATTTTTTATAAAAGCGAAAGTATAAGGCCTCTGTATTGTTGCCTTTTCACTGTAAAATGGTTAAGCAGATTTTAAGATTTTTATTTAAAATGTATATTCGCGCAATCATGGTTGTAAATTCTCCAGTTACGACTCAAATATAATTTTTAAAAAACTTACACATATAGGGAGAAAGAACACTAGAATAGACTAAACCATGGGTGAATATTGCTGTTTGCTGATCATTAATCAAGTGCATCCTTGTTTTGTCGTTTCATATTCTTTTCAAATCAGAGCTTATCTAAAACTGGTGACAGTATTGATTCTATTGTTGATACTTCAGACTATCAAGTGTTTAGACCCGAGTCGACTGTCGATGTACAATTCTATTTCAGTAAGGGAAAGGTAGGGAATAAGCATGACTTTTTTTACTTCTTTTTCATTTTATTTCCACAGATATACACAATTCCGTATTTTTTTTCATATATCAAATTTTTTCAAATTAGTTGGTTAGACAGAGATATCCGACATATACAATGACGTCAAAGTACATGGGCGCCATACAACTTCTATAGAAAAGGTTGTTCTGATGAGCGAGATAGATATTACTTTGAATGGTTATCTCCCTGGTTTATCGTTCAATTTTAATTCTCTTTTCACTGTAAATATACTATTTCTTTATACTTTACGATGGATTGATTGAATAATCAAATTAAATTATATGCATATGCCCTATTGTCTGGTCTGAACATCTTTTTCTATGTCCCCATGCTCAGGTAACCCGTTTAAGCGTTAAATTCGCGCTTTACGTTGACGTTAGTTTAGGGGTTTCCATGGATTTATAGTTCAAAGTAACGGTGTGTGAAGGAATCAACTCCGCAGTAAAGTTCTCGGCCCTTTGTTTGGAAAGGCTAAAGGGCCATTTCAGATCCCATTTCTCAAGGTTTCTACTAAGGTTACTTCTGTTGTAGACAAATCAAGTTAATACATAACTTTTATAGTACATCTTCCAGCCGAAATAGGTTAATTTTAAATATGTTGAGTGTTTTATTCGATATTGTAAAATTAAGCATGAAATAAACTAATTATAAAAACATTTGCAATCTACAGCAACTTATATGGTGAGATTGATGAAAATAATTAAAGACTTCGAAAATTTTAAAATCGCGTCACTCAATAACATTGCTATGCAATATTTTATTGTTGTCTTGTACCATGAATGTTTTATTGAAACTTTTCTATGGTTCAAGTCAAGTATTTGATTCAGTTTACATATCAATTTTACATTCTAGAACAGAATCTAAACAGTTTATAGTCAATTCTTATTGACAAAAGATTCTCAAGTAGATTTACGTGCGAGATCGTCTCGGTTGGTACCATCCTTTCTATATGTGCCGCAAATCAGTACGCTATGGTTTTGGTCCAAATGATTGAGCCAGTATAATGACCATCTCGAGAGATATAAAATCTTTAGCTCTACATGTTAACGCATTGGTAGTGCTCTTGGCGTTCCAGACATCAAGGGAATCGTCGTGTCAATTTCCATCAGGTCAGTCGCCTGCTTTTTTGCCATTGTATCAAAATTCTTAAAATTTTCATTACATAAAATGAAAATCTATTTAACCTTTTAAAAAATTATGTTGCTAACCATGTTGGACAATTTACACAAATGTCTTTGTCCCAATTTAAATCAACAAGGCTTGTGCTATTAATAAACACAATACTTTTCTATGTTAATAGCAAAAAACTCAGAGCAAAATACCCGTCGATTGATTACATTAAAGATGCCTATAAGATAAAGAATCGAGTACTTAGGTACAAATTTAGATTAAAGCACAGGGGCCTGATCAAGTGATCACCATAACTCTTCTTTCTCGTGTGAAAAATATTCCCCACGAGAGTGAGTTATTTGAGCAATTATTTAAGGACTTCAAAGAAGAAGAATTTAAGAGGTTTCACTGAAAGAGAGTTTTTATTAACCTCATGGGTAAGGCAAGGTGACCTGATAGAATGTAATAGATGCGATCATTCATACGACAATGTCTTTGATATCTCAAAACGCCTAGAGCCAGTAAAGAGGAAAAACTTGTTAATGCTTTTGTGTCGAAAATTTCACTGGTTCTCCAATTAAAAATGCCAAAGCGAAACACAATGAACTGCTTCATGGCTGAAAATATTTCTGATATTAATTTAGCCATTCACTCACTAAAATCAAACATGCGTTTGACAGTCCTTTGGAGCAGCAGTTTAACACTTGGCTCCTTTGTGAGAGGTTACGGGTTCACAATATGGTTTTGCTCAAGGGACTTGAATGTAAAATTTTGCTTGGTTTATGTTACATACGAGTTTAAGTGTTGAGCTGAGTCACTGACTGCGATTTGTAATATAGTAGTGCGAATGTTTTGTCTCAGGTACAGTTAGCGGTTTTACACTATGCTATTTACTGCACTATGAAGTATTGTAGGAAATGTTCAGTATATAAAACTAAGTAGTTTTATATAATATAGGTATAGTGTAGTTGTTAAATGACACTCTAAAATTAAAGTTTCAGTTCAGTTTGTTTCCTGCCTTGGTAAGCCGACCGACCTAATTCGACAGGTCGAGGGTTCGAGTCTCGGGTAGCCGTAAGTTGTAGCTTACATGTTCCTCATTGTGCCCGGATAGTGGTGACAGATTCGCAACTATCACACTGGGATTCTACATAAACATGCAAAATGCGCTGTGTAACACTCTGCCTATGTATTAAAAATAAACCTACTATAATTTGTGTGCTGTTTTTATCATAGGATTTGAAGGAGTTTCCTCACCTTATCTAACTGTCAAAAAATCTATTTTCAAGGTTCGGTCAAAGCTTTATTCCTGCAATAATTGGATCCGTCAAAATCACTTGAATTTAAACCTGAAACATTACTTTTATCTTATCACGAGGGCTTTTAGAAAAGCCCGCTCATAACACTAAATTTTACCCGGTCGTCGCCAAAGGAAAATCAACTTTATCACTCAAGTAATAAAGTACGCGAAGACGGCTAGGTTTTTTGTTTCTCGCAATTTTTCCAGTCTACAAAAATTCAACTTTAACCTGAAGTTTTACGGTTTGGTTTCCAATGGGATTTTTTTGAGGAAATAAATATTTTTCCCTATGCTTTTCTTAGGCACGTTCTAGGCAGTAAATTGATTTATCTCACTATGTATCATAGTTTACAAAGTTTGTTGCGGGACCTTCAGAATCTGTGAACCAATTTTAAGGTTAATGATGACGTAGTTCACAACAAAAATAGAATTTGGTCGTTCTGTTGCCTCATAGGAGGAAAACTTTTGATATTTTGGTTAAAAAAAACAAAAAAGCGGTCAAGTGTGAGTCGAACTTGCACACTTACGTCCAAGTACTTTTTACATAATTCCGGTAAAAAACAAGAACAAGCAAAACAATTGAGTTTCTTTTATGGGAGAGTCCTTTGATTTTTATTTTTTAGTATTTGTTGTTATAGCGGCAAGAGAAATAGACATTTTCTGAAAACTTCAAGAATCTGGCTAATGCAGTTCATTAGATACAGGGTCCCGTTAGCAACCTTGGCTTTGTAGTAGGGTCCCGTTAGCAACCTTGGCTTTGTAGTAGGGTCCCGTTAGCACCCTTGGCTTTGTAGTAGGGTCCCGTTAGCACCCTTGGCTTTGTAGTAAGGTCCCGTTAGCACAATTGGCTTTTTTCTACTTTTATCACCTTAAAAGAGGGAGTTTAAAAGTTAAATTTGCTTGTTAATCCTTTAATCTTGAATTAACGTGTACCAGGTTGTTTTATAATAGTCAATCAATCTTCAAGGCCACTAAAATCTACTAGAAAAATCCACTGATGGATCTTTTACAATTTGCCTATTATAATCCAAGATCTATTATTTTATGCAATGTGTACCTACTTTTAAAAACTTTTTCAGTGTAGAGCCGATAGTAAAAACTTTCACTGGATATGTTGAGGACTTATTAAAATACCAATCAACACGATAGACTATTTAATTCTAAGTGACTGAATAATTGGTTTTTATTAGTATACAAAGCCCTAAGCTTCTGTTTGTAGTAGTGGAACTGTGAAGTTCAAGTTACTCCGGTCCTTGATTCATTCTTGTTAATACACCAGGGTAACTTGAACTGCGGCGACTTTTTATAGTATGTGTAATATTGTGAGAACTATTAGAAGTTTTATCAAGTTCAAGACCGACTTTTTTACTTTAAAGTTTTTAAATATCAAATTGATTGATGAAATTATTGGAGGAGATGCTTTGAATTGTTAGTTAATAATGAAGTTACATAAACATCCACCCTTCGAGAGGGGTTAAGGTGTACACGCCGCATTTCGCACGTTTATGTTGAGTCCCAGTGTGACAGGTTGCGAATCTATCGAATATCAGCGCACGGCGAGGAACATGGAAGCTGCAACTTACGGCAACCCGAGACTCGAACCCTCGACCTGTCGGGTCGGGTCAGTCAGTTAACCAAGGCACGTAACAAACTCAGCACCACGTCCTCACTGTTAAAATTATATTTTTACAGTTATCTCAAAAGCACACTTTCGATTGCTTAAGATACTTCAGAAATTTACATTGATGATGGCTAAAACTCATTACTCTATTTTTTTTCTGTTTAAGTAATCACATGTCGAAATGCTTCAGACGGACTTTTAAGGTACTATAAAAGTTATCGTCCATTAATAGAGTCAAAACTACAAAACGTGACGTCTTCCTTGTACTTACTATTCCCAACTTAACTGACGTTGACAAATAATGTTCCAAGGACAAATGGAAAATAACTGCTAACAAACTGCTGCTGATAACAGGTCCCTGCTGGATATATGAAACGTATTTACTTACAGATGAAAAGAAATCTTTATGTTAAGTATTACAGGTTTTGTACTATTCACTCGTATAAATGTATTTATGTATTTCTATAACAGCAGTGGTTTCAGTACTGTCTAATCATCAGTAATTATAATTACTTCATTCTTGAAGATGGTGAGATGTAGATGATGAGATGAACAATGAAAATGAACCTGCCTACAGTAACATGCCATGCCATTTGTATTTCATTTTCTCCACACTTGTTAGAACACTAGCATTTTACACATTAAATTCTGCTGATATATATGAAAAGACAATTAAATAAGAAATTTCTGACATTTCCCGTTCCCGCCAAGTAACTCCTATAACTATTATTTACTACAGATATTTGTTATGATCTGTGTTATGATTTGACGCATGTTTACTGAGCAAACTCTAGCTTCCGAATACTGAAACAATGTGCAATGTGCATGTACACGCCTGACAAATGTACACAACCTGAGTCTCATGTTACTTATGTTGTGATGTTCTTATTTTTATGGATTTTATGTGTTTGTTTTGATATTTTATGGACTTCTGCTGTCTGAAATGAATGTATTTAATTTAATTTAATCGAATGTATTTCGTGAGATGAAATATCTATACGAGTACATACGGCCACACATCAACTTCACGTTCTTAATGACTTACGGATAAGTATACTTACTTATCAATTTTGAATGGAACGTCTTCGCCAGTGTCTCGCCTTATGCCTCGTGCAATCCCGAAATACCGGGATCTCGTAAGCACTTTGCGGGTCTAATCCCGGTCGTAGATGAACCAGGTTCCCGGGCGGGATTGGCGAAAAAAAATTAATACTATTGAATAACACAATAACAGATTTCTAGTTGGTCAGCGACCTTTTTTCGTCGGAAATCCAAAATGATTTCACTGACCATGTTTGTAAATGTCAAATAGTAAACACACCATACCAAATAAAATTTTCAGATATATTTGAAAACTATATCAATCCTCCCTACACATTCTAGATGTTCTACAGTAAAAGGAAAGTTATAACAACCGGTATGTAAAACCTTGCATCTTTAAATCTTGAATTTGTGCATATTTTTTAGCAAAATAGTGTCCATACAGAATCCCACAAATACCGGGATTTCTCGTGATTCAAAATTTTCTTACGGGATTGCATTCCCTTCGTAGTAACTAAATATAACGATGCTGATAAGTGTGCGTTGCAATATAGAATTTCAAACAAAGAGTATCATACAATTTGAGTTGATACGACGTTGATCCATTTACGAGGTTTGCTGCTGGAAATTTACAGTAAAAGGATTTTTTTTTTTTAAATAACCACATCACGACACACATTGACTCAGCCCTGCACGGTGCTAAGCAACGATATGGTATATACTAAATAAATAAGAATATAACATCCAAGACCGGTAAGCGAAACAATGCGTCTTGCAAATAAAACAAAGTCCCGCCCCCGTCGGGATTCGAACCCGGAACCTCTAGCGTAGCAGTAGGCTGTTTACACCAATGCGCCACCGAGGTCGTCAAAACAATTCTCTTGTAATGTATATCTTGATGTGTGGCCGTGTGTACGAGAACAGTCATCTCAAAATACTCAATTTCAATTTAAAATAATTTTTACAAAATTATTATGTGTAAGCTTTTTATAGATACATAAGGTCTTAATCTAATTAATTAACAATTCCAAAAAAAACTGCCACCGAGGGCAGTACAAAGCCAAAATGTTTCTTAAAACCTGTCAATATATGATTGATTTTATGTGAGTCTTGTGTATATAGGTAGATAGCTAGGTAAATATTAAAAATAAAGGTTCAACCATCATTTCAAATAAAATGTTAATTAATAAAAATTGTAAGCATCACTCAACGTGAAATATCAGGGAACGAGTGTTGGTTTAAATTAATTAATTTTTTGTACACGGGAACACTTTAGTGGAATTGAGTTTTCAGATATTGCTTACGCTCAGTTCATAAGCTTAGCGGGAATTTACAAAAAACCATAGAAATAGAATTAAACGATAAAGCGATCGTATAAAGATGGATGCTATACCAGGTAGTCGTAATAGGCGGAATGCTCAAAAAATGGCTTATATGGGATTCGGCTGGTCGGGACTTTGCCATTGAGTCGTAATACCCGATATGTCATTGTAACCGTTGGCGCTGTAAGTAAATGCCTGATGTATTACACAGATATTAAATTATGATGTCTAATTAAAGATAAAACATGGTAAATAAAAGGTAGATATAAAGTTTACGTAAACATGGTACATTTTGGTTTGAGGGATTGAGAATCTAAACGTATTTATTATCCGAGAATAGTACATGTGTATTACAATACAGGTTTATAAAACTTTACAGACTTGTCGCTTCCGCTCGTCACCGTAATGTATACCTTAGTTTTGTATGCGTAAAACCTGTATGTTTGATAAGGTGTTTTATCGTCGAATTGTATGAACACCATTGCTTTTGCCGGGTGTTTTAAAATACAACTTTTGTTTTGAGTTTGATTGAATTTTTAGTATGCAGATTTGTTTTTTCGTTATAAAACTTGAACGGAGAGAAAATTGAATCGGATATTCAGTGTTTTGTTTAGGATTTCTAACGGTGTAACGTAAAAAAAATGGAAAAACCTGAATGATTATTCATTTATTTAGCCATAGTTTATTTCTCCAAAAATATATATTTAACGAAATCAAAAATTATTAAAAAAAAAAACATTATAATACAAGTACATAATTAAATTAAAGGCGGTCTTATCACTGAAAATAAAGGCGGTTTTATATCAAATATTTTATGACACATAAAGAAAAAAAGTAGGCAGTGAATTTTTTCGATAAAAATTGAACATGGAATGTACTAAAGGAAATATCTAAGGTTGCTTTCACACCCTCTGGGCGAAGGTATTAAAGAACAGCTATTTAAATTCACACTCATCTTTAATTGAGTCAGACAATCTTATTTATTTTTGGTAGTAGTTGATAAGTCAGGTTTTGTGTTTACTCTTTCAGAACTAAAAACTTGCTGATAACAACAAAGCAAAAAAAAAACTTTAATCTAGTTGAGGGCTTGAAGCGGTCGCATTACCTATATCAAAAAAATACTTAATTAATGTAATCAAAAGGTAAATTATCTAACCTTATAAGGTACGTACGATTTGTTTTATTCTTTCATCTTTATTTTTAACATAGAGAGATTTTTTAAAAGACAGGTTACAATTTATCTCTAATATCATAAGATCAGGTTTTAGCGGGACGACATTGCGGTCAAAACTTAATTAACTACGTTTAAGGAGTATTTATACTACTTGAAAATACGAATGCCTTTTTCTCTTTATCAAATAAACAAACCTCTACGATCCTATTTTCTATAGCAGGCTGAGCTATACCATGATGAGCTGCGTGCACACTCAGCCAGCTATGATTGATAATGGAGAAAGTATATTACAGTTGATAGATATACGAAACAATTCGCTGTGTTTCGGTTCGAAGGATTGGAGAGCCAGTGTGATTACCGGCATGAGAGCTATAACATCTTTCCTCTACATGGGCAACGGATTGATGGTGCTTTTAGCGTTCCTGACATCAAGGGCATCGTCGTGTCAATAGGTGACAGTATCACTTTTCATCAGAACCGTCTTCTTGCTTGTCCAAGATGTATAAACAATTTTAATATCTGAAGAGACAATAAGGTATGGTGTGAAATGTCACCATTTCCGTAAGTTCCACTGGTACTGTGGTGTTGTGGTGATGGTGGTGGTGGTAGTACTGATGGTGTCTGTCCACTGTTTTATCTCCAAATAAAGAAGTAAAGGTGCTGATATTCAGAAAGTGAGTTTTGGCAGTCCTTATCGAATTAATAATAAAATCAGAGACCGCTCAACTTTTGCTTCTGGCGTTTTTGCCTAGCAGATTATCACTGTTATTTGGAGAAAAAAAAATTGTGCTAGCATAATCCGTGGAGGCCGTTGTTCTGAACCAAAATCGCCGCCTTTAGGCAATGGAAAAACGTCTCTGGTCCCAGAGGCGGAGATAAACGAAATTTATAGCTGAGATTAAGCACCAACGCCGTCCGATTGTATAGGATGATGTCAATCTGGTCGGGCTAGCACACTAAAGGCTGGAGCACACCAAATCCTGTCGAAGTGCGTAAGCGTCGCGTGAGGAGTTGCTTTTTAACAATCATTCCCCTGCAACAGTACTAGATCAATTAGAGAAATTCTTATAGCACCGATTGCTGTATGTAACAATATTGACATAAATTTCTTGATGTAGCCTTAAAGATCGTGAAGTCGAAATTGCTGGGAATTGCGCAATTTTAGTTGCCCTACTTTTTGTCGGTTTTAACGGTGCGATGTGCAATTGCTTTATTGGTACAAAAAGTATAAAACTCTATGAACTCACACCAAATGCAATCCGTCTGCAGCGCTTCTCCATAGACACATATCTTCAATTACAACTCAACGCAAGCTTACGTACCGCAACCGGTTTTGGTGTGATCTCGCGTTAAAGAGCCACAGGCGTGAGGCGTCATAGGCGTGAAAGAGGCTGTCTCAATTTTTTTCATTGTTATGACAGGGAGGGACGTATCTCGACTCGGTTTCCTTTAGCATGCTAGGGGAAATCACCAATGACTCGCCCATTCCGAGGTTATGTTCGGGAAAACACTGAAGGATTTATCCGTCGGAATTTTACGGGCGTTTGATAGGTTTTGATTGATGTGATTGTATTGGAAATTGATTTCTTTTCTGGCAGTAAGCGTGGTATAATCAGTTGTAAGGATTTAATTTGACGAGTTCTTAAGTTCATTCGAATTTTTTCTATGAGAATTATAGAAGATTTTGCTCGGTTTTTTGTTTTTTTTTCTAGAATTTCTCTATTTGTCAATAGCTGGTATGAAATTCCTGCAGTTCTATCTACCTACCATGGTTCTATTGATAAGTGCGAATAAAAATACCAAATTATTTTTAGTATGAAGACAAGGTTTAATAGTGTTTTCATTGTTTTTATCTTTAGCGGTAGTAAAATATAAAGAAAGTTTAAAAGTCTACCTTAATAGGGTTGGTACTCTTTGGCCTAGGAAACCCTTAAACGCATATTAATGAATAATTGATATTTTAAACCATCAATATGGATAAAGTGTTTTAATTTTTTTTGTTACAAATAAATCAGTATCTCAGCCCTGCACTAAGATATAATATTGAGTCGCAGGATATCGTGTAAACTACATAGATAAGAATACTTTATCCAAGACTGGTGAGCGGTAAATTCATATCTTTATATTTGTACATAAATTAATAATAAAAAATGGTTGTTGGATTTTTAAAGATTCTTTTTATTGGTTTAATCCAAGCGTACGTTTATTTTATAACATCGCAACAGGTTTATTTATTTATTTATTAACTACTAATACTTTTGTTTACTAAGCTAAGCTTTTATCATAACTGTAAGTTCTCTACCGGTTAGGATATTACTCCGAAAATGACGAATGCCATTTTTATTAAAACCAACCAAGCTACAATCAAATCTCAAATTTTCCTTTAGGAATTTTCTAAGAGGTAGAAAAGTGCCTTTTCTTCAAGACTCATACATTAGTTTCAGTTGAGCGAGACTGTAACCACGGCTTCTAATGCGAGGGGAGACAGGGGTGAAAAGGTCATTATTAAACATAACAAATAATTACGATAGACTACCAGGATTGTCAACGTATGTGGAAAGCAAAATTAATTATATGTTATTATATACACAAGAATAAATCTTTGAAACGAACCAAAATCTTACAGAAAGACATTTTTTTGAATTGAATAAGTTAATCGCACTCACGGTGTCACTGTAATTTCAGAAAGATTTAAAAAAAAGGGACATTATAGGTTTTACTTAAATTGTATTAGAAGTTTTTGTATTTTAATTTGTATAATGTCATATGAGATGCTAGTACCTGCACTGCTGGTCTTAAACAAATGAAACTGTATCTCAGAAAAATAAAAATTAAAGCAATTGAAATATATGCGTAACTATGATAACTAACATTTTTTTCATTTACATCTGCTACGTGTCTTTAACCCGTTTACAAAGTTCGATAAAAATTCACGACGTCATATTTTTTAATGTCCATAAAACCCAACATCCCTTTTGCCTTGCACTTTGAAATTGGTGGCGGTTGATTTTCAACCTCATGCCTTGGGGTTAGGGTTCAAAAGTGTTGTGTAGTATGTAATATGCTGCAGAGTCTAGGCATTCTAGCTGACTATGCGTCTTACGTGTGGCGAATGCATCAGTGCAAGGCAAGAAGGAAGGCCCGACTTGAGCACTCTCCCCTTTAAAAGGTTTTAAATGTGAAATTAATTAAACTTTGAACCTTCTATGAAAACAATTATGAACTAACTTTTACCATCGATAGTCAACTCTTACCACCATTCAAAGAAACATAATTTAAGTGTAGCTTTTGTTTTGCTTTTAACATATCTTGTAGTAAATGAAAATTTATGAAATGTAGATAAAACAACAAATTGAAATAAAAATTCTAGAATTTTATTCCAGACTGGTGCTACGAAGGCGTAGCATTAGCGAAATCGCGTAGTAATTTCGTAGTTTACTAGTTGTAAGCGTGTAGTGAGTGATACTACGAAAACAAATTATAGCATTAATATTTTTTACGGTTTTACTTAGCCATTGCTGTCCGTCGGTCAGTCTATTAGTCAATGGGCTGTATCTTATCAACCGTTATAGATATACATTTGTAATTTTCCCACAGTATTTATTTCTGTTGCCTCTATAATAACAAATAAAGCTAAAGTAGGCCGCTATAAAAGAGGATCGATGTGAGATATTTCTAAATAAATAATGTTAAATTTTATTCCAGACTCAAAAATATTATATATTTGAAGGAACAAATAAAACGAATCGTATCTTATTGTGAACATAAAATTGGCAGGCATAGCATGCCAGTAGATCAGTATGCCAAATAATAGGGCACGAGATATAAAGCAGATTGCATATTGCAAAACTGTTACCTATAAAATCTATGAATCTTTTATTTTGAGATACGAAAACATTTTGTTTGATAACTAGATATATTGCAGGCCAAAGGCTTAGTTTGGGACTTTGGGAAATTTTATGACTTATGAAACAATTTTTTATTGATTTTGCATTTTTAGTAAAACCTATAACGGATTTACTGCGTCAGAACGAAATATATTTTTTTATCGAATATTTAGTTTAACTAAACTTCAATTCATGTTTTACCAAAACACTTTTACTTTGAATGCATTTGACACAAGCTGAAGCTAACCAACGTTGTTTTTGCGTTCCAAGTAAAAAAAATGTAGATTTGTTGTATGCGTTTCTTATTTTAAATATTGGTGAAAGTATTTTGAAATAGAATGAGCAGATTTGAAGATGACCTCCTACTTGGAAATATTATCTTTCATTATATTAACATTGTCTTTGTAATTTTAGCTATTTATCACGACACACACATTGACTGAGATAAGATAATCTTGTATCGCAGGCACTAATCAACGATACGGTATAAACTACATAGATCAGATTATAACATTCAAGGCCGGTAAGCAAAACAATGCGTCTTGCAAAAACACAAAGTTCCGCGACCGCCGGGATTTGAACACGGAACTTTTAGCGTAGCAATTGGCTGTTTACATTACTGCGCCACAAAGCTCGTCAAATAGATAAACTATCAGATAAATAGATTAATATAAACTATCAGATAGACCTTATCCTACATATTACATCTAAAGAGTTTAATTAACTCAATCCGTTGTTTTTGATTCAAAGGAAAATTATGTCAAAATTTTATAAAAATATTTTTGAAAACATTACCTTAAGAAGCTATTAAAAATACTTGAAAGAGTTCCCCGGTAAATGATTTTCCCTTTTATTTCTGAAACAAACGATGTTTTTCGCCCGGTTTTTAGGGCTGGCGAGGAATTTTATAGAGTTAATGGATTTGTAGGGTGATAATAGCTTTATCCTATATTTTTTGTGCAAAGTAGGACGTTTAGGATAATTAATTAACTGTGAGGTATCATCTTTCAGGTTCTTTTTTGAGGATATTACAAAACAAAAATGGGCTCGAAATGATTCTGTAAAATATGATTGATTAAAAACTTTTCGTTAGTTTGCCTTTGTTATTTATGCGACAAAATGTAACTACAGCATGGCTTCAAAAACTTATTATTATGCGTACTGCAAAGGAGTGGAACTCTTTGCCTGCTGATGTATTCCCTGTTAAATATAACCTGGGGCTCATTAAAGCAAGAGTGAATAGGCTTCTCCTGGATAGGCATGTTCCACCTTAGACTTCATCGCCGCTTAACATCAGGCAGCATTGGGGTCAAATGCTTGCCAAGTTCTAAATAAAAAAGTTTTTTTAAAAAAGGGGGTCAGGTTGGTTAACGCATCTGTGATGCCTCTAGTATTGTAAACGTCTATGGGGTACGATGACAGTTTACCATAAGGCTCGTTTGCTAGTTAGTTAAGTTTACGGGGAGTCAGGAGGGTTTAATAATAAATAAATAAAAGAACGTCTGTACATTGTGAAATTATTATTAGAAGAGTTTTATACTCGGTTAATACATCAGAATGTCTCTTAGAATTAAATTCGATACAAGCGATTAAAATTAATATGTTTTCATTAGACCTACCTTTACTGCATTATGCATACTCGGAAGCCAATATGGTTTCAGTGTGTGGTCTCCAGGTAACTCTAGGTATATACATACATAACTAGTTTGCTACCTTAGTTTTATAAAAATAATTATAAGCTAATAGCTGGTGGTTATGTTATGCTGTAACATTGTATCACGCTTATTTTGCAGATTGGTTACGAGTTTAATGATAATTAACACAACGATCAGCCCCGCTAGATCGATCATTTTTATGAACTTTCATCCTTTATTCAGCTTAGGGGTTGATTTTAAATCCCTTTCTTACTAAATATCTTCTACATATAAACTAGTCACTTGCTCAACTTCAGCTCCTGACTCAGTAACGTGTGTTTTTGGCTTTGTGTCGACAGTCAGTCAGGAAAAACGATTTTATAAATATATGTAAAGACAGTTAAACGTATCTAACTATATACCTACGACCTATGCGCAGTGGTTTAAACAGCCAACAGCTACGATAGAGGTTCCGGGTTCAAATCCGGGTGGGGGCGGAACTATTTGAGATTTGCAAGAGCGTTGTTTTGCTTACCGGTCTTGGATGTAGTATTCTTATTTATGTAGTTTATACAATATTGTTGCTTTGCATCCGCGACACAAGATTATATCTTCGTGTAGGGCTGAGTCAATGTGTGTGTCGTGACGTGTTTATTATTATGACAAAAAAAAAACTCTAAATCCGTATATCAATTAATCATTCATATATGTTTTAGGGTTCCGTGCCCAAAGAGTGTCAACGGGACACTATTATTAAGCCTCCGCTGTCCATCCGTCTGACTGTCTGTATGTCAGTGGATTGTGGAGTAGTGGACCACAATAGCTATCTTCTTGAAATTATTGTTGCCGCCGTTGTTAAATGTCTACTACTGTTGCCTGCCGCCATAATAAAAATACTTAAACAAATTAAATATTAAGGGGGAACCCGCACTAGAAAAGTGATTTTTCCGATTTTTTTTCTACTTGTCTCTTTAACTTATTTTTAAAGTGCTTACTGATTTTTTTATGAAAGTACGGAGCCCCTCATGTGTGAGTCCGATTCCCACTTGGCCAATTTTAAAAGATGAAATCAATACGTCAAAACAAAAGTTCCTGAATAAGAAAGATAAAAAAAGAGACGGAATTGCCACCAAACGACATTTAAAATAAAAATTTACTAAAACTTCAAAACAATATAAACTTTAACGAAATGTCAATAGAATTCACTTTCATTTGCAGTACCTCGAAAAAATAACTTTTTTTCCGCTGGTTTTTATTCGTTGTCTATTTTCTTTTCTTTTCATTCAAAGACTTTTTTTCTGTTTGAATTCCTCATCGATAAAGTGGTTTCTGATTCGGAAAATTCGGGCGAGATGCCTTTTAAAGGTGATTTTTTTTAACAAAGCTAGTACAGGCTGTTCATTGCTGTCTCTAAACAGGACCTAAATGTATGAAAAGAAGCAAACCGAGTAATGTATATTGAAATTTGTTGAACCAAACCTACAATTGAATTTCGTCGACGAAATAACAGTAAATAAATAAAACACAATGATTTGTGCCAAGTAAGATAAATATTTAATATCGTTTAGGTATTTCATTGGATTTTAATTTTAACTTTTAATTAAATACTCAAAAGAAGTAAATAATGATCTTTGGTTAGATTTATCGATGGCTAAAAATCTTTTAAAAACAATGAAATTTGAAATACTAATAAAAAATAACGAATTTCATAATAAACATGATTATTCTAAATGAAACACGGAACTTAATTCTAAGCATTAAATGTTATTAATTTGCCTTTCCCATTTGTTCCAGCATAGTTTTACTAGAAATTCTGTTACCAGAGCGAAGACCACTCTAATTCTAAAGACTCAGAGTTCAATTTCGTTCAAAACAAAAGTGATCATTGTCCCACCGAGATAACAAAACTGAATTTGCATAGAAATAAACAGGGGATGATTTTAGTGAATTTATGAGCGTGTCCGAAATAGGCGTCGTGTAAAACGAAATGCAGTGAAGAAAATTATAGTTAGAAAGCTACGAGTAAATCAAAATCATAAAAATAAAATATATTTTTTATTCAAATGGACTTAAAATAAGTACTTTTAAATCGACAAAATTCTTTTTAAGCTACCACCGGTTCGGAATGCCTGTCTACGGGGAAGAATCCGGCAAGAAACCTTGCTCTTTTCAATGTCATAATACAATATTTCATTAAAATCTTAGTTATAGTATAAAATGTTACAAAAAAATGTATATAATATCTACAGATGTAGAAATGTAGTAGTAGTATGAAATAAGCTAATAACTGTTGGTGACATACTTTGTACATATTATTACGCTTTGCTTAGTTAACAAACAAAAATTAAAATCAAAATAATTTTATTCCGTGAACTTAAAAAAATATCATGAAATGAATTTAAATTTTTCTTAAAAATGACTCGACCACCGGTTCGGAAAATTTTAGTTGGGGAAGCCACCGGCAAGAGACCCAAGATTATGTAATTTATGTAAGTATAACAACATGTTTTTATACTCAGACATGAATACATCTTACAGTCTAGGGTGAGAGCAAGCCAGCGGTAGAGCTATGAGGGAGATCGTCATGGTTAGTACCATTCTATTTCTGTCGCTAAGCATATTCGCTATATTTTAAGGATTGAAGAGCTGTAACTACATTGGCCTTCCAATGGAACACATTTTTTGCGGGTGACTACTGACAAGAGATGTTTTGGAACATCGTGGGTGACGAGTGAAAATCTCATTTGTCTTAAACTATATATATCGTACAGGAGGAAAAAGTTTGTTCCCTGAAAATGGTTGTATCGGCTTAATGTTTGATGTTATATTTTCAATTAGCGTCTACTTTTATAACCGGTACATACAGTACAATCATAGATGCGATGTCAGCTTTTTAACTATCCAAAAAATAAAAGTATTTTGGATTTTAAATGTGACATACGAGCATATTGAAAAGAGCAACTACGGAGGTTTCTTGCCGGATTCTTCCCCGTGGACAGGCATTCCGAACCGGTGGTAGTTTAAAAATAATTTTGACGATTTAAAAGTACTTATTTTAAGTCCATTTGAATAAAAATTATCTGTTTTTGATTTATTGCCGACGATATTTTGCATCTACATAGGTAACGCATTGGTGGTGCTCTTGGCGTTCTAAGAGATCAAGGGCATCATTGGTCTTATGGATGGCGGTGATCACTTTCCATCAGGAAACTTGTCTGGTGGTATCCCTGTGTCGTTGAATTAATAAATAAATAGACTTAACCTAAAACTCCCAAGGACATTGGTATCCCAGTAATGGAAAAATTAACTTAATTGAACTTATGTCCGGAACTTCGTCTGCCAGAACTATATTTTGTAGTTCCTGAGATAAAATTTAACTACTTTGAAAGCTAATTCTAATTAAAGGAGAACTACATTTTATTTTATTTGCAGTTTCAAAGATGACTTATTACATAGGTTCGTTGAAACTTTATATTTTATACTCTAAGCGTCAAAAGTTAAAAGAAAATGAAGGTACTCGTACCTGAGTTTCATAGTGATTTCTCGTACAAAGCTAACGTAGGTCGGCTAGAATAGAATTTGAGGAGTATTACCTACCAACTCAAACACGGGACTGGCTTTGTATCTATTGTTAATATGACATGGATCCCCTTAGCCTTTAGGGATCGTTAGTGCAATAGTGCCTCTTAGGTATATTTCCCATTGTCCGCAAGACAATAATTGTCGCAAATAATTGATAGAAACGTTTGGTAGGTATGGTGTGCACTGAAAATGTTTTCGTTTGTCCCTAAAAATAGACTGACAAGCAACAGATTCACCTGTCAAAAATTCAAATTAAGAATTCAATGGCGCGAATTCAAAAAATATCTTACAGCAAAGAGCGCAAGCTTGTTCAGCCATGTCTGTTTCTTGTCCAATTATTGTCAGTTAAAATGTTGTTTTTCGATCCAATCATGGTTTTAGAACGTCAATCGTGTTTTATTCAAATTATTTGGCCCCCTGGCTGTGGTTGAATTTAAATACGTATGAAAGATGAAAAGGGTAGAGTTACTTTAACTTTTATTAACGATTTAGTGACAGTGGTTAGGTACTGAATAGCTTTTGGTAGACAAAAAGCTACCGACCCAGTTTAAAAATTATGCACCAAAAAGGAATTTTATGGGTATCTAAAGATATGTATATAGATAAGGATGCCCCAAGGAGTTATTTGATGACTTGTATGTACTTACTTACTCTTTAATATATTCTGCGAAGTAATACATGTTTTTTAAACAATTAACCTGGTACTTAACTTAAAAAGCTGGGAAACGTAAATCATTCAGTTCGTTTCATTGTGCTAAAAACCTCATTTTCTCTCCATAATTAAGTAACAAAAGCTAAGTAATTATGCAAGGAACGAAACAATCTACCAGCGGTCCCATGAATTATACAACTGGATGTGGTATTTCGGAACGAACGTTCGGATGTCTGGATTTCATGGAACTCGATTGAAATTTG
Organism: Choreutis nemorana; assembly: GCA_949316135.1. Classification (NCBI taxonomy): domain Eukaryota; kingdom Metazoa; phylum Arthropoda; class Insecta; order Lepidoptera; family Choreutidae; genus Choreutis; species Choreutis nemorana. Next base: position 3,249,069 of record OX438620.1, on the reverse strand, counting down.
CATTATGAAAACAAACATGAGATATTCGAGGAATAATGAAGGAATAGCATTACTTTATTGCGATTATTGTTGCCATTCTAAACGTGAGGCAAGTTAAAGGTTTTAAAGGTAATTGCTTTGCTTTTATCGGTTTCTGTTCTAAATTTTTGGCATTTTTATTTAGGATAATATAAAAAGCTTGGGGAGTATTATGGCTATAAGTGTATTTTATTTCATTAGAAAAAATAGTTAAATGTACAAAAATGTTCGCCGTAGTTCGATGCCATAATCTCGAGACGTCTTCTTCGTAAACGTATTTTATTCTGGAATAGCTTTTTTTTCTTTTTGTTTTTTGAATTAAGAACGTCTCAATTTTTACTCATCAAGATTTTTTGTTGCTTGAATTTAATTAGTATTAGTTGAGAGATCTTCAACTTTACACACACAGACTTCTATTTTGCAATCGGGCGACTAAATTGTAGACGATACGTTAAAACCAGTAAGTTAATGAGAGCTCGCAACTAAATCGTAAAACTAAAAAAATTTACACCGATTTGTCGATTGTTTACTAGCACGGATACCTTATAGTAAGCCTGTAAAGCCTATCACACATAACCTATAGCCGGCCGACTGCAAAATTCACACACACACACACACACACTTAGCCGATAGCCGGCCGACTGCAAAGTAATGCAGGCATTGTAATTTATTAATACAGAAACCAGCTTTAAGTTTATCTAATGCGTTGACACTTTACGCTTATTTTTAAACATGAATAAGACAAATTTTCAAAAAGGTTTAATACTCATAGTTTAGCTCTTCCAGTCAGACGTGGTATCTTCGTGATCGCTATTTTGCTAGTGACATCGTCGGCCTGGGTTAATTCCATTAAAAGATTAACAAACCACGGGAGCGCTGCGAGATCGTGTCCCGGCGTCACCATGGCAACGAGCATGTAGCGTATGTCGGAAACGATGATCACGTTGTAAAGCCTCTTTTGCTTTTTAACTAAAGGTTTTGCTTAAGTATCTGTCCAGGATCGCTGCGGTTGGAATTATTTGTGGAAGGCTATTTTCCAGCAGTGGAGGTTTCTCGGCTAATGATTTTAGCAGTTTGCAATAAACAAAACTGCACTTTTGCTGTAGTAATAATAGCAAAAATAATATTTTATATAATACAAAGTTGCAATTCTACTTCACTATTATAAGAAAAAATTGTTTATTTATTTTGAAGAGACTGTCATGCCATGGTGTAAACAGCTGATTGCTGCTGAGGTTCCGGGTTCGAATCTCGGTGGGGGCGGATTGTTTCGCTGGCCGGTCTTGGATTTTTGTAGTATGTGTTTATACCATATGGTATCGCTTAGTACGTGTGACACAAGTTCTTACGACACTTACTGTAGGGCTGAGTCAATTTGTGTGATGTGGTTTATTTACTGTTTTATTTATTTAGTACTTATTGATGATCGAGTAGAAAAGAAAACGAACTTTAAAAGAAAAATCGGCGGCTATAACCTTTTATCTAATATCCGCTGCACGCTCCTCCTATCAACAAGCACATTAAAATGTAACGATTACCAGCCATGTTTTATTTAGTTTTGCGCTTTCAAAAAGGTATTAGTTGCCTATATTTAGATTATATTCGTCAAAAGTTTAATGCAATCCTTGTCATTGTAATCATGAACAATGTTATGTTTTTATTTGTCATTTAATAAATTCTTGACATCCCATCTTGTGTACGTGATTTAGTTATAGATAAATAAAAAGCAATTTTACATTTAGAAAAAAACAGTCAAGTATTTTAATTTAACGTAAATTTTAAAGTAGGCTTAAGTTTCGAAAAAAAAAATCTATCATTTGTTTAATAAGATCCTCAACAGGAGGAACAATATTTAATTTATTTTTTTCCATTATTGTACAAAATAATTGTTTTAATTTCAGATAATGTTTCCATAGACAAAATTAAATATACTGATTCTGCAAAACAGTATCTAATATTTAATCCTCTATAGACAGACTTCCACGATTTTGCAATAATCTCACAGCATTACATGTGTTACATAATTTACTTGTACCATAGAGTCCACAGTCCATAGGGTACGTCACACACAATATTGCAGGATTAATAACAGTGGGAGCGGAAAAATATTTCGGCCAAATGATACCACCAATATTAACACGAGAATCGTCAGAGATGATTGAAAAAACAGGATGTGGTGCTTGATATTATAATGTAAAAAAATGTGTTTTTGACTAAGAGGCTCCCATTAGAATGTTAATTATTTTTTCTGATAAGTAAATGACTTTAAACCTGTGTTGAGCACACACATTTAATAAATTATATAAATATGCAATAGTACTTCCACTGCACATCACTTTCCATCAGCATGCGGTTCATTGCTTGTTTGTCCATAACACTTATGAACTCTACAAAATATTATCAGAAAACTACTTTTTTTGTCTTCGTCTTCAATTACAAATCAACGGGATAATTTGACGTGAAATTGCACTCAAAGACATCCACCACTTATTGAAATTGTAAATTATTTTAACAAAATTAAATTAAATGCCACATTTATACATTCTTTACTCGATGCCAGTTTCCTTCGAGAAAAATCTGATCATTATTATGTTTCGAGATAATCCCATTACTTGCTAAGGTTAAATCTGGCTTGGCAATAAATTTTGTATACCATGCCAATTTTTTTAATAAATACATCATACATTTTATTTTCCACGTTTCTTTTTTTATTACTGGCTAATTGGTTTGTAGAGATAATAAAGCATGGAGAAAATAGGCTGTCAAGAACCTTTTTTACTAAATCCATCATTTATTCTGTTCTTTTATCTCTTAAATATAGGGGCTTTGACAAAATAGTCCAAGCAAACGAGCTTTATGGTTAGGATATTATATTCGCGTTTTTTTAAATGTATTTCTTTAACGGCATTGGTTTTAGTAACATACTGCCTAATCATCAGAAATTATAACTTCTTCAATCTTGAAGATGATAAATGAGATGAAGATGATAAGATGATAAATGAGATGAAGATAATAATATGAACAATGAAAATGATGAATCTGCCTACAGTAAAATTCTAGTACGGTTGCTGTAGGCTCTAAGGAGTTACTTGGGAGATGACGAAAAGCGCAGCCAAATCGTCGTATTTCACTTTCTCCACACTTGTACAGCACTACAGATGTTTACTGGTTAAAACACTAGAATTTACATATTAAATTTTGCTGATATATAAGAAAAGACAAAATAATTTAATAATTAATTCTAACTGACACTTCCCGTTCCCGCCAAGTAACTCTTTATGATGTGGTCTTGACGTTTGTCCGCTAATGAAGTTTGGAAAAAATAATAACTATGTTTGAAGGAGCAAACTCCTGTTCTTTATGTACAATAATGAGGTTCCATCACTAATTAATATGTCGTGGAAAACATTAATTTTAAGTTGCGTTTCTGAACAGTAATTTGTATAGGATTGAACGCCGTGAAGTTGGCGCTGCAACTTCATGTGAGACAGAGTCGTGGACGGGGAAAGCGCGGGAACGAGAGGGCAATATTCAGTTATTGGCGGGAATCGGCATCACTCCTCGCCCACGAAACTGTCGGTTTAATCCTTAATTCTTTGTGTAATTTGATTTTACTTAAGTTTAATTCAAGATTAAACAAGTGTACGCTCTAAAAGTGAGTTATGAATTATGAATCCTGTACTACACGACCCTACTGATGACGGCTCGGTCGCTCAGCCATCGCTGGCGCCGTCAAATATATTTTAAGAAACAAAACTTAATTATTAAATTGATTTCTAAACTGTAGGTATATGTTATAAAATGTATTTATAATGTTGTGTATATATATATAGGTATAATGATTTAACTAAAATTTTCCCTTTACAAATTAATGATTAGTGGTCGCGGTGCCCCTACTAGCGGAGACCAATCTTTATTTACCTCTACGTTTTTACTAATAGAAACACCAACATCTGACAGATTACTTAATGAAGTAAATTCTATAGATAAATAAATTATACATGTAAGATATGAGACTTTAATTATAAATGAACTTATTTGCAACAAAACTAGGCAAATTTGAACTTCACATTTTTAAAATTTTCGGTCTCACTTAATAGCGAATATGCATGACTTTTATTTATTTATTTATTATAATTTGATACCAAATATTTACACAAATCCGTAAGTTTTTCTCAAATATCTAACTTTTTAGCTAAGGTAAAAAGCTTCAAAGTCGTTAGACAGATAGATCCGATATGTACGATGACGTCAAAGTACTCAGGCGCCATACAGCTTCCATGGTAATGGTTGTTCGGTTGAGCGAGATAGATATATTTACTTTTAATGGTTATATCTCTCTGGTTTATCCTTCAATTGTTATTCTGTTTTCACTTTAAATGTACACTTTCCATATATTTTACGATAAATTGATTGAATAATCCAATTATATTTCATGCATATATTAATTTTAAGAGTACCGCGATTTCATAATAAAATTGTAAACAATTAAGGTGAAGTAACCCAGACTGTCCAGGTGAATGAAGAAGCACCAACTTGACGATTAGATGAAGTTTTTGTTCGTTATGCAGAAAGCGACAAAACTTTTTTGTGACTGTTACTGTGACGTCACCAAAGGTTGCATAGCCCTAGCACCTAAGCCTAGAAACACTTGCAGTTGCAGGGAACTGCTGGATAAAAGTGGTACAGGATCCCTGTGATTCGAAATTTTTGAGGTTGGATTTTTTTTAGCAGTAAATCTGAAAAGGAAAATTATGAAAAAAAAATTATGCCTGTCATTGAAGAAAACAGTTGCAACTTTATTTGAGGTCATGAAATCACCCACACATAAAAATCCTAAAGTATTACAGGAGTTTTCGAACGAAAAATAACGGCGTATCAAGTAATTTGCGCCCATCGTTTACGGAACTGATGTTATTTGTCATCATGACAGCGCAGTAGGTGGTCTCAATATGACGACTAGCTGTTCCTGCTTTTTCCTTGTTATTTATAAAGTTTCATTAATGGATTTGAGTAGCCTTGGGAAAATCTTCTTTGAGACAACCAAAGAACATCTTGCCCTTCATTTTTATTTTTCTCCTGGTTAAATTAATGTCTGGTCTCGTTGTCGTTCGCAGTATGTCCCGGAGCATAGCCTGTCTTCATTGTACAGTTGCATTATTAGTTTCAAAGGAACCCACTGCTTTTGGCCTCTGGGCCGTTTCCATTGCTGTCTCCGCTTTGCTGGAAGTCGTAAACCGCTTTTTACTACCTCTCATTTCTTCTTATTAAATTCCTTGCGGGTCCCAAGACAGCAGGTAGGGTGTCCGAGCGCAGCCTGTGCGTTATTGAACAGCTGCATTATTAGTCGATTATTCAATCAAAGAACGACACTGACGAACCTGGTTAACAGGAGTTGCAATGGATGGACAGAGTGGTGGATGTGTACCCTATTCACAGGCTGCATTACATTTTCTTGTAAAGTTCCAGAAGAGAAGAAGGTTCCAAGAATTGTAAACTTGAGATCTAGAATCGGTAAAGCGCAAAAAAATATTGCTAACATCTACTCACAACAGATTGCATACTAATTGATTGTAGGCAAAATTATTTGTTAAATTAAATCATGCTAGTTGACCTGTCTCATCCAATAATCATATTTACTTCTTAACTGCTTTTGGGAAGCTTCAAATCTGTAGATTTTTCCTTTATTATGTTAAGCAATTTTATAGAATTAGATGTAACTAAACTAATAAAAGATCTATATTATTTCCTTTTTTTACCGACTTCAAAAAAGGTGGCGGTTTTCAATTGAACTGCGTATTTTTGCCAAAAACCCTCTCTTAGCTGATGTTTTCTATCTATCGTGTTGTAGGTATATATTGTTACTAAAAAAAACTCTTTGTGGGTTTCCAGACTTATTTATTGCTACCACTTTTTATAAAATTTAAACAAAAATATACTTAATTAAGGGTTAGAAAGTACATATTAAACTAGGTGCCTGCTAGTACACGAGTTTCCAAGGTGGACTGGTATATGAAGAATTTAAACTAACAAAATAAAAAGATGAAAGGGCGCCACTCTTGCTATTGGTCAAGGGAACCGATAAACTGCAGAGAGCAGGATGAAAGATGAGCACGCTGTCGGAGATCTGGTCGGAGACACGTTGAGCCACGCCCGAAGTAAGTGTGCAGGGTTGCGAGTAGGAAGTGAAGGCCATGTCTGCGATGCTCTCACCCAAAGCTGAACCCTCACCAAGGACCTACTGAAGTTATTTTAAAATAATTAACAATAACATGAAGTAAAAGTTTAATGTACCAAAAATTAAATAAATTATGAAAAATCTGGGAGAAAGTATTTTCTACAGCAGCTTAAGCAAGGTGAAAACAAGGTTAAAGGGGTTTCAAAAAAGATAATCAATATGTGAGGTATCCAATTAAGAGGTTAGGTATGAAATTAAAATGGACAAATTGCAAATTAATTACTGAACAAAATACAATAAAATCTATATGAAAAGGGAGCATTCAAGCTCCTGCAGCTATTAAAAGCATTTGCAGGATGCTTGGTTCCAGGAAAATTGGACAAGGGTTCCCCTTAGGAATAACCTCTCTTGTCCTTCAAAACTGCACTAATCCATAAAATCCCGGAATTACACTGAGCACTGCACTGACACACATCACTTTTGGAGGTGGTGTCGGCCGAATGGGGTGTGTCAGCACGTGCTTCAAGTTGCTTCTTGCCGAATGATCTCGAAAATGCTAAAACACAACATAAAACAAATAGATTTGGAAAGAAACATTATTATCAAAATAAGCAAACAATAACACTTACCAGGAAAAGTGTCGAATAATGGGAACGCGGCCTAGAACTAACCGCGACCAGGTAAATGCAGTAGACAACTACAAAGAAAACAACAATAATAAGATTGTGATCCAATAAACAAACAAGAATCCTATTGGAACAAGAAGAATCAGCGACTTCAGATGGAAACTTACAATTTAAAAAAAAGGTGGCAGCAGGCTTAGGGTTGTCTGGAAACCACAAGTGGGTCACGCCCGGACAAGATACGACGCCGACAAGGACCAACACTCCCGCGCAGCCGGTTTTTGTTGCCTCCGTCGGACGCCATAGTTTAACGTAAATGCTTCTAAAACCTCGAGCGGCAAAGAGCGTCTCGTCATACAGCCAATAACGAGGACACACGATATTAAAAATTAATTCACAATGAAGCGAGATGGGGCTACAAAACATATATGTAACAATATTAGCAATATCAGCTGATGAGTGACATTTTTTTAGTACATTTAATCATTTTAGACTCTGATAATAACAGTTTTACACAAGGGTTTTTCAAAAGACGTAGAATCAAGTTGTAATCAGGTACATAAAACATAAACTCACTCCGCAATCTATCCCTCGAGAGGGGTAGGCAGAGGTGTTAAACATTTCTCATGTTTATGTTGATTCCTAGTGGTTGCGAATCTGTCACCACTATTCGGGCACGATGGGGAACGTGACAGATACAATGTACGGCAACCCGAGAATCGGACCGAGAGATCGGGTCGGTCGGTTATCCAAGGGACGTAACAAACTGAGCTACCACATCCTCTTTACCTCGTCTTCGTTTACAAACTATAATATAATATTTAGTGTCTCGAAATTTCGAGGATGTTTGTAATAAAAAAGCTATTCTAGTAACATTCGAAAGAATTTTATCGAAGGATTTTCCCATTCTAGGTCCCATACATGAATATCTGTTCAAAATCGTTTATGCATCACTAAATTAGGTTAACTTGAAACTGGAAACGTTTTCCATTACAATGGTCAATACATTTTGTAACATTGAAGCAAACACTTCACGGTGAAACAAATTTTCTATAAGAAAATACCCTCCAAAACATGTTATTTCACTATTTAAGTGAAATTTAAGATAAAGTCCATTTCTCGAATAGCATGCAATGTATGCAGCCTCTATGTAGTATGAACATGTTTTAACTTAGTTTAACCTTGAATTTTGTGGATTTGGTAACTCAGTTTTTTACGTGCCATGGTTAACAACCGACCGGTCGGTCGAGGGTTCGAGTCTTGGGTTGCCGTAAGTTGTAGCTCCCATTTTTTTCAATGAGCCCAGATAGTGGCGATAGATTCGCAACCTGTCACACTGGGACTAAACATAAACATGCGAAATTCAGTGTTTAACACCCCTACCAACCCCTCTGGAGGGATTACGGCGTGAGTTTATTTTTTTATGGTAACCTATAATTTTTTTACTTTTGATTCGTACGATTTCGGTGACAAAATAACATATAAACATAAACATGTTACTGAACTATATCGTTCTTAGCATATGAAACGTTTAAAACACCTACTATATAATACAAGTGTTGCACTATTCCACGTCATCCACGAATGTTTGAAAAGAAGTGTTAAAAATTATAAGTGATTAAATTAATACTGTTTTCATAATTTCCGTTTCAAAAAGTAATTAAAATACGCAATTCCAGGTCATAATCGTTAAGAAAGAACAATATTTCACTTTTATCTGTTCACTAGGTCTTATAATAAGCGAGATGTTACTAAGGCTTCGGCTTAACGCAGACTCGCATGTTTTAGTTGTTCGATTTTGTTGTATTCATTTTTAAAAATTGAATAATTTATATTGGTAATTGAGAAGTTATTTTGTATTGAACTTGTTTTAAATCCACGTCTTTATTATCGTCTGTAGTAGCGTATCCAAGAATGAAGTTTGAGAGGGGGTTGACAGGTCCCCCCTTCACAAAATGGCGACGATTTTTAGAAATGCTTTTTGGGAGGTTTGACCCTACTAATTTCGGGTTGGAACTAAGATAGGGCTAAGATACCGTCTGAACAACACAAATTCTTTTGGGGGTTGCTTGAGCCCCCTGGATTCGCTAGCATTTGTCTGTAACAAAAACAAAGAAACTTGAATTAGTAAACATCTTTTTCTACTCAATCAAAATAACTAAATCACTTGAAATATTGATTACCATTACATGTCACTAACAATGAATAATAGTAATATTAATATTAACCATATCACGATACAGTTGATTCAGTCCTGCACTAAGGTAATCTTGTATCGTAAGAACTAAGCAACAATATAGTATAATCTACATAGATAAGAATGCAACATCCAAGACCGGTAAGCGAAACAATGCGTCTTGCAAATAACACAAAGATTCGAAACCGGAACCTCTAGCGTAGCAGTCGGCTGTTTACACCAATATGCCACAGAGGTCGTCAACTAACTATTATTTGTAGATTCGGTAACCTGTTTAATTTGTTAATGTAAGTACGGAGTGCAATGGAAGACCAGCGGACTGACGCTCCTTGCAGGTTCTGACATAATGCTGAGTTGCATGCCTTTTCATGGACGTAGCAAAATATTTTTGTTATGTCTTAAATTTATACCTATTGTTTGTATTTATGAAGTTTCTTAGATAAAAGAATATTATGTTACATTTTTAGTGAATAAAGTTTTACTTACTCACTTAAATCTATTTAAAAAGTGTAATTTAAAAAAAATAGATTGAGATATGCTGTTTTTTTTTGGGGCACACCCACTCTGTCCCACTGCAACTCCTGTTCACCAGGATCAACATTGGCGTCGTTTGATCGAATAAATCAACGAATAATACAGTTGTGCAATAACGAACAGGCTGTACCCGGACAGGGTTCTTGGGAATCACAACGAACTTAATTAGAATAAATAGGAGGAAGTAAGAAAGCGGTTTCAGACTTCCCTCTCAGCAAAGGGAGACAGTAATGGAAACAGCCTAGAGGCTAAAAGCTAAAGGGATCTATAGTCTGGAAACGTCTGACCTTCAAAACACCACGGTATGCCACTAACAGGGAATACAGATATATATCTTCGCTCCCACTTATTCAGAAGATATTATATCATTTTAATAAAATTGGTCTCAACAATACATTCAAATTAGTTGCTAGCTATTATTACGCAACTAAAGCAATAGTTGCTCAACTATTTGTAGCTGACGTAGAACCAGCTTTAAACAAAGGTTTCTTTATTAAAATGATTCCCTGAACAACATTAAATTTAAACAAATAAAAATTACAATATCACCTTAAATAGAACATTTACAACTGCGTATTCAAATAGCTACTTCACAGTTTAAATGACTCCCTGACCAATACTTTTCCTTTTATGCTGCTTTATATTAAGTTGCCTTAGTTTTGAATTTTTGCCTTTAATTATTAGGGTACAAAAGAAAATTTACAAAGTCACTAACGGGAGAGATAATAAAATTAAATATTGTCCATATTAAAATGTTTAAAGATGAAAGTCGAAAGATTTTTGGCAAGAAAATTTGAATTGAATGAATATTAAATCAAGTTAATTTTAACTCAAAACATACACGTATTTATACTGATCTGGCAGTGAAATAGACTGAGTTTATAAAATAAAGTTTTATTACTTTCGATTTAGATCACGGGCCACCTATAACTAGATGGTTTTCTATCGCAAATTCTCATAAATCAGGTACAGACGGTCACACATAAAAATCAAATAACAAGTGCAACATTAATCCTTATGCTATACAACTTAGGGCCGGTCTTAGTAGTCAAATGCGATTAAAATAAAAAAATGGAAAAAAGTGGAATGTGAATGAGGAAAATTATGGAGTTATATGTGATGCTGTTATATTAACTTTTGTTAAAAGAATAACAAATGGTTAAATCATCATTTCGTGTTTTGATGTCTGTTTTAAACAATGTTAAAATTAACCAATGGCTAATTATTGCCAGTGCAATCAAAATAATATTCCTTGAAAATAGACGCGTTTATTTGTAATAAATTTTTAGGATTGCAACGTTTTAGTCAACAAAATGCCATTTCATAGTAAAAAGTCTTAACAGGTTAGGTTGATGTATCGCCCTGTGTAGGTACATAGTTATCAGAAAAAATATTGCTCAAAAAGTCCTACTTTCGGGTCAGCGGAAGCATCAATTATTCAATATAAACACAAGGAAATCTCCTTTCGCAGCGGTCGGTTGTTTTTTTTTTGTTACGGCGTTGGTTGATTTCTCATGGGGTTTGTGTTTTGTGGGAGTCCGACCTTAACATTAAAGGGAAGTAATCCGTGCTTTGTTTGCTCTATGGGAAAATAACTCCGTTACCGTGGCAACGGAAGCCACAAGTGAATCTTTCCATGGTTTATCTGTGAGCCAAGTTTAAATCAATCTGCTCAGTTGACCTCGTAAAAAACGGCAAGAACTTTTACAATACAAGTCATTGAATTAATATGGACTACGTACTAGAACTGCCATCTTGTACAAAAAGTGTGCGCCAAAACTTATGTGAGCCACAGACTACTCAAAACAGCTGAAAAGAGAGAACAGGGTTTAGGTTAGGCACAGAATTCAAACTTCTGTAATTTAATTACTTAATAAGGGCTTAATAGCTTAAGACTATAAAGCGTCTAGCTTTATTTAGTGTCCAAATCATACTAGTGAAAGATGCTAACATCCTTAGGGGTACAAAAAGTATACGTATACATACATATATACTCATATTTATACATTATATACATATTTATGCATATATTTTATACATTTTTATAGAGACAATACTAATAATAATGGGAATTTCATTGTAAAGAGGTAATATTACAAAACTGCTCATCCGAATTAAAAAAATATTCTATAAATACTCGTAGGTTCAAATTTCAGGACTCACGCTACGTTTTGTTTTAAAAAGTCCTCTTAGTCAGCGTAAAATTAGATTAGATTAGATTTAGTAGTTAGGTTGGATTTAGATCAATGAAGGCAAAATCTATTTTTAATATGGTTTATTAAGTAAAATATATTTTAATTCTATTGTAAAATAACATCGTAAGTCTTGTAAAAATGCAACCAGTACATTACACCAGTACATTTGCGACCTGCAATAAAGGCAGTAGATGTAAAGGCCTGATTACACTATTTTTTGGTAGAATTAAAGTCTATTGAAAATTATTACAACCTTTATTTGTAGAATTACTTTCAATTTTTAAATGTAAGAAACTTGTAAAGGCTAAACATTGCATAAAGAAATACTGTTACGAATTTTTACAGACTTATGTGTCTTGATTGTAAATAATAAGAAAAAAATATTAAGTAAAAATATGGGACATAGTTTTGTTTCTGCCCAAAATGTGAGATTCTTTCTTTTTTCCTTTAAATTTCTTGAATCTCTTCCAAATATTAGAGATTGATGACATTATTATTAAACTATCCCGGTTAGAAGTTATCAAAAATGTGAATAAAAATGCACTGACAAACGCTCACAATACTGATCGTAAAAAGATTCCAGTTTTCATTCGGAGGTAGTAAGGAGTAAGTACTAAACTCTAAAAATAAATTACCTAATTTATTACCAAGCACTAAAATGACGAAACCAAATTAACTGCCGCCTTTGTCAAAATCGACACGTCGGTAATTGAACATATATTATTCAAACCATTTCAAACTAAATAACAACACTTGCATAGTGTAAACCAGTTTCTAAAGGCTATATCTATTCGAGAAATTCTAACTAAGGCCATTCCTTCTTATATTGTTCCTATGTTTATCGTAAATAAACCAATATTACTTTAGTCTAGCAACTTGTACCATTCACGAAGGGTCAACTTATAATGGTGGAGTGTTCTAGGAATGTAAGTAAATTTTGCCTTTCTTGTTTTAATAGCTTTTTTTCTTTTTTCTTAAGGGTTATTTTACAAAAGTAATTCAAATTTATAAACTTTTGAAGTAGTATTTGAAAGGAAGACAAAATTGAAATGTTTGAAGTACCCAATAAAGTAAAATAGGAATTTAAGTATTTAAAGCACTTTTAAAATAATAATAATTTAATTATTTTAAAGCTACACAGCCGTTTCACTAATCAGTGGACGTTTTCGTAAGGCCAAAACTTTAACCGGACAAATCGGCTCGACCAACATATCTTGACCTTCAGTTTCTATATCCGTGTGAACGAGCCCTTATCGTGCACTAAACTAAGTTACGAATTAAACAACATTCTGTTTATCGTGCTCAGACTCCCCTGAGTTTACGGAGACTGTAAAATTCCACTACTGTCCCGGTGACAATACCTATGCAGACATCTTAATGTTTCTGCACGTATTAATCTTATACAAGGAGAGGGTAGTTGCTTATGTAGAAAAGAGCTTATATACCATTCAAAAAATACCTATGAAAATTAAATATCTTCGATTTTTGTGTAGTTACTGATGACCGTCCATCAAGTAAAACTACACATATAAATTAAATAAATCCTTTATTACAAAATAAACGCGAAATAAATTTAATTAATCACTACTAACAAAGGCAACAAACATTCTAAGAACTTGAGTTAAAAACCGCTTTAATTTCAATAGTCAGCATGGCCATATAAAGCCGAGACAGCATAACAGGCCTCAAACAAGCTAACCACTGCACGTTTCCGAACGTCACTTGAATACGCAAAGGCAATATCAGCATACAGCCACGTATCCATGTTAAAATTCAAATTTCTCGCCTCCTAAACTAAGCCCCAGTGGCCAGTTAAAGGCTTGACTTGCAATAGTTCTGTTGTATAACATCTTGTGGGATAAGTTGGAAGAGGCTTAGCTTTGAACCGCAGGTTGTTGTTAAAACAGTGTTTAGTTTTCGGATTATTAACTGTTTTGAGTGGAATATTGTAAGCAAGTTTTCTTAGTTACATTGCAAAAGATATTCTAAAAATAAGCTTATTTCTTCAAAAAGAACTCAGCCTTGTGTTTCTGTAAGAAATAATTGCCAATAGGAGAGTATAATTAAGAAGAGCAGAGTAGATAAATTATTGTTATAGTTATAAGCGATTTCCAGTAATATTCTACCTCCTTTTGATAACCTCTATGTTATATACTTCCAAAAGCAAAGTAACTGGTCGTCTACAAAGAAAAAGCAAAAATTCGATATTCAAATCGCTGAAGCTCGTAAACGAATTCGCATAAAGCACATTTCACACGAAGATCATGTTGTACGCTGTTAACTGCATATGGATAAGTTTAGGACTATCCTAAGCAAATACTATGGCTCATACCCAAGTACAGTTTACCAAGATTATCCTGTAATCCTTATTCTCAAGTATTTAGGGACTATTTTGGAAAGTTTTAAGTAATTGCAGGACGTCATGTTACCGTTGAAAGGATAACTGAAATTGCTTTGTGATCAGTGTAAAGTTTTGAATAATTTTAGTTACTGTTTGCTGTTGGAGATAATATATTCTATACTTAAGAATTCGGAAGTTAGTTTGTACTTCAACTTATGTAATTATCTTCTAAGTACATAATGCATATAGAAATATCTACATAATAGTAAATTAGCACTCACTTGGTGCTTCGTACACTATTAATGAATTAATTGTAGTAATATTTCTTTTTGTATGCAAACTTTACTTCTTTATAATATAAGTGTTAAATATAAATATTATTACCTCAAAATACATTAAAAACCTGGCAAAAGGAGTGATTTCTATTTGTTCCCCTAATAATGTAGCTTATCTCGCTGGCAACATCAAAGGCGTTATATGAAAGTTTATATTACTTAAAACCCTGAAAAACTAAACTCAGAGGAGCACAATACAAAATAAATAAATATGATTTGTTATACTAACAAGTTCTGGATAATAATTCGTTAACTCGTAAGAATGATTTGTGCAACAATGTCTATATTGTTCTAACTTAAACCTTGTTCATTAGTTATTAAAGTTCAAAATTCAACAACAAAATGCAAAGACTCCATAAGTTCCGTAGAGATTTGGCTTCATTCCAAGGCTTCTTCATACAAATCGAATTTTTGATTAGGTTTTGTGTAATAAAGTTTAAATGTTGCTATATTTTGTCTTATATTTAATCCAAGTACTGAATGCATTAATCTATAATGAAAATACCAACAATGTCCTCAACGAATGTCTAGCCTGATGGACTTGTTTCTATGGTATGACTTGCGGCATTAGTCAGTAATTTTTTTAGTAAAATCTGTGGATTCACCTTTCTGATAAGTTCTTAAGATTGAATTTGCTTTAATGTGTGTTTATTTCTGTTATGTTAGAAATCGATCTTTGTTCTATTATTAATTGTCGCCACTTTTGAACTGAAATTTATACGGGATTGCGTATCTATAAACAAATAAAGTTTAAACTAAAACCCGACTACTGATAACCGCGCTCTGAAACTATGAAAAAAGAAGATATTCTCATCTGAAGTTGTTAAATAAACTATTAAAGTTAGTCGTAATCTAGAAGTAGTTTAAGTTATGAGGAACAGATGAACATTCGTACCGGTCAGAATCGTTACCCTCATTTTCACAATAGATCGATGGCAAAAGCTGGTGGCTGGTGATGATTTTGTGTTATTCGTGATTAGAGTATGCATTTTTGTACTGTACTGGAACTTTTCGACATTCTACAAAAGTCCTGGACTTATAAGTTCTGGCTTTAGTCCACGTCTTACAAAAAGGTGGTTTGCATTGTTGTTTGCTAACTTAGTTAGTTTTATAAATAAACTAAGCTTCTCTCGAACAATCTCTTTTTGAACTTTTCTCTCAAAACCTTACTTTCCCACTTACTACTTTTCTCATTTAAATCCTTACTTTTTATGATTTTTTCCCATATTTTTACCCGATTTCCGGCCCGCAAAGTCGAAAAGATGGATAGATTTCATGAGTCTATTTTTGTTTGTATGTTGTGCGTTCCACCGTAGCTCCTAAACTTATCATCCTATTTTGATGAACGAGGTCTCAATAATTCATATTTATGTCATGGGTGACTTGTAATAAAAAATAGCTACCCTATCAAGATGGCTTTAAAAGAACGGGCTTAATTAGCAAATTTTATAATATTTAAGTATATTGATATGTTTCTCGCAACTTATGATTCAATAATAAGGGATAAATGAATTTCTTCAAGATTTATTTATTTCTTTTATAATTTTTACAGCGCAATTTATTAGAAGTTTAGGTTCTAGTTTTTATTTTATTTTTAGATCAAATGTATTTTGTTTTATACACGTAATAGTATTAATTGCGATGTCCACTAAGATCCCCTATAAAGATCTCCTAGGCGGTCTTTTTACACTGATTTGTCCACAAAGATCCCATTGGCTTTTTTTTCACTTTTAAGTCACAAAGATCACCTAATTATTATAGTTTTACGCAAAGCAGTTTTTTTAGAAATATTTATAGATATAGTTTGGGAAGATCTTTTATGAATAAAAACCAATAAAAAAGGTACATATGTAGACTGGTTACCTTTATCCCAAAACAAGTAACAAAAGTTTTATCATCATGTCTTTATTTACCGTTGAGCGGCGCCGGGCGGCTCCCAGCGAGATACGTTGATTTAATTAAACCTTATCAAACTTATTCATATTTAAATGAAAGAACGTTAAAACTGGCTATTACCAATATCGGACACATTTTTACTCACTTCGGATCTTATTAAAGAGCTTTCACATTACATTGAGTGTTTATATCGTTGATATTGTTTCAAAGTCAAAATAAATTGTGACAATGTCGTAGAAGTGTTTTGGTGTTTTAAAGTTTAATTTTGGGTTTTCTTAAATCAATAATATATACTTTATTGTATTAGCCAAGACAGAAAAACAAACATGACGACCTCGGTGGCACAGTGGTGTAAACAGCCGACTGCTACGCTAGAGGTTCCGGGTTTGAATCCCGGCTGGGGCGGGACTTTGTGTTATTTGCAGGACGCAATGTTTCGCTTACCGGTCTTGGATGTTATATTCTTATTTATTTAGTATATACCATATCGTTGCTAAGCACCTGCGACACAAGTTCTTACGATACTTTCTGCAGGGCTGAGTCAATGTGTGTGTCGTGATGTGGTTATTTATTTATAATAGTACATTGAATTATTACGTAATATTTAAACAATTTATAAATTAAGAAAAAGATGGCCAGGCAGTGAAATAGATAGACAAACACATATTGAATAATAGATATTATTTAAAAATTAGCAACGATTTTAAAATATACCTACACTAGAATCCATGTCATCATAAAAATAAAAAATAATATACTCTTAAAATGCGAAACAAATATCATAAAATGTACGGTCCTTTAAAAAAAGTAAAATCTCTTGCAACATTAATATTAGGTCCCCGAAGGTAAAGTGTGTACGGCCCTTTAACTTATCAATGGATTTTGGTCTTGGTTCATTAGTCAAGAACCGATTTCATCGCCTCAAAAGGTAAGCTTAGATAAATTTGAAATGGAAAGCATTTATATGCGGGATTTATCTCCGGCCAGTATACTTTGTGACTTAATTCGAGCCTGTGAACATGGACAAAAATTATTTAGCTTTTGATTGATTAAGGATTTTGATAATTGTTGCTGGTTATGGTTTGTTGTAAAAATCATTTTTTTTTTAACAATTTCATTGGCAACCAAGCAAAGACCTGCTTAAAAATGAGTAATATTTAATATAAAAACTTTTTCGAGAATCACACAAATAAATATTCATGTCAATCGTGATAGAATCAAGCCATAAAAACAAGAACTACGTTTTACAAGATGCACTTGTTGTTTTTTGTTGTATTTCGAAATGTATAAAAAGTGTTTTTAAAGTTAGGGATGTCCCACGGAGAGAATGCGGGAGACGACAAAAAACAAAGGTCACTGACCAATTAATTATCGAAAATTAAAAATAAACAGCTAGGCGAATTAGTGACAGACCCGTTGGCTTAATTTTAATCAGTTCAATTTTAAACTCTATCAGAACTAGACAAGAAATAAATCTGAAGCTACATTAGCGTGAAATGCCATTTTAAGAAGCTTTCGTAAGCTTGAACGATTTTTCTCGCCGCCACACCGACGCGTGATCTTTTGTCTCTTTCTATCTTATATTTAGAACTAACTCTATCCCTTTCACGCGACACGCTTAAGGTAAACCACAGTCGTATTCGCGTCAATTGAAGATAGTAAATGCGAAATTGTTAAATTATATACTCTTAATTTATACGTAACTTTAATGCACAAACTAAAATACACATAAAACACCATAAACATAAACTCACGCCGTAATCCCTCGAGAGGGGTAGGCAGAGGTGTTAAATACCGCATTTCGTTGTGAATCTGTCGCCACTATCCGGAAACAATGAGGAACAAGGCAGCTTTATCTTAAGGCAATCTGAAACTCGAACCTCGACCAGTCGGGTCGGGTCGGTCGGTTAACCAAGGCACATAACAAACTGAGCTATCACTTGCTCTGTAACTAAAATACAACCATAGTAATATGCATTTACTAAGAGCGCTATCAACTTCAAAAGCGTAACTTACCTTTTGCCAATCCTATCGTATTAATACACAGTAATAATTGTACTTTATATGGGTTCAAGTCAATTTTCTGTGAGTTTCCCATGAGTTCGGATAACTCTTCTGCGCGTCTTCTTGTATAATTAGTTATTTATCTTTAGGATTACTTACTTACTACTATATTTTCACTTCTTCTTCTCCTAAATATTAAAATGCGCGCTATTCGCTACTCTCACTCCATTTTTTTTTACTTGTTTCGCTTTAATAAGGGACAGTTTTAAACGTAAATGTTCCCAAGGGATCGGTCACGTGGTACAAAGTTTGCGAGGTCAACTAGTATGTGGAAGATTACGTTACGATACAGTAATTTGTATTGGCCATCTTTATTAGTCATCTAAGAGTAAATTGCAAAGAAATAGCAAAGACTTCAAAAGTGGTAGATCTATGTGCGAGATCATCTGGGTTGGTACCACCCTTCTTTCTTTTTCTGCGAGCGTATCACATCAGAAGCATCGTCGTGTCAATAGGCAGCGGTATCGCTTAATTCTATCAGGTGAACCCTTTGCTTATTAACCCATGACGGTGAATAAAAATAAATTAATAATTGTGGCAGCAACAAGAGAAAAACTATAACCTTTGGTAGACATACTTTTTATATCAGGATATTATAAATTGAGCAAAAAACTCAAAAATAAAAATACACGGAAAAAAGATAGTTAAATTGTTTTAATTTAATATTTTTCGATGTACTGCAGTAATTATCAACTCCCAAACAATGCAACTTAAGAAATGTAAGATGCTATATACAAAGAGGAAACAAACTTATTATTTACGATCTTTTGCCTCTGACTAACTTCGTTCGCTTAAATTTTTAATTTTTATACAAAATCTAGCCAATGTCTGACTTAATAGTTAATTCTAATAGATGATAATAATTTCGAAAATTATCACTTACCTACATACAAACTTTAGCTTTACCTACACATTACAGATTATGTTTAAAAAAAATTAATTTAACTTTAATTAAGTGACAACCCTTAAGTATTTACCTCAGTGTTGTCACAAACTAATCAAATTTTTATGTTTTCATAAAAAAAAAAAAATTTAAAACTTTTGTTTCCCTTAAAAATTGTTTATCTCCCTAAAATGTTTGCTTAAAAAATTATCATCAAGTAATTTTATTACTGTTTCATAGTAAACTCTCTCTTAATTAAAACATTGATGATTAATATATCATTCAACTGAATTTTTAAGACGCATTGTTTCGCTTACCGGTCTTGGATGTAGTATTCATATCTATATAGTGTGCACCTGTTACACGTGCGTGTATTATTATTATTTTCATGTGGTACAATATGAGATATGCTATCAAGATGTTTAACAGGTGGTCGATCTACGTGCGAAACAGTCTTGAAAACCACCGTCCTATTTCTGCCGTGAAGCAGTTTGTTGTGTTTCGGTTTGAAGGATTGTTGAGGCAGTGTAATGACTGGCACGACAGATAATAATAATAACCACATCACGACACACACATTGACTCAGCCCTATAGAAAGATAGAACATTCTGGTCTTGCAGGTGCTAAGCAACGATATGGTATAGACTACATATATAAGAATACTACGTCCAAGACCACTAAACGGAACAATGCGTATTGTAAATAACACAAAGTTTCTCCCCGCTAGGATTTGAAATTGGAACCTCTAGCGTAGCAGTCGGCTGTTTACACCAAAATCAAAATCGATTCTCTAGTTTAGGAGCTGCGGTGGAACACACAACATACATGACTCATGAACTCTCCATTCAGTTCGGCCAGTAGAAGGGTAAAAAAAGTCAATTCTTACTAAAGTTTTTTTACAATTTCTATAGGCTTTTGTTACATTGAAATCTAAATAGCTAAGTCCTTGGAGTGACCTAACACGGTTTCACTCTTACGGTAGACTCGTTCAAATTTGAAATGACTGTCATTACGTTCGGTTTCTATGCAGATGGTTCCGTATGTGATATGAAACAATAATGGCATAATCTAGATTGAATTATTCATAGCTTGTACTTTTATTAATTTATTTACAGACACATATTTGTGTAAATATATCTATCTACTTTAATTTTACAGGCTAGACCCAAGACAATAGAGAAGTCCACCAAATTAATTAAAATAAAACTAAACAATTAAATAAAAAACAATAATAAAAATATTTACAAGCGGAAACAAAATTTCAAGATAAAATAAATTGAAAAAAAGACGGAAAAAATAACACATTCTGTTACTTCGTTTACATTGCAATTAAAAATGTCAATTACGAGGTGATTTACTTATATTTAGTTTATTTTATTCATCCCATAATATGGTACATTTTAGTCAAATTTTACTTTTGTATTTTGGAAATAATCAGACTTTTCATAGAAGGATCAATACTTATAAAGGACTTTGAGGATGGATATTTTAATAATAAAGGATTCTACGTGGAGCAAATCGCAAGCCAAAAGATACCAAACAAACACCATCCTAGAAGATCCATCATATCCAAGAAGAACCATAAAGTTAATAATTGTAATTTAAACTTGAGAACTTCTAGTTGGCAAAACTGTTATCCTTAAGTTAAGAGTTAAATGTAAGTTTCTGATTTTTAGGTATCAGCTGATCGTGCTAAATGAATAAATTTTGTCTTTTCGCAAAACATGTTCAACGAATTTTAACCTGAAACGGCTTTTTTTTTCATATCAGCATTTAAAAAATTAGTATACAAGCAATCAGCGTATTTTATCAAAAGGAAACACTTCGACCAACCAATCATCGACTGAAGCATGTCACGAAAAATAACTGCAAAAATCCACGTGAAGACAAAAAATCTTGGAGAGGTTTTAAATTAGGGCACGCTGCAAAGAAACTCGAACGAAACCAAGCAATTTGTCATTTTTATTTGTTTTTAAACTGTTACCCCAGCTGTTCGCTGCCAAAGATAATGAACACCCCTAAACCTGTTATGGTTTTTTTCTCTGAGGATCCCTGAAAAGGTGGAAAAAAGTCGTCGTTCGTAGCCGACTAATTACATCCGTTTTGTCGCCTGCGAAGTCGTTTCTAGCAATTATTTTGCAGGACTTTTGTCAGTGATTGTACAGATTTGCCATTCAGGGATGTAAAAGTTTCTCAGTTTTTTTTTTCTCCCGATCAACTTTTGTTCGCGACTGTCGCGTGACAGTTCGTTAATGATAAAGTTCGCGGTTTTTCTAGATGTTTCGCTTGAGAAACTTTTATTATGTTGAATATATTAATTTTTACTCACTGGTATTTTTACCGTATTTTTTTACATTTAAAGCTTTTGATGTATCTACGTCATCAAACAATGTTTAATGAATTTTATAACTTTATTAAAAAGCTTATTACTAAAAATATATTGTAAAATAAATTTCGTAGGAAAACACTATTTATATTATTTTTATTTAACCCGATCAGTAAAAGCTAAATATTAATAATATTGTGGACGTACAAACAAATATATCATAATAATCATTTAAATATTTTCACTGGTAACTCTGTACGGGCATAGAAAACCGGCTTAATCCATAATTTTGCGGAGTTTTAACAACATAAGTCCGGACTCCTTTTCATTTTACTTTAAATAATTTAAAAGAATTTCCTAATTAGTTAAAACCTCTTTTGTAATTCAGTGGAGACTATTCTAAAGGGATTTTATGCAGGGTTACCAGACGTCAGGAATTTGCCTAGGACTTTTCGCCATTTGTCGAGAACGCGACCGGAATACGAAAGTGTTAAGATTTTCATGTAATATTTCCTTGTGTATCTTGTATATTTATTTATACAAAATAAATCAATACCCCTGTTCTGTTCTTGTTATTAAGGGTTTGTCCCCACCCTAACTGGTCTATTAACGAGAGTGTCAGGAATTTTATTCTCATAACAAAAAAATTGTTAGGTATTTCGTAAAACGTACCTGGTAACCCTATTCTTATATTACACATTTAAGTTTTTCTGTTAATATTTATCTTCTAAATCCGAAATGAAAGCCTTACTACCTTAAAAATAACATAAATACACATGTTTCTATGTTAACAAGTTACCGAGATAAAACCAAAAATGTCAAAAATACATTTTAATACAAAACAATGTCAAAAAAATCCTAAGTGAGTAGTAGTGTCTGAATGAAAATATGAAAATTTTGTTAATTTTTCTAAAACTTTATCTCAGAAGCTTTCAGAAATTATAAATAATATATAAACACACAGTTGTGATAGACGTTTTTAAATTTAAAGTGAATGCACATTGTTCTAGTGTGCATCGTCTTCACTGAGGTAACACCCACTAAAAAAATGTGCATATAAGTACGCACCTGTCAAAACAGCCCGGACTTCGAGATGGGCTGACTGTATTATATAATAAACCTTAATTGATTGAAAACATACCAGCAGATAAAATCTAATACTTGAATACCTTTTATTTGGAATCCCGTTAAAAGGGTCCCTTGACAAAAAAGCCCTTAAAATTTCCCTGATCTTTTAGTCTGTTGAAAAAAAAGTTGCCAAAATTGTACATTATTCAACATCCTTGTTAAAAATTATTGAGTAGGTACATCGAACTTTCTTAAAAGTAGCGTTAGCAGATAAAGTCTTATGGCTTAAATTTAACTTCTCCTCGTGGCTTCTTCCAAGTCGGACTTTAGTATAAAGAATCTAGATAGTTCATCTATAGAAAACAGTTTTCGCTAAGTTTTATTGAAATCAGTACAGCAGTTGAGTCGTATTATTGACGGATTTAAATATTTTTACAAATTTTAAGGGCCAATTGTTATTGTTAGGAAAGAGAATAGATTAAAAATAAGGAAAAAATCAATGTTATGAAATTAGTCTAAGACTTAACAACTAAAGCTGATGAAAAATAAACATGTATTGATAATAATTCTATATTACTTTAAATTCCAACAAAGTATATTTAAGTACGAAAAATTTGTAATGAATATAACAAGGTCTCATTCCAATTGAAGGTTAAAATAGCAAAGCGTATTATTAAAACATAAATTTTGTCCAGGTTTGTTTAAGTTTTTTTTTTGCGAACGGTACTATCTCAGTACTATCTCGGCCGTGACCTTTTTCTGCTGACGTCCCCGTTTTATCCATTTACCTACGCATTTTATGTTCATCATAAAAAAGTTAGGTTTACTCAAAGAAGGAAAAGAGATGTACCTACTTGCGTAATGTAGGTATGTTTAATTAAAAATCACCTTTTCCTTATATACTTTATAATATATACTTATATAAGTCTGAAACCGCTTTCTTACTACCTGCTATTTCTTCTGATTAAGTTCGTTGCGGGTCCCAAGACAGCCGGTAGGGTGTCCGGGCACAGCCTGTGCGTCATTGCACAGCTGCATTATTCGTTGATTATTCGATCAAAGGACGCCACTGTTGATCCTGATAAACAGGAGTTGCAGTGGTGGGACAGAGTGGCGGGTGTGCCCCGAGTATATACTTAAATATTATTTATCACTTGTCCTTAAATAAATGTTTATCAATTTATCAATCGAAATACATATTTTACATAGAGTGAAACTTGTACTTGGGCAAAAATTTAATGATGTTGATGAAGAGGATGGAGAAGAAGAGAGGAGAGGACGTGGTAGCTCTGTTTGTTACGTGCCTTGGTTAACCGACCAATCAATCGTCTCGGGTAACCGTAAGTTTTGTCTACCGTGTTCCCCATTTGTCCGGCTAGTGGCGACGGATTCGCGACCTGTCACACTGGGACTCAGCATAAACATGCGAAATGAGGCGTGTAATATGTACGCCAACCACTTTCGAAGAATTACGGGGTGAGTTTACGTTTGTATATAAAAAAGATATATTTTTAATAAATCGTAGTAATTACTCAATAGACTTCTAAATTATTTCGCAATTCTATTTATTATAAAGCTAATAATGTTACATATTCTTAAGCTTGCTTACTAACTCCAGTTTTTCAGGTGATAGATCTACGTGCAAGATCGTTTGGGTACCACCCTAGTTTCTATTTCTGCCGTGAAGCAGTTCACTGTGTTTCAGTTAGAAGGATTGGAGAGTCAGTGTAATTACCGACACGAGAGGAATAACATCTTTACCTCTACATAGGCAACGCCTAGGTTGTTTCACGACATCAGGGGCATCGCCGGATCAATAGGCGGTGTAATAACTTTCCATCAGGTGAATCTTTTTAATAGTTTGCACATGAAATTGTATTTATAATAATTAATAGATTTAAAAATCTAAAAACTCACGTTTTTAAATGTCCTACAAATAAGAAAATAACCCACGAGGCTGAAAGAGGGGCCACTTAAAACGTGGGGGCGTATATTATTTAAGGCATTATTAGTGGGATACACTCGTATTTACATGACGTGAATATATCGTGGGTATAACTTGCAAAGATACGCCCCAACGTTTTGAGTGGCCCCTCTTTCAGCCCCACAGGGTTATTTTCTCATTTTTATGACATTTAAAACGTGGGTGGTAGATTTTTTAATCTATTTTTTTTCTGCCTCAAAAGTCACTCCATACAAATTTTATCAAAATCGGTCCAGCCGTTTTTATAGTTGTAAATTTCATTGTCATCGGGTTTGAAGCTACCCTGAAAATTTCAGCCTACTAGCTTATCGGGAAGTGCCTCAAAATTGAGTTGCAAAAATCCAACCGGAACGACAAACAAACAAACAAGAAAGTGAGTGTATAAAAACATGGGAAAATCTAACTATTGTTAATGTGACAATATTAAAAATTCCTTGTTTAATACAATTACGCAATAATATTTTATCTTTCTTTCCGTTCATCTTTTCGTGTGTGACGATATGCAATGCGACGTGAACATGAACAAACTTTTTTGTTTTCGTCACAGACGCGTCACAAATGGATATTTGGGTTTGTTTCTGGAAACCATCAAATGTAGCAAATAATTTTGAAACATTTCCGAAAAACCATTAAAATTGCTCTACCATAAAACGTCTACCATCGTAAATACGACAACTGCAATCGGTCTGAATTTCATCACAGTCTTGCAGAGGAACCGTATGTCTTTCTCTGTTTTACACACGACGTCATCTCACTCCCACACATAGAGAAACCCAATTACTAGATCTCGCACAAACGATCGCCAGTTCGCAACAAAGGGAATTATTAAAGTTTACAAGGACGTAGTTCTATGTCTTGCTAGATGTGACTGAATCTATAAACAGGTAACCTATGTTAGTTAAATCTCTGCTCCTTGAGTATCTTTCTGTTGTTCATTATTCTTTGTAAATTATGTAAATATACACACTATAAAAAATTCAACTGTTTGAGTATCTAAGTATTTAAATAAGGTTTGATATTAAGTTCAAATAAATATGGTATTGAATCAAATAATAAAAAATAATATCAAGTCAATCTGATACGCAGCTACAGTTGCAAACGTTGAATGCTTTCACGTATTTCTCGCACTTTGAAAACTCCCATCGAATCTATTTCACTGGCAAATATAGAAGCACGCACGTCAGTCTGCCCTATAGCCTTTACGTTCTACAGGCTGGACTATGATCGATGTTTTTCTACGCGATCTGTTAGGAAAGGTAGGTTCTAGTGTGGCGACCACGGGCCAGAAGACATGTCGGAAGGTTGTCCATGAGCTGGTGAACAGACAATTTTTTTGAATAAACATGAGGGAGACCTTTGTCCAGTCCTTTATAAGATGTATCTCATAGTATAGCTGCTTCAATTGAGCTATAATTTCACCATTATCACATCTAGTGATTAGATATCCCAGTAACAATTCTCAGTAGCAGATCTATGTTGGTTGTTGCGGCGTAGGTAACATTACCAATTTATTAGGAGTTGGTTAATTCTACATTGTTACCGCGTCATAGAGGCGTGATTAAATAGCAAGCGGCAATAAGCGGCACTTTGGCCATGACTGCGCTGAAAATCTGTATAGAAAATCTCCGCCTAGAATATATGAAATGAAGAGAGAAATTGTGAAGTCATATTTTAATGATCAATATATCAAAAGAAACAAAGAAATCACATAATTGTAAATTAGCTACATGTTTGTCTCCATTAACAAATTTTACAGGTAAAACTTAAGTTAAATTTGAGTGCAAATTAATACATCAATATGGCCAGTTCAGCATTTGTACTTACTGTTCTTAAATAGTTCAGCATATGGATCGATGTCGCTTGCTAAGAATAGCAGATGTGCGGCTATGTATGCTTAGGTTTTAGTTATAACAACATTTTTCATTAAGTTGAATGTAAGTTAGCAAAAAATTCTCCCAAAATTATAGGAATTAGGTTAAAAAGGTCAAAGTTGAATTCCAGCTTTCGAGTTTCGAACGGTCAGTTCAAATTTCAAAACCGTTTCAGAAGCCTCAAACTTCTACTAAACGTAGTGCATGCGAGAAATTAACCCTTAATCCCGGGCGAAATTTTGAATGAGCCGAATGGCTGAGTTGACTTTTTATTTTTTAATTAGCCGCGGTGGCGAAGGAACGCCAATTCGGGTCACAGCAATTAAGGTTGGTCGGTTTTATTTTGCCAGTGCAGTGCCAAAATTTGAAAAAATAACTTGAATTGCCGCCAACGGGGCTGCGTTAGATTAACTGATGTTAAAAGTTGGCAACCCCTGGCGTATGGCCAGTTTCGTTTAGTGTGACTGATTTATACAGCCGGCGAAGTGTGACGGGAGTATTCCTTTTTGAGCGAAGAATAAATGTCTTCCAAAGAAAATTTTACCTTAAAATTTCAAGGGTTGAACTTTATAAAGCATTATAGCTTCCTTTTCTTCCGCAGTCGACGAACCCTTTTGTATGGCTTTGTTACCTCGAGGTTCTTTAAGAGAAATTTACCTATTGTTTATATTTTCATTTAATACTGGGATATCTGTTTCAGATGCTTTGTGATAGGTCAAAGTGATTTCTTCTAGTTATATGTAAATACAAATTAAAGTTCCGTCTTGATCTTGATTAATTTTGTAAATTTGTAAAAAAAAAATTGGCTGCTACTTAAAATAATGTTTTCTTTGTACATTGTGATGTTTTGTTTGTAGTTTTTTCTAGTGATATTTATTCTACGTCATGGGTAAACACGGTTCGTCTGATGGAAACCGATACCGCCGGCTATAGTTACGACGATGCCTTTAATGTCTTAGAACACCAAGAGCACCGCCAATGCGTTGCCCATGTACAGGTTAAGATGTTATACCTCTCGTCTCGGTAATTACACTATGGAGACCTAGTGTAATTACCTTCGAACCGAAATACAGTGAACTGCTTCACAGAAATATAAAGTATGGTGGTACCAACCAAGACGATCTCGCACGTAGATCTACAACTAAAAAACTTACCAAAAGTAGATAAAATAAAGCTTAAGATGTACCAACAAATAACCATTTAAAAACGAAAACTTCCGGCCGATATTTTTCTTAAAAACCAACAAGGTAAGACCCCTCAGCCATTTACCGAACTTCCGATTTTATTGGAGGAATTGTTCGCGAATAGGTTTGGAAGGGCCAAATTAGACTGGCTGTTATTGATCCCCCTCTTCTCCTGCTTTTGGAGGGCCATCGACTTTGATGGGCTCGAAATGAAGCTATCCTTTATCCTTTTTGTGACGACTTTAATGCTCCCGAAAATGTTTATGCAACGTTTGCTTTGTGGCTAAGTTACTTTTTAAAGGCCCGTCCGTCTGTCTATCAGCTTATTTCATAAAAGACAGTTAAAATTATAACAGAGTGCTGTATTTATGAGTGTTAAATGTTTTGTTATGTAACAAAAAAAAAAAAAAAATTAAATAGAACAAAAGTAGTACTTAAATAGAAAAAGAGGACCTCATACTGGATAGGTTTTGTTAACGAAGTTTTATGAGAGTTGTAAATAGTGCTAAATGTTTTTGTTTGCTTAGTACCAATTGGTCGATGTATCTCTCTACCACAAAAACTAACACTGGGTAGAGTTAATAACCGTGTTCATCACACAAATGCCCGAGCAGGGATTCAAACTCGGAACCTCACTGTCACTAGAGCATTTCATCTGAAAGCTGTAGAAAGTTTTTTGCTGGTAGTGATTTATTTTCGGCTAGGCGATTTGAACGATCTCGCTAAACCTCTTTTGCTAGAAAAAAAAAATAGTATCCAATACAATATTAAATTCCTAAAACCTATAAATTAAAAACTTAAATTCTTAGTTTGTAACCCGAAATTTAATTTTATACCGAATTCATATAAAAATCCTCATTTATGCTGGGAAAAATGCGTAAAAGTACTCCGAGCGAGGTTGAATTAAATAACTTTTCCCGGTATAAATAAGTAGGTACATAAACCCATCACGCACGGTTACATTTCTCATACATTTTTTCTAGTCGATTGATGACTGTATTTGACCCGACCGCAGGTTTAATGATGATATCTTAATTCAATTGTGGATTTGTTGTATTATGTTATGACCTATTTCGTTGCTAGGCGGTGCGGCTTCCGGAAAGTGTGTACGACCCAAGCGCGCTTGATACCGAATAGTTCCGATTATAGCCGAGTTTTCCAGATTTAGACCCTAAGGAGGGCCGAGCGTGACGGTTCACTTATGTTCACTCCTCAGCAAAACACGTCTAAATAATGTGTCATTTTAAAAGGGCCTCATAACAACGTAAAAGGGCCCAAAAAAAGGGCCTTTGTAAATTTTCGCTCTAGAGTTCTCACAATAATATTTCCAAATCACCTTTTTTAGTAGAAAATAAAAAGGCATTTGTTAGGCAATAATTTAACTTTTAGAAAAGAATTTTTTGGTTCAGCAATGATACAAGAACCTATCCAAACCCTTAAAACAACTAGTCAATTTTTTTAAATGCAATAGTAGCAATCCTCAAAAGCAAGATCACTTTCAACTACCACGTGGACACTAAGTAAAATTTATAAAAAAATAACTAATCCAAGTGGATCTGACATTTGCAACTAGAAAAAAACACATTTAAATTGGAAAAGTTTTATTAAAACTCCCACGCGTACTATCTCGCCGCTCTACCGAGGGATAAATAAATCTCCTCAACCGCATCAAATAGGAAATAACACTCAAAGTATAAAATAATTACCAGTAGCTATCATAATAACATCGCACTTGGAAGTTGAATTATTTTTGTATTGGAACTAAAATGCCTTAACTACACTACATACGGCCACACATCAAGTTATTCTTCAATTGCTAAATCCATTCGTTTCGTATACTTTCTGGCATTTCATAATACACAAACTCACGCCGTAATCCCTCGAGAGAGATTGGCAGGAGGTGTCACACAACGCATTTCGCATGTTTATGTTGTGCCCCAGTGTGACAGCTTGCGAATCTATCACCACTATCCGGGCACAATGAGGAACATGGCAGCTACAACTTACGGCAACCCGAGACTGGAACCCTCGACCAGTCGGGTCGGGTCGGTAGGTTAACCAAAGCACGTAACAAACTGAGCTACAGCGTCATTTTTATAATTTGACTGGTAAATTGTTATGTCGATTGACACCATATTTTATAAAAAAATTGTGACAGTTTTTTGTTTTTATTATTATTAAGTGTGAAATTACAAGTCATAACTTTTTTAATAAAAATTATTATTTCAAAGACGGATTGTTTCACTGTCTAATTTTATATGCAGTATTCTTATCTATGTAGTATAACACCATATCGTTGCTTAGTACCTGGTACCTGGTACGAAATTATTCAATCTTACTGCAGAGCTGAGACAATGTACGTTGTTACATGGTTATTATTGTTGCAATGTTAAATCTCAACAGTACAGCATAAGCCTAAGAACCGGGAATAGTTAATTAAACTACAAATTACAATTAGCCAAGCGACTAAACTGTCTTGATAATTAAAATTTAACGGAATATGCGCTATGAATTCCTGAACTAATGCATGTAGCTTAAATCTTATGGCGCATATAATATTTAAATGCACATTTGTGTGGTGATGGATTCAAGATTTATGTCCTCAAAAAAACAGCAAAATGAGATACGTTTTGAAGGAGTTTTTTTTCGAAATATACATACTTAGGGTTGAATTACATTTTACAGCATTGATTTACATGTTTTGTATGGAAAACGCTATTTTGTATGAGGATGTGTAAACAGCTTAAGCATTGCACCATGCATGTCTAATAAATAGTATTTTGTCATACAAAAAATGCTGATCGACGCTGATAATTGTAAATCCATCCTTATTATCTATGTTGCATGTAAAATCGACATGTAACATTATAATTTTAAAAAGTTTTTTTAAATTCATGATTTTATATAAAATTCAAGTACTTATTCTTTTTTCAATATTCAGATATGGCTAAACAAAACACTATTCACATTTAAGCAACCCCCGACTTTGTATGAGGTTTAATTTGAAAAGGTAGCAAAATGTTTATCTTTTTGAGCCTGACTGTACTTAGCCCAAAGTGGATCATGGATTACTATTTGCTATCTAGGTTTACGCAGAATGGATGCGGTACTTTATTTAATCATAATATATTTTGTAAATTTTACAACTTAAGTTTAATGAATTAAATTATTCATCAACCAATCGAGTATTCACTTACAAATAGTTTTCACTCTCATAAAATTTTGAAGCAAAACGAAGTTTTATACGAAAACCCTGATTTTATCGACAAATATTAGATTCTTTATTCTCCATAAATATTTACACAACTTTGCTTGTACAGTTTAAAAAGAGATTAAGTTGTATTAACATGGGTTTGAAGGATAATGTCGTGAAACATGCAAAACAAAGCTAACAAGTTACAAAGACAAAAGAATTGATTCAAGTTTTGTAATACAGTGAAACTTGGTTAAGTGGGACCTGGATAAGTGAGAAACCTCCATAACTGGAACCAATGCTGAGGTCCCAACACTTTGGCACTGAATTACCTCTGTTAGTGGGACAAGGTAAGTCTATATATCTGGGATTTGTTCTTTCGATTTATCATCATAGTTACCTCTATAACTGAGACAGCGAGCAAATTTTATATGCATAAACCTCTGTAACTCAGATAACATTGTTTATTTACTCATTCTTATTCTACCCACAAATTCCACACGTAATTCCAAGTACGTAAGTAATTTTGAGCTTCAATTACCTTCAGTTTTAGTTTCGCTTTACTATCATACAGATACATATTTGAAAAATGCCAAAACGAAAGCTACAATCGTTATCATTACGTGAAAAACTGAAGTTAATATCCGTTTATGAAAGTGGGAAGACACGCGAAGAAGTTTGTGCCGAATTTAATGTGCCAAAATCTACTCTTTGTAGAATAATTCAGAGTAAACATAAAATTGAATCACAATGTTCTGAAGGACAAGGAAAACTAAAACCTGTACGTTTATCAGAATATCCTGAACTTGAACAGTGTTTGCTAACATGGGTTAAAAATCTGGATTTAAATCTGAAGTAACTGTAGCTGAAAGCTTACAAGAGGAGGACGAAAATTTAGAAACTGATCCTGAAGATTGGAACTTAGCCATCAGCAACGACAATAATCAACAGCCAACATTCCAAGATTTTATAAACGTCGACGACGGTTTAATAGTTTCAGGAGAACTTAATGAAAGCGACATTGTTCATGCCTTCTCGTCTTCTTTATTGGAAAATGAAGAAGACGATGAAATGAGCGCGGAAGTAAATTTAGTAAAATTTCTAAACGCGAAGCAGTAAAAGCACTAGACACTTTGTACAGTTATTTTGAAATGTCATCAATTGGTGACCAAAGCATATTTGATAAAATTTATAACGTCGAAAAACATCTGATGGCTGATACTTCCAAACGACAAACTAAAATGACAGATTTTTATAATTGATACATTTTTGTTGATTACATTTGTATGATTACCTTTAAGTACTATTTTTTTTTATTAAAACTCATTTACATACATAACACGTTATTTTATTTAATGATCGCACCTGTATAACTGAAATAACCTGTATTCTCACCTCTATTAATGGAACCCTCTGTAAATGAGACAGATATTTATTTATACCTGTATATCTGAGACACTGGGTAAGTGGAATACCTCTATAAGTGAAACGACATTGCAGGTCCCTTGATGTCTCACTTAACCAGGTTTCACTGTATTACATCATTACTGTAGCAAAATCTAATACAATTAATAAACTAGCTAAATTATATCAAGTCAAACAGTTTTTTTTGTGAACGGATGTCATCTTAAGCCTGCCTTTTATATATGAAACCATACCCATAAAATGTCAAAACAATTTTCGTTATCAAATTAAATTAAACCATTTAGTTTTTAATTTCGAAATTCAATTAGCTTCAAAACAATAAAAATACAGATACATTACATACACACAAAAACGCGTTTTTACTATTTTGTTAAAGCTTTTCTATAAACACGCCGCATCCAAAATATTATATAATCGACAGCCATACCTTTCTAGCTAAAATATTTACGTTTTCCCGGGGTGAAAAATGGGTGGGATCCTGTTAGTTGGCTGTACCCGTCCAGTTTGTCTACTACACTTAATGAATTAATTAATAAGCGCGCAATTTACGTATGTACCTACGCTTACTTGATACTTGGCTGGAACAGTTTTTTTAATTTTTCCTTCTTTATATTTAAGCTTGGATAGAAAGAGACGGACATAGCATTTTTATTGTAGCTGAGTTTGAAAAGGCTGTAACCATAGATTAATAAATTGGCCTCCGCTATTTTATTAATCTGTGGCTGTGTGTGTGTGGAGGACGTGGTAGCTCAGTTTGTTATGAGATCGACAGGTCGAGGGTTTGAGTCTCAGGTTGCCGAAAGTTGTAGCTGCCGTGTTCTTCAATGTGCCCGGATAGTGGCGACAGATTCGCATGTTACACTTGGACTAAACATAAACAGGCGAAATGCGTTGTTTGACATCAAACCTGTATTGAGGGATTAAGGCGTGAGTTTATGTTTTTATGTGTGTATCTATGGCTGTTAGCTATGATTGTAAATTGTTTAAGGAAGTCTCACGAAGTACGTTCGACTAATATTCACCTGTGTGGCGAAGTAGTGTAAACAGCCGACTGCGACGCTAAAGGCTCGGGTTCGAATCCCGGCGGGTGCGTAACTTTGTGTTATTAGCAAGACGCATTGTTTCGCTTAGCGGTCTTGGTTGTAGTATTCTCATCTATGTTGTTTATTCCATATCATTGCTTAGTTCCTGTGACACCCACACACACACACCCACACACACACACACACACACACAAGTTCTAACGATACTTACTGCTGGGCTGAGTCAATGTGTGTCGTGATGGGGTTTGTTATTATTATTAATATTGCATTAGTTTTGATAGGCATGTACATGCACATTGTTTCACTATGCGAAACCTAGACTCAGTAAAGAGGTTACGCACTAAAACAATGTGCATGACCGAGTCTAATCACAGCCATAGCCGAGCGTTCATTGTGTGATGGAATATCTTTACCAACATTTTTCTTGCTTTCTGCTGATATCTCTTGCTGTGTCTCAGCGTGATGGATTAGACGGCCAGTGTTTACCAGCAGAAGAGGTTTTAAACTTTTACCTTCATAAAGGTTTTTACGGCGAGTGTTTACCAGCACAAGAGGTTTTAAACTTTTACCTTCATAAACGTTTTACGGCCAGTGTTTATTGGCACAAGAGGTTTTAAACTTTTACCTTCATAGAGGTTTTTACTGCCAGTGTTTATGGGCAAAAGAGGTTTTAGACTTTTACCGTCATAAAGGTTTTTACGGCGTGTGTTTACCAGCACAAGAGGTTTTAAACTTTTACCTTCATAGAGGTTTTTACTGCCAGTGTTTATGGGCAAAAGAGGTTTTAGACTTTTACCGTCATAGAGGTTTTTACTGCCAGTGTTTACCGGCACAAGAGGTTTTAGACTTTTACCGTCATAAAGGTTTTTACGGCGTGTGTTTACTAGCACAAGAGGTTTTAAACTTTTACCTTCATAGAGGTTTTTACGACCAGTGTTTACCGGCACAAGAGGTTGAACATTTTTTACCGTCATCAGGCGAACCCTTCAGGCTTTTTTGCCATAAACCTAAGTAAAATTATTTCTCGAGACGGTTCACCTAGGGGAATGTTATATCGCCGCCTATTGATTCGATGACGGCCTTGAGTTCCTATAACCAGATTTTAGTAGAAAAAAAAACTTATGAAAAAATATATCAGAATTTTCATATAAAACCGCAAATCAATTGAGGTGTAAGTAACAAATAATTCTCGTACTGGATGTCTTTTTTTATACGAATAATGGAACAAAGAACTCTTTCCATAAATATTAGGATAGAAAAATAGCTAGAGATACTTGTCTGACAGCAGACATACGAAAATATTAAATCCGGTGTCGAGATCGGAAAACACAATTTTAGTATGGAATTTTCGATACAGTAAATAGAAACTAGCGCTAACCTATGTTTCGTTTGTAGTAGGTTGACTTGACGTGTATGAATATAGTAAATAAAAACAGTAAATTTAACTTTTTCAGCTATGTATTATAAGGATTAGTTTTTTCTTCTGATCATATTTTGAGGAAATAATCTGCCTATTGAAGTAGTGAGTTGAATTTTGGTATAAGAGGTGCCTTACAATGTTAAAAACTAATAATAGTGAAACAAAAGCATAGCAAGGTTACATTTGATCTAAAATGGCAATGCTCGATTACTTTTAGAAAATTATAAGCCTAATTTGCTAAGATGCTCTTGAAAAATTTAAATGTAAAACCAAACCAATTTGTATTATATTAAAGCAAAAAAAAGTCTGAAAAGTTGTATAGATATAACCTTTTTACTGCTACCTTTTTTGCTCCTCTACTTCAAGCCTCTAACCACATCGCCGTTTACCATCGGTTGACCAAAGAAAATACATGACAAAGGTTTTACTTAAACCATCGACACATTATGAAATTTGTTGATTTTTCTCGTATTTTTTTTAGCTGTTGAAATAATAAATAAATATGTGGACACTGTATTACATAGACTATGTACAGACCCTATCACGCGATCTGTCATACATATCACTTTTGATATGTTACAGAATGTATTTTTTGGGCCCAAGCTCTGGATTGCAGAGACGTAACATCTGGTGCTTGATTTGTAATTAATTAATCCCTAATAATAAAATATATTAACGTTTTTTTTTTGTACCAGAAAATTAAGCTTATAGGCCTAAATATTAATGTAAAATTATTTGTTCTTTCCATAATAATTGTATAGTTTAATCTGCAAAACTCGGTACAAAAAAGATTTTTGAGCAATCCAGTATTTTTGTTGTAGTCGCGGCTATGGATCAACATCACCTGTGGGCTTTTTACCGTTCTTAAGTTGTATAGCATAAGGAATGATATTGCACTTGTTATGTCAAGGTTTAGGTGTGGGCGTCTATGCATCGGCATAGGTTTGTACAGACATAAATACCGCGTCACTGTATTCATACACGCTAATCTCTCTATCCTTCCATATTAACCATTAACTTTCCATGTTACCATCGTTTTTATATTTCAATCACATTTCGATAACAATAATAACCACAAACAGTAAGATCGTAGATTCTTGTGTCGCAGGTTTTTTTTATTTTTAATTTTTTGTTCATGACCAGGCAGGCATTTGACCCCAAACCCGCCTGATGTTAAGCGGCGATGAGGTCTAAGGTGGATCATGCCTGCCTAGGAGAAACCTATTCACTCTTGCCTTAAAGAGGCCCAAGTTATATTGATCAGGGAACACATCGGCAGGCAAAGAATTCCACACCCTTGCAGTACTCATTATGAAGGAGCTATCGAAGCGTTTAGTCGGAATATCTACCACAAAAGGATGCAACTTCAGCCTACGTCTTGTATTCCGATTATAAAAGGGGGCCGGTGGAATTAAATTGTCCAATTCCTGCGCACACTCTCCGAAATGTATCCTATAAAATACCGTTAGACACGCAACTTCACGGCGGTGGCTGAGGTCATGAAAGTTAGCAATATCATCGTCAATCCCGATGATTCTTCGGGCTCGCTTTTCAACAGTCCATAGCTGCTAGCTCAAAACAAACAACGACTGCTGGTTCAAAAAAACTATATGTTATAAACTACATAGATAAGAATACACCATCCAAGACCGGTAAGCGAAACAATGCGTCTTGCAAATAACATAAAGTTTCACCCCGCCGGGATTAAACCCGGGACTACTTACGTGGCAGCCAGCTGTTACGTGGCTGCACCTCTTGCAGATCTTTATGGTTAATTCCAGTCTGGAAGATTATCTTTTCTTTGAAAATTATTTTATGGGGTTACCTCCTTTCTATTTCTGCCGTGAAAAAGTTCGCTGTGTTTTGGCTCGAAGGATTGGAGAGCCAGTGTAATTACAGGCACGAGAGGTATAGCATGTTTTCCCTCTAAAAAGGGCAAAGCATTGACGGTGCCCTTGGGGTTCTAAGACATCAAGGGCATCGTCGTGTTAATAGGCAGGTGAATGGTCTGCTTGTTTGCCAATGAAGTTGAATTAAAAAAACAATCTCATGGGTGACGCTGTTACTATGCTTCGAAAAAGAGTCAAGGACGAGCTGGTAAAACGTACCTACAATATAAAAAGCAACTAAAAATGTATAGCTCAATCTTTGATTAATTTGCAAGTTAAATAAAAGTCGAAAATACAAATAAAAAAAGTAATAAGTCGCTAAGCTAGCGTCTGTTTTTCTTGGAGAAGTTTTTTTTTTTTCTACTTCCAGGAACAAAGAGAGGCCTTAAACTTTTCCGAATATTTCAATTAACTAAAGTATCTTTTTAAAGATCAAAATTGTAACTTCGCTGCGAGTACAAATTTGAAAGTCAAAGTTAAAAGTCAACATTGATCGGATCAGGAACTTATCTTTTTGGCAAGCTCGCCTTGTTAACTTCTTTCCATTCAACCAAGTTTGTCTTCGAAAAGGAAATATTTAACAAGTCAATTATTTAAGTCATAAAATTTTCAATATTATATGTGGATAATTGTTATTGGCGTCTAAATTTGTAATTCGAAAATTGTTTTCAACTTGTTCTAAGCTGTATTTATTATTATAAAAAAAGCGTATTAAACAAAAAATCATTTTAATTTTTATAAAACCCCTTATAATTAATTCATGGTGGAATTATTTTTAAACATTTCAGTGCTAAAAGTTTTCAGCGTGGAGGGGAAGTAATAAAACTTTTTAGTTAGCAATTTCCTTTGCAACTGGCCAGAAAGATGGAACGTAATTACGAAAATTAAAAAAACTGACTAAGTGTCAGTCGGACTAGCATATGATGGGTTCCGCATCATCGACTAAGAAAACAATTTTTAAATTGTATGAATACTTCAAACGAAACAAGAACAAGCACAATAAAAAATAATATTTGAATGACGGTTGCATAAATTTGTTGTTTTAGCAGCAACAGAAATGAACATTTTCCAAGAGTTTCACAAGTCTACCTATGATGGTTCTTGAGATACAGCCCTCTGACAGTCGGACGTATGGACGGACTTGTTAGCAAGGGTTCCGTTTCCATCCTGTGGGTACGGACGGAACCCTAAAAAGGAACATTTGGAATTCATTCCGTGTCAGTCTTAGGATAGCTGTAACCGTGTTAGCGCGTTTTAACTAACAGCGTTTAGCAGATGGTGGACTTTCGGAACAAATTGAAATCACTTTGCTCTTAGTTCTTATGGCGGTGTTTTTGTAAGAGATATCTTAACTTTTATTAGTTACTAGATGTCATGTTACAAATCCAAGTACCTCTATGGCTTTTTTTGTCTCATTTATTTTTAATCGCTCAGAATCGTTAAAGTTAGGTATAAAACATTAAAATATAATTTAAAAAAATGGGTATTTACGTTACCTATTGAGTATTTACGTGCGTTACAATTATTTTAGAAATTATACC
This sequence comes from Choreutis nemorana, assembly GCA_949316135.1. Taxonomy (NCBI): domain Eukaryota; kingdom Metazoa; phylum Arthropoda; class Insecta; order Lepidoptera; family Choreutidae; genus Choreutis; species Choreutis nemorana. The sequence continues at coordinate 3,210,860 of OX438620.1, read as the reverse complement.
AAAGGCCTTTTAAGTTTTATAATCTGATTGGGTCGAGCATAGGCAAAAGTAAAAAATTGTATTAAAACATTAAATATTTGAGTAAGAGTTAAGAATCAAAGGTTTTCATTTAATTGATTAACCCCTTATTTTCAAATACGTGCAACACAAGTATGGTTTTGTGATACATCAAGTATTACAAACGCCACAAAGCTACTTCTTTCAACAGTTTTTTTAGCTGTACACTAATTAACTTTTAAAAATCAATACCAAAATCGGTTCATCCGTTTAGGTGCTTCCAAGCAACAAACAGACACACACGTTAAACTTAAAACTGTTTTTCTGTTGAGGGGGAAAAATGCATTCTTTAAAAATATAATCGACATCGCTGTTTTGATAAAATTCTGACAAAATGCATTAGAAAAGTGATCTTATTATGTATATGTTAAAAGAGAAAATAAAACGAAAACCTTTGTCTCGACGTTCCCGAAGAAAGACATAACTCTGTCCTTTGACCTTTTTTATACGAGAATGTTCTTTATTCCAGTAATTAAGAAGTTTTCTGTTAGGACCCGACCACTGTTTTACATATTTTGTAACTGCCCGGATGAAATTCATGCCGTCTCTATCTAACTCAGGGACGCTTGTATAAGCTTTATCTCTTTCTCATGGAAATGTTTATTTATTACCGCGTTGATGGTGATGCCTTTTATTAGAGTTTCTTATAAAAAAAGAGTTATTTAAGTGTTACTTTTTCTTTGTTTGTCTTTTGAGATGTGTTTATTTTTTAGGGAATTATCTTTTTTTTTTTTGTTTTGGAATGAAATGTAATTAAATCTTATTATACGACTGTTTTATTACTGTTTTAAATAGCAAGTATTTGTTTTAATTGAGCGAAATTAGCATAGTAGTCGTCCGTTCTTGTTCTTGCGAGAAAATTAGAGATTGCATACAACTAAAACATAAACATAGAGTCACGCCGTAATCCCTCGAAGAGGTTGGCAGAGGTGTCACACACCGCATTTCGCATGTTTATGTTGAGTCCCACTGTGACAGGTTGCGAATCTGTCGCCACTATCCGGGAAAATGAGAATAATGGCAACTACAACTCACGGCACCCCAAGACTCGAACCCTCGACTTGTCGGGCCGGGTTGGTCGGTTAACAAATGCACGTAACTATGCTACCACGTCCTCCATACAAATAACAATAATAATAATGTTTCAATCAAACACTATTCCAAAAACCTGGATGTATGTATGTGGATGTGTGTATGTGGTTGTATGTGTATCAGCATCACATATCTCTTTGTGGGGAATCCTTTCTGTAGTTACTTTGGTCGTTTTTAGGAGTTTTTATGACTTGCAGCTACATCTACAATGTTCTACACAGGTATATACAAGGTTTTGTCATAAGTAATTTCACCCAAAACCCATTACAATATTGCAATACTTCTCGATCACGTTACCAGTCTTACCAACTTTCGACGTTTATAACGTTATGTTTTTCAACGAAATGTTAACTTTTTTTATGTGCAAATAAACATAAAGGGAGGACGTGATGTTTTTCGCGAAAGTCCTACATATTTTTTTATTACCGTGCGATTTTCGATCTTATTTTGTGACAGTTAGATTTTTCTTTGCAATGGTTTTTTCCGTAACGCTCACGTTGGTACTCGTGTATGGTAAAACCTTAGGCGAAATGCTAAATATTTTAGCTGGCTTATTTCGTAGGCACACTTTTATTGTCACTCCCATTTAGTATTTTAGGTATTTGAGAAAATGTCCTGGGTGGTCACAAAAAAACTTTGGTCACGTGTCTTCGACATTACCAGAGATGAAACGAATTTTAGTTTAAAAACTGGAATTATATGACGTTCTTTTTTTTCAGTATTTTCAATGAAGGTTAGATAAGTATTCACAAAAATTGACCTTTAGAAAGTAATTATTAAATCGACTCCTAATTGAAGACGAGAATTAGATGTTTCTTTTATTTTCTCTGAACCTATCGTCACTGCACTGTTATGGTTTATATTTAAATACTAAAATTTTATTAAAATAGTATCTAACTAGTATCTTATAGTATCTAGTAGTAGTAAACTAGTATCTTGAAACCTCTATAAGGCATGAAAGGTAAAGGCTATATAAATGTATGTCCCAAAGGTATCGTAAGCCAAAATCCGTGGAAGCAAAACAATCTCTCGAATGGCTAAGATTATGCATAATGCCGGGTCGAGGTGGCTACGAAAAAACTGTTAGGCTATCAAAATGGTTTGTGTGAAAGGTATAGATGGCAACATATAGAACCAAAAGGAACTGCAATATCAATCCTTATGCTGTACAACATAAGGACGGTGCAAAGTCCAAACAAGCCGTGCATAGCCGTGTACACTTTTGAATTATCATGATGACAAATTAAAGAGCATATAATATTGTTAAGGATTATTTTAGAATAAATTAAAACGTAGAAAGTTAATGGTTGTTTGTACTTTTAGTGAGGTGGTGTTACAATTGGCAGCTGGATATGAGTGTTTAATTCTTTGCGGAACTTTGTGTTATTTGCCATAGGTTCTGTGTCAACAGTTCTGTATGTAGGCGACATTCTTATCTACGTAGATATGATTTCTATAGACTTCGGTACGGCAGGAGGTAGGTAGGGACGTAAGTTATAGTTGCGTAGTACCTGCGATACAAGATCGTAGTGCCAGACTGAGTAATTAAAATCATTAACGAAATGCTTTTGCTGATTGGTCGGTACCACCCTCTTTTTCGGCCGTGAAGCAGTTCGCTTTGTTTCAGTTCGAAGGATTGGAGATCCAGTTTGATTTCCGGCACGAGAGGTATATTTTATTATCTATACATGGGAAACGTATTGGGGATGCCCTTGGCTTTCTAATATATCAAGGGCATCGTCGTTTTAATAGGCGGAGTTAAACCGTCCATAACTTGAACCGTCTGCTTCTTTGGCCATGACGCTAAATAAAAAATAAAAGAAACTATGTTTACCATATCATTGCTTGGTGTTATAAGGTCTGATAGAGAGTAGCAAACATCTCTTTATAGGACCTTTTATAATTACGTACGGAAAACACGTAACACGTGTAACATGTTACCAAACCAACCCCCTATAACGAAGCCGAAATTCGAAATCGCGAATAAAAAAGGAAAATTTATTTCAAATCCTTGGAAATGGGGGTTATTTTCAAGTTTTTTCGATAAGCTAAAAACTCCGGAAAGTAATGGGAGAAAATCTTTTGATGTTAAAAGGCGTTGAATTCGAATTTCGAATCGTTCATGAAAATAAAAATGTATACTTTTTAGAATTTTACTCATTTTTAAATATGTAGTGGACGCTTAAAGAAGACCGTGTTGCAGTTATTGCGTTGCATCGTTGCGGTTACGCGCCAATTAAATTTTTTGACATACTGAAAAATTTGAATGTAACCAAAAGATTCGTTTATCGTACCATCAAACGATACAACGAAGACTCTAGTGTAGATGACAGGTCAAGAAGTGGTCGCCCTCTGTTAGGACTCCAGCAGTGATAAAAGCTGTGAAGGCGCGAATTCAAAGAAATCTCAAACGTAAGCAGAAACTGTTGTCCTTTCAGATGAGGTTAAGCAGAACCACTGTAAAAAGGGTGCTAAATGAATTCTTAGGGCTTCAAGCATATCGAAGAAAAACAGGACATCGTTTGAATGCTCGTCTTATGGACCTGAGACTGAAGAGATGCCGCGCTTTATTGAAGCGGTACGCGGGAAAAAAAATATCGGGAAATTCTTTTTTCGGATGTAAAAATTTTTACCGTAGAAGAGAGCTACAACAAACAAAATGATAAGATGTACGCACACAGTAGTGAGGAAGCGAGCAACCGTATTCCGCGTGTCCAAGGAGGTAATTTTCCATCCTCGCTCATGGTATGGTTGGAGAAAGGTGTAAAAACGAATGCAGTTGTGTATCAAAATACAGTCCTGACGAACCTTGTGGAACCTGTTTCTCATACCATGTTCAATAACCGGCACTGGGTATTCCAACAAGATTCGGCGACAGCTCATAGAGCGAAGAGCACACAAGAATGGCTGGTGGCGCGTAAAATCGACTTCATCCGGCACGAAGACTGGCCCTCTTCCAGTCCAGATTTGAATCCGTTATATTACAAGATATGGCAACACTTGGAGGAAAAGGCGTGCTCATAGCCTCATCCCAATTTGGAGTCACTCAAGACATCCTTGATTAAGGCAGCCGCCGATATTGACATGGACCTCATTCGTGCTGCGATAGACGACTGGCCGCGCAGATTGATGGCCTTTATTCAAAATCACGGAGGTCATTTGGAATAAACTTTAGTGTCATAAGAATCTATGTTTTGTTAAGTTCATTTTGGTATATTACAGAATGAACAAACTTGTTTCAATTATTTTATATTAAACATGTGCAAGAATTTATGACCTGACTAGGTATTACATTTAAATAGATACGTAGTTTTATCAAGATAATTAATTTATTCATTGAAGTTTGGATACCAAACACAGTACCATATATATAGTTATGAATACTATATATGAATTGCTGTGGAATTCAGATGTTTACTTTATTATTTCTGTTTGCGTCAATATCGATATCCGAGAAAGTCCCATACGAAGCCATTAAGTTCCCTAGAACAGCAATCTTCTACCGTACTAACCAACTTTATACGGAACAATATAAATGAGTTTCTATACCAACTACTGCCTGGGAACCTGCAGCCTTATATACATAGAAATTTTCATAAGCGTTAACGCTAACAGAAAAAAAATTGAAATGACATTTTTTATTTTTTTTTGTGCCTTGGCTAACCGACTGACTCAACACTACATATCGAGGGTTAGTGTGTCGGGTTGCCATACGTTGTAGCTGCCATGTCCATCATTATGCCCGGATAGTGGCGACAAATTTGCAACCTGTCACACTGGGACTTTAACACTTCTGTCTACCCCACTAAAGGGTTTAATTACGGTGTGAGTTTATGTTATATAAAATTTTCCTTGCGCTTAGTGTAACATAATTTCAAACATTTTTAATTTCTCGTTAGCGGTATTTGTCTAAAATGATAAATGTTTAATATGATAAATGCTTATTTAATCCATAAACGTTAAACTTTTGAACTGCGTATTAGTTTTTCTTTTAATTAAAGATTTGAGAGATCTAGCTATCATTAGTATATTTAAATTAAATGAAAAAAGGTTTGAGGTCCCTATCATTGCATACGTACATAGGCTGCGGTAACTGCTTACCATCAGGTTGACCTTATGCTTGATTGCCACCTTAGTGGTATAAAAAAGAGAGACGTTAAAAAATATTTCTTTCTTCCTGCCAAAACTACACTTTGAAACTCAGCTATTCTGTTTTTTTTTTAAACTTCTGACGTACTGCGTACAACCATAGCATTTTTCTTGCAGAAATGAATTGGTAATTTATAGTGGCACTAGGATGGCTATCACTAGAATAGGCCATCGTCGAATGGCTTACAGCGCACTTATATTACCTTCGCATGACCACTCCAAATGGCGAAGAAAGGCTGATCGTATAGAGGAGCTATTAAATTTCAACAGCTTAATTTTTTAAATACCTTTAAGCCATTCTATTAGCATCAACAAAAACCGCTGCCCCGTTTAAAAAATACCAGGGAGGCAGGAAGTCGAAAGAGGGGTGGGAAGTGGAAATTGGAAATCCGGTGCTGTAGAAATAGACTGTTTGGATTCTACGCGAATGCTGGCCCCCTAGTACCTTCCGTGGATAGAGTAGCGGGAAATATGATATGAATGACTTTATTCTGATGAAAATATCGCAAATATTTGATTTACATGTGTGACTTGTTCAGGGAGTGTAGTTTATTCCGCACGCCTTTGTGCTCTTGTATATTGTAATAAATTCTGTGGTTTACATGTTTGCTGCCAGATTTTTTTTGGATCGGGTAATCATTTGTTTTTTTTTTTGGTTTGTCAGAAGGATTGATTGGTAATATGAAAATCTGTCAATAATTTTGGCTGGTTAATAAGTAAATTTTGAACTAAAAAGAAATAAAATATTTTCTAAAAAAAATTAACAGTATTGATATAGTTAAATACCCACTTATTACTCGTAGCAAATCGTTTGTTTTTTCCTTGGTAATGTGCAATAACACACACACACATTGACTCAGCCCTGTAAGTAAGTAAGTAAGTATCGTAAGAACTTGTGTCACAGGAACTAAGCAATGATATGGTATACTACATAGATAAGAATAAAACATCCAAGACCGGTAAACGAAACAATGTGTCTTGCTAATAACACAATGCCACGCCCCCGCCGGGATTCGAACCCGGAACCTCTAGCGTCGCAGTCGGTTGTTTACGCCACTGCGCCACTGCGTCCTAAGGAAAGTTACAAACTAGCATTGGAACTAAAACTCAGTAGGTCTAATAACAGTTAGTCGTCCTCGCTACTGATCTACATCGCAGTTAGTCTATATAGACTAGGTCTATAGGCAGTTAGTAAATATTTACGTCTAACTTGTGATTTGTTTAGTCATACCGCGGAGTAGTTGTTCTGCGTATTAGGTACACCCCGCGAAAAGGTGCCAATAAATTAATTAACTTTCATATGATAATAGCATTTAAAGGGTTCAGAGACATGTACTATAAAATATAGCGGTATCTTAAGATATCACACACACAGCGGAATAGCGATTCACAGACAGGCTATGCATAAACATATATATAGCCGCTTTATAGATTTGTCGCGGCCATCTATGAACGATATATTATAGCGCGCGTATATTACCCCTCTACTTATTTTTTTGCTAAAATCATTGCAGAAAATATCCTTAATTTAATACATAACAAATAAATAAAACCATGCATATATTTCTAATAATAATAAAGCTTCAATGGATAACTGAACATTTGAGAGATCATTCAACGGGTCATTTGTTGGATATTTAATCACGTGTTCTATTTACCGGATTGCAACGCTTTTAGTTAGAATTTAGTTCGATGTCCATTACTCATACACCATTCAGTAGATTGACGCTATTACGATATTGGCTAACTAGAATATACATACATTACCAGTATTCTCATATATTTATTAACACAAGCGGTCGATTAATCGAAATTCCACTTTAACTATAAACAAAAGAGTAAAATTTTAAATGACATGTCACAAATTATTTAAACAAACAATAATATAGACACTCTATCATTATTTTTCATTTTATTCCATTAAAATATTGGGTTACTGCACTCCTTCTCGATATAAACTTTTACTGTGCCAAATTTCGTAAGGTGTACAAAGTTTTAGCTTCCCCTAATATGATTATTTTGGACTTACTAGCCAAGGCCACATTTACTTTTTGTTGAAATCTGGTCACTCCTTTGAGGTCTTGGTTATTGTAACACTACCGTTTAGTCGTCCGAGTAGAATACATTTTTTTAATCTGAATATAAGCTTGAAACATCAAAAAGTAAAATATTTATAAAAGTCAAAAATTAAAAAAAATTGAATGCATAGGTTTCGAAGAGCACTTACGTATAAACTTACAAACTGCCTTTTTATATTATAAGCGTCAGATATAAATCATTAATCTATATTTAGCATAGATCTTCAATAAGGAATATCTTTTTTTTGTATCTACTATGATCTTAATGATGAAGAAAATTTATGAGACCATTATGTTTTGGCATATTTATCTTTTCAAAGGAGTATTATCGAAGCATCGTTTAACAAATATTTCTTAACCAATATAATATTCCTTATAAAAGCAACCCCTATGTATTATTTATACGGACAGTTTCTTAATAATGCTTTTACCCTATTCTAACACTATTTTATCATGAGAAGAAAAAGTTGGTAAAGAGCGTTTGTTATATTCAGAGAGAGTTCCGTAACCTTTTTAGATAAAAGCAATGCTGGTTTTGAAACTATGTTTAGTTTGATTGAGTGAAGTAAATAAATCATACTACCGGATTCACATATATTCACCTACGCCAAAAAAACTAATTACTGACTATTTGTTTAATAATCTGAATACTTTGTTCTGACTCAGTTTTTCCCTATCTTTTGATTTAATTAAATTAAAACAATGTCATATTTAAGGTCTGGGAGGTTGCTAAAAAAGTTTTTTGTTCGTTTGATACTCATTTTCGTGTACTGTAGCCGCCGAGTGTATTTTGTTTCTCAGGTTGCTAAGGGTTTTTCTATGCGAATTTATTGATGGGGAACCCTAGCAATAGCACCAACATTCTCTTTTGTAGGGCACTATGATAGTTAAGAGGGTAGCATGGGTATTCTTAGCAATAACCAATAACAAGAGTAGGTCCGCTACTTTCCTTATATAAGACCTTACAATACTCTTTCTATTCCGATCTATGTATCTAGGGGCTAAGAAAAAAGCGACTTGTTATCATACTGGACTATTCAAACATTTCCTGTTTGTTATTGTCGAAAGAAAATTATAAATAAAAAGTTTATTTGTAAAACGATATATTTTGAACAATTTTATATAAAGTTTTAGTTAAAGAAAATACACCGCAATACTTCTTAAATTAGGACATCGGGATTAATTTGTTATTGATGCTTAAAATAATTCCTGCAACCATATAAGTGTTCAGACAGTACTCACTGCTTAGCAACCATTGTGCAAGACAGTTGCTTTGGAGAATGAAATTGTAATGCACATGTCGACAGATTGCTTTATATGTAACATGTTTGATGTGAGTAAACATTTTTCATTTTCATATACCATCTAAATATAATCAAATCACCTTGGTTCGACCTCAATGTAAATACGAAAGATTTTTGAGACGTTCTTTTGCGAGTTGAAAGGTGTTAACTGGAATTATAGCTTATTAGACCCACCCGGCCAGCATCGATTCCTTTTTGATAGCTTATGAAACACATGGTGTCATCTTACTGTTCGGATGTTTGCGTTGCCAATGCACGAATCCGAAGTGTGCCACGCGCTGCCCGCGAAGTTTTGTGCCAATCGCTGCCAGATTACTCGGAAATTCGTCGACCACGCGGCGTCCACCCGTAGACTTTACTCGTTACCTGTCGGTAACTAGTGGACGCCGAGCGATGATGCGCTGCTGGTCGGATTAAGGTTGGCTCTAATGAGCTAAGACTTTTATTGGGAATCAAACAAATCGTGTCAATTGTCCTACACATGATATATTTAAAAGTATTCTGCAGGTCAGACATATTTAACTTCCCTGGCCAAACCCATAACTATATACCGATAAACATTTACGCGCATGTCTGTGTGTACATGAATCACAATGGCCTCATATCCGTGCGGGGCTCGTAAAAATTCCATCCACGTAAACCACATAATTCAGAGGTGAAAACTTTGTTGCCCCCGGCTTGTTTATCTGAGTTTTACTCACCTAAGTTCGATTTATTCGTAAAAATACGTAAGATGTTTAAAGGTTATCCGTTGAAATTTTAACCCTTTTTGCTTTGCCATAGTTAAGTTATAAAATAAGCACTTAGAAGTATTAGATTTATCAAGAAGTAAATTTTGCATGTACTTTTAGCACCCCATTTCTGAAACTTAGCCAAATTGACATACGTTCACAATGAAGACCATCAATACACCATCCCTATCCATTGTGTTTGTCAGAAAATAGGTTACGTCTGGTGGCCTAAGGATCTTGACTACAAGTTTAAATAATCTATTAATACGGTCTTACAATGCTAACGGAATTAAATATATAGTTAAATATTTGTTTTTCACACCAATAATCATTGTGTCATTTATTTTTTATTTACGGTATGGGCAACAAACACTTTTATTTTTTATTTTTTTTTGCAAAATGCAGTGATAGATAACTCACTGTTATGATCTTTAAAGTATTGTTACTTACAATAGAAAATTATATCTCGGTGTACGCAAAAAATATACAGTAAAGAAATAAAGCTTCATACAATGCGCGCCTTATGAACACACATAGACATGATCCACGAGTCTTTCACGGACACGAAAGTTTGGAAGGATTGGGAAGGATGTATGCGCGAATGACACTCATTGCAAACAATTAATTCGCGCCTTTTTTGTGCGACGAGTTTAATGTTTTATAATTGTATTTTTTTTTTCAAATTTATGAACATATATTTCAACAGTTTTACTGCTTTTTTCATTACTTAAAAAATCTTTTTATATCTAATAAAAAATTTCCTTGAATTTCAATTACACAGAAATTGTCTAGAAGTTTTCAAGTAATAACAAATAAACATTGAATATCAAACGTATCCAATAAGTTTATCGCCAAGGCAGTTATATTTTCTTGCATGATTTTTGCAAAAGTCATAACTGACATCCCTAGCGCAGATGACGAGGGGAGCTGTCAAAACTAAAGTATATACACAAGCTTTACTTCTGTACACTCTCTATTTTTAGTGTACGGCTGAGTCAATGTGTAATATGGATATTGTATTACTTGCAATTCAGTCAAATAAACAACTATTGACTAAAATACGCCACTGTTGACCCTGATAAGCAGGAGTTGCAGTGGTGTGACAGAGTGGCGGGTGTGTGTGACTAAAATAATCTCCCTCCCAAATTAAAATTTCTGTTTTAAAGTTGTTTTTTTTATTTTATTTAAGGGTAAACAACGAGTCAATAAAACTAAATATATTTACATAGGCCAAAGTTTCGTTTTATTTAGAAAAGTATTTTGTACAATTTCACTAAATTTACAATAGTTACCGAGTTGCAAAATTCAATACCATTTAAGGGCCCAATTCTGTCTCGATCAACCTCAACCTAAGCTGAGCAGACACTTGCAATATATCTCACTCATTTCATTTAACATTCCATACGTAAGAAGGAGATAGATATAACTACCAATGTTTCGGCTTAGCATAGGAAACTGTTGAGCAAGCTAGAATCAGTACGAGTCCCAATTCTCTTAAACTCAGACGCTCGACTTCTCAAATTTTCAGCGAACCACGAAAAAGCGATATGTAGGTATATAAAACTCAACCAAAAGCAAGTATTATCTCATGTTGATGTCAATGATATGCTATTAATCTGTAACTAAAATATGGGTGTAGGGAAAAATTGCCCAACTGAATTGAACCTCATTTAATGTCATACTTTTTAAACTTTTAAACTTAACTATTGTTTTTTGAATTGACACTCATTTTGAGCATTTAAAAATCGCTTTAAATTTTAAGACATTTATGTCACCTGTTTCTGAAAAATGTTTAAATAAACGAATGTTTTAGCTTTAATAAACTGTAGAATCCGTAGCACACATGATAGTGCAAACAATCGTTTAGTGTCTCTAAGAACAGGACACTGATACCATTTTTTTTGGTAGTTAAAATATGAGTTAAACGAAATAAAAGTTGGTGACTATTGATTTCAGTAGGGTTAAAAAGACCGCTTTATGCTGAATTTAATTATTTTCTGCCAATGTCAAATGTAAATTAACAATTCGTGTATTTGACAGTTTTCTATTATTAGGATATATTTTCCGATGGCTTTTACCTCAAATAAAAAATGAAAACTTTCATGAATGCTCTGCCTTTTAAGTTTACAATACTGGCAAAAAACCATTAAAAATAAATCTGAGTGAGATTTCAAATATTGTCAAAATTAATGGTCTAACTTACAAAACTCAATTCTAAAACAGGACTTAAGTTTAGGAGATATTTGAAATAAAGTTTCCTATTCTCTTATTGAGAATTCTTTTACTAACGATCGTAGCACGCTTATCAACTCGGAGACAGAACGCTGTCAAGCCGAGGCGATACGAAACTGATAAGCTGATAGGTGCAGTATAAAATTTAATACAAAGACAACCAACGGTTCGAGTTGATGCGTTAACAATTTAAAAGGCGTTCTATGACCCTTAAAGACAATTGGGACCCGCTAACAGTCTATCTAATGCACAAACATAACTTTTTGACTATTCGCTAAAGTTTTTTTTTTTGCACAAAATGTTTAAGCGCATATTATTTTACGTTTACAGTCAACTTAACGATGTCGCTCGGGATTTTCTTGAAGATTTATTTACAAAACATTTTTATTCTACGTATCACAGAAAAAATAATTATGCATTAACTCGCAACGTTTTTTTTGTTGCAATTAAGTTGTTGTTTTACATCAAAAGGTTTTAGTTCATTTTTTTAAACCATTCACATTTTAATTTCCTTTTAACATACACTTATGATGATATATTAAGATGAAATTCAATAATCAATATGTTTAGTGATATATTTTTTATATTTTTGTGATTTTGTTAAATGTCGTATACATTTCGAAAAAGTTTTAAATCACAAAAATATAATTTCGAGTTTAAGGTACTAGTTAAAGACGGATGATATGAGTGAAGCTATGTTAATGCTAAAAGTTTTTAAGTGAAATTTTAATATCATTGAAGTGTGAGTGAAATTGTAAATATAATATGTTTTATTACAATATTCTAAAAGAAATTATATTTTTACTAAACGCTGTTTTAATTTATACATAGAAATTGTACTTGCCAAAAACATCAGTACAGTAATCTTCTTTGATCTTAATTTTTTGATAATTAACACATTTAGGGCAAACAAGTGAAAAACAATTTTGGCAATCCTTCAAACTTACCGAAGCACGATATAGTCGAAACAGCCCTAAAAGCCAAGCACGCTAAGGCGTTACTGCGACATAAGTTATCGTTATCTCTTTTTAATATTGCAGAAAAGAGACGGAGATAATCTTTCTATCCTAGCGTGCTTCGTCGCGTTTGTCTAGCGTGCTAGCTCTGCTGCGTTGTTGTAACATTTTTTTTGTGGAATCATCCCAAAAATATCTCTTTATCTTCTACTACGATTTGGGTTGTAATTTTTCTTCTATCCGTTGTGAGAACGTTCCCCAAGTTAAATGGCTCATCGTGATAGCTTTCTTAGTAAATTACCAAAGGCACATACGTACTTGCAGTTCTTTTAAAACTATTTTTTGTAATTTGCGAGTATAATTTTTCTGTGCTACCACTTGCTATTGCAATAAATCACAGGAGAAGGTTAACGCATTGTAGACTATTTGGTTCTTAAAAAGATGGCTGGCTTCGGAAAGATTTTTCGAAAAGACTACCAAATAAATAAAACAAACTCACGTGGATAATCCCTCGAGAGGGTTAGGTAGAGGTGTTACAGACCGCATTTCGAATGTTTATGTTGAGTCCCAGTTGAGACAGGTTGCGAATCTGTCGCCACTGTTCGAGCACAAAGAGGAATATTGAAGCTACTACTTACGGCAACTCGAGACTCGAACCCTATATCGGGTTGTTAAACCAAGGCACGTAACAAACTGAGCTACCACGTCCTGCTTGAATGAACTATTTGCTTATTGTTAAAAACTTGATTGAAGACAGAAACGTATTTTTTTTTTAAACTCACTTTGTTAAAGAGACTTAAAATTTTGAAAAGAATAATTGAAAATAGTTTTGGCCGCTAAGGAACCGAAATTAAACAGAAACCTTGTTAAATTGTGATAATAAACGAAGTAAGTAACATTTTCAGTTATAAATTACTCCAGCGTTTAAAGTTAAATCTAAAAATCAGAATTGTTAGTAGAATTATGTCATGAAGGTAAGGCTAGTCAGTCTTAGATCAAAATTTTAATGTTTTTTTTATTTATTGAGCTTTTGAAAAAAGACTTTGAAAGTTTTGCGACTTCTATTTTTATCTACAACAAAATTAATTGAACGAAAAATGTTAAGAGATGGAAGAACGGTGAATTTTATTTGATGTACATTTAAGATATGTATGAGATATGAAAATGGCACAATCATCGTAGTTTTTAAAGCTTAACATTCATTTAAATTTCTTAAATTATTCCGATACTTAAAAATAAATTGTAAATATAAAACATCAATTTAAGTATGTCTATACGATAAATTCTGAAGATTAAAGCAAAAATAAAATATTTTGAATTCACACTCTTAGCCTACTAGTTTTCACAGAGATTAAAAAAAAACCACTCGATTTAACACTAATATAACATTAATTCTATCTAAATATATTTTTATCATTTAATTTTTATTTAACTACATAAACGTTTTACAATTTTACATTTTCTATTTACATTAACAAGTCCAGTCTCAGTTAGAAATTTAGAAATTGACAAGATTTTTAGTTTGATATGGATAAGGGATGAATTGACCAATAATTGAAAATACTATTTAATTTAACACTCGTAAAAAATTAAAATAAAAATTGACATGACAAAATCAACAGTCGAAATGAAAAATGTTTGAACACTACTTTAAATTCCTTGCGTTCAATCTTGACAGGTAAATTTTTACTATCTAAAAAACCGGTAACAAGCCAATTTCAGCTTAAAGAACAGCACAATAAATGTCATTTTAAGATTTTAGATATAATAGTTTTACAAAATTACACGTGCGTTGCCAGGGGGGGTTGATGGCCGTTACCTGAAAAGAAAATTTCTGTTAAATTAAAAAAAAAATTGAGTTCGATTTTGTTTAAACTGTTAATTTAATTAAACTTTAACTTATTTAACGTTTTAGAAATTTAAAAGTCGTTCTATATGAACCATTGGCATGTCGTACCTGTGATTTTAGACTTTAAGTACAGGGCAATGTTTGTGTTTTATGTTGCTATTATTTCGTTGAGGCCAAGCATTATAAAAACAAAAGCTACCAATTAATTAAATTATCAAATAACAAACCTTTCTTCGTGACTGTAGCATTACTAATGGTTCTATTTGTAGAAGCTAGTATATAGTGGGCGCTTGGGGATTGGGGCGTCGCTGAAGAAGTCGCTACACCCTGTATAACAAAAATAAAAATGAAAGTTCATATTCCAAACAGCACCTAACACCTATTTGGATATTCATCATCAGTTGGAAGTATTCTACTACTGGATATAGAGCTACCCCAAATTACCGTACAAGAGCGATCCTGCACCGCTTGCATCCAAGGCTCTCTGAAGCCCAGACAAGATGCGTTACTCACTCAAAACCATAAAATAGCTCGTCTTTTTATACAAATCACTAGGTTGTTACGAATTTTGAACATTTTTGAAATCTAAATGTATATAGTGAAAAACTATGTGACTTTATTATTTCTCGGTTTTCTCGAAGGTTCCCGAACGCTGGTTTCCGATATATCAATAATCATATTTATTTAATGACGTCTCATGACAACTTTATACTTAGAACTTTATTTTATTTCTTGGTGTACCAAAATAAATAAAATAAAATAGAAGACGAACTGAGACGACAAAACACAAAATCTCATAATTTTTCACTACACTTGTACTAACTACGGTCTTTTCATTGACAAAATTATTAATTAAAATATGAAAGAAATGCAAAATTCTACTTTTAAATCTCAACATTGTACCTATAGTTTTCCACTTCGGGTGGTAATTTTCATATGACTGAGAAGGCCTTTTTTCATTTTCATTCCGCGGAACAGTGAGAAAATAAATCGCAATTTCCTTTTATAAATAAAGTAATAATTCATATCCATATTTCGTAAACGCCAAGAGTAAATAAATCTCTTTAGGGGACGTCTCGAAGGAAAATGAGCTCTAATCCAACTGATTGTGGATTAATTTAGTTCGTAGAAGGTTTAGCGTAAGAAGCTTACGGATCTAGCTTTCGTAGACCGATGAGTTCTGCCCTAGATTATGGTACATTGTCAAATAATCTGTTAGATGAAAGTCTCTGGATGTGCTATAGTGGAATGAGATTTATTATTTAAGACAGTCTGGCTTTGTTCACTACTTATATTAAAGGAAATAAGGTACAGCTGCAGACAAGCTGCTATCGTGCTCACAATATTTAAATCTACCAATGAGAGACGGCGATGATCACGTCATTTAAGAAATCTTAGTGTCAATGGCTTTAACTATAGTAGTCTACTTAAAAAAACCTTTTTCAATACGTCAACTTAGGTAGTAGTTAATGCAGTTAACAATAAGGGATACATCAACAAAATGTTATGCAAACTTTAACATTTCATGAATAGGTACAGGTTTTTCTGCTGAAATAGCAGTGATACACAGTATCATTGCTCTGTCATGCCCAGGGTCAGAGATTGGCAAGGTAGAGTAAGACCATGGATTTACTAACAAATTAGAAAAAAACTACATACGTATTAATTGTGTTACCGGTCTTAAATGTTGTATTCTTATCTATGTAGTATACTATTTCGTTGCTTAGTGCCTGCGATACAAGATAATACCTAAGTCCAGGGCTGAGTCAATGTATGTGTCGTGATGTGGTTAATATTATTGAATGTTTACTTACAGCTGGTAAAGTGCTGTCTGTGGATACAGTTGAAGTAGTAATTGGGCTGGTGGCACATAGCGGCGATGCTAGACTTGTAGGTGATGTTATAGAATGCGATGACCCTGCTTGAGAAGATAAAATACCAGATAAAGCACTTACTCTCAATCTTGCTGCACTAGTATGGTATTTTTCACATGCCACATGTATACATTTTGAAGATGGATACGATGAAATTTAAAAATATGACCTTCAAATTCAAATTATTTTACTCATTGTTGATTCATTTGAAAAAGTCATATTGTATGTATATCTTATATGAAAACAGAAGAAGATGCAAAAAATCTTCAACAATCTTACATAACTGATAACATAAAAAAATATATGCAAAAACATATCCTTTAATGAAATTACATGCTAAACCAGATGAGGTATTACCTGAAGGCATGACAACTGAACTTCTGACTGAAGAGTATGGTGGCGGTGCTGGGGTGGAAGCTGGTTTGGCTGTGTTTACTGTGAAACCTATGCCTCCACCAGCTCGTAAATGAGGGTTACCATACGTAGCGGCAAACCGTACGTCCACTCCTTGGATTATTCCACCGTTAGGCACACGGTTCACTGTTGGCAAAGGAATTATTTGTAGCAGGGTCAAAGTACAAAGCAATTTGTTGATCGCTTGTTGGAGGTTTACTTAAATTGTAATTGTAGATATTTGGTGCTATTTTCAAGATATTTGAGACTTGAATCTTTGAATGGATTTGGATGAAAAAAGGGACAATATCCATTCAATTTAATTAAACTACAAAGAAATGACCAGATTGCTTGTTCGAGGTAATGTTACTTAAATTGTAATTGTGGATGTTTGTGTTATTTTAAAGATATTTGTGCTAAAATATTTGAGTGGATTTGGATGTAAAATAGGACATTATTATTCATCGATTCAATTCAACTTTATTGTACGAGATAATGTATAATATCTGAAATGACAATAAGTTTATCACTTACAAATCTACAACTTTAGAGGGAATGTTTTCTATCTTACCGTTCAACAATAAACGTATTTTTCTTAAGAAATTTCTAGTTCTTAGAGAAATTTCTTTCTTAAACTTTATTAAAATACTCGTACCGTAGTAGTTATCTTCTTTAAATAGAAGGCAGTTTTATTTTATCAAAGATGAAAACTTATCTCAAGTAAAAAAATGTTTGTTCCTTCAATGGTAATTAAAATTGTATTGCCACATACGTCAAATCATTATTAAAATTTGTTGCTTTTGGATCTTTTTTACATTTAATTAACATTAACTTAACCAAGTACTCCGCTCCAAGTATTGCTGTCTCCGCTTTGATGGGAGGGAAGTCTGAAACCGCTTTCTTACTACCTCCTATTTCTTCTGATTAAGTTCGTTGCGGGTCCCAAGACAGCCGGTAGGGTGTCCGGGCACAGCCTGTGCATCACTGCACAGCTGCATTATTCGTTGATTATTCGATCAAAGGACGCCACTGTTGATCCTGATAAACAGGAGTTGCAGTGGTGGGACAGAGTGGCGGGTGTGCCCCGAATAACCAAGTACTCAAAAAGTCACCAAAAAAAATCGAAAAAAAAGAGCAAACAAAACAAACATCTAAATCGAGTAACAAATATCCCTCTTCACATAAAAGCACATGATTTTCAAAGTTGACTTTATTTTCGTGACTAATAGGGGGCAAGATAAACACGAAAAATTGCCCTTATATGGCATCAATTTATAAAGTGAAAAGGTTGCTTGAAAAGGGCTACGTCCTAAGTGGGGCCATTATTCATAATATTTAAAGTAAATGTTGTGTTTTCCTAAAACGAAATACCCTTGCTTTATATGTTGAATGGTTTGCAAAAAAATAGTTGGGATAACATAACTTTGAAAAATTATTTAAAACGTTATGTTTTTTTTTCTAGTTGAACTGTTTATTTATTTATTCATATCATATCAAACGAATTTTCTATTATTTATTTAATTAAATATTTTCTTGAGAAGTTAGAGTTGCGTGTTGATGTGTTATTGAAAATTTAACCCTTTCTTAGGATTTGCATTTCTCTATGATGCTGAAATTTGGCATGAAGGAACTAAGTTTAAAACTAAGTAAATCAATATTAATACTCGTAAATAGGTTTAAAAAAAAAGTTCGTCAAATTAATCATCATAACTACTGAACTGATATAAAAAATTTACGTACATTTGATGGCCATCGGTATCATTTTCCATCACGTGAACCCTTAGCTTTTTTGCCCGCGAAGTTGTACGTGAAACACGTTTATAATATCTAGATTTTCACAACGTTTTAGTGTAAACAACGTTTAGGTTATTACAACTCATGTTATATTTAAGTTAACGCGGTTGAAATAAAATGTTCGATACAAACCTTCATTGACAGGAACTCCTAAGCTATTCAAAGCGCTGCTGCTGTCCTGGCGCTTCGTTATTCTTTGCAGGGAATTGTTTTGAGATCCATTACTACCAGGATTGAACTGAACTGTGGAACCAGTATCAACACTTCTGGGTAGACTTCCATTTACTGACCTACGAAGAAATAAATTAACATTTATAACATAAACTCACGCCGTAATTAATCCTTTGAGATGGATAGCCAGAGGTGTTAAACACCGTATTTCGCATGTTTACTCGTATGTTGAGTGAAAAAAAAAATGCAATAATTTAGTTTAAATCTACGCTTTCTGTGGTTTCAATGTGTGTAGCAGCAATGTATTCTGATCTGGCTGTTACGCAAAAAGTTTCGGGTTCGAATCCCGGCGGAGACGCAACTTTGACTTGTTGATTTGTATAGTGCACTGTTTTGATTATTTGTTTTGCATGAAATTTATAGCATATACTATCTCGTTGCTAAGTACACGCGATACAAGATTATATATTAGTACAGGGCTGAGTCAATGTGTGTTATACCTAATATGGATATTATTATCAATATTTCGAGGATTTAAACTGACGCAATCAATGTTGGTCGATCAGAAAAATACTACCTCCGTTGTGCAGAGGTCTAAACCACTGAATGTCACACCAAACGTCCTAGGTTCGAATCCCGGTTCAGGCAGGAAATTTTATGTCTTCCAAAAATACACTTCTATAGGGTAGTTTTCTTCAAGATACTTTTTTAAAAAGGCCAAAACTTTTAATTCAATGGTCAAAGATGTTTATATTTAAGTTTGTAAAGAACACGAGATAAAAAAAAAAATCCTACGATTATTTCTTCCTACACAAATGATTTAACTTATTGAAGTTGTCAGGACTTACCTATTAGGTGTCATTTTATCGTTGCTGACTGTTGGTGATTGTACTCTTAAAGATCCTGGGGTGTAATCATGTCCATAGTGGACATACGTTTGATAACCATTAGTGAAACCGTTAACCTGAAAATAATGATATTGTTACAATACTGCACTCACATAGCGCAGGTCTTAATCCCTGTCTATGATTCATGAGGTCCAAGGTTCAAAGCTCGGTTAATGTTAGGATAAACTATTTAAGGTTGTGTTTTTATCATATTTATGTTAATTACATATTCAGTTGAAACCATATTAAGCGACATTAGACTGTAAAAACTTGGACGCTATATCCGATAGTATGTATTCTTATGAGTTTATGTTAATATGGAGTTCAGCCGGCGGGCTTTGCCTTTGTGTCGTAATAACCGATTTTTCGTTTAGTAATTTTTGACAGTACATAAGCCTTGATGGCTCAAATAACTAAAATAACGAATTCGTCGAAATTTCAATTCGTTTCGTTGTATTTATTTTGTTACTTTATTGAAACGGAGAGTCAAAATATTAAGTGTAAATCAAATACTAATTTAATATTCATGTTTTTATGTACTTTGAGGGTTTGAGTTAAGTACACAATGTCGGAGTAAAGTTTTGGATTACCAATTTACAAATATATTAAACCGCCATATAAAACTCCTGTCTGAAATAGCTTGCGTTTCAAAAACGTTTAACCATGTAAGGCGAACGTCAAAGAAAAAAAAAAGTCGTTTATTATCGTTTTTCTTATGTATCTCTCAAAAACGTGAGAGAAGTATTAATTTCAACCAGTTCGAATCAAAGGTATTAAATGAATAAATTTTTATTATTATCCCAATAAAACCATTTGTTTTAAATAAAACATTTGTTTTATTGTTACTATGACAACAGTTCTTCATGTCAACTAATTAGACAATATGTCAAGTAGCTTACCCACCGAGTAACTCTATATATCTTGATTGGCAGATGACGTAAACTATGTTATACTGAACACCTTACTTACTAAAAAGCTTATTTGTAGATTGTGAAACGCCAACGATGTTTTCTACGTCAGATAAAGTAGCCTATTCAGGACTTTACTTGGACATTGTGAAACAACCCTTAGTCTATAATAACATGCTTCAGTTGTAGACGTACTTGTTAACTGTTTTTCAATAATGACATGACATGACATGACATCAGTGTGTGTTTTTAGAAATACAAATATAGTTACACAAGTTTCTATCAATAAAGTCTGTATATTTCATTAAACAAGTGAATAAAACAAAATTGATGACAGTGCTTCAGATTTGGAAATGAAAAATATCTAATTTAAAAAAACTCTTTTTAGATGTAGAATATTAGCAAAATACACACAAGTTTTTTAGCAATACGATGACACCAAATTGTATTTTTTAACAAACAAGCCTACCGTTCACCTGATGGAAAATGATACCGCCGCCTATTGACATGCCCTCAATGTTTGGAACGCCAAGAGCACTGCCAATGTGTTGCCCATGAGGACTTAAAGATGTTAT
Organism: Choreutis nemorana; assembly: GCA_949316135.1. Lineage (NCBI taxonomy): Eukaryota > Metazoa > Arthropoda > Insecta > Lepidoptera > Choreutidae > Choreutis > Choreutis nemorana. The sequence goes on along the minus strand of OX438620.1, from coordinate 3,189,810 downwards.
ACCTCTCGTTTCGGTAATTACACTTGCTCTCCAAACCTTCGAACCGAAATACGGTGAACTGCTTCACGGCAGAGATAGAATGGATGCGGTACAAACCCAGATGATCTACTTGTACCTGCATGAAATCTTGAGGAATATACACAAGTATTTTTGGCTATTACCTTGTAACAATCAGCATAAGTAGGGTCAGAATAGTCGTTGCTGTATCTATAAGGTTGGTATTGAGTGTTCTGATTCATGGTAGAGAGTGGTACAGAACCAGCCAGTGGTATACCACTGCCTAGTTTGGCGTTGGAACACAACGTGCTATCAGAACCAGTGTTGGAATAATCCTGGAAATATACAAGCGTTTAAAAAACTTATTTCAGTAAGAAAAAATTAAGACCCTCAAGAAAACAAGCAGACTGTTCATCTGATGGAAAGTGATACCGCTCCTTATTGGCATGGCGGTGCCCTTGATGTCAGAGCAGCTCCAATGCATTGCCCATATAGGTGTAAATATAATATACCTCTCGTGCAGAAAATTACACCAGTTCATCAACAATACATGAATGCACAATCTGATCTTTAAGTATGTCTCTTTACGCCACTGCTATGACAGTTAAGGTCACATGAGCACTTTTACTCGACTGATTTTAAATAATTTCTGCTAACAAAACTTTTGTCTTAAAAGTCACATAAGCAATTCTTACCACTTCACAACTCCCATTGGCTTGTCTGAGTTCGAGCTTCATGTCACTTATATTAGAATTCCTGTCGTTTTCTTTGTATAGTTCCTCAGCGGTTACCGTCACGTCGGGTTTTTCTGCCACAGTGTGGGTTTCCTTGTTCTTTCTCTGTTTTCTTTGACAAAGTATCACTAACATGATCAAGGCTGCCACCATTATAGTTCCTGATGTCACCCCAAATAGTATCAGCAGAAGTGGGAACGTTTCTAAAAGAAAAGAGAAACTTAGCATATATATGCAACATGGTACTTTGTGTTTATGACTTAATCTTGTATTCCATTTATTACTCCTTAAAGTAAAACTGTATTTGCAGTTTTATTGTTAAATAATTTCTTATCATAACTTTAAAAATTGTAGTTTAGAATTTATTGTATGGTCCTTCGAGTCCCTAACATAACCTAAAACTTAAAGAGAAAAGGCAAATACTAACCAACCTAGCTTTAATGATGCTTAAGTAAGCTTTCGAATTCCAGTATCATCATAATAAACCCTTCACACTAACAACCACACAACTTATGCTAGCGGATAACCAGCATACGATGTCATAATAAATTTTGAGGCAAAACATCAAGTACGTGCCCAAAACATGGGTCATAAAACCCATCAGAATGGTCTACCATTTACGACAATAGGAAGGCATTGAGGATCACATTTAAAGGGTAACGCTTCACTTGTGTCCCATTTTTTATTATGCCTTTTTTAGATGAGAATTTCCGAATATACGAATCCCTCCCCTACGGAACTTTAAATTAGGGAACCAATTTTGAATTCAAAGTTAAGATATGTGATATTTCTATGAACATATTATTGAAACCTTTTTATTCTCTAACGCTTTAAAAATATTATCTGTTATTTTCGAAATTAAGATACTTTTCAAAGTACAAAACAATTTGTTTTTTACGAAATGAGATCTTCACTAACTTAAGTAATAAAATAATTACTCACTGCTTTGAAAAAATAATACCTGAAAGCTTTAAGTTAAGATTTAGTGTTTTAAAAAATCTAAATATCTTTTTAGCAGCTGTTATATATTTAGTAATTTATTACAGAGAGCACTCAGAGAAATATAAATACAAGTCAACGGTACGAGATTTTTCGATACGACTCTAACAAAATAATGTTTAAATAAAAATTTCAATTTATACGTTTCTTTATTTTTCTTTGTGTATATATGTTTTTCTTTTCCATTATTAAAATCACATAGTTACTATGCCAATATTGTTTTATCAGAAATATTTTTATGTAATCACATTAGGATATATTAATATCGAATATTATAAAGAACCGATATTAATATGATGACCTCGGTAGCGCAGTGATGTACGACAGCCGACTGCTACGCTAGAGGTTCCGGGTTCGAATCCCGGCGGGACTTTGTGTTATTTGCAAGACGCATTGTTTCGTGTAGTATATACCACATCGTTGCTTAGTGTCTGCGATACAAGATTATATCTTAGTGCATGGCTGAGTCGATGTGTGTGTCGTGAAGTGGTTATTATTATTATTTGTATGTCGAAGATTATCTTCGAAACTTTTTCGACTCTAAAAAACAAACCAAACTGTTTTTAACTTTCAATTCCGACATCACCTTTAATATGTGAAAAGAACTGAATTGTACGTAAGCAAAATTGCGGGAGAAACATTAAAATGAAACTTACTGTTAGGCCTGAGGATGATTTCCAATGTGTCGCTCCCATACTCATTGGTCACATTGCAGACGTAAACACCGAAATGTTTCGATTGGCTCTCTCTTATTATAAGAGTTGAATTCACTATGCCACCTGATTGAAGGTCTTCCAGGAATGCGAAATCCTGTTTCAAACAAAGGAACATTTAAAAAAAAATCCACCTTTGGCAATACATATACAAAATGCTCTGTGTGTAAATATACCTTTTGTACTCTTATTAATTGATAGAGAAATCGGTGAACACAAAAAAAAAAAAAAACATACCTACATATTGTCGAAAATAAAAACTTCTTGCTTCTTTGAAAATAACTGGTTAAATACAATTTTGCACATGTTGAAGTACAAACAGTTTCTGATAAAAGTAGTATTTATTTTACCTGATCATGAAGGGAATCAATCTCTTTTCCTTCGAATGTCCAAATTATGCTGTCTATTCGTGGGACAGCGAGTGCAGCGCATTCTATCTTAACGCTGTCTCCTTGAGATCCAAATTGGGTGTTGTTTGAGAGGATTTTAGGTGGACCTTAGATAATAATTTTTATTTAGCATTTGGCGACAATCTCAGAAAACAAAATGAAAATTTGGGTAAAGATGGAGTACTTGTGTTTGTTAAGATAATGCATATTTACTCTCGACCTGACAGGATGAAACTTACTGTTCGCACTGTTCTGTTCGTAACAGGCATCGTAATATATCAAACTTATGCATTAGGTATAATAAATATATGCGATAGATATTTATAAAAATGTTGATAAAATAATAATTTCATTGTTTCTTTATTAAGTAACAGGTTTGGATGATTTTTGTTTCCTTGCTGTTTGTTTTCCTTTCTGCTTCACGTTTTCATTTTTATAGGTTCAACTTGATGAAATTTGACAAATTCCTTACCTTTTATAAAAATTGATGCTTCAGCTTCTATTTCTGGATATCCATCAACATTAGCTTTACATAAATATCTCCCAGATGTATGTGTGTCTAATGTTAGTGTTAAATTTGGAGTTTTTCCTACACGCTGTAAAAACGTAACGATAAATTTTCTGTTTTTTTGTTGTTAAATTTACAAACAAATTAGGAGACCTAAAATGGCCGCCTAAGTTGTTATTTTAAAATATCTTCCTGGTATGAATTTTCCTCAAATTTTGGCACGATGGCCGCTTATTAGTTTAGCTCACTGACAATCTAATTTACAGTAAAATCAGAACAACCAAATATCAAATGTCTAAATTGATATCTGGACCATTATTATTATTATGATTCTGCCAAACCAGCTTTTTTAAGTCCACACATCTATACGTTGAATCATACTTACAATAGTCTGATCTTCTTCATAATGTAACCATTTTATTTCTGCTGCAGGGAAACTATCTACATCACAACTGAGCGTTACTGAGTTACCTACTTCAGCTTCCACATCTTTTGGATAATTCCTAAACTTTGGGGCGTCTACGAAAAAATTTGAACGATTTTTAATTAGGTACTATCCTAAATAAACTCTTATAAAACTAGTAATATAATTTTCACAGTGTTAATTTTTTAATTAGTTTTACCAATTGCTTTAAATGTATGATAATTACAAAGTTAGTTGTTCCAGAACTTGTTGTATTGTGTCATTTTTTGCAAGAACTCACGAATTCATGTAGCAGTACCAATATGAACCGTTTCAAGCTACTTATTTGGTAGAAAATATGAATAGTATTACTCACATGTCACTTGTAAAGTTTCTGATTCTTCACTCCTACCGACTTCATTAAACACTTCACATTTAACAACAATTTCATTATATTTTCTTGTTATATTTGGTATTTTCTGTAAATTCATTGAATGATTAGAATATTTTCAGTTCATTTACTTATTTTTCTATGTTACATTTTTTCAAAAAATGATAAGGCTTAGATGTGAGCAAACTAAGACTAACAATAACACATACCAATTCATTGCTATAGTTCCCTACAACAAGCTCTTCGTTTAAATACCATTTAAAAGTCAGATTTGTAGGATTAGCGTCAGCGTTGCAAACTGAAACAAAATAAAACTTATATACTAAATGACAGGAACCATTTTGATTTACATTAGATTTTATTCAGGTCCTTTTCGTTTGTGAGAGAATTTTACCTGATAGTTAGAGACGACGAAACTGAAGGTATATCATGATAGCCTAGAAAGTGTCTACAAAATGCTTTTTACTCTCGACTACAAGATGTTCAAATGTAGTTCTTAGGGATTACTACTGAGAGACTTACAATCCTCAGCAGAGTGAATTAAAAAAAATTATTTAAAGTGTTGTACTATTTTTTGTCTCTTACCTAAAACGACGTCTTTTCCTTCGGGAATCCTTCCATTTTTCCCCGATTTCACTCGGATTCGCACTTTTGGCGCGTATTTTACCTGTGAACAAAAAAAAAATATTTTAATAAGTAGTAAGAATTTCAATAGATCGTAATATTTTATTGCAACTAATGCGTAAACTTAGAAGCTACAGTTTAATTAAGGTTAGTTTATCAAATATACGTGAAAATGTGTCTAACTGATTAAAAGACAGATATGAACATGAATATATCTACTAATATTTAAAACACCAATATAAGATTACATCATGATCATCAATTTTTATATTTCAATGTATAAAGTTGACAAAGCAACATTTAGCGACAATAGTGCTGAATAAATTGCTACAAAAGTCACATCAGAAGAGAGTAATGCCATAACGAAAGATATTAAAGAACAGCCCAAAAGAATTAAACAATAGAATACTAAACGAACGCAGTACAATGAACAGAATTCATTGCATTCGGTAAAATAATGAACAAAAAAACTATTGAAATAGCAAAACATTCGGTCAGTAGTTACAAAAATGTTTGAGGTTCCGTATAACTTTTATAAAGACTCGCTTTTTTTATTTAATCGTACATATCAAAATAACTTAATTGCTGTAGTTGCTAACTATCTATTATCATTACTTTAATTAAAAATAATATTAAACTTAAGAAAATAAAACATAAAGCTGGAGCAAATAATTTTATGTTCAATGAAGTTTTTTTTTCAAATCTGCAAATCGACAGCATAAATTTTCTTCGATCGGTTTTATTCCTTAAAACTAGAACGAATATTTAAGAAGGAACCCTAAAAACTCGGTTATGTAGAACGAAAAATTGCATCGCGAGCAAAACCATAAACTACGGGAATAATAAATGGGTAAAGGTTTTTCTATTCTGTTTTTTTAATAGCCCCGCTCTATTCCCGGATATTGGTATGGAACTTGATTTGATAAGTTTTTAGATATTTTTTTCTAGATGACAAAAAGCAACCATTTACCGATTGATCACAGAATATTTGAAGGTATACATTTCTGCAAAATAGTTTTTTTTATATAGATCCGCTATGAAAGTATTTTTGAAAATCGTTTATTTTATTTGAGAGCAGGCAAGCGTGACCTCAACCCCGCATGTTGTTAAACGGCGATGAAGTCGTCAGTTAGAACATGCCTACCAAAGAGAAGCCTATTCACTCTTGCCTTAAAATTCCCCAGGGTATACTGATCAAGTCAAATCGAATCAGGTTAAATGAGTTGATATTAAGAAACAGCGATACAAATAGAATAATTTTTTTTTAATTTTAAAAGTATATATTTATTCTGTAGACTAATAAGGGTTATTTTATATTTTTTGTTTTAAAGACTCCAAAATACTTTATAAAAATTAAACTCTTTTAATATTTAACATCACCATTGCACTTCACTCCTCAAGCGAATGGATTATAAGCAAACGTTCAATAAAACCAAAAAGATCAAATAAAAACGAATAAACAAAAACCAATGACTCTTAACGTGTGACATTAAAACGTTCTTTACACATATAACCCAGAAACAGACAAAACTTCAGTACCAAAATAGGGACCAAAGCAATATCAAACCAATATCGCTGGCCATCAGGTCATAAAAAGTAATTGGGTTGCCAGTAAAAAGGGTTTTATGCTACGGTACCCCAAAAAATACATGATAAACAAACCGCTCTTCTTTACGTCAAACGTACGTAACGTAACGTCAAAATAATGTCGCGGTGAAATTCTAAATAGGTTTCCGTGTAGCGCTATGGATCAACAGAACTCATTTGGATTTTGTAACGTTCTTAACCTGTACAGCATAAGGACTGATATTGCATTTATAACGTCAAGCTATATGACCGTCTGTGCGATACCTGTGGTATATTTTCATGTGCTTCGTTGGTAGTAAAGTGTTTTATTGTTACAATACTGTCAGAGGTACAAGTATGTCGAAACGAATTACAAATGTAAGCGGAATTGGCTGTAAACATATATTTTTTATGCTTCTACTGGTCTTCGGCTTGGAGAGATAAAAAGGCAACGGTCGTCAAACTACTGCGAAATTGTACTTTTTTTTTTTGTACATTGGACAAAATTTGAGCAGTGTCTAAAGTTTATCTGTAATTATAATCGTTTGTTTTACAGGTTGTAGATCTACGTGCGAGATCTTCTGGGTACCACCCTATTTTCAATTCCTGCCGTGAAACATTTCGCAGTGTTTCGGTTTGAAGGAGTGGAGAGCTAAAGTAATTAACAGCACGAGACGTATACCATCTTTACCTCTACATGGGCAACGCATCGGCGGTGCTTTTGGCGTTGCTCTTGCTAGACATCGAGGGCACTGTCATGTTATTAGGCGATGGTATCCCTTTCCCTAAGGTGAACCGTCTGCATGTTTGCCCACGATGTTGTATAAGATAAATAAATAAAATAAGTTTACTGTTTTAAAGACCTGTTTTTTGTCCATCCTCATAGCAAAGATGCAATATTCCTAAATAAGATACATTGATGGAAAATCTACAATTTTGGCAGGTATTTATTTTGGAAGTACGTTCACATCTCTGTAAGGTCACATAGCACTTCATTTAAACTTTCGACATTTGCAAATGAAAACTCACTGGTGCGATTCGTATCTACTTCGGAGTCTGTGAATGAGATGCAAAACTATTCTGAGAGCAGCGTAACAATGCCAAGGGATATTTTAAAATTATCCAAAATCTGAAATTGCTTTCTGAAGACGGATTTGTTAAAAATTACGAAAACCTAAAAGTTTTCTTAAATGAAACGAAGTTTACACAAGAGGCCGGATTTAAAAAAAAACGGAAAGATTTTTAGTTTTTGTTCTATCCATATTATTGTTGTTTTTCATAAAAAGTCAACTTATCTCTACTCTACTTACTTGTCTCTTTATTTAAAGTGTTTTGTCAATGTTTTGAGTCATTAGAAATACAACTTAATTATTATTTATTATTACACCTTCCTTTTTAAATTATTTAAGAAAATCAATAAAGATTATTATTATAATTTTTATTTTCTCATTATTAACAAATTTTGATCATTCATGTCGATACTTTATTTTGGTTTTTAATAAATCAAACAATCATTTTTTGCTCAAAACCATGGTAGATACAGTTCTATACAAATATAAATACACAGTGCTCTTGTTTTACCTTTTAAGAGTAGCGTAACATCAAAGGACTATTTTGTTTCAGTAGATTTAAATTCAAAAACATTATTTTGTTAAATAAAACAATACATTGTATTAAGACATGAATAAACATCACATCGTCACTTAACCATCACTTGAGATTATCTTCAAACATTATACAAAAAAGGTTATTGCTTATTTAGACATTTTATAGGGTTTGTAATAGACAACTTAAAGTAAAGGCAGATAGTGTAATAAAATAGATAATTTACTTTGGTTAAGCTACGTTTTAAATTAAATTTAATAGCGAGAGGAAACAACTTCTAGAATAATTTCAAAAATTAAATTTACAGACAAGCAAAAACAATTTCACTCCGAACATGAAATAGGGTCTGTTTAAATATCTTTTATTTTCCCTTCAACGGAATACAAATATTTTGATATTTGTATGCCACTTTCATTAAGTTTGTTTCCGTAGCTGAAACAGTAATTTCCTTTAGAAGTCTTGTTCGATGGCAATAAATGTGAACTGAAAGCAAAAACAAACACTAGCCCATGTGTACAGTAAGTTATTTTTATTTATATTCGACTAGTATTACTTTCGTTGCTTGGTGGAAAAGTGTCAGTTAAATTTTTTCTTATTTTAGTATCTTTTCTTGTATATCAGCAGAAATTAGAGTGCAAAATGATTGTGTTTTTACCACTGAATATCTGTAATGTGGATAAAGTGAAATAAGACGATTTGGCTGCTCTTTTCGTCATCTCCCAAGTAATCCATTAGAGCCTATAGTAATCGTATTAGCATGTTAATGCAGATTAATTATTCCATCTATCATTATTTACTCATCTCTTTATCATTTAATTTCTCATCAAAACTTGATAAAAAATATTATTTGATACTGGCAAAATATTAAAGTTACTGCCATGATAATGGCAACCAAATAAAAAGAAAAAAATACTGGCATTAGAAATGACATTTATAACATAAACGATCGTGTCATTTGACACAAGGAACTGTATATTCTTTTGAACGTTTAACGGCTCTTTCAACATGGATGTTTGCTGTCGACCGTCTGTCAAACGTTAGTCGTCCTGTTAACGGATGTTCGTTATTATAGAAAACATTCTCGTCCTGTTGTCGTGCGTTTATCGCACGGTCGCTGTTTCGCGCGTTTTGTATGAAAATCATCCATCATCACCAATCACACATAAGCAGGACGACTGACGCAAGGCTTCAGCACCGCAGCAACAACAAACGTCTCAATTAAAAATGCTCAAAGGGCTAAAGTACATGTAGCTACTCAGAAACAGATAGAAAAGGCCTTAAGGGCTAAAGTACATCTAGTAACTCAGAAGCAGATTGAAAGGGCCCTTAGGGCTAAAGTACATCTAGTAACTTAGAAGCAGATTGAAAAGGCCCTTAGGGCTAAAGTACATCTAGCAACTCAGAAGCAGATTGAAAAGGCCCTTAGGGCTAAAGTACATCTAGCAACTCAGAAGCAGATTGAGAAGGCCCTAAGGGCAAAAGAACATCTAGCAACTACGAAACAGGTTGAAAAGGCCCTAAGGGCTAAGGTACATCTAGTAACTCAGAAACAGATTGAAATGGCCCTAAAGGCTAAAGTACATCTAGCAACTCAGAAACAGATAGAAAAGGCCCTAAGGGCTAAAGTATATCAAGCAACTCAGAAACAGATCACACTCTAACAAACCAAGCCGATCGGCATTTTTATGAAATTATACACTGCAACGCACACTTATCAGATCTAGACGGTGTCGTATCCCCTCGGTTTGACAGTGAGGCAAAGGGCGAGACGTTGATGTTCCATTTCCGAGTTGATAGGGATGCTACGACTATCAGCCTTCTATTTTTTAATAGAATATATCCCTAATATCGTCGTAACCTTCATTCATTCTAAAGATGCCCATAGTGTTTTGATAAATTCTGCCGTACCAATATCTAGATCAGAAGCAAAAAAGAATTGAAAAAAAAAACATAAAAATACTTTATTTTCTAAAACATAAAACGGATATAACATTCTACAGTACAAATTGTTTGTTATTACCACTAAAGTGGCCGAGGGTCTTCGATTCGACGGTAACGTGCAAAATGTACGACTTAAATATACTCAAAAATAAATCTACATAATACCCTAAATTACACTTCAAACATCAAAACCCCCGGCAAATTCTCGGACCTTTTTAACTTACGCGAAAAAAAACTTCACTCAAAAAAGGTAAGAGAGAACGGGAATGGAATAAATAAGCAGGTTTTAAACAAGCTCTGGAGTAACATGTATCCGCAGAAGCAAATTTAGTATACATGTAAATAAATAAAAATACAGTTTTCAAAGAGAAATCGTGGATACATGGAAACCTAGTGGGCCCGTGGATCGACGATCAATCTGGTAAAACAAATTGGAAATAAATGTCGTAATTTTAGTACAGACTTTTTAATTATTTTATCGACAGATAGTATATTTTTAGTAAGGGGTATAATTAGTTTGACGTGTCGTTCTGTGTGTCTGTCTGTGGCAACATAACTCTCGAACGAATGAAGCGATTTTGATGTAATTTTTTTTGTTTGAAAGGCGACTTAATCGAGCGTGTTAAAACTAGGTTTGATTGATTTATTTAAAAATTATGGGGGTGAAAGTGGGGTTGAAAAATCGACTGTACGCAAATAGTTCCAAGTGTGGCACTTATGAAATTAAAATGTCATTCCAAAACTAAAAAAAACTGTTTATAATTTATGGGGGGTGAAAGTGGGGATGGACAATTGAATGTACGCAAATATGTCCATCGGGTTTTTTTTTTAATTTATAATTATTTTTATTAATGCGTACCTAAATTGAGCGACTATGATAAATATTTACTCATATGCCTTGTCTACGTTAAACAAAAACATAGTGCATTTCTTGTTAATCCACGTTTTGTGAACTCTAGCATGACTGCCCTAGCTTGGACATCACTGCAGTCTATATAGATAAATCTTAATTGATTAAAGATTAATTTCCGAGTTGTCTCGCTCTATTAGACTATCGTGGACGATGCGCTTTAGACTTTAATAATTATGACTTAATGTGATTCAAACCTTAATGTTCCATTGATAATGAGGACATGTTATAGCTCATGGTTTTACAGTTTAACTCCTGAACATAAAATAAATGTCTATTTACTTGTGCACTAAGATATATGCACGGACAGCCACACGTAAAGCTTCACATAACAATTGAGATGCTGTACAAGTGTGCATCTTAAGAAACGTACAAAGTCCAAACAGGTCTAATTGATCCATTGGCTATGGCCGTGTGAATGTCTGGAATATCGTTTTAAATACTTTGTTACTACTAATAATAATAATAATACCCATATCACGACAAACACATAACTTAGCCCTGCACTAAGATATAATCTTGTATTGCAGGTGCTAAGCAACGATATGGTATAAACTACATAGATAGGAATACAACATCCAAGACCAGTAAGCGAAACAATGCAACTTACAAAAAAAAACAAAGTCCCGCTCCCACCGGGCTTCGAACCCAGAACCTCTAGCGTCAACTGTTTCCACCACTGCGCCACCGAGGTCGTCAAACTATTGTTAGAGCATGCTTTTTCTTATTAATTTTTTACAAGACTTACTTCTATCTGGATCGTCGCCGCTCTATATGCTCTGTCAGCTGTGTTTTGTGCTTGACACGTGAAGGTTTGGTTGTGATGCTCTTGCTTTGGCGACATTTTGATTATTGACCTGGAACAGAAACCTGATATTAGCGAGAAATATAAAAAGTTATGATATGATGACCACAGTAGAAACAGACCTTCCTGAAGCTTTTCGTCGTCGAGATCTTCAAATATTTCAGTGACAAATTCAACTAAGCCAATCAATCAAAGCTTTTGTGTAATATTAATGTTTGCAATAAAAAAATATTTTAAAATTTAAAGTCCTATTAAAATTATAAATGTGAAAGTATGGATGGTTGTTATTCATGCAAAAACAGCTGAAAGGGTATAACCTATTGACATACATATAAAAATTCTCGAAAATTTTTAGGTTCCTGGGAGATGAAAACTAAATCTACGCACATGAAGTCATGGACAAATGCCAGTATTGATATATTATTAAATGTCCCTCACCTGGCCGTGAACCTCTGACCATCAGAAAGCGGTTCGACACTGTAAGTGACTCCTTGAGTCAACACTCCTGCATTGCTATCAACCCAGGTGATCTGCAACAAAAGACATGCTGGTAACGTTGGACTTCTTCATTGAGTGCAAGCATAATTCAAGTGGTAGATCCATGTGGGAGATCGTCTGGGTCAGTACCACCATCTTTTCCATTTCTGCCGTGAAGCTGTTCGCTGTGTTTCGGTTCGAAGGATTTGAGAGCCAGTGTAATTACCAGCACTTTTTCTTTTTCCTCTATTCGAGCAACGTATTGGTAGTGCTCATGGTGTTCTAAGATATTAATTGCATCGTTTAGGTGCCGGTATCACTTTCCATCACAAACGCCTGCGTTTTTGCTCATGAGGTCGATAAAAAAGTTAATACAGTCTCTTACATACTGATTTATCAACAGATAGCTCAATCTGATGAAGGTATTTGCTAGGATCGGATTTTTAAATTTATCCCCTAACAGATATTTTTAAAATTTGGTTCAAAATTATAGGAAAAATACAATAATAATAACCACATCACGACACACACATTGACTCAGTCCTGCACTAATATAATCTTGTATCGCAGGAACTAAGCAACGATAGTATATATACCATTACTACATCGATAAGAATACATCATCCAAGACCGGTAAGCAAAACAATGCGTCTCCAAACACAAAGTCCCGCCTCCACCAGGATTCGAACCCGGAATCTCTAGCGTAGCTGTCGGCTTTTTACACCACTGCGCCACCGAGGTCGAGGTATGGGTTATTATTATAATTTAAAATATGAGTAGTACATAGAACCTTCATTTTTATAGACGGGTTGTGAGGAAAATTTCCATGGGATCTTGGCTAAAAGGAAAGTTGAAATGGACACGCCGGCTATTCTACAAATTGCGTTACTTTGTAAATGAATTAATGTTTGCGGGTCAATAGAATAGTATTTTTTTGTAGATTTATGTACATATTGCAAATCATAAATAGCAATTTGTTATTTGGCATTATAGAAATACATTAAACCATCTCAAACTGCGGGCTCAGTTTTTGAAGGTTAAAAAAACCGCTTTGTGTCGAATCTCTGCTTACTTGCAATTCTCGTATCTGACACTTTTCTATCGAGATTCGTAAAATGGTCCATACAGGGCGAATTGTTATTACGTTAAATTTAAAAAAAATCACGTATGAGTCGGACTCGCATATGATGGGTTCCGTACTATGTTATAAGATTAAACATTATGAACTTTTTAGATAATTTCGTAAAATATACCAGAAAAAGCAAAAAAAATCCCCCGTTAATTTTTAATTTCTTTATATTTTTAGTTTTTGTAGCAACATAACATACAGACATTCTCTGAAAATTTCGTGAGATACAGCCAGACAGGCAGACAGATAATAATAGGGTCCCGTTTTTACCCTTTGGGTACAGAACCCTAAGAAGGCTTTTTATCCCCACAGCTCACTTAAGAGCCAATTTACACTACATTCGAACACAAAAATATTATTGAGCGAAATATTCAAAACTGTGCGATGATTTAAACGCATAGTGTCATATTATTTCGAACACTGCCAACGACCGTTGTTTGTTTGTTAATTGCTATTTTAAAATATTAAAGTTTATTCCCGAACTGCAATATTAACACTGAAAATGAGTTAATATTTTTGCGTTGACATAGTAAAACTAACAAAATCTCGTTCGGAAATCTAATTTGGTTTGAAAACTCATTAAAATTTCCAATAAACAAGCTGAGAGACGAGAGCTATTTTTAATTTCCTCATTTATGTTGAGGTATTATTTTAGATCAGTTGTTTGATAGCGTTTTAATTAAATTAAATGTTCTTATTTATGTAAAATTAAAAATTGTTCGTCAGTCTCGCTAGAACTCGAAGACGGTTGAACTGATTAGAATTATTGTTTTTTTTTCTTTTTTTTTTGCTTAAATACAAGGTGAAAAAACCGGTCAAGTGTGAGTAAGACTTGCACAAAGTGGGTTCCGTGCCATCTTTTAAGATTAAATACACTTATTAGACAGCTTCGTCGAAGATACAAAAGCAAGCACAAAAGGTCTATAAAATGATGTCTCTTGTATGGGAGACCCCTTAATTTTCTTTATGTTTTTAGTATTTGTTTTTATTTTATTTTATTTATTCGGGATAACAAACAGTAATACATTAGCTGAGTTACAATAATACATTCTATGACAGCAAAATTCTAGATGTACTACCAACAGCATTATCCACAGGTTACAAAATGTAAACATCTTTGCTGTTTACATAGACATGTGATATAACAAATATTATACCTAAATACAAAGGTGGACTAAATATATAAATATCATAAAGATATTAAGGGATTCATTACAGTTTTTTATTTTTATTATTTTAATCTTAGCTTTTTACTATGGGAATCTTTTAGTGCCCGTCTGAAACTTGATGCGGTAAGTGCAAAAATATATTTTTTTCCAAATGGTCATTATAACCTTGAACAATCTGACGTAGAGGAACGCTGTCACCTGCATTGGTTTTGCAAGCCGTGGTGGCTAATAGTCTGCCATGACAGGCCCGTCTCCGGTGAAATATTCGCGGAACCTGGTAACATATTTGATTTTTCAGTTCTGTACAATCAAGTTGTGAGTGAACAAGGCCATAAAGCATCGTTGCACCAAGAAATAGGCGGCGGGAATACAGGTTAAGTAGGTTGTATTTATGTAACAGTTCAGGATATGAAAGATAGGAACGGCTACATCAGTTATTTAACATACGAAGAAATTTATAATGAACTTTTTCTAACGCATCAATGTATTTTTTATACTGAGGGTTCCAAATGACACTAGCGTATTCTAAATGCGGTCTTACTAATGAATAATATAACAGCAAGTAAGTGGTTGGTCTGTTGAAATCTTGAGCAACACGGGACACAAATCCAAACAGACGATACGATGAACTAATAATTTTCTACATGTAAATTAAGATGTAGTTTATCATCAAGAATCACTCCTAAGTCTCTAATAGCTGATACTTTGTTAATAAGAATGTTATATAGTGTATATTTATCGTTTTTTTTTTTTTTGTAAACTGTATATAATTGCATTTAGGAAGACTGAGAGAGAGCTTATTTTTTATACAGTAAAGAGTAAAACGATCTATATCTTGTTGGAATAATTTGCAGTGATCGATATTTTCTATAGTTCTAAATATCTTGATATCATCCGCGTGTAAAAGAAATTTCGAATTTTGGAAGCAATAACATATGCCGTGAAGAAAAATAATAAACAGGAGTGGTCCCAATATAGATCCTTGTGCTATACCAGAGGTGATGTCAAAACGTTCAGAGCAATAACCATTGATTAAAACCTTTTGTGTTCTGTTAGTTATACAGGATATGAACCATATTAATAAATTTCCACGGATACCATTATAAGCAATTTTGTTTAGAAGCAGTTCATGATCAACTCTATCGAAGGCTTTCTGAAAGTCAGTGTATATTGCATCAACTTGCTTGTTATAGCGGCAATAGAAATAAACATCCTCTGAAAATTTCAAGAGCCTATTGACAGACAGACAGACACCGGAGGCTTAATAACAGGGTCCCGTTTTTACCTTTTGGGTACGGAATCCTAAAAAGGGAAAATATTCCAAAAGGTACGGTCACGTGGTAGGTTCGAGGGGTACTAGTAGGTATCAAAATTCACAAAAATTGATTTCATCTCAAACTTAACCACTTAACTAAAAAATTGCATACTGCGATCTTTTCCATCTACACTAAATCTTACAATCCGAATTTGATTCCCTTAATTTGCTTTCCTTGCTAAATTTCAATGCCAAACTGTCTTCTCGAAATAGCAAAATACTATACTACAAACCTTTAAAAACAATAATAATAATAACCACCGGTAGTTTGAGCACTGCCCCGCTTCCGGTGCCACTCTAGTTTAGGTTTTTATAGTGTTTTATATTTTGTATCTGTGTTTTATTTTACTTTTATGTAAATATTGTAAAAATCTAAACTATGTACTGAAATAAATAAAGAGAATAATAACAACAACACAACACACACATTGACTCAGCTCTGCAGTAAGTATCGTAAGAAATTGTGTCACAGGAACTATGCAACGATTATGGTATATACTACATAGATAAGAATACCACATCCAAGACCGGTAAGCGAAACAATGCGTCTGGCAAATAGCACAAATACCCGCCCCCGCCGGGATTAAAACCCGAAACCTCTAGCGTGGCAGTCGGCTGTTTACACCACTGCGCCACCGAGGTCGTCAAACAATACCAATTAAAATCCCATAGTTGATTCACATAATGAGTTTTTACAAGAACACGACAATCTCGATTTATTCATTCGTAAACATATTAAATTAAAATTTTTGGTCAAAAACATATTAACGTGATTCTTAATTGTATCTATGCATCCTCTCTTCTTTACTTTCCTAATTTTTTATGTTGGTCTCTAAGACAAACTGCATTTAAAGCTTTTACAAATTCTGTGACACCACGGTTTACTTGTTTGTTTCATTGTATTTGTAACGTTTTGTTTGTGTGAGAATTTATATCATGCTGTGGGTACATGTCTTTTGGGTCCCATAAAATTAGATTTTATTAATTTACTTTGATCGCTGGATATTATTTAGTCTTTGAATGTCAACTGTTGTTTATGCCTAAATAAATTAATTGAATCGAGGTTGGTACCAATCTAGAAAATCTCGCACATAGATATACCATGTATTGGTTGGGTAGTCTACCACTTACTTTAAAAATCTTAAGTCAATCAAATAGCGTTTCAAACCAATTAAACAAAATGCTTTCTTATGCTCTCTACTGCTTACTTTATAATGGAAACCAAACCTTATGTAAAACAGTGAACCCATTGATGTAATTAAAAAATTAATGTGTACAAAACAAACTTCACAAAGACAAGCATTGATAAATCAAAGGAAAAAAATAAACAAGAAGCGAACCTGATTCCTATTTTGAAGTTGTAAACCGAAAGCTAGGGACGCGAATGTAAATTATAAGGCTACCATATCAAAGAGGGTTAATTCTGGTGGAATCCTTTAAGTGTGTTACAACGTTTTCAATTTGCCTCCTAATTGTATACAGTCCCGAAGGAGGCTATACAATTTGATATTTACTCAAATTTACAGTCAGCAACGAAATCAAGAACACTGTTTTGTTCTCTTTATTTTTTATTCGCTGAATCGATTCAATTTTGCTTTGGTGAGCTAAGTAAAAAAATATTCTGTTGTTTTTTTTATCGAACTTTAGTAACGAGAAAAAATTAACACTTTTAATGAGAAATTACTTTTAATTTTAGCTTTTTCAAGTGAGAGGTTTAATGAAAAAGTGGAATATTTATTTATTTTCACAATGCGTTATTATTGTTCCATTTAAATTTTTTATAAATCAACATTTTACTAATTTAAAACCTTGACCTCAATTATCTTTTGCGACTTTTTCTGCTGACCGTACTGTCGTGCAATATTCGAGAGTATTTCGTTAGACAAGCGCAAATAAATTGGGCGAGGGATATTTAGGTAACAATTTGAAAAACATCCCTAAAGAATTGTAAATATTTATTATTTGCGAGAAATATGCTGGTGTTAACTCGTGGAAAGATCGCTTTGAGACGCGTTCGTAATAAATTATGTGATTTAAAAAACCAACCAAAAACTGTTTGCGTTGGTTTCGATTTTGCTAAAAACCTTAAACATTTTGTTTCTTACAATAATAACCACATCACGACATACACATTGACCCAGCCCTGTAGTAAGTATCGTAAGAACTTGTGTCACAGGAACTAAGCAACGATATGGTTTAAACTACATAGATAAGAATACAACATCCAAGATCGGTAAGCGAAACAATGCACCTTGCAAACAACACAAAGTCCCGCCCCCGCCGGGATTCGAACCCGGAACCTACAGCGTAGCAGTCGGCTGTTTACACCACTGTGCCACAGAGGTCGTCATAGTAGATATTAGGAATATTGTGTTACTTCTCTTAATTTCATTATTATCTTTAAGTGGATTCCGTGATTGTTGTTAACATTACCAACATTTTTGCAAATAATTTTCAATAATTAATCTATGTATGGGTATACATAGATTAATGATTGGTAATCGCGGAGAGTGTTGCAAAGACCAATCATTAATCTATGTGCCAATATATGGGATCATTCACATGAATGTAACTTTCCGTTCTATTTGTTCTTGAGTTACCTATTTATGTACATTTTCACGGTGTGTTGATTGAGTTTTTTTTCAACACTTATTCGCAAATTACAACAAAGTCTGTAATGTGGGATCACAGGATCCATTCCTGAGTTGTGTTTAAATATTGCATTTATCTAATATTATTTTTTGTAAATCTTTATCAAATACCTATAAAACAAGCCTAGTTTGAAACTGAATTTTTATACATCATGGCCAGACAAGCACGTTTCATTCGATGGAAAGTGATACCGCGAAACTTATCCCAAAATTTGCTAAGAAATATTCTTATTTGAATGATAAGCAAAAATACCTATTCAATAAACGGGTTTCACTGTAATATGACCTCGTTATTTTCAAGAAAATCTTTCTGTTAATTGAAAGGATTTATCGAGAATATTGAGTTACTCCTACAAAATATTTATTTAATGAAATCAATCTTATTTTCAAACTGAAATAATAATCCTTCACGATTGTTGGGTATTTAATTCTATATAATGATAGACGGTTCGAGATGTTTTATGAAACCAAAGCATCTAATTAGGTACATAATACAATATTGTACTACATTATTTTGAGAATTATTGTGTATTCGATTTTAGCTGTAACTTCGTTCGCACAGCATTGATTGTTTTTTTGTTTATTTTCAATAAAACGTAATCCTATGTACGCACTGATGCCGATACAAACAACTTGTGCAATATCAAAAATCAAAATCAAATAATATTTATTCAAATGGACTTAAAATAAGTACTTTCAAATCGTCAAAATTCATTTTAAACTACCACCGGTTCGGAATGCCTGTCTACGGGAAGAATCCGGCAAGAAACCTCCGTAGTTGCTCTTTTCAATATCATAATACAATCTTTCATTACAATCTCAAGTTATAGTGTAAAATGTTACAAAAAAAAATGTATATAATATCTACAGATGTCAATAAAACATTTTATACATACGAAATATAACAATAAACAAGTACCTACTTAAGTAGTCCTATTGAATTAAAATATAGTAAAGTTACTACATGAACTACTGGAGTCGCAACAAAGACCCAACTGATAAACGCTTAAAAATAAAGAAAAATAGTTTATGTTCTGAATCTACATTTCATGGACCATGGTTGCAACTTCTGCATTTAATCGGTCAATAGAGGTGTCTGCGAGGGTACGATAGATAAGCCTACTTCCAAATGTCTTTGTCATCAATATATTTTATAGCAAGCTTTTTTTATTAGAATATCTTTAACATGTATCTTAAGTTTAGTGTCTCAATCCTTATGCTGTACAATTTAAGCACAATACAAAGTCCATACAGGATTATTATAGATTTATCCATGGTGGTTGTATATGATCTAAAGTTAATTTATTTTTTTTGAAATCCGTTGTGTAGTTTTGAAGATTGCTTTTTTATTACATCATGGGCAAACAAGCAGACGGTTAACCTGATGGAAAGCGATACCGTCGCCCGTTGATACGACGATGCCCTTGATGCCTGGAACGCCAAGAGCACCGCCAATGAGCTGAGACGTAAAGATGTTATAGCTCTCGTGCCGATCATTACACTGGCTCTCCAATCCTTAGAACCGCAACACAGCGAACTGTTTCACGGCAGAAATAGAAAGGAGGGTGGTAACAACCCAGATGATCTCACACATAGATCTACCACCTGTAAAAGCTGCGCGTAAATGCGTGTTTTTCGTACACCTTAATTTTTAAATGGATTTGAATACATCATTGCATTTTGGATATATTGTTAACAAACTCTTCAACAAAGTTTTCTATGTTATTATTTGCAAATTATAATACATTTTCAGATCTTATTTAACTGTCACTAAAAGATTTTTATTTTCGTCTAGTCTGTCTTTTATTATACAGATATCTCTGTTGACAAACCTCAAATAGAACCCCAAAATAAATATTTACCGATATTTACTGGAAACATCCAAGTATTTTCGACCTAATGCCGACACATTGTTTGATCAATTTACGCTGAAAGGTCACTCGGGTCGCCCTTTAGAAAAAAGCCCTTTTCAAGGTCAACTAGGCCACAAGAGACCAAAGGTTAGGTCACATTGCGTGACGTCCAATAACACACGTGTTGTAAGTTTTCTAATATTACAGACGTCTGTACCTTAATTGGTTGTAATTAAATCAGACTTTAGTTAGAGTTTTGGATTTCTTCATTTGTCGAAAAAGCCAAAAGGCACAAATATATAATCTTTGGCTAAAAGTTACATATTTGAGACGCGTTTCGAGACTATGGGTTCTCGGGGCGCGAATTTCAAAAGATTATTAAAATTTTTAAGTGTTACCGTAATTTTAAGTTGACCGTAACGCTGGTCTGCATTTTGCTCAAAGGTTGAGCATCGCTATACAGCGTGGAAATGCAACCAGTGCTATGGGCACAATCCATTGTACACATGATTTTTATAAGGTTTTATGTATGATAAATTCAATTTCTATCGTTTAAATACATTTTAAATTCAAAAACGAAAAATACAAGACGTGATATGTATGTAGGGATGACTATGAAGTTCTTTTCAGTGCTGAATAACACACAGGTTGTCAGGTACTCTTTTGTATTTTGCGAACCAATTAAATAAACTTATATAATAGAAAGGCCATTGCACTTTAGCGGTATCTAACGCTATTGTCTTGTAAACTGCATAGTTATTTTTTATATATTGATGAACTCTGCTGCGCAGTGGTGTAAACAGCCGACTGCTACGCTAGAAGTTCTGGGTTCGAATCCCGGCAAGGGTGGAACTTTGTGTTATTTGCAAGACGCATCGTTTCCCTTACTTACCGGTTAGTTTAACGACCTTCAAAAAGGTACTTATATTGGAAGTTTTGACCCTAAAAATGTAGCTACCAAAATAAATAGTTAACTTAAGTTTTGAACAGTATTTGGAGGTTTGATTCCCAATACCTCTTTACCAGTAAAACTGAACTTATTGAAACTATATACACAGAAATATCATCTTCTATTCATATCTATTCTTTGTATATAGCATATTTTAATTGCAAAAAATTTCATATTTTTAAATGCAAATTTTTCAGTGCAAAATTTCTGTTCATGCAAACAGTCTCGGGCTAGTTAATAGAAATTGTAAGTAGTATAACGACATAAATCATGAAACTCAACAAGCTAACCTAACTTACTGGCGACATTAAAATTTAATTTGCATAACGATCTACCTACTCTTTCATGTAATAAATTAAATGTTTAATACTTTTTAAAACCGCCGATACGCTTAAAAGGTAATCAGAAAACAATCAACAAAAATTAACGATTAGTTGCAAGTGTTCTCTTGGTACCGTCCATCCATCCATCTCGCGAAGACGGTTTCGCTAAGGTTGTTGTTAGTTTTGTGAGGCGTGTAAGTTCACATCGCTTTAGTGTGCATGTTACAGGTGGTGGTGATCTAAGCGCGAGATCGTCTGGGTTGGTACCACCCTCCTTTCTATTTCTGCCGTGAAGCATCGCTGTGTTGCCTTTCGAAGGATTGGACAGCCAGTTTAATTACCAGTATAAGAGGTATAACATCTTTACCCCTAAATGGGCCACGCTTAGGCGGTGCTCTTGGCGTTACTCAACATCAGGGGCATCGTCGTGTCAATAGGAGGCGGTATCACTTTCAACCGGGTGAACCTCAAATTCGCTCAGTGAACAGGTTACGCACACTACCGTGTGCTTGTGGACGTTCTATCACATACATAGCGAAACTGCCTTAGTGAGATGGAATGACTGTAGTATTTTTATATGTAATGGGTAACGATTTGGCAACCATCATTATCAACTAGATATGGATCTCCTCTCAATATTTCTAATCAGAGCGATCCTGTGTCATTTGCATTCCTGCAGCCCTTACAAGTTCGACCCTTAACGTTTTTGGGGGCCGTTTAAAATCAACGACTATGTAACCGAAGGACCGTGTTATGCCTATAAACTATATACTCTAAATTTGAATAGATTGAAGTCGTATGTGGTTGGTGATACCTACTTCATTTTAGTTTTTTGTTAAAAACAATATATTCAACTGAAATCAATTATTTGGTGTTTATGATAGAATTAGAAATAATCATTAGGAATCATGTGAAGTAATTATAATAACTATAAGCGTTTTATACTCGTATAATGCATTTGATTGTGAATCCATTATAAAATTAGGTGTCAAGATTATTAGCTTGTATATTAGGTCAAATAGTTATGGACATTGCTTTGAAATAAATAAATAGAGCAAAGGAAATGCCTATAAAACTTCAATAAAAATATAAAAACCACATCGTGACACACACATTGACTCAGTCCTGCATTAAGTATCATAAGAACTTGTGTCACAGGAACTAAGCAACCAAATGATATAAACCAGTAAGCGAAACAATGCATCTTGCAAACTCAAAGTTCCTCCCCTACCGGGATTCGAACCCAGAACCACTAGCGTAGCAGTCGACTGCTTACACTGCGCAACAGAGGTCGTCCACTTTAATGCTCTTAATTAATGTTGGTCATGCTTTACAAATCCGTGAATTTAAATTATTTATTTTCGAAACGCAAATAAATAAAATATCTTCCTTATTAATTACATGAAAGTCCGTACTTGGAAACTTAAATCCGTAGAATTTCAATTCATTAATATTTACTTTTCATCATCAATCAATAGGAAAAGTTATATTTAATGAATACTGTTATTTTCAGACGGAAAGTTGGAAAATTCACGGAGAAACGTGAAATTTCTGTACGTTACCATAAAAACATGTATGGAGTTTGTACAAGAAGATTTTAATGGGAACTTTAACCTCTGTTATTGCTATCTGAAAATTTATTTAACGCTTAAATAGCCTATAGCTTTGTTTTATAAATTTGAGCAAAACTTAAGCTTTATTTTTGTATATATATTTGTATTGATACAAGGGTTGGCCCAAAACTGATAATGTCCTTCTTCGTGTTTTTTTTTTAAATTAATGTGACATAGTTATTATGTTTTTATTAGATACTTATTAAGCAGTTTGTATTTATATGCACACACACACACACGTATATTTAAAAAAATATATTTGAAACTACGTAAGTATTTGACCCCAATCCCGCCCAATTTCAAGCGGTAATTATAATATTTTAATTCGTAACTCAATATCATTGAAAAGCTATATGAAAAAAACTAGAAACACAAAACTCTTACCTCAGCTGGTGGTTTCCCACCCACAGAGATGCATTCCAATCTGATATGTCTGTCCTCGGTAGTAGAGTAGAAGTTCCCTTGCAGTATTTTCGGTGGTTCAGGCGGTACCAACACCGAGAGCTTGGCATACCGTGACCTAATTGCCGGTTCACCTGAGGAAATTGTTTTAATTTATTCCAATCCAAACTAAAGTTAAGGGTTTTTATAATAATTACAGTGGAACCTCGATAAGTCGATTTTTTTGCCGAAGTTTTGGGCGTCTTAAAAACTCCGCCTTATAGAGGTTTTATTAAATATATTACAAACAACACATAGACGCAAAGATAAGCAGTCAAAAACTTTGATAATAGTTAAAATTTTACAAAAATTATGTACTTTTGGAAAAAACATTTTTTTATTGTTTACAATTGTTCAACAAAATATATTGGAAAATCAGCTTCAGATATTTCTTGTAATTTTTACCGTAGACAAGCATTGCCGACCGGTGATAGAATTAAAACAGTTAACACTATAAACAAATTTCACATGTTTTTGATAAAAAACACTTCAATTTAAATACCATATTTTATTTTTTCAATACAGTGGCTTTTATTTTTAAGGGCTTAGATCTTATTAAATAAATCCTCACGTATTTAACGTCTCCAAACAAAGTAAGAAAGAAAGTGTTTTGTTAAAAAAATCATCAAAATTACCAGATCAAAAGAAAAATATTTATCACGCAGTCCCAGATTTCTGATTCTATGTTAATCTGACAAGATATCTATCAGATAATAACCGACTCATCAAGATACCCGCAATATCTTGCTGTAAGCAAAACGTCCTATTATCCTATGTAAATTTGCGGAATGGGCAACATTGACACAGACTAAGAGAGAGAATTTGCCGATTTCGTGGGGAACATAGTAGGTTTTGGATTTCACTCTGTTTCGTTCAAGGCTTTCTGGCAGCGGCATCAGATTCAAAAAAAAATATAACGCCTATCATACGACCGATGCCTTTGATGTCAAGAACGCCAAGAGCAGCCCATTTAGTAAAGATGCTCGTGCCGGTAATCACACTAGCTCTCCCATTCTTCGAAATGAAAGACAACAAACTGCTTCACGGCAGAAACAAGACGAACTCGCACTTAGATCTACCACCTGTAAATTTGTGTTATGATTTGAATCCGGAACTTTCCTTGACGGAAAAATATCCAATCAAGTTTTAATTTGAAAAATATCATAGGTATTCTAACTCTTTACTATGTAGGTATTTTCAATGAATAAGAAGCAACCGTTAGGAATCAGTCGGAAGACATCCACTGCTGGACAGTGGCCTCCCCCGAACCTCTAACCAGACCGACCCTAGGCCGCTATAACACATACCAACATGATAATACTGAACTCGCGTCTTTTCAGTACTAGCGTTAATTATAATTGCTACAGTAGAATTACATAATAAATTTGATGTTTTGCATCTTGTAAGCTCGTTGTATGAGCTTGAAAGTGTTCGAAATTGTAACAAAGTACTGACGGTTGTTAATTTAGACTATGGTACGTTAGGATTGCTGAATAGGCAAATTAGATTAAACTAATAACGCCAGATTATCATTTACTATTCATACCTTTGCCTTGAACGTTACACAACCCAGTTAGTTTCAGCTTCTTTTGTAAGGAATCCATTGTCGGAGTTAACAAAGACATTAAAACCGAAAAACCTTTTTGTCCGTTATTACGTAATTTGGTATCGGTTCGTGACTTTTAAATGGGGTATTTACGTTAGATGGGGTTGGTAAAGACAGATTGAGTATAACTTTGATATGGGAATCTTTCTATGTACTCAATTTGAAATGAAATCCTGGACAAAATGAAGGATAGTCAGCAGCAAAAGTGGCCCCAATACACGAAAAGCTCAAGGATAACCGGTTGCTATGGAAATATAATGAGATGATGACATAACTGGGAGAGTTTTAGAGGTATAAGAGAAAAAGAAGGGCCGTGGATGACCTGAGTTGTACTAATACAAATGAACAGACAACCTAGTATCCTACCAATCGTAGTATGTGGTGCAAGAATACTAGGAGGGCTGACAACAAGTTAATTGTGACATTAACCTGGGGAAAGAAGAAGAAATAAAGATATACAGTCGAATTGATCTCCTTCCTTTTTGAAATCGGATAAAAATAAATATCAATGTTCCTAAAAGAACAGTCATAAAGTGTACTTGAAAACTCAAGTTCAAGTCAACAAAATAAAATAAAATACATTATTAAATAGCGAACTCGCAAGCGAAATATTTTACTAAAATATACAAAATATACAACGGTAGGACTAAAAAACCAGAAAGCATTGTTACTACTACCAATTATAAGAATGTAAGAATTATGTGATTTGTCGTTTGCTTTTATTTGCTACTAACTTTTGCATAGATATCGTGAATATTAAAGCTGTAAGTA
This sequence comes from Choreutis nemorana, assembly GCA_949316135.1. Classification (NCBI taxonomy): domain Eukaryota; kingdom Metazoa; phylum Arthropoda; class Insecta; order Lepidoptera; family Choreutidae; genus Choreutis; species Choreutis nemorana. Next base: position 3,163,928 of record OX438620.1, on the reverse strand, counting down.
AGGTTATATAGCTCACTATCACACTAGCTGCTCGCTCCAGACTATAAACTCGCTGTTGTATCTCGCTAACCCTTTGATTGATTTGGCTTATATTTGATCTCAAACATTCTTTTTGGTTTATGACTATGTCTGCCAAATTTCACGACAATTCGATAAATTGCACTTGAGATATCTTCAGATAAACATTCATACATACATACAAACGCCAAATTTACTAGACTAAGAACTTCACTCGCACCGTTCGCTCGTTCAATAAAAATAACCAGCCGAAAATTAATCTTAGACATATATAAGGTAAGTTTACTGGCAAGAATCAGAGCGACTATCGAATTGTTTCCAACTGTGCAAACTGATTCTTCATTATAAACGAAAAACTAGTTCTACCTCGAGAATTGTCATAAATTTACAAGATAAAGTCAGAAGAAAATAGACAACGCAACCCGGGCGTCGGTTGTTCAGTTTTGAAGAAACTTTCCAGTTAAATAGTCGAAAGTTGCACAATTTTGCCGCGAGCCAATTGTTAGTAGTTCTAGTTCCGCACCCCATCCCTAGGAACTGTTAGGGACAGTTTACACAAACTTAAACTTATACATTTTTCAACTTTCAAATTTAAATTCATTAAAATTAAAAGAATTCCTTTTGCACACTACAATTTCACACATTAAAGGAATCGCATCAATATAGTGAGTGTTAAGTTACAAATAAGCGCTTTAGGGCTAAGCGTCTACAATGTGTTTGTGATAAAATTAACTTACAATTTAAAGCTTGCTATATTATTATCTTAATAACTGAAATAAATCTGTTATGTAGAATGTCTATGATCTAACTGGCAGACTTCCTCTGCATTTCAACCATGCAACAAACTGGTCAAAATAAATTGCAATAGTCGTTTCTCATGTCTACACTGACCCTTAGCATGTGACAGAGACAAAGTCATACGGAAACATCGCCGTCTCCCTTCCCCAGAACAATGATAGGGTAAAAAAAGTTAGCTCTTTTCATTAGTTTTTATGCAAATCGTTCGTTTTTCTTTCATTCCGGGAACACAGTAGGAATTTGTTCCGGTGAAATTAAAAAAGGTGTTTTATAAAGAATCTTAGGATCAATTTTAATCAAGGGGGAGAGAAAAAACAAGATCTTAATCTTAAAATTGTTTCTGTCCCGGGCTTTTCTTGCTTTTCCGTTTTAGTTTCTCCCCTTTGCCTTCTCCTGTCTATCTTTAAGACGTTTCTGTTTTCTTGACTTCTTATTGCATTCTACAAACCTACTAATAAGATGGTTCTGATGTGTTTAGTTAACGTTAAACATTGTTTTTTTTTAATCAAACAGTATTAAGTAACTAATTACAATTATAGAATAAGGGTGGCTCTAAACAAAACAAAACGCAATTTGAGACATTTGAATCTAAATATGATACACATTATGTCAAATCGTAAAATGCCCACTCTCTGTTTCGGAATTGAAATGTCAGTGATCCTTAGTAATGGGCGGCTTTATTGGAAAATTTTACGAAATTATGTCAACGAATTAAAAAATTAAAGCTTTCTGAAGAATTTGTTGTAAGTGGCCTTTTTAAGTACGAAGTGAATTTTTTTTCTTTTGAATGGTCAAATGTTTTCGGTAATTCCGATTTTTATTACAAAATAAATTTTTTTGATTCCCTAAAAGTTCATTTATTATTAAATCGAATGTGTAGTTTCGAAGATTGGTAATTTTGAAGATTGTCTCTTACATACAAAAAAACAGACTACTACAAACTTTTCCTCTATAAAATATTAATTTTGTCTTAACATTGTGTATGAGAAATGATATTAACTAAAAATTTAGACTAGGCAGCCTAACCACTAAAACTTTTTACATAGCTTGCACTACTGAGGTAAGTAAGGTATCTTTTTTTTCTTAGCTATTTCTTGTAATTAAAGGTCCTTTATGAAACTTTGAAAATTTATTAATTACACAAAAAAATACGCAAATAAAATACATATTATAAACATTTAGTTTACTACGTTTAAAGAAAACGCAGTTTATTTTAAATGAATTAAAAACAATTCATCTAGAGTTTCCTTTTGTTTAATTCATAAAAAGGAGAATTCTGTTATCACAGAGATCTGATCCCATCTGGAAGAGGCTTTTCATTCGACATTTAAAAGCGAAATCCTAACGTTTAGACTGGAAATTAGATAAAATGTATTTAATCCATTTAGATAAGGTATTCTTAGAAATATTTGATCTTAAGCAATACGTATTTAACCCTAAAATTTGGAACAATGGTAGCAAAGGCCATAAGAGGCGGTCTTAGCTTAGATAAGAATTAAACAAAGAGGTTCTGGGGGAAAGTGAATTTATCAAAAGGTTCCATAGATGTAGGATGTTTATACACTGAGTGTTGAACCGCTGCGGCAGGCAGTTTTAAACTGCTCAAAAGTATTTTATTGTGTTGGCAGTTTGAACTTGACTATTCAACAAAGCTTTTAATGAGACGATTTAAATCATCAACTTTAGACATGTTTTCTTAAGTGAATAAGGTTGCCAGAGGCACGGATCAAACCATAATAGTGGCCACGGCTAAATAGAATAGTTTACTTAACAAGTTTAGGTTATAATGATTTTTCTTTTCATACTATTTAGAGCCCGGTTTTCAAAGTTGGGTTTTAGTTTTTGAATATTTTTTCTTTTGATGTTCCGAGCGTCCATAACCCATGATATCTTTCTTTGAGATTACACCAGTGTCAAAATAAACTTAAAATGTACGTAATAAATTTGATATTTTATTAGCAATCGTCTGTGGGTGGGTCATAGGTGTTCTAAAATAATAATAAACCACATCACGACACACACATTGACTCAGCCCCGCGGTAGGTATCGTAAGAACTTGTTGCACAGGAACTAAGCAACGATATGGTATATACTAAATAAATAATAATACAACATCCAAGACCGGTAAGCGAAACAATGCGTCTTGCAAATAACACAAAGTTCCGCCACCGCTGAGATTCGAACCCGAACCCCTAGCGTAGCAGTCGTCTGTTTACACACCTGCGCCACCGAGATCGCCAACATCTGGATTAAGGATACAAACTTTTAACTTCGTAAATACGAGATAATATATTAAATTTGATTTTGATTATATATCAAATTGTATTAACCGGACATTACAGATAGACTATTTGCTTTCCAACGTTTAAAAAACGCAGCGTTTTCCGATACAGCGCGTAGGGTTCAACTAACAAAAGGCAATGTAAATTAATTCCACGGCCCTTTTCGTTTGCATTTCAATAGACAAATTCTAGGCTGGTGTATCGAAAGGGAATCTTAAGACATTTCCATTATAAATTCACATTAACGTCGCAACATTGTACTTATGAAAGTTTATTAATTAACAAGATTATTTGAGGTCTTGGAATGTAAACGTCTTCGTGTCTTTTGAAGAAATTTTTGTGCTAATGCCCTTTGAATTGAACTTTTCAGAATGAATTTGATTAAATAAATGAAAGGTCTTTATTTGGTGTTAATTATTTTAGTGTAACTTTAGGTTGTCATGAATCATATATTTTTTTTTGTTTATTTTTGTTCATTTGTAATTTTTAGGGTTCCGTGCCCAAATGGTAAAAAACAGGATCCTATTACAAAGCATCCACTGTTCTTCTCGCTGTCTGTCTGTCTGTCTGCGGTTTGTATCATATATATAAAAGCTAGACTCTTGACATTTTCAAAGAATATCTATGTTTGTTGCCGCTATAACAACAAATACTAAAAATTTCAAGAAATCAAAAGTTAAAGGGATTGAAGTGATTTTACAAAAAAAATTGCTATCTCTTGAATCTTATACGAAATTATCAAAATAGTACATATTATTTAATCTTAAAAGACGGTACGGAACCCATCATGTGCGAGTTCGACTCACACTTGACCGTGGTTTTTAAAGAAAATGTAGACTATTTGGATCAGAAAAGGTTATTCTAAGTATAAGACGTAAAAATTCCCACTTACACTTTAAAACGTACATTTTTAATGTGAATGAAGAAAAAACAGACACACTGATCGACAAAACACTGTATTATATTTCTATGTCCGTTTTTTGTGACAGCTTTTAAACAGATGAACCGATTCGAGTGCTTATTGTTTATTTGATAGCCGATTTAATCCGGATGGTTTTCCCAACAACCACAGAGTCAAAAGGAATATAAGAGGTTACTTTAATCTAAAACAAATATCATTATATTCATAAAGCAGTGATAAAGGAAATAGAATTTCTCCAGAGTCAAAAGCAAATGATTTCCAATATATTAAAAGTAAATACAACTTCTGTTAAAGGAGAACAATCATAGCTCGGGTCAGCGAGGAAGGAATGGAGTATATTGAAAAAAAAATACGGCCATGTGCGATTCGAACTCGTAGACAATGGGTTCCGTTTTAAATATATTAATGTCTACAAAAAATTTGATAACATAAGTTTATACGCTGTTTAAACATCGAATCGAAGCAGGAAAAAAAAATAGAATTTGATATAAAATTTCATAATTCTAGGTCAACGAAAAGTACCTTTTAAGATATCGTTATCTTGGCTTTAACTGACATTAAGAGAGGTTTATAGGAAACGAAGTAATGCTAAGGGGTTTTTTATTTTCTCTTGAGTTAGGGAACCCTAAAAATAACAATATAAAGAAAAATAAGCATGGGCGTGCGGCGTTCATATATGATTTATAAATGATTATTTTGTTGTTTGATTTTACTTTATTCAGTATTTAAATAACTAACGATTTTTTATCCATCTAGAATATTACGAGCCATAATATAAACACTTTTTAATCGTATCCGATAAACCAACAAAATGATTGTTTGAACAATATCCCGTATCGTAATTTGTATAAAACCATGGATGATTTATGGTCCAAATTACCGCTTCAAATTCGTGGGATCTTCGGTAAACTTACATATCCCTAAAGCTTACGAATTTATACCCGTCCTTTTCTGTACTGAGAAATATTAATACGTGCGAGCGGGATAGACGACTCTTAAAGGGAATCGCGAGAAAATTGTAGGCGTTTCAAGAAGCCCAATTTTCAATTTCGGGTATTTATTATTCGTTGAAGCTAATATGGAATCTTATTAAAATAATTAGTGTTGTATCGTTACTGGGATAATGTACAGTATTTGTTTTTACTTGGTTACTGCTATGTTATTTCGTTTTCGTGTAGGTAATTTATCTGCTTCTTCCTTCATACTTCATTAAGTTGTTAATTTTTTATAGTTTTTCGTTCCCACAGTGGAAGCGATATTATTTTTTGTAAAGGCCAAAGCTCAAAGTTTTGGACCTTTGCCAGTGTTTTTTTTTTAATAATAATAATAATAACCACATCACGACACACACATTGACTCAGCCCGGCACTAAGTGTCGTAAGAACTTGTTTCGCAGGTGCTAAGCAACGATATGGTATATACTAAATAAATAAGAATACAACATCCAAGACCGGTAAGCGAAACAATGCGTCTTGCAAATAACACAAAGTCCCGCCCCCGCCGGGATTCGAACCCGGAACCTCTTGCGTCGCAGTCGGCTGTTTACACCACTGCGCCACCGAGGTTTTTGACACCTTTTGGTTTGTTAGAGTTGTACAACGTTCCCAAAACCATTATGGCTTCAAGTAGAAAGTGTAGTATGTATTAAGTGTTATATTAAAACCACCTTTTTATCTCATATTATATTCAGAAACATAAATTGTATATAAGAGCTGAATTATAGAAAAACCATTTAAATTGTTTTCCAATTCACATTGATTTATTGTAACTTGTAAATAATAGAAGGTATAACGCAACTTGTAAGTACATAAATATGCGAATACTTTAAATGGCTGCAAGTTACAGAATGTAGTACCTACGTAAATATTTAATGGCTGCAAGTTACAGAATGTAGTACCTACTTAGATATTTAATGTCACATTTAAACTACTTTTTTCCTTCTACTCCCAAATTATGTTTAGAAATATGAATTGTCTTAAAAATTCCACCGAAAGATGTCAAATTTAAAGTTTTTTTTCAATAAAAAATATTTCTATAGATTGTAACTTTAATATCGTATGTTATTTTAAATCTTTGGTAGATTCAAAGGCTCGCAATACTTGTCTTGAAAAAAAGCCTCTTTAGCTGAGTTTTTCTACATGAATTTGTACAAATATGTATTTGACACCCAAGAAACTGGCCAATTTATCACATAACACACCCTCATGCCATAATTAATCACTCGAGAGGGGTAGATGAGTTAAACACCGCATTTCCCATGTTAATGTTGAGTCCGAGTGCGACAGGTTGCGAATATGTCGCCACTATCCGGGCTCAATGAGGGACATGGCTGCTACAATGTACGGCAACCCGACACTCAAACCCTCGATCTGTCGGGTCGGGTCGATCGGTTAACCAAGGCACATAACTGAGCTACCACATCCTTCCTCATACTGTGAGATCTGTTGTTATACTGTAGAACTCGACGTTGTTATTAAATTATACATTAAATTAACAAAATTGGAATAAATTAGATAATTAAACACAAACCTCGAGCTCCAGAGCTGACTTGGCATTGATATTTAGCATCGTCATCCAACGTTACATCTCTGATGTCCAGCGAGTAATCCCCTAGAACAAATATTAATTAGTTAATTACATCAACAAAAGCCTTTGAGTTACATTGCTCTGTTTACACTGCAACGATAGAACCAGGCAAACATCATTGTTGATTCATACGCAATGTACACGGTACTGTACGAAGTTTCAAGTCGCATTGAGAAGTTGGAATGACAGTATCGTTCTATGTCTTACATAGGATTTATCTTTACTTATTTTGTAAAGAGATAGTATTATGTTATATTCGAAACTGATAATTTGGTTTGAAAATTAACTTCACTATATAAAGATACCTATTAGAAAAGACTTTCAGATTGGAGAGTCTACAAATTTGACAAGGACGTAAATTACGTGAGTACTGCGCGCAATTTTTTTTTTTTTTGTGATCGGGGGCAAACGAGCATTCAGATCACCTGATGGTTAGTGAATACTGCCGCCCATGGACATTTGTAACACCAGAGGAGCTACAAAATCTCCGAAGCCACTCAATATTTTTTTTTTGTTCACTGTTTGTTATTATTTATATAAGACTAAGATCATTTAAATCTAAATATTGAATCTTCAAAACAACGTACTAGTTTCTAAGATAACTTCTTCCATACAAAATTAACGTTATTATGGAAAACTATTTTTTTTTTTTTTAAATAAATCCACAGGACACACATCAGACACAGAAAATAACTTATAATTAAACGCCTAAGGTACACATGTGTGTCCCAATTAAGGACTTATACAACATTTACAAAATTATAAGCTACATAATTGAATTAAAATTTAGTAAATAAAATGAAATAAAATTGAGAGAAAATTAACAATGACATGAAAGAAAACAAATATATAACAATTAAAGGAAAACAAACAAAATTAAAATCTAATAGACATTCATAGCATTCCCAGCAACTTGCACTTGAACATGTTAAAGTGGTCACCGAAAATATCTAAGTTATTTGTTTTTGGCAGTGAGTTGTATTGTTTACATATTCTTGAATATGGAAAGTTGTGACCAAGGTAGGTACGAGACGAAGGAACATTAAACAAATTGGTGATGGGATGGCGTGGGATGGGTGGATTTCTAATAATAACCACATCACGACACACACATTGACTCAGCCTTGCAATAAGATTGGAGAATCTTGTGTCGCAGCTGATAAGCAAGGATATGGTATAAACTAAAAGATACAAATACTACAGCTAAGACAGAAATAAAAAAAACATAAAGTTTCGCCCCGCCGCGATTCAAACCCGGAACCTCTAGCGTAGCAGTCGGCTGTTTACACCACTGCACCACCGAATTAATTCTATTAGTCTGTAGTTGACAATCACACATAAAACCAAAACATTGTAAGGAAGAATAATTCTTTCCCTACAACTCCCTTATCTTAAATTAATATAATTTATTATGTTCGTAGATCCATTACGATAGATCGTGAATCCAATAACTCAGCAGAATTAGTTATAGGGCAAACCAATTAGTACAGGGCTAAAGTGATTTGATCAGGCTTTGAACGTGTCAAGCCATTTAGATTTGCCTTTAAGACTATCGCAATTATAGGGTTAAAATTTGGTCGAACTGAAATGTTAATGAAAATTAACTATTTTTGCTACATGCCTGTTTTTTTTTTAATTAAAGGTGAATTAATTAATTCATTTTAGTAACCACATCACGACACACACTATTCAGCACTGCACTAAGATAAAATCTTGTATTGTAGGCACTAAGCAACGATATGGTATAAACTACACAGATACAACATACAATACCGGTAAGCGAAACAATGCTTCTAGCAAATAACATAAAATTCCACCCCGCCGGGATTCGAACCCAGAACCTCTAGCGTAGCAGTCGGTTGTTTACACCACTGCGCCACAGAGGTCATCAAAATTAATGTTACTAATAAATGATTTAAAGCTTATTTGCCAAAACTGGTAATTTACCCATACGTTATTGGTTTTCTACAAATAATATCATTAGTCCCGTATGTTTTGTCACCATAAATAAACAACTATAAATACAACAGAACAGATAAAGATCTGAGGCTTCTATTTAAAATCAAGTAACGATTTAATTATATTTACAAAAAAAAATTGCCACATAGGCTTACCTATCCCCCCTATTGATGAGATTTTTTTTGTGCTTTACGCATATGCAAATGTATAGTTTATTAAGTTTTTTTCTTAAAAGGTGGACAGGAATTTCCAATAATATTAGCTTATTCATCTATTTCATTTAAAAAGTGCCTAAGCTCATTTGAACTTAACAAACCTTAATAAAGCCTTAGGCCAATAACTACAATTTTCAAACCATTGCTATCTTGACCTAAAAGAACCTACCTTCCTCATCGCTGCCGATCATCCGGTAACGGTCGTACCCACTCAGCTCCCTGTGGAGTCCAAGCCCGAAGTCATCTTTAGTCCACTGCAGCTGGCCTGCCTTATTCTCCACACGGCAAGGCAGGGTCACTCTTGACCCGACTACCGCCGTCTGCGAAGGTATGGGAAAAATTACATACATGGTACACTTCCAAACTTTTCATATTACTAAGGTTGCATAGAAGCTGTCACCATAGCCTATGAAAGTTTTTGGTAATCTTGTAAGAACTTTTAAACATCTTTGTTAAAGAACCCCATGCTGTGGTCTTCGGAAAACCATGTCAAGAGTTAATTCCACAGCTTAAACGTTCATGATACTGCTTTTTGTTTGATTGGCAAGCAATTGGTCACAATCTCATCATCATCTTAGCTGGAAGTCGTGGACGTAGGCATAAAATATTAACAACTGGAGAGATCCTGGACTGCTTGCATACAACAGCTTCCTGCAGCCTTTACAAGACTGTCAGTCTACTGCCCACAATCTCACCTAATGGAAAGTGACAATGTGGCAGGAAGTGAAAAATGCTTTCTTACAAAATGCTTATTTTGTATTTCTACTGAACGTCAATGAGGTCTAAGTTGTAAGACATTCATCAATTAATCTATCCACTCAACTTTGACATCTTCATGGGAACTTTCTTTACACAATTCTTAAAACAATTCCTAAATAAGGGATGAATTTTGTTAAACCGTTATTTTGCCAATCTTTCGAATTGCAGCTGCATAGTTTAAGTAGTATTCATGATGGCGTCCATTGTGACCTTTTTACACAACTTCATGCGCAAATAAGCAAGGGGCTCACCATATGGAAAGTGATACCGCCGTGTATTGGTGCGACGATGCTTTTGACCTCCTGGAACGCCAAACGTGGTGTGCCAATGCGTTACCCATGTATAGGTAAAAATGTTATACTACTAGTGCTGGTAATTTCAGTAGCTCTCCAATTTTTCAAACCTTAAATAGCTGGCTGCTTCATGGCAGAAGTAGAAAGATAGGTGGTACCAATCCTTAAATTCAATCGAATAGATCTACTACCTGTAATCGCAGGGTTTGCCACTATAGACAGATGTAGATCCAGCGTAATCACAACGCAATGTTGATTGTCTTCAATCTTCTGTAATGGTACATCTATATTCCAAAGAAACCTGTTAATCCTCCTTTGAAAAGGGTTTGGCCCTATATCGTACGAGTATACTAAACCAGCCTAAACTTACCTAAGCAAAGTATTACCCACTTAAATTGAACCTATGGTTTATTGTTCGTTTACTTAACAATGTATATTTTTTAGTATTTCTCACAATTTGTCATACATATTTAGATATGCAAATTTTGATATATTTAAGACCAAATCCTACGCGACTATAAGAGACGCGTTGGCCAGAAACCGCTGGTGCACATGATCCTGATGATTCCCAAACTACAGTTTCCGAAATCTTTGTTAATCAGAGAGATAGTGCTCATCTCACGAAGACTGTTTAACTTGTTTGTAGTTGTGTGTATCTACAAAATAATAGTTGCTAAACACATGTCCATAGAGAAAGATGTACAAGCTAATAGAGTTTAGCCTTCATATCGTAGCCCGTATGAAAGCTACAAAGGCCGTCTATCACACGCCGATTCCAAACTCATCACACGAAACTATTTTAACTTATCACATTCCCTGCTTAGCATTCAATGCATCGAGTTAACAAACTATAAATTGAAAACTTCAACATACGAGCTGGAGACTATCGGAACGCTCTTCAAAGGCGCACAATGTTATTGAATAGAAGGTATTAAAGTTTCTTCGCTGAAGCTTTGTATTCCAGTTAGTTTAAAATGGATTCCGTGTGAATATTTTATGGCTTTTCCCACTAATACTACTTTCGGCCTGTTTTTTCTAACTAAATCAGCTTTTCGTAAATATTTGGTAGTTCAGTAACAAACTTACTTATTCAATGATCTCGACATTTTAGAACGTTGCTTGTGCTTTCGATTTATTAGTTGAGTTTATTCGTTAATAAAGTATCTTAGGGTCGACACAAAAAAAAATGCAGTATGTTTTTCAATTGTTCCTAAACGAGTATGTTTTAACTGCAGGTGAGTGAAAAGCAAATGCTTGAATTACTTTAAAAATAAGTAATAATTTTAGAAGAAAAATATAAAATTACCTGATCCTGCGGCTCCATAGCAAACTTCTGCTCCTTATAACCACAACACACCACAAAAAATTCTAAAAGTACCACTAGAAAAAAACTAAAGCTGACCGGTTCGAAAGTCCGTAGCAGCAAAAACAAAGGTTTGACACCCCTAGTGGTTCTCAGTCTACGTTTGAAGTTCGACATTTTTCAACACTGTCACACCGGACTATAGAAAACAGTCTCCGATACTAGCTACCAACATTACAGAAATATCCGGGAATTTATTTTTAAAAGTTTACATTTTGCCCGAAGCTCAACTTCCCCTACTGGAACGAACGCGTTCTGTTTCAGTAATTGACACGTCAAATTTAAGCGCCATTTTTGGGTATTTTTCACACGGATTTTTTTAATGCAAGCTTTTTTTTTGTCCCTCGATCTTTCACTGGCGAATCTGAAACAAGGAAAAGATATGTTAATTACGAAATAAAAACCTTGAATTACAAATGCTCTCAAGTATTTTTTGCCTCGTAGACGTGTTTTTGAGCCACTCTTAATGTCAACTAATAAAATGTTTATGCAGTGAGGAGTTACTTAGCGGGAACGGGAAGTGTTAGTTAGAATTTTCTTATTTTATTGTTTTTTTATATATCAGCAGAATTTTATGTGTAAAATGCTAGTGTTTTAACCAGTTAATATCTGTAGTGCTGTACAAGTGTGGAGAAAGTGAAATACGACGATTTGGCTGCGCTTTTCGTCATCTCCCAAGTAACTCCTTAGATCCTACAGTAACTGTACTAGCATGTTACTGTAGGCAGATTCATTATTTTCATCTTATCATCTTTAAGAATAAAGAAATTTTAATTACTGATGTTTAGGCAGTATGGTATAAAAACCAATGCCGTTAAAGAAATACATTTTAAAAAAAAAATGTATGCAGTATTTACGTCAACTGTCAACAAGATTGAATTGTGGCTGCTTCAATTGCATCTTAATTTGTATAATTTGCTATGTATTTTTTTTATAAAATACAGTAGGTACTTAAAATTACACATGAAATAACCTATCATTACAGATATGAGATCTAAATACAAAAATTAAGCTCATTAAGAATTATAAACACTGTTGTTTTACGCCATGGGAATCGAACCGGCTATACTGGTTGCGACATCTAAGGCTGCCTGTAGGTTTTCGAACTGGTTTATTTTTTCACTACTGGAGAAGCAAACAAGTATGTATTATCCACCATATAATATAAGGTACTTGTTATTATATTTGGAACATGAACTACTCAACTGGTTATAGAAATTCTATCAGTTTTTATCAACTTACTCACTGACATACAAATTATATCGCTTAATTCTTTTTTTGTAGTCTCATGTTTTGATTGTTATTTAAGACTTGCGATCATTAGTCTAGACTACTGAGTTGCGTGAACCTGGGGTTTGGGGGTAGAGCCACTGCTCCTTCTCCCCATAGTGAGTCAGCACGTCGGATTTCTTGAGTCTTTTAATTAATCCCATATATTTGCCACTAATTCAAAAATAACCATAAAAATCCCAAAAGGATATCGATTTCGACTAATTGTTACTTAATTTTTAAACTTGTCATTTCACTTAAGATGAAAACGCAGATCAAACGAAGCGATCTATACAAAATACATTCTAATCTAAAAAGTAATAAAATTAAATTAGTGATAAGTTAATTAAACGTTTTATTCTCAAGTGGACAATAAAGATAAGGATTTAAAGTTTAATATCTTTAAAAATACATACAAGTGTACACAGAATCTCCAGATATCTATTTTTATCTGTGGTCTCTATTTAAAAAAAATGTTTGAAAATGGAACGACAACGTAAACAAATATGGCCGTCGTAATAAAAAATCTTATCCGTTTATAAAACTGATTAAAAACTAAAATATTGGTTTTTGAAAAATTACCAATTTTAATTATAAAATATCTCTTAGTGGAGCTAAAATTAAGAGGAGCACTTTAAAAATATTTTTGTAGCCTTAAATATGATTCAAATGTCAGATTCTAAAATGGCCATATTCTGATGGGGAATAGAACTGTCAGTAATTCATAGTAATGAGCGGCCATCTTGAAAGATTCGATAAATTGTTTGTTTTACAATGAAAAAAAAACCAAGTTTTTTAATGACAGCAAAGCTTTTTATCTAAAAGTGAATATTGTACTTGTCCTCTGACATTATAAAATTTCCAACGAAGTACGAGATACAATATTTGTCAGCCAAAAAATAAAATAAAGAAAAAGAAGAAAGATAGTACATTTGTGTTGTCTTTCAGGAATTCAACATTTTAGTTAAAACATTTATAAAATCTACTTTTAAATTCTAACTAAAATGACTCATCAAATTTAATATTTAAGTGACGGTTGACAAAATTATCATACTGACGATATCTTACTATATGTACCATTTTTTATTTACCTACTATTAAAAAAATATTCTAGTCATGATATTCCTTGATTTTTGTCCACAGACGTAACAAAGGCTTAGAAATATCCACTATAGTCTAATTTGAATACGACTGCAATTTCAACTTAATTTAAACCACTTACTCAAATCAAACTGTATTTCACTAAAACTTAAATATCTAAAATAGTCAAAGGCGTCTGTCTATTAGCGGAATTAAATAAAACTGAGGTTATTTTTAACTTACCCCCAAGTAAGTTTGGACATTTTTGATGTTTTAGTAATTTTCAAATCTATGTGTAGGCAAGTAAGATTCAATATTGTTTATACAAAATCAAAACTAAACTTAGATTAAAGCCAATCGCGCGTTGTTTGATGATCTCCAAGTAAAGTTTGTTTTACAGTGATAGCTACTAAATTTAACTTCAGATGCTAGGTACTTTGATATCAATCAACTGCTTAATTTTAACTGAATGTTTCTTAGTGTAATTATTTTGTTTAGGATTTTTACGTTTTTATAAAAATATTAAAAGATCAAGACAAGTTCCAGATATTCACAATCGTCTCGGAACACGGAATCGACTCGGATTCGACAGCTTCTGGAAGGGAACGCTGTTCACATTCCCGTTCGAATTTGACATTTGTTTTCGTAAATGTGACACTTCGCATCCGGAAAACTTTCCGAAAGCTCTGAGGCTGGCTAGATCTTGAATAATGATAAAAAAGAGATAAAAAAGCTTTTATAGGTATAACAAATGTAACACAAGATAATTGCAATTACTTATAGCACGTTTTTTTGCGAATATTTGGAAGAAGGGTACGTTTGTATTTAGATACTTTCCGAGTCGAATCCTAAACGAGAGGAGATATGAATTCAGTCTGTAACATTCGGATCGAATACTTGACGGTCGGAACATTCTCGCTTCCGAGAGAAAACTTTCGGAAGCATTGTGATTAGCCCCGCTAATCTAATTTTTTAATGTAAATAAATTGAAATATGGTTTAATTTTATTTATTTTCTATTCGCATTTAAAACCGTTTTTGTCTCCCCTAGCTTATAACATCTTTCAGTAAGACCACGGCTACTTTTCTATAAATAGGAAACTTTAAAAGTTATTCAAGATATTATATTATTAATCCTATGTTAATTCTACAAAATTCACATTCTACAAAAAAATAAATGTTCAGTGTACATTAAATGGGTAAATAAGCGAATAAAGGAAAGAGGAAGTTCATATCCATAAACAAGCTAATAATAAAGCATAATATAGGTCAAGAATGGTGGAAACAATAATAACTGTTTCATTCATATATTTCTATAGAGTCTATATACTTTCTTTGTCAGAAAAGAAGGTAAACCTTTTTTGTTAGAAATAATAATATAAATTGTACGACCAATTATAACAAATCTCTTATTATTTGAATTGTATTTATGTTACTTTTGGTTACGAATACATACTTACTAGTTGTCGCAAAGCTGTCGAAAATCGTCTTCTATCGATCGATCTCATATTTCATAGATACAAAATCAATTGACAGAAAATATCCTCACCAAATTTCCACCCAAACGAATATTTAGGTGGACTATTGTGTGGTGTGACAGGCGACATTTATCAGTATTTTTTAGTAAGGTCCGTTCGTACAACTTTATGTACTGTTATAAAGGTTGAATTTGCTTTAACATGTGTTTGTTTCTAATAGAAATATCTATCTCTCTGACTCTATCCAAAATTGATGTCAGTTTTATATAGGATTGTTTATCTTTAAAATAATAGATTTTAAACAAAGCCATGTCATTGTCAATTTGATATAATGTCATGTGTTATATCTAGCGCTTAATAATGTAACGTGTCTTTGAAATTAACATCATGTGTTTTCATGTTTTATATTAAAACATTAGGAGTTTGCACTCCTTGTCTGGGCAAACTTTTCTTTTTCAAATCATATTAAATCGGTGCATTTTTGTAGTTATATTATAATTATATAATAATGCGCCAATTAACACAACAACAACACAAGAGAACAACAAAATTTAAAGAAACATTTCGTTGGATAAACTTATAATTATCAACTATTAATTACGTTTTCTTCAGAGTAAATTTTGAATAGATGTATATAATTTGATTAATTGTTTAATTATTAGTTCATTAAAGTGGATACAGACGAAGCAACTTAAGAAAAAAAGTTAATTCTAATTCAAATTAATATTTTTTGCTGTTAGTGCCTGTCAGCGAACTTGTTTAGAAAAAAACATGTTTGTCGTTATGTCTATAAATAAAAAGAAACGTTACGTTTAAACCAAACAGAGTTCTTTTCTTAAAATAAAAGATAATTAAAACCTATGTTGAAAAATACAGTACAGTACAGTACAGTATTATTGAAACTTTCTATAAATGAAAACAGTCTACAAAAAAAAAACATTGTAACAGAAAAAAAAAAGGTCGACCACAGTAAACATAGAACTGACCAAGTTAAATTTAAGGATAAAAATGAGTCGGCCTCATTCACAATTCCACAAAACTAAAAAAGAAATCTTTTGTAACTCTCCTAAGCTACAATTATCGTCTTGTTGAGACTTACGACGGTATTGTTCGCTGTATAATTTTATATAATTAAAGCTGAAATTAAACTTTCGACATAATATGAGACAGCTACCTTATTATACACAAGGGAAACGAACATTGTTTTCGGTAACCTGTTACTTTGTACCGCTACACACGTACGGATAGTTCATTGAACATGTACAAGGCATGCCTTTCGAAAACCTGAACTAAAAATTTTAAGAGCTTAAGTTTTTATGTAGGAAATAATCTTCGTTACAAATATTCCAAATAAGAAAGTTATTTCATTTATATTTAGAGTGTACGTTAGTCAGGACGGTAACTACATTTAGTCTCAGAAAAAAATAAGAAATCTCTGTCAAAATCAAGGTATTATCTTATTCAAATGGTTTGACATTAAAATAATAGTTCATATTTATCAAAGCATTATATTGATGAATATGAAATATTATTTTTTAACAAAAGACAAATTTCTGCGTGCACAAAAAAATATTGACAGAATTTCACAACTTTTAATTGGTTATAACAGAAACAGCTCACCATTTTCCCAGTAAATGTGTCAGTTGTTTTTTTGAATATTTTTTAAAGCTCAATCCTTCTGGGAACGGATGTACAGAGGCATCCGTTTAATATAAACGAGTTTAAACCCGGCCACGACTAACTTATGAACCGCCTTGAATTATGCTGGATATTTTAATACACTGATATTAATAGTTTATTGGTTTCAGTGAAGTTCATAAAGCATGATCGATGTTTAGTTTTCATCTGGCAGCATTTATTGGTGGACCATAGTGAGTTGGCATAGTGCAGTAATCACGTCATGTAGATTTTTTGCAATCGAAGTAGTTTCAAATATTATCTTCTAATTATAAAACTTAAAAGTTTTACCTCTTTAAATTTTTATACTACTAAGATGGCAAACCAGCGTAGCCTGCCTGATGGTAAGCAGTCACTGTAGCCTATGGAAGTTTGCACTGCCAGGGGGTATCACACGTCGCCGACCCTGTCAGATCCTTTTAATACACTTTTTGAAGAACCTCATGTTGTATTCACTTGGGGAATCGATGCCAGGGAGCCTATATACTAAGGTCCGCAGGAGGAAGCTTCTTTGAAAACAAGCTTTTCACAATCAATTCGGCTCTAAGATGTGAGGATGATTTACTTGACGATGGCAAGAGGTGCGATGGTAAAAAACGGCCGTCAATCTCATCTCAAAAAATCCCTCGGTATTTTGCTAATATACAGGCAGTAGAGCACATAGAGAGGCTCAAAAATATTCTTATCGAGATTGTACAAATTACAGACAATTATGATAAGCATATGACTCACTTCATTGCAAGTACTCAAGCTCAATGCTTGTGATTTAAAAAAAAACACGATTACCTTCTGAAACTGTAGTTTGTACCCTTTAAGTTCTATATCGGTACATACGAGTACATACAAGTATATACGAGTACATTTCAGTTAATGCACTAATAATTAATTTCAACTACATTAATATAGGAACACAAGTAAAACAACTTGTCGTTCAATTGAGTGAATAAAATAAAGTAGAGCAACTTGCTAGTAAATATGGTGATCGAGTGAAAACAAACTTCTTTTTAAATCTCACAACTTTTTCAGAATAAAGTTGACCTTCTTGATCAGTGTTGTAAAGGTCCCCAAAGTGTTCGACCCTTCGTAACAAAGTTTCTCGCCCTGAACTTCGTAGCTTCGTTATCATTGTTGGAAAAGATCAGGAAAAAGTAAATTATAGTTGAAAAGCTTACATTTGAGAGCCTCCTTTTGGTTGGTGTTTAGGAGTGTGAATTTGGTTGATTGATTAAACAAGTGGCTATTTGTTTCACTCTATGCTACGGCGTGTGATTGAATTCAGTTAATCTTTAATATCTATAATGTTAAACGCATAGTAAATATTCGAATTATGCATAAAAGTCAATAAGTAATTTAATAATGCAAAAACTCACACGTGAAATGTTGATTTATTTTTTTAAAAGTACAATTGGAATACTAAGAGGTTTAATTTTATCAAAATTATTAATGTTTTGATTTATTATGGTGAAGTTTTCTGAATCCAGTTTCTTATAGTTTACCCTATGTTTGCTTTGCTTTAATTTTGTTTTATTATTAAATTACATTGTTTCATTTTATTTAATTTTAATTTTTATGTAATTAATTAATTTGTTCTTATATAGCTATAAGACATTTACTAACTACATATGGATTTTTATTTGAAATAAATGTTTAATAATAATAATTTACTATTTAAAATTCAAATCTTAGTTCCATATAGTTTGCCAAACAAAATGTATGTTTGTAGCCATCTTGCAATTGACACTTTTATATTTTTCTTTATTCTGTGAATTTTCTCAACGAACTAGTCCCCTAGCAGACTTCTCTTTACTTCGTTCTATAAAAACAAACACTTACGAAACAAAGTAAACATCGAGTGTAACTAATCGGAATAAATCGATTCTAGACTGGAAATCGATTTCGCCTCAACCCTTTTGTATCAGAATTTCGATAGGTATCTGTTGTTTCGATAACAAGAAAACATCTTAGCGCTAGAAATAATGGGTTCCAGTAAATTTGCATAGACTTCCATTAGTTCCAGTTTTTTCCGTAAACTAAAAGAACGTTTTGTGCGATTTTCAATGGCGGAATTTTGCAATGACGGTTTTTATTTTAAAATTTATAATCTAAGTTTGAAACGTTCTTTTTGACTACCAGTTGTATCAATAGAGAATTTAATTTACCGGTTCAGTGGATTTTGTCGATTTATCAGCACAATATATAGGTGTTGTTCTATTATTTGTTTGTTTTCCAATTTAAAATATAAAATTCTTGAGAAACAAGTTTGCTGAGCGTCGGAAACGTGGTGCGACCGTTATTTTAACTCGAGATGTTATTTGTAAAATAAAATTATAATAGAAATATCGGTAGTATCAGTGTCAATACTTTTTTTTTGTATTTAAATGTCTTCTATTGTTCTGGATCTCACTATCAATATTAAAAACTCCTATGAAAGTATTCAAACCTTTATCCTCTAAGCTATGCCAAGTGTAATGGCTTAAACTAAAAGCCATGCAGACATTGAATCGCTAATTTGACATACATTACTTAAACTAGGAATATGTTTATTTTATAATGGGTAATGTCACACATACGGTTTATACACTCTCTCTCACATACACACATACGCACACACGTACTTGGCAAGTTATAATGGAATGCATGGCAAAAAAACCTTAATAGTCTCAAGTCTGGGTGCAAAATGAAATGCAGTTATGGAAGAGCTGACCTTCCTATACAAGCAAAACGTATTTGCTTAAAGGGAAATTTCGAATATATTTCTGTATTTTAGACTTAAGTTACTGAAATGAATTATTTTGAACTTGAATATCGATTTTCACTTATTCGAAAGTACAGCATGTGCTTGAATGTTAGTGGCATAATACAGTTTTCGACAGTCAGGTGTATGCTTTAGTTTTTGGCGTCCAGGCCGTTTTAATAGCTGTCGCCACATTGCTGGAAGAGAAGTCTGAAGATTCTTCTGATTAAGTTCGTTGAGGGTCAAAGCTACAGCTAGTACTGTACCGGCACTGGACTGTGCTTCATTGCACGGCAGCATTATTCGTCGATTCTTAATCAAAAGACTCCTCTGTTGATCCTGATGAACAGGAGTTGCAGTGGTGGGACAGAGTGGTGTACCTCGAGAACGCATCTGCAGCTTTACACAGTATAAGTACATGAGTATTTACTCTAAGTACTGTGCCGTAGTCATTATTTTACTAAACAAGAATTTATTTATTTACTGTGTTTTTTGGGTACATTTAAAAATTCTCAGCATAACTCAATTTATTAATCATTAAATATTATCATATTGATTCGAAATATTTTCGGTGGCAGAGCCTGCTGGTTGCTGATTGCTCATATCACTCATCCGTTGCTGAATTATAATAATTTATACGTTCGCTGTGTGAGATCAATCAATTTCTATAAACAAATCGCTCTTGCTACGGTCTTAATCATTTGGTTACTGCGTGACTAATATTTCTTGTATGAAAATGTATGAAAACATTTTGAGTTTAACTATACTCATTTTATAAAGAGTTGTTCTCATATAATTTCACAAATTATTGTGTTAGAGTTTAAATAAAATATACTTAGGGTGGATACGGTTTTCTATTAAACACATTTCGTTTATTTTTATTTTGATTAAAAATAAATAAACAAATAAAAGAATTTAATGCGGACAAAGTAACAGACTAAAGCTTGTTTATAATATGATTATTTACAAAAAGTTTTATGTCATCCGGTAAGTTCAATTCTATCTCAATTCGTTATTCTCATTAATCAACTATTTTTATTCATTGTTGTGTTTTTTGAAGATTTTCATTGCTATAACCAGCGTTATTTTTTAGGATTCGCTAGTAGCATTGAAAAATTTAAACAAGTTATTCAAACATGGGCTTAAATAACCACTCGTTTTAGCTCTGCCTTTTTTGAGAATAAAAGTACCTAAAATAATACTGTTAAAGCATTTTGTGGATATTAATTTATTCGTTATTGTATATATTATATTCTATAATTATTTATCTTGAACAAGTACCAATTTTTTGTTCCACCTTTAATTACGTATACAGACTGTAATGTATAACAATCAATAAACTTGGTTAAGAAGCGTCAATCAATTTAAATGGATCTTTAAACCGATCAAATTAAAACCGGTTTGTATGAAAAATTGGTGTTTAAATTGCTAGCTATGAAGATAGAATATATGCATTATGCATATATGTATTTTTAATTTAAAAAAAGATAAGACACTAAAAAACTGTCAAATCAATGGAAAACAAAAGCTCTCGAAGATTTTCCTTTGCAAACATATCTTATCATGAAAATAGTAAATTCTATTGGGCTACATATAATTTGGTTAAAAATAAAAACAAAAAAAACCAGCTTGTTTACCGAACAACCACAACACTTTTATAAAAAGTAAAAAATAATCCGTTAAAAGAAATAAAAACGTTCAAGATTTTATTACATTAACAAAAAGCAATCGCTTACAAAAACGAACGCGTAACGAATATAAAAGCGTTATTTTATAGTTATTAACGTTATTCACGGGTTATAATATAACGTGCTGACCAAATAACTAGTATCCACGTCAAAAGGTCACCGACCTCAAGCTACCGGATTCGTCGATTGATTGAGAATTTTTAGTGATCCGGTGCAAGCAAACTGGTAACAAAATTCGTTATGTATCTTAATTATTAATCAGTGTACTTTGTTAAGGGAAATTAAGGTCGAAGAACTGGGTTTGGATTACTTATCTCTTAATACGAAACGTTCAAACCGAATAACGACGAATATTTATTAATACGTAGTACAAAACATTTGTAGAACTGACTTTTTTTTGTTATGTTACCAGATTGCTTTTTTTTTTTTTTTATTAAAACAATATCACAGTTTAACAGGTAACCTAAAACACCATGATACTTAAATACTAATATATTTATAGTTACGAGTATAATTGTAATTAAACACATATGCTTGAGGGCCTATCATCAATCACCTCACAATATCTCTTGCACTCGACATATACATTCGTCCATCGCCATGCAAACACATCGCACCCCGGTACCGATGTCAGAAACGCATTCAGCAGGGTCAATCCTCGAACCAAAGGTGACTTCCTCCGTGACACAGTCCGTGACGCAGGGACCGCCATCAATTCATAATAACTTTTCCCTAATTTAACTGAGAAGTTCAACCGTGGCTTAGGTTTAATAATAAACCACTTGTAAAGTATCCTTGCACTAAACCTAAAGTTTATTAGAATTATTCCAAGCTATAACACATAATAACAAACAGTAGCAAAGAGATTAAAGTTGCAAAAAGTATATAATCAGATAAAACTTTTAAATTTAAATTCAATTTTGGAAAATTTAAATAACTTATTGCAAAAGTGTGTATTCATATACAATTTGATACCAGCAAATAAACCTGTTTAAAAATAATTTTAGGATAAGATAACAGAACCCTATTTCTTTTATTTATTTATTTTTTTCACATTGGCCGTGAACGGTTTTATTACCCGTCTAAAATATTAATTAACTTAAGAAGGGAGAAGCCTTATAATTAAGTCATGGTTTTATTATCCAAGGTTCATCCGTGTGCTTTTTTTTATCACCGAACCGTTTTTATTACAAAATTTAAGTAAAAACAAACTACTTTTTAAGTCACGCAAAAAAAATTGTAACGGTTCGCATGAAATGACTCTGTTCTGACTTTTTAAAATTTTACAATGTAACTATTTTGTTGTAACATGGTCCAATTTAATGTTGTTTTATCTTGTGCAAATAAGACAACTAGAATTTGTGTTTTGTTATATTTTATTTTATGTAAGCTGTGGTTACCTTTAATGGGATAAACACAGGGAATGTAATTAGTCTCTAAGTTGTATTGTATGCATTTGCATTATTCGTTGGTAATCCAAATAAATAAATTGAAAATTAAATGAAAAAATAAGAAATCCTTAAAAAAAGGAAAAAAACAAACCTGATTTGTATTCCAACAAATACCTAACTTTTAACTAATGAATACTTTCTGAATTCCACCAAAATGTAGGCACGCCGTAGATTGCGGGGAGGGAGGGTAAAATTTCAGTGCTAAAATATATCTGACAAGTAATAACTAAACATGAATCCTTCTGGTTATTCAAATTTAAAAGTCTTTTATTCTGATGTTGAACAAACGGCACTGTTAATTGATACCAGTGTTTTCTTTCTGGTTTTAATTAATTTATTGCGTTCTAACATCCTACAGAGTTGTTTGACTAGTACTTCGATGTAGAAAGATCTTTATCTGTGATTTCCGATTGAATTTTTTGAAGACGGGTAGCGTTTGCGAAGAACGAATCGCAATTAGCAAATTAATAATGTTTTTTTATGAGTCTAGTTATAAATGTAGTAGTTATATATTTTTTTCGTTAGTTTAAAAAATCTATTTAACATAATTACACAATTTATCTGATTTCAAACGGATATTTAATTTGCAATTTATTAAATTACTTTAAACTTGAAATTCTGTACATTTTCATTTTAAGAGTAAACTAACACAGATCAAAATTTAATAAAACGTGATGGATATGCAAATTAAGCATTTCTCTCCATGCGAGAAACATTGTCTTTTGTATTTTACTCATAAAAGAGACGAGTAAAACCACTTAACTATTACAATAACTTTTGCTTTGGATAACTTAGTCATCTGTTAGATAATGCATTTGTACTTTTTGTGACATTAAGTTGGTAACTAAGCATATGGCCCGACTTATGGTAAGCAGTTACCGTAGCTTATGAACGTTTGCAATACCAAGGGAACGCTCACGTTGCTGACCCCTAAGAAACCTTTTACGCCCTTTTTGAAAACTCCTCTACTGAAGTCACGAGGGAAAACTGTGAAGTGGTGTCTATGCCGCAGCCTGAACGTTATTCTAGTGACAAGATTATCAAAATAAACACGCTATATAAAATAATGGAATATCACCCAACATCTTAGTTACAAGTAAATTACAACTTTTTTTTTTCACATAAATTAACTAAAAGTCCGTGTGGTCGCGGATTCGAACAACGAATTAACATTTTGAAATACACTATAATAATAAAAATCTCCCTGATACGGCATTTCGTTATAATAGTTATGAATAATTAATTCAGAAATTCTATAATAAATTCGCGGAATCGCTCTTTCTTAGTTCAAGAAGTGTTTTGGCGTCGTTAGAATTTATGTGATTTATTTTCCTTATCTTCAAAATTAATCTTATCGAGGAAAGATTTTTAAAAACTAATTTAGTTATCAACGAGATGGTTTCTGTCACTTAAGTTCACAGCATCAAATATTTATCCATCAAAATAATTTTGTGTACGAAGGTATTTTTAAGCAAAAAATAATATAAGACTCATAATTAACCATCTTACTCTGTCCCATAGCCTGTTCTTCATTGCACAGTGCATTATTTACTTCACTGCCAATGTTGGTTCTACAGGAAATGCAGTGGTGAGACAGAGTGGCTGGCTTACCCCTTAAAGACTTTACGCAGGAACAATTGCACCATTACCTGTATGTATTTTATGCAAACATATATTTCACAGATCTATTTACTTTGAAGACACACTATGAGGTTTTTTTACTATACTCTAACCAGTGTATTTAGTTCGAATCATTTTCCTACCTCAAATACAATAGATAACAGCATTGATATAATCAAGCAATTTTTGTTCCTCTTCTATCTGTACGAAGCAATAGAGAATATGCAGGTCTTTATTTATTTTAATTCAACACCATTCCGTTACATTTTCTCAAATATCTTACTTATTAACTAAGTTTTGTAACTCTAGCTCTATAAATATATAACACGATATGTACTATGACGTCAAAGTACACAAGCGCCATGCAACTTCCATAGAAAAGGTTGTCGTGATGAAAGAGATAGATATATTTACTTTTAATTGTTATATTTCCCTGGCTTTCGTTCAATTCTAATTCTGTTTTTACGATGAAGATACTATACTTTTCGATAAGTTGATTGATTAATCAAATAAATTTTCACGCATATTCCCTATTTGTAAAGATTCGGAAAAGTAACAGTTAATAGTGGCAATAGACGGTACAGGTGTAGTAAGAAATTACTCCCCTTCGTAATTTCTCAGAGTTCACGTAAATTCACGAACATAGTCAAGCAATAATCGTATTTATGTAATGACGTCTTTTGACAACGAAATACGAAATTTTATGCAAATTGAACATAGTCGCATCATTTATCACTATACCTGTACTTGTAACTTAAGGTAGACCTATTTGAAATCTCACGACATCGGTCGTAGGAGGTGGTAGCTCAGTTTGTTAGTTGCCTTGGTTAACTGACGGACCCGACCCGATAGGGCGAGGGTACGAGTCTCGGGTTGCCGTACATTGTAGCTGCCATGCTCCTCACCGTGCCCGGATAGTGGCGACAGATCCGCAACCTATCACACTGGAGCTCAACAGAAACATGTGTGTGTAATACCTCTGCCTACCCCTCACGAGGTATTAATTACGGCGTGAGATTATGTTATGTGTGTGTTTTATTTAAAATCTATAACTTATATCGAACCAAGCTTCTGTTATTATTCAGAGTTAATATTACCACAATATAAATTCTTTAGACGTGACGTGACGTTAGGACTGATTCCATTAAAATTCCTCAATCGTCACCGAAAGGGCTACGCCATAAATTTAAAAGAATGTGACTTGAACAACTTTACTGTTATTTTTCTTAAATAATTCAACCGTAGATTAACAACAAATTTGGAACTGTTAGCTTTCTTCAAATTCAAATTCAAAATGTTTTTTATTTAAATAGACTTAAAATAATTGCTTTCAAATCGTAATTTTTTTATCTACCACCGGTTCGGAATGCTATCTACGGGGAAGAAACCTCCGTAGTTGCTTTTTCCAAAAATTGAAAATAGTTTTTTATTACAATTTGGAACATTTTAGTTTTCTATTTCATACAATTTAAAGCTACTATGAGTACCTTTATATAAAGCGAATTAAAATCTGTAATATGTTTAATAATTAATGATTTTAAGTCTACTTAGGCTATTATTTAAATACATTTTATTTAATTGCATATACATCTTCTATACATAGTCTTAGTATGACAACTAGCGCTATCTAAAATGTGCATTGTTTACTCGTCACTCTGATTTTTATATGACACATTACACAGTATTTTATCATGCGTCGTAGATTTTAGTTCAGAGGTGATTCTTTCGTTAGTATTTAAATACATTAACATAAAATAACTCTGTCACTTTTTTATTTAAAATCATTTGGATAGAATGGACATGTTACTTTGACAAAAACCTTTGTTAATAAAAATAATAAAATTTCGAGAAAGAACATGTTATCGCCCAAACATGAATTTGAGTGACCTGTTTTCCTATTTGTTCCGATACTTAATTGCCGTGAATCATTTGAAACAAACAGAGGTCTTGGATGAACAGTTACAATAATAAACCTAAAACTTAAACTTTGTCGTTTACGTTTAATAACGAGTAAAACGCCTCGATCGCGTTTGCGTGTCGAACTTAAATCGTTTGAAATTTAAATAAATGTAACTTACAACTTTTATTTACAGGAGAATTCGGGGCGTACAGTACTAGTTTAACAATGTCGATGTAAAAGATTATCATTATAATGTAAAAGTGAGCAAGCTACCCCTTTAGGGGTTGCCTAAAGACTTGTTCATCCGAGTGAAGTCATGTAGAAAATGTTATTTTTACAACATCTTGGGTTATTTTTAAAGGTTTTTTATCCTAAAAGAAAGAAGGTTCATTTATTTGTTGTTAAATAACACATATTATCAAAATTCTCGTTCAATTTTAAAATGTTTATTTGTATATGTGACAAAATTATAGGGTGTTCAGTTTAAATTTAGAATTGCACATTGCTCTCATATTTTACATGAATAAGAGAAATTTTACCTACAGAATTTTCAAAGCGATAAATACTAATGTATTAATTGTGTTCTTAATGTGATTTGATAAAATTTTAATCCTGATCTTGGTATCACCATTTTTTGTCCATTTTTCTGTTCTGACGTTTAATATATTCTACAATTTATTTTGTAAATTACTACTGTTATTCATACTTCTTTTTTTAAATATTCAGCCCAAGCTTATGTGACTTGTCATGTGTACTTCATTATAAATTTGTATTGTATCTTCTGACAATGATGAAGGCGCCTGTAATTGGCAAATATGTATAGCACTTAAATTTTTTCAATGACTAGTATAATAGTGTATTGCTATGTTAGCTGGTGGCGTGTCTTAATAAACAAACAAACAAATAGTCCTATAAAATATCTCATGACTCCAGCAAATGCAGAGACATGCTCTAAAGTGAATCGTCATATACCGTTAAGATTTCTTGGAAATCGAATCCGGGACCTCTTCAATATGTAGCAATAAGCAGTAAAAATAAATCACATAGCTAGGTTAGGGGAATCAATTGGAATTATAGCAAGTACTTAACTTAACGGCTATCACAATGAACTAAATCGATGTAAACAAAACTTTAAATACAGCCTAAGGGATGAATAATAATAATTTATCGCTTTGAGATAAGGCAATGAACGTTGAGGCTGTGCCTTTTAATTCAGTTGATAAATGTATTCTTAAGTAAGGAAAGAAAATAAATTAATTCTAAAAACTTTTAATTAGTCCAAACATGTTTTTACTTTACTAATATAAATTAGATTACTTTTTTACTTTGAGTTCAAAAATGAAAAACCAAAATTTTCTAACATTTGATTAGAAAATCTATGAGAATTTAAATTTAAAAGTAACGAATTAAGACGGTATATTCAGTTATTACGCCGCATTTTGAACAACCATGATGTTAAGCGAGAACTTTCTACTTAATGTCAATTTTTTTATCTTATTCTGTGTCTGACTATTTGTAGCTTACACACAGGGACAAGACAAGAAAACTAACGCCCCTCTTCACCAGGTCTGCTTAACAAACGACTTCCTTTTTTGTTATTAATAGAACAGCAGTAAAGGTGATTTGGAACTCTAGGAAGAAGATTCTAGAAAAACGAAAAAGCTCGGCATAGAAATATAGAATAAATACTCCTTCAACTTCCAGCTTCCTTTCGAAATCCCGAAAACACAACACAAAAAAAACAAAAGTACAGCCACCAACGACTGTCAAACTGTTTGCTTCGCAGACCTTAGGTCAAGCTTCTCTCTTGTGGCGATAGAGGTCGTTTTCGTTTGACTGAGGCGCCAATGTTCAGCGGACAATGATCTGGTTATGTGTTGGACCGGTTGGAACATCCGTTCTTTGCACCTGCCGTACGTACTAAGTTGTTTTCGAGAGAAACACTACACTTGAAAGTTACAATCTCAGTTATTTATTTTTAAAAGAACATACCCATAAAACTTACTACTTAAACAATATGAAAGTAACCTTTACTGCAACAATTTTTTTTCCACACTTTTGTTTAAACTTGTAAATTCGCAAATGTGTATGAATCATCCAGATTTCAAAGCAAAACTTTGAGTTCAAACTTAGTGTGTTTAAAATGTGGTAAAAATACTCTATTCATCCTTTTTTATTTCATAGTAAATATATTTTACATTAACCAAATAATTTATTAGAAAAGTAGGAATACTAAAAACATCTACATGACTACATAGCAGTTTACACATAATTCATAATTGTAGTACAGTAGTTTACACAAAATATATACGAAATAAGCATTTTGTAATTAAGGACTGATCAATTTTGTTTACAGAAAGTATATTTTTATATCCTCAAACTATGAGACAAAAAACAATACTTCAAGATGAATTTATTCATTAAACTAAATGCAACAAATCAAATTCATTAAGCGATGAGCACACTTACGAAGCTAAATAAATTAAAACATAATAATCAAAGAATACTAATACCGTATCATTATAACTCTACTTAAATACGACTTTACTGACTTACGGTGAGCAAACTACTAAGTTAAACTCAAGTAAGTTAAATTGGTCATAAAATTGTCGTTTTATAAGTTTTATGAGCAATATATTTCAGGGCAAATTACTTTATTTTTCGGTATCTTGGAGTCGCTAAAATGTTTTTCGCTTTTAGTGCCAATGAAAGAAAAAAATATCAGCAGAAAAGTAGCTTTATTTGTGAAACACAAAATTTAAACATTTATCAGAGAAATAATCAAGTTGAGTTGTAAAAGTTGTTATACAATGTTCTGAAGAAAACATCTTAAAGTTTAAATTCAATAAAATTTATGAGTAAACTGATTTAAAAGAAAACACATATATAAAACTGAACGTAAAGCTGTCGCATAAAATTGAGACAAAGTCGCGCTTTTAGACACTTATAAAAAGTTCTGATTCACCGAAGAACATAATTCTCCTTACAAATGTTTTTAAAAGCACACATGAAAGCCGTTTTATTTTACACCGCTTAAGAAACGCATCGGCAGAAATGCTAAGATAAAAATATCTTGTTGCAAAAAAAAAAAGGTTGAGAACCAGTTGCAAGTAGGTAACGCGTGGCTCTTCCCACTCAGCCGCAAAACGTCTTAAGTGCTGCATAAATTTCAAACCTTTTCTACTTTAACGGAAAAGAAAAAGAGTTTAAATTACTTCGATGCGTGTTCGCGTGGCTGTCACTTTTATATCTTGCAATCGGAAAGGCTTATCTCCATTTTAGCAACTAAACTGTTTTGTGCTTTCGCCTTCACAGATACGGTTGAGTTTCGCTTGGGAGAGGTTTTAAGTAATAAATAATTGACTGCAGTGTTGCGAACTTTCAGCCCATCAAGTCTGCTACCAGTTTTGCTTAGGGTGCGTTAAACCCATTGATCCTACTTTGCGGTTAGACTACTGATGGTATGTTGTCAATGTAGTTGTAAACAATATTTTCTTATCGTCGTATCTTACGACATTCTTTACAATAATTAGGACGGGGCACGCTAATGTTTTGACGAAAGACATGAAGATCGTTTGATTTTTATCAGAAGCTGAATTTTTCATTGTTAATGACCTTCTCTCGACGATTGACGCAGAAGCTATTCGAATGGAAATATTGATGTAGGTCTTTGAATAACTTGCCTTGTACAAACTTGGGTTACACGTTTATGCTAAAATCTATGGGTTATTTTGCTTTTATAATTATAATGTTTTGAGTGTACAGGGATTTTTTTCTTCTAGGAAAATGTGTATGGAAAAACCCCAATTTACCTATATTTCAGAGTTGACCCTTTGTTCCAAAGCATCTAGAAAATGGAAATTATGATGATTCAACCTCTAGTTATCTGTGACGTTTTAGCTTAATCAGGTGTTTTACACTTTTTTTTCTTAAAACGTTAAAACTTTAAAAATGGTAGTCTTCTTATAAAAAAATGAAGAGCTGTTCGTAGGTCTCGTTAATACTCGAATACGGCTGGACCGATTTGAATGATTCTTTTTACATTTACAGGTTATTAGGAAAATGTCTCCAATAGACGGTTTCGTGGTAAGAAGTTCATGGGTTAACTAGTATGATATAAACTATGATTATTGACAAAATTTAAAATGACAGGGGGCTCCCATACAAGAAACGGGATTTATTCGACATTTTTACGTGTTCTTTTTGGTTTTACGAAATTATCTAAAAGGTAAATAATGTTTAACCTTGAACTTGGTACAGAACCCTTCATGTGAGAGTCCGACTCACACTTGACCGACTTTTAAAAGTAAATTACTTTTTAAAGGCTGTTCATTATGTTTTGTTTACTTTTTTAGAAATAGGGGCGAGACGTATGGAGCGTACGGGAGTGAGACAATTTTTTTAATTATTTTAAATCAATTCATCATCATTTTTATGTCGATAATAATAATAATAACCACATCACGACACACACATTGACTCAGTCCTGCACTAAGATAAACTTGTTTCGAAGGAACTAATGTATGGTATAAACTACATTGATAAGAATACAACATCCAACACCAGTAAGCGAAACAATGCGTCTTGCAAATAACACAAAGTCCCAGCTCCGCCGGGATTCAAACCCGTAACCTTTAGCGTAGCAGTCGGCTGTTCATACAACTAATGAAAGAAAATGTAAAGAATGAAGATGAATTGTTTTAGAAAGTTAATCCTTAGGTAAAAAAAGTTGATTCTATGTTCTAATTCTAGGGTATTACAAACTACGTAAACATTATGAGACAAATTTTCTTAATTTTCAGAATGCAATGCAAAAAACTATTGTAGCAGAAAAGGAATCAATGAAATGCAAAAAAGAACCAATATTAATTCTCCTTTAATCCAACTCTTCTTTAGTATAACTCTTTAATGATTAACGTTTCTTTTAAGATTGCGCATTTAGAATTTTAATATCGTTCGGAAATGAATGCAGTAAAATAGAGATCAGAAATACAACCGGATCTTATTGGACATAAAAATAAATGTGTAGGCGAAAGATATGGGTTCGAAACCCGAATATGGCTGTGTACAATAGTGATTGTTCTTTAAAAATATGTTGCAACATCCTTCATCAGTACTGTTTTTATTTTATATATTGACGACCTCGGTGGCGCATTGGTGTAAACAGCCAACTGCTACGCTAGTTCCGTGTACGAATCCCGGCGGGGACGGAACTTGGTGTTATGTGCAAGACGCATTGTTTCGCTTACCGGTCTTGGATGTTGTATTCTTATCTATGTAGTTTATGCCATATCGTTGGTTAGTGCCTGGGATATATGATTATTTTAGTGCAGGGCTGAATAAATGTCTATGTTGTGATGTGGTTATCATAATTGTTATTTTATATAACCTGCTTTACTCCCTTGACTGTCTGTCTCCCCCTTAGTTTTTTGGCCTCTGGGCCATTTCAATTGCTGTCTCCGCTTTGCCATCGGGGAATCTGTAATCGGTTTCTTAATACCTCCTATTACTTCTGATTAAGTTCGTTGCGGGTCTCAAGACAGCCGGTAGGGTGTCCGGGATCAGCCTGTGCGTCATTGCACAGCTGCAATATTTGTTGATTATTTGATTATTGATCCTGGTGAATAGGAGTTGCAGTGGTGGGACAGAGTGGCTGGTGTGCACCGAGTAACCTACTTTATACGATGTGACTTTTGAAAGCTAAATTGGCAAGTCGTTCCATCACGCGAATACCGTTTTTCTAATACGATACGATTGTATTTTCAGTCAAGCGTCGACGCCAAAAGAAATACGAAAATTTATTGAAACGATTTACTGTTTGGGCTAAGTTAAGACGAATGTCGCATTATTCACACTATACTGTAAGATGTATTAGTATCTAAGTATAAAACATGTTAATATAATTACTTAAATTACAGAATCTTGGATATCTTGACGGTGTCTTCTCCAGCGAAAATTTTCCAAACCGGTGCGTGGTCGAGTCGTTTTTAAGTCAAAATAAAATTCATTTGACAATTCTGAGTACTTTTTAGGGTTCTGTACCAAAAGGGTAAAAACGGGACCCTGTTATTAGTAACAGCCAGTTAGAGTTAGCTGTCAGCGGGCTGTATCTCATGAACAATATTAGTAAGACTCTTGAAATTTTAAGAAAATGTCTACTTCTGTTGCCGCTACAAACAACAAGTACTGAAAACATAAACTAATTAAAACTTAAGGCCTCTCATACAACAAAAGGTTTTTTTTTTCGTTTTTTCTTGTTTCCTTTACAAAATTATCGCAAAAGTACTTCATGATACATCTTAAAAGATGATACGGAACCCATCATGTGTGTGTTTGTCTCACACTTACCCGTTTTTTTAGTTAACATCATACAGTTATCTAAATTTGAATTTTTAATGTTGACGAAAATAGTTTATATTTAAGTGTGTTAGTTTCATGTAAAATAAACCGCTAGCAATAACTATGCAGGCATGCTGATCAAGCGAATTGTTTACAAATGGTAACCATTGTCTGTCACGAAGTTACAGGTTGTTACTGTCACTTGCGATTCGCCGCTATTTGTATCCCTAATTCAGTGAGCTGTGCTGTAGCCAATGGTTTGAGTCGAAACTTCGAGAATTAGCTATTAACCCCAAACCGTCTTTCACAATATCAAAATTGTATGGAGAAAAATAGATTCCTAACTTGACTTTATTCGTTTTTTTATGGCCTTTGTAGTGTTATTGTGGGTAAAATAAGAAATTAAGGAAGTTAAGTTCAAATAACATGAAGTTGTATTGCTTTGGGGTTTTAAATTGGGAAAAACTTTCCTATTCCGACCGCTCTGCTATTGCTTTGGCAAGAAAAACTTGTTAACTTAACATAGTAAATACTTTACCTTATGTAACCCTTAGAACGTATACATGTTATGTATTTTTTAATTGAATCGCAACATGTTACCGAGCCGACTTTCACCAATAAACTGTTTCATAAAATAAAAAATCTATTCAATGAAAAAAAAAACTAACATTCTCCCTAAAAATTTCCGGAATTTAGCAACAAACTCGTATATTTAGTATACAACCATTTTTATGCTGCCCATAAAACCGTAATAAACTGCTATGCGATATTGGACCTTATTCCTAGTTAAGCGACGTACATTTACGCGATAAACTCGAATGTCCACATTAAACGAAACTGTATCGACGATAAATTATATTTTATAGTGTTGTATAAATTTATGTAATGACCGTACATCTATAGTGATGGATAGAACCTATTTTTTATATACCATAATATCGGATATTGGAATTTTAGCGTCATTTCTGTTTTGTTTGTTTATATGAACGTTAACAAAGTAAGTTATGCATACTTTATACCTCTTTGCTTATTCTCTCTTTCTGTTGGTTTTTTTTTTAATTTTTGCTCTTTCTTTTAACATATACTGCGGTTGAACTTTTTCAAATATTTTCGTAATTCGTGAAGTAGAATTTTTATATAATCAGTAACACAAAATTAATTTAACCGCATACAAATAGTTTTTATTATAAAGAGAATTAAGCTTGTTTTGATTTATTTTGAGAAGTTTTTAATGTAAAATGATTCTTACCTTTATTTCTGTACTGGTAAAAAGCAAAACAGTCAGAAATTACGACTTCTTCGACTTTTTTTTTTTGTAAAAAGGTCTGTCAATAATTCATGTGAACGGCCAATAAACGTCAAAGTTTTCCTTAAAAACTATCCGTCCTGATAACAGGCTATTTTCTTGAGCTATGGCAAAGTATTTGAACATAAATCATTTGCGCCACAATGACTTGTGTATTTTTTAATACAAAACTGATTCTTGGTTTCCTATTAGAATGATTAGGGTTCCTTCAATGGTTTTTTCCTCACAAAACATTTTGTACTTACTTAGATACATATTAAAAGTGGTTAAACTTAATTTATTTTACTTCTTAATTAACCAAAACCTTTTTATCTACCTACATAAAAAAGCCACTTCAAACAAATATTCTGAAAGCTACCATTTTAAGGGTTCCTACACCCTATTAATATGGTTCCGTTCAAAGAAAGTATATTTCTGTTGTCATAACAACAAATACCAAAAACATTAAGAAATTACAAACAAAAAGAGTGATTTTTTCATAATTTTTTGGTTTTCCTGGTTTTTTTACGAAATTATCTAAAAAGTGCACATTGTTTTTAGTGTATAAGATGGTAAGGAACCCATCATGTGCTAGTCCGATTCGCACTTACCGGTTTTTTTAAATTCGTTGACACATCATAATATTTCTAATTTTATGCATCGACTTCTCAATTCTCAAGCTGTAAGTCGCAATTTTACGATTTGACATTTGCATCGTGTTTAAATTCCAATACAAAAATGCCAAAACAGACTTTTTAGATTTACAGGTAGTGCTTCATTATAAAATTCCATTAAGACTGAAATAAAAATGCATAACTCAACTCGGTCATAAGTGGGCGTAAACAAACGACAGTACTGCAGGAAATAAATTCTACGGACTTTTATCTTATAAAAAAATGTTTCAAACAAATTTCAATTAAAAATATTATGAAATTTAAATGTCAACGAGTAATATAAACTTTGTCGCCCACACGCATTGAGAATGCTCGTCACAGGATAATAAATACACACACACATATATAAACTCACGCCGTAGTCCCTCAACAGAGGTTATCAGAGGTGCTTGCTACATAACACTTTTCGCATGTTTATGTTGAGTTCCAGTGTGACAGGTTGCGAATCTATCGCCACTATATAATAAATAAATAAGGACTTGATATTTTGCAAACACTATATCTGTAGGCGCTTTTTAAATTCCTCTAAACATAAGAGCAACCTTCTTATTTAAGTGTAACGTTGATAGCCCGTCCCTTTCTCGTAAACAATTCAAACAGCAAGAAGGAAAAGAACAGTCGTTAAGGTCATTTCGCGTAGGTGTAAACTTTATGTGGGCTGATTTTTAGGGTCGCATAAACTCAAGAAAACCCTTTAAAAGTTGTAAAGCGATTTTATTGTTTTTTTTTTAGTATCGATATTTGTTTTATTTGTGAAGTGCTCGGACTTTAAAAATCATTGGATCATTGGATTAACCAAGGAATTATTGCCTAAATATATATCGAATATATCGAGTTTTTTTATATTTTGTAAATTACATAAGAATTCAAAATATTAAAAGTAATAGGTATTAAAGTGTATTGAAAATACTTTTGATCTCATTCTTATAATTAAATTTAGAGAGAAGATTATTTTTTAATAAAAGCTAGAACTTGAGTAACGGTGAGATTATAAAACAATATTTGATTATAATCGTTGTCTCAATAGGCGGTGGTATCAATTTACATCTGGTGAACCGTTTGCTCCTGACATTGTATAAAAGTAAAAATCAAAGACAAAATCAAATATGTACGGAACCAAGTTTGAGCGAATCACACTTCAACTCTTTAAACTTGTTTAGCCAGTGATTCGCAAAAATGCAGGATTGGTGAATTTTTGTGTAGGAGTTTATGCATAAATGAGGTGAATTTACGGTTTTCCGTTTTCTTTTTATGCACCTAACACACGAACAGCTATCAATTAACGTGCAAAAAAAAAGTTTCACCGCAAAGAAAAAGGTAAATTGCTGTTAAAACTCTGTTTTTTTAGTAAATGTTTTATTTTGTCATTTTGTTTTGTATTTTGTGTGTTTACATTCATTTTATCATTCTTAATATCTTTAGTCTTAAATTTTTTCTTTATATATATATTTACTTTAATACATGTGTATTAATTGTATATAATCAAACCAGCAATAGCATTTAACTTTAGTCTGCGCTACGCCACGTCACTTTTGTATAACTCGCACCTAAGCGAGTAACGTACGGGACAAAATATTGTACTTGCATCGTCTAGTTACTTGTAGGACCGCTTTTTTAGTTTCAAAACTGCTATTTATAAGAAACATACATACATAATGTCACGCCGCAGTCCCTCGAGAGGGGTTGGCAGAGGAGGAAGGGTTGTGTAGCAAGCATGCTACACACCGCTTTTCGCATGTTTATGTTGAGTCCCAGTGACAGGTAACAAATCTGCCGTCACTATCTGGGCTCAATGAGGCACATGTCAGGTACAACTTACGGCAACCCGAGACTCGAACCCTTGACCTAACAAACTAAGAACAAAGAAAGTTAAACAACTCTCAAAAGTGGAACATGCTAGCTTATATCTCAGTAATCAATTAGCCAGATAACGCCGAGTTACTTAAAATCTTGATTTGTTATCGGCCAATTAATTAACATTAGACATGAAATAAAACCTCATTATGTAGGATTTATTTTAAATAGAGTTTAACAGTACAGTCAGCAACATAAGTGCTTCAGTAACTTTTTTGTTTTGAAAGGGAATTTACCACAACATTGTAAAAACTATAGATACAAGTAATATCATAGAAAATGTACGTTAGCAAATTTAATTTAAAAACCGCAGAAAGTTCGAATTTTATCTCATCCTCTTTAAACAATACATTGGTCTAACCTTATCTATGACATAATATAAAACGTTCAGAAGTGATATTTAAAAAAAAATGAAAAATCCTTTAATTATTTAGTTGCGATCGAAGTTTCTAGACCATTGTATAATTATATATATTATATACCAAAGTAATACAAAACCTCAGTAAATATATCCAATCTTAACCAAAAATACTTTATTTTTTGCTTTACCCAAAAAGGTCAGACAAGGTTATAAAATTATTTCCAAGTAGAAATTGATCACATAATGCTTCAATTTTATAACGGATTTATTACACATAAGTACGAAATAACGTTAAATTTTGAAATTTATTAAGGTGAAACCGCAACTGATTTTAAAGAAATTTCTTCACGCTCTCAGATGATACTTCTTTGATAAAACAAATGGTTCCGTATAGATTGAATGTTTTGAAATAAAATCCAGAATGATCCACTGAACAAAATAAAACTTTTATGACGTCGATTTGTATTTTTCCTTGTAATTCCAGGTAAGTAAATAAATATTTAAAAGGTGTCTTTTGATTATTTTCTCCAAGTACAATTGATAATTGAATAGTTTTTCCTATATTCCAGAAAAAGAAAAAATATACTACAATAGCCTTCTTCGCCCCTCTACAAAACAAGTACGTTTCAGACACAAAAACCTCTTTATTACTTTAAAGAAAAATGTAAAAGTTATGTACTGTTATGAAGCAAATATCATATCCTATCTACGGATACGGTAGAATATTTAAGATTTCACCACGGACCCCCAAAAAGGTATAACAGTAGAAACACAGTGTGGGCGGACGAGATGTTTTTCACTCGATTCTTTCTCGACCGAGTTTCACAACAAAAAACGAAGGTTTGAATACTGATTCGTTTTAAAAAACACAAAAACGACAACCCAGATCCAAAACTGACTGCCAATGAGATCCGTTCGAGGAGTATAAATGGTACGCGTTGATTTTTTTAACGCTTAATTGAAGGACAAGATTTTTTGTATCAAATGTTAACAATGGATTCCGTAATTTGCGTTCTCGTATTTTGAACTTGAATTTTAAAAAGAAAAAAGCCTCCGATCATATCCTGAGGCCTTAACAAGGCTCTGTTTTAGTACCAGGTGTATTAAACAACGATAGAAATTATCGTTTAGATTGGCAGAAGGAAATAGTGGTCTTCAAACAAATATCTGCTTAGAATGTTAGGCTTACTTAAGACGCAGTATCAATAAAGCATATTTCGTTATTACGTTTAAAGATAAAGGCATGATAGCTTAAAATAATATATGATTTAAATCTCAGCTGTACCAGATTCACATCTTCTGATTATTATCTGCCTATACGCGATATACATACACACGTATGTTCTGATGTCTCTATATTTACAATTGCTTCATCGTATTTCTATGGAAAAGAAGAAATTAAGCTGACGGTAATTTTCAAATCACTCTAACACATATGCGGTTTTGAACGCCTCATAACGAAGCCCCAATTTGACCTGCCTACTAAACGTCCTCTCAAATTCAACGAAAGTAAGCATTTTCGGGGCAATTATGTTCTACATTGTACATTCTAATAGGATCATTAAATTTAATAGCTATTAGATAAGGGTGGCCTCCGGTTTTAAAGTTTGCGGTGAATTCGATAAGAATTTCGCTAGGAGGGCGATGTTTTCGTATTTTTCAAGCATGTAATTGAAAGTTAAAAAGAGTTTGCCATGGCATGAAACTTAGTGAAAAAAATAAAGAGCAACATAGTAGATCATGAAGATTATTTATGGCCCAAATAAGCATAAGTGAAATGGTTGTACTAAACTAAAACAATAATTAGTTATTACTTCTTTGGATGCTTGCAATACCAGACCAGATGCAACCATTGCTGCTCCTCATAGTGCCTCCTCAGCATTGGTATATTAATGTTCTTTAAATTCTTTTATCTCATTGTTTTGATTTCAAACATTGCAACAAGTAGGTGCATCACACTTACAAAATACGTGATGTACTAGACGTGACACTTCCATTTAGAATCAAAACATTCCACAAAGGTCTCAAACAGCGAGATCGCTGACGACATTCTTTCAACAGATTTCCGCGACGCAACAATAAGGACTCCCAGAACCAAAACATCAAATTTCCCCGACGAGAATTCAGCAGAAAAAAAAACATTTAAGAAAAAAGCGTCGTCAAATAAAGTGCTGGCAATTCAGGTCTGGCATTTGACAATGAACGCTTGGATTTTTGTAAAGAAGGTGGCAAGCGAAGCAGGTTGCCCACCTCGACACCCGATAACAAGGGAGACGAAATCGTGGAAAGTTCCAGAGAAATCTTATCATCGCAGGAATAAAGGTAAAATCTGCAGCGAAAAAGTCTCGAAAACAATTATAGTTGTTTGCTTAGTGATACTTTTAGACCCGTTTAGTTGGATTAACAAATGTAGGCGAAATTAAAGCTATTTCTGTATCGTACCTTGATATATTGGCGCTCAAAGTTAATCTTATTTGTGATTGACAGCTAACTACACTTACGTTATTTGGAAAATGTTTTAAGAGTTTTTTTCTAAAATATCAAAAGATAAATTCGTATACTTTTATACCTGACTTATTACTTTGAATGTGTTTTTCTTACGAGACAGTTATTGCCTTAAAAAATCCCATAAAAATCCAAAGCCCGACGCATTTTGCCTACGATTTTGCAAAGAATTCAAGAAAGAAGAAGGCTAGTTTAATGTAAACCACCAACGAAGCTGAATACAACTAGTTATCTCCAAAAAGAAAGGTTTGATTCCCCCAATATCACCGAGGTTCTATTCTAGGCCCTTGACATTTCAAATTATGTACAATAAATCGTTGTGTTTGAAAAAACTGGGTTACTATGCGGTCGGTCGGTGTGTAATTTCGAATAATTACACCCTCGGCGGCAATAAATGACTAAATACTCGACAACAAATGGAAAAACCTTTTAAAGTGATATTAAAAGTTTTTACTTTCACCGGTATTGGTTACTGGATGATTGTAGATAAAATTATTTACGAAATACCATTTAAAACTACAAACTGCTTTATGTTGGCAAAGCTGGATTCTTGAACGGATTAACAGGTTTTCTAAGCGTAGCATCTAGTCAGACATGGCTTATAAAAAACAAGTAGGGTTTCGTAAGAAAATTTCTTTAAATAAAATCTCATTCAAAATACTTTGTAGGTAATCTATTTTATAATACTGTATAAAAATGTGACTTCAATCAAATAATATTACCCAGATGAAAAATAAACTTGTATTCTCTGCCAAGTGTTAGAACTCAATGAATCAAGCACGGTTTTATTCGAGATGACTCCTAATTGAATTTGCTTGCCTAGAAAAAACCTTTACCTAACTTAGAGAAGACAATATTTTTCTAGTAATCCGTGAGAAACAGTTTTCATACAGTTGATTACTAAAATTAAATCAAGTTCACCACTATCTTAATAAGCAACTATTAGACTAACTGTAACAATAATTACAAGCAAACTATTTCCTATATTTTAAACCAATAGCGCAATACTTATCAAAAGCTCATTTAATTCGATCTCAGAAATGGTTATCATCAACTATACTTAGCAACTGTATTTCTTAAGCAATAAAGCCGATAGTGGCTTGGGCTTTACACCTTACAATTTCATCTGGCATTACGTGACCGATAGTAACAGGGAGTTGCAGCTTATGAAGCCATTATTGCTGA
This sequence comes from Choreutis nemorana, assembly GCA_949316135.1. NCBI lineage: Eukaryota > Metazoa > Arthropoda > Insecta > Lepidoptera > Choreutidae > Choreutis > Choreutis nemorana. The sequence continues at coordinate 3,123,634 of OX438620.1, read as the reverse complement.
TAAGAGTTAAAACTACGCAAATGTTCGCTTCATTGAATACAATGGGCTCATTTCTCTGTTTATTGTTTTTCTCGATGATGTTTTGATTAATGTTCATAGCAGGTTGTGTTACCACTTTCAAATTATCGAAGGAATCGACAGATCGGTTGTGGACATCGCGTTTATTATTACTCTAGCGGTAGATTTGGACATGGCATAACTTCAAAAAACAGTACAAGCTCTATTCTGCAATTCTTATTTATTTTTCTTTGCGGCTGATATTGCTTTTTTGTTGATATTGTTGATATACCTAAACCCATTAAAGTAATATATACTACAAATTAGAACAGTCATCTTGAATAAAAAGTGTGCGCCAAAACTTACATGAGCCACAGACAACTCAAGCTGAACAGAGATAACAGGGTTTAGGTGAGGTTTAGATAAGGTAACATTTTGCAATATCTCATTACTATGAATGGAATAAAAACTTAGGACTATAAAGCGTTTGGGTTTATTGAGTGTCCAAATCATACTAGTGAAAGATGCTAACATCCACACATCCTTAGTGGTACAAAAAGTCAGTTCGCAACGTCGTCTCTATACATATTTATCTCAATGCCTAAAACGGAGATTTTTATAATGACATTTCAAATAAAATCTTCTAAAACACAAACATCTTTAAGACCTCTTAAAAGTAAATTCCAATCTCACGCTTTCAATTTACACCGTAAGGTAAAGATTATTTGTTTCCATGAATGTATTCACGGTGAATCCGAAGGAAATCATATTTTTTGATCTGTCATGTCAGAGACGTGTAACGGAATATCAAAGGATACAGTTGACATTGAAGATTTCAAACGTTCTTGCAACAGGTTAAGCTTAGATTTCATGGAGGAATTAGCTGTCACATATACGCATCATTATATAATATTGTGGCTTTATTTCCTGGAACAGCAGTGTAACTCATTTTAAATAAAAAGATTTTTCATATTTTTGGGCATTTGGAAAGCTCGTTGCCTTGGTACTATGAATACTTATGTATGAAATGACAGTTCATGTAATACTATCGGATTTTGACGTATCTATTGACGTATAAAAAAAAAAACTAGTGTTTTTTTGTTTATACCTATTTATACGATTGGATTTGAAAAATCGAATCTCCGTAGAGCAGGAAGGCTTTTAAGATGTTTTTGATCTATCGATTTTTATCAATCCTAGCTTAACATGTGCAAGGTTAGAATCTCTATTGACATTACGCAGGTGATCTTTGACAGAAGTCGAAACAAACGGAGTGCAGAAACTTGTAGAAGTTTGCGAGTTAAATAGGGTACCACTATGTGAGTTAACGCCGCTAGTTACCTACTTTGAATGTGCTAATTGTGCATAACTCTCTGAATCTGCTGTTTAGTTATTGCACTTGTGTAAATTATTACAAAACTTCCGTTTGTTTTGATTTACGATTTCAAGAAATAAATGGTTTTTGCTATTTGCTTTAGTTAATAGCTCTTTGAATACGCGCGGAAGTTTCTTATGATTAAAGGTGGCATGGTAATAGATCATACGGTCCTCCTCATGGTGAGTAGAGCAGTGACTGTTAAACAAAAGCTTGAAACACTAAAAGTGTCATGCGTACATCGCCTAAGATTATTGAATCTGCAACTAGGTTAATACATATTATTTCAAGCTGTTGTCAAGCTGTACACTACTTGTTTCTCACCTCATTCCGAAAAAAACTAAGCAAAAAATATTATTTACATTCAATTAAGGGCACTACTATATACACCTGTATCCTTCATTATTTTCATTCACGGACTCGAACGTGAATGAGTCTTTTTTTTTTTCAGAACGAGTAAGTTGTTTTTACGAAACAACAGGTGACCCATTTTGATTGACCTATCTTGCTCAGGCGAGCGCAGGATGCAGGTAGACGAATTATCTTTTTTTACTCTTATAAGTTCTTTTACCTTTGACAAAACCTGTATAGATGGGCGAATGAAATATACATTTTAATACCTTATACCATAGATAAAAACAATACGAAAATGCGATTACAGGATTATTATAATTTGTTTTTTTATTCACGTTTATTTTTAGTGTAAGTAATTATTATTGGTAGCGTTTTAAATTTATGAATAGTGCATCTGTTATGATTTATAATTGCTAAGATTAGTATTTTTGTCTTTTTCATTTTCAAATGATTTAAGCAAGATAACACCTCATGTATGGAAATTATGTCTTCTATAATGATATATGTATTAAATTTTTATTTGAAAGGGATTATTTACATCATTAACGATTGTGGGAAACAAGTTTCGAATCACAAAATTAGACGCCAATAACAATTATTCACGTAAAATGTTGAACAGTGTATGACACTCAAAATTTAGAATGTTGACCTCGTATTTAATATACACATATTGTATTCAAACACGTACATACATACACACAAACACATTAATATATATCCAAAAATATATTTATATTCATCAGAAAATACTAATCTAATGATATGAAGTATTTTTGTATTATTCAATCAATGATTAAAAAATATATTTCAAGAATATTTGTTTTCATTGCAATTCAGAGAATCGCGTGAATGGTCCCAAAATTTAAGAACAAACAACACAAGATCAAAAGCTCCGTTTCAAAACTCGATTCAAGCTGGTCTTTTCGATCGAGAACCAATAGTAATTCTCAAAGCTGATATTGCATCGCCTGTATAAAACCTGTTTTGTCGAGAACCCTTGGAATAATTCTCTGACAGGTGTAGATGCTACTGTTTTTTTTTTAATCACCCAAACGCCAGAATCCAGTTTAGAGTCTGGAAACTTTTTGGAGGTCGAATTTAAGAGTTGGGACAAGTTATAGTTAAAAGGTTTAAGTGTGTCAGATTGTTTACGGATAGCCGCTAAGCTGATATTGTTGAAATTTTACAGTAAGGTAGTTTTATTTTGGAGAAGGACATTTTTTCCCAGTTTTTGTCTCTTTATTTACTCAATTATATATCAATATATATTTTTAATATATATTTTTTAACTATATAACTTCTATCGAATTTTTAAATCAACAATTAAATGATCTTTACAAATACAACAATACGAGTAGCAGCTGGTGTTTTAAGGACAATTCTTAATTAATAACTACAAATTAAAGTCTATAATTTTATGTTCAGTTAAATTATATACCCACAAACTACGTAGTTTTATTAAATTATTTATGTATAACTATTATTTTAACACGTGGCCTGGAATTTTTAATTTTCTCACGGTTCTTATAAATAACAAATTTGATGCTCTCCTTTCAATTATTTATATAGATGTTGAGTTTTACTGTAGTAACTATTATGGTCATAAGATTATTTGCCAGTTATTTTGTAAATAAGAGTCAAATGGTATTTGTAATAAAAGAATGAAGAAAAGAATACATTGAATTACATTCAAGGACAAAATTGGAGGGACGCAAAAAGTGTCACATAAAATGAAATGTTATGAATAATTGTGGTGTTTAAAGTTTATTAATTTTCATTTCGTTTACTATTCGTTAATTTAAAAGTCAACCCAAAAGATGTCGAAAACATCGACATTGGCATTGATTTCGACAAGAATAGGATTTTTATATTTGTCGTTCCCCTAATTTTGTCCTTCAGTGTATTTGTAGTGGAATATTTGACAATGTTAATTTTGATACAAAAAAAAAAAAAAACAAACGGCACTGTATCAGAATTTAAAAGGCGAAACGTATTATGTAGCTTGTGAAAAATATAATCATAAAATACAAAATACATCATAGTAATTTGTTAATTCTTTTTTCTTTTGTCACAATTGTCGTCACTTTAATTTGTAAACAGTTGGGTTCCAAAGTTGTAATTGTGTTTCAGTATTAAATTGGTACATTTCGTAATCTTAGCCTTAACAATTCAATCTTGGATTAGGAAAATTCGGGACAACCCCAGTACAGATTAAACCATCGCCCAATAACGTATTAACTATAACATTATACTTGTACTCTGATATTAAAATTGGTAGCTATCCGTTACTTAATAAGGTTTCATTTTTGTAATTTGGAGCAATTTCATGTAATTCGAAACGAATTTAGGGACGATTGATTGAAAAATTTGTAGTAAATTAAAGCTACGCTTTGAGCATTTGCGATGTTAAATTATGTTTTAATAAGTTAATAGAAATAGTATTTACGTAGATTTAAAAACTACTAATTTACCTATAGAAATAGACACGTGAACACGTTTTATTTGCTTTTATTTTGGTTAGTAAGTTTCTTCTGAACGTTGCAGATTTTTATGAACTGGAAAAATCGAGCTCGATTCAATGTAATTGTAACAAAATCTTATAAATAAAGCATTTGAATTCAGTTTACTTTTCCCCTTTTTACTGTGGTAATTCATAAAAAGTAGGGTTTTGTGTTTTTATTTTGTGACAAATAATTAAACGAAGACGTAAAAAAAATTAAAGCGATTCACTATTCAGGTCTGGAAACATTGTTTTTGTCAAATAATTGTCGCTGGTACAAGCATAGGGCTGTCAAAAACACGGTATTAGGGACTTTACAAGGAATTTAACGACGAAATCCGGATAATTCTTTTTGTAAATTGTTTCACGACAAATAATTTAACATAAATTTCAAGGCTCGATCTCGAATCGTCTGTTCGTAATTTGTTTTTGCGAACGGTACTCACTATTGAAGAGCAATTATAAAAGAAATGTTTAAACACCGTGATTTATTTTACAAGTAGCTTATAGGGTTTTCCAATAAAAATTTAAAGATTTTTTGGTTTACCTTAGTCTTTTTAATATTAGTGGTAGGTAAGTATCAATTGTAAAGTTTCATTAAACGAAATTAAGTGTAAAACTAAAAAAAAAAATCATTTCACTTTAAAAAAAGCATCCACTGTTACAACATCCTTAGCTATATACCTAAATCTAAACTAAATACCTAGTCAAAATAATAACCTCAAAATTCAAAAATTAGTCTCAGGCCAATAAACATTGGTACTGTCACCTATAAATTTAACCACAGTCCCTATTTGATCCGGAAAATTCCCGATCATAAACCGAAACTGACAGCCCTTCAGGTAAAACACATGCTGCCGACAAAGGAACTATCTTTCAAAATGAAGAAAGAAAGACAACTTGCGACTTGAATTCTTACGTGCTCATGTCACAAATATTGACACTCGTGAGATATTGCTTTCTAAATTTGTTTCTGAGACATAATTCATTCAATGTTTATTGCTTTGAATAACATGTCTATCAGAAAGGTATTTTTTGTCAAGGATTTCGACAGCATGTGGTTCTGTTAAATAGGTGTTGCGATCATAGAGGTTGGGCATACCTTATGCCCTTGTCGCAAACGTCCATTGACTGTAAGCTTGTTGACCACCTTATTGGAATTAATTGTTTTAATTATAATCAAATAACAACAATTACTTTATAAATACGGGGCACACCCGCCACTCTGTCCCACCACTGCAACTCCTGTTCACCAGGATCAACAATGGCATACTTTGATCGTATAATGCAGCTGTGCAATGACGCACAGGCTATGCCCGGACACCCTGCCGGCTGTCTTGGGACCCGCAACGAACTCAATGAGAAGAAACAGGAGTAAGAAAGCGATATTTGTTTTTGCGAACGCTACTCTCTATTGAAGACTTTTAAATACAATGATTTATTTTACAAGTTATGAGCTAGTATTCGTAAAATATTTAAGATTTGCATCTATTTAGACCTGTCTTAATTGCACTTTATTTATCTCTGTGACATATGGTATATACAACTAATTAATAAATCTAACATTCTCATAAATATATAGGTAAAATATGTATATTTATGTGTGTCTTATTGTCACTGTTTTTTTCTAGATTGTTTTCAATAGATTTTCGTAATTCTTTTTTATATGATTTGCCCACCTTCTTTACTTATAAAACAATATAATTTTAATATTCAGTTTACGGACAAAAAATGTGAGAAACAAACAGGTGTCAGTAAAAATCTTAATTTAATCAAATTAAATCGTCGATAAATTGACTATTTAAGATTTAACAATGAAAAAGTCCATAGATCGGCTATTTAAGATTTAGCAAAGAAGATTAATTAATTAATATTTGTAATTAGGTTCATTTACCTATAATAAATTACGGTATATAAGTAAAAAGATATCTTATTTTCACTCTTGTTTAAATTTTAAAAAGTTTCATTTATTTGTTATAGTATTAATATTATAATAATGAATTATTTTATTTTGTTATAATCAACATCAAATCTTCAGAGTACCTAATTATACTAGTTATTTTTATTCTAAGATATAATTATAATTTTGTTATAATCTCACACACACATGTACAAGAATATAAAACAATTATATCTACAAATTAGCTCAAATAAATGCGAAATATCCAGTAAAAAAAATAAACAAGTGGATTTAGATAAAAATTGTATTTATTTTATATTAAATTAACCTGAATATTTACAATTAACGATAAAATCTATAATTATTTTATAGTTGTTTAAGAATCAGTTGTTTCGGTTATATACCTGATAAACGTAAGGGTGAAGAACGGGTCTTTAAAAAAAAACAATAGCACAATATTTAACATTAATTTGTTAAAATAAATACCTCGCCTCTATAGAAAAAAAAACTCACCTTAACACAAATTAACAACACATACAATCCTGGGTGACAATCAATCAACTAACGAAAGCCAATCGTTCAAAACCCAGCTTTGAAAACCACACTGTATAATTTTCACTGAAAAAAAAGGCCCGAAACGACGTGAAAATTTATGAACAACCCAACACGCGATGTTTTACCAAACACCTGTAATTCATGATTTAAGTTTTCATTGTTTATTTTTTTGTGACACAACCTATAATCGAGAACCTCTTTTTTTAACACAATGTCACTGGCAACTTATTTGAGATATTTTTTATTTGCGTTCGAAAATCGAATGCCACAATGCCGCGAATTCGCTGTCGGAACTACACGCGCGGCCAACGTCTGCGACGGTTATTGGCGACTGAGCCCACGAAAACTCGGCTTGCCCGGCCAGCCTGAATGGCAAACACTATGTACTATAATAGATATGCCTAACTGTTTATGCGTTGCAGTTGACATATGATAATAGGTACCGCATCGCACGCTGCAGCCAGGGAATAAGTTAATAACATTGCTTAAATATTGCCGAAGCGCAGTGAACTCCCTATGATATTTCAGTACATCTTTATTTTTATTTGTGTAATAAAATCGGAGACAAATTCCATTTAATTACATTCAAGCAGAAGTTATTAAAATTTTTTCTTCTTTATTGAAAGCTTTCTTAATCAATGGAGAATAGAAAATGTTTTAAATGGATTTTCCATACATATACCTTAATAAATGTTTTTTTTGTCAATATTTAACACCATTTAACATATTTTTCGATGATACAAAATCTAAAAACGAAATTTACAATTTAAATCTCTAAAGAAAAATTATAAACCAATTTTCATAATTACCTAATTTTTCCTTTAAAATTCTAAATAACCTAATCTTTGACCCGACAACGACCTTAATCTGAAATCCCTTTTCAACTCCTCGTGCCTCTCATTATTGATCTCTTTCACTCCTCACTACCGGTGCAATAATACTTCTATCATTTTCTACCGCGCGAAAGCTCTATCTATCCCTCCCGCTCTTGCACCACTGCAGACTTTCAAAAACGAGGTGTATTCGACGTACTATTCGACGGGCGCGTACCAAGTTGATTTTTCTTTTACAATCACCACAGACTAACATTAACAGTATGGTGAAATTACGAATCTGCAAGTTTTCCATCAATTTATAATGGTTTTTTGTTAGACTGTTGGAAAATAAGGTGTTGTAAAGGGAAGGTAGTTCGCTCAACGTAAAACATTCAGTGTTGTATGATGATAACGAATCTTGTTATTTCTTAGGAGAAATTTATTGGATTTGTTATTTAGGAAAATAAATCAGCGGCTAAGGAAAAAATACTTTGTAATTTAAAAAAAAATAAGATAAATTGTTTATTGTTTGTTATAAACAACATAATTCGACATGCATTAAAGCAGTTTTAACTAATTCTTGTAGCAAGTTAACTTAAAAATCATGTAAACAAATGTATAGTAAGTATTTATAATTTATTTTTAGTTAACATAATTCAAATCAAGTCGACCTCTGGGGCGCAGTGGTGTAAACAGCCGATTGCTACGCTAGTGGTTCCGGGTTCGAATCCCGGCGGGGGCAGGACTTTTTGATATTCGCAAGACGCATTATTTCGCTTACCGGATGCAGTATTGGAGTATTGCTTGGATGCAGTATTCCTATCTATATAGTTTATACCATTATACCTTATCATTGATTAGTGCCTGTGATACAAGATTATATCTTAGTACAGGGCTGTGTCAATGTGTGTGTCGTGATGTGGATATTATTATTGTTATCAATCATAGATGTTGGCAAAATAAGAGAATGAATCCTTAAAGTTGTATTGTTTATTGTGATGAATTGAGTGTTAGGTGTTGTATTCTTATCTATGTAGTATATACCATTACGTTGCTTAGTACCTGCGATACAAGATTATATTTTAGTGCAGGGCTGAGTCAATGTGCGCGTCGTGATGTGGTTATTATTATTAAGTATTCGTAAGGTAAATTTCAAATTAAATTGATTTATTCCTAAAAATTCTTTGTCAAAAATTTTTAAGGGGAAAAAAGTAACAAAGCTCGGCAGTACAAATAATATACGTCAGACCTTATTTCAATACCAACGCGATACTGAGCGAAATTGGCCCGAAACTTTTCCCGAATTTCGCGTAACAGTTGGTAACTTTTGCCTTTTTAAATTAGCCAAGTTTTATATGGTACGAAACGTCCGAATGTACATTCTGTAGCTTTGGTACCTAGTCATGAGACGGATAAATGTTTATGCAAATTTAGAATAGAAAATTCTAGATTTTATTCGGGTTTTTTTAATACAACTACATGAGTAAACAAGCTTTTATGGTACAATTCTAATTCTGTTTTCACTGTAAATATACCACTTCCACGTACTTTACGATAGATTAAATAAATTTCATAGATATTCCCTATAAATCACTGCAGTACATGTGTAGTAGTATATTGGACAAATACCGTTTTTCGCAAGCGTTTACGCTAAAAGAAAACAAAAATGTATGGAAATGACACGTAACTCAAACGCAAGGTTATATACTCTATATAAAAATATATAATGATAATAACAATAATAACATTATGACACATTCGGCACCACATCATATTGACTCAGCACTGCACTAAGATTGGAGAATCGCACACAATCACATTTATTATTGAACAGTATTTTTTTTTTAATTTTTACTAATATTTGGGAAAAAACAGTATAAAACAATATCAATTAAAAAATAATCATTTAAATAAAACATAAACCTATAAAGTTTTCACAGATAAAATAAACAAAACAGTACAAGACAGGAAAAATAAATTTAGAATAATTATAAAACATCATACAAATTCAATAGACATACAAGTTACTATGAAAATTCATTTAAAAAAATTTATAAAATTAAAAATAAAACAGTTTAATGGCTTAAAAAGTAAAAAAAATAAAATCACAATTAAATTAAAATAATAATTCGAAATCTACAGTAACAAAAAACATTAAATAAAATCTTTAATGAGGACACTGACATCACGGTTAAACTTACTTTGTGCTGAGCTGCATATATCCAGATCAGTACAAAGCTTATTAAACATGACCAGTTTGTTTGGGTCAAATTTAGTGATTGAAATTTTACCCCCTTCCTATTGATAGATCGACCTGATTTTTGGCACACATCTTTAGTTTTCATGACAATACAATATATTCAGTATCATTGTACATCTAAGATGGCCGCCGCTACAAAATGGCGGACTACATGTTTTTTCACAACCCCCTCAATATGGGGCTAGAATAGAAGAATATACACAATGTACACAGTGTGAATATACACAATGTAATGTAGTACACAATGAAAAAAAATGCAACATGTCCACCAAAAAAAAACAAACAATGACGTTAATTTCAATGAAACCGTGGAACTTGAGACATTTTCATATTCTTTATAATGTTAGTAAGATAACATGCACTATAAAATCAGACACGAATAATCAGTTACCAGTTAATTCTAAAGATCTGAGAGGCGCGAGAAATCAATTTTCTGATTTCCTTACAAAGACTGTGGTAGAAAGTAAGAAATGTGCCTAGGAGGCGAAAACTAAAGCGTTCTGGAGCCAGGATAAGCCAGATAGTGAAATTGCCACATTTATGACCGTGGTAAATTGATTTTGGACTTAAATACGGATATAGGTCCGCATTGTTTTACTCACACCTAGAGCTGGTAACCTGGACTTTTAAATTCAAGTGAAATAACCACAACCTGAAAATACATGACAATAGAAAACCTATTTAGGTTAATATTTCTGATATTAGATAAAAAGTTTTTAAAATACCAATGCTTCATATCCTCAATGCTTACAAATTCAATTTTTATTTGATTTCTAAAATAAATATGATTTATTAATGATTTTGATTTTAATTTGTTTTAATTAAATGATGCACTCACAAATAGAGATATTATCTGGTTCAGTTATGTACCTATAAAAATAATACATTAAATCATTTTTTATTAATTATTGTATCTTTTTTGTCTGCAATAAATAAATAAAAATAAAATTTAACAAACTTAAAACTAAATTTCTTCTCAATCAAGAAAATTTATATACTTCCTTGCTTTTGTTCACGTTGGTGTATACCGTCTCATTTCGTTACAATGCACCAATGCTTTGGAGAAGATACAAACGAGCCAATGTGCTCAAGCTTCATTACAGAGTTAAGTTTATTTACAGATTTTGTTTAATGACTAAGAAGTAGACATAATCATAAACTAATGCCGTTATCCGTCGAGAGTTTATGTTGAGTCCCCGTATGTCTGGTTGCGAATCTGTCGCCACTATCCGAGCACATTGAGAAACATGGCATTGAAACAATTCAAATCTACATTATTTAAAGGGCTGGTCACAAAATGTACTATTCAGTCAAGGAATACTTGGAGACAAAAAAATCAGTTATTTGAAATGTTATGTACCTACGTGATACAATTTATTATTTGACATTAGAATTGCGTACATTTTATAATATTTGTCATGTAAATTGTTTTGTTTTTTAAATTATTAGTCCTGATGACCCACTTGTACTTGACCAAAATTTTGCATGCTTTTATAAAGCGAAATATGTATGAACTATTATAAACGAATGTAAACATCTGTAATGCACCATATTTCTAGCAAATAAATATCATTTCATTTCATTACAACTTACGGTAACCCGAGACTCGAGCTCTCGACCTGTCGGCTCGTGTCGGTCTGTTATCCAAGGCACGTAACAAACTGAGCTACCACGTCCTATAAAAAAAGAAAAGAAAAGAATAAGAAATAGCGCTTGTTTAAAAATCAATCATTTTCTAAAAGGCAATCTCTGAACATTCAACTCATACATGCAAAAAAACATTTTATCTATACATTGATTTAAGGTAGACAGATTACTTTTGTCTCCGAAAACATAAAAAATTGAGTTCAACACATACAAAATTGCATCAGCTATTTAAAGATAATTTTCGACCTCGACTTCGTTTCAACAGCTAATCACTTACTTCCGTGCCAATGAGATAAAAACGTAGACCGCTGGATAGTGTTTGCATTAAAGTTATGAAGCACTTTGAAAGTATTAACAAAGCAGGATCCTGGATCAGTACACAGTCCAGTGTAAAAGAGAAGAATCAAAATCAAATTAACTTTGTTCTGTTAACCCGACCCGACCATCGGTTCGGAAAATTTATGTTGGGGAAGAATACCGACAAGAAACCTCAGATGGTTTTTGAATTTAGTACACAAGATTTTTAAACTAGGTAGGTACTACTTCTACTAGTCCAGGGTGAAAGAAAAGCAATTAGTTACAAATAACCTCTTGTAGTGATAAAACAAACATGCACCACGAGTACTGGCCCGTAACAAACATGATACTCACATAGAATAAGTAATTATGTTAGCAGCATGCTTGCACCGCCAACAGTTGCGATCTTGTTTTAAACTAATTTATTAATATTAAAAATATTTATTTAATAACAATGAAGTTAGTTTATTGTAAAGGAAGCTGCTAGATGCAAGTGTCACAGGATCTCCCCTTATAGGAATGTTTAGGGTTACTTTTTATTCAGCAGTGACCTGTTCTTCTAAGATAATCCTTACTAACATAAACGCGAAAGTTTGTAAGGGTTTATGGATGTTGGTTACTCTTTCGCGCAAAAACTACTGAATGGATTTTAATTAAACTTGCTTATACATCAGAATAACACATAGGCTATAAATTATAGGGATATTGTGTGAATTGTCCAAAATATAACGATAAACGTCAAGTAATTAAAAATCCAATTGGAACAATTTTCGACTTCTACGCGGACGAAGTCGCGGGCAAAAGAGAGTTACCTAAAATTCATGAAATGATGGATATCCTTAAGGGGGAGTGATTGGGCCGCTTGCTCGGGGCTCCCTGCAGCCTTCAAAAGAATCCCTATCAAGTATTTAATTCCTTGAATTGTTCAAAGAATGTCCCGTCTAAAATGTACTTGGCAGTCAATTCTGTTGTTTTCAAATTCAAATAAAGATCACCTTTTTACCAGCGGCAACCCTTAACTTGAATAATATAGCAAGCCATTGTATAAAAGGATTGATTCATCAGATTCAATAAGCAAAGTTGTACCGTACTTTTTCATGATCTTAATCAAAGATGTATTTATTCTACTTATGAAATATGAAACGCAAGAACGATACAATTTTGATTGACATATCGGTCTGGGAAACAAATTATACATTTCTTTAACATTATTTTTGCTCCGCCACTGGCTGTGTGGTTTTTTTTTACCGCCACGCGACATCTTCTATCTTTTTCTCTCTCGTTGAATTTGTATTGTTTTGCCTCTGTCGCCTGGCACACTTATAAGCCTTGCTCTTTCTTTCTCGAGACCAGGAAAACTGGTATCCGATCGGGTTTTGCAGATGTCGGTATAAATAAAACTTATCTTAGTCAGGGCTTGAGTATCTTCTATGGTGGATACATTTTATTAGCCAATGTATCTCCTTGGTAAGACTTCAACTTTGGAATTAAATTTATTGAACAATGAAGACTTATTTTTTTTTTGTATTGGATTTGTTAAAGTCAAATTCAGGATCATTATAAAAATACTACTGAAGACCCAAAATAAAAAAACTGATTGAAAACAAAAGTTATTTTGTTCTTAGCCATGTGCGAATTCTGTTTTATTTATAGTTAAGGGATATATTTTCAAAATAAAAGGGGTGTTTTAATTTAAGTAGGTCAACCAATCCAACCTTCTAGCCGATGCGACAGGGCCCGGTTAATTATTATTGATTTATTAATTGGGTACATCCAATAGAAATTACATTAATTTGTCATTCGTGTCAAACATAGTTCGTTAAAGGAATAATGACAGTGTTGTTTTAAAATGAAAATAACAAATAGTTTACGACAATTTTGCTGTCGTTAAAATAGTTAGCAAATGAAAGACATTAGTGGTAAGAAAAATGCAATGGCTTGCAATTGGATATAATCGTTTTTTTACCGATTCGGCAAGAAAATTGGTGTTTGTGAATTTGTAGTATTTACTTCCTAGAACCGCCAAGTACCAATAGACAAGTATCTTGTCTTGTTGGTTCCCTGGTGGCGTGTATTGGTCCAAGGTTTACCAAACCACTTGATCACAGTATATTTTACTTAAAAGGATGCAATATATTTTTGAAAAGATTTCTTCGTATTAAAACCTCTGCCATTTATTACGTTTCAATTTATTTTGAGGATGTTTGCGTTGGAAGGTTTTTGCATTGAGAAGTTTTTGATATTTATTTGGTTTTGTCAATCTTTACAGTTTTAGGGTTGTTTCGTTAAAAATTTAGTTTATTTTTTATTATTTTGTAATTAAACTGTAGTTTTCACAGATTTTTTAAAATTATTGTTTATTTAAAAAAAGAATGTAGCCCTGAAAATCTATTCTTAATATTCGTAAAAGTATTGTTTAAATCGGATGACATTTCGAAGGTTCAAACTGCATCTATTTCATTTCATTTATTTATTTGGATTACCAACGAATAATACACATGGATACAATACAACTAGAGACTAATAACATTCCCTGTGTTCATCCAATTAAAGGTAACCACAGCTTACATAAAATAAAATCTAACAAAACACAAATTCTAGTTGTCTTACGAGATAAAACAAAATTAAATTGGACCATGTTACAACTAAAATAGTTGCATCGTAAAATTTTTAAGTCAGAAACATTAATTCAATAGTCGTTGTCAGAATAAAATACAAAGAACATACAAAATCTCGTTATGATGTTAGAATCTCAAGCTGGTATTTAATGATTATAAACATTTATATTGCCAAATAAGGTGAAAGACTTGTGTAAAGCTCGTTTTAGGAGCAAAAACATCAAGAGTTCTACTTAAGGTAAAGAGATGTTGAACATTTTACTCTATGAATTTCCAATGAATAAACTCACCTTTAAAACTGTCACCTAGACTTTTACCGGGCGCTAAATCTAAGCACTTTATAGATACAGTCACGCAAATCTACATTAACTCAAAAGTTCTTATTGTTATGAAATAGAGTTGATTTTTGGTAGTTTATACGCAAATGATAGTCTCATTTGAAAACGTAGGAGTGTCTCGGACATTCAAATGCTTAAAGGTTAATGCTTAAATTATTCTAAAGTAAGCAACGTATGAAATAAGTTATTAAATTTTGCTATTTCGTTAGGACGTTCTGTATGTTTTAGCTTTTTCATGTAATTATTTGACATTTGAACGGTAAAAAAAAAATCAAAGAAAATCATTGAGGGTAATATACAATTTTAAACTATTGTTTTTATCTTCGTGGCTTAGTGGTCTATATAGCTAGCTTTAACACGGTAGATCCCAGGTTCTGCAAAGTGAAAAAAAACACTATTTTTGCTTGACAAATAATACTTATAAAGGATTATTTAGAAGATTTGCTATTAAAAAAAAACTTTCACAATTGAGGTGCAACAGTTCTGTTTATTTTTATTGAATAATGAAAGTATTGTAGCTTATTCAGTATCTACGTACATCTGACTATTGTAATATAATAAACGTAACCTATTTAAAAATTGTTTTCACTAATAAATAAAATACAGAAGTGACACCGTGAAACATAATTACATAGAAGAATTTGCTGTAAATAAAAGGATATTTACTAAAAATCGTATTGTTTTTTTTCAATATAAAGGCGTCACCACACGATGACAAAACCCGTAACCAATAAACAGCCGCGGGCCCAGTATTCGGTTTTTAATGTAAAATTCGATTCGATGACGTCGGCTTACCGCGTCGTTTGCTGAAAAATTATCATATAAAAATGTATTTATGTATTAAAATATTATGTAAAATGACTTAATATTACTGCCTTGGTAATAATATACACAACAAATTACAAGCATCTCCAAAAGTTTTTTAAACATTAAGATTTCCCACAACTGTGCGCGTAGGTTTTCTTTCTTTTGAATTTATGTTAGTAAAAAATTCGACTTTAAAATGTCGTTACCAAAACATAGTAGCTCAAAGTCCTTGTAAGAATGTATATCGGTAAGTGTGTAGAGGATTTATCATTCCCCTGAATCTATTTTAGCGTCTTAGAATGCGCCGCTTTGCGATTCTATCTATTGCACTCGGCTTAACACTTGAGGACAAGAAAACGTGCCATTTCAACGTTCCCCCGCCGTGTGGTTTCCAGTTTAATTGTTTACGAATCTGATACACTGATCGAGTGATAGGGATCGTAAGAAATCGATTTATGACCTGATTTCGCATTTGGTTTGTTTTAAATATATTTGCGAGTAACTTTTAAAGTAGTAGTTTGAAAGTTATTGTAGATTTTATACTAAAAATGATTGATGAACTAAAAGTTCAATTTAAATCATTTTTAGTACTTTTAGTTCAATTTAAATCATTTTTAGTATGTGTATTTCCAGACAAGTACTTATATAACCAATGCTAATCTAATTAATTGTCTAAGTTTCACGTTTTTTTTAAGATTTAAAAACTTCCACAGTTTAAGAACTATGAAGATAAATCTAATAAAGCTTTATTCGATCTGGCAGCTAATTACTAACTGAACCCTATGCTTATTATTAATTTGATTTACATCAAGTAACACATTTTTAATTTAAAAAAAATTGTGTTGCTTTCTAAGTAAAGAGTTTGATAGGTATAAATAACCTGTATCGGTTTATTTGTCCGCCGTTGTACACAGGTTGGCTTAGTTAAGCAGTGTCAAAGCACACAGACGTGTCAAGGAAAAACAAGGCGAGAGGCGCGGCTAGCATTTACCCTTCACTTACATAAATGGGAATTTGCTATAAATACATAAGTAGGTATACGATCGATAGGTTGTACTTAGAGTTGTGATCTTCATTTGTTAATATAATTTAATATTAAAAACTGGTCGACCCGGATTGGTTTCACTATAAACATCTTCATTACGTTTTAGCCGTTAAAAGAAAGAATAGTCCATAAATCCATATGTGCATTTAGAATCTTCTTTACTCGTCGAAGGGATTTTAAAAAGAATTTAAAGACTGGATGAAAAATAAAATAAAACCTTAAATAAATCAAATGTCCTCCTTGGTGATAATGTCGCCTTAATACGAGTATGTCGGAACTAATATGTGGTTCTGATTTATCAATTTTTCTATTCATGCAATGTTTGTCTTTAAATCTTGTAGATCAACTCTGTTTATGACTCTTCGATTTCAAGCAATAATTGCACGGCATTTGTAGTGGATCAATTTGAAGCAATTAGTGGAGCACTTTTGAACATTTCTTCAACAGCACCAGTTGCTATATGCTTGCCATATTACTGAAAATTGCTTGACATTGCAAAGAGTGTTGAGATTGTGAAAAAATTGCTCGGAATTGCACAATTATAATTGCCCGTGTAACCGCATCGTGTTTTAAAGATTTTCTATTAAAAATTTGTTTATTAACGTAACATTTAATTATACATCTGCCTTTAAATTTGTAGGATTAGAATCCCTCCCTATTAGATGACTTATTTCCAAATACAGATGGAGCCTGTCGAAATAATTTCCTTCTTTCAAAAGGAATGCTTATTTAAAATAGATAAACATCAAAGGTATTTATCTAATTAGATGTTTCTCCGATATAAATATAAATACACTATTTAGTAGATAGAACAAATTAAGTAGATGGCATCCCATCAAAGTCCCAACTTTCAACTGAAAGCACGTACTGGCGCCGATTATACGTTACTATGGAAATCACTATGGAGATATAGTGATGGGATCGCTTTGATTCTATCGATATTTCATTTAAATGTAAATAAAACTGATAGTATTAGGTAAATGAAAATTTAAACATTTAAGCTTACTTCACTGAAGCCGAAAAATTAATACTCAAATTGGATCATTACGAGAAAAAAAATAAAGTGCACAAATGCCTTAAGTTACAATTAAATGATTCAATTTTCAATTTTTATTGATGATGTGTTGTTGACGACGTCGATGGCGCAGTAGTGTAAACATATAACTGCTACGCTAGTGGTTCCGGGCTCGAATCCCGGCACGGGCAGAACTTTGTGTTATTTGCAAGATGCATTGTTTCGCTCACCGGTCTTGCATGTGGTATTCTTATCTATATAGTTTATACCATATCGTTGCTCACGTGTCGTGACGTGGTTATTATTATTGTTATTAATTATAGATATGGCAAAATAAGATCATGAATCGTTAATGTTGTATTGTTTATTGTGATGAATAAAACAATAAAGTATCGAAATTTCAGATTGTTTCAAATTTAAACTGAATTTGAAGTGATGAGATCTTCTTCAATTTCTCGATAAGTGAAAGCACAACACTATAAGACCGCAGGTGCGCCGCTTACATTACGCTTGTATGTGATAACAAGGAATGTCGATATTTTCTACACTACACTATTTTGTTAACTTTACATTTTCAGAATAAGAATTTCAAGCAATTGTTAGGTACATCTACGATTCGATTTTGACAAAACTTTTGTTTTTGTAATGGAATTTGATTTTTAACGTTCATTTCTTTCATTCATTTCATTTTTTTCATTTGATTAGAAATAGTTGAATGTTCTTAGCCCAGTTTTTCCTTTATTTATGAATGACATAACACATAACATAACATAATCTCACGCCGTAATTCCAAGAGAGGCGTTGGCAGAGGTGTTACACACCACATTTCGCATGTTTATGTTGACACCCAGTATGACAGGTTGCGAATCTTTCACCGCTCGCCGGCCACAATGAAGAACATGGAAGCTACAACTTATGGCAACCCGAGAAGCGAACTCTCGACCTGTCGGGTCGGCTCGGTTGACAAACGAATTCACGTAACAAACTGAGCTACAACATTCTTATTAACATCATCATTGTTTAATGAATAGCAATACTTATTTCAGTAATCTATTTTGGCTAGCTTTTTAGACCCCGACAAGATCGCCACCTATCATTAACTTAAAATATCATTTCAAAGTCAAACTCAAACTCAAAATATTTTTTATTCAAATAGACTTAAAATAAGTACTTTTAAATCGTCATCTTTTATACTACCACCGGTTCGAAACGCTATTTCTACGGGGATGAATCCGGCAAGAAACCTCCTTTTTTCAAAATAATTACAACAATTTGTAAATAAAATACAGTTCTCTAATTTTAAACCTAATTTTTCTATAACTAAGTTATATAAACCAAACTTTATATAATATTTAAGTCGATGACCAAGTCTATATTATAAAATAAAAATACTAAATTACATGAATTACAAATGATGCAATGAATGTTACTTATGAAATATGCGATCGAAAAATATTTTAAAACCGGAACTATGTTTAATGATCTGGATATTAGCATTCGGAGCAACTTCATCAAGAAGTCCTCCACCGCTGAACAAAGGCTTCTTCCAAAGAGTTCCAATCAGAGTTATCATGAGCTGCTTGCCTCCAGCGGCTCCCTGCAATCTGCACAAGATCGTCCATTTGGGGAGCAGCCTACATCACTTCCTTGTCCACACCTTAAATCCTTTTTTCCCAAACGTTATTGGTTTTCTGGGTATGATCAGCTACTCATATATATATTTTCAGTAATTAAAGTAAATAAATTACTAAAAAACCAGTTGAATATCATTTTACTCCAATTTTATGTTACATTATTTATTTACAAAGAAACCCTTCAAGGTCTGTCTAATTGCTAATACATAACAAGTAATATCAATTAATTAGTTTGTTATATACGTAATTTATTTGGAAGTCAAGGTTTTAATAACTTAAGCCGTTTTAACAACACCACGTTTTAACTCAAATAATCTATTAAAACTTATCCTGTTCGTTTTGAGTTTTACCTTACATTTATAATTAATTAATCTTGGAGGTTATTTATTATTGATTGACGTATATGAAATAATATTTGAGTATGTTTGTTCCTCGGTACAGTTTATCAGAATATTGCAAGTGCAGGCAGATACTGAGTTTAAAAAAAAAAAATTTATTTACAAACATAACACGAAGTTTCTTAAATATATAATTATTTACTACCTATGTAATGTCAAGGTAAGTCTAACTCTCTAACTTCTATTGTCAGCCCTATTAAGATACACTAGTCATGACGTGACATCCTGTTATAGGCTTGGTATTTATTCATTATATAGTATAATCTTAATAAATGAAGTTGTGATGTTGGATGTCTTTGAATAAAATAAAATGGTAAAATACACTAAAAGTTTCAAAATAAGTTATGAAATAATAAACAGGAGTACTTTTCTATTCGATTAAGTAGAAGAATTTGATGAAACTTTTACAAATAAGATCTTCAGAAGTTAACTATAAAAGAAAAAAACGTGAACAAATAAACGATGTTGATTAACGTAAGTGTAATACGACCCTTATTGTCTTAAATAAAGACTGATGGGCCAATTAATTTGATGAGGCGTGCTCCAGTGTGTGATTTTGTACGGAAAATTAACAACGAAATGATTTCATGAGGCTGAATTTTAGAGTTACTACGCAATTACCTAAACAAGCCAGGATCGAATAACGAAATTGGGTTAAAAAAACTCGGTAACATTTATGAATTAAAGAATGGTTTATTATGGAGTACATTTTTGGCCTTTTACAGATGAACTAATTTTTCCTGCTTGTGTTGCCGGAGAATCGCGTGCAATTTATTATTTTCATATTTAGACATAATTCTAAATCAAACCCTAAATAATAAAAAATAAAAACACAAAATGCGGTGATTGAACTGATTTGATATAGTAAACAATCAGTAAATTCAGTTACTTTTTTTTTATTCTGAGAAAAATACAATAAAAAGTCATTTCTACACAACTACCTATATATATCTACGCACAAAACTTTATTTTCATAAACAATAGGCCGAAAACCTTTGTAAGTTAAAGGAATATTTTATCGTATCAGCTGGAAGATGCACATAGTTGGACAAAAGCGTTCCCCAAACATGCAGGTGATAAATCTACATATGTGCGACATCGTCTGGGTTGGTATCACCCTCCTTTCTATTTCTGCCGTGAAGCAGTCCGCTGGTATTCGAAAGATTGAAGAGCCAATGTAATTACCGGCACAAGAGGTATAACATCTTCACCTTCTACATGGGCTACGCATTGGCGGTGGTCTTGGCATCAGACATCAAGTATTCGTGTCAATAGGCGGCGGTATCACTTTCCATCAAATAAAAACATTTCCAACCAAAACGATCCTGCCTTTTGGATCCAGCAGCTCCATGCAGCCTTTATTAGATCGTCTATTAGTTATTTTTTTTTTTTAAAACTTCATAAGCAGACAAGCAAACGGTTCACCTGATGGAAAATAACACCGCCGCCTATTAACACGGCGATGCCCCTGATGTCGAGAAACACCAAGAGCACTCCATAAGCGTTGCCTATGTAGACTTTTTACTATATAAATTAACTGTATAAATTGGCTTCTTCAAAACAAGCTGTAATCTACTTTTGCGTCGGCTCGTTAAAATAAGCAGCCTATCAATACATTTTTCTTAAGAGATTAAATAGTAGAGCGTCGAATTAGGTCAATCATGCTATCACGATGTCATTCGTGTATTTGTTTGTGTTCTTGTCTGTAATGAAAGCAAAGTCACGACTTAGACTGTTAAAGTATATTAATAATGTTGTTATAGTTGCTGTATCGGTGTTCTGATGATGGGATTTTATTTATAATGTTTTCAATCATTATAATAATAAATAATTATAATAAAAAATAAAAATTAATCTTCTTTTTTAACATTTAGTTTTATGAATGAAGAATTTATTATTATTATTCATTTTTATGGTTCCGTACGTCCGAATGAAAAAACAGAACGCATATAGGATAACTTTGTCTCTCTATCCGTCCATCCGTCCGTCAATCTGTCCTTTTTAATTCTTTCTAAAGAAAAAAAAACTTTTTCTTCTTTCTCTACCCTTTTTTCCCAGGAACGCGTGTAAGACGTATTGAGCTGAAATATTCATATCAAATACCTAGTTCGCAATTCCTTGGAGCAGAGAAAACATCAAAATTCTAAGTCAAAGTAATTAAAAGACGCAGACGTTTATGTTCCGTATTTTGATATTAAAAATGGGATCAAAACGTGTAGGGTACTTCTCGTTGACATAGAATCATTAAAGGACAATATCCAAAAACTTGCATGAGCTAAATATATGTATAATATAAATGTTATACTATTTTTAACATTTGTGACTATTCTCACAGTCAAACATTTAGCGCTTGATTATAAACATCTTTTTTTGTAATATTTTTAAAGAAAAAGATATCGCACCCATACGGAACTCCCTTTATTGCACTTACATCAAAAGAATGGATGTGAATGGAATGTGTCTTTAAAAAGATAAAAATAAATATAAAGACTGTAATTATTTATTATGCTAGCGAAACGCCCTGGCTTCGCATGGGTGCAAATCATTCGTTAGACAGTTTTCGCATGATTGAGTAACCACCATAGTCTTTCATACAAACATACATAAACTTGAGGGGTTGGCAGAGGTGCTTGCTACACACCGCTTTTCGCATGTTCATGTCGAGTCCCAGTGTGAAAGGTTGCGAATCTGTCGCCACTATCCGGGCACATTGAGAAACATGTCAGTTACAACTTACGGCAACCCGAGACTCGAACCCTAGACCTGTCGGGTAGGGTCGGTCGGTTAACCAAGGCACGTAACAACCAACACAGACTTTAAAAAATATGATATTAGTAGGATCATTGCGACTAGAACTCAAGAGTAGAACTGCTTCATGGCTGTGGTAAAATTGTATTTAAATATACAAGTAACCGTAATATATTTAACAGTAACTGCATCTCAGTATGCCTTTCAAAACCAGTCTCAACCGGATAAAGGAAACATTTCATCTGACTTCTATATACATTTTAATGCGCTTCGTGGTAAATCGATTCTATATATATTAATAAAAATTATGCTTTTCTTCGTACTGCAATATATATATGCGACTTTGCTTTGGTCATATACTAAAATGCCTTCATTTTGAACAAGCAAGCTTAGAGACTATTCGGTTGTTATTTTTCAGTTTTTTCTTTCTTTATTTA
This sequence comes from Choreutis nemorana, assembly GCA_949316135.1. Taxonomy (NCBI): domain Eukaryota; kingdom Metazoa; phylum Arthropoda; class Insecta; order Lepidoptera; family Choreutidae; genus Choreutis; species Choreutis nemorana. The sequence continues at coordinate 3,100,894 of OX438620.1, read as the reverse complement.
CGAGTACATGAATATTATTATTGTTTGTTTGTTATTTTCTTCTGTGTTTTCTCAATTTTGAACATGTTTTTTTTTCTAGAGTAAATTGTCACTTTCCTATACAACTGTTGTAAATACTATAGTTTCTTAAATTAAATTCAGAAAACCAGAAGGCCCTTGATGACAAGGTCACTACAAATGAGCTATTACATCGTCAAACACGAATTATAATAATGACAGTATCAGACAATCGATTGTATCGCACTTGGGACTTGATTTAGATTTCGAAGGACGATTTATTTTGTATTCATGTTGTAATAGTTCCAAATCTACATTCTTGTAAGAGAAAAATTGCCACATAAAGAAGACTGGAACTCTCCAGGCGGATGTATTCTCCAAAGAATTGTGTCTTGGACTTCAAGTCTAGAGAAAATTGACATTTTCTAGGTCCATATGCTTCAGTTTAGACCACATAGTCATACCTATAACAATAGGTGAGATTGTGACCAAATGTTTGCTAATTATAAAAAAATCTTAACCAACTAAAGCTTGGCTTTCCCTTAAATGCTAATTATTTTATAAAAACATTTTTCATCAATACAAAAGAAAACAAATATTGAAACAAAGTTTTATGAGAATAAAAAATTTGTCTTTTAATAACCTCTAAAGCGGTTTTCAAATAAAACGCACGTTTACCAAAAATTAAACAATCCACGCACATACAAATATCGGCATCATTTAGCAGAGCGCGATAAATGCCCGAATTAAACCTACCTGCAGAGCGAAAAAAACCTAAATCTCTAATTACAGCCTCCGAACACGTAGCTGCCCGTAGAGCGTACATCGTAATTTTTACAAGTAACAATTGCAATTTGACATTTATTGTCGCATTAAGGATAGCAATAGCCGTATCGCAAAATACGGCGCCATTTTGTGCACGAGCTGACTTACAAAATGGCGGATTCGATGACAACCGTTTACTTTCATTATTATTTCCCTTTAAAAAGTCAGGTAGGATTTTTATTTGTTTCCTACTAAAGGAAACGTAGAGAGATCTGTTCTTTTTAAATTGAAATGTCTAAGGCGGAACGAATTGCTTGCGTCTTTCTTGTGGTTTGTTAAAAAGGATACAAAGCTTAAAGTTCTCGGTTTATTCAGTGGACTAGAAATTCATATTGAAAACAATTGTTTTAATAAAACTATCATTCTAGAATAAACGTTTGATAGATAAATACAACAAATTAATTAGTGGATTTATTGAACAATAACAACGCGACTAGTGTCGTGTAAACAATAAAATGTTTCTTTCTGAGTTACTTCTATTCATTCATCCGTATAAACTCCACTGACTGGGTTCATAAGGCTTGTCTCGCTAACAAAACAACAGTTAAATAAGTAATTAGTGAAAAGCAGTGAGTAACAACCAATCAAACGAAGACAAATTGTGCCGATAAAGCAGTCGGCGCCTTAAAAAAGTCACGAATAGGGTGACAACTACCCAAAGAGTAGGGAAAAACATTTGACGCAGACAGGTCTAAAAATATGTCTTTTAAACAAACACATTTTATATAAATACCTATTAGATTTTTTTTATTACTTAGATATAGAATAATAAGTTAAAAAACTAGCTAAGTGTGTGTGTCGGACTTGCACATGAAGGATTCCGTACCATCGGTAAAGGAAGGTATATAATAGATATTTTAAAGAAATTTCTCAAAACGAAATCACGTTTCTTGCATGGGAGCGGATGGACGATATAGACTTAGTAACAGGGTCCTGTTTTTCACCCTTTGGGTAGGGAACCCTAAAAGGAGTTATTAATTTAATTCATGGAATATTAATTTAATTTGTATAAATTAAATTTAGTTGCTATAATTATTTTGATTACATACATATAACGAATACTACTTCCTCGGCAAAGTTTATTCATATAACAATATGAGTTAATGAAATTACTAAAAACTTTGAAAGCGCGTTGTTAATTTTAGTATAACCACTACTATGATTACCGTTTCGAGAACAAATCAAGTGACGAATTTAAAACTGGACAGATACTATGCCAATATCAAAAGTTTTAGGTGAAAGCATCAACATACGATACTGGATAGCAGGCAGTGACCCAAATGTATGCAAGTATCATTTATTTAAACCAAATCATCCATCTGGTGTTACAATGAAGTTGGAATAAAATTTTCTTCTTTTTTTGTCTCTTAGCGCAGCATCGATAATTTTATAGTGTATTTTAAATGCATATTTGGTTATTGCAATCTTAAATCAGGAACTGATTAAAAATTTTAAAAAATCAACATCAAATCAAATAATTCATCATAATGTAACGTAGTAAGAAAGCATTTTCTTTTCTTATAGTGCAGCATCTATAATTTGATTAAATGTACTTACATTGGGTCATTACGACTCTGAAATCAATGAAAAAATAATCATATAATATTCATTGAAAAATGTAGGCAATGTAGTAGGAGACACTTTTTTACTTAGCGCAGCATTTATAATTTGATTAAATGTACATTGGGTCATTACGATTCCAAAATCATTTTGTTACATTTTTTATGAATAAAATTTTGACTTTCTCACTATAAACACTATCAAGAAAAAAATCAAAATCAAATCAATCTGCCAGAAAAACGTACAAAATACCTGTAAAATTTTTCAAATTGGTCCTCTGCGACCTTTTGATCTGAGTACAGGGTGACAACGACACAAATTACGCGTCTCACGCAACGTAGAAATACGGAAGAAGATAATTTTCCAAATTGTCGCGCTTACGGAATCGCACACCATCTGGTGGGGATTTCTTTTGTCCTCCCCCCACTACCTTTTATGTTTCCCCCACGAATCCGGAGGTTAGCTAGTAATTGTGTTTGCCTTCGAAACGAGATTTATTTTCGAAATTAAATGATTTATTTTTCGGTATATTAAACTGAATAGCAATGTTGTTTCGCAAGGAATTGTCTGGTAGTAAATTTTGATCCTAAGTCTTTATTAGCTTGTACGTGAATAGTTTGTGGAAAATTTACTGAAGCAGATACATTTATGTTTCATATAATTTATACGTTTAAAGGATCATATGGATCTTTTTAACTAAATTGTAAATCATCGTAAACTATATAAATAATTGCTTTACGTTGATTAAAAAAACAACTGTTTATTTATTTATTTTATTTATATTTAGGAAATAAGTAGTTTTATAACAGAAATACAGTTTTTACAAAGTTTCTCTGATTTAAGTAGTAAATGTGAGAGCAATAAAAATAATGAATTAAAATTTAACTTTAACACTATTAAAGAGGTTCTGGGTTCGAATCCCGAACTTTGTTTTGTAAATAACACACATTGTTTTGCTTGGGATGTAGTATTTTTCTATCTATGTAGTTTATATTATACTGTATCGTTGCTTAGTTCCTATGACAAAAGTTTTTATTATACTTACTGCTTGGCTGAGTCAATGTATGTGTGTCGAGATATGGTCATTTTATTTATTGAACAACGACATCAGGGGCATCGTTGTGTCAATAGGCGGCGGTACCTTTTTCCATCAGGTTTACCATTTGCTTGTTTGCCTATGGCGTTGTATAAAAATAAAATATATTTGCAATTAAAATGGAAACGATGACAAATGCTCTTGTACTCTTCGACAAGCAAAGATACAATGATCTTGGTGTGTCTATTGTACAATGCCTGTTATCCTTTCTGTATAATACATACTCTATGAAGAATTTATAATAATACGAGTAATATAAACTAATTTTAATTAATATCACAGACTTAACCGAGTAGACGCAAAACTCTGTTTCCGTTGGAACATATCAAATAAACCATTTCCAACATATTCATGTGTATAGCAGTAGAGCCGAAAACTATTTACATCGCCATACTGCCCAGGCATGGAAGGTACCTCTTTATTGACTTTGTAACCAGTTAAAACCGGTTTTAACTTGTTACACCCGGTTGGAACTAAATTGTTTTCGGTGTGAGATACGAACGTACGAAAACGGATATCCGAATTCGTGGATTAAGTTAATTGAATTTGTATCGCTTTTTTTAATTGGTTTCAACTTTTCTATTTAAATAATAATTAAAAAAAATACTAAGTACCAGGGATTGGTGGACTCACTATTAGAGTCTATACGCACTGTCAACCAGTCGCGCAGCGATGCAAATAGATTCTACCGGTTTTGATGAAGCAATACGCACTTGGTTGCCGGTTGCCCGGGAGCCATATACAGTGAAACCTGGTTAAGTGGAACCTGGATAAGTGAGAAACCTCTAGTATTGAGAACTACAATGAGGTCCCGGCACTTTTTCATCGAATTACCTCTGTTAATGTGACTTTTCGAACCTGATTAAATGAGATTTGATTTCTAGGATTTTTTTCATGTTTACCTCTATAATTGGGACTCTGGAGCTCAGTTCCCTTTATAAGTGAGATAATGTATCAGGTTGGGACAGGTTTCGACACGATTGTTTACAAACATTCGAATTTCTTTTGCACGTGTTTTGTTTACGGCCTCTGTAAATGAGACAACAAATTTTTAAACCTGTCTAAATGGTAAACTGGATTAATGAAAACCTCTTTAAATGGTACAAAATCCTTGGTCCCTTGAGATCCCGATTAACTAGGTTTCACTGTACATGCTGCCGGCTAGTATGGTACACATTTGTTTCGTCACTACATGAGGTAGTTTATAAATTAATTCATTTTAATTGTGACATAAGCTTTATTGCGTTCTCTCACGCTAGACTGTAAGATGCATTATAAAAAACATGTTTATATACTAAACTACAGAATATGGGGTTTCTTACAGGTATCGTCCGCAATACATTTTCCGAAACGGTGGTCAAATCATTTTAAGAAAAAAATAATTCATTTGACGATTCTAAGTAGGTTCTTTTTAAAGTTAACGGATTAAAGTTATTTTTATTTCTGATTTCGACTCTTCATACTTTTCCACACCTCATCCTCTCAGTCGCCGGTGACTAGTCGACAGTGCTTGTAGGCTCTAAAAATCCTGGTACAACTGTATACTCCATAACAGACGTGATCCTCTCGCCTTGTCAACCTGAGGCGATACGGTACCGTTACGAAGCTGATCATTGTGCCGACCTTGACTTTTACCTTTGATTACCGCTTGCGACTGCAATTCCAAAATTTTATAAATCTTTGTTAAACGACGAATAAACATTACTCATGATTATTGTTATTTATTAAAACAATATCACAGTTTAACAGATAATAAACCTAAACACTATGATACTTAAGTCTATATTTATAGTTATAATTGCAATCAACTGTAAAACATATACTTGTGGGCCCTATTATCAATCACCTCACAATATCTCTTACACTACCTACATATAGATTCGTCCGTCGCCATGCAAACACATCGCACATACAAAATCACTGTAGTAATCAATGTTACCTGACGCGTAGAAAACTATACGAACTCACGGTAGACACGCAGTGTGTTACAGTATGGAATTTAACACAAAGAATACCGAAAAGTTGATTCGATGTTGGTCCGATTACTGTCTCAAAATCAATATATCAAGTTTTTGAATCGTCAAAAATATCATAAAAAAAGCTTACGAAATTTAAACTTTATAAAGGAGTCGACCACCTTTTCGGTAAATGCCGATGAAGATACCGGCAAGAAACCGCAGGTTCTGTTGACACACACTTACCTCTATCCGTTATTTTATTATAAAAGCATATATGTACAATAAAATGTCCTAAAATTAATTGCAAACGTGTTGCCTGGCTATCTCCCGTATTATAGTATATTGAAGGTTCATGTTATTAATAAAGAATCATTTAACTTTAGCTATTGTTTGGTTAAGTAGGAAATAAAAGGAATTTTTATCCAAATTTATTTTTAATCAAAAAGTACTTGACCTTTGTCAAATTTGATAGTTTACAATCATAGAGATGGTTAGCAACCAAAAACACTTAACAATACCTTTGAATAGCATAAAACTTCATATCATTAATCTAAACCATAATGAGATAAATCAAGAGACTACAAGCTTTTTTTGAAAACAATACAATAAACAAAAGTAAAGAGATATCTCAGAAACTGGTTTGAAACCTTATCCCGTTGCAATAAAGTACATATTATGTTCAAGGGATGAAAATTTAAAATTTGTCACGATACGAATCGACATACCAAAACAATAGATATCATCAATATCGGACCACTTAATAAATCATTTGAAATATTTTATCTTCCATTCAATTAAAGTCATTATGATAAAGCCACAGTATAAGAGTGATTCTTTGATTATTTTTGCGTACTGCATGTTTTTTCGAGAATATGAAAATAAAGTTTATGATATGTGTTTTAGTTAAAAAAGAGGTATTGTGACTTTTTAATTACAGACTACCGCCGGAATGAAGACAGGAAAAAATTATAATAAATATTAAAACGTTATAGTTGTTCCGTACCAATCAATTTGATGTTTTTTAGTCCAAGTTGTCTTTAAAACTTATACCATATTTAAAAAGCAAAGTGTGTTCCCCTTTCAACAAAAATTACGGTGAAAAGATGATGAGCATAAATATACGAAGAGTGGGCCCATTTAAAATAAAAATTACTTGTAGGTATATCAATTTAAAAAACTGCAAACTCACATTAATGTGTATTGAAGCGCATTCCACAATTTGTTGTGTGGTTAAAATAGTTTTAAATTAAAACGATCACTTTCAGGTTTAAAAATAGAAGAAAATGTAACTTTTAGTTTGACAAATAAATTGATTTTGAATATATACAACATAAAACATCATAAACATTAATTAAATTCACGATGTAATCCCTCGAGAGGGGTTGGCAGAGGTGTAAAACACCGCATTTTGCATGTTAATATGGGCAATATCTGGGCACTGAGAAACATGGCAGCTTACGGCAGCCCGAGACTCGAACCATTGAACTGTCGGGTCCGATCAGTCGGTTAACCAGGGCACGTAACAAACTGAGCTAACGTTCTCCTAACAATATATTAATATTATATTAGAATATAATTTGTAGATAATACAACTTGTATGAAACAAACCTCTATTTTGATGTGCCACACATGTCATTACGTTTGGCGCTGGCCCGTTTGGCCCATTATCTTTTGAGAGACTTACAGTTTTATGAAGAAGGAGTGCAAAAACCTATTTTAATATGATATTTGATGTATAAACAAACACACACACATCACACATTACATACACTATCATGCGTTGACATACACTTATGACTCATGACATTAACAATACCATAACTTTGTTTTTGTTTAAACTCTAAGTCGAATTTCGATTACCTGGCGACCTATATAATTCGAACTATAGAGTAAGGAACATTTAAGGAAAGATCTTATGTTCTTGAGTTTTTTATACCCAAATAATCCTAAACTTATTCGTATTGTAAACAAAAATCAGAAACCTAATTAATGAACTCATATTTAATAACACAATTATAGGATAGAAATAGTAAAAATATTGTTTTATAACTAAGTATATTAAATATCCCAAGGTAAGAAATTTCCTTTAAAAACATACGGACTCCATAATAATTTTCTTCGGAGAATTAAAAGCATATCGCTTTTTAAAACCTTCTAACGAGAACAAGTTAATTTATAGAAAGACCCCGAGGGAACACGGGCTGAAATTGTAACAGTCGAGGCAATAAGGCACTTCCCACGGAACCCTAGAAACTGAAAGCCCTAGAGGTACCGTAGAAAAGACAAACGTTGTCGGCTTCCATTTTAGTCAGGTACAGTGTAAAAGAAACAGTACATCTTATTACTGTATACGCGCTAGTGTGCGGGAACGTTGTATTTAAGATTTTTGTGTGTGAGGGATTACCGCTATTATTTCATGTGACTAGCTCACGTAAAAATAAGTCTTTTTAAGCATAAGAATAATTCTTAATAGAAGACTTGGAAAATATAAAGGAAAAAAATTTGGACTGAATTCTAAATCAATTCTACTGGGATAAAAATTCCTTTTATAGATTAAACAGTAATCAAACTAAACTCCTAAGAGTCACTGAGCCATAGAGTCACGAGTTCGACTTAATTCAGTTTACTTGGCATAATAAACTATGGCAAAAGGTACAACAGTAATAGATGGTGAATAATTGATACCTGTATTGATTGGGTTCCCACAGCAACATAACAAAACCTATAGCTGAGTCTTTAATAGACAATAATAATTAGCTCAAGCCCCGCGACTCAGTGACAGAACGATTCCCATATTGGGGCGTTTAATACCACAGTATCTGTTTTATTGGAATATTTACTCGCTGATGTAAGAGATATATTAATTTCCTTCCCTTGATCACTATTAGAAATGATTTTTAGTATAAAATATAAAAAAAGTCGTTGTTATTGTTAAACTATAAATGTGCACGCCAGTTAATTGGCTTGTGTCGGAGTTTTCGTAAGATGCGTATAATCTTTGAAATTTGAAACTGTTTAATTTTTATTCGGAAGATTTTTTTGGGTTGAAAATACAAAAATTTATCTAATTTAATGTTAGTGAACGGATCATTTTAAAACTCATTATATTGACAGCAAGAGTGTTGATCTCTGTATCCAATTTCTAATACAAACGCAATACGGTCCGATGAAATCAGTTCGCATCTCAGAGGCCATAATACGTTTCAGCTGGCCAATTCGGAATTATACCGGACTGTTCGGGACTCGATCGACCGGGATTATAGGTGCAATATTCGAAACGGTCTCTGCAGTCCTGTATTATTTCGAATAGAACCAAAGATTATTTGCTTTGCAGATAGACGATGTCTTGGAACACATGCATGCTATTATAAAGCGAAATATGTTTGAACAATATTTAAACAAATAAATAGCAAATAAATTTCATTTCATAAATCGTTTCATTCTGAAACTTAGCCACAGGTTTTAACTATAGGTAGTAAACAATGATAAACAGCTTGGCAAAAATGTATTTGGGCAACACTGACCAATCATCATGTCACATAGCGGAGTTTGAAAGAAAACATGGCATTGCCAGGTAAGAAATACGTAGTTCCATCTATCACCACGCCCAAACTCTTTTTAGCAAGCTGTACATAATTAATAACTTAAACGTAAACATAAAAACATAAACTCACGCCGTAATTAATCCCTTGAGAGGGGTAGGCAGAGGTGTTACACACCGCATTTCGCATGTTTATGTTGAGTCCCAGTGTGACAGGTTGCGAATCGGTCGCCAATCTCCCGACATAATGAGGAACATGGCAGCTACAATGTACGGCAACCCGAGATTCGAACCCTCGACCGTTCGGGTCGGGTCGGTCTGTTAACCAATGCACCTAACAAACTGGGCTACCACGTTCTCAACAACCAAGAAAACCTATGACTTAGCAAATAGTCGCGATAACCACACAAATACCAGCTTCAGTCGGAAATCGAACCTGGAATTTATCAATAGAACGTTAATACCGAACCGTTCGAAATTAAGAACATCCCGACCACAACGTGAACCTCGTCAAGTTCAAGTCAAGAGTAAAAATGCATGTCAAACAGCCAAACATATATAGTATTACATAATAACAATAATAATCACATCACGAAACACACATTGACTTAGCCCTGCAATAAGTATCGTAAGAACTTGTACCACAGGAACTAAGCAACGATATGGTATATACTACATAGATAAGAATAAAACATCATTGACCGGTAAGCGAAACAATGCGTCTTGCAAATAACACAAAGTCCCGCCCCCACCGGGATTCTAACCCGGAACCTCTAGAGTAGCAGTCGGCTGTTTACACCACTGCGCCACCGAGGTCGTCATTACACATAACAAGGTGCAATTTCCTTGTGCTGTACAACTTAGGAACGGTACAAAGTCCAAATGTGTTAGGTTAGGTTATCGGATGAGATTGAGATATAGCCAAAAGAATGTCTTTTGGCTATATTCATGTTGGTTTCCTAGAGTTTTAACCGATTTCAAGAAAAGGAGATTCTCAGTTTGACCTGTATGTTTGTACGTATGTCGGTCCGTTCATCCGCAATTATCACGCGTTTGGCTGAACAGATTTTGATGCGGTTTTCATTTATGAGAAGGTTTTGGTATTTTACGCGACTCGAAGATTCTCATTTTATCCGTATGTAACCCGATTTTGATGAAGTTTTCATCAGACAGATATTTATGATTGATTCTGTTTATCGTATTACTGCTTCTTTTGGTTTCATACGTCAGATCCAGTTAACTACTTATTGTAATAACAGCTTATGGTACAGAAACTGTAATATAATAACGTAGATCGGAATGCAATCAAACTGCTATTAAAATTATACCCACAGACATTAAAGGCTATTACAGAGCGTTTTAATTTACCCGACTCAGTATCGGTTTTATTGGTAACTTTTTATTCTTTTTATATCGATTAATTCATAAACCGTCTTGCTCTATAATAAACTAATTACAATTCCCTTTGATAGAAACTAGGTTATGTTATGTGTTATCATTATTATATTTTATATAAAGACTTTTGTTGTTTTGTTATGGTATTGACGACCTCTGTGGCGCAGTGGTGTAAACAGCCGACTGCTACGCGAGAGGTTCCGGATTCGAATCCCGGCGAGGGTGGGACTTTGTTAATTTCAAGACGCATTGTTTCGCTTACCGATATTGGGTGTTGTATTCTTATCTATGTAGAATATACCATAACGTTGCTTAGTGCCTGTGACACAAGTTGTAACGATACTTACTGCAGGGCTAAGTCAATGTGTGTGTCGTGATTATTTATTTATTTATCCGTGAAATAATAATTGAGAATTTAGCGGTACAATGTTTTCTAATATTGGAATCGGTTTTTTAAAAGTAGGATTCAATCTTCTTAATAACTTAAAATAAATAAAACCACATCACGACACACACTGTGACTCCTGCAATAAGTATCGTAAGAACTTGTGTTACAGGAACTAAGCAACGATATGGTATAACTACTTAAAGGGAGTTAAATTATGTTTGTTTACAACTTTTTCCTATCCCTTGAAATTTAAAAGGTATCACGATTGCGTTGCACCAAAAAAACAAAAGAGCATTGCCAAAGCAGTGGTGCTTTAAAAACAGTAATCGAGTTATGGTTGTAAATAAATACTTGCTAAAACTTGAGACGCAAATTAATTGACATTCAAAACGCTTTGACAACTTAATCACAATCTTGAGGATTTTCGATTAAACAGATCTCTAAAAACAAGTCCTCAGTAACTTTTCAAATAACCTCTCTGTACAAACATCATTTTAAACTTTCAAAATCCTCTCCTAAAGTGGCAAGATCTGGAACTAAAATTTACGGTCATACATTTTGGAGGTTAAATACAACTAGCGCTTATTTAATCTTCTAAGCTAAGAAAGTAAGGATTCCCGGTGTTAACATTGTTTCTGTTAGACGGATAAATTTTAAACTAAAATTCTCTTTAGCTTTTCTTTTGTATGGGTTACATGTGGCGCTGTCGTTGAATGGTTTGTTGGGATTGTCAAACTTGGTGGCTATAGGATTATCCGATCGTAAATTGCATGAAAATTACCTCTTTTGATACCAAATTCTGATTTGTGTAAAGAAAATACATTATTTATTTCGTTATTCACAAATACTTTACTTATTAAAATCACATGTTATCATGGCAAACGTTTCAAGTAGTGTACGTTTTTTGATTGAATTTAGTTTTTCCATACAAAAATCATTTCCATACAATTATATAAGTCGCTAACTGGAATTTATTTAAATACACAATTTATTTAAAAATTATTTACGTGGCAACTGAAAAGTTATATATTACTCTCTTTTCATTACTTCTAATGACATTGTTAGAAATAACAGTATAAAATACGACACTGCATACTTTTTTACGTGTGAGATCGTCTGGACTGGTACCACCCTCCTTTCTATTTCTGTCGAGTAGCAGTTCGCTGTGTTTCGGTTCATCAGGACCTTGTCGTGTCAATAGGTGGCGGTAACACTTTCCATTAGAAACCGTCTGCTTGTTTGCCTATGATGTATTAAAATTAGTATCAATAAAATACCTGTAAATATTTATCTCCCATGTAACCATTAATGGCTCAATAGATATTCATGGAGCTTATTGGAAAATGCAGTAAACTTATATAGAAGCCGCAATTAAATCTGTTTTGCTACTCAGCATCTGATACTACTACATACTTAACATGAGATAGACGTTGCAAGTGTGTTGTAATTTGTGTAAGCTTGTATGTGTGTGTTACATTTAATGATTGCAGGGTACTGGACCGAAATTTCTGTTGAGCTTCCGTTCTATTTTCGTTTGTTAAATGTGGAGAGAGCTTTATTTTACTCTTTTGAGGATATTATAGTATTATTATATTGTATATACTTTATCTGTGGTTACCGATGTTGGTGACATGATGAGTAATTTGTTAATTGTAAAATATTTTACAACTATAAATTTCGTCCACTGTTTGTTGACCTCAATAAATATGTAATTACTCCAAGAAATCAATACTACATAGATAGGAATACAAAATCAAAGACTAGAAAGTGAAACAAAGCATCTTACAAATAGCCAGTTGTTAAACCGCTGCGCCACAGAGGCTGTATCATTTCTTAGTTTTTTTTTTGTTGTTAACTGAACATGTAAGCCAAAAACCCAAAGGTTTCCGATGCCCACACTTGCTCACAAAACATGGTTTCTTTCCGTAACAAGCTAGTTACGGAAGAATATAACGAATTGAAATTCCTTGTATTGTATTGTTGAAATTTGTAAATTTATTGAATCGTTGAAAATTTTCAAAATTTTTATGATTTAACATCAGCATAATATTTTTTTTGAGTAAATAAAAAATGCCACTACATAATTTAATACGTATAACTAAATTACGTACATATTTTTATTTTTACCGAAATTTTACTCTTAATATTTAGTTATATTTTTTACTGTAACACCAAAAAGTGTGCTCCACATTTTCTTAACTTATATAGCGGGTCCCATAGCAAGTCAGGTATCAGTTGAAAAAAGTATGGCGGCTTAACATGAAAGGCTTCGTATGAGGATCAAATTTACATCAATTTTATTCATTTTTTGTTCAACAACTCAAGGTCAGGCAAATTAGGGGCATGTCGTGACTTTTGGGTCCACAAAATTGAAGGGTTTGTTTTTAATCTGTAATATTAAATATGTCAGATAACTACAAGTGTTTTTAGCGATCTTTTTTGAACGAAACGCAGAAAAATGTAAGGTAATTAATAAAAGAATGGGTATCTTTTATCAATAGTATAGTCATAGTGATTTTTATGGTTTGTTTTGTAATTCGAGCAGTCAAATCAAATTTAACTTTTTAATATATCTACATAAATCATGACACTTTTGGTTTTGCAAGCATTCATTCTCTACAGTTATTATTCCTTCAAGGCTCGTAATGTTATTACCAATAATAGTATACGGAATATTGTCCAAAAATTTTTGCAACTTACGCTTGGATTTTTTTTGGGTTGCCTTCTTGTTTTGGCGTCTGAAGATTGCAAATTGCAAAGCAATATTGTTACAAAACAGGTTTCATAATTGAGATCAAAACTAATAAAATTGGGTGCGAATCTGTAATGATAACCCTAACGATGTTTGACCACAATTTTTGTGTTAGTATTCTATATTTTGACTGCTTTGGAGTCAGAGTTCTTGTGCCAGCGTCTCCCTGCCATCAGGTCAACATGAGATCTTCCGTCCAGCTAAAACGGATTCAACTCATAGTCACCACTCCGGATCATTTCTTTCTTAAATATTTTTTGGTTCCTCGAACTAAGGCTCATCGCCTGACATAGTCCAAAAGATAAGTTGCACTTCAACTGGCTTATCTTTTGGACTGTCAGCTACCTTTATTCTCCTACCGTTCTCTTTCTAAATAAACTTTACGAGTAAACATGTTTTGCAAAAAAAATAACAAAGCAAGAAGACCATGAAGAAAAAAACAACAAATAAGAAATCAGAAGCAAAGATTTTTCTAAAGGTTAAAATAACAAATACAAGTCACCAGTTTTTGCTCGGGCGAAACTTTACCTCGCGGGAAGTAAATAATTATTATTTAGTATACGAATCACGTTGTCAGGGGAAGGAGGGGGGTGGCCCTCAGAAAAACAGAATTGGGTACAGTAAGATAAGTAGGAAAATATTCTCGTCGAAGCAAAAATTTGGATTCGAAGAAATCATTCAAGATGTTTGTGGGCGGATGCTAAAAATAAATTACAAGTTTTTTGCGATACTATCTAGTCTTCATTTCCGCTGGATGGAATAGTTTTGAGATGAATAATGCTTAGGTATATAGATTTTTTATCTTCACAAGTTCAACAATATAACCAGCCTTGTGTAGTTTAAGTAGGCCTTACCTTTCCATTTCTTAATTCTTAAAAGATTTAAAACTAATTCTTTTAAAAGTTGAGTTCTGGATTAATGTATTTGAATATTTATGTTGAGTTTTGAAACTTTAGATCTAACGAGTCTAATTAGAGACTCAGATATCTTGCGAGAGTAGTCCCATTACCTATTACTTATCTTTTAACAGAATTCTTATTTCAAAGTTAGTCAAAAACACTACGCAACACTTATGTATACAAACATTTTGTTTAAATATGATCGCTTTTTACTGGGATGGGATATTTCTGCTACGAAGTTCACTGTGTTTCCGTTTGATGGATTGGAGAGCCAGTGTAATTAACGCCACAAGTTCACACGACAAAGTCACCCCTGCATGGGCGACGCATAGCCTGGTGCTCTTGGCGAGGCAGAAAACAAGGGTCAAATAGGCGTTGTTGATCATTTTACATGAGACAAACCGTTTGTTTGTTTCCCGAAAAGTTGAATTAGAAACGAAACATTATTTTAAAGAAGAAAATAAAACTAAAGTCAGCTAACTGGTCACACAGAAACCGAAGAATCTTGAAAACTTCAGCAGGATAAAGTTTTAGATGGGTAAAGAATTAGCTCTACCGGGAATAGGAAAATCTGACTCAATGCTTGCAAAATATTCACTATTATTCCTATTTTGTACGAAATAGAACAGAAAGAAAACATTTTTCACGTTAAAATCTAAACCTGAGTAAACTTTTCTGTTATTCTAAGTATACAGTTGCTATACTGTTCCTCTAATAAACTATGAGAGCCCACATATGTATTTCTTCGGAATAACAATGATATTTTTCTTATATCACTACATTTTTTTTCTGGTGTTCCAAAAAGTTACGCACGTGAAAATGGCGTACGCTAATATTTTTATTTTTGCTGATTTCGCTTTTTGGTGGGATTATTTTTATTGTAATAAAACCTTTTGTTATTTTACCTTTAAGGCCATGAATTCGAATCCTAGTTTTAGAAGCCTTAATTATATTTAAAACGAATGTAAAAGAGAATTGTTCATATATTGTTGTGCCTATATTGAATGTTTGGGTGAAGGTTTGTAGTTTGCCTGTGTGGGTGTCAGTGGATTTGAAACTATATACGTTTTCATTTTCATCAGTGACATTTCTTTTTTTGTCATTTGTGTACCTTAAAACAGTTTTTATTAACTTCGCTCTTGCCATGTACTGGCAAACTATATAATTGTCGTGTTAAACATTGTAGCCATATGCTTTCCTATAATCCCCATATACAAAAAGGCAAATTTAATAATTTAAAGTACATCATGCTAAAGGGCTCATATTTATGAACAACCACCGGAAATTACAAACGCTGAAGGATATCCCGTAAATTTTTAATTTAAATCCAAGAATGTTTTTTTTTTACCACTCGTTTCAATTTATAATTTAATCTTGCTCCACAAAATCATGTTCCATGAATAGGCAAATGTTTTCGTACTTTGCCTTGTAATGAAACGTTTTAGAAAAATACTGTAGGAGATAAACACATCTAAAAAAGGTAAAATATATCCCTTACAGTAAACACTGAAATGCAGACGCAATTTTATGAGTTCTTATTTATCATTTTATGATCTTCTCTAAGAAATCAAAACATTTTATCAATGATATTGTGAAACTGGAATAAAAAATTCGGTTTTTATTCAATTGCTGTTTCCGACGCTACCTCAGCACAGTATAACACTTGAAACACCGCAATGCACTCCAAACTAGATTGAAATCATTTCGAAAGGCTGGACAGATACTTGTAAGGATAGTGATCGACTGGTTTGGCATTGTTTCAGAGATATAGAACGGTCAAAATAGGTCAATATTGGATTTTTATAGTAACTTAACCTATACATATTCAATTTTTAATAATGGTATACTTTATTTAGTAACTAGCTGTTGCTCAGAAGTTTTGCTGTTGTTCTGGTATTCGGAATAAAGAGGAATCTAATCCAACAAGTCAAATTTAATAGAAGTTGGTCCAGCCGTTCTCGGGTTATAAATGGTGCAACTAAGGGTTAGTTCTTTATTAGTCTTAGTTGTATTTTTGAGAGGCTTTGTTTTTGTTTTTAATTAATTGTATGTAATGTTATTGGAAACCTCTTGTACTGATACCCACATCTGATTTTTTTTCATAAAACGAGTATTTTATATAATGTAGTCAACAAGGTGTTAGTATTATATTTATAAGTTCGTATTTTTCAAAAAAGCGCAGAACGGATTAATATAAAAACTAACACACAAATAGACAATGCCCATAGACGAAATTCCTTTATATAAAGCGAAAGAAGTCACGGGCAAATGGTTAAATAAAGACCCAGTGATTAAATACAAACATCCTCTTCATCTCTTGTCAGAACAAAAGTAATTAAACTTTCTTTTAATAAACTATTGCTCTTAATTGCTCACGCACCGTGGGAGATGCATGTATGTACGTCCAAAACGGTGTTTGTAGACTAGAAACAAAAGGTACCGACCCAGTTAAATGTTAACACCATAGAATCAAAAATACCTTACTAAAACAATAGTATAAACAAACAAATAAGTAGGCTGTACTTTCAATAATTTTCCTTCTTCAACCTGGATGTGTTCTTAAATAATTAAAACTGAAATAAACTCACGCCGTAATTAATCCCTCGAGAGGGGTAGGCAGAAGTGTTGAACAATGCATTTCGTATGTTTATGTTGAATCCCAGTGTGACAGGTTGCGAATCTATCGCCATTATTCGGGAATAATGAGGAACATCATACGGCAGGCTACATCTTACGGCAACTGGAAACTCGAACCCTCGACCTGTCGGGTCGAGACGGGTGGTTAACCAAGGCACATAACAAACTGAGCTACCACTTCCTCCAAAACATAGACTATCAAAGTTACATTAAGTACATTTTCTAAAAAGCTCTCTAATTTCGACCACTTTTTCACTTACCGAGTACAATAATGGCTTAATTATTGCCCATTAGGTGTTAAGCAAACTTGTGGCTTGTGTCAGATACCAGCTACTGGCCACCGCCATATTTTCATAGAAATAAGTGCCCAGACTCCGACAGTTGTCTTGGTGATTGGTTCTTACTAGAGACACGTTTGCAAATCCCCATGGACGTCTATTTTGGCCATTATTAAAATTTACAAATGGTTTAATTCTTGCAAAACGTCATTGTCACAGCTCACAATGTATGGACAAAAAATCGATTCACCGAAATCCACTTCCAAAACAAAAGGCTGACTGGAGTGGCAATAAATGAATTGGTGTGAGGAATTAATTTCCGTCAGGCGCACACTCTGGGCATCCTAAATTTAAACCGAAACGATATTATGTATGTAAGCGAACATCCATATTAATCTTACGTCTTCGACTGCTATCTCAAGAAGCGTAGCCTAATCTTTATTTTAAGGGAATTAGGTTGCCTTTAGCTAGTTTTGAGGACCGTGGTAGAGGAAACGTTTAGCGAGTAACATATTAGGGTGAGTTATGATTTTGTAATAGTCTAAACGTGAAGAAATATAATAGTGGTCCTATTTATCACTAGCTGTTGCGTGCGGGTCGGCTCGAGTTAAAATTAAAAATAATTACTTTTTAAATTAATTACTTACTTCAAGACGAATCAAACTGCACATTATTATTACTAAACAGGAGATACATTATAGTATTTTTTTTTTAGTTTTTATTATTTTAAATATCTTTCGTTACACAGTTGTATGTTAAATATTACGTATGCAGATTTGTAAATTCATCAGTAAAATTTAAAATAGTGATGTAATTATAGAATACGGAGATTGTTCAAGAGACTACTAGGAGGGTCATCTTTTATAATTATAGTATGTAATAAGTATAGTATATAATAATTATTATTATATCACGATATACACATTGCCTCAGCCCTGCAATAAGTATCGTAAGAACTTGTGTCACAGGACGTGGCAACGATGTGGTATATACTACTTAGATAAGAATACAGCATCCAACACCGGTAACCGAAACAATGCGTCTTGCAAAATAACACAAAGTCCCGCCCCCGCCGGGATTCGAACCCGGAACCTTTAGCATAGCAGTCGGCTGTTTACACTACTGCGCCACCGAGCTCATCCCGGTTATTTCTGGTATTCATTTGCTTGGTAAATTTATTTGGAGAATCAGTCTCATTATCAAGCTCATTAAACAAAAAAGGTTATATTTATATTATCACAAACGTGTTTTAAGCAATACTGTGGACCCCCGGTAATCCGATAAACATTTTGCAGGGCCGTGTCGGACTCTCAAATTGGTCGGATTATAGAGTACTGCTTAATATCCCCTATAGTCCGGAATTTTTACAAAAGAATACCTTGTAATCCGACAAATTACAGATGGTGGTGTTGTATACAAGTTATAATTTGTTCAATCATGCATTAGCGAAAATTGTCAAAAAAAACTTTAATAATAAATAATAGACCATGTCGGATTAAAAGGGGTACCGGATGAACCAGGGGCCGGATTACCGGGGGTTCACCTCATTTAATGTGTTCCAAAGCATTATTTTTTACGTTTCTTTCAAAATTTTATATTATAATTCGATGAATGGCTTAAATACTCCAAATACCTTTTAATTGGACACTGAATTGAGAATTTTCGTTGAGAACGTCTTGTATTAAAACTAGATTCAAGCCAAAAAAATTGAGTTGAGACCCCCTCAACTGAAATTCAATTCTGAAACAGGCTGTATAACGCTGAAATAAATCTGAGTTGCCAATTTTTTTTTCGGTTCTCCGTAGTAAGTCAGACGTGCCACGGAATAATTGACTCAATTATTGTACACTTTATTCCTGACATCTGTCAAATATTCGAAATTCTTGACAGTTGGCGTAAAAGCCGCTCGCGATTCGAAATTTAATTATAAATACTTTAAGCGGGTTTAAAATTTTGCTTTTTCTAATTTTAAAATGTACATTCTAAGGTTCCTTAGATACATCCGAATGAAAAAACGGAACTTACTATCACTTTCTTGTCTGACAGTCTATCCGTCTATCAAGATCTTTTTTGTCAGGAACGCCTGGAGCTATCAAGCTGGAATCAATATCGAACATTAAGGTTTGCAACCCTTGATATTTAGTCATTTGTTTTTGGCCGGTTGTAGTATCGAATGGATGCGTTAGTTATCCTGCTAACGGACATTTCTTGATTTTTTCATACAAAACGTTCCCGTCCTGTTGTCGCGCGTTTATCGCACGGCCGCTGCTACGCGAGTTTTGTATGAAAAAAAACGATCGTCTTACAAGAGGACGACTAACGCACGGCTTTGGCACCGCAGTGTGATTGAACATTCTCTCACCGAATCATTTTTCTAGTTCTAAGAAACTTTAAAAATACGCTGACGAAGTCGGGTGCGAAAGCTAGTCATAAATAAACTATTTTTTTCAAGTTTCTAATTATCTTTACCGAGATAATAGCTGTTACAAATTGCTACGAAATAACAATACCTACTTTTAATATAGAATATTATAAATGTAAAGATTTGTATGTAATGATGTCTGTTAGGTACTCTATACAGATATTTTATATTCATGTTACTTTCACAAAAAAAATCAAACCGGAAAATATTCCTTTCGGAATGTTAAAACGAATTTACGAACTTACCCAATTAATAAATCCACTAAATATCGCTGTATCATGTTTAATATCTTAAATGTATAAGTCAACGCGATTCGCGGGTATTAACTAGACTGAAATAAAACAGATTAGAATTCGGCGAACAATTAACAAAACCAAAATGGCGGACGGATGGCCGAACGCAAACAATTAAGCTTTCACACTCATCAATTGTCAAAAATGACATGTTTCGTTCTTTAAAATAAATCCCTCGAGAGCAATGGAACGTATAATTAATACGGTATCGTGTAATTTATTTTGTTTTGTTTTTTGTTTGTGTGTTTTAACTACGGCTTTGTTTAAATAACAAAGTTATTTAGTTCTTAATTGTAACTCAACTATTCCCGTAACGGATTTTTAATTTTAAGTTTTGTTATAGTTATTAGAGGATCAAATGAGGTTTCGATTCGATAATGTTTTTAGGGTTCCGTACCCAAAGGGTAAAAAACGGGACCCTATCACTTAGCCTCCGCTGACCGCCTGTCTGTCAACGGGCTGTGTCTTATAAACAATGAAATTTTCAGAGACTCTTCTGTTTTCGCTATAGCAACAAATACTAGAAACATAAGGAATTTCAAAATAAGAAGGACTCCGATACAAGAAGCCTGATTTTATATATAGACTTGTCTTTCTCTTGTATCTTTTACAAAATGATCTCACTAAAAAGTATGTTTAATCTTAGAAGATTGTACGGAACCAATCATGAGCGAGTCCGATACACACTTGACCGGTTTTTTAAGGGTTCTTTGACCAAAACGTCATTGTAATACTTTATTAATTAATAGTGTGATATTGGTTCTTTTGGGTACAGAAATTAGGCATCTGCTTTTTCTACGTCCGTCAACTTGAGACCGTACCTCATGAACCATTAGATATATAGCGAAAATTCAAAACATTAAATTATGCATTACTTTTTATCAAAAATTTAAACAAAGTGTTCAACGTATATTTGTAAAGAAGCTAGAAATAAAGTTATATTGAGCAATACGGAGATGTTATTTATCAATGATAAATATATTTATATAAATTAATTTTCATATGGCCGTCTTAAAGGGATCCTGTGACAGATTTTTTATTAAGGCGAATCAGAATCACGAATTATAAAAACAATGTAACTAACACCTGCTAATCAAAAACATATTTTTTAAGATTGATTTAAATTATAATGCCTTTCAATTAAGCAAATAATTAATTAATATTATATTATATTCTCTAAAATAAAAATAAAACAGAATGTCAACACGATTTGTAAATGAAAGTTAAATAGGTGAAACATTGTTTAAAAATTAAATTACCTCCTACATAATTTTAAAATCTTTGTAATAAAAATTGAGATGAACTAAATGGCCTTTTCAATTTTAAAATAAATATTTAAAAAAAAAATACACTTATTTCTTTTTCCGTTTACAATTGAGATTGAGTCCAAGATAGTAATTGTAAGCAAGCTTCGCCTTAACCAGAACGCTGTGATCATCTTCGACCGCTTTGGGGCGCCACAGTACTGGTTACTGGACCGAGATCAGTCAAGACACTAATACGCTTTAACGGACTGAGTACTGGGTACTTTTATTATGTAACAAACGATGATAATTTATTTTGGATGTGGTTTTAAACTGGAATGTGAGTGGATGGATAGTAAATGTAGGATTTACCTAGTAGAATTTTAAAAAATTGGACAGAGAAACTAAAAAAAATGATTAAAAAGGTTTAATACCTACCGCGTTGACTTATTATCTACGATTATGGTTGACCAATATCGAACTATCCCATACATTTAGTTTAATCAATCAATTAGCTCCTTAGCCAGAAAATAACCAATTTCCCTTTTTTTCCATTAAGGGATATTTTACGATATGCCAGCCTCGTGATATATTAAATCTTAAATTTCAACATAATATTTAAAAAAATAACAATACTCTTAAATTTCTACTCGCTATAAACCAAATTATTTAAGAATAATTTGAAAAAATCATAAAAGAGCAATGAAGCAAGAATATCGAAATAATAGCTTCAAGAAAACAACACCATGATAAGCTGTACTCTTCAGTGCGCTTAAAGTCTACACAGGCATGGTACTTTGTATCCTTAGATAGCGTATCCATGAATTCTTTAATCCATGTAATTGTGGTCGGGTAGCCGAACTGGCCATACAAGTTTGACAAATTCTTTTTTTAAATTCACATATTGTGGTTATTGATATTCGAAACTTATAAAGAAAGTAGTTCGGACATGATTCTATTGCCTCCAGTTTGAATTGTCCTTGAAAAAGTTCAGTGAATCAAGGTGATTTGCCCTTAAATTAGGTCAGCTATTGAGGTTCATAAGGGACTTTTGCTGTAGTTATTTTAGTTTAAAATAAGAGAAAACAAAAAAATTTTGATGAAATGATGGACTGATTAAAACAGTTCTTTTAATAGTAATCGCAATATTGTTGAATTGAAAGTAAATAAATATATATCTATTAAAAAAAACATGCTGCTCCTTTGACCACATTGTCGCTTTCATGTGAAAAAATATTAACCACATTACAACACACATTGACTCAGCCCTGCAGTAAGATTAAATAGTGTTGTGTTGAAGGCACTAAGCAACGATATGGTATATACGACATAGATAAAAATACTACAACCAAGACCGGAAAGCGAAACAATGCTTTAAAAATAACTCAATGTTCCACCCACGCCGGGATTGGAACCTGGAACCTTTAGTCGTTCGCACACAATTCATCTACACAAACTGCTCTCTCACACACTCACACTCCACTTAGAAAGCACTACAATCATGAAAAAGAATATCATGCCTCTTATTTAAATTTTATTTAATTCGTGTCTCAATCATATTCATTCCATACGCTTCGCGGGACGAGACCTGGAGGCCTAAAAGACAGGGCTACCCTAGTTTAGGCTCCAGTCCACCCTACACTGTTCCAATTTATATATTTAGAATGGCGGAAAATAAAGTTTATTATTATTTTTTAGCATAGCTGTAACACCGCAGACCCACAAAAAAGTACAAACCATTTTATGCGATATATGGTGTTTTATTTATGTACATAATATAATTAGCAAATCATATTAACGTTTTATAAGCATTAACTATTACAAGTAAACATTTAATTTAAAGGTGAACTACTTCATTATTATCCACAGAACTGGGTCATTGGATTTATTATGCAAAATTTATATTTATTGCTTTAGACTTTATGAACCTATTAATTAAACATTATCGGAATTGTTCTTCAGTAGAATTAAACTATATTTATAATTGTTTGTTTGTTGAAATCGAAATACATTTGTTTTTTATACGATATTTATAATAAAGATAATTGATTTACAGTGTGCTATATAAATAAGCAATAATTAAAGTGTATTTAAATTGATCAATTAATATGAATTTTATGCTTTTGTACTGTTGTCATATTCAGTTATAAATTAAAATGGAAAAAAGGGTGATTTTCTCACAAAATGTTGGATCTAGACGAACTGAAGTACTTTCTGAGTTTATATCGGATTTTGTCTTAGAGATGATGAGAGAAGATGGATTTAATTTTTCCTTTCCAGAACAATGTTGCAAAAAACTATTTGGATTTTATTAAGAGGCTAATATTCCAATGTTTTTAATTCATTTCTTTCCTTTTTCTAATAATAATAATAATACATTTAGTCGCAGAAACATTTGTTACAAAAATCTTATATAGCTTATTGATTACAGTCCAAAATGTTTTGCCAAGGATTATTAGCGTGCAAATGTCTTTGTTACCTAAAATAGGAGTCTTTACTTAATATTAAATTAACTTATTAGAAATGATTAAACAATGTCATAATTATTTTGGATTCTAAACATTAGTTACATCTATGTCAATTCGTAATAGTAACGTAAGTAGTATGTTATTTACCTACCAGTATATAATGTAATGGTTATCTTGATTACCTACTTATTGATTACCAATTTGTTTTAATAAATACAAATGGCCTTTTTGGGGCAGTGGTGTTAACAGCTGACTGCTTGCTAGAGATGAATGCAACGATGAATAGAAACGCTTGAATCCCGGCGGGAATCGAACTTTGTGTTATTTGCAAGACGCATTGTTTCGCTTACCGGTCTTGGATGTAGTATCCTTATCTATGTAGTTCATACTACATCGTTGCATAGAACCTGCGAGACAAGAACCTTTAATCAGTCTGCAGGGCTGAATCAATGTGTGTGTCGTTTGTGGCTACCCTTCGTCCATGTTCGCAACTTAAGTTTCGTAACTGGTTACGAATATAGATTTTTTTCACTGTTTTATAACTAGTTATGAAAGAAGACTTTATTACATTTCCATAGCCAGAAAGTATTCGGGTTTAATGGTACAATTTCGGAAATAAATTCAACTTTTAACTCGATTTTTTCACATGTGTCAAAAAAATTACATCAAATAATTATATTAATTTGTCATTTTGAAAGTTACATAAATCTATTAGTAGTGTGTTTAACTGTTTGTATATACGAAGTTTTAAATCTTGTATATTTACCTAAATAATCATTTTTATCTTAGTCCACTTTCCTTCGATTTCTCTTCGAAACAGACATACAATTTTTAACATCTTATCGCGAATCTAAAACACACGCTAAAAACTGACGTACCTAATGATTATCATTTACATTCAACAAAAAAAGGTTATGTCAATATTTAGATTCTACGTTTGATAAATTCAGTCACGAAGTTCATATACTTACTGTTATGTGTTAATTTGTTAAATCACCACGTCCGGCCCTTTCAAGTGCCACGTATTGACGTGTTAACGTGGCAGAATAATTGTGTCTTTGCCGATCTCTATAATTTCATATTAAAATGAATGTTTAATGTTTATTTGTTTGGGTTATTTTAATTTACCGAAGTATATTATAAACAGAATTTGCAATTTCTTTTTTTTTTCTTCAATAAAGTAGTATTTAAGAAAGGTCACAAAACAAACATGTTGAATATATTCTTTAAAGATAATTTATGTCAAAAAATACATAGACATTTAAAAATTAGTTAAATTTTGACTATACTAATGAATTTTTGAATGTCATTTGAGTTGATTAAAAAAAAAACATTTTTTCAAATAGTTTTAGACTGTGGTATGTATGACTTGTATGATGGTAGAAGACATGTGAAACAATTCCGCAAAAGATGCCATACGATATTTCTTTCAAACACGCCTGTTTTGAATCGTTATATCGTTTAAATTTACCTAACAGTAGATTAGATAATATTTGTATTATTTTTTGTAAATTTGTATGTACATTATTATTTGTAACTGTCAAAATACGTAGGATTTAGACTAAAAATAAAAAAAAAACATCAACGCGGGCTAGTCTATAATATTTATATACGCCTATTTCATTTCATGGTTCATATAATTCAAATATAATTAATGTATCCAAATTTTTAATTTTTTTCATAGGCACCATCAAATTCTATACAAATAAATAGTTTCGCCTATTTTAACAGTTAATTTAAGTCATCCCAAACCTAGACAAAAGCTATGAAAACTCTTTCCTTCGTTCTTTATGGCGTTTATACACGAATTCTCTAACTAATTATCAAATTTTCATAGACTTACAAATATTCAAATCCATTTAAGACATGGGCGCTTTAAGCTCATTTTCTACTTTAAAAAATATTGATATTATAATAGTAATAACTACATTACGTTGACTTCGCCCAGAATAAATATATAATCTTGTATCGCAGACACTAAGCAATGATGTGGTAATTACTACATTCGGGGCACACCCGCCACTCTGTCCCACCACTGCAACTCCTGTTTATCAGGATCAACAGTGGCGTCCTTTGATCGAATAATCAACGAATAATGCCGCTGTGCAAAGATGCACAGGCTGTGCCCGGACACCCTACATGCTGTCTTGGGACCCGCAACGAACTTAATCAGAAGAAATAGGAAGTAGTAAGACAGCGGTTTCAGACTTCCCTCCCAGCAAAGCGGAGACAGCAATTGAAATGGCCCAGAGGCCCAAAAATCTAAAGGGGATACAGTCAGGAGACGCCTGACCGTCTAAACACTACGGTACGCCACTAACTAACAGGAGATAAATTAGTTAGTATCTAAATCTTACACCAGTAATATTGGTATCCTAGTAGTAGTGACGCCTATTTCAGGGCACACCCGCCACTCTGTCCCACCACTGCAACTTCTATTTATCAGGATCAACAGTGGCGTCCTTTGATCGAATAATCAACGAATAGCGCAGCTGTGCAATGACGCATAGGCTGTGCCCGGACACCCTGCCGGGTGTCGTGGGACCCGCAACGAACTTAATCAAAAGAAATAGGAGGTAGTAAGAAAGCGGTTTCAGACTTCCCGAGACAGCAATTGAAATGGCCCAGAGGCCAAAAAACTAAAAGGGTGACAGTCAGGATACACCTAACCGTCTTAAAACCACGGTATGCCACTAACAGGGGATAAATTAAATACTAACCTAAATTTTACACCAGTAGTTTTGGTGGCAAAACTTTTTAAAAGCATGGAAGTTTTCCTTCGTTTTCACAAGATCTTGGTTGTAAATAGGACTACACACAGATACTATTGACGCCTATTTAGATTTTTTTTTCTTACATGCCGTATCTATTTATTTCCAATACATTCTTTGCCCACCAATCATGAGGCACCACAGTTAAGTTCTACCTTTGTTTTATATACCGGAGTATGGCGAATTAACTGTAGTTTTTATTGCTATATAAAACTGTGTACTGGCGGAATGGGTTGCCTTTATTACCAGTATTTCGGGCTTCCCGTAAGTAGTCCTAGTATTTTTTTCCCCTCCATGTTTTATGGGGCGGTGTTAATTAATTTGTGTTACCAGTTAATTCCCTAATTAAATTTTTATCGGCTTTTTTATTGCGTTACCATTTTGTAGTTTTGTCTTTTTCATGTATTGATACAATCATAGTGTTATGGTTTTGATTTTGCTTCGGATTTTACAATATATATGAGATAAATTTTACCTTATGATCTGTTCTTTGATAAATTTCGCTATTAATGTCATTAAAGTTAAGTAGGTACTATTTTTACAAAACTTCTTCTTATAATATATTTATACATTGATAATACTATATGTATTTGTAAGTTCTGTTATTATCTTTATTATTTTTAAGGCCTCTGTGGCGCAGTTTGGTTGCTACGCTGGAGGTTTGAATCCCGGCGCGAGCCAAACATTGTGTTATTTGCAAGACGCTTACCGGTCTTGGGTTTAGTATTCTTAATTATGTAGTTTATACCATATCGTTGCTCAGCACCTGGGACACAAGATTCTTCAATCATCCTGCATGGCTGAGTCAATGTATGCATTGATGTAATGATTATTGTCTTACCTTTAGACAAAGTAGGATAGAAATAAAGGTTTGTATTCAGTCTAAACAGTATTCTACCCAACACAAGCGTTCGAAAGTATTTGAGTTCGTCCGTAATCATATTGTAGATCAACGGAGCTCTTACTTGTAATTACAGCGTAACAGACAATTATGTGTTTTTAACATGCAACAAATTCCATTCTGCTAACTGTAGCAACAATATCGCATGTGGCAGTGCAACCTGAGATCCCGTGCTTTCTGAATTAAGTTAGAAAGTTTTAAAACAAGACTGCCGCTTACAAAAATAACGGCAGCAGTCGGCAAAAGTTATGATAGCTTGATTGTTGTGAATCCTGTACTAAACTTATCCCGTACCCATCATATCTTGTGGGAGTGTAGTCTCTGGCATGACGAACGGTTATTCATGTTGAATTCGATTGATGAAGTGTCTGCGTGTAGTCTTATTTATTACCTAGATCTTGTGAAAACGAAGGGAAACTTCCGTGCCTTTAAAAAGTTTTGTCACCAATATTACTGGTGTAAGATTTAGGTTAGTATCTTATTTATCCCCTGTTAGTTAGTGGCATACCGTGGTGTTTAGACGGTTAGGCGTCTCCTGACTGTCTCCCCTTTAGATTTTTGGGCCTCTGGGCCATTTCAATTGCTGTCTCCGCTTTGCTGGGAGGGAAGTCTGAAACCGCTTTCTTACTACCTCCTATTTCTTCTGATTAAATTCGTTGCGGGTCCCAAGACAGCCGGTAGGGTGTCCGGGCACAGCCTGTGCATCACTGCACAGCTGCATTATTCGTTGATTATTAAATCAAAGGACGCCACTGTTGATCCTGATAAACAGGAGTTGCAGTGGTGGGACAGAGTGGCGGGTGTGTACTAAACTTAACCTGGGAAGTAACAATGCTTTGATTTGTATAAGTTTAGAATTTTATATTCTTTGGAGTTGTTTCGTAAGAAGTGAAGCTAATTGCCAAACAAGAATAAAAAAAGCTAATCCTAAAATTTTCTGATCTTACTCATGTGTTGTCGCCTTGGGGTTTCATTGGATATTTAGGAGCTAAAATTTTTTAACAAGTAATCCGATGATTGATTTTAAAAGCAATCATATTTCTAGATAGTTTTTTTTTTAAATTAAGGTAACCATCAGACCGAAATACAGTTTAAACGACTTTTAAAAACTTTATTTCTTCGCAATATAAAATTTTATCTCAATTTCCGTTAAAGTTAGGGAATTATTAAAGTTTATAATTTGATTACCTAAAACTTTATTTTTTAATGAAAATTGTTTTCATCTGATCTTAATTAAATTAAACATTAACCGTAGCTTTTTTTAGAACAGTCAGAGACAAGTCAGATACGAAATTGAAATAAATTTGTCTACTTTCCCTATACAAATATTTTGAAGTACAAAATAATGCAATGTTTCAGTATAATTAAAACAATATTTGAATCAAACTTACATACAATTTCTAACAAAAAAAACTAACCAGCTCCAATACTAAGCAAAACAAAACCACAAGACAAGAACACAAGCAAAAGTCATTAATCATCAGCGGTACCCAGTCAAACGCATTTAATTTGAAATTCATGATCTAAAACATCCTACGGTTAGTTTGAACTCGGTAATGAATCTAGACGTTTTGCTATAAGCCTGATATTGACGACTACATCCAACTTAAATACATTTTTCTTATACACTTTCCGTTTCTCCCACGAAAGCAAGCAGAGCGAGAAGTTTCTGAACGGATTTTTTTTCTATTTTTCACCATCGAACAAGATGGCGATCGTCGAAATGGATGTGGCAGTGTGATTTACGTTTAGCTGAGAAAAGTTTTAAAGAGCTCTAATGTTTCAGTTATTTTATTTGAACTTTTCAGAACTCTATTTTATCATAGTTTATAAGTTGTTTTCTAAATACAACCCGGATTTTTGTGGAAAAAATCATTCTACGTACGAACGAAATTTTGCGTTTTGGACTTTATCTATTTCACTTTCCTTTATATTACCGATTTTGGTTCCTTGATTGTCGACATTGGATTATTTAATTTTGTACTATATCCGATTTTTTTTTTTTACTTTTCCTTCTAAAATAATCATTCATTAGAATAAAGTAGAAAAACAACCACATAAGAAAACACCGTATTCGTTGTCAAAGCTCCGACAGCGAACAATCAGATGTTTGTTCTAGATACTTCACTAATGCATCGCGCTACAATGTTGACCTTGCATTGTCGGAATGTTAGCATAGAGAAATATTTTATTTTTCGCATTCGACTACTGGGTTATTAAGGCCATATCGACGCTTTGCGAATCACCGGAAACTTTTTACGCGCTGCAACATGGAGTGCTTACGCTAACGTAATAAATTATAATAAATATATTTACATATATATGTACATATTTTTTAATGTAAAATATCTTCTGAGTATATCAAATTATATTTCATGATAAAGAAAATATTAAAATTTAATTTAAGATGTCAAGTGAAAAGCTTTTATCTTCAAAATACTATGTGAAAAAGAAAACAGAGTTTTGCATATTTAATATTCCTATATATGTACTACAACAACATCAAAACACACACATTGACTCAGCCCTACTGTAATATTAAAAATCTTGTGACACAGGCACTAAGCAACGCTATGGTATAAACTACGTAGACTACATCCAAGACCGGTAAGCGAAACAATGCTTCTTTCAAATAACTCAAAGTCCCCGCCGGGATTCAACCCGGAATCCTAGCGTAGCAGTCGTGTATTCACCACTAAGCCACAGAATCCGTAAACTATAGATGTTATTATATGTATTAAATACAGATTCATTAACAAAGACAAATTAATACGTCTAGTCTGCGATCAAATCAAAAGAACTAACTACAAAAGAAATTAATTAAACAATATCGTGAATTAAAAGCTGCTACAGGTTTTTTTGTAATTCTGTATTTGAATAGACTTTAATTCACAATGCTTTTCATGTCTTTGTTGAATATCTTTTAATGTTCTTACAAATTGGTACTTATATTATATGTAATGGCGAAGCGTTATTAAGATTAACTTGTTTTGGTTCCATCGAAATAATAAATAGTTAAAATCACATACAAAATTTTGTTCCTATTCAAAATAGGTGACTTTATTCTCGAAACGTCTCGAATTAGGCTTCAATTTGGAAGGTCTGGTGACAAGAAGGTTTTGTTATTTAACCCTTAAGTAAAGTAATAAAGGATGGAGGTTCTTACAGAGATCGCTTAAGCAAAGCTATGGCGAGTCAACTAGCTATAAATTTTTTTAGGTACCATTTTGTCTGACACTTATATTTGAGACTAAATTCATTTGAGGTCAACGTGCTTGATGGTTAGTTATTGCGAAAAATGACCAGAACTGTTTAGTTTATCAGTAGAAGGTTCACCATTGCCTACCATGACGTTTTCATATATCCCTTATACTTCAATAGAAAAACAACTTCATTTTTATCAAATTATGGTATTTGAGACGACAGAAATAAGTGAATTTGTTTTGAGTTCATATTTTTTTCTAAAAATCGAAGAACCGAAATCCATAGGAAAGAAGGTTCTAAAGCAACCATGAGCACGGACTTCCATGAGGTAAACGGGCGATCTTGGATTGCAGGGAGTCACTGGATGCAAGCGGATTTGGATCGATCTGGATATAAATTTTTGACCTATATGTCAATGCTGTCAGCAATGAACATGCTTGGTTTATTAACTGGTGACCTTAAAGCAAATTGTTTGCACCTAAATTATAAAATAAAAGGCAATTCGTCTTCAAGGTAATAAATTTCTTTTAAAGAATCAAAACAAACCCTATCTCTCGCTGACCATCTTATCGTTTGAACTGTCATCTTAAAACGTAATAAATTAACTCTTTATCTTTAAACCTTTTTGGTTGGAACAAAAACTTGTGGCAGAAGTTGTAGCATTGATTTGACTCGCGGGCCAATATTTTACTTGACAAAGATGCTTAGAACCTAGATTGATTTGAAATTTTGTCAAACTGTGAACTGCTTCACGGCAGAAATTGAAAGGAATATACCTAATCTTGTGGATTCAAAATCTTTTTAACTTTTCTTGTATTAAAAAAAAAATTAAGAGTTAATAAAACAAAGATTATTTTGAGAGCTGATTTTATTTCCCAAAGGATTTGCCTTATCTCACACGCTCTACGGGATAAGATAGACCATAAAACGAATATTCTACTACATCAGATTAAAACGAATAATCTGATGAACTCGAATTCCCTTGAAAGATTCAGATAATGAATTTATGGTGTACTCTTAGATTAGATCAATATTTATAAGGATTTATTGTGGTGTATTTGGGATTCTGCAATTTTAGGAAGGTGGAAGAAGTAGGTTTTATTTACAAATCTATTTTGATTATGACCATCATTGTGACTTCTACCACATGGATCACACCTGCTGTAACACTCCAATCTAGAGTAGGTAAGTGAGCGACCGATTAAATGAAATTCATTTTATATAGATTTTGGTCTTCTATTTTTTGTTTATTTACTGAATGGGCAGATGAGCAGACGGTTCTCTTAATGGAAAATTATCATTGCTGTCCATATCATGACGATGCCTTAAATGTCTTAGAATCCCAAGAGAAGCTTATGCGCTGCCCAAAGGCAAAAGATGCTCCTCAATCCTTCAAACCGAAAAACAGCGAACTGCTTCATGGCAGATATAGAAAGGAGGGCGGTAAACTTGGACGATCTCGCACATAGACTTACCACCAACAGGCCTATTCACAATAGTCTCGTAACACGGAATCGACTCGGATTAGACGAATTCTCGCAGGGAACGCTATTCACTTTCAACGTTTGGATAAATTTGAAATTAGTTTTCGGAAAAGCGACAGCGAGATCTGGAAAATGATCATGAAGAGATACATCCGCGTTTTAGGTATAAGATAGGTTACACCAGTTCATTGCAATTGTTTATATCGACGTACTAATATTTGTAAAGCTACTTTTTTGTGAATATTTGAAAGCATCACTTTCTGAGTCGAATCCTATACGAGAGAAGATGTGGATTGAGTCTGTAACATTCGGATCGAATACTTGACGATCGGAACATTCCCGCTTCCGTGAGAACACTTTCGGAAGCATTGTGAATGGCCCGTAGACCTTTTTTGCAAACGTTTGCTTTATGTGCATGACCTTAAATACTTATAAAAGAAACCCACACAGCGCTGTCACATCCAGAATCGGATTGTATCTTAGTGAATTTCTCCGGGCGGAATTGAAACTTTTCTGCAGAACTCCAATTAATTATATCGGATAATAAGTCGGACCGACCGGTTAACTTTGACTAGGTACGTGGTTCACGTAATACTATTTGACTTTATTCTCTCTTTTGATAGCGTTGTTCAATTTTCTTTGGTGTGTTTTTGGAGCAAAATAAATCGTTAAATACGAAAATGGTTACTAACTTGTTGTGTGTGTTTTGCAAGCGGCCTAGGATCGCTCTGGATAGGCTTTGTGCAGTAGTGGTAAGTCATCCAGGTCTTACAGTTGATAGATCTACGTGCGACATCATCTAATTAGGTACCACCCTCCTTTCTAATTCTGCTGTGAAGCAGTTCGCTGTGTTTCGGTTCAAAGGATGGGTGAGCAGTGTAATTATCGGCATGAGAGGTAAAATATTAACCTCTACATGAGTTACGCATTGCCGGTACTCATAGCGTTGCTCTTGCTTAAACGTTTAACAAAAGGTCTCTAGTGGTATATATACGAGCGAGATCGTCTGGGTCGGTACCACCCTTCTTTCTATTTCTGCCGTGAAACACGCTGTGTTACGGTTCGAAGGACTGGAGAGCTGTGTGATTACCGGCATGAGAGGTAAAATATTAACTTCTACACGAGCAACGCATTGGCGTTGCTTTTGCTAGACATCAAGGGCAACGTCAATAGTTGCGGTATCACTTTTCATAAGGTGAACCGTCTTGTTTGCCTATGACGTTGTATCCATAAAGTAAATAAATAGGTACAATGGTGATAATTTTTACAGGGTGATTTATATGAATAATTATAATTATAATATTTTACAGTAAATACGCAGATAAATGTCTCAAAAATTTCAAAAGCGACGATTAATTTGAAATGATCTACTTGAAGTTATTTTTAAAATCTAGAAGCTTAATTTTAATATCTATTTGATCTCGAACCTAAGTATCACTCACTTATCTTTATAATTACTTTAAATAATTCCCTTGAAATGTTAACATCTTGAAATTTACGCATAGAAATGAACGACGAAAACTACTTTCGTTTTTTTTTTCTGCTTTTTATTTTTAATGACATCTCTGAGACGATGTTATGTAATATTCAACAAAATAATATAATATATACTTGACAGAACTACGGCCTAAATCTCGACACCTACGCAAAAATTATCAACAGCCTTGCTCGCTCTGTGTTTTGGTTTACGTAAGAATTTTATGGATAAGACTTGAAAAGGAGTAAGTTAGTTGTTAGAAAAGTTGAGATCAGTTTTATTTTAATGATATCCTGAAATTTAATTGAGTTTTCGCAAAGAAAATATTTAATTGATTATTTTTTGATATAGAATATTTTAAAGCACTCTAAAAATACAATGTGGAGTGGAAATAAAACACGGGTTTTCTGCTTATAAAATCACTATATTTTAAGTAAAGATTATGTGTTACTCAAATACTGTTCAAAAAGCTGTAATTTATGCATCCGATGCTATAAATAGCTTTCATAATTTAACGAATCTAATAATTTAGCAACATTTTTTTTGTATCGTTTGAAATATCAATACTGCCAAATATATCTTTACTCTAGACTGTAAAATGTACTAGTGCCTTAGTGTTTCACAAAAAAAGGCATAAAAATAATTTTAAAGTTACACAAAGAGTACTTTTATAAAGTTTTAATTTTGATTTAAATAATATTTCTAACAGGTCATGTCCACGTTAACATCATCGTCATAAGTTAGCAACGGCTTTGCCGCCGGCAATCCGTCCACGGCGCCACCATAACTTGCGCAATAGACACGTTTCCAAATTTGAATTATTTAAACGTACAGTTAACTACAATAACTAAACAGTTTAGAACTTTGTCACATTCTGTCTGAATATCTTAGACGGTCTTGGTGACTTAACTTTTAATTGTAACAAGGTAGTAAAAGTTTAAGGTTAGTACTCACTAAATCCGGTTGCGGTGCGGTTGCAGTCCGTGTGCGTTTAGGAGTTATAATGTATGAAAGCCTATGACGGATGTCACACCAAATGTCCGTCTGCAGTGCGTCACTGTAGTCATAGAGTTTCATATTTTACTAGCCTTTTTTTTTAAACGACTAGTGCTGCGGCCTGGAGGTCTAAGCAGCTTTACAGTGACTATCGTTCTATTACGGGGTGGGTCAGGAGAGTTTAAAAATATTTTAATAAGTTCATTGGAAGAAAACTTTAACAAAAAAAAAGAAAGGTATAAAATTAGATTTGAATAGAAGAAAAGTATCTCGACCGAGGCTGAATAACAAACTGAAGAAACTTACACGGCTTCACGCTTCCGCTTATAGCGACTACACAACAAGACGAAAAGCTTAGGTACCATACCAGTCCGCCTCACATCGACCCTGACCTGGTACTGATCCGTTAGGGACCCAGACTATCAAGGGACATATGGGGTTTAAACACAGAAGGCGTTCTAACCCTTACGAAGGCAAGGAGATACACAAAATCTAAGTCACCCAAGGGTGCTTCTACCGGCTCGACCTCAGCTTGCGTGACTTAGGCGCAAGAGGAATCTAACAGCTAAGGGTTACCGAATAAGTTTTTGCTACTCCTAAATGCACACATTCGCATCGCAGCTAGATTTATTGTGGTCTAGCCTTTAATATTAATGACAGTAGGTATATAAATACCAAAAAGGTTCATTAAAGCTGGCAGTAAAAGCATTGTTTTAATTCTTTATGGTCACATGTTCTAATTTCAAAATTTCGTTAGTCAGCCATTGTTTACTGCGTTAGCCATCTTGGCTGTCTTGATACAGTTGACAAAGCCTTTTCTTTATTTGGATGATTGAATTAATAAATTATTCTAATCGCTAGATCTTTAAAATATTAACAAAAGCTTTGAATTAATCTTGTTTTCTTTATAGGGTAACCAATGGACCTTCTAGATTGTGATTTACGCAAGACATTCAAACTTAATATTAAGCAATAGTCAAATTATTGGCTGTCTCTTTAATACATGCTTGAATTAACTATAATTAATTTCTATGACATTTCATTACAGCGTTTTTAAGACTTTTTGACTTTACACTCCATCGAAAATAAACAGAAGGCTTAATTACTAATTAAACATCGGAACAAATACATATGAAAAAATTTCTGTAAATATAGAAATTTAATATCGATAAATACCATTGTTGGTCGAAAACGTGGGCATGATGAATTTGGCATTGCAATATAATTTTTTCCAAGTAGTTTGTTAATTGAGTTATTAAAAAAAAATAAAAAATAAGATGTATCGAGTAAAAACCTCCACCTTTCTCTGTGTGTCTACCATGAGTTATAGTTTTTCTACACGTCAGCTGACATAGACAACTACAGTGATATTGTATTCAATCTTAATTCCTCATCAGTCCGTTAGAGGTGCTTTACAAAGATTCATGCAAATTTGTGACTGTGGTCGTAAGCGGCAATCGAAGATAAAACTCATGGTAGACACACTGAAGTTGTTTGCAAACTATCAGTACTGTAGTAAACTCTATCCGGTATTGATAGAAAAAAGTTATTTCATTAGGAAATATAACCGTTAGTACATATTAAAAGAGTAGCCAGGGAACAAGGCAGAGGGAGTTAGTGTGAGACCAATAAATAGGCACATTTAGCCCTACCATAATGTTTCTGTTAACGACTCTTGCTAAAGTATTACAAGATATAGTTTACTGGATACCGTTGAAAAAATATACTAAATACAACATAGTTATAATTTTTTTTCTTAAAATCAAAATCAAAACAAATTTGTTCCATAAACTTTAAAAAAAGTACTTAGAATTGTTAAGTTATTTAAAAATAAAACTTAAAAAAAATTACTCGACTACCGGTTCGGAACAATTATGCTGCGGATGACACCGGCAAGAAACCCCAGATTCTGTAATTTGTTATATGAACTTATTTTATACTTAGCCACTAATACATCTTACAGCCTAGGGTGAGAGAAGCTCATGTCACAATATATGAAATGAAATGAAATTATTTACATATGATTACGGGAAAAATTTACAGTTAATTATTATTAAGGAATATTTATTACGAAACAAAGATTTTCAAGATAGTTCAGACTGATTTTTTTTTTTGGGTTTTATTACTGAACTAAAATTTTCCAGGTATTTAAATTCTGATCCCAATGATTTTTGGCAAATTTGTAATTTTTTTAATCGCTATTGTTTTCTATTTAACCATTGAAGTAAAATACCCATGGAAATTGGGCATTACTGGATTCTATTAACTTTAAAATGCTTTAAAGGTTTTTATCATGAACTTTATATAACTTAAAGATACTTTGTAATGGCAATACAAATTGGGTAGTGTAAAAATAAAATAATGATAATAAAGTAAGAAGGTAAGTATTGTCCTGACTGAACAGTTGAAAATAAATTACTCTAAAAATAAAAATACATTAATACTTAGCAATGTAATGAAAACTTTTTTATAACACGCGCTTATTAAATATTTCTGCGAGGCCTATATCAAATCCAGCACATTACACACACACAAAACACATTTATCACATCACAGCACATCTTCCGATGATAAAAATGAATCTTCTTCCAAACTATCTCGTAATATAGAATAAAATCCGGTTGTTTCCAGTTTCTACAGATCCATGTGAACTAATTACACGTAATATAAAATTATGGTCGGTACAAGAAGGTAGGCCTGATTTGTGTACTCGTGTATTTCTTTTAACACGAAAGATTACAAACTTGATATCCCTATTTTTTCTACTGTATTTCTACAGAGGATACCATTAATAAGGGTCATCACTTACTAAATGAACCCACACATCATTTGAAAGTGATCAAGTGCTTTCCATTTTGTATTCTTAACGACAGTTTGATTCTAGTTCTAGCTTAATTTGTTAAAAATTGGTTAGTTTTATCCAGCTACGGCGAAACTCATTGGAATGTATTTGCTATTGTACGTATGTACATTTGCTTATCGACAATTAAATAAAACATTTATAGGACTTGGAAATTGTTAAAAGGTACCCTACTTAAAGGTACGTAAGTTTTCTTGCGTTAATATTTAATAATATTCACAATACAACACAAACCTTGACTTAGCCCTGCGCTAATATATATTCTTGCGTCTTGGTACTAAGCAACGACTTTTTATAAACACTATATATAAAATAATATCCAAAACCAGAAAGCGAAACAATGCGTCTTTCAAATAAAACAAAGTTCCGCCCCGCCGGGATTCGAACCCGGAATACCACCTAAATTCAACACCACCTTTATTTAAATCGGTTATTTGATAACATTATTCACTCGGAATCTTTATTTAGGTGAAGAAACAAGTTTATTTAATTATTTATCTGAACTCCCAATAATAAAACACCTTACAAACAATAAAAATTATAACATGAATAACCATTGTGATTCCTAATTATAGAGAGTTGCATCTTGCACAATGAATAACAATAAATTAATAATATTGAATCAGTAAATCAATTAAAAATCTAACAA
This sequence comes from Choreutis nemorana, assembly GCA_949316135.1. Lineage (NCBI taxonomy): Eukaryota > Metazoa > Arthropoda > Insecta > Lepidoptera > Choreutidae > Choreutis > Choreutis nemorana. The sequence goes on along the minus strand of OX438620.1, from coordinate 3,062,799 downwards.
AATCAGAATTTAAGACGAAAAAAACAGATAAAATAAATCAAAGTTACTTATAGAGACGGAATATACTGACCTCTTTTTGTCAAAGGTTTATATTTCAATCATGCAAATATATCACGTCACATAAGGTAATATGAGTTAGTAAGTAACTTGCCCACATACATAAACGTAATAAGTATATAACACTTGATTTTATTTCGTAAATACTCAGGTTATAGAAATAATATTTATAAATTCTGTCAGTTTAAACAAAGCCTCACGTTTAGGGAATTGAAGAAAATGTTGCGCCTTAAAAATCAAAGATCTGTGCGCCTACCATGAGTTTTACCGTCAATTGTCGCTTGGGACTGATGTTACAACATCATATAAACTCACGCCGTAGTCCCACGAGAGGGGTTGGCAGAGGTGCTACATACCCCTTTTTGCATGTTTATGTACAGTCCCAGTGTGACAGGTTGCGAATCTGTCGCCGTAACCGGGCACATTGAGAAACATGGTAGCTACAACTGACAACCCGAGACTCCTCGACCTGTCGGGTCGGTTATCCAAGGCACGTAGCAAACTGAGCTACCACGTCCTCACAAACGTGTTGTTACAAATTTGTATGAATCTTTGTAAAGCGCCTCTAACGGATAGTTGAGGAATTAAGACTGCTCATACAAAATCACTGTAATAATCAAAGTTACCTGACGAGTAGACACACTGAACTGATAGTGTCAAGTTTATTTTATCCATTGTCTTTCTTAGCTCATTCAAAAACTCAAAATGATTGGCATTTATTTCGGAAATTGGTTAAAATTGCTTAAAAAATGTTTAATTCATTGCAATTTATTAAAAAAAGATAATTTAATATTGTACATTAAAATATAATCTATTTTGTGTAACCTTCAAAATTTAACATTTATCTTCACCGCCCCTAAAAACGTTGTACAAGGAATGGGATAATAAAAATTTGTTTCCATCGAAAAGTTTTTGTCTTCAATTTTTCTTTATTTCCCCTTTTTTCGGGGGTCCCGCGCCATAATTCGCTAAGTCAAAACTCACTTGAAATTTGTTCATACGGCACAACTTTTTGATGCTAACGTTTTCTGCCCTGCTTTTTAAAAGAACTCTCTAACTCTTATTCCCTTGAGATAGAGTTTAAAATTAAATGGTACATTGTAACTTTTAGGGTTGTCAACTTTTGAAAACTTTTCTAATTTATTCTTCGGCCGCATTTTACTTTAGCAATGTTTCATTTGTCTAATTTTGGATTTTAAAATTATTTATGTTTTTGTTAAGGGCCGGTGTAACAACTTTTCAGGTGAAGGCGACGGCTTGTTAACTTATATTTCCATTACGTTCTCGAACATTTCATAAAATGTTATCTTTTTCCTCTATTTGTATAGTCTTAGATATTTTTCTAGCCCTTTTCAAAATCTCGACACAGCGTTAGAGAATCACGTTAAATTGTCTTTCTAGGATTGAGTAAAGATACTCAAAATCAATCAAAATAACTTTATTCCGTTAACTAAAAAAAAGTATTAGGAATTGTCAAATGAATTAATTTTTTCCTTAAAAATGACTCGACCACCGATTCGGAAAATTTAATTTGGGGATGATACCGGGTAGAAACCCCAGACTCTGTAATTTATGTAAACATATCAACGATGTTTTTTAATACTTAGACAATAGTAGGTAGGTAAGGTGAAGTGGGAGAATGCGATAAGTAGTAGTAATGTAGTAATTTGATTACTCAGAAAATAATAATAGCACTATAATTAACACTAATTTCCATGCGTTTCTTTTTAAAATGCAAAAACTATATTTCACGTCTTTTCGTTGTTATGAGTGCCAAGCCAAAATAAATATACAGAAAAATTAGGTCCGTAGCTATGATGCTCACGAAGACACTTTTGGGTTGTGATTTGACGTGTGCATGCAAATCGTTGTAGTGTACTCTTTACTGAGCAAACTCGAGGTAACGCGTACTGAAACAATATGCATGTATATACCTGACAATACTAACACAACCTTAGTCAAACGTTCTTCGTGAAATAGAATAACGATATCATATCATACTTGTTCGCTATCTGACTCTTGTAGATTAAAATATCAAATTAGAGTAATTTTCTGACTTCTGTGCTTTTAAAAAGTTTTGCCCCCAATATTACTGGGGTAAGATTTAGGTTAGTATTTAATTTATCCCCTGTTAATGGCATACCGTGGTGTTTAGACGGTCAGGCGTCTCTCGACTGTTTCCCCTTTAGATTTTTGGCCTCTGGGCCATTTCAATTGCTGTCTCCGCTTTGTTGGGAGGGAAGTCTGAAACCACTTTTTTTCTGATTTAGTTCGTTTCGGGTCCCAAGACAGCCGATAGGGTGTCCGGGAATAGCCCATGCGTCATTGCACAGCTGCATTATTCGTTGATTATTCGATCAAAGGACGCCACTGTTGATCATGATAAACCGGAGTTGCAGTGGTGAGACAGAGTGGCGGGTGTGCCCCGAAAAGTCCAGTACAATCTCAGGATACAATAAACCTCGACTAAGTTATTAGACTTCTTCGAAACAGATCAAAGCAAATAATTACGAAGAATCGACCTAATTAAATCCTACTTTGTATTACAGTGATATTATTTTAATTATATAAACGAAATAAAATTATAAGATTCGTTAAAATTCTTTCATAATCAGTATCAAGTTAATCGTTCAGTGTTACTTAGTACGACTTTGAATTGTAGTTGCAAGGTTTTAGGGTTCCGTACCTAATGTGCTAACTGGATGCTGTTACTTAGACACCGCAGTCCGTCCGTTTGTTCATTTTGATAGCGGGTTACATCTCAAGAACCGTAATATGTAGCTACATTGGAACTGTCGGTATTTCATACTTAAAATTTCTATTATTTAAATAAGAACAGAATCCTTCGTGTATGAGTTCGACTTGGATTGGTTATTTTTAATTTAAAACCAGAAAAGCCCCAATCCTGCCTGATGATGTTAAGCGCCGATCATCTAGAAGTCTAAGGTGGAACATGCCTGCCTAAGAGAAGCCTATTCAATCTTATCTTAAAGACCTTTTTTACTCTCTTTTTCTCCTTCTTTTTTCTTTTTTTCTTAGAGGTTTATTTAAAAAAATAACTCATGGGTACAGGTAGTGTTATGCTGATCTTCTTTTAACTCTTATTTAAATATAAATAATCTTTAAACCGGCGCCAACCTCGTTAATTTTTTATATCTCGATATTACCTATTGGTTCCAAAACTATACATATCCTTCAAATTTGAACTAACCATACAAGTTTATTTGATTGAAATCATACATATTTGTGATTGACATGTTTCTTGGATATAATCTTGTCTGAAAACAGTGACACGTTATTTTCGTTTATAATAATATCAAATAACTTAAATTAATTATCATTTAATTTGTTACACAAAACACTCCGAAAGTTTCTTTAAATAAAAATACGTATTAAAATATAAGGCGCAGAAAATTTAATAAAGCGAGAGTTGTGAAATTAAAATTAAATCTGGATGTGACGCCATCATTAAAATTGTGGTTGAACGCTGTAAATAATTAAAATCATAAAATTGTCAACTTAAATAAAAACCACAGTAGATTATCTGTATGTGTACTAATGTACAAGTATATATGGAATGAAATGTTAATTACAAAAAATAATATACCTATATTTAAATAATTAATTGTTACTATTTTTTAAGCTTTGATACATTTTTAGCGGTTTATTCCGATTTGTCATCCTGTTAGCGACAAGTTCCAACAGTTTTACTGTTTTATCTGACCCCGAATGACTACCAGGGGGACGGATCGAACTTTTTTTTCCTGTTTGTCCCCTTGAGTGGACAGAACAGGCCGACTGATCGGAACAAACCTTTTCAGCGACTTATTTTCATTAATACAAAAATTATTTAAACAATTGTAATAACTTTAATGGATCAATCATGTATATTTAAACGTAGATATGTACAATTTGGCGTATGCTCTCTAATGTGGTATGGATAAGCATCGATTTCGAAACAGAAGTAAGTAAAGTACATCATGTTTTTGCTAGTTTTGGACTAACCTATATATGTATTAGCACAGGTGTCCCAAGCTTCTAAAAGAGTCTACCTTGAAGCAATACTAACGCTGTCTCAGCCTCTGTATTAACAATACAAGAAAATGTGACTTCATTAGGAATCATGCAGACTCGGGTACATTTTCACACATAGCAACACAGTGTCACATGTCATTCTTAGACGAAACAGGGAAGTGATTTCTCCTCATTTCTTCGCTAACAAATAATGTGACTTTCTCACGATTGTTTAGCTCTAATGTATTTTTTCCGCGTGCCTTTTCTGACATTGAAATTACCTAAGATACAGTTATGATCCCTAATGGTTCAGGTTCTATGTAATAATTTATAATTAATTTTGCATGGAGAGATAAGTGACAAGTTAGATCGCTAAGAGTTGAAGCATTAAGATTTGGTCCTCGTAAGAAATAGACATTTTCTTAGTACTTAGTACGGTTTTCTTAGTACGGCAGTAGAAAACAGTAGCACATATTTGGATCTCCACCACGGAGCTCAGGGTGTGGATATTGAAATGTGGCTGTCAAAAGAGCAAGCCTTTGAAGTTTGCGCCGAAGCATAACATAACCTTTCGCAAACATTGGGTCTGTTCTGACCCCATACCTTTGTCGAAGTAATTAAACGTAACCCCTCCACGCCTGCGTGAAATGAAATGGTGAGGTGCCATCTCTAGGGTCAATGTATCGATGTTTTCTTTTGACACCTTTTGGATTTTTCTTGGAATAAAGTATGTAATTATTATTAATTATACTTTAATAGACCAATCGATTTATTGCTGATAGCTTGAAAGATCACTGTCTAAAAATTGTCGATCATCTCTGCAAAGAATTATTCTAAATTATATTTGCCGAAATATGTCTTTTTTTGAAACACCAGTATCTTAATTTCCAATGACAAGAAAAAAAAAAACAAAACAGTAATCCAAAACTTAAACATTCACCAAATATGTGACAGGGTCACACAGAGCTTCACTATGACCAAAACACATGTAGTTTTGTATCACGTTTATGACCTAAAATACATCAACGTTCGACCTCTCGATATGAGCAGCTCGCATCACTGCTTCCCGTATTTATTAGACCGAGTGGTGTCCGCGGTACGTAAAGGCCAATTCAAACATACGACAAAATGTTCGCTTCGTTAGGCCGCCATTCTATTCAAATACTTGCTGTGTACGCACCTACCTTAATTGTGTCAATGAATCGGTTCAATTTGACTTCAGACCCAAATTGGAATCCTTCAAATCTTTGTTCGGTTTCCAGATGTTAGTGCCATTGTCTTTAGATGTTGTATTTCAAACTCATGATAAATCGGCTCATGTTCAAATACCGGAAGATTCGTATTCTGAAGTCGTGTAAACGAAATTCAATTTTAAATCAAAATCTATCACAAAAAATATATGCTACTTTCATCTTCATCTTTCATATAAAAACTGAGACAACTTGGATGTACTTGCACTGTAATTTGTCCAATTGACTGCATAATGAGTTGAAAGATCAACAGGTTACCAAAGAAAATGGCTTCCAACCCGAAACCGCACCGAAACATGGCTTATTTAGGTCTCTCCTAAAATCCTAATAAAAGGTTAAATTGTTCAGATTTTCTGTAATTCTTTATCTATGAAAATTTAAGACCAACTTAGCTTCTTGAGGGTATACAATATCAATGACATTTGGGTATGCAAAGTTCAAGAGTGGCGAGCAAAGTTGTAGGATTGCGCCACAAGGTCGATGGACAATCTTGTAAGAACTGCAGGGATCCGCTTGATGCAATTGGCTTAACGCGGTCGGAAACATTTGGAGAAGGTCTTTGCTCCAATGGATATCTTCTGGCTGATTCAACAACAAACGTATATAATAAAACCACCAGTAAACAAAGTGGTCTAGGATCTCTCCGGTAGTTAATATTTTTGATGCGTTTAGCCGTGGTCGTCATTTGTCTGATGATGGTGATAATCCATATAGAAGGATGTTCAGTACAAGGTGAGGAGGTATATGTAAGTTTTGCCCCTTCTAAAAAGAAACATAGAGAATTGTAAGCGTTTACATGGGCTACGGTAGTTGATTACAATAAGTGCTTGATTAGTTATCAAGAAAAAAAAGAGTACCAAACAATAGGCAGAGACCTCCTTTGTGAGTTGTAGTAAAATAAATGTAGAACGAAAAAAATGTATCATTCTGGATTTATGACTACTCTAACCTTACGTAAACATGTCCATAGACACTAACCTATCAATGGCGAACCCAGCGATTGCTATCGTTACATCATTCATTGCAGATCTGGTGAACGTTCCTATATGTGAATCATTTGCCAGATTTTCGAACAGAATGTGCGAAATCTGGTACAGGCAATGAAAAAAAAAATACACGCGTTTTTACATGCTGAGCATTGCCTCAGAGCCTGGATAAAACAGGCCATTGACCTAACGAGGGCTTAGACATCGACCTTAAATTTTTATAATATTTTAAGATACTCTATTCGATATAAACTTTTTATTGAACTACAACTTCAGAGGAATGCTTGGTAATACATAAAATATAAATACGGGTTGACTGAGAACCTCCTCCATTTTTGTTTTTTCGTTAGATAAACATAATCAATTAAATAAAACTAAATTTTTTTTCAATCGTAAAATAGTTTTGACCATCTTTGGTACAATAATTTATCTAATCACTAAGTAATTTCATCAAATCTTGCATGCGAGCATTCGGCGAATCTGTACCAAGCTACACATGGAAGTATAAATTGGGTTTCACACCGAGGAAAAGTGGTGTGGATGTAATTGCGCTGCGGGTCATTCCAGAACGTTCGTTAAAGGGTTAATTTAACGCTCTCTGAGTTTTCACAAAGCTAGTTGTCGCGTTTTATAGGTACATATTTTAGGAGAAAATTTCTATCAATACGTAATTGGAGATCGTTTGATCGTCTTTTTTTTTGGGTTTTGAGTGTTTGCGTTCTATTGTCAATGTAAGAACTATCATCTCCACTTTGATGAATGTCTGTTTGTCATTATACATTATTTTTTACATTTCAAATATTTTATTGTTTCTAGAATGAAGCATGTAAATTAGATAAACTAAGAAGCTTATTTTTTTATAAATTAAATTAGCACTTGTTTGCTTCTCGGAAAATTATAAGAAAGCAACGAATTCATGATATTTTTCTTTGTAATATATCCCAATGGAAAAAAAAGAATCGTGATTTCGGTACAGTCTGTCGATTGCTACAGAAATACGCTAAAAGATATCTAAAAATACCAATTCCAGACCACATTATCCGATTCAATATCCACATTTCACAGCCCTTAATATATTTAACTGGGACAAAACTAGATTTCAGCAAACCCACAGTGCTCAGAATCAATTTCAGATCACACCTACTTTTATTAGCGTTAAATAGGTTAGAAATATCGAAAAATTCTCACGTAAGGTAGTTATCAAAATCGAAAACGTTTCAAAATTTTCCTTTAGGCTAATAAAATCGAATTGCCCGTTTTTACCTTTGTGGGTATTGGGATACGCGATACGCACTATTTTTTATATATTGTGATTATTAAATGGATATAAAGAAGCTTAAATCTTACTTCTATCTATTCTAATCGTGTTTTATAACTTCTTCAAAAGAGGGCAAATGGGCCTTCGTCTTTTTTGATATTGAGTGATACCAACGCCCATGGACACCAGCAGGCAAAAGATGTCAGCAGATGCGTTGCTTATAAATGTAGGTACTTTATACTTTTTAAATGCAAGCTGCAAACACAACGCAGCTTAAATGTGATTTTATTGATTAGTTAACAATTAATAAAGATTTGACGATACACCGTTTTTCCCTATTTAAACTTCAGTTAGAATATCTCCTTTTTAAAATCGTACAAAATTTACCACGTAACTTAAAAGTACTTAAAATATAAACAAACCATCTAAGCATTAAAAAAACCATTTTGTTTGTAAATTTGAAACGGTGTCTATGAAGTTACAGAATAGGGTGGGATTATAAGTAGCCCTGAAGTCTGCAGAACAGCTCCAATATTGCTGGTAACACCTTTGTATTACACGACCGTTAAGGTCCTGGACGGTATTTGTTTTTTTTCTTGCTGGGGTTGCTTGGCAACTGTTTTTTAGGTTTAAAAATATACAGTGCTGTTTAATTTTCTTTATTTTTGTTTGTATTTTGGAAGATAAGCGAATTTTAGGTTATATGGATAAGGGTATGCATTATTATTTGGAGGTATTTGTCCATCCGTGGATGTCTTCAGCCAATAATTATAATTATAATGATGTTTGTTTTGGCTACAATCTAGAATTGAGGCTTAGGTACTTCATTAAACCAGGAAATGATTTTCAGGTTGATTTCTTTTATAATACTTTTGTTATAAGATATTAATTAAATCGTGCGAATTACTTTAATTCAAGGTCAAAGGCATCAATAAAGGAATATATGATTTTCTTTATCTTGAAGGAGAGACAGACAAAGAAGTGACGCTGTACGAGTTTCTTTCCTTATAACCCCAAACACATAGAAAAAAATACATCCAGAAAAAAGTTGCAAATCACACAAATTTCAACCCCTATTAATCCGTGAAAAATCTACATTCTGGTCAGGTACTTGGGTTTATCGGTCGAGTAATATAACCTCGTGTGAACTGCTCCTGAGCAGATGTTGCATGACAAATAGCAGTGAGGTCCGACCAATGATTTCGGTAGTGAAATAAATCTTAAGCTCCAAAGCTATGAAGTTTCTGACTTTGGTATCAAAGGTACCTTTTTTAGTTCAGTGGATTAAAAAGTGAAATAACAAAAAAAAAAACCTTTTTTTTTTTCATCACAGTCACAGTTAAAAATTTTAGTGGTCTCTTTATGATTAAGCTCTCCAAAAATATATGAATCTAACAAATAATGCTTTGGTTTTTCATGTTCTACATTTAATTGTACTATGATTTGCTGGCTCATGCGATAAACTTTCAAATTTCTACAAAATAACGTAAAAACGTGGTACTCCTTTGATACATTTACAAATAATATTTTTGTTCTCGTCATTTCAAAAGCATCAATTTCTCAATATTCTATTCAGGGCAAACCAGTCATTCCGTCCCACCACTGCCACTCTAGTTCACCAGTATCAACACCGTACTGTGTGTAATGCAGACGTGCAATGAAGGTTACGTACCGTGCCGCGTCTACCGGCTGTCTTGTAACCTTCAACGAACTGAATCCGAACAAATAGTATTAGACTTTCTCAAGATATTGCCCATGGAGTTATAAATATGCATAATAAATAGAAAGTCAGAAAAAGCAAAATTCATCTCAAGATCCTACTTTAAACTACAAATTATTAATAAAACTAATCATAATGTGAAACCATTGACACAAACTTAGTCTTAGTCCAAATTTAAATCAATAAGGCTTGTATATATATTATGTGTCTTATACAATATACACCTATAGACAGACAATAGATAGATAAATTCGTTCGTTGAAGTCCTAGACAGAAAGCCTCACTCAAATACCTATCTCGAAAGACCTCTTTTGTAGCCAGCAGCTAAGGTCATAGATGGTCATAAACTGCCACCATGAAGTGCATACAAAGTGACAAATATGAGTATATGTCGAAGCCAAATTGTATAACACGCTGGATTGAAAAGCGTCCAGCGCGCCAACTTGTAACATGGCGTATTGTTCTATTTGGCTGCGACAAATACACAAAATCCAAGACAAGATATCACCGAACTGGAAGCTAGGAGAACTCACCTAATAGTCGAAATTCGACCATGAACAAAATACTAGGTAACACAATTCCACACAAGTCATATGTGATATGTGTACCGTATGGCAGTGTGTGTAATGTTTTGTTGAATGTGCGAGCGAAGGCTTCAGAGTCTACTGGAACAATATTTGTATATACAAATGTTTGTTTGATGGTATCAACTATCAAATTTATGACGCATAAATATTTTTAAGAACGAACATGAGCCAACTTAGTCATTGGATTACACAAGTTCACACTTTGGAGCCAAGTTACTAATTAATTAAAAATATCAGTTTTCTGCACACATTCCCATTTTAGTAAAAGGGTAGAAATTTTAACTTCATGTATTTACATTATGGTAACAGTTTAAAACTACACGTCTTACTAAACCAGGACCTGCCGTAATTTAAACTGGCAAAGCCTCTAGGAGAAGTTTCTTCTAAATATTAACGACTTTGACATATGCCTGCTTGTTTGCCTGTGTACGAGCTGAGAGCAAGTTGGGTCAAAATACAACTCGGCGCACCGTTGCTAGTTTGTAAACACAGATGTATAAAGATAGATGTGGCCAAATCTAAGGCCAGCAGTAGTAGAAGGTACATATTAATTTTGGTAGACTTATAGGACGCAAACTAAAGGCACTCTAAATCCGGTTGTGGTTCGACTGCTATGCATATGCTGGCAGTAGAAACTCTATGAAATAATATGTCACACCAAATGCGGTTCGTGTGCGGTGTGGCGCTGTGGCGTGCATGCGGCGTTGGTATGAAGTCTTTCATAGCTTTTAATACTTTACAAACTTCTAAACGCACGCACAAGCACTGTGACCGGATTTGCCTTTAGTTTGAGTCCTATAAGTCTACCAAAAGTTATAACTTCTACTGCTGCTAGCGACTGCAGTTACGAAATTTGTATGGAACTTTGTAAAGTATTTTTACCGGTTAGATAAGAAATTAAGATCGTTACCACAGAGGTATGCTGAATCTGACAGGAAGAAAAAAAAAATCCGGTACCTATTGAAAGCTTACTTATGCTTTGTTGACTATCCATCAAGCAAACCGCATGCTTGTAAAAAGAAAAAAAACGGAACTGTAGACTCAAAACAGAAAAACGGGTTCATATATTGTTAAACAACTAAAGAAAAACACACGTTTTTCATAAATTAGACAACTTGGGTATCCTTATTTTCGTAAATTTCATTTTTATATTTAGTTCACCTGATTACATTTATAACAAAAACAGTATAAAGTACCTATATACATGCATGGCTATAAGATTCCTTTGACTAATGCGTTGTCCATGGAGACGTTCAACATGTTACACCTCTCGTATCAGCAGTTACACTGGCTCTGCAATCCTTAGAACCCAAACACAGCGTACGTTACCTGTTAAATATGATTTTAAAGCCATCCAGTGTTTATGAATCCAGGTAGTTGGTTTATAATTTCATAGTGAACAACTTGGCTTGTTCTTGAATTTGATAAAGTCTTGAAATTCAGATTTGTTTAAGTTGCGAGGTAACTCGTTCATTTTCAAATACGATTTAGTTTGTTATGTCCTTCCACGGTTTCGTTGCATCCATTTACATTTTGGCAGCAATCTCATTTTGAATTATTAACTTGGTTATTTTAATTATTTGTAACTATTTGAGTAATGTTTGAATTTAATAGTGTTAATTAGTTATTGTACGGTATGGCAATTAGGTTCCGGGAACTAAGCTACAACTGGGGAACTAGCAAAAGAATGGATTTTTTTACTTCCAGTCCATGTTTGAATTATTTTTATCTTAAATCTGACAAAGAAACCTACTGTTTAATTTTAAGGTATTTGATTAAATTTGATAATGTCAACACAGTTAGTATATGAAGATTCTTTCTGTAACCGGTTTGAACTGTTTTCTACATGCTTTTTATAATTTTGTAGTAAAAATGTGCGGTCGATTTTTCGCGTCCTCGCGTCTTTCTACTGTTTTTTAATAAAGCGCGGAAATGGTGTTGCCCGCGCAACAGTGTTGCTACCTTTTGAAATTAAACTGCAATACCTACTTTTTTTTTTTTTCGGGGCACACCCGCCACTCTGTCCCACCACTGCAACTCCTGTTTATCAGGATCAACAGTGGCGTCCTTTGATCGAATAATCAACGAATAATGCAGCTGTGCAGTGATGCACAGGCTGTGCCCGGACACCCTACCGGCTGTCTTGGGACCCGCAACGAACTTAATCAGAAGAAATAGGAGGTAGTAAGAAAGCGGTTTCAGACTTCCCTCCCAGCAAAGCGGAGACAGCAATTGAAATGGCCCAGAGGCCCAAAAATCTAACGGGAAACAGTCAGGAGACGCCTGACCGTCTAAACACCACGGTATGCCACTAACTAACAGGGGATAAATTAGATACTAACCTAAATCTTACACCAGTAATATTGGTGACAAAACTTTTTAAAGGCACGGAAGTTTCCCTTCGTTTTCACAAGATCTAGGTAATAAATAGGACTACACGCAGATACTTCAATCGAATTCAACATGATTAACCGTTCGTCATGCCAGAGACTACACTCCCACAAGATATGATGGGCAGTTTGCACAAATTCTTGATCCGACGTTGAACATTCGCAAAAAGGTGACGGCACCAAGTTAAATGAATAAAGTTTGCCCTTAAAGTTACCATGCCCGGTTAGAAATTGGGCTACGCAATTATCGATATCAAGCCACGTTTTATTTAACCGTTCGCGCACTATAGGGAAAAATTTAAATAAATGCCGCCCCTTAGTCGAAGTATCCCATCTAGTTTGCCATTCGTCGATTAGTTTTTTATGAACGTTATCGTTACTATCAAATAATCTACTGATTTTAGCCCTATCCTTCGGTTTTAGAAAATCTGAACTCATACCATTCCGCGAGTTGTAATACATTGCCGCACGCCGTTGTATTTCCAAATCTACCGGTAAAACGCCCGCAAGAATCGGCAGGGCCTCAGTGCTGACGGTTCTATACGCTTTACAAAGAAAAATTAACGCTATTCTCTGACTCTGAAGCAATTTACGTCGCGCAGCGCCAATTGTGGCTCTATCCGCCCACACGGGGGCTCCGTAACAAATGCAACCCAAGAAAGTAGCAGTATAAATTATTTTTAATGACTTAAACGACAATCCCCAGGTCGAAGTTGATATTCTATTTAACGCATAAAAATTTCGTTTTGATTTTTCGCTAACTTGCTTAATGTGCTCAATAAAATGAAATTTCTTTTCAAGTATCAAACCGAGATAACAAACTGATTCTTTCTTTTTAACTGTAACTGAATTAAATTTAAAGCGCGGTAGCTCTACTAAGTTTCCTTTTAACATTAAATACTGTGTTTTATGGGCTGCGAACTCAAGATGATTTCTCTTTCCCCAGTCGGCCACCAGACGTAGGCAGGACTCAGCTAACAACTCAACTCCTGTTCTTGTATGAGATTGAATAAGCAGGAGACCATCGTCTGCATATCCCGTCAGCGAACAGTTAGCCGGTAACGGTATAGACAAAAAGTCATCAAATCCGATATTCCAGAGATACGGCCCTAGCACTGAACCCTGTGGGCAGCCCCGAGTCAAAGCCTTCGACACTGCATGATGACCAAGTTGAAGCTTAGTTGTTCCATTTATAAAGTAATTGTATATTAAGGAATATACATTGCTGTAACAACCTCTGTTTTTAAGTTTGAGCAATAAGATTGGCCACCATGCATTATCAAAAGCACCAGAGATATCTAGGGATACACCTATGACGTATTTAAACTCCGACGATTCTACCGATTTTCTCACCGAGATAGCCGCGTCGATTGTTGATTTGCCGATAGTAAAACCGAATTGACGTTCGTGAAAAGTTGGACCGCCCGGAAGAAGCCGAGGTACGATAAGACGCTCTAGAAGTTTACCCAGGGATGGTAGAAGGGTAATGGGTCTATACGATTTCGGATCATCAGGTGGCTTATCGCCGCTTTTAGGTATGTCTGCAATACCTACTATTAAAAAAAAACAATTTTTTGGATGTAACGAGAAGTCACATGGAGATTAATCCTGGATTTTTGAGTCTGACCTCAAGCCCCGTAAACAAAATCAGTCAGATGGCGGAAAAAGGTCCGTTTGCCGTGTTTGACTTAAACTTCATAAAAAACAACGCACCGGCCTATCCTTCGTTCATTGAGCCAAAGTACCCGTGTAACGCAAAATAACAAATTAGTCCGTCTGTCAGCATCACATTCTACATTGACAGAGCAAACAGAAGGGGTACACATTTTTTTAAACGTCATGATTGTCCATGCACAGGCAAACTCTTACTGATGGAAAATGACAAAGTTGTAACTTGTACCAGCTCTGTCCATATCGGATTTAAAACTTTCAGAGGAAACAGGCTAAATATCTCATTCAACCATCCAAAAGTCAATTTTATGCTGGATTTTTCACGTTGTTAAAAAATCCAAAGGCCACTTAAAAAAGTCTTTACAATTTTCCCTTATACCTTTTCCCACCTATCGCTGCAACAAAGTAAGTAAGTGAAGAGCACTCCAGCGTTCTTCATCGTTGCTTTTGTCTCGGCTTCCTTTGTTTTTGGATTAGCACCTTGTTTTTTTGTACAAAGACTATATAGGTTATTTAAAAAATACCGCCCGGGTTGGGAACCTTTCGCCTTATGGTTAATTTCATCTTGGGGCCCAAGTAGCAAATGGGCTGCAAGATACGCAAGCGTGATACCCATAATTTTGCAAACTTCTATAGGCTACGGTGACTGTGTACCATCAGGCGGGCTGTATGCTTGTTTGTTGCCTTAGTGGCAAAAATTAATGTTATATATTGATAAACCTTGGTTTATTCCGAGAATCCAGCCTTCAGTCCACTCTTGAAAGTCCATTCTAACTTTACCTCCTTCTTATATTACTTTAGTATTTATTCCACTACCTATATATATTTAGAATAGACTTCAATTCTAAATTTAACTACACCTCTTTCTTAAATTACTTTATAAGAGGTCTGTGGTACACAGGTAATATAAATCTGGGAACTTACTTTGTATTTCTACGGCGTTTTCTTTAATGGAAAAATCAAGAAAAAACATTAATTACTAAGGCACTTTCTCAGCATCAGCTCTTACTAGAAAATTAAGCCTTTCAGGGGAATCTTTACATTTTCTGCCCTGACAGAGTTTCCACAAAGCATTTTCAGATATCGCCGGTGACGTCCTAGTCAACGGCACAAAGGGTAATTATGAACCTTAAGGCAACGTTTGCACTGTGGCAAATTTATTATAAAGTAGGACAAACAAATTTAAATTACGTCTAGAGCCTTGTGTACAGGGGTATGCGGAAATTGAGCGTTTATCTCGAAATGTCGGATCTTCCGCCTTACACCTTAATATTTTAGGAAATTTAAACTGTTTTCCTCGTAGTTTAATATGGAATCACGTTAACTGCTAATTACATCGCCATTTTGTTTAGCATATATAAAATAAAAAACCATGTTTTGTAAAATTGAGAAAAAAAAAAACAACTTTTTATTAATTCTTGTTTTTTTTTTACTTTTCTAGAAAAGGCCTAGGCATAAGTAAGGACGCTTTTAAGATGAATGGGGGGGAGACCGTGGTAGACAAACATGGATAAAATACATCAAGCCTTGCAAGCGTCCCTACGCTACAGTAAAATTGGCTTTTGCTATAAATTCATTACTTTTTTTGACACTGTTATTAGTGTTTTATTCTATTGAAGCATGTTTATTGTATTTAAAATAATAGGCTTTAATTATTGGACACATTTTTGTGGCTGATACACAATTATATTCTATGATATTTTAAGCAGACCTTTTATCTGTTTATTAACATAACAAATATATTTTAGAACGTAAAATATGCTGGATACTTTAAAATCAAACCGTTGTATTACCTATGTTTGTTGTGTTGTTTTTTATACCTTTGTGTTACGAGTAAGTTAATCTTTTATACCACTAAGGTGGCAAACAAGTACACGACCCGACTGGTGGTAATCACCGTAGCCTATAGACTCTAGCCATACCAACGGCATCATCGCCAATTGTCGAAAAATTAAGTAAATTTTACATTTAAAAATGCAATATGAAAACACCTTAACTTTGGGTGTAAGAGCAACTATTTTTGCTGGCAAATTAGATGGTAAAGTTCCATAACACGGGCTGGAAATTAGAAACAAGTTCGTAAATAAAATATTCGTAACTTGCTGATTGCTTTTTCTATGCCTTTGTTTTTGCAATCTTTTGCTCCCTAAAAATTTCTAAGTAACTACTAGATTTTCGCGTGAGGCTTGTGCTAGCTATCTTGTGAATGCTAAAATAATTAAACTTGATTATGAATTAATGATAATAATTGCTGCACTGCCTGCACTAAGATAAATTTTGTATCGCAGGCACTAAGCAACGATATGGTATAAACTATTTAGATAAGAATACAACATCCAAGACCGGTAAGCGAAACAATGCGTCTTGCAAATAACACAAAGTTCCGCTCTCGCCGGGATTCAAACCCGGAACCTCTAGCGTAACAGCAAGCTGTTTACACTACTGTGCCACCGAGGTCGTCAAATAGTAAATAATTTGAATTAGTAATATATTCGCTAACCAAGACCAACTAAAAGGAAAGAGAAACAAAACCAGAGTCGAAAGAAAAATGCTTACCAAATTGTATCATAAAATAAAAAAATACATATGTAAAAACAAAGCGAAATACAAGTATACTATTATAGAAGAAAAACTAAAAACCAAACACTCAGTCAAACGATCTGTAAAACGAAGAGATAAAACCAAGGAATGGATTACTTCACTCAAAGATGCCAATGATGTCACTACTTCAAACAGAAACACACTTATCGAAATAGCAACTACATTCTACAAAAACCTTTACTCCAAATTGAATACTAAAAATTCTAATGATAAAGACCAACCCGAAAAAAATTCTAACGAAAATGTACAGCCCTTCATGGAGAGTGAAGTTAGAAGGAGCATAGAAACATTGAAAACATCCAGGAGTCCGGGACATGACGGAGTCACAAATGACGTATTAAAAGCAATAGAGGAGCCACTAACGCCAATTTTGACCTCAATTTTTAACGAGATAATAGTCTCTGGCAAAATACCGGAATATTGGGAGAGCTCTATCATTACATTACTATACAAAAAGGGAAACCCACTTGACATAGGCAACTATAGACCAATTAGCCTACTTCAGAGCACATATAAACTATTTACTACCATCATCCTAGGAAGAATTAGGGAATCTCTACTTTTTCACCAGCCCAGAGAACAAGCTGGTTTCAGACCGAAATATAGTACCATTGACCATATTTTCACTCTAACTCAAGTAATAGAACGATACAAAGAGTACAAGCTGCCACTTTATTTAGCGTTTATTGATTACTCGAAAGCGTTCGATTCTATAACACACGCAGCGCTTTGGAAAGCTCTCAAACAACAAGGCATCGAAGCTAAATACCTAGATTTATTACAAATTATCTACAAAAAAAGTAAGGCGGCAGTTAGACTGGAAAAAGTAGGAGATTCATTCGAACTCAAGAGAGGAGTCCGGCAAGGTGACCCGATCTCACCTAATCTATTTACGGCACTGCTTGAGTATATATTTACCAAACTTAACTGGGTAAAGATCGGCATAAAAATCAATGGAGAGTACCTTAATCACCTACGATTCGTCGACGACATAGTCTTGATAAGCGAAAACCACGAAGAACTTTATTACATGCTAAGAACACTAGACGAACAAAGCAAAGAATGTGGTCTTGAAATGAATGCAAGTAAAACATGCATTATGACGAACAGTATAGAAAAACATACCGCAATCCAATCTCAAGTTTTCAACTATGTAAGTCAATCTATCTCGGACATCGAATATCTTTCAACGATCTTACTTCTAACGAAGTAGAAAGAAGAATAAAGCTTGCTTGGAACAAATATTGGTCCATGAAACACATTTTTAAGTCAAACATTCCTGTAAAACTTAAAAAGATAGCGATGGAAAATACCATATTTCCGACCCTACTCTATGGGTGCCAGACATGGGCACTTACGAAGAATACTGTCCACAAACTACAAGTTTTCCAAAGAACGGCAGAGAGAAGCATGCTTGGACTCCGACTGCTGGATCGACAAAGAAATGACACAATACGTCAAAGAACCAAACTGATCGACGCAGCGGACCAGGCTTGCAGACTGAAATGGCGATGGGCTGGTCATGTGGCCCGCGCTGAGGACGGGCGCTGGAGCGAACGCATACTGCACTGGTGGCCGCGCGAGCACCGCCGGCCGCGCGGGCGACCGAGCGCGCGATGGCGCGATGACATCGTGGCCGTCGCCTCGTCTACCTGGACGCGACTGGCCCTCGATAGGCGATGGAAGCAGTTAGAGGAGGCCTTTACCCGAAAGAGTACCCAATAAACAATCAGTGAGTGAATAATGTGAATGAATTAAACTATACTAAAATAATTAAACGTAATTTTCTAGAATTTATTAATATATAAAATTTAAATTATTGTAATGTTTTTTTGGGAAATAAATGGCTAATAATAATAATAATATATTCGCTGTGGTTCGGTTTTAAGGATTGGAGAGCCAGTGTAATTACCGGCTATTACATCTTTAAACTCTACATGGGCAATGCTCTTGGCGTTGTAACATCAAGAACATTGCCATGTCAATAGACGGTATGACTTTCCATCAGGTTAATAGTCTGTTTGTTTGTAGTTGTAAAAAAAGTAAAACTTATCCACAATCAATATATATATGATTCTAGACGGACAAAATATTGGGAGAGTGAATCTAAGATTTTTAAATAGATGAAACCACGGTAAACAGCCTCGGTTTTACTGTTATAAATTTAATACGACGAAGGTAGCAAACTAAATAGAGTTGCACAACCATCGATATTTTCAGTATCGATAAATGACATAGAAAACTAGTAAAAACATCGATAGTTTTACAGGGCAGTGTTATTGATTATAGTAGCAATATAAGTGCAATAATAATGTTTATGTATATACTATTGGTAGTGAGATATAGGACAATTGTATTAGTATACATGGTAGTATCAATTGCATTAGCACCTATGGTATCAATATTAATAACAATAATAACCACATGACGACACACACATTGACTCAGCCCTGCAGTAAGTATCGTAAGAACTTGTGTCACAGGAACTAAGCAACGATATGGTATATACTACATAGATATGAATACAACATCCAAGATCGGTAAGCGAAACAATGCGTCTTGCAAATAACAAGTCCCGCCTCCGCCAAAACAGCAAAAACTTAAGTTTGGTTTATTAAATATAAACAGCTAATAAATTATCGCAATGGTTTGAAAGCTTACTATCTATTATTATAATACTGTTCATATGACTGCGAAACGAACTAATTAACACAAGCTAACAACTTTGAGGCTGGAAACTCTGAAGGCAAAAGATCGCAAGGTCGTGAAGATGAAGTAAAAATTCGTCCTCAGCAAAATTCTACACGACTGTAAGCGTACTAATGCTACGCACTGGAAATAAACTGGTGGAGGTTTTTACAGGTGGTAGATCTATGTGCGAGATCATCTGTGTTGGTACCACCCTCCTTTCTATTTCTGCCGTGAAGCAGTTCGATGTGTTTCCGTTCGAAAGATTGGATAGCCAGTGTAATTACCGGCACGAGAGGTATAACATCTTTACCTCTAAATAGGCAACGCTTAGGGGCTACATTAGTGTTTCACAGTGTTGATGGACGGTGGTAATACTTTCCATCAGGTGAACTGTTTGCTTGTTTGCGCATGCAATTGTATTTAAAAAAAAGGTAGGACATGCATTCCAGATGCGATCCTGCACACAATCCTCAGACATGAGGGAATGACTAGACAGATAGAGATATGAAGTCAGACTATCGATAGCTTACCTACAGTCTATTATCAACATGCAACACTACAACTAACTATTCATAATTATGCCCCAACTCTACACACTCGGACCCACACAATGAAGGAGTATATTAAATTTCCGAGGCGTTAACATTATAACTAACCCAAGCTTAAGATGTTCTTGGGCACTGGGATGACATTATTTTGTATGGACCCGCTGTTAGTCCTTCACAAACAAAGATTAGAGAGCTTAATGCCTTAAACCTTGCCTTCTATAGCTACAAATATAATAAAGAGAACTTTTACTTTAGTTACTGAAATATCGAAGTATAAATGATAAATGATATTTATTTGCTAGAGATGTGTGGTACATTACAGATGTTTACATTCGTTTAAAATAGTTCATACATACTTCGCTTTATAAAAGCAAGCAAAATTTTGGTCAAGTACAAGTGGGTCATAGGGACTAATAATTAAAAAAAAAAACAATTTACATGACAAATATTATAAAATGTACGCAATTCTAATGTCAAATATATAAATTCTATAAATATAAATTCTAGTTGTTAGGGATGTATGATGAAATTGATTAAAATACAGTTTTAAATAATATATACAAAATTTATTGTCTTTTTCCTCTTGACAATGTATATACAAACTTTATAACCATATAAAACATGACAACATTTTTTTTGCCTCAACATTTGTCTTGACGCGTTAGTAATATTTTGGTTTTATTATTTTCAATCATCGTAGTCAGCTAAATACATCATCTCAATGGTTTGAAAATTTGTGTGACTCTGTTTGAAAAAAACAGTAGTCAATGCCAAAATTCGAAGGATTAATGGTGATCATGTTGGCTGATAACTTATTTCAGAAACGTAATTCATTCAAACTCAAATTCTTTTAATTCGTACACAATAATTTAGGTACATATTGCAGATGTTGTAGCAAGATAAGTGAGGTATTTGCAGCATATTGACATACGATCATTTTTATTATATATCTGATCAGCTTATCTATCACTAGATAGGTATATAAGTGACTTTGAGGCTAAATATACTCCAAGGTGTACTGAGCTACCCTGAGGACTTTATAGTATGAAGTGGAGAGATGGAAAGTAACATCTGATCTGATTGAATCGCAATAATATTTCTACAAACATAATGCAATTTTTGTATAGTAACCAAACAAAGACATAACAATTTTTTCAAGGGAATCTCACCTTTGTTTCTTCTACAAAAGGATTTGAAAGGAAGTCAACAGAGGTGGGAAACGCGGCGCGATCTCCCAAGGTTGTAATAATACTACAACACATCATAAACAGGCACGCAGCGAAGGTTTACGCGTAATTACAAACCCGCAAACGAACTGCCACTGTATGGCGGGTCGTATGTCGTGGAATAAGTGATGACATATAAGCGAGATTTCGACAAGGCAATTGCTTCGCTGACATAATGTAAAGCGTTCTACTGAACTGTCTACTGACTCTATGGAGAACTTTTGCGTAAGTCTAAAGGAAAACGAATTTTCGTTCAATATTTCTGCATTTTACTTGTATATTGTAACTGATTTTTCAAAACGAATCAAACATATTAAATATTTATTCTATGTTAATTTCTGACGGTAAATAAATTGGTTTGTTTTACGAAATCTAAAATACTCGTAATTTAACTTCTCTTTAAAATTTCTCAAACATTAGTAATAAATATAGGTTTTAATTAAATTAAAAGGCAGTTATTTATCTTATCACTTGTACCAAACAATAATAGTTTGTCTAGTTGACACAAGGTGGTTTTAGAAATACGCAGTGTGCAGAGTTAGTAAAGTTTCTAAAATCCTACTTTAGGGTTGGTCGTCCGAAGATGGATTACTATTTCGGTTTGCCTCGAACTTACGAAGACACGGCTAAAAGTAGAATAGCCTTATGCAGATGTTTTTTTTAATAGTTTTAGTACTCTATGCGTCAAGGTGGACGAACGATCTTGTCAGGGCTGCAGGGAACCAGTAGAACTATTTGGGGAAGGTAGTGAACATCCTTTGGCTGATGATGATGAGTCTTTGTATTTACATGATTAAACTTGCCTCAGCTTAGCTTTATATAAACTTTTAATCCTTATTTTTCTTCCTAATGTGGTATTGTCCTTACAAACATAACTCAATTTTGTGGATTTCTTTTCAATGTAAGTTTCGTATATTTTTATATTTAAAAAAAAAGAATTGCGTAAACGCTTGCAATGACGATGCTGAACAGTTGAAAACGAAACCACAACGCAATTTAAGGCCAATCAATCGATTACAATGTAAAGTATCAAATATTTTGAGAAGGCAACTCCTGTCTCGGTAGCTCTAGGGTCTGCACGCGAATGTTTACAAAGTAAGTATTCCCCGGAAGTTAAAGTTTGTTAAGTGTCAACCCTATTTTACTTGTAACTTCAAAAGATTTCCAACAAAACCATGTGAAGATTTACGAAGTTTCGTAATGTGTGATATATTGGTATCGCTCTAGAGAAACTGTGTTAATTTTAAAACATACATTTTACTATAGTTGGTGGCAGATCTATGTACGAGATCGTCTGGGTTGGTACCACTTTCCTCTTTCTGCCATGAATCAATTCGCTGTGTTTCGGTTCGAAGGATTGGAGAGCCGATGTAATTAATTGCACGACAGGTATAACATTTTACTTCTACAGGGGCAGCGCATTTGGACATCGTCGTGACTATAGGCGGCGGTATAACTTTCCATCTGGTGAGCCGCCAGCTTGTTTGCCCGTGATGTGGTGGAAACGAGGTGGATGAACGATCTTTTAAGAGCTGCAGTCAGCCACTGGATGCTGGCAAGGGGCAGGATCTTTTTGGTTGAAAATATTTAAAGGAGCTTGACGTCTTCCGACCAATGACTATGACATCATTGCAAGTTCAGTATTGATCTAAACTGTAAGAGCTAAGGACTAAAGCCAAGCAGCGTCCTGCAGTTTACCTGTATACGTGTGTTTTGTATCCAACATTTAATTACCCCAGTCAAGTCTAAATTTTCCAAAGCCTACTCAGGAATCCTTGTTAACTCACCCACTGCTGTGATCGTTTGCATACGTTTAGCTAATTGTTGCTTAGGTCTCTGTTCCACGTCAATTTCGTTACTGACGTCATTCGGTGGTTTTGCGAAAATGCATGCTTAAGGTCCTTTCACGTTTTTTAACACGTTACCTGACCAGCTGTATTTACTTTTTGTCCTGTAATATTTAAAGACAATTTACATAAGTGAAGGCGTTAACTTGTAGTATTTGCAAATGCTTTATTAGATAGGATAGGATAGGAATTATACAATAATATTAAAAGTTTGAGAAATAACTTACGTATTGTTTTGCTTCCTGGTTTGAGATGTAGTGTTCTTATCTATGTAGTTTATTCTACATTGTTGCTTAGAAATTGTGACACATTATTATTTCTTAGTGCAGGGCTAGGTTAATGTGTGTGTCGTGATGTGGAAAAAAAACTTGCCAGGGCAACTACTTCCAGGCAATATATACCTTCAATCAATCCATCATTTATTTGCCAGACAACAAAATACAATAAGTCGTTTCAAATATAAAAGTTGTGTATTCTATTGTCTCATGAGGCATGCAAATAAAAAACGAGAATAAAACACACACAAAAAACACCAATCATTATGAGTTAGTCACTTCAGAATTATATTAAATTTGCATTATATTTTGTTATTTTTAAATATCTGTGTTAACACGTAAGATAAAATAGATAACCTTCAGAGTTTTTTACTAGAACCTACAATTGATCTTTATTCTTTTTTATCAGAAGTATTTCTGGTAGAAGTGATAAGCAAAGAATTGCGACATACAATTTTGTTACTGCAGTCTCTTTCGGCCAGGAGATGTTTGAACTCCTTTTTGTTCTGGAAGTAAATAAGTCGATATCAGTTACAATGCTGTTGCACTTTCGGTGGGAATGTAATATTAAATATAATTAGTAAATGTACAAAAAAATGGAGGATGAGCTTCATGTGCTTAGAGCCTTACGCGCTGTAATATTTGCATTGCAGAACATATCGTCATTTGCTTTAATATCATCTTCCTACCCATTTCCATGTTAAATGCAAAATTCTCCAGCTAAAACTATGAGATGCTAATTTGTTAATTTCTTGCAGGCGCTGCGTAGGTCAAGTAATTAAAATTTAAGATTACGTCTCTGAGGGAATTGCATAGCCGCTTCGGTGTATGCAGTGTAATGAATTCTTGATAGTAATTTTAGATATTTTATACCTACCAGCTTTATTGTATTGTTAGTATAGACGACGTAGATTTCGTAGAGTTTTTAATTCAATAAGTACCTCGACTTCCTACTACATAAAACCTTACCTATTTGAAACTTTACACATAAACTCACCCCGCAACCCCTCGAGAGGGGTTGGCAGACTTTTTACAAACCACATTTTATATGTTTATGTTAAGTCCCAGTGTGACAGGTTGCGAATCTCTCGCCGCTATCCGGGCACAATGTGAAATATGGTAACTACAATGTACACCAACTCGAAACCTTGACCTGTCGGGTCGGGTCGGTCGGTAAACCAAGGCAGGTAAGAAACTAAGTTACTACGTCCTCTTTAAAGTCTAGATCCATACATTTAATTGTTTCAGCTAAAATAAATGAGTCAAAAGTAATTAAGTTATTGTAATAAGTGATATAGGTATGGGTTCTCATTCCAAATGGACCAAATTGAACGTACAACGGTCCAATCGACAAAAATGTACTTTTTTAGACTTATTGTCTATTTACTATAAAATTTATTAAAATATAAATCAAATTAAACAAAACAAGTGAATATTAAGTTTATTGTTAATATGTTATACGATAGATTAGTAAAATATAAATCCATTATTGGTTGTAGATTTTTATCATACATACTTTTGTATTTATTATCTTTAAGAGCTGTGAATTTTGTTCTTTTATAAAATAAATAAATAAGTGGTAGATTTAGAGTACCTCAACATTTTTAGATTTTAATATTAACGGAGATAAATGTAAATCTATTAGCTAAGTATGTTTTAGCTAAGCTTTTACAATCAATAATAATAAATAATCAAGATATAAATAAAAACCGGTCCAAGTGTGAGTTGGACTCGCCCATGGAGGGTTTCGTACCGTCGTGCAAGATTAAACAATTATTAGATAAAGATAATTTCGTTCGTGTGAAAAAATGACGAAAAAATTACACTGTATTTTAAGCCGTACGCTGTATTTAGCCCGCTGACGAACGAACACACAGACAGTGGAAGCTTTGTAACAGTGTCCCATTTTCCACCCTTTGGGTAAGGAACCCTAAAAATGTAGCCCAATAAACTTATCCCGTTAAAAGAAGCCGTACTTAAAAACAAATAGATAAAAGAACATAAAAAACCGTATCAAAGGCGTCAAGCTTTAACGAGATCTACAAAGTCATACACAAAATACACACAAAAACCATATCTCCTGAAATGAATTCAGCCCTTTTCGCTCAATTCGAACAGGGCCAACCTGTAGGGCTTTGTAAACGTGAAAAAGTCACCCTTTGATGTCGATTCCACGTATAGCTGTGAATTTTTGTAAAAAGAACTAAGGCCTTATAAATATTCGAGTTAAAATAGGAGTACCACAAGGCTGTATCTAGGCGCCGCTTTTATAAATGAGTAGTGTTTTCGCAGGTATCGTTTGTAAATTAGGTTGTCATTAAAAAAAATTGTGTTATATTATTTGTTTCTTTGACCTTTTTTCTACTGGATTAGGTAAAACGATTTACTTAAAATACTACGCAAAGCTACTTGACGATCTTGAAGATTTTAAGGTGAAGGATATTCAAGGCAATACATTAATATTTTCTGGTTATGAAAATGGAAAAAAGTGTTAAACTAGTTACGAAGCAAAAAAAATGCACGTTCGTAACCAGTTACGAATCTTTAGCTATGAATGTGGACGAAGGGCACTTATCTATTTACTTATCCAACTGCTCAGCCGAATCCGTCTGCTGTGTCAACAATAAATGGATGTTCCACGCCAGAGGTGAAAACTGTGCCAAGACTTCTGACTTCAAAGACAAAATTAAAATCAGTAATTGGGCCATAAAGTCGGTACATTTGTCTACTAAAATTTCATTTTCAGACGGTAAATTTTCTACAGACCAAAAGTTAGGTCTAGATTTTTATTTAATTGGCTTGCTACTAAACCCCTAGCCACGTATTAAAACATTTCTCTGATAAAAAAGCTATCTGTAACTTTCGAAAGCTCCGGTTTTATCTAAATAACGTTATTTCACATTAAAAAGTTCGTAACAGCATTTAACTTGTATTAAAGCATTGTTTATGGGTCACCCGGGACCAGTAAGATTGCACTGAAAAAACAGATTACTCCGAACAGAAAGTTTATGACAGTAGGTATTGTAAGAAAAAATATTTTACATTCAAAACTGGATAGAATAAAACATTGCGAGATTTAAATCTTCTTTTGATTTCTTGTTGAATTTATTAATTTTTCTATAATAAAAAAATGAAAATAACTACTACTATATTTTATTGTTAGCAATATACATCTGTTTTAACCATGTTTTATGCAAATAAATAAATATTCTGTTCTTCAAAAAAACCAGAAAAAATCATATTTCACCTTATTATTATATTTTTTATAAATATTTTTTAAATTCAGTTTTTCATTGTTTCAATTGAAAGGATTAGAGAGCCAGTGTAAAAACCGGCACAATTGGCATAACAACTCAAGTAAAATAGCCTATATCAATTTCAAAACTTAAATTCTGTTTAATATTAGTTCGAATTGATTTTAAAGCTTTTATTCAGATAATGTACTACAAATTGCTTTGAGAAACACAATATCTGAGGCGTTTAGAGCTAGATGGTTATTAGTTTCAACAAAGAAACCTAAATTGTGGAGATATCTATAAACAAGGGGTGGGTTCATTAGCAGGCCGTCTGTTACAGGCATCCAAGTTTGTACCGTCAGCAACGAACAAGTGCATAAGAATTAATAATAAAAATATATAAACGACAGAAAAAAATCACAGTAAAATTTCAAGGAAATTAAACAAAATGATGTATTTTTCGACAAAAACTTTAATAGAATTAAAATGGTATCTTCTTTCCAATCAAAAATATAATCATCCAATCAGTTTCTGTACAAATAAATTGTACCTAAAAATTAATTGAATATCATAAATGTACAAGTGTATGTACAAGGTCAAATTGAAAAACCTAAAGTGAAAATTGGTAATTGGTAACGATTTTAAAGTGACATAAAAATAGCTCCAGCTGGATTTTTTTTTATCATTTAACGGAACTTTTTTCTGTGATTGCTTGAGAAATGTGTCTTAATATTTTAAGCCAGCTGAACGGGCTTTTGTTGATACTTACATCTTCTTCCAAATACTTCGCTACCTTTAGGTTTTCATTGCTAATTCAGATTGATAAAGTAATAAATTATTCTTATTATCTATTGTCGAAAAGTATAATAAAAATAAGAATAAAAACTTAATACGGAATCTGTAATCATGATCTTGTCATAAACAATAGCAACAGAAACATATATATATCAATCATGACTTATGTTGATATCTCACACACGCCAAACTCTCACCCACGCACACTGCTTTCTCTTTTCCTCTCTCGCACTCACACACACTATTCACACTCCAATCACAAATGACTATAATTATGTAAAATAACAGCATGCATTTATATAATTTGATTTAATTAATGCCAAAATCATATTCATATACTACGCTCCGCGGGACGAGACCTGGAGGCAAGAAAGACAGAGCTACCCTAGTTTAGACTCCAGTCCAACTTACACTTCCAAATAATGCATTGTATGTATTTTTAATGGTTGAAAATAAATATTATCATTACTCTCTATCCACTAAAACCATTGATATTCCCTCATAGTGACCTCAATGCACAGGTTTTCACTGTTTTATTATGGTAGATTTTTATTTATGATTGAAAATTACTTAGATTAAGTCCATTTGAATAAAATTGCTTTGACTCTATAAATAAATACTATTTTATTTGCAGACCGTACTGTTGGTACGCTAAACAAAAACTATGGGTGTTGTAACTTAATAAAAACTACAACTTTAAGCTAGACAGTACTTTTTGTTTAAATTTTCAAAGGATTAAAGTCTCTAAGCATCTTTAAGGCGTTTTACCTAAGTGTTGCTTATTGACTTTTATAATCGAGTCTATTTTTGTGTTTTTTGATTGTATGTGTAACGCTTAAAAACCGAAAACGCTAAGGAAAAAAGTGTTTACAACGCATTGTGGTCGCTGTAAAACGTTTACTGCAAAATTCGTGTCATGGTTGTTTTGAAAACGTCGTGATGTGGTATTACAGAAACATCATGACGCGAATCGGAACTATATATGAACAGGCCGCTGGATGTGGGGTCTTCCTAGTCTACAAATATGTAAACTGCTGCAAGACTTATTGTTCATGGTTAAATACAATATTCTTTTATGTATTAAGATATTTAACACAGACTGAAAGATTTGTTTGTCATCAGAATAACAACAATGAACTTAAATTAATTACTTATATTTGAAAACGTTAGCTCAGAACACATTTCTGCAATACCAAATGCGTTGTGGCCTTTTTTAAATGAGCCATAACACGAATTTCGTGTTTTATCTGTTTGCGTTTTCGATCTTTGATCGTAACAAATGTATGTATATTGTTCATTTACACCTGCCACTCTGTTTCACTACTGCCACTCCAGTTCAACTGGATCAACAGCGGCGTCCTTTGATCGAATAATGCAATTGTGCAATGACGCACAGGCTGTGTCCGGACACCCTACCGGCTGTCTTGGAACCCGCAACGAACATTGTTTATATCTACGTTTATAGTCATAACGTAGCCATAGTAAAGTCTTGTCTGTAGAAAAAATCTCTGAAAGAACACAGACGGGGAATACTTTTCAACTATCCCAAACTCCATTTTATTGGAGGAAAAACAAGTTTTTGAAAAAACTGATAAATACTGATGCACTTTTTCAACTTAAAACCAAAGTTCATAAATCCACTTCACTGAATCTGTGTTCAAAGTTAAAGTTAAAGTTACGGATTTGAAGTATTTTAACTTCTGCAAAAAGTTGCATATTTTTTTGACGTAGTAAATTGGGGTTAAAAATTTGTTCAGTTTTCAATACTTTTTTATTTTTATTATTTTATTTAATTATTCGTTTTTATTTTATTTTTTAAAATACTATCTAATCTAACCTTACAGCTTTTATTATATTTAAACTAGTGAGTTTGTCTTTTAGTCGGTCTTTTATTTTCTGATGTTTTCAATGCTCAAATAAATTTTTATTTCAATAAATTTTGTCTACCTATCGATGAACCAGAACCAGAACCATGAACCAGATAAGTTATCTACGATTATTTTAAATCTGTGACGCTGAAAATTTGTGATGGTGAAAGTTCATGATGCTGAAAATCTGTCCTGTTGCTGTACTCTAACCATAATTTGGACTCCACACTCTTTCATCATTTCAGTTCTAGTGTAGTCACTAATGCAGACTGCGTAGAAAAAAAAAGGCAAGAATTATAAATTCGTCATACAAACATTCGTTCTCTGTTCCAGCTCAAGTGTTGCTCGGACACGAAAAGTCTTTGTTCAAAAGCGAAAAAATATGTTTTTGGAGTGAAACAGACAGAAAAATTGTCATATAGACAGAGTTCCTTTCGCATTTATAATATTTTACTTAATTTTTAAGAGAAACCTTGACTCTTAGTCGTTTTATGATGAATATATCTATCAAGGTCACATCTTTTAGCTTCAGAAGCTGGGACTTTAATTACAAAACTCATGAACATTCGGAATCAGAGATAAATATTCTAATAAAATCTAATTTCGACTCTAAATGTACTAATGCACCAATCGGTCTAGGGAAGTACTTATGCAAAGTTCATGAGTTACTAAGAACAGCTGTAAAAACCATACTCATTGTATTTATTTTACGATAAAAAAAAACATTTTATAAACCTGACATACGATTGCGTTCATAAAACGTGTGGAAGTTGAGCTCACTGACAAATGAGGCTTCAAATTGAGGCGACAACGACAGTAAAATAATAATAATAATAATAATAACCACATCACGACACACACATGACTCAGCCCTGCAGTAAGTATCGTAAGAACTTGTGTCACAGGAACTAAGCAACGATATGGTATATACTACATATATAAGAATACAACATCCAAGACCGGTAAGCGAAACATTGCGTCTTGCAAATAACACAAATTCCTGCCCCCGCTGGGATTCGAACCCGGAACCTCTAGTGTAGCAGTCGGCTGTTTAGACCACTGCGCCACCGAGGTCATCAAATCTTCTTATTTTGAGAAAGTTTGAAATATCTACTTTTTTTTTC
Source organism: Choreutis nemorana (assembly GCA_949316135.1). Taxonomy (NCBI): domain Eukaryota; kingdom Metazoa; phylum Arthropoda; class Insecta; order Lepidoptera; family Choreutidae; genus Choreutis; species Choreutis nemorana. Next base: position 3,032,655 of record OX438620.1, on the reverse strand, counting down.
TCATGAGATGCAACGCGTTTAGAGACGCACGGACGGACAGCGGAGCGGAGGTTCGAACCCGGAACGTTTTTTTTTGTATAGCAGCCATCTGTTACGACAGCAATGAAAAAAATTATTGTTTCTCTACAGAAAAAAATAAATGTGATTTTTTTTTTGATGTACATGTACAGTTGATACTGACTGTTCTGAACAGCTATCTTTGAAACGATATCTGCAGAAGGCTTGGCCGCTCTAATTTGCCAATCGAGGGAAAAATTCACTTCACTACCTTCAAACTAGAACGTAACCAAGAAATTTTAGCATAAGATTACATTACTATCTGTGCTTTTAAGGTATTTTAATCTTACGTTTATAAAACTCATGTCAAGAGGCAAAGTTTAGAATAAATATTTATACATACTGACATTGGTACTTAAGATTGTAAAATCTAAAAGAATTAATATTTAGAGAGAATGCGAACAAAATTGACATTGAAACTCAAACTTTATCTTGTATAAAGGGTTATTGCCTTTTTTACTCTTTGCAACATTTATAAATAAATATAGGCTTTAAAGTTTACAACGATGAACACAAAGTTCGGTAATATGACATTCAAAGAACCCAGTCCTCTGGAAACATGTTTTTCAATGAGAACTTTGTTGTACAATCGACCACGCTACCTGGTTTAAAAGGGCAACAAAAAAAAACACTTTAAATTCTTTAAAAGCTTGGATCTATCTCGCTTGATTCCGTCTAGAAACGTGCCAGGAATACGTATTGAGTTAGCAGTGGTATTTCAAACTTTTGACTTTACCTGTCGAATCGGAAAGTACCCGTTCATCTATACCAGCCATACTCAAATAGTGTTCCATGAAACCTTAGGGTTCCGCGAAACCTAACACAAAAATACACTAGTATTTTTTAATAATCGTTAGAATTTTCGCGAATACCCTTCAATAGTTTCGCCGAATAAAGGCTCTAAAGTCAAAATAACTATAATAACCGAACATTCCAGATGAGGATAGAAAATGTAATGCATTAAATTCAGTAGGTACATAATAAGATTATTTAGTCAAGAATAAGCTCAAAGTGAAAAATTAAAAATAAGTAGGTATTGATTATGTTAATGTTTCAAACAGTAATTTCAAAAAGGTTCCGTCTTTCAAAAGGTTTGAGAACCATCGATCTTTACAATGAAAATGATGGGCACTTATTAATTATTGCAACTTGGAAACGCTTCCAATTAAATAGTTATTTTCCTAGAATAAATCTGGAAGTGGAGTTTTGAACTTGTTCCTAGAATTCTGCGGGATTATTTTAGCTTTGCTGCTATGTGGATCAATTTAAGCTGTTTGTTGATGTGATAGCTTTGCTCATAGACTTCCAGTGAGGTGAGGTGTCATTTCGATTCCTGGCTTAGGCAAATAAGTGTGAACGTTTTTCTGGGGTCTTATTGCCCCAGAGCAAGTTCTTGGAACATTTTTTCATATGGATTATTAAAATAAGAAAGTTTTTTACAGCATCAAAATATTAGATTATAACTATAATAAAAGTGAAATTTTAACTCATAACCAAGGAATCCTAGCCATTAACTAGAAAAGTAGCTTCTTACGGCCTACGTTTTGTTCTATTACGAAGAATAAAGTGATACCACTCCATTAGGTGCTAACTTCTGATAAAACTTTTGTCTTCGAAATCTATTCAGTTCTTAAAAGACAGATTCGTTTCAATATTACTATTGATTTTAAATGTAAATCAATTCATTGGAAAACCCAATCATGTTCTATCTAGAAAATGTATTTATAGAATAATAAGGTATTCTCTGCTGAGGTAAATGATAACTTGGAGTTATAGATCTATTTCAACAAAGCTTGAAAATAGATTGACATATTAATTTATATTGCAACAATATTAAATCAATTGTGTAGCATACATGATGTTACACGTAAATCCTTACATCTCAGATAAATGCAAATTGAGTTTTATTTGTTACTTTGTAATAAATTATTACTTTTTAGTTTTTAAATTTAAGCAAAATAAATCAGCTGAAATCATTTATTCTTACACTAATTAAAACATAAATAGAGATATCCTCAATAAGGCTTTTTCAATATAATAAAAAATACTACGCCGTAGTCGACGTAGCCTCATAGTATCAAAAACGCAAAGTAATCTTGGAGTCGGGGGCAAAATTCCGTAGTAAACAAATGTTTTGTATTGAATCAGAGGTAATAAAGTCTGAGCTTGGGGTCCAATCTGAATCCTTTCTAAACCAAACATTACCCCAAAGATTTAATTCCAAAACATAAAATCTTCAGACACGCGTTCGTCTGTCGGTTTGGCAAAGAACAAATAAATCATTAATTTTGAGTAAGGACTTACATTAAAATACTTTTATTGGTATATCTCTTATATTTGAAGACTCTTAGCAAATACACTGGAAGAAATAGAGACTCTTTAAAAAAGTACTGTCGTATGTTTGTTTTCTATTATTCGGACTGCCAAATATTGGTTTTCTCTTTTTAGGCAGCGTGTCACTGGCAACTAGAACTTTTCACTTTATCCCACCACTGCAACTCATGTTCACCAGGATCAGCAGAGGCGTCCTTTGATCCAAGAATCAACGTATAATGCAGCTGTGCAATGAACCACAATATGCCGGCTGCCTTGGGATACGCAACGAATTTAATCAGAAAAAATAGGAGGTAGTAAGAACCTGATTTCAGATTTTTACTGTTATTTTGTACAAAATCATGCATCAACTTAAGCTGTATCTTAAGCTGTATCTTCTTAACCTACTGTATGTTTCAAAAATCTGTACATGAATTACTTAAAATGAACACTCAGTGTGTATAGGGTGTTTAAAAAATGATAAAGAATTCTGCGAACGTACACTTAAAAGTTTTACGTTTACGAAACCAAAAAACTAGTTTAGAATCACAATATTCTTTATTTTTAGCGATTTCAATGATAAAAGGTTAAATTTCAAACATATCATACATGTTTATGTTTGAAGTAGAAATTTCAAAAAATAAATTGCAATTTGCAAGCCATGATTAAATTTTGGCAAAAAGACATAGTGTATAGACATATTTGCTAAATGAATTAGGTGAAAATCAGCAAAATATAAACAAACCCACAAGTAAATATCTACTCTATGTCAGGCCTCCGTTACCTGGGCGAACAATAAATTGTTCAGTTAATAAAGCACGCTCTGACAGACAGGAAATTGAGTGCGTTAACCCTTCCAGTATTAATCCTTTGAAAACAGTGGGCGATTTTTAACCCTCATATGCCTGGATACGCAACCTTTGGTCCCCTGTTGGATGTCACGGAGTTTTATTTTTGGCTGTATCTTTGAGTAAATTTTCCGGATTGTATTGATAGGTTTTATTTTTGAACGAATACTGTGCTTTGTTTTTTTAAATAGTGTAAGTATAGACGGCTTAGTTTTAATTGAATTAATTGCGATTGTAATTTACATGTATTTAAAATCAAAGACTGTGTCAAGAAAGGCTTTGATATTGACATAATAAAATATAATTTTAGTAAGAAATATATTCTCAAAAAAAGCATAATTTTTCACAATGATAAATCTCCATTGTTGAAAAGCATTCGATAAATATAGTTTACCTACATCAAACAACGTATTTCATAAAACATAATACATTGAAATATATTAAATACTAATAAAAAAGGTTATACACTCCTGAGATGTTGGATTGTTTTGAATATGAACCAAGGTTGAATCTCAAGGGTAGGGTGAGGACCCATTGTTGATTTGTAATGATCCTTCAAGATATTCAGAAATTTATTTCACAGCATCGGCTACCTAGGACTCTCTGAACAAGTATTCTGAGATATTTTAACAGAAAATTCAATTGAATACACTTTGCGGGGAGCAAGTTTGTCTATTTACTTACCATTATATTCCAATAAAATGTATTTGTTATATTAAACAACAAACAATATCATTATCAAACAAAGTATTTTTATTAATATATATGTTCGTATAAACATAATTTCAGTCTAGGATGATAAAATAAAAAAACAATATCTATAAAATATGTTTGATGACTAAAACCCGACTACTGAAAAGCGGGCTCTAATAAGTAAGAAACAAAAAAAATATTCTCTTCTGAAATTATTCAGTATTTTTTTCAATTTAACCGATGTCATATGCCTGTACCCGACCTAACCTAACATAGCAAAATAGTACCAGTTTGCCTAATACGTGGCATATGACCACGGCTAAACAGAATAGTTTGCTTAACAATTCCAGATGAGATTCTTTTCTTGTTTCATACTTTTTAGACCGAGGTTTTCAGTAGTCGGGTTTGCTCTGTCCTTTAATCTTTTAGTACCTATTACAGTCGCAATGTTAACGAGAAAAATATATTTTATAACACTCGCGCAATTGAGACCTTTCTAATGATACCTCATACGTCTAAATCGGATCGTTAGTTTAGGTTCTAATAAAGAACATCCAAACATACATACATACTTCGCCAAAACGATAAACTTCGCTGTAATCGGGATAAAAAATCAAGTTAAAAAGAGCTTTACTTCAAATGTATATTAACACATTCGAGTGATATCAAAATCCTTCGCTGTGTAGTTGAGCTAAATCTTAATGACCATTTTTAAGTGTCATGTCAAGTAGAACTTTCGTTGAACCCTTTTATAAAAACGTAGGTATAAGTACATAACCGAATCCCAGACATCGAATTTACCTTGTTCACGTTGAAAGACCCCTCTCGTGTGGTTTAAGTGTAAAGTACATTGAAATGCGTTATCTATTAAATTTACTGGTGTCTTTACTTCATGAGGTAAGATTCATGTGTGAATTATGATTACTAATTTTGATGTTTTATTTTTATGTAAGAGATATTTTTTTTGTGCTGCACCTTTTTATGTCCAAATCTCGGAAACTCCTCGACTGATTTAGCTCATAAATCAGATACCGAGATACGGAGGTCACGAGTTCATAGTTCGGAGCAAACCACTGGTTTATTCTAATTACATAGTGACAAAAATGGAGCGTACTTACAAACAAACATACATGCACAACAATGACATTAATAATAATAATAACCACATCACGACACACACATTGACTCAGCCCTGCAGTAAATATCGTAAGAACTTGTGTCACAGGAAATAAGCAACGATATGGTATATCTACATAGATAATACAACATCCATGACCGGTAAGCGAAACAATGCGTCTTGCAAATAACACAAAGTCCCGCCCCCGCCGGGAATCGAACCCGAAACCAGCGTAGCAGTCACATTGTCGTCCTTCTAGATCATTCCGGTGAAAAGAGTATTTCTCTTTTAGCTTGGGCCATGATATTCCAGCGAATCCTCGAATCATTTAAGCATATCATCACAAACCAACCCTTATCATTGGTTGTCACAGCCACACGTATTAAAAACTCTTGGCAAATAAATATACTTGTATTCGATATTAAATGAGAATTTTATTACGTGATCTTCCGAAAACTGAATTATTTGCGATACTCGTGTGTTTGTTTTTTTTTTTCTGTAAAATCAACGACAGAGGCTTTCAGTGTTTACATGCAAATATTTATTGAATCTCCGATATTTCAAAGGTACATTTTTAACCGACGAAAAAACAAAAACGAAGGTAGTTATTTTATTTATAACTTTGTTAAGGGTACTTTGTTGCTTCAATTTTTTTTTTAAATTAAATAGAAGGTTTGTTCTTTTGTAGCTCAAGATAAATTTTGTAAAATGAAACGCAAGATTAGTTTTTCGTGACATTAATCTTATGAATAAGAGTGCATTTATATAATAGGAAACCAATACCTAATCAACCTTTTTATAAGACGTGGACTACGTTAATCTTAAAACAGAACCAGTTTTAGTAACAGAACAAAAATATATGCATTTATTATAAACCGCGTCTTGTACTGAAATTTAACATTAATTGACGATGGTAAAATAATAATAATAACCACACCACGACACACTCATCTCAGCCCTACAGTAACATTGTAGAACCTTTTGTCACAGGTGCAAGCAACGATATAATATTTACTACTTAGATAAGAATACTACATTTAAGACCGGTAAGCTAAACAAACCAGTCGTCTTGCAAATAACACAAAGGGATTCGAACCCAGGACCCTGGCGTAGCAGTCAGCTGTCATAGTAGTGTAACTGCTCCACAGAAGCCGTCGAAAACTTTTAAAAATCCAAATAGATTTTATTCCACGTCTTACAATAAGACGATACAAGACTATAAACTTGGTAAGTACCTGATACACTCTTCTAATAAAGAAGTAAGCGCTCACAAAACACCACGCGCTAAATCAAGCATCATTAACTGGAAGCAGAAGAAAAGAGAACTGAATAACAGAAATACGCAAATAACAAACACACTTGTAGGTATTTCGCGAATCAATAAACACATTACACACTTACATTTGTATGAAAACTTAATAAAAAATATAATATTGTAATGAGTAAAAAATGTAAGAATACAATTTATACTCGTAATTTTTTTTGTCCTATTCTTATAAAAAGGTGAAAAAACTAAAACGTCAACTAAAAGATCACACAATGCGTAAACAATAAATCAATAAAGCGCTAAATCAAGCGACATTAACTAGGGACTCGCAGATAAATCTGCTAAGAATCATTTTCAGCTGCTGCCGTTTCAGGATGTAAATCAAGATCACCGCTGTATCCAGCGGTGATTTATTTATTTACTTTGCTAGACCGCGAGCCCGACTCACCTTGGTTTATGCAATTTTAAACTTAGCCCTTGCCAGCCGGACGCTGAAATTGGATACAACATGCGAATGAGTTTAGATGGGCGAATTATTTTTATACTACTATAGCTACACAGTAGTGCACTCGACCATGCATCAACCTAACCAGTTTGGTCTTGTAGAATAAAGATTGACATTGTACTTGCTATTTGAAGCTTTATGTGCTGCCGTCTGTATAATACAATCGAGTCTCAACATTGATTAAAAAAAATCTAAAATTTAGCCAGACATAGACAGACATAGACAGTCTGTACCGTAATGTGAAACTTGCGGTTAAATTATTCCAGTATTTTGATTAATGATTTTCAGCGAAACACAAGTGATAACCCTATAAAAGTTTTAATATAAAGCATTAATGACGTCAGTACAAATTTGAATAACGTAGACGAAAGAAGCAAACTTATAAACTCTTGGTTTCTCCGCTAACAATAGAGCCTGAATGCTAAACGTTTGACACGTACGAGTAACTATAACCGTCGCTTATCAAACAATCCAAACTCATAATGTAACGTTTCTGGTGAGGTCATGACTATGAATCTGAAGGCGTAGTGTTGGACGGAAGATAATTTAAGGGCTGCATGAAACAGCTGGGTGGAAGCAAGCACGATCGCTTCAGTTTAAAATAATTCGGGCAGGCTTGTCCACTGGACATCTTCCTTTACAGCTGATGATGACGAATTAGTATGGTTCCAAGAGTTATTAAGGCATTTAACTAAAGCTTGTCATGACATTTTGATGTTGCAAGCTGAAAGCATTTGCTGCCTCAGCTCTATAAAATGTCACATCTTACCAGTCAAAAGTTAATTTTACCATTAATATAATGTCTTTTTTTTCTGTGAAAACCAACCAGTTACAAACTTAATCTGTAACAAGAGCTAAAGTTAGATGAAACTTAAAGAATGTGTTTACAAATTTATGGTCAAAGTTGAAGTAACTAACTGCTTGCTAACTTAGTAAATTCACTTAATCTTATAAATATCAGATCTTAATTAACGAACTAGAGAAATAGCACAACTTTTTAAGTGATCTTCAAACGCCGCTTAGAATAAACCGAAAATTGTTTTAAATATTTGAGCGATATATAACATAAATATAACATAAACCGTTAAAATAGTTATTAATTCGTTGCATCCCCTATGTTTCATGCAATTAAATAAAATGTATATAAAACCTTAGTAGATTTAAAATCATCAATTATTGAAAATATTCCGTTTTGTTATTTGCTTTATATAAAGGTAGTTATAGCTTTAATTTGAATGAAATAGTTAGGAAACTTAAATGTTCCAACGCGTAGTGAAAACTATTGATTTTTTTAAAGCAACTAAGGAGGTTTCTTGCCGGCTTCTTCCCCGTAGAAAGTAGATAGCATTCCAAACCGGTGGTAGATAAAACAAAAACAATTTGAAAGCACTTATTTTAAGTCTATTTAAATAAATGAAACATTTTGAATTTAAACCAATGCAGGTCATGATCATTAAGAGGTGCATTTTAAAACGCACCTCTTAATGATCAACTCTTAGGTAAATACTACGTGCCAAGTTGTCGTGGTTGGTACCACCCTCCTTTCAGTTCGCTGTGCTTCAGAAGTACAACATCTTTACGTCTATAAGAGCAGCACATTGGTGGTGCTCTTGGCGTTCCAGACATCAAGGGTACCGTCATGTCAATAGGCGGCGGTATCACTTTCCTTCAGAGGAACCGTCTGTTTGTTTGCCCGTGATTTTGTGTTAAAATAATATTAACTAAATCAAGACACATATTAACCCTTTGCTAAGCAACGATTTGCATCTGTTATTGTATTACAAATATTATAAATTAGAAGTCGTTTTATGTTCGTTGCTCAATAATGCAAACGGTTGAAGAGATTTGCATGTATTCTGGCATACATATTGTTTATCATCTTGATTTACTCATGAGATACTTTTATCTCTTTTGCTCAGGAAATTAAAAAAATTAAAACTAATTAAAGTCATCTAACATTTTACGCTTATCCTTTTACTAAAAGCAATTAAATTCTTAGCACATATTCATTAATTCAATACTATAAATTCTGGGAACAATAATTTGCATTTTGGGTTCCGACAGAGCGTTACAAATTTTAGTTCAATAATTCAATATTGGTTTGATATTACATTGTTAGAAGCTTACGACTCGATACAACAACATACGGTAAGGTGAAGCTTCAATTAAAATGTTCGTAAATTTTTATTAATAAACTTTATTAACTTCACAGGAATATGGTGCACCTGGGGTGCATGCCCTGATTTCTAAGAACGCCAAGGGCACCGCCTCATTACATGGTAAATATAGAAAACTATAGAGGTAGAGGAAGATTAAAGTGATAGAAGTAGAGGTTAAAAGATCCCTCACGTGCCTCCATCATATTCAATTCAATTTTTAAATTATGGCGGAAATCGTATTTGACGACTACTAAGCCAATGTCACGTGATGACTCCATCATATTGTCCTCCTTCAATCGAATCACGACAAACTGTTTCATAGCAGAAATTGGAAAGATGGGTGGTATCATACCCAGACAACCACCAGTAGTCTACCAATCGTAAAATAACTGTCGTTTTGGGAATTTAAGGGTATTTTTTCTACACTTTAAGAACCTTACGAAAACAGCTGGATTTAAGGGTGCTATTTGCTACATTTTTCTAAGCCAGTGATATTGTTGAAATTTCAACTCTAAATCGTATTACAACACTCATCGTCATAAATATTAAATCATTAATTAAAATATAAATTACCTATTTTAGCTATTCAACGGATACATACTCAGTGCCAAAACTAAGAATGTCACAAGAAATTACAGGCAAATCGTAAAACTTCGAAAAGGATGGTCAGTCAACCATGTTTTAGATGGAAAATTGAATCTAGTGTGCTTTGTTTTTAGCCAGGATAGTTAAACAAACATTTTTAAGCTCGGTTGTTTTGTTTTGGCAATCAGTAAACAAAGAAAAAAATTGTAATAAATAAAAATCCTGTATTCACTTAGAATGAAAGTTTTTTTTTTCTAAACAATCAAAAGCTGAACAAACATACATGAACTCAAAATAACAAATTCAATTTAGTAACAACAGTTCGCATAGTCAAACAGTAATTTAGTAAACATTAAGGCAGTTGTTTGTTTCTCATTTTACTTTTGCCTTATTTACCGTTTTGTTACCATTTAGATCTCGTTCGACAAAGGCTTAGTTAGTATTGAAATAGTTAATAGAATTTTAATTAGTTTTAATTTATAATCAATTGAGGAAAAATATTTTTTTGTCAACCTTTCAGTTAAAATTAACTTAGGTTTAGTGCACATAATTTTATGCATTATATAATACACATATAACATAGGTTTTAGGCCACACGACATGTAGTAACTATTTGCTCTGGAGTCATATATGTTTTTAACGGGTAACTAATTTTCCTTAGGATAGTGTGTTTCCCGGTAATTTTTATAGTATGTAATACATTATTTAAAACCTGTTCGGACTGTAACGTGCTTAACTTGAACAGTATAAAAATGATATTCGTCTGCAGTCGTATGCAGTTGTTTTGACTATGGACAAAAGAATGTCGTAAACTTATCGTTTTCATCACTAGTATTCAAAACTAGTACCGACCAATTGGAATTTATCGATGATGCTCAGAAATAAAACCCTCTAATGGACACTAAATTTACTATTTGCCCGATTGTTTTGATTTAATTTTAATGTTATTCGTTCAGTTACGAAACTTTAATGCAAGCGTTTATATATTTCAATATTCACATGGGTTTTTAATGGAATATTTAATTGCAAATCTGTAACAGCAGATAAGTATGTTAAATAGTAAATAAAACCAAAAGGTATTCTGAATGTTGTTTATTTTTCTATGTGAAATCTTAATTTATGTTATTCTTCTGCACGTGTGTTTGTCACCTAACTCCTCCTGGCTGGAACGATTTGGATAAAATTATATATATATTTCAATGGTTTCCTGGATGATTTGAAAACATTATTGGATCCGGTAGGTGGCGCTGCTGTTTTCAGTTAATATCTAAAGGCGTCACGAAGTTCGCCGGGTCAGCTAGTATTATTATAAGACGTAGAATAAATTGGGTTCCATTTTTCAACATTTGGGCGCGGAACCCTAAAAAGAACAAGGGTTTAAACCACATTCAAAATTGTCAATGTCAAACAAAACGCCTATCAACTCGCAAACGGAACAATAACGTTTCAGCTGAAACCGTTCAGTGTACATACCATGAGTTCGTATAGTTTTCTTATACGTCAGTGATTTTGAATGAGTAATTTTAATTCCTCATCAATCCGTTAGAGACGCTTTACGAGATTCATATAATTTTTCAGGAATTTTGCTGTTGGGAGTGCCAATTAAAGGTACAACTCACGGTAGGCACACGGTGTTGCGCTTCGATTTGACAGCGAGGCATTTTTTTTCTATGTATTTCTTTAACGGCATTGGGTTTAGAACCATACTACCAATCAGTTATTATAGTTTATCCACTCGTTAAGTTGATGAGATGATCCATTAGATGCAGATGAACAATGAAAATAATGAATCTGCCTACAGTAACATGCTAGTAAAGTTACTGTTGGCTCTAAGGAGTTACTTGGGAGATGAAAAGAGCAGCCAAATCTTCGTATTTCACTATCTCTATTTGTATAGCCCTACAGATTTTATACATTAAATTCTGATGATATATAAGAAATACAAAAAATTAGAAAATTCTAACTGACCCTTCCCGTTCCCGCCAAGTAAATCCCAGCTAGGAAAAAGGTTAGGCGCTACGTTCCATTCCTGAGTTGATCGGTGTTATCTATCAAATAGCTCATCACAAAAAAGTTTAAAAATGTATGTAAAAATTTCATTAATTACTGACAAAATAGATCATTTGACTAGATTGTATTGTGCAAGATTGAATGAAAATTACATCACAGATAAATTACAGCAGTTGCAGTTAAACTTATTATTGAATTTATTTCAAAAATTAATACCATAACAAAATCTGATGGATTCCCAAAATAGAAACAGTTTTGGACTTGAAAATAACCATACACATATATCTAGGTCTCGTTATACCTTCATGAGACCTCTTTCTGGCCGCAATCCCGACGCAGTTGTGTGGAGGTCGACATTATCTATATTAAAAGTTAGATATTTACAAGTTTGCTAAATAAACACAGGCTTGTTGTCTTATGACAACAAAGATGCCCCTTTTCAAGCTTACCTGTGGCTCGGGTGACCATGATTTCTGGTAACTTAAAGACCTTAAAAAATCTCATTGAAAGCAAAACTTTTCCCTTTGAAAGTGAGAATGCGGAAAACATGCGAAAATTCAAAAAGAATAGACTAATCTTATGACTCGGTATCAAAATGCAAACAAAAAATAAGTGCAGTTCTGCGAAATTAACAATAAACAATATGGAGTGACAAAAAACTTACTTATTAACTACTTATATCATTTATAGTAATTGCACAATTTGTTATGCGACTGGTTCTTTTATTATTATTCTTCGGAATAAGGTATTAAAATTTAACGAAAATTTAAATTCACATACAGCTATTGCTAACACTACTTCTTATTATTTTGTTTTTATTCGCTGATTATAATCGGTCTGATTCATCTAAATAAATAACTATCACTTTTCTTTCAAATTGCCTTATTTCTCCGGTTTTTTTTTTTGCATTATCCTTCCGTTACGATGCATCATGGTCACCCCGTTTCAAACATACATACCTCTAGGTCAAGTCATAGTCTATTACGTCTTTGTTTACAGTTCCCGACCTTTTCTCTAAGTTAATAGAGTAATGAATTTGTAAGCTAGCCTTGTCTGTGGCTGGCGACCGCCTGGCAACCCTTAATGAATTATTAATACTGTTTGACCGAGTTCTGTTGGTATTGTTTTTTTCCTCCCTTCATACTTATAGTTTATTAAAGGAGATCTTAATCGATTTTGTGTGGAATTCTTGGTGGTATTTTAGGGGACAGCCGCCACTCTGTCCCACCACTACAACTCCTGTTTACCTGGATCAACAATTGCGTCCTTTGATCGAATGATAAATTAATAAATGTAGCTGTGTTATGATGCACAGGCTGTGCCAGTAGGGTTGCCTTGGCTGCCTTGGGACCCACAACGAACTTAATCAGAATAAATAGGAGGTAGAAAGCGGTTTCAGACTCCACTCGCAACAAAGCGAAGACAGCAATGGAAACGGCCCAGAGGCCAAACGCTAAAGGGATTTGCGGTGAAGAGACTCCTGACCGTCAAAACACCGCGGTATTTATTATTTATTTATTTTCTACAACGTCATAGCATAGGTAAACCAGCGAACGGTTCACGTTGGAAATTGATACCGCCGCCTATTGAAACGACAATGCCCCTGAAGTCGTCGAAGGCCAAGAGTACCGCCTATGTGTTGCCCACGGGGGTCGAGCATAATTATAATATTGGGGTAATTTATATAAAAAATAAATATGTAGTCCGACACTAAGGAAAAAGCCTACACAATAGGTATGTAATAGCATATCCATACATCTATATTTTTTATTAACAAAAGAAAGAATAACTTAAATTCAAAGTACTTTTCTCAATTAGTATAATTGAAAACTCTATCAAATATTCATGTCAATTTTACCACCGTTTTACCTTCAATACCGAAGTACATAATTCGATGATTTGATGATGATGATTTCGGCAAGAAACCTGTTGATTCAATCAAAGGATGATGGGCACAAATGTTTGTATGTTTGAATATAAATAACTTATCCAATTATCAATTTAAAAGTTTGCAAACATACACTAATTTTCATTGAGGTGAGTTTCACAATATGCTGTTTGGTTCAAATTATTTGATATTAAAAGTTGTCATTGCCAGGTTAAAAATATAAGTGTTTAAGTAAAACTCAATTATTTATTACAATAAGTATTATTTACGTAAAAAATAAAAGTAAAATTTAATCAAAAAATCTTTAATTTCATATACACGCTTTCTTATTGGAAGTGGGCAAATTTTTCCCATTGTACTTTTATTTATGCATTTTTTTAAATGTGAATAGAACTAAGTACACCATATCATTTAGTGGTGTCATATGATTAATTGACTAGAGTTACAACTTAATATATTATGGTGTTTCATTGCCCAATCGATAGAAAATCCATCACATAGCAAAGCTATACAGCTCGTTCCTACTTACAGCTTAATATCAGAGTATTTTTTCCTCGCCAACGTCTGAGTTTGAGGAACTTTAAAAAAAATATGTAAATGAGCACCAGCTCCAACTCCATCCTAAGTGTAATTGCATGGAGATTTGATTCCCCTATCATAAGCTATTGTTTTCGTATGTATATAAAGAATACAAGAATTGTTACTAAATAATGAAATGCTTAAAAACGAAGAATTATATGTTTTTTACGTTGTCATGAACTTATTTTATTATTCTTATTTGTTTGTTTGTTGTATTTAATAGACTTTTGCTGTCTGAAATCAATGTTTTTTTTTTTTTAAATTACAATCAAGAAATTTGCGACAAGTGCACTATCAGTTCTTGTGCCTATACTACATGAGATCGGTCCAAATCCAAAATCCAAGGTCAGTTGATGTGTAATTAAGTCAGTGACTTACATTTAAACTGCACGACATAGATCCACACGTGTAAATGGAATGGAGCAAGTGCAGTAATTCTATCACGCGAAGACGTTTGGCTATCGTTGTGTTTGAACATGTATATGTACATTTTCCTAGTTTGTGTAACCTCTTTACTGAGTGAACTGGAGCTAAGCACACTGAAACAATATGCACGTACACCCTGACAAAACTAACAACCATAATACAAACGATTTTCGTGAGATAAATTGAATGTTCTGCAAACACTTCCTCGCTCATATTTCTTAGGGCATATAAAAATAAAGGCGGGTTTTATGCTCTTTTATAGCAAGCTAGGGGACGTAAGTGCGAAGTCAGTTTGTAATTGTTTCACTGCGACATTAAGATGTTAGGGTTACTATCTACGGCACTATAAAGACAGAAAGTAAGAAAGAAAACATTTATTTACATACTTGTAATGCTGTGCAATAAAATAAAGATAAACTAAAACTACACCACTTTACAAATACATGTTATCAATAAGAACATAGTATATTATACTACTCAATAAAAAAGGAAGCAACTCCGCCTTGCAAGACATACGCTGTTTTTCATTTGCTCCTTGTCATAAGCCAGATCTTAAAATAATATATTTCTACCTATACATATCACAAAACAAAGATCAAGAGAAGAAGAGAAGTGTTCGCGATGATCATAAAACTACTGAATGTCCACAAAACTTATACACAAAAAGGGCATCGTCGTGTTTATAGGGTGGCGGTATCACTAATAATAATAATAATAACCACATCACGACACACACATTGACTTAGCCCTGCAATAAGTATCGTAAGAACTTGTATCGCAGGTGCTAAACAACGATATGGTATATACTAAATAAATAAGAATACAACATCCAAGACCGGTAAGCGAAACAATGCGTCTTGCAAATAACACAAACTCCCGCCCCCGCCGGGATTCGAACCCGGAACCTCTAGCGTAGTAGTCGGCTATTTACGCCACTGCGCCACCGAGGTATTACTTTCCATCAGGTGAACCGTCTCCTTGCCTATGATGTTTTATTAAAAAAGTACTAGTTTGTAAATGTGATATCCAATTATCCATGCATGAAACCTAGTAGTGCGAGAGTATGGCAATATGCAAACAAGAAACATCGAATAGAAATTCAATATATTTTCTTCGATGTTCGGTATTTACAAGTAGAAATATGTAGTAAAAATTTAATAAAGGCGTATGTCAGTTTGTTTAGTTACAATTCCACGCCAGAATATGCCCCGAGCCTTTTCAATTTACGCATAAGCTTTAACAGAATCCCTTTGGATTCTGCGGAACGAATAAACACGATTGAAATTGCGGAAAATAATATTGATTCGTTAAAACCTCGCTGAGTAACATTCAGGAAAAACTGTTTTTCGTGCAACCGTTTGATCTAAGACGAATAATGATTTCCGAAATACTATTTAATGTAGCGTTGTCTCATTCTAACATTAAGTAAGCAATATATATGAGTTCTTATATCTTATTTGCGATCCACACATACATAAACCAAGACTCAAGCTCTAATTAATCTCTCGAGAGGGGTATGGAGAGGTATTAAAAACCGCATTTCGCATGTCTATGTTGAGTCCAAGTGTGACAGGTTACAAATCTGTCGCCACTATCCGGGCAAAATGTAACATTGCAGTTACAATGTACGGCAACCCGAGACTCGAACCCTCGACATGTCGGGTCGGTCGGTTGGCTACCATGTCCTCACGTCACGTCACGTCAGATTTATCATCTATCTTTCTACTTCAGCCAAGAAGCAGTTCGCTTTGTTTTGCTTTGAGGGATTGGAGAGTCAATGTAATTATTGGCGCGAGACGTATACCATCTTTTACCTCTACATGGGCAATTCATTGGCGGTGCTCCTTGCGTTCTAGCGTATCAAGGGAATCGTTGTGCCAATAGGCGGCGGTATCACTTTCCACCAGGTGCTTGGTTGGTTGCCCTTGATGGTGTATATATAAAGCAATATAGCAATGAACTAATCCAGGTGTATATATTATATAATGAATATAAGTTAATTTGACTTACTCAACCAATGAAACCTACAAAACACAGGTTTTATTTTTTGTATTATTATTTTACAATATCATTACAGAAAAACTCAATTCCATAATTATACTTCAACTTTTACATAATGTTTATCAAATATTTAATAATAAAATTCAATTATCACTCAATAAACCAATAAAAAAAAGTTAAAAAACACAAATCTAGTCTGACCATATGCGGAATTTATTAAAAAAAGAGTTTTAAGAGTTTGTAATTAGTCACATTAAAATTTCCTTTAAATAGTTTAATTAACCACCGGTCTACGATACCACGAGAAAGAATCCGGTAAAAACAATATCCTTTCAAAATTATCAATAAATGGTTGAACTAAAAAAAAGTTAAACAACTTTTGAATAAAAGTTAAAAGCACTGGGTCGAAGCGATTTCTCAGATATTTCCCGAGAAATATATCAACAATACAGTTTTATTTTAATACTGCGAAGTGCGCCAGAAGAATAACCGATTCTTTCTATAAGTAAATAAAGGAATAAAATCCTTTTAATGGCTACATAGAAAACTGTACAGACAGACGGGACCTTTGTTCTTTTGTAGTCGCAGATAAATATTATTAAAACTACATACATACGAGTATGTATTGATCTTTACGTTATGATAGTTCACGACTCCTGACAGTTGAAATATGAAGGTACAACAGCAGTGGCGTACTAGCTTTGTATCAAAATTTGTTGGAGGGCCCGAAATTTACCGATAACTTACTTAAAAACTAATGAACTTTTTTTATTTATTTAATAGAACTACCACATCATACATATTGAAATTGACACAAAAAATAATATTTAACTATTTTGTCTGTTTTATATATAATATTTAATATCTTTTTTTAGTTTTTACGAGGGACTGTATTTTATTACTAATTGTCCTAAGATAATAATATTTTTGTTTAAAGTAGCTGATGGTTCATCTGATGGAAGGTGTTACCGTCGCTTATTGACACGACGATACCCTCGATGTCTTAGAACGTTAGACGTTGCCCTTCTAGAGGTAATTGATCCAGAAGTTCCGAGACCCCATATCATTGACACTCCAACTACACCCCTGTACAACTGTGATCAGAGATAGAGTAACATGTCGCTTTGTTTCCAGATGGTTCATTCAAGTGAAAAATGAGTGAAGGGAACTTTTTCTTTGAATTGTCCAAGTCTTGTGCGAACATACAAAAGCTATGGGCAAGTAAGATGAGGAACGTTGACTTAATACAAATGCTTTGTGGGAATAGGACTGTCACGCGACGGATTTTGTATGTAGAGTTAATACTAGATTTTAATAAAAAGTTAACTGTTGTGTTTGCAAAGAGCGAGAAAACGCCGAAAAATGGTTTGCCGTAGCGATAACAAAAAAGTACATTAGGAACATTGTCTGTCCTGAATTTTGTGTCCTTGTGTGTGTGTATGTGTGTATTAAACTGTTAGGATTAATGTGACACAGCCCGCTCAAAGACAGACGGACGGACGTACAACGGCTTCTTTTTGAGTGCAAAACCCTACAAAATACCATAAAACCTAATAAACTTAATAAACATAGATCTTAAACCACTAAATCCACTGGCTACTTCAAAGAAACCCGTTTTATCTTACGAAGTAACTCCATTCCAAATGTACTTTTAAAGCGGGAAAAATACCCACATCCATTCTCGTGGAACTGCAAGCATTATAAAGTAATTCAGCGGTAACAGGAAACGGATGTGCTAACAGCGCCATTTTGAAACCGGAAGGCTCTGTTTGCACCACTTCCGGAACAAGTAACCGGATGCGGAGGGGATGGTTATGATTGCTGTTGATTTGATGATAAATTTCAGTCTAATTAGCGCGTCAATCATTAAAAATATCATGTTATATTAATACTATTATTATTATTCGCTGTTAATTTTCATTTGTCACTTACACTAAAACATAATTGAAGATACGTACAGACAGCCACATATAAAGCTTCACATACTTGTGAAATGCATCATCAATAATATATCAATACGACTTAAGTTGGTACAAAGTCCATACAGTTTAGGTTGGTATGAGGCCGTGTGTACTTGATGTCTGGTTGGTTGACAAGGTTTTTTTACATCTTAATGGCCTCTGTGGTATAGTGGTCTACATCGCTGGCTGTGATGCGTAAGGTCCAGGTTTGTTATTAGGTTATTTTTAGTGAATGCGATTATTTGCTTGATCTTGGATGTTTTTTCTGTTACATATAACTTTTATGTATTTATCGTTGCTTATTACCCATAGTATTAGGATTGACGTCTATAATTCGTACTTAAATAAGTTGTGCTGATTCTTTTTAAGATAAAATTATTTATTTGAAAATGAAAGTAAGATTTGCCTTTGCATAATGTGACAAAATCAAAATGAAATATTAAGTACAAAAATCACTACCCTTCCTTTTGTCTTCGCCGTCGTCGGGGAAAAAAAACGCAACCAAATCCTACACAACTAACTCTTAAAACATTTTTATAAGCGTTGGATCTTATAAGCTATCACTAAAAGCCATATTGGCTTTACATTAAGGCAAACAATAACATGGCCAAATGCAGTGCAGTGCAATATCATCAAATAACAGGACACAAAGGAATCTTGAAACAACGGCCCTTGGCTATTGTGCTTGGACAATACCCTGATTAATGCCAAACTAGAGATTGCCTGGTTCAGATCGAATAGTAATCGCATAGCACCAACTTGAAACTAGTTAGTTAATGTTCGCATCAGACACTTTCATTATACTCACGTTGTCTTTGGGCAAGTCTATTGCTTTAAAATTAATAATGAATCATCGAGAAAATGCGCTGATCGTCTGGGTTGGTACCACCCTCCTTACTATTTCTGCCATGAAACATTTCGTTGTGTTTCAGTTCGAAGGATGCGAGAACCAATGTCATTACCGGCATGAAAGGTGTAACATCTTTACCTCTACATTGGTAACGCATTGGCGGTGCTCTTGGCGTTTCAGACATCAAGGGCGTGTCAATATCACTTTCCATAAGGTGAATCGTCTGCTTGTTTTACCCATGATATTTAAAAAAAAACAGTTCACGATTTTTCGTTTTACTATCTAATGACGTGCATAATCATAAGACAAGTGAGGTGCTGCGCAAACGTGTGTCTTGTGTCGGATACAAGCCACCAGTGAATATATCCACCCATTGGAAGTAGCAACCGGTGACTGTAGCCTATTGCCGCCACCGGATACAGCGAATGCAGTTTCCTATGGGGGTGTGCCATGTTGTAAACAAAAAAGTAGCTTGTATCTGTGTTGGCCGATCGCTCACGAGTATCTGGGCTGATTGAGATTTGCCTGGACAAATCACGATGCGCCGTCATTTCTTGATTTGACCGATTCTTTGATCATTCAAACGGCCGATTATTTCATGATGACCCCATCTAAAGTTAGGTAAATCGAGTTGTATCAAACCAAAGGACTGATTTACCCAAGCAAGAACGACAAGTTAATCGGACAGGCAAATCGAAAAATGGCGGTTTATCGCGATATGCCCAGGCAGGGCATTTAATTGGTTCATTTTATAGATCGACCCACAACTATAAGACACACTTTTGCAAGTGTCTTATGATTGTGAACACCGTGAGTTTGTCAGAAAATTGTAAACTGCTTTAACGCTTTTATTTTTAATGTGAAGTAAGTTTTAGTCAGGTATTTATTTTATTTGAAAATATAAGAACATAAAGTGGACAAAGTATAAATACATCAAATACAGATGTTTACAGCATTTGTACCAACAATTAAACAAACAAACAATAAAAAATTGAAGTGTTTAACAATTAAATTACATTATGGTATTGAAAAGGACGTGGTAGCTTAGTTTGTTACGTGCCTTTGTTAGCCGACTAACTTGAGTTGTAAGTTGTAGCCGCCATGTTTCTCATTATGCCCGGATAGTGGCGATAGATTCGCAGCCTGTCACACTGGGACTCAACATAAACATGCGAAATGCGGTGTGTGACACCTCTGCCAACCCCTTCGAGGGATTACGGCGTGAGTGTATGTGTTTTATGTATTGTATTGATAAATGTAGGTAAGGAAAAAACGCACAGTTACTTCAGGCAATGCAATGACAATAATTAGAATTTAAAAAAAAATGTAAACACAACGCTCAAGCCATGTGAGTTTTTTTTTAATTTAAGATTCTTGCTAATGCAAGAATTGTCACTAGCCTAGTCTGTCAATGACCCATGGAACAAAGAAGGCTGGATTTGCAATATTGCATCACCTAAAATGGCCGCCATCTTGGAATATACCATTGAGCGGCCATCTTGGAAAAAAGAGAGAAATTGTCAATGATATGTAAACAAATTAAAAAAATTAAAGCTTTCAGAAGAATTATTTTATACAACCTTTTTAGTCCGCAGATTTATGTGGAAAAACTTATTACTAACTGCTGCTCTCTTCTGTAAGGTGAAAGAACTGAAGAGAGAAATAACTAGTAATAATTAAATAGGACAATGAAATACCTATCAAATTTTACGAATATTTTATAAACAACACATAACCTAATCGTACCGTAAACACAGCGATAATGACCTTACTTGTTTGTTCATAAAAGATCCGTTCCGAATTTTACTGCGGCACATTAAGCTACCGTCTTTTTTGAATTAGAACTATTCGAGCCGACCAATCACGGATTAGTAGCGATGAATTCCGATCCAGTTCGGGTTTTACGAGCGGGATTGGACACAGTTTAATTTACGATTAAAGTTCAGTAGTATATTCCGATTTACAATCGATTAATAGGGATTTCGACAGTTGGTATTGACTGGTTAATGGGACAATTAAATTCGGCTGTTTTAGATCTCTTTAGACGCTTTCAGCCATATGTAACTGACTTATTAAGTTTGCTTGATTGTAAGTTTTACAGTTTTTGCTTTTTCACTCGCTATGGGAGGTATTCACCATCTTTTGTTTAAACTTTATTATTTATCCTATGTTTCTACCCTGCAAGACTATTTGACGAAATTTCTGAAGATTTGTGGATTGCAGTTTTGTTTAATCAGATGGCTTGTTTCTTCTTGATGGAGATAGCCTAACCTAACCATATTGTATGGCAGAATTTATTGACGCTACTAACACAAAAATCTGACACATAAATATTTATATCTTATACCTTTATAGATATAAATGTAAACATAACTTTTAAACTCCAAAGGCAAAACAAATGCTACGGGGCTTCACAATCCAAAAAAAAACATTGATTGCCTTCCAAAATTTTCACCAAATGAATCCGTCCATCTCTCTTTTAATTTCGCCCGAGTTACGAAAACTTTCTGCGTAAAGCTCAGGGTATTTCATTAGAGCTTTAAAAGTGAACGGTAAATGAGAAAACTTGCAAACATAGAATTACTTCGCTGTCCCGTTGACAAAAGGGCGTAAGTGTTTTTATAAGGATCGTGACGTTTTGTTTGATTCGGAACAACAGGCGCCTCTAGGGGTCCCAGAAGTTTTATGCAGTCTTTTGTTCGAACGTCAGAAGGATATCCGATTGATGAACTAAATAACAGGGTCTGTACATTAAACAACAATGAGGTATTCTAACCGTTTTAATGAAAATTATACATATTTATAAATGTATATTTCAAGTAAAATATCGAATTTATCAATATGGCTACAGTAACGTATTTATAGCGACTCATTTCTAGAAGCTAAATATAGATTTACATTTTTTCCATCCATTTAATCAATAGTGGGTGTCAAATTTTAATTACCGTGTCTTGATATTATAATACGTTCGACAAATATGGCGATTCCGTCAATATTTTCAATATTTACATACTACTACAATTCGAACATACAACACCACATAAACACTTTCAATATTTACGTACTGGATCGTGATACCGCGTATTGCATGATAATATGATTTACGTACTGGATCATGATACCGCGTCGTATCGCATGATAATATTATTTACGTACTGGATCATGATACCGCGTATCGCATGATAATATTATATACGTACTGGATCATGATACCGCGTATCGCATGATAATATTATATACGTACTGGATCATGATACCGCGTATCGCATGATAATATTGACAGTGACAGTAAAAGCTCCCAATAACAACTATTATAAAACCCTTTTTCATATATTATATTAGAAAAATTTGATCATTATCTACTTGTAAATATATAAAAATGAATCACTATAGAAGTAGTTTTATTCCATCAAACAAAGCTAAGCGAAAAGCAGGCTATTCCGTTTTGACATAAAATCAACATACGGGATGGATGCACATCTAGCAAGGCTCATGTTTGCGA
The DNA here is from genome assembly GCA_949316135.1 of Choreutis nemorana. Lineage (NCBI taxonomy): Eukaryota > Metazoa > Arthropoda > Insecta > Lepidoptera > Choreutidae > Choreutis > Choreutis nemorana. The sequence goes on along the minus strand of OX438620.1, from coordinate 3,009,894 downwards.
ATGGTTTAATGCAATTAATATTTGTTGTCAGTCCCTCTGTTTGGTTAGACACGTTCTGGACGATTCATTCAAAACGAAACCAATACCTTATAAAATATTTTTTAAAGCCATATAATGTAAACCGTAACACACCGTTAGGTATTTCTTGTTCAGAATCAAAAGCAACTTTTTTTTGGGTAACTAACGGTTACAATGTAAAGAGTAGGTAGGTATTAGGTAAAGAGGTAAAAAACACAGAGTGTATTTTTAAAGATTCAAAGACAAAGTCAGAATATTTTTTATTCAAATAAACTTTTATACTATAACCGGTTCGAAACGCTATTTCTACGGGGAATGATTCGATAAGAAACCGCCGTAGTTGCTTTTTTTTAAATAATTAGGTACAAAAAATTAATTTCCATTACAATTTGTTAATAAAATACAGTTTTCTAATTACACCAATCTTTATATAGTATTTAAGTCGATGACTTTAGTCTTCATTTTAAAATGATATAATAAATTAGATGAAATAGAAAGGATAAAATGAATGTTACTTATGAAATATGCGATAAAAAAGATTTACTAATAGAAATAGTTCTAGATTATAATTTATATAAGAGTAAAAGACTTTTAATGTCATGTGGGTCTTTACAATCTAGCAAACAGTACATAGATATGCTTGTTTACGAATCAAGTTTTGTGATAAAAATTCTTAAAACATAATGTACTAGTACACACGGTCATTTCACATAAAAGTGCAATATCAATCCTTATGCTGTACAACATAAGAACGGTACAAAGTCCAAACAGGTTAGGTTGATCCATGGCTATGTAATGTGCACGTTTACATCAAGTATGATTCCTAAAAATTATAAAACAGGGCTTAATTTAATCCTCTTTTAAAATCTTTTAGTTCTACGATTAAAAAACGTACGTGAAAAACCAAAGTGTTATATCATCGAAAATAGCACAATATCATCATCTTCAGCCTTGAAACCGTTCAACATAAAGCCATCCAGCATAAAGATGTGGATGTGTGCGTACAGTGAATCAATGTTGTTTGTTTTCGTTAGTCGTGCCACTGTTGCTTCCATCACACCCCGTCATCGAACTATGAACCCAGTGACACTAGAACTATGTTTATTTAATAAGCTCCCCCCATTAATATCAATGCACGGACTGTATCAAGCTTTTTTATAAATTATTAGTTAATAATAACTACCGCATCACGAAACACACATTGACCTGAACTATGATATAATCTGGTATCGCAAGCACTAAGCAACGATATGGTATAAACCACATAGGTAAGAAAACATCCATGACCGGTAAGCGAAACAATGCGTCATGCCATTAACACAAAGATCCGCCCCTACCGGGATTCAAACCCGGAACCTCTAGCGTAGCAGTCAGCTGTTTACACCAATGCGCCACCGAGGTCTTTAATAAATAACAAATAAATAGTAAATGAACGTTTACGAGTAATCACAGTAAGAGATCTATTACCTTTATAAAGGCAATGGATTGGCGATAGGGCTTTAGGGATTAGGACATCTAGGGCATCAAGGGGGTCATTAGGCAGCGGTGATTTTTCCATGTTAGTCATGTTTTGTTATTTTTATTATATTGGGAGCTGTTGGTATTTATGATAAAATGTATAGAGGGTAGGTTTTTTAGATATGAATTAATCAGCCTGCATCCAACCGATGAATCACTCGCCCTTATCTATCAAGTTTATCTTATCTATTAAGAAAGTTCGTGGACAAGGACGTGGTAGCTCAGTTTGTTACGTGCCTTGGTTAACCGACCGACCCGACCCGATAGGGCGAGGGTTCGAGTCTCGGGTTGCCGAGCATTGTAGCTGCCATATTCCTCACTGTGCCTGGATATTGGCGACAGATTCGCAACCTGTCACGCGGTGTGTTACACCTGTGCCTCCCCTCTCGATGGATTAATTATGGCGTGAGTTTATGTTTTTTTATGTATGTGCAAAGAACGATAACTCAGATTGCGGATAAAGGAGGCGGTTACGTAACTTTGTTTTTAAATTTAAAATTTTGTTACGATTTTTAAAATTCCAATTTATCTTCTAAAAGTATAATTTATAACAATTTTTGCTTTATTTTTTATTTATAACTTACAATTTTGTTGATAAAGTCCATTGTTATTTACCGACATTAGTTTTTGTACATATTTGATTTGAATGTCAATATCTATAGTTTAAACAAGCGCTTTATTTAAAGTCTTCTTAGGTAAGTAGGTAAGTACTTAATTGTATATTACCATTTTATGCATGTGTATGTATTCAACATTAAAAACTCAACTCTTAAAATGACCTGAAATTAAATGCCTTTATGAAAACTTTAATCCCTATTTCTTGATGTGTAAAGTCTAAAATTGAGTCGTCTCCCCCTCATTTCAGTTGGTAATGCTGACCTACCCGATATAATAAAAAATAATTGAATTGCAACGAAAACCTGCCATAATACTCGGGCTATGGGGAGATATAAAAAGCCAGGTAATTGGACAGAAACCAACATGGGGGCACTTTTCGAATTCACCCTCAGCTCATTTTAATCGGCAGTAAGCAGGGCATAATAAAACGCAGACTTTAACCACTGTAAAAGCGTTTTGAATTAAAACCAGAACTGACTTCAATGAAGTTGCTTGAAGTAATTATGATTGAAATTAAATTAACAGCAATTTTATCAGCATTAATTTAAGCTATTGGCTTTTGTCTAAACCAGAATACATTTTATATTGATATGTAATATGTGACCATAAAGCCTTGGCTCCATAAGATTGGCACAATTGAGGCACAAGACGTCATGCTCAACATGATCGGCAACGTTGCACAACAATATGCGACGTTGCCAACACTACGCTTTGTTAAGCCTGGTATCAATTAGACAACATTTTTTTAGAACTGGGCAAGCATTTCACTATATATTATAAAAACTCAATTTCCCTTACAGGATATTATACTATCACCTTCATTTCAATGGTCAATAACATACATTTCTCATCTTGGATACTCTACTTGTGTGCAAACAGTTCTTTTATCGTCTTTTAATCAAAAGTGACAAGCAAATAATACAATATGGCCAAATGCTAAAACACAAAAATTGTCCCCACCAACGATATATTTACCGTCAAATATATGAGGACATAAAATGGCAGAAATAGTAACATAAATCTAAGGGTAACAATACGAAAAGTAACATTTATACCAATGTTCGATAATAACTTTGGAAATAATGTTTCTATCGCGTCAACTTTGCAACTTCGCTTGAAGCAAACTTACTTACGCTTGCTATTTGGTGCAAGTCAGAGAAGATAATATTTAGTTGTTAATTACAAATTTTGCCATCAAAGAATTAACTGACTGCAAAATTCTCTCAGTCAAATTTAAACTCACTAACAAATAAATACAATTTGTGAGAGAATTTAAAATTTGACTGTACTTAGATGTTTAGAATATCATCTCTATCTAGAGATATTCGAGAACCTGGATTGGTCAAGCAATGGAGTTAACATCAATGGAGAGAACTTAAATCATTTACGTTTTGCCGACGACCTGATTTTGTTTTCCGAATGTCCGAAGACTTTAGAGCAAATGCTACAGCAACTGTCTGAAGAAAGTTCAAAAGCAGGTCTTACAATTAACACATCAAAAACAAAATTAATGAGCAACACACCAGATGATTTCATTATTAAAGTGAATAATGAAATAATTGAAAATGTAAACGAATATGTATATTTAGGTCAAGTAGTATCGATAGAACAAACAGTGGAGAAAAATATTAACCGAAGAGTTGCTAATACCTGGAAAAGATTTTGGTCGCTTAGAGAAATAATGAAAAATACAGAGATACCTAAGATAGAAAAAAGAAAAACGTTTAATACTACCGTGCTTGACATACAAATGCCAATCGTTAGCACTAACAGATCATCAAGCGCATAACATTGAAGTATGTCAGAACGGAATAGAGAGGAGTGTAATAGAAGTCGAGAGAGTAAACAGAATCAAATTAGTAGAAATAAAACAAAAAACAAAGTTTAAGAATGCGGAAAGTATATAAAAGTTAAAATGGCGATGGACATGTCAAGAGAAAAGACAGATCAATGGACTAGAACTATTACAGAATGGTATTCCAGAGATGGTAAGAGAAGTAAGGGTAGGCAAGTAATGCATTGGGAGGACAGTTTTAAAAAGATAGCTGGTCTAAATTGGATCCGCATAGCAAAATAGATCACAGTGGAGAGTTTGAGAGGAGGCATTGTCGAAAGACAAGCTGGATGCCGATTGTTTCAATGAAGAAACACATAATTATTGTATTTACTAAACTAGAAGATTAACATTAAACAATAAAACATTAGTATTACTAAGTTACTACCAGAGTTGCAATCTACGAATAATAATAGTTGTCATGGATATCAATAAAAAAAGTAAAACCGCTATTTTTATGAACTTAAACGTCTTGAAATAATAAGGTAGGCGCGAATCACGCGATAGTCCATTTCGTCAGTCGTACCCTCAATTAGACGACGGAATACAAGAAAAGTCACTCAAAAGCCATTCCTCTGGGTCCCCACCTCCTCTAATTAGCTAGTTTATAACCACATAAACAGTTTTAGAACGTGACCTGTGGTTTATTTTTAGAGGCCCCCTGAATGGCAAAACTTGGACAACTATATCTTTATTTTTAATGGTTAGGATACTTTTGGCTTTGTATTTTGGTACACTATTAATACGTATTCGCATGATAGGATAAATATAACTTTTGGTTAACAAAACCAATAGATTATTTAATAAATTAAATGTCAAGTTATTTAACTAGCTTCTTTGAAATTTATTAACTATATGTATAGCAATAATTCTGATCGTGTTTGTGATGTGTTTATGTTTTATGTGTTTGTAGAAGTCAACATACAAAATATATTTTTCACCGAACATCAAATGATTTTAATTAAATAATAACATCACAACACACACATTGACTCAGCCCTGCACTAAGATTATCTTGTATCGCAGGCACTAAGCACCGATATGGTATACACGACATAGATAGGAATACAACATCCAAGACCGGTAAGTGAAACAATGCGTCTTGCAAATAACACAAAGTCCCGCTTCCTCCGGGGTTTGAACCCGAAAATTTTTGCGTAGCAGTCGGCTTTTTACACCACCAAGTCGTCAATATATTTATTAAAACCACTTTAGACTACCATTAGAAAGTACTCGACTTCGGTAGTGTACGAATCTTATAATAAATTAAATCAAAGTTATAAAATCAAATAAATTAAACGAAGTTAAAACAAAAAGAATCAAAGATAAATTATTTATAAGGAACAGGTCAAATTTTGATATTTCATAGAACAAAATTTAAAAAAAGACATGTCAATGTTTCTTAACCCAAATGTCTCAATCAACTGCGTTACCCGAAAAAAACACAATCACTCATTCAAAAGTTTGTAATTTATAAAGAGTCTGGAATATTTAAAAGCTAGGGAAATTCAAGCAAACGCTCGAGTTTGAACTTTCAAAAAATTTAACTGTTCCACATGTTTATGGTTTGGCTATGAATTATATTTGCTTAGATCAAGTATAATCCAGTTAACAAAGAAAACCAATATTATATCATTAATGAATTTTAAAACAGAACCAAAATATAATACCAAACGAAAATAATAATAAACAGCAAAAAATATAAATGTTTTGACGACCTCGGTGGCGCAGTGGTGTAAACAGCCGACTGCTACGCTAGTGGGTTCGAATCCGGGCGGGGGCGGGACTTTGTGTTATTTGCAATATTATTTATATAAACCAATATTATTTGTGTTTCGCTTACCGGTCTTGGATGTTGTATTCTTATTTATGTAGTATATACCATATCGTTGCTTAGTTCCTGTGACACAAGTTCTTACGATACTAACTGCTGGGCTGAGTCAATGTGTGGGTCGCGATGTGGTTATTATTATTATTATGTTATGTGCATATCCATCAAAAATAAACAAGTGCCTATTAATCAATTTATATTGTTTATCTCCGTCCAACTTAAATTAAACTTTAATCCGTGACTCCATCTTCACAACTCCACTTCATTATTGAAATAAAAGACTTCGAGCCAAAAAAGTAGCGAAAAGGGCCTTGAAAAATAAGGCCCTATTAATTAAATTAAGCCTCTTAACTTACGCAGATTCATGAAAGTTAATTTGTTTTCTTCTTCTTTGTTATAGGATTAGTTTTTTCTATTACTCCTGAGTAGATTTATTTTGAGATAACCTAAATAAAATGCAAAATTTTGGGTGTGGAATTGGAATTTCGCAGTTACTTAGTTACATAGAGAATCATAGAAAATTGGTCAAAACTATTTGATAAGGAGACGAAACTACACATCACAAGTACGATATTTAATTTTTTTGTAGGTAAGCATTTAGCATCTTTTATAGGTCTGCATAGTCCAGGGACTTTACCCCAAAATCCCTGCATATGATGTAAGCCGTGGTGTGTGATACACTTGTAATCAGGCCGTTGTTGTCATCTAGGCCTTTAAGGGTTGCTGGAAGCGGCTGGATGCAAGGCACAGAATCGCCTTGGAACCTTTCTTTAGCAGGACAGCTGATGATGATAAGGCTAGCACTTAGCTACAGTTTCATTTGATGGTAAGTGATGATGCAGGTGTAGTTGGAACATGCTTTCTAAAGAAACGGCTATTTAATCTGGGCTTGTTGTTGGGGTGAGGTCCTATTTTTAGTGCTCGAGGAATACGTCCTCATCCAAAGTCGGACAATTTTTGCGTAGGTTTGGACCGAATCATGATTCTTAAGACTCTTATAAAATAGGTACAACTTTCTAACTGTAATTCCGATCGCTAAATTTGTACATAAATAAAAATACAACACAAGGCATGTAGATTATGGTTTAAACATCTTAGTCTCAACTTAACAGGGTAACCAAGCAAATATATTATAAACACTACCTATATAATGTTATCTCGGATCGTAATTAAATGCGTTAATTGCAATTAGTGGAGTTCATAGTAATTAACGCTCTATGAACACTGTTATAATGGCTCCACTAAAACAAGGAATTACTTGGCAGCCTTAACACTCTATTTAATTAATTTGACAAATACTGCATCATCATTAAGCCTCCCTGTCGATTGATTTGATTCGCCACTTCGATACGATACTCTGTATTCTGTAACATAAATGAAAAGTCAGTTAATATTGTAATGTAACGTTATCTACTGTATTTGTTATTAATTTTTGTATGTGTGTCCATTAAGTAAATAAATTAACAAAATGTTTTTTGAAACTATTCTAAAAGTCAGTAAGTTTTATGAGTAAAAATTAAGTATGCATATATATATAATAATGGAAACGTTGTCAGAAAAGGTATTACATTAAACATTTGGTAAATGGACCGTCAAACAAAGCATAAGTTAAATAAATCCTTTTGAAGTTAGTTAAATAATTGCTCTTAATTCTGTTTTATTGGTTATCGTATTAAAATTGAGCATTCCATTATTTAATATCCTTTATCTGAATTTATTGCAGAAACTCTTAAACAAATTTAACAAAATCTGATGCAAAATTAAACAAGACCTTTGTGGGAATATACTGAGAACTAGCTTTTGCCAGTGACATCGTCCGCTTAGAAGTCGAAAATGGTTATAATGGTTGTAATTACTTGACATTTATCGGTATATTTTGTACAATACACACACAACACAATACACAATACACACACAACACAATACACACACAACACAATACACAATACACACACAACACAATACACACACAACACAATACACAATACACACACAACACAATACACAATATCTTTATAAATTGTAGCATATGTGTTATTCTGATGTAGGATAAGCAATATAATTGTAAAGTTTTATTAAAATCTATTCAGTAGTTTTAGCGAGAAATTGTAATAAACATCCATTCATCCATACATTCCTACAAATGTTCGCGTTTACAATATTAGTAAGGACTAAAATCTACAGATTGCTCAGTTATAGCGACGTAGTAGTACTGATACTTCAATTTCGATATGCAATGTGTAATTATTGTGATTGGCATACTATGAGTAGCCTCACAATATTTGTGTACTTTATTGGCTAACCAAACACAAGCGAATACCTAGCAATCTGTGTATTATTCAGCAATGAATACTCTGAACATTATGTTTTCACTTTAAAACAATCCGCTATGTTTCGATTCGAAGGATTGGAGGACTGTAATTACCGGTACGAGGGTAATAACACCTCTTACTTCAAAGGAACGCATTGGCAGTGATTTTGGCATTCTTACGGCAATGTGATCGTTGTATTAATAGGTGGCGGTGATCACTTTCCATCAGGCAACCATCAGTTTGTTTGCCCAATGATTGTATGAGAGTAGTCTTAAGAAATGTTTTGTAACAAAAAACTTTATCTTCCCCGTCATACCGCGTTCGTTTCCACTCAAAATATACGTTGTCAGCGACGACGTTACTAGCGCAAAAACGCATTACAACATGAAAGCAGAAAATGGCGCAGCTATTATACTGTAGAACAATGAAGTACTTGGCGCGAGGGCCCTGCCGTCTGGAGGGCCCTTCGCACAGCGGACGAGAGGGCCACGAACAGGGGCCTCGGGAATACAATGTCAATAAATCCTGAGTAAGTTAATGTATCTATCTATCGACAAATAAATAGTTAGATGTAATCATTTTGGTTAATTAGCTGTCGTTATCAGTTTAAAAAAACCAAAATCGCAGTTTCATAGATTGGTTATTTTGTATAGATTTGGTTATAGGATATTCTTTAAAAATTGCCCGAAAGTATGCGCAATATCTTTATCATTACAAGTTAGAAAAGTGTATTATTAAATTGTCCTTTGAATCCAAAAGAAATAATTTCGTGTTTGCTCGAACCAATAGCTAAGCGAGTTTTTAGTCGCAGTGGCGGCTAAACTGTCATTTACAAGGTACTATTTCGCCCACTGGTCCTGGATGTACGAGTAATGTTCTTATTTAATTGTTAGAAAAAAACCCACACATTACAAATAACAAGAATTTACAAAGTATAACATAGGCGCATTTATGGGTTTACATCTTATAGATAAAACATTTAAAAATAAAAGTTTAGGATATAGGCAGTACATATCTATGTAAAATGAGTGCGTAGTGAGTTTTAGTTTGCTTGTGTATGACTAATTCTTATGTAGTCACAGCAATAATCTTATCTTAACAGCTGCAATTGACCGGACACCCTACTGGCTATCTTGGAACCCGCAAAGAACTTAAATTGAAGAAATAGGAGACAGTAAGAAACCAATTTCAGGCTTCCCTCCCAGCAAAGCAGAGACAGCAATTGAAATGGTGCCGAGGCCAAAACACTAAAGGGGACAACAGGCAGGAGACGCCTTGACCGTGAAAACAAAATGGTATGCCGCTAACTAACAGGGGATAAATTAAATACTGACCTAAATCTCAAACCAGTTATAGTGGTGGCAAAACTTTTACTAATCCACTGTGTTTGAAGGGATATTAATGTGATAAAGGTCGGCTCACCTAAATGGAAAGTGATAATGCCGATTATCGACACAACGATCCCCTTGATCTTAGAACGCCAAGAGCACCGCCAATGCATAGAGGTAAAACCTCTCTTGTATACAATGGCTCTCCATGTCATATCATATTTATTTGCACGGCCTAAGCCACCGTTCCATAGTAAAGCCCTTGTCTCGACATGGAAGTGGGGGGTGAGCATGAAAAATCTGCCCGAAAAGTACTTTGTTGAGCAATAAGGGAGGTTATCCTCTTAATTCAGAGCTAGGCCTTAAGGATTGGTATAATGGATTACATAGCTTTCTTAAGGTAACTTAGCAGTTGATTAAAAGATTCGAAAATAAAATGTCTTTGTTTTATAAAATACATATACTTTATGTAATATCAGATATACATTTTATATACATTTTATAATATCTATTTATATTCAGCGGCTAACTTTTGCCCTGAACCTGTTTTTGACTTGAGTGTTGCGTTTTAGAATTCAGTTCAAAATTTGGTTTTTGGATAATCCCTCTGGACAACATTTCTCCGGGATAAAAGTATCCTATTTATTCATTTCGGTAATAAATCTGTGTACTAAATTACTAAATACTGACACTTTTAACCCTTTTTAGGTTATTAGAAAACAAACATCGAAAATTTAATTACTATAATATTAGTAAAATTGAATAACCTTAATATTTATGATAGAAGATTACCTACAACTACTCGCGTAACATTAAAAAGTTTCATTATTAAAATTTACAAAGGTCCTGTCCGCGTTTTTTGTTCTTATAATTATTTATAGCTCTTGCATCACTTCTTCTGCATCAAATTCGATTTTCATATTCTCTGACACTAATATTACTATTCTTCCTGAATGTTCATTCTAAATATTGGTGAAAGAATTTTTGAATTCAGATGCGTAGTTTCAAAGATACCTTTTTATACAACATGAGCAAACAAGCAGACGGTTCATCTGATGGGAATTGATACCGCCGCCTATTAACACGACGATGCCCTTGATGTCTGAAATGCCAAGAGCACAGCCAATACGTTGCCCATGTAGCGGTAAAAATGTTATACCTCTCGTGCCAGTACACTGGCTCTCCAATCCTTGGAACTGAAACACAAAGAACTGCTTCACGGCAGAAATAGAAAGGGTGGTACCAACTCAGACGACCTCGCAAAACCAGACCACCACCACCTGTAACCACCACTGTGACTGTTAGATCTACCACCTGTAACTTTTACAGTATAAACTTTATCTCTATAGAATAATAGTGGAGATAACTTGACATAATGGTATCGCACCCTAGGATTTTTAGGAAAAATAATGAAATGTAAAAATTACTGTAAAAAATGTTCAGAAATTTTATATGACCAGTGTGTTTTGCCAGTGGCTATATTTACAAGGAAACCTATATTAATTAGGAAAAATAAACTTTAACAGCTTTATTTTTAAGTATAAAACATATTGCGTTTTTGTTTCCTTAAAAATGATTACTTAATAAGAAAATGCTTTTAACTAAGCCTCATTTAAGCGGAACAAGGAAGGCTTCTTAAAAATATTTGCATGAGTTTCCTGGAAAAAAAAACACCAGGGCGGCATACGAAATGCCTATCTAGCGAGTATTTGCATACATTTAAATAAAATTCATTTTAATTACTTGGTACTACCTGAGTATGCTCTCCATTTTGTGTTATAACATTCTTAACAATTCTTAACTGCTATATTTTAAAGAGTGTTATTACAAGACAACACTTTTTATGATAATAAGAAAATTTATAAATTTTGTAAGCAATAATTTTACATATTCAATATGATTTTTAGTGTACATTATACCATTACAGACGGCCATGAATCAGCCTAACCTGTTTGAACTTCCATTCTTATGTTTTACGGCATAAGGGTTGTTACTGCACTTGTTATGTGAAGCTTAATTTGTGGCCGTCTGTACAATATTTTTACAAGTAAACAGTGGTTCTCCTGATCAACTTTTTGAGTTGATTTTCATACATTTTAAAACACGTGTCTCTAACAAAATTATTTAAACTTAAGACCCGTTCAAATAATTTTACTTAGTTCAAAAAACTATATCATTACACACTTAGATTTTTTGAACATCATTATTAGATATACTTCAGGGAGATGTCAAACGAAAAACACCACACCATTAAATCGCAAATCGACATCAAAAAATATCTTTATATTTTTTCGCTCAACCTCCTTTGTTCAGAATCAATAGACTCGGAAAAGCTTTTTTTCCACTTTTATTATCTTAAAGAAAAATTACTTCGCTTTTTTTTTCTTTTGAAAGCGTCCGCCATAATGAATTGTAACTCGCGAGCTTTTTTCAGCTTAATAGAGTTTAAAAGAAAGAAACGCTCGTATCCGGATTCTGCTATTTCTTTCTTTCTTTCGATTGGGCGTGAGACGTCAACTGTTAGCCATGATACTTTGATGGATAGCGTGTCTTTTTGATTAAGAAAGGTGATAATTTAATGGTTCCGCCAACATAATCGCCATTCTAACTTTTATTTGACTCGAAAAACGGACTTAATTACATTGACATTTGTCAAGGGCGGTTTTAATTGTGATTTATTTCTCTTGACTCGAATCGTTTAACCACAGTTGTTTCCGTCTGTGATTTTTTATATTCAAGGAGCAATTTAACAAGTTTAAAAGGCTGTCCAGGCATGTCCATGAAATATTTCGTATATCTATACTTCAAAGATACTTTATACTTTTCCAATGTCAGTAAGCACTTAAAACCTGACTACCTCTATAACTATTTTAATCATTCAAATTACACCTGTAGGACAATATAGGTCATACACTATTGCTGTATGTGTCTACCACGAGTTAAAACTTTCTATAGCTGATAACGAAGTTATAAAGGATCTCAGTTTTAGGCCAAACAATGTACCGAGATATAAACTGTACGAAAAAAGTATAAATTTTGCTTACCATTTTCTGCTTTTATGTAAACGAATTAAAAAAATGCGTATTTACCGAAAGAGAGTGTACAGAATATAATATACGATCATAAGGTTCAAGTCTTGGCCTGGCTCGCATTGTAAAATAGTAGTAAATTTTGTAAATCTATCAAGAATTTATCCTGGATGAAAGAGAAATTAAGTTCCCTATAACAAATCACTGTAATAATCTATTCTATCTGACGTGTAGAAAACTAAACCAAACTCGTGGTGGGTGTACAGTTTCAATTTCAAGTTTCAATTTAAATTCGAATCAAATATTTCAGAAGAATATTTTGATCCCTTTATAGCAAAAATAACGAGAATTAGTTATAAATGTCTTAAACGGATAAAAAGCAAGATGTTTTCAGTAATTAATCTTAGTCTCTTCACTTACAATTAGAACACTGCGTAAATCAATCCCTATGAACCGATGAATCTATCAAAAGGGGACACACGTAGACGAATTACGTCGAGCTATTTTTATTACTAATTAGTAGGCAAAAGATCAAAATCCATCTCGATTTTATCAGCTGAAAAATATGGTTTTGTTTTTCTGACCATTCTGTCCTATAAGTGCAACTTCTTTTAACCACTACTTATGTCTTTTGAAAACGAATAATACTGCTATTTAAGTACAAGCTACGTGCTCGGGACTTTCAGCGGCAGTTTTAAAATTGAAAAAAAATGCAACAAAGTTTTATGTTTGTTCTTACACCTCCTTTAAGGCCTTTCTGGCGCAGTGGTGTAAAATTTGACTGCTACGCAATAGGTTCGAATCTTGGCTGGAGCGTACGATTGTGTTATTTGCAATTCGCTTTGTTTCGCTATTTTATTAGATTTAGTAAATTTATCTATGTACCATAACGTTGCTTAGTACCTGCGACATCACATTATGTGTCACTGCAGGGCTAAGTCAAAATGTTTGTCACGATGCGGTTATTATTATTACTTTAATTAAAAAGGTTCTTTTTCCTTGTAACTCATTAATAATAATTGATCGTGCTCCATTAATGATCTATAATACTAGTCAATTACATAAAACTGAATTGAAGAAAAACCTACACAATCAAGGTGCATATATACATACAATGTTGAAAATAAATATTATACGAGTATATAGTAGGTACTAGGGTGCTCTTTTCCATTTAATAGGTACACATAGCCTCACAAATCTTAAAATAACAAGTGCAATATCAATCGTTATGCTGTACAATTTAAGGACAGCACAAAGTCCAAACAGGCCATTGATCCATGGCCGTGTGTAAATCTTCAAAGCTAAAATGCAAAAAAGTAGCTCGACGCAATACAAGCCCGTATGTTTACAAGTGGCAACTTCATTAAGGTTCGATGTTGAAAGGATTGCGTTCATTAATTATTGAGGCTTAAGAATGTTTCATCTGGATTTAGAAACCGAATAGCGTTTAAAAATCTTTGTTCCAACATCCCCGAGTGATTCAACGAGGGCTGTTCCATCTGCTACGGTTTTACGGGCTTAACGACAGGCAATGTCTTTAAGTTTTTATTATATTTTGGTTTTAATAGTTAATTTCTTGATACCTTAGTTAACCGACCCGAAAGCTCGATTGTTCGAATCTCAGATTGTCGTAAGTTGTATCTGTTGCATGTTCCACGCTGTGCCCGGATAGTGTCGACAGATTGGCAACCTATCACACCGGTACTCAACATAGACATGCATCTCTGCCAACCCTTTTGAGTGAGTGAGTTTATGAATATGTTTTATGTTTATGTACTGGAAGCGTAGTGGTCACCTTAGATAAAATTGTGATCATGTACTGTAGGGTAAAAAATACCTCTTTGTGGCAAATCAGATTTTTTTGCTGCTCATGTCAAATGCCGACTTTTAATTCGCGTATTCGACACTTTTCTATTGAGATTTGTAAAATGGCCCATAACAGGCGAATTGCTTTTACAGCAAATTAAAAAAATGACAGCTTTCAAGAATGCTTTAAATGGCCTTTTCATCCCCACTGATGTCACTTTCAAGCTGCATTGATTAATATCGATATCTCGGGACAATTCACACAATAGGGAATGTGCATGAAATTTAATTTGATTATTCAATCAATTTGTCATAATCTATTTGGATGGAGTACATTCACAGTGAAAACAGAATTAGAAATGTACGATAAACCATGGAGATATTATATATCTATCTCGCTCATCAGAACAACCTTTTCTGTCGAATTTCTATGGCTCCTGTGTACTTTGACGTCATTGCACATATTGGATCGCTCTGTCTAACCAACGACTTTGAAGCTTTATAACATTGTTAATAAGTTAGACATTTGAGTTAATCTAAAGGATTTGTGTACATATATCTATCTATAGATCTATCTCGCTCATCAGAACAACCTTTTCTGTCGAATTTGTATGGCTCCCGTGTACTTTGACGTCATTGCACATATTGGATCGCTCTGTCTACCCAACGACTTTGAAGCTTTATAACATTGTTAATAAGTTAGACATTTGAGAAAATCTAAAGGATTTGTGTACATTTGTGGTATTGAATTGTAATCAATAAATATTCATGCAAATTCCCTATTGCCCAAATCTACACGCTTGTACTATCAGCACTTAACAACGATATGTAGATAAATATATACTTTTATAGGTAAAAAACATACATGACCTCAGACCAAATACCTAATCGTGTTCTTCGCACAAATGCCTGCTCCATCCGAGACTTGGTTTCGACTTCGGTGGCCGAGCAATGTTGCTAGATTATAAGTTGCAAATAAACTACAATATTCTATATATTGCTATGAATATTTATTCGATTGAAATAGCTTTTTTATAACGTGAAGGTGGCAAACAAACACGGCATGCTTAATGGTAAGTCACCGTAGTCTATGTGCATAATTATAATACTCGTAACTGACAGTTGCTAGTTGGTATGTATGTTACACTAAAATTACCCAGAAAGTTTTCTCTTGTCAAAAACTCCACTTACAAGTCTTTACCCCAAAGTCCCCTTAAATCCCCCCTTTCTGGGGTAAGAATGGGAATAATAAACCCCCCTAAATGTACTAGAAATGGATTAAGCATGTAACTCTTACACACAAGATACTAAATTATACTTATTCTATTTAATGGGTTGCCATGTTAAATTTAACGAGGGCAATTTATTTGACGACGTCATATTTCTGAGGTAGCACTGCCTGTAAAGCGAAGTGACACAAGTTCGAACCTCGGGTTGTGAGATTTTTTTTTTGTTTGGACATGGTTTGGCACTAATTTCTTTTATTATAATTGTTTATTTAAATATTTTCTATTAACTAAACTTATTAAACTAAACTTAAATCAGATCAAAAGTTTGGTAAATTTCTCATCAAAATTTGGCATTGAATATTATTATTTGTCATAGTAAGGTTCTTTCTACTTATAATAAATTTTACAATCATTTTGTTTTTTTAATTGTTTATTATTAAGTATTTAGAATTTGTTAGTTAATAGTTAATTTACCTTTTATCGGCAAATTACACGTATGTATACGGCCGAAAAACATTTTTTTTTCCAAATAAGCATAAAGCTATAGATTAATGATTGGCAGTCGCAGTGCTAGTGCGGAGACCAATCATTAATCTATGCATACAAGCTTTCCTGAGTCTGAGTGAGGTATACCTTCATTGCCGCTACCGAGTGTAGTTACAGTATGAATCTTTGCAAAGCGCCTCTATCGAATAGATTAGGAACTACAATCACAAATAGGAATCTCTGTTACTACGTATTGGCGCAGTGGAGTAGTAAGCCGACTGCTACGCTAAAGGTTCTGGGTTTGAACCCTTTGTTGTTCGAAAACTTTGTCTTTTTTGCAAGTCGCATTGTTTCGCTTACCGGTCTTGGATGCAGTATTCTTATCTATGTAGTTTATACCATGTCGTTGCTTAGCATTTTCGACAAAAGATTCTTTAATCTTACTTGGGCTTGAGTCAATGTGTATGATGCGGCTATTATTGTTATTATTATTGGATGCGGCTATTATTATTATTATTATTGTACCTCACGTTTAGAAATGTAATCCGAACTCATGGTATACACTGATGGTTAGCAGTAACCACAGCATTATTTACGCTCAACTAGCTGTTGCCCGCGACTTCGTTTGCCTAAATAGTATCCTATATGTTAATCAAGGTGACTATCCGTGTGCTGAATTTAATCCGAATCCCTTCAGCCGTTTTTGCGTGATTGTGTAACAAACGTCATAACTTTTAAGTTATTATGAAGATAGTAACAACAACTTTAAAGAGAATCCCTCAAAAGTTTTGGTGATCTTAATCATATGGACATGCAAGGAACCAACAATATAGCGATCTTCGGTTGTAGCGACATAAATCTATCGTGTTTTAACAAAACTCTTTGATGTAGTCTTTGATGTAGTATTCTTATCTATGTAGTTTATACCATATCGCTGTTTACTGCCTGCGATACAAGATTGTCTTAGTGCAGGGCTGAGTCAATATTTGTTTCGTGATATGGTTATTAAAGAAACGGAAAATTTAATAAAAAAAGTCTACACGATAACAAATGGTTTGCAAATATTTAACACATTTTATCGAAAATTGTTCGTTAAATAGAGGTTTGGGTGTGTTTGTCATTGTTGACTTGCAAAAACTTAATTTTCAACTTAAACAAATAGACAATTCAAATGAAAATTCCACAATTATCTTAACCCAGTACGATAACGATTCGTATAATCCAACTATTATTATTCAAATGGAGCAATAAAGCCTAAAATCCCCTGCGCTCACGCCAAATAATTTCTTCAAATTGTACATACCCATCATCTTTGAGTTCGTACGAAATAACGCTTTACGGCACATAAGCTTGTCCATTACCACATTTTATAGGGTTATGCACCGCTTGGAGAATATAATGCAAATTAATACCCCGTGTGAGACGTTCACAATGTAAAATAGGGTTGCCACTTTTGAGAATGTTTAAAAATCTTACAGTGACACTTTTTCATAATTTAAATACATTTTACTCGTGGGCTCCAATAAACTAGTCAAGCATACATAAGCACAAATTTGCCAGTCCATGCTTGAAGTACTAAGTTTATTACGTGTAGGTCGCTGACCCTGCAGCCTTATGAAGCTGTTAATTTAAAACTCAATTTAAAAGAGTATTTAAAGTTTTATCTTCATTTACTATTTTATATTAAACTGAAAAAGTTTTATTGGGAAAATACCAATTAAAATAAACCCTTTTATAAAACAAGACACGGTTCACATCTCCTTATTTAAACTGCCGAAAACAAAACAAATTTAATCTCGTGTACATACATAATATTCACATTTAATTAAAACCAATCATCCCACCGTTCTCTGGAATCATCTCAGGTGGCATCCAGAGTGTCATAACAATATTTATATTGAAAAACAAGTAATTGGCAACCCTATTCTCCACGTAGTATCGAGCGAGTGCTAAGCTTCTAGCACCCTTGGTACTACACTTATACTCTATCCAATTAAGCCTAGACTAGACTATGTAAATTCTACACCCCGCTTCAGTTTTCCTCGTTAAACAGTGTATACTGGGCTTTTGTTACAGATCGTTTCAATAGGCACATCAAAGGTTTGTTGATATTTGAGTTTGTTCCATTGATTAACAGTCATATGACGATGTTATTGGAGATTAAATAACGTTGTACTAGGGTACTAAGATACAGATGGTATAACTAAGAGATCTTCTGGGTTGGTACCATTTTCCTTCGATTTCATAGGTGAAGCATTTCGCTGTGTTTCCGTTCAAAGGATTTGAGAGCCACTAATTACGGGTACGAGAGGTATAACCTTTTTTACCGCATTGCATATGGCGTTCTAAGATAATAAAGGCATCGTCGTGTAAATAGGCAGTATTATTTTCCATTAGGTGAACCGTCTGATTGTTGAATAAAAATGAAACTCAATTCCAATGTTATAGCAAGACTTATATACTACTCAAAACAAAATAAGGGCCACGAGGTATTTTGTCTGTACCATGAAAATAATAAAAACAATATATATTTTTGTCTCCATAACGAAAACTAATGTTGTTTTTACCGTGTAGACCAATAAACTTATTCCAATAATAATGATTAAAAAGTTTATTTGCTTTTGAAAGAAAAAATCACATTTAAGGTTAAAAATAAAAACAATGTAAAGTTACTGAAAACAAAAGAAAATACTCCATGCTCATCTTTTAGTAACGAGTATGCCCTCCTCGTTTCGCTACGCACTCCTGAAGCCTGGAGTGCATGCTCTCAATCAAATGCCTGACATTTTCCATTGGAATCTCTTCCCAGGCCCTTTTAACAGCGTTGATGAGTTGCTGTTGGTTGTGGATTTCCTGATCACCGTCTCTAACTCTTCGTTTCAACTGATCCCACATGTGCTCTATTGATTTAAGTCCGGACTGTTCACCGGCCACGGCAAGACTTGAATTTGAGACGCTTTCAGTACAAACCAAGTCGCTTGAGCCGTGTGTGCACGAGCATTGTCTTGCATCAAGATGAATCCAGGACCCGCTCGCTGGGCAAATGGGATCTCATGTATTCTGACAACTTCCTTAATATACCGCTGAGCAGTAACAGTACCCTCATTTAAAATAGCGAGCTCAGTTTTGCCGTGTAAGCTTATCCCGCCCCAAATCATTACATTTGGACCACCAAAACGATCGACTTCATGGATGCAGGCTTCTGAAAATCTCTCGCCGCGTCTTCTCCATACTCTAATACACCGATCGTCGTTAAAAAAATTAACTTTGCATTCGTCTATGAAGAGCACCATGCCTCATTGGTTTATGTCCCAGTCCAAATGTTGACGGGTAAATCTTAAACGATTTGCACGATGATTTCTGGTTAATGGAACACGGACAACTCGCCTTCTTGATGCCTGCTGGTCTTCATGCAATCGATTACGAATAGTTTGGTCACTGACACGAGTACCCGTTGTGAGCCGTAAACGATTTTGCAGCTTGCGGGCCGTCGTTTTGCGATCTCGGCGCGCACTTAATCGATTGTAACGATCCTCTTGAGCTGTTGTAATGCGAACTCTGCCCGAACCAGGTCTTCTTCTAATACTGCCGGTCTCTTGGAAACGATTCCATAGATTTTGAATAGCTCTTCGAGAAAATCCCAATTGCAAACCCACAGATCGCTGCGTATGACCTTCTTGAAGGCTCTGGTTGCTGTCAGCGAGT
Organism: Choreutis nemorana; assembly: GCA_949316135.1. NCBI lineage: Eukaryota > Metazoa > Arthropoda > Insecta > Lepidoptera > Choreutidae > Choreutis > Choreutis nemorana. Next base: position 2,990,180 of record OX438620.1, on the reverse strand, counting down.
CCATGACGCCTGCGTGCTTGTGGCATATTGCAAAAGATGTTTCTGACTCGAGATATCAATCGAGAACTCTGATAATTTCTAATAAACCAAGAAGCTAAGGAAAGCAAAACGACAAAGAAAATGGAATCAAAATTTTCAAAAATAATTTCAAATCAAATTTTATTTAAAATTGTTGCCAGCATTAGATGAATACTACAATATTAAAAAGTTTAGGTATCAAAGAGTTTGTATACTCAATATTTTACTACTTTCAACATATATGTTTAATAATTTACACCAAAATGAAAAAAAACCTCGTGGCCCTTATTTTGTTTTGAGCAGTATATAATTGGTGTAATTTAAAAATTTATATATTATTACAGCTTTCACGCCTACAAGTGTAAAATTTTAAAATAAATGCAGAAAAAACGTGAATAAATACAGCAGAATTCTAAAATAAGTTTTCGATACGTAGTAGCAAAAGTTTTCGGTTCACTTTACCATATAAAGCAATTCTCAGAAAACCAAACAAATATAAAAAGTTATGGCATGGAAAAAGCATTCCCATTTTTTTCACTCGCACGTTTTATAACGCTACTCTGAATAAACGCTGCGATCGAAGTTTTTTTGCTTAAGATGTTTGTTATTTAAAGTGTTTATGTTATCAAAGTAAGTCAAAACAACTTAAATACATAATAATTGTAAGAATATTTTTCCATGATAATCACAGACATAAAATTTTACTAGTTAAAATAAAAACCTAAACCAACTGTTAGTACATACGAGTCTCAAAATTTATTCAAGTTTACATGTTAAATATCGTTCAAAAGCTTATTTGATTAATTTTGAATTTTATCTTCTTTAAGGTTTTGAATGACGATAAAAATTAATCAAATTCTTCAAGCTTCAATTGTATCTAACACTAGTCTTTCTAAGCTATTTCTTTCGAGTGTTTTTTTAACAAAATAAAACCTGTGTGTGTGCACCTAGAAAGGCCATTCTAAATATTAGTGACAATGAAAATTTTATGAGTGTTTTTAAAAAGTACTCCCTATAAACAAAGACACATTTAACAAATAGATGCAGAAAATTATGTTTTTAGATATATAAAAAACTTAACTACATTGAATTTCTTGCTTTAATTTTATTCTTTAGATTTTTGAACCGCGCAGTTTTAGCTGCTCAGTGCGATTGACTATTGGCATATCATTGAAAAAGGGAAAAACTAGTATTTCAAACTAGGTCTGAGCACAAAGGCGTATTGTCAGGGACTATCGCTTGCTTGCTTAACAAAGGTAGCCACTTCGCTACTTCTCTATAAACTCTCAATGGATGACAATCATTTACTGACTTTGTATTGTCAAATGTGTAGGGGGCTACATAATGGATATTGTTCGTACTGTACCGGGTAGATGCCTTCATCCCATCCTACTGTTACAAAGATCGCTACTTATATTAAACCGGCTGGACCGATTTTAATGAATTTCTATGCTAGAGTAGGTTTAGTTGCAACTTTTAGATCTACAATTGGACTCTTTCTAGGTTTTTTAAATTTTCAGTATAATAAAACTATAATTTCCAAGGATATTTTATTATTTTTAAGATACTACCTATTGATGCGAAATTTTATACCAATGTTTAAATGTCTGTCACTCAGTCACGAGAAGAGGTGAGTAGATTTGTATGGAACTTAGAAAAAACAATTGAAATATCTCAATTAAAATAATGAATATTTTTGATCCTGAAAAATACAAGTTAAACTCGAATTTACTATTGATAAGTTAGAAGGGTAAAATCCGATTTTAAATGCAATTTATTTCTTTAAACACAACCAATTTGTTTAAATTCCCTCGAGTTAAACAAAAAAAATTACGTCGCACAAACTCATACGAATGTCTCAGCAGAAAGATCGCGATATTTATTCATACAATAATACATTACAGTTAATTTGAATGACTTTGACATAGTGACTCAATTTAAAGACTCCAGAGTCTTAACGATTAATTGTGAAGCAAAACTGTTACGCAGAGGTTAAGTTTTATGGAAGTGACACTGAAATTAAATTAAAATGCGAGATAGATGTTTAGGGTTTAGCGAGATTTATTGCAGGTTTTTTTTATTCAAGACCAGGCAGACATTTGACCCCAAACCTGATGTTAAGCGGCGATGAGGTCTAAGGTGGATCATGCCTGCCTAGGAGAAACCTATTCACTCTTGTCTTAAAGAGGCCCAAGTTATATTGGTCAGGGAAAACATCGGCAGGCAAAGAATTCCACACCCTTGCAGTACGCATTATGAAGGAGCTATCGAAGCGAAGTCCGGATGGTCGGAGTATCTACCACAACTTCAGCCTACGTCTAGTATTCCGATTATAAAAGGGGGCCGGTGGAATTAAATTTATTTTTTTGGTATTTGTTGTTTGTTTTTTTGAGAATGTGAAAGAGTGTTGACATATTCCAAATAAAGAAGCTTGTTTGAGGAAGAAAGCATTTAATTCATATTTAAATACTAACATTAATAAGTTGTTAAAAGTAGGTGTTGATAAAAACTATATATTTTTTCAGTTTTATTAATTTTTGTTCATATTTTTAATTACTGTTTGTTGTTATTAGTTTTTAAGGATTACAATGACATAAATGAAATATTAAATTTACCATTGATACATTATATTATAATTTTAGTTATTCATTTCACATTTTTAGGTCATTACCCACTGTAGAACACATCGATGCGGACTAGGAAATTTTACTTAAATCTGTGAGATTTAATTCACTATAGTAACATATCTAGTACCCTATTGTCTATTGCATCTCATGCATAGTAACACGGGCTAAATAACTCTGTGTTGGCACTGCTATCGTGTGAACATGCTTTATTTTTTGTTAAACCATCTCCAGTTCAGTAGGCTGCCATATAATTTATTTCGTTTTTGTTAGATGTCATCAGTTGAAGAATTTACAATTGTAAAACTTTATTGCATAGGTAAATTGTTTGTAATGCTTTCCAATAATGGGGGTTTGTAATTAAGAAAGAGATAAAACATCCGATGTTATTTATTTAAATGTTATTTTATAAGACGCATTGTTTCGCTTACCGTTCTTGGATGTAGTATTCTTATATATGTAAGTATGTAGTTTATATCATACCGTTGCTTAGTGGCTGCCATACAAGATTGTAGATAAGTGCAGGGTTGAGTCAATGTGTGTGTCGTGATTTCAGTAGGTATACAAATTATGATAATTATGTGGTGATTATTATTAATTTATTACTAGTTTTATAATCAATGAAGGACTGTATCGTTAACCCCTGGCAGGATGTAATGTAATCAAATGATTAGCAATAAATAAATGAAAATAATAACTTTTTCATGACATTTTTGAAAGTGGTTTGATTTCACCTATCTTAGTCAACTTACAAAGTCTGAATAGTTAAAAACCGATGTGAGGTCTTTTAAAATAAAAATGGCCGATTTATTTGACAGTAGATAAATAAAAAAAAGGTAAAATTTTCAGTACGAAATGTTCGAAGGAACTTGCATATTTCGGTCCCAGAACAACGGTCACGAAATAAGTAAATCCATGGGGAAATTTTGGTACTGTACTACTCTCCTTTCTAGACAAAAACTATAAATAACGTGGGGTAGAAAAATTGTATGCCACTCTTTGTTTCTTTGAACAGTTCTTACATGTGAAAGTTTAGAAAATTAATGTGTAAAATTGTAAACAAGAATAATTTATTCAACAAAAGAAATGAATCAGAGTCAACTTCAAGAAATATGTTTTTGAGAAAACATTGTGTTAGATTATGATTGAATTTGATTAATAACATAGGTTTTTCATAAATCTGAAATGTATGTTCGTTATTTCATATATAATTTATGGTATATATTTTATTTCTACAACGAAAAAACCCGATCAAAGTCACACACAAAGTGTACCGTGCCTTTTACTTACCTAATACATTAAATAAAATCAAAATAAATAACCACATCACGGCACACACAATGACTTAGCCCTACAGTAAGATTAAAGAATTTTGTATCGCAGGTGCTAAGCAGCAATATGGTAAAAAATATATACCCTATATATTTGATATGCTATGGTATGTATTACTAGAATACTGTGCGCCGTACATACGGACAAACAGGGAAGGCTGAAGACTAAGAAATAGGGTTCTGTTAGGATTCTTAGCAAAAAAAACACCTTAAAAACTAGTTACACTCGGTACTTGAGTTAAAAATTAAATTTTGTTAACTTAAAAAGGTATTAAAAACCCTAAACATTTAAACAAAAACCGACTTTAAAGTACCCAGGCTTAGTCAACAATTATTCTTGAACCCAAAGTTCAACACAGTCTAATCTTTAATAATTCACCGGATTTACCATAGAACTAGTGTGCTACGGGACAAGGCCGCTACATTTTTAAACATTTTTTTATTCAACATCACGGACAAACAAGCAAACGGGTCACTTGACTGAAAGTGATACCGTCTACTGACATGACGAGGATCTTTATGTCGTGGAACGCCAAGAGCACCATCAACGCGTTGCCCGTGTTGTGGTAAAGATGTTATACCTCTCGTGCCTATAATTACCCTGGCTCTCCAATCCTTCGAACTGAAAATGATGCTTTACGTCTGTAATAGAAAGGAGGCTGGTACCAACCCAGACGATCTTGCACATAGATCTACTTTTATTCACACGCAAAACTCCTAATTCACTGTTCATTCAAAAGTATATCAAAGAGAAACTGAGTGAAGGGCTCAATCCTAAATATTGTCGTGTGCGGAAAACGCTATGAATATTTTTTCATTCTCTTATATCAAATTAATGATTTCGACTTCAAACTGGTCTTTGCAGATCTGTTACTTTATTTAAAGCTTTTGTTATTTACATATTTTTTTGCCTACATTCTTACCTATTTTATATCCGCTATATAGCTGTAGTTATATAAGGTTGACTCAGGAAGTTTCACTGTTGCAGAGCTACAAATGGTGCGCTGTGAACAACATGTAAATAGTTAATAGTTACTATCCATGTTCTGTGCTTCTGTGATTATGCCGTATCTATTCTTTCACACGGTCCCTTGAATATTTCATAGGATTCCCCTAGTCCGGTCCAACTATAGGTTTAGACGGTTTAGTTCGAGCTATTGTTTTAACTAGTTTAAGTTTAGTAGGTAAGCGGTTAGGGATTTGTTATTCGAATAAGTTTGGCTCAGGGAGTTTCACTGTTGCAGCTGTAAATGGTGTGGTTGTAAACTGTGGTATATTTTTATTAAACTACCGGCCCGCAGTGCCCGACAGAAGGGTAATTATTTCATGAATCTATGTATGTATGTGTATGTAGTGTGTTCCACTGTATTTCCTGTTCCTCTGATGCTAACATCAAATATTAGTTGACCTGTTTTACTTTCCTATCTAGTTTATTTAAATCTTATAAAAATAATCACCACATCACGAAACACACATTGACTCAACCCTGCACTAAGATAATCTTGTATCGCAGGCACTAAACAATGATATGGTATAAACTATATAGATAATAATTAATAGATTTAAAAAATCTAAAAACCCACGTTTTTGAATGTCCTAAAAATAAGAAAATAACCCTACGGGGCTAAAAAAGGGGCCACACAAAACGAGGGAGCGTATATTATTTAAGAGATTATTAATGGGATATTTTTACATGACGTGTATAGATCGTAGGTGTAACTCGCAAAGATACGCCCCCACGTTTTGAGTGGTCCCTCTTTCAGCACCGTACGGTTATTTTCTTATTTTTAGGACATATAAACGTGGGTTTTTAGATTTTTTAAATCTATTAATTATTTTATTATTTTTTTCTGCCTCAAAAGTCACTCCATACAAAGTTTTATCGAAATCGGTCCAGCCGTTTTTATAGTTGCAAATTGCATTGTCATCGGGTTTGAAGCTACCCTGAAAATTTCAGCCTGCTAGCTTATTGGGAAGTGCCTCAAAATTGAGTTGCAAAAATCCAACCGGAACGACAAACTAACAAACAAGAAAGTGAGTGTATAAAACGTGGAAAAAATACAACATCCAAGACCGGTAAGCGAAACAATGCGTTTACTAAAAACCGTTTTGTAATAAAACGTTATTTTAATTGTCGTTATGTGCTTGTTAATAAACTCCCTGCCAACACATAGACAGATAGAAATAAATAACATCCAATTTGTATCAAACTAAAACTAATTGATATATTTGAAAAATTTCATGAACAACTATCAGTATAATTAATCAGTAAGACTTGTAGAAAAAAATTATTTAACATTGAATTCGGGAAAGCAACAAAAAAAAAAACAAACATCGGGATCGGGATGAGGTTATTATAAAATCAGACATTCGCTATTTATAGTCGGATAATTCTGAAATATCACCCCGCGATACTTTAATATCACCTTGGAACATTAATCCTAACTTGCAAATGGTAAATTCGACACCTAGAATCATTTTTTATCCCGCGACGTTGCTAATGAAAGTTTTGCTATGGGTGATTTTTCATCGCCTACGACGGCACACACTTTCTGCCAGCCTTACACACCGTAGCGATGGATGGACTTTTAACATTGACTTTTTAAAATCTTGTGACTTTTAAACTCTTATGATCAAAAATTTATGGATAATACGATAACAATATCAATAGAATATAACTCCATCTATAGAAAAAGAAAGTAACACCTCCCATTTAAAATAAATGGCTGATCGATAGCTTATTTAATATAACAAGCTTAATGACAAAAGGGCAACGATCCCCGTCTGGGTCCAGGTTGGTTCAGCAGGTCTACAACGTGGTAGTAGCATTACCATAATGTGGACCGGCATAATGTGGACCTTTGGATCAAGCGGGGCCCAGACGGGGAATTTTTAAATAACAAAAATATTGTCTACGACGTAGCTATTTCAGTATTTACTTTTATTTTTTAGCTAAATTATTGTTAGTTATATTTTTGTTTATTTATTTTTACATTAAAAATTTAAGATTTTTCTTATAAATTTTAATTATTAAGTTTGATGAATAATGTTGAGTATTTTAGTTTTTTTAATGCAAAACAAGCATACGACCCGCCGACCAAACATGAGCTGTATCACGTTCTCTCAACTTATACTGGGATGTATCAGTGTCCCAGAGAGATATATATATATATATTTATTAAATATATAATACACACACATATATTATATAAATACATAAAATAAAATATATATATTATATATAATATAATATATATTAAATATATAATTACAGAATCTAGGGTTTATAGACCTATATCATATATCTTACTCAACTTAAATTTTACGAACCGATAGTGGTCGAGTCATTTTTCAGAAAAAAATAATTCATTTGACGATTCCAAGTATTTTTTTAAAAGTTTACTGAATAAAGTTTTTTTAAATTATTATGCAAGCACACGCAACGTGACTAACCGGATTTGGTGTGCTAAACCCGTTAATGTGAACGCAAGACTCTGCCTTTGTTGTATAAAATATATTTTCCGACGGTGTGATAGACGGTCATTTTTACCTTTAATATATCAATCGGTTTCAGTTCAAGAGTCGTCAAAGAGATGACGGTGTGAAAATACTTCAAAACTGCGAATTTGGAAGGATTAATGATATCCAAATATTTACTTCGGAAAACTTTTACCAAAGTTAAGGGTTTTCGGGTTATATATTAATTTATTACGATCTATATACATATAGGCATCAACGGTTGTGTTTTATTAAAGCAAATAATAATTTAATTTTAAATTCCAAAAATATATCGAGTGAAATCTATACTGAAAATTTAATGATTCAGAGAATAGCTAACTTCTGTCTGCGAATAACTGACTGTGTTTACAATTAATATTGTCGGGCTATTTAGAAAAACTTTGAGTTATAACAATGGTTGTTTTGTGAACTATTTTGCCAAAGAATCAGTTAATGCTTTATATTCCAGAGTGGGTTATGTGTATGCAAATTATAGATTACTTTTATAATTAATTACTTAGAATTTAAGGCTGGAAAACATCTAATCAGGTTGTAATACAGTCGTAAAACGTTGCGTGACGTGAGGGAGGTTTTGGGGCCGAAGCACTGCACCAGACGGACTTCATCTTAGACGTTTTCGGGGCATACCCGCTACTATGTCCCGCCACTGTACCTCCTGTTCACCAGAGACAACAACAGAGACGGCTTTTGATCGAATAATCAACGAACAATGCAGCTGTGCAATGACGCACGGGCTATGCACAGACACCCTACTGACTGTCTCGGGAGCCACACTGAACTTAATCAGAAGAAATAGGAGATAGTAAGAAATCGATTTCAGACTTCCCTCCCAGCAAAGCGGAGACAGCAAGGGAAGCGGCTCAGAGGCCAAAAGCTACAGGGACCTTACCATCAAAACACAACAGCATGCCAATAACTAACAGGAATAAACTAAGTACTAACCTACTTCTTACGTCAGTAATATTGTTGACAAAACTTTTTAAAGGCACGGAAATTTCCCTTCTAGAAAGATCTAGGTAATATAGATGTATGCATTATATATTTGTAAAAAATAATGCCACGTCTTTCATTTGACGGAAAGGAATGCTAGGTTATAATAATAAAGATCGGTCTAGTGGAAGTCTGACTTAAACACGGATGGTTCAGTACCAGCGTAAAAGATTGAAAATATTTAATTTTAAAAGAAACACGATCAAGCAAAAGACGTTAATTGTTTAACTGTAATGTTTAATTTGTTTATATTTAACCGACTTCAAAAAAGGAGAAGGTTACGTAATCGATTAATAACCAGTAATAATAACCCCATCACCACACACACATTGACTCAGTCCTGCACTAAGTATCGTATGAACTTGTATCGCAGGTACTAAGCAACGATATGGTATATACTAAATAAATAAGAATACAACATCCAAGACCGGTAAGTGAAACAATGCGTCTTGCAAATAACACAAAGACCTGCCTCCGCCGGGATTCGAACCCGGAACCTCTAGAATAGAACTCGGCTGTTTACACCACTGCGCCACCGAGGTCGTCGATTGTTTTAATATTTGTTTTAAATTGGAGTGCATTTGTTGTTATAACGGCAAAATTTCTGAAAATTACAAAAGTATAACATAACCTAACCTAACCTAACCTAACCTAATATTTTATAGTTCATGAGATACATTCCGCTAACAGACAGACGGGAGGATGTAACGTAACTGTAACGTAAAAAGTAGTAATAAGGTGGAGAAGGTACCAAACATTTTTAGCGGAAGCTGTTCAATAAGATTAATTGAACAAACCTTTGACAAGACTGATTATGAACATAGCAGTGGGCGGGACAACAAACATAATAATAATTTCAACTAATTCTGACATCCCCAAAATATAACCCCTGAGGGCAACTAAAATATCAAGTAGGAAGTCCTTTACAACTTGCGACATTTGACAAACGATCTTTTAGGGTATTCGGTGACCTTAAAAATCTTTTGGGACGAAGTGTCCCTATTTGACACTACTGCCATAAGATATATTGTGTGGATTGTCCCCAGCAGATTGGGTTGAGTTTTCCTTTAGTTATTTTTGGTTATTATTAAGTTTTAATAAATGGATTATGTTGATTTTGCATGATGTCACTAAGTATCTGATGAACTTTACTTCTATATGCACGTTAAATATAATTGGAAAAGACTTAAAAAAGGAAATTTCGTCTACTTTTACCCGACCGCGGCGAAGCAAAAAGAAGGGTTATGAGGAAGAAAAACTTCTTAAAATACTTATTTGACTTTTATAACAAAAAATCACATTAATAAATCGAATGTTTTAAGCAACTTTCAAAAAAGTTAAAGTTTCTCAATTCGTCAGTATCATTTTAGGGTTTCGCTGTCCTTTGCTGTCCGTTTGCCATTCCGTCCGTCTGTCTTTCAGCGTCGCATCATGAACTATAACAGATACACTTTACAGAGAATTAGTCGCGCTACTGTCATAGAAGACAAAAGCCCGGCTTGCCCTATCAAACTAAAATAAATTCGCGCTCTTATTCATTCTTTAACAAAACAAACGACTTTTTTAAAGCCACCGAAATTGTGGTTTTTGAACTTCTGAGTGTTTGGCTGAGCTCGTCCACGCTAGCAAGTCCACAACGGAAGTATGAAGTATATCTCTCTGCTTGTCCTGTACTAAAACTCTAGGCACGCCACTGCCGAGAATATCTATTTCTGCTGCCTCTACATAACCTCAAATACTAAAAACATTCCTTATTCTTGTTTCTTTATCGAAATCATTTGAAAATGCATATTGTCGTACGATTAACCCTGTACGTACGTTTAAACTTTACAATTGTACGGAACCCTTCATTTGCGAGTACGACTCACAATTGCGTCACTCTGCGTTGCAATCGAACCATAAATCCTTATCTCATGCTATTTATATAAAAAAACACATCACGACACACATTGACTCAGCCCTGCACTAAGTGTCGTAAGAACTTGTATCGCAGGTGCTAAGCAACGATATGGTATAATAAACGATACGGTAACGATATGGTATGGTATGGTAATAAATAAGCATACAACATCCAAGACCGGTAAGCGAGACAATGCGTCTTGCAAATAACACACAGTCTCGCCCCCGCCGGGATTCGAACCCGGAACTTTTAGCGTAGCAGTCGGCTGTTTACACCACTGCGCCACCGAGGTCGTCAAAACCTATCCAATGAGCCACTAAAGGGACTTAAGCATATGTATGATAATATATAAAGTAGTTTATATGTACATTGTCTCTGTTTTGTACTGCTAGTACCTTTTTGATGCAAAACGACCCAAAAGAACATGAGATTAAAATATGAAGGGACCCCCACGTTTTACAATTTACATAATTGGTTCACGTACTATTATAAATTTTATCTACGTGTTTTGTTAAAGATATACTAAACATTAAAATAATGGAACCTTGTGTTATGTTTCTGTTTATCAATCTGCTATTTGTTTTAATGAGGTAGATTGAAAATTTTTCAACAAATTGCCTTAACCATTCACCAAGGAATCCTTAAGGCGTTTTAAAAAATATCTGTTACTATTACCTAATAGAAAGGACTTTACAGAAAGTAAGTAAATAGTAAGCTAACTACATGACACAACTATGAGATAAATTCTTATTGTTAAGTTTATATGCTTGTTTGTTTTTATTATTTTTTTAAGCTGTCTTCTCCTTTTTTTAGTGACATTTGACTTGTTTTTTTACTGTTATTGTTCTCCTATTGCATAACTTAGTGTACACTATGTTGGTGATATTTTTAATCAAATAAATAATTACCAACTTTGTCATAAAAAGGCATAAAAAATTCAAGCCATTTGAGATTCATGTTATTTATTTACTCCAAAACATGGTTTTATGTAAAAACCGTTATTTTGTAGCGAAATTTAATTCTTCATCGCGTTAAGTGGTAATCTATCAAAACAATGTAAACCTAACATAATATTGCTGTTATATTCTAAAAGTACTTTTTGTCGATACTTTGAAAAGTTCCTGTTAGATGGATAACGTCGATTCCTTTCCCATACTTAGCACAGCCGGTAGCGGGCAATCGACTCGTCTCAAACTGACGCGTCTGCACACATTGTTTTAGTTTAATGTACAATATACAGTAGCATAAATCCTTTTTAAGTTCACAGGAAAAGTAGCAAGTGGTTCTCCTTATGGAAAGTGAGCACATCCGCCGAAACTCAACGATATCGTGTTAAAACTCCAAGAGCGCCAACTCATAGAGGTAAGCTGTTAAAAACCTCAACCTGGTAATTACACTGGCTTTTCGTTCCTTCAAACTGCCAGTCAGAGAACTGTTTCATAGCAGAATTAGAAAGAAGATTAGTCCCAACTCAGACGATCTCGCACAAAATTTTCGTGCGAGTTCGTTATTGCATGCGAGATATACCTGTAAATTAAATTTGATCTTAGTGACATAACTTTTTTAGGAAATTAATTTCACTGAAAATGTATTTTATGGATTGCAATATCCGAAATAATTATTTATTTAATGCTGGCCATTGAATTTGAATTCAAACGGAGGACTGTGTAAAAAGCAAAACGTGTGATTATAAAGCTGATTGGAAATTGCTTAACTTGTTGATTTACCTGGCTTCCTTTGTCGAATTGAGATCTCTTTTCATGATTTTGTATTAGATCTCAGACATTTTTATTCATTTAAAGTTCAGGATTTCAACCAGGTAAAGCTAGAAAACAAACAGTTATTCAAATAGGTTTAAACAAACATAAGTAAAAGTAATACAAAGTATACTGTAGTATTTAGTTTTGAGATGTAAATTGATACAAGAATTATTATGAAAACATTTACCTACATTTTCATCTGATGCATGTTTGCTTACAAAAGTTTTATTTACTCTTGATTTGAAGAGCTTGTAATGCTCGCGGACACATCCACTTGTACTGTAAAAGTTTTCACGTTGAAAATTCATAACTTCTTAATTGTATCAATCAGTAAATATCAGTAAAATACGAGTATGCATTGGAATGCAGGCGTCCCATCTGATGGAAGGTACACGACTTTTTCTTTGCTAATACCGAGTATTGACGGAAAAATGTCTTTTTGCTTATTAAATCCGTTCCTCTGAACAGTTATCAAATATAAAAATAACATTATTTAGTCAATAAAAAATATGTATGAGTCGATATGAGATTTTTTTTTCGTAACCGACGAAATAAATAAATAGATGACATGACAGATCCTACCGAGTTTCTTAGAAACTATTAAATAGTATGGTTACTTGTGAGTTGCGCCAAAAGCATTCAAAACAAACAAGCAAGAGCTCGTCTCGAAATCAAAATATCTGAGGGTTTTTTTAAAATAAATTATAAAATTTATAATACGCACATTGCAGTTATGGTAGGCACATCTTCCGTAATGCTCTGACAGCTAACGGTGTTGGTAGAACGTGGGGTTTTAGTCGGTAGGCACTACGTGAGTCCGACATACTCCTTCGGTCCCCCCGGGCTGGAGGAGATCCATAAGAATTTCCCCACATAAAAAATAAATAAATTATTTGCACCTCGTTGAACATAATATAGTTCTGTCATTCCTTTCTCCATATTTTATGACTAATTGATTTCTTAATTTAATTTATTATTTGTGTGGCGAAAGCTAAACTTATGTACACCGCTATAATCATACATATCAGAAATAATACATAACACATAAACTCACGCCGCAGTCCCTCGAGAGGGGTTGGCAGAGGTGCTTGCTACACACCGCTTTTCGCATGTTTATGTTGAGTCCCAGTGTGACAGGTTGCGAATCTGACGCCACTATCCGGGCACATTGAGAAACATAGCAGCTACAACTTACGGCAACCCGAGACTCGAACCCTCGACTCGTCGGGTCGGGTAGGTCGGGCAAGGCTCGTAACTAAATATTATTTCTTGTTTGATTTTAAATATGTACGATGTGGTAGATGAATAATGTATTTTCTATTGGATAGTGAAACTCACGTTTTTCACTCAAAAAGGGAACTTATATTTTATGTATTTAGTTCTACTGTATCTGTTTATATAGTCAGTCTAAATCCATTGGATTTTCCATTGCGCGCGGTTTACCTAATTTGAGTGGTTTCAGAAGCTCTAGTGCTTTATAAATGCCATAGTAAATATTTTATACTAAACTAAAATACCTTAAATGCCTACTGTTTGTTTACTTCCCATCCGAATTTTATAGAGATTGTCTTGTAAACAATGAACAATTTTCAGATCTTTAGAATCTTGAGTTTTAGATAAAAAAATATTTCCAAAATTCGAGTGACTTGTGAAGCTTTGTTGATAAGGATGACTATCTCGGTGTCGCATATCTAAACAGCCGACTGCTACGCTTAAAGTGCCGGGTTTGAATTCCGACGGGGGCGGAACTTAAGTTTAAGTCTGATTCAGTGAAAAATGGCACCAGATCCGAAACTTGATTAGGTTATTTTACCCTGATGGCTATCACTACAAAAACCTCCATTGCTAAAGGCCTTAATAATTTCAATCAGAGCGATCCTGGGCCACATGCATCCAAAACTTTTTGTTACATAACATACTCATGCCAAATTTCCTCGAGAGGGGTTGGCATCAGAGGTATCAGACAACATACCGCATTCTGGATGTTTATGTTGAATACCAGGGTGACAGGTTTCGAATCTGTCGCCACTATAAGGGCACAATGAGAATCATGGCAGCTAAAACTTACGACAACCCGAAACTCGAACCCTCGACCTGTCGGGTCGGGTCGGTCGGTTAACTTTTTAATTTTTTTGTTCCTAAAAATAAATGAATGATTTATTTACCGAAAGAATGTTCCACATATGAGGTATTCCTCGAAGTGCACCAACTTTGAACCTCATGCGCTTTTTCCAATACTATTAAATAAAACAAAATTTTAACAAGCCATTACCAAAAAAACTGTGAACTAAAATATTCGCGTAAACAATTTTATGTCGTACCCAATGACGCCTCTTTGGGCCATTAGCAAAAATCAAGCTTAAATAAAATATAAATCCAAAACCCTTCCCTGATCCCATCTTGTAAATTAATGGCTGTCCATTTGGACAAACTTGAACCGATTCAGCAACCGTTAAACCCTTCAAATCTACATCTAAGGGCTGTTTACTCACTTGTCTTTTAAAACGCTTGATTGGCATCACGTTTGCTTTTAATAATGAAAATTTATATTTTAATGTAGCGTTCCACTGTGAAAAATAACTACAGCAAAGTTTATTTTAAAGATAACATATTACTTTATTCAAGCAAGATTGGAATTAACGTATATTTATTAAAGTAACATCCTTGTTACAACGATACTTGAAATTTAAAATGGGACCTAATGTGTTTCACATATTTACAATCTTACAACTTAAAATCATAAAACTGTAAATTACATTTTTAGTAAAAAATAGTTTTAAAATTCTGCAAATTAAGTTACAGTAACGCAAACATCCCGATCTTAACAATTTCCTTTTATATCAGTGACTCGTATACTTAATTTGATAAACCACTTAGATACTTTTAGTTATCTTCCTGTAACTCCCTACTAGGCTCATCTGTCATCAAGATTACCACAAAAAAAATATTTTTGTGAACTATGCAGTGTGTGCGCAAATGTAATACCTATTAGAGTGTCTTAAATATTTTGCAAATTAATTCTTTATATTTTTTTTCTGCAGCTGTCAGACAGTACAAGAACATACTGAGCGTTCAACAACGCTCAACCGCCAAACGCAGCGATTTTCGTCCTTGTGCGTTTATCAGTGAAATCTGCGACATATATTCAGTCGTTGATGGCTGGTCAGCGTGATTGATAGCAACCAGTTGTCAGTAAAGGTTTCCCTGAAAATATTAGGGTTATTTTTTCAAGTTGATGTGTCGATTGTCGGAATTAAATTGGATTAGTTTAGGGGCTTTTTGATTACATGGGATTAAATATTTTTCACACTTTTGTATGACACATAAATCACTGAGATATATTTTTCTTTGTATTTAATATTTTGTGTGTTTTTTTTATGAAATACATTTATTTGATAGAAATGCGGTTACAATTGATGTTGTTGTCAATTCCATACGTAGGTACAGCACATTTCGCATAAGCATGCAAAATTATCATAAGCTGGTTTACTTATGGCTAGTTATAGATTTTAAATTTATTTATTTGTCACTTAAATAATCACCCATGAATTATTGACTGATAGCATTAAATATTTTTTTTACAATTTTATTAAATTTTATTTATGTCAGGTAGAAAATTAGATATTATTTACTTTTTATTTCTTATTTCGTAATTGTTTTCTGAAAAAAAAAATAGGAATGTAGGTTGTTCAAGTATCCCAGTTTGAGTTGTTTATATATATATTTATTAATTAATATAATAACTTTTAAAAGAAGAAATCAGTGAACAGCGATGGTATTTTTAAATTAAATTTTTAAAAAGCTATAAATACATACAAATGTTTAAGTTAAAGCCTTATTTTTTTTGTACCCACTCATATGTGGCAAGTGACATTTTTTATTTTATAGATTCTCCAAATATTGGAACCTTTTAAAATTGAGTGAGACGAAAATCGACGTTTTAACGAATTGTTGGTTTGTTTTTCAATTCGATTTCATTTCATTGAGACAGTCGGTTCGTTTTGGTAGCATGTAATTCATAATTCGACTTTAACCTACAATTGTGTCCATATTATATGAACTAAAATAATTCAGTGTTAGAGGTACTAAGTCTTTTATCTCTGCAAAGCTTTGGCGGTGCTCTTGGCGTTCAGACATCAAGGGCATCAACGTGGTAATCGCGGCGGTATCACTTTGCATCAGTGAGCTTGTTTAATTCTAAATGTAACTAGGACCTTCACAATATTACCATTATTATTATTTTGATTATTATTATTTATTATATCCTCGGCGGCGCAGTGGTGTAAACAGCTTGGATTGTCTTAAGTTGAGTTTTAGTTAAAAATTATTAAATTGGAGTGACTTTTGTTGATAAGGATGACTACCTCGGTGGCGCATTAAAGTAAACAGCCGACTGCTACGCCAGAGGTTCCGGGTTCGAATCCTGGCGGAGGCGGGACTGTGTTATTTGCAAGACGCATTGCTTCGCTTACCGGTCTTGGATGTTGTATTCTTATCTATGTAGTATATACCATATCGTTGCTTGGTTCATGTGACACAAGTTTTACTATACTTACTTCAGGGCTGAGTCAATGTGTGTGTCTTGATGTAGTTATTATTAATATGGAACTACTACACTGAAATGATTTAATGACAGCTGATTTAATCAAGGCATTTTTAAGTTTGGTGTGACGCTGATATTTTAATTTCAATATCTCTATAATAAAAATCTATAACTCGTATATATATTTATAAATAGCATAATAACGGACGCTCATAAATTTAGGCTCCGATGTTGACTTATAAGTGTCAATCACTCTTCCAACCCTTACTATAAAAAGAAAAAACCTACATTCACATAAACCTCTACATCTACCTCTGATTGCAGACACAGTATTTCTGCGCTAATTGGACACGCGACAACTCTCAAATTAGTATTGAAAATTCATCAAAGTTTATTTTGAATGTTAAGATCTTGGAGAGTACCTAGGTGACTATAACGCCATAGGTCATCTATTTTTGACTTGTATAAGCAAATTTTATGGAAATAATAAACTTTTAAAATTATCTCATTAGTCCGTAAGCATTTATCTTTCTTTTAAGCTTTTTGATCCTGCGTAAGAATCTCGGCTCTCGTAATGGTTTAATGTCTCGGCACTAGAATTAAAACATCTTTACCTCTACATGGCGGTGCTCTGAGTTCTAAGACATCAAGGGAATCGTCGTATCAATAGGCGGTATCAGTTTAAATCAGGAAAACTGTGAACTCGTTTGACTATGAGGTTGAAAAAAAAATCCATGGCTGTAGAGCCTAAGACGATGATGTGCACAATCTTTTCGTTAATCTTAATGTAGGTAATGAAAATTAATTTTAAATACAGGAATGTCAGGATAGAAAAACCTACGTTAAAAAAAAATCCCGGACGATGTCGCAGGATTTTTTTTTGTGTGTTTCTACAAACACGACTAATAATACTTCCTACAACATAATTTTTCCATAACTCTTTCTCTTTAAAAATACGAAGAGAAAAAGATATACGACAATGAAAAAATAAACACAAGTACCTTTCGGAGTACAACTAAACAATAACCACGGATCGCTGAAAGAACACGTTTTACAAACTTTTGTTGTACAAAAAAAAATTTAAAGCTTAAGTCTATAGCTGTAAGGTTGATATTCAATTGGGGAGGTGTAAGTGGAAAATATGGGTAGGGTTGTAAGAGCACTTTTCCCCCTAAATTTTGATACCTTCTATCATGACAGTGTTGAAATTATTTTGATTCTACGCAGTTGAATATAGAGTTGGCAACCCTATTTTCATTTCCACTTCTGTTTTGATGGGTTTGTTTTCCGGGCTCAAGGCTGGAACGTGCTGGTTTCTTATTTGTTGTTCTATATGTGGCTAATTATGATTGCATGAGGAATAGACAATTTATCTGACCGAAAAAGATTGGGTCATTATACAAAGACATAGGCAAAAAACAAATAGTTAACATGATGGTATCACTTTCGCCGTCCATTGACACGATGATGCCCTTGATGTCCGCAATGTCAAGAGTATCGCAAAAGCGTCGCCCATGTAGGTAAAGTTGTTATACCTCTCGTGCCGGTAATTGCACTGGCTCTTCAATCCTTCGAAGCGAAACAGAGAACTGCTTCATGGCAGAAACAGAAAGGAGGGTGGTACCAACCCAGACGATTTCGCACGTAGATCTACCACCTGTAGATACACGTGGACGTTCGCCTTTCTCTTACGATTAAACGATGCATGTTAAAAATTCAGATTATATACATTCGTTCTATCATTCAAGTCGTGATTAACTAAATGCCGGTATCTGAATTTCAGATAAGAATGATGTCGCACACAAGTTGAGATGTTCTCAACGCAAATTCTTACTTTGAAACCGGCTGATAACATTTAAAACCAGATTAACACCATGACTAACAGATAACTAAAACCATCATACATTTAATATAATGTTACATGACCATGTTTTTCCAAAAATATTAAGGAGTTGTCATGGCTAACCATTTTACTGTATTTTACTTAAACGGCTCTTATAACAAAACCATATCAGATAGGCAGACAATAAGAAAATTGCTTCTTATATTAAAAATATCCGGATGTAGGGAATCTTTATTTACTATTTACAAGAGCTATATTGTCATCACTGTATAATTTGCTATCGGGGCACGTACAGATTTTATGCACACTATCCTTTTGCCTGCGTTAGTGGGGATTACATTGACAGAGATGTCAGAATAGAACTGGATGGAGTTTTGGTTTTTTTTCACCACAGCACTGTTTTATCAGGTTCGATTCTTTAAAAAAAGAATAAGGAAAAAGGATGAAAAAAGGAGAAAAATAGGTTTTTTACAACCAAGATCACGAGTTTTCTTTGAAATTGATCAACGCTGCCTTTGGACAAGTCGATGCCCTGAATGCCCAAAATCACATGTAGTGTTAAAGGTACTTGCCGGTGATTACACTGGCTCTCCAATCCTTCGAACCGAAACACAGCGAATTGCTTCACGGCAAAAATAGAAAGGAGGGTGGTACCGACCTAGACAATCTCGAGCGTAGATCTACCTGTTAAAATCTAGTTAGTAAGGTCTCTTCCAGCTTTTTATTGGTTTAATACAAAAGGAGGTATACCTAAGCAATGTACCTCCTCTAAGCTCGGCTATATATTGTTAATTCCCCCGTAATAGTGCGATAGGAAAATTATTCAGCAAGGGAATCGACACAGATATTGCTGGGTAAGGTAGGTAGTTTAAAATTTGTCGATAATAAAGGTAAAGGGTGAAATTGGTATTAATTGCCCAATAATAGGGGTTGGGGCAGGATAAGATGGCCTATGCGATAAAATATTAAACGGAAATATTAGAGGGAGTAGATTTCTTGATGACCTATTTTCGTGTATATAAGGCAATGTTAGGTTTATTTAGGTCTACGATTTAGATTTATGTACCTATCAATTATGTAGATCAAACAATATCCTCAAAATCGGGTACAAATTTCAACTTTTAACACGGACTTCGTATTTTTTATTTTCAAAACAAGATGTGCCTTATGTCCACCCTTACAGTACAATCTCATTAGAAATATACTATATATTTCTAATACTATATACTACATATTTCAATCTCATTAGAAATATATAGTATTCATTAGAAATATACTATATATTTCTAATGAGATTGAACGATTTTGACAAGTATAGTTTGAAAGACCTTACCTCCTACTGAAAAACATTACATCTAAAATAGGTTCGCATACTCTTTTAATCGATTTTATTTTATTTTATTTTACTAATATTTGGGCAACATATAATTTTTAAATTCTTACAAATAATTAATACACTAATTAACATTATAATTAATACATAAATCAATAAAGTTTCCTCTATTTAAACGCTATTTTACTATTTTATATTTCTTTTTTTTTTGTTTATTTTCTGATTGATTTATATCCATGTATGTATGTTTGTGTCTCGATTACCTTCGTAATTTGCGTCATTGTTTAAAATATATCAAAAGCGAATAGTTGCAATACTAGGGCCGATACTAAAAACTCGTTCGTAATAAAGCAAAGGAAAACCGACGTCAGTGCCACAATAACGTAAAGAGAACGGCTTGACAATTTTGAACACTTCGCCTTGTACGGAACTAATACGAAACTCGACAAGCTATTACAAAGCTAGAATAAAGACGCTGATACACGATCCGACTTTTAGTATATAAGGCCTATTTATTTTGACTATATACTTAAAAAAATTAGGTTTAGATCTTATTGTAAAGAAATACACCGAAAAGGAATTTAGTACTTGATAACAATTGGCATTTGATTCGAACTTGATGAATTGGGTTGAAAAAGTTGAATCATCATCATCAGCCTACTTCTGTTCACTGCTTGACCTAGGCTTTTACATACACGCCTGAATCTCGGTCTGTGGCCTTCTGCATCCAATCAAGGCCAGCCAATATGCGTATGTCGTCACCTCGCCTAGCTGGAGTTCGTCCTACACTACATTTGCCGAAAAAAGAAAAAAAAAACAATGAATAAAAGATGAATTGTAGGTATCATGCATTTTCTAAATCTATGTAAAAGTCTTGCATCTTATTTTAAATCTCTTTTCATTCATTAAACATTTCACCAACAATTCCAAAATTGAAGCGATTTATCGTCAAGATAAAGTTTAGTTGCTAATGTTAGATCTAACATGAGGTAGGGGACTAAAATAAGTCACCAGAACACACACTAAGGCGCAAGAAGTGCACAAGAAACAAGAAAAAAAAGGAAAAAAAGAAAGAAAGAAAGAAAGAAAGGAAAAGAAGAAGAAGGGCACGAGATAGAAGCTATATCTTTCTTTTTGGAGGGTTATGATAAGCAGGGAAGCATTTCGTCTAGCGGGTTATATCACATTTATTAAGCGTGCTAGCCCTGCTGAAAGTATAAGAATCTTAGTTACGGCTTCGTTTAGGAAATGAAAAAAAAACAAAATAACATTAGAAACGATTTCAAACACCGTTTTTGCACGCGATATGTATACAATCTTTACAACTGAGAAAATCAGATATAGGTCGCTATACTGTGATTGAAATTTAATGCCACTACTGCTCAACTCCCAAGTTTCTTTGTAAAGCTACACAGATTAAATAACTCCTTGCCGGCTTACCGACTATAATTCATTTTAAAAACGATATCTAAGTGAGGTGTCCCGTTTCTTGGCTTTTAATTTTTTCGCTTCGATTCTCAAAGTTTAGCGGAGATCTCTTTTTACGAGTTTTATTGAAGTTTGAGCTTTTTGTTGTTTGATGAATCATGAAGGTTTTCTTTTAGCTCCACTACGGCAGAGCAAATATCAGGATTATGATTCTGACCGGTATGTATGTATGTATGGTTCTTATTCTTATGTTATGTCATTTTGTAATTATTCTTTACTAGTTATCATTTAAATGTATATACATTTGTGTAACATTCTTGTTTCAGTACCATTCAGCATTAACTAAAAGCAAGCAAAGTAATTTTTGAAATGGTTCTCAATAAGCTGAGAAGTGTTGAATTTTAAAGTAAATTAACAAATAATATTAATTGCATGATCTTTATGATGGCGTTGTATAAATTAAAGTTTTGCACAAGCAATTCCTTTACCTCATCAAAAATACCTATGACGTTCAAATTTCAAACCAACAAGCGAAACGTACCTATTTTTATTTTATGTCGTAGGTGAGATTCAGTTCTTTGTTATTATTCTGTGATTATCCATTTCTCGTATAATTATATTTAAATTTCATTCATTTGACTACTTTTTTGGTGTGTATTATTGTTGGAGTCCGGACAGGGAAAATGATAGTATCTTTTATTTATATATATATACCTGTACGTACAAAGCATTAATTATTATTTAATTAATTATTAAAATATTAATTAAACTAGATCAAGAAAATATTTACAGAAGACTTCAAATCTGTCAATGAAAAAACGAACACAAAAACCAAATTCAAAAATAAGATCCACCTCGTAGGGATTCCGCTGTCTTCCCTTAACCTCTCTGAAGCCCTTCCTCCATTTTATACAAGTTGTCAAAAAGTATTTAGTCGTTAGTTTACCGAGGGGGTACCGTTTGGAAGGCCTGAGGCGATCGTAACTTTACTGCGTTATAACTAAGAAAATAAAGGGAAGAGAAATCAAGTTGTTCGGTTGAGATTATAAGTATGAACGGAGCGGGTTTTGCTAAGAAACTGTGTTTTTCTGACTTGAAATAGAATTCTCTGAACTTACGCGATAAGTGGAACCGAGCACTAACCTCGTAAGTCAAAGTAAGTCGGGGTATAATTTGCAAGCACATTTTGCTATAAAAAGCTTTATTTAATTCATTGGTTTTATATGGAATTGTAATTTGGGCTCAATTAAAAAAAATCAATCGACCAAAATTCTTGAAAGTAGTATAAATCGCTTTTAACTTTAAGCAGGTTCTGTGATGCGATGTAAAACCCACTGCTAATCAAAAGGTTCGGGTTCGAAATCCGGCACGGGAAACTATGTGTTGTCAGGGTACGCTGCTATGTATGTATACGATAGTATATAATATTTATGAAGTATATACTATACTATCGGTACAACACAAGATTACGTCTTAGTGCAGGACTGAACATGTTCGTCACCTACATTTATGCATTTATACAAAATTACATTTTATATTTATGTATAAAATATTACATTATTATTATTTATTAAGTCTTTCATGTTACCTACTATTTTAATTAGTGATTTTGTTATTATTTTTGTAATTTTATGTGCTCAGTTAGCTCCACCGATGTTATTTTTTTTAATCTACTAGGGTCTCACAACACAGGCTTACGCTTAGTGTGAAGGCCATTCGTTTTATACCACAATGTAAAATTTTAGTTGCTAAGTTAATAAGTAAATGTAAAATAAAATAAATAAATAAAATATATGTGTATATAACAATGTGTACATTATTATTCGATAAGATGCTTTTGTTACTATTGTACGAACAGAACATTCGATAAATCAGTGTACATAGTGTAGTATACAGGCGGTAGAGCGTCTAAGTGCGAGATCATCTGGTTTGGTACAAGGGCATCGTCGTGTCAACAGTTGGCGGTATCACTTTCCATCAGGTGAGCCGTCTGCTTGTTTGCCCGTGATGTTTTTTACCGAATATGCAAGAAATATTTCTTTTCCTCGATTATTGTTTAATATATAATCACCCTTATAAAGTTATCAGTCTTTCACAAACAAACTTTTGAAACGAGCTTGGTCGTAATATTATTTCAGATTAAATACGACTTCCTTGTTGCAGTGGACATAAAGATGAACAAAATTTGTTCTAAACTTTAGACTTATCTACTGCATACTATAAAACTATCAAAAATTTTCGTAACCAACAGTTTCATCCGCGTATCGTACACTTTTTACCCGACTACGGCGAAGCAAAAAGTAGGGTTATCATTTTGACCAGTGTAAATGTATGCATGTTCAACTGTTCCCTCGTAACTTCTAAACTTCTAATCATAATTTGACATATGAGGTATCGTTGGATGTGTCTTGATCATCCGAGTTATAGGCTAAATTACGTCTCATTAAAATGAGTAAACGCCCTCTATAGGACATAAAATGATAAACATTTTCTTTTCGTAAATTATGAACGTGTTTTAACATTACCACCTTTTACCATACTAAAAGTCTATCAATATTTGTATAGTTCTAATTTCGATGAGTATCTAGCTTTGAAGATCACTTCTTGCATTCAAACTTTACCTTTAAATAAATAAGTAAATACAACTATAGTAAACAAACTGGTGTAGTAAATATAGTAAAAATAAGACTTTTGATTTTATTACGAGTATCTGCCTTATGCAATATATGCATATAAATTTATGAGACATTTAAAATAAATATTCATTTTACCTCTTAAAAGATGATTAGGATTTTTTCTTCAATTATCATTGGAAGATTTTCAAAATTTGTATAAAAATAAATAAAATGAAAAAATAAACTTCTCGAATATCGTATAAAGGTTTTCAGAATTAAAATTCATTTATTTTATCAAAAACTTTTATTTGTAATTACAAATCGCAGTTAATTTATTTACATTATTTTCAAAACGACATAAAATCCAAATATTATAATTTCATCGAAAAGACATGTTTTATACAATCATTCGCTTTTCATATAATTAATTTAAATTCATAAAACATTTTTAGAAGAAAGATTTTTTATTATAAAACAGTTAACTTGTTATAAATTTATTTACAATTTATTTAAGTTGCGACAAATCGTAAACACTGAAAAAATACTAAAATTTTAATTACATACTTAAACTGAACTACTACATAATGTTTAAGACCTTCATTTTTCAAGGCATATTTACTTAAAAGTAACTTTTCCAAATATATTTTTTTATTTCGATATATTTGTAAAACCAAAATAGAAATAAATTCACTATTAAAGTATTGAAAATCTGAAAAATGAAGGGTTAACAATATTACTAAAACACAAACACACTTTCAAAAAATATTAAATCTATAAATGTCAAATCCATTTCCTTTCAAAGGCGAAGTACATTTTGTAGGATTCGACTTGCAATCGATTCACTAATAAAACGGCTAAGTGTGAGTCGGACTCGTTAAGGGTTCCGTACCATTAAACAAGATGTGACATTTGGTAATTAACACCTAACAACCAGTTTTTTTTTTTGGTTGTATCAGTAATACCATTACAATTTGTGAAAATTTCAACTGACAACCTCTAAAGGTTCATGAAAAACAGCCCGCTGACAAAACGGACGAACGGACGGCGGGGAGCTGAGGCTTAATAATGGAGACCTGATGGCCTTTGATAAAACTATTAAACTCGTATGTTTCTGTTCTATAAGTTAGTCAAAATATTATATCAACTTAGTCACTTTTAAATTTAATCTTAATTAAGTATACAGTAACCAATGAATCGTTATTTACCAGTAAATAGTTTTAAAAGGATGGACATCATTTTTATACATTTTCCTTAAGACTTAAAGAATAGCATTATCAGTCTCAAAACATTCCTAGTTTTAGGGTAAACGAATTAATTAATCATCAACTTAATTATCTAAGTTACACATTTATTTATTAATGAAAATTTTTGAAAAGTTTTTCAGTAGTTCTATCTCTTAAGATCGTTTGACTATGGTTAGTTTCGTCTTTCGTGTACATGCACATTGTTTCAGTATGTGTACTTTCCAGTTCACTAAGTAAATATGATATGGACACTAGAATAATGTGCATGTACATTTTAATCACAACTATAACCGAACGATCTTGACAAGAAGAAATTACTGTGATACAATTGCTTAATTTTTTAGTAATTTATCAAAATGTTGACAAAACTTCTTTGCTACTATAATTAAATAATTAGGTATGTCATCCCACTTAAAAATAGGATTACCTTATTTTAAAGACCTTATAATTACGATTTCTTTGATATTGACACTTAAAAACACTTAAAGCTGAAAACTTTTAGGCTCGTTCATGAAATTAAAGCCATTTTCGATTTATCTATAAACTTTTAATTATATCTTAAACTTTACTTCAGTAATTAAAATGAAAATAGTTGTCAGAAGAAAACGCTTTTAATTAAAAACGGGCTGATTTTAATAAAAGTATTTCACATAATAATTAGTAATAAAAATCATATAAAAGCTTTTATTAATAATTACCGAACTAATAAAACTCAGACAACTATTTCAAATCAAAGAGTTTATTCGAAGAAAAATGCTTTAAATAAACATATTTCTTCTAATTCTATTAATTGTTAATTAGAGAAAACTTTTATTGTGGGTTATATTTTTCAGCTTACATTTATTCTGAACGTTTGGTCAAAGTATAATTTATATCGAATAAATTCTAAAACTGGCTACAAAGATCAGCCTTTAAGAGTGAAGAGAGATCAAATTAAAAATAAAACGTACGTATTTGGCTATTCTAAATACAGGAGATTTTCTATTCAGAGTTTATTTGATTTGATAAAAATATCCGTTGATATCCAATTCACATGTTATCTTATATACGAGAACGCGTATAATTCTTATACGTCACGGGACGGGCAAACAAGCCGACGCACAGTGTTCCGGATGCGAAAAATAGTGGACTTAAACCACAAAATCGTCAAATTGTCTCCAATAAAATCTGGCTGACGTACAATCTTATTTCAAACACTAGTGGTCATGTATAATTTTTCGTTATACATGGAATAAAAATCTAAACGAAAAAAAAATATGGAGGAAAATAAAAAAAATGACAAAAGTTTACTGATAAAGAATTGTAAAACTCGTAACTCATTAAGATAATTACAATATTAGTTAGAAGTTCAAACGCGCATAAACCCCAAAGCGGCCAGATTTCTTGATGAAATGTACGAATAAATGTTGAACATTGTTATAAGAAATGTTTCTAGGCTATCACAAAATATTTTTGAATTTTATTAAATGGTTTTTTATCATGTCACACTTAAAATAGAGAAAAAAAATGTCATAAAAAATTTCAAGATACTCTTGTGTCTATTTTTAAAATCCGGACCATTGTGCGACGATTCAAATGAAAAAAGTGATGCCGCCGTCTATTAACACGACGATACCCTTAATGTCTTAGAACACCATTGGTAATGCTTTAAGAAAGAGATCCAATCCTAATTAGACGTTACAGAATGCTGTTCGTTCGTAGATATGGATGTGGATACTCTTTTTCAATTCAGTTTCACTTATTTTAATTTCAATGACACTGTACAGAGTTGGCTATTTTGTTTTAATTTATTTTGATTTAGTCCAATCGGAACAGTGCTTACCACAAAGTCAAAGTTCCAACTACA
Organism: Choreutis nemorana; assembly: GCA_949316135.1. Lineage (NCBI taxonomy): Eukaryota > Metazoa > Arthropoda > Insecta > Lepidoptera > Choreutidae > Choreutis > Choreutis nemorana. The sequence goes on along the minus strand of OX438620.1, from coordinate 2,963,186 downwards.
TTCAAACATCACTTTTCACTTTTTTTTCTATCTACCAATTGACTACCATTACACATGAGTGCCTGGAGTTTTCTTGGATCCATTGCCTGAAAATAAGATAATAATCAGACTTTGGATAACCAATTAAGTAGTAAAAATTGACTTGTGAGCAAAAATTTAGAAATATCTTAGTTACGAGTAGTTAGTGTCTCCAAGATTTTTCTCTCAAATCTTGACACAGTTTTGTTTGATCGTTGGTATATAATTCATTTGAAAAGCGATCTTATGAACACTTACCTTTGGTGGTGATTTGATTGGCGTGCATCGTACCCTGAGAGGATGGTGGTAGGACGTAAAGAGATCCTGATAGAGGTGGAACTTTAGGCACTTGAGGCTGTGCTCCACTGACAGTTGATGACGATGAAGCCAATGGACTGGACATCTGTCGCGATGATGAAGTCGACGATGGCGATGAAGAATTGGCTAATGAGGAAAAAGTAAACCTTGAGAATTTTATCAATATACCTCAACAAAAAGTTTTAGTGCCCCTATCGAAAATTTAAAAATTACTGTTGAAGATAAGACAGATTCATCTTTAAAGAAATTCGAAAAGGTACAATCTTCTGATTGCTTGACATAATAATCGAGATAAAAGGAGCAAATAAATGAAAAAGCCGGTGAACAATATATGAATACTTTTACATTAAAAACGTACTCAAAAGAGAAATCTTACCAGGCAATGGAAGATTGTTGCTCCGTAGAGTGTAGTATGGCGGTGGGGCATGCGTTGTAGTTTGATTGGCACCACCATGTGATGCTAGACATAAAAAAGATCTAATATACTTCTACATAATATTATAAACCTACAATATTTCCAGAGTAAACTATTACTTTGTATCAATCTTAAAACAGATAATGAAAATATACAAGATTTGAAATTCAAAGGATTTTAAGATAAAGCAACTGTAGTTGAATGTGTCAAAGTCATTCAGTCTATGTTATTCTACTAGCGTTGACGATTTGATGACTTTTGTCACTCGTAAAGTAAGTATTACATGTTTTTTATAATTCAGTTAGTTGGTAGTGTTAGTTAAGTTTATTATTTCTCCTGTTTTGGTATATTGATTAAGCACTTACGGATACTACTTCCTCTTAAATATGGATTGCCATATGTTGCTGCGAATCGAGCATCGTTAGTATTTATCAAGACTCCGGGATTGCCCATTGGAATAACTGCGAAAGAAAACATTCACTGTACTCGAAAATTCAGATGTTATAGAAACGATTTTTGTTTGTTTAACTTCAAACTATCACATGTCGTTAAAAACGACTTCCTGCCAAGAATTGGTTCGAAAATTTACTGACGCAACTCTCTTCTGTAGCAATAATAATTTCTCCCAGGCTTACACAACTTCTACCACTACATGATAATCAAGCGTCCTAAACATCAAGGGCATAATCATGTCAATAGATTGCGGTATTACTTTCCATTAGGTGAACCGTCTACTCGTTTGCTTAATAAAACTTACGGTCAGGACCAACGGTGCCTCCCAATCTTCCGCAGCTGGCTTGTCTATGCAGGGATCCACATTGGCCCAAGCTGTTGGGTCCGTTGATACTTCTAGAAAGAGACCCATGGACAGAGTCAGGAGGTGCGTAGTCATTCGCATAATCAACGTACGGGACGTAGCCGTTGCTTTGGCTTTGATTCTGTGGACCAAAATAAAATCTAAGATTGTTAGGTCTTAGTTTGGTAGAGTTCTGGAAGACAATTCTCCAAAATAAATAAATATTTTTATTTATACATTTCTGTTTTGCCTTTTTTCAAAACCAGTGTGTGTACCATTAGGTATTTAAAATGACTTTCAATGTGCAAATTTAAAAAACTGCGCATTGTTTTAAAAACATAAATATTTGAAAGATATGTTTATTTTATTTAGTGAGGGAAACAAACAGTTACACTCATATTATATATTGTTAATTAAAACAATTCTAATAAGAAACACGAATGCAAATAGTTTCCATAGATTATTTACTTATAAGGCGGTAAAGACAAAATTTAATTAAAAACTAAGCTTTCGAGGGTACAATGTACATATATAAAATTTACAAAAACTAAATTGGTATAAAAACCTTATTATAAAGAAACGGAAACATATATACACATAACTTAATATGTTTTACACAACCATATACCTAATTCATCAAGCAACAACAAACAGCATAGATCCGATTTCTTTTCACGGAAACGAGACAATTGTTTATTGTATTGCAAGTTGACGCGCACTTGTTTTGCGCAGTTATACAGTTCCCACGTTTCATTTTACGGATGTTACAGCAATATCAAATGATTCAGGAAGAAAAGTGCTGCCTTCATACTTTTTATTGGATAAGGAACTGTACCTATAACTTTGTAATATGCCAGCTCACATATAATTTTAATAATCAAATTCACAATATAACACAAAAAGACAGCCCAGGAGATGTAATATTGTATTGCAGGTACCATGCTATATATGAGATCCCTCGTACTGCATAAATGAGAATTTTACATCCAAAACCAGTGAACGAAACAATAAATCTTGCAAACTTAAGATTCCAAGCCCGCTGGGATTCGAACCTAGAAATGTTTGCGGTAGTACCCAGCTCTGACACCGCTGTGCCAAAATGACTTATGTAGTGAAAAACTATTAGCATAAATAACTAAGTAAAATTGTGAATAAATAGTTTGTTTAGTAACTGCACCTATCTAAGTAGTAATAATGCATTTCAATGTTTAAATTATGTTCACAAATAAGCTTTAATCTTCTATAATATAAAAATGAATCGCAAAATATGTTGGTAAGCGAATAACTCAACAACGCCTGTACCAATTTGGCCAATTCTTTTTTTTTTAATATTCGTTGAAGTTCAAGGATGGTTTTTACGGCGACAAAAAATTCGAATAATTGCCGGAAAAACTATAAAATAGCCCTTTTCTCTTTCCCATAAATGTTATCTAACTAAAACGTAGTCAATTTGAGATTTATTGCACTGCCACATTACAAATCTATATGACAGGACGAAGTCTGTCGGGTCCGCTTTAATAAATAAAAACTATAGTTGCTTTACAGCGAGCTCCATCAAGAAATTTAACGATTTTTAATTCTTTATCGCATTCTCTCACCCTAGACTGTATTATGTATTAGTGTCTAAGCATAAAGCATGTTGGTATACATAAATTAAAGAATCTACGGTTTCTTACCGGTATCTTTCCCAACTTGAATTTTCCGAACCGAGTCATTTTTAAGAGAAAAATTAATCAACTAATGTACTTTTTTTAAAGTAACAGAACAAAGTTATTTTGATAAATAAACCGACGTCAAATCTTCGATTGGCATAAAATGTATTGCACATAAATAGTTTAAATAAATAGCCAAAACACTAATGGCTAATAGCGCCGTTTGGACAAGTGTAGGAATCAATTTACGTTAACTTTAACAATAACATTAACAGTTGCTTCGGTGAAACTCACTCTTAAGTATTTATATAAACTTTACTCTCTGTAAACATTAGGCGAATTCGTAATCATCAAGTTTCGTTGAAGATATTTACAAAGGAATCCATCAAAGTTTATCCTGAGTTAGACACAATATGGCGTCATGGTTATATTACGCAATACATCTTGATTTTATTCAATACCCATACATCTTAATTCACGTGTATGTCTAGATAAACGATTTATGTCTGTTAAAGTTTATACCAAGGAGTTTTGTAGCACGGGGTTCTTCAAGGGCGTTTAATTGTTTTATACAAATTCATGGGCAAACAGGCAAACGGTTCTGACTAAAAGTCATTAATAATGTTGTAATTAAAATTAGCGCCTTCCAGTATCTATAGATATGGCACCACTGTGTCACTTCCTTACTATGTATAGATGACAACTCGTTATCTCTCTCTCTGGATACTATATAACTAATGCGTACATCTTATGTAACTGAATTAAATAAATTGTACATATTCAAATTGTTCCTCAAGTCGTTTTTAAACATAATATTATCAAATATACAGGATTAACAACACGATGCCCCTGATGTAGTGAAACACCATGTAGAGGTAAAGATGATTTACCACTCGTGCCGGTATTTACACTGGCTCTACAATCCTTCGAACTGAACACAACACAGCGAACTGCTTCACGAATGAAATAGAAAGGTACCAACCCAGACGATCTCGCAGGTAGATCTACCACCGGTAAATATAGGGTTGTTGGATCAGCAACGTTTATGATACCCATGGTATTGCAAACGATTATAAGCTGCAGTGAATGCCTTCTACTAGGCGGGCCATAAGCTTATGTGTAAAATTAAAAAAACCCAAATTTTTACACTCATACAAGGAACATATTAACTAGTCTTTATAGTGTACAACATTCACAAATGCAAATCATAAGAAAATTAAATACTGACCTAGAACTTTTACTCGGATTATGTTAAGAAATAAAATTCAATGATTTTCCCTCCACCTAGGTAGGGCAGAGTAAATTTTTGTTTTCCGCATATTTTTTCCTTGATTTACTTTCAAGAAACCATAAAAAGTAAAAGGTAAAAGTTAAGACACTAAGGTTTCCTTACAACCTTATTTGTAAGAAATCTTAGCTATAAAAAAATATAAAAGCAACGAAACAGGTTATATACAAACAATGGTTTTTTTTCCTTTGTAAATGAAATAAAAAGCTTTTATTTCAATGACACATGTAAAAACCGATACATTAAGACTATGTCTATTTATATGTTCTATTTTTTTTTATTCAAACAAAACAATGAGCTATTGGAGCTCAACTGTCAACTTTATTACGCGTTAAGCGGTATTGATATCCAATATCACATAAAGGATCGCGATACTAGTATAATTTTATCATGCTCTAAAATTGATGGTATTCCCATATTGTGACAATTTATTGAACTTAATACTTCTTATAGTAAGTAACAAAACAACAACAGTAATAGCAAGGCAAGTCGAGTGAAAAACATGAGTTACTCGGTAGAGAGCAAGATGGAAAGTTCATTCTCTGAAGTAGCACTTGTAAACATATTGCAACAAATTTTCTACCGACTGCTTCGATTACAACAACTATTGTTTATGCTGTTTTCAAATAAATAAATACTAAAATAGCCTAAAAGATGCGCTTTTCAATAGCTACAATAACCCTTAAACGTTGGCCATTATAGGCAATTCTTGCACGAGATCTTTATTTAGATGGGCAGATACAAGTTAATGAACCAACTTACTATCACACTTGGGATATTTGGTCCTTCAATGGGTATGATGAAGCATATGGTAACAAAAGACCAATAATATTCAAACAAGCTTAAGTGGACAATACAGACATCTTTTAAAGGTATGCCCTTTGAAAGTTTAGCAGCATAAACAGAATACTCGAAAAATAGCTGAAAGAATTTTCAAAATGGATCTTTTGTTTAATATATATGTTTTGTATTATTTTGACATTTATAGTTTTAATAAAAGTATTTTAAAATTTTAATGATTTTAATACTTACTTGTTTCTACTTATAAATACGGCTGTTTGCCAATGAATGTAATCCCAACTGCAAAATTAATGTACCTATTTATGTTTACGAATAAATAATATTTTATTGACTGATGCAATTGAATCCGATCAACTTTTTCTTCGTGTGAAAACCCTTGTTTTTTGTTTAGACGCTCTATACATACCTACTCTATTTTTCCAAAAAGTACAATAGGATTTTCACTTATTTAACCCCCCCTATCTCTGATTTTCATTCTGCAATCTAATAGCACTCAGCAGTTTTAGCATTTTAAATAACTCATTGACGGAACTGTTTTTGGGACACAATCAATAGTCTAAAGTAACAAAATCACACAATTCAAAATAAACCTTACCTTTAAATGCAAGCTAGTGATGGCTTGGTTGAAGTCCCCGCTGTACCTCTGGTGCTTCATCAGCTCGTTATCGTGGCCTGCATCAGGCAAGTTTACCGGACCAGCAAGAGGCAGCCCAAGGTTTGTGGTCAGGTGGAGATTGGAGTGGAATTCAGCCTCCGAGCACTCCTACAAGACGAGATTAATGAAGCAAGAGGTCCAAACGTTAAAAATGATGACGTAAAAGATGATGAAAAAAAAAACACAAATAGAGAGAATATCGGAAAGAAGAATAATTAGAAAAATTGATAGAAGGAATAAAGTTCTAGAGTAGATAATTACAAAAGTAACATAGCTGCTAAAGATATTGAGATATATAGAAAACAAAATACAATATGACATTTTCAAAAAAATCTTACCATTTGCCAACCATCAACTTGTTTTAGCTCAAGTTTCATGTCGCTTATGTTCGAACTCCTGTCACTTTCTTTGAACTGGTCGCATTTTTTGCCAAGCTCTGTTATATCAGGTTTCTTCGAGTCGCCTTTCTTGGTTCTTCTGTTGCACAGCATGACAATGAACAGAACTATCAGGATCAGAATGGCGAAAGAAGAGCAACCTGAAGCGATGAGGATGAGGGGAAATGACTCTGCAAAAGAACATCTTTTTTGGAATTTTCCTTCAAGATAAATATTTGTCTAAAGGTTTAATAACTTAATCTGTCTAATGGATTATTTTTTTCAGGAGTAGAGACGAAATATCTGAAATGTACATTTTAACAAATAAATATATTTGATTTGATTTGAAATATCTAGTCTCGACCTAAAAAATCTGTTAATAAAACTTTTTAAAGATAAGCATAATTGAACCTATCTCAAAAAAGAAACCGTCAATAAAACCCAAAAGATGAATAATTAAAAGTTTTGTAGAAACATATTCGTATTCCTTCGTAAAATCGAGTTTGGCAAGTAAAAAGTTATGAGATTCATTTAACAATATCAACCTAAATTATTATAAATTTTGATCATCTGTCTTACTCATTACAAGAATATTTCTGTCACCTGGGTTTGAATTCAAAAAACAACAACCTCCTATAATAATCGAGTGAAAAAAGATTTCCCTTCGTCCACGTTCGTAACTAACGCTTACTATATCGTCAACCGTATAAACTAAATTGTATACGAACTTCGTAAAAATCTACGCAATCTTATCAAAGGAAACTACGTTAGCAACAATTTTGAGTATGCATCGATGTTCTTCAAAATGCAGACGAGAAAACAGAAACAAAAACATGCAGCATGCAGACGATACAAAAATAACGTGCAACGATTGAAATACGAGGAATGCAAATAAAAAATCAAACCCCGTATCGCTTATTATTGAAACAGCACACTAGCTACGGATGGAGAGTTATAAACCAAAAGTTCAATTTAGATTTTTGTTGGAGTATATTTAAAATATTGTTATGTTGAGCGCAATCTAAGCTAACTGACAAAATCGATTAAGAGAAACACTTTAACGATTCTTACTTAAAGAAATAGTCTTATATCTTATTGAAGATTTATTAATAAGATTATAATTTTTAAACCATAGTTACAAGTAACAACACATAATGGGCCTTACATTTGGTCAAACTTAAATCACGGGCGCCCTAGATTTCAAGTTGACACTTTGGCAAAAATACAAAATGTTTGTTGTTATTATTTTTCCTATTCATGGTAACGTTTATAAAACGATCGAGGCTTTAGTTTGAGAGGTTTATTAAGAAAGAAGAGTAAATTTTAAACGTGTTTGTATGTCTTGGGAAAATTAAATGCCTGACCATAGATCTTCAACTGTTACAAATAGCTACATACTCGTATTTCAACAGTAAATGAGATTGAGTGTACTTACTTTCAGGTAAAAGATTGATAGCAATGCTATCAGTCCCAAACATGTTCGTAACACTGCAGTTGTAGGTTCCAAAGTGGGATTTTTTACTCTCCCTAATAATAAGGGTCGACTTCGTCATGCCGTCAGACAGCGATTCCTCCAAAAATGCGTATTCCTAGGAGAAAATGAAAATACATACAAATCATAACCACATCATGACACACACATCGACTCAGGCGGTAAGATTGTAGAGTCTTGTACCGCAGATGCTAAGTAACGATATGATATAAACTTCATAAATAAGAATACTACATCCAAGACCGGTAAGCGAAACAACGCATCTTGCAAAGGTTCTTACAATCTTAAAAGTGTAGTGCAAATAGTATGCCTAGTAAAATAAAAATACAAAATAAATTTTGGTTTTCTTATCCAAAACTGAATTTCCCTAAGTATCAAAATCAAATAGCAACTTTTCTTTGCGACATCCACTGTTTAGACTGTGTACCCTAAGTCCTACAGCATAAATCCTACACTGGTAATGTATTACCTGATTATGGCCGATGTACTGTATCTTACCTGGTTTAAAAAGCTGTTAATTTCACTTCCAGCGAAACTCCACAAGACGTATTCTGGTTTCGGAATGGAGAAAGAGATGCACTCCACTCTTACTATACTCCCTTCGGCTCCATACTGCGTCTGATTTGATAGGATCTTAGGTGGACCTACAAAGAAACCAACTGTTATTCATCCTAACTCAGGTACCTCAATTCAGCCAGCCTCAAGGGCAGCACTACACATTGTAGTGCCTTCTTTCTACTTCTCATACATAAAACTTAATTTCCGTTCCATAGTTTAACCAGACTTCGATAACGGCTTTACCAATTTGAGTGATTATTTTTTAACTTTGTTTACTCTAATACAGGGATAGTTATTATATAAAAATGTATGAATACTATAAGATAGCTTCAGGTTCGGGGCACACCCGCCACTCTGAATAATGTTTATAGCAGCTAAGTATGAAAACATCCGTATCTCATATTTATCTCGTGAGAACGAAACTTGACTCTCAACTATTGTTACAAGAAGCAAATTACTAGTACTAATTACTACTTCCATACTAATACGAAGGAGGTTAAATCGCGGGCAAAGAAGAGCGAGCAGAAAGATTGTCTCTTTTTAGCACGAAAAATTAAACAAACTTACACTGACACCTCTTTTAACAGTAGGTAGGTACGAATAATTATATCCAGAAGCACTGTAGTGCCCCGCCAAGACGAGCAATAATTATCATTATTCGTTAGGTAAATTATTTTTTATGTTTTACACACAAATAGAACATCCACATCGCGACACACACATTGACTCAGCCCTACACTAAGATTATCTTGTATCGCAGGCACTAAGTAACGATATGTTATAAACGGCATATAAAATAACACGACATCCAAGACCTGCAAGCGAAACAATGAGTGTTACAAATAACACAAAGTACCGCCCCCGACAAGATTCGAACCCGGAATATTCGTAGCAATCGGCTGTTTACACCACTGCGCCACAGAGGTCGTCAAATATCTTCTATTTGAAAAGATTTTTATAAATCATCAAGGATTCAATCGATAAGCAATCTTTTGCTTTATAACCTCCTTTTTATAAAATCCTACCATCACCTAAACTGGCGATCTAACGTATGGCAACATATTTAAAATTCAGGATATTTGCCGAGCAAAAGTTCCCAAGTTGGAACTTACAAAGTCCATCAAGCTAAACATATTGGGAAGTTTGGAACTTAAAGCCGTGATGGAACATTTATCGGTTACCAGTAAATTGGCCGGGTCGCTCGGAATATTGAACAAATATACTTCAATTAAGCGAAATTTACACTATGAACAATTAGCACAAACCAACATGATACTGTTTTTTTTTATGAAACCTCATGGCGAAACAAGCAGACGGCACATCTGATGGGAAGTATGCATCTGTGTTAGTGATGTTAAAATGTGTCTATAAAATTGCAATAAACATAATGCTAAGATATAAATAAAAATAGTTTTTGACGGAATGTACTAAACGAAACTGTATGATAAATACTATAATTATCCCACTTGTTGTCATTTGTTTCATCTTAGAGTTGAATGACCAAGATGATAAAAATCCCAAGCTTGCATCAACATAACAGCAAGGGTGCTTTTTATCTCACTACTGATTTTCAAGTAAAGAATGTAAAAATTTACTACCCCTCCACTATGATAGAATTTTATATGGCAAATACCTAAAAGTCACGTGGTATATACAAAATACTTAGATGAAACATTCTAGTTGACCTGAACCTCTTGCTTAGAAGTCAGCTGTCACGCCGGTACACTGTGTCTGTTTGTGTGTGTATGTGTTGTGTGGGTATCCGTGTGATAATGACTGTTTTCTGGGTACATTACCTTTGACATAAACAACTGCTGGAGCCTCGATGTCTTGGTAGCCATCCACCATACCTCGACACCAATACTGTCCTGCTGATTGCTGAGATATCGTCACCGTCAGGTTCGAAGACTTGCCTACCCTCTGTGGATAAATGTCAATTTAAACCAAATGCTCATTATACCTATACACGATCCTTAACTATTGGACTAATGAGTCAGCTTAAAGTCACCCAGGATTCATATGGTTGTAATATGTTGCTATGCCCAAATTGCCCAAATAAAGCGTTCGACAACTTTGATATGATATATAACGATGATGACAACTTTGATATTAACAAGCTTGTAAACCAAATGGTAGGATTGTTACTTCATGATTGATAACAGTTTTTTAAGGTTTCTAATACTCTATGTCATGTGTTACTTGTTTTGTTTAAGATCCGACAGCTGATCATTTTTAATTACAACATTGTTTGTTTTCATCACGTGACATTGGCTTAGAAGTCGTCTAATACGATTGTCGCCATTAGGTATACAAAGTTTGATTGATACTCTATGTCTTCAGTACTTAACATCTCAATTTCTAAAGGCAAGATGCTATTTTTAAATTGATAGCATGAAGTCGAGAACATCTCAACTTGTAAAGAGCTACATATTTTGTTTAACCTAGTTTCAATATGTTGAGACGTTCTCAATTCAAATAGTCATTTCAGAAACCAATACTTTTACAAAATAAGTTACATTGGCAAAATTAACTTACAACGATTCTCTCGTTCTCGTATCTAAGCCATATCGTCTTCGGCGGTGGGTGGCCATCTACCACGCAATGAATGGTCACCGTTGATCCTGCTTCGCCTTGAACGTTCTGAGGTTTCACCAAAAACGACGGCCCGTCTGTAATCAACGCTGCATTAAAAGTTGCGAAAGATGCTATTCATTTTCCATAGCATCTAGTGTTTGACCTGCCTGGATCAAGACTCGAAGCTCGAGCCTCACGTGTCAGAGCCAACCCATTTTAAGACATAACACAAACTCACCTCGTAATCCCTTAAGAGGAGTTAACACAGGTTTTAAACACTTCATATCGCATGTTTGAGTCCCAGTGTAACAGGTTGCGAATCTGTCACCACTATCCGAGCACATATAGAAACATGGCACCTGTCGGGTCGGATCGGTCGGTTAACAGGCACGTAACAAACAGAGCTACCACGTCCTGCGCGTCAGTGTAATGCTAACTGTGATATTTCTGACTAAATCTGATTAATATGAAGTCACCTTGACGTCAAAAAAGCTCTAATTAACCCAAAAACTATAAGCAAATACAAATCTGAAGCTCTGTTAAGGTGCTCTAGATCTTAACGGGTAAGTACTTGTATTTCATTTATAACCTAACAATAGAACTTAAATGAAAAGAATTAAGCACTCCATGTACAATAATTAGGTTCCTTTAAAGAACTAAATAGGGCAAGAAAACCTATTGTCCTCGCTTCAATAGCGTTTTACGTTATAAAAAGGAGCAAAATTCAAATCATTTTGTATTCAGGTTCTGCGTTGTAGTAAAATTGTAGTACAAGAAATAAATATTTACTTATAAGATATTTCGAATTCTTTAATTTCATTCGTAAGGTATGCGTTTGTAAGAAATTCCAGCAAAAGCATATAAAACATGTGTATAAGTTATCATTAATATTTAGTACAAAATCATTTATTTTTACTGACTCTATGAAAGCACAGCTAAAAAAAAAGTCTAACATAAATCGGTAGAAAGAATTATACGTTATACAGGGTTAAAAAAAATGCAACCTTTAAGAGAAAGCGAAGCTTTAGCGAGACATGAGACATCAGAATTAATTGACACTAATATGAAAATGCTACTTTACTGTACTCTCTATTAACCGGAAAAGAAGAAAATATTTATAAATATTTATAAATAATATTAACTGTGATATTAGCACGCGATACGCGGTAAAGGGATGCGGTATCACGTAAATATTGATACTGTCGACGGTATCACGATACCAGGTACAGTATTGACGATTTGAGTGACCCCCGACCCAACGAACAATGCTCATGATATCTTAAATCACCAAGAGTACCACTGCGTTGCCATCATTCAGGTAAAATATTATGGTATTTTTTAAACTTACATGACACTTCTAAGGTTAGCGTATCAGCACTTTTTCCAACAGAGTTGAACACTTCACAGCGGACTGTTGCCTCATTGTGATGCCTCGACACATTCGCTATTACCTACGAATAAAACGAAATACAAAACTCACCAGTTTTATAGGATTTTTGTAAAAATTACTTAAATCATACGAACTGGAATCTCTATTTTGGGTGTCAAAATTGTCAAAATTATATAATAAAACCACCTCACGATACACACATTGACTTAACCCTGCACTAAGATATATTCTTGTATCGCTTGCACTAAGCAACGATGTGGTATTAACTAAATACATCAGAATACGACATCCAAGACCGGTGGGCTACACAATGCGTCTTGCAAATAACACAAAGATCCGCCCTCAGAACCGCTAGCGTAGCAGTGGGATGTTTACACCACTTTGCCACTGAGGTCGTCAATATATTTTATTTATTTAGCCCAGCGATACAACAAGTAGTAAAACTGTATGTATAATTTTAAAATTTAACAAAAAATATCATATTTATCAATAAAAGTCCTGAATCTCCAAATTGTTCTTTATAAAACGAGTTATAACGTAAAAAACATTATGCATTTTTTGTTTTATTACTAACTAGTAAAACATTTTACTGAGCTCAATATCTAGTGAAGTATCTTGCAAAATTAAGCACATTTTTAATATAAAAATCAAATTTATCGCCGAAAAATGCAAGTGAAGAAAAATGCAGCTCCAAAACAGCGTCGGGGGACGCATCACGTGAAATTGAACATTTTGTAGTAACTTGAAGGTTTAAGTCGAAAAATCCTGGAAAGTGCTTACTCTAACTAGCAATCTACGCTGTTATATAAAATTTTGAGTTCACCTCCGTCACAGAGCTTGTACGTAGGGGCTTATGTAATATGCATATACTGCAGGTGGCACGGTTGCCAAAATAAAATTTGAAAATATCCCCAGCCAAGAAATATCATTTCATGTAAAATACTTTTAACGCGAGTTCATTTTAGACTTGGTACCATACTTTTTAAAGATTAATTTTTCACTTCGAAATAAAAAAGAAAATTTGAAAAACGAACATTTCTAGTTAAATAGAAGCTTCTAAGTAAAACTTGTTCGACTAATTAAAATTCAAATTGTTTTTTAAGGGAAAACATCCTCGTAAATTTTCATTATCATTAAACGGAACACAAAGATAAACTCCAAATATTTATAGAGTCAACACAAACAGCGTAGGAACATCTCGTATTTCGCAGTGTAAAAAAAGTAACAAGATGTTAATGCGAAATTATTTTCAGCGTCTTCACTCGTGAGACATGCAAATTCATATTCAAAATTAAAGTCAAAAACGTAAGCGTGTACTCACGGTACGATTTTTGTCGCGACGAACCGAAAAACTTCTTAATATTTCAGAAAAAATCTATAGTTACAGGTATTGTCGCAACTTAATTATTTGTACAATTCTTATGAAATAACTTATGTAATTTCATGTTTTGGACATTTCTCGTTAAGAAACAACTAATCACGTAATATCATATTGTATTCACTATTTATTCATCACGTGGTTATAACTTCCCTTACAATGAAAGTCTGAGCCAATACGAACAGTGATTTATTTAAAAAAAAATCAAAAATCTACTTACTTGAATATAATTTTTAAATAATGTTTTAGTACGGAAGTAAGACGTAGGTCGCAAAAGAAATCGTAACAGATGCGATAAAGTCGCAGTGTATGTTTAGAGAGTAAGAAATAATTGAGAAACTCGGTGCCGAAACAAGTCGCTATTTTAATCTCGAATTTTGAGCTAGTTTTATAAGTTAAACAAGATATTCAGGTGTCGAGTCCTTTCGTGTGATTACTTTTGTGGAATGTTACTTTTCGGGAAAATATAATATGACTTCTGCCTGGATTTGAAGTAATACAAAGTGTCTACTTTATTTTGTTTCGTTATTCCCATTTATTATGCTCTTTTACAATGAAACAAGTTTATATTTGTAGGTGCGTTTTTGGAATACTGCAAACACTTCAAGTTAGATTTATTTTTGATACATTAGCATTTTATGTATTTCATTAAAGTTTTACCTCTCATGTCGCATTATCAAGTAACGCAGAATTTACATATCCGATGTTACACGAGCAAAAATCCTAAAACAACTTCTTTAACATAAAGTATTGTAATGGGCTTCTTTATTGTATTTAAACCAAAATCTTTGTGTTACAAATTATAGCTTCGTTTGTAAGTTTTTCTACTACCTACACCAACACTTCTTTGTTAATTTTTATGTTTTCATATTTTACCAGTTCGTTAGTGGCTCCCACAATTTGATCGTTGTTAATAAACCACTTGTAAGCGAGATCGTTTGGGTTCGCTGTTGCTTGGCAACCTGAAACAAAATTACAAATAAGTAACTATTCAACTTTAGCTACCCACATGTCGGAAACGCGGTTACGGTTAAAAATGTACTTTTGTTATTTATTCTATTGAAACAAATATACAGTAAAATTTTCGTTACATTTAGTTTCGAAAAACTATATCTTAAATGTGGTCAAATTAACTTTGTGCTTTTAAACGTAGCATTGACACTACACATAAACTCACACCGTAATTAATCCCTCGAGAGAGGTGTTAAACACCGTAATTTGCGTGTTGATGTTAAGTTCCATTGTGACAAGTTGCGAATCTGCGACTACTATCGGGGCATAATGAGGAACATGGCAGCTACAATGTACGGCAACCCGAGATTTGAACCATCGTCCTATCGGATCGATCGTGTCGCTCGGTTAACCAAGGCTCGTAACCAACTGAGCTACCACGTCCTCCAAAAACTAACACAACCTTCTTTGTGAGATCGTCTTACAAGCGGAATATATCAAACATAAAAAGTAATAATTTTCTAACTTACCAATGGCAATATTCTCTCCTTCCGAGATTCTCTTGTTTTCTTTCTTTGATTTAAGGAAAATACGAACCTTAGGTGCGTATTGTACCTGTAACAAATAATTTAATGAAATCCGTGTTTTTATAAGACTTTAAGTATTTATGTTGGGTATATAGTTATTTAGTATCCAAAGAATAGGTAACTCTGGGGCTTAGATTGAGACCAAGGCGATTTGTATCCCAAGATAATATTATTATTAACTTGCCAAGCAAGCCGATTTATTCCAATCTAATACCAAAATCCAATACCACTTGGTATTCGTTTGTATTTGGTGATCACCTAACGTCGTAAGACAGTCCAATCATTAATAATTAAAAAAAAATCGAACCAATAAATTCCTTGGCGAAAGCATTTAACAATAGCATTTCCTAAAAAAATTACGCTGAAAACTTATTTCGTCTGACATAAATAAGGCAAAACAAAATTTTCTATTATGTTCTCCCGAGAAAATTCTTTAAAATACCTATTACACTTTAAACGTCTACTGCTTTCTTCAAAGAAGATGTTATGAATAATAAGTGGGTATTATGCTTAGGGAATTTTCGAAAGCTTAAGGCGTAAATGTTTTTGTTTGAATGGTCTAAGTAAAGACCCTTGTACATTGTCGCAGCGCCATAGAATTACACAAATGACAACGCGCACTGCGGAGATTGTGAAACCGTTTATCCTTTAATGTGTAAACGACTATTTTTCTTACTTTAAAATGATTAATTGTTCTATTAATAAAGTTTAAAGTATTTTAACATCTATTTAACTGCTGATTTGTATCCTATACTCTGCTTATATAATTAAAAATAAAAGTTACTAAAACATAGCATTTTGAGACTTTAATAAGACAAAGTATCAAGGACAGACATTGCTTGCCTAGAAAAAGCCTATCCGAAATTTATTAAAACGCCCCATTGTCTTAAACAGGGAATAGGTAATTAGTTGAGTGCAATTAAAGGTAAAAAAAATCTAAATTAAATTTTCGACAATCACTGAAAAATGTTTTTAAAACGGTTAAAACGTTGAACCAAAAATAAATTGCCTAAATGCCTACTTGTGTGCAAGACGCCTAATGAAGCATTTTTGTTTGAAAACAACATCTAATTTCAGAAATATCTTACGATGATAAGTCTAATAACGATGCAAATATCACTGCCGGTACCGTCCTGCCTTAATGAAGACTGACAGATTCAGTACAGACTATTTCGTATTTTAAATTGTCTACGGGGTCTAGTGTTTATAAATACTTTTCAGTTTTTATCTCATTTCTCATTGATAATATTTTATTATGAAAATTAAACTTGTTTGTGTGTGAAAAATCGTTTAATTGACAAATAAGATTAAAATAAAAAAATAACGATTTTCGGAAGTTATAACAGAAATACAAATTTTTCATTCAATACATTGGAAACTAAATTAAATAAGTTAAAAAAATACATTTCAAAAATAGAAGCACAACAGAAAAATCAGCGAAGCTTCGGGAATTAAAAAATTGGTATTTCAAATTGGAAAACATCGAGCTACTGCACCGAAGAAAAATAAAAAAAATAAAACAAAAGGAAATAAACATCTGCGAACCCGCCAACAGTTTTCCCGATTCAAGCAACTTTCGTATTGTCTTTTTACAATTTTACTCGGATTTTAGGGTTCCATCGTCGAATGGTTTTTTGTTTTGAATTATTTTTTTCACTCAGTCACTCACTGTCACTTCAAACAATCAAGTAGCAAATTTATTAATTAATTAACATCGTATTACTATTTACTAATAAAACGTCGAAATACACACGCGGCGAATTAACATACATAAAACATAATCATTATACATATTTACCAACAACCAGAATTATTAACAAAAAATCTACCTGCTTATGCCGGTCATGGATGTTGTATTCTTATTTATTTAGTATATACCATATCGTTGCTTAGCACCTGCGATACAAGTTCTTACGATACTTACTGCAGGGCTGAGTCAATGTGTATGTCGTGATGTAGTTATTTATTATTTATTTTATTTATTCTGAAATAAAGTCGATTATAAAACCAAAAATAAAGTTAAACAGGATAAAGCAAAACTTAACATGATAATAAAATATGAGCTAAAACCTTAGCATAAAATAAAGAAAGGTAATAAAACTTAACTTGAACCTGACAACTTCATTTTAATATTAAAAACCAAGCAAAATCCAATTTAAAAGGTACAATTTCTAGTATCGATTGGATCTTAAAATAAAAATGTTTAATATCTACGGAACAGTTTGACAACACATTAAATCTCGCTTTGTTTTTACTCGTAGATCTAACATTAGTTGTTGCTATCCCATAATGAAATTAGTAGAAAATCTACCAATAAAACAGGGATAAAACTAAACATTATCATTAAGATAATGACACAACAGCGAAAATATTATTGTAGGATTAATAAGCCTTTATTTACATTCCTTATCTAACGAAATATTAAAAAAATTACGAAAATTTAATTTCTTGCGGAACATTGCATTTTTTTTTGTTCGCAGCATGATCATGAAACAAAAATTACGACTTATCCTTTGGATAAATGCACAAGATTGCATTGTGTAATGATTTTTTTCTTTTAGCGGAAAGAAACTAGTAAATATATGTCTAAATAGTAGATATATATAACTAAAAATAAAAAAATGACCCTCTTTTGGGCACATTTGCGTACATTCGATTGTTTATCTAAAATTTCACCCCCCGTAACTTTTTAATAAGATACGCGCTCAATTAATTCACCTTTTAAACAAAAAAAAACTACTTCGAAATCGCTTCATTCGATAGAGTTTTAATAATAATAATAAACCTTTATTTCAGGCCTATTTGCCCATACAAAATTAATACATTAATTACACATAAAAATCAAATTAGCATTTTAATAATACAAAGAAAAACATTTACACTTCAAATTACTAAGTCTCATAAAAATAAAAACAATTACATTGACATAATACACTATTCTTTAAAACCTTAGAGGTCACTAAAACTGCCTTTTTGGTATCGGCACAACAATGCTGAATGATGTAGCAGTCAAGCCTACCAGCGATCATCATCAGGACGGAGTTGGAGCTGCCCCGCACACACGCACACATATACCATATATGAAGCCACAGATTGACAAGTCAAGCTTTTAATACCCCTCTTTTTGCATCGGGGGGTTAAAAAAAAGGTCCAAGCAAACCAAATCCAAGCCACAAAGACAAAGCTTTCCGTGTCTATCCGTCTGTATATCCGCTAACTTCTTAAATACGCTACAAATTTTGATCTGATTTTCACCATAATAATAACCACATCACGACACACACATTGACTCAGCCCTGCAGTAAGTATCGTAAGAACTTGTGTCACAGGAACTAAGCAACGATATGGTATATACTATATAGATAAGATTACTACATCCAAGACCGGTAAGCGAAACAATGCGTCTTGCAAATAACACAAAGTCCCGCCCCCACCGGGATTCGAACCCGGAACCTATAGCGTAGCAGTCGGCTGCTTACACCACTGCGTCACCGAGTTCGTCCAAATCATAATTAATGTATAACTTATATTTAAATAAAACCATTTTTTTTTCTAAGTACAATTTTTATGTAATTGCTAGTGAATAACAATGTGTATTCAATCAATAAATTTCTCATCGGCTGGGATGTCATTTGATAGCAAATTAAGAGTCATTCGATTCCGTTTCCATTCATCCTTTAAGTCTAGACGAAGCCTTATTTTAGCTAAGCTTCGGAATTAAACCAATTACACTCACTGGCAAGATATCTTGCATGGGAGCAGTTAAACGACGCTTTTATTTTCCAGCCACTGTAAAAGGACAATGGCTGTTCAATGATTTTTTTTCAAAAATAAAACGAAGGTTTAATTTTTTTTCGGTTTCCAATAATTACTCAGCAACAATTAAACATTATTCTTTCCCAAAATAATTGTATAATTATTTGAAATTTGTTCGTAACTGACTTTTTTATTAATTAATTAGATTTATGTATAAGTGTTAAAGTTTTCTGTTTGAAGGTTGAATGTATCTGTATATTAAATGTATTCGTAATTAATTGTGTTTCTATTAAAACAAACTAACAAGACATCTTTTAAATTTGCTTAGTAAAATTAATCTGTAAGAAAACATAGTTGAAAATATTAGCAAGATCTTATGAATATGACACTACAGACCAATTAGATAATATTGCCAGAAAAATTTTAATATTTGCCAAAGCAGCAAATTTTCGGGTGGGAATATTAGTTTTTTCTTCGGTTCAATTACACTTTCCCCTCATTTTAAACGGCCACTTTATTTTCATAACAAGCCATTTAGGCCTTTTTCTTAAATGAGATAATTTGATGCGTCGATTAAACCCACAGTTTTCGAGATTTTATGATTAAACTTTTCCAATAAGTATCGCATTTCGTTCGCATATTTTCTCTATAAAATAGTCGATTAAAATTTTATTTAAAGGTAAACTTTAAATTACCTTTGAATCTTAAATACGTTTTGGTTAGTTATTAATTTAAAAACATCAATAAATACAAATACATTCGATCAATAAAACAACGAAATCGGAGTTTTGTAAATTAATTTGCGCTGTCAATTAAAAATATAAGTGACGTAAGAATTTCTTCTGTTTTTAAATAAAATTTATTCAGATGGCAGCACGATTCACCTAATCAAACCTAATGGGAAATAAACACCTCCTACAACACGATATCGATCTTTATTCTTCTACATATACAAGTTCAATTATTCAGTATTGAAATGAAACTTTGTTGTAAGAAAATAATTAATTAAACCAAACGAAAAAACCTCGTTTTCGCATCAACAATATCCATTGTTCACAAACAAAACCAAAGGTTTTTGTTACCCAAAATAGACGATTCAAAATGTACTTCACCTGTTCCGCACGGCTTATCAACCCACCAGTATCACGTCAATATCACGTCAATCAAGCTTCGACGATAGAATTGACAATTTATAACGCCGGGACCACATTGTCAGGTGAGTATTTTGTTTATTTCGCTTTACCCCGAGAAAAATGAGCTTTTTAGAACGAGGCAATTTTTTTCATTATAAAATAAGTATAAATTATAATAATAAAAATATTTATTTAAAAACCAAAAATTAACAAAAATAACTAACATAATGGCTGTAGTTAAAACTGTGTCGCAGCCATCATCACCCATCTTCACTAACGTAAAGTAATTTACACATTGCAACATTATTATAAATAGTACATGGTATTATTATTAGTAAACAGTAGTTTATTGAGTTTTTATTTTTATATTCATAAATAAATTTAGATAACATAGATATTTATATACTTTAGTAAAATATAAAGATACTTAATAATATTAATTGAAATGTAATTCTTCAAGTATATTTACATTAATTTTATAGATGTTATTCAATGTTTATGTAGTAAATTCAAATTTAATAGCTTAAGTCGAAATCTTACATTTTTAAATAAAACAATACCAACAGTATTAACACACGTCTGACAGTCACAGTACTATAGTATTTGTATGTACACTATTTGTGCTGTCATGATCATCTCTATTTGCGACCTTTAGTGATGTAAGCGACCACATTTCGGGTCAACCAAAGCCACGCAAAGGCCCTTCTATAGGCTGTAATTCAGCGATAGTGGTCGAATTAGCTTTCGTACTGTACTTGTGTGTAGTGGGATTTGTGTTTTGACTAAAATGATGGTCTACAATTTATAGACTACAAATGGATTTTTTTTTCAATGTTTAAAAATCTATATTTTTATTATTCTACGTCACGAGCAAACAAGCAGATGGATCACCTCATGGGAAGTGATACCGCCGCTTATTGACACGACAATACTCTTGACGCCTTAGAACGCAATTGGCACCTTAAAAACGTGTGTACAAGAGATCATGCCCATAGCACTGGCCGCATTTCTACACTGTATTTGCTGTGACACCATTTTATTGTAGTGTTTATTGATTTCAGTATTGAAATCAAAAATTTCTAGCCTCTGTTTTTTCTGTTATCTGTCATTCTTTAGTAGTAAAAAATATGAAAATAAATTTGGTGGAGGCTTAATAAATATGCTTCTAATATAATGCTATTGATAATTTTGGTTGTAATATTCTCTATGTTCCTTATAAAATCAAATTTAAAAGAATCTCCCTAAAAATCAATTACTAAAATTTAAAAAAAAATGTAACGAACACTTACGCATTTATGAATATTTTAATAAATATATAGATCGATCTTTTGATTATGTCACACTAATCACAGCAATCAACAAATCCAAAATAATGTAGACCCAGCATAATTGTGTGTACACACTTCGGGATAAGCGCCAACGGATTTCACGTTGCACCACTGGAATGCCAATGGTCATAAATTACTTCAAACTAGATTCTGCCCGCGAATGACCTGGTACATGGACATAATACATAAGGGCATCTTGTCAATTTATCGAACGGATTTAAGTATTTTACTATCTCACAGGAGCCTTACATTTTTTCGGGTTAAAGTTTGCTGTGGATCAATCAAGATAAACTAACGGTCTGCCACATTTCTTTCAAATCCGTTTTTGCGTAATTAAGTTACAATTTAAACATTCAACAAATTTTCGTTTGTATTTTTGTAGAAAAATCCATGTTACATTTGATACAGTCCAAATGTGTCCCCGCCACTAATCAAATGGTTAGCAATCTTCAAAGGCCATGATGGCCAGCCTTTGACTGACGGCATATTTGGAATTCACATACCCTCAGGATATGACGAGGTCAACAAATTGCGGGACCGATTGAACATGTGCGGGTGAATTTTGTATGGATACAATGTGAGAGTACTTCCAGGCTATTTTTGTATGTGTTTTATCGAGATAAGATCGGAACAGACTTTTCGTAACAAAATACTATTGATTAATTTCGGGTTTTCTTTCTTTTCTTACATGTAAATCTGGTGTTATTTTTATTTAAAACTAGGCATGTATTTGACCCCAATCTCGCCTGATGTTAAGCGGTGATGGAGTTTAATTTATTAAAAAGAAATATGCCTACCAATAGCAGCCTATTTACTCTTGCGTTTAAGAGTCACAGGTTATATTTATCGTATAATGATGATTAATGTATTTGTGGCAGTTGAAACCAGTTTTTAGACAGAACGCGTTTTCCCTAGTTAGAACTAGTTTTTGCTTAATGCCTTTGTTAAAACTAGAATTAACTAATGCTCAAAATTTAATATCAGGTAAAACTAGTTCTTGCTAGATAAAACGCGTTTTTCCGTAGAAAGTCAGTTAAAACTGTTCCGACCGAGATTGAAGTTCATCATACCTTATTCTGATTGGTCGAAATGTTTATGGTTGTGTTCTGTTGTCTTGTTTGATTATTTTATTTACTTTTAATTAATATTGTCATCTTGGCAACACTTTATGTCGAGGTTCCCTAAAATGTTCCCTAAAATTTTTACTAGGAACATGACTCTGTGTTCTAGAACTTTTTAATAAATATTTTTTAAGAATATCTTGTTATTAATCCCTAATCAGTTTCCCTAGTGCTAGTTTTAACTAAAGCTCGGAGTGATAAGTAGTTTTATCTGAAAATCAAATATATCAGAAGTAAATTCTAGTTTTAACTAGGTATTACTACTTTTAACAAAGGCATTTAGTAGAAACTAGTTTGAACTAGGGAAAAAGAGTTCTAACGAAAAACGGGTTTTAACTGCAACATATATATCGATAGATTTATGATTTATGTGTAACATGAAAGAATCATAATTAATGGTCAGATATATAAATAGGGAAAGTATATAAATGTATATATTACAGAACCTATCTTATTCTATTTAGACATTTGCTATGCCTGCCCAAAGATTAATGGTGAAAAATGTTTTATCCAATGAATACCTTTGAAGAGTACCTCTTATTTATATCCCTTATTTATCCCTTTTTTTTATTAATAAAATTAGGTATTACTTACTTGTATTTTAATAGAAGTGGACCTGTAGGCCCGATCAGCCGTGTTTTGCGCTTGACAGGTAAACGTCTGATCATGGTGATGCCGACGTGGACGAAGGCGCAATACTGATCTAGAAGGAGAAATTTGCATGAACACCGATTTTTATAGTGCCTCCGTAAAAAAGCTTGTTGTCTTAGTACGAATTAGGTTCAGAATTTGAAACTTTGACTATTTTACTGTGTGGCATACACATAATTACTAACATATATTTATTAAACATAAAACTAACGTAACTTAATTATATTATCTAAACCTATATCATATACAATTACAACTAATATTTACACATACATAAACTATTATTAGATTAGCGTGGTATAGCATCGAACGACACAGCTTATCTTACAGTGTAACGACATCTTTATAACACCGCTATTGTTTAGTTGGCCCGAGAAACAGCGAACTGGTTTTCTAATACCTAGCGAGCGGGCGGCCGCCGCCGCTGCTCGTTGATTGGCCACGGCTTGCCAGTCGGCTCAGAGCTCATGCACGACGCGCATTGTATGTTGCTTGGTTTCGATTGTTTTTCTACTTCTCGCGGCTTGTACTTCATATAATTTGTTTTATTGATTCCATCACTCCTTCAATAATTAAGTAAACTAATACGTGCCATCCACTACCACAACTGTTTAATGATGAATAGAATATTTATTTGCATAAAACTTGGTTGCAACATAGATCTTAACTTAACAATAAAATAGTTCCACATGTTTTATCATTTTAAGTGATACGCAAAAACAAAGGCAATAAGTATTAACTATCCATACCTCCATTACGAAGTGTTTAGCTAGCTCGTCATATTATTTTTTTATTTAAACTTAAAATAGAACTCACTTTCAGTTAGATTTCTTTTCTACTTGTTTCGGAGTGCTTTCTCTTCGGGGAAGAATCCGGCAAGAAACCTCCGCAGTTGAACTATCTAAAAGCTAGCTAACCTCGGATCCTTTTAGCTAGCTGCTACCTTAAAGGTTCCGAGTTCGAATCCCTACTTGGACAGAATACTTTTTGAAAGAAACGTTGTTATATTCATTTGTCTTAGATATAATAATAATACCTATGTGCTAAATTGTCGCTTGATATCTGCTTAATATAAGATTTTTAGTGCAAATCGGAGTAAAATCGCAATGTACCAATAATTAATAAGCGCACACATTTAATTTCATATGTATTGTATTGGCAATTTTATGTGAGTATTCACAATATCTGCTGGTAAGGCACTAAGTGACCGTAACGGTATTCTGCCTAGAATATGCCTATTATAAGGATGTTTATTGTATAGTTACCTCGCAGTATATCTTCGACCATCAGATGCGGGCTCTATATTATACGTCACGTCTTGTGTCAACACACCGCCATCTTGGTCCACCCATGTTATCTAATTGGAGATCAATATTTTTTAGTATTAGCCGTAACGGTACAATTCTAAATAATACAAAGACAAACATTAAGTGAAACACATATTCATAGAACATAATGATTAAAAAAAAACATTTATTTGTAATTGAATGGTAAAAAAAAATCTGACAAAACAAGTTCGTAAATGTTCAAAAATGTACAAAAATAATATTGATGAATTACTTTATTCATACAAATAACTCAAACTTATGTCAAATCTTGAGACAATTCACTAATTGAAATACTTAAAAAAGCCTTCTAGTAAAGTTGATTTAATAAATAATAAAATTTGATTCTAATATTATTTATTAATTATTATAAATTTATTTTATTATTTTTATTTTCTAATATTATTTCAATTTTTACCATAACTTTAAAATTCATTTAATCCAAAAATTCTAATTACGAATATAATTAAAATTTCTTTAAAATTCTTTGCTACGCCTACACAGTCTAGTGGTGAGATAATATGCACATCTTGGTTGTTTAATGATACCACTAATTCCATGTAAGCACCTTAAGTAAATGATTGATCTCCGTTCTTTGGGAGCAAAGTGACTACCTATCATTAATCTAAGGTTTCTACAATGCTTTTACAAAGCTTTTGAAATAGCTTTTTGAAAATATATTCACCAAAAATTCCGAAAATTATTAAGAATTTACACAAAATAAAGTTTTTTCTTTGTCAACTTACTTCTGCTGCAGGTTTCCCACCCATCGACACGCATTCCAGATCCACCTCCCGATCTTCCACCGCTTGGATGCTCTTCCCCTGCAGGATCTTTGGGGGTTCAGGTGGTGCCAACACCAAGAGTCGAGCGTATCGTGAGCGGATTGGAGGTTCACCTGTAGAAAAAAGATATTATTTCAATTAAAATATATCCGACATACGACAGACTTTTGTCATGAAAAATCCTTTTTGAAGAAAATCCTTGTTATTTTATTTCTAATAAACAAAGTAACAAACATACTAATTTACGTCATAATAGCATCTACCTATTAGTATAAGACTCACTTCACTAGTCCCTAGAAAAAAAACGGCTAAAAACGGCTGCGGCGTAGCGTACTACGAAAATGCGTAGCTTCCGTAGTAGTTGTCTACGGGCAGCAATGCTCGGCCCTGGTTTGGCGCAGACTGTTACCGTGCTGAAGCACTGAAACAGGAGGCCTATCGGGCCTGGGCTGATGCACGATCGCGTGTTTCTTCGGATACTCAAAATTTGAAGAAACCCTTTAACCGTGCTTCCAAGTCCAGTTAGAAAACGTTGCGTAGGGCTCGTTTCGACCATATAAATCGCCTTGGCTCAAAATTAGCTTCGTATCCAACTGGGAGTAAAGCTTTTTGGTCTTTGGCCAAGGCGGTCGAAACCAATTTTAGCCGTCCTTCCTTGCCACCTCTGTTAAAACCAGATGGCTCGCTGGCTCACACCGCGAAAGAGAAAGCAAACTTGTTTGCTAATCTCTTTGCGGCAAACTCGCGTCTGGATTCTGTAGGAAATCTCCCACCTTCACTACCTCGCTGCAATGTCTCCATGCGAGATGTTCATATAATCCAAAAAAAAGTACTTAAAATCCTGCAAAGTCTAGACGTGAACAAGGCTAGTGGTCCTGATGGAATCCCTACAGTGGTGCTGCGCAACTGTGCTCCTGAGTTGTCTCCCATCCTAACACGCCTGTATCGCCTCTCACTTGAGACTTCAGTTGTTCCCAAGTGGTGGAAGCTAGCTAACGTGCAGCCTGTGCCCAAAAAAGGAAGCCGTGCCGACCCAGCTAACTATAGACCCATTCAGTCACTTCTGTACTCTGTAAGACTATGGAACGTTTACTGAATAACCGTCTCCTCGGCTACCTGGAAGACAATAATCTCCTCAGTGACCGTCAGTTGGGGTTCCGCCGAGGTCGGTCTACTGAGGATCTTCTTGTGTACGCCACCCACCTTTAGCGAGGCTATCGAGAGATACGGTGAAGCCATCGCAGTTTCACTTGACGTCTCCAAGGCCTTTGATCGGGTTTGGCACGGTAGCCTATTAAGCAAGCTTCCCTCTTTTGGGATTCCGGTTGGTCTTTGCAATTGGATTTCAGACTTTCTCGGGAACCGTTCGATTCAAGTGGTTTTGGATGGTCTCTTGTCCAAACAACAAGCAATCGACGCTGGTGTTCCCCAAGGGTCAGTTCTGACCGCAACACTATTCCTGCTACACATAAATGATCTCCTAGTTCCTGGAACAGTTGGTTATGAAGATGACACTACTGTTACGGACAGATACTTCTCCAGTTCTCGGGCCAGTCGGAATGAAACTCAGTCTTGTCGAGAGTCTCTAGTTGAGCGCTTGAATCTGGCACTTCAGGCAGTCTCGGACTGAGGTGAAGCCAATCTTGTTGGATTCAATGCAGCCAAAATACGGGCGTGTGTTTTTTCCGCCATACGGAGTCCCTTCCAGCTGACTCCGACTTTCCGGGGTGTATCAATACCGATAAGCTTCTTGGCCTGGAAATATCGTCGAACATGAATTTAGGCTCTTACATCGAGTCTATAGCCAAAACGGCGGCTAAAAAGCTCGGTGTTCTATCCCGGGTTAGGTGATACTTCACGCCCAAACAACGGCTTGTCCTGTATAAGGCGCAAATTCGGCCTTGTTTGGAATATTGCTGTCACCTTTGGGATGGTTCAGCCAAGTATCAACTAGCAGCTTTAGACTCTGTTGAAAAGCGAGCCCCAAGAATCATCGGGATTGACGATGATGTTCCTAACTTTCTTGACCTCAGCCACCGCCGTGAAGTTGCGTGTCTATCGGTATTTTATAGGATATATTTCGGAGAGTGTGCGCAGGAATTGCACAATTTAATTCCACCGGCCCCCTTTTATAATCGGAATTCAAGATGCAGGCTGAAGTTGCATCCTTTTGTGGTAGATATTCCGACCATCCGGACTAAACGCTTCGATAGCTCTTTCATGATGCGTACTGCAAGGGTGTGGATTTCTTTGCCTGCCGATGTGTTCTCTGACCAATATAACTTGGGCCTCATTAAGGCAAGAGTGAATAGGTTTCTCGTAGGCAGGCATGATCCACCTTAGACCTCATCACCGCTTAACATCAGGCGGGCTTGGGGTCAAATGCCTGCCTGGTCATGAATAAAAAATAAATAAAATAGAACGTAGTCACTATACCATACCAACAACAATTAATATTATTAGTACATAATTAGCTTATGTTTATTTATATAGTGTGCGTTTCTAATTAATAGTTTTCTTTGTGAATTTTCAGTTCAAATCTACGAATTCTTACAAAAAGAAACAACTTATTAAACTAGTACGCTCCGAACTATAAATTCCCGACGCTATACTTTCGGGAAACCTTGACCAATTGAGCTCATATTAAAACTTTAAAAATCCTTTCTCCTCATTAAATAACGTACTAAATTTCACGATGATCCGATCGACGATACTCGAGTTATCACCGGACAAACATTCACACATGCATACAAAGATTCCTCCAGTAGACTCAGCACTTCACTCGCTCGCTAAATAAAACCCACGTTTTTGATAAAGATGACCATTATTTTGAAATATAAATTATGAGATAAAACTGATGTCCCGACATTTTCCCTTTCAATTCAACAACAAACTTTCGACGTTAGTGAGTGCTTAATTCAAATTAGAGTGCCTTTTAACAAACAGTATTTTACGACACAAGTGAACAAACAAAATAGTTTTGTCTCTGTTCTGTAATGGCACAACTTTCCTACGGTTTAGTTCGTCGGACCGTATTTTAAAATTTCACTCAGTTTCGATTTGCCGCAAGTTACAAGAAATGGCGAGTTAAAAGACAATCGCTTACACGCGGCCCGGAATCGGTCCAGTTCAAAATACTTGGGGGAACCTCCCGCCCAGTAGTAGACATCTTTCGGCAAAAGATTATTGTAAAAGATTTTTATTATTTAAAAAAATTTGGCCGATGACAGAACCAGATTTATTTCATGCTAGCTTTTTTCTGCAAACTCAAGTAGAATTTTATTCTAAGCAAAGATGAGAGAATTTTGGAATTCAGATTAGTAGTTTCAAATATTACTTCCCATAAATTTATTAAATTGTTCCGTATGTGTTGGTGTTTATAATAATATATACTATGAATAGAATAGACCAAACAAAACTCCATCTTATATGAAAATACTTCCGTATACTCTCCCGAATGTGGATTTTTTTTTTGTAAAACGCGAACTGTTACTTCTTACGCCAAATACCCTAAACAAAGCTTTCCGACTGAACAATTTGCGGTGGTGTTTGCCTTTGACCGTTTCGCAGCAAAAATGGCGGAGTCTTCACAGAGTCATAATTAACAGGAACTGGCCTTTAGCGTGGGCAGCTTCACTATGTCAAACACAAAGGCTGTTTTAAATAACATATTGTGATAGTCTAATCTAGTTTTATACAACGTGATGGGCTAACAAGGAAACGGGTTACCCGATGGAAAGCCCTTGACATATAAGAAGGCCAAGAGTATCGCCAATGTTCCTGTGTCGCAAAAAGAAAGGGTGGCGAGTTTACGCATATATTTACTAAACCTAGTAATTATAAACACAATGAAACAAATACTGTGTTTTTTTCATATTTGTGTATTTGTGTACAGCGTGTTTTTTTTATTTTTATAAATTGTATATATTTTTATTAAAACAAGCTTAGATTACCAAAAATCTTCCTAATTCTTGTCTAGTATTGAAAGTACCAATTCAAACACAGTTTTTATTTTTTGTGTTAAGCGGTGAAACCAAAGTTTTTTCTAATTAAAGATAAAGAGGTAGGATGAATGATAGATCATTGTTTTAAAATAAAGTTGTGTTAATTTTAAATATTAATTAGAATTAAACAAACGAATCACATTCGTTTCTCCGAGAATACCTTATACTTTATATACTATAGAATACTAAAAAATGCATTGAAAGCATTGAAGTCTCAAAGATGTTCGCTATTCACATATTCCTCAGGCATTTCAATGAGACGAGGAATTATGCTGAGCAACCCTATTATTCGAATATTAAACTCGTTTTACAACAATAGCTGTTTGTTGTGAATTAATATAACATTTTAATCTTGAGATAAAGCGTCTTTAATAGCATTCAGATATCACTTGTCTTAGTTGAGTCTTTACGAATAAAATCAACGATTAAATTCGCTTTCAAAGAAGCGTCAGCTCAGACTGTGGAATACAGCATGAGGTTCTTCAAAAAAAATTTCATAACTAAGCCGTGGAGGGAAGACGTGGTAGCTCAGTTTGTTACGTGCCTTAGCCCAACCCGATAGGTCAAGAGTTCGATTCTCGGGTTGCCGTTAGTTGTAACTGCCCTTATACTCATTTTGACCGGATAGTTTCATTTTTTAATTATTACAGTTGCAATAGAAATATAGTTTGCGTAAATTAAAATAATATGAGGTACAACCCGCTTTCAGACGAACGGATGGACAGCGAAGCTTTTTAATAGGGTGCCGTTTGCGCCCTTCAACTTCTGAACCCTAAAAAGGAGTCACTTAACTGCAATTACATATCTAGTAACCTATCAATTTGTTGAGTCAACTGTCATGAAAGGTCAGTTATAATGAACGAACCTATCGTTTAAATGTCGCGATTATAAATTCTAATATTTCAACGTGAAGCCGCCCACTTCTTTAACAAAGACCTTTTTGATTAAAAAAGTCAAATGCCACATCAATCTACACTTTTAGGAATTCGTGCACACGGCCATGGATCAACCAAATTTTCAAATTCAAATTCAAAACGTTATTATTTAAATAGACTTGTGTGTGTCATTTTTTATCTACCACCTGTTCGGAATGCTATCTAAGGGAAAGAAGCCGGCGAGAAATCTCCGTAGTTGCTTTAAAAAATATATTTTAGTTTAACATGTTGGAACATTTAAGTTTTCTAATAACTTTATATAATTAAAAGCTACTATGGCAATCATTATACATAGCAAATTACAATATGTAATATTTTTAATATTTTTTTTTAATTTTTAGCCTATTAATTACATAATTTAATTGCATGAAACATAGGGGATAGAAAGTAAATGAATAATACAGTGGCTAAAACAAAAATCTGGTAATAAATATTAATAAAACTAAACCTTACGATATTTTACCAATGGAGAAATAAAATGATATATCTAAATATAAATTACGACAGACAAAATATAGGAAAATCGAAATATACAATTTTATAATATTATAACTGACTCACTCTCTATTAAACTAAGTTATATTTTCTTATCCTCTTTACTCTATACGTTATCTAAGAAGGTAGGTTATACGTTAATTGCGCAACACAGCTCCGTTTCTTTTACAACAACATTTATTTATAAAAATAAAAATAAATAACCACAACACGACACACATTGACTCAGCCCTGCACTAATAATAACAATAATAACCACATCACGACACACACATTGACTCAGCCCTGCAGTAAGTATCGTAAGAACTTGTATCGCAGATGTATACAACATCCAAGACCGGTAAGCGAAACAATGCGTCTGAATGAATTTATTGTATTTTAAGGAAATGCAACCGATAAGGATGCGTTTTTTAAGGCTATAAAAAATTAGGTATCCGCTCAATACGTGGATTAAAATTATAGACAGTTGTCATCTTTCATAAAATTAAAATTATTCTACTCGCATTATATTTATGAATCGCAAGTATTTGTAAGAAACGATAAAAATCTATTTAATGATAAATTTGAAAGACAGCGCAATAATCATATTCTAGGAACTACGTGGTACAAGACATATCTTGAAACAAAATGGCTACTGGCTGTCTTGGGATCCGCAACCTAACTTTATTACCTTACCTTATTGTCTTGATTGCGATCACAAATAACTTTTTTTATTATTTTTATTCAATACCAGGCAGGCATTTGACCCCGAACCCGCCTGATGTAAAGCGGCGATGAGGTCTTAGGTGGATCACGCCTGCCCAGGAGAACCCTATTCACTCTTGCCTTAAAGAGGCCCAAGTTATACTGGTCAGGGAACACATCGGCAGGCAAAGAATTCCACACCCTTAAACTATAAAACTGACTGTTATAACTGTTAAAATCATAACATAAACATAAACTCACGCCGTAATTAATCTTTCGAGAAGGATATGCAGAGTTGTAACCATTAAACACCGCATTTCGCATGTTTAAGTTGAGTCCCCGTGTGAACGATTGCGAATCTGTCGCCACTATCCGGGCACAAGGCAGAGGAACATGGCAGCTATAATGTACGGTATCCCGAGACTCGAGCTCTCGATCTGTCGAGTCGGGTCGGTTGCTTAACCATGGCACGTAACAAACTGAGCTACCTACTTTTATCAAAAATATTGTCTTGAAATAAGAATCAACTGGCTTAATTCTTATGGCAAGTAAATGTAAAAAATCGAAATCATATTCTTTACAAAAACAACCTATATTTTAAATATGCAGAATATTTTCGTAACACGATATCTGTTGCTCGTATCCATGACTCATTTTTAATTTAAAAAGGGGAGTAAGGAAGCCGGGCAAGCGCTTGCAATATTAGGATGAAACCTAAAAAATGAAACCAAAAATATGTCACATGAAACGTTGCGGTACAGAAATGTTGTGGGTTGGGTTTTTACATGTACTCACTAAGCATAGAATTCATAAGTAGTATTCAATTTTTTTCTTCTTATGGCAATAACATTGAGTATTTTTCCAGTCTAGTAACAATTATTTAAAGTTTTGATGAGTACTGAAATGACAGATGAATGATAAATCTGCCTACATGCTGTCACATGCTAGAAGAGTTACTGTATGCCCTAATGAGTTACTTGGGAGGAGACAAATGAAACCAAATCGTCGTATTGCACTTTCTCTGAACTTGTATACTGATATTCAATGTTTAAACACAAGCATTGTACACATTAAATTCAGCTTAGATACAAGAAAATAAAACAAAATAAGGAAACTTTTTAAAATTTAGAATATATACTTAAAGTGATCGACTTAAATATTATATGAGTAATGGTTTATATAACTTAAATTTATAGAAAAAATTAGGTTTAAAATTAGAAAACTGTTTTTTATTTACAAATTGTAACAGAAGTTCATTTATTGTATGTACCTAAATATTTTGAAAAAAGAAACTACGGAGGTTTCTTGCCAGATCGTTTCGAACCGATATTAGTATCAAAGATGACAATTTAAAAGTACTTATTTAAAGTCTATTTAAATAAAAATATTCAGACTTGACTTTAACTCCAACTCAAAGTACCTGCATGCTTGAGAGTTTCACTAATTTTAAAGATATACATTAATATAAGTATGTTCTTATCATATCTTCTCTTCACTGTTGATTTTTTAATGTTAAATACTTGAAAAAAAAACTTAACAAAGAAAATAAACAAAGGAACAGTTTACAACTTAAGAAGTGGCTTCAGCTTCTTTTAACTTTGAAGTGAGTTTGGATCAACTTCTTACAGAGATATTAATTTTCATTTTTTGTTACCACCTACCTCAGTATTGCAACACCAAATGCATTTCCCTTTACATTATTTATTCCCTTTTGGGAATCTGGCAATCCTATCCAATAAAAAACACAAACAAACACACCTATAGTAATATTACTACCGCCGTGAGCCGCCTGCTTGTTTGCTCGTGGTGCTGTAAAAACTATAATGCTTATAAGTTCTTGTACTAATGTTTAGGTAGTACTTTTTTATTATTTAATATAAAGGCGACAATATCACCCTGTAAAGGCAAGGAATACAAAAACAGCTACAAAACAAATACTGATACAAACAATTTAAAAGCGACCGTTTAAAAAAAATACACGAATGAAGTTTTGGCAAAGAGCTTCATAAGGGCTGTCATTATAAGCAAGACTTTAAAAATATAACCACTAGCTAAAGTCACATTCATTTTGTTGCTGTACGTCAGTTAGATCTTTGACAAAAAGAGAATCCTGCTTGAGTCGTTATCATTTTGAATTATTCACAAGTCAAAGAAAGGATGTAGAGGTCCTAGAAATGGGACGTGCTTGGAATTAATAGGGTCTAAGGCAGCGGTTCTCAAATTGCCAACAAGGAGGAACACAACGGGGGTACACGACTACCTTTGATTACTGACGACAAGCGGTACAGATTCAAGCTTTCACATTTCGTTGCATAAGCCAGAGCGGATTAAACAAAAAAAATGCTTCTACCTGTGAATCTAATTCAAGTGCTTTGTATTATTTTTGTATGGAAAGGCAAGGTTCAGTTGATATTGACCACGTCATGAATTTTTTGTAGATTGTTTAGATAAAACAACATTGAACTTCTGTATTGTATGATCACAATAAAAGATAATTAAAAAAGAAATATCAAACAAAAATAAACTATATTTTACAAAAGGGTTCACTAAAAGTTTGAGAAACTTAGGGAAAAGGAAAATTTGTTCTGACGTATGGTAACATTGTCTATTATGGGCATAGAAAATAACAAAACCAAATTAATGATAAAATTATAAATATTTAATTCCACTAACTTAATATGGAATTACAAGAACATTCTTGATTTAACACAAATTTAACAATAACAATTTTAACAAACAGCATTTTACGAGGAATTATTTTTTTCAAAGATAGTGAAGGGTAGAGCAACTTTCAATATCTTATCTCATTTACTCTCGACGTAAAACTGTCAAACTTTTACAACCTCGCGAATCATAACTTTAAAAGATACCATAAACCCCATAAACTTGTTTCAAAATAGCGGTATGCCATCGAGTTCCCGTCAGGAAAAAAACTTTCAACAAAGAAAAAGATATTAATTATTTCTCGACATCAGGGGTGTCGGAAATTTCCCCACCAAACTTGTAATTAAGTGGTGTTGCCAAATAATTCTGTGGAAATTAGCTTTTACTTTGAAACTTGTTTCTTGAATTAGACCTCGAGAAAATACGAAACATAATTAAAGAATGGAAATCAACATGAAAAAAATATATATAAAAACAAAAAAACTTCCATCAGAAGGCGGAATAATTTAGGAAAAAGATACCTTTGTATCGTATAATTAGCAAATTTCAAGATATAATAGGTATAATAGGTACATTATTCAATGATATTTATGAGGCATGTTATAAATTGGACACCTTTACAAAATCTTCCATTTAGTTTTATTGTTTTTAAATATGTTTTAAATTTAAGAAACATTCCAATGTTTCCAGGTGGCCCAATTTTATAAAGAAACATAGTTTTGATGTAGTTTTAATCATTAAAAAAAACAATGTCGAATATTCACCAATAACATTTTATAATTTAGTTTCAAGAGAGATATAAAGGATTTTTTATTATTTTGTACAATAATTTATAATATTATAATTCTTCTAACATTAATCAATAATAAGAAGATACACATGTAAGAAAAAAAAAAATCAACTCTGATCAAGACACTACACTACACTAGCTTTTGACCGCAACTTCGTCTGTGCAGACATTTTTTTGGTATATACCTATCCTGTGTTAATCTGGGTGACTAACTTCATGTGCAAAATTTCATCCCGATCGCTGCAGCCGTTTTAGCGTGATTGAGTAGCAAACAATCAAACGTTAACATAAGTAATATTATTAGGAATAAAACATACATTTGTACACATTCAAATTTGCAATATTAGGAAGAAAGTAACAGAAAAAGATAAGGTTTGGATCTAGGCGCGGAAAATCCATCCATTTTCAAACATAGGATCAATTCATCTGAAACATGAATTAGGGATTCCAAATTAAAAATTCATACCTTCCAGAACATTCGTAAAGACACGCCAAAGGAAATGTTTGCATTTTTCTCTCAACCATTCCCAACTCAAGCAATCAAACTGAAGTAATTGTTTAACAAGTTAAGTTTGAAACTTTTCGGCTATCCAAACCCTTTCTTTGACTTGATTTCGCTTTAAATAATAATTGCTTTAATGAATTTGACAGCTTAGATGCTATTTTAGAATAATTTAACATTGGTTATCGTCTCAGGATTCTGGTTTCGGTCTCGGGAAATTATTTTAGAGGTTTGTTTGTGACTGGTTTAAAACGTTATATTTATTGCATCATACCATATAGATTAGCATTAAAAAATCGGTCTTAAAAAGGTTTACGAGATATGTTACGTTACCAGTTTAAACTGCTATATTTTTTGGAAAATGATTGTATGACTTCGCGAGTCACGTGTCGTTGTAACCCCTCTGATGCCTGGTACTAGGGGCAGGCTGCCCCTACATCACCTCCTGCCCCCTTACGCCGCAACTGCTCTTAATTTGAACTTGAATATAACAGATTTTTTATTTTCTTCGAATTTTGGCCTATCTTTATATTTTTAATGATTGCTTTAAAATACTGGTTTTAAAATAATGAAAAAAAAACGTTGCAAATTGTATGTTAGTAATTAATTGTATTTAATTTTTAATTGTATATTGTTCTTATTGAGTGTTCAATATTAAGTGTGTATTATTTAACAAATGAGTGACTTTATTTAACAGATGGTAGATCTATGTGAGAGATCGTCTGGGTTGGTACTACCCTCCTTTCTAATTCTGCCGTGAAGCAGTCCGCTGTTTCGGTTCGAAGAATTGGAGAGCCAGTGTTCGCGGGTTTTAAATTTTTATCTCTACATGGGCAACGCTTAGGAGGTACTCTTGGTGTTTCACGACATCACGGGCATCGTCGTGTTAATAGGTGGCGGTATAAATTTTAATCAGGTGAACCGTTTGCTTTTTTGCCCATTTCGTTGTAATATAAAAAATACAATTAGTTTCGTTCACATGCGAAATGATTAGGAGATGTATATACCAGCTTAAATAATCTGATTGAGTCTGACATAAACTAGTGTTACAATAAAAGTTTAATGAAACTAATTTTACTTAATCTCAATGTAAGTAGAGAAGCTGTGAGTTATTTGCGAGAATATCAAGCGATCTTTCAGCTCCATCTAGCTCGAAACACTTTGATATAAGGCCTTATAGAGGTATCTGTTTTAATTAAAATGTAGATTAACAATAATAGTTGGAATCTCTGAAATACTTCCCCTGAGGCGCTCCATCTCATCAAAGACTCTAAACTCAAAGGAATATCATCGCTCTTAGTGCAAGTGTCAGATATGGATAAAGGTTAGTTTAGACTGCGACAGAAATGGCGAGACAAATGTCAGACACTTTCTTTGTTAGACCAATTTCTTGATTTTTAACACTAAATATCTAGTGACAATAAATGTGACGATTACAGACATTAAGACACTTGGTGTATACACTGAGTGTATGGTGCATAGTGTCCTAGTCTAAACTCAGCTTAATACTTATTATTACTTACTATAACGCCATCAGCGGATTTCATATTCAAATTATATTAATTTTAGCTTTGACTTCGTTGAATAGTGTTTCTTTCTCATTAATAATGTCTACTGAACCAAACGATAAATTAATTCATGAACTTTGTAATGAGATGCTAGATAGATAAATGCAGTATGTTTATTTATGTGCGTATTTTCAATAACTCTTTTATTTAATGTCAATTTTCTTTTCTCAAAATGTTTTTCTGTCAAGTCATTTTTTATTTTTTTTATTTTATAGACAACATTATTTGCAAACAAACAATTTGTTCA
This sequence comes from Choreutis nemorana, assembly GCA_949316135.1. NCBI lineage: Eukaryota > Metazoa > Arthropoda > Insecta > Lepidoptera > Choreutidae > Choreutis > Choreutis nemorana. The sequence continues at coordinate 2,925,948 of OX438620.1, read as the reverse complement.
CCTGGTTTAATAGTGAAAGTGATAAGAAATACTTTTTATGTGGCTAGCTATTTAATCCTCTCGACCAAAAGAACCCAAGTCGTACACTAATGGTAAATAAGCTTTTATGATTAAACAAGTTTAACACTAACATAGCTTGTAAAGTCATAATTACCTTTAGGTCCTGAGCTGACTTGGCACTGGTATAGGGCATCATCATCTAACGTCACCTCTCTGATGTCCAAGGAAAAGTCACCTGTCACAAAAAGTTTACATAAACTCAATGAGCAACTTAACTATCCAAAACTGACGACCTCTGCAGGTTCCAGGTTCGAACCCCGACGGAGGCGGGTCTTTGAGTTATTTGCAAGATGAGTTTCGCTTACCGGTCTTGGATGTTGTATTCTTACTATGTAGTTTATACCATATCATTGTTTAGTGCATGCGATACAATATTATATCTTAGTGCAGGGCTGAGTCAATTAGCGATGTGGTTATTAATATATACTTAACGTTTTCAGAGCAAACGGCAATAAGTAGTGCAGTACCCAGAAATAAGAAGTGTGGTACACTTTTTAACAAAGCTAACTATTGCCACGCAGCTTTTATTTTGTGAACTTTTCGATGTTTAATAGTTCCTCTATTCGGCTATTCGGGACAAAGACAAATCCAGGGTACATATCCAAATCAAAGGTAATGGAAATCGGTCTAGCCGATCTCGAGTTATAAATGGTGCAACTAACCCGCCTTTTTATTTATATAAAACCGGTCAAGTGTGAGTCGGACTCGCACATGACGGGTCCCGTACCATCTTATAAAATAAAATATTATGTACTTTTTAGAAAATTTCGTATAAGATACAAGAGCAAGCGAAAAATTTCAAAAAACTACGTTTTTTGTATCGGAGCTCCCTTAATTTTTTAATTTTTTTGTATTTGTTGTTAAAGCGGCAACAAAGACATTCTCTGAAAATTTCAAGAGTTTACCTTTTATGGTTCATGAGATACGACCCGATGATAAACAGACAGACTGACGGAGGCCTAGTAATAGGGTCCCGTTTTTATCCTTTGGGTACGGAATCCTAAAAATGGAGTTACGTTCAGATGATTATTTGTATAAAACCTATAAGCAACCTTTGCCTATCACAAATGTGAATAGTTTCATGGAATATAGTCTTAAGGTTACTAGATTTTTTTTTAAAGATATAATATCAAAAACTTTTTAAATAATTATATTTCATAGAAATTAACACAGAATGATCCTAAAAGAAAAGAGTTTTACCTATTTTTCTTTTTGGGTAGGTATAAAAGAACAAACCTTCTTCATCGCTTCCAATCATCTTGTACCGCTGGTAGCCGGTGAGATGACGATGTGTTCCAAGTCCAAAGTCATCTTTCGTCCACTGCAGCTGCCCTGCCTTGTTCACCACCCTACACGGAAGTGTCACTCTGGAGCCTACCACTGCACTCTGCAAGAAATTTGGTTGTTAAGGATTTTAGGCATCTACTTATGGAAAACAGGAATTAGATAAATGATAAAGGGAACTTAGTTTTGTATTTATTAGTTCTTATTAGGGCCCCTAAGGGATCGCTTTGCACCAGCCACACTCTGAATTTCTCAAACAAAGGACTAAAAGAAATAAAAGCTGTGAGATGACGAAGAACAAACAAATTAGACAAAAAATAACGTTGACGTAAAAACGTTTTCATTGATTTTATTTATAATCAAGACAATATTGAAAATTTTTGAAATGTTTAAACAAAAACTTTTAAAATACATCCAAAGAGAAAATGTCCATTATTCTCGTTAGCTACTTTAATAACTGAATATTAATATCAGAAAGTGGATCGAAGATTCCCTGAAAGATTACACGAGATTAAAAATTCTTTAAGCATTCCCAAAAAACCGGGGCACTCCCAAACTACGTACTAGCGAATTTTCGATCCATAAATCTGCCCCTCGGACAAATAATAAAGTCCCAATATTTATTTTTCCCTTCTTCGAGCAAGAGTTGACATGGCGAACGTATTGAGAATATCTGAGAATATTAAAAATTCTTTCCTCCGGCACACAGCTCTAGTTTCTTTTTGCAGCAAGGTTGTATTATGCGGCCAATTTTATTGGATCTTTACAAAGATGTTACTAGAAATTTGATTTTAGGTCCCAACTTTGCGAGACTTGGTAGCTGTTTTTAACGTTGATAGAGAATAACAATGACAAAAGGTGTAGGATTTAATCAGAATAAGTTACTTCGTCCTAATGGTGGGAGAAATATCGCAAACTTTGTCTGTATGCGAGTGTACAATCGAAGAAACTTATTCTAATATACGAGTGTATCGTGCGAAAATTCCAGCCGAAGTAAAGGTCTAGACTCTAAGTTTATGAGTAAAGAAGAAAAAAATCATAAAATATTAAACTTTTACCTGATCCTGCGGTTCGATGGCAAACTTCTGTTCTCTGGCACTCACACAACTAAACAAAACACACATAACTATCCATTGCTTAGCTAAAACACACAAACTTTTCTTTGTCCTTAACAAGAGGAACAGTGAATTTGCACTTCGACTCGTAATTTTTGTCTTCCCATCTCTTTGCTTCATCGCAGCTACGTCTGTTTGATCTTGTTCATCATTTTTAGCAAGTGTCACCCTTTTTTCTACAGCTTTCGTTGGAACTTTCCTTTTAATTCTATCACAATAAGAGTCTTTTTCGCAGATTTGTGGATTGTCCAACATTGTTTATGGTATTTTTCGGTGAATCCATAAGTGACTTCCATAGAATGATTCAAGACCGAGATACAGGTGTCTGCGTTTTTTACTGTAACAATGAAAAAAATAACGTGAGTCTTAGTACATACAAAATAAGGTTCAAATTCGGATAAATTTAAGTGTAATTATTACGTATACACAGTAAATTACTTAAACAACTCTAATTAATTGAATTTTTGATATAATCAAGTTAATGTATGGTATTAATTTATCCTGATAACAAACAACGAAGTTAAATTATTCTTTTAATCAAAAATAATTTTAATGAAAATAGCTTTGGTATTCGAAGTATATTACTGTGGTAACCACTTTTTATAGCTTACCACAAAAGAGGAATCAAGCTGGTTTCCTACTTAACTTATATATTAATCTGAAAACGATTTAAAAAAAAAAGAAGGTTAATACACAGATAAGATTTGAAACGGAACAAATATGAAACAGTCCAATTGTTACAAACTTAAAAAGAGAAATCATACTGATCAAACTCGATAGAAACAATTTATATTGCGAAACATGGATTGAAAGTTACATTTTGAAGTAAAGAACAGACATACAAATAAATCATATAAGCCATTGCAGAATACAGTAATTTCAACTGCATAGCTTTTATAGTAGTCGGAAGGAAGGAAAATAAAAAGGTCCTACTACGGGTGCTCGATAGTTTCTCACTTCAATATTTGATTTTATAGTATAAAAGCATCAAAGTTTAGGTTGAATCTTATTGAAGTTCTTTGGAAGGTTTTTTTTACCTAGTTTAGATTAAAGTTGACTTGGTTCTGTAACATCATATCAATAAAGTCGTAAAAATTACAATATTTAAAAAAATCTTTAAACATTGCGTAGGTTCTCTGTTTTTATGACTGTGTTTGTTTTTTTGTTCGTCTCTGTATTTCCTTAACTCGCTTATTGCTGCCATCAACAGGAACTGCAGGCTATGCCTTGTAACAACTAATTGCTCTGCATGATTCGTTTCATAGGACACCACTGTCACACCCAGGTTAACAGGAGTTGGATTGGTCAAACAGAGTGGTGCGAACAATTTAACGATTTCTAACTCGTAAAAATTCTACTACAATTAGTGTGGGAACATAGTGGCGAACATTTCCGAACACCTTGACAATTTCACTTCTAAAAACTCGATTGCAATTGATAACCCTAGTAGGGCCCTAGAATAACTATAGAAGGTTCCTCAAGCGAAACCTCTTCCCTCTTCCCTCTTCATTGCTTATAAATGGCCCGCGTGTAAAGGATGGCATCATAGCAAACTGCAGTGTAGACTACTTCAGCGCTTCCTTTAAGATTCTTTTCAGTTTTCGTTTTTTTTACAGCTTGAAACGGTTCTATCTGGTTCTATATTAAAATCCCAAATATAAATTTGAAAGATTCTAATTTTAAACGCTGAATTTCACAAAAACGGCTAAAGGGGTTTGGATGAAACTCGGAAGACAGATAGTTCCTTATCTTGATTAAAACATATAGGATACTTTTTATACCGAAAAATGTGAGGTTCCTGAGGGATAAAAATAAGAAATCTACACTGTGGAAGTCGCGGGCAAAAATTAGTCAAAAATACATCGACATTATACCTGTATTTTCAGTAGAGAGTGAATTGAGAATAATTGAAACCAGATTGAAAATATGACCCTGAATTGAGTATGTCCATCATGACTGCTCGAGCCGGGGCTCGAACCCGAGACCTCACGTGTCACAAATGGGTTTAGACCAATGCGGTACCGCCGTCACATCAAATATCTCTTCCCGGGAATGAAAGAAGATCTATTATTAAGCCCATAACTACAGTGCCAAGTCGATCGCAATGAATAATAGACGATTATATGGAGAGAGTATTTTAAGAAAAATGTTTTGCAAAATATTTTTTCCTATATAAAAGGCCAAGCTTTCAACGGACAAAGCTCAAGAAAAATGAATGAAAGAAGGAGAGGAAAAAATGTTGGAACGGATAAATGAAATGAACAAAATATACCAGAGTATTGTACCAGCTCAGATTTATTGTTGTTCATGATTAATATGTATAATGTTTCAGTTATGTATAAAGGTAGGTACATAAAATAATTGCTAGAAAATGTACGTATTGTTAAATGAAGTCAAAATGGATTTTCTCTCCTACTCAAACAGTTTCTTTGAATTTGTTTAATGACAACGCTTTCAGTTAATACATACAAGAATTAACTGTAAAGAAATCTCTTATCTTGTACTAAATTGTTCATCACAAAAATATTTGTTTGAAAGCCGGTTTTTGAATTGAGAATTTGAGTTGAGAATATGTTAAGTTGTACTCAAACTAGATTCGAACAACGAAAATTTTAGTTGAGTACAAGATTTTCAATTCAGAAGCCCTTTGTGATTCAAACCTGAGATCTCTCGTATCACTGTCAGTGGTTTAGTAATACTTCGCCATACCGCACACCATAATATGCCGTCATATAACATGGTGCTTCGATAACTGCTTATGAAAAACAGGTGGTAGATCTACGAGCATAATCGTCTGGGTTGGTAACACCCTTCATTCTATTTCTACCGTGAAAATAAAACAAATTCTCCAACATCCATCTGTACCATGTTTCTCGCAAATTAATTTGATTCGAAAATATTCGCTGTGTGTGGCATAATATTGGGACGAGGGGTTTTACATCTTCTACCCTTACATGGGAAACGCATTGGCGGTGCTCTTGGCGTTTAACACCAAGGGTATTACCGCTTCAACGGTGATTACTTTCCATAAGGTAAACCGCCTGTTTGTTTGCCCTTGATGTTTAATAAAAAGTATACAATAATCTTAATGTTGTTTGGACTTTTTGCATTTATTGATTTACTTTGCAAGCTAGTTGTCTAGAATCTTGAGCTATTTATTTTGTATAAATACTTGTATTAGCATTGATTTTCAATCCTAGTTAATCTAGGCGTGGTCGTTAACTTAACTGTACCAAATGCTACCTTATACTTTCAACAGGGAAGCATTCAGGGTATTTGGGCCCCTTAAAATAAACTTAGTATAAAATTTTCTTTAATAGAGTCTTTATAAAACACATTGATATGTTTTTTTGTCTTTATTAATTGAAAGTCTAAGCACAATATTCGAATAAGAAGTATTATTTTTCATCACTCACATTTAGTTTTGAAGGAATAAATAATCATATTAGTAATTTCATTTGCTAAAAAGTAGGTTACAAATTAAAGTAGACCCGTACATTTACCTCTGAAGGGGTGTGCAAATATTTGCTTACAATAAAAGGTCATGATAAAAAAACAATTACAAAATGGAATGTCGAAATAAAAATCTAGAGTAGGCAATTACACATCAATTAGGTTAGTTATTGACTAAATAGGCTATTAAGTAATCCTATCGTGGTATGACCCACCAATAACGTAAATAATACGAGTGGGTGCCCTGCGTTGCAAGACGCACCATAATTTCCCAGCCTTAATCCCTCCCTGTATGCCTATTTAATTTCCTTTGAGACCAGCTTGACCTGTTCCTAGTTAATGACTAACTGATGCTAAGTAGCTACTGTAAGTTATACTTCATCCCATAAGCAAGAGAGAGAGGGAAATCTCAAAACACATATGTCCATCTCACGCGTTCTGCTTAAACTAGAGAACTTACACAGAAGGTGTAATTATGAAAACGATACTATTTGTGCATTAATTGGTATAGTCTAGAGTTTGCTAAGCGAATTAGAATTCTATTCCGCGGTAATAAGACTTAAGTGCCAAGTTATGTTGGATACTGAACATGAGTTTCATGCATTTTTTTGCCGATTACTCAAGAAATTACAAATCATTTTATCTAGCTTCAGACGTAGGGTGGTTTTTAGTGGTGAGCTTTATACTACAGTAGTAATCACGTGGGAAGATAGATCAGTTGAGCAATTTTCAACATTAACGACATGTTATTAATGTATAATTGAGCTATCATCTCGAAATGATCATTAAATGATAGATCATGTCACCGACATCGCATTAGATGACTGAGGTTGATGGTTTTTGACCTGTTATACATGCTATATCTTTTTTATCAACATGTATGGTTGCATTTTCACATACAACAATGTATGAAAAAGAAATTTTACATAAGAGCACACATTTCAGGCGTCTCTGCGATGCCCAAAAATGTTGGACTGCTTAAAATTGATTTTCTGATATGAATTCAGGGATCTGTGTGACAACCATGAGTTTGTATAGTCTTTCGATACGTCAGGAAACATAGATTACTACCATGGTTTTATGAGCATTCTTAATTCCTCATCAATCTGTTAGAGGCGCTTTAAAAAGATTCATACAAATTTGTAACTCCATTCGCAAGCGGCAAAGGTAAAACTCATGTTAGTGACTCCTTTATTTGAGACGAGAGTTTTACCTTATATCATATTTTTGTTTCTCAATGGTGTTCTGAGTTTTATACGTCATGGAAAGCAAGCAGACAGTTCACTTAATGGAAAGTGATGGCCTTTTGACACGATGATGCCCTTGATGTCTTAGAACGCCGAGAGCACCTGAGGTAAAGACGTTCAACCTTTCGTGCCGGTAATTGTACTGGGTTTACATTCCTTCTAACCGAAACACAGCGCACTGCTTCGCGGCAGAAATAGAAAGAAGGAGTTTTAATTGATTTAACTCTGAACAAAATCGATAATTTCTACAAATAGACAATGTATCTATTCATAGTCATATCCTAGTTATGGATAGCAACTCAATTACCATATTATTATGATAAGTACAAACAAAACCATAAGACACACATAGGATGATTGACAAAATTCCTGCGTTTGAACGGAATAACGAGATTTTAGTCTGAAATTAAACTAAATTTAACTCCTCACTTCGCCTTTTATTTTTAAAGGTTCAGCCAAGTTTCGCGCCGTGTCTTTCTTTGCCCTTTTTCTGCAGTCAACCATAAACCAATCCAATTTGAACCTTGTTCTCGGCACACCAAAGTCCAGTTTCTTATAACAGTTTAAATAGATTCCAAGCAAAGAAATCTGGGCTTTGACACAGTCGGGATAAAACCGATTTTTGTGAAAGATAAATTTTTAAATTGTTTCGAAACTTCTGGACAGAATCCAAGGTATTTATTTACGGCAATAATTCTATCACAGGATTAGGGATTATCTTTTCGGAAATTATTTTCCACATTCAATTTAACATGCATTGTGCATTTCGCTTTCGGTTTATTTTATTTTTGCGGTAGTTTTTCGGGCTATTGCCATTTTTTTAGTGACACATCAATTTGATTTTTGTTATCCGAATTCATACACACGGGTAGAAGTAACTCGATTATTGTCGTTAGGGTAGTCAGTTCGATCGCCGGCGGCTACAATTTTTTGTGATACTATTTCGAACACTGATAGAAAGATGCATTACACTAGCGTTGCCAAATTGGCTATTTCTTAGCCTTATCGATAAAACTGTAAAAGCACTATCGGATAGTTTAATCACCAGCACAAAAGGTACAACATCTTAACTTATACATGGGCACTGGCGCACTTACGCACTGGCGGTGCTCTTGGTGTTCCAGACGTCAAGGTCATCGTCGCATAAATACGGGGAGGTATCACGTTTTATGAGGTGAATCTTCTTCTTGTTTGTCCATGATATATAAAAAATATTGAGCTCTTTAACGCAGTGGTCTAAGCCACCAGCTGCGATACGTGAGGTCTAAGGTTCGAATCAAGTTTTGGTTACGTATTTTTTGGTTACCTACGTTTTGCTGTGCTTATTTTTTCTTTTAAGTTTTTAATATTTATTATCTACTCTGAAATGTATAGAATTTCTTATTAATACTCGTACATTCTTCTAGTTACGTAACCAGACTGTTTCTTAAATGAGGGTATCAATCTGGCAGTAGAAATATATATACATTTTGTTAAGAAATTTGATTGATACCTGTTTGTGGAACTTGAAATAAATAAAGAACACATGAGTAATTTTTTAGTATTTCAGAGCTGAACCTGTGAACTGTTTTCGATTCGTTTATTATCAATGTCTTATTTCTTCTGGCTCAAATAAGTTGCAGTGACTAGACAGAGTGCCTCGAGAACAGTTGACTGAAAAAGATCTTCGTGAATTGACGATTGAATGACGAAAGGGGGGGTCCCTTTCGTCCTTGGCTATTATCAGAAAGTGAATATGTTCTTGTATTTATTAATTTTATTAAAAGTAAAATCATTTATCATATTTACATACATCAGTAATATCTAAAAACGGTTTGTTTAAATTAAAATCCATTTCAACTTTAAATGCTCATTCATATTTCTCGATAGTTTGACTATAATACGATTTAAAGCTAAATATTCTCTATGATTCTTGTTCGCTTGAAATAAGGTCTGAAATGCAATGATTCTTGTATCAAAATAGACTTTACAAGTTAAGGGTCGCATTCCATTAAAGCAGGTGCTACTGGCCAATGTTATTTTCATTATGTTTTTAAACTATCGCCCATTTGAATTTGAATTTTATTCCCTTGGAAATAAGAGTTAATATAAGCTTATTTCAAATGCAGTATTGAAATGAACGACTTTTACGTGGGAAAATTGTGAGATTGCATCTGGCAATACCTTATGGTAGCTTAATATTATAGTGTTGCCACTGAGTTATTATTATAAATCAGAATTTACCTGTCTTTTTGAATAAAAAAGAGATTTATAATACTACATATTGGTGCTGATTTACAAGCCTTTTTTAATTTTGAATAAGTTTGATTTAAACCGTACATAAAATTATTCTTTTTATCATCCTTATCATGACCGATACCAATAATAATAACCACATCACAACACACACATTGCCTCAGCCCTACAGTAAGATTGAAGAATCATGTTTCGCAGGTGCTAAGCAACGATATGGTGTAAACTACAAAGATAAGAAAACAACATCCAAGACCAGTAATTAAATAATCGAAACAGTGAGTCTTGCAAATAATACAAATTTCCGCCCCCGCAGGGATTGGAACCCGCAACCTCTAGCAAAGCAGCCCGCCGTTACACCGCTGCGCCACAGATACCGTCAAAAAACTATGCTCAAAGGTAACTAAGCTAATATTACAAACAAATAGACATAAAACCTTTTAATACTTTAGTAGCTCTTTCCCGTAACTTCATCTGCGCAGAGTTCATTTTTTTTGTTATATTGAAAATGCTATTTGTTTCCATTTAAAACATTTATTGAGTGGAATTTATCTATATTTATTGAGTGGTTCACACAGAATGAGAAAGATAATTTTGCAATTAAAATACTCCATTCCACTAATTGAAGACTTAAGGAACAACTTTTACAGGCCAATCCAAAATTAGCATCACAATTGTAAAATCAGCCAGATTTAAAGAAAGGGTTACGTTGTTAGGTAAAAGAAGGTCCGTTAACCAATAGGCGCGAACCTTCGGGAGCTCGTTTACTGGAATGAACTATAGTATAGGTTATGTGTTTGTTTTAATAATAAGTAATAAAACTAAGTCATTTTTATTTATTTTGTTTTAAAAATAAGTGAAAAAGTTCTTTGACCTCAGGTTTTTAATTTGTATTGTATTCTTAATTTATGTAGGTACCATTATATAAACCTGTAAACTTATGTATATAGTGGACGGTCGGTATGACCGTTGGCTTTCATGGTACAGATTTTGTGGTCAGTTGCCAAGATCCCATCACATAACAAAAGTATTGTTATTATTTTATGGTTAAATGCATGGTGCTGCGGATCCCAAGAACCTATGGAGACTACAAAAACAGTGGTGTATAAATAGTCACTCGTGATTGGTCGGAGGAGGCAGGTGTTCTGCGGATGTGTACCGCTTTACATCTTAGTACATATATACAGGGTGTTTTCTCTAAAATAATATTTATTAGGAAAAAAAAAAGTTCGTGACATCTGAAAGGTTAAAATTGTTCTTTTTTTATGGTTCGTACACCCTAAAGATTTTGTTGTATTTTGTATCAGAAACCAAAATTGAGAAGTTCTTTTTGTTAAACTTTTCGTAGAGGATAGGTAATTTATAGGTGATATATTGCTGATGACTTTAAAATAACTAAATTGTACTAAAATTAGACCCACCAAGCTACTTTATAAAACAATCCGCTTTTTCGATTAGATTATTTTTCACTTCATTGTTGGAATAAATATTCAATATTGGTTTGGTCCTATCTTTTTTTGTATTTAGCTTTTAAAATATTGTTATTTATTTTAATTTACTTTATAAAAGTTAATCCACTCGCCTTTTAAGATAAATTTAACTATGAATTCGTTTATATCAGTAATAAGTGAACGGAAAAATTTTATAACCAATTTTTTTATTCATTACTTCGCTGCAATATTTTTTTATTTGTTATACAAACAGAATACAAAACAATTTATCAATATGATAAAGTACAAACATTACTGATGACTAAATTGTATTCCAATAACATGTATACACTACGTAATCCAAGTCACTAATGGAACACCTGCATGGTTCTTAATGTAAAAAGCTTAAGATATTATTTTATTTTAACAAACGTCACCGGTAATAAATTATTACTAATACCTTACCCATTTTTTTAATCATTGTGATCGAAAGTAAAAAATGCCTTTCCTATCACCCTGTATATAAACCTGTAGCGCCGTCATCTATCGATAATTGATAAGGTCGTCTCGCTCTACTAGTTTATTGACCTCAGAAAAAATATCCACCCATCGTAACATGACACCCAACGCCACACTTTCAGTACGCCATTACCTCTCACTTTAAAATAAACATAGCCACAACCACCAATATAACTAGACCTATAATTCTGTACCCTTGCCTAGAATGAACGTATCACAAAACTCCGGTTGGATTGTACGGCAATTATACTGGGAGCCTTTTTAGTATGGGATTGGTGTGGGATTAGAGGTCTTTTAATTATGGATGTGTCTTTGTATGCGGATGGAAAGACTAGTTTTTAGACTATCGCTCCTAAGATGGTGGAATAATCCAACAAATGTTAAGGTTTTAATTCTATTTGCAGATATATTGAATCATCATTATGCAGAATCTTTATTTTTGATGAAAATAAAGCTTTGGTTATTAACTATTTGGAGGCAAATACCGGTTTAAATTTCAGCACTTAAAAAAAACGTAGACTATGTACACCATGAAAATCAATTTTAAATTATTAGTGAAAGATTATTAAACTCACAAAATCCTATTTGACAATCCTCAAAAGACAATCTTTGATAACGCCGGTATGAAAGCATAATGAAAATCTTCACTCTATGAGATTTCATCGCACAATTTAAAAAAATGTGAACAGGAACTTTATTATCATTTACATAAATCATCATTTTTTTATTAATTGTATGTTAAATTAGAGTATTGTTTGAATTAATTCAATTGATAATGTTTACAGACTTGTTTCATATTTAGGGTTGCGTACCTAAAGGATAAAACGAAACACTATTACGAAGACTAAAATCCAGCTATGTAAAATCGGTGAAAAAGAACATTCTATAAACTCCTGTAAAAAAGTACTTCATTCCCGACTCGCACTTGACCGTTTTATTCATACTTATTATATTAAATAATAATAACCACATGACGACACACACATTGACTCAGTCCTGCACTAAGACAAACTCGTATCGCAGGAACTAAGCAACGATATGGTATATACTACATAGATATGAATTCAATTTCAAAATTCAATATACTACAAGATTGAAATTCCGAAACCAGAAAGCGAATTCGTCTTGCAAAAGACACAAAGTCCCACCCCCGCCGGGATTCGAACCCGGAACCTCTAGCGTAGCAGTCGGCTGTTGACACCACTGCACCACAGAGGTCGTCAAAAATTAAAAAAATAAAAAAATTCCATTTATTTAGGCTTATCAACTAAGATTATACTTTATCACAGTTGAGCTCTTGATGTATAAAACAATGAGTATGTATAACATAATTATATATTGAGGTATGTATAAAGGGATTTTCAGTAAATAACACTGGCATAATAATAACAATAAATAAATAAAGATTGTATGTGTTTTGCCTGAATACCTAAAAATATTAAAGGGTAGTAATAATGAAATAGGCAAACAAGTTCTTGACAATACAGTAGGAATACTACTTGGACTCAATTGTATGTGGTTGTTTTTTGTTTTTTTTGCAAACTGCCATTTTGACGCTATACCAGTTATTAGTAGCCTCATTATCAGCCTGGCAACAATTCAAATTCCAGTAGTAATTATTGTTCTGTGGAATTAAAAAAAAATATTTTACTCGTCGCGTTTGTTTTGTTTTCAACATCATCGTGTTAGGAATTCGAGTAATATTTGTTGTTAAATAGCACCTATCTTATAAAGTAGTAAGATTTAAATGTTTTCTGATATTTATAGTACTACAGAAAATTGTAGGGGGAAACTAGGGAGAACGATTGTGTGTTTTTTGTAATGGTCACTTTTGTAACTGCCTAATATGGTCTAAGTGCTAAGTTATATTAAATGAGGTTGTGACGGCGACAAGGAATTTTAGTTATCGAATGATCATTTGTCATTTTACCGATATTTACTATACCAGCAGTTTTTTTTTTTTCAATAAACCACATCACGACACAAATAAAATAAATAATTAAATAACCACATCACTACACACACATTGACTCAGCCCTGCACTAAGTATCGTAAGAACTTGTATCGCAGGTGCTAAGCAACGATATGGTATGTACTAAATAAATAAGAATACAACATCCAAGACCGGTAAGCGAAACAATGCGTCTTGCAAATAACACAAAGTCCCTCAAAGAAAAATCTTCTAAACCTGCTCCTTGTGTAGAAAAGTGATAGGTGAACAAATATTTTCATCTCGTATAGATAAGATACCAGTTTAAATGATTACCGATAATTTTACTGGTAATTTTTAGAACAGTTGCAGAGTAGAAAACTGGATCACTCTCCCAATGTAAATTTATGCAAAAATGATCTTTATCTACAGGAAATAAGTATTTCAATCGATATTGCGTAGGTTGTACCTGATTATTTATAATAACCGCTCATACTGGTACAACTTGAAAGCTTATTAGTCGCACGCAAACTTGTTTTGTCAAATAACTGCATTATGAATGGTTTAATCATTTATTTTTGCTTTAAAACTTAAAATTATCCGACCTCATTTCGGAGACCAAAAATCACCAATAAACACGAATATTTTTGACTACGTAAAAAAATCGTGTCAACCACTTAAAAGCAATAGATTCAAAATAACACAAGCAATCCTACGCTATTTAAATTAAAAACATGAATGAAATCAGTTTTTTATTAACATTTTAACATTACAGGTATTATTTCAATCCACTTCTTAATCTGAAGAATTGTCAAAGTCTTATGCAGAAGGTTCAGTATTAAGCTCATTGTTTTCAACTGCCTCTATTGATTCACAAACTTTATCTTTGTTAGGTTTGAGTCGAACAATTTGCGTTGCATCAGAATAAACAATATTGTTATCGCTATCAAATGCTAAACCGAAAGCATCATCAATTTCTACGACTTTTTCCAAGTCACCGCTTTCTTTTTTTACTGTATATACACCATCATTCATACAAACAAAAGCATTGCCATTTTTATCGCTGGTTATCCTACGAACACCGTTGTTTGGGAATTCCTTGAAGACGACAGCGTTTTTGGTACCTTTTTTCTGTTTGTACAAACCAGTAGCGTTGGTAAAAAATATATCATCTTCATTGTCAATTACCATATCATCTACTTTTGTGTCTTCGAGATCTTTAAATCGTTCTGATTTTCCATTCACAAACGTGTAAAGGAATTGTGATGGGAAAGTAGAGTAATAAAGGATTTTATTGAAATATATCATCCAAATGTCTGTGTCTTTTTCCCCGACGGATTCTGCAGTTTTGGAACTATGATCGTATTGGTAAATTCCACTGCTACCACCTATATAGATATGGTGATTATCTTGGTCGACTGTTTGCGCGAAGCCATTGTCAACTCCTTTAATATCTGCGAATTCTTTCGTGTTGATATCAATACGTGCTGTTTTAAATACATCGTCGTCTTTGTTAAGGCTGTAACTGAAGTAGAGAATATTGGTGCTGTAATCTACAGCGAGCATGTATGGGCGATCAAGTCCAGTTTTGAGAACTTCTATATCGTGGTAGACATCATTTATTATGATGCCGTCACACACATTGTCTTCTTTTTTGATAACTGCAGCTTCCACGAGAAAAAACACTATTGAGAGAAGTATTAACTTCATTATTACACTAAAACAACAAAAAACTGTGCGTTTTATTTAAAATTTCACAGAGATCGTTTTGATCATGTTGTAAATGTTGCTGGTGGAGACGTAAACAAGTTGACTGATGCTTATAATACTAGTTTAACAAAATAGCAGAAAAAAGGGGTAGAGTTGGTAGATCTGTATTTAAAATATGAGGTACATTAACTAATTTCATTCTATGAGAAAAATATCTAACCATGGTTTAATTAAATAAGTATACAGTTCAAATCCGATACGATCACAAAAAAAAAAAGAAATGGACGTACACATTTTTATTTTTAAAAACATTAATCCTCCATTTTTTCGAAAAAGAAAAATTTTAAATTTGAATTTGAATTTGAGTATTTTATTTAATAAGGGTTATTTATTCAGTAACACTGAATTTCAACAGGGAAAAGCCATCAAACGTTAGTAAAATTATTAGGAATCTCGATAACTAGGTAAAATTAAAATTTAGGTAAAATATTTTTTTACACAAAGCCTCTCCTGCCTTCGCTGTTCTAAGAAATAAGTCGAAGGTTATCGTTACAAAGTTTGTCAAGAATTAAATGAAGAAGCAATTAGATGATAACCCTAGTTTCTTATTGAAATACGTTTAAGGTCGACCTATCAAGGTCTGAGACATATAATATAGCATTAAATTATATGTATGTAATAGGTTTTATATACCCTGTATTGTACAAACAAATAAATATTTTGTATTATATTAAACGATAAATAAGTAAAATAACACTTATGGGAACATACACAAATTGTCTCAGACTCGGTTTAAGCCAACAAGTGATTGTGGTACAATAACTAAGCAACGTTAAACATGTAATTTTTTATATTTATTCAGGCCTACCAACTAAGAATACAATTAAATAAATAAATGTTTAATCTTAAATAACGTATTTATTTTTAACTAAAATTTATATAAAAGAATCTATGCAGAGATATATATATATATACTTACATATGTACCTACTCAAAAATAGCTTCAAATTAAATCACACAAATCATACCCAGTTAATTGAATTACCTTTGAAATTCGGTTCATTGGAAAATGTAAGAGATAGCGTAATGTAAGAGTAAGAGAATAGCGGGAACATGTTCGGAAATTTGTAAGTGTTTTTAGACCAAATAACTGTTTGTAACCACACTTCGAATATCAATAGTGCTGATCAGTGATTACATGAGTACGTACCTGTGATTATATGACTTGTTTGTAACTATATAGAATATCGGGTTCAATTGATTAAGGTGTAATTCAAGTACTGGTATTGGGTATACGGTTATCCTATAAGCAAAAATATATACAAATCCACTTACATATTTTGAAATTCATAACTATGATGCAAATCTTCCTAGTATTTTTAATTTCAAGAGCAAAAATCCAGACGGTTCACGTGTGATATGATAGTGAGTGATATGAGAGCAGGTGATAGTGATCACCGCCTCCAATTGATACGACAATATCCTTGGTATATTTAAGCACCGTTCAGGACAGTACAGGAGTAAAGGGTGGTGATGTGCTGAAGATCTATATCATATAGATTCTCAAAAAGCAATACCATAAATAAACACCCGCTACAAAGTCCCTCCACTGAAACTCCTGTTCACCAGGAACAACAGTGGCGTCCTTTGCTTGAAAAATCAACGAATAAGTCAGCTGTGCAAAGACGCACTGGCTGTGCCCGGACAACCTACCGGCTGTCTTGGGACCCGCAACGAACTAAATAAGAAGAAATAGGAGGTAGTAAGAAAATGGTTTCAGACTTCCCTCCCAGCAAAGCGGACACAGCAATGGTAATGACCCAGAGGCCAAAAGTTAAAGGGATCAGAATACGCCTGACCGTCAAAACACCACGGCATGCAACTAGCTAACAGGAGACAAACTAAGTACTAATCTAAATCTTACCCCAGTAATATTGGAGACAAACTTTTTAAAGGCACGGAAGTTTCTCTTCGTTTTCACTAGATCTAGGTAATAAACAGCACAACACGCAAAGACTTGAATCGAATTTAACATGATTTATCGTTCGTCATGCCAGAGACTACACTCTCAAAAGAATGTGATGGGCAGTTTAGATAAATAGTATCTTTGTTAAGTAAAATGCTGAATTGACCTGAAAATTAACAGCTCCGTTTGTAAAAAGCAAAATGAAATCAAATTCACTCTAGATAATCAACAAACGAATTATTGTGAAAACAAAAATACCTTAATTAAATTTAAACCAGACGTAAACAAAGGCAGCCTAATGAATGCAAACAAATATAAAGCTAGAATTATTCCAAAAATACCAGGTTTAACATTATCAAAAGGATCTTCTACATATATACAACTATGTTTACAATACAATGCTGTGAAAAGTGTTAAGAATAGCAAGGGAAACGTACAAAGACATCCGTACAAAGGTTCTGAGGATTGGTTACGTTGTGCTGGACATCAACAACTGTTGTGACCACAATTCATGCAAATAAATCTATTCCAGGTCAGGTCAAAAGATACCTAGATGATTAGATTACGGTTGGCAAGAAGTACGTGATCTTTGAAGAAAATTTTTGTGTTATTTTTCTAAGGTTGATTAGACCGTAGGGTAAGAAAGGTTCTAGAGTGGCGAACACGGGCCGGAAGACTTAGTTGTTACTTCGACGTGTTGAATGGCCCCCATGAGGTGGACGTAGAGTCTTGAGCAAACCCCACGGAGCCGCTGGATGCAAGCAGCTTAAAATTAGTCTGGTTGGAAATATTTTACGACCTCTGTGGCGCAGTGGGTTAAACAGCCAACTGCTACGCTAGAGGTTCTGGATTCGAATCCCGTCGGGGCAGAGCTTTGTGTTATTTGCAAGTCGCATTGTTTCGCTTACCGGTCGTGGATGTAGTATTCTTATCTATGTAGTTAAGACCATATCGTTGCTTAGTTTTTTTTTTTATTCAAGACCATGCAGGCATTTGACCCAAAACCCGCTTGATGTTAAGCTGCGATGAGGTCTAAGGTGGAAAATGCCTGCCTAGGAAAAACCTATTCACTCTTGCTTTAAAGAGGCCCAAGTTATACTAGTCAGAGAACATCGGCAGGCAAAGAATTCCACATCCTTGCAGTACGCATTATGAAGGAGCTATCGAATGGTTTAGTCCGGATGGTCGGAATATCTACCACAAAAGGATGCAACTTCAGCCTACGTCTAGTATTCCGATTATAAAAGGGGGCCGGTGGAATTAAATTGTGCAATTCCTGCGCACACTCTCCGAAATGTATCCTATAAAATACCAATAGACACGCAACTTCGCGGCGGTGGCTGAGGTCATGAAAGTTAGCAATATCGTCGTCAATCCCGATTATTTATCGGGCTCGCTTTTCAACAGTCTAAAGCTGCTAGCTGATACTTGGCTGAACCATCCCAAAGGTGACAGCAATACTCCAAACAAGGCCGAATTTGCGCCTTATACAGGACAAGCCGTTGTTTGGGCGTGAAGTATCGCCTAACCCGTGATAGAACACCAAGCTTTTTAGCTCCTGTTACACAAGTTATTGCGATACTTTCTGCAGGGCTAAGTCGATGTGTGTGTCGATGTGGTTTATTATTATTTGTCCAGCAGGTTATGCCAGCTGATTATGACCGTATTGGGTTCCAAAAAAAGGTAACCGATTTTTTTTTTTGTTTACCTGCATCGTCTGTCCAGGTTACAAGTTAGTTTTATAACTCATATGTGGCACTGCCAAACTGCTCAAAATAGCGGCAGTGCCACCGTACCGCTGTGTCGAGTATATGTCTCTTAAATCAACAGTAGGTAACTAAGCTAAGACCTTGTAAACAACAAAATAAAAGCACTATTCAGCTATTAAGCTGTCAAACACCATTAGAGTTCCCACACTGACCATTAGTTTCCATTAAGCTCTAAACCTAGGTCTTACATAATAAGAGTCTAGACTAGAACATAAGGAAGTGATGCAGCACCTTTGGCACCGACGCTGTTATTACCTTCACATTGTCACATCCACCGGGTACCATCAGGGGAGGTCGGAGCCAAATGTAAGACTCTTCTTATATAAAAATCGTCGTGAAATCTCAGTAGATTGGTATTTATGCTCGTAAGCGGCGACAATTCAGCGAAGGGCATATTTGAGTGAGTAAAATGATGTTTTTCCAGGGATTCTAAATATTTCCCACTACAAACATTTTCAAGCAAAATGTTACTAAAACGAGACCAGGCTTGCATTTTCAAAAGTTATTCACTTTTTTGTTTGGCTCATCTTGGCGGAAGAACTACCAGTCCCCCAACTACACGAAGAGATAAAGTGGTGAAGTGAAGTGGGTTTAGTAATTAATTGGGACACACATATGTACCTTAGGCTTTTAATTATAAGTTATTTTCTGTGGCTGATGTGTGTCCTGTAAATTTATTAAATAAATTTTTCAAAGTTTTTCAAATCAAATTAAAATAATTTACAAAAAACTTTGTACAGATGGATATTACATTGTTTTATAGTAATGAAATTTTATTAATTAAATAAATGATTTAATAATACTAAGTCAATTTAGAACATACACATAAAAATATGTGGTAATGTTATATTTTAGATTTAGTCACTTTCTGATACGATTATTATAAATTGTTAATGAATCAATTAAATGAAGACATAAAATAAATAAACACCTACCCAGACAGTACATTATTTTTCCATCTCATTTTGTGAACTAAAAAGTATCTGGAGTTGAATATAATAGTATGAGAACCTCTTTTTAAATCTCGATAAAATAACCAATTATGTGCAAAACTTATTTATTGCACAACTGGTTCACAACCCCTGGAAAATAACAGTACATAAGCGGCCGACGAACCTTAGTAACATACCAAGAAATCCTACAAGCGCATCTATAAGAATTCTTTAAGTACTCAACAAATAAAAATAGCCTTCAGATTGCATCGGTTAAGTGGAATAATGGTTTGTAGCGGAAATGCGTAGGTATTGGTAGTTTATTTCAGATTTTTCTCAAGTGGTTGTCTTATTTTATTTAAAGATTTAAATTGTATTGCTGAGCATTGGTGAACACATGCATGCGTGCATAACATTTTTCGGAGGACTTTATCACGACATATAATATAGCAAGATAACACGGTAAATAGGCCAAATTCCATTACCAGTGGCTATGTTTGCCGTGTTGCCGCGAGTGTCGTAACGTCACACTGGAAATCGTATTTTTTACCAATCATTGCCCGGCAACTGTAGGTGATCTGAATCGCTTCGTGGAGCAATCTAGAGCAATTCCACCAGCACTAGTTGCTATACGTTTGCCAAGTTGCCGTAAATTGGTTGATGTTGCCATGAGTGTCGTTATGCCCAAAATTGCCATCGCAAATTTAATCATTGCCTGGCAACTATAGCTCATCTATCTGGAGCGCTAGCAGTAGAGCAACTACTTTAGCACCAGTTGCTAGATGTTTTTCCATGTTGCCAGGAATAGCTTGATGTTGCTGTGCGTGTCGTTACGTCAAATTTGCTCAGAATTGCGCAATTTTAGTATCCCGTGTAAATTCATCATAACAGGTAATAACAATCTAAGGAATAAATCTAAGGAAAATTCTTACAAATAACTTTAGTCTGAAAGTCAGCCACAGTCTAGAACTATTACTATGTGGTAACATGTCATCTGTATACTTATGTATTTATATACAATTCAAATACAAAAAATAACGTCCAAGACCTCAGAGTAAATTAGAAGGAGGCAGAGGAAGAAATCGAAGGACAAATATTAATTATCTGTTTATTTTGTTACTATAATATCGAACTGTTTTTGCATTTGTTTTTAGTTTTTTTTTTTTGTTTTTAATATCTTTTAATGTTGCGCCTTTTTTTCATTTCGATCATATCTTTTTCAACTATAAATAACATAATAACATGCTGAGCTGCATGCCTTTTCATGGGTGTAGCATAATATTTTTGTGTCATGTGTTAAATATATTATTGTTTTTATAAATGTAATTATTTACTTTATGGAATATTATGTTACTTTTTTAGTGAATAAAGTTTTTACTTCTTCATTAAATAAAATGTAAATAATTTTAAAGAAAAATTATATTTATCTTTAATCAGTTTTAGAGGAGCGTGCCTTGGTTAACCGACCGACCCGTCCCGACAGGTCGAGGGTTCGAGTCTCGGGTTGCCGTAAGTTGTAGCTGCCATGTTTCTCAATTTGCCCGGATAGTGGCGACAGATTCGCAACCTGTCACACTGGGACTCGACATAAACATGCGAAAAATATTTTATTTATTAGGGATAACAAACAGTAATACTGAGTTATAATAATACAACATGAACATGCGAAAAGCGGTGTGTAGCAAGCACCTCTGCCAACCTCTCTCGAGGGATAACGGCGTGAGCTTATTTGCTATGTCATGTGTCTTATCAGTGGTAGATTTTGTACGATGAATTAAACAAAAATTAAAAATTGGAACATGTTTCTTTATCAGTAATGTTTAACAATAATATAGAAAATAACATTAAATTGTTATTATTGGTGGCCCATTAAGTTATTGTTCTGTGAAGCAGTAGGTATAATAAATAGTATTGTTGATTGTAATTAAATACTTCGACCTCCCAAGAGATAGTTCTTGTTTTGTTAGCTGTAGACATTATAGAATTGGTCAGCTAAAAAAACAGGTGTCAGTCGTATCTTATATCAAATTGAAGTTGTAAATCATAATTGTATTCGTAACATTAAATACAATATTGTCATAATAAGGTTAAAAATATTATAAATCGCGGTTTTAATTGACATTAAAAAAAAAACTCTATTTATAAAAAGTCATAAGACATAAGAATTTTCAAGACAGTTCGTTTTTAAGATAGGTATGTAGGTATCTTATAGGCAGGATGCAATAAATCCAATCAAAATACTCTAATATGCGTAATTTTACAGTATAATAATATCAAATCCGAACTGCAAATAAATAAAACTAAACTAATTTCAGTATATGAAACTTAATTGCAAATAAAAAGTATAAAATCGAAAAAACACAAACGCGAACATTAAGAATTTCAATGACAACTAACGCCATCTATTATCGTGTCTAGGAACTAAAAGTTTCTTATAAAAACCCTTTCTTGGAAACTATCTTTGACGACGTAATGACTTTTGTGATAGAAAAATAACCGCAGGTAATGACGGGCTTGGGATTCGATTCCTGGATGTTTTAGTTTTTTTTTTTTACTTTTTCTACAAAATTACTTGGACTACCGGTTTTTATTGCCGTCTTAAGGTTCAATGCTGTAAAAAAATGTATCTTAGATCGGATGATTGATCACAATCGGCTTTGTTTTAAGAAAGAATGTTAATAATTACGAATTTATTTTCATGGAAATAAGGTTAAATTTCCCTTAACAAAAGCCTAGATAATTCTTTTAAAAATTCAGTTTAAGCTTTTCTAAACTTGGTATTCACCTTTCCACGAAACAAAAGGCTAATTTAAACTTCACTCTTTTACTGAGAAAAGCACAAAAGGGAATTTATTTACATTTTATTTTATTCACGAATTTACGATCGAAGCTTCAATCGTTAAACTGTTGGACTGTTTACTGAACTGAATTAGCTTTGAACAAGTTTGAATGTTATTTATTGTGCTGGTGTATTGTAGAGTTTTTATTGTTCCAAACTTGAAGGGTCTCAACGTCGTACTATTGCTTCCACTGTCCATCCGTCTATGCGACCGTTTGTCAGTTGGCTGTATCTTATGATTTGTAAAAGAAAGAATAAAGTTTGATGCCGCAACAGCAAAAAATAGACATAAAATAGAATTAAATTTTAAATACAAGGGTGGTCTCATATATTGTGTATTTTTCAAAAATCCTTCTTTCTTTGAGTACGTAAATAACGTTAAATCTATATACGATACTATGAAACACTATCGCGCTAATCCGACTCGCTCTTGACTGATTTTTTTTCAGTTTAATTCAAAAAAAGTTGTGACATAAGAGTATAACTAAGATTCTAAGAAAGTAAATGTTTTTGAAAGAAACAAAATAAATTAAAGTTTAATTTTTCTTCTAATTAAAAAAGCTATCAAGTTTTCTTATAATATCTTCCTATAATTGACACTATTTAGTAGCTTGATCTATAGATCAACAATCAATCAATTGAGAGACTTTCATATCAAGATCCATAGAAATCATTATACCTGTAGTTGAATACAATATTTAATTACCTAGAACCTCAAAGCAAACAGATATCCGATCGCCCGAGCTTGGAATCGAACCCGGGACCTCGTTAACGGCAGACCACTACGCCATAGATAAACTTTCTTTGACTTACAAAACTTATGCTGAGCCCTCTATAAACTATTGATTGAATTCGACATTGAATATCGAATTAATTTATTCAATTGTACTTGAGACTCACCACTAGTCTAGACCTTAATTATGTTTGATTAAGTGAATAATTTAATAGAATTTTAATTATATAGGTTTAAAACCAAATTAGTACATGTGGTTAATCTATGTGCAAGATCGTCTGAGTCGGTACCACCCTCACTTCTATTTCTGCCGTGAAGCAGTTCGCTGTGTTTCGGTTCAAAGGATTAGAGGCAGTGTTATTGACCGGCGCGAGGGGTATAACACCTTTACCTCTCATGGGCGACGCATAGGCGGTGCTCTTGGCGTTCCACGATATTAGGGTTATTGTCGTGTCAATAGGCAGCGGTATCACTTTCCATCAGATGATCCGTTTGCTTGTTTGTCCATATAATAAATAAAATGACACTCTAGTATATAGGTACATACTTACTTTATTAGGTACATGTAAATTACTGTAAATAAGAATGAAACAGCCTTTGATTAGAATAAAACAGATAAAATAAGCCAAAATTGTTTTCCATTTTGTATTTTCAATATAATATGTAAAAGCAAAATTCTATATCACTAGGTATTATGGTATCTACGCCTACATAAAAATACCCAAACTGAGGTTAAACCGTTAGTATAAAACTTGATAAGAAAAAGGATTGATAGAGCACAACAAAATAAACCAAAAATCCTGGAAGGCGTATCAAAATTTTGAAACCTCCATTCTCCGCTGGACCGTTTAAATTGAAAACAAAATAATCTCATTCAGATTACGAGGGGCGGCCATTATGTTTTTTGTTTTTTTATAAATCGGTCGCTTTTTTGTACGAAAAAACGGGTTCGGATCATGGGAATTGGTCAGATAAAGACAACAGGTGTTACGCTTCTGATTTGTTTTTTTTTTGAGCAAGGGAACTTAACGGGTGCGGTGTGTCGAAATATAGAAATCGCTGGGTGTTTAATTTTAAGGTTGCTGCTGCATGCTTAATTTGGAACTAATTCCCCTGTTTACTTCTTTTTGTTGACGATCTGGTAAGAATTTTTGTTTGGGTTTGTTTTTTTATATTAACATGGTTCTTAGAATAATTTTGATGCTTTTTTCTTTCAAAACAAAGGTACGTGTATTTTGTAGCATTACTTTTTTAGTTTACGTCAAATCTGTCAGCTATAAAAGTAAAGGTTTTAAAAAGAAAGAGATGAAAGTTAATTTAACGTTCAGGAAGTACTTAATTCTGGAACATTCGAAAAAAGGTTTCCAAAACAAAAAAGGTTACATAAAATTAAAAATACAAAACTCACCATCCTGGAAAACCATCAAATCCTTTTTAAACGTAAAAGTTCACAAACATAACACAGACCTCACAACAAAGGCAAAGTTCCAAACGCAAACTCGGTTAGTGCATGAAAAGTTTTTATTTTAGTACCTACGCGATTTTCGCACTCGAATAAAAAGTCGATCGCGGCCGAACGCAGCCGAAAGTTCCCGAAGCGAGCACCGAGCTCGAGTCCCGGCGACATACTGAGGGTAGGTCTACCTTTCTAAACGCGCCAAAGACTAAAATAAGACAGAACTTCAACATCTTCTAAAGTTATAGTTAATTTTAAAAGTAACAGATTAATTTAAATTGTTTGGCTACTAGATAAATATACTAGAATCAAAAGGTAATAATTATAGAAATCTAGTACATTCTGATTCATTAAAGTACAACTTACAAGAAATGAAACAAATGGGTAATTCTCGGATACCACCCCATAAAAGCTGAAGCAATTTTTATTACATAGAGATCTGATCTATCGTCATTATTTTTACTAGATCTAAGAAAAGGCTAATAAATTAACATTCTAAAAAGTTGAAAAGAGCAACTACCGCAGATTCTTGACAGATTTTTTCCTATCAAAGAATATTTCCTGTGAATTCACCGTAAAACAACAATTAAAGGTTGCGTGGGTGGTGGAGTTAAAAAAACATTTTTAATTAGAATATTTGATTTGAACTTTTGTTCCGAATAATGAGTTGCTTGTTCTGGTTTCTTAGAAGGTAACCTTACTTCAAAACCACGTAGACATCTACAAGATTCCTTTTCAGCGGGATTTGAATACGCTACCCTGCGTGCGTAAGACAAAGAAATACAAATAATACCTAATACTAATAATAATAACCTCATCACGACACTCACTTTGACTCAGTCCTGCACTAACATATAATCTTCTATCGCAGGCTCTAAGCAACGATATGGTATATACTACACAGATAATAATACAACATCCAAGACCGGTAAACGAAAATGCGTCATGCAAATAACACAAATTCCCGCCCGCGCCAGAATTCGAACCCGTAACTTTACACCACTGCTCCACTGAGGTCGTCCAATCTTCTAATAGCTTTCATTTTAAGAATCTCGTTGACAATATCATAGATAATTTCTCTATGTTTCGTAAGATTGCTGCTCATTATTATGGACTACAGCAGTTGAATGTACCTTATAGCGGCAGTCACTAGAACACAAGAAAAAACACGCTTGGAATGCCAATGCCTATCTTCTAGCTTCATCATCAGACCTTGAAACCTAATATCATGGTCAGAAATCCAAAACACCTATGATACGAATATTTTCCGTCATGAAGTCCCAGTTCATAACATCCGGCCCCATCATCAGATCAGTTCAACAGTACCATAATATTGTATTGTCATCAGAACTACGTACAGCTGCCAATTTTCATTACGCTACAACCCTTGGAATATGTTTAAATTAGTCACCTTAGATTCCATTACATAGTTAGTTAGGTATATACAGGTCGACCTAATAAAATCATCTTAAATCACAAGCCAATTACTGCTTTTGCTTGGGAATTAAACTGTCAGTGTCAAATGTAATACAAAATTGACACTTAGAGAGCCCTTTTTTTTATGTATTTCTTTAACGGCATTGGTTTCAGTACCATACTACCTAATCATCCGTAATTATAATTTCTTCATTCTTGAAAATGATAAATGAGATGAAGATGATGAGATGAACAATGAAAATGATGAATCTGCCTACAGTAACATACTAGTACAGTTACTGTAGGCTCTAAGGAGTTACTTGGGAGATGACGAAAACCGCAGCCAAATCGTCGTATTTCACTTTCTCCACACTTGTACAGCACTACAGATATTTACTGGTTAAAACACTAGCATTTTACACATTAAACTCTGCTGATACACAAGAAAAGAAGAGAAAATTTCAACCACCGCTCCCCGTTCCCGCCAAGTTACTCCGATTTGACAAATACGTATGCCTACATGAAATTTAGATTCAAGTACAATATCTATTGCTATAGCGTCCTTTTTAACCTCGCAGTACTTTAATCGAGTTGCGTCGAATCTTCTCAAAGAAAATACACCTTCGACTTGAAGCTCTTTTATGCTAGTATGACTATGTAGGGTGACAATAAGGGACTACGAAGTGCTGTATACAGGTTGTCAAGTACACGTTATGTATTTCGCCAACCCGTACAATACATCGGTGAGGTAGGGGCTACTGTACTTAAGTAGTAACGCGGACTGCCTTGTAAACTGAATAATTACTTTACGTATTTTAATTTCGCAAGTCTCGCATTACGTTCTGTGTCGCCACAACTAAATAGTAATGGTACAGCAATACAGCATTTCAGAAGAATTGCAGGCGCAAAGGCCCTCCAACATTAGGGGGGCCTGTAAAAGTGGGCTCCAAAAAAGGGCACCAGTTTCCAAAGATGGCACCAAAAAGTCCCCGCCGCGGCTGTTGTCACCAGCTAGCGAAGGCTCAGGGCCTCGGCTAGGTTTAAGGCGGCCCTGACAAGAAAAGGACCAAATTTGCTTTTAAATTGCGTTTATGTTTGCCTTGCTGCTCAAATAATTACTTGTTCTGTATGAGTAGCATGTATGTTACGGGCTAAACTTTTTAAACATAATCAAAATTATTTTGATTTTGATTTTACTGTGGTAGACTATGAGGTGCTGACTAATACCTGGTAGTCAGGTATTTCCCCAACAAATACATACATACTCGTATAGGTAGGCTACAGTTACTGCACTTAGGCTATAGTTACCTAACGCCTTGTTAACTGCATAATCACTTTTAACATATTTTAATTGCAAGTATCGCATTACGCACTGCTGTGTCGCCACAGTGTTCATTAATTAAACTGATTATTTTCAATGTAGAGAAAATCACTAGTGTTGGTAACGCCCGCGTGATACACTTCGCGTTACGAGCTGTTTGCTACGAAATTAATTACCAACAAGAGAACCGTAAAGTATGACAGCATTGTTAAAAAGAAAAATCGACGAAAAACATAAATATGTTTTCATCTGAAAGAATTCGTACATTTTGTTAAAAGAAATCCTTAATTTTATCTACTAAAATAATCCTCGTGTCTTAAGATAATTACGTCTTCATTTGCAAAAGCTAACGGCATTAATTTTATTAATGAGGCCTCGAGATGATGGTTTTGTACATTATACACGAAATTTCCCTTGCTTTGCTTCAATCCTAATTATTGAAGACATTAAGAAACAAACACAAGTTACATTAAAGGACATGTATATAATATGTATATAAAAACAACGGTTACTTCATAGGGCAAACTTTTTGTTCATAATTTGGCCGGTTCATTAGAAACATATGGAAATAACCGGTCAAGTGTGAGCCGGACTCAAACGTGATGGGTTCCGTAGCACCTTACAAGATGATTATTACTAATAGATAATTACGTCTCTAATAGGACCACCTTTAATTTTTAATTTCTTTGTGTTTTAGTATTTGTTGTTAAAGCGGCAACATAAATAAACATTATCTGAAAATATCATGAGTCTAACCATCAGGGTTCAGAGATACAGCCCACTGACAGACCGAAAAACAGGCATTCAGTGTAGGCATAGTAATAGGGTCTAATTTTTTACCCTTTGGTTATGAACCCTAAAAAAGAACCCTACGAACACTTGACACAGGTAAATAAGGTTTTGGTTGAAGGATTGTAAGCAAGTGTAATGATTAGCATGAGAATGTTTGCGTATTTACCCCTACCATCTACCGCATAGGCGGTGCTCTTGGCATTTCACGACATGAGGGGCATCGCAGTGTCAACAGGCAACGGTATCACTTTCCATCAGGTGAACCGTTTGCCCATGACGTTGTAACCTAAAAAACAACTTAAAATTCCGTTCTAAATGTTAAGTAGTCCCACGTACTAATTTCACTCCTTTATAAAAATAGAACTACATATCGTCCGTGATAATGCAATTCCGCATAACTTACAAATAGACAATACCGCGTAAATAAACTTTAAAAAATTCCAGTGGAGTGACCAAAATTTTATTATTTCTTATCTTACAATAGTGATTTGTTTTTTTTTTCTGTAGTTCCGCGATATCTACTCACCGTTAGTTACGAGAAATTACACTATCAACGAGATATGTGCTCAGTTTAAATCTTTATTCATGTAAATACATATTTATGTAAGCTTAGTTGGTACCTAATCATATTTTCAAAAAAATCAACATCAAACTCTCCATTTGTAAGGTTTGTTTATTTGATTTAGTAAACATTTTATTGTTTTAAGATTTAAAACTTTTTTTTAAACCCTAACACAAGTAAAGCTTCATCCATTAAAAAAAACTCAACTGTTTCTATTTAAATCGATCGATGTCGATCGAAGTCCATTCTGCATTAAGATGGTAATAAATTAAAAACCAGTCAAGTGGGAGTCGGATTCGCAAATCAAATGTTGCAAATGTAAAAATCCTACAATATTAGGGTAACTTACCTACGTGTCCCTAACGATATGAATTGTCAATAAAGGGCAATGACCACAAATGCTCGAAACTTGGGCCCACCGCCAAATAAAAATATGAAATTGAGAAAAATTACTTGTGTATTAATTTAAAGGTTTAAATATATATACATTTTCAGTGAGGCGCATTATATAATGTTCTGTGTGGTTAAAATTATTTGATTAAACAAAATCTGGTAATTACAGGTTAAAATA
Organism: Choreutis nemorana; assembly: GCA_949316135.1. Taxonomy (NCBI): domain Eukaryota; kingdom Metazoa; phylum Arthropoda; class Insecta; order Lepidoptera; family Choreutidae; genus Choreutis; species Choreutis nemorana. The sequence continues at coordinate 2,896,611 of OX438620.1, read as the reverse complement.
TTTACGTTTTTGTGTGGTAAACATTTTTTCTGTCAAAAATATAAACTTTTTAATACTTAATTATTTATTACTATATTGTTTGTAAAAAAAAAATATTATGAAATAGATCTTTTATTTAATATACATGTCATTCTGAATGGAGGTAGGTGCATATTGCCCAATATTTTTTATGTTTTTTTATTTTTTCGTTAGTTAAAACTGAAAAACTTAACGATCATCTTTCACGTCACTAGTTAAACGAAAACTATCATATAGGGTTTGAATCCTTTTGCTTTAACTCTCCACTCAAGACCGATAGTTGGTGATCGATTTTTTTGTTGGTGAAAAATCTGACCTACTGTTTGCAATAGTGACACGCTAATATCCTACGAAAAATCGGTCAGTAAGATTGGGAGAAAAAATTGTTCCCACAAAATCTCAGTCATGGGAGCCTTTATCATACAGACTATGAAAAGATCCTATGAGGATTCCATTTGATGCACGAAACCCTAAAAAATATATTCATTACCAATTTAAAAATAATTATTTACTACCAAAATGGTCATAGCCGGTACTTAGGATCCAGTTTTCTGCGGTTTTGCTATGAATAAACAAACTATAGCTAGTTATATACCCCGTCGAGCGTAACACCTATAAAAGGGATAGCATTTCAAGTAGTTCTCTATAAAAAACATACTTGATCAGATCCAAGGTCAGTTATTGGTTAGTATGGCTGAAAATTACAGATTAAATCTGCTTTGAAAAGTTCAGATTTAATTTTTCGTTTTTTTATTCCATCGGTACTAATAAATTGACTGCATGTTAAGATTACAAGCTTTTTCTATATGTACATTAAGTCGTAATCCTTTATTACTAGTTTTTTTTTTAATATCAGCCCTCATCGGCCCGACTTCGCTTTTACTTTGCCTCGTATTTTTGTATTTTCTGAGTCAAACAACATAGGAAGCAAAAAAAAATCGGAAAAGGACGAATAAAGAAATGGCCGATAATGACCTAAGCGGCAAATATATAGCATGCGGCCGATAATGCACTTATATAATAGTTTCTGAGAAAACGTCTTTCCTACGTACCAACCTTAACCGTTTTAAATTGATTTTTTTTTTTGGATAATGGTAATGAATTATTGAGTCAAAACGCTTAATAGTATTTGCATTATTTATTTATATTTTATAACATTTTGTCTTTACAAAGTGTGTCGCTAAAATGAAAAAAATCATGCAACTGAAAATATTAGTCGTTCACAAAGTGAAATATAAATTATTTTATTACAATCAATATCTTTGTGAATTTATTGAAATTAGAATTTATAAATTACATTACTTTTTTATTGAGGATCGACAAACAGTTAAAAAAAGGGTTACAAATTAATTTTACTTTTACAAAATAAATGTATTTTCAACCAACGCCAGCAACATAAATACATTTGCAGTCAACCACAGATTTTTGGCAAAGAGTTTAAACGAGTACTACTACTTACTTGCTTGCTTGATTACTTGTATTAATTCCAATTCGATTTATTTAAAAACCATGATATGTAATTTAAAATGATTTAAATTTTATTCTGATATTTTGACGTATACTACAATGCACCTGCACAGGTTTTTATAGCTAGATTCTTGATCCGTGCTTGACAGATTAAAGAAAGAGATGGACATAAGAAAGTGACAAGGACAGCATATTTTAACACCTACAAACTTTCTCATTTTAGTGGATATAGTATTTGCGAATTTCTATGGACTATGAAACATAATATTATTTATAAATAAAAAAGTGATCCAAAAAAAAAACCTCACAGCAACATTCTTCAACTCTTTGAAATAAATTTTATTTTCCTTCTTGATGAACTATTTATTAAAATATATACTTCATGAACTTTATACATAAGTATATATCAATGCAATAGTTGAGCTTGCACTAACGCAAGTTTTGTACTTAGAAAATACTTTAACGCTATTAGCCTGACGTTCTTTACGACTAGACTGAACTTGGATAATCAATAGAAACTTAATTATGCATCTTAAAGGACGTACTTAGCTTTAAAGTCAACAGGGGGCATGTGAATACATTAGTACCTAATGATACAGTAATATTTGACAGGTGGTAGATGTACTTGCGAGATTGTCTGGGTTGGTACCACCCTCCTTTCTATATCTGTGTTTTGTTTCGAAGGGTTGGCGAGCCAGTGTTGTTACCGTCATAAGAAAAACAACATCTTTACCTCTACATGGGCAACGCATAGGCTGTGCTCTTGGGGACGACATAAGGGGCATCCTCGTATTAATAGACGGCGGTATTACTTTCCATTAGGTTAACCACTGGTTACTCCATGACGTATTATTAAATGAAACAATTTGAAAGAGATTTGATCTTTATTGATTTTTTTTTTGGAACGAAATGACTTTTCGCGGTTCATCAGCTGAAAATTTTAATTCATCACCAAACCGAAAACATACGTAACATCCAAACAATCTCTCTCTCCAAAACAAAACAATCCAAAAGTCTCTATTGTCGAGTACAACCTATTTTTAATTAACTCAAGGAAAAACAGAAGGGTAAAAGCCCCAGGAAACCCTACTGGCCCCTCCCTAACTCCGCTCTACACTGACTACTGGTCTAGATTGCCTAATGAATTGTATATTTACCTAGGAAACAAGCTCTTCTAAAAGAAGCCTAGAATATTGGATTAGGTAACTAGCGAATTAGTTTTGTACATAAAAAATGGGTTGGTCTTTTTTCTAGACGTTCTAAAAGGTTATTTTCAATTAGACAGTTTTACAAATATCATTCAGCAGTGCATTTATCACCAAAATAACAACAATACCTCATATGATAATATTGGGTTATAAGAAATATTTGCTCAGTTTGTTACGTTCCTTGGACAACCGACCGACCCGACCCGATAGGCCGAGGGTTCGATTCTGGGGTTGCCGTAATTTGTAGCTGCCATGTTTCTCAATGTGCCCGGATAGAGGCGACAGATACGCATCCTGTCACACTGGGACAACATAAACATGCGAAAAGTGGTGTGTAGCAAGCACCTCTGACAATCCCTCACGAGGGAATACGGCGTGAGTTTATGTATGTGTGTGCATGTACTAACTAACACCCGGTAGTATTTTTGCAAACAAACACACGGTTCTCCAAATGAAAAGTAATACCGTCGTCTATTGACACGACGATGCCCTTAATGTCTGGAACCCCAAGAACACTGCCATTGCATTGCCCATGTAGGTAAAGATGTTATACCTCTCATGCCGGTATATAATCACAGCGAACTGTTTCACGGCATAAATAGAAAGGAGGGTGGAACCAACCCAAACGATCTTGCACATAGATCTACCGCCTGTAAAACCAACTTGTACAAGTAAACAGTCACTATGTTTCTTTATATAAAGAACAAGCGGAACTAGCGACAGACTTCGTCCTGTCATATAGAAAACAAAACCTTTTCTATGGGAAAGAGAAAAGGGCTGTTTTATAGCCAAATTGATCCAGGCGTTGTTGAGTTATACGCTTACCAACACATTTTGCAATTCATTTTTATATTATAGATAGATTATAAAACAAATGAGAATCACTATCGAATGTTCCAGATTTCTCAGATTTTTCATTCAAAGAATTCGTTAGTCAAGTCTTGTACAAATTTTTTGCTTTTCCCTAAACATTGTTGAATATTCAACATGCTCTCCTTTCTGATTCGTAATTTAAGGAATCTTCGAAAATCTGTTGGAGATTTTTTTTTGTCTAAAGTAAAGAATCTTTTATCATTGCTATGTATTTTGGAGTTCAGTTGATTTTTAAACCTTTATCGAAATTTAGAATAAAGACTACACTCCGCACGTTTAACTTTTCATTTCAATACGTCAGATATAATACATTATTGCTATGATATGTTTTTTTTATCTAGTGATCTTGTTATCTCATCTATCTGGTTTACAAAGATACAAAATATTTGACGATCTCGGTGGCGCAGTGGCGTAAACAGCCGACTGCTACGCTAGAGGTTCCGTATTTGAAACCCGGCAGGGGCGGGACTTTGTGTTTTTTGCAAGACGCATTGTTTCGCTTACCGATCTTGGATATTGTATTCTTATCTATGTATTTTATGGGTTATACCACATCGTTGCTTAGTACCTGCGATACAAGATTATGTTAGTGCAGGACTGAGTTAATGTTTGTGTCGTGATGTGGTTATTATTATATATTCCTATAACGTGTTTTTTTTACCTTCCCATACGTAGCAGAAGCCTGTGGCTTAGTTTGGGGTTAAGACTATTTCTGTTATTTCTATATATACCTATTCAAGGCAATCTAATGTACCTCGGATAGGCAACCGGATGCCGAGTAATATTAATACAGTAGTATTATATACCATATCGTTGCTTAGTTCCTGTGACTCAAGTTCTTACGATACTTACTGCAGGGCTGAGTCAATGTGTGTGCCGTGATGTGGTTATTATAATTATTATTATATTTTATGTATGAAATGAAAAAAATTAAAAATAGTTTGGGGTAATTTTAGTCTGGATGACTCTTGGTTCTTGAAGCTATTTTTTTTTCAAGGCCTTATAAGCCCAAACTGGATGGAACTGGATTCGGAAGGGAGGGGGGGTCAAAATGGGAAAAAAAATGTTTAGGAACCGAATTGAAAGGCATAGCATAGAAGTACAAATACTCACTATTGCTTTAAAAATTGTAATCCGAAACATACTGACTTACTTTTAGTTTATTTATTTGTTACTTAAAACAGATACTTATATATTATACATAGTTTTAATACACATACATTTTTGTAGACATATATCCAGTTAGAAAAATCTACATCTATACAAATACACATACATCCACAATGCACATACATATAAAATATACATGTATTATGATAGGAAATACTAAAGTAAACGCTTCGATAGCTCCTTCATAATGCGTACTGCAAGGGTGTGTTCCCTGACCAATATAACTTGGGCCTCTTTAAGGCGAGTGAATAGGTTTCTCCTAGGCAGGCATGATCCACCTTAGACCTCATCGCCGCTTAACATCATGCCTGCCTGGTCTTTAATTAAAAAAAAACAGAATAACTGACAAATGAATTGGACATAGGATGGTTTAAGAAATTTTAAAAAATAACAATAATTTAAAAATCGAATACCTTCTATGTATCGTAGGTAGATTCGTATAGTTAACCGCCCATTTATTTATGAGTAAACCACCTCTACTATACAAACCGGCATCGGTTACCAACCTCAATGCATTCGAGAATACTAAATGAGCCTACAATTGTACCTTGTGTCCAACTGTCAATTAAACCCCAACCAAAAAGTCTTAAGCACAAAAATTAAGCCTCTTAAACAACTGTTCCGAACTGAACCCCCGGAATTAGTTTACCAATCAATTACTTGTTTTATTATCCTTACGTGAACTGATTCCGCTTTGGACACAAAAATTGATTGAAAAATTCAAATTATGTATTAGCGTTTTTAATGAAAAATAAATCAAAATACAATAATAATCTTTTGACAGACAGACAGACGGACAGCGGAGGCTTAGTAATAGGGTCCCGTTTTACACCCTTTTGGTACGGAACGTACACATCGATTCAGCTTTCCGCTGCTTACGCAATTTTTATACTAATTGGCCATGTGTTTTCCTTACATTACATGCCGATCGATGCTGATAAGTTTGATTACGCCCTAACATCCCGAAAACCGAATGTTTTTCTGCAACCTGCCTCATCTATGAAATAATCCATAAACAATACACGCGATCTTGCCTTAATTAAATATGCGAAAATAATCTATTTCACTGGCTTTATTGTGTGATTTAATTTATTTTCGTTATTCTTATTCAATATTCATTAATTTTGTCACTCATTCATTTCACGGGTAGCCGGATTTTGCTCGTGAATTATCTATAATAAAGATACCGGTCAAGTGAAAGCGGTTTTAGTAAAAATTAAAATAAAAGTTGCTTATAAATATCCGTTCAAAATTTTATGCTCTAATAAAAGCGTTCAAAAATAAATTTATATTAAAGTATAAAATGTTGGGCTATTATAAAACAAATGGATTACCCAAAGCATAAGTACCTATTATGTATCTTGCTGGTCACCATATATCATTTACCTACTTGCAGAAACATGAGTACCAGAAGTCAGGATGTGCTTTAAAAAAATATGTAAATACAAATAATTAAACTATGTTAAATTCTGATGAATAAAAACTTCATTCACAATGTAAAAACCAGTTCTGTGTTTTACAAAATCCAATACTATTTTTGATACAAAAATCGCTGTCAGAACCACCACACCAATACAATTACCTACCCCAGAAAAAGCGATTAATGCCATTAAGTTTGTATGGCGAATGACAGGTCATTAATGTCTTCGCGGAATGTTTTTGACATTGTCAGTCACGAAACATGTAACCCTTTTGTCAAATCAGGTCAAATACACCATTACGTAGATTCTTCTTTGATTTTTTGCTTTACTTTGAAAAACTCTCTTACGTTCATTTTCAAGGTAGCGTTCATAAGGAAGTTGTTTTTTTTACTTTTTCATTTTTAGCTTTTTAGCTTAGATTTTTGATTCATACTAAATTCTGTGTGTCTATAAAGCCCACGATTGATAAATATATAATAATAGCTGATCGATTTTTCTAGATGATAAATAGAACGTAATGATTTTATAAATAATAAATATCAGTCACAAAATCGATCAATGAGCCAAATTCGGCCCAATTATCGGCTTCAAAAAAACTCTTAAAAAAATCAAAATAACTTTATTCCATAAACTTAAAAGAAAGTACTTAGAATCGCCAAATGAATTTATTTTTTTTTTCTTAAAAATGACTCGACCACCAATTCGGAAAATTTATGTCGGGGAGGATACCGGCAAGAAACCCCAGATTCTGTCATTTGTTATATGAACATGTTTTATACTATACCTACAGCCAATAACATCTTACAGTCTAGGGCGAGAGATTGCGATAACGCTCATGTCACAATATATGAAATAAAATGAAGCTATTATAAATTACGTCTTGTAGTGACATAACAAATACACGACTACACAAACTAAACCCTCTACACGATATAGCTTTTTAAGCTGTTTGATACACAAGAAACATATTTAAAACTCGTAAACAACACCGATACAAATCTATTATATTGATATAAAAACAAGTGATTACAAGAACACATAAAACCACTAGTGCTGGGACAAACGCCCCGATGATATCGATATAGAGCTATAATGTTACGGTTTACGACGTTTTATCGACTTCTCATTCCGATATCAAGATCGTTCTGATTATGCTGAGGCTATTGTATTACGATAAACATTTAATCGGAATGGTCCTTTAAATGCTTGTTTAGTTTTTTTAATAATGTCATTAATAAAGCTTTCACATTACGCGTTGTTTCGCTTACCGGTCTTGGATGTTGTATTCTTATTTATTTAGTATATACCATATCGTTGCTTAGCACCTGCGATACAAGTTCTTACGATACTTAGTGCAGGGCTGAGTCATGTGTGTGTCGTGTTGTCGTTATGATACGAGTACATTATTACACAAAACAATTATACACGAATTAAAAAATGTTTTGTTTGAATTTTTAATGTCCCTGTTGAATTATTTTTTCTTTTATATCTGCCTATGTTGTTTTATAGGATACGTAAAAGTTCATTCTTAATCCAGATTAAAAAAGTTTTAATCTAATGAGTAATTTCTAAGATTACTTTAAGTACAATATTTAATATATTTAATACTCATATTAAGAATATTTTAGTTATATATTAGTATAATAAAACTGGATCTAAAAGTGGGCAAGTTGAAAGGAACATTAAAAAAAATCGTTATTATATTCCTAATTGTTCTGAAACTCATATTCCAAATCAAACTCTTTCTCTTTTACTAATAAAACAAATTAATTAAATTAATTGTGTTTTAAAGTCTACAGGTCATTAAAGTGAAATGTTAACATTCGCACCTAAGTCACAATAGTAGTTAACTCGAACGATTAAACTGCACATCGGCAGTTTTGAAAGCCCAATAAGGATACAGTCCGGCCACAAAATGTCGCAGCGGTCGATGGTACAATCATAAAACTCGGACTTTATGGTACTGATTAAACTTTATATAAACTGTTACACTAGATGCGACAACTCAGATTTTTCAACCAAGTTAATTTTTTAGAAGCAAATTTACAATAATACTTTTATTTACATGAAATTGAATATATAATAACTTTGAGACTTAATAAAAATCATCTCTACAATGGATTTGGCATTAGCACTGGTTGCATTTACACGCTCTGTATAGCGATGCTCAACCATTGAGCGAAATTAAGTAATCTTATATTTTTTGTAATTCTAACAATAAAAATAATATTTGGTTCCATAAGTGATACCAAAATAATGTAAAACCATGAAAGGCTAGGCAACTCAGCAGTCGATTACATAAATAATTTTTCAAATGCACCTAAACCCTACACACTTTGGCTATGAAAATTGAATACTATTAACCTGACGACCTCGTGTAAACAGCCGACTGCTACGCTTGAGGTTCCGAGTTCGAATCCCGGCGGGGGCGGGACTTTGTGTAATTTGCAAGACGCATTGTTTCGCTTACCGGTCTTGGATGTTGTATTCTTATCCATGTAGTATATACCATATTGTTGCTTAGTTCCTGTGACACAAGTTCTTACGGTACTTACTGCAGGGCTGAGTCAATGTGTGTGTCGTGATGTGGTTTATTTATTTATTTTATGTATTAAAATTAGAAGATCTGTTCTCAAATTTTTGCAAAAAACCAAATCTTCGTTCTAATGGTACTGGGAAAACCATAACTTTTTAAGTTTTGACATTTGATAAAACGATTTCCTCGTAACATCCACGTTTAGTCCTCTTCATAGACAAACTAATCAAAAAGTTTAATTGGCTATACAACCAGTTGAATATTTTGTTCATTGAAGTATTCTTTAATTTATCGCTTACTCTGTCTACCTTTATTTTTTCTTATCAAATCAAATCTTTTACACTCCATATTTTACAGTACAGGTCTTATATATACTACTCAAAACAAAATAAGGGCCACGAGGTATTTTGTCTGTACCATGAAAATAATAAAACCTATATATATTTTTTTTTGTCTCCATAACGGAAACTAATGTTGTTTTTACCGTGTAGACCAATAAACTTATTCCAATAATAATGATTAAAAAGTTTATTTGCTTTTCAAAGAAAAAATCACATTAAGGTAAAAAAAAACAATTTAAAGTTACTGAAAACAAAACAAAATACTCCATGCTCATCTTTTAGTAACGAGTATGCCCTCCTCGTTTCGCTACGCACTCCTGAAGCCTGGAGTGCATGCTCTCAATCAAATGCCTGACATTTTCCATTGGAATCTCTTCCCAGGCCCTTTTAACAGCGTTGATGAGTTGCTGTTGGTTGTGGATTTCCTGATCACCGTCTCTAACTCTTCGTTTCAACTGATCCCACATGTGCTCTATTGGATTTAAGTCCGGACTGTTCGCCGGCCACGGCAAGACTTGAATTTGAGACGCTTCCAGTACAAACCGAGTCGCTTGAGCCGTGTATGCACGAGCATTGTCTTGCATCAAGATGGATCCAGGACCCGCTCGCTGGGCAAATGGGATCACATGTGGTCTGACAACTTCCTCAATATACCGCTGAGCAGTTGCCGTGTAAGCTTATCCCGCCCCAAATCATTACATTTGGACCACCAAAACGATCGACTTCATGGATGCAGGCTTCTGAAAATCTCTCGCCGCGTCTTCTCCATATTCTAATACGCCGATCGTCGTTAAAAAATTTAACTTTGCATTCGTCTGTGAAGAGCACCGTGCCCCATTGGTTTATGTCCCAGTCCAAATGTTGACGGGTAAATCTTAAACGATTTGCACGATGATTTCTGGTTAATGGAACACGGACAACTCGCCTTTTTGATGCCTGCTGGTCTTCATGCAATCGATTACGAATAGTTTGGTCACTGACACGAGTACCCGTTGTGAGCCGTAAACGATTTTGCAGCTTGCGGACCGTCGTTGTGCGATCTCGGCGCGCACTTAATCGAATGTAACGATCCTCTTGAGCTGTTGTAATGCGAACTCTGCCCGAACCAGGTCTTCTTCTAACACTGCCGGTCTCTTGGAAATGATTCCATAGATTTTGAATAGCTCTTCGAGAAAATCCCAATTGCAAACCCACAGATCGCTGCGAATGACCTTCTTCAATCATTGTAATGGCTCTGGTTGCTGTCAGCGTGTCCATATGACGCCTGCGTACTTGTGGCATATTGCAAAAGATGTTTCTGACTCAAGATATCAATGAACTCTGATAATTTCTAATAAACCAAGAAGCTAAGGAAAGCAAAATGACAAAGAAAATGGAATCAAAATTTTCAAAAATAATTTTAAATCAAATTTTATTTAAAATTGTTGCCAGCATTAGATGAATACTACAATATTAAAAAGTTTAGGTATCAAAGAGTTTGTACACTCAATATTTTACTACTTTCAATATGTAAATGTTTAACCATTTACACCAAAATGAAAAAATACCTCGTGGCCCTTATTTTGTTTTCAGTAGTATATAATAGAATTTAGGAACAAATATGGACCCTGTCGGGCACGACATTGATTTTTTAAATCCCAATTTGATTCTTTTTTGTCATTTTAATTATAATTATAAAGAGCATGTACATGAAATTCAAACTACTATTTTGTACGCCGGCAACGGTCTAATGTGTTAATTCTAAACTAAAGATGCTAATAATAATAATAATAATTCTACAAATTTACAACTTTCTGAGTCAATATCTTTCAAATTTCTATCCGAAGCAGACACCTATAAGTACCTTGGTATGTCACAGTCTTTGGATATTATGGACAGGGACATTAAGCAAGCGATCAAGGAGCGCTTCTTCTGTCGTCTAACAAAAGTACTGAAAAGTCTTTTGTCAGGTGGCAACAAGGTGCGCGCCTTCAACGTTTGGGTAATGCCTCTACTCACTTACTCCTTTGGCATACTAAGGTGGACTCAGACTGAGCTAGATGCCCTGGACAGAAAGGTCCGTTTTCAGCTCACTGCGCATCGCATGTTGCACCCGCGCTCAAGCGTAATGAGACTGTACATACCGCGAAAATGTAGAGGACGCGGCTTTTTAAATGCCAAGAACCTCCACAACCGCGAGGTGTGCAGTCTTAGGGAATATTTCCTTGGAAATGAGTGTGCGGTGCAGTGCGATGTGGTGGCAGTTGACAAGGCCTTTACCCCGTTATCCTTGGCAAAAGAGAACTGGCAAATGCCAAAAGTCCTTGCACTGAGAACCGCAAGGACGTATGGAAGAGCATGGAGTTACATGGGCGGTTCTACCGGGTCCTAACAGGGCCTGATGTTGATCTGCTTGCATCGGTGAACTGGCTACGCTTCGGGGACCTCTTTGGAGAAACCGAGGGTTTTGTCTGTGCAATTGCTGACGAGGTCATGATGACGAACAATTATAGGAGGTATATCCTGAGGGATGGTACGATCGACATTTGTCGGGCATGCCGTCCTGGAGAGTCACTCAGGCATATTATTTCCGGTTCTCATCTGGCCAACGGTGAGTACTTACACAGACATAACTTAGTAGCTAGGATCATTCACCAGCAACTTGCACTTCGATACGGACTTGTGGAGACCGAGGTACCGTACTATAAGTACGTACCTTCGCCAGTTCTCGAAAATGGTCTTGCTACGCTTTATTAAAATCGATCTGTCATCACGGACAGGACTATTGTAGCCAATAAACCTGATATCGTGCTGACAGATCGATCGCAGCGTCGTGCAATACTCGTCGACATCACCATCCCGCATGACAAGAACCTCGTGAAAGCCGAGAAGGCAAGCTCAGCAAGTCTCTTGACTTGGCCCATGAGGTGACCGCCATGTGGGATGTTGATTCGACGATCATTGTACCGATAGTTGTTTCAGCGAACGGTCTCATAGCGAAGAGTCTCGACCAACACCTGAAGAGACTCTCGCTAGATAGCTGGATCAAGGGTCAGATACAGAAGGCAGTACTCCTAGACACGGCGCGCATTGTCCGGAGGTTCCTCTCTCTGCAGCCCTAACCACCGGTAGTTTGAGTACTGCCCCGCTTTCGGTGGCACTCTAGTTTAGGTTTTTATAGTGTTTTATATTTTGTATCTGTGTTTTATTTTACTTTTATATAAATATTGTAAAAACCTAAACTATGTATTGAAATAAATAAAGAGAATAATAATAATAATAACCACATCACGACACACACATTGACTTAGCCATGCAGTAAGTATCTTTAGAACTTGTGTTACAAGAACTAAGCAACGATACGGTATAAACTACATAGATAAAATACAACATCCAAGACCGGTAAGCGAAACAAATTCATCTTGCAAATAACCTGGAACCTCTAGCGTAGCAGTCTAAACCACTGCGCCACTGAGGTCGTCAATAGCAATAATTTATGCACACATGTTAAAACAAATAAATTATTCTTATTCTTCATATATTTTTTTCAAAAACATCAAATTAAATTATCAAATAATAGCAATATCTTGCTTGACACTTCCATATATTAGACATCTCAGTATTTTTCCCTACAACTGGAGTTTTGTCTGAATTATAGAAACATTTTCATTCGGTTACAACCAGCAGAACATTTTATCAGCACTAAACTGCGGTAACGTGTTGACAGTAAGATTTTTATTATTTTATTTTCTAAGAAAACCCGCATCATCAACTATTTCTACTCGAGAAATTAAGTTAAAATTCTTGCGGTAAACAATTTTTAGAATGTATTTCAGATAATTGGGTGTGATCTTATCTTTTATTATTATTAGGTTCCAAAAACTAAACATTATTTTTTGGGTAATATTTTTATTTAAAAACAAATAAGTTACGTTTTAAATTCTACTTATTCTACTACTAAATATAACAATGTACCTAGTCAGGTCATACATTCTGTCACATGTTTAATATAAAATAATTGAAACAAGTTTATTCATCATGTAACCATTTATATACCAAAAAGAACTTAACAAAACATAGATTCTTATGACACTAAAGTTAATTCAAAATGACCTCCGTGATTTTGAATACAGGCCTTCAATCTGCGCGGCCAGTCGTCTGTCGCAGCACGAACGAGGTCCATGTCAATATCAGCGGCTGCCTTAATCAAGGATGTCTTGAGTGATTCCAAATTAGGATGAGGCTTTGAGCACGCCTTTTCCTCCAAGTGTTGCCATATCTTATCTTATAATCTAACGGATTCAAATCTGGACTGGAGCTGGGCCAGTCTTCGTGCCGGATGAAGTCGATTTCACGCGCCGCCAGCCAGACTTGTGTGCTCTTCGCTCTATGAGCTGGCGCCGAATCTTGTCGGAATACCCAGTGCCTGTTATTGAACATGGTATGAGAAACAGGTTCCACAAGGTTCGTCAGGACTGTATTTTGATACACAACTGCATTCGTTTTTAGACCTTTCTCACAAAAATGTACCTTTGTTAAGCCCCAATAAGAAACTCCCAAACATACCATGAGCGAGGATGGAAAATTACCTCGTTGGACACGCGGAATACGGTTGCTCGCTTCTTCACTACTGTGTGCGTACACCTTATCATTTTGTTTGTTGTAGCTCTCTTCTACGGTAAAAAATTTTCATCCGAAAAAAGAATTTCCCGATATTTCTAAGTCTTCATTTAACACCCTTTTCACCGTGGTTCTGCCTAACCCCATCTGAAGGGCCAACAGTTTCTGCTTAGGTTCGGGATTTCTTTGAATTCGCGCCTTCACAGCTTTTATCACTGCTGGAGTCCTAACAGACCGAGGGCGACCACTTCTTGACCTGTCATCTACACTAGAGTCTTCATTGTATCTTTTGATGGTACGATAAACGAATCTTTTGGTTTTATTCAAATTTTTCAGTATGTCAAAAATTTGAATTGGCGCGTAACCACAACGAGGCAACGCAATAACTGCAACACGGTCTTCTTTAAGCGTCCACTCCATATTTAAAAATGAGTAAAATTCTAAAAAGTATACATTTTTATTTTCATGAACAATTCGAAATTCGAATTCAGTAAACATTTTTGTGGCCAGCATTCTAAAAGAAAAGTTGTTACTGTGCGACAATACTTATGATCTGAATGTGTATATATATTTCTACGATCTCTGTGGCGCAATGGTGTAAACAGCCGACTGCTACGGCAGAGGTTCTGGGTTCTAATTCCGGCGGGTTCGGAACTTTGCGTTATTAGCAAGGCGCATTGTTTCACTTACCGGTCTTGGATGTAGTATGCTTATCTATGTAGTTTATACTATCACGATGCTTAGTTCCTGCAACAAGTTCTTACGATACTTACTGCAAGGTTTGCAAGGGGTGCTTGCTACACACCGGGGAAAGGTTGCGAATCTGTCACCGCTATCCAGGCACATTAAGAAACATGACAGCTACAAATTACGGCAACCCGAGACTCGAATCCTCAACCTGTCGGGTCGGTCTATCGGTAATCCAAGGCACGTAACAAACTGAGCTACCACGTCCTCCCTTCTATTTTCGTCGTGGTAAATGATTTGGGCTTGAATAATCGTTCAATTTCAAAGCTCGCAAAAACAAGTACGAAAGCAAAAAATCATTTCACGGTAGTCACTTATTATATGTTACAATGATAAAATTTAAAAAAATATTATGTGACTAAATACGTCACGTCAAAACAGTTCTCCTGATGGAAATTGATACCCACAACGATGCCCCTAACGTCGTGGAATGCCAAGAACATCGCCTATGTATTGTCGATGTACAGGTTAATTTCCTCTGACCTCTCGTGCCAGTAATTATACTGGAACTCCAATCCTTCGAACCGAAACACAGCGAACTGCTTCACAGAAGAAATAGAAAGGAGGGTCGTACCAACCCAGATGATCTCGTACCTGTGAATATGAAGAACTAATTTTCTTTAAATAAAACATCACAAATTACCATTTATTTAAATTAAATAACGTTTAAACAAATAAAGCAAGATGCGAGAGCATGTAATTCTATATTAAAACCGTAATAAAACGTTAGTTAATACATAGTTAAGTCATAAAACCGGATAAGCGCCATTAAAACACCTGAATACCGGGACAATGAAATAACGTATTGTTAAGTTGTCTAGGGATGTCCTTAAAAACTAATTGTATCGATAATATTAACGATACTTAATATTTTTCGTTAGTGATTTATGCAGTTTCTTTAAATTGTCAATTACTAAAATTTATAGGTTAGCATTAAACTGTAAGCAGCTTTCTCTTTATCAAGCGACCGTTAAATGTAATTTAAGCTATACTAAATATGATTTGGTATCAAAATTCGAATTTAATTATAATGCGTCACTTATAATTTCTCATACAATGTTTATCAAAACAAAACTAATATGAAATGTACATTAACATATCACAACTCACACCTATATCCCTCGAGAGGGGTAGGCAGAGGTGTCACACACCGCTTTTCGCAAGTTTATGTTGAGTCCCAGTGTGACAGGTTGCGAATCTGTCGCCACTATCCGGGCACATTGAAAAATATGGCAGTTACAACTTACGGCAACCCCAGACTTGCACTAACTAACTTGTTACAATCTATTTATTAGTCCATGGTAACCCTTTTAGTATACCAAAAAACAAAGCGTATACAACATGCATGCTGCTCAGATAATTACTTGTTCTATATAAGTAGCATGTATTTTACGGGCTAAAATGGTACATATTTGTTTTGTCACTAATAATGTATGAATAATTTCAGTTTATTGAGCTTTATCGCATTCTCTCACCCCAGGCCGTAAGATGTATTAGTGTAATTTAAATTCATTTGACGATTTTGTGTACTATTTTAATGGAATAAAGTAATTTTGAAGTAATAAATAAATATTAAGTTAATGGAATAAAGTAATTTTGAAGTAATAAATAAATATTAAGTTAATGGAATAAAGTAATTTTGATTTTGCATCAAAATATCGATAAAGTGTTTTCTTTAAAACCATGTTGACATCACTATGTCATCCTGGTTTTAACATTTCTGCTTTGAGATTTAGATTTAGAGATCGTGAAGCAAACTGGAACCGTTATATTTCCAAAAAAAAACAAAGAAAAAATTACTTATAGCTTAAATAAGTTTTTGAAAAATTAATTGAAGATCTATTTATGCAAACAAAAATTATTAGGTGTTTTTTTTTCTCCTTAAATTTGTCGGTAAAAATATTATATACCCATTTATTTGTAGCTCTTTCTGCTTCTTCGGGGAAAATAAAACCGCTTTGCAAATAAAGCAAACATACTTTTAGGAAAACACTTTTTTGACTTGCATCACTCTCGTTACAAAGTAACTTCCTAAATAAAACACTTTGTACGGAACCCCAAGAATTAATGTGTTTAATCCCACATTTTGCTAGTTTTTTTCTTCATTTTACGAACACATTTTTCCATATGAGTCCACAGATACGTTGTTTTAAGAGCTCAGTAAAGGTCGCAACACACCTAGCAACTTTAAAACTGAACGTCGACTTTTGCCTCGATGTCAACCCAAGCCGTCACGATCCTGATAAGTGAGCGTTGCAGTATGGAATTTTATACAAATACCGAGTGCCTCGAGTTGATGTGGTGTTGATCCGTTCACGAGGTGTGCTACGACCTTAAAGCTTATACGGGCGCTGTATCATAATTAGAACAGTTTAAAAGCAAAATCTTGTACTAAGTAGTTTAATCAAAATTTTAATATTTCCTACAGAATGTAATGTGTATTTTTTTTCTGTTCTATCCTTGCTATTTACTTCCTTTCTTTTTGTTGGCATTCCTTTTTAATTATTAATTATTTTTCGAGTTGAAAATTTCATGAATTTCCGTTTTAAAAGGAGTATTAATTTTAAGCCTGTAATGCGTTTGATTTGCTTTTAAGACACTTAATTTTAAACCTCATTGAAATTCAAATGAAATATCCAATTCATTTAACAGGGTATATTTTGACAACCGCTTACTAATTATTCTCTTATCAAACATGTACTTTGTTCAGATTTAACTGCAAAAAGTGTATTTCAAATGTGGAAACATGTCTGTTTTTGACCTTAATCCACTACACCGATATGAATCAAATTTGTCAAGAAAATAGCATTGTAAATTCTTTTATCTAACCCAACTTTTTACCGTACATTATAATGGTAATCTTAGTTAAAAAGTTAGTAATTAATATATTTAATCTAGTGTAACTGAGCAAAAACTCATAATGAAATACCTGGCAATCGATAAACATTTATCTTTTAAAAGGCAATAAAATCTAAGAAGCTTACAAGGAAAACGTCCTTTTTAAACTATTCTATAAATAAAGCAATCTACTTTCTTTGCGAAACAGACATAAATTCCGATTAACCTGGACTTAACTTACTCTAGGGAGATTCTAACACACCAAGACCGTTCGATTATAGCTGTGGTTAAACGAGTATATGCACGTTGTTCTAGTATGCGTCTCGACTTTGCTGAGCGAACTCAAGATTACGCACACAGAAACATCTTGCATATACGCGTCTGAAGAAACTAACCACAACCTTACTGAAACAGCCTTCGTGAGGTAGGTGACTACACTAGGAGTAAGTTAACTAAAACTTAAGTTCCGCTGTTACTTTAACTCTGGTGTGTTCCACATTTTAAACATTTATCTTGGTTATTGTACTGTTTTATTCTACAACAGTTTAACTTTTATACAAATTAATTCGAACTGCATTTTTACTGTACACACTAGCTTTAGTCCGCGACTTTGCGTAGATTTCGTTTTTTATCGGGATTTACAGTGTAATAATAACCTCATCACGACACACATTGACTCAGCCCTGCACTAAGATATAATCTTGTATCGCAGGCACTAAGCAATGATATGATATAAACTACATAGATAATAAAACTACATCTATGACCAGAAAGCGAAACAATGCGTCTTGCAAATAACACAAAGTTATTCGATCTGCCGGGATTCGAAACCGAAGCCTTTAGCGTAGCAGTCGGCTGTTTACACCATTGCGCCCCAGAAACAATAAATAAACAACTGTGATTATATTACCCCTCCATCCCTCCTTTCTATTTCTGACGTGAATCAGTTCGCTGTGTTTCGGTTTGAAGGATTGCAAGCCAGCGTAATTACCGACACGAAAGGTATAACTTCTTTACATCTACATGGGCAAGGCGTTGGCGGTACTCTTGGCGTTCCAGAGATATCAACAGCGGTAACACTTTCCATTAGGTGAATTGCGTTTGATGTTGTATAAAAATCTCATTAAGTAATGTAATTTTATAGCGTTGATGAGATGTTTGTTTCGCATTAATTTGTACAAGCTCATGTATGAACACCTAAGACGGTTTTCAAGTAGAATCTTAATATATTTTGAAACCAAAGCCTATGGATATACTTTACTACTGCGTATCAAATTATACTTACTTGTTATGTTAATAAGGGTCAATTTACCTTTGACCTACAATCTAGTTTCAAATCAACTTGAAACCTATTTAATGTCAAGACGAAATTGTAAAAAAAAATGTTATATTTTATTATTGTCACTGTCATATATTTGTTTTACAATTCTTGGGATTTACTACTGTTAATATTTCCGTCATTAAAAATTATTTCGACAATAATTATAATAGAATATATTTTAAAAATATAAAGTCGAATTGAGAACCTCCTCTTTTTATTGAAGTCAGTTAAAATATATGTATTCTACACGAACAAAGTCCCAGAACAAAAGCTTGTAAAGAAAAGCACGAAATCTCCACATTCTTAGCGTTTACAACGGGTAATTTATTTTAAGGGTAAATTGCATTTGAATTCTAATGACATTGGCGGAATTCAATTCGGTTCATTCATACATACGAACCCATACACAAATGTCCACACACAGTAACGTTCAGAATAGGGGCCTTTGGGCCTTTGATTTATTCTCTCGCATTGCGATTCGAATGTGTATGGATTTTGTGTATGGGAATCCGTGAATATAACAGAAACCTTATTCGTTATTTGAATGGATCCAGAATTAATTGGTTAGTCTCCTTTTATACAAACTGTATTGTGAGTTACTTTTAAAAATGTTTATTTTGAAAAATCTAAAGCAATTTGGCAGAAATAGAACTAAAAATATTTTACCATTCTGATTTTTCTGTAGATATATGTAATTAAATCTAATTATAAAAGTAACTTTTAAAAGGGATCATCGCCTATTGAAGTAGCTAGCAATACCATTGATCTCTTACAACGCAAAGGGCACCGCCAATAATAATAATAAATAAAAATAACAATCACAGAAAAATCTACCATAAAGGCATACAAATATAAAAAGTTGAATGACGTTAATAATAATTCTAGGACATGGTAAGTCAGTTTGTTACGTGCCTTGGATAACCGACCGATCCGCGCCGACCGGTCGAGGGTTCGAGTCTCAGGTTATTGAAAGTTGTAGCTCCCATGTTTCTCGATGTGCCCGAATAGTGGCGGCCGATTCGCACCTGTCACACTGGGACTCAACATAAACATGCGAAAGAGGTGTTTAGCACCTCCCGAGATTATCCTTCCCGAGGGATATCGTGAGTTTATGTTATGTTATGTATATATTCTAGGATCAGATTTCTAAGGTTTTTCACCATTGCGTAAAATCCAAGTACAACATCTAAGAATTCGAAGTACAGCCATCTTCCGTTGAATACTTTATAGGAAGTTGTAAATGTTTGGGATATCGTAAATTCCGCCGTCCCTTCTCATACTAAAGGTCACACCCTCCTAGCGGGCCTATTCCATAACTTATAGCAACAAATGCTTAAAACCTCTTAATCATTATGAGTAAAATTGACACTTTCAAGTTTGATCATACTTTCGACCAGACTTTCTGCGTTCCTCGATTATTCTACCACCTTCTCAAGTCGAGAGTAATTAGATGGAGATAGGCATATATAAAGATAGATATGAAAGTTGCACATGAAAGATAAATTTGCTTCATTATCACTTTCAAAAATCCTCGCGTAAACTGCACTTTGTTAAGTTCTTATGTTTTTTTTGCGTTCTTGGATATTGTACACTTATCTGTGTAGTATATACCATATCGTGGCTTAGTTCCTGTGACACAAGTTCTTACGATACTTACTGCAGGGCTGAGTCAATGTGTGTGTCGTGATGAGGTTATTATTATTATTTATTAGCCTTAGTTCTTATCATGTCTCAAGTTTTATAATAATAAAGGCGATTCTCCAGTAGGTTTACCTCTACACAGGCAACGTATTAGCGGTGCTCTTGGTATTCCAAGACACGGGCATCGTCGTGTCAATAAGCGGCAGTATCACATTCCATCAGGTGAACCGCCCGAAGTCGTTAAAAGGTAATATTTTGCAATTTAAGTGATAAATCTCGCCTTCATCTGTATATCTGTTAAGAACATAGTTTACAACTATATTTTACAAACAATGCCTATACGAATATTTCAGTTAATAGACACCAGTGTTTAAAAACTACCCAATACCCATGAGTCAAGACTAAGAGCCCACAATGCAATAAAACAGTTCTATAATGTCAGAATTTTAACAAGGTTTTCTGGTTAGTAGATCTCTCTGTATATAAACTCTACAAATACATTATTTTTATAACACTAGCTTGCTTTTGTATTATATAGTAAATATATAATTATATGTATATTACTAACTCGGGGTAGATGTCGAAAAAATTACTTACTATTAAACTTATTTTATAAAACTTGAATGTACTACCTACTACCCTATTCTTATGAATTAATACATCAAAGTTTGAATGTTTGTTATTTAATCACCCCAGAACGGCTAGAGGGATTTGGGTGAAATTTAAACCATAGGACACTTCAATCCCGAAAAAATTAGGTTCCCGAATAATAAACACGAAATCTACGCAGAGGACGTCGCGGGCAAATTCTACTTCTTCTTAAAAATAGATAGTCCATAAGAAAAGACGTTATTTTAGAATAAAATGAAAAAATAACCTCAAAATCTAAATTATTATCATCATATTGCTTTTCATACGTGACTCTTGGTTTATTGTGAGGAATAAACAAGACAATGAACCTAGGGAGGGGGAATATTTAATTGTAAATTTCCGACAGAACGTAAGTCAAATGTATGGAGTCATCCACAAAATAAATTGTCACAGCCCCAGTCTTCGTTGTCAAACTTCACCGCGTCCCTTTTTTTGGGTGTGGTCCTTTTAATAGCGAGAAAGAAGCTTATGATATTTATTTGTCGCCCGAAAAAGTAAGAAAGCTCAGTAAGCGAGAGGTCTTATAGTCTCACCTAGGTTAGCACATACATTTTAAACATCTGCAGATTTCTTTTTCTGCTTTAAAATATCAATGTCGGAAATTTCTACGCCTATTTACATTTATAAATGTAACCTACCTACCATCTTACCTACTTAATTTCTATGTTAGCTTTCGACTAGTATAGACAGTTCATACAGTCACAAAATATTTTTGCGCAGTCGGTTGCGGTAAAAGTGTGTTTGCTACTCATAAAGTTATGTGTTTAACCGTATCATAGTTAAAAAGTTCAAATAAATCACTCATTACACATAATAACTCTTAAAACAACACTCGGATTTAAAGAAATCTAAAACCCAAATAACATTTCAGATGAATATAAATATTTTTACCCGAAAATTGTTGTAGGTTACGCGAACTTTGGGCATAAGCTGATAACAACCCGCTCCGCTTTCACTCGAACCCTACCGCCCTTTCCCGTCTCCGCACACTTTGTCAACAATAATTACTCCTGTAATTACAACTACAGTTTGAAACTACCACATACTATGGCTTGTTCCAAATTATGGAAGGCAGCTGTTTCTGCTAAAGTTAGCTACAAATACTCTATCGCGTAGGTCAATTTGTAACCTTTATTTACGATGAAACAAGCTTATTTCTGTGACTTTACGTGCACTAATATACCTGTTGTAAAAAAAATGTATTTAAACATAATGAAACAATGTTGTTTATTGATTTTTTTGCAACCATTAAGGTGGCAAACAACCACACGGCCTGTCTGACGTTAAGCAGTCACCGTAGCCTATGATGAGTAATTTTCTAATAAATGAATTTATCGATTTAGCTTTTTAAATGTTAGTGTTTGTTTCAGTAGATTTATATCAATATAAAACGATTAACATTCGAAAAAAGAATAATTAAATTGAGCAATTTTTTTCTGAAACCAAAACACGACCTCCTGACATCAAATACGTAAGCACTATGTAGTATACACAGACTATTCCACCACATAGCTTGTACGGCAGAAACCTTTTTAAATTATTCCCTAGGGCCGAAACTAAAACTTTGGATATAAATATCGTTGCTTGTCTCCTGTTAGTGCTAACCCTATCACATATGCGGATATACAAGCACAGGGTTATCACACGTGGGAACATTTAAGAGATGCAATTTCCATATGTCTTTGTTTATAGCTACGTTCAGCACAACGAGGGGGACGGTAGAATCGCTGGAATTTTTTGTACACCCGCCACTCTTTCGGATTTCGGATGGGGTAGACTTAACATAGCTCACAACCACATCATAATGAGTAGAAATGGACCCCAAGAAGGTGAAGGTGTGTTTACAAGAAGGTGCTAATAAGTGGCAGGTCAATCTTGTAATATCAGCAGGAAGCCGCTGGATGCAAGTGGCCCAGGATCGCTTACTATTGGTTGGAAATATTAAAATCTCTCGCAATGGTGATAATGGTTTTTGCAGCGAGGGTGCTTGTAACTTTGTGTTTTTTGTAAGACGCATGTTTCGCTTACCGGTCTTGAATGTTGTATTCTTATCTATGTACTTAGTTAATATAATTGCTTAGCACGGCACAAGGTTTTAAAATCTTAGTACAGAGCTGAGTGTTTGCCGTTATGCGCTAATTACTATTAAATATATTTAAATTGGCCCTGGATTGTAATTTATTTATAATAATATTATAGTAATCCAGGTTTTAGTTATTGATTTGCCTATATTTTTGTATTTAATTGTAGCATCTGTTTAAATCACATACCATAAATAAACACATCAAAGTGACTTTACTGCAGCTTCTTTATATAGCTATTTGAGTCCAATATTTCATTGCACTATATATTTCAGTAGGTGAAACAGCTGAAATGGCGACTGAAATATAGCTTCATAGCGAAACCGTTAGATTGTTAAATGCATTGTTTATACTTAAATGAGCTATTATGCGCTTGGGGGGCATTCTGGTTAGATCCTAAAAACTTTTTTACTGAATTTAGTATTTTTTTAAGGTTTTTGTTGCAAGATATACCTACTATGTTTTGATTCAACGTATCTAATGGAAAGTGACACCCCCTATTGACACAACGACGCCCTTAATGTCATACCACCAATGCGCTGCCCATTAATGCGATAAAGATGTTAAACCTCCCGCACCGGTACTAACTACACTGCCTCTCCAATCATACAAACAGAAACACAGCGAACTGCTTAACGGCAGAAATAGGAAGTGGTACCAACCAAGACGAACTCGCAGATAGATCTACCACTTGCAAAATTAAAAATATAAATATCTGACTATAATTAAGTGTTTTATTGGAATGTGTTTGTGAAATAAAGTATTTTTTTTAACTTTAACGACGACGTGAGTAAGTGGCAGCTCAGTTTTTTTCGTGCCTTGGTTAACCAACCGACCCGACTCGACAGGTCGAGGTCGAGGGTTCGAATCTCGGGTTTCCGTAAGTTGGAGCTGCCATATTTCATCCTATACCCAGATAGTGGCGTCAGTTTCGCAACCTGTCACATTAACATGTACATGCAAAATATGTAACTCAACATAAACATCCAAAATGCGGTGTGTAACACCACCAACACTCCCGAAGGATTACGGCGTGAGTTTATATTGTTATTATGTGTTTTTAACTTTCTATATAAGAACAAAAATCAGAACGTACAAATTATGAATCTTAATTCGTAACAAACCACGAAATTCAATTTGGAATTGACTTTGAAACAAAGCTCAGTGATCTATTCCCGGGTTTATGCCCCATTTACCGTGAATTGCCGGTCGATTCCAACCAATTAACATTTAGTAAATACACGGAATAATTATAACGAGATACATAATTAATTAGCATTATTATGTAAACAAGTATTAATGTATAATAAAGTGAAGATCAAGACAGATATTTGCTAACCTCATTTCTCAACCCTCTCCGAATTCCACAAAGGGTTTAGTATTAAAATTTATTTGGAATTTGATAGAAATCATTGTTTTGTCAATTTTGTAACTATTTCCCGTTATAGTGATCATTTTGTAATGTACCTATTTGAAAGAAACTATTCCAGGAAATTATCAAAGCGAAAAAAAAAGTGCTTTTTTAATCATGAAAAATATAATGTCATGAAATTGTAACGTTTACTTTAGAAGTAAACGTCTGATTTTGGAAACGTGATTTATCACTCAAACAGTAGAAATTCAACAAGGAATTTCCTGTTAGATTTAAACGTTGCTGTTTCTGGTACCTACGCTGTGAGAGAAGTCTAGAATTTGCTTCTTACTTCTTTCTGTTTCTTCTGATAAAATTCATCGGATCGGACGACATTGTCATATTTATGTCCGAGCACATGGCCTGTGCTTTGCTATCGTTTCACAGACATGCGCTATGATATATAGCGGTATCATAAGACATCACACAGCGGCAATAGCTGTTTACAGGTGGCGGCTATTTATATGTGTAGCGGCCGTAAGCGAATGCATTTGCCGCTGTATGTGTGATATAATACGATATATTATAGCACACCTCGGTGAACCCCTTTACGGAGGTACTTCTTAAAGGGCGCCATTGTTAATAATAATAAACCACATTACGACACAAACATTGACACAACCCTACAGTAAGTGTCGTAAGAACTTGTGTCACAGGAACTAAGCAATGATATGGTATAAACAACACAGATTAGAATATTACATCCAAGACAGGAAGAGAAACAATGCATCTTGTAAATAACACAAAGTTCCGCCCCACTCCGGGTTTCAATCCCAGAACCACGAGCATAGCAGTCGGCCGTTTACACCACTGCGCCACCGAGGTTGAGGACTGTTGATCCATTGTAACAGGAGTTGCAGTTATAGCACAAAAAAACACTTTCATGTAAAGAACGATTCAATCAACTGAATCAAGCAGAAAAACTGATAAAAGTGATTAAACAAAAAATAAAAGCTCTGAAATTAACTGTTGTAAAACAGCGACATCTGTTATTTTCTCGCTGAATCAGCTGAAACTTCTCTCCGGAAGGAAACTGACAATTATTAACAAACACCGACGTCAACTAACACTAAATGAGCGTTATGCGGTAGAGAGCAATCTAGGGAATAATAATTTATACACAATAATTTAACCAGCGCACAAAGCGTCGAGCTAAAAGCATGCACTGCGGTTACCAACGATATGGTATGTTTATTGTTTATGCTAAATATGTTTGTAACTGAAAACTGAGGAACTGACAAGACCAGAAATTTGCTATGCAATATACATAATTTTCAGTTTAATATCTTTTTTATTTGGCTCTAATTCTAATACATTTTATTGGATCTAAATTTATTTCCAAGTTGTCTGCTTCTCGGTATTGGGTACTTCATCCTTTATGCTAAATTACCGGCGCGAAGCTGGATCGGGTCGCTAGTAATAAAATAAAAGAATGTTCGAGCAATCTAAGTAAGTGTATAAGAAAGTAAAGTTTATATGAGATGACGACCGCAACAAAAAGTTTGCCTATTCATTTAGAGTATAAAATAAAGAAACAATAATAACATGTTAGGATAATGTCAATATATATATTACTACGTTCTAACGTTTTATTAAAGGAAAAAAAAATACCTGGGTAGTCCGAAATAGATTGTTTGTTTGATTGGTTGTGTTTTACCGCCAAGATTAAAAAATATATACATAAATAATTTAAAAAAGGCACCAATAGTATCTGCAAAATTTAAAACAGGCATTGTAGGTGGCAACATTCCACGAAATTTATTCCATAAAATGTATTATTTTTTTTGTTATGTCCAGTTGGTTCGTTGCGGTCCACTGCCGTCCGCAATTAAACCCCGGTTGTCACAAGTATTTCGATAATTGGTGCGACCTTGCATAACGCCGGCGAATGTCGTTTGATTGCTGTGAATACGCGGCAATTACGTCAGCAATCAGTTTTGACATGGAAATTATGGTATACCTAAAGCTTTTGTACAAAAAAAAAACGAAATTCGAGTAACTAAAATAAAGCTAGACGCAAGCAAAATTACTTGACAGCAGAAAAAATAACAAGTATTTTTTAAATTTAATTAGTACAAGTAGTTTTTGATTATACAGTACCAAAAACAAGCACTTAGGATCACAAGCTATCGTGTTTGATTATGTTTTTAATATTTTTTTTATGAGAAACCCTTGGACATTTAAAAGTACTAAAAAAATCATGATTGGACATATTTGCGTAGATTTGAATGTTCATACAAACTTTTACCCGGCGTAAGTTTTGAATGCTCGAACCGATATCCAACGTAGCTAAGAACACGCTCGATTAAGTTTCCTTTCAAAAACTACATCAAAATCGCTTCATTCGTTCAACAGTCATGATGCCACAGACACACACACAGATAGACGCGTCAAACTTATAACACCCCTCTTTTTGCGTCGGATATGAAAAAGTACAAAACCTGATCAAAATATCTACGTATTTAGGTCATCCGAGTCCTATCAAACGAAGATGGTACGATTGATATGCTTCTTTGTATTATTTTGACGACCTCGGTGGTGCAGTGGTGTAAACAGCCGACTGCGACGCTTGAGGTTCCGGGTTCCAATCCCGGCGGGGGCGGGACTTTGTGTTATTTGCAAGACGCATTGTTTCGCTTACCGGTCTTGGATGTAGTATTCTTATCTATGTAGTTTATACCATATCGTTGCTTAGTTCCTGTGACACAAGTTCTTACGATACTTACTGCAGGGCTGAGTCAATGTGTGTGTCGTGATTTGGTTATTATTATTAAATTACTTCATGGTTTAAAAATGCCTCACGATAAGCTGAAAGAAAGCTACCGTACTTGGCTGAAATAATCGTACAATACAACTAGTAAGCACTTAACAACAAGATCCATTGTTCGAACTGCCAAAGATTTGAATTTCCAATTTTATTTTTCCCCATCATTAATTTAGTATTGTCATGCTTTGTTATAATTACCTACTAAATTTTTCCATCTAAATGTATTCTGTTATTGTAAATTGTATTGTTTTGTGCACTGTATATTTTAATTCATATGGTATTAAATTTGAAGCCTGCAATACAGGCTCGCCTAGTGCAGGGTCAACGGTAAAAAAACTTATTGTTAAATGTTTTTACGCAAATAAAGATAATTATTATTATTTTTTATTAGACTAATTTCATCCCACACTAGCCACTCAAAATGAAAAATTTGTTAAATTATCACAGGAGTTTTCGCACTACATTACAGCCATGGCTTACGGAAACGACTACATTTCGTTACGAGACGTTACTGTAATCTGTTTAGTGTGAAATAAATAAAAGAATTATCTGCCAGCGGTTGTGTTCCCCAAAAATCAGGTACAACATGAATCTCCGTGTTTTCGTCCCTTTCTTCACTAACCATCAGGTAAATTTGTCGCCAAATTAATACCTCTTTAAAAATGTCAAAGATATTAATTAACTTTCGAAGCTTCTTTATATCTTCTTTCTAAGTTACTATTGACGAGTTAACCATCTCAGCCTTTGTAGCACAGCGGTGTAGCAGCTGGTTGCTACGCAAGAGGT
Source organism: Choreutis nemorana (assembly GCA_949316135.1). Taxonomy (NCBI): domain Eukaryota; kingdom Metazoa; phylum Arthropoda; class Insecta; order Lepidoptera; family Choreutidae; genus Choreutis; species Choreutis nemorana. The sequence continues at coordinate 2,868,735 of OX438620.1, read as the reverse complement.
CCTGGGCCCGAATCGCGGAGGGAGTTTGTGTCATTTGTATTTCGCATTGTTTCGCTTAAAGGGTTTGGATGTAGTATTCTTATCCATTATCTATGCGACACAAAATTCTACAATCTGAAAAACTGAGTGTCTGTGTGTCGTGATGTGGATTTGTGGTCATTTTTGTCATCTACATGGATAACGCATTGGCGGTGCTCTTGGCTTTCTAGCAACTTCAGAGAATCGTTGTGTAATAGGCAGCAGTATCATTTTCCATCAGGTTAACTGTTCGCGTAGGTCAGGAGGACGCGATAGCTCATTTTGTTTTCTGCCTTGGTTAACAGACCGACCCAACCCGACAGGTCGAGGGTTCGAGTCTCGGGTTGCCGTAAGTTGGCGCTGACATGTTACTCGTTGTGCCCGGATAGTGGCGGGCGACAGTTTCGCAACCCGCCATACTGGGAATCAACATAAATGCTAAATGCAGTATGACCGTTGCCAACGCCTCTCGAGGGATTACGGCGTGAGTTTACGTTATGCAACTGCCCTCTTGCCCGTTGATTAAAAAATAGATAAATGCAAACAATACTTCAATTTCTACAAGCATTTTTCTTTCCAACTTTTTCCAAATACTACGTTCTTCCCAGCATTTTTCTGGAAATACTCTCTTATAAGAAAAAAATCTTTTATAATTTACTACACGATGCTGCAATTGTCAGTGCTTCAATACAAGTTACTTGATTTTTTTTTTGTTAATTAAAATGCATAAGTTCCGCACAAGATTTAACACTTTTTGAATACATTTGTAGAAGAAACAAATTTACCCAAAAAGATTTCTTGTTAAGGTCCCGTTACCACGAAAGCTTTTTCAATGCGCGTTCAAAAAGCATTTGATATCTACCTAAGTATTTGTGTACACACGAGAGCGTTTTTAAAACTAAGCGCATTTTTACCGGGTACAGTTGGATTTTAGACATTGTGTGTCGGATGCTTAAGTCTCATTTCCAACAACGCTTTTCTAGTTGAACGCGCATTGCAAAACGCGATCAGGTTCTAACACCGTACCAACTCAAGCCGTTTGGTATTCTTATATGACTTATTCCATATGCATATTTATTAATATCGGTTTGATAACGAGACAAAAGCTAGCCATAGAGATTGTCTTTTCGTTTGCGACGGTGACGGTTTCTTAGTTACTCTAATTTCTAATTAAATTCGCTATGGGTCCCAAGATAACTAGTATAGTGTCCGAGCACGTAGCCTGTGCTTCATAGCACAGTTGTATTATTCACTGATCCTGGGATCAAAGGACGCCATTGTTTGTTGGTGAAAATTGATTGAAGTGACAGGACAGAGCGTTGGGTTTGTCCCGATAGTTTCCAAGACTATATTTTGGTGTCGTATGGACGACCAGCACCATTCAATTGATCTTAATTATCTATTATTTAAATTAACAAAAAATTTAAAACTGTTCATATCATCTACGCATTTTTATTATTGCCATGAAAAAGTGGGAAAAGAATTTTACAAATTAAAAAGCAAACTACATGTGGTATGGTACTAGTATGAAGTTTTTGTAGGACTATTCCAAAAATCCAAATGTAGATTTTTTTAGTTTTATAAATGAATTCGCAGTCAAAATTCAGTTAAATAGTCAAAGTTTCCTTACTTTCTTTAGCAAATCGTGTCGTCGCTAGAAAAACGTCTTATATTTCAGAGCATGGCAAATCTTTAGAATGGTGATGTTTATCTTACTTTATTTATTTAGGTTGGGTATCGGCCATACTTATTTCCAAATATACAACAAAAGTAACAGAGCGTGCGGCGTGATCGAGAACTAAAGTTTTCAAACAAAAAATAATTGTTACCGGTTTCTGATACGGTAGCTAGCGCTGCGTAAGATGTAGTATATATTTATGTTTTATGGTGAACCAATTTTATGGGAAGGCTTTTTCGAACAACGAAAAGAGCTCAAATATATTTTTATACTTTGATGGAATTATTTCGGGGGAAAATATTAATGTCATAAAAATGGTATTATGAAGGAGAAAAAGGTCAAGACGTATAATGACTTATTTGCTTCCAAATATACCTACTTACAAACATATTATTTTAGTACCTATTAATATAATAGAAGAAGCAATATAAAAGTATCTACGTTGGAAAAAAATGCTAATAAAGAAATGTAATTTTAATTTTTTTGTAACAAATGTATTAATTTAGGGAGCTGTTCTAATCATTAGTAATTGTAATATATATATATATATATATATATATATATATATATATATGTGTGTGTGTGTGTGTATATGTATATATCTATATATATATTATATAAAAAGCAGAAATGATTGACGTATCAACGCACAGGCCAAACCCTTAAGGCTAGAAAATTTAAATTTCGCACACGTATTCCTCATGTTACGAAGGCATCCACTAATAGTCCGGTCAATCTAGACATTTGGTGATACATAAATTTACAACAAGCTGAAAATCAGAAAAATTGTTTGTAAATATAATAAAAAAGAAAATTTGAAAGTTCCCCACCAATTCGGTTTGTGGAAAAATTTTAACTCAAGGTCAAAGGTCAAAAAAATGAGTTTTTCGCGATTTTCAGCAAAACGGTAAGTTTTATCATAAAAATACTTCAGACAAAAATTGTAGATCATAAAATTATCTACAAAAAAGGTATCAATACTTTTTTTCCTACGAGCTACCGTTTCTGAGTTATTACGATCCAAAAAGTTGTAATGGTCATAATATGCACACGTTTCCACGCCACCTATGAGGTAGTGTACTTAGCGCGTTTTTTTTAACGTGGTTTCCCCAGTAGGCCTATTCCACGAGTCAATTATGATCCTGTTTAATTTGTAACTATTGCAAAATAACGGAAATTAGCAAAATAACGGAAATTAGCAAAGATTGTAATAGATAAAAGCGATGTCAATTAAAAAAAAGTAATGAAGCTTATCCGTCTGATTCAAATTCTTCTTCTTGTTCTTCTTGTGGTTCTTGTTCTTCTTCTTGTTCTTCTTCTTCTTCCTCCTCTTCTTCATCTTCATTTTGAGAACAAGTAAATTGCGTAAAGAGCGACGTATCGCATGTCATTTCGTTAGAATCAAACGAATCTTCCACTGTTGGTGATTCAACATTAGAACACGACCGGCCTTGACAATTTGTACATGCTAGAGAACAAAATAGTCCAACTTTTTTGCAACCACATCTAGCACTGCATCCTTTTTTGCAGTTGCAAAATATTGTGTTCAGCAGTTTCTCCGGCGCAGGTGGAAGTAAAGTTTGAACTGGTTCTAATGTATTGTTAACCAACTTCCAACCCCAGTTTGTAGGGTCTAGCTGATTACCCTGCCACACTTGAACTTGATAATATACCCGAAAAAGATGTTGATGAGCAGCATCTGAGGTTGGAGGAAGACAAGCTAATTGAACTTGTTTTTTATTTTTAGTATTTTTGACAAAACATGCTACAAAAAACATCCTATAAAATGCAGATGTCGTATCACAACCAGTTATTGCGTGTAAAAATAGTACATGATTTTGACTTTTTCCAAAAGCAGATAAACTTTTTGAAGAATATATTTCCGATTGATTTTGAGCTTTTCCTGGTTTTAAGAAGAAAATAGTTTTTAGGGTTGGAGTTCGAGCAGTGAGTAATACGAGTAAGTCTACATCTTCACCAACAACAACAGTTATATTTGTCACATTGAATTGCTCTATTGCTGTTTCAATAATCAGCACATCAGCATCATTATTAGCTTGTTTTACCAATATGTTTTCAGCAGTAAACTTTTCTTTCAACATTGAAATGAACCGAGACTTGTTATGAGTATTTGTAAGAAATTTCTGTTGACTGGTTGGTACTATCATGAATTCATCAAATAAAACCGATACATAAATAATATAACATATATTCAAACTCTAGAGATGTATGTACGTGGCGTACTCATGCATATTATGACCATTACAACTTTTTGGATCGTAATAACTCAGAAACGGTAGCTCGTAGGAAAAAAAGTATTGATACCTTTTTTGTAGATAATTTTATGATCTACAATTTTTGTCTGAAGTATTTTTATGATAAAACTTACCGTTTTGCTGAAAATCGCGAAAAACTCATTTTTTTGACCTTTGACCTTGAGTTAAAATTTTTCCACAAACCGAATTGGTGGGGAACTTTCAAATTTTCTTTTTTATTATATTTACAAACAATTTTTCTGATTTTCAGCTTGTTGTAAATTTATGTATCTTTACTCTTATTTTTTGGTCTAATTTGACCGGACTATAAGGAATGAGGGAAGTTTGTCATTTTAGAGCTATAAATATGAAATTTTTGTTTTTAGAATAACAGTTATAAATTAACAAATATATGTTTTAACGTGTTTTAAACCCTGAAGGGGGGACGTGGGTTTAACTCTCACTCATGGTCCAGCCCAAACTCTAAACAGCTCTGTTTTCTCAGATGTTGTTTTAAAGGAAGGAATAAGAAAGGGATCTACTAATTTCAACCCCTAAAGGGGTTAAAAGGGGCTTGATAATTTGAATGGAAGTTCCTCATTTTTGAAGCTGGAAGCATGAAACTTTGCGTCTAAAGTAACTACACTCGGCGTCAAAAATATCGCCCCTCGCTGAAATTCAGCATCAAGCTCATCTAACTTTTATAATAAGAACTCTGGCTAATAGATCATGGTGTCAAATTAAAGCTTGTTTAATATCCCTTCAATTAACATGTTTTTTTTTTAAATTAAACGTCATAATTTCCATATCGAAGAAGTTGTAAGAAAATGTACCAAAACACTCGTTTCAAGGGTCGCGACTTGAGCTCAGTTCCAGAGCTATAAAATGCCTGGACAGGGAAAAATGTCAGTCATTCGCTATCCAGACTTTGAAGACTACACACCTCAGGAGCTCAAGCAAGAAATCAACCCTCAAACATGGAGACCACCGCGGCTGAATCTGCTCAAGTTGTTGCTTTACTGCAAGCAGGAGTTCGACAGTGTGATGTCGCTCGACAATTGAATTTGAGCCGCCATGCTGTCCGACGAGTGTTCCAGCGGTTCCAGGAGACTGGAGCCTTCGTTAGAAGACGTGGAGCTGGTCGGGGACGCTGCACATCTGAGCGGGATGACCGCTTCATTGTGACGTCGTCCCTGCGCAGTCGCTTCTCTAGCGCTGTCGAGGTGCAACAACGTCTTCGAGAAGCTCGCAGGACTTCAGTTAGCGTCTCTACGATTAGAAGGAGACTGCGGGAGAAAGAAATTAGGGCTCACAGGGCTGCTACTGGCCCTAAGTTGACTGCAGCACATCGTAGAGACCGCTTACAATTTGCCCGAGATCACGTCGATTGGACGTTTGAGCAATGGAGGCAGGTTCTCTTCACCGACGAGACAAGAGTCTGCCTTTATTGCAACGACAGGCGTGCAAGGGTGTATAGGAGGTCGGGCGAACGATTCGCTCAGGCCTGCATTGAAGAAACAGTGGGTTACGGAGGTGGTTCGTGCATGTTCTGGGGAGGCATCTCTATAGATGGCAAGACCGACCTTGTCTGCGTTTCATCGACCAGAGGGACTCGCGGCCAGGGGTCTCTGACTGCTGGTCGCTACATTAATGAAATACTGGAGCAGCATGTGGTCCCATATGTGGGTTTTGTCGGCTCTGGTTTCAAATTAATGCATGACAACGCGCGATCCCACACAGCTTTAATTGTGCGAGAATATCTGGAGGAGGTTGGGATCCCTATTTCGTCGTGGCCAGCCAGAAGTCCTGACTTAAACCCCATAGAGCATCTTTGGGACGAGGTAAAAAGACAAGTTCGGTCACGAGATGTCGCCCCTACCACCCTGCAGGAACTTGAAGATGCCGTCATCGAGGAATGGGACAGAATTCCGCAGGAATCGGTTGTAAAGTTGGTGCGATCGATGAAAGACCGTTTAGAGGCGGTAATAAAGGCAAGGGGGGGGAACACTAGGTTTTAAATTAGTTTTGTTTTGTAATTTTTTGTATTTTTTTTTTTGTTATTGTTTTGTATGATGAAATAAATGTTTTTTTTTACTGTTTACAATGTCTTTTCAATATTTTTTGACAAATGAGGAAATCTTTATTTTTTTCTTTATAACCATAAAAACCATTAAATTACCTTTCAAATGATACCTTTAAGTCAATACTTGACCCAAGATTAAAGGGAAATAAAATTGGTTGAAAACATTTTTTGCAAAGGGGCGATATTTTTGACGCCGAGTGTATTAGAAATAAAGAAATATCATTAATTTTATCTAAAATTTCACCCCTGAAGAGAATAATCTTGGGTTTTACCCTGTCACCTGTCCAGCTTAAACCCTCGGATCTAGAAAACTGATTTCTTTAAAAGTGGTTATTTTTAAAACATAAACAAATTACAAGAAGGGTTTATCGTAATTTAACCCTAAAGTGGGTGAAAGGGAGTTTAAAGTTTGATTTTTGGAGATAGCAATATGATTTTTTGGAGTAAGGATTTGTTTTAACGTTTTCTGAAATTCCACCTTTGAAGAAGTGAAACGTGGGTCAAAACTCACTGAACAGCCCTTGAACAGCTCTTGGACCTAGAAGCCTGTTTTTTTTCAAAGTCGTAAATGAGGATAGGATTATTAAATCTTACTTTTCTATATATGTGTAACAAAGAAAGGCCTAACTCACTTACTCATTAGCGCTCAGCCCAAACCCTTAAATCTAAAAAATGAACTGTCCAAACGGGAAGGAGCCATGTTTATTAAGAGTTCTAAACGGACAAAGTCGCGGCATAACGCTAGTCTGTTTAAAATTCATATTATACTTACCTACTCTTAAGTGCATGTTTTCAACACATTATTTTGATTTTATCTACATTAAATAAAGCTCCATCTATTATTTTCCCCTGAAACTGCTAAAGTATTTGGAAAAATTATGAAATATAAATCGTTGTGGAAAATGCTTGAACTAATTTCAGGCTTTCTCCAACGGTGTCGCTTAAAACTATTCCCATTCATATGTACTATGTACTTGTTATTATGGAAGGAAAAACATATAAATAAACACAGTAGATAGAAAACATTCAACACCCCTAAGCTCGTTCATTTTTGAAAATACACATTCGTCATATAATTATGTTTCTGGTTTCAGATGCAATTCGACCCCGGGACCTCAGAAGCCATAAGTCGCTGCGCCTTTTTTTATAAATACGAAAAAAAATGCGATGCATGTCATTCTTTTCCATAGCAATCATTGCGAAGATTAATGATTTTATGATTGCATTTAATTAAGAAATCCGTTGATGCGAATCACATGAAATCGACGATTGAGATCAAAGCAATTTTTTGCAGAATTCAATTTAAAAAATGAAGTTCTTTCATAAACATGAAATAAATTTGTACAGTTTGATTTTCGCATTTATGCTGATTTCGGTAAGGTTTAAATTAATTTTTACTTTGAATCCGTACCTTCCAGACCGAAATTCAACCAGGGCCGTTTTCCAGCATGCGGAGGCGAGTTGAGAGAAGACCAGATGTTTTATTAGCAATACAATTTCATTATTTAACTTCTCCTCCCCGCTCAGCTTCTGTGGAAAGGGTAAGCAGAGCAGTAAAGAATCCACGTCGCCAAAAGCCTTTGATACGGTTTCTGTACCTCTCCTTCTTAAAAATTTAGAGGCAATAGGTATTAGATCTGAGGCATTAAACATTTTTGCTAGATACCTTAATGATCGAAGTCTAGACTGTCATAAACGACCGCCTCAGCCAAGATGAAAAAGTTAATTATGGTGTCCCACAAGGAAGTGTCCTTGGACCTACCCTTTTCTCAGTTTATATCAATTCCTTGTGTAAACTAAATCTAAAATCCTGTAAGATCATAACATATGCTGATGACACTGCCTTGATCATAAGTGGAAATTCCTGGTCGGAAGTAAAAGTTTTATCTGAAGCGGCATTAAATGCAGTTATGGGATGGCTTTGCACAAACTTACTAACTCTTAACTTGGCTAAAATTAAATTTATTCCGTTCGGGCTACGATCCTTATATTTTCCTTCAACTTACAATATAATAATTGTCAATATCTAAATTCCTCCTGTAATTGTAATCATATTAGTCAGGCAACTTCTATAAATATCTTGGAGTAACTGTCGATGCTTCTTTGTCTTGGCAAGAACATATTAGTAATCTAAATCTACTACACGCAAACTGATGTTTGTCTTTAAAAACTTAGATCTAGCTCTACTTTGCCAACACTCAAAATGGTATATTTTGCCCTTGCCCAGTCAGTGTTGTCCTATTGCATAACAGTTTGGGGTGGCTCAGGGAAAACTCAAATGTTACGGCTCGAGAGGGCTCAAAGAGCAGTTTTGAAAGTGATTACCTCAAAGCAAATTCTATGTACTCCAGGTTACTCTGCGAACCCATCTTAAAACCCCTTACGACTCTACTCTCTCTAGTCGGAAACGAAGTGGGCATAGGGTCTGCCAGTAAGTAATTATAACATCATGGCTTTTATCTTTATCGTATGATCAAACTGAACGTCTGTTAAAGTCACAGAATTTGAATTTACTACATAAACATTGAATAACATCTATTAAATAAATGTAAATATACTTGAAGAATTACATTTCAATTGATATTATTAAGTATCTTATGTTTACTAAAGTATATAAATATCTATGTAAATTTATTTATGTATATATACCCAAAAAAAAAGAAGAAAAACTCAATAAACTACTATTTACTAATAATAATACCATGTACTATTTATAATAATGTTGCAATGTGTAAATTACATATGTTAGTGAAGATGGGCGATGATGGCTGCGACACAGTTTTAACTAGTGCAGCCATTATGTTAGTTATTTTTGTTAATGTTTGGTTTTTAAATAAATATTTTTATTATAATATATTATTATTATTATATAGAACAAAATACCGCTCACATCTCCGCTCGTCTCCGCTCAACTACGCTTTGCATGCTACGTTGCTCGTCTCCAGATGTCCCCACTATGCTCCTTTTTGTACTTTAACTATCTATTGTATTCAATTATTATGTTGTACAAATTGTAAGTTTTTATCGAAAAAATATTGTATTTTGAACATTGAAAAAAGCATCTACGGAGATTTCTTGCCAGATTCTTTCTTGTAGAAAAAACATTCTTAATCGGTGGTAGTAAAAAATGACGATTTGAAAGTACTTATTCTATTCTAAGTCTATTCGAAATAAAAAACATTTAATCTTTCAAACAATAAAATCTTTCCGCTATGCCACTCGTTTTCGCAGCTCTCGTCACCACTTTGGTAGAAAATTGCCCTTATGTAGAATAACATCTTTCAGAGAGTATTGGGATCTCACGAGAGTGGACAAGCACTTGAACTATTAGAAAATTTGAGACAACAATTAGATCGTCCTCTACTTTTTGTTGTTTTGGATGAAAACAACTCAAAATCTCTAGATGATCTTTCTGATGATGATGACAATGATAATGATCGTGAGGATGCTGATAATAACCAAAATTTAAAAGATTCACGAAATGATGCTATAGATGAAAATAGAGCCTATTTACTCTACAGTGTTTTAAGAGTAAGTATAAGTTTTCAAAAAAAACATTTGTTTGTAAGATTTTTGGTTGAAATAATAGTTCCTAAAAATCTATCCTTTTGACGTAGAAATATTCCCTTAGGTCATTAGGTCTTTCAAAATACCTAGTTCTACTCTTTGGCAACTCCAGAACGCAACCAAAGAAATACAACAACAAAAAAACAAATAAACATGAGTAATTATAATTTTACGATAAAAAAGTGATTGTTCGATAAGAAAATTCGATTTTACTAAATCAAAACATTTTACATAAGTATCTGGTTCCAACATAATGTTAAAACTTAATACTCCTTCTTTGATTTTACTATAATTATAGTAATTTTTTTGATGATACCAAGCAATACCCAACCATCTTTATACATGATTTACTCTAACAGTTCTCTTAAAATTTTAATAGACCCATTTATTTTATTTTATTGTGCATTACTCGCGAATTATCATATTTTATATCTTCGGAAAATTCATACCTATGGCCTCAAACTCTGCTTTTACTGTAGGTACTTTACAACAATATATACAAATACTGAATCATATTCTTAAGATACATCGAAATCAGAGTAAATACTCGTTCATCATAAAAATACCTGTCCTAGGTGAGATTTAAACCGTAGACCTCATGCGTTAGCCAACTGTTTAGACCACTGCACCAATGAGACCTTCAACCAACCAGTATCTACAAAAATGCCCAAATCTTTTTAACCGCCGAAAAAACAAAAAACGGAGGACGCTCTCAAGTCGACCCGTATATTTTTTATCATTTTTATGTATGACCGCGCATAATTTTTATACATTTTTCAGACAAGAGATGAAAGTGGATCAGCCCCAGAAGAGTTTCCAGAAGCAAAAAAGCTGTTGAGAGCCGCGCTCATTGGAAGATGCCGAAATTTAGACGTTTGTAACAACAAATGCACGTCCAAGCCCAGGCCGAAAAAATACAAATGCAAAATCAGCTGCCAGGAAGTGTTTGACAATCTTAATATGTGTGACACGATAAAACCACAACAGCAAGACGACTGTCATTGCCAAACACAAAGTTGCGTTAGAAAATGTCGGGGTCTCACCATGCCTCCAAGTTGGAGACTGTTGAGAAGTCTTCTGAAAACTAAGAAATAATGATATCAAGAAGTCTAATGAAGATAGCATCGGACATTCTTCTGTTTTATTTTCAAATAAATTAAGGAAAGTTGTGGAACACCATAACTACTTGATGTTGTTCCAAAAACTTTATTTCTTCCTTAAAGTATTTTTGTTTGTTTTGTATAAAGTCCTTCTTCTTTCGTCAACTTACCAATAATATAATCCTCTTTTGTTTGAAATAGCCGTCGGCATTCCAAAGAAGTGAGTTAGGTTTCTAATATATTCTTTAAAAAAATTAAATATTCTTCGTACCTACGAATTCCACTTATAATCTTTTATTCATAATCGATTGCTCTTAAATTCAAAAACATATCACCTAACTAAAAAGGAAGTAATAACACGCCGTTAAAAAGTAAGAGAGCGAAACCAAAACATTGTTAATGAAATCCTGAAATTAAATAACAAAAAACTGTCTTGATAAGAGAAAACTAGAAGTTTATTCATTGGAGAAGTGAACGCCTTTGGACAGCGTCAAAATGGAGTTCACAACCGTGATGAAGATAGCACTGAGGACCGTTTGCTTGATCATGGTTTTAGTAAGTGAACCTTATATATGCTTTTACTAGATCACCTAACCATATACAAGACCTATATTTATTTTTCATATTGGGGTTTTTTCCCATAAGGGTATGTCAGCCCCCATCATACCCTAAATTTTAATTATTTCTTTCAAGATTCTAAACAAAGGCTGAAGGATAAAAAGGTGTAATCATCGCGTTGCTTTTTATAAAAATATGTTTTTCTTGTTTTGACCAAAATTGAGACATAAGTCTACTTGTTAAACAATTAGGAAAAGCATTGGCACTTCTTAAATTTACATGGGACTATCTAGACTAGTTTTTCTTTAGGATGTAATTTTATTTAAATAAGTTGAAAGCTTAATGGACTCTATCAAACAGTTTAATAATTCACCTGGAAACCAATGCACTGCGTAATTTTTAACTATTCTAAATAAATAAATATTTGAACTGTTTTTTACCCATTTCATGAAGTTATAAGTGTAATTTATTTCATAGTCTTCATCCTACGACCGCATTTGAAGTAGCAGAAAAAAAGTGCAACATCGGAGTGCAACCTTTTATTTTACCTTTAAACCTAACCTAACCTAACCTGACGTTACTTTTTAGCTTGATAAATCAGAATACTTTTCTTTTTCAGAATTTATATGAAACCGAATCGGCTACAGGAGCTTATAACCAGCTGATTTCTTCTTTGTATAAGAAGGCTGTGAATGAGAACAGGCCTTTGATCCTTGTTTTGGACAACAGCGGGGCGTCTCGAGGGCCACACCCAGACTCCCATGAGCATGGCGAATCACTTAAAGATCGCTTGAAAGTAAGCATCTGCATAAATTTACCTTACTGACAATTGTAGGCTTGTACTATGGGCAAGCAACGATAAACTTTTATAACAAGATATATGATTATCGTTCCTCAGAGCACATACTCTTGTTATATACAAAAATGTACCTTTTATTTTACTAAATTCATTATTAAAATTATCGATGTCTTACTCTTGTTTTGTTTACTTTAATCTTGTTTCAGAAACACAGCGTTTTGGACCTATTTAAGGGAAAATATAAGCAAAAATCTTTGGTATGTACTTAAAATATTTTTTTTAGTAGTTGCCATTTTTTGAAGGATAACAATTAGATAACATATTGAAAAGTTTAACTAGTTCGTTACTTAATTCTTTGTTAATGATACTTAATATGGAATCCTTTGACAACAATCTCTTTAATGGTAACAATTTGGCTACCCATCTAACCATCCTTTCAAAAGATGGACCTTCTCGCCAGTAAAATTCCTATTTACTTTTTGACTTGATGAGGCCCAAATTATAGTGCTCGGGGAACATATCGTAGGTTACAGTTCCATTTCTTAGCAGTTGATAGAAAAAAAATCGTCAAAGAAAACCAAAAATTAAAATTTTGAAACAATGGTGACTTTTTTTTTCTAGGGCCACCCCAAGCTCCGAAGCCAAGACCTGAAGACGCCTCTAGTCAAAGGCTTATTAGCTCTAAGAAACAGTCTATCTTGCGCTGCCCAAGACGAATGCGCTGATGATTGTGCCCCGAATAAAAAACAAAACGATTGCATACAACAATGTGAGGTCCAATACGAGTGCAAACCTAAAAACCAGTATAATTGTGAAGATACTGGTGACTGTGGTTCGGTAGATGCTTGTGAAAACTCCAACGATTGTGATGATAAAGAAATAAGCACCAAAGGGGAGCTTTGGTCGCAAGAGACGGTTAAATGCAAGAGGTGCTAAATAAAGAGGATTTGCTTTGATCTATTTTTTGTTGTTTTCAATTTAATGTAAAAACTATAAAAATACCTATTTAGGTTCAAAATACTATCGAAGGTTTAAATATCCGAACAGGTTATAAGCTAAAATTGGAGTAATAAAAATTTTCTATGATAAAAATCTAAAAATTCATATGTTGATTGTTTACCATTCTCAATCAAGTCTTAATAAATTAAAAACTTTTCAATATACCTATCCCTTCATCTACGAAAACTATGATGGAATAAATCATTTTATAGAAGGTCTCTATTGGTATGTTATGACATTTCTTTTGGCATTTGTTGCTCAAACCATTTTGTAAACAGTAACATATCTTTTTCTACATTATTTTTTTTTTAAATCTAAATAGAGAAATAATGTTTCCTTTTGACGACAAACTTGGACAAACTATCATTTAACTATACATTTATTAACCTATCATAATAGTAAATACAAAATAAGATGGACCATCCTGACAAAAAACTTCACAAAACAGTAAGATTTAGATTATATCTATTAGTTTTGATATTATTTACGAAAGCAAATTTGTCCATATTAAACAAGTAATAAAAACTTAATAAAATTTTGCATGCTTGAAACAAGTGAAATATGTATAACTACCTATTTATAAAACTTAACACCTCCTGTATGGTCATATTTCGTGCAAATAAATGATTCTTATTCTTATTCTTAATGATTTTACTGTCATCGCCAAAACAATCTAGCTTTGTTCTCTTATATGAAAGTAAAGTTTAGCCTCCTGGCTCAACCTGCTTAATAAATGTGCCACAGCTCGCGAAATACCCTTGTCGCTCCTTTGCCTAGCCCTGCAGATAGGCTATGGTAGTTACTTGCCTTCTGCATGCACCCCATGAAAAAAGATTTATGTAAAAGTACCAGTATATCAACATATGGAACTTCATTTTAATTCATAAATTGTGACATGAGCCATATCGCAGTCTCTCGCCCTAGACTGTAAGATGTTATTGGCTGTAGGTATAGTATAAAACATGTTCATATAACAAATTACAGAATCTGGGGTTTCTTGGCGGTATCTTCCCTGACATAAATTTTCCGAATTGGTGGTCGAGTCATTTTTAAGAAAAAAAATAAATTCATTTGACGATTCTAAGCAATTCCTTTTAAGTTTATGGAATCAAGTTATTTTTATTTTTGATGTTGATATAAACGTATGCCACAACACAACTTATCAAGTAACAATCTAACCAACATTATTGTGTATCTCCTTTTCCTAGAATTCCTCTCACACAAAAAGAAAACCCATCGACAAAGAACCCAAAGAACCTAAAGTAAGTTACATATTTCGCTTACGAATTAAAAATAATAGATAAAATCTGAAGTTGGTGTTTTTCTGCTGTTTTGACTTTATCCTACCAATTTAGAGTGAATCGATAAACCATAGGATATTATGTTTTAATTCAAAATCTTGTATGAAAATATATTAATGTTTTAATTAAGAATCTTGTTAATTGACTATTTATTTTAAAAGTTTGACCCCAGAGGAACATAAAAATATTTAAATCATAGTCAACAACGATCGGATGCAATATAATCTTTCAAGACTGAAAACAACCCTACAAATGCGTCTAATTTTAATAGAATCCGTTGGTTTATTCCGAATATACCTAGTCAGGTCTTAAATTCTGTCACATGTTTAACATAAAATAATTGAAACAAGTTTATTCATTATGTAACCATTTATATACCAAAATGAACTTAACAAAACATAGATTCTTATGACACTAAAGTTTATTCAAAATTTTGAAAACAGGCCTTCAATCTGCGCGACGAACGAGGTCCTTGTCAATATCGGCGGCTGCCTTAATCAAGGATGTCTTGAGTGACTCCAAATTGGGATGAGGCTTTGAGCACGCCTTTTCCTCCAAGTGTTGCCATATCTTGTAATCTAACGGATTCAAATCTGGACTGAATGAGGGCCAGTCTTCGTGCCGGATGAAGTCGATTTTACGCGCCGCCAGCCAGTCTTGTGTGCTCTTCGCTCTATGAGCTGGCGCCGAATCTTGTTGGAATACCCAGTGCCTGTTATTGAACATGGTATGAGAAACAGGTTCCACAAGGTTCGTCAGGACTGCATTTTGATACACAACTGCATTCGTTTTTACACCTTTCTCACAAAAAAGTACCTCTGTTAAGCCCCAATAAGAAACTCCCAAACATACCATGAGCGAGAATGGAAAATGACCTCGTGACACGCGGAATACGGTTGCTCGCTTCTTCACTACGTGTGCGTACACCTCATCATTTTGTTTGTTGTAGCTCTCTTCTACGGTAAAAAATTTTTCATCCGAAAAAAGAATTTCCCGATATTTTTTTCCCGCGTAACGCTTCAACAAACAGCAGCCTCTCTTCAGTCTCAGGTCCATAAGACGAGCATTCAAACGATGTCCTATTTTTCTTCGATATGCCCGAAGCCCTAAGTCTTCATTTAACACCCTTTTCACCATGGTTCTGCTTAACCCCATCTGAAGGGCAAACAGTTTCTGCTTACGTTTGGGATTTCTTTGAATTCGCGCCTTCACAGCTTTTATCACTGCTGGAGTCCTAACAGACCGAGGGTGACCACTTCTTGACCTGTCATCTACACTAGAGTCTTCGTTGTATCGTTTGATGGTACGATAAACGAATCTTTTGGTTTTATTCAAATTTTTCAGTATGTCAAAAATTTGAATTGGCGCGTAACCGCAACGATGCAACGCAATAACTGCAACACGCTCGTCTTTAAGCGTTCACTCCATATTTAAAAATGAGTAAAATTCTAAAAAGTTTAACAATTCGAAATTCGAAATCAATAAACTTTTTTGTGGCCAGCATTCTAAAAGAAAAGTTTTTACTGTGTGACAATACTTATGACCTGACTGTGTATTAACCTGAACGAATACAGTCGCTTATATATTATGGATTTAAGGGATCTTCAGTTTTATTTTTGTTTATCATAGATTGAAGATAACGTGTATTGAATTTGTAGGATTTACCATCATCCGACAGTATACCGCTGCACATGTCAAGCATGTCCTTGGCAATGTTCGAGTATCCAGGAGCTGAACAAACGGAATATAATTTTGCATTAGAACGACCTCAAGTACATTATGGAACCAAGTATTATCTCAATTTTCTTTTTAAAATGGACCTTATGCACATTTGCCATATAATAATAACCACATCACGACACACATTGACTCAATCCTGCACTAATCTTGTATCGCATGAATTAAGCAACGATATGGTATTAACTACATAGATAAGAATACAACATCCAAGACAGATGAGGGAAACAATGCGTCTTGCAAATAACACAGTTCCGCCCTCGCTGGGATTCGAACCCAGAACCTCCAGTGTAGCAGTCGGCTGTTTAAATCACTGCTCCACTGTATCCTAAATGATACGCATTTATTATCTTTTCTTTATCTTTGATAGACCAAAGTTTTATCAATGTGGGCAACAGCAAACTTAAAATATACTATTTACTGGTTAACTCAAGGTTTAGTAAACAATTCTGTATAGGCACTAAGGTTTCTTAAATTATTACAAAGTTTAAGTGTTTAGAGTTTAGACAGGTTGAGGGTTCGAGTCTCGGGTTGCCGTAAGTTGTAGCTTTTCAGATTCTCAACCTGTCACACTGGGACTCAACATAAACATGCGATTTGCGGTGTGTAGCACTTCTGCCAACCCCTCTCGAGGGATTACAGCGTGAGTTTATGTATGTATGTATGATGTTAAGAGTTTAAACAGATTTGCCTTATTTCAGAAAATACCAAAGACATCCTTTTTGAAGATATCCATAAGCTTGACTAGTGGTTTCAGTATAGGTAAACAGTTATTTGTTATTATCATTACAGCTTTATAGAATCAATCGCCCATTTGATTAAAGGCTGCTCAGGGGCTGGTGTATTGGGTATCCATGAAGCGTTCATGCATGGAGGAATGTGGACCTCGGTTGGAGCAGGGCTGGTTATAGGATTCCTTGTCGGTTATTCTATGATGGTACAGATATTTTCACAAAGTCATATTATTTACGGTTGATGTTTGTTTTGTGAGGCGTGTGCAATTAATTGTTAAGTGTCTGTAAGCTCGATTGAAGAGGTAACGCATAAATTGAAGCTTGATCAATTTGACCACAAGCTTGACAACAAACATAAGAAAACTTTGTGAAATAGTACATCAGTATGTTTTTTATTTAAAATTATAGTGTGAACAAAGTTGCTGTTCTTTTGTGTTTAATTATTATATTATAAAATTGTTTCCGTGTGCCTAAAGTTTGGTAAACGTTAAAATTGCATTCATGGAAAAGCAGGTAAAATCATTAGTTGAATTTTAATTAAGGTATATTTTTCAAATCTTTTGATACTCTTAATACTAATGGTAAAAACGGCTTATTATTAAACGTTCTTAAATTAAAATTAAATGTAATTTCAGATGTTGGTTCAAAGTGCACAAACTCTTTACATGAGGTTGAGGATACCAAAGTTGTCTTACCCCGATTTAGCAGAAGTATCGCTTTATTGGGGACCATGTAAACCTTTGCGCAAATATAGCAAGGTATTTAGGTTAGCACAAAGTATTATTACTATTCAAGTAGTATTGTTAGTATTCAAGAGTACTATACTTATTTATTAGTTAATAAACCAGACCTAGGATCAGATTAAAAAGCTTCCACTGTGTAGGACAGATACGATTTTTTTTGTATTTGTACCAAATTTTCGAAATATTCCTTAAATAAAGTATGCAGGTAACCATTTAAAAACCTATGTTAAAAAATTCTTTCAGATACGTTGTTGATATATTTTTGGTGGTTGAACTTTTTGGAGCGTGCTGTGTTTACCAAATTATTATAGCCGAATCTTTAAGAGAGGTTGGTTTTAAAGCTTATATACTTACCTCTACGTTTAGAACTAAGAACTTTACTCTCTTGTCTCCCCGATCCTATACCGCGCACCTACATCCCTTACAAAGTCTTTTGAAATGAATGAAGAAATTATTTCAATTCACGTGAGGCACTTATTTGCAGGCTTTAGAAGGTTCCTTTTCCAAACTGGCAGAAATGAAGTTATCGACGAGAGTATACATACTTATTATAATACTACCTTTAATACTGATATCTTTAATACGAACTCTGAAATATTTAGCTCAGTTTGCTGTAGCAGCTGATATTTTTGTTTGTAAGTATCTATTATCAATATATTTGTTTTCATTTGTTGCGCTCTGTTTAAATCTCATTTCACTATTAATTAGTAATAAAGGCCAACATGAACGGTTGGATAATGTAACATCTTCATCATCATTAGGTATCTTGTCATCTGCACCTATATCCAACTCTTGTACGAGAAAGTTTTACTCAAACGAAATTTTTTGTCTGACAGTGATAACTATATTAGTGACTGCATATCACACATTTGGGACGACAGTAAAATTGGAAGAGAGACCAGCATGGAAGGATGCCAAAGGATTCTACCAATTCTGCGGCATGTACATTTTCACCGTTGACGGTGTGGGAATTGCATTGCCCATCGAAAACAATATGAAAAGGCCCAAACTCTTCAACATTGTTCTTTGGATTGGTATGCCAAACATTGATTTCAACTATCCGTAAATTGTTGATTGTAAATGCCAAAAGATTATCTTTTTTAAACAAATCCCAATCTTTAATACTGGTATTAGAAGTATAACTTAAGAGTACCATAAGTAATTAATAACTAGTAAAATAACTAGGAATGTCAATCATATATTTTTGCCCCATACTTTATGTTATTTTATAATCTATTCCTAGTATCCATTTACATAAAGTAAATCCATACTAAAAAGAATGAATCTAAGTTGTTAAACTAGAAACTGGAAGAGTGCTGGTATTTATATCACAGTTCCTATTGTAGGTACCAGCTTATAACTTAAATAAATTGGGAATATTAAGGAAACTAACTTTTCTATACAATAAATGATTAATTGATTAAATACTTTCTATCTTCTTTGATATTAAGATCCATTTATTTTAGACTTTACCTTTCTTATATTTTCCTTTAAGTTTTAATCCACATACTCTTCCAATTTCAACGGCGTCATATTTTTCTTTCCTTTCCTTCGCTTTTTTTATCAGGTATGTCTGCCGTGGTTACTTCTACAATTCTGGTGGGAATGTTAGGATATTGGGCGTGGGGAGAGAAATGCCAATCACCAATAACAACACACATTCCAGTATCAACGTAAGTTATCCTTTTCGTTACATAGTTTGTATCCCGGCTCTAACCGGTACTTCCTCAAAATCAGAATCATAACAATTCTATGGGTTCTTCGGAATTGATTTAAAATTATAACATGAAAGGTAGCTTTGTAATGCTAATAATTTATTTGCAAATGACTGATATCTAATTATTTAACTACTAATCTACTAATTAAAGATATATTTTAACAAAAAAAAATAAAATAGCAATTGAATAAATGTTTAAGGTATTAAAGAATCTTTTTTTATATTTACAGGCACAGCATCATTATGCAGTATTTGTTCGCTATAATGCTTTGTGTCACGTTTTCCATAAATTTTTGGGTCCCGTTTAAAGGCATTTGGCATTACATCGCTCAAAAGCATGAGAGGTAATGTTTTATCAATACAATATATTTGATCATCGAACCTTTTCATCCGATTTGAAGACATCTTTCATCAATGCTTTGAATGGAATTTCAACAGTAGGCATTTTAATTGAAACATCAAAATCCACAAAGGTTACTATTTCTGCGTCGACTAATTTGAAAGCTACAATAAAAGTAACTCATGTTTTACTTATCTGAACGTTAAATTTATAGTTATTTCTGTTTTCACAGAAAACATCATATCTGGGAAAGATTTTACAGAGTTCTCCATGTACTTCTTATATCAGCAATATCATTATCAATTCCTAACATGAAAAATTTGATGATTTTCGTGAGTAAAATAATTTTATAAATTTACAACATAATTTTGAACCTTTATTTCACTATAAAAAAATTTTGTAACCCCCAAAAAAAAACTAGTAATAAATGGCAAACTGCCAAATATTTTAAAAGTTTAATGAATGGAGTTATACCTCTGATATCCAATCACATCATTCCAAAAGTTAGCTGAGTCTTGGTGAAAGTTTTAATAAAGAATCAAATTCAAATAAAAGGTCGGAAAGTTGAGGATTCAGTTTACCGTAAATTGCTAATAGCACCATGTTCCTCATAATGCCCGGATAGTGGCGACAGATTCGCAACCTGTCATACTGGGACTCAACATAAACATGCGAAATGCGGTGTTAATCTCCTCTGCTCTGACGTGAGTTTATGTTATGCGTGTTATGTTTTATACAAATACAGATACAGTTTTTCTTTTAAGTTGGGTGGATTCTGTTTGATCTTCATCGGTTTTGTATTCCCTGCTTTCATCGACACGCTTATCTCTTGGAATAACTATCGGAATGGATGGATGAGGTAGTCTCTTCAACTTCATTTGTTCACCTTGTGTACTTTATTATACCCAAATAGGTATAGTTAGGTATGATAATAGGGTGCCAACGAAACCCTAGGATTTATCCTTCGCTGTCCGTCTGTCAGCGGACTGTCTCATGAAAAAGAGTGTCTGTTGTCTCTACAACAACAATTGTTGTACGAATACGTACATCAATCGTTTCGCGATATAAGCATTAATTGAAATCTGAAGCATTCGTTATTAAATTTAGTTAGTTCACGTTTGTCATTTATACTGAGTGCACACATCCCTACTTTAGGATGTGCTTCGAACGAATACTTCAGATTTCAATTTATGCTTATATCAAGAATAAATTTTATACAAAGAAACAAGTATTTTTTCTGTTCTTCATCAAGCTATCTAGCTGAGTGTAACCAGCTAACAAGAGCTACTACATTTTATGGTCCTTCGAGCCTTCGGATTTTTATTATTAAATATGACTGTAATTTTAATATTACTATTGTTTTCGATGGACTAGACGTAGGTTAGGATTCTTACTTCAAAAGAACACTAACAGAGGAATCGTTCCAATATTACAACTTCAAGTAAGCAGGCATTTCTAGGCAACACCTTCGACCGTTCAAAAAAAAATGAAAAAAATAAAAATAACAATGAAAAAATAATCGATTTTTATTTTTTTTCTCAGATGGAGATTGATTAAGAATATGCTACTGGCGATGTTTGGGTTCATGATTTTCTTTGGAGTAGTCTACGCTACGTTTATACCATAGAATGCAGATGTTATAACGTTAATACAATTTGAACACGTTTCAATGTTTCTCTTGACTCAATATGTATTTCGTTCAAGGTATGTTAAAACACCATTGTACTTCAATTTTTATATTCAAATGAATAGGTACATAAATGTAGATTGTACATTCGTGTAACACACCGCTCTTTGCACGTTTATGTTGAGTTCCAGTGTGGTAGGTTGCGAATCTTTCGCCACTATCCGGGCACAGTGAGCCCGAGAGTGACCTTCGGCCTGTCGGGTCGGGTCGGTCGGGTAATCAAGGCACGTAACTGAGCTACCACGTCCTCCAAGCATCGAATTATACATATTTATATGTTTAAAAACTTAGTCACAGAAGAAACCAAATTAAAGAAGATAAATCAATTGTTATAGTTTGAACATTTAAAAAGATGAATGATTGGGGTTTTTTTTCAATACATAGTTACTGTTCAAAATAATGATATATATATATATTTTTGTAGTTACTCATTGACTGTCCATTCATTTCAGGATTATCATTTATCATGAAAAACTTGAATGAGGACATTATACAGGACATTTTTATCATTAATGTTTGAAAAATGATGGTATTAGTAGAATAAATTATTACATATTATTAGTACCATTTTTATTGACAGTGACACACAGTTGTAACCGATCGATTAATATAAATTTTCTTTATTTTGTTAAATTTTGAACAAAATTCTAGTCTTTGTTCAATCCACTACAGTTAAGATAAAATTAAAACAAACAATCGACGCTCGAAACACCAAAGGTGTCATTTCTTTGTTGCGAAACCAAAACCCATATTTAATTCGCAGCTCTTATTATATGAATAAACCACGCAATTACCACATTAAGATAAACATTGACTCAGCCTAAGAAGAGAAGACAGATAAGTATCGTAAGAACTAAGCAACGATATGTTATACACTAAATAGATGACAATACAACATCCAAGACCGATCAGCGAAACAAATTCAGCGTCATGCAAATGACACATAGTTCCCCCCCGCCAGGATTCGAACCCAGAACCTCTAGCGTAGCAGCCAGCTGTTTACACAACTGCGCTAAGCTAAACAGGTCGTAAAAAATAGCTGCTTATTTGTTAAATTTTCATATTCTTACAAACTTGATTAATACAAGTGTCACATTTTTATAACCAAAGTGAACTATAACATACAGATTTTGTATATAAATATTTATTCCTTTTCGCTATCTATCTTTATAGATGTTTGAACATAGATTTGTCAGTGTCATTGCGGTGATGTTCTTAAAGTCGTCATTCATTTGTCATTAGCACACAAAGTCTGAATGAAACTAAGAGAATAGCGTCAAAAAACTTCAATTGATATTGGACTCTATACACTAAGAAGAGGTTGACGACAGCGAGACGAATGTATCTTAAATTAATTTGAGACACAGCGTTTGCTCGGAACAGTACTGTTTTATTAATATATTTAAATTAAAATTAATTAATGAAAAACAGATATAACTTGTAGTTGTGTTCATATTGGAATGTGAAAAATATGGAAATGACCAATTCAAACGTAAGTTTTTTCTTTTTTTTTGTTAATTTATCCCGGGCAAACAAGCAGACGATTCACCTAATGGAAAGTGATACCGCCTATTGAAAAGATGATGCGCTTGATGTCTGGAACGCCAAGAGCGCCGCCAATGCGTTGCCCATGCAGAGGCAACGATGACGAAAAAATAAATCTGGTGCCGGTAATTACACTGGCCCGTCAATCCTTCGAACCGAAACAGCGAACTGCTTCATTGACGTCAGAAATAGAAAAGTGATACCAACTAAGACGATCTCGCACGTAGATCTACCACCTGTCGCACGTAGACTCTTTTCGAGTTTCGTCTTTTATTTATTTACTTTTGTGACTCTGCATGTTGAGTTATCAGATAAAAAGGATCTTATCTAAAGTTTGGAACAATCTTTTGGCGTATGTTCCCTTGCAACTTGATAATCTTGAAAGGAATAAATTTGAAATTTTCTGGACGGACAAGCTCCTTACATCGTTACTAAACACCAAATGAAATTGAAACCTAAGGTTTTGCTATATAATAGGATTTTTTTAACTATAGTAGATCAGAAATGGCTTATACCAATGGAAAAGACAGCTAATTATTAAAAGGTGGTAACAAAACTTTTGAAGCACTAAAAAACTTATCAAGAATTCAACATAAATTTTGTAAATCGCCAATGTTAGTAAATCAATAATTTTACAAAGACGCAGATAAAACAAGAAAAAGTTTTGATCATATTTGTACGTTTGCCTGGAAAGCCTATCATCATCAGCTGGAAGACATCCACTGCTGGACAAAGGGTCCCCCAAATATTCATCCAACCGGAGCGATCCTACCCCCTTAGGCAATTGCCTTTTTCAAATATAAATGACATTACAATAACGTAACTCGAGCGCGAGGGATTGTAATTTCCATACATTTTTATTTTCAGCTATCGTAAACGCTTGCGGAAGATGGTATTTATTTAGCCCTATTAAATATTTCAAATACAAAATTCAACTGCATGAGCAATCAAGCTGACGGTTCAACTAATGTCGATGGTGGAGTCGATTAGTTGACCAATGCATAAAACCAATGGTATCGGTTGGGAATAGAAACAAAATATGACAACATGAAATACAAATTCAAAGTTGTATTATATTTTGATACTACAAAGGAATAATTCCTATTAACTATAATCTTAATGACTCAGAACGCCAAGACCGAAACCAACCCGTTGCCCATGTGGAAGGAAACATTTACCTTAACAAATAAATATTCCAGGCAAACCACACCCATCAGATCGAAGATTTGTCAACGAAGCCACCCCCGCAACCTCCTCCAGATGGCAGCACAAGTAAATACAAGCTGCACTCCGACAAAGAACCATATGATTTTGTTTCTATGAGGTTAATTGCTAAACCAACCAAGTAAGTCATTTTATTATTCGCTTCTGTCCGCGATTCGGTACAACATTTAACACATTACATAGACATAGACTTGATTACGAGGAAAAACGGTATACCTTTGAAGAAAAACGGTACCTCCTATATGAGGAAAGAATGATGGTAAACCCATCAGATGTTCAAGAGTAAAAATAAAGTTTGATTCCACTCGAGCGTCTTTGTAAGAACTGTAACGCACATTTAAAATATATCGTAACGATATCGTGTCGTTCTAAGTTGACAGCGAGGGAAAAAGTCGAAATGTGAACATTCCGTTTCCGAGGATAGGTGGTGGTGGATGGTAGGTATGCAATGGCTATTATCTTCATATTGTGAACATCACATAAAACACATGAACTCACGCCGTAATAAATCACACCGCATTTCGCATGTTTATGTTGAGGTCCCAGTGTGACAGGTTGCGAATCTGTCGCCACTACCCGGGCACGATGATGAACATGAAAGCTACAACCTTCGGTAACCAAAGACTCGAACCCTCGACTTGTCGGGTCCGGCCGGTTCGCTAACTAAGGCACGTAACAAACTGAGCTACCACGTCCTCAATAATAATTATTCGTGAAAATTTTAATTAAAAAGGAAAAATGTGTAGATTGTTAAAAGCTAAGTTAAATTACAGATATTTGGCTCACGTAGCCGCTCAGTTAGAAAACCCCGCTCTTCCGTATATATTAATTATTATTTAAACATAATTATCAAAACAAACTACAACAATAAAGGTAAAAACAGAAAAACATTAAAATCTCAATATACTATTTTTATTTTATTCTGCTTATGCCTCTCCCGTGATCTGTGTGTGTGTGTGCGTATGTGTATATGTATAGGTATGGGTTTGTGTGTGTGTGTGTGTTGTGTGTGGCAGTACCAATAACAACTAGAAAAATATATAATTGCCATTTGCAAAATTGTCATATGTTATGTCTCAGTCTCAACCTTAGCAGTTAGGTATAATAAAAGATTACCTACCACTATTAGATTAAAATATATACCTACATTACATCAGTTATCTAAACATAAAGTATATATAAATGGTGAGTTAATGAGTTAAATAGCTTCTACAGCTGTCAAATAAAAATGCTTCACTTGTTCTCAGAAATAATAATGCCACAAAAGGTAGATGAAATTTATTTAACCTAACACTTCTCTTTTTAACCGACTTTAAAAACGGAGGAAGTTCTCAATTCCGTTACGTGCCGTCTTTTTTTTTGTTTGTTACTTTTTGTTACCTCAGAACTTCGGCAATTTTCTAGTTTAAAATGCAAACATTTCTGTCTTTAATATTTTGATGATCGCAAAAGTCAATTTGAGGACATCCTCGCTAATGTTACCTAAGTATATTGGTAGCAAGCATTAAGATTAAAAATGTCCACCGGATCAAAATTGCATGTTTAGCAGTAAATTATCTGCTAATACTGTATTGTGTGTACACTCGTATTGTAGGTAATTTAGGATAAATATCTGAAACACAAGCCTTTTGTTTCGTTTTGAGCCAAAGCGAATCATGTGAGAATTTCAAGACATAATTTTCCTTCAATGTCATCAAATCGAAGTCACTGTATTTGAATAAATTTCTTTCGTATAGGCACATATTAATACGAATCAAGCGCGAAGGACATTTTACTTATGTCTGGTACTTATACTGGTATAGTGACACGAATCAATAATAGATTTGACTGTAGCAATTCTATTAACACTACATATTGTTTCGCAGCATTCATTGATTGCGGAACTCCACTTGTTTTCAACATATGATTTATTATAACAAAAACATATTAATAACATCAACAAAGATGGTAATAAGATATATTGTTATTAAAGACAATATTATAAGATAGGATGTATTAATAATTATTAATGTATCTGATATTAGAAGATAGATTATACTGAAATACTCTACATTTATCACTAGTTGTTTCCCGTGGTTTTTTTTCTATGCACGATGTTTATTACTAATACACTAGGTATTGGCTACGAATATATATTTTTTCGGAACTATAGGAATATAGAATCTGCCACTCTTGAAGTCCACTTTAAAATCGAACGAGTACTATCGAAGATCACCCCCTATATAATACCCTTTTTATTCTTGATATTTGTAAAACCCTTTTTATTCTTGATATTTGTATTAACAAGTCCATGCTGAATTGACTCAGGTACTGAGGGACCTACAAACGCCTTCACATTCTCTTGATCATATCTTAAACAAGGCTTTGAATTTATACATAAAACATAAAATAAACCCACGCCGTAATTAATCCCCTGAGAAGGATAGGCAAAGAGTGTTAAACACCGCATTTCGCTTGTTTACGTTGAGTCCAGTGTGACAGGCGAATCTGTCGCCACCCTGAAACTCACTTACATACAAGACACTCACATGTAGTAAGAACACAAATAAAGTGTCTCGAGATCCGTAAGTAAAAACCCGTGGGCACGCACTGGACACTGTCCGATGTCAATAATAAGAAGCTTGTAAAATTCAACCACTTCTTAAAGACTTCAGTTTTGTCGCCACTGTTCTTAACCACTAAGTTAAACAGTTAATCAACCTTAAAATAAAACTCCATCCTTGTATTACTTATCCAAAACAACCTTTTTTCCAGCACCTTCGAATCTACAGGACACTTGGTAAAGGGATGCCTTGGAGGTGGTGTGCTTGGCATACACGAGGCGTTCATGAAATGCGGTCTTTGGACCTCTCTCGTCGCCACCATCATATTCGGCTTCTACATCAGCTACTGTTTACATGTTCGTTTCTTTTTATTACCTTTATATATGTCTTGAACCTCCCAAGTGTGATTATGAATTCCACGTGAAGGATATTTAAACGTTTTTCAAGGTGTAACGATCTGTTTGATATTTTAGAAAACTAAACTAGAGTAAATATTGAAAAAGTCACGATTATTGTTTTTATTTAAATAATTTCTTGTTATAGCGACAGTAGAGATTTCAACTGTCGGCTCATTAGATTTCATAAGGAACACCCTGCTGAGAAACAGATAGACGGACAGCTTAGTAATTTATAGAATCCCGTTAGCACCCTTTAGGTAAGGAAATATGAATGAGGGAAAATCTTTAAATGAGAAAGATATAGATTCAAACTGTCATATTATTAACGTTAACAACGTTGTGTGACATGTCTCGCACCTAACTTTTTTATTAGCAAGATTATAATCTTTTTATGTTATTTTATATATCTTTTAATAACACTTGATATTCCAGATACTTATCAAATCTGCACAGACAATGTATCAGAGGTTGCATTTGCCGACTATGTCGTACCCTGACTTGGCAGAGGCTTCCTTGGAAGTTGGTCCGTTTCCCAGCATGAGAAAGTATAGCAAATGGTTCAGGTAAGATTTGGTGGTGAATTTTCATCTCAAAGAAAACCGTTTAAGATAAAGCAAGCGATTGTAATAGATTATAAAGATTGTAACTGTTATAGAGTAGTGTAATATCAGGTGTACCTATTCAGGAAATTTAAAAGATACTTTGTTCAGAAATAATACACATAATTTTGAGTAGGAGACCAATCCATCCATACCCATGAATAAGAAGAAAGATCAAAGAGACTAAAACATAACTTATTTCCAGAATGACCCCCAATCTGATCTGTTCTAAAACTAGTTCGTCTATTAATTTATACTAGAATTTCAATTCAATTCTTAATTATACTAGAATTATTATTTATAATATTAATATTTTATAATAGAATTTCAATTCAATTCTTTATTTTTATGGTGATAGTCACTTATTGGACAACTAAGACAAGGTGATTTTATAACACATATCCCTGTTTAGTGTAAATTTTTTCTCAAATAATATTTCCATATAAAATGTTGTACCATCTTTTACAGATATGCAGTCGATTTGACTATTTGCATAGACCTGTTCGGAGCTTGCTGCGTCTACCAGATCATAATAGCGAAAACCATTCAGCAACTAGTAGAGAATGCGGATTTCTCCTCAATTGACATGTCTCAGTTAAGACTATACATTTTGGCTTTATTGGTGCCTATACTATTGCTGTGTATGATTACCACACTCAAATACCTGGCACCCTTTACGTTGATTGCTGATGTATTTATCGGTAAGATTTTTATTGATTTGGTGGAGCATTTATTATACTTTTCTTTTCCCGAAACATAAACATTTACTTTAATAAATCACATCACGACACACACATGGACACAGCCCTACAGTAAGTATCATAAAAACTTGTGTCACAGGAACAAAGCAACGATATGGTAAAAACTACATAGGTAAGAATAGGTACTACATCCAAGACGGGCAAGTGAAACAATGCGTCTTGCAACTATCGCAAAGTTCCGCCCCGCCGGGATTCGAACCCGGAAACATTATACTGTCAGTTATCTTTACAGAGATTCAGACTACTTTGTGTTGTTGTATGTCTGAATTAGTAACAAAGAAATGCCTTTTTTCAGTCATATGCGTTATAGCTACAGTGTACTATAGTCTTCAAGTTGCTCCTAAAATCTCTGAAGTTCCTGCATGGAAGGATGTCACAGGTTTCTTCGAGTTCTGCGGCATCGTCGTTTTCAGTATGGAAGGCGTAGGAGTGTCTCTGCCAATCGAAAACAATATGAAAAACCCTAAAGACTTTCCAAAGGTTTTGATTGCAGGTTGGTATTGTTGCTTTCCAAAATCAAATATCACCCTTTGACTTTATGAAGAGGTAATTTTAAATACCTACCAAGCAGGAATTGAAGGTGTTCGTAATTAAAATAATAAATTAGAAAATTATTTAAGCAGACATGTTAACTTTAAATTTTCTTACTAATATAGGTTGGTTGATAGAAAGGCCATAATTTTATTTAATGACTATAAATGGATCTTATTATTAACTGATTAAAAGGAGGTTCTCAATTCGAATGTTTACTTTTTTATTTTCAATATAAAATCCGATTTGGAAATGAGTTTTTGTCATTGTTACCTTTTTCCAGGTATGACCATAGTAGTTTCTTTCTTGGCCATGGTTGGCTTTTTCGGATATTGGGGATTCGGAGAAAAATCTACATCACCTGTGACACTGAATTTCCCAGCAGACACGTAAGTTTTCCTTAAACCAACGTTTAATTCACATTTGTCTTGTGCGTTCTCAGTTAGATGTGAGTATTTGGTTGTTTATTATGAGAGTACGTTTAGACATGGTTTTAACGGTTGTAATCAGTAAAAGTCCGGTTTTTACAGACTTATCTTTTAATTAAATAAATAAATAAATAACCACAACACGAAACACACACATTGACTTAGCTCTACACTAAGTATCGTAAGAACTTTTATCGCAGGTGCTAAGCAACGCTATGGTATGTACTAAATAAATAAGAATGCAACATCCAAGACCGATAAGCGAAACAATGCGTCTTGCAAATAACACAGTCCCGCCCCCGCCGGGATTCGAACTCGGAACCTCTAGCGTAGCAGTCGGCTGTTTACACCACTGCGCCACCGAGGTAGTTAATTATTATTTTGTATTCAATTTAATTGTATTTTTACAGTTATTATGTTTTATAATATTATTGTAATGAGCAATAGTTTGTACCTTCTTAAACCATATATTTTATAAAACTTATCTTTTCTTAGAACTTACATACTTTTGATTATTCTATTTCCAGTTTTCCCATCATCCTCAAATATTTGATGGCCATTATGATCTTCGTGACCTTTGCCCTTAATTTCTGGGCTCCTTTCAACTTGGTCTGGCATTATGTATCAAAGAAACACGATGCTAAGAAGCATTGGATCTGGGAGAGAATCTACAGGGCGGCATTTATCGCAGTCATCACTGGAGTTGCTATTGCATTCCCTAACATAGGGAACTTAATGGGCTTGGTAGGTCACAACTAGATATCGTTTTCATAAGAGCCCACATGATCAATTATTCTAAACTTTTTGTTGTCTAAGATACTTTTAAACTTAGTTTTGTTCTTGTTGTCGGATTTAAGACTCAAAACATACAGGCATTACATTTGATTTCTTGCAATAATGTTTTGAATGGCGAAACACAGTTATCTCTCAATCACAGACAGATTTTTAACTTGATTCTGATTGAAAACATCCCTTTTATTTGCTATTCTACTTCCTTCTGTTGATAAACACAATATATTATAATTTGTACTTACTGATGAACTAAGACTAAGTTTCTCTTTGTTCTAGCTTGGCGCATTCTGTTTATCTAATATGGGATTCATCTTCCCAGCAATAATAGATCTGCTCGTGATATGGGAAGATCCAGGCTTGGGTGCTTATAAGTGGAGGCTTTGGAAAAATGTTTTTGTTATTTTTATAGGAGTTATACTATTTGTAGCTGGATCTTACAGTAACTTGAAGGGATTAATACAGGACTTGTAAAGTTAATTTGCTAATTTTATTGAACTATTGGCCTCATCTGTAATACTCATATGTTAGGTAAAAAAATGAAAATACATTTACTAGTATGATTTCAATCAGTATTAATTAATTAATACGTTTAGAAATTAAGAAACCGAAGTCTAAATGAAGTAACTTATATAAAAAAGGGTTATAGGTTGAATTTGAATTCAAATTGAAATAAAAAACGTTTTACTTGGGAATAATATTTATTTTGATAAATAAAACACATTTTTAAATTTCATTTAGCCACTTCGTTAGTTTTTTTTAGTTAGTTACAAATTATATTTCAACACATGTTTTTTTAAATACATTATTATTTAATTTGTATTTAATATGTACATAAGGAATATCCGACCATCAGCAATAAGACAAAGATTTAAAAAAAAAGTAAAAAAAAAACAATTAGGAACTAGAAGGTATTATTATAAATTAAATTTCATAGTGTTAAAATCTTCTAATGGAATCGGGAAAAGGAAAAAATGGTATGTTTTGTCCAAAATTATTCACGTCAGGATTTGGCAAGAAACCTGGTAACCCGAGATTTGTTGGTGGCATTTGATTAAAAAACGGCCTTGTAGTCACAGTTTCTTCCTGAGGTGGTTGAAATGCATACGTATCTAGTAAAGAAAAGTCATCAATTTTGTTAAACTTTTTTTCCGTAGAATATAACAAATCCCTTGGTTGGCTCCTCAACTCTTGAACAGGTTGGTGGATTATATTATCAAAGCCTCGGAATACATTTTGATTGAGATTCCTTTGTAGCGGTGGAAAAGGCGTACTTGAATACGGGAACATATTTGGTGGAAAGAATAAATTTGGTCTTGGAGGCGGCAGGTTCAATTGTGGAATTATATTTTTTCTTCTATTTAACCAGTTATCTACAACATTACAAACTATTTCATCTTAAGTATGCGTGTTAAATTTAATTTATTAAATAATATACTCTTACCAGGCTCTAAGACTGTTTGTGGCATAGATCTAGATTCTTCGTTAGCAATATTTGCAACAAATGCTGACCGTCCCTTCATCTCTATGATGTGGTCTGGACTTCTATTCAATTTCGGTTCACGTTCTGTACGAGAAGTCCTAAGAGCGTCTTCAACTACATCTTCATTTGGTTCATCATATTTAGAAGGATAAGCATTTTGCGTATTTTCTTCATCCTCACTTGGACTTTGTTTTATATCCTCTTCATCATGTGTAATTTCATCGCTTTTTTCACCAGTACGTGATAAAAAATGTTCAGGCTCATCTGCGTTTTGAGTATTTGCTGTTTTGCTGACATCAATGACAACGTCTCCAGATTTTTCACTTTCTATGACTTCATCTAAGATGGGTAATTCTTCTGATTTTCTTTGAATCGCTTCAGAAACTGGTGCATCTTCATCTGCCACGTCATCAGCTAATGGAGCACCACTTCTTTCATCTGTGAAAATTTGTGGTTCGTCGGCATTTAGTTCAGGACTCTCATTTTTTCCTGCTTTTAGTATATCTGATTTCAATTCACTATTATCTTCTTGAATGTCATCATTTTTAGTTACAGCTGTTTTTGTAGTTTCAGAATCATCGTAAAAAGCACTATCGTCCGCAACAAATTTTACTGGATCGCCGACTTTTTCCTTTTCCTCCTTATTAAACAATAAAATACTCATTTATACATTAAAGCATTCTTATATTTAAAAAAAAAACTAAATAATACTCACGCCATCTTTCATTAAAGCCCTGGCTTTAATAGTACCGATAAATGTACAAAGTATAAATATTAATAAAAATTTATTCATATTTATAAACCTGCAAGTATATCACATTATTAAATCTAATCATGAAGTAAAACTTAAGTTATTAAACTAGGAATGAAACGCATTCGAAGGAAAACTGGGCGTGAAATCGATTACTTTAACTAGACTGGTTACTGCAAATTAAAAAAATCATATGGTATGGTCAGCAACGATATGGTTCCATATAAAAAGCTAAATAAAGCCAACCGTCTCATTTAAGTTACTTTTTATCCGACTTCGGTGAAGTAAAAAGGAGGGTTGTGATTTTCTCCTTTTTGACCACGGCTAAACTAAATTATTTCAATTTACAATGATAATATTTTCTTATTTCATACTTTTTAGAGCGCGGTTTTCAAAAGTCGGGTTTTAGTTTTTAAACTTACTTTTACATTGGTACTGTTATGAAGTGTTACTTTCTTTATACAACACCAGGAGCAAACAAGCAGACGGTGCACCTGATAAAAAGTGATAAAGCCGCTTGTTGACATGATGATGCCCTTTATGTCTGGATCACCAAGAGCTAATGAAAAGGTAAAGAACTTCGGAGGAAGAGGCTCAGCTGTTTCAGATCCATTATTGCTGGCACATAATTATATTTTGCGTCACTAAGTTTAGATTTGTCATTAATCTGCATTTCTCCATTTATACTCTCTTTCTAAGCGGTATATGTACTTGTAATCAAATATATTATACTCTATCCAAACTAGCTTGCCACAGATGATATGCCTGATGAATGAGCCTAGTATTGTAATAGGACATAACTTAATCAAACTATATTTTTTCCCGAAAATCAATCTTTTGACATACTCATTAATAGGTAATGGAGAAATCCATGAGTCTATAATGATTTGATGGCAGATTATATTTCAATTAAGTATTTATGTCTCCGTTTTTACGGTTTTTTAACATGTCAGGTAAATAAAGATTTATTAGGTAATTGAAAATATTAAATATTGTTTTATTAATATGTGGAATCAATATCGTATACTTAAGCCTCGTCACAAAAAGCTATTTTGTAAACGTTACGGTTTCTTTTATTATTGGTACCGAACCAAAAAAAGTAAATCAGAAAAACCGCCCTGCTTGATTTATACTGATTAATTTTCACGCATTTCTCGATTATAAATTCTGTAAACAGTTAAAAAATGTCAAATGTATTAAATAACTTCTTAATTTATAATTGTTTGTACGAAAAATGCAATGAAAAAAATTACTGTCAAAAAGTACTAAACTTATCTTCCCGCGCTCTGTCATTGACAGCGTCATCTATCTGATTCTACTATTACAACGTCGTCGTAACTAATCGAGTGATTAGTCCGAGTACAGAATACAGCTCAAGCGCAGCAAATCCTGTTGCTGCGCGGTTGAAATGCATGTGCGTGCATTAAGGAGTTGTAAACTATGAAACTGTATGAAAGACGTCTCACCGAAACCCCATTACCTTAAGCTTAAGTAAGCAACGCAACGCACCGCATTGCGGCGTAATGTGTTGTTTCGATATTTGCCCAGCAGTTGCGTAACGTTACCGTTGTGATTGCGGATTTTTAGGAACATGAACAATCACACTCGTTAGTCGTCTTTTCTGTTGTCTCCGCCTGGGGTGCGACATGGGGATACTGCCCGCGCTTGCACTATTTGGTTACGGTTAGCGGCTGGGCAGACGTCAGAGAACGTCACCGCTCGATAAACGTCTTTTGAGATAGAAGGCGTAGGTGCTTTATTCACATTTCGCCAAAATGAACTCACTCCTAATTTTATTCTAAGGAGTATCGATGTTCTGGGACCTCCTATGGACTTTGAAAATCTCTAGACTTCCCAAACCCTAGTCGTACTTACCTAGCCCACCTACTAACTCGGGAAAGGCACGTCAACGTCTCTCGATAGCTATCAATTCGAGGCGATACGATACGTTACGGATACGATACGATAAAAAAATCCCTAATTGAGGTAGGTAATAAACTATAATGGATTTTCAATGTCCAAGTTTTCATACTTAAAATATTAGTACGATATTCATGAAGACTTGATACGGAAGTTTTGTGTCCAGCTACCATTTTGAATACTATCATAGGTTTAAAGCAACTAATCTTGAAATATATTTTAGAGCTTCTAGACTCTTTAAGTTTTTCAATGCATCTAATGCGATATAACCTTCATAGAGTAAACGAAACAATGTTCTTTTTCTTTTCGAGCGAAAGTGAAATATCCAATGACATTATCACGACGGATAAACAGAAATTTTTAGCGATGTTAAATTTTTGATTTTTATTTGTAATTTTTAATAAATAAATGTTAGCTTCGATGTTGGTAAGTGATGACAATGTTTAACCATGAAGTATCAAAAAATTCTTATAGCTGAGTCTGTATTTTTTTATTATAACGTTATCCCAAGTTTGATGTAAGATTTCTAATTGTTTCTGTTTAATATAAAACAGTATGGTAAATTAGCCTTTTTGAGGCTATATCTTTTAGTTACTACATCAAAGCTCACGTCAAGTGAGTTTGTGGAAGGTTACCATTAGGTAAATTGAGTTTGAGTTTCAATAATAACAATAGTGTAGGGTGGACTGGAGCCTAAACTAGGGTAGGCCGCAGACTTCTTAAAAATTTTCTAACTAAATCGCAGGAAGTAACAACCAATGACTTAATGACAGTATGCATTGCATCCAACTAAATCTTCCAACTCAAAAATTGTATAACTATTAGCCGATTTCTTATTAGCAAGGGTATCTAATGCAAGCTTGCTGAGCTACTTATCCAACAAAGCTGAAAGTGGTTGAGCTGATTGGAAGTGGTTTGGCTTTTAGGAGAAGCTACAGTGGACGCAGTACCGTAGCGTAGTAGGCGCAGGGGCCGACTTTCCCCTTTCGGCACTTTTAGAGGGCGCCAAAATTTCACGATGAATGATAATAAAACTTCTTTTAGAAATATTTCGACGCATACTTTTTTACGCACTTAGAATTCGGATCAAATGAAATAAGCAAATTTTATTGTTATTGCAAGAACTGGCTATAAAAATGAACTGATCGGAAACTAGAACTGTACCTACTGGACTACAACTGAAAAATCTGTAGAAATCGAAGCTGTTGCAATTAGCGAGGGAAAACAGTTATCCATGGAAATATTTCCGCAAAAAATGTTCAAATTTAGTTCTTTCACTTGTGTCCTTGAGGATTACAAATCAGTTAACAACGGCTAATGATAATTATAGTAAAAATACATAAAATTATTGCTTAATTGAATTTTGTATTTTTAGGGCGGGGCCCAACCAGTTCAAGGTGGCAGGGGGAATTTCAAGCCGCTAGCCCAGACACAGGCCGAAGAAGATGCCTTCGATTACAGTTCCTTTAGAACCGGCCCCAAAGTCGGGTAAGCAAATCCCTTCTATTTATACTTAATTTTTGGCCGAAACTTCGCCACTGTACTTATTTATTTTTATTTACAGAGCACCTACTGTTACTGAAAGAATTCCGCCTCTAGATATATTATATGTACTGGCCAAATGTATCGAAATTAAAACACAGGCTATCTTCAATATTATAAAAACATCGATTTCCTCACACGCCTCTAAAACCCTAACCTAACCTCAATAGAATTTGGAGATAGATTTAACCCCAAAGTAAGACATTGGCTAAATAAACAAAAACATTCCTGGTCAGTCAGTTAAAATAAATGATAAATTTCATGCGGGAAGAAGTTGGCAAGAGCTGTATTTGCTATACAAACAAATACGTATTACATTTACATAAAAAATATTTTCGTGATGCAGGGTGATCGGGTCGATTGCTCACATGGTTAAAGGAGCACTGGGAGCGGGAGTCCTGAGCGGGCATGTCGCTTACATGAAGGCAGGCGTCTTACCTGGGGTCATACTAAACGTGGTCTTCGGCATGTACATAGGTTACTGTTTATATGTACGTATTGTTGGCATCCGATATTGATATGTCTCGTGTATTTACTGTCTCGAAAGTCTACCTGCTTCATTTAATCAAGTTGGTTAATTTTCCAAAATCTTTTTAATCGAGGTAATTTACATATACCTGTATTTAAACATTTTACTCTGATGTTTAAGATTCTTGGTACAAAAAAGTTTACATGTAGGGTTAAATAGTTGCTAAAAACATAATGTGATTATGCATTTTATGTTGATATATGCAGATAATATGATGACAAATTTTCAGATTCTCGTATTAAACGCTCAAATTTTATACAAAAGGACGAGGGTAATATCGATGTCGTATCCAGATGTCGGTGAAGCGGCCATGGCTTGTTACCCTAACCCCAGAATTGCCAAATGCTCGACTTGCTTTCGGTAGTTTTTTTTATTTCTCTATGATAGATAGAAGATTGCCCGTTATCCCTGTAAGACTGGCTTCTGGTCATGGGGAAAAAAGGACCCCACCGTCACACTCACGTGAAGGAAAGTGATACCACCGTCTATTGTTAAGGCGATGCTCTTAACGTCTTGGAACGCAAGAGCACTGCCAATGCGTTCCCCATTGAGGGGATAAAGTTGTTGAACCTCTCGTGCCGAAAATTAGACAGGCTTCAATCTTTCATACCAAAATCCGGCGAAGTGATTCACGGCAGAATAAAAAAGAGCGTGCTCTCTACTTTGCAGAATCTCGCAAGTAGATCTACCACCTGTAAAATAAATCGTTATTTCACAGGTATATCATTGACATAATCATATGCATAGACTTGTTTGGATCGTGTGCCTGCTATCAGATAATCATAGCAAAGACTATAAAGCAGCTAGTTGAAGACACTCACCGAACCAGTATGTTAGGGCAGTTACCAGGTAACAGCTTCCATTATTCATTATATTTAAGTTAACTATCCACAAGTAGATAGTTACTTTATTTATCAAGTATTATAATGGGATTTTTTTGTATCGTCACGGACAAGAAAGGAAATAATTCACCTGATGGAAAGTGTTTCCGTCACATATTGACACGAAGATGCTCTTAATATCTTAGAACGCAAAGAGCACTGTCACTACGTTGCCCACGCAGAGGTTTTAGATTTTTTCAGAAAGTTTCAGAACACCTCTCATACCCTTAATTAGACTCGCACTGATTAAATACCTTGGAGGGTTGCTTGGTGGAAACGAGGATATTTATTTACAATTTTCTTATTTTAGTTTCTTTTCTCATATATCAGCAGAGTTTAATGTATAAAATGCTAGTGTTTTAACCAGTGAATATCTGTAGTGATATACAAGAGTGGAGAACGTGGAACAAGACATTTAACTAGTTTTTTCTCTCTCCCAAGTAACCTATTAGAGCCTACAGAAACCGTACTAGCATGTTACTTTAGGCGAATTCATCATTCCATATATCATTATTCATCTCTTCATCATTTCGTTCCTTATCAAAACTTGATAATAAATCTTGAAACTGGCAAAATACTTGAAGTTATATAAATACCTTGAACCATATGTTAATTCGATGTTCGTAATATTTTTTTCGCACTTTTTTATTATTTTAGGGTATCCGGATTTGCGAACTTACTTAGCCATTATGATCGCACCACTCATTCTGATATGTTTGATAAGGGATCTGAAATTGTTGGCGCCATTTTCTATCGTTGCAAACCTTTTGATTTGTAAGTTCTTAAATAAATCTCTAGAAAATCATTGCTTGATTAAGTGTTTTCTTATAAATATACTGCTCAAAACAAAATAAGGGCCACGAGGTATTTTTTCATAATGGTGTAAATTATTAAACATTTACATATTTAAAGTAGTAAAATATTGAGTATACAAACTCTGTGATACCTAAACTTTTTAATATTATAGTATTCATGTAATGCGGGCAACAATTTTAAATAAAATTTGATTTAAAATTATTTTTGAAAATTTTGATTCCATTTTCTTTGTCGTTTTGCTTTCCTTAGTTTCTTGGTTTATTAGAAATTATCAGAGTTCATTGATATCTCGAGTCAGAAACATCTTTTGCAATATGCCACAAGCACGCAGGCGTCATATGGACTCGCTGACAGCAACCAGAGCCGTTACAATGATTGAAGAAGGTCATTCGCAGCGATCTTTGGGTTTGCAATTGGGATTTTCTCGAAGAGCTATTCAAAATCTATGGAATCGTTTCCAAGAGACCGGCAGTGTTAGAAGAAGACCTGGTTCGGGCAGAGTTCGCATTACAACAGCTCAAGAGGATCGTTACATTCGATTAAGTGCGGGCCGAGATCGCACAACGACGGCCCGCAAGCTGCAAAATCGTTCACGGCTCACAACGGGTACTCGTGTCAGTGACCAAACTATTCGTAATCGATTGCATGAAGACCAGCAGGCATCAAGAAGGCGAGTTATCCGTGTTCCATTAACCAGAAATCATCGTGCAAATCGTTTAAGATTTACCCGCCAACATTTGGACTGGGACATAAACCAATGGGGCATGGTGCTCTTCACAGACGAATGCAAAGTTATTTTTTTTTACGACGATCGGCGTATTAGAGTATGGAGAAGACGCGGCGAGAGATTTTCAGAAGCCTGCATCCATGAAGTCGATCGTTTTGGTGGTCCAAATGTAATGATTTGGGGCGGGATAAGCTTACACGGCAAAACTGAGCTCGCTATTTTAAATGAGGTTACTGTTACTGCTCAGCGGTATATTGAGGAAGTTGTTAGACCACATGTGATCCCATTTGCCCAGCGAGCGGGTCCTGGATTCATCTTGATGCAAGACAATGCTCGTGCACACACGGCTCAAGCGATTCGGTTTGTACTGGAAGCGTCTCAAATTGAAGTCTTGCCGTGGCCGGCGAACAGTCCGGACTTAAATCCAATAGAGCACATGTGGGATCAGTTAAAACGAAGAGTTAGAGACGGTGATCAGGAAATCCACAACCAACAGCAACTCATCAACGCTGTTAAAAGGGCCTGGGAAGAGATTCCAATGGAAAATGTCAGGCATTTGATTGAGAGCATGCATTCCAGGCTTCAGGAGTGCGTAGCGAAACGAGGAGGGCATACTCGTTACTAAAAGATGAGCATGGAGTATTTTCTTTTGCTTTCAGTAACTTTACATTGTTTTTATTTTTAACCTTAAATGTGATTTTTTCTTTCAAAAGCAAATAAACTTTTTAATCATTATTATTGGAATAAGTTTATTGGTCTACACGGTAAAAACAACATTAGTTTTCGTTATCGAGACAAAAAATTATACATTGGTTTTATTATTTTCATGGTACAGACAAAATACCTCGTGGCCCTTATTTTGTTTTGAGTAGTATATATACGTATAACGACCAAACTTTATTATATGGCGTGTATGAGGAAGGCTGTTTATATTTTTTACTTCTTGTCATTTTAAGAGTACCGTACCCAAAGGATACCTTCCTACGGGATTCTATTACTAAACCTCCGGTGTCCGTCTGTCCGTCCGTATGCCAGCGGGCTGTAGATCACGAACCGCAATATGAAGATACGAGTAGTTGGAATTTATTTGAAAATTTGAATTTCTGTGTCCGCTATAGCAAATAATAAATTAAATCAATATTAAAATTAAATGGTACCTCAAAGTAGTTTATTTTTGCTTGAACATATCTTTTTCACGTATCACTTTTAATATTGTACAATGGTACGGAACCCTTTGTTTATATGCGAGTCCGGCTTACACTTGACAGGCTTTTTTATTTAACCAGTACTTTGCGTGGGCATGGCGGTATACTACGCGTTTGAGTTCAACCCAGGCATCACAACAGGGATGACACCCTTCAAACATATCTACGGTCTTCTCGAATACACTGGAATGGCAGTGTTCAGTATGTCCTGCGCCGGTGTTGTGATACCCATTGAGAATAACATGGAGAACCCTAAAAAATACCCCATTGTTTGTTTCTCAGGTACAGAGTATAATGGAATTTAATATACTAAAAACTAACTAACGAACTAGATATAAATATCCTCACCAGCAGGGCTACAAGGAGCGACAGTCGTAACAGCGCCACAGGCGCGCAACATTAAGGCAGTCTCCTTCTTTTTTTTGCGAATAGAAGTAGGCAAACAAGCATGCGGTTTACCAGATAAAGTGAAACCGCCGACTATTGACACGACGATACTCTTGATGCCAGAGAACGCCAAGAACACGGCAAATTATTTTCTCTTGTTAAAATGTTATGCCTCTCATGCTGGTAAATTACACTGGCTCTCCAATGCTTCGTCCGAAGCATAGCGAACTGTATCACGGCAGAAATTGAAAGGAGGGTGGTACCAACCCAGACGATCTCGCACATAGGTCCACCTGAAAAACCTATGTCTCGTCTATGTCTCGTTTTTAGCGTGTTTGGCCTACTGCCTTAAGCACACAATTTTAAAATAGTACCTTCCTAATAATTACCTAAGAATTGTAAACAATAAAGATTCAAATTTTAATGTCGATGTTCATTCGGTGTCTCAATCATCACCACATCAAATAATCTGACACAATTACGAGATGAGTTTGAGACTGTTCGGATTCGACCGAAACTTGACATTCACAAACAGTATTAGAGCAGGAATAGTTTGTGGTTCTTCAGACTTCGAATAAATTCCTAGCACATGATTAAACACTCACCACTTCTCAAAGACTACAGTGACACTAATATGGATATCAACAGTGAATTCGATCTGGATCCCTCGTGCATCCGGTAAATGAAACTCAAGGATATAAATGGATAGGTGAATGTTTTTTTTTTTCAGGCATGGTCTCGATTTTCGTATGCGTATTTTTGATATCATTCTTCGGTTACGCCGGTTTCTTAGAGAAATCGGAATCTCCAAT
Organism: Choreutis nemorana; assembly: GCA_949316135.1. Taxonomy (NCBI): domain Eukaryota; kingdom Metazoa; phylum Arthropoda; class Insecta; order Lepidoptera; family Choreutidae; genus Choreutis; species Choreutis nemorana. The sequence continues at coordinate 2,827,548 of OX438620.1, read as the reverse complement.
TACTGTTAACTTCCCTATGACTGTGTAAGTAATATTCTATTAGTTTCATGATAGTTATGGACCACTCCACTGCAAGTTGTTTTATAGATACATTACAATACGTAAGCCACAGATCCACCGGTCAACCACCGTATTTATCGTTGAAACTAACGATTATGATGCGGGAGCGGTTTTTTAAACGTTTGAAGGAAGCAATGGGCAGCACTTTCTGTTGGACGAAAGGGAATCCACGCACTTTATGCACATTAGCTAGTCGACCGGCCATCCTGACGACAGAATGGCCGGTCGACCTAAAATGTTGATTTGAATTGAAAGATGGGAGCAATTTTCCGCTTCAAAGTTAAATACGACCGTTGACCGATGATTCTGACTCATAAGAAAGCACTTGGGCAGCAATAGTTCGTCACAGTTTCGATGATAAATAAGGGAGTTGACCGGCGGTTCCGTCGCCAACTACAAAAATCAATGACGAATCTAGAGGTGTGTTTAAACGCACGGCATTTATACTCCTATATAATTGTAAAATAACGGTATATACTAATATTTAGGACACGTAACTTCTTATCTAATGTTGCATTGAAGTAGCTAGAAAATACAACTTCCATACGTAAGTATTGTTGTAGTCCAAGATTTCGTGATATTACTAAAAATATAATTTCTTTGACTCTACTTTCCTAGAACAGGTAGTGTAACAGGAAACGAGGTCCGTGGCACAATGAACGATCCACGGATTTATGCCACAGGAAATGAATTGTTTAATTCCTGATATTTTACTTTCAGCCCCCCAAAGATCCTCAAAGGTTGCATAGCCGTAATGATCTACGTGACCCACGCCTTGAACTTTTGGGTTCCTTTCAATCTTGTCTTCTATTACATACGCCCTAAGCACAACCAGAATCGAATAGTATTTTGGGAGTGTTTCTGGAGAGGCTTTTTTGTAATAATAATCGGTGTTACCGCAATCGTCTTCCCAAGCATCGAAAGTTTGATGGGTTTTGTAAGTATTTTTAATTAAGTTTCTCTATCTCACAATGTCGGTTAGTCTGCAGTTTTGATTAGTCGAGGACGTGCATGTATATTGTTCCTATATGTGTAAAGTCTTTGCTGAAGAAACTCGAAATACCAACAAACCTAAACGTTTGTTGTGTATATTTCTGATGTCGCTATAGTAACAAATCATAAATGGTACGAAATTCTCTGCGAGTCTGAGTCTCACTTGATCACTTTTTTTGTATTTTTTATTATTATTTTCATAACAAAAGTTTTTTTTATCGGTAGCTTGGAGCATTCTGTCTATCAAACATGGCGTTTATCTGGCCAAATATGATAGAGATTCTCGTGATATCAGTTAGGCCAGGCTTTGGCAGGTTAAAATGGAGACTGTGGAAGTCCCTATTACTAATAATTGTGGGCTTATTCCTGTTATTCTGCGGAACTGTCGTAAATACTAATGAACTAGTGAAAGTTGTCACTGGAGGTTAACTTTTATTTCAATTAACATTTGTAAATCGTTTGTGAATTACGCTGATATTATAAAGTTTGTGATATTTTTATTTTGTTTTTTAAATAAAAATCATAATTTGAAACTGTTACATTTTTATTTATGATAATAAGTTGTCCCCACTTGATCCGAGTTTTTTTAAACCATGTTCTTAATATAATTGTGTTAAAAAAAGTTGTTTTCATCTCGATGTGATAAAAAAAGAGATATTTTTAATGAGCACATGAAGCAACGAAAAATTTAAACGAAAATTTGATGCGTTAAATACAATATCAACATCGACCTGGAGTTTGTCATTTAGGTTATTAAAATAATTTATACTTCCTGCCACATTCAGTGGCATTTGTTGTTTATGCAACCGTGTGGGTGGATATAGCCACGATCGGCCCTGCACGACGTAAACTGCTTCAAGAGTCATAATTTAGCTTTAGTTTTTCCTTTTAGAGCGTATAGAACTGTAAGCACTGAGGAACGTCATCTTTCGATCGTTTTATCGATAGATTTAGAAATATAACTACGTTCTCCTACTAGTACGCCAGTATTATTTGGTAGATATTCTGTGCTCCAAGTAAGCATTTGTTGGCTTGACTTAAGTTGAACAAGCAAGCAAAAAAGCAGAAACGCTGTTTGACAAACGCTGTTTCAAAAAAGTTTGTCAATCGGCAAAAGCTATGTATCTTAGTAAAAAGATAAAAAACTCAAAAAATAGAGTCAAAACAACGTGGAACATAATTAACACCGAAACAGCTAAAAACGGTAAAAAGGGGAAAAAATGTGTTAAACATAAATGACGAACTGATTTCGGATGATGTTAAAGTTGCTCATATTTTTGAAAAAGTTTTACTCAGATACCATTTGACCTCACTAAATGCCTGTCTTCATCATGTTCTACGGCCGAAGCCAGTCTTAGAAATTATGTTAAAAAACCGTCTACCGTATTTAAATCTAAACATATATCTGACGGGGACATTATTAAAGTATTTGAAACGATTAATATTAAATCTACTGAAGACTTGTGGGGGCTCTCGGTTAAGGCTATTAGCCCAATAATAAATGTAATTGCCCCTTTACTATCTAAAATATTCAGTAATAGTATCGATAACGGTAATTTCCCTACGTCGCTTAAACAAACTAAAGTCATTCCAATATTTAAAGCGGGATGCCAAGAAAAGCCATCTAATTATAGACCAATTTCGGTTTTACCAGCTTTAAGTAAAATATTTGAAAGGCTTATGCTGAATCAGCTGTCATCCTACTTTAACTTGAATGGGATTCTACATCGTCAACAGTTTGGGTTTACCAGGGGCAGATCGACGACTGATGCTGGGGTTAATCTGGTACGGACTATTTTTGGGGCCTGGGTGGGATCACAGGATGCTATTGGAGTGTTTTGTGATCTTTCGAAGGCTTTTGATAGTGTAGACCACTCAATACTTCTTAAGAAACTGTCGTTTTATGGCCTTAATAGTCTGTCGATTGGCTTTGTGGAGTCATGTTTGGGGGAATGTATTCAAAAAATTTAAATTGGTAAAGCGACATCATCTGGGTCTCGCGTTAATCTAGGCGTACCTCAAGGTTCAATACTGGGACCATTTCTATTTTTGGTATATATTAATGATTGAAGAACTGTTTGGTGATATTATTCTTTTCGCAGATGACACTTCATTTATTTTTATAGTAAATAGAAGAGAGAACCAATCTGATAGCATCAACTTTACATTAGATCGCGTGACGGATTGATTTGCAAATAATAATTTACTGCTAAATGCCGATAAGACCAAATGTTTAAGGTTTTACTGCCGAACGTTCACCAAGCATTGACGAATGTAATTATAGATAAAACAATAGATTCTACTAAATTCCTAGGTATTACTATAGACTCTAAATTACAGTGGTATACACAAATTGAATCACTCAGTACTAAGCTTAGCTCTGCAGCATACGCGGTAGGGAAAATACGTAGTCTAACAGATATTCCCACCGCTAGACTAGTTTACTTAGCATACTTTCATAGTTTGATGTCATACGGTTTATTGCTATGGGGTAATGCTGATGATATAGAAACAATATTTATTTTATAAAAAAGAGCTATTAGGACTATTTACAATAAGAAACCACGAGAATCTTTAAGAGATCTTTTCAAGGAAATAAACATTCTTACTTTGCCATCCCAGTACATATTTGATAATTTAATGTATGTTAAGAAACATTTAAATGAGTTTGATAGGATTAGCCATGGGAGAAATGCCAGAAATAAGGATAAGTTATATATACCTTCGCTAAGGTTATCAAAAAGCGGCAAATCGTTTATTGGTAGTTGTATCAGGTTTATAACAAACTACCAAGTAACATTACCGAAATGACTGATATAAAATTCAAACATTTAAAAGATTCATTAATGAAAAAAGCTTACTTTAAAATCATTATGTAGATGATTAAAATATATGGATGTAGCTTTAATAACTGCACAGGTTTAAAGTTGTTGACAGTGGAATGCAAGGGTTGCTTTGATGATCCGGGCAGTCAAATCCAGTTCTTAAATTTGAGTTGTAGCTAAAGTGTTCATGCTCGCTTAAATGTCTGTGCTTACGGTAGCGTTGGGTGCCGGGTCGCTCACTTCTCTCTAATATGGTTGAGGAGAGCGATGGCTGAAATCCACGTTATACTCGTGACCGAGTGCTGTTTGTGTGGACTGGCTCACTTGGTTATACTATTTATATTTTCTGAAATTTTGCATTATTTCTCATTACCCTTATTTTTCTTTGGAATATCAATGCAATCTTTGTAAAACATATCATACACTCATAAGCTGAAGTCACCATCATTGTTAAGCAATCGTGATCAGGTGCTGTTTGTGTGGACTGGCTCACTTGGTCACAATATTTTATTATGATAATTTTCGATCGCATTGTTCTGACGATTAAATTCGTTGCATCCCCTATGTTTCATGCAATTAAATAAAATTTATTTAAATAATAGCCTAAGTAGAATTAAAATAATCAATTATGAAAAATATTACATATTTTAATTCGTTGTATATAAAGGTATTCATAGTAGTAGCTTTAAATTGTATGAAATAGTTAGAAAACTTAAATGTTCCAAATTGTAATTAAAACTATTGTAATTTTTTTTTTAAAAGCAACTACGGAGGTTTCTTGCCGGCTTCTTCCCCGTAGATAGCATTCCGAACGGGTGGTAGTTAAAAAAATGACGATTTGAAAGCACTCATTTTAAGTCTATTCAAATAAAAACATTTAGAATTTGAAAATTTTGAAGTTGAATTTAAATTTGACAGTTCTAAATTGCGGGCTTAACATTGCTCTATAAGCTTACGCTTTCTTCTTCAGCATTCTCAAAAAAATTCATTGACAGAACCAATTTTTTGAGGTTATCAATGGCCAAAAAATTTTTAACTGACAATAAAGTTTTTACATAAGGAGAAACAATATGGGAAAGCGATATTACTGCGAATATTGTGACAAAACAATGGTAGCCACCCCTGGCATTGTGAAAACCCATAACAAGGGGCTCTTTCATCAGAAACTAGTTCAGGAACACTACCAGAAATACAAAGGTGAGTATTTAATTAAAGCAATACATTATTTATTTACTTTCATAACAAACTAGCATACATTTTCTTGTTTGTAAGAAGCAATAGAAAAACAATTGTTACATTTACATTCAGCATTTTTGTTTTTGTTACTTCACTGCAGATAAATAGATAAATGTAGATAATAAAATGAAAGATTTTGAATTAAGGTATTGTTCAACCCCTGAACTCTAAATATTCCAAGTGTAATAAATCAAATATGTCCACACTTGTATACTACAGTTTTAAACATAATAAATATGTAGGTTTAATTACAAAAAAATACTGATTTTTCATACAATGCCCCAATCAAGAGACTAAGTGCGGAATACGCCCAACAAACTAACTAAAATTACTGGTTTTTTTTAGATCCTGAAACAATACTTAAGGAAGAAGGTTGTAAGAACCCTTGCACTAGATTCCTTCAAGGGACATGTCAATTTGGAAGCATTTGCAGATACTCCCACTATACTAAAGAACAGCTGGATTGGTATAGGCAGTATGGTAGGCATTCATTGTCATAATAATTATAAAAATTAACAATTGTGTAATTGGCATATTAAATTATTATTAATTAATTAGTTTAATTAGACTCTTGTGATAATTGCCTCCTTCATTCATATTTACAACTTTTTCTGTCAGATATCATTAGATAAGATTTAAAATACCCTAATATTGTAATCATATCAAACTGGTATAAAACAATAACTAACCAATATTGTTAGATCATTTTCTGTCATATGACTTTCTAATTAGTTATCTGTTTAGTTTAATCAAAAAATTATATTGTTCCAGTATCATCAAAGAATGCAATCAAATCAGATTCAACGGAGACATCTTTCGAAACTTTCTACAATGACCTGAGAAGTAAAAAACCTGAGCATCATGAAAACACTGTTTTATACGATAAGAATGGATTCACATATGTATTCCCCTGGTCGAGTTATAATATAATGGTTGATGATAAAATATTGCCGCCAAGTTTAAAAAAGTTTACCATTGATGACTTTGAAAGTGCAGATATACAGGAATGGGGTTAGATCACATGGATTGAATGTTTTAGAGACGGAAAACTTTATTTTTATTGGTATGTGTCCTAAATGAACATAGAATTTTAGTATTACATTTTTGATTCTACAAGAGTAGCTAACATGTAATGTTTTGAGAAGTCTACTGTAATTAGGGGTTCTAGATAAATTTTTTGGAATACCAGACAAAATTCCTGACTATCGGGATGAAGACTCAGAGTGTTTGCTGTTAGATTTTTATAAGAAGTAAAAACCATGGTTTTTAGTCTATGAATGAATATAAAACCCACAATAAATTCCTGTTATATAAGGAACCTGACATAAAGAAATAAAAGTCCGGTCACCCTACATGTTAATTTTTTAAATGTTACAATCGTCTTGTCCAATGAAGAACTTTTTTGGGCTGAACACTTCTTAATGATGGACGATAGTAAATGGAAGTCAAGTAGTTTATAAAACGGAATTCTGCTGGTACTTCTTTGCGAAGGCCTTTGGTCTAAAAATACAAATAAAAAAACTATTTTACAAAGTAAAAAAGGTTGCAAATTATATCAGTATCAAAGTAATTTCATATGAGGTTAAAATGTTAATTAAAATTATAATATATTACCATTTGTATAGTGATAAAAGAAATTGTAATGAAAAATACACTGTAAATATATTTCATTCTTTAAGCGTGACCTTGAGTTTACTTTTCTATAATATAGAATTCAATGTTTGAATTTCTTTTTTATGATCAATACATTACTTTTTCTTAGCATTTCGATAAATACAGAAATATTCTAAACATAATTTTCAGTTATAAAATGTGATTGTGTTGAGCTATCGGAATATTGAATATTTTCACTACTAACTTTAAAATAATAATAATAATAACCACATCACGACACACACATTGACACAGCCCAGCACTAAGTATCGTAAGAACTTGTATCGCAGGTGCTAAGCAACGATATGGTATATACTAAATAAATAAGAATACAACGTCCAAGACCGGTAAGCGAAACAATGCGTCTTGCAAATAACACAAAGTCCTGCCCCCGCCGGGATTCGAACCCGGAACCTCTAGCGTAGCAGTCGGCTGTTTACACCACTGCGCCACCGAGGTCGTCACTTTATAGATTAAGTTACTGTAAACAATTTTATTTTAATTTCAGATTAAATGACAAGGTTCTGATTGAGCGATACTATCTGAAGTAACAAAGAAAACGAAGTTCAAAGTAGGTTTAAAATCATTGTGAAACAACATTGAGAAAAGTAATTGACAACTTTTTTGGATGATCCGTTTTTTTTAATCAATTGTAAAATCGTAACCAAAGTTACAAACCATCTATTTAAATAAAACCAACAAATACTTAATATTTTACAATTGAAATATATATTTCTGTGTATATCATGTGATATCTATAGAAATATACAATCATTCATTAACATGTAAACAGTTAATACATAACATATGTTAATCTTATCTATATAAAGGTGAAATATAAATAGCAAATTTAATTTCATTCTATTGGTGGTCCAAGCATTTTAGCATAGCATCCTCTGAACAACTTTAGATCGAAATTGATGGTTTTCTATTCCACTCTGACGCATTTATGCATTCTTTCTATCTGTGTTGATAACGTAGAGGAGTCGCGGTGAGTGATCTTGCAGTATCGAAACTAAATCGTACAGCGCCGACTTCGGATTGAGTCGAACTTTAAGCGATTTCTGGAAAGATAATTAGTGAGGATTAGGTACCGTTGTTTGTCATAAGTAGGTACATTTAGTTTTTTATCTAATACATAAGTTATGTTTAAGTAGATATGTCATTTTTATTAACCTACCTACACAGAGTACAGTAGGTAGGTACCTACACAGTACAGTAAGTACACAGGCAGATAAATATTGAATGAACAAAATAAATTAAAAAAATTCTTACAACATTTTGAAATGAATCAGTAATCTTCTCTTCACTCTGAAAATTATAATTGCTTTGGTCTGTGTGTCTATAATTTAATAAACCTATAATAGCGGACCCACGCGATGAGCCATCCGGCTGGCCCACAGGAAAGGGCCATAGTGTGGAAGGGGTTTTATTTATTTATACAAAGTCATGGGCAAATAAGCAAACCGTTCAGCTGATGGAAAGAGATGCCTACTGCCGCCTTTTGACACGATGATGCCCCTGATGTAGAACGCCTAGAGCACCGCCTAGGTATATGTGTCCCATGTAGAGGTAAGACGTTTTATCTCTCGTGTCTGTAACTACACTGGCTCTCCAATCCTTCGAACCAAATCACAGCGAACTGCGTCACGGCAGAAATAAAATGATGGATGGTGGTACTAACCTAGTCGATCTCGCACGTAGATCTACCACCTATAAACCTAACTAGTGTATTAGTGGCGTCGGATCATCGGCGAATGGCGAGGGATGACCTATCGTATGTAGGGGCCATCCTACTGAGTCAATCCGGATGGCCCATCGCTTTGTGCCGCTATAAGATAGGGAATTTGATATATTTACCTACTCATAGATTTTGTAGGCACAGTGCTTCTAAGTTTTGTCTAAATAAGAAGGGCTTAAGAAAGTTAAGGGTTCTGTAGGTATTTTTCAGAACCTTACCAATATATTATCCGAATCTCTAGGTGACCTTAATACATCTGGATTTACGTCTTCTTTCCATATTGCATTCCAGTAGTCCTGTAAATTGTTTTTGTTTTGTAGTACAACATAAGGAACTGGCTACATACTTTTAGCCGATTGAGGAAATTTAAGTTTGGACTCTTCATTCTAATTCCATTACATTGTTCTCTAATTGTGCCTCCAGAAACTCCCCGGGAATAGGCGAGAACGAGAATGTCGATGCTTTTCTCGGGGCTATCGCGCGCATTCGTCTGTATCCCGATCAATATTAAGGGTTCTCGTTCTCGCGTGCACATCCACAATCACGGCGCCATACCATTTAAAAAAATATAAAGATGGGTAAAGTTACAAGTAAAAAGGCATCGCAAAGTTTCCTAATTATTATCATATTTCATTGATACAACTAATAAATTACAATATTTGCGACAACAAATAAAATTATTACAGCAGCAACTTTCAAGTCCTGTTCACGCCAGGTTTGATATACAAATGAGAATAACTCGAGAATGTGGAGAGGCACGACTGTGCATGAATTCTCGCCGAGAATTCCGGCAGTGCTGCCAACTCTCCTATACATTTACCCCTAAACGAACTAAATAGAAGGCGAAAACCGTTAAAATCACAACCACTTTTTCTTAATCAACAAAAAAATTGGAATTGTAAACTTAGCGACAGTGCAAAAAGTAAATTGTAGATTATTATAGCTTTGTTAGTTCAAGACTTACTCCATTCCTTAGGCTTTCTTTGTCAATTTCCTCCTCATTTTGATCTGTATCTGGTTGCAAAAGTTGCGATTGCTTCGCCACAGCTATAACTAGTTCAGGTGATGCCTAAAAAACAGTTTTAGTAACGTATCAATTGTTATTTCTTCAGACACCATCTTATGCCAAGTTTTACCTTAACTGGAGTTAGGTCCATTTTGATTTTATCATTTTTCAACTGAAATTCCTATAAAAATATTAAATCGTAAGTACATGGAAGTAGCAATAAGTAAGCAACTAAAATTTGTTGTTTAAAAATGAACCTTAATGGCCTTTTCTAAGGTTTCTTCAAGTTCTTCTTCTCCCTGCAAAAAAGGGATTTATCGTTATTATGCAATATAGGTGAAAGGTCTGTTAATTAACAAGCGAGCGAAATTCTCTCAGTTTACTGGAACATGTATAAATATTTGTTCGACGATAATTCGAGTATCGTTGAGGAAGATCCTCGTGAAATTCGGTAGGCAAATTAAAGAGGCAAAAAACTTTTGGGGTCAAACCTGACCCAAATTGGTCAAGGGTAGCAAAAATATGAGGCGTCGCGAGTTCATAGTTATGAGTGACTTGAGTTCATAGCTATTATAATTATGTCTACAAACAGATTAACAAGCTATTTGTTGTTTAATATTAAAATTAAGGCTCCCCTATCCTATACCAGAGGCGTCATACTCGAAATGAAGGAAACTGTTTCAAACCTACATCATCGTAAGGGTACTGCGGAACGAATCTTCTTCCGAAATCCTTGTAAAGGTATGGTATATGATGTTCTGCATTCGAAGGGAATGTATCATAAACTTTTCCAGCTAACATTTCCAATTTTTCCTGTGACTGTAAATTAATAATAGAAAGGTAGAATCTTATATGATCAAATGATTAATTTTGTATTTGTCGACTTTGGTTCCAAATAAAAAAGGTTAGAGCGTAGTAGTGTCAAAACCCGACTGCTACACTACAGATTCCAGGTTCGAATCCCGGCGACTTTGTGTTGTTTTGTCGCACTGACGCACTGTTACGCTCGCCGGTTTTTAATTTTATATTCTTATCTATGTAGTTTATAACATATCGTTGCTCGTTGCAGGGCTGAGTTATTGAGTGTGTCGTGATGTAGTTATTATATTATTATTATTATTATTGTCATCTAATGTTTCCTTTTTAGTAAATCTTATTTCTTATAGATGCCTACTTATATAGGTTATATTTAACTAACTCTCCCAAAGAAACGGTCAAGGCGTACAAAATTAATTTTAACTATTTTTTTTCATTCATATATTCTGAACACAGAATTTATTATTAGGTAAACCACATTTATTCAATTCACTGCCAAAATGTTCTTAAATTATTAAATATTAAAACAACTAAATAAATCGACTTACCTACCTTCAAATCTTCTAGCTGCTGGCCTAATTGGTCTACATCTGTATCCGATAACTCTTCGGTACCACTTTCATGACCTTTTTTCCATACGCCACCACCATTAACTTGTTTGCTTCCTTTATCATCATCGGATAAGGATCCTTCGTCACCACTTTCGTTTTCTTCTTTCCATACGCCCCCACCATTTACTTGTTCGCCACTTTTACCATCGTTAGATGAGGATCCTTCATCAACACTTTCATTATCTTCTTTCCATCCGCCACCACCATTAACTTGTTTGCTTCCTTTATCATCATCGGATAAGGATCCTTCGTCACCACTTTCGTTTTCTTCTTTCCATACGCCCCCACCATTTACTTGTTCGCCACTTTTACCATCGTTAGATGAGGATCCTTCATCAACACTTTCATTATCTTCTTTCCATCCGCCACCACCATTAACTTTTTTGCCTCTTTTACCACCGTCGGACGAAGTTGCATCATCTTCACCATCATTATCTTTTATCCATCCACCGTCACCATTAACTTTTTTGCCTCTTATACCATCGTCGGATAAGGATCCTTCATCACCACTTTCGTTTTCTTCTTTCCATCCACCATCACCATTAACTTTTTTGCCTCTTTTTCCACCGTCAGATAAAGTTGCATCATCTCCACTTTCATTTTCTTCTTTCCATCCGCCATCACCATTAACTTTTTTGCCTCCTTTACCATCATCGGATAAAGATCCTCCATCACCACTATCATTATCTTCTTTCCATCCGCCACCACCATTTACTTTTTTGCCTCTTTTACCTTTGTTATCTTTGGTCCATCCACCATCACCATTAACTTTTTTGCCTTTTTTGACACCGTCGGATGATGTTGCATCATCTCCACTATCATTTTCTTCTTTCCATCCACCACCAACATTTACTTTTTTGCCTCTTTTACCATCGTTCGAAAAAGATCCTTTGTTACCATTATAATTATCTTTTGTCCATCCGCCATAACCATTTACATTTTTTAATTTAATACCACCTTTTTCGTTTCTCCATCCACCATCACCATTTACTTTTTCGACATGTACGGGTCCCCATTTACCACCTTCAGATTCATCGGCATATAATTGGTGTTTCTTTAAAGAAAAATTCCCAAAAATAAGGTTAGCATCGTTATAGCATACTATAAAAAGGTAATTCTAAAACATTTATATGCTTTTGCTTTTGTTACACATACATTCCTATAGTTATTGGGGTACGTAAACTTCCAAAAATATTTATTTCAGCCACTTAAATGCTGCATTGGAGGTTCGTGTAATGAAGGTTGCTTAGAAAAACATTCTGTACCTAGATTAATAAATCCGAATGTGTATTAAAAAGATACCAAATTAAGAATATACCTATAAAATTATAAGTTGTAAGTGCAGTAAATTATATATTATAGATGAGACATAGGTGAGTACCTAAGCGATAGATTCCCATCTAATCTATCACTACCTCTGCCACTAATGGTAAGGGTTGAGAAGCCACCCCTGGTCCCAACTCTTGATAAGGGTAGAGTGAGATCGAACAATTCGGGAGAGATTGTATTCATCGGTGCACTTTGGTAATCTATTTAATCAAACATTTGATTTCCCTAGTTACGTACCGTCAGTAAATTCAAGTGAAAACTTATTACAAAAATAAGCAGAAACCGACCCATGTCGGTTAACGTTGATGACAAAATCGCTAGGTATCAACATTTAGTCGAATCCAATCAGAAATTTCAATTAAAAGTTATCATTTTACGACAACTAGCATAATCTGTAATCAAACCATAATCTGAGTCATAACTTATTACCTACTAAATCAAATCTCGATATTTGTATCTCATTTCTTTTAAAATTTCAAATAGATTAACTATAATGTTCATTACATTACGCTAGCTAGATAGTTAATCTATTTATTCAATATTGAATGTAAATCTATTTTTCCTGTTACATATTCTTAAATTTAAAAAAAAGTACATAAACAGTTTTGTCTAAATTTCATATTAGCTACATAATTTTGACGAATTGGGATTGCACAACCCTTTAAAGAGGGTCAGTTTTAGTGCAAAACCAAGGCGAGGCCCACTCTAAAGAGCGGTGCATAATTTTTCTACCTAGTATTAATGTAAGGTTCGTACCTTTTTTCGGCTAAGTTTCTCGTACTAATTAGCCAAGGTAAGCATAAGTATATATCACGCCTATCCCCAATTTTGTTTTTTAAATATCATGATTGAAAAAAAAAACAGAGTTCACATGTGAGAAGATTAAGACCGTCAGGGACCATACCTACTGTCTCCCCGCCCACGACTATCAAGTCAATAACCAATTTTTGTAGGTGAAAAATGAAACGTAGATACTGATTGCGATAATGAAACGCCTACGCCCTATTATAAGGTATGACTACCTAAAATCAGTCAAAAAGACTATAAATTGACTTATTATCATAGATGCCACAAAACGCACCTCATCAACTTGGTAACGGAATGCCAATGTCGATGCATTTGCTTCGCTGTCAAATCGAGGCAATTCTTACAATATTGTAACAATGCTGATTTAAGAGTGGTTTTAAGCTTAGAGACCTAGATTAGTGATTGGTCTCCAATGCGATAGGAGCGCTGCCAACAATTAATCAAAGGGTTTGCAGGACCTACCTATGAAAATATTTTACATGACGAATGCCTCGAGTTGTTGGGGTGTATAATTATCCGTTTAGTTGTGTCAAGACCCTTTGTTAATGCTAATTTGTACGCTAAGTTGTATAAAGGCTTTTTTAAACAGAATGTGTACTTAGCACGCGTCAAAACGCTAGCTTAACGCCGTTCTACAGCGCCGAACTTTTTAACTGCTTTGCTTGGATTGATAATACGTAGGAATCAGCTGATAAAAATACAATCTAGTTCAATAAATTTTCAATTGGTCTAAGATGAAAGCAAAACAATTTTATTTTATTTTAGAAAGTATGGAATATTATTTTATATTTTTCGCTCACTCACAATAAAAAGTTTTGCATATTTTAAGCTGGCAAGTCAATTAAAAAAAAAACAAGTCACCTGAAAAGTAAAAAAAAAGTGTCAGTCACAGTGTCGAAAGCAATAAATCCTCAGATATTTATTTATCTAATTAACAGGGAAAAGAGTAATTAATTATAATTTATACTATTTTTTACATTTTTCACAAACATCTGTAGCTGTGCGATGTCGTTAAAATCTTAAAGTAGATGTCTGGAACAAGTTTTCCTTTGTTTTGTAATGAGGTTTCTGTGTTTCTTTTTTGTTGGATAATTTTATAAAAAATGTTCGGAAGGCCAAGGTGTCGAGAATGGACACCTTTGTCTTCGCAACAGCTTCGGCTACGAAGCTTAATACAGGTAAATATATCAAATATACTGGCAAACTGATGCCCATACACTTTGTTGTGATAAATACTCCAGACGCCCACTCACAAAAACAACACTTATATTTCAATACTGTCATGGTATAAAAAGGATTCCAATAAGTCCATCTGAATAGTTTAGTATCAGGTTATTAATAACGTCACTATATTTCTAATTTTAATGTCTTTTGTATTTTTCAATATAATGTTCTGGTGGTATGAACAACTTAAAATTAATAGTGACAAAGTATGATTATTGGTTTAATTCAATACATACATATCTGATAATATTCATTAAGAAGTTACATTAATTTATCCTTATTAACTATTGTTATTGTATAAGGCATGAAAGTGAATTTAATAAAAATCCTCTAAAAGTCCATTGATTTAAGAATTGAAATGTAACTAGTGATTTTAAAATGTATCCTTAAACCCAATCAGATTTTCCACTATATTGTTTCATTAGACAATTGTTTTGTCCAAAATGTCCTGTAAATAGGTTTAATAATGATCCTAAGATTTTTATTAACTTAAGTCTCACTACTTTCAGATAGTCGGCTACAACATAAGACCACCTGAAGGTTGCACGTCACAATGCAGTTTCTACTTAACACTCCACCATACTACAATGTCAGCGCCTTTCTATACCAGTGAAAGAATAAACTGCACACATCCAAAATGGAAGGAGATTGATTCAGGTAATAATTTTTTATGACTCATGTTATTTCCAACCAACTGATCAAAGAAATCACATGGCAAATAAATAATTATAGACAAACAAAACCAAAAATTTTATTTGACCAAAAAATTATATTATGTTTTGGTCGGTTATTATTAACCAAATCATAAATGTGTCCATGGCGCAGTGGCTTAGACTGTTTGTTGTAATATGTGGAGTCTTTGGTTTGGAACATGTCCATTTGTTCTGAGGTCACACTTGCCTTCTAACTATTCAAGTAATATATTTATCTTTATATTATTGTTTAGTACCCATACTATGGGCCTGTGATTAAGTTTGAGACTAAGGCAGTTTTTGTGAATGGTCCAGAGATATTATAATTATATTATTCAACATTTTGTCATGATTGATTATTTCACAAGATAATTTTGAATAGTGATTTACTAGCTATTACTTTTATATCCTTAAATCCATTAATCCCAATTTAGAGAACATCTGTCTTATGATCAAGGAATTAATGAAAACTGAAACCTATAAACGTCATTTGTTTCAAATACTTATCGACTTATTAAAGCACACACAGTTGTTGTTTTTAGATACTTGTTTTTACAAATATTTGTACAAATAATTTTAATGTCTCACCTATCGATGAGAGGCATTTCATAAAAATATTTAAAGTTTCACAAACAGGAATCCATCAAATTTGTTAACAGTATTTGTCTTATTACTACAGTCTGACAGAAATGTGTTTTTATATTTGATTTAAAAAAAATCATAACTATATATGCTCAGTGCCTTATTTTTTAAAATACAAATATTTATAATTTAAAAATGCAAATAATAATGTTAAATGAAACCATTAAAATATTAATAATATGAAAAAAATTAATGAAAATTGTATTTTAAGATTAAACAGATGAATTAAAAATTTAATTTTACCATCAATTTAAGACTTGAATGTTATCGTGAATGGTGTCAGTTAAAATTCTAGTTTTAAAATTTTGACCTAATAATTTTACTTATCTAAATGTACATACATATTGAGTCATACAAGAAGCAAGTAGTACGTAGGTTTTGCCTATGTATCGTTCTATACACTTTGTTGTTTGTTGATTCATGCATGACAAATAGGTATTATTTACGTCATTTTAATGCTATACGCCTATCGATATGATAACTCAAAGTAATCAAATAGAGCAAACTATTTTTATTTCACATAAACATAAACTCACGCCGTAATTTATCCCTCGAGAGTTGTAGGCAGAGGTGTTTAACACCGAATTTCGCATGTTTATGTTGAGTGCCAGTGTGACAGGTTGCGAATCTGTCGCCACTATCCGGGCACAGTGAAAAACATGACAGCTTCAATGCACGACAACCGGAGATTCGAACCTTCAACCTGTCGGGTCCGGTCGATCGGTCGATCAAGACAAGTAACAAACTAAGCTACCACATCCACACTGATTAGTCGTTATTTCACTGATTAAGAAAAAATGCATATCAAACCATTGTCAAGCCCTTTTCTTTATAGTCACACATAAAAATGAATGAGAGGAGTTTAGTGTTTTCAATAAATAATAAGAACGATTAAAAAAAAAAAATTACCCCTGCCGCTAATCAGGTGTATTGAAAAAACTTATTTAAGAAAATATATAGCCCGATGCAAAACTGTTCTTTAAGAAATTTATTTTATATATTTATAACTAGTTTTCATAATTCCATTAGGTATAAAATGGTTATAAAGTTCTAGATTTTTTTAAATAAACAAAACCTTCCAAGCAATTTTACCTCACATATTTTAATTCTTATATTGTTCTGAATTGTCTGCAGATATAACTCAAAGGATGTCATCGACTAACGTTGTAATTAGGATATGGTGTCACTTGATACAAGCTCAAAACCAAGATGGCGGCCATGATAGGCAGGACACGATAATCCAAACCTGGGGCGTCTACTTTAGCGGATTAAGATACATAGGGGCTAATTTAGCTTTAAATTTCACGTCAGATTGCTTTAAAAGTAACACTCTAGTATTCCAAATGCACGGCGGATATTTCTGCTCGTATAAAAGTCTCAAATTAGATATAATTCCGCCGGAGAACGAATTAGAACACGGGTCACTATCTTCGGATTCTTCTGGGAAAACTGCAGCGAAAATAGAACCAAAGCTGATACCAATAAGAAAACACCTGAAAGAGTCAAGGTCTGTGTCCCCAAATAGATTCGCGAAGAAGCTTGAAAGGGAATATTCTAAAAGCCACAGCCCAGTCGAGAGAAACTTCCAGAATTTTCCCGTAATGAGGACATCGACCAGCTTGAACATCAGTAAAAGTAAAGAAGATGATAAAAAAACTGACCCCAACCAGATTTACGAGCACTCCCCCAATAGTTTAGATGTTAAGGAATTTAGTGAAGCGAACTGTGATAGTTTATCGGTATCGAACGAGGATTTATCGACTAGGGTCGATTCTAGCGAAACCGCGGAGAATTACGATTTGAGGAACGACGCTGAGGTACCAAAATATCGATACATGGCTTTGAACTTTCTGAAATCGGAAATCAGGCCAAGTTACAATGCGAATAAACTCCAAAAGCTGCATTTACTACAATACTCGATAAAGAAGAAGCAAGAAGCGGTCCAAGAAATAAAAGAGAGGATAAACAAGATCTCAGCAGTGGCCAACAGTTGGTCCTTCGACGCGGATAAATGCCCAGAGAAGATTAGGTTAAAAAGATCTCAGAAAAGTTTGTTTTACCCTGATGAGACTGAAATATTAAGTAAAGATAAAAAATCCGATAGTGAGAATACTAAAAATGGTAAAATTAAAGATGATAGACCTATATATGTGGGATCCAGATATAATTTGAAGCTTAATGATCTACTCTCTTATAAGGTTAGTATAGGTACGAGAATGTTTTACAGTAATATAAACCGTAACTAGTTAAAACCATGGAAATAAGCTTTTCCGCAGGGTATATATTTTTTCCGAATTTTATCTAAGTTGGTTTTGTTTAAAAGGGTTATTAGAGTGACAAAGTAACTTTCATATTTATATTTCGTATGGATCGATTTTTTATTATTCAACATCTCGGGCAAACAAGCAAACGGCTCACCTGATGGAAAGTGATCCCGCCGCCTATTGACACGATGATACCCTTGATGATTGGAACGTCAAGAACTCAGCCATTGAGTTGCACATGGAGAGGTAAAGATATTACGCCTCTCGTGACGGTAACACCACTGGCTCTCCAATCCTTCGAACCGAAACACAGCGAATTGCTTCACGGTAGAAATAGAAAGGTGGTGTTAACCCAGACGATCTCGCACGTAGATCTACCACCTGTAACTTGATTTATCTGAGTATGAGTAGTTAATGTGGGGGTAGCTGTATTTCTATTGTGTGGTATGTTTTCGAAACATTTTTTTTTCAGTCAAAACCATCCCCATTCCAAAGGGCGGAACACGTGAGGCTAACGAAACAAATAGAAATACTAAGGTTCAAAAGGATCATATTGTCGGATGAGAGGGACGCCAAATTGGCTAACATCAGACGTCTGAAAGAGAGGCATGCTAAAATGTTCGAGAGTAACCAAGATGTTGGTAAGATTTTTTTCGTTACTTATTAACACTACGGGTCGGAAAAGTCAATCCCAGCGTTGACAGGATTATTAAAATTAACATTTATATGTGTGAATTTGTATTTGTGTAAAGTTTACATTTGTTGATTTCACATTGGTCGATTGATGAGTCTTGTCGCAGGTGCTAATCAAGGATACTACATAAACTACATTGATAAGAATTAACGGTAACCAAAACAATGCGTCTTGCAAATAACACATAGTTAGTAGCACTTCCCGGGAATCTGTTGCATAGCAGTCAGCTGTTATACAGCGCCACAGAGGCCGAACTAAGAAAAGAAAAACTAATATTTTGTGTGATAAACATGAAAATTCCCTTTGATTTTTATAAAATGTAGTTGTTTAGTACCCCGAGGACAAGTCAGTACCTTTATTTGGGACTTTGTGTGAATCTTGTATTTTCTAAATATAAAATTTAGTCTGGCTAATTTCACAATTTATAATTTTTATAACTCTAGAAAAACTAAACCGATTCATGCTACCATTGATTTGTTGGATTGGTCTTTGTCCAGAATAACTATTAAAACATTGAAAAAGTTCAATTTAAAAAACCAGGCGTGCAAAGCCGCGGGCAACAGTTAGTATTATTGCTAATTTATCTTCCTCAGGATCAGAACTCATGCAGAGCTACCACACTCTATCCCGTAGAAGCGAACAGATGAAAGAGTCTAGGGACACTTGCGCTAGTGTCAGACAGTTGTGTTCTAGAGCGAGGAGCTCTCTATCTGCCAGGCGGTACGAACTACTGAACCAGATGCTCCTGGTTTTCCCTATAGAACAGGTTGGTTTTAAAAATTTAAAGTGTGCTATGCAGTGATAGGGTTTTTTGGTATATCGATTGTATTATGGTTTTAATAGATATATTTTACATTTAGACATTGTTAAGAAAGGCAAATATTTTGAATAACTTTTTTATTACGGAAAGGATAATTCGACATTGAAATAAAATAATCTAGGAAGTGACAGATTGTATATTTACATGTCTACTGAAGGACTATATTGTTGTTATTTTATTGCTATTTTATAATTAAATTTCCAGCAAGACCAAGCAAAATGGACGATATGCGGTGTACCTTTACCTATATGTGGGGATGACACGCCCCGAGCGTCGAATCCCGTGTCCGACTCAGTGGCCAGCGGCTTCGTAGCTCAAGCTGTTTGTTTGACGGCGGCTTTATTAAACCAGCCTTTGAGATACAGGGTGTTGTTGTTGGGTTCAGCCAGTAAAATTGTAGATGTCAACAGTGATCTGCCTGATCCGAAGTAAGTACTATTTAGGAATTATGAATGTATTAATTTTTTGAAATTAATTAATTTAAATATAATGTATTTTGTTTTAACCTTGTACTAATTTGAGCAATGTCACTATGATATTGTTGCGTTCCTCTGTAATTGGGAGAACGATTATCTTGTACAACAATGGAAATACTGTCATAAATTAAATATTTTTTGTCCTTTTGAGGATCCTATTAAATGAATATTATCAAAATGTTTATTCAATATATATGTATAACGCCTATATTATGAGGCGGTAGATTTTGATATTTCTAAGATTAGAAACATTGAGACTTTGAAAATGGTTAGAATGACCATTGTGTGAACAGTTAGTGGTATGATACTCCGAAAAAAATCACTTCGAATTTTTCAGTTTCCAAATTTACAGCGGTCAACTTCAACTGTTTGAGACCTATTCTTGACAAATATGCAGTCAACTATATTGTATGTAATGGGATAACCTAGCTGCTTTTAAATAAGAAATAAAATGGCTTAAAATAATTATATTTCCTGAACTTTCTTAGTCCTTTTTTACTTAATTAACCTTTATTACTTATTTAATAGCCTTTATTACTCCTTTACAAAAGTCAGTACAAATATTTCTTCCATAACAGTATCCCACTGTTCGCACGCAGCGGCGACGTTACATTATTCCGTTACGCTTTGTTTCTGCTCAACAAATGCATAGCGCAATTGTCTTGGGCGAGAGGAATTCCAGTGACTGATATGAGACCAACATTGTACAACCTTCATAGACTACTGACTCAACATCATGAAATGTAAGTACATAATAAAAACCGGTCAAGTGTGAGTCGGACTCTCACATGATGGGTTCCGTACCATGTTATAAGATTAAATATAATACATTTTTTAGATAATTTCGTAAAAGATTTGAGAGTAAGTACAAAATATCTATAAAATCACGTTTACATATGGGGCCCCCTATAATTTCTTTTTGTTTTTAGTATTTGTTGTTATAATAGCAACAGAAATAGACATTACCTGAAATTTTCAAGTGTAGTCTAGTCTAGCTATTATGGTTTATGAGATAAAACCCGCTGACAGACAGACGGACAGCGGAGGCCTATTAATAGGGTCACGTTTTTTAACCTTTGGATAAGGAACCCTAATAAAAAGGATTTTTGCGAAAATAAGGTCAAGTTACGGTTGATATAAAATAAAAGATAAAGTTGACAAGACCATTAGAATTATTTTTAAATTATTAAACAAACCTAATTCGACATTAAATGCTAATTAAAACAAAAATTTAAAACATTACTGTCATAATATTGTCAAAAATTATCAGTTTAAATCGATAACGTAAAAGAAACAGATGTTTGTTTATTGCCAATCAAAAAGCAGGACGAGTGACGTCACAAATCTAAAATGGTGGCCAGAATTATCCTTCATATATTTTTAGTCTTATACACATTTTAACTCAATAAACTTAAAATATATACTAGTGTACCTAATTTTTTTAATGATTTTGATATCACACAGCATCTTATAGTATAGTTGGCAACATATACTTATATACTTATATAATTACCACATATTACTCGAATAACTAAAAATATCATAGTTTCTATATCTTGGGACATGTGGTAGCTCAGTTTGTCACGTGCCTTGATTAACCTACCGACCCGACCCGAAAGGTCGAGGGTTCGAGTCTTCGGTTGCCATAAGTTTTAGCTTCCATATTTCTCATTGTGCCCGGACAGTGTCGAAAGATTCGCAACCTGTCACACCTGGACTCAACATAAACATACGAAATGCTGTTTTGTAACCCCTTTCGAGGGATTACGGCGTGGGTTTATGTATGATGTAATATTTCTTATGTATTAACGAAACATATACATGCTGTTATACATTCAAAGGTTATTAACACTTTTCTCACTACCATCAAGTGTTTGTCTTCGCTAGCTATGTGTTTGTACGTCCATCTTTGGCTATATGTAATGTCCGTGCTAGTTTTAGCTTTATTTTCTAGGGTGGACGTTTCAAAGTTGTACGCGACTCAGAAATGGGTAGCTGATACAGCTTACCCAAGGACACAAAGCTTAAGGAGTTTGATCGTCAGCGAGAGGAAGTTCAGGCAGTTCAATCGGTTCAAGGTGAGTCGTAGAGTTTTATTTATTTAGGAGCATCTATATGTATATTATACATATAGATGCTCTATAAGTATATAGCAGGATACCTACACATGGGCAACGCACTCGTGCACTTGGAGACTTTGTAAGACATCAAGGGCATCTACGTGTTAATAGGTAGCGGTATAAATTTCCGTCAGGTGAACTCACTGCTTGTTTGCCTCTAAAATAAAAGTATAAGTTAAAAAAAAAAAAAACATAGGTTTTGATTTTATGAAAAAGTAACAAAAACAAACTCAGAGTAATTTCTCTGTCACTCGTTTGCCTGCAAAAAATGAAAACCGCCAGCCAATTATTAAAAACTTAAGGCTCTTTTATATAAGTCTGAGTAGTATCTGCATTCAATAGAAAACATTAATCAACAAAGCTCTTAGCAGAGGGCGCGCTATCACATGACACATGACGTAAAGAAACCGCCGACAGGCAGATGTCAAATACTATTATGTTTATATACTATTATACTTTACTGCAACAATAACAATTTACGCTAGTGCTGCTCTCTGACGCGACAACATTGCAATATTTACTTTCTATTTATGGAGAAAGATCCCTCTGGCGGCGACTTGAAGAACTAATTTTCTTGATACAAATTTTGCGCCTCAATTTTAATAGACGCTTGAACTTACGCTTAAAGCATATTCTTTTTCACAGGAGAGAGAAGAGACAGATTTTTATTCGTAAAAATATATGTTAACCTGAACCTGTGATTGTAATTAACTAAATAAATCATTATTTTTTTTCATATTACTTTTTTGCACGTCTTGTGATATGTTGGAATGATATAACTATATTCTATTAAATATATGCTCAGTTAATTTAAAAGATTTGAAGTAGAGTTCAATCGTGTTTCGTTTGATCGTATGAATTACATCACTGAAATGATATTAATAAAAATAAAAATTATAATTGTGTTTGAGTTTACAAAATTTAACTAAATAATTTATATTACATAACGCTTTTACGAAATCACTAAATATTTGTAAATATAATAATCAATAATAATACTAACCTGAATATTTTTTTTTTATGTAAACATATTTTCAATGCTTGTTTGTTTGTGTGTTCCTATGTTTTGGTTGTATTACAAACTTATTTCATTATTTGGTGTGGTTTTATTCATTGCATTCACTTCTTTAGTTTAACATTTAGTTTTCAGACAACATTAAACTCTTTTCTTTCTCTTTATACTGTAGCAACATTTCGAAATATTTGATTTTAATACACAAAGTATTTAATCGTTTCTGGCAAATGTAACAAAGGCTTTAATAAATAAGGCATTCTATATGCTTTTTTGACACCTTTATGAATGTAAAAAAAAAAACTTAAAATATTATACAGGATCGTTTTGCTGGTAAAAGTTAAAATTAAAAACTGTATTAGAAAAATTTTTAAAAGTAATTTTTCGTAATAATTGTGTTTTTTATTTTCTTCATAGGATGCAATAGATGGCCAATCACCCGAAACTGCGATAAATTTAAGACGTCACCGGCATTCTAGAAGTGTCGGCAGTTACAATGATGATCAAGTATGTATTTGTAAAAAGGTTAAAGTTTAATAATGTTTTTTAAGAACTTTCACTTGCATCTGATCACACAATAAGGTACCCATATCACATAATTCGTTTAACATTGTGATTTGCTATTCGTTATTAAAAAAAAAACGATGTTATAGTATCTCCTAAACAAATAGATTTTGATTAGTTATTTAATTTGAAAGGTGATTAAATACAATAAATACCGTTCCAGGAACTGTCTATATTAGACACTTCGACTACATCAATAATGGGCAGTGAACCGAACATATACAATACTAAGTTAGACCAAATGAATTCAGCCGACCTTACTCCCTTATTGAAAGCACACAATTCCGACTCAGAAATAAACAGAATCACCACAGATGATGCAGCAGACGGTAGCACAGTTTTATTCACTTTGGGTGATGATACTAAGCTGCAGAACCTGGAAACACAACTAGTTAAAATGTCCACCAATAACGGAGATACTGCTATGGAAGGGGAAAACGTCAGAAAGATCTGTTCGGAAATCGAAGACTTCTGTTTAGGGACGTCAGAGGAGAAATGTCAAAACTGCGCCATAAACAAATCCGTAGACGACACCATAGATAACATAGATATAGCGAAATACATGGAGACGAGGCAATTGGTCACGCAAGTTTCTTGTGAAACTTGTGAAAGGACGGAAGATGTATGCGATATAGCTTGTGCCAATAATATATCGGAAGTGATACTTCTACCGAATATTGATATAAACATAGAAGCTGAGGGTAGTAATCGAAGTTTAGAATGATTTTTTTGTTTGTATTGATATGGAGTTTGTTTATTAAAATAGTTTAAAGCATGTTTTATTTAAACTTTATTAGTCACCATGTGATACTTACAGTGGTTTCAAATTTTTTCAATACTCTTTTTCATTGCACTTAGTGCATTTTGATGAATTAAGCTACAATTTGATTCATTTCATATACAGCTGTCCAAATTATGGCCTATCATCAGTCATTAATTAACATATGCAACATCTGATATAAATTTTGACGTCTGTTAGAGTTGTTGAATATTAGGTATAACTAACTAAATAATATTTTTTGTTCTTCTTCAAAGACTTTGTAGTTTCATCGGCCCTATAATCTATTTAGTAGTTGGAATTGGCCCAGTATAATATTATGTTCTTTGGACAGCCCTGTCATGTAATGTCGATACTAAATGTAATTAATTTATCAAAATATAAAAATAAGAATTCATATTTCACACTTGCAGTTTTGTCTTTCGATTTTTTTTTTTAAATTTTCAGCCATATTTTGAATGTGTCATTATTTATAATGTTCCTTGTTTATAAACAACTTTAAAATTTAATAATGGACCAATTTTTTGTTTTGTGAAACGAAGTTTGATGTGTATTTGGTTCATAATGTAGACTACAAACTAGAAAATACTATAATTATTAATATTTTGGGGACAATTCACGCAAAAGGCCTTAGTTCTAAAGTAAGCTTGTACCTACTATGGATTGTGACAACAAAATAAGTAAATATATACAAGCATAATATTCTTTGTAAGATCATTACCCACTAAAAATAGCCTTACACGAAATAATATAAAGAAATTATGGTTCAGTTTCAATACTAATATTATTTATATGTACCAGATTTTTAAAAGTGTATTAATGGTAGAAGGCTGGAGCACACCAAATTCGGTTATGGTATGTATGCGTACGTTGAGGAGTTGCAAAAAGTGTAAAACTCTATGAAAGACTTCACATCGAAATACGGACCGCAATAGGGAATATGCATTAAATTAGATTTGATAATTTATCGTAAAGTATGTGGAAATAGTATATTGAACGATAAACCAGGGAGATATAACCATTAAAAGTAAATATATCTATGGTTCATCAGAATATTTTTTCTATGGAAGTTGTATGGCGCGCGTGTACTTTGACGTCATTGTACATATCGGATCTCTGTCTAACCATCGACTTAGAAGCTTTATAGCTTAGTTAATAAGTCAAGCCAACGGATTTGTGTATATATGAGGTATCAAATCATAATTAATAAATTTAAAAAGTCATGCATTTTCCCTATTGGCGTGACGTCTGTCATAGTGTTTCCTACTTTACAACTCTTAAATGCATTCGTACAGCAACCGGATTTGGTGTGCTCCAGCCTTTAGAGAAGATAGAAAAATACTTTTTTTCTCGACAATTTTGGTTTTTATTTTTCATATTTTATTTTTTGGTCAGTTATTATTATTCACGTTAGTGCATGTAAATAAATAAATTGTAAATAAAAATGTAAACGTTGTAAATTATTCGTACTTCGTCGCTAGTTTCGATAATTATGTATGTCGTATCATATAATGTATTTGTTATAAACGAATAAATATTTATTTAAACTGATTTTAGTGTTATTGTTCAATAAAATTTCCTACTTTGGCAATCTATACTAATATTAATAAAGAGGAAGTAACTCTGTTTGTTATCTATTCACAACTAAACCACTGAACGAATATGAATAAATTTGATGAGAAATTGCAGTGTTAGGAAGGATAAATTTCTACTCAAAAAGATTTTTTTTCTATTCCAAAGAAGTCGCAGACACAGGGTTATGGATTTTAAAGTATTTAAATAGCTTAGTGATAGGCATAAATATTATTTAAAAGACTGAACAGCTTGAAGTAGTTTATTATCAGAAGTGAAGTTTCGAAAAGGTTCGTCACCTTATAGTCGATATTTTCTTGCACCATGGCAACCATTTTTTTTCGGGGCTCACCCGCCGTGCTGTCCCACCACTGCAACTCCTATTCACCAGGATCAACATTGGCGTCCTTTCATCCAAGAATCGTGAATAATGCAGCCGTAGAATGACACAGGCTGAATCATCAGTAAAACCAAAGTTTCATTTGAAACAAAATAGAATATCTTATTGACATTATTGACCGCAAGATATTAAAGAGAACATACATGTTATTGTCACACACTAATAATTAAATAGATTTTTTTTAATTAGGCCGTCGTAATTACTAGGCTCATAGATTAATAATTATTAATTATAATTGGTCTTCGCTACGCGCCGACTAGATGCCGCCCTTCATACAAACAGTACCTTAATAAATGTGACGACTTGTTTTATATTTTAGTGTATTGACTGTTAGCTACTTTGTTTTATATCGGTCGATATTTTAATTATACTATATAGATACAATTCAAACAATGTCGGATTTTGAGATCTGGAGGCCTCGAGGCAACAAAGAAGTGAAGGCCCCCTGACCCTTAATTATTTTCCAAATAAAATTGAAAAAAATAGTCATTATTTAATTACACATAGTAGATTCTTTAATTTCTAACATAAAAATATAATCGGAAACAAGGATTATGCCATGGCCATTTGAGGTGATATTTCACAGATTGCCTGATTGGAGTGAACAAATATGGATCGATGATTTCTGTTAAAATTGAATATAATCATGTTTTTACAAAGTACTGTAGGTAAGGGTAAAACGCGAAAAAAATACCAAAGGAAAAGTTGTTTACTAATGTTTACATAACGTTTGGGCCCCGGGGCTGTAGCCCCGGTTGCGCTCGCTTAAATCTGGCCCTGAATTCAAATAGACTTAAATCATACGAATCTTTGTAAATATTATTTTATTTTGTTTATTTAACACATTGTTTATATTCAGTAATTATAAAACTAGAATTATTATGTTATACAAATTATAAGTTGTAATAGAAAATTGTATATCGTATTTTGAATATTGAAAAAGCAACTACGGAGGGTTATTCCCCTTGGTAGTAAAAAAGAATGACGATTTGAAAACATAAAAACATTTTGACTTTGTCTTCATTTGATTTGATATTAGGAATGTACTTGAATTAAGCCTAAAATGTTTAATTTAAAATAATTAGTATGAATTTAAAAACAAAGAAATTATTGACGCATAAATAAGTGAATATTTGTGTATTTAATACCAGTTTGAATTTTATAACATCTATTTTATTGTAAAAAGTCGTACCTACAGTATTTCATATTAAATTTTAAAAATGTACTTTGCTAAATATATATTTTTCCACGTTATGGTTCAAATTAAATTCTATAAGGTGGCAGGCCGTTTAGAAGATGTTGCACGTCACCTTCAGTCATCCGTTGCTAGGAGATGGAATCGACTACGCCAGAATGGCGTACTTGGAGACCTAGGAGTTGCCGTATTTGTTTTGTACGCATGTTTCATCTTGTAGGAACACCACGACTCCCAATCATTTATCTATGGACTAGGCTTTAAAAGTTTGTTAAAGATAACACTAGATTTTATGTCAAGTGTAAACTATATTCACCCTTATTATCTTATTAAGTAAGTGTAATTTTATATGCACTTGTCTCAGGTCAGTAGCTAATATTTGACGACAATCTCTACTGTCTTATTCATTATTAATACACTTCTGGACACATCTATTGGCCCACCTTGCATTTTCAGTTTCGTTTGGTCCTAGCTAAAAATTTATATTATATTTATATTAGGTCGAGCAAAAAGTTTTATGCAGTTTTGAACCTGGCACATTCATAATTTAATTCAATAGTCTTTTTTTGAATTTCGAACTCAGAAATTAAAGAAAACTTGATTTTATTGGTTTACTTGGATTTAATTCTTGAAAATGTGATTTTTCTCTTTGGTTTTGCAACAAACATTACTTATTCTTAACGTTAAGGTGAGGTTCTATCAATAATCTATGAATACTTCGCCTGAAGTCGCCGCCCAAGCTGTGGCACTTATCCAGGCCGGACACAGCCAAAGAAATGTGAGTGCTCAACTTAATTTAAATCGATCTGCGGTCCGAAATGTCTATCGGAGGTACCTAGAGACTGACGGCTTTGTTCATCGCCAAGGAAAGCCACGATCTCGGGTCAGAACTGAAAGGCAGGATCGATTCATCGTGACGACCAGCTTGAGAAATCTTCACCTTACCTCCATTGAGATACAAAACCAACTTCACGACTTCCACGGAGTATCTGTGAGCGCTCGAACTGTTCGGAGAAGGTTAAAAGAACGCAATATGGTACCATACAAGCCAGCTGGCCCACAACTAACGCGAGCCCACCGAACAGCGCGCCTTCATTTCGCGCGCACTCATTCAAATTGGACTCAGCAGCATTGGAGCCGTGTACTCTTTTCTGATGAGTCTAAAATTGCGTTAAATGGCAATGATGGAAGGAAGAAGGTCTTCCGACGTAAGCTCGACTCCGCGTTTTGCACGGTGCTGTTTTGAAGAGAGGGTTGCTTATGGTGGTGGCTCATGGACTGTCTGGGGCGGTATATCCGCGAGAAGCAGAACTCAACTTGAGGTTGTTACGGTACCCCGGCTGCCAACATTAAATGCTGAAAGGTACATTCGTGAGTGCTTAGAACCTCACGTGATGCGATACGCCGACTATGTGGGCCCAAAATTCCTTTTTATGTATAATAATGCAAGAGCCCATACAGCCGCCATCGTCAGGGAATATCTTCGGGATGTGAAAATTACAGTTATGGACTGGCCAACCAGAAGTCCAGACATTAGCCCGATTGAGCATAAGTGGGACGAGCTAAAAAGACGTGTTAGGGCTCGTCAGCCAGTTTCCCAGACGATGCAAGAGCTGAAAACTGCCATAGAAGAGGAATGGGAGAGGATTCCTCAAAATTTCATAGAGCGGTTGATAAACTCTATGCCTAGTCATATGAGAGCTGTCGTAGATGCCCATGGAGGCAACACGCGTTTTTAAATTAAACTTTTATTTGATAAAACATGTTTTTTATTCAAAAATCGACTGCCTTCATCAAGGCGCATACCCGACTTTTAGGCGTAGCTCCATGTCGTGTGGTATTCTGAATTCAAATTTTAAACAATACGATCGAAAAAGATGGTAAAATGTATCAGCTTTAAAACTGCATCAATAGTTTTTGTTCAACCTAGCAATCATATTTAGGTAGGGGCCATCGAAACCTAAGGTGGGCCAATAGATGTGTCCAGAAGTGTATTAAAAAGAGGAAGATACTTTTGAGATAATTTTGTGAAACTGCTAATTTGATTTCTTAAATATTTTACCAGAATAAAAAATGGATGGAATTAAGCTATATTTCATTTAAAAGAAGTTTCGAATTATACATGGGTAAGAAGGTTTGCTTTATATAAGATTATATAAAGCAAATAACCCTCACGTTAGAATATAATCGTGTTTGTGAGAGAGTATGACTGCCTGGTTTAGAGGTTAAAATTAGTATCGGCAACGTAACCGTTTACATTCCACGTTGCAAGCGTCCTTAGGCTACGGTACCTTGCCGGTTCGCTATGAAGATGAAAAATTGTTAACTACCTCCATTCACATTGGTCAATTCATTCGAGTGATTTGGCAAAAATTTGTCAAAATCGGAACATGGAAATTTATTTATTAAAAGACCTCTATAAAATAAAAATAAAATATAATCGAAATTGAAATACTAACTGCCTAACAAATATTTGACCAATATCTAACCACTACCATTTGCTAAATAAAACTTTAAATTAAGAATTAAATTCATTATTTTCACTATTTGTGACTATTTCACTCAGTAGGTACTGTACAGTTGCGATAAAATTAATTAGAAAAGAAAAATCTGATCTGAACTGAAAAAGCCCTACTTCGTTTTAGTTTACACTCCTACCTTATTTAATACAAAAATTGAATAACAAATTATTTTGATATGCTTGCATGTAATAGGAACTCATTTGTTACAGTTCTTATAATATCATGGCTCAATTAATTTGACACAATGACTCCTTGATTATCTAGGAAGCTTTCAAAGCAGAAAAATGTCAAGACGCCCGCCCGGGTTTAAATATTTGTTTCCCAGTCATTTAGTAAATATCAACCAAGCTAACAAGATCCCTGACGGAGCAAACAACTACCTGTGGTCTATTTATAAGAACAGCGCTTGCGATTTTAGGGTAGATCAATTTGTACCGGTTAACGTGGCTGCCCAGCGAAATTAAAAATAGCATACAGTCTGTAAGCGCTTGCGCGAAAGATCTCGGTCTATATTCAATCAGACCGGCGCCCGAGCAGCCCGGTTTGATTTTTGAATTCGAATTCGAGTTTCGGATGTAGAAATTTTAAATTTCAACCCCCGATTCCGACTGGAAAGGCCACCGATAGAGTTTTGTATTATAGTGTTATTATACGAATTGGATTTATATTTTGTGATTGACTGTGTGTGATGATGTGTGATCATTGTGTACAGCGCTAGTTCACGTGAAGGATTTTCGTGCGTTTTTACCAACGCATGTGGTAAGTTATTTTCATTTTAGTTATCTACCTTCATATCAAAAAACCAAAAATACTTATCATCAAAGACTTGAAACCGAAAATTTGAGAACAGACTTGAAAATGAGAAAATTTGGGATTTAAACGAACAGAAAGCTTTATAAAACAGAGCTAGGGTTACGTAATTATAAGTAATTAGTTACCAAGGTAATTAGATATTTTAACATGTGTTTTAGCTCTAGATTTAGATTGTGATTGAACTATTGTTTTTGTGCCAAGCGTCAGATGCCTCTTGGATTTATCTATGTCTTCGAAACCCGATGGTAATAAAGAACGTTCTTTATTTATATTGCTTCTCCTTACAGCTGTGGATCTAAAGTTTGATAAGCCGGTGCAAAGCAATTTTATATGTACCTATGTATATTTGTAACAGTTTAAAATGTGTAAAATTCAAGCCAGAAGTTATTGAGAAGGCAATTTATGTTGTTCATCGATTGTCGAAAGAAAGATTTTACAACTTAGAGAAAGAGTGTCACAGTTGTTTTTAATAAATAGTTATTCTAATTCATTGTACATTCAGTGTTGTAAAATGATAAGATGAAAAACATAATTATCATGCATGTTTTTACTGGTTAAATTTGGTTTGTTTGAGCTTCTCAGGTCTATCAAATAATTATACCTAATCAGGTAAAAGTTGAAGCACTGATTTAGATGTAAGATTTAGATATTTAATAACATTTATTGAGAGTTCCTAGTTGGCAAAATGTATACAGTGATTTTCGTGTTAAATGTAAATCTTCTCGAAAATGTTATGAGAAAATAACGAAATAATAATTATGATGTTTTGAAATAATCGTTTGTAACTAAACAAATAGGTACAGGTCAAACTTTATACAAATGACCAAATTAAAAAGGTTTTTGATTCATGAATGCCTAATTACAAAGCCGTTTAAAACACAATCATAAAAGCTTATTCATCAGAAAGATTGACACAACAAATAGAAAAATATTCATAGTTTTTAAAATAAAACTGACAGTCGAAATAGAGAACATACCTATTTAAAACAAGTTAAAAACAAATTATATTGCAGTTAAAATTTACCACAAATACTGAAAAATAATTCAATTATTCACTTCATTGACAGTGATTTCATCCTTCTGGTACCTATTTAATAATTAATCGCCTCACGAGTGAGATACAATCGAGTTCCGATAGTAACTGAATAGCTTTCCACTGCAGCTTTTTCCTTGTGTATCCTCGTGAGCTTGCCTCGCGTTGAAACGTCAGTTGCCTGCGGGATTTCATTGGCGATAGTCGCGTATCAAAACGTCACCCGCCAATTGAAAATAACCCGTATTTATATGGGGATAAATCTCAGTTAGCTATTATGGATTCGTTAATCGGCTCTGTGATAAGTTTGATAGTGAAGTTCTGAGTGAGTTTTTTTGTGTTCGTTTATCACCTATGCGGTAATGCGATTTTTTTTCGCTCACACCTCTAGTGCAGTTCTCGTTAGAATTAATTTAACATTCAAGTGAGTTAATGCTACCTGTAAATTATTATTATTTAACTACCTATACTTAAGTTTTTGTTGTACTTTTTCGACGTCGTGTTCGTGATGGAAATAAGTAGAACTCCTTGGAGGATAACTTTGGAGTGATAAATGAATACGGCTGATTCAATTTTGATAAACATTGCACTTATAACAAGGGTATGGTACATTAAGTGTAGTGTAGTTTTAAGTACATTTATTATCCAGCGCAAGAATTTTAAGCGTTTTATGAAGACAAAGTCGTTGGTATCATTTTGAAAAAAAATATATAAGTCACATTATAGGTATAAACGTTTGCTAGGTTTTATAAAGTAGGTAATAATACTTATTCCAGTCAAGATTCTTTGTTACAAAAGAGCAACATTGGTATAAAATGATATTTTGTCTGCCTCAATACTTGCAAATGTTATTGTTACAGCTTTGTAATATCTCCTCATGTTTTGTTAAGCCGTTGCTTTCTGAGTTTGAATTATTTGATTCTTTATAATAAGCTTGCCAGGTTATAAAAATCAGTTAACAGAATTGTAGTTTGGTTCCTTCTTTTTATTAACATCGCCTGGTTTTCCCTTTGTTTCGTGTAAGAGATTTATGTCGATGCTCTTGCTTTCGGCAACTTTCAGATCTATTAAACATATTTTAAAGTATTAAACTTATGTTGTATTCAGATTTTTATAATTATTAATATTTAAAACCGTTTCATCCAATTCAAAATATTTGTGTTTAGAACGAAGATGAGAAAGTGCGCGAAAGAATTTGCGGGCGGGCAAAGCTAGTCTTGAAATAATAAATTTAAAAAAAAATCTTGTAAAAATTTCAGCTCTCTAGGGGACGAGATCCAAAATACGAATTTAAAGAACTCCTTTGCAAAATTTAATGCTACTAAGACCTAGGAATATTGCTGCTAGGTCTGTAATTTTTAAATTTTATTTCACAAGTTGGTATTCGTATGATTTTTTTAAAATTCAAATCGTGTTCAGTTCATCGACCTTGCATCTAAAGAATAACAAAAGCAATAAAAGTTATGAATAAAACAAAAAGAAAATGTTGAAATTTATATCAACAATCCAAATTATGAAGTCTAGATTCTCTGTTGCATTTCTTTTATTATTCTGAACGCAGACGAAAATGAAATAAAGTGCATCTAAAACGGAAAATATGTTCCGAAGCTTACATAAAATGGAATTGAAGCAATAATTTTAAAACACAACTGGTCCGAGACCACGAAAATGGTTGTCAATCAACTTTGTGGCCAGCGGCATGGAGTTTTCTACTTCCACAGAAGAAGTTCGGGAATTACTGTAGTTTTAGTTTTCCCTCCAGACTTTTTACCTAATATAACAACTTTTTTCGTCAGTGAGTAATACCCGCTTCATGACATGACAATATCAAGCCTTTTCAGGAAGAACATCGTAAGCGACAATATGCTTTTTACTGGAGAGTCATTGTTATTATCAATGAAATTGAAAAATGAAACAAAGATATTGTAAATGAAAATAAAGCTTTAAATTTATCGAAATAAAATGTAAAACTGCCTGATTATGATTACGATTTTAAATGATTTTGTCTCTTACGATATTTTCCTGAAAACGCTCGATATGTTAAATCTGTTGATGTGAAATTTTGAATCTTTCTGACGCTTCTAACTAAACATACTTTATATTCTAGATTTTCAAAACGCAAAAAAGTCAAGTTTCAAACTGATAAACTATGCAATATTGAAATGTTGTAAATATTTGTCTGTAACATGCTACAACTCTTAGATAACATTTAATTTTACGACACAAAGAGGAGTTCGAACTTGCTAACCCAGAACGGCAATTTTATAGAACCTTGTCTTAAATAAGGATTTATATAAGATAGCGTGAGAATCTATGAAACAGTTACGAAGGCTTGACACGGTTTTATGTAAAACCTTTCTGCCGCGTTTTTCTCAAATTTTGCCCTTTTTACGAGCGTGAATAAAGACGCAGTGAAATCCAATTTTTACGGTTTCATATTTTCGGAAATTTTCCCTTTCTTATACAAATATTTATACTGCTCAACTGGGTTCCGTGTAGGGTTAAATCTTACAAGAAGCTACGTTAGGGAAACTATGTAGGGTTGTATTCTTACCTTATTTTTGACTATTTTCATATATCATTATTAAGTATTCACGCGTTTTAAAAGTTTAACCTAAAACCAAGTGACAAGAATATGTGTAGGTGACGTGAAAATGTAATTACCTGTTATTAAAATAAGAAATTCGTAATACATTCGTACCGGATGAATTAAATCTAATTATATACTGTTTTATTGAGGACCTCGTTGACGCAGTGGTGTAAACTGCATACTGCTGCGCTTGAGGTTCCGGGTTCGAATCTTGGCGGTGGCGGGACTTTGAGTTATTTTCAAGAGCTTTTAGCTCACCGGTCTTGTTGTATTATTATCTATGTGGTTTATACCATGTCATTGCTTAGTGCCTGCGATACAAGAATAATCTTAGTGCAGGGCTGAGTCAATGTGAGTGTCGTGATGTGGTTATTATTATTATTCTGATCTAGATTCTATAAATTATATCAGGTACAGTGTACACCTACTTTAACTAACAACTTTTTTATAGGTAACTTATTTTAAAATCACAAACTAAAACATTTTTAATACAGTATTTTTAGGTTTTGTTTATTTGGTACAAGTATCAGCGTAAAACTAAATCAACTGCGAAACGTGGATACACACTCTACGAGGCGGATTAATTAAAGAGTCTTTTTAATTAGCAGTGCGAGTGGTTCAACTAACACATGCACATGTAGGGATGCCGGGGAAATATATTAATTAAGCATGTCGAAAGTATGTTGGCCAAAAGGGAGTTTTTTTTTTTCGTAGGCCGTACCGCATGTACAACGAATCATTTTCTTTTAATGTTGGTATATATATACACGACTATCGACCAAACTAACCTGTTTGAACTTTGTACCGTTCTTAAGTTGTATAGAATAAGGGTTGTATAAAAAAAGTTGGCACCTCAATTATGTTTTACGTTTTCCAAATGGTATCATTTTATTTTATAGGTCACATATATACCTACATATAAATAAATACAAAGACATATAAAACATATCTACTATCTACAAATTAACAATGATACACTAAAAAGCTTACTAACTGAAAAGTAGGTACATAAGTTTAATGAGAGGTACACACGGCCATGGATCAACCTAACCTGCTTTGACTTTGTGCTGTTCTTAAGTTGTACAGCATAAGAATTGATATTGCACTTGTTATGTGGAGCTTTATGTGTGGCCGTCTGTACAATAAGAAGCTATGAACCGTAGCCCTACATACGTATTTCTTTAGGAGATGAGAATAAGAGTTATCGTCCCAAGGATTTTACAGCCTCTAATAAAGTTTATTATCGTGTTAAACCCGAAAACCTCATTGTAAGTTACATATATATAATTAAATAATTTAACATACTGAAGCACACAATACAGCATAATACGTAGCATAAAACATACCCAACACACACAAATACACACACACACACATACATATAGCGTAACAGCATAATAGCTAACTATTATACTGTTCCACCTCATAGCGAGAAAATAGGCAATAAAACATTATTTCATTTATACACCTACCCACATCTACGAGTTCATTTTTAGATTATTATATTACCATGAGTAAGTGAACCAAAAGTTTTAATTTTTTTCATTATTGTTTGATTTCTTCTTTAGGTGTACATCAATAGATACAACATCCAATTCGCGTCGAAGATAATCTCTTTTCATTCGCGCCCTACATTCGCAGTGGAGAAAATAGAAAATTCCAACTTTAGCTTCACAGTTTTATCCTTGACAATGTAAGTGATGTCATTATAGAAATGTACAAGAAGAAATGTCTCTTTGAGTATAGTTACTTTTATCTTTTGTATTTATTAACGGATGAAAAAACGGAGAAGGCTCTCAAGTTATATAAGTATATATGTATATATATATGTTTGTTATGTTATATATTTAACATAACTTTTAACAGAGTGGTCTGATTTCGATAACTCTTTTATTACTTGATGTCAGTCCCATTTAAATTAAATATGGGATGATTGAATTCAGAATTTGATTTTGTTAACCAATTTTGTGTTTATTATATATGTATTAATTTACTCGTTATTTATTACTTCTTAAAAATACATATCCGAAAGCGTTCTAGAAGTTTTGTGGAAATTACAAATTTGGTCAAACTATTTTACCTTAATTACACACAACATTGCAGTATTCAAAGATTTAAATATTTTTACAGAACGCCTGACTTAAAGCTTCATGTAACCAGTGCAGTATCAATCTTTATGCTGTACAACTTAAGAACGGTACTAATTTCAAACAGGTTCAAGTTGATCCATGGCCGTGTATACCTAATCAGTAATACTGTGGTAAATACGATTATGTATTCACAAAGATTTGGCTATTATTCCAAAGTCTATCGATCAATGCAAGATGACATTGAGAGCAAAATTGATCTCGCAAATGCATGCCAAACGCCCAAAACCTTCAAAAGAGTTAACCTTTGGATTTTCAAGTGCAGCCAAGAAAAGCAAATAATCGTACCAGGGCTAGGCCAAGGCTTATTAAACCTGAGGTCGATTCAACCAGGAAACTGGAAAGTAAGTTATATCTCTTGATAAAAATATTGCAACTATACAAAATAGGGTTTAATTGTAAACTTTCCGTTTGTTTTCTATATATTTTTACTCATGTTTGTTATTATATTAAGGGCCGTCTTAAATTAATAGGGACATTATTAAAAAATACTGAGTTATTAAAACATTAGTAGTAGTAGTAAGATTAAGATTATCTTTAAAACTAAGCAACGGGTTTTGATGCGATTTTTTTTAAATAGATAGTGATTTGGAAGGAAGGTTGTATATAATACATGCATAATATCCTTGCGGAGCCGGGACAGGTCGCTAGCAATGGATTAAAAAATAACTTGAATAGGTAAATATATCAATTTTGACTGTGGCCTCCTTTAACGTTTTAAGCTAATTAAAGCCTGTTTCTAGAAGCATAAAATTTACGTTTGTAGTCAATATATACATAGAAACATTATCATATTGCAATTTAACGAATGGTTACATAAATTAACTCATCTTAGTAATTATAAGCTTTATATATTTAATAAAAGAATAAAATCATGAAAGATCACGTAGTAATTTAATATTTTTTTTCTAAATAGAGTATCTCTTGATGTTAATTGTTTTAATGAGAAAAAATATGATTTCATTAAAAAAAAATCCCTAGTTTAAGCTATACACTGTGAAAAAGACAATAACGTTTTCGGGTTTAAGATGATACTAAACTTTATTAGAGGCTGTAAAATCCTCGAGACGATAACTCTTATTCTCATCTATCCAAAGAAATACGTATATAGGGCTACGGTTCATAGCTTCTTATTGTGCAGACGGCCACACATAAAGCTCCACATAACAAGTGCAATATCAATTCTTATGCTGTACAACTTAAGAACAGCACAAAGTCAAAGCAGGTTAGGTTGATCCATGGCCGTGTGTACCTCTCATTAAACTTAAGTACCTACTTTTCAGTTAGTAAGCTTTTTAGTGTATCATTGTTAATTTGTAGATAGTAGATGGAAAACATTGTAAAAGTTGAATAAGATTTTCCTGTAGGAATTAATAAGATTGGATACAAAAAAACTATTCAAAACTCCAACTTTAAAAGCCACTTGAAAAACAGTTGAATTTGCTTTTTGTATTCTTGAAAAGAATTCCTATTCGAAAACATTAGCCCGTAATAAAATCCTAACAATGTCTTTTGATCACAAAGTGCTAGTTACTTTCGTTGTTTGAGCCGAAAGAAGAAAAGATAGGTCTACGCTAGCAAACACGAGCGTTCGTTCGCTGCGTTAAGAACTAACAATGAACCTCCAACGGTCACTTTGTTCAAACATAGTGTCCAGTGTACGTCATAAACCGACCCTTGGTGGAGTACAGTCGACGAACTCAGACTCAAAACGCGCTCGTTCGAGGCACCTAACTTGGACGACCTTGCACGAATTGTTCTCAGCTCGTTAAAGTCAAAGTCAAAATGTTTTTATTCGAATTGACTTAAAATAAGCACTGTCAAATCGTCATTTTTTTACTACCATCGGTTCGGAATGCTGGGAAGAATCCGGCAAGAAACCTCAGTAGTTGCTGCGTAAAGCGTAGACGTACCTTTAAACGGGTTGGCTTCATGCCCTGAAACTAGTAATCACATTTGCTTTAACCGCTAACTTTTTGAGTTCGGCTGCGTAAGTTCGAACCTACAATACGGTGCTGTCTTTCGGAAGCATTCAGTCAGAATAATGTCTCTAATACCGCACAAAATTTTCCAAAAGTTAGTTTAAGGGTTCAAGGTTTTCACTGCATACACACAGTACATCACTAAGTACACGAGGTCACACATCAAGCTATCCACTACAGGGCAATATCAATCCTTATGGAACGACTTACGAACGTTACAAAGTCCAAACAGAGTAGGTTGAGGTGAAGCCGTGTGTACTATCCTTCCACTAAGGTAGTTAGCAGCGAATTTAATTGCCGTGTTCTTACTGACGCCTCATCTTTATACGTATATTTACTGCCTCTAATTAGGTCAAACAATTAGTAAC
Source organism: Choreutis nemorana (assembly GCA_949316135.1). Lineage (NCBI taxonomy): Eukaryota > Metazoa > Arthropoda > Insecta > Lepidoptera > Choreutidae > Choreutis > Choreutis nemorana. Next base: position 2,788,563 of record OX438620.1, on the reverse strand, counting down.
AAAGCAGACCGGGGCAAAGAGACTTTGTCTCACAAAGAAACAATACTGATTTACCAACAGTTAAGCGGGAAAATAAATATTTTAACTTAATGAGTTTTCAGCGTTAAGTCTTGTTAGTTGCCTCGGCCTCTCTTGAATGGTGATAGAACTAAAAACTATATTAACATATCCTTCAAAATTAACCGATAGTCTGCGTTTTACAATAGGATTCGCGACCCGCGTCATAAATTTGACTTCGTTTGGGCAATATTCATGCGTTAATATTACTTTCATCCCCTACTTTTTCCACTTAAGTGTCAAAAAGTCTATCTACTATAAACTATCTATCTACAATACTTGTATTTCGGTATAGGGTATATCTATTACCTACTGATCTTATTCCATAAAAAGGTAAAATTTGGCAAGTCAAAATATTACAGTAAATAAGTTTTTTGAAAATCAACACCCCAAGCAAGAATTAGCAGGAAAATAGCTCGAACTGAGCTGAAGCGGGTCAACTATTATGGGCAAGCTACTGAGCCTTGTCCGTGCCAGCGCCAACATTAGGTTGGGTAGATAATATGCCAATGGCTTGAGCGGTGCCAATAACATCGGAATCGTATGACGTCGAGCCGGACATGTCGACTTGCTTTCCTGTCATTTATAATGTTTGCTGGACCGTGGGAATCTATACAGGAAGTTTTGTTTCTATGGTCCCGTAGATATAGAAGCAGTAAGTTTATGTTTTATACTACTAAGATGGCCAAGAAGCATTCAGCCCGCCTGAATGTCAGCAGTTACAGTAGCTAAAGGACATTTGCAATTCCAAGGGCAAGCACGCGTTTCCAGTTCTGTAAGAACCTTTTAACACTCTTTTTGATGAATACCATTCTGTAATTACAAGGATTTATTGCGAAGAAAACCGCCTAAAACAAACTTTTGACGTATTAAAATGTACAAATAGGTAAGCTTCTTTCGTCCATATTCTCATTTAGAAGTGATGATATTGGCGATGGTTTAAAAATGCCCTTTTCTTTAAAATTGATGAGTGTTTACTTTAAAATGTATGATGTTCAAGTCGTTTTAAATTTAAGGACAAGTAAAAGTCCATTAAAATGGTTTGTCAGAAACTATACACTTCCACAACACAACCTTCTTTTGTAGTCTGAGATTAATAAAGTGGCACATGTGTTTACGTTGGCAGCTAAGCTTGAGGATAAAGAAATCATGAGGATAATAATATTCACGTGACTAGGTACTTACAAACTATATATTTAAGATACATCTATTCGGATGTCAAGTTTTTAAGATTAGGTATATACGACCACGGATCAACCTAACCTTTTCGGACTCTGTACCGTTCTTAAGTTTATTTTATTTCTTTATTTGGAGATAAAACAGTGGACAGATTGCAAATAATAATACAAAAAAATAGAAAACATATCACAAACATAAATCTGACAACCATGAACATATCTCACTAAAACAGAATATACAAATACTCAAAATAACGCTACATACATAGAATATAGTTGTTCCGGATAAGGTATGATATTGCACTAGTTATGTGAAGCTTCATGTGTGGCCGTCTGTATTACACGAATGAAGTCGCAGGGAAAAATGTTACTTAAAATACGCTGTTTTGATAGCGTGCAGATAGGAATCTTGCTTGCATGGAAATGAATGCAATGCATAGGTATTCAAAAAGTTTGGATTGAACTTTGATTTAATGTCAAAGACAAACAAAATGATTAAGTTTTCGTTGCAATATAAATCAACGCATGAAATATAAACTCAAGCCGTATAATTAATCTGTCGAGAGGGGAAGGCAGGGAGATACCGCATTTGCCATGTTTATGAATTCCATTGTGACAGGTTGTGAATCTGTCGCCACTAACCGGGCACAGTGAGGAACATTGCAGCTAATTCTTACGGTATCCCGAGACTTGAACCCTCGCCCGGTCGGGTCGGTCGGTTAACCAAGGCACGTAACAAACTGAGCTACCACGTCCTCCAATCAATCAATTTATCGAGTATAAAGTACATAAATATTCAGGCAAATTTGTAAATTTTTTAGAACGAATTTTACAGCTACGTTATCCTTCTTCTACCAATGAAACTCCCGATAAAAATTGTTCAGTCGATTCAAAGGCGCAATAGATTAAATTAAAACTGCGGAAAAAATCTAAAAACATACATTTCTGTTTGACGTGACAGTAGAAAAAACTAAAATAAAAATATAATATAACTATAATAAACTATAAAAGAAAACTTGTATGAAAATTTCGAAGGTAGGTACGTGCAAGCAAACAAAACATAAATCAGGTTAACGGAAAGACAAAATATATTTTCAGGTCACAAGCGTGAAATCAGAATAATAACAACCACCACCACATCACGACACACACATTGACTCAGCCCTGCACTAAGATATAAACTTGTATCGCAGGAACTAAGCAACGATATGGTAAATACTACATAGATAAGAATACTATATCCAAGATCAGAAAGCGAAACAGTGCGTCTTGTAAATAACACAATGTTCCGCCCCAGACGGGATTCGAACCCGGAACCACTAGCCAAGCAGTCTGCTGTTTACACCACTGCGCCACCGAGGTCGTCAAATAAGAATGAGTGGGAAAGCTCACATGACTACTAACACATTATATTGTTTTCTCAGCTCTCTCTCTAATAATTTTAGGTTTACAATTGAGTTTGTATATAATGGTTTTCACTTTGTCTTTTCAACGATAGATTATCATAGTCTTTTATTTATTAATTTGTTCCCCGAGACTTTGTATCCCGCAGGTAATTAACATTTTATAATAAAATCCTATGCGTTAGTCAAACTGATTATCTGTGTGCAAAATTTCATTCAAATCTTTGCAGCGGTTTTTGCGTGATTGAATAACTAACACACACACATTCAATCTTTCACGTTTATGATGTTTCAAGAAAATGTTACTGCTCATTATATAATACACATCAAATCTTTACAATTGAAAGAATTATTCAAATTTAAATAACGAAAATCTGATAGTATCTTTCGAATTAAGTAGACGGAGAAACAGTAAGATCCCGCTTTTATTATAAATAAAATACTCAACCCTTTTCATTTCACCCGCAAAACCGCTAACCTAACCTTATTTCAAATTTATTACATTTTCGAAGAACGTAATGGTTGTGAATCTGATTTATTTATACCTACGTACTAAACAGAAAGAGTTCATGTACACACAGCCATGGATGCACCAAAACAGGACTTTTTACCGTTCTTAAGTTGTACAGCATAAGGATTGGCATTGCGCTTGTTATTTGAAGCTTTATGTGTGGCCGTGTGTACTACTGTTGCATTTGATTTACGTTCAGTGTTGCTGTAAATAAAACAGAACACTTATGCCTAGTTAAAACGAACTCACCTCTATGGCGAAGCGGTTTTAATAGCTAGCTGACATGGGTCCCAAGTTCGATTTAGCTGCTCGGAAAACAAGAGTTTATTTCTTTTTTTTTTGTATGTACATAGATAGGTACATATGTATTGGTTTATATATATGCTACTAGTATAGTTTAGTATACTTACCTAAAGCAGGTAGAAACACGTCACTTAATTTAGGACTAAGACAAAATGTGTAAATTTGCCCAAAATATTATTTATTTAGTTATGGACGACCTCTGTGACGCAATGGTTTAAACAGCCGACTGCTAAGCTAGAGGTTCTGGGTTCGAATCCCGACGGGGGCGGAACTTTGTGTTGTTTGCAAGACGCATTGTTTCGCTAACTGGTCTTGGATGTAGTATTCTTGTCTACGTAGTTTATACCATATCGTTGCTTAGCACCTAAGACACAAGTTCTAACGATACTTACTGCAGGGCTGAGTCAATGCGTGTGTCGTGATGTGGTTTATTATTATTATTTGTTAATATTTATTATGGAGTACTCATCTATTGTTTCTCTTCTTTTACTTTACTAAGATCAATATTCTTTTAACATTACAATAATAACGTCAATTTCCAAAAGCGAAAACTGTTTTTATTGAACAAGAAATTCTTAGAATTTAACATGACCGACTTATTCTCCACTGAATCGATCTCAAATCAAGTTGCTCTGACTTTGAACGATTGCCAAACAAGTACAGATTTTGGTGTATTAATAAATAGAAATAAGTATAAATAATTATTTTTAAGCCAATTTAGAAGCTAAGGAAATCAAATAAATCCACAAAACAAGCCTCTTCCGGAAGAACGTCGTAAGCGACAAAGTCTTAATTTTTTTTTTTTTTCGAAGTCTTCTTATCAAGTTCAACATTTTATTTCGAAGACTTTGAGCTTTATTTTTAATTTAACTTGGTATATTGGTTTATTTAAATTGGTTATCATGGTAAGAAAGTATTATCATAAATGACAACAAGTTAATTCATTTATTAAACAAGGAAGTAACTCTCGTAAAATTTATAAAACGAAATTGTCGTTTACGATAGTTTTTCTTAAAAGGCTCGAAAAGGTACCAACAAATATGCTTTTATAACCAAAGGTATTTATTATTCGTTGCAAAGGACGTAACTGTTGATCATGGTTAACAGGAGTTGCTGTGGTGGGAAAGGGAGGATACCCTAAAGTCTGTAACAATTTATGTATGAAGTAAAATCGAATTAAAAACCTCCTATTTTTAAGTAGGTCAAACATTATGTAAGCTTTTGAAATTATTTTTACATACATTAACTCACGCCGCAGTCCCTCGAGGGGGGATGGCAGAGGTGCTTGCTACACACCACTTTTCGCATGTTTATGTCGAGTCCCAGAAATTATTTTTAACGATTGTATGTAGGCCTAAATTGTGTTTAATTAAACAAATCAACAAACTATGAAAAATATTAAACGCGACATCTCTTACGAAAACCTGAAAAGGTAAGCAAATAAATTAACAACGGTATCAACCCTACGAAAAGTCTACATAAAGGCGCTCCCACATTGCCGTTAGAAAATGTTTAATAACGTTAGTAAACATTTGTTAGCAAACATTTAATCACAAATAAATTTTCATGTTAGAAAATGTTTAGTAATGTTAGTAAACATTTTATAACAAAACAAATTATAACAAAATAAAACATGTGTTATCTTTTGTTTGTAAACATTTTATAAGGGTGATGGCGGGATAGGCGGTGCGGTGCGGTGGGGGTTAGAGTACGCAGGTCGCTGCGCGTGGTGTCTCGCTTGTCAGTCCCTTTGTGTCAGCGTGCATCGCTGTGCGTGTGTATTAGTGGTTGCGCGTGCGCCAAGCAATAAAATATGTCCGGTAATTGGAATAACGATGATGTTTACAAACTGATTGAAATGTTTCAAGCAAGAGAAGTACTATGGAACACGATGTCAGAGAGCTACAAAGACCGAAATAAAAAACACGATGCTTGGATGGAAATTGCCAGTGAATTTAATATGGATAAAAAAGTAATTGAAAAAAAGATTCGATCACTCGTAGGTCAATTTAACCGAGAATGTAAATCTAATAAATCTGGTGCAGGAGCTAATGAGTCAAGTAAATGGTTTGCATTTAAAAAACTCATGTTCCTTAAAGGCAAAAATATTCCAAGTTTAACTGTCGATGGAGGGTTGCAGGTGAGTTTTATTTTAACGTCTTTTAATAATATTTAGATGCCCAGTCCAAAAACCCTTCATTTGAAAAATATTCTGCGAATTCTTTTCTTATTTCTTTCCCATCATCTGTCAGGGATTCACATGCTTCAAGTGGTGTTAATTGCTGCTGTTCTAATCTCCATTGTCCATCGATACGTGTACCAGTTACTATGTCATCTCCATCATAGTATTGAGATGGAGCGTAAATCATGCTCGATTCAGTTTTTCTTATAAAATTATGCAGTAGCACGCATGTCATAATTAAAGTAGTAGTTTTTTCTGGATCTAATAATATTGTATTTCGTAAAACTCTAAATCTGGCTGACAAAATCCCAAATGCGTTCTCTACTGTTCTCCTCGCACGACTCAGTCTATAACTGAAGATTCTTTCCTTAGAATTGCTATCCTGTGGTCCTGGAAAAGGTTTTAATAAGTGTTTTTCTAAAGGGAACGCATCATCTGTTACGAACACATAAGGAACAGGTTTGTTTCTGCCTGGTAGTGAGCTGTCACTGGGTATTTTCAAACTATTGTCGTTAATTTTATTTCGAAATTTTGTGTTTGCGAAAACTCCGCCATCACTTATGCGTCCTTGGCAGCCAATATTCACGTACAGAAAGTTGTATTCTGCGTCCACTATCGCTAAAAGTACAACGCTGTAAAATCCTTTATAGTTGTAATATTCACTGCCGCTATCAATTGGCTTTTGTATGGCTACGTGCTTTCCATCGATACTTCCTAAGCAATTTGGGAAATTCCATTTTTCTTCAAATGAATTTGCCACGTGTAGCCACTCTTGAGGTGTTGTTGGTATCTGGAACAAAAATAGAAGATTAAGAAATAGGCGCGAAAAATAAATTTATAACTCGTTATTCTAACAAATTTTATTGGATATTTTTATTAAGTATGAAATATTAATAGAATACACTATAAAAAAATATGATTTCAGTTAAGGGTTGTTAAGTAATAGAAAAAGAAAATCGCGGTTATAGATTTTTTTACAATTTTAGCTAATTTGACGCGCCTATAACTTGAAATTATCGTTTAATTCTATTCTTTCAGGGTAACGAAGAAAACAGAATTGCTTCAGAAAACTCTCTCAGTTTGAACGAAACAGGAAATACTGTCACTGTAAATGAAACTACGGGCACGCCTTTCGCCACCCCAAAACCATTTCGGAAAAGAAGACGGCCTGAAGTAGAACAAGATCCAACACAACAAGAAGCTGTAAATATTTTACAAAGAATGTACGAATCTAGAAAAAGCAGGGATGAAAATGACGCATTTGGAGAGTATGTCTCGATGAAACTGAAACAAATAAAAAACAGTCATGCTAAGAATACTGCTCAACATCACATTAACAATATTTTGTACAATGCGACAATGGGACAATATGATTTTCCAACAACCTTTACAGACCCAACCGCTAGTAGTTCCTGGGGATACAACTCTGAACCAAATCTATCCACTTTTTCGGAAAATAATGCTGACTGTAGCTCGAGAGGATACTACACCGCACCGAGTCCCTCGGCTTCATTTGAAACCAGTTCTTCGGATAACTCCAGGACACATACTCGTACCAGCGCAAGAACACAGAGTCCGTCTAATTTATCGGAATCAAGCCAAGATTCGACCCAATCATTAAACGATTTGTTGGAATCAATCAAAAATTAAAAAATACATGTTTGGTTTGTTAATTATTAAAAAAATTATTAGTAAGGTAAGGTAGGTACCTACCTAAAGTATGATTAGATTAGATCATATTAAAAGTAAATAAAAAAATAATTATATATGTTGTTTGACTTACCTGTATGTATTCCTTTAAAACCTCATTGAGAGCCTCGCACACTTCTGGTACGATAATAGATATCACTTGGTCTGACAACTTGAACACATTTCCAAGACTTTTATAACTGCTACCAGTTGCCAAAAATCTTAACGTTACCGCAAGTCTTTCCGTCACACTTACAGATTTTCTAAATGTAGTGTCTCGTTTGCCTATTTTTGCCCCAATTAAATTTTGTAGATATTCAAATTCGGAACTGTTCATTCTTATAAAATCTTTTAAGCAACCGTCAATACCCAAATCCTTGAGATAGTCTGTGGCACTATATTTTCCTCTAGCTTTTAGCGTTTGGCGCATCCAATAAGAGCGCTTTTTCTTCTTTTTTAAACAAAAAATAAAAGCTATTCCAATGAGCAAATCTTCTTCCATTTTCGTGTAGACGTCCTCGTCCTTCAGAAGGCGAAACCAAACTGCGAGCCAATACTAGATGTTATAAAATGTTTAAACATTTTCCATCAATGTAGGAGCACTTATAACATGTAACAGTTTCTAACAAAGTGCAACAATTGTTAACATTTGTTAGTAAATGTTTTGGTGTTATAAAATGTTTACAAACATTTTATAACGGCAATGTGGGAGCGCCTTAACTACAACGAAACCAAGTTAAATTAACTCTTATATCCTGATGAGTAAGATTGTATTTTGCTTACAAATTCTTAATTGGGTTTACATACCTACAGGTCAGTCATAACCTTGTCCCGAAGATTGGAGAAGGGAATTAATTTCATAGTAAACGTACTCTACCTATTTATTAATTTAGCACGACCACTTTTGCTACTTCCGAAGCACGATATAATTTGGGTAGGATTTTTAGTTTTATATCAAAAGGAAAGGAAATAAGGCGAGACGTTCAAGGGATTTTATTACAGAATCGGTCAATGCAGAAGACAAAACCGCGAAGTATTGTTAAATTCGAAGGTAGAAATGTATATAAATTAATTGTCTGCGGTTTTATGTTATTAAACAACTCATTCAACGATTCCTACCATAAAACCTCTACAAAGCTTTGTTATACCTTTTATTTTAAACAGCCCCCGTGGCGTAGCGGCTTAAACCGTAGCCTGTGACATGTTAGGTGTCAGTTTCGATTCCCGGCTTGGGCAGGTGTTGTTTGTTTAGTTCCCATAGTTCAAGCCCGTGGCGTAGTTTGGGACTAAGACAATTTGTCTTAATTGTCCCGAGATTTTTTTATTATTAAACCTATTTAAGTAGAAAAATCAAGGGCGATCCAAGTCAATGGTATAAGGAATATAAGTTAGATTCATTTGTTCGTTTCTCTAACTCACATTCTCACCAATTTTTTCGATTTAAAAATGTCCTTGTGGGTTTCATAAAATAGTCCAAACAACTCTTGGTATGAAATGACCCGTTTTCTTTCATATCAAATGACCTAAAGTTCCCTCACGAGAAAATATTAAGAAGATGGCTTTGGTTTTTGCCTCATTTATTACAGAAAGGTTGAGGACAAATGCCTGTTTTTGTGACCCGAACATTCTCTGTAATTTGTTCTACTTGGGCACTTAAACCGGCAATTTTTCAAGCTAAAATATAATTTATAGTTGCAATTGAAAGTAAGCAAACGCCCCGCCTGATGGTACAGGACAAACCAACAGGTGATATTAAGAAATTCTTGCTAAGATTCAATTAAAACTTGGAGAGAATAAGTTCTTCGAGAGGTCCATTTTCTGTACCACTAAGGGATAAGTTGACAAGAAAAAACCTAATAATGAATTAGATTAGTAAATTTGTTTATCGGAGCGTACTCCACACTTAGCCTCTTGATTGGGCCATTGTGCGTAAACATTGATTTGTTCCTATTTCAGCCAACCCAAACAATCCTAGATATCCAGCAATCTTTTCAGTTTTTCGAATGCCTCTGTGAATGAAATTGAATTAGATATTCAAACGTCTTGAGGTATAATCACGTCACTAGGTACTAAAGTACGCAAACATAATTAATAATAGTTTATTAATAGCGTGCTTGGAATGGAAAATCAATTTGTATTGTTTCCATTTGTAGTTGAGGCAGGTCTTGGTTGGCCTGGCAGACGTGTCGGGGCGTCGTTGATCAATGAATGTTTAATACCTTTGCCAGTCTACTTTTTTAATTGAAATATCTTTGTTCATTGTTTTTTTTATAAAACTATTATAGCTGTTGTGGAAGTCACAGAAAGGCCACACGATTTTTTTTCGTGGCTGCAAACGATTTGTGTCAATGAAGGAAAGCCATGACAGGTTTTGAGCACGCCCAAATTGATGTAGCCATAAAACGATGTCACATACAGTTATATAGTCCCGAAAGTAGAACTATTTGTAAAAAATAATTTTCAACCAACTGATTAATGACATACAAGCAGTCGGTAGGGTGTCCGGGCACAGCCTGTACGTCATTGCACAGCTGCATTATTCGTTGATTATTTGATGAATGGACGCCACTGTTGATCCTGATAAACTGGAGTTGCAGTGGTGGGACAGAGTAGCGGGTGTGCCCCGAAAAAAACTGTTTACTTGGTATAATTTATTTATTTAGTTTAACATGTTGGAAGGCTTCAAAAACCGAATCGTTTTTTAATAAAATAACGCTCCTATTGTAGTTATTTGCTTGGAGCTGCATAGTACGAAATCGATACGGTCTTGTCAAAGATGTTGATAAATGGTAGCCAAGTTCAGGTCACAAACTTGTAGCTGCAAACTAAATACTGCTTCTATACAAAGTTTCTAACAGTAACTGTAACTCTTTGTGGGTACTACGTTAAGAATATCTCTGTGTACGATTTTGCAACGAAATAGGTAAAACTCGCTTTTGATCCCTTATTTTACTCGCTTTTGGGTTGAAAAAAAAAGATTGATACCCGCCTCAGCTTCTCTCAGCGAATTATGGTGTATCGTCCCCTATAACACCTTAGGGGTTGTAATTAAAAAATATCTGTTGACCTGCCTTACCTACAAAGCGTGTTATTGTATTTCGATTAGAATTTTAACATTCTCAATACCAAAATGTATATATGCTATTATTCCGTACCAAAAAGAAACTTTATTAATTATTAAGCCTTCGCTATCCGCTCGTCTGTCAGCGGCCTATATCTTTTAGAGAATATGCATGAAATTTGTTTTGATTATTCAATCACTTTATCGTAAATTATGTGGAAAAGTATATTTACAGTGAAAACAGAATTAGAATTGTGAGATAAACCCCCTGGTTTAACTCCCTAGTTATAGCCAATAAAAGTAAAATATTTATCTCGCTCATCAGAAAAACCTTTTCTATAGAAGTTATACGGCGCCCGTATACTTTGACGTCATTGTACATATTGGATCTCTCTGTCTAAGCAACGAATTAGAAGCTTTATAAATTTGTTAATAAGTCAGATATTTGAGAGAATCTAACGGAATTGTGTATATATGTGGCATCGAATCATAATAAATAAATACAAAAGTAATGCATACTCCCTGTTAACAAGTCAGAGCAGAGGTCGAGCAAAGTCTAAAGTTGTTAGCCTTAACCTGTGTTATCGTTCTGGAATCGTAAACTATGTGGGGTTGCCCTTTTCTATTGCATACTAAATTTAATAACTTACAACGCTTGCCCTCGGAATTTATTTGATTCCAATATTGTTGATTGCATAGCACAAGCATAGTAAATTTCACTACTTGGGTAGATTCAACTTAAGTAGTTTATTTGGATACAAACTTAACTTACCGGATATCTTAACCGAAATACCTATATTTATGTTTACTTGTGAACAACTTCAACGCATTATTTATCAATATATTTCATGCCATAAACGTATGTACACAATAATCTTCCGTAAGTTTATAATTTGATGGTGTTCAGAATCGAATGGAAACATACTTGTGTTTGGTATTCTGTTGGAGATTGTAACCTTTAAAAATAAGGCTCATGCACACCAAACCCCGGTTGCGGTACGTGTGCATTCGTTGAGTTGTAAATTATGAAATTATATAAGAGACGTGCGGTGTGATGCGGTGGCGTGCATGCGGCGTTGGTGTGATATTAGTCATAGAATTTTATACCGTTTTTGATACAACATCATAGCCAAACAAGGAGACGGTTCACCTAATGGAGAGTAATACCGTCGCCTCTTGACACAACGTTCCTTTGGTGTCTAGAACGCTTGGCACCAATGCGTTCCCAATATATAGGAAAAGATGTTATACCTCTCGTACCGGTAATTACACTGGCTCTCCAATCTTTCGAACCGAAACACAGCGAAGTGGTTCACGGCAGAAATAGAAAGGAGGGTGGTACCGACCCAGACGATCTCACACATAGCATACCTCCTGTAAAACTCCTAAACGCAAGCACACGTACAGACAACCACACATGACAAGAGCAATATTAATCCTTATGCTGTCCAGCTAGAGAACGTTTGAAAGCCCAAACAGTTAGCTTGATCCATGGCCGTGTGTAGCCCAACCGCATTCAGTGAGCTCCAGGCTTAGGCGCTGCGCAAACGTGTGACTTGTGTCGGACACCAGCGATCAGCTACCACCATATTCTCACACAAATCATTAACCTGATACCAAATGACGCCACGTCCGGTTGCCGCATCGAACACTGCAACTACAGTTTTCTATGGTGCGTTCGGTTTCGGCAACAAAGAGTGGCTGGTGTCCGACACAAGAAACACGTTTGCGCAGCGCCTTAACTGCCAACCCCGGTAAATGCAAGTGGACCTTTGAGAATACTAAGGATTTATGCCATTGTGCTCTTAGCCGTTCGTATAATGGAAAGCATTTTGAAATTCGACAGAACAGCCATTCGAAAGAAATGCGTTTTATACGACAGATATTATCTTCACAGCTCAAAGGAAATACGTAGGACGTAGGGTCAGAACGGCAGAGTCTGGCATACAATATGTAATATGTCAAAAAGATTAAATTAATTTTACTTTATTAAGATTTTGAATAATTTTTTGTATTGTTGTTTTTTGATTACTGAGTCTAAAATACATGCTAACAAGGCTTTGTGATATTTTAAAGTTTCTTTTTTTGGTTTTTTTTTTTTCATTTAATCGTCAACCAATAACTTAACCCATTTTGGTTATTCATATTTTTTCTTAATTATAAACAAAGGTTTTACTATATAGTAAGACAAAATTCAGTGATGGATCGATGTTTATATAAAATATACATACTATTTAATATCCTGCGAAGAAATTGCGTGCGAAAGTTAACTATAATTTTGACGTAGAATCAAAATCACAAACGACATGACAGTCACGTTTATAAGTGTTTCAAATCTTTTGTTTTGTCGAAAAAAATCGATAGGATTTCATGTCAAGCGTTAACAAAGACCAAGGTCACTGACCTCATTCCATATTAATTACTTCACCCTGTGAATTTGTTATTAAGTATAATCGTGTGAGGCCTTTTCGTTATGACCTACCGTGAATATAACCGGCGAAGAACGTAGCCGAAAATTTGCGACCTTTATACGGTTTTGATTAAATTTCTACGTTCTATAGTTACACTATTTTACAATTAAAATGTCTATATCTTCTCCTTCTTTCTTCTTCTCTTGTATATAAAATTTATGGTTAGTAAAATAGACTGTCTGTTAGGCTCGCAAAAACTCGAAAACGTCTTGACCGATTTGGATGATTCTTTGTTTATTTTGTTCACTTTTATACCGGGGGATGATTGTAAATAAAAAAAAATAGTCATTACGTAAAGAAGCGGTCATATACAGTACGAAGTTTGCTAGGTCAATAATTTCTAAGTTTGTGGAGTCACCTTGCTTACTATGAAAGTATGTCAATATATTACGTGTGATTGCTGAAGATGTGGTTTCGGTTGTGATTTTTTTTAATAGCAACCGATCGTTTACTATTGCGAAACGTTTTCGTGAAACAGCCCTGTATAAAATTTTATGGAGGCAATAGCTTAGGAAGTAACTTCATTCATAATGGAACGATACCACCAAAGGTATTGGACATTTTTGCAGCACTTTGCTTTCCTTTTTACTCCTTGCACTTCAAGCATACATTAGAAAGAGACAGTGTAAATGTCACCTGGTTTTCAAGTTTACTGTTCCACAATACGGTTTCAGGGTGAGGTTGGAAATATAGGTTAGTAGATTAGAAACCATCAACTGAAGCATTGACTATGTGATACGGCTTTTTAATCCCAAGAAATGTTGTCATTTGTTAAAAATAAGAAGTCGATATAGATGTCGATTACCAATTATTTAAGCAACCAAAAAAAAGCACCCATAATCACTTGACAGAGAAGTGTTTTCTTTACGTGACATTCATAATAAACCTTTAAGAAAAAAGTTTTGGCTTTTCCAGCATAGGCGAAGTTTGTTTTATTTAGAATATGCATGGTCCCGCTTATTAGCCTTGGATAAAGAGTCCACTTCACTTCCTCGTGGAACTTTCTCAATTACATTCACAATTAAGAAGGCTGGCCGGCCGATAGCTTTGTCAATTTGAATAACTCAATCTTTTATCTTTCCAGATATGCATTTCAAGAGGATTGACGTAATAGTAGAAGGTTTGGACAGTTGAGTTGCAAGGGACTGAGCCAACATGGCGGAAGCAGAGGGAGGGGCAAGTGAGCAGGATGATGTTTCATTCTTGCGTACGGTAAGTTTGAAATTTCGGAATAAATTATTAAAGATTAAGGTTTTTAAAAGACCAAAAACGGTCACGCATTCGTATGTTGCGCATTCTCGTACTTTGCAAGGAGACTGTTCAACTAATGGAATGTGATTGTCACCGTCTATTGACACGACGATGACCATGTTGTCTTAGAACGCCAGAAACACCGCCAATGCGCTGTCTATGTAGAGATAAAGGATGTTTTATCTACCGTGACAGTATTTCACCTATAGTTGCTTGTGCAAACTAAAGGTGAAAGGGTAAACATGAAGCAACAGCGGTGTTCTTGAACAGTTGCAAGCTCAAACGCAGATCATTAAGGGGGAACGCTAGAACGCGTGACCTCTTTCTATCAACTTAGACACTTATATCATTCAATAAAATTTGACCTCAATTGCCCGTGGCGTGAACTATAAACAATGTCCTATATAAAGTAAAACACGCCTCTTAAGGAAATTAGCCTGTACATTCTTGAGAAAAATGCTTGAAAAGCTCTCCGACATGATCGGTCTGGTCTTTCATGTTTCGTTAAAGATGCGCCGCATCGCATGATAATATTTTGTCACGGAATTTTATCATTTAAGACAATGGTTGTTATCGAACTTCATCGTGTTGCGCGTGTTAGCCCGGCAGCTTGAGTATGATTAAACCTAGTTTTTTTGACCGTAGGTAAGCAGTAGAGACATTCTAAGTTATTTGTAAAAAAATACTTAGAATGTCTATTTTTCATCAAAGCAAGTACTTTTTAACTGCAGACAAACTTATGCGCGTATTGGAGTCAAAGTCAAAATGTTTTTTATTGAAATAGATTTATAATAAGTACTTTTTAACCGTCATCTTTTTATACTACCGGTTACCGGTACACCGGTTCGAAACGCTTTATCTACGGGAAAGAATCCGGCAAGAAATCTCCGTAATAGCTTTTTTCAAAATAGTTACAACAATTTGTAAATAAAATACAATTTTCTAATTGTGAACCTAATTTTTCTATAACTTTAAGTTATATAAAACAATCTTTATGTAATATTTAAGTCGATGACCAAGTCTATATTATAAAATAAACATAATAAATTACATGAATCACAAAGGATGCAATGGATGTTACTTGTGGAATATGCGATCGAAAAAGATTTACTAATGGAAATAGTGTAAATATTAAGTTCATTTTTACCGCGGATCTTCATTGCAATCTTTACAGTGAGTAAGATCATCAAAATTTCAGAGATTGATGACTAACAATCAGGTGGGCGAAATATTTGCTTGCCAACCCAAAAAAAACACAGTGAAAGTGCAGTTCTAAATGTCGCCTGTGCATTCTGTCATCTATTTCAGTCCAGCGTTTCATTTCCGTACAAATTATTCATAGATTAGCATTTGGCAACAAACGCTGTGTCTGTTCCACATCTGACTTATTTATAGGTTAAGGTATGGTCTCCTCTATTTATGGTTTTACTATATGAAATCTTTTAGTTTTCATTACTTAGTTTGACTTAGATCAATTTAGACCCTCTGTTGGTACATGACCTAGTTCTAGGACTCAAGTTTATGAAATTGTTCTATGAAATAAAACTATGATCCAAAAGGTTGTCTCGTTGTAAATTTTATAAATAAAATCTACTGTAGTTTATGATGTTTCAAATTAACACCGAACTTAATTAATTCAAATATTAACCTTAACGTTAACTGTAACAAAAGAGTATTTACTCGTTTACCAAAATTAATTGTATCGTTCATTAACTATCTTTGGTTACTGAAGAGAAAGGTAAATTTGAGTTGAATGAAGTTCGGCGTGAAAGAGGCCGGTAATTGGCGGCGAGACCTTATTTGTAGGTGGTAGAGGGTTGCCAATGATCACTTTAAAAATATATCATATTTAAGATATAAACTATATCTTAAAAAAATATAAAGCAAAGTCAGGTTAGTTACACCAACTCGAGAACGGCTGAAACAATTTCTATTTATCATTGATTAGTTTTATTTGTCTTTTACCCGTAATACAGAATAACTTGATATACAGAATAAAATATTGGAAAAATCACGATAGCTAGTACATTTAGAAAAGTTTTTTTTCAAAGCAAATTAAATAAGTTAGTATTTGGCTAAAATTTACGTACAAGTATGATGTGGCCAAAACAAAAGCTTGCTTGTCTAATCAGTGAGTACATTCTGAATATTAGCATTTGTACGTATCATATTGTTGACTATCTTAAGAACTATACTCTGTAAATATAAAAAACAAATCCATTCGCTCCGCTTACATTTCGTACCTATTAAATCCTTAAACGCCTTCTAATATAAGAAAAAAAAAAACAGAATAAAGTGCAAAGTGGTAACCCTATTAAAAGTTCACCACAGAAACGAATCTGAATAGATAAGGATGTCTTTTGTATTCTTCGCTCTTCGAATTATAAAAGCAATGGATTTTAATTTCCATTTCCTTCATTTCGTTTTCAGGGATTAAAATATTAATCGTTCCAAACTTTCGACAAAAAGAGATAAACGGATAAAAAGGTTAAAACTGTAGATGGTTAAGTACATCAAACTAAAAATAATAATAACCACATCACGAAACACACATTAACTCAGTCCTGCACTAAGATCATTTTGTATCGCAGGAACTAAGGTCGTTAAAAAACGTCGTTTTGTTAAACAAAGCAAAGATCATGATCATTTAGGAAAGTCGTAAAGTAATGTGAAAGCACAAGTAAACAGAAAAATGACCTGAAAAATACCGACCTCAAAAAAGGAGGAGGTTATATATTGTGTTTATGTTGTTAATTTTTTTCCTTAAGAACAGTTTGCGATTCCAACTTGCACTTCTTTGAGCCACAAAGTGATGTTTTCAAAGCTCCTATTTCTATGTTTTTGCATCGATGATTACACCTTTTCACCCTTCAGTCTTTTTTATAAATAATTAATCGTGTAGAAATAATTAAGATATAGGATACGATGGGGCTGACATACCCTTTTTGGAAAAAAGCCCCTAACGTCTAAATAAAAACTTGCACTTCCTTGAAGCAAGAAACTGTTTCTTTTTATCTTTTTTAATACATTTTTCTTGTATCACAGGAAGACATGGTGTGTCTATCTTGCACCGCGACAGGCGAGCGCGTGTGCCTCGCCGCAGAGGGGTTTGGTAACAGGCACTGCTTCCTGGAGAACATAGCGGACAAGAACATACCGCCTGACCTCTCGCAGTGCGTGTTCGTCATTGAACAGGTTGGTATAACTATAGCTAGGTAGATTTATATGCGTGTGAGATCGTCTGGGTTGACATCACCCTCCTTCCAATCTCCTACCGTAAAACAGTGGCTCAGTAACAACATACTGCCTAGGTGCTTACTTTAATCTTTTATAGCCGCGCAGAAATTGAAATGCATTTCTTTTTCGTACTATGAGCTAGTGAGACTCGCGGTGAGGCGGTTTTACGATTACGACAACAATTCACAGAAGTGTCGCTTGTAGTTTATTTTTAAACTATTTAAATGCCGGCTGACATAAGGATACCTAACCAGCAAGTGTTAGTAAGCTCCCTGATCTCTCGCAGCCGCAGTGCTTGTTCGTCACAGAACAGGTGGTAGGTTTTACAAGCACAAGGGATACTAAATACATGGTTTGAAATATACACGTATCTGACTGGCTACGTATGTATTTTAGTTGCTCGACTGTAATTTTACCCGTTTCAATAAAATAAAATCTAACCTCCCTGAAAGTATCAAATAAAATTATGCTACTAAATAAATATGCAGGTGTAACTAAGACAATCTTCAATAGGTGACACCTTAAAGTAATAAAACAAAATAATTTCGAGACCTACTTGTACACACTGCATTTATTAAATAAAATGCTTACTTCTTACCATATGTTTTCAAAACAATTTTCCGTTGCAAACGAAATTGCAAATAAAACCTCTTTTCGTGTGAACCTCAGTTGAGAAACTAGGCTTAGATATGTCAGCCAATCTACTTTAACTACACCCCTGGGCTCAGATGGGGTAAACCTTTGTTAAGGCGACGTATAACTTATGGTTGTAAATTTAAATATAGTCTATGTAAAATATCGTTTTTTTAGTGTTCATAAGTTGTCAAAATTCCAAGTTTTATTTTTCTTGGTACTTAAATTATTATTTTTGAAATCATTTTAATTAACATAGTTTTTTCTCTGAAGTAGAGGTGGTCAAGTCAATTTATTATTTAACAGGTTTTCATACATTTTTATTTAATTACAATACGATGTCAGGTCTATTTTAAACATGTTCGAACATAAAGCATAAAGTTTCAATCTTTAAATGTTATTTATTCCAGGCATTGTCAGTTAGAGCTCTGCAGGAGTTGGTGACAGCAGCGGGATCTGAAACTGTAAGTTACTACACAAATCTCACACCAATCAATCTAAATAACTTATCATAACAATCTTTTGAACTGTCTGAAGATAATCTATAAAATAATTTTCAAATATCCCGTCTTAAATTAAACTTCAAAAATAAAATTTCAATCGATGTTTAAAATGTTTATGTTTAAAAATGTTATTTTATAACAAAGTCTCTTTAAGAAAGATTTCAAAAGGCAAATCGATCGTTTTTGGAAACATTTTTATGTCGTTTTAACATAAATGTGTTGTATATGTGATTAATATACCCCATCACGTACATTTCTTGTATATTTCAATTTCCAGGGAAATCACACTTTAGTGAGTATCAATGGCACTATCTGATTGGGTAAAATTGCATGAGAAATCATTATCACTTCCTAATTGGCTTATTTTCGATCTCTAAAATGTTTATTAATTTTATTTTTCTTAATTTTTTCCATCAAAACTAAGCGTAGGGCTGCGCCTTAACATATTGTGTCCGTTCTTATATCTAAGCATGAATGTATTAAGTTTTTTTTTTCTTTTCTTCTATTTATCTTTCTGTAACATCACCTTAACAAAGTTATGGTGCGTTAATAAATAAAATTATATATTTTTACAAACTACTTTAAATATATTTATTTTACCTTACTATTACCATTGTATACTTTTTATATTTCTTTACTTGTATTAGTAAATAGAGAAGTTTTAAGAATAGAGATTACAACAGTAAAAATTGTACATATTCAAATACTTTTATCACTTTTCAACTTAAGTGAAACCACATTATTTAATGTCTATGCAACTGTAAGATTAGAAGCTTAAAATAATGATTCGATTAATAATTAATTAAAATTAAAACATTGGCTTGTTATCGCTTTGCCAGTTGGGCTAAACTCAAAAATACTCAAAATTCCAAATTGCAGCTGAATATTTCAAAATTAACGCGAAAGCATGAGTTATGCTGAAGAAATTCAATGACTTAACAAGTTACAGACATTCTATCTTACGAAGTCGCTTTAAGTGGTGTTGTTTGGCGTGTAAGTACGTGCGTGCATATTGTTTCAGACTGCGTCATCTCGAATTCGCTAAGTAACGAGTTTACGCATACTACAACAATAATTATAATAATATCACGCTTGACAACAACCATAGACAAAAGGACTTCTTGAGGTAGAATTTCTGTAACGTCTTTGTTTAAAATTATAGAGGTTATAAGCTAAAAAAACAAAATTTTTTTTTTCAGGGAAAAGGCACGGGCTCTGGGCATAGGACATTGCTTTACGGAAATGCCATTCTCCTACGACATCTCAACAGCGATATGGTTTGTGGTGTTATTGTTATTTTATTGATCACCAAGCTTATCTCATCTAATGCTGTTGGGAAAACTTGTGCATGGTGGAAAGTCCAAACAGTAAAGCTTGATATGTCATTGTTAAAACAACAGAACCGAACAAAACAACTCAACAACAGAAACACACAACAGTAAGCAGTCATGATTAATTGTGATGCACCTATGAAGTCTTAACATTATTTATCAAGATCGTTGAAAAACCTACAAACATTTCATTAATTTTGAAGTAGGACAAACATTCTAATCTATTCGATTAATTACAATTAAATGTCATTGGGCTTAACTATCGTTTTTTTTCTATCAACCAGTATCTGGCTTGCCTGTCAACATCATCATCCCAGGATAAGTTGGCGTTCGACGTGGGTTTGCAGGAGCACTCCCAAGGTGAAGCGTGCTGGTGGACCTTGCACCCTGCTAGTAAACAGAGGTACTTGTTTGACCTTGAGTTTCAAGGACTTTTCATAGTCTCCTCTTAATTACTATTGACTCAGTTTTTTTGTTCTCGGTTATTGATATTGCTTTTGCTTTCAGATCTGAGGGTGAAAAGGTCAGAGTGGGAGACGACTTGATCCTTGTGTCGGTCGCAACTGAGAGATACCTGGTTAGTTTTTGTATTTATTTATTTTATTTATAACTAGGCAAGTATTTGACCCCAATGCCGCCTGATGTTAAGCAGCGATGAAGTCTAAGGTGGAACACTCACTCTTATTTTGAAGAGCCCCAAGTTATATTTATAATCTGCTTCTGACCGCTACTTCGCTTCCATAGGGTACTGGATATTCGTTCGTTATCTATATTTCAAAAGTCAAAAGAGACCATTTCTAACAGTAGAGTTGAAAAAGCTCTGAAAAATCTAGTTCAAAAGCATATTTTTCAGTTATGAACAATTTACTATTAAGTCTATCACAATCATTGATAGGTAGGTGTTTTCCCAGCGCAAGTAAAAAAGAACGAAGTACCGCCATCAATACCTGTTGTTCAGTCTTTTGTTCTATTTGTTTTTAAGTCCATAGCCCTCTTTAAATTGATACGTGTTTTCTATAGTACAAGCCAAAAACATTACATAACTCCTTTGTCAGTACTATGATTTTGTACCACATGCAAGTCTATAAAGTAAGATTCCTACACTGCCTTATTGGGCTTTGTAGAGGCAAACAAGAAAATAAATGTATTTTCCTTCAGCACACCTCAAAAGAGAACGAAGTATCCATAGTGAACGCTTCGTTCCACGTGACCCACTGGTCGGTGCAGCCCTACGGCACCGGTATATCACGTATGAAGTACGTCGGCTACGTTTTCGGTGGAGACGTGCTCCGGTTCTTCCATGGTGGGGACGAGTGTCTTACTGTACCTAGCACTTGGACGCCGGATACTGGGCAGAAGTAAGGGTTTTTACTTATTGCTAACATATACTTCTACAACCATAGGGTGTAAACAGATGCGTGGACGGCTTTTAAAAAGGAGTAAGCTCTTTTTTTTTTAAGTCCCTAAGTTGTATTGGTCCGGGGATACCGCTTCCGGCAACTAGCCCCACAAAGTTGAGGGCAGGAATAATGGGTTAAATCTGTAAAATATTTTTTTTACAAATAAACTTTAAATATGATTATCTGTACCTCTCTGTAAGAGAGGAACGATTTATTTTGGTGAATTAACAAAAAACACATACACTTTTTTAAATGTTCCCAAGACGACAAATGTCAACCGAATCGGTCGAAACGTTTTAAAATAATGCTCTGTCTTTTTTATGATTTTTGTTGATTTTTGTTTATGGTCACTAGATTTCCCTCCTAAGAAAGTTTTGCCTATGTCCATTCTCTAGATGATATCATTTCAAACGCAGACTACACCAGGTTCTTCAAGTTTTGGATTCCTATTGCTCCTTTAGTTTGTTCTGTAGTCACCGTACTTATAGATGTATATGGTTAATGGTATAAGAAAAAAACGTATATATTTTATTTCTTCATTCCAGTATCGTAATCTACGAAGGTGGTTCAGTAATGTCTCAAGCCAGGTCTTTATGGCGTTTGGAGTTAGCTCGTACGAAATGGGCGGGCGGTTTTATCAACTGGTACCATCCCATGAGGATCCGTCACATCACCACTGGAAGATACTTGGGTGTTAACAACCAGAATGAGCTGTATTTGATCAGCAGGTAGGATGGATTTTAATTGATAGATTGTCTTGGTCCCAGCCTGTAGTGATTTATTAAGAAATGCGAGGTTTAACTTAAAATCAGGTTACAATGAGTTTTATTTATTGAAGGCTGGCTCGAAGGACCATATGACTCATATGACTGAAATTTTGATTTATTTAGCTATGTCCCGTCAATTTCAATTCAATTAAATTTTATATTTTTAACTTATAATTTCTTACAGAGAGGAAGCGACGACCGCTTCTTGCGCTTTCTGTTTGCGTCAGGAGAAGGATGATCAAAAAGTGGTATTGGAAGACAAAGACCTTGAGATCATAGGCCAGCCGATCATTAAGTATGGTGACTCCACTGTCATCGTGCAGCACTCCGAAACTGGCCTTTGGCTGTCTTACAAGGTAAGAAGAACTCCATTTATTATTCTCGTGAGATTACTTATACTCGTCGAGGGATTACGGCGTGAGTTTATCTTTTGTTATTCAATCTGTTTTTATTAGGAACAAATTGACCCTGCCTATTTCTTTTGGGTTTTCACTATTTTTTATCGTTTAAACCATTCCTGTATAAGAGCGAATAAAGTACAAAATACTCATTTAAATCGGTCCAGCTAAAGACTAACGAATAACTAATTTTCATTGATTAGTTTGTATTTGTCCATATCACGTGTAAATATGTATGTATTTTTCGTGTATTTTTTCATTAAATTTTAATAAATATCGTTGTTTAGTACCTACTTATAGATCAAGTCTGTGGCTTCATTCAAATTCAATAATAAAGCTGTTTAATCTCAATATTAAAGAGCTTTATTATTGTCAATACAAACCTTGTATTGACAATTACAAACTAAAAACACAACAAAATCAGAGCCGTCGTTTTGTGAAATTTTGTCACTAAATCAATAAATCGTTAAGAAGTTGGCTCTTTAATATTCTAACACATTGTCTTGAAAATTGCAAGTGTATATATATAGATATAGCTCGCTGACAGACGGACGGACGGAAAGCGCCGGCTTAGTAAAGGATGCTGTTGGCATAATTTGTATTCGGAGTTCGGAACCCTAAACATCTTAGTTATAAAGATTCCATTCTTTGGGTTCGAAACCTTAAACATAACAAATATATATCTTTTCTACAGTCATACGAAACAAAGAAGAAGGGGTTGGGTAAGGTAGAAGAGAAGCAAGCGATACTCCATGAAGAAGGTAAGATGGATGATGGACTGGACTTCTCCAGGTCTCAAGAAGAAGAGTCCAGGACTGCCAGGGTCATCAGGAAGTGCTCGTCGCTGTTCACTAAGTTTATCAAGTAAGTTCCACTAATGATAAAACCAATCCCATACATATTATCTTAGGGGATTTTGAAGAGCTATACCTAAATGCCCCATTTCAATTTTAAAAAAATATGAAAATATACTAAAACAATTAAGAAAAAAAATATTTTCAAATTTCAGTTTTTGCAAGACAGAACCTAATTTAACATAGTGATTGGATATTCTTAATATGAAAAATTTTACTTCCCAAATAATTTCAATATTTTTTCATACATAAATTAAGAAACCAATAAACAGTTTAACGTCGTTTCAAATTATTACCTCTTAAATAATCAATATTCATGTATTCAACTGTTCTATTTATTCTAGTGAGGATTTCTCCACTAAAAACCCTAATTAATTTAAAAAATCCTTTCGCAGCGGCCTTGAAACCCTTCAAGAGAACCGCCGCCACTCTCTGTTCTTCGCTTCAGTGAATCTTGGAGAGATGGTGATGTGCTTGGAAGACTTGATCAATTACTTCGCACAGCCTGATGAAGATATGGGTAAATATACTAGATTTTTTATCGGTGACACACAAAGACGGTTCACCTAATGGAAAGTGAATCCGCGGTCTATTGACGCGATGATGATGATGATGTAAAACTCTCTTGCTATTTCACTCGCACATTTCAAATTTTTCTAGGTTGTGGTTTTGTTTGTAACCCTTATAGGTTATGGTTATTGCTTACCATCAGGCTGACCGTAGGTATACTTTTTTACCACCTTAGCGGTATAAAAAGAGAAAAAAAGAGACATTTTAGATAGATTTCTATTTCACTCGCACATTTATTTTGAGTAGCGTTATAGTCCATACTAATATTCTTAATTCGAAAATAATCATCTGGATGTTTCATGACGCAAAAAAATCTATAAATTAGTCGAAACGATGAATTATATTCTGATAAAAGACAAAGACATATGCCCTGAAAACACATGTTCTACGCAGAAAAAGCCGAAAAAATCTATAATATAAGTAGCAAAATGCTGATCTTATCCTATATCCTCTTAATCATCAGAGCACGAAGAGAAGCAAAACAAGTTCCGCGCGCTCCGCAATCGACAGGACCTGTTCCAGGAGGAGGGGATCCTCAATCTGATCCTGGAAGCCATCGACAAGATCAACATCATCACCTCGCAAGGGTTCCTCGCTGGTTTCTTAGCTGGTGATGAGTCTGGCCAGAGTTGGGAGATGATCTCTGGATATTTATACCAACTTTTGGGTAAATTTAACTTTATAACCGCTTAATACCAGTATTTTTTATTAATGCAAAAGCTAGTTATCTTTTTGCTACTTTTTCACATATATACCTATAACACAGATTTTTACATTTGCCCAGAAAGTACTTACATCGAGGATATGGAAATTTTCTAGATAAATATCACACATTAAGTTGATATTTTGTACAAATTTGTTTGTTTGTAACTCGAACGTTTAGCTCTAACGTTCATAAATAATTGTGGCATCAGTTTTATTGAGCGAAAAAGCATACCTGTCAATCAAATCAATATCAATGTTTTTTTTCTAGCCGCCATAATAAAGGGCAACCACACCAACTGCGCTCAGTTCGCGAACTCCAATCGCTTGAACTGGTTGTTTTCACGACTCGGCTCGCAGGCGTCGGGTGAGGGGACTGGCATGCTCGATGTGCTGCATTGCGTGCTCATTGACTCGCCTGAAGCGCTGAATATGATGAGGGTAAGAATAAAGCTGTCTAGTTATAGAAACCAACAAACATCCTCCAAAAACCCTTAAGTAAACAAACCGCCTATAATGACGCCTTTAAATGTCGTTGTATCCGGTTTTAACTGCAGTTTGAAATGAATAGAGAGCTTTTTTACACCTAGACAACAGCGCCAACTATCCAAAAACATAGAATAACATTGTTACATTTTCACTTCGGAATCACAAAAAAAAGTTTGACAGAAGACAAATTGAATATTGAAGGTTATAGGACACATTTCGATTAAACGAGTTCTAGGCGAAAGAAGTCGTGGGCATAAACTTATCCTTTATAAATGAAACCGTAAAAGAATTAAATCAGTTCGGACTGTCCCCTCATCACTTGCATGGTGACAGATCGAACTTTTTTCCTCTTTGTCTCCCTAGACGGACATAATAGGGTGACAGATTGAAAAAACCAAATGTATCCCCGGCTTTTATATCATTAGATTAGATTAGCTTCTAAGGAAACAAACTTATAAACGCTGTCTGAAATATTTTACCTTTTCCACTAGGACGAGCACATAAAAGTGATAATCTCTTTACTCGAAAAACACGGCAGAGATCCCAAAGTCCTGGACGTACTTTGCTCTCTGTGCGTTGGTAACGGAGTGGCTGTGAGGTCTTCACAGAACAACATCTGCGATTACTTACTGCCGGGGAAGAATCTATTGCTGCAAACGCAACTGGTCGATCATGTTTCTAGGTAACCTCTCAATAATATAACAATAACTAGAGAATATTGAAATGTATTAAAATATTAAGAAAAGTTGGACCATCAGTCTTAAAAAAAGTTGTATAAACCTGAACCGAAGAAAATTCTTTGCGTCACATTTCAAGGGAATAATGAGTATATTATATGTCTTAAAGAAATTAAATGGCAACGTTAAATCCATAATAATCCAAGTATTATTTTTATAACAAAACAAAAGTCCTCAAACTGCCCCATTTCTTGGAACACTATAGTTTTACGTCTTCAATAAAAGTTAACTGTTGACTTCAATTTGTTTCGGCAGCGTTCGTCCGAACATCTTCGTTGGTCGCGTGGAAGGGTCGGCTGTGTACCAGAAGTGGTATTTCGAGGTGACCATGGACCACATTGAGAAGACCACGCACATGATGCCGCATTTAAGGATTGGCTGGGCTAATACTACTGGGTAAGATACTGTCATTTAGTATTATATCAATTTTTTACTACCGGTATTTGTGCTAAAAGTTATTATTTGTTTGTATTGATATACCTAGTGGTTCGCTCCAAACTATAAACAAGAGATACCCTATATATCAGCAACTCTTTGAGGTATTTGGCTCATATTCGAAATAAAAAATTCTTCTTTCCTCATTAATCCGCCTAACAAATATCACGACAATCCGATCATCAATACTTGACAACTAGCATTTATACATACAAATATACTCCGGATTGTTCCAAAACTGAAAACTTTGCTCGCTCGTTCAGTAATGGTAAATTTCGTCGAATTTTCCAGAAGATTCTATTGAAACACGCATTTTTTTTCTAGTTACGTCCCGTACCCTGGTGGGGGTGAGAAATGGGGTGGTAACGGGGTAGGTGACGATCTATACTCCTTCGGTTTTGACGGCGCCAACCTTTGGTCCGGTGGCAGAAGTACCCCGGTCAATAGGGGACATCCTGAAGAACCTTACATAAGAAAAAGTAAGTTTTACTACGTTATGGGTAAATCTGCAAACAATTTACCTGATAGAAGTGATACACACATACACAGCTCTTAAGAATAATAGTTTACAAGACGATGCCCTTGATATCTTAGAACACAAAGAGCACCGCCAATGCCTTGCCCACGTAGAAATAGATGATCTTATACCTCTCGTTCTGTTAATTACACTGGCTCATCATTAAAATTCTACGTAAAAACTACTCGTATTTTCTGCACCGAATAACTAGTTAAAGTTCATTATATTCATCATATTTATCCCTAGGTGATGTGATCGGCTGTGCCTTGGACTTGACAGTTCCTATAATCAACTTTATGTTCAACGGCGTGAGGGTCACGGGTTCCTTCACCAACTTTAACTTGGAAGGCATGTTCCACCCCGTCATAAGCTGTTCTAGCAAGTTGAGGTAAAGGATTAGATTTTTATGACTTTAAAACTTGATGAGGGGGAACTTATCGAAAATTAATAAAAATATAATATTAAAAAAAAATGATGAATGAGGTTGATGATTGAACTTTCATCATTATCAATGCTCCTTAACCTCCTTCAAGATCTGTCATACAACTTTAAATGGTGTCCTACACTAAATTGACTTAAATTTAATAAGGCATTGGTGACACTCAGGCTATGCTGTGGATTGAACTCCCTGCCATGGTTTTCCCTAATGACTACAGCATGGGGCTCTTGAAAAGGTTAAATCATTCTTGAAGGATCTGCAACACGTATATGACAGCCCATGTATTGCAAAAATCAGGCTACAGTGAATGCTTAATATCAGGCATATATTTCACTTTTGGAAGAATGAAAAATTTATTTGATACCAGCCTATGCTATATTTTAGTTTCTAATTATGACTGTCCACTAGTTGCCGTTTTCTCCTGGGCGGTGAGCATGGTAGACTGAGATACGCGGCTCCTGAAGGTTACTCCCCCCTGGTGGAGTCGCTGCTGCCGCAACAAACCCTGGCCTTGGAGCCGTGCTTCTACTTCGGGAACTTGGCTAAACGGGCCCTGTCTGGACCTCCCTTAGTGCAAGACGATACCGCCTTCGTCCCTACACCGCAAGATACGCAGCCTGTAAGTATTAGACTGTACGTTAAGTGTGTGTGTGAATCGGACTCGCACATGATAGGTTCTGAACCATTAGTACTATTTAGATAACTTCATAAAAGAAAAAAGAACAAGCAAATATAAAAAAAAAAATCACGAATCTTGTTTGGGAGCTCACTGTTATTTTTATGTTTTTAGTATTTGTTGTTATAGCGGCAACAAAAATAGATATTCTCTGAAAATTGCATGGGTCTAGCTGTTATGGTTAATGAAATACGGGCCGTCGGACGGCCGTCGTACGGACAGTCGGACAATACAGGCATAGTAATAGGGGCCCGTTTTTTACTTTTTGCGTACGGAACCTAACTAACCGCTAATAATACCAAGCAATCTTTACATACAATGTGTTTGATGACTTCAATAAGTTTTTAAAGTAGAATAAGTAACAATAATTTTAATTAAAATAAGTTTCGTATGAATTCGGTTCTATAATTTTCTCTTCCCGCCATTCGCATATCACTAAGTTTTTTAATGTTCTGCCACATCACCGCATCCATAGAGCCGCAGGCGCCATATCGTTCCTGTTATATTGACTGTAGATGGCGCTAACACAATGCAACAGCTGCTCAACAAAAACATCACAAACAAAAAGAGACTCTATTGTCGTTGATAATAAAAACAATTTAGTTTGCGCTGCTTGCTTAGTACGACAAATAGCAATTTTGTTATAACGTTTTTCTCTTTTCAGATCACCCTGCCCTCTTACGTTGAACAGATCAGGGACAAATTAGCTGAAAACATTCACGAAATGTGGGCTATGAATAAGGTGAGGAACAAATATTAGCTTACTGTCAAGTTTGTCAGGAGTTTAATGGGTTTTTACTAGAATTTACCCTAAAACTATATACTACATGTTTTAATAAAACTATAATAACAACTGCAATATAAAATAAAAACAAGTAAAAAAATAATTTAATAATACTAGATAATATAATCCTAAATAATGTCAAATGTTATAGATCGAGGCCGGTTGGATGTTTGGTGATCAAAGGGATGATCTCCATCACATCCACCCATGCTTGGTACCATTCGAAAAGCTACCGGCGGCAGAGAAACGATATGACATACAACTTGCTGTACAAACATTGAAGTAAGGATTTTTCCTATGTTTAGTGTTATTTATGTAGACGAAAGCCCAATACAAATTTCAGATTCAATCATTTATCACCTTTGTTACACACAATATTTACTTTTCACATCTTCTACGCAACGGTAACCGTGCCCGTCATCTCACCGTCATGTCAACGGAAGTCATGATATTTAAAAAAAGTTAATATTTACGTGTTATTGACGAGCTGGGAAAAGGCCACTTCAGAAGTAACCGTCGTTTGTGTATGAAGAGATTCATGGATGTAGAGGAAGCGAGAGATGTATGTAAGGATCGTTGCGTATGGCGAACCATTGTCTCTGCCTAACTCTTTGGGCCGAAGGCTTGAGTGTGTGTGTGTGTAAGTTAATACTTTAAAGTGTACATATGACAAATGCACATTATATCGTGATATATTTATACAACAGTGATGTGTTATCTAAAGACACATTATATTTAGCAACATCTGTATACATTTTGTGATTGTTTCAGGACGATCTTAGCTCTCGGCTACTATATAAGTTTGGACAAGCCGCCGGCGCGTATACGTAACGTGCGACTCCCCAACGAACCTTTCATGCAGGTTGGTAATTATTTATTTATTTCTCTAAACGTTTAAGGATTTTTAAAAAATGGAGTAGGAGATAGTCTTTGAAACTGTACATCTGCTAATCTAAAGCAATTCAGATAGTTCGATTTTTGACATATGTATATGTCATATATGATTTCCATAATGTCCACAAGTTGCAAAATTTTTCAAGATGGCCGCTATTTAGCATAGTTATCCTGACAAATAAATTTTCAAAAATATTTTGTTAGTATCATATACAATTTCATACTCAGTTGCAAGATGATATAACGGACCCCGCAGATTTAAAACATCTTTCACCGATAAAATAATCAAGGTGTCTTATTAAACTGGTCGTTTATAGTCCAACGGCTACAAACCAGCTCCGCTCGACCTGAGCGCTGTCACCCTGACACCGAAGATGGACGAGCTTGTTGACCAACTAGCAGAGAACACTCACAACCTTTGGGCCAGGGAAAGGATACAGCAGGGATGGACTTATGGACTTAATGAGGTGGGCGTACTTGTATTTAGGTTATATGATAGTAGGGTAATCAAAGATCAGGAATTTTTAAGGAACAGGACTTTTGGCAAGGCGTCACTTTGCTTGCACTATTACTTCCTGTTTTTGAGTTTTTTTTTGTGTAAGTGTATCTATTTTATTATTCTTATATAAGATAGATTTTGGTTTTTGTGCTATTTTTGCTCTAAATTGCTCCTTAGTTATACTATCTATGTATTTTGTTGTTATGTATATCTATTATTTCTATTGAACTTTCAGTATTTCACCATAGAAGATTTATTTCGCCACTATACGTATTCTATTGCTTCTTGATAGTAAATACAGTAGCCGGGACCCTCGCATCTTGTATTTACTATGTATTTTTATTTTATGTAAATCTATTATTTCTATTGAATTTTCAGTATTTCACCGTAGAAGACTTATTTCACCACTATTTGTACCTACTGCTTCTTTATAGTAAATACAGTAGCTGGGACCCTCACATCTTGTATTTTTATTTTTACTAGGTGTGAGGGTCACAGCAACTGTGTTTAAATCGATCTACGGTTGAAGAATGTGTATCGTCGTTCTTTGTGTCTTTTTTGTTTGCATTGCTTTGTTATTTATTTTTACGATTTTATTTCTTATTTCAATATCTGTCTCTTTATATGTATGTATTTGCATGTTTCCTTACAAATATATGTAAAGAGTTATTTTTAAATTTGCGTTGTGGATATGTATGTATGTGCTATGTAAGTTCTAATATTTTAATAAAATATTAGATCGAGTGGCAGAAAATGTCCTTACCCAATTTCCACATCTACGAACATTTGGGTGGACTGTTTGTTTGGATGAGCTACATTTGACAGTATTTTTAATTTTGCATTTTAGAAAAATATATCGATACACCTTTCTGTACTGTTTTTAAGGTTGAATTTGCTTTGATATGTGTTTATTTCTAATCGAATATTTCTGTATCTACCCAAAATTGATGTCAAATTTTAAATGAAGTTTTTATGGGATTGTGTATCCATAAAAAAAGATCGATGGAGTTTACTCTACCTAATTATCCCATATTATTTTTTGTCATTTTAAATAAAATGTTTCCCCGTGAAGCAGAGATTTTCGTCCACGCTGCAATGAGAGGTACCGGTTTATTCAGATCTTGTGTTATTTGCAAAATGTATTGTTTCGGTCACAATAGAGTACATTCGTTGAATGTTATATTCAAAATATTATTAAACATGTAATTTTTCTTCAGGTACCATAGCGTTGTTCATTGCTTGCGATGCAATATCTTAGTCCAAAGCTTTGTCATTGTGTGTCGTAATGTCAATAATATTTTATTACTTGCTCAATGGTCTTGGATGTAATATTGTTTTTATGTAGTATACTAGTATACCATGTCATTGCGTGGTAACTCCATAGATACAAGATAATATCTTGCTGCTGGACTTTATCCAATATTTTACCATACTTACTAAAAAGCATCGCATCTTTTGCAATTCATGGAATAACTAATCTGTTGAACTTATAGAATTTTAATGACGCATTTCGTATAGTGTTAATGATAAATTTAGCTCCTCTTTTTTGTATAAATGATTCTTATATTAAATATTATTGTAAATTGTACTAAATAAAACTTCTTTGGTTTCTCGTTGGATTCTTCTTTTTAGGTACTTTAATAAAATCACGATTTAAAAGTGCTTATTTTAAGTCTATTCAAATTAAAAACATTTTGACTTTAAGATTGTAAAACAGACATTAAATTTATATTATTTCACTGTCTATAGGACCCAGATATGCGTCGTTCACCACACTTGGTACCATATGCAAAAGTCGACGAAGCCATAAAGAAAGCTAACCGTGATACAGCATCAGAAACTGTCAGGACTCTACTGGTATATGGGTACAATCTTGACCCCCCTACTGGAGAGCAGCATGAAGGTATGTTGATCTTAAATACAAATATAGGGTCAAGCATTGAAATGTGAGCTTTATATCTGAAAGTGTAGTGTACATGTTCGAATTTTAAGCATCAACGAAAGACACAACGACGGTCAACCACTTTAGTGTTTAAACATTTACTCTAAACATTACTAAGCTAATTTTTCAATGCTATACTTGAGAGTTAAGGTGGTGTGGAGTCGGCGTTAAGTCGGTGTAATGTGCGAAGACTTTAAGGGGAGTTTTACGAATCAATACACATTAAATTGTTTATACGGTAATTACTCAGTCAGGTCATAAGTATTGTCACACAGTAAAACTTTTCTTTTAGAATGCTGGCCACAAAAAAGTTTATTGAATTCGAATTTCGAATTGTTCATGAAAATAAAAAAGTATATTTTTTTAAGAATTTAACTAATTTTTAAATCTGGAGTGGACGCTTAAAGAAGACCGTGTTGCAATTATTGCGTTGCATTGTTGCGGTTACGCGCCAATTCAAATTTTTGACATACTGAAAAATTTGGATAAACCAAAAGATTCGTTTATCGTACCATCAAACGATACAATGAAGACTCTAGTGTAGATGACAGGTCAAGAAGTGGTCGCCATCGGTCTTTTAGGACTCCAGCAGTGATAAAAGCTGTGAAGGCGCGAATTCAAAGAAATCCCAAACGTAAGCAGAAACTGTTGGCCCCTCAGATGGGGTTAAGCAGAACCACGGTGAAAAGGGTGTTAAATGAAGACTTAGGGCTTCGGGCATATCGAAGAAAAACAGGACA
The DNA here is from genome assembly GCA_949316135.1 of Choreutis nemorana. NCBI lineage: Eukaryota > Metazoa > Arthropoda > Insecta > Lepidoptera > Choreutidae > Choreutis > Choreutis nemorana. The sequence continues at coordinate 2,755,910 of OX438620.1, read as the reverse complement.
TCGTTTGAATGCTCGTCTAATGGACCTGAGACTGAAGAGATGCCGCACTTTGTTGAAGCGGTACGCGGGAAAAAAATATCGGGAAATTCTTTTTTCGGATGAAAAATTTTTACCGTAGAAGAGAGCTACAACAAACAAAATGATGAGGTGTACGCACTCAGTAGTGAAGAAGCTAGCAACCGTATTCCGCGTATCCAACGAGATTATTTTCCATCCTCGCTCATGGTATGGTTGGGAGTTTCTTATTGGGGCTCAACACAGGCACATTTTTGTGAGAAAGGTGTAAAAACGAATGCAGTTGTGTATCAAAATACAGTCCTGACGAACCTTGTGGAACCTGTTTCTCATACCATGTTCAATAGCAGGCACTGGGTAATTCCAACAAGATTCGGCGCCAGCTCATAGAGCGAAGAGCACACAAGACTGCCTGGCGGCGCGTGAAATCGACTTCATCCGGCACGAAGACTGGCCCTCCTCCAGTCCAGATTTGAATCCGTTAGATGACAAGATATGGCAACACTTGGAGGAAAAGGCGTGCTCAAAGCCTCATCCCAATTTGGAGTCACTCAAGACATCCTTGATTAAGGCAGCCGCCGATATTGACATGGACCTCGTTCGTGCTGCGATTGACGACTGGCCGCGCAGATTGAAGGCTTGTATTCAAAATCACGGAGGTCATTTTGAATAAACTTTAGTGTCATAAGAATCTACGTTTTGTTAAGTTCATTTTGGTATATAAATGGTTACATAATGAATAAAATTGTTTCAATTATTTTATATTAAGCATGTGACAGAATGTATGACCTGACTAGGTATATAAAAGGTGTTCAATTGTGACGGATTAAGCGACGCAAAAATGGCTTTCTATCCTTCATTAGTACTGTTTTGTTGGACCTAGTTTTGACAGATTTTTTTATAGCATTCTCAAGTTTTTATTTTACTTTGCAGCATTATTAGCAGAGGCTTCAAAGCTGAAGCAAGCTGATTTCAGGACGTACAGAGCTGAGAAGAACTACGCAGTTAGCTCCGGGAAGTGGTACTTTGAATTTGAAATACTGACAGCTGGACCGATGAGGGTAAGTTTTGAATTAAAAATTAAATTTCATGTTTCATCGTATTCCACTTACTTTCTTGTAAGCAATGCAAATATATATGCAAACTTTTATTGTTTATCATTCGTTCGATAGTTCAATTGAACTATGTAAAAATACTGAATCGATTTCTATAATTAGAGGTAACTGATATAAAGGTCAAAATTTTAATCCGATTTTGTAACGATGTCTGTTGTCTGAAAAATGTATGTACGATCCTGATATTAGTATAAGAGACGTTTTGATTTGAAATAAAATCTCAATGGTTTCAATATAATATAAAAGTAAGAAAATTTCTATGACAGTGACAAAAATAAGCATACAGGGTACGTTCTAATTCATTTTAACAACCTGCAAGGCGATTACGGTTACCATGAGGTTTATCAAAATGATTTTCTAAAAAATAATTATCTAATTTCTGGCTATAACTACGCTTGCTGCTTACCATCATACTGTAACTTGTTTGCTATTTGGTGGTAAAAATATTCATCAAATTCATCTTCATCATCAATCTTTACTTCGAAAGCTGTGACTCTCACATCTCGTAAAGTTCCACATCTGCTAGGTGTGAGGGTCACAGCCGTTGAGGGAAGAGCTTGCACGCTTGAATAAGAACTAAGGACTGCAGTTGGGTATAGAGAAGTATCTTAGAAAAAGAAGCATAAATGCATTTTGACAATTTTGTTCCGGAATCTTTAAATATTACATGGATAAGATTAAGAAATGATGAAATAATGAAAAAGCAATATGTGTAACAATAATTGAATTGTAGAAATTAAAACTTATTTTGAACACAAGCAATCGGAATTGGATACTTTACGAATATTGCATGTACATACGTATTTGAAACGAACCTTGTTAATGATTTTATATTTATAGAATAGTTGATGAATAAACAACTAACTGTTTTAGGTCGGTTGGGCTCATGCTGATATGGCACCTGGTATGATGTTGGGTCAAGACGAAAATTCATGGGCATTCGATGGATACAATGTAAGTTATCAACAATTTATTAAAAAAAAAAACCTATATTTAGTGTAATTTAAAACTTGCATATTTAAGTTTGCAATTTAATACTCTCAAAAAAACAATATATTACAAATATATTTAATGTAACGGGGTACCACAAGGAGTAAATGTATGGCCGCAACTTATCTTCATTTATATAAATGGAAGAATTTGATCAAACATTAACAATTTTAATTAAAACAGTGCCTTAAAGTGCACGCCGGAGGAAACGATTCATTTGGACAACAATTTAAAGTTGGGGACGCTGTTGGCTGCTTTTTAGATGTTGGCGATCTTACTATTAGTAAGTTGCCACAACCACTAAATGTAGAGTTCTATTTTGATACCAAATTAATATATTCAACGAATTTTAAACCATGATAAGGGTATGGTATATTACAGATTGATATATTCAAAATAGAGCTCTGAAACAAAGGAGTTTATTATTAATGTGGTTAACAAGTGGTAACAAAATCCTTTCTTCTATAATATGTCCATTTTTATTTAATGCAATCCATTTTTGTTCCTGTCCTCTGTCAAACTGACTCAAATGTAACTATTAGTCGTAGGATAGTTTTAGAACTGTAGTAACTTTCTTATGAAAAACTATAAAATATAATAATATTCGTATATTGTAATGTTTCCCAAAACACAAATTCTATGTTTTTTTATTTATGTAAAAAACCGGATATGTAGTGCAAATGTTTTCCAAATATTAACTTAAATATACATAAGTAAGTAAAAGCATATGGTAGTCATGAAAGGTTGAAGGTATATTATTGAAAACAAGCGCGTTTACTCAGAATTGTGAACTTCCATAGTCTACGATATTGGCCCGAATACATATTCGCAACCCAGTATAAAAGAGAGATCTTGAATAGTTTTTTTGAAATTTCAAGGAGGAAAAAGTATACAGCGGTAGCACAGAATCTTTCGGGAAGCAATGGGCGGTCGGTGACGTTGTCGGCGTATTCCTTGATCTCATTGACAAGACGATAAGTAAATAAAGAGATTTAGAGTAAAAAGTTTGCGCTAGAACTCGAGTGTGGCAAGGACATTAGCTTTTACGCATCTCTCAACTTAAACTCTTACATCCACATTTAATTTGACTGATCTGTTCCTAAATTTATTATCATCTCCACTGTTTTCTTTTTCATTTTCAATACTTTATTTTAATGAAAATTTGATTTACTTTTTTTTGTAATTTTAGTATCATCTAGTTCTTAATGATTTTTTAAATTACTCAACAATAATTTCAAAATTCTCCGTTCATGCCACAATAGACAGCTTAAGAGCCAAGCTTATCGCGAAACAGCTTCAAATTAAATCACCGCAATGCAGCTTCAAGAGAACTTTTGAAATCGCACTGGCAAAAGCATAGATCATAATCATTGATTAGCATGATCATAGTAAACGAATTAGAAAGATCATTGTATTTAGATCTATGTACCTAATAGACGCAACATTACATAATTCATCGGACATAATTTAAACACTTTAAATACAGTGTATAGTTATACCACAATAACATATCTAACATTTCACCGAATATTTTTTTTGCTAACACAGCTAAAAAGTTTGGTTTGACCCATGTAACTAACATTATTAATGGAATAATACATCATTTTGTAAATATATGTAGAAGAAGTATATAGACTATTTAATTTTTGTATATTGGTAGAGTTACTATGTTTTAGAATGTCGAAAATCGTTACGTAGTTTACAGAATAGTTCTTAGATTCCCCTATGCGTAAAGTCAAATGTTACAGTAATAATAATACCCTAAATTGTAAAAAAAAACAGCATTATTAAAATTCTGCTAGTTTGACTCTATCGCTTATATATTTTTAAAAGTTATTGTAATGAAAAGTCCCACATATATACATACATATTAGGCAAGTATTTGGTCAGGTTATATACTTATGTTATGTGATGACATAGCCGAAAACGTAGTAAGTTTGCCTAAAAAATTCAATTTTATTTTTATTTGAAGAGCTCCAAATTTCAGTACGAATGCTCAGGGACATATCCAGTGGATAATATCTAATACTGAAGCATAATTATGATCAGTGATTAATACTACAAATTAAACCAGGTTTCTCTCTGAACGGCGAACTTTTAATGGATGCCTTGGGTGGAGAAACTACATTTGCTGACGTGCAAGGCGATAACTTTGTACCGGCGTGCACGCTTGGAGTTGGACAGAAAGCTAGGTAACTTTAATTTTGAATTTTAATTAAATTACAAAATAAAATTCATAAAACAAGTTACTTACCAAAAAAGAACACACATGGATTTACAATTTCAAACTATGTATCAAGGTAAAAGAGCGTGTGATAAAACATGACAGCGCATTTACGATTTGTGTGTGTATGAAATAAAATCAAGCTTTTATGAACGTTTTCAAAAAACGAACTTGACGACAAAAGACGCCAAGTCAACATAATTTCTCACTACACCTCACTAGTTTACCGTTTTTTTTGTACCTGTTTTATATTGATATTATTCAATTATTTCAGATTAACTTACGGACAAGATGTGAACACGTTGAAATACTTCACAACATGCGGTCTTCAAGAGGGTTACGAACCATTCTGTGTGTAAGTAGTTTTTATAAAGTAGTAAAGTAGACTTAAGAAAATAAGGTAACTAAAGGACGATAGGATAGGTATAAAGGTAGGGTACTAATAATATCCCATCTCTTAATTTAAATTAGTTACGTCTAATATGTCAATAAAATCTATAACCATATTCCAAACGATATCCAAAACTTAGAAACTACTTTGCAATCTAACAAAAGACTGAAAACATTCCTATGTAATTAATGCTATTATAAATTAGAAGAACTTTTTAAGACAATGCTAATAGAAAGAAATAGATTAGGCTAAAGTTTCTATATTTTGCTGTATTTGTCCCGTTTTAATGTAAATTAAAGGGACGCATTTTATATGTTTTACTACAATAATGTGTTATTATAGTTTGATTGAAACATTTAGTATATATTTTGCCATGCCCTTACTGGGTTTCGCATGTATACCTTAATTATCTTAACATCTTTTGTACCTAAAAGTAACAAGCAATTAACTATTTAAATTTGAGATACTCAATTTGTATTAAATTTTGTCTTACTTTTATGATCTATTTTTATTAGATTGTTGCCTATGACTTGAAAAGTGAATCAAAAGTGATTTGATTTAAATTTCCTGAACTTTTAACTTGAATGAAATGCCATTAAAGTTGTGATGAAATTCTTATGTATGATTTGATATGTATGATATAATTAGTTCATAAAAACTGTTTTTTGTTTTAGTAACATGAACAGAGATGTAACTCATTGGTACACTAAAGATCAGCCGATCTTCGAGAATACTGATGACATGGCTGATACCAGGATTGATGTAACCAGGATACCTGCAGGATCAGGTAATTATAAAAATAACTAACTTTTTTCTGTAAAAGTATATCAGTAGCTCATCGATCATATACACTTCGATTAGATACACTTTCCCATATAAAACTTCACTTAACCTTTCTTTATTTCTTTATAGGAAATATACGAACATTCGGCCGATTCTTCGTTTTTCTTCTTTTCAAAATAGACAGCCTGGTTTGTGTCCATAACTATCAATAAGTTGTGTAAAAAATCTTTCTTGCAGACACTCCGCCTTGCATGAAGATATCTCACAATACCTTCGAAACCATGGAGAAGGCGAATTGGGAGTTCCTTAGGCTTTCCCTACCAGTCATCTGCCATTCGCAGTTCATAGAGTAAGTTTATGTTGAGGTGATAATTTTTAAAGAAAACGTCACTGTTGGTAAAACACTAGCAAAATACTGAAGCCCATTCGACTAAGGCTGTGTTATTAATGTCAGATGTAGCCGTTTCTATCACTATCAATGGCCATTTCTAGTAGTGGCATATTCCGATGCTAATAGTAGCCAATAGGGAACATTACGAAAAGCTCGAAGCAGAGGACAAATATAAAAAAAAAGCATATAAAGTGACATTACGTTAACAAGCTACCGATATGCACAATGTCAAATGTAATTATGTTATGATATTGTGACAATTTACATATTTCACGCTAGTGCTGCTCCCTGACGTAAGGACTTTATTATTACTTCCTATTAAAGTGCTATCTTAAGCTTTCTATTGATTATTTTTCAAATACTATCCATGGCCGATAATGGCCATTTCAAATACCATCCATCTTATTCTTGTCTGGGCTCTCTTATGCTTACCTTTAAAATAAATTAAATGTAATTTTTTTTCCAGCGAGCGTGAAAAAGCTCGTCGCTGGGTGGAAATTAAGGAACGTCAACAGGTTCTGATGAAGGAGGCAGCTGATGCACAGATGCCGGCACACATCGACCAGATAATGCGAAGTGGGTTCACTATGAACGATATTAAAGGTACATTTCATACTAACTACCATTTTCTGCTTATAAAACTTTGAATGTACCTACTTTACCTTCGTTCTGAATTTCAATTCAACCTGAATCGGGTCCTAAGACATTCCTTCTTTTTGTTTTGATTAAATTCGTTGCGGGTCTCAAGACAGCCGGTAGTATGTCCAGGCACGTAGCCTCTCTTCCATTGTACAGCTGCATTATACGTTACAAAGCACGCCACTGTTGGTCCTGGTTAACAGGAGTTGCAGTGGTGGGACAGAGTGGCGAGTGTTCCCTGATTTTAAAAAAGTTCCTTTCTTTGCCTTGAACTCATTTTTTTTCATATACTTTATCTCAGGATGTATGGTTTTTTTTTAATTTTGGTCAAACCTGTTTAGCGATTTAGACATGGCAATAACAGATTAATAGTTGTAGAATGATTTTGAAACCCCTTAATTCTTAATTTATTAGAAAGTTGAAACTAACTAATATTTAATATTATGTTTTGACATAAGACTATTTGGAAACAAGTAAGATGTTTGAGTCTTTTTAAAAATCGCTTTTGCTGTAGTTTTAAACTCAAGGATATTTTGCACTGTAGTTTTTAGTTAAATATTAATTTACTACAAAAAGCATTACTCAAAAATGCTACCATTAGCATGTTTACTGTAAAAAAATGGCAACATTCCCTCTTTTGTTTTCAAAGACGATTCTTTTTTGTTCTTTTCGTTTTTAGCAGTAAAATGTAACTTTTTACTTTACTTTATCCTCATGCAAATGGCTACACTTCGATTCTTACACTGTTTGGACCGTGCATTTTCACCGTTCTTAAGTCCTACAGCATAAGGATTGATATTGCACCGTATTATGTAATTTGATGTGTAGGGTACCTTTATTTTTTTTGCAGTAAACTTGATTTTTCTTCTCTCTACTTGTTTTGTCCCCGCATATGTTTTTATTTATTTAAATTATTTCCTTTTTTTAGCAATATAAAACCTAAAAACTAGTTTTTTTCAATCCCTTTTTTTGTTTTCCCGCACAATTCCAAAGGTCTGCACTACGATGATAATCAAGATGATATGCAAAGCCCTAAGTTAAGGCGTGAGCCGTCTCGTCCACCAAGAAAGGGCTCCATGACCAGAGCGCCGCCGCAAAATTATAATTTACAGCCAGGTTTTTAGATTGGCCATTTTTTTCACTTAGGGCAACACTAACGGGAGAGGCAAAATTAAATTTGACAATAAATTGCTCAAAAACTTTTATTAATCTGTATTGAGACTAAAATCATTTTACACAATCTTTAACACCAACAAAAATACAAAATTGAGTGAAATGACATGGCTTAAGAGTTATTCCTTATATTTTTTATTATTTTGTTGGCATTTTTTTGCGGAAAATGTTTTTTTTTCTCAAGGGCCATATATTTGGTACATCTAGTGAAGAGAAAAGTTAAAATTAATCATTTTACTTAAAAGGAAATTCTACATTATTTTACTTCTCTAGTGTTGCTCTTATGTATTGAATTCATTTCATCTGGCTTCGACGATATCTTCATGTATTTCGAATTTGCTTTTAACGCCTTTTTTCACTCCAGTGTTTTATACAGGAACGAAATTGTTTGTTGTTTTTATGCTTGATCGTCATTAAAAAAAAACTTAATTAATTAAAAGTTTAAAGAAATTGTTAAAAGTGTCAATTTGGCGGTATTTTTTTATTTTCATTGACAAATCATCTTTTATCACTGTATTTTACTAACTGCTTTAATCACTGTTTTAACATTTATCATTTGATTTTTTATACACTTATTCAATGTACTACAAACAGATGGATTGGTACCTACTGAAGTTTTATAACATGCTCCATTTATTTCATGGCATATCTATGTATGAGTACTAACACTTTGTCATACTAACATTAACACTGAATCTTATCCAAAGGTGTTAAGGTATAATTTCCAATGCAGGTCAAGCCAATGGCATGCATAGGTCCACATCTGAAGCCGAGATGTCCAGTTACGAGCTTGGATCGCAACTTGCTGAAGACAAAAAGGACAAACGAGGGAAATCACCGTTCAAGTGAGTTGTTTTATTCAGCAATAACTATTTCGTACGTATCCTGCCACAGAAACATATATTCAGGACCCGATGGCAGCGCCACCTACCGAGTCCAATTTTCAATCTAAGCCACCTACATAAACCCTTTTAATACACAATTAAATGTTATCTAAATCTAGCCGTTTAAAAGATTAGTAATAAGCACACATACAGAAGTATAACAAATAAAAACAACAACCTCAATGGCTTAATTTGAGACAAAAATAATATATGTGTGTCCTCGTGTCTTTATAATCGAATTAGTAAAATATACCTTATTTGATTATCCTTCTTTCAAAGATTCTTCAAAAGCAAACGCGGCGAAAGCGGCGACAGAGCTAAATCAAGGAAATCTAAAACACCTGATCCATTCAGTGATACTGAAATCTCACCGGAGAGAGTGTCAAGACGACCCAACCCACAGATCAGAGTATCGCAGGTACACCTTACTCAAACGTAATAAAGTTTAATTTGGTTTGCTTTATTTTTTATGTTAATTAGTTTTTATTTTGTTGAGAGTGAAGATTTTTTCTTTTGGTTTTTCAGATGTCCCTTATCATATCCTTATGCCATATTTGTGGGATTAATATTAAATAGTTAGATAAATCTCACGGAGTCTTAGTTTATGGTTGTTGTCAAGCGTGTACATGGATATTGTTCTAGTGTGCGTAAACTTCTTACTGAACGAACGAAGCGAAAGAGGTTGCATTTACAAGCCTGACATAACTAACAAAGTTTAGACAGAAAGTCTTCGTGAGATTTCATGCCAAATCTCTATTTCCTTTGTACCTAAGTAGATGGACGTACTTATTAAAAGTTTCCACTCATTCACAGTATCCAAGTAAAGTTTAAAACCTACCTACCTACCATGATTGTTTAATCCTGGCGACCACATAATAGTAGAAGGTATACAATGGGTGCGACCACGGCTCTACCTCGATAATTTATGTACCTATGAATTTCTGGATTACGATCTCAGTTGAATTTTTTTCGAGGTTAGAATTTGAGATTTAACTTCCGTCATATAAAATTTTGATAAAATTGATATAGCCTATGTCACCTGAGCTATTATAAAGAATCCAATGACACATAATTCATTAAAATCGGTTCAGTAGTTTAAGCGCTACGTTGGAACATACATACGTATAAACTCACATACATACATACTCTTCCTTTTGGCTTCGCCGTAGTCGAGTAAAATGGTTTTTTTGTGTGTGATTTTGTTTACGTTTTCCCTTTTTTCTCCAAAGGCCAATCAAAGGTATGACAATATGCAGGCAAGGCCAAGCAGACCGAACTTATATGATAGCCAAGGGGCCTTGAATGTAAGTGGAGGCGTGCCTTGTGCCTTCGTGCTTTTGCCTCCTTAAAATATAATTAACATAATTTCGAATATAAAACTATGATTTTAACATGTTTCTTTCGTGTATTTCTTCAGTACAAAAATACTAATATAATACTCTATCGCTGCTTATTTCCTGCATCTATTTTACAGAATGAGATACACTGTTTATTTTAATTAACCTAATTCTGAAAATATTTTGCTAAATCGTGAACAAACCCTATGCAGCACGATTTTAACCTAGCAAAGAAAGAAGTAATCATTTAATTAAAGAGATGAGAATATTTTTTAAAATTAAGTACACAAGGAAATTAGTGAACTAATAAAAGTATAACAACACATAAATATTGCATTTTTCAATGTCGTGATGTCTCTTTTCGAGTGTTGGTTTTCGATTAAATTATGTTTCTTCCTAATTGTCTTTTCTATGTAATTATCTCTCTTTTGTGTAATATTGTATTTCAGTAATAATAAAATCCCTTCCAGGTAATAATTTATATTCCATGTTATGTCACGTCTCTTTTATGTTATATTAGCTCTTCCGTGAAATTGTCATTTCATGTAAAGTCCTCTTTCAAGTAACAACCCAACTTTCATGTCCAGACCAACTTGACAGTGGCGACTCCAACGCAAGAACGAAAGCAGCTGACAGGCGGCGCGCTGTCATCAGCCGCCACAGAGACGGTCGGGAATGAGATCTTCGACTCGGAATGCATGAAACTCATCAACGAATACTTCTATGGCGTCAGGTAAGATTCGAGAAGAATTTTAAGCTGATTAACTTATTAAGAAAAAAATTAATGTTTTTCATTCAGTTTCATCATTTCATCTTTGTCAACATTGAAAGATGTGCCAGATATAGTAAACTTTTATAGTAATTGATTCAAGTTTTACAAACAATATGTAGCTTAAAACGGACTTCTGGAGTGCGCACAATGTAAACCGTTAGTTCTAGAAACTTACACCCACGCATATACACATACATACGGTATTCCAAACAGAATACACCACCTCAAGGGTACCACTTTCCATTAGGTGATTCACATAAAATAGACTATAACTACATAATATTGTGTTTTTAATCTCTGACTGACATAAAAAGAGGATTTTTTTCGTGGCTTTTGACCAAGCAGGTGATTCACCTAATGGAAAGTTATACCCTTGAGGTGGTGTATTAATAAAATATACTATGTCTACTTATTACTAAATTGTAGATTGATGGTATTTGGTAGATGTTACTAAATAGAAGACCAAATTTTAATCGATTTATTTCTTCCAGAATATTCCCCGGTCAGGATCCCACCCATGTGTACATCGGTTGGGTGACCACGCAATACCACCTGCACTCGAAAGACTTCAACCAGAACAAGGTGATGAAGTCATCCGTCATCATCACCGATGACTACGACAGAGTCGTCGAAAGGTAACTTTAATTCCTCTGAATATTTATTCTACTTCCATTAACTGAAATGTTTTAAATATCGTCTCTCACACAGTCCATCTCTTCGGCTTATCAACTTTTCTCGTTTAGGTATACTTATTATAACAAGTGACTGAAAATGGGACCTTCAATACAGGTATTAAAAGGTTCTTATAGGGTCGGCAATGCGTGCATGCTGCCCCTGGTATTGCAAGCATAGGCTACGGTGATTGCTTACCATCAGAAGGCCATAAGCTTGTTTGTCACTTTAGTGGTAAAAATATAAGTCACCGTCAAATTGTAAACACCATCAGATTGCAAAATACTGAAAATTTGAAATTTATTTCCCGATAGTTTATTAGGTTAGGTGGCTATAAAGTTTGTTTTTGCATCGTTTTTCTGCATAAATTTTCCTTTGTTAATCTGATGGTGTTAACAATATAGCGCTGATGTTTAGAATTTAAATGGATCATGTTTTGATCGCCAGTGTGGATCGACAGTCCTGCTACATGGTACGAGCTGATGAGCTTTACAACGAGGTGATGGCTGAGGCGACAGGCAAAGGCGCGTCGCAGGGCATGTTTATAGGATGCTCCGTCGACACTTCTACTGGGACAGTGGCATTTACTTGCGAGGGGAAGGAGAATACTTTTAAGTTCAAGGTCAGCGTCTAAGGGTCCTTGTCCACGGAACGTTTTTCTGGCCGTTGGGCGTGCTAACCGCCCCGTATGATAAACCTTGTTACGTTTTCTATGATACGGCATTCAAAGTGATCTATACAAGACTGACGACCGTGCCTACACACGGCAAAAGAACTGTAGATTTTTACGGCAAGAAAACGTGTGTGGACCAGAAGCCTTATTGCTCCTTTGTATTCTATAAGTATAAAAGGTATTGATTTTCAACCTAGGAAATTGGCTATTTATTTTTTTTCCTTTATTTCTGTACCTAAACTGATTTTTAGTAACGATTCAATTAACAGTTAATATTTCTTTGATTTTTGATTTACTTTTTTGACTTAACAAGTGGTTTCTTTACATGTTATCATTAACCGTTCAAATAATTTAAAAAAAAATGTTTAGTACGTCTTTTTTCAACCTTGCCTTTTACAACATAAAGTCGATTTTCTTACAGATGGAACCAGAGACGAAGCTGTTCCCAGCCATTTTTGTAGAGGCTACTTCTAAAGAGATCCTACAGATCGAACTGGGACGGTCAAGCACGAGTCTGCCATTAAGTGCAGCTGTACTACCAACAAGCGACAAACACGTCATTCCACAGTTCCCGCCTAGATTGAAAGTGCAATGCTTGAAGCCACATCAATGGGCAAGAGTAAGATTCTATTTAATCTTGATTAGTTTATAGCCTTGACATAATCATAAAGAAATAAACCAAAAACGAAATAATGAAGTAGTAGTAGTTTTAGTAAGAATGTTAGGAAAAAACTACATGTCAAAATTTAAAAAGGTTAAGAAGCATTGAAAAAATAACAAGTCAAAATAATTTAATAAAACTTCAACAGAAACCTGTTCAGTCGTTTTTAAAATCAACTGAATACTAAAAAAAAAAACAAAAATTAAAATGTTATTATGATATGATGGTTTTGATGGAATGAATAATTTTGATGAAAAAAACAGATTTCAAATCAAATGTTTCCAAACATTTGAACGTTTTTCTGTGAATAAAAGCTCTAATGACCATTCTAAAGTATTTTTGTAGTTAATTCTACCTTATATTATGCCATTACAATTTTTCATGATTATCTAAAATTTCAGTTATCTTTAATTTGTGTAATTTCAGGTCCCCAACCAGTCTCTTCAAGTTCACGCGTTGAAACTATCAGATATCCGTGGTTGGTCCATGCTCTGTGAAGATGCCATATCCATGCTGGCTTTACATATACCGGGTAAATATTACTTCTTATCATTACCATATCCGACTACCAAACTAACTAAATTTAATTATTTTCTTTTATATTATTTCTTAATCCGTGTAATGCGTGCGTATTTTCCGTATTTAAAGTAAATTTATAAGGCAAAAGAAAGATATAAAACTAAAGTAAAACAAATTTAAAGTTTATCTTTTATATAACCCTAATATATTTTTATACTATTTTAAATTGTTATGTATTGTATATTTTATGTTTTTATATTCATGTATTTCTGTTGCAGAGGAGGACCGTTGTATCGATATATTAGAGTTGATAGAGATGGACAAATTACTAAGTTTCCACTCACACACGCTCACTCTGTATGCTGCATTGTGTTACCAGAGCAATTACAGGTAAATAAACTACTTATAGACATTGCTATATCTATATATATATATAAAGCAGGATAACCGTGTGGTATTGTAATTAGAAATAAAATAAAACCTTCCTGCCAGAAGAAAGAAAAACAGAAAAAGTGGATAAAACTAATTTATTTCGTATTCTTATAAGTATATATGTTTATTATATAATATATATATGAAAAATAGGAGGAATATAGATATAAATACATGTACACAATATCTTACAATTGTTCCTTTGATGATTTTATAATATAATGTATTATATATTCATTAATCTCATTCGGATTTCTGAAACGATTTAATTTCTGATACGATCTGTCGAAACGATCAATAAATAAATCATTTGTAAGATTTTAAGTAAAAGTAGATAATGTTGAGTTATTGTTTACTGAAGAGGGTGACTACATTAATTTCTTGTTAATTCTGCCATTTTGTTTATATATAGGGCCGCCCACGCGCTGTGCCAACACGTGGATCAGAAGCAGTTGCTGTACGCGATCCAATCGCAGTACATGTCAGGTCCTCTTCGACAAGGTTTCTACGATCTCCTCATAGCACTACATTTGGAGTCACACGCCAATACTATGTGAGTCATCATATTTTTTTACCAACAGGCATTACACTGTAACACATGTTTTGCAGATTCGACCAAAAGCTTGAGAGTAGTCGACCAAAAATTAAAAAATAATGATAAAACGAATATGGAATCATAAGAACATCTGAGAAACACTGAATATCCTATTAGTAAAGGATTATATCCACATTACGAAACACATATTGACTCAATCTGCATGAAGTTCTTGTATCCCAAATTTCCTCTTTATTTTTATTATTATTATTCGCTATTATTATTTTTATTTTTATTTGTGTAGGTACCGTTACCTACACAAGTATACTACATAGATAAGTTTTAGACTTAAGATTGACCAAGTCCGAATTCAAAACCATTTTCATCAGTAATTAAGAGAATTTAATACAACTAAGGCTGCAAACAAGCATGCGGCCTACCTGAAGGTCAGCAGTCATCATAGCCTATGAACGATTACAATACCATACATCGCCGAGCCTGCAAAAAACGTTTACACCCGAAGAAGAACCCAGTGCTGTAGTCACAAGCGATGACATTATCGTTAAAATTAAATTAAATTCCAGTGTGTACCATGAGTTTGTGTTGCCGCTTGCGACTGAAGTTACAAATTTGTATGAATCTTTGCAAATCGCCTCTGAAGGATTGATGAGGAATAAAAGATTCTCAGTTCAAAATCATTGCAGTTAACAAACTATTTGGCGTCCAAAAAAACAATCCGAACTTATGGTAGACACACCGAAATGAGACAATAGCACTTTGGAAAAAAATCTTTATAACACAAAATCGAGACAACTGCGTCTTCTAATTCAAATTCCAGTCTAACCGTCTTATGCTATAATGTTCAAAAATCTACTCAAAATAACATTATACAAAGCTTACATTTCAATGGCATATTGTGTTTGTTGGAGTGATGTTGAGTTAATGTAATTCGAAAAGACATTTACTGATCTATAAAGGATTCTTGCCAGATTCTTCCCCGTAGAAATAGCATTCCAAACCGGCAGTACTAAAAAATAAAGCGATTTGAAAGTGCTTATTTTAAATCTATTGTAATAAAACATTTTGACTTTGTCTTTGCCTCATATTATCTTATAAAATCTTGTACGTATGTATGTATTTTTTCCCCACAGGGAGGTATGCAAGAATGAGTTCGTGATCCCATTGGGTCCGGAACTGAAGACGCTATACGAGGACCCCTTGATGAGACACAGCCTCCGATCACTGCAGACTGAGAGCGTCAGACCTATGATGAAGATGACTGATATCGCGTGAGTTGCATTTTAATTTTTTTAGGGTTCCATACCCTAAGAGTAAAAACGGGACTCTATTTACTAAGCCTCCGCTGTCGGTCCGTCCCTCTGTCAGCGGGTAGTCTCTTATGAACCATAATAAAGTCTCAAAATTTTCGTGTCTATTATATTGCCGCTTTAAAAAATGCGAACTGTTTAATCTCGTGGAATGGTACGGAATCCTTCATGTGTGAGTCCGAATTATACTTGACCAGTTTTTTTTTAATTAATTACATACTCACATACCAAAAAACATAAAACATTGCCCAATTCATTTCTATTTCTGCCGTAAAGAGTTCGCCGTGTTTGTGAGGGATTGGAGAGTAGTGTAGGCCACAAGAGGTTTACCATCTTTAACCTCTACATGAACAACGCAGCGGCGGTGCTCTTGGCGTTTTAAGACAGAAAGGGCATCGTCCTGTCAAAAGGCCGCGGTGTTACTTCCCACCAGGTGAACCATTGCATAAAAATAAACTGTACTTTTCTCTTCTATTCCCAGTGAAAGCATAACTGACATATCCAACCTCTACTCCCCGTACTTCCCGCTGGAGATTGTAAGAGAGTTCGTGATGCAGGCGTTGGCTGAAGCAGTGGAAACTAATCAGGTTCACAACAGGGATCCAGTCGGTGGAAGCAACGAGAACTTATTCCTGTAAGTGTTTTTTGCTGCAACCCTATTGGATGGAAGATCAGGATGTTTTTGTTGATGATGATTGTAACAAGATGTAAAATAGTACCAACTGAACAGAAATGATTGAGGATTTTTTCATGCTTGATTGATTTATGATTTATTGACTAGTTATCGAGCCATTTTCGTGGTGGCTCAGTTGTGAGGACATGGTAGCTCAGTTTGTTACTTGCCCTGGTTAACCGACCGACCTGACAGGTTGAGGGTTCGAATCTCGAGTTGCCATTGTAGCTTTCAGGTTCCTCATTGTGCCTCATGCGAAATGCGGCGTGTAACACCTCTGCCTCTTCTCGAGGGATTACGGAGTGAGATTATATTAATGTTATTATTAAATAATGGTATATATGTAGTACGGCAGATGAAGCATTGATTTTGTTTCAGGCCCCTGATAAAGTTGGTGGACCGCCTGCTTTTAGTTGGTATGATGAGAGATGAAGACGTTGAAAAGCTTCTCATCATGTCCAACCCTGAAACCTGGGACCCAACCTTCGATAAAGGTCATTACTAAATTGTTTTGTACAAAAATGTGTTTTCAAAATTAAACCCAATCCGACATATTACATAAATAATAAAACATGTACTAAAAATTACCAGGGTTAAATCATGCTCTAAATAATAATAAACCACATTACGACACTCACATTGACTCAGCACAGTAGCGAAACAGGAGCAAAACTGCCTGGTCTAACCCATAGATTTGATTATGATTCTTTCCTTCATGATATCGGATCCTATTTGATGGCTATAGCTCACCTCCGCCCAGAAACTATCATTATAATTTTGATATGGTGCAGCTAAAATCACGGAGGAAAGATAGAATTATAGTCAAATCTATGCGAAATAACAGACAGTTTTGCTCCTGTTTCGCTTGTCATACATCTGACAAATCATGGCGAACCTTGTGCGGTTTCGCTGCTACGTTTTCGCTGCGGAGGTGTGCTACAGGCATAATTAATATCTGACATTTTGCAAGTTGGTTTCATTACGTTACGAGCTAGTTTGTACTCTGCTTAGAGCTTTGCGTAATAATTCCTATTTAAAACATAAATACCTTTAGAAATCCAGCGGTCTCACATATTCTTCCGTTTTAATTCCAGAGGGAAAAGACGAGCACAGAAAGGGTTTGCTTCATATGAAAATGGCGGAAGGGGCTAAGCTACAGATGTGTTACTTACTTCATCATCTAAACGACATACAATTAAGACATAGAGTTGAAGCCATCATTGCTTTCGCCCATGACTTCGTTGGGGATCTGCAGAGTGATCAGTTGAGGTATTAGGATTTAGACATTAGATCATCTATTATTTATAGATACACAATCCTATATAAATTTCACATTTAAACTGGCATCACTTTTGGATAGAGAAGAGAGACGAAGATATTAGAAGTAAACACACATCTAAGCAAATTCAGCCTTAAAAACAGTACAGAACGGTGTATCTTTCTAAAAAAATACAAACAAATGTAGATTGCCATACCATCCAAACAAAAAGTCCACCCGAATGTTCGAAGAGTTGCACATTTGGTGAGGTAATTTTCTGTACACTTGATAATGTATCTATAAAGTATTAAATTGATGCTTTGCATAATCATACGTTTCGTATAAAAATTAAAAGTTTCTAATTGATATAGCTGTTTTTAATAGAGTCTGTCCTCAATATTATACGCGAAAGATTACAAACATCCATACAAACTTAATAGTGACATGAAAGTATACTCATCCGATTTTATTAATTCTATCATCAATATTATGAAGTGACAGGAGGGTACATAATAATTATTTTATTACAAAAATCCAAACTCTACGAAAACAAAGTCGTAAAAACTAGTTGTCAAATTGACAACATTGACAACTAACTCCTAATTAGTTAAACCGTATGATTATTAACAGGCGATATGTTGAGATCAAGCAATCTGACCTTCCGAGTGCTGTGGCAGCTAAGAAAACAAGGGAATTCCGTTGTCCTCCCCGGGAACAAATGAACGCTATACTCAGTAAGTTATTCACCATCATCGTCATCTTTTTAGATCTCCATCATCCATATTTAAATTTGAAATGCGAAAGTGCTCTGTCTGCCTGTCGTTTTTTGATGCCTAAACTGTTGGGCCAAATTTTATGAATATTGGTTTAAAAATTAATATCTTTCTCCAAGAAAGACTCTTCGATAAGATATGATTTTTTCGCGAAAGTAAATGGGTGAATAGAGGGATTATAGAGGTTAAATAGGGTTAAATTAATTGAATAGGGAACCAGTCAACTTACTTGGCGCAGACAAAATCGCGAGCACTATAATATATCCAACATCATCATCACAATCCGTGTTATTCACGATTGGAGTGCTAATTTCACGTATGACATTATGACTTAAGGTTTCAAACATCTTGAGGAAGAAGACAAGGAGAACTGTCCTTGCGGGGAAGACCTGATAGCGATGATGAACGAGTTCCACGAGGGTCTCATGAACCACGTGTCGCTTATGGCGCTGCAAGAAGGACTGGCTGAGGTACCTGCAAGAATTAAAAAATCCACCACCATTCTTGTCCCCCATAGGCACATAGTCTTAACATCATCATAATTGTCCCCCATAGGTAGAGTTTTGTCATCATCGTCATTGTTCCCTATAGAGGCAGAATCTTAACATTACCATTTTTGTCCCCTATAAGCTCAATGGGCACATAGTCTTTACATCACCACCATCTTCAAAAGCCTCCGTGGTATAACAGTCTTAATTGCCGGAATTGTCACGTAAGGTCTCAAATTCAAATTCTCTGTGGTGATTTTTATAGCCGGACACTAATTGTCTTTGACCCAAATTAAGCCATATGCTGGTCAAATGGATACTTTTCAACAAAATATAATTGAAATACATGTTAGAATATTCATGGTTAGGTGCGAAATAAAACAACTCTTTGTACTTGTGCTCTCGACGGTGGTTTCACCCAGAATGTCCGGCAACACGACTAGCATCACTACTGTCACGCCAACTCGCCCCACCCTAACTTCCGAGTCAATACACAGCCATTTTATTTTTGAATTGACAACTGTTTCAGTACTTCCTTAATTACTTATCTTTACAAATAACAACTTAAAAAGTATATTATATCAATAAATCTATTTCTTATAACTAAGATACATTGATTAACATTTTATTATTGTAGTTCAAATTATTTCAAAAATAAATTACAACTTCCGGTTCCGTTTTGTTATCAATTAGTGTCCAATCATAACTAAGTTTATAAAATCAACATTAAATTATGCAAACAAAGTAACTTACAAGCATTAATCATCAAACTTGTGTACAAATCAGTGTAATATTATTTTTATTTTATTTAGTTTTTAAAACTTTCTTAAGCCGCTATCATACATATATTTCAATTACAATGAATCATTCAAGCCCAAAGAGCGAGTACTCGTGTTCATCACGCAATTACCTACCCGAGCTGTGGTTTTAACTTAAGACCTCATGTAACACAGCCAACGGGTTAAACGTTGAGTCAAATCATTATCATCATAAGTAGCCGTAAGACGTCCATTGCTGGACAAACGCCCCTAAAATAAATGCAACCAAAGCGGTTTTGGGTCGCTTGAATTGAGACCGATTGAGAAAAAATATATATACGACTTTTGATCTATCTGCTATTATTTTTTTATTATTTGTTAGGCTATCCAACTAATAGTACAATTTGTATTACAAACAACAATTTTAATAAATATTACATATTTACAATTCAATTTAAAAAGATAATGTAATACTACAATTTTCTCTCGTCAGAGAAGAGTCTTCCCTCTAGCGTAAATTGTAGTTGCTACAATAAAATGGCATCATAGTATTTGACATTTTGAATGTTGGCGCTTTTTTACCTTATATGCTCGCTCGCTAAATTTCGCCTCTCGATCTAATCCTAGTCTAATCTAATCTGCAGGGGTGTATTTACCCTAGGGCTAAGGGGGCCATGACTCGGAGCGGCAAGCTGAGAGGAGCGGCAGTTTTCAGTTTTTCTTGAAAGAAATTCTTTATATGTAAGCTTTGCCGCCCCATTTATGGACGTATCTTTATAGCGACAAAGCTAAATGACCCGGGCGCCATACCCTTCTGCTAACCTGTTATGGTTGTTTTTCAGGAAAATGCGGAACCAGAAACAAAGCCAGGTGCTATCGGCAAGATATACACCATCATCAACACTGTGAAAGAGCTTGATGAGGAACCCAAAGTAAGATATTTGTATTTATTATTAAACAGACCTAACTCATTTACTTCCTATTTAGTAAGAAAATCACGACACAAACATTGATTCAGCCCTGCAGTAAGATTGTAAAATCTTGTATCGCAGGCCCTAGGCAACAATATACTACATAAATAAGAATACTACATCCAAGACCGATAAACGGAACGATGTATCTTGCAAATGACACAAAGATTGTCATTACGTGTTGAATTGAGTGTGAATGTGGAACTGTAAATAAATCAAATTCACGAAATGAATAATATCAGTTATAAAATTTTATGCCAACTTACTTAATATTAAAAATAGTAAACATTATGTAACGATATTATTGGAGTTTTGTCAAAAATATTACCATTATAATACAAAGATACACTGCCAATACCAACCTTACTGTAGTATCTACTAATTTTATCAATTCCCCCGATCCACTTAGATCCCCTGGAAAGATCACCTCGTTCTAATGTTTGATTTTTTTCCATTTGCCAGGCCATAGAAGAACCACCAAAGAAAACCCCTGAAGAGTTATTCCGCAAGGTTCTTATCCACACTATCGTGTCTTGGGCCGAAGAATCACAGATCGAAACACCGAAACTGGTCAGAGAAATGTTCAGGTATGTTTAAAATATAGTTCTTTTAGGTAAATATTTCTCCCAAATAGAATTTATAAATGTTGTTTTGAATAAAAAATATTACTAAGCCTTTTATCTCTTGAATCATATTAGAAAGAAGAAATTTTCCAAGAGTGTTTATTTCTATTCCCACTTTAACAACTTACAAAAATAAAGTTATAATAAAAAATTAAGAAATGTCTACGACACATCATCCATCATTCTTAAAGACTTAATTCTTTCAAACTCATTCCTTTTTGTCCATTTTTTTCTCTGCACTTTCGAGATCAGTCGAAAAGTTAACTTATTAGTCTGTGATATAATTCCTCCTCGCTTTTTTAAATAAATAAAGTAAAAAAAACATGCTAAACAATTCATTGCTTAAAAAAAATTTATAAAGAGTTGATGGGTGTTTTATGCCCTACCATAATAATAATAGCTATTAAGAACATATTGTTAAATCTTGTACGAGTTTTCGTGCGAGAGCAATTCGTATTTGGCCAATTTTTAATTAAAACGCTTTTATTGGATCGACCTGTACGTCACTAACTATGTAATGGAATCTAAGGTAACTAATTTAACCATCTTCCAAGCGTAGCGTAGCGGTCGTAGCGTTATGAAAATTGGCAGCTGTACGTAGTTCTGATGACAATATAATAATATGGTACTGTCGAACTGATCTGATGATGAAGCCGGAAGATAGGCACTGGCATTCCAAGCGTGTTTTTCTAGTGTTTTAAACTATTATTTTTTTATAAATAAGCAACAACGCTCGAAGCAAAGGGCGCTCTAGAACATGACGTAAAGAACCCGCCATCATGCAAAATGTAAATAATAATAATGATGTTACTTAATTGCAACAACTAGCGACCCGACTCGGCTTCGCACGTATAATGCATGATTTTAGCACATGCAAATCTCCTCTTGAATCACTCTATCTATTAAACCTAACTCTATCTATTAAATCTAAAAAACCCGCATTAAATTCGTTGCGCAGTTTTAAAGATCTAAGCATACATAGGGACAGACAGCGGGAAGCGGCTTCGTTTTATACTAGGTAGTGGTTACCATTTACGCTAGTGCTGGTTTCTGAAGTGAGAACATTGCAGCATTACTTCAAATTTTGAGTTTTTTTTTTCAGTCTCCTAGTACGCCAATACGATTCAGTCGGTGAGTTGATACGTGCTTTAGAGAAGACGTACGTGATCAATGCGAAGACTAAATTGGATGTGGCTGAGATGTGGGTGGGGCTGAGTCAGATCCGAGCACTGCTGCCTGTGCAGATGAGTCAGGAAGAAGAGGAGCTCATGAGGAAGAGGCTGTGGTGAGTCAAAGATTTTTATTAAATACTAGACGACTGGCTTTAGCTTTTTAATTATAATGTGTTTAATATCAATTAAATGTAATTATAATTTTTTATCTATTTCACAATGTTTTTTATTTTATGTCGAATGTCAAGATGTTTTATATATTAGACTTAAGATGAGTAATTTAAAATCGAATAGTGAAAATTCCCTGATTTCTGTGTACATTTGTGTTAAAATTTTTCGTTAAATTTTTCTTAAAATAAAAATATAATAAAGAAATATATTTCCTTAAAGGAAACTCGTCAACAACCACACGTTCTTCCAGCATCCGGATTTGATTAGGTATGTTGATTTTGAATATTTATTTACATTGTTTTAACAGCGTGAAAATTTTAAATCATGTGATCAATTAACCAGCGAGACGAAGTAATTCTCTCTCTATTATAACATAGAAAAAAGTAGAGACAGCCTCTGTATTTAGTGTGTTAGCCTTGCTGTACTCAGAGTCTTAATTCCATATGGTTACCATAAGCTTACGAATACGATAGGGTTTACTTAATTATTGATGAACTGAATGCCATAAATGTCACCGTCAGATTTTGAAAAATGGTAAACTGCTTTAACGCCTTGTCTTTCGATAGTTATGTAGGCTAGGTTTTCATTTCATTTCATTTATTCATTAACAATTTATCGTAATCGTGTCTGAAAGTAACTTAATCTAAAACATAATATCACATAAAATTGTCTTTGTACATAAAATAATTGTTATATAAAAGTGATGAGAAATAATTATAGATTAAATACAAAAATCTGTTTAATCTGGTCAAGTATGATGAACACGTGTCGTTACATTAATGTGTTGTTTAAACCAGTTCACAATTTTCCGCACGTTTACAAACTTAACATAATGTGACGGTGACATATAGAAAACATATGTATTTTACAAAGGATAAATAAAATATGTTATAATTAAGGAAATACAAGTATCGATTTTTCGAAATTCAACCCTTAAGGGGGTAAATTTTTGTATGTAAATTTAACGCGAGCTGATCCGCGTGGTGGAGCTAGTTATGACATATGTATGTTTCGTACGCAGAGTGCTCCGCGTGCACGAGAACGTGATGGCCGTGATGATGAACACGCTGGGCCGCCGCGCGCAGGCCGCCAGCGACGCCGCGCCCACGCAGCCGCAACATGACGACAAGGAGAAAGTACGCACACTGCACTGTCACCTTATCGCTGTTCAACATTGCTGGATCCAGGATGCTCGATACCCTATATAAAAACTGACTGCCTTTTTTATTAATTTGGCTATCCAACTAGATATTACACTTTGCATTACATACAATTTAAAAAAAATATTATTACAGTTATATGTTCTTCTAAATTATGGTTTAACACGTTTTAATAACGCTTTTGAGAGCTTGACCTTTTCGGTTGTAATTACAAGTCCAAAGAGCTCAGATTCTTTTTGGGGAAGCTACTCAA
Organism: Choreutis nemorana; assembly: GCA_949316135.1. Lineage (NCBI taxonomy): Eukaryota > Metazoa > Arthropoda > Insecta > Lepidoptera > Choreutidae > Choreutis > Choreutis nemorana. Next base: position 2,732,076 of record OX438620.1, on the reverse strand, counting down.
CTCAAGCCCCAAAAGTATCCGCCAATACAATAATATAATAGGACAATGCCTAATATAATGTTTACAGATAAAAATGAACAGATACAACAATAAAGTAAGATCTTATTGTTTGAAAACACAAGGTAAAAATACTAATCAAACAGAAAATATATGTACAAGAGAGTATATAGTATCAAATTTCATGAGACCAACAATTTTTTTTTCATAAATATAATGATTTATTATAGTAATTAATATGTGGAAAGATCCGCAATTTTTTTAAAAACCTCCTCCAAATTAAAATTCAAAGGCAAAATTCAATTTAAAAACCAAAATTTTTTCGAACATCATCATGACACAAATAGCCGGATTTTGGACCCGGGACCCGCATTGTAGTCTCAAGATGCATACAAGAGTTATTTTAAAAGATATATTTTTTTACCATTTCAGACTAATATTTCTGAAATGAAAAATATTAAACCTCTTTTTTGTCTCAAGGACACATCACACGAGATGGTGGTAGCTTGCTGCCGTTTCCTCTGCTACTTCTGCAGGACTGGAAGGCAGAACCAGAAAGCCATGTTCGATCACTTCGACTTCTTGTTGGAAAACTCCAACATTCTGCTGTCTAGGCCTTCGTTGAGAGGATCGACGCCGCTTGATGTCGCTTATTCTAGTTTAATGGAGAATACTGAGCTTGCGTTGGCTTTGAGGTTAGTTTAATTTTAAATTTGTTTTTAAAATGGTTAAATTTATAATCGTTTTTGATTGATGAGCTGGTTTGATGTGGTGTTACATTAAACAATAGTTACCAAAAATGTTGGTTATATTATTACATTACACAAATACATTTTACTTATGAGTTTTGCTAATACAATACAATTAGGTAAAAGGCACGAATTTAACATGAAATTAAAACATAATAAGACAATTGTAATATAAATATTTGTCATAGAAACTCAGTAATTTTGAAATCATAATAATAATAAATAAACCACATCACGACACACATATTGACTCAGCCCTGCAGTTAGTATCGTAAGAACTGATGTCGCAGGAACCAATCAATGATATGATATACACTACATATTATATATGAATACTACATCCAAGACCGGTAAGCGAAACAATGCTTCTTACAAATAACACAAAGTTCCGCTTCACCGGGATTCGAACCCAGAACCTCTAGTGTAGCAAATCAGTGTAGTATTCAACTTTTATAGTAGATTTTAAAGTTTCAGGTTTTGTGTTTTTTTGCGAGAAACTTAATTGAAATGTTTTATTCCTTGCATATACGTTATTATTATTGAGTTCATTCAAATTTGTTTCTCTCTATTTCACAGGGAGCACTACTTAGAAAAAATAGCAGTATACCTATCACGGTGTGGTCTGCAAAGTAACTCTGAGCTGATTGAGAAGGGATACCCTGATCTTGGATGGGACCCGGTGGAAGGTGAACGGTACTTGGACTTCCTGAGATTCTGTGTCTGGGTAAGTCTCTTTGTAATTAGAACTTTAATGAGTTTAACAGTATGGTTCAACGTGTACATACGTACTGCGTTTTTTGCATAATTGTAAAACTTGTTCAACTTTTGCTTGCGACTTTGTTCGCGTTGACTAAAGAATATAGTCTAGACATTAATTAGTCATGACAATTCTTCGTTTAATTTGAAGGCTAAGCTGCTATGTCTTGTAGTTCTTTTTCATATATTTTATAAATCCCTTCGGGAGCCAAAAAAATCCGGGATATAAGGTATCATATATGTCGATCAAGCTTTTGTTACTTTTGAAACTTAAATCCGTTCAACTATTTTTAGGGTTCCGTACCCAAAGGGTAAAAACGGGATCCTATTACTATACTAAGACATTGCTATCCGTTCGTCTGTCAGCGGGCTGTATCTCAAGAACCATAGCAGCTAGAAACTTGAAATTTTAAGAAAATGTCTATTTCTGTTGCCTGCATATCAGCAAATACTAAAAATATAAGGAAATTTAAAATTTAAGGTGGCTCCCATACAAGAAACGAGATTTGTTCGAAATTTTTCGTTTGCTCTTGTTTCTCTTATGAAATTATCTAAAACGCATATAATTTTTAGTCATACAAGATGGTACGGAACCCACCACGTGTGAGTCCGACTCACAATTAACCGGTTTTTAAGGACATATATATAATTTTGAGTAATTAATATTTTTAAACAGGTGAATGGTGAAAGCGTAGAAGAAAACGCCAATCTCGTGATTCGTCTTCTCATTCGAAGACCTGAATGTCTTGGACCAGCTTTAAGAGGTGAAGGGGAAGGTTTGCTTAAAGCTATAGTGGACGCAAACAAAATGAGTGAAAAGATAGCAGACAGGCGAAAACTCAGGGATATGGAAGAGGGTGGCGATGCTAATGTGAGTATAGTTATTCTTCTTCACGATGTACGTTCGACTGAGGTAGTGTTAGTTTAGTCAAGCATGTACGTACATGCTAATTGTTTCAGTGTGCGTTACCTCGAGCTTACCCAGTGTGTCTACCATAAGTTCGTCTTGTTATCCTACACGTCAGGTAACATAGATTACTACAGTGATTTTGTATGAGCAATCTTAATTCCTCATCAATCCGTTAGAGGCGCTTTACAAAGATTCATACTTTGTAACTGCAGTGGCAAGCGGCAATCGAAGGTAAAATATCATGGTAGTCACACAGTAAGGAGGTTATACACACTGGATCAATTTGCAAGTACACGCGAAATGTCCCTAGAAATAGGAAAAATAGCTTTTTTTAATTCTAGTGTAGTAGTCTTTTATACGCTTTGTGTTTTTTAATAATAATACTTGTTTAAATTAAATAAATAATAAAAATAGTTATTGTTCAATGTATGACGTTAATCGAATGTGTTTATTTTAGCGCTAACGATAAAAGCACAATCTTAAAAATACTTCTTTTTATTGATTTTTCCCTATTGTTTTATCATTTTAGCGTCTTTAGGATTAAAGCACCAATTTAGACCAGGTTTTTCCGTTGATTTTCATCACCATTTCATGGACAAACTTTATCTGATATTTGTATTCTGAATTTCAGTTCAGCCATCCCCTCCCTGAATCTGACGATGATGAAGACTACATTGACACTGGAGCCGCCATTTTGAATTTCTACTGCACGCTCGTCGATTTACTAGGAAGATGTGCGCCTGACGCATCAGTCATCGCCCTTGTAAGTTGATCTATTACTTTGACAGCTGTAACATACATACATAAACATAGGCAAACAAGCATAGTCAGCAGTCACCGCAGCCTATGGACGTTTTCTGTACAAGGGATATCACTCACGCGTTGCTGACCTTGTAAGAATCATTCTTACGAGATCAAATACTCGTCAACGCTTTATTTCTTTAAGGGCTGGTTTGGAGTCGTTAGCGCGATCGCCAGATTTAGCACCCTGTCATATTTGTATGGGGATATCTTAAATCCTTGATGGATACCAATCGTCTAAAAACCCTGGATCAGCTGAAAAACACTATTCGTGGTCGCCAAGATCAATTCTGTACAAATTGTAGCAAAACTTCAAATTTCGACCCTTCCAGTGTATAGGCCAAAACGGAGGCAACCTTCACGATATTATTTAAAAAAAGGAATGAAAAAAACTTTAAATGTATGTGTAATTTTATTTATTAAAATGAACTTAAATAAGCAAGTAGTGGTACGAGCTCTAACTATAACAGTGGTAATATTTTCTTTCAGGGCAAAAACGAATCTCTAAGAGCCCGTGCAATTCTCCGTTCACTTGTACCTTTGGAAGATCTTCATGGCGTATTAAGTTTGAGATTCACATTGAACAACCCGGCAGCCGGTGAAGAAAGACCAAAGTCTGGTAAGGAGTTCATTTGAGGTTAATAATTATACAAAGGGCTGGCATCAAACAAGCATACGGCCCACCTAATCGTAAGCAGTCACCGTAGCCTAGGGGCAATCAATAAACTTCGTCATAAATCAAAGGGGGTTGGGGTCACTGAAATGTGGCATTATGTGACAATGGCAGGGGTGCCAAAATCTTTGTGACGTCACACTCCTGTCAGAATTTAAAAAATACTTGATGTATGTTTAAAGAACAGTTACTTTAGCTTTAAGTTGTTGGCGAGTGCTCACTTCCTATCCTACCGTTCTAGTCATCGTGAAATATTGAACCTGTTGTTTAATTTAAACATGTGACGTCACGACAAGGGAGACGGTTTTTAAAAATGTGAAAAGGACGTAATTTTTGGATGGTTCCATATGGACATTGCCAATACCAGAGGCACCATCCTATAGTCACATTAGAAAACCAATGCCTGAGCGTTCGTTCCAAAGCCTGAGGGTTTGCGGAAGAAAGCGGAAGTTTTTCACGCGCGTTGTTCAAACTTTATTTTTCTGTCGCAGATATGCCATCAGGCTTGATACCGGGGCATAAGCAGAGTGTTGTTTTGTTCTTGGAGAGGGTATACGGAATAGAAACACAGGATTTGTTCTACAAGCTACTGGAAGAAGCTTTCCTACCTGACCTCAGAGCCGCCACTATGTTAGATAGAGTAAGTGATTTTTTATTAAACGTCATCAACAAAAACAGACGGTTTGAGGTAGAAAATGATATAGCCGCCTATTGACACGTCGATGCCTTTGATGTCATGTCTAAGAACGCCAAGAGCACTACCAATACGTTGACTACAAAAGACAATTAACATTTTGTGCCAGTATTTTACATTATGAAAGAAAAAAAAAGAGAAAAGCTGGACTAGCACACCCAGAGTTACGTACAAAGTTTAACCTGTCCTTTTACATTAAATATTATATTTAAATGTCGCAAGATAATTAGTTAACATTAAAAACCTAATTCATAAAGTATGAAAGATTTTTTGTAATTATTCTGAATTTTTGTGGAAAAAAAATTGGTGTCTGCATTTTTTTTTTCGTTAACAGAACGACGGCTGCGAATCGGACATGGCGCTGTCTATGAACCGCTACATCGGCAACTCTATCTTGCCTCTGCTGATCAAGCATGCTTACTTCTACAACGAAGCTGAGAACTACGCTAGCTTGCTGGACGCCACTTTACATACAGTTTATAGGTATAGTGTGTATTTTATTTAGTGTTTTGTGATCCTGTAAATTACTTTGCCTGAGATATACTGCCCCCAATTTTATGGTTTTTATGTAGTTATTTTATGCATACATTCAAATGTCAACAACTATCAATTTATGTTTATTTATTATATAATATAACGCATTTATCGATCATTATTCAAATTAGGTATAGCTTTTATATCCACTCGGTTGTATCACCCATTACATCGTGAATTGTTCTTGATTTGTCTGTTGCAAGGTTAGCTCATTCTGTTACCATAGAGTTAAGAAGCAAACACAAAGTATGGCTTAGCAAGTAACAACTTTTAAAGCATCACTTCTACCCTTTATCCCTTTAGGTCAATTCTTAGATTTCAATCGAATAACGATGCGATAAACTAAGAAACTTTGAAAAATAACAAAATAAAACATGACAATTATCTATTTTATCTGATGACATTTTAAGTATGTCAGTAAATAATTGTCACAGGAGTTACTTGGCGGGAACGGGATGTGGTGGTTGAAATTTTCTTATTTTATTGTATTTTCTTGTATCAGCGGAGTTTAATATGTAAAATGCTAGTGTTTAACCAGTGAACATCTGTAGTGCTATGCAAGTGTGGAGAAAGTGAAATACGACGATTTCGTCATCTCTCAAGTAACTCCATAGAGCCTACAGTAATATTACTAGCATGGTACTATAGAAATAATTAAAAAAGAAAAATATTACACGGAAGACTTGTGCTGTATGGGCTAAAGCTCTTTGCCTTTCCCGACAAAAGGGAAGGATTAAACCAAGAAAAAGATAATTGTCAAAATAAATTAATCATTCTATTTTCTTTCTAGATTATCCAAAAACCGAATGCTCACCAAAGGGCAGCGTGAAGCGGTTTCAGATTTCCTAGTGGCACTGACATCTGCCATGCAGCCGGCCATGTTGCTGAAACTGTTGAGGAAACTGACAGTTGACGTGTCAAACCTCTCAGAATATACGACGGTCGCTTTGAGGGTGAGTATTTTTTAAATATAGAATACATTTTTTTTGACACTACAAGATGTAATATTAAAATATTTCATTTTAATTCATATATTGTGACGTGAGCTTTATCCCATTCTCTCACCCTAGACTGTAAGATGTATTAGTGGCTATGTATGAAAAACCTGATTTTATACCAAATTACATAATCTGAGGTTTCTTGCCGGTATCTTCCCCAACATAAATTTTCCGAACCTGTGGTCGAGTCATTCAAGTACTTTTTTTAAGTTAACGAATAAAGTTATTTTGATTTTTGTGTGAGATTACGGTTGCGTGGAATAAAAAAATGACATTGTTCCTGTCAACAGCTACTGACTCTTCACTACGAGCGCTGCGCCAAGTACTACGGCAGTACTGGCGTCAGTCAAGGAGGCTACGGTGCTTCGTCCGATGAAGAGAAACGTCTCACCATGATGCTCTTCTCCAACATATTCGATTCTTTAAGTAAAATGGATTATGAGCCCGAACTGTTCGGGAAAGCTCTGCCTTGTTTAATTGCTATAGGTAAGTTTATAATAATATTTTGTGATGATTGATTATCACACTTACAAGTGGCATAATGCAGGTGCTATGGCAACATTTGTCAAATGTGTGCACAGAGTAGGGAACAATAATCTAAGCTCAAAGCAGAGGGCGCAATAGCACATGACGTTAAAAACCGCTGACATGCAAAATGTCAAATATTATTGTGACAGTTACAATTTACGCTAGTGCTGCCCTCTGACGCGGGAACATTGCAGTATTACGACCTTATGACAAAGTTCTAATCAAATCAAATCAAATCATGTCTTTCGTGCAGTTCCAATGTACACAGATGTTATAGCAAGATTTGTCAAGTATGAAATTAAATGTCTGCATTTTAATGGGTCAAAACAACATTTTTGTGATGCCTCTGATGTTTTGATAAATCAATGAAATATACTTATATTCTATTGGACAATACATGAACACTTGTTTTTTGAAAAACAGTTGGAAGTTTCATTTTCAAGGTCAAGGTCACCGATAAATAAGCAATATTAAATGACATTATTCGTTCCCGACAAAAAATATCAGAATCAACTTCTTCTTTGTTTTTTAGGGTTCCAAAGGGTGAAAAGTTGAACCTTATTGTTTTGACTCCACTGTCCGTCCGTCCGTCAGCGGGTTGTATCTCATAAACCATAATAGCCAGACACTTCAAATTTTCACAGTATCACTAATTCTTTAGCCGTTATAACAACAAATACTAAAAATTAAAAAATATGAAATAAATATGAGAGAAAAAAATATGAAAAATTTCTTTGCCAAAAACAAGCGAGCCGTCCCCGTCGCCATTTTTTTATTTATACGTTATTTGTTCACAGGTTGTGCTCTGCCACCGGACTATTCGCTTTCTAAGAACTACGACGATGAGTTCTACGGGAAAGAGACGCAAGCTACCGGTACGTACCATAAAATAAAGACAGAACACGTACAACAAATAAACTATATGTTGACCACCTAGCTCAGGTGTTTACCATGAGTTAGTATAATTTTTCATCTCGTAAGGTTACATAGATTGCTACAGTGATTTTGTATGAGCAGTCTTAATTCCTTATCAATCCGTTAGAGGCGCTTTACAAAGATTCATACAAATTTGTAACAGCAGTCGCAAACGGCAAACGAATGCAAAACTCACGGTAGACACACAGACCTCGGCCGGGCGGTACAGCCGTGTGACGCAGACACGGCGGCGGGGGCGGAGCGCCGGGCGGGCCGCCGTGGCCGCCGTGTGACGCAGACACGGCGGCGGGGGCGGAGCGCCGGGCGGGCCGCCGTGGCCGCCGTGTGACGCAGACACGGCGGCGGGGGCGGAGCGCCGGGCGGGCCGCCGTGGCCGCCGTGTGACGCAGACACGGCGGCGGGGGCGGAGCGCCGGGCGGGCCGCCGTGGCCGCCGTGTGACGCAGACACGGCGGCGGGGGCGGAGCGCCGGGCGGGCCGCCGTGGCCCGTCTGCCGCTTGGCGCTCAGCACTCTTGCTTTACATATTTATTAAGTCATAAAAATTCTGTAATCGATTACATAATGTTAAGAGTATAATTGTATGTTTGTCTTTGATTTGTTAAGAAAGGAGATCAAAACATTATATTGGTAATAAATGGCTACCTTTTGTATTTTATCTAAAACTTTAATCGAAAAAAGATATTAAAAATTCATTCGAAATTGGTCTCATGACAAAGATACTAATTCGCATAAGTGTCCCATTTTTTATTTCATAAAACCTAACCTGTTTTAACTTGTTACCGTCTTTATATTGTACAGTATAAGGATTGATATTGCACCTGTTATGCGAAGCTTTTTATCTCGCCGTCTGTACCTACTTACCTGTACCTACTTCCTACTGTAATTTTTATTCAATGTTTTTAAAGGTGGACCAGACAACCCTCAATACGATCCTCAACCCATCAATACGTCATCAGTAGCATTGAACAACGATCTCAACACTATCGTGCAGAAGTTCTCTGAGCATTACCACGATGCTTGGGCTTCTAGGTAAATATATACTATGTTTTGTCTAAAATTGGTCTCTTTCTACCTCCTATTTCTTCTGATTTAGTTCGTTGCGGGTCCCAAGAAAGCCGATAAGGTGTCCAGGCACTGCCTGTGCGTCATTGCAAAGGTGCATTAATAATTGATTTTGGATCAAAAACGCCTGGTGAACAGGAAGAGTAGTGTCGGGACAGAGTGCTTTGGGTGCCTCGATATATATTCTTTTTAACATAGATTTTAGGTTAAATAGGCTTTGCTTGCCTGATAGTAAGAAGTTACTCCATGCATTATTATTACTTACAACTTAACTGTAATATCACCAGTCGCAATTTTCTGTAATATTTTTCATTTAAATTGTTAAATGGCTGACAAACAATTATCATTATGTAATAGAGATTTTATAGACCAATTGATGACTACAAGAGTCTAAAAGAGTTGTGGCATGCTGCCGCATGAGAGTACACGTATGTATTTGATTTAAAAAAACAAGGAACTTTTAAGAAATTAAAAAGTCAAGTGCAAGTCGGACTCGCAAACCGTGAATTCATCAACAACTTGCAGATCTGTAGATAGTTCGTTTATCACGGGAATCGAGTTATAAATGCTATTTTTTTCCGATTAGGTATATGTATTAAATGTCCCCCCATTTTTTTAAATAACAACAAATTTAAGGTGTTAGGATTTTTTCCTCATTTGTGCTCTGTCATATAGCTTCTTGATTCCCAAATTTCATGATTCAAGGTCAACGAGAAGTTCCCTATGGGTTTTGGTCACCTTGAAAAAATATATGCGTCATAATTTGAGCATTACAGCCGTATCTTTTGATTGCGTTGACTTAGAAATTTCATTTTTTCAATGCTCCAAGAAATTACAGATATAATATACGATATTAATTTAAATTCCAAGCGTTCGTCAGACAGACAACAAATCGATCCTAAAGGGGATCCGTTTTTTTCATTTTGGGCGTACCGAACCCTAAAAAATTAAATATAAACTATAAACTATGTACAAAGGTTGTTGTTTTTATTCACAGGAAAATCGAAAACGGTTGGGTTTACGGAGAATCCTGGTCGGATAGTCAGAAATCACATCCAAGACTTAAACCGTATAATATGCTCAACGACTATGTAAGTATGGTAACTAAGTACGTTTAGTACAATTCGTCTAGTCTAACTGCGCGCCCCTCCACTTTGTTAACTCTCACATGCATAAAATTTGTATAAACATAATACACACAAATTAGTAATCTAGCTCAGGAAAGGTAGGTAGATCTACGTGCGAGATCGTCTGGGTTGGTATCACCCTTCTTTCTATTTCTGCCGTGAAGCAGTTAGCTGTGTTTCGGTTCGAAGGATTGGAGAGCCAGTGTAATTAGCGGCACGAGAATTATAAAATCTTATAATATTTGTATATGGTCAACGCTTTGGCGGTGCCATTGACACTCCAGACATCAACCTAGAAAAAACTAGGTACTTAATTTAATTTCTTAACTATCAATTTCAGTGTAGGGGCAGTCTTAGACTAGACGAACTAAGTAAGTAGACAGGATTCTATAATTAGCTAGAGCTTATCGTAGTATCCTGTCTACAACACTTACTTAAAAATATGTTAATTAAAAATATTTCCGAATATTACCGTCGAAAAGCTGCATTTGTCAATAATGTAATTTAATTTTGATATTTTAGTAAGATCAGTTGATACACCTTTCTGTACTTTTGTCAAGGTCGAACTTGCTATACCGTGCGTTTATTTCTATCTATCTCTGCCTATTGTGCTATAAAATAATAAACTTCTTCCTAGACACAGACATAATATGGCGACATGGCGGTATTTTATATAACGGTGACTTTACGTTCTTATATATATACATGCAAAAGCCAAGCAGTACTTTGTTTTTTATTGTAACAATAACAATTTACGCTTCGTGCCGCTCTCTTGTTTCTTCCTATCAGACCAAGATTATTGTTATTTGGGCGCTTTCCGAAGTCGATTCCACTTGATGACACCGATGTGAATTTTGTTACAGGAAAAGGAATGGTACAAGGAGCCTGTGCGAGAATCTTTGAAAGCTCTGCTGGCGATCGGTTGGTCTGTCGAGCACTCTGAAATAGATATAGCTAGTACTAACAGGAGTTCAGTCAGAAGGCAGTCCAAGTCTGGAGGGGTAAGTAGTCATGTATATTTGTTTTTTTTTAATTCTACATACAATGTTTATGATAGACAAACTTACTTAATAATAAATAAATAAATTATTTAATTTAAATTAATTGATGTTGTGAATGTAACCATAATTTTGTGCTATAGTCTGAATTATCTTTATTTTTGAGATTTTGACACAAAAAAATCTTAAAATTTAATAAAGAAAATAAAATTTTAAAAGCTGAAGTTTTAAATATTTCAGTTTTAGTAAGTTATTTTTATGAATTAAACTTTTTTTCCGCTCGCTCTAATACAAAGGAGGCTGAAAAGGATAAAGAAAAGGTTTATCATTACAATTATTATTTTTTATTTATAGGGAATTAAAGTATTCCGTAAGATAAATAAAAAAATCAACGAAAATAACTCTAGCTACTTTGATTCTTGTTAATATCTTAGGTAATAATTTCATGATTTTATAATTTCTCTATGTTATATAATTTGTGAGGGTTTTTTCACTTGAAAAATAATAAAAATTACGAGTTTTATATCCTTTAAACTATGAAGTTTAGAGGTTTCCAAGTTTATGCACTTCTTTGAAAAGGCCCTTAAAATAAAAATAATTCTTGCACTCTATTTGTATAATATGCACTTGTTACCCTTATAGCATTTTTATATATGTCAATACAAGTATATAAATCCCTTTTCAAAACTTGAAAACGATGTAAATATAAACTTTTTTATTTTCTATATTTTCTTTTTAAATGCATTACATTTTACACTCCCTAAAATTGCAATCGCTTTGAATACTTTGATTTACATAAAACCCTTTATTTTGTATACTCTTTTTCTGCATGACTATATACCTATATTTACATTTAATTATGTATAACTATGCAATGTACATTGCATGGTAGTTGTTTAACATTTGTAATTTTTTCATATCCCCGCCTTATGTAAGCAGAGTGTCCCGCCGGTTACGGTAAGTCAAAATTTATGTAAACCATTTGAATTTTACAATACATAAATGTAATTTCTATATATGTGTATGAAGTAGCAACTTGTATGTCTTTGTTTTAACTGTCAGCATGGATCCTCGATTAAAATACTTTTAATTTAAAATAATTAATGCTCTCCAAACAAGTTGTAGTCCATTTGCTTAATCGAGCTTGTACGGTAAAGAGTGTGGCAAATAATTTATTTCCACATGATTTAATGGAGATTCAGACTTATTCAGTGCAGAAACAAAGAATTGAAGAATTTTCTACGAACCTTTTACGTTTCTTAGTTTGAATTGATCATCCTTTAAATAACAAAATTTAGACAGTCCTTATCTTTTATACACAATTGTATGACAGTGAATGTGCTATACTAGCTTGATTCAGTGAACGGACTATACATGCATGACTATACATATGTTTCAGGATTTTGACACTTGAATTAATTAAATTTTGACAGCAGGATCAAGCGACGCCCTTCAACTACAACCCCCATCCTGTTGACATGACAAACTTGACGCTGTCAAGGGAAATGCAGAACATGGCGGAAAGACTCGCGGAAAATGCGCATGACATCTGGGCGAAGAAGAAGAAGGAGGAGCTGGTTACGAATGGAGGTGAGATATATTTATCATTATACATAAACATAAACTCACGCCGTAATTAATCCCTCGAGAGTGGTAGGCAGAGATGTTAAACACCGCATTTCGCACATTAGTCCCGGTGTGACAGGTTGCGAATCTGTCGCCACTATCCTGGCAGCTACGACCTACGGCAACTCTCAAGACTCAAACCCTTGACCTGTTGGGCCGGCACAAACTGAACTACTACGTCCAGGGTTATGTTTATTATGCACAGTGTTTGAGATAATATATGAGTTTGAGATAGAAAAAACATATTTTTTTTTGAGAATTAAAAAAAAAACAGAAAATGTTTCAAATTTTTTATTCCATAAAAACCTGACTCGAAATGCGATAGCGGTTGATATGTATTGCAATCTAAAGTCAATAAAAAGCGACATTTAATAACGTTACACCAAAATGAAGATGAAAGGATACAGAAATCTTGTCAAATCTTATTATAAGGTATAGAAGTGGAAACAAGATGTTTAACAACAATATTTTTTTAGTTACACACGATGATATATCGATGTGATCCTTACTAATACTATAAACGCGAAAGTTTGTGACGATGCATGGATGAATGGATGTTTGGTAATCTTTCACCCAAAAACTACGAATCGATTTAATTATAAAGCTTATTCATTAGAATAACACACAGGCTATAATTTATGAAGATATGGTATAAATTGTCTAAAATGTAACGATAAATATCTAGTAATTAATTAGAACTATTCGATTAGAACTATTTTCGACTTCTACGCGGACGAAGTCGGCAAAAGCTAGTCATTTATAAAGGACGACGCTAAACAAAACAATTAAAATAGGTTTTTGAAAAAACTTACAATACAGTAATCAAATCATTTTTTCCCAGGCGGCATCCATCCCCAACTAGTACCGTACGATCTCCTAACGGACAAAGAGAAGAAGAAAGATCGAGAACGTTCCCAGGAGTTCCTCAAGTACCTCCAATACCAAGGGTACAAACTCCACAGGCCTTCGAAAGCGGCTGGCGTAGACGCCGAACAAACCACTGCGGGTGTGGCAATAGAGTTGAGATTCGCTTACTCTTTGTTAGAGAAGCTTATCCAATATATAGACAGGGCTACGATCAATATGAAACTGCTCAAGCCCTCTACGACTTTCAGTAGAAGAACCAGCTTCAAGACCAGCACGAGGGATATCAAGTTCTTTTCTAAGGTTAGTTATTTTTGATGACGATGCTTTGGGTGTTTTATGTGACTTCTTTCTATGAAGTATGCCGTGGGTAAATTTATTTGCTACTTCAATTGTAAATTTGATAATTATACTGATTTAAATGTAGTCATAATGCACTGTTATGGTTATCCAAGCTAAAAAACAGGTGGTAAAAACTAGGACTTGCCAGATATTAAGCAGGCACCGCAGCATATGGAAGAAGACAAAATTTTAAATTGAGAATTTGAACGGACTACTGGACAAAAGATTAACACTGTATAGCTAATATTTTATCAAATAAACTTCTAAATTAACAGATACAAATACAACTATAAAATTACATAACAATTCCATTGTTTTATATTTTTCAAGCAAAACAAATCGGAATTGAAATATTTCAAAAAGGTACTCTACTTCACTTACAATATTTTTGCTATCATAATCATATTTATATAGTACATATATTTATTTAAACAAGAAAAATCATATGCATACATATTCTTAGATATTGATGTTTAGAACAGCTTAAAAAATGTTTAATCACAAAGTTAAATGTAAAATCACCAACACTCAAAAACATTCACATAAACTTGATCATGCATTTAGTCTATAAATCCACACCGTACCTAAACTAGCCACAAATGTCCCTATACATTATATACGTTTTTTTTTAACACTGTTGCTTTAAAACATACATATATATAACCATTAATATCCCTATAGTACATACGACCTTTTGCCGTTGTTGTTTATATTTTAGTAGACATAAAGAAATGATTTCATTAATTTAATTTCGTATCGAACATTTAAAATTAAAAGTGAAAGAATTACATACAAAGAAACCGGTAAAATTCCTCCTATTTGCTTCGCCGTAGTCGATTAATAATTATTTTGTAAACATATAAGATCCATCGGCGACATGCTTGTCTGTCATGTATTAAATAAGGTGAGCTCTTTTAAAAATTTTGCAGTTTTTAGTAACAAGGTGATTTGAAAAAATGTCATCAAATGAGTTAGGGTCCATTAGGGAAAGGTTCCGGATTCCGGGACGGAACACTGTGTTGTCTCTATTGTTTCTCTATGTAGTTTATACCATATCTTTGCTTAGTTCCTGTGACACAAGTACTTGCGATTCTTACTGCAGGGCTGAGTCAATGTGTGTGTCGTAATGTGGTTATTATTCGTGTCTACCGGGCGTTAGCAAAAGACGATCAGAAATTAAATTTAAAAAACTAACCTGTTTTACTCATCGACGGATAGACAACATCTGTATTTATAGGTTCAAAGGATATAAAAATATAAACAAGTTTAAAAAATAGATTTATCTTGCTTTATTAATAAAACCTGACGACCTCGGTGGCGCAATGGTGTAAACTGCTGTCTACTACGCTAGAGGTTCCGAGTTCGAATACTGGCGGGGGCGCAACTTTGTTTTATTTGCAAGACGCATTGTGTCGGTTACCGGTCTTGGATGTTGTATTCTAATATTGTAGTTTATACCATATCATAGCATAGTGCAGGGCTGGGTCAATTGTGTTTCGTTGAAGTAAATAAAAGTAGATAAGGACATTGAATAACCGTTTTCAGTCATAGTTCAGCTAACACCGTTAGATGAAAACGACTTGACATTACTGGCTTTTGATATGGTACATTTTAAAATAACAATGTGTTGTTTTCTCAAAGGTGGTATTGCCTCTAATGGAGAAATACTTTTCGACGCATCGGAATTATTTCATAGCGGTTGCCACGGCAACCAATAACGTCGGTGCGGCGAGTCTGAAAGAGAAGGAAATGGTCGCTGCTCTCTTCTGCAAGCTCGCAAGTCTATTAAGATCCAGGTATTGTACAAACAGTCAAAACCAGTTCGATTACAATGACATATCGGATATTAAGACTAAATGTCGAGTTCCAATTACAGATATGATACGTTTCCTGACGTTTTTTTTCTTCAGGTTGGCAGCGTTCGGGCCTGACGTGAGGATAACGGTCAGGTGTCTCCAAGTCCTTGTCAAGGGTATAGACGCCAAATCCCTGGTCAAGAACTGCCCTGAATTCATCAGGACCTCCATGCTGACATTCTTCAACAACGTCGCTGATGATTTAGGGCATACGATTCTCAATTTGCAAGATGTACGTTATTTATGGTTTTCTCATAGTTCTAGCAAGTTTTATATTTTTAATTTAAATCCATGTTCAAACAAGAAGGCGGTTCACCTGATGGAAAGTCAAAATATGGAGGTAACATAGTAGATTTTGACTTCCTCCAAGACACACCAGTCTTAAACACTAGCTTTGACAGGAGCAGTTTCGAGTTCGAATCCCGATTTGGGCCGGTATTTGTTTGATGACTCCGAATATTTGCTCTGAGATCTTTGATACTTTATTTGAGTGTCGTGTTTATCGTTCTTTCGTAACCATAGAGTAAATTGCTGACATCGGGACTTTTTTGATTGAATCCTCTTAAATTATCATTATTTTAATGTTAGTGTGATTGCACCCGTAGACCTATTGCTAACCCTATAGCTTCGAAGCTGAAGGTCGTGGGAGCGATTCTCACGCATATTTTGCCCATTAATGTAATGCGAGAGGTAAGAGGATTTCACTGACTGGTCTTAAATGTAATATTCTTATATATTACCTAGGTTACACCATATCGCTACTTAATATACCAGGATTCTATCCATATGTATAGCTGTGTCAAAGTGTCTGAATATTAAAATAACTAATCCCTCTATTTCTTCCCTCCATGACAGGGTAAATACGCCCACCTGCGCGGCACTCATCTCAAGACGTCGACGTCACTCGGATACGTCAATGGGGTTGTGTTGCCAGTTTTGACAGCTATGTTCGATCATTTAGCCAACTGCGAGTATGGGGCGGACTTGCTTTGTGAGTGTTCCCAACATTATTATTTTTATAAAATGTCATGGGGATACAAAAGGTTCACTTGAAAGTGATTGATCCTGTCTTTTGACGTCTTAGAATATCATAAGCACCGCCAATGATTTGTTCATTTAGAGTTAAAAGATGTTAAACTTCTGGTGTCGGTAATTACCCTGGCCCTCCGATCCTTCAAAGCGAATCACGATAAACTGTGTCAAACTAGAAATACGAGTAAAAAACAGGCTAGCACCAGATGATCTCGCACGTTATACATTAATTTTTCAGAGGAGTGTAATAGATATGGCAATAATATACAATAAAATTTTAAAAAAATCCATGTTACAAATAACATTAACTTGACACTGAAAAATATTTTGATTGAGGCTTACTGATCTTTAAGGGAATTCTTCGCTGACAATGTGTTTTAACAAAACGTGATATTAATAGGTTTGCTTACATATTTTTTTGTATTATTTAAATATTTAATTGTAATTTATATGAAATATTTTCATGCTTTACTATCTAGCAAAATGTAGTGAAGCAGTAATAACTGATAAGACCTGTTAAAGGCCTGCATTTGGCAAATTAACCATTTGATTTTATTTCATTTGATTTGACTTAAATGCCTTACCTTATACATGCTAGAAGACTAGAGAATAAAATATTGTTTTTATATAAACTGATGATAATTTATTTAAAGCGAAATAATATGTTTATTCGTACAATCAGTTATTATTTTTTCCAAGAGCGTGAGCAGCTTTTGGCCTATGTGGGGCACTTGACGACCGTATGATCAAGGGCGAGGCAGTTGACATATTGAATATGGGAAAAGCATGAATTGTAGTGGAAATATTTGTAATTTGAGTAGTTTTTGACCTCATTGTTATATGTATGGAACAATCTAGTCCCAGTCTAAAGTATAACAACATTTGACTGTATCATTTTTTAAACTATAGGTGGGAGCAGCTACCTCCTCGGCTTCCCTTGGCAACGCCCATAATTTTAAATACTAAGATGAATCACTGGAATCAGAATAACTATCAGACGATGAGTCTTTTTTGTCGTCGTATACGAACTTCTCTTTGCATTGTCTTCTGCAGTGTTTCTCGAAGGAACTCTCCAGGGATTTGTAGTTCGTGTCGATACTGTCGCAGGCTTTCTTCAAAGAGTTGAGGCAGACATTCAGGCACTTTTTTCTGTTTTCAAAAACACATGCCTTCTCGTAACGGTCTCGAAGTATTTCAACTGTGTCGTTGGTAATTGATTCTTGTGCAGCGGAAGAAGGCTGGGAATTATCAATCAATATTAATTATATTACTATAGTAATAAAAACCGTCCAAGTGCGAGTTGTACTCGCGCACGAATGGTTGTTATCTACTGCTATTCAAGAAATAAAGCTCGCTAATATAAATGGACGGACTTACGGATTCTTAGCAATACAGTCCCGTTGACACCCCTTGTTGGATGCGAAACCCTTAAATAACTTATGCCACTATCTAGGACCCAATTTAAAGTATAAAGCTTGTGCTATGGGTATTAATAAAACATGATACAATACAATTTTAAAATACATAGTAAACATCCAAAACCCCAGATCCCCAAACCCTTCTGTCAATGGCGCAAATAACTGGACTCCTCGTCTCATAGCAAAAAATTTAGATTGCTGTGCCACAAAGGCTTAATAAATTAGAATCGTGATTCCTAAAAAAACTATAGGCCTTGAAAACTAAACATAAACTCACGCCGTAATTTAAACACCGCACTTCGCATGTTTACGTTGAGTCTGCCGCCACTTTCCAGGCACGCAACATAGCAACATAGCAGCTACAACGTACGGCAAACTGGGACTTGTTGGGTCGGGTCGGTTAACCCAGACACGTTATAAACAAAGCTACCGCGCCCTTTGTTTTTCTTGTTTTTAGGAAATACGTTAAAAGTTTTAGTCTGGTGCAGAGTAGAAGTATATTTTTAAATGTATGCATAATATCTAATTATCACGACTGTAATGGTAATAAAGAGTATAAGAATAGAGCTATAGAATTCTCAGGAGAATCGGTAAAACTGCCGATTTTGAAACGGTTTCTAGTTTTGATGAATTATTATCATTTAAACTACAACTACTCACAGATGATCCAATCATAGCCAAATACCAATCCGTCACTAAACTCCTGCCTGCTGACATTTCATCTGAAAAAGGAAATGTGGCTTTTCTTTAGATTAATCTTTTACTTAGTTAATATGTTGTTTAAAAGACCTCAAATTTAATGTCATTTAACTCGCCCATTTCACCGCTTTCCTGTTCGTTGGTGTTCCTTATAACTTTATACTTTCTTTGTTTTTTCTTCTTTTTGTCACTGCTTTTCTTATTCGTGTCTGTATCATTGTCTCTCTTTTCTTCTTTATATCTGAATGCCTTGGAACAACCTTTCTCGTATTCCGTTTTGAATGTGCTTCTAAATGGACTTCTAAACTTATGTCTGCTGCGGACGGTGTTAGCAACTTTTTTCATAGCCTGAAAATTGAGAGTACCGAGGTAGCGAAAATTTTGAATACAATTGTTTTTTTTTTTTAAGTATTTTTGATAAGAAATACAAACCTGTATACATTTTTTCTTAACAAATCTTAGGCAAGCGCTACCGTATATGTTTCTCAATATGTCAACTTTTTCCCGTATACTCTTTAAGTCACCCAAACCATTAGAGTGTGTTTCCCCTATACTATCTTCTAAATTGTCCTCCTAAAAAATTAACATCAACATTACTTTATTTGATTTCTTTGTGACTCAGAACGAAATAATGTTCCTCATAATTTAATTCTTAGAATAAGTATGAACCCGATTCTAAAACTTTAGAGCCAAAACGGAATTTGTTAATTTGAACAAAATTGACGCATTCACCAAAAAAATATTTTTTATAAACCTACCGGCCTGTGCTTTTCATAACTGCTACGAGTATTTACAATAATGACCGCATTTTTATCTTTTGTATTAATACCAGACCTAAATATTTTTCGTCTCGGTTTATACTTTTGATTTTCAATTGAAATCTGACTAATGTTACTCATTTCTATTTCCTTTTCCTTTTTTAAATCCCAAACTTGATCGTTATTTTTTACGTCAAGCCTGTCTTTCCAAATTTTCAACACTTTATTCGATAATTCCTCAGCTTTATTTGTTAGATTGGTTATTTTGTTTCTTATTTCTTTTAATGCGTAAAGATCATGAACTTGATCTATCGATAGACCGACGCCATTAAGTATATCATCAGTTTTGGACCTAATTGGGTGTATCTTGTATTCACTACTCTCATGCCTTTCATGAAAAGTCTTATCGAATCTTTTATCCTTTTCGTGTCTCCTTTTCTTTTTGAAAATACTTTTCTGTGGTACGTTTTCTATTTTAGTTTTTTTGGAAATCTTCCTGTGGTCTTTGAAATCTTTATTTAATTTTACATCGTCTTCACAGGCAATCATTCGAGTAGAAAAATATATATTATTTGTAGTTTCTGAGAATTGTTCCTCAGACTTTAAAAGGTCAATCTCTGAATTACTCTCAGGTATCTGAATGCTATCATGATCTTCGTTTAATGTAGAATCTTGTGGCAATATTGGGGATCGATCTTCAATCAGTTTGATGTTATCGTTCGCATTGTTACTTCCAAACTAGATTTAATCAGTTTTGAAATTAAACCAAAACGTTTTAAAAAATTTAAAGCAAGAAACCTTAATGTCTATTATATTAGGAACTTACCAAAACCACGCTCAATAATGCAAGGATAATCGAAACACTGTTTGTCCACATTTAAAATTTATTGGTAAAAATCTTTATACAGACCGCACTATAACTGTAATACTCGTGCATGATTTAAATCTATGTCGTAACTTTACTGTTTATTGAATTGAAAATGTACTTATTTCGCTTTTCACATTTGAAAAGCGAAATAAAGTTATAAAAATCCAATAAATGAAAATGACGCTGATAAAATAGAATAAAAATGGAATTTATTTATTTAAAAAAATATCTAGTTTATGAGCGAGAACTGCTTGAGGAATCGCTTGATTTGGACTTATATTGTTTTTCATATTTAAACTGTGATCTGCATTGGAGTTTGCAATTCCTACGGAAGTAGCTTTTCTTCGATCTCCCGCAACTGTATGATTTGCATGCGCTATTGAAGGAGCTCTTGCATACTTTGAGGCATCTTTTTCTGAATTCTCTAGAACAAGCCTTGTCGTAGCCAGTTCTTAGGAGATTTAACTCGTCTCCTTCGGATATCGCATCGCTGTTCCCTACGGCCTTAAATAAATATTTTTTGCGGATGAGAGATGCGTTGCTATGGTTTAAGCGTTAGTTTAACTCATGTATTTCATCGCTAAAAGTAGCAATAACAATTTGCATACGTTTTTATGCAGGAAACGTCTAAATTAAGCATATGTTCGAGAAAAGACACAACATAATAACAAATATATGTCTGCTTCATATTTTGCTCTTTATACATAACGCTTTATATATCTTTCTATGATTCCTAACTTACCATAGTAGGTATACAGTTAAGAAGTTTGCGTCGTGTTTGATCAAATTCATCAGAATTCGACGTTTTGCCAGCTTCATTGGTAGTGTTAGCGTTTTTAGTATTATTTTTTTCCGTCTTGATTTTTGTTATATCAAACTCTTTGAGACAGCCTTTTTTTCCTTTTGATTTAACTAGTGACTTCATACCTCCTCTGATTTTGTATGTGCTTCGAACGTTTTTCAATGTATCTTTTATACTCTGAAAATTCATACGTTGTTAGTAAGCAAGTTATTAAAAATATGAATAATGCTACAAAAAGTGTAGCTCCACAATCGCACCAACAAGATTTTTTTCTAGCCTTAAACTCATGTCTGACTAACTTAATCAGATTTTGATGTTGGTCCTGACTTTAACAACAAGAAAAAAGCTATATGTAGGTATGGACGCATTTTAAAATAAATACCAGAAAACATTTTCTTATTATAAGCCTCAAACAAGCCAATCCGAATTTGTCTCTGAGCACGAAGACTTGTCTCTTTATTGCTGATAAGTCATCATCAGTAACTTCTCGAGATGATGCACTGGCGTCGTCGCTTGATGTCTTGAGTATCTGTAAAGATACTAAACATTTAGTTTTGTAGTAACCTAGACATTTATACTAAAACTAGTGATACCCCTTCAACTTGTCAAAATATACCACTCAGTGATAAAGTAGCATTTTATTGGTAAAATAATTTTTAAAGTGGAATGATAAGTTTTAATGATTACCTCCTACGTCCAAACGAACAAACATTAGCTCTTATAATATTAGCATTCATTATAAAAAGTGAAATATCTGAAGTAGAAAGTAATTTTAAAACTGAACACATCTGATTACAAATTTCAAACGCTCTGAAAATGATATAAACGAATTACTAACACACACATATTCTTTAAAATTATTAATTCATAGTTTTTAACTAACCTCATCGATGTTTCGCACGCCAAGTATAATCGCGTTTTTAGGTTTCATGTGTTTTTTTGAGTTTAAAACAGGAGAAACACCTTCATCGGTATTTTGTAAAATTTCTAAATGCACCATTCTTCTTGCTTGCTCTTTATTACTTTCATTTTGGGTTAAGAACTGACTCATTTTGTTTTCATATGCATCCTTTTTAAAAAAATCGTCTTCTGTACTACTTCCATACTTAATAACTATATCTTTGCCTATATACTCTTTTTTCTGGTTATTACTGTCATATCCATCTCTAACAACGAATGTTTTAGGTTGAACTTCACTGGTATCTTCTTCTAATATCAGAACAGTTTTATCACTTCCATTGTAGCTCTCTTCACGGAAAGAAAGAATTTTATTGTATGAGTTAGTGGTAAAGCCATCGTCACCGCTTACTTCATCAGAAAATATAACATCAGTCGCAATGTGGTCATTATTTCTTTTCGTTGTTACTTCTGTATATATTTCATTGCTATTAGAATAATCATTTTCAAAAGTCTCATCAGATTTCATGAGCTGTTGAACTTTGTTATAGTTGTCAATCAAATTTTGTAAAACATCGTTAACTGTGGAGATGTTGTGTAAAACTTCTTTTATTGCTGGGTCTGTCAAATTGTTGAAATTTTCATTGTTCTTGGCAGTCTGTAATAGTAAAGCCTTAAATTATAGTATGATCCAAAAAAAAGTTTTTGAATAGAAAGTTGTGTCCTAGAAAGTTTCAATTCAAATAATAATTTTACTAACTCACCAAAACTGGCACAGTAATAAAAACAAATAGACCGATACTGCGATCGATCCACATTTAAAATGTTTTTCTTGGAACATTAAAAATAGAGAAGTATTTTTATTGTAATCTGCAATAAAATTTTATTTGCTTTATGGAATTTTACGTTTCTTGTTTTAATGTGTAGATTTTTCTTTGGAAACAATTTTTTTCGAAACAACAACATTATAGCAAATAGAAAAACTGATTATAGAAAGCGATATTTACCACCGCCATTGGCACGTTAAAGTCCTTAATGTCTTAGAACGCCAGGAGCACCGTCATTGCGTTACCCATGTAGAGGTAAAATAAATATGTACTACATTTTTATTTTTTGTTACAGTGGATGAGATACAAGTAGCATCTTATAAGATGCTGGGATCGCTGTACGTTCTTGGTACCGACGCGACTTTGACGCACGAAAGAAAATACCTCAAGACTGAAATCGACAGGCACAAACCCGCCTTGGTAAATAACATAGACAATATAATATACACAGATAAAGGAATGAAGTATTTCACAGGTTTCAAAGAAAATCTAATTGTATATTACAGCATAATGCACTTGTATTCTGATCGATCTTTTACGAATTTCTGTATTTAAAATGGAAATAACTGTGAAAGTTTAAATTAATAAAAAATCCGCTAAAGCGCTAAACACTTGAAATTTAGTAGGCGGAATAATCAACAAAAAGAATAACCAAATTGGCCAAGAAGTTACCGAGATACAGGGATCGCAAGTTCACGATTCTAAATAGCGAAATTAGTTAACAACTTTTTGCTCAAACCTTTTTATTTCGCAGGGTTCCTGCTTAGGTGCATTCAGTTCTACTTTCCCGGTCGCGTTCTTGGAGCCACATCTAAACAAGCACAATCAGTTCTCGCTACTCAATAGGATCGCTGATCATTCGCTCGAAGCTCAAGGTACCTTTGTGTTTTGTATTTTTTATTGAACAATCAATGAAACAGGAATTATCGGCGCTTTTTTTGTCATAGATCAACACATCAAATTGGTGGTAGATTTTGACTATTCAAATAAACTAAATAAATTAAATTAAATTACGTAAATTTATTGTTGCACTTGTTGAAAGACCAGACGATGATCTAGACGATTTCGAGCTTAATGTTTGAAACATATTTAATCCTGGAACATGAATCGCTATTCAATTTGAAATTAATCTCAGTATAAACGATCCTTTGAAGTCTTTTCTACTCATTTATGACCGTGGAACATACCCGTTCTCCCTTGTCTATGTAGACTTAAGCTTAAATGACTTATTTTAACAGAAAAGTGTATTTACATATGAACGATGCATGTTTTGACAGCTGTCGTCGCGTCCGTTAATTTATTTATATGTTATACACCTCATCCACGATAGACTAATATAGCTAGATAACTCGGAGAAAAAATCGATTCTCTAATTCCTACGTCCATGCAGAGATATGTCTACGTAGACTGCAGTGATGCCCTAGCTAGGGCAGTCTGGCTAATGTGTAAACGACATATATTGCCCTACTAGAGACACTATGAGATTCGAGTCTATCGCGGGTGGAGACGCATTTGAACAACATCAACAGAACTAAACTAATATATACAATTAATAAAATTTGCACCCCATAACAGATATAATGGCAAAAATGGAGCAATCCATGCCCACATTGGAGACGATACTAAATGAAGTGGACCAATTCGTCGAATCCGATAAGACATACAGTGAAGCTCCCCACATTATAGACGTGGTGTTGCCATTGCTGTGCGCTTATCTACCATTCTGGTGGTCACAGGGTCCGGATAACGTAACGCCGACTGGAGAGTAAGTGTTGCTATGTTTTAATCTAGATATTTTCCCTTACATATCATAAAGTCACGCCGTAATCCCTCGAGAGGGTTTGGCTAAGGTGTTACCAACCGCATTTCATGTTTGAGTTAAGTCCCAGTGTGACAGGTAGCAAATCTGCCGAAACTGTGCGCACACTAGATTTTTAGATTTATACTTTTTCTGAACTTTTAAATTTCCGAGCATATTTTTATTTTAAGAATATCTATTGATATCAGACTAAGAGTGTAAAATTAGTGCTGCAGTTTAAGAAAATTTATTCAATACTTTAAAATTAGAAAAAAGGACTCATTTTTCTAATTTCTTCACATTTTTTGTGTTTCGATACCCAAAACAAAATAGTCACTTATCTGCTTACCATGAGATAGCACATGTTTACTACCTTATTTATATATTTTTAAACGCTTACCTTAATCTATATGTTTTGTAGCAACCACGTGACCATGGTAACAGCAGAACACATGAACCAACTGCTGAAAAACGTTCTAAAACTCATCAAAAAGAACATCGGCAATGAGAACGCACCATGGATGACTAGGATAGCCACCAACACCCAGCAGATTATAATCAACAGTTCAGAAGAATTGTTGAGGGACGTGTTCCTACCTCTAGCAGAGAGGGTTAGAAAGAGGACTGACACTATGTTCCACAAGGAGGAGAGTTTGAGAGGATTTATTAAGGTGAGTTTAGTAGATTTCTCTTGAAGAACTCTTTTTAAAACTCCATAGCCTCGAAAAAAAAAGAAATATTTGAATTTTTAGAACTTTTGACAAGATTCTGCTCTTCAAAAAAAATATGCAAAAAAAAAAAAACTTTTGAGAATCTGCTGCATTCTAGCTAGTAAATAGATAAACCGATTTTGATGTAGTTTTTCCTTTCAGTCGTCGACGGACGACACATCCCAAGTGGAATCTCAAATACAAGAAGACTGGCAGCTATTAGTTCGGGACATTTATTCCTTCTACCCGCTGTTGATCAAATACGTAGATCTGCAAAGAAACCATTGGCTCAGGAATAATGTATCAGGTTCGTTTATGTGGTATTTACGTTGTATGTACACTTTTTTATATTCAACTTCGTGGTCAAAGAAGCAAACGGTTCTCCTTATTCGATTCAGACGGTTCTTCTATCTTCACTACATAGTATAAAACAAAATCGCTTCCCGCTGTCTGTCCCTTTGGATGCTTATATCTTTAAAACTACCCAACGGATTTTGATACAGTTTTTTTAAGATGAAGAAGATTCAAGAAGAAGGTTTGTACGTGTAAAATACATGCATGATATCCGTGCGAAGCCGGGCAGATCGGTAGTTGTCAATGCTTATTGATAAAAAAATATATATATGTAATTACACTAGCGGCCAACCCCAGCTTCACGAAGGTGGAAACGTTTGTATTAAACAAGTTTTGGGGATAATTTAACATTCTAAGGGTGAATGAATTTTTGATCGGTCCAGTGCTTTTTGATTTTATCATACAAAAATAAAAGGTCCTTATTATATCAGTATAGACGTATGAATGTAGTTATTTAGTGCATATAGGACATGCCAATAACAGTTTAGGAATCTTGTTCAAAAAAGCGTCAATTTAAAACTTTCAGAGGCTGAAGAGATCTACAACCACGTCGCGGAGATATTCAACATCTGGTCTAAGAGTCAGTACTTCTTGAAAGAGGAACAGAACTTCATATCCGCCAACGAAATTGATAACATGGTGATATACTTCTACCTATTTCTTGTGATATTTTTCTATTCTATTACTGTATGTCCGGGCACGTAGCCTGTGCTTCATTATACAGCTGTATTTCATAAATGTTATAAAGTAATTCACTGCTTATCCTGGTAAATAAGAGTTGCAGCGGTAGGACAGAGTGGTGTCAGTAAAATGTCAACGTCAGATTTAGTTTGGTCGTTATTTTGTAAGGGAAAAATGTATGGTTTATATTTTTTAGGTGTTGATAATGCCAACCGCTACAAGAAGAGCGACTACAATAGTTGAAGGTGGTGCTCAGAGTGGCGGCAAAATTAAGGTATAAAATCTTAACTTTTCTCAAATGAAGTTTAAAAAATAAAAATTTGAAAAAAAAATGTTGTAATCTCAAAGGCTACGAACGAAAAATATGTTTATGATTTGATCAGAGGTTTTTTCTGCAATAACAAAGCCAATGGCATCGACATTAAAATACGTTTAAAATTGATTACACTGCTGAAAATATTTACTTTATTATAAGCGGATAGAACTAGCAAAATTAAGTCATCTTATCATTGAAATTACTGATTCACATTTTATATGTAGAGAAAACAAACATTCAAAATATTTAATATGAAGTAAAAGTAATCCGGGAAATGACGGTTAATTTAATATATTTAATTAAGTAACTAATTTGTTAACCTCTTTATTGAACTCAAAATAGAAAAAGAAGAAGCACCGCGACAAGAAACGTGACAAAGACAAGGAGGTGCAGGCGTCACTCATGGTCGCGTGCTTGAAGAGACTCCTGCCAGTTGGCCTGAACCTCTTCGCCGGCAGGGAACAGGAACTAGTACAGCACTGCAAGGACAGGTTCTTGAAGGTGAATTGACCCTTGTTTTTTAATCATAAAGAAGATCAGAAGATTTCCCTATAAATATTACTATTGATACATACTACATTTGTATATAGCAAACGTATATATAAAAATAAATTTTGTTAAAAATTTCTACGAATATTACGGTTGGTTACGATGGCTAAGAATGCTACGGTTGATTATGAGTGCTACAGTTAGTTACTATTCTACCGTTGGCTTCGAGGGTTACGTTTGGCTACTAATACTACGGTTGGCTACGGAGGCTACGAGAACTACGGTTAGCTAGTAATACTACCGTTGGCTACGAGGGATACGTTTGGCTACTAATACTAAGGTTGGCTACGAGTTTGCGAGGTTTACGTTTAGCTAGTAATACTACTTTTGGCTACGCGGGTTACGTTTAGCTACAAATGCTACGAGAGGCTACAAGTAGCTACTTAATTTTATAGGAATGGCTATAAAGGAGACTACCTAACACAGTTCGTTTGTTGGAAAACCTCTTATCAAACGCAGAATTAGTATAGATAATTTTTAATTCTCCTCGAATATTAAAATTTTATATAAGTATAATCTATCTATTTATTTGCAGAAAATGTCTGAGCAAGATGTCGCTGAGTTTGCTAAGACCCAACTGACTCTCCCTGACAAGATCGACCCCGCCGATGAAATGTCTTGGCAACATTACCTTTACAGGTAAAAAATATATATATACTACAATAATCAGATATACTATATCAACAAAATTATTATAATTTCATAGCATTTCCCGAAACTTCATCTGCATAGATTTTGTTATTATATTTCTCGGGTGCCATGTTTTCGGTAAAAAGTATCCCATGTGTTAATCAAGATGATAAACTATCTGTGTGACAAATTTGATCCAAATCTCTTTAGCCGATTTTACTTGATAGAATAATAAACATCCAAACATTTAAACTTTCACACATTTACAAAATTAGTTTACAGATTTTCAATCCCATGATGTTTTGTTTATGGTCGTTATTTAACGCTGAAACAATGTGCATTCTCATGACCTTAACCCAAAAACTTACTGTCAATATAATGATCTATTTCTTTCCAATAGTAAACTCGGGTCGAAGAGCAAGACGGCAATAACAGCTGAAGGTGCAGAGAACAAAGCTAAAATCATCGATGACACAGTAGAAAGGATCGTCGCAATGAGCAAAGTACTTTTCGGATTGCACATGGTATGTATTATTTTATATTTAGATTTCGGACTGTGCGTCCGTATGTTTGTAGTGTTTTTGGTGGATATCTCAAAAACCGTTCAACATTTTTCGATGCGGTTTTCAACAGTGTTAGTTTTATGAAATTGACTGAACATTTTTTAAGATTTACATTAAAATTGAATGGAGATGGAATATCTGTTTATTTCTTATGTTGTTAGAAATAAAAGTATCTCAAATTTACTTTATATTAAAACTGACGTTCACTTTAAAGTTTGTACCTACACTTAATTTCTAATTTGAGTATCTGTGAGTATGCTAAAAAGTTGTGTATGAATTTATAGATCGACCATCCCCAGCAGATGAGTAAAAACGTGTATAGGTCGTGCGTTTCTATCCAAAGGAAACGAGCTGTTATTGCTTGCTTCAGACAGACGTCACTGCATTCACTGCCAAGGTTCAAATTAAACCCTATTGCCTGAATGTTGAGAGTTATTTTACAATGAGTCTTGATTGTTTATTATTACTAAGGAGGTGTTGACTGCAATAACAAAGTAAATGCATGGAAATAAATAAGCCTTATTGCCTTAACGTTATGAGTTCTTTTACAATGCGTTGTCTGTAACATTTATGTCGAAATGGATCCTTGAAATTAGATTTAAACTCTTTTACTAACTTATAGAAGCGTTATAGAAAGTCATAATTGCATTCATTGCAGAGGTTAAATTTAATTCTTATTGTCTGATTGCTATGTGTTGTCTGTGATTTTTCTGTAAATCTAAACATGTAAAGTTTTTTACAGTTGTGCTATAACAAACTACGTTTTAGACAGATGTAACTGCTTTAATACGTAGGTTAACATTAAACCCTATCGTCTGAGTGTTAAGAGTTGTTTTAGAATGTTTGATTATATGAGATTTGATATTAATTTATTACTAAAGAGGTATTAAATTTAACAAAGTAAATCGCTAAATATAAAATAAGCCGTATTGCCTGTAAGTTAAGAGTTGTTTTACAATGTAATCTGTGTTTATGAGTTAAACTTAATGTTTTACTGACAACAAACAAATGAATTTTGTGATCAATATAATTGTTTTGTGGTGTATAGATATTTTTTTGCAATTATGTAATTTAATATCTTTAAAAATATTGCCAAGTCGGGTTTAGACTAAGGAATATAACGCTTAAATCGAATCGAACTTTCTTTGTTCCTACCTACGAAACATATGGCTTTAATTACAAATAATTTAACATTTTAAAGACTTATACATCACAAGCGAAGTCGCAAATAAGGTACTGGAAAACCGGGCTGTCCGAAGGAAGAGCGGCTCCAGGTGCCTAAATAAAGGTCGTCACACTTAAAGGTGCCTAAACATGATCTCGCTCTACCCAGGCCGAGACCCAGGTGCTGGTAAAAACTGTTAAGTTGCAATATCTCAACGGTTATAATGAAAAATAATAAATAAATTGTTTGTAACGTGTGTGCGTATTGTGCATGCTGCTTAACATGGATATGATAGGCAACCAAACCACAACAGAGATCCGATAATTGGATCAGAGTGCTCTGTGCTGCTCGAAAACGCGCAGCGGTCGCTTGCCTGAGATCCACACATCTATATAGGCTTAGCAGGTTTGTATGAACAAGATTTGACCACAAAAATATATAACTAGTTGACCCTGTGAACTTACCACGTGATAATTCTTTTGCGAAGTCCCTGGGTTCCCTGTACTAAACATAGAGAAGAAAAATTGATAACTGGTTTCTGAATTATGAATCCAAAGTTGAAAACATCTCTACTAACATCAAACTAGATTCTAGCAACAATAAATTGAGTTGGGTTCAAGTTGAGACGTGCTTAACTGAAAATCTTAGTTCATAAACCGGCTGTAATGCGCCTCGTCCACGACAGACTAAAATCTCATAGAGCGTGTCTCGTAAGGCAATCTATGTCGTGTATACATTAGCCAGAATGCCCTAGCTAGGGCAACACTGCAGTCTACATAGACATATCTTAGCATGGACGAAGTAATTAGAGAAGAGATTAAGATAATTCTAGCTTTATTAGTGTATCGTTGGTGAGGCGCTTAAGAGTAAAGGGGAGGGAAACAAATACAGGTAAATAATGTATTTAAGTTACCTCTGTAAATTTTTTTATTTTTTTTTATTTCATATTTGGAAGCCGGTACAATAATTGTATCTTTTCATGAATGTTTCCAGAAAATTGAAATATTACATACTTAACAACGTCATGTATTGTTTTTTGAAAGTGCTTTTATTTTGATGTTACAGGCATAGGGCGTGCAATATCTTTGCGAGGACTTACTACGAGCTGTGGCTGGCAGAAGAAAATGTCGGACAGGAAGTTATGATAGAAGATTTAACGGTAAGACACTTGGTGATTTGGTACTTGAATCTATCAATAAGCAATTGTTCTTATGTTATGCGAGTAGTAAATCTTAATCGGCAAAATTCTATTTTATTATCTCCCTAGTTTTTGTTGTAATTATTGTCGTAGAAAGCTATTTTTCACTTTTATTTAATTAAAATTTTTGGGAAACCATTTCTTTCTCTTTTTTTTTAAGTATAATGTTATTCAAATATATACGTATGTATGTGCTTGTATATATATATATATATTTAAACATTCGAATTACATTATACTTGTAGGTTTTGATTAAAGACTATGAAAGAAGTAAACCTTCTGCGAGATCTTATGCTATTATTAGAATCTTGGATCTAAATATGGACATGTATAGTTATATATTTTTTTGTAATCTTACGCTTGCCTTAGCAGTCTGTTTGGCAGTTTGCTATACGCAACAGTGCAGTTAGCACGAACTTCTGTTGGTAGTTAAGTCATGTTTAACTAAACGTAACGTAACTTAACTACAGAGGGTCGTGCTGCAGACACAGGTTCTGAGTTAGAATACCGGTGCAGATTTTTTGTACTATTTTCAAAGTGGATTGTTTGGTGTGTGTTCTCGAATTTAGTTTTCATTTCCAAGTTCTAAATACCATATACCTTATCGCGTTCCAATCTGCAATACAAAAATCCACCGCAGTGCAGGGCTGAGTTAACGCATTTCTTGTAATATGGATATTGTGTGTGCCAGCAATCATTCGAAGACGCGGAGTTGAAGAAGAGTGACGTTGTGGAGGAGGAAGGCAAGCCTGATCCCCTCACTCAGCTCGTCACCACATTCTGCAGGGGAGCCATGACTGAGAGATCTGGTGCTCTACAGGTATACATTCAAAATAATTTAGAATTTAACATTGGGCCATGTCCATGTAATTTTTTTCTGGATGAGTTGGATGATTGTTCTATAAGTACTCATCTTACTTGAAAAAAGTAAATTATTTCGTTCCGTAATATTAATAATATTCATGCACTATCTATTTTTTTGCCGAGAAATGTTCTTGATGGTGAAACATATTGAACTTAAATAAATTTTATTTATTTTATTTATTTAGGGACGTCTACAGCAAGTACATTACACAAACATATAAAAATCACATATTATAAACAGAAACTGATGTACATGCCTATAACAGACGAACATAACATTTACAAAGGTTACACACATATACTAAAATAAAAACAGGTCACAAAGAAAAATAACATTGGTTTAGATTAAACCATTATACAAAAGAAATTAAAAAAGAAAAAAAATATATATAGGAATTGAAATCTAAAGATCCTGAACCTAATGAGAACTATTTCATTCGACTTTGAGTCTGAAACTTGCCAACGAAAGAAAAAAGATGTCAAGGTCTTCCACCTTTGAGTTCATGTCATTGTATACCGTACATATTCTAGTAATTGGAGAGAAATGGCCTAGATTGGTTCGTGCAGGAAAGAAATAAATAAAATCACCTTTGTTTACTGTACTATGTATCTATTTAATGTCAACCAGTGTCCTTTGCTTCAGTAAAGTCAGAAAAGACTAAACATTATATATTATGTTTGACAGGAAGACCCCCTATACATGTCGTACGCGTACATTATAGCCAAGTCCTGCGGGGAAGAAGAAGAAGAAGGCGGGGGGGAAGAAGAGGAGGGTGGTGAGGCGGCAGAGGGAGAGGACGAGGGTGGTGCTAGTATACATGTAAGTGTGGTCTAGCTACCTCTGCCTAGGTTAGGGTAGTGTGACAATCCGTCCCATTTAGTATAAAAGTATAGTGACCGAATTGTCTTTTATCTAAATTGTATTAAACTAAGTAAGTAAAGCTTGCCAAAATAAAGTATGATCTGGTGTCAGGTGGAACTACGTATTTCTTACCTGGCAACACCATGTTTTCTGTCAAACTCAGCAATCTCATTGGCCAGAAAGTCACTTACAGCGCCATATTTTAATCCAAATACGATTTTGCCAAGCTGTATCTTATTCTGACTGATAACTCGCAGCAAACTAAAGTTAATCTTATTATGTTACATGCAGAAAACTATGGCAACTTTTATGGTAAGAACGGATAACGCTATTTATTTAATTTCTCTCATTAGACTTTTTTTAATAGGAACAGATTTTTATTGTGTTGTACGAGAGATTATTGTTAATATTAAGAAAGCGACAATTTGTACAAATGAAAAATATTTATTTTTTTAATGAAATAGCATTGTAATTTTTAAAAATGCTTTATTCAATGATAGGAACATGTTAAGTTTAAATAGTGAAGCTTTCAAACTGTTAAATTAATTTTAAGTGTTTTTTTATCAAGAAATGAAGAAGCAGAATCACTTAAAAGTAACAAAACATTTAACTTTTTAAAGGAACAAGAGATGGAAAAGCAAAAGCTGTTATTCCACCAAGCCAGACTCGCAGACAGAGGTGTGGCTGAGATGGTGCTACTACATATTTCAGCCTCCAAGGGCATACCAAGCGACATGGTGATGAAGACTTTGGAACTCGGAATATCCATACTAAGAGGTGGCAACATCGATATACAGATGGTAGGTTTTTTGCTGTGGTAACACTTTTTATTGCGTTACAGCAAATACGGAGGTTACTTGCCGGATTCTTCCACGTAGGATATAGTATTCTGAACCGGTGGCAGTAAAAAAAACCGATTTGAAAGTGCTTATTTTAAGTGTATTCGAATAAAAATCTTTTGACTTTTACTTGGACTATTTTTTTTATTCACACCAATTGCCTTTTGAGCCAGGATGTTTATACTCTGAGTACAATATCAAACTCATAATGGTAAATTCCTACCTAAATAGATATAAAACTGCTAAGACCCGGATGTGGACTGCAATGGACTGACTGACTGATTGATCGATTGGTTGATTGATTGATACCATTAATTCCAGGGCATGTTAAACCACCTGAAAGACAAGAAGGATGTCGGTTTCTTCACATCAATCGCTGGTCTTATGAACTCCTGCTCAGTATTGGATCTAGACGCGTTTGAAAGGAACACCAAAGCTGAAGGTGCATATGTTTCTACTCCTTGAAATGCTAATTATTGTCAAAAAAAAACACCTTTCGATATATATGTAATCACCACATTGACTCGGCACTGCAATAAGATTGAATAATCCAGTGTGTAACACACAAGCAAAGATATGGTACGGGCCACATAGATAAGAAATTAAAAGAATACTACATCCAAGACCAATAAACAAGACCATGCATCTTACATTAACACAAAGTTCCGCCCCCGCCGGAATCCGAACCCGTTATTACACCGTTGAGGTACAGCCGTCGCTAAAGTATAAGTGAATTAAGCAACGCTAACTTAGAAATTACTATGAGACTTAAAATCTAATCTTTGGTATTTTAAATGCATAAGAAACCGGGCATATCGACATTGAAGGGACCGTTAAAACATGGACGCTCGCTATAGAAATGTTGGTGTAGTAAGTTTACATGTCTATTGACATCACGATGCCCCTGACATCTGGAACGCCAACAGCACCGTCAATGCGTTGCCTGTGTAGAGGTAAAGATTTTATAGCTCTCGTGCCGGTGAATACACTGGCTCTCCAATCCAAACACAGCGAACTGCTTCACGGCAGAAATAGAAAGGAGGGCGGTACCAACGCAGACGTTCTCACACATAGATCTATCACCTATAACTAAATCTATTTAATCTATGTCACTAGGTTTGGGCGTCGGTCTAGAGGGCGCTGCAGGCGAAAAGAATATGCACGACGCGGAATTCACCTGTGCATTATTTAGGTTCATACAACTCACCTGTGAAGGACACAACTTGGGTAAGTCAATACTAAATGTGTTAGATAAATGCTAAATGGATAAGTTCAATAGATTTATTTTTTTCGTTATTATCTTTAACACTTTCTTTAAAAAGCTATAAATTATATAAATCAGAAAGTCTTTTAAAGAAAATTATAAAAAGATAGGTTTGTATATCTTAAATTTATAGAAATATTTGGTTTATAATTAGAAAACTGTATTTAATAGCTAGTATTAATCAGAGAACATGAACATGTACACCAATATACTCAATATACTACTAATTGTAATAGTTTTTTTTTTTTTTATTAATTTATTGATACAATTTTTTTCAATTTCATTATTTCACAAAATAGAAATAGCGTTGGTAGTATAAAAAATGAAGATTTTGAAGTACTTATTTCAAGTCTATTTCAATAAAACATGTTTTGACTTTATGTATTTCAAAATAGAATGGCAGAACTACCTCCGTACGCAAGCCGGTAACACTACAACAGTAAACGTGGTCATATGCACAGTGGACTACCTTCTAAGACTACAAGAATCCATCATGGACTTCTACTGGCATTACTCTAGCAAAGTACGTAATTTTTTAATTAATTAATATATTTTTAGTATCTATCAAGTAAAAGTTTGCTATTAAACAATTTGTGAATAAGATTTAATAAGAGTTCTATAGTAGATATGCTAAAATTAGAAATGAGTTTGATGCTTTAAATGATTCCCATATTTTGGATGAGCCATATAATTGTGTTTTGTATTTACAAAAAAAGTCCCAAGTTGGGCGCCAAGTTAACCAGATAGCTTCTCTTGTTAAAGTTTTTTGTTTTAAATATATTTTGCTAACATAATGCATATGCGTAACGGTAACTTTGGATAACCAGGTGAATTAGAAACTCATAGTTTTTTAAAAGTGGAATTAATTTATATTAACATTTGGCGCCCGAAAACTAACAAAAGCTAGTTAATTAATAACACACAAATTTTGAACTTTCTAGTTTATGGGATCTTTAGAAAACATTTTAAATTGTTAAAGCTAAAATTAACAACAGATGATGACATAACCACAAACAAGGTTTCCGTGTCTTACGAAAAATTAAATCAATTGTTATAAACTTAACTAAATTTCAATGTTTTTTTTGTTAAGGAACTGATAGATCTGGCTGGAAAGGCAAACTTCTTCAAGGCTATAGGAGTGGCGTCGCAAGTATTTAACACACTCACTGAAGTCATACAAGGTCCATGCACACAGAACCAACAGGCGTTGGCGCATTCCAGGTGACTATAGTCTTTGACATATTTTTTATTGTTACTAAACTCATATCAATCCTTTCAATAATGAATATGCATGACTCATTTTATTTATTTATTATAATTCGATTAAGAAATCCGTTAGATTTACTCAAATATCTGACTTATTAACTAAGTTATAAAGCTTCAAAGTCGTTAGTTAGACATAGAGATACAATATGTACAATGACGTCAAAGTACACGGGTGCCATACAACTTCCATAGAATAGGTCGTTCTGATGAGCGAGATGGGCATATTTACTTTTAATGGTTATATCTCCCTGGTTTATAGTTCAATTGTTTATTCTGTTTTTACTGTAAATATACAATTTCTACATACTTTACGATAAATTGTTTGAATAATCAAATTAAATTTCATGCATGTTCCATTTTGTGGCCTTACTAATAAAAAAAACTCACTCAATTTTCCTCTGTAGTTCCATTTATCATTTAGATACTGAGTCTGTTGTTTATCAATTTCATTATCACGTGACGTGAGCTGTAAGTCCAAATTTCTGAGCGGTTTTCTTCATGAGCATATGTTTTCTATTGCCGGTATCTTCAGCCAAGCCAAGATTTCCGAATTTGTATCGACTTTTTATGTTTTTGTAATATTTTATCGATTTGTTAGTGTCGATTGAGTATGAACGCCCAGTAAATATAAAATAATTTGTTCAAAGGTTATGGGACGCAGTAGGTGGTTTCCTGTTCCTATTCTCCCACATGCAGGACAAGCTGTCCAAGCACTCGTCCCAAGTGGACCTGCTGAAGGAACTCCTCAACTTGCAGAAGGACATGATCACCATGATGCTCTCCATGCTTGAAGGAAACGTCGTGAACGGTGAGCTTAAGTGGAGATTTTAAAAAGAATAACTAATAATTACATGAAGCATGCCTAAAAATCGCATGACTTGGTGACAACTGGAATTACATATTTCTTACTTGGCATTCCCATGTTTTTCCCTAAACACACCAATATCATTGGCTGATCTCTGCTCAGTGTTGCCAGAAAGTCCTTACAGCGCTCTCATTTCACGTCAACTGGTGACTGCTTAACATCTGACTACTTAAAATGGCAGTCCGTATGCTTGTGTGCTCTCTTAATGATATTCAAATCATTCATTATTCTCTATCTATTCATGACCTCTGTGACGCAATGGTGTAAACAGCCTACTGCTACGCTAGAGGTTCCGGGTTCGATTCCCGCGGTGGCGGTGCTTTCTATTATTTGCAAGACGCGTTGTTTCGCTTACCGGTATGGTATGTAGTATTCTTATATATGTATCGTATACCATATCGTTGCTTAGCACCTGCGACACAAGATTTAAAAATCTTAGCGCAGGGCTGAGTCAATGTGTGTGTCGTGATGTGGTTATTATTATACCATTTTAAATACAGGTACAATCGGAAAACAAATGGTGGATACACTAGTCGAATCAGCATCCAACGTAGAACTCATCTTGAAGTACTTCGACATGTTCCTTAAGCTCAAGGATCTGACTTCGAGCCCGAGCTTCCAAGAAATTGACGCGAACAACGACGGCTGGGTGCTGCCCAAAGACTTCAAAGAGAAGATGGAACAGCAGAAGAGTTATACACCGTGAGTTTTATTCAAAATCTGATTAGAAATATTTATTTGCGAGAAGCTTCATTTAAAAGATGTTTTAAATTTAATTTTGTTTTTGTATAGGCAAAATAAAAGTATGTATTTTTAAATAAAGGGAAATACAAAAGTCAAATTCTAATAATTATATCGTATTTACAAATTTTCGAAGAGTTCTATTTTTGGTTATATTTTTAATGTTAATACTCTTATGTTTTTTTTCAAGAATAACTTTATACATTATACAATGTAGGTTATAAAATAAATTCGAAAAATGAATAAAGAATACTTGTATACTTATATGTTGATATATAATTAATTAATGATTAAAAATAAAATCGTTGTTGGTGTTCTAAATAGATAATTGAAAAATACACAAACTCTTTTTTCAAGGCACACATTTCTTCTGTACTGTTTTTTGTATAAATCTTGTCTGATATTTACAGTGAAGAGATAGAATTCCTGCTAGCTTGTTGCGAAGTCAACCACGATGGTAAACTAGACTACATCGGGTTCTGCGATCGGTTCCACGAACCTGCTAAGGAGATCGGCTTCAACTTGGCGGTCTTACTCACCAACTTGTCTGAACACATGCCCAATGAACCGAGGTAAGAGTTACGGCTACAACTGACCCACTGGCCCACGTAGGACCGACAATGGGTACAATTTTCCCCATAGACTTATTGACTGATTTTTGAGCGACTCTTTGCTCTCCTGACCGTAGAATCCTTTAGCCTTTGGCCTCTAGGCCGTTTCCATTGCTGTCTGCGCTCTGCTGAGAGGGAAGTCTGTAACTGCTTTCTTACTACCTCCTATTTCTTCTGATTAATTTGGTTGCGGGTCCCGCGACAGCCGGTAGGGTGTCGATCAAAGGACGCCACTGTTGATCCTGATGAACAGGAGGTGCAGTGGTGGGACAGAATGATAGACTTCTTGTAAAACGGAACCGTTTCCACTATTGCAGTTAGTACGTTCCATTTTTCATCTCCTAAATATCAGTTCCCGTCTGGGGCGAGGAGCTTAGAGCTTAATTTAGTCTAAGACAATATCTCGAATTATCCCCTGATCGTAATTTTATGATTTTCCGAACTAAGACAATATATATGTATGTGTGAATGTAACCAAATAATAATACAATTTTACCGAGTCCAAAAAAGGACAAAGTTTTCAATTTTGATGTTATAAATTCTTTATTTTTAACACCAGGTTGGCTCGGTTCTTGGAGACTGCGGGTTCGGTGTTGAATTACTTCGAGCCTTTCTTAGGGCGTATCGAGATTATGGGCGGGTCCAAACGCATTGAACGAGTGTACTTCGAGATAAAGGAGTCCAACATTGAACAATGGGAAAAGCCACAGATCAAGGTGACTTGATGTTTTGTTTTTATTTTATATAATCAAACCTCTTTAGTGGCATAAGATAAGCTTATGCTTCCTGTAAATTTTTGGTTTAAAAGCTGTCGATTTTGGTATGTAAAAATATTGACAGCCTTGATAACAGGTGACGGAATCCTGGTGGGGGAGAAGTTTTGGTGTGTAATATTTTAGTATATAGTGAAACTGCAGGTATTATATAGTTGCTTGGTACCTGCTATATAGGTACTATTCAAGCGAAGTGGAATAATTGTGATTGTTGAAATGAGGATTTTATTGTTTTCTATGTGTATATTGTATTACTTTGTAAGTTTATTGAGAGTTATCTTCTAAACTACTTATCTATTATAATTATATAGTTCTAGAAAGACATATAATAGATTTTATATGTCTATCTTGTCGTTTGTTTTTAAACACCATATATTATAAATTATTCATTTTCAAAACCATTAGTTATTTTTGTACAATTAAAAATGTTGTGTGTATTTTATTAATTTGTACCATTTTATTTTTAATTCTACCAAAAAGAAGTTGCAGCCAAAAGCTACGTATGTATCTCATAATTAACAAGTATCCCTTCCCAGGAATCGAAGCGGGCGTTCTTCTACAGCATAGTAACGGAAGGCGGTGATAAAGAGAAGTTGGAAGCGTTTGTGAACTTCTGCGAGGACGCCATCTTTGAAATGACGCACGCTTCTGGTTTGATGGCCGCTTCTGAGGAAGCAGGCGGCGGTCCGAAAAACAGAGAAGCGGCTTATATGTACCTTGGGGATGATGATGATGAAACGTTAGTTTTTTTATATGATGAACAAACCTTTTCTACATAGAAGTATTTGTTACCTTGCTTAAAACTAGTGATTAGAATAGGAAAAATAACCAGTGATTGGTGATGTGTAAACGTTATTGTTATTAGATTACTTGTGTGTCCGTCTGTCCGTCTATCACTGCCTTCTTTACCGATCATTGTTAAAGAGGTCGTAACATATCCAACTAAACTATATATCCATAATAACCATACAGAAGAAACTGTTGAAGATATTTTTGATATACTAAATAAATATTTATCCATTAATGTTTTTGTATATTTAAAGTAATATGTAACTAATTACATATTTTTCTACGTACCCAACTTTTTTTTACAGGAGAGGTAAAAACCCATTCCAGCGTGGTTATCAATCAGTCAAGGACGGTCTAGCCACTGCATTTTCATCCTTATCCCCGGCGAATATAAAGTCTAAAATCGCTGACATGCAACAAATGCCGCCGGCGGAGCTAGCGGTCGGGTTCTTCAAAATGTTCTTCTACATGTTTTACTATATGGGATACGGTGTTATGGTTGTTGTTAGGTAAGTTTATGAATTAATTTTTATGCTATTCTATACTTTATGGCATGTTATTTAAGTTTTAAATCCAATGCAAAGCAACTTTATTTCTATACAACAAAATCAAATAGTCTTGGTACGAGTATATATAAATAGCCTGAATTTCTATCAACGCAAACCTAAAACTAATCATTTGGAATATAGCCAGTTAATAGATAGAAGATGTGAGCCATAGCAGAGATTCTAAAACTCGACCCCTATAGGGGAAAAATAGGGGAAGAAAATTGTTATGTAGAGGCGGGTCATTGTTTATAGACTTCACTAAAGTGAAAAAACTATATTTTAAAAACAAAGATATATTGGTCAGTCTCGAGTACTACATTTGTATGATGTAAGATTGATTTCGTTTGTTTGCTCTGTGATATACCTAAAGGACCGGTCACGTGGTACGGAACTAGTATAGTTATGTCGACGGGTAGCCAGAAATCTCCTCAGGATTCGTTATTAAAAATTCTGCAGGACATAAATCATACATCAAAAACATAAATTGCAAATAATTGACATTTAAAAGTATCTAAGCAATATCTTCTCTTAATTTTAGTTACTATTTCTAACAAAAGAGATTTTAATGCAGATCGAAACAAATAGATGGCGCTTTAAAAATTTATCAGTAATAAACTATAAATTAAACGCGCATATAGTCTTTAATGTGAACTAGATTCAATGCTCCAGGATACTAGTTTATTTTAGATATTTGTTTTAATAATAGGATGTTACGCGTTTGTTTCACGCAACTATTCGATGCACAGTCATTGGTAATTTAATTTATTTCTCATTTGTATATTTTTATGAATTAGCACTCCATTTTTTTTATTTTTCTCACTACCTACATTAATGTTAATACTTCTTTAATAGTGCAAAGGTTTCGTTGACAAACCTTTTTAGTACAGAAATAATTCTAGTATAGATGTTATACTATGTCTATCTTGTCGTTAAGCACAATTTATGATGTATTTTTCACTTTCATACCTTTTTTTAGTTTTGTATAGTTTGAAAGGATTGTATTTTTATGAAATAATTTTCTTGAACATTGGATAAACCGTATCCTGTCCAAAGAATTAATGCTTTCACAAAACATTGTGAAAGCATTAATTCTTTATATTTTTTTCATTCATAGATATGAATTCATTTTTCATCATTTGTTTCATTATGTACCCTATCTATGTAACAAAATTATTACCTTTAAGGTACATATTCGGAGTACTCCTCGGCTTGATGCGAGGTCCGCAAACCGAGGAAGTGCCACAAGAGCCAACGGAAGAGGAGAAAATCGGTCAGTTGAAGCAAAGACTGTTACAACAAAGTAAGACGCACACACATACGCACATACAGGTGGCCTTGCAAACATTAATGTCACTACTGCTGAAATTAATAAGGGTATCTTACCAAATAAGCAAATATTTTTTATAAATGAATGATATGCTAACTGATTGTAATTGTGAAGGAAAAATTAATTTACTTGAGAAATTTGCCTAAGAGAATCTATTTTTAAACTTCCATTTAGATTTTCTATACCTAAAAAAGTATTATTTAAATTTAAGTACTTAACAAAGAATTTATCAATTCTAATGAACTCTAGTTCAAAAGTGAGCTGTTAGTTAGAGGTTAATAATATTAATAAACAAACGCAAATTCTACATAATCATCGTGACTTGTTATATTTCTTTATATTTTCTCCTCGAGATTAATATTTTAATATAATATAAGAAGACAATAATATTTCAAATTAAAAACTAAAATAAATATTTATCTTTTTAAAAGTCTAGGAGCGAAGCAGTTGAAATCGTAA
Source organism: Choreutis nemorana (assembly GCA_949316135.1). Taxonomy (NCBI): domain Eukaryota; kingdom Metazoa; phylum Arthropoda; class Insecta; order Lepidoptera; family Choreutidae; genus Choreutis; species Choreutis nemorana. The sequence continues at coordinate 2,690,151 of OX438620.1, read as the reverse complement.
GAATTATTATTTTCTGTGCGAAACACAAATAAAGCATGCACAAACTAAACCAGCACAAATATTAAACACAAATAAATTAACTTAATCGCCAAATGCAGGTTTTAATATAGACATGTTCTAACCTCTTTTTTTTTTCAAAATTTTAATACAAATGTTTGGATTTATAGTTACTCAATTCATTTATAAACTAAACCTTGTAAATATTTTAACACGAAATAGAAAACAAAAAGTTTTATACATTACATAGAGCTATCTGATACTATTTTTCAAAGCTATGGAGATGACCCTCCCCATCCTATCCCATCTCATTCTACCCAAACCTACCCCATCCTATTCCATCGCATCCTATCCCAAAACCATTTAAAAAATTCATTGGACCGCAAAAAAAATCAAAAGTTGTCAAAGTATTTGTATAAATGGATGGTTCTATGTAATTATTTAAGGCTTCGTTACACTGTCATATTTATTTAACTTGGCTTTAAATACCAAATTAGATAGTAAATATATGACTTTGTATTATGGGCATATACTTTTGCTTATTCTATTTCGAAAATCTGCTTTTGGATGGTAATATTTAACAAAGAAGCAGTAACGAGGTAACACATTTTGACATTGAAATTTTGTTATATATTTATTTATGTAACGTGTACTTACTTTGTGTCTTGCTTTAAATTTATTTTTATTTTATATTGTCCCATTAGTACAAAATTATATGTTTTTTAATGTCCTTCTTAAAGAGTTGGATGGATTATACACCTCTTTACTAGAATATTTTCATTGATTCTTTTCTGCTTACCATCAGGGTACAAAACGTCTTTTTAGATCAAACAACATAAAAAGTTTAATGTAAACAGCCGGTTTCTGATTTAAATTTGATGTTAAGGTTTTTATTTTAAAGTCTCAACTGGCACTCAAATCAATTCGTTATTATAAAAAAGTGCGAAACCGCATTGATTTCGTCATGATTTGTCAGTTGTATGACGGCTCTGACATCTGTTTTTTTTTTTTATTTGATCAGCCTGGTACAAACTGGGTGTTATATAAGCTTTGACTATGATGAATACATAAAGATATGTTATAAAAGTTAAAACATGCTTATATACATAAATACGGTCCTTTAATTCATAATTACATCAATACTAGTTGTTTATTAATGACTACTATTTTTAACAAAAGTAGGGGTTCGAATAAAAAAGCTTATGCCCTCAATCATCCTTAAACAAATATTAGATTTTTAATAAATCTGTTGTATATAAAGGTACGACGCGACACTTGCCCGCGCTACCCGCTGCTGATGACACTGGACAGATGCAAGTATCAGCCTTCGGATTGGACATCACCAAAGAGGATAACGGACAGTGAGTTTTACATAAATGTTCAATTTAAATCCATAATTTAATATTTGAATTTACTGATAGTTGAAATCTGGTGATTTTATAGTTCTTTATGTGTTCTTTCCAAATTTCGTCCTCCGCCGCCATCTTGGAAAAATGGCGGTCAAAGAATATTTGGGGTATAACGAAAAACTTATTTTGATACAGTAATAAATAATTACGGTTAATTGTATAAAACAGAATAGGTACACAAAATGTAGTGTGTAAGACCATCCTACTGGTATTATGAATGTAAAATTTGGATGTGTGTTAGTTTGTTACTCTTTAATGTAAACGGCGAAAGTGATGAAATTTAGCTCAAAGTTAACGAATTTATGACCATGATTAACACATAGGATATCTACTTTCTATTTCGAAAAAGAAATCGGTTTCTGAAAGACAAAAAAACGAAATCTAAGTAAACGAAATTGTAGGCAAAAGCTCTAAATGTAGTAAAAATTATGAGTAATTTAGAAGATTCCGCATACAAAAAAAAATACCTCTATTAAATATAAGAGGAGCCAAAGAAGCGATTTCTGACTGTATATGTTCCCCTTTTTTAATAGGATCCAAGTGAAGCCCCACGAGTCTCCGGGTACTTCTTCACCGTCGTCAGGCGAGGAGGGCGAAGCGCCTGCTGAAGACGGAGAACATGCAACTGCTGATGAACACCAACCACCTTCGCTTATCGATCTTCTGGGGTAATTTTACGTTTACATTCACTGCACAATTGGAATTTTATAAATGTAGGATCATTGAGAAATACGGATTGTCTCGGATTCGTCAAAACTTAAAACCAACCAGAAATATAATTGTTTGGTTATTATTTCACGATCTCCTGGAATCGTAGTTATTCTGCCCTCGGTATATTTGGTATAAAACAAAATACAAAATTAATTCCATCATCGGGCTTTTACATTCGCATTACATTTTTTTTATTTTATAGACATATGGTCATAATTTTTCTATTTTTTTAGTGGAGAGCAAGCAAAAAAACAAGCCCAAGAGCGTATGGAAGCCCAGGCTGTTCAGCAAGCAGCCATGTCTGCTATCGAAGCTGAGAGCAAAAAGGTATTATAACTATTATTCATATACCAATAACATCATCATTTTCAGCAGTCAGAAGACGTCCACTAATGGATTTAGAGCTTCTCTCCTACGACTAGGATAATATTCAAGAGTTCGCTAAACACCCAGAGTTTTTATCTTCATCTGCCATAAGACGTCCGCAGAAAGGCAAAGGCATTCCTAAAATAATTACAGTTGGAGCGATCCTCCTTGCTTGCATCCAGCGGCTCTATGAAGCCCTTACAAGATCCTCCGTCTGCCTCTTATTAAACGATATCATTAACAACATTCGGAAGGGAAAGATAAATCTATATCATATCCTTATCCATTTGATTAAATTGAGTACAAACAAAATCTCAATTATATTAACAGGCTTTAAGACCCACACATCCTGCGTGACCCCCCTTAGACAAATGCAGTTATTTCCCAAGCGTTAACGCCAACAGAAAAAAAAGGATTGGAGTGACATTACAATGACGTAACTCTGACGCGAAGGAATGTCATTTCCATCCATTTTTATTTTCTGTTAACGTAAACGCTTGCGAAAAGTGATATTTGTCTAAGGGTTTTCTTTCCCTGTCATAACAATGAAAAAAAGAAAGAGATAGTTACTATCTCACACCTCTCACGTCTAGCCCTGCTGATACATTACTTTTCTTTAAACATGTTTGTAAAATTTATTGTAAATCTACTCTTATGTCTCCTTACTAAAAATTTAACATTTTTTATTCTAAGCAGCATGGATTAGATAAAAGATTTTATAAGAGAAAGGTAAAGAAATCAATTGTTGTCGATTTGTCTTTGTGACTTACTGTCTTTGTCAATTACTCTGTTGCCACTGTAGTCTCTCTCTGTCTCTCTTCCTTTCTCTTTCCCAGCATCTTCTCTTTCTATCTGTTCTCACTTAGCAAATACAGTCGAAACTGATGTTGACTGAGTATCTACCATGAGTTTTACCTTCTATTGCCGCTAGCAACCACAATTACTTGTAAAACTTTGTCTATCCCCTGTACCGGATAGATGAAATACAAATCATATGTCTCATGATTATGAACTGAATTCATGGTGGACGCTCTATGATTATAACAAAGGAGAATGCGCAAATTTCATACAAAACTACCCCAGCTTCAGCGCTACTTCAGAAGCTACTTATTTTCTACTTCAGCCACTGCTGACAGAAACAACATCATATATTAACCCATGTAATAAATTAACAAGTATTTGACATAGATTGCTTTTGCGCCTGAGCTGGGGTGCTTTTGAGAATTCTCCTGCAATGTTAACTCCACCAAGCAAATTAAGCTAAAATGCTTTGTAATACGTTTCAAAAACTTGGCTTACAAACTTTAGATGTTTCATGTTACTTTAAATCATGTCCTTGTTTCCAATAGGTTTCTTCTAAATTTATCTTACTGTTATTCACTTTAATCTTCTACATGTAAAAATTGATTCGTATTTCCCCTGGTAAGAACGTTTCATTCATTTTTTCTCCTAGTACTAACGGAAAGAAAAATTATAAAATTGGGCAGAGAAATGGAAAATTTCAGAAAACTCTCCAGCCGTTTGCTAATATTCCCCATTACCTGTGCGAAGCCAGGGCGGGTCACTATCTTATAATAATGAAATAATGACTGACTTACTGTCTTGTTTTTCCACCAGGCCGTACAAGTCCCAGCACCATCTGCCTTACAACAAGTGGACCTTTCAAAATACACTCGACGCGCCGTCTCGTTCTTGGCCAGAAACTTCTATAACCTCAAATACGTAGCCCTCGTCCTTGCTTTCTGTATCAACTTTGTACTGCTGTTCTATAAGGTATTGTGACTATTTTTTATTAGAATTGATCAATTTTCTTTCGTAGCTATTTGACCTAAACCCGCACATAGGTCACCTCCATTCGCTTTTTACGCGGTAAAATGTCAAACTCAGTTACGTCACTTTTACTAACATACTACATTTTATATTTTAGATGTATAAATAAAAATCTCAGTAATTTAAAAGAAAATGTATTAAAATTATAAATGAAACCCATGAAATGTCCTAGGTTACATTTTTCAAATTTCTTTCCTTGCCTAGTATCTTGTTAGTACTATAGTGTTGAGTGCTGTTGTTTTTTAATAAATAAATGTTTTGCAGGTATCAACGTTGGATGGTGATGATGAAGACGGTTCAGGTCTGGGTGACATCATCAGCGGATCTGGATCCGGTCAGGGTTCAGGCAGTGGAGACGGTATGGATTATATCATCTTCTTATTCATTGTTCATTCATTATGTGGATTTATAGAAGATTTTTGTTTTATGAATAAATCAAATAATTTCTCTTCCCAGGTGGTAGTGGCGAATCTGGTGAAGATGAGGATCCTTTAGAAGTGGTGCATATAGATGAAGACTTCTTCTACATGGAGCATGTTATAAAGGTTGCCGCGGCGTTGCACTCCGTCGTATCGCTGGCTATACTCATTGGATACTATCATCTTAAGGTACAGGACTCGAAATAAGGTTACAAGAAAAAAATATATAAATCACTAATTAAAGTTATTAAAGAATAGTGATAAATGTGTAAATTCCGACATTTTTTGTTTATCCTAACTTTATGTACTCCATCAAAACAATTATCTTGCGCACTGGAAATGAATCTAACGGCATTATCATTCATCCAAATCGGTTCTGCCGTTTAAAAGTTAAAATGAAAAGCAAACATCCGTAAAGAGGTCCATGTTATCAGCCTCCTTTTTTGGTTTCGGCGCAGTCGGGCGAGTTATTTACATTTGTGTCTATTTTAGAAAACTTATGTCTTTCTGTCTGTATATTGTATTGTAGCATTTAAACGAAGCGAAAAACCGTTCAGCGGAGTTCACAGACCGTTTTGCAATATTTTTCTCGAATCTAAATATTTCATACATAAGTGAAATCGAAAAAAAGCCCACTGAATTGTCAAAGATCTATCAGATCTACCAATGAGCGGCCGACTTTAAAAAATTTGAGAAATTAGCAAAGAATAAAATAAAAAATACTTTAAAATTAACTTTTAGATTTCCTTTAGGAAGCTAACACATTTGACGGAAAATGCGTTGCGTATCAACGGTTGCATAACGCTACTACGGACAAGTAGATAGTATATTATTATTACTCTTATTGAACTTTTTATATTTGAATGCCTTTATGGTAGATTTTTCTGTGACTAATTATAATGTATGACGAAAAGTCTGACAAATAAACGATCTATTATTATGATTTATTATTATAAACCATTCAATCTTATACACTCAAACGTCGTCCACGGTACTATCGATGATGCCGACGCATTCTTTCAGATGTGCTAGCACCCTTAGGTCGGCCTTTTAAGTTCCAATTCACCACTTCATTAGATGTTTCAATAATTTAAAAAATCCATAATTTCAGGTGCCACTGGCCATCTTCAAAAGGGAGAAGGAGATAGCACGTAAACTGGAATTCGACGGACTTTACATAGCGGAGCAACCTGAAGACGATGACCTTAAGAGCCACTGGGATAAACTAGTCATATCTGCCAAGTCAGTTGCAATGAAAAATATACTATACCTACCTGTAATAAAAGTCAATGTTATGTCTTTTTGCCGGATGCTTTAAGATGATGATCTCGCAGGCATTTGTGTGATAAACACACGAATATTCGCCCTGAGGTTATGTTTTTTTTCCATGTATTTATCTATATATTGTATGTTTCTCGCTGTCTAATATATAGTATAGGTAATAAAAAACGGTGGTTGGCAGTTTGAAACGGACTAATTTTACTGTATTTTGCACAGCGGAAAAAATAGTTTACACATAGACAATACTAGAACATACAGTTTTAAGTTATCTCATATAAATCATAGATGGCGTAACAGTAGTATATTGATAACTTTACAACAATAGGGTTGTCTTATGGTATAGTATTGACTAAGACAATCTGTGTAAACTGTCCCGAGACATTAGTATAATTCATAAAATTTCCAACTCGCTCTCTGACGTTTGTCATTTCTTATTTCCAGATCGTTCCCTGTGAACTACTGGGATAAGTTCGTCAAGAAGAAAGTCCGTGCTAAATACTCTGAAACATATGACTTTGATTCCATCTCCAACATGCTAGGAATGGAGAAGACTTCCTTCTCAGCCCAGGAAGACGAAGGCAGCAAGGGATTCATACATTAGTGAGTATTTTTCTATTGGGAATCTGACTCTTTTTCAATATTACGATTAAAATAAAATCTACGTTTTTACAAAAATATAAAGAAGAATAATTTAAAAATTGACATAAATTACTTTTATAATACAGATACTGTACGTAAAGGATAAGTGTTACAATAGCCAATAATTTTATCAGCATGAAAGTCTTCCAAAAATGTGTGTCCCATTACCTTTTTAACCATCGACGCAAAAAGAGGGGTGTTGTAAATTAGTTTGACGTGTCCGTCTGTGGCATCATAACTCTCGAACGAATGAAGGGATTTTGATGTATTTTTTTTTGTTGTTTGATAGTTGGCTTAATCGAGCGAGTTTTTAGCTATGTTTGGTCGATATCGGTTCCCCTATTCAAAATTTATAGAGGGTGAAAGTGGGGATGATCAATCGAATATAAGCAAATATGGTCAATAAGGGGTTTTTTAAATTTATTATTAATGTTTTTTTACAATATTTCCAGTATAATCAACATAGATTGGCGCTACCAAGTGTGGAAGGCGGGTGTGACCATAACCGACAACTCTTTCCTCTACTCTCTATGGTACTTCTCTTTCTCCGTGATGGGCAACTTCAATAACTTCTTCTTCGCTGCCCACCTGTTGGACGTGGCTGTGGGATTCAAGACCCTCCGGACTATCTTGCAGTCTGTCACTCATAACGGGAAACAGGTATTTATGACTGATTCTACTGCATTACTTTTGCCTTGTCATGTGAAGTTTACGTTATATGAGATGGAAAACTTTGTTCCCTTTAAAAAATATCGAGCAAACTATGGAGGCAACGTAAACAACATCGATTTAAATTCCATAAACTGTCATATTACTATATATTGTAATGTTATAAATGAACTCAACTAGAATGCATAAATAAATACGAAACTCTGTATGTCTGTTGAGCTTTATAGATTTTCATCAAATTTAGTAAAGGCGTAGACTAGTTTATGTCTTTAAAAAACCAATACTAAATGAATGAAGAAACGGACAAACCTAATCTTAAAGTGTGTAATAGATAATCAATTTAAAAAAAAGAGTTCTGCCTGGACGAAATTGCGTACAAATCATTTTATCATAAAACATGTAACTGATCATCATCTCTCACCAGCTGGTGCTGACGGTGATGCTGCTAACCATCATCGTGTACATATACACGGTGATAGCGTTCAATTTCTTCAGGAAATTCTACGTCCAGGAGGAAGATGATGAAGTCAATAGGAACTGCCACGACATGTTGACGGTAAAAATACCCCATACTAATATTTAATGAAAAATAATAATCATCTGTCTGTAATAAGTTGTCTAAACCGCTAACCGGATTTTGATCAAATTTCTCAAGGGAATTGCTCCCTGATGAAGATGATGTTTCAGGCAAAATGTAGTTACTATTTGTGAATTTGAAATTGAAAATTTTGAACTTGTAGAAATTATTTGGACTTAACGAAAAGCTAATATAAACACACACCTGTTAAAATTCGTTTAGAGGTCAAAATAAAAATGTTTTTTTAATTATAGGTTAAAAACTAGTACATTTTGTAAATTCGTAAATTTTTTGTCTTTCGACAAATCTCTTTGTTTGTCAAGGAATTGCTTGGCGGGAACGGGAAGTTAAATTGTCTTTTTTTCCTTGTATACATATCAGCTGAATTTAATATGTAAAATGCAAATATTTTAACAAGTAAATATCTGTAGGCTATACAAGTCTGCAGAAAGTGATATACGACTTCGCTACTCTTTTCGTCATCTCCCAAGTAACTAAATAGAGGTTACAGTAACCGTACTAGCATAATAATGTAGGCAGATTCATCATTCCATCTATTATTTGATTCTTCATTAAAACTTAATTATAATTGTTACTTGACACTGGCTTTTTTATAAATCATGGATAAACAAGCACTGTGCACCTGATGGAATGTGATACCGCAAAATAATGACACAACGATGCCCTTAAAGTCTGGAAGTTTTTGCCGTCAAAAGAAAAAATAGCAAATAACATGTGCACATTTCTTCCCCAGTGCTTTGTATTCAACCTATACAAGGGAGTGCGAGCTGGTGGCGGTATTGGAGACGAGCTGGAGCCGCCGGACGGAGACGACAGCGAGGTCTACCGCATCATATTCGATATCACCTTCTTCTTCTTCATCATCGTCATCCTGCTGGCCATCTTGCAGGGTCAGTAGATGTACCTATTTTTTAATTCGATGGAAACGTTTCTTTCAAAAATTGTTACAAAACGTTCCATAAAAGAAAAGTAAACTAAAATAATTATATTAACTTTAAGTAAATGTCTACTAGTCTCTATCGTCACCACAAATTATAATAAAAATAATTGTAGAAATCGAACAATTTTGACGCAAAAATAAAGGAAGAAAACATTTTGTACAAAAAAAGCAAAAATAATAGTTCTACGCGGACTAACAGTTTATTCCGAACTCTACACAATTTATTAATCAACTTTCCACAATTTTACTGTATGGTTTCTTATTTTACAAACGCGAAAGTTTGTAAGGATGTATGAATTGAATGGGTGTTTATTACTCTTTCACGAGAAAACTACTGAATGGATTTTAATGATAGTTTACAATGATATAGCTTTTACAGAATAAAAAATAGGATATTATTTAAAAAAATATTGTGTGAATTGTCAAAACGATAACGATAAATGTCAAGTAATTAAAAATCCTATTAGAACCATTTTCGATTTCGACTTTCGAAATCTAGGATTAAAATAATTATATTAATTTGTTGATCATCATCAGGTTTGATCATCGACGCGTTCGGAGAGCTCCGTGATCAACTGGAGTCGGTGAAGGAAGACATGGAGTCGAACTGCTTTATATGTGGCATGAATAAAGAATACTTTGATAAGGTGAGCGTTTCGTGTGGTTGGAGACCACGTTATGTTGGTTTTTGTAGATTTTTATACGGTCGAATTTATAGTGGTCTCTTTATTTCTTAGTGTGACCAATTTGTTCTAGATTATGTAGATTTTCTAGTGAATTATTTTGTACGCTTTTTCAGATTAAATTGTAATGTGGTTTCGTAGATTTTCGTATAGGGACCAAATTTCACTAGATTTTGTGATTTTCTAACGCGACCAAATCACACTAGTTTTCTTTTTTTAGTGGTAGTAACCAAATAAAAACTACTAGGTTTTTGAATTATTTTCAAGAGATTAAATTATTCTGATTTCTGTAGTTTAGGTTTTAGGAGTGTAGGTTTTCTACTATGACCAGAGTAAGCAGACACGATAGATGTTTAGTATGACTTCACGCGTTTTCGTATGAAATGAAATTCTTAGGTAAATAGGTATAATTTGCCTAAGAATTTCATTGTAATAGCTATATCTTTTATTAAAACTATTATTATTAAAATATATATATATCGATTTGTGAGACAGATAAATATTGTCATAATAATAAAGAAGCAGTTTTGTAAATAAAATAAGTTACAAATTTATAAAATTATCTTTTAATTTGTAATTATTGCAGTTTATTTATATGAATTGTTTTTTTAATTTCAGGTTCCGCACGGGTTCGATACGCACGTGCAAAGAGAACATAATTTAGCGAACTACATGTTCTTCCTTATGCATCTGATCAATAAACCTGATACTGAATATACAGGTAACGAACACTCTCATTTTATTTTCATCTTATTTATAAGTTTCTCTGGCGTTAGTGTACATAAAAATTATTATTACGTGTACATGTAATTACGTGTAAATAATTATTACGTTTGTTGTTGTGCTCAAAATAATAAAAAAATAATACATGTAAGTCTTTGACAGTTTTATTGATTTCGAAGAATGATTGATTTTAAAACTACTGTCTTAACCATAATTAACATAAATCAAAGTATTCATTTGAAAAAATAGTTTTTCTGTGTCCCTACATTTTTTTTTGTTTAGTACTTTATTAATGTGATTTCTTGTTAGTGAAAATGTTGTGTCCAACTATAAGGATAACAGTCTAGCTGCATTTTTTTTGTTTAGTTTTCTTCATTTTTTTTTTTCTTGTTTATTGTTATCTGTTTTTGAGCCTATAATTACAAAAAAATAGAAATATACTTATCATGTTCTCACCTCTCCATTGTCAGCAACAAAAACCAATTAAAGCGCTTTTATTTACTTTGTACGTCGCTGTAAGGTATGAATGCGTAAAAAGCAACGTGAACATGGCTGTTCTAAAAAACGGCGAACTTTTTTTTAGTTCTTTTTATTATTTATTCAAGACCAAGCAGGCATTTGACCCCAAACCCGCCTAAGCGGCGATGAGGTCTAAGGTGGATCATGCCTGTCTAGGAGAATCTGCCGAGAGTAACTTAAAGAAAGTTTAATATTTTTTATAAGTAAGGTTTTTATGAATATTAAAAACAATTTCTCTCATTTATAGGTCAAGAAACCTACGTGTGGAACATGTACACGCAAAGATGTTGGGACTTCTTCCCGGTGGGAGATTGCTTTAGGAAACAATACGAGGACGTCATGGGAGAATAGGAGTTCCATTTTCAAAAGCCTCTGACGTCTCGCCCGCCAATCACGTGCCAGGTTTGACGTTTAAAACGTCAAAGTGTTTTGTGCCAGTGTCGCGAGTTTTAATATTTTATTTTTCAAATGAGGTTTTCAGTAAGGAGGTGCAATGAAGAATTTTGTTGTTTTATTGTCGTAAGCGGAAGAATGAGTTGATTTAAAATCAAATTAAGTGTTGCATTTTTATGGTGTTATTGCAACGAGTAAAACAAATTATTTTTAATAAATTGTAAATAATACAGAGTACTTAAAGAAAATTAATATCAAATGTTCATAACAAATAAACCGCTCAAAATTGTGACACCAATTTAAATCCAAATATCACTTTCTAAATAATCTTTAAATAATACCAATATTTTGGTGGCCTTTCCAAGTAATTTTTCTATTTAGCTTTTTTCTATAAAAGTCTATTGTAAGATATTATTAAGAAGTGTTAATTAATGTAATGACAAATTAATTCTAATATATTTTTATTCTCATTAGTGGGTTTTATTTTAAATATGAAATTAATAGTCTTTAACAGTACATCGAAATCTTCTCCACCCCCACTACCTTCTTACAGCATGTTACATGTTTACGTCATTGGCGCTGTCAAGTGCTCGGACTAGTGCTCGATCTAGCGCTCGGTCTAATGCTCGATCTAGCGCTCGGTCTAGTGCTCGATCTAGCGCTCGGTCTAGTGCTCGATCTAGCGCTCGGTCTAGTGCTCGATCTAGCGCTCGGTCTAGTGCTCGATCTAGCGCTCGGTCTAGTGCTCGATCTAGCGCTCGGTCTAGTGCTCGATCTAGCGCTCGGTCTAGTGCTCGATCTAGCGCTCGGTCTAGTGCTCGATCTAGCGCTCGGTCTAGTGCTCGATCTAGCGCTCGGTCTAGTGCTCGATCTCGTGTTAGGTCTATTGGTTACTCTAGTTATGAATAGAAGTAAATTACCTCCTAATTAAAAAAAAGAAAAATAATATTTTTATGCTTTATCTCGATAAAATTAAACAATTTTTCTCTCAACTTTGGAATGTTAACAAGACTCAAAAGTTTTAAACGAAAACTTGTTCACGTTCATTCTTATTTAGTAACGCTTTTAATTTAAATATAAAATGTTGACAAATAAAATAAAGGAAAAAGGAACATTAAAAATTTCAACTCAAATTTCTAGGCTCTTATGCAATATTTACAAATATAGTTTATAGACTTCAGTCTTTTCATATATAGCAACACTTATTTACTATGTGAAATTATATATTATTTTCTAACAGCCAGTTTCTGAATTCAGAAGAAGTTGATCTTAATTGTACTTGATTTTTTGCCGTCTAAATCCAGTTTAATTAGAAGTTATCTAAATCCAGTTTAACGCAGTGGGATTAAAAAGTTCGCATGAGTAATATTGGATTTGAATCTAAATATGATGCATTATGTGATATCGTAAAATGGCCACTTACTGTTTGGGAATCGAACTGTCAGTGATACATACGAATGAGCGGCCATCTTGCAAACATTAGAAAAATATTACTCTTAAAAATTTATTAAAAATTAAAGCTTAGAAAATAATAAGGAATATGCATGACTTTTTTATTTATTAATTATAATTCGATACCACATTTATACACATCAGGTACCTTTAGATTTTCTCAAATATCTGACTTATTAACTAAATTAAATATTCAAAGTCGTTGGTTAGACAGAGATCCGATATATACAATGATGTCAAGGACACGGACGCCATACAACGTCCAAAGAAAAAAATATTCCGATGAGAGAGATAGATATATTAACTTTTAATGGTCTTATCTCCCTTGTTTATTGTACAATTCTAATTCTGTTTTCACTGTACTTATTTTCATTCCCACTTTTACGATAAATTTATTGCATAAATTAAAATCCATGCATATTCCCTATTATGAAATTAATTTAGATACTGCCAGTGCAATCGCTCCTTTTCTCTCATTTTCCTGGTGTATAATATGGTTATAACATTTTTAAATTCCTAATTAAACTTTATCGTAATATAAATGAGTAAAAGTAGTATTTTTAAATCTGAGGCCTTTGAATAAAATTTTCTATTTAAGTACATACTGAATTTTTATCGTTTTTTTTATCGTTTGATCTTTATTTTTATCGTTGCTTAAAACAGTAATCTATAAAGCAAAATTCGGATTGAGTTTTATAACAAATAGTTATTTTTTTTACAGAGTTTTAGCAGAGATAAAAATGCAGTACAGTTTATAATTTAAAAAAAGCGACGACAAATCTTACGTTCTAAGAAATAGCCTAAAATATAGTATTTTTACAATGACTTGTACAATTAGCCTTAAATATTAACGTAATATGTAAATTTAAATGTTTGCCATATTAAAAAACTAGAAAAAATAACTGTTGGCACTAGAAAAAGGATGCCTTGAAAAATACTTTTAATAAAGTGTTTTTTTGACTCCTATTAGTAAGGACTTAAGAGCGTACATAGAACAATATTAAATACATTTAAAAACAAATCTTATTTATCTGACAGGAGATTACTTATGTACTGAACACAACACGTAAATATATTTTTAAATCATACATTAAGTTAGTAGAAATTATAGTCTATTCGCTTAATCGATCTAGAAGAGCACTCTCTCTATCACACAATTGCGTACAAAAGACAAGGACCAAAAATCGCCACGAGGTAAAGGAGTAAAAATATAAATCGCAAAATCTTTAGAATATAACTTAACTTTAGAATTTGGGTCAAATTATGCGTAATTTATTCCAAAACGACTTATTTTACGTAACAGTTCAATTCGGCGAACAGACTATTACTATAATGGCCGTAAAAATTAATTTTAGCTGTCTGAACAATTTAATTGCAAAACAATTTTTTACGAAAAATCTTGACTCTCAAAAAAATCCGATGGTAAGAGTCAACATTGACACAAGGCCTTAACCGACAAAACTTGATACATCCTAAAACAATCCTTATTTATACTGACCGAGTTGTCAATCAACAATATTTGACACAGTCAAAAACGTACCATATTCAACTGACCGAAGGTTGCTTATGCGCTAGATACAGCGTAAATATGCTAGTTAAAGCGCTAACAAGGAATATGACATCGAACCAACGATGATAGAAATTAAACTGCAAATCGCCCAACACTTGAGTGATTATGATCCTATATTCCGGAGGCATGTTCATACGCATTAAAAGTACTGATGAACAGAAATACATACCCATTATCTGAGCTAATATTAGCACTATGATGTTCGAGGATTTCGATGAGGAAATCTTGTAGAAGAACTGTGGAAGGAAAAACTTTGCTTTAGCTAAAAAAAATATACTTTAATTTTAACGACAAAAGAATATAGAAAGGGTGTAATTTCTTTACTTTAATTAGGTAATATAACGGATTACAATTTGGGCACCTTTGAGCCGAAAGTAAATAGGCATTTTCTAGACTAAATGCTTGTCAACTTGTGCACCTAAAACTACAGTTTTTACCCAACTAAGGCAAATCCAAAAGGAAGGAATATACCTACTATGTGTATGTGCCTGCCAGGTTTAAACAGACATGGTTGTTATACAGTGAGTGCGACCACGGCTATACCTTAAACATTTTAGTACCTATGCATTTCTATAGTAATAATAATAACCACATCAGGACACACACCAGAAAAACAAAACCAGAAATAATAAGCAGACAACTTGCAAGTCTTGGTCAATCACAAAACCAAATGGGCCTGTAAATCGACATGTTGTATGCCATATTTATCATTTTAACCAAGACCAAGAGTGGCGTCCTTTGTAAAGTATTATGCAGCTGTACAATGAAGCACAGGCTGTCTTGGGACCTCCAACGAATTTAATCAGAAGAAATAGGAGTAAGTACAAAAATAAACATTTATTCATACCTTGGTAAGTGTCAGCAATAATCCCCTAACGCTTGTTAAGGCGATACAACCAACTAGTATGAAAGAGACGTGTTGAGACCAAAAAGCCACGTCTATCCTTAGTGACAACCAATGCACCAGGATCTCTAGACCTCTCGTCACTGGATCCTTCTTGCCAACACGGTCGAATACTATGTTTATTGTTGACTGGAAAAGAAATAATAAAATAACGCCGGGAATTCTATTGGATATCGAATAAATAAGATTTCATTGCTTTTTTAATTATCAAATGGATTTTCGTGAAAGGACGTGGTAGCTCAATTTGTTACGTGCCTCGATTAACCGAAACGAACCGACAGGTTGAGGGTTCGAGTCTCGTAAGATGTAGCTTCCATGTTCCTCATTGTGCCCGAATAGTGGCGATAGATTCGCAACCTGTCACACTGGGATTCATCATAAACATGAGAAATGCGGTGTGTAACAACCTTGACTACCCCTCTCGAGGGATTACGGCGTGAGTTTATGCTATGTGTATTTTATTAGGCTGGGACTTTTATTCGATATTAAACAAATAAGTTGTCATCACTTTTTTTTAATGATCAAATGGATTGTCATTTTTTTTTTCGATAAGAATTTAAAAAAGTTTATGTATAAGAAGTTCCAATACAGAAACATTCTCAGAAAATAAACTGGATAGAATGATTTACTAAATTATCACTGTTCCATCTAGGAGTCCTTAATTATGTGTTATTTAATCTCGCTACTCATTTTCACCCGATATCATAATTGTTATATTATGTATACTCATTAAGATACATAACTTTACTAGAAAGTGACAATAACTCACAATGAAAATCTTCTGTATGCAATAAAGAGAGAAGAAGTATCCCAGGCAGTTGAAGTATTTCCCTTGGAAAGTTTTCGACCATTCTATCTTCTCCCTCATAGTTCTTGCATCATGAGCTTCAACGAACAACTGGCGGCTTAACTCCTCAAGGCCCGATATCTCTTGACGGAGTTGACTTATGTCTGTGAAAACATTAAAAAACGTATTTTATTTATAATTTTGTTCGGAGTTTTGTCACCGATAGATGGCGCTTTTATTTAAAAAAACTAATACAAAACATTTATTATTACGGCTCATTCCCAGTAGTTCAAATCTTGAAAAAATATTTTTACTGTTGAGACTTTTTGGTTGTAAGCTTATTTCCACTGGTGCAACCATTTTTTTGTGTATGTTAATATACATATAAGTAATCTTAACACTTATTTGCGATTTACCAGATTTGAAAAAACCACTTTTCAAAAGTTTTGGACTACAGGGGCAGTAAATGTATACTTAATCCGATATCTCTACTATCTTGTATAGCAGACACTACACAATGATATAGCGTATGCTAAATAGATAGAAATACTACACCGAAGACCGTTAGATAACTAAAAAATATAAAACACAACTTACTTTCAGTTCCCTGTCCCAAAGGATTAGCAATACTACCAACGCTAGAAAGGATATTCGTCCAGAAACCTCTGTTCTTAACATTTGATTGGTCCAACAATCCATACTGCTGTCTCGCTCCAACATGATGAGCTTCCGCTAATGCTATCCTTTTCTTTTTCACTAGAATCATGTCCATTGTTTGAAGGAGTTTCTTTTCTATTGATAGCATGTCCGATTGAGTCACAGGCCTTTGAAAAAAAAAAATTAATCGAATTATTATAGTAACAAATAAACTCAAATAAAAAATAAACAGCTGTAAGGCTGTAAACGATAGGCGCGATAGCAAAATAGAGGCTATCTCTCTCTTTTTTCTATGTACAAGGAGGGCAGTATTTCATCTTGCAAAAAAAAGGTTCAGTTAGGCGTAAAAGGGAATCCTCATATGTTAAAATTTGTTAAGCGATTTGAGCTGTAGATTTTTTTTTATGCATTTGTATTGCCTATTTTATTATGTACATCCAGAAGATATTACAATTTTTCTGGCGCAGTTGGGTAAAGACATATAATAGGGTTATAATTCAGACACTATCTCAGCGGATGATCTATACCAAGTTAACTTTGGAATTGATAGATTTGAAAGACTTAGTCTTATTTTACCTACCTTATAAATATAGCCATGGATGTGTAAGGATAGTTGACAGCACCGAATCCTGACAGTAATGCCATGACAGTGACCCCGATGACACCGATACGTGAGACGCCCTGCTCTATCGAGAATATACCCTGCAATTTGAGAATAACACACGTCACTTAGTCATCGAAATTCAACTGTAAAAATATTTTTTCAATTGCTACACACTCATACAGTGAACGCCTGTCAAAACTAATACCACCTAAGTCAAACAGAATTCGTGAGATGTAAAAATTATGTAAGGCACAAGATTTTTATAACAGCACTGCAATGCACATTGTACCATGCATAAATAAATATATACATCTTACAAACGATTTTTGGAGGAAAGGTTTATAATCTCTGTCAGCGCGACTCATAGGGAACGTGCGAGCGCGAAAGCAATATAATTACGCACAATGGGTGAATAAACCCAGATATCGTGAGAAATATTGCGAATGCTACTATCCGATTTATTAATATCGTATCGAAACGGAACTTAGCCGACACAACACAAATTTGCGTAATTTCTCATTGCACCTAGCTTGGGGTTGTTGTATAAAAGTTTATCTATTTAGTTCAATTTAAAAATACAACATACCTGTTTTGGACTTAATATTGGGAATGGGTCACCAATTTTCCAAAAGAAATAAAGATATATAAACCAAACAAATATTGTTAATGGTCTGATCATGTTCTGTGATACTGAAAAGAAATATAAATATTATTAATAAAAAAGAGTAAAAAAAGGTTTACATATTTGAAGCATACAATATGATGTGTTAATTATTCACATAATAAACATAGAAAGTCAAACAAAAGAGTGGAAAATAAGTTTGATATTGGAATTAATAATGGGGAAACCAGACTGACTACATGATCTGATCTGTAATAGTCTATTTATGTAATGTGTCAATATGACAGATGACTAAAAACCACCTTCTACTAGCCCTAAATCACAAATAATATAAAAATTATTATTATTATTGTATGTAATTAATTAAACATCATGTCATATTGGCATAGTAGTCACTGTTTTTGTTGTTTGTAAATGTTTTTATGGATCTGGATACAAGTGCTTTTGAGCCTTATCTTTTAATTCAATCTTGAATATGATAAATGAGATGAAGATGATAAGATGAACAATGAAAATGATGAATCGGCCTACAGTAAAATGCTAGTATGGTTAATGTATTCTCTAAGGAGTTACTTGGGAGAAGGCAAAAAGCGCAGCCAAATTGTCGTATTTCACTTTCTCCACACTTGTACAGCACTGATAATTACTGGTTGAAACACTAGCATTTGACACATTAAATTCTGCTGATTTATAAGAAAACAATAAAATAAGAAAATTCTAACTGAGACTTCCCGTTCCCGCCAAGTAACTCCATAGTTGTTGCCATGAATTTTTTTTTTAATGAAGATGTTTGTATAAAGACAATACTTACCAAATCTTATATTGCTAATACAGAAGTATGCAATGTAGAATGGTATCAGTGCTATCACCATGAACAGAAGAGAGTAAAGGCCCACATTCCAGTGGAAGTATCTTGAACTGAAACAATTAAACAATATGCATACACTATTGATCTTGTGGCAACACTTGATACTAGGGTCATAAAATCACAATCTTATTATTTTTCAGTATTACCATCATTCTAATTTAAGGAATTTCCCCCAAGTTTATATAGTTTGGTAACACCTACTTTAGTCACAGTATCTATCATTTATGTACCAAACGGACTAAAAACATAGTAAGAGAGTTTTAACCTAGTCATTTCGGTGATTTATTATTGAAAGATTTAGAAAACCACCAGTTTCAGAATACAAGGCTGAAGGCACTTTCCCTACAATTGACACATATTTTTAGATTAGATACATAATAATAATAATAATTGTTTGCTCTTATCACTAGTTAAGAAAAGTTAATATTTTTGCCTCACAACAAAGTCTCAGACGATTTGAACTCACTTTACTACACTCTGATCCACATAAGGCCTAGGATACGAATAAATAACTAAATACCTTGTATCCAAATATCCAATGATTTCAAAAATTATCAATTCAAACATAGTGCAGCTCAATGCAAATGTCACTGAAAATATCAACTGCACTAGAGTGTGGTGGACTTCGTAATCTCTAAACAGCTGCTTCACGAAGAATATCCAGCCCCCAATGAAGAATACCACCTGGAAAAACAAAGGTACACCTGTACAGAAACATTGAAAATAATCTTACTATTTTGCCTATTTACATATATATATCCTTATAAAGTGCAAAAATAATTATAAAACTACCAAACCTTAACTTTATAAATATACCCAGACAGGAATAAAAACAATGTATTTATACCGAAATTTTGTCATGAATTGAAATAAACAAGACCAAAAATAACCTCTAGCGTTTCTAATAACATTACCTGCGAGATTAGAATAATCATAGTATCTTCTAGAAAAGTCATTTTGTTGTATTTTCAAAATACAACAGTAATTTAATTTTTAATTGCAGATATTTAAAAGAAAACTCGGGAATTTAACGGCTAGTAAGTAGCCACAAGCAAAGTGACTCCTGACTGTTGTCACTTCTGTTCTATTCTGTCATTGTCAGATATGGTAAGTCACAGTCACTTTTAATTAACTGTCACATTTATTCACCCGACTTCGGCGAAGCAAAAAGGGTTAGGTACTTATATAAAAGAAATATGTTTGAAAACAATATTAAACTATGATATCCATATATTCGCTGTTTATTATGTAATATTTGTAGATGTATAATAATTTTCATGACCCTTACAAAATTCAGTCCTTGTATTATTGTTGAAATTAAATAAGTTTCTCCGTTTTTATAAGCACTGGCAAAAAACTCAAAGGTGTTGCCATTAGAAAAGAAAAAAAGGAGGGTTATGATTTTGACCGGTATTTATGTATTTGGATTTAATTCTGAGGGCATAATTCCATTTAAGTCTTATTTCATTCTTCTTGACGATAACAATTGTTTTGGATGACGATTACATGGATTATGAATGGATAAAATAAAAATATGAAATCCTAAAATTTTGACTTACAAACGATTGCACTTTTAAATGAGTTGATTACGCAAACAAAAGTCAAATCAACGAATTTAACCTTTCCTTCACTTACGTGTCATTCAACGTTTTATACATCTTTTCATTTGTTCAATCAGTACTTTGTATAAACTTCATTTTATTTTTTATTTTTATTTATTTATTTTGGGACGTCTACAGCAAGTACATTACACAAACATATAAAAATCACATATCATAAACAGAAACTGATATACATGCCTATAACAGACGAACACAACATTTACAAAGGTTACACACATATACTAAAACAAAAACAGGTCACAAAGAAAAATAACCATTGGTTTAGATTAGACCATTATACAAAAGAAATTAAAAAGAAAAAAAATATATATATGTAGGAATTGAAATCTAAAGATCCTGAACCTAATGAGAACTATTTCATTCGACTTATAAAATATTCGACTTATAAACTAAAAAGTACCTATTTATGCTACGTACGATCACGAACAAATTAATTGAAAGGAAGGAATTTCGAGTTTTAACATAACCCGCAGAGAGGGTTACCTGGCGGGAACGGGAAGTGTCAGTTGAAATTTAAAATCCTTGTTTTTCTTTTTTCTTCTTTTCGACCATACTGCCTAATCTTTCGTAGAAATCAAAATCCTAGGGATCTAAACAGTGAAAACCTGTAGTGCTGTACAAATGTGGAGAAAGTGAAATAAGACGATTTAGCTGCTCTTTTTGTCATCTCCCAAGAAACCTATTAGAACGTACAGGAACCATACTAGCAAGTTAATTTAGGCCGATTCATTATTCCATCGGTCATTATTCATCTCTTCATCATTTCCTTAAAATAAATATTACTTGACACGGAAAAAATACTTCAAGTTATCGCCATGATTATGGCAACGCAATCAAAAGGAAACTGAACCCGCAATTATACTTAAACTGGAGTTAGCTTTGCCCTAGTCAGTCTACCTAAACTCAACTGTTGCTTTATTCCTGTTTCCATATGTTTTTGTGGCAGTGTTCCAAAGATACAATAATTGAAAATTTTATGTTTTTTCTGTGCATTATCTTCCAAAATTTAATATACTTATTTCTTGGTAATACAAATATAATTAATAACTTTTTAAAACAGAAAGCAAGGAAAAGAAAAGGTACAAAAGTAAAGAAAGCACAAGAAACTATATAATGTTTAAAAAAGTGATGATTCAAAACAATGTACAGAGTCCTTTAACTAAGTGTACGCTATCTTTGAGCTCATTTGGTTTTAATACGACAATTTTGAGCTTTTTGTACAAAAAATGTCTCTTTTTATCCTGGGAACACTGGTTTGTGGTAGTCTGTGGCCAGCCCAGTGTGGTGTGGAGTAGTGACATTTTCAAATTATTAATTTTCGCAGAAAGCACGAAATAATTACATTGACCTTAAATAACTATGTAAAGTGGACATTCGGTTACAAGATACAACTCACAATTCAGGGCGTACTGCAAAATACAAAAGGTGAGCTCCTAATTATGTAATTTAACGTCGAAACCTTGATTTCGTGCTTGAGTTTTCATCAATAAATAATTTATACCGAAATAAGTTTTTATGACATAAATAATGAAAAATAATAATAATTAAAAGTTCATTGAACTTTGCTTAACTGTTGTCATTGATTGGTTGGATATCTTTGTAAAGTAGGTTACCTTTACTTTGCCAATGAGTGCAACAGTGAAAAAAAAGGTATTCTAATTTGGCAGTTTTTCGACAGGAAAAAAGGTTTTTCTGTAATAAATTCAACCATTTTCCTTTACCCATATTACACCAGCGAATTTTAAAAGCTTTAAGACATTATAAATTGTTTTTTCTTTTTAAATATTGTCACTGGCATAAAAATATTAAAGAACTTATTTGGAATCCTGTTAATTTAAAAGTTATTTTTAAAGCATTTTCTGTTTGAGAAAAATATTTATTTTATGCAATGTAACCTGGTTATAAATTTGGTGTGTTTTACTTATGGTACATTTCAGATTTATTGATTCCTTTTTTTAATTTGTTTAATACATCAATTTCCTGTGTATCAGCAGAAAAACTTATCTGAAGTACTTATCAACATACCAATAAATTGAGGACAAAATTATACTTGGCATGTCTATCAATCACACATTGAAAGGAAGAAAAAATGTTGTAGTAAAATTAATAAATAATAATTAATATAGATTTATTTTGTTCTCAATCTATTTCAGAGTCACATACTTTTTACACCATTTGTTAACCTTAACTCTGTCCTTACATAGTAGAAAAAGAGGCACAAGCCTATGTGCCTACAAAAGCAGATTTAAAAAAATAGGTTGCAAGGAAAGATTGATGTGAAAACCTAAGAACAAAAGATCGCCGGCTAGCGAAGGGTCTGCCCAATTTGGTTGTTGCACTTGTATTGCAAAAAAAATAACTAAGCTAAAACATTTTTTTAAACAATTCGAACAGCAAAACATGAGTCAAAGACATGATAATATGTGATTCATAATGACAAAATGACACATGTGCCATATAAAAATAGTTTCTTTTGTGGGTGTTACGGGAAGTATTCTTAACACACTTTACTTATTAGAAGTCATGTGATACTATAGACTTAATTTTTAAAATAATAATGATATAAGAAACTGAAATGTTAATTCTACATGGGTTTAATCCCAAGCTAACCTAAGGCAAAGGTTGCAGTAAACATGGATTTTAGCATTCATTTTTTGAATGTTTTCGATCTATTTATGCATATAATTCGTTATGCAAAATTATTTGGATGTGTTATTGTAAGTCCTGTAAAAATAATGTTTTTAACTGTTGATAAATAAATATATATAATATGTATACACATATATATGA
The DNA here is from genome assembly GCA_949316135.1 of Choreutis nemorana. Lineage (NCBI taxonomy): Eukaryota > Metazoa > Arthropoda > Insecta > Lepidoptera > Choreutidae > Choreutis > Choreutis nemorana. Next base: position 2,667,098 of record OX438620.1, on the reverse strand, counting down.
ATTTGTCATAGCTGATAATATTAATAAGTCATGGGTTTTCTATTTCAAATATGCAAATCACAGGTGGAAAATTAATTGCCAACGAATTACTACACCCTTGTTTAAAATTACTCTCTTAAAATACTTTAAAAGTCCCTTCACATACAGGCTTGGTAAAAAATCTATAAAAAAGGTGTTATAAGTTTCACATGTCTGCGTGTATCTGCGTGTCTGTCTGTGTAATCATAACTCTTTAACAAATTATGAGATTTTGATGTAGTTTTTTTATTTGAAAGGTGACTTAATTTTAAAAGAATACAAACTCAAAAGAGCATGTTCTTAGCTATTTTTGGTTCCCCCATTTCAAAGTTAAGTGGGGTGAAAGTAGGGACGAACAATTGAATATACGCAAGTATGTCTGATTGGGGTTTTTTTTTAATTGTATTATTTTACTTTAAATATTTAAAATTCTGGAAATAAGATATGGTGAGCAGAAAATTCGCTCAATGAGAGTTTTCAATCTTTGAGCATCACAAATACAAAATAACTTCTTTAAAGATTGAATCAAAATAATAATAAAAAACTATACAACAAATTGAAACTGAAATTTAATGCAAATCAGAGGTTTCAATGACTTTTATCATGTCATCCATGTCTGTAGTCAGGAAGAGTCTAAATAAGAACGAAAGACATGTAACATTTTAAATATATTGTAATTCCTGGAATATTCAAACATTTTTAACCTACCTACATCAAAAGAGATGGATATTGATGAAACAACATCTTTCATTCCAGATTGTCTAATTAACAGTGCATTGACATAAAGTGCTGAATAATAACTTCATTTATAATCATAAGAACAAAACCCTTTCATTTTGTTTGCACAAATGCAGTGGAATGACTTTGTCACCATCTTTTATCGGGCATAGTTATTCTATTTCGCGAAGAAGGTTTGCCTAAGGTTGTGTTGGTTTCGTCAGGCGTGTACATGCACGGTGCTTTAGTGTGCGTAAACTAGAGTTTGCTCAGTAAAGTGGTTACGTACAATCACGGACGCGCACGCGCTACCACCTTAAGGTCGAGTTTTGCTTGCAGGTTTTGCGGCTGGAGGCTTTCATACTATATTTGTGAATGGATGAGATTATTATACTTTTAAAACAACATTATGATTTCCATTAATGATTTGCTTCCTTTACCGTCATTGGTAATAGAGATTTACTACGGCCAATTAGGATGGCGCTTGCGATCCAACCCCTGAAACGTAGTATTATCGCGTACAGAGGAATATCGATGGCAAATGATACTGCGTGGCAGACATCTACTGTACATTAATACGATGTGCATGCACACGTCAAAACACAACCTTAGACAAACGTACTTTGCGAGATGGAATATCTGTAAAAGGTTTGTTGACATCAGTGTTGCTACACTTTGCACGTTGCTACAGTTCGTATTGTTTTACATACAATTGTTTTAAATGAGCATTAATTATGAACTTTAAAAGACATGGAGTTACTTGCAAAGTAACGAATTTTATTTATTGATTGTATCAGATGAATTTGTTTCATTAAAAATAATGGGTTAGGGTATGCCAAATTTCAAGCAGGTACTTATAAAATATAGAAATGGTCTACGTTGCAAAACTCGGAAACAAAATGTGTTCTAATAATACCATTAGAGCTTTAATAAATATAACTAAATCTAAAGGTTAATTTAAAAAAACTTTCATTAATTTACTGTGTCCAATGGACACATATTATGAAATAAATGACGGAAATTTTTAAGAACTTTTATATCTCAATAGTGTCTTAAACTCACGCTGTAATTAATCCCTCGACAGGGGTAGGCAGAGGTGTTAACACAGCATTTAACATGTTTATGTTGAATCCCAGTGTGACAAGTTGCGAATCTGTCACCACAATCCGGGCACAAGGCAGCTATAACTCTCGACCTGTCGGGTCGGGTCGGTCGACAATCTGAGCAACCACGTCCTCAGATAAAATATGTACCATTCTTATGAATAAAATTCAATTAAAATCGGTTAAGTAGTTTCAGAGATTGTTTACACTAATAATATGACACGTGCGAAGCTTAGTTTTAATAAAGAAATAAATAGTCCCGTGGTGTAGTGTATCGCGGTCTTTACTTCGTTCATTCATGTGATCTATTTTCGTTGACCTATCTACTGTGTCAGGTGACGTATTTTATTTCGGTCAATAGTATTCCTCTATCATTAGTGGACAGGTGTAATTGGTGTTTAATTAGACAATAATTATAGTGATTAAGTTTAATTTATCATGGATGGCATATGGAATATGTGGAGGAGGAGAAAAAGTGTTTACGGTAAGTGTGAATCGAGAATATCTATGGTTGTATTTTTTAAGTTTTATTTGTCACGGAAAGCAATGATGTAATTTTTATGTTGTATGTACATGCTGCTACTGTTCATAAGTACCTTGAGTGTTTGATAGTAACAAGTTTTTTTAAGTGATGCAAATATTGTTAGCATAGGAATATTTAAGTTCAATCATAATTTTATTAATACCTTAGTAACGTCTTAACGATTCAAAACAAATAATGATAAGTGTTAAAAAGTAGCTCGATCCGCAATTTTGATTATCTTGTCGTATCTATACGATCTTTCTTAATTGCTTTATTTTATCGGAGTTTTTTTTTTTTCAATTAACAAATTTGAAAGAGACATCCGACCTCATTTATAGATTTATGTATTTATTTATGTGAATAAATGTAATTAAATTGTAATGAAAACTTTATAGATTTTTAAATGCAATTTATCTTTTGTCCCAACTTTCTCTGCATAGATTTCCTTTTTCTATACGTTACGTACGCTACACTTTTTAAAGATAATTATCCTATGTTAATCAAGGTGTGCCAAAATTTCAGTCAAATCCCTTCAGACGTTTTTCGTGATAAAGCAAGAAAGATCCAAAATTTCATATTGATAATATTGGTAGGAAGTAGGAACACTGCATATTGTGTGTTCTTCTTCTTCATGTTCTGTCATGCTCTTTACCTGTGAACAAAGTGTTTTTTTTTACAAAGAATAGCCTATGTCTAGCCTGCTTGAAAGTCCATTCTAAATATTGGTAAAATAATTTCTGAAATCAGCTGATTTGTAAAAGACCTTTTACGAATACACTTTATACACTTTTATTTTCTTTATCGCTTTATTTTTACCCGACTACGGCAAAAAATAGAATTATGATTCTAATCGGTGTGTTTAAATATTAACGTGTGTTCCTTCGATTCATTGAAGTCGAATATCGATAAGAATTGTATACGTTAGTTTGTTATTAGGAACTACTTGATTCACGACGTTTTTGTCTTCGGTTCATTGTAGCCTAAACATTAACGCAGATCTGCATTCTTATTATGTTCGTCTCATTTCGCGTGCAAGTTGTTACGCAAATGCGACGTTCATAAGTCTTTGACGAAGTTGTAGGTGTGTGTGTAGCTAGTAGCCGCGCCTCCAACCAACCAAACCCCAACCTTCATTCAGTCAACGGCAGTCGGTTTTCGCGGGAAGTTGTATCCGGAATTTGACATTCGCGCGTTTTTGTTTTAGAGTTCTATTGTTTTCTTGTGGGAATATTTGAAAATGGAAAATGGTAGGTATTTTCTATGTCTTGGTTAGTTGTTTTATTTTTGTGGTTTTGGTACGGAAATAAAAAATAAACTTTTATTTGATTAAAAAAAGTAAGAAAGTAATCTGTTTACGATTCTACGTCTGATTTACGTAATATTTGTATGCATGTGATTTCGAGACGTAATAAATAGAAAAATATTTTTTGTAGAAATAAAAATAGTCGCCTTCCGTAACGTGCTAATTTATTTGAACAACTATTTGGCACTTCGTGCTCTAATTATGCAAGTAATTAACTGTCTCACGTTCATTGTCATGTACCTAGTTAGTGTTAGTAGGGTTTTTGAAGCAACCATTTTTTCAAAAACTGAATTCTTACCTCAGAAAAGTATGCTCCAGTAGATTTATTTTGTTAAATCTCTTTATTCTGTAAATCTTAAATTTGTTTAATTCAGCAGTTATATCTAAGTACTTTTCTCTATGGTATTTAAATATAATAAAAATAATGTAATTAACCTTCTAGATAACTGCGTTAATCTAATGTCAGGTTTATGAGGCATTTCTTAATCTTTAATTTCATAGATAAGCCGTGTGTACGTATAATGTGTGTACTAAACGGTCTTCATATTATACATAATATAATTTGTAAATACAGAGGTTTAATACGCTTATATACCTTATGAACGCATCTTCGTATGTGTAGGTACATATATGTAAATCGTTGTGTTCTGTCCATTTTCGATGTAAAATTTCAAAACCTGTCATAACGACATGGGTTACAACGACAGATCGGTTATTACGCCTTAATGGCCAGCGCCACGCCGGCCATCCCATGTATAAACCCTAAGTAAACATACCACCTATAACGACTATCGGATAATATAGCGTCCATATTACATCCAGTTTCAATTTTATAGATATGCATGCAAGTAGTTTGTTACTGGCGGGTCAAAGTCAAAGTCAAAATATTTTTTGTTCAAATAGACTTACAATAAGTACTTTTAAATCGTTATCTTTTATACTACCACCGGTTCGAAGCGCTATTTCTACCGCGAAGGATCTGGCAACAAACCTCCGTAGTTGCTTTTTTCAAAATAATTAGGTACAATAAATTAATTTCTATTAATTTGTAAATAAAATACAGTTTTCTAATTGTATTTTTTTTTCTATAAATTTAAGTTATATCCAATACCAATCTTAATGTAATATTTATGTCGATGACCAAGTCTATATTCTAAAATAAACATAAAAAATTGCATGATAAACAAAGGATGTAATAAATGTTTCTTGTGAAGTATGCGATCGAATAATATTTACTAATAGAAATAGTAAGTAGGGTCGTAGGTATGTCAGGCACTTCAGTGCAGGAAACTGACAATGCATCGGGTACTAAAATGACGTGTCACTGTGTTAGTACACGCTTGTATCAGAAACCAACCTTTGAAATCTTTTTCAATGAAATTTTGAGTATAAGTGTGGTTAAAAATAAATAATATTAGCGGCTCTACACGATGGGCCATGCCTAGCCATTCGGAGATGGTCTTGTGATGGTTGTATAAGCCATCCGATCTGACATTACTACCCCTCCTACACGATGTCCCTCTATGAAGACTATTTTCGAATGGCAAAGGGATGGCCCATGGTATAGAGAAGCTATAATAGTTTTGGATTTTATAAATGGCGCTGTTGTTTGTAAAGCAGTTAAGCTGAGGCGTGTTACAGGTTAAATAAAACCGCATGTTAGACCATGTAATGCAATATACCTTGACAAGTCAAGTGACCCATGTACATATGTATGTTGACACTTTAGTTGACATAAATACAGTCGGAAACAAAGTGGTCAAACCGCACGATATTGATGTAGACTAAGTTTATCACGGAAGATTACATATATTAATATTATCACAGTGAGATGTTTATGCAACTCATGTTATGTTTGTTGTCGCTGTTTGTGTGTTGTGAGTTGTTGTTTTGCAAGAAAAATCTTGCATTATTAAAATAATTATTGTAAGAATCCACATAAAGTCAAACTGAAAACTTCTTTTGGAAATCAGTTGAAAGAAAAAAATATAAATAATTTTTCCAGGCCAGAAAGGCGTTGTTTTCGACTTAAACTGATGAAATTGTATCTGCAGATCAGATTTCTCCTGTTTGAATTCCTTGAGGATCCTAAGATACCCAGTAGCATGCCCAGGTAAATAGCCTGTATTTCATCGTACAGCTGCATCTCAAATGACGCCGAAAACTAGGAAGTGAGAGAATCCGATTTGACTTCTATCACTGCTAAAGTGTGGAATCTTAGCGGTATATAAAAATCCGGACAAGTATGAGCCAAAATCGCACACGATGAGTTCCGTACCAATATGTTATTTTTAGATATTTTCATAAAAGAAATAAGAACAACCAAAAAAGTTGGAAATATGGTTTATCTTGCCCTCTAAAATATGTTTTGTTATAGTGGCAATAGAAATGACATTCTCTGAAAATTTTGCAAGTCTATCTCTATCTATGGTTTATGAGATAAAATCCGCAGCGGAGGCTTAGTAATAGGGTCCCGTTTTTTACCATCTAGGTACGGAACCCTAAAAATACTTTAATTTCGTAAGCACTTGTGAATATAACAGTACTAAGACTGCACTAAAGAAGGTATTTCCCCTTTTACGATCGGTCGGTAATTTTCTTCAATAAGTTGTTGGTAATCACTTGTCAAGGATTTAAAAATTATAGATATTAACGTGCAAAATATAGTGTACCTAGTATTTTAAACGTTTGACTATATGTTCTGAAATGTCATCTTTTTAAATAACTCTACCTACACTTTAAATGGTATAAGTAGGATTAAATTCGATATCCATATATAATTATTTTAGTAGTTTTTTTTGCCTTAGATTTTGGAACTGATTTTTTTTTCTCATTCCCGATTCAGTGAAACCACGGAGTATTGTAATTTTTATAATCAAAATATATAAACGAAACTCTTTACTTTTACGAATAATTTTTAAATACTCAATTTTTCCTTACATGTAGTCATATATACATTTTTTCTTGTATGTTATTTACATGGACTTGGAAAGCTTTATGCCTTATCTGATATATAAGATTCATGATTGGCCTCAACTTTTAATCAAAGTGATACTATAAGGTTTCATGATGAAACTTATTTCATCCGAGTTTTATTTAAATGATAAGCAACTCTATAGCGTATACATAAAGTCGATTGTTCAAAGTATTTCAAAGAACCTACAGTACAAGACAAGATACAAAATTAAAAAAAAAACATCGTTAAAAGATCCAACTATCGGATACAACTGCACTTTGCCGGTGTTATTATACTAAATTTGCATGTAAGTAATAAAATGTTTATGTCTTATGTCATGTAACTTATTTATGTTGTTCGTCAGTCTGATGCATTTTATCGCTTTAACCTTTATACCTAGTACTAAAGAAGTTTTTACCTAAAAAAAATGCTATTAGCTGTTATTTTAATAGTTCGAATGATTGTTTTAATTAAGATTGAACTAGATACCTAATTTTAGGTGTTATAGAGTACCAATTATTATAATACGATAAAAAATAGTTAATATAGTGGAGACGTTATTAATATTTAGTCTCAAAATTCAATTAAATATTTTATCGATACACAATCAAGTTACAGAAATTCACTTATCCTTATCAAATGTCCACCCAATCGAACCGAAACCGAAATTTGGCCATTTTTTATTACAAGCGACATTTGTCAGTTTTTTTTTGTAAAGTTGGTTGATTGATACACCTTTCTGTACTCAACTTAAGGTTTCATTTGCTTTAATAGGTATTTATTATGAAAAGATCTATCTGTCTCTGTCTATCCAAAGGTGATGTCATTAAGTGAAGTTTTATGGTGATTGTGTATCTATGAAGTAATAGAATTGTTTCGAATGAAAAAAAAAAGTACTTTTCAGGTATGTTTTAAAGAAAAAAAATCCCTGTTTAACATAAGAAATACATCAAACACTGCTAGATAATAAAGTTCTAGGTAACAGAAGTATCACTCAAGTTTCAAGATTAAAACATAATCTGAAATTATAATGCAATTCAAGATACAAGACGGATATAGTAATTTTTATCATGGTTTATCTCTAATTACTATTTGATTACTTAACTAATAAATCTAATCTCCAATATAATTTTATTAATGGAATTTTCTGTAACACTTATTTATTTCTCAAGAGAATAAATAAAAACTTTTGATGTAATCTTGGGGAAAATATTGTTGCAAAAATATTTGTTGTAGATTTGTAGTTATTTTCCTAAAGTATCTAGTTGGAGGTAAATATGACGATAGAATATTAAATAAATAAAAAAACATTAATTATTATTATTTCTTGTTTATAATGAAATATTAATGGATAAATGAAATATTCTATAAAAATATTTGGTTCAATTATAATTTAAGAAAAAGTTATTTTAATGTAATTATTTATTTTATTTCAGGCGAAATGCCGGTCAAAGATGGTCAGAAGAAATCCCTGATAGGCGTCATTGACGATGGAACCAAAACTGTCAGATTTGTGGTAAGTTCCAGAGAAAGACTTTATTTAGATCAAAAACTTGTACAAAAAAAGTAATTTTCCCAAAATGTACCTACATTCGATTTGCTTTTATCAAACTTGATTTACTTTTAAAATTGGTTTATGGTTGACGAAATGATAGAAATATGTTTGGTTAATTTACCCTAATATTTTATAAAGTAAATTTTATATTCAGTATGTAGGAAGTAATCTTCAATACTACACAGACGTGAGCTATAATATACAGCGCGGAGCTATAACATTACCGCTGTGTGTGTGATATCTTACGATACACGTCTGTGAATCCCCTTTATATAAAAAAAACTAATTCATGTAACTACATATTTCCTTTGACCAATGTTTTTGTTTTGTTACGTTTTATGAAATTATTTATTTAATTTGTCATACGTTACAGCGATGACAAATTAAATGTTAAAACGTTGTTGACCTCATATCATAGGGTCGGCATGTATTACTAATGCATCTCAGACTTTGGATGTTGTTATCTGACAGTGAATAAAACTTATTTATTTAATTATTTCCGATTGTAATTTATCGTTTACAAATAACTCGTGTAATAAGTAGGTAAATTAAAGATTGTTGAGTATTTTTAATGTAGGTATGCCTATATATTTTTAAATAAAATAACACAAAAATGAAGGTATGCCTTTATGGGTGATATGGGTAGGTGAAAGAATGAAAATGGTCGGATGTGAACAAACTTATAAATAGAAATACAAAATTACAAACCTTCATAATTTAAGATTTAAAAAAAAACCCTTGATTTGCATTAAACACAGTCCTTTAATATACCCACGATTGTATTAGTTTATCAATAAGCTAAAACTGCATTGAAATCGATCTATCCGTTTACGAGCTGCAATGCTGCAGGCGCACATACATTACAAATTTAATGTTAAAATAAAACTATTTCGTTTGTTTACAATAACTAATGGAAATGTTTTTGCACTGAGGTTTTACACCTCAATTTAGTACTAAGTCACGATCGATAAACAAATTTATTGCATCTTAAAATTGTATAGGAATCGTGTCGACTGATAACAATTTTAATAGGTTACATACCTATGTAGTTTGGAAAAATCCTATTATTCGTTAAAAAATCGTCAAAACTGTCAATGTGTTGAGATTTTTTAAAACATTATTGAACAATGGATTGTCCATATCATATGGTAGGAAAGAGCCACATGTCGTAAGTCTAGTGGATGTACTCGAATAGATAACTTGAAAGCTAGACGTACATACATTTTATTTGTTTTTATGAAGTTAAAAAAAAATCAGCTTGGCAAAAATGTTATTGCATAAAATGAGGGCGCTCTAATCGACTTTCTGGCAACACTGAGCAGTAGTCAGCCAATGACGTTGCTGGGTTTGACAGAAAACATGGAATTGCCAGAAGAAATTTTAGTTCTACCTGTTTTGCCAAGCTGTACTCCTCTTTTTTTCTCCACCATGACGACAGCAAACTCTTCATAGTTAAAAAAAACACATTTCTGTCTGTAGATATTCGAAGCGGAATGTTCAGACGAGTTAGTTTCCTATCAGCTAGACAAGACGGAGGTGCAGCCTCAGCAAGGATGGTCGGAACAGGATCCGTTGGAGATCATGCATCACATCAGGCTGTGTGCCGAGAATGCGATACTACAGCTTGCTGAACTAGGTCAGTATAAACCAACCCTAAAAAACTAAACCCCTTTTGCGAAACCCTTGAAACTAAAACCCTTTTGCGCGTCGTCAATGGAAGTATCAGAATAATAATAAAAAAAACCACATCACGACACGCGCATTGACTCGACCCTGCAGTAAGATTGTAAATGTTGTGTCGCAGATGCTAAGCAACGATATGGTACAAATTACATTTTCTTTCTGAAACTATCCTTACTCATTAATTGAATCTCATTATCTACACAGGACGATCCAATAGATATATTTTATATTTTTATTCATCATGGGCAAACAAGCACAGTTCACCTAATGGAAAGTGATACTGCCGCCTAATGATATGACGGTCATCCAAGCGATATATTTTTTATTCATCATGGGCAAACAAGCAGACAGTTCACCTAATGGAAAGTGATACTGCCGCCTAATGATATGACGGTCATCCAAGCGATATATTTTTTATTCATCATGGGCAAACAAGCAGACAGTTCACCTAATAGAAAGTGATACCGCCGCCTATTGACATGACGGTCCCTATGATGTCTAGAACGCCAAGAGCATTGCCAATGCGTGGCCCGTGGTAAAGATGTTATACCTCTCGTGGCAGTAGTTACACTGGCTATCCAATCCTTCGAAACGAAACACAGCGAACTGTTTCACGGACAGAAATAGAATGGAGGATGGTACCAACCCGGACGATCTCGCACGTAGATATACCACCTGTATGTTGTGGAGGGTGTATTATCAGGGGTGGATACGGCTATTGAAATCGGTTCGGTATGTCTTTTTATTGATAAATACATTTTTTAACAGGTTACTCGAAAGATGACATCGTAACTCTAGGCATCACAAACCAAAGGGAGACGACTATAGCATGGGACAAATTCACCGGAGAACCCCTCCATCCTGCTATAGGTAAATACTCATTCATTATTAATATTTGAACTTTTACTATTTTTTATCATACACACGTAAACTCACGCCGTAATCAACATCGTCGAGAGGGGTTGGCAGAGGCATTTCGCATGTTTATGTCGAGTCCCAGTGTGACAGGTTGCGAATCTGTCGCCACTATCCGGGCACAATGAGGAACATGGCAGCTACAACTTACGGCAACCCGTCACTCGAATCCGAGACCTATCGGTTCGGGTCGGTCGGTTTGCAAAGCAAGTAACTGAGCAACCACGAACTCCATTTTTCATTTAGCTTGGCGAGGAAAAAGTACGATGTGGTGACAGGTGGATCTACATATTTCTTTCCTGGCAATGTAATGTTTTCTGTCAAACTTAGCAATGTCATTGGCTGATCAATGCTCAGTGCTGCCAGAAAGTCACTTACTTATTTATTTCCTTGATTTTTTGGCTGTACCTATATAAACGGCACACAAATAACAAAAGTTCATCTATAATCTTAATAAACCTTTATTAATTTATAATCATGAGCCTTTTATTTCTAAACATGCATTGATGACACCACAATAGGCATACAGTATTTGCCGCAACTCTCAACTTTACTCAATTTTGGTCCGACTGTTAAAACTAATTCATCTTTCTAACTGTAGTACTGCTTTAAACGGGTACCAATTTGTAATTGAAATTGTATTTGTTAGTTAGTACATTTATGTTTTATTTGTTGTAAATTGATTACATAGTAGTTTTTTAATGTAATTTATTTAAATACTCCTTAATTTTTTAAGCCTGGAACGACATAAGAACAGACAGTACAGTAGACGCGATCCTGGCTAAAGTCCCGGATAGAAACAAGAACTATTTGAAGAACATATCCGGTTTGCCCATCAGCCCATACTTTAGCGCTTTAAAGATGAGGTGGCTCAAAGACAACATTAAAGCTGTGAGACGGGCCAGCCGGGATAAGCGGCTCATGTTCGGGACTGTCGACTCTTGGATAGTTTGGGTGAGGAACTTTGTATCTTAAGTATATGAGGGTTAAAGATGATATTCGCCTAAGTTAATGTTAAATAATGTAGGCTCTCTGTTTTTTTTTAAATACAAAGACAGTAAGACCATTCCACGAAACAAAAAAATCGCTGTTATCGATTATTGGTTAATTCGTGTGATCTGAAATTGTACTGAATTTGCTTATTATTTCAAATACATAATGACAAAAAATTTAAATAATAATTCAATTCATTCAATAATAATTTAGATTGTGTCTGAAATTAACAACCTTCTTATTTAAATAATAATTATTATATAGCTTTATTTAATCAATAAAAATATAATCTAAGTTACAACTGTTTTATCGTTATTGTAAGATATGCGGAGAATACAAGCCGAAATAACTCAAAAGACACATTAAATATTGTTTTGATTTTTTTGTAGAATTTAACCGGAGGTATAAACGGTGGTCTCCATATAACTGACGTGACGAATGCGTCTAGAACGTTGCTTATGAACCTCGACACGTTGAATTGGGACCCTATGCTGTGCAGGTAAGGTATATTATCATTGAATTCGATTAAAACTTAATCTATCAATCATATTAAACCATCAATTAACAGTTAATTTAATTTCAATTACCTCCATCGCTTTCTCGATAAAAAAAACACGTTCATACTAGAAAATAATATATCTTATATTAATATTATATCCTTGTGATTTTTATAAATTCCGGAAAGCGAGTTCTATTTCCTAATATCGCCATGATGGATTTTCGGATCAAAATTTTTTGATGATCTGGTATAAAACTAAGCACCAACATTGACTAAGTCATCAATTATTTCATAAAATACCTTATTCGGATTAAGAAGTGGTGAAGTGGCATTTTGTTTTCAGTTCCTATTTAATAGTTTTTTTTGTTGATAGATTATTCGGCATACATCGTGAGTCTCTACCTCAGATAAAAAGTAGTTCAGAATTGTATGGGGAAGTCAAAGATGGATCAGTTATAGACGGGATTGCAATATCTGGGGTGAGTATTAAGTATGTAAGCACTACATAGTATAAAACAAATTTCCGTCTGTCTGTATATATGTCCCTATATATGCTTAGATCTTTAAAAGTACGCAATGGATTTTGATGCGGTTTTTTTAAATAGTTACACTGATTCAAGAGGAAGGTTTATATGTATATAAAACATGCATAACATCCGTGCGAAGCCGGTGCGGGTCGCTAGTAAATGATTAAATAACGAAGACATGAAATGTAAGAATAGGTGTTGGATAAGGCATTTTTTTATTTTGATACTAATATTATAATATTACTAGAACTTACTTCTTTATTTTTTACGTCACGGAAAAACAAGCAGGCGATTCACCTGATGGAATGTGATACTGCCGCCTAATGAAACTGACGATTCTCTTGATGTCTTCGAACGCCAATGCGTTGCCCATGTAGAAGTTTAGATGTTATACCTCTACACTGGCTATCCAATCGTTCGAACCGAAACACAGCGAACTGCTTCACGGCAGACATAGCAAGAAGGGTATCAACCCACACGATCTCGCACCTAGATTTACCACTTGTATTTGTTGCGTCAACTTTTTATGTAAGTATTTCAAATAAAAATAATATTTTTCTTAGATACTAGGCAACCAGCAGTCCGCTTTAGTCGGTCAGAACTGCCTTCAAGCTGGACAAGCTAAGAACACGTACAGAAGCGGATGTTTCCTTCTATACAACACTGGCAATAGGCGGGTGCAGTCCACGCACGGGTTGATAACTACAGTCGCTTATAAACTCGGATCTAGCGCACCGGTTTATGCTTTGGAAGGTAATTATACCATTTTTTTTGTTTTCATTTAATATATATGTAAAACAAGGTTTTTTTTTTCATTGTAATTTTTTTGTTTATTGTTTTTGTTAATGTTTTCTCTTTTATAACCGACTTCAAAAAGTTATCAGTTCGTTCAGATCTTTTTTAACTACTTTTTTTCTTATAAAAGTTTTTTTCGCATCTTTCTTTACTTTTCTGGTCTTTGACCATGACCCTTAAAGCTCATTTCAATAAATTTTTTTGTAAAATAGTTTTTCTCAACTTTTATTTCTATAAAATCGACTACATTCTTTTATCCTCAAATTCCTAGGTTCGATAGCAGTGGCGGGCGGCGCTATGAAATTCCTTCGAGACAACTTGAAGTTAATTAACGACGTCCAAAAAGACACTGAGCACATTGCCGGCCAAGTGTTCTCTACCGGGGACGTGTACTTTGTGCCGGCGTTCAGCGGACTGTACGCGCCTTACTGGAGGAAGGACGCTAGAGGGTGAGATGTTTTCATTTTATTTATTTATAGATACATTCACACTCTCACACTATATTTACAGCTTGGATCCAAGACTACAGAGTGGTCCACAAAATTAATTAAAATAAACTATATACTTATAGACAGATAAAACATGTCCAGGTAAACAATTATATAAATTACAATATCAAATATATTAAAGGCAATTTCAAGATAAAATTAATTAGAAATACAAAATCTAAATAAAAACTTAAATATTACAAACTAAATAACTTCTATTGCTGAATGAAGTACATAAAAATTGTAAGTCTTGTTAAAGTTTACAAAAGACGAGTAAATTGTCGCCTTAAAAAGTTGAAGTGGATGGAAAAAAGTTGAAGCGGAGATGAATGACTCAGTGAATGAAAAAAAGTTGAAGCGGATGAATGACTCAGTGAATGAAAAAAAGTTGGAGCGGATAAATGACTCAGTGAATAAGATGAAGTGAATGAATAACTCAGTGAATGAAAAAAATACCAAGATTTATTTTTTAAAACTATATCTCTAAGTTTAACAGATAATAAACCTAAAACACTATGATACTTAAATCTAATACATTAACTATAATTGTAAATAACTCTGATCACATTTAATTGAGGGCTTATTATCAATCAACTCACAATATCTCTTACACTCGACATCCTTCGTCCATCGCCATGGAAACACATCGCACTCCGGTACTGATGTCAGAAACACAAGAAGATACATCTATACCCATATACAGACTGGGTTAAATGGGTTAAAAGCAAATGTAAAATTGTATAGAGATTGTTCAAGTAAAGGTAAGAAAAAGTATTTAATATGCTCATGTTGTTTCTTTGCAGGATCATATGTGGACTGACAGCATTCACGACCAAGAACCACATCATAAGGGCCGCTTTAGAAGCTGTGTGTTTCCAAACTAGGTAAAATTCTTTTTTTTTACTTGTGCTTACCAACTAGTATTATAATTTATAGCACTGTCCTAATCCTGCGTTATTTGAACACTTCAGCGTGACCTAATCCGTGTTTTATTAAATAGCAGTTTTCCGTTTATAGTTTATTATTTCGCTAATAGATGTGTTATTTGGTACATCGATAGATAAGAAAGATATTTTAAAACAATTTTACTATGTAATAATTAGTGATACTTATAGGCCTGTAAACAAAAAAAACCTAGAATATACGTTTATATATTTATGGTATTAAAAATTACATCTTGTCTGCATTTTGAAGACTAAGTTGATCATGGTTTTTTAATTCTCATAAGATGGCGCCTGTGGTACACGCATAAGGAATCGTTGTCATTGTAGTTCGTTAACCTATTACTAGATGGCGGTACTGTGTAAACATTTTACAAATTAAATGTTCACTAAAAAAACAAAAATACCTATGTGACTAGCAGGTTTCTGTCAACACTAGCAGTAAAAAAGTGTACGATATTTTTAATCTAAGAGATACATTATTGAACTGTGCGCTATCGTGCAATAATCCATCGCATATGTCACAATGTACTATAAACATCTCTAAAAACTTAGTATTATAATAAGAACAAACATTAAAAAGTGCTAACGTGTGACACGAGGCACTTTTTGTTGCCGACACAGCGCATCGACCATAGAAAACTGGAGTTACCACAACTCGCGTTGCGGCCACTTTAATATGTGGCCGGTGTTTAACACAAGACATACGTTTGCGCAGCGCCTTAAATTAGTGAAAAATAAACTAGTAATTATATAAAACGATACTAAATTAGTTATCAGCATTCCCGAGTTCATTATCAAAATTTGTCAGTTAAAGTGTGATATGAAATTTTTCACAGGGATATATTAGAGGCTATGAATAAAGACTGTGGTATGCCGCTTTCGAAGCTACACGTTGATGGTAAGATGACATCAAACGATCTACTGATGCAACTGCAAGCTGATCTCATTGGGATACCAGTGTGTGAGTTGTTTTAATCTTTTGTTTTTTTCAAATCTTTACTTTTTTTACTTTCTTTTTTTCTCAATTTTTTTTTCAAATTTTTACTTTGGGTTTAATTAGATTTGGGAATTTTGAATGTGGTTAAAGTATTAACCTTAAAATAATTACATAAACGTATTATAAACCTTATGTTAAAACGCATTTGTCATAGTCAAGTTCAATATAGCCTACTGTTTGAATATCTCAGTCCCGCAATACCTCAAAACCAAATCGACCTTATCTCAATAATATATAAATGTTTTGTCATCGATATAGAAGGTCCAGTTTAAATTTCTATAATAAACGCTTCTGTGTTAATTTTTGTTATTAATCTTTTAAAATATTTTGTTTAATAATTCGCCGCTCGGTTCATCACTGAACTATCGCTGTGTGTAAGGGCATCACAAGTTGCCCGTACAATTGTTTTTTTTTATGGCTTTGAGTAACTAACAGTATTTTGCCAGTGTCAAGTAATATTTAGTATCTAGTTTTGATGAGGGATAAAATAATGAAAGGATGACAATTATAAATCTGCCTACAGTAATATGCTAGTACTGTTGCCTTTATTGAGTTACTTGGGAGATGACGAAAAGAGCGGAAAAATCGTCGTATTTCACGTTCTCCACTCTTGTACAGCCCTACAGTCGTGGCCGAGGGCTTACAGTAGTACAGTAGTAGGGAGTTTTTTAATCCAAGAAGTATTTTGGTAGATACCAACTTCTTAAATTTCGTAATTAAATAATAATCACCCAGTTGAATATTCATTAAATAAAACGTGATCAGAGGCCCTCTTACTTTAAAATAAATATGTATTACCAGTTTTTTTTTTTCGAATTCCGCACAAACGCCTCCATCCTAAAAGAATTAGATATCAAGATATCTAGTATGGTGCAAATGCGAATCCTCAAATATTTAGGTCTGGTGAATTGGTGCGGAAATGATAAGACAAAAAATCACAAATATTAATAAAATAAATAAGTTAAATTTCTACATACAGGTCAATAACATAACCTTCCCTTTTACGCTTCGCCGCAGTCGGGTAAAACTCATAAAATATGATCGTCAGTTGCATTCCAAATAGGTTATAATAGCTCCTGCACTACATCATATTATTCGAAAGGCAATTAAGGTATTTTGAGACTGGCATGTTATACAGTAATGTATTGGGACTAGTACATTATGGGAATAGCTCGTTATGAGCTTCAGCCTTTAAGACATTAGGTGATCTCGGCAGTAGAAGGTACATAATCGAGATGAGACTAGAGATTAAGATACCAAGACCCCTGAAGTATTAAGACTAATTTATGTAGAATTTATGTTTATATGATAATAAGTGTTTTTGACATCAGGGTGCATTGTGTAAAACCATAATTTAAGGTTAGGTTTGAATGCCCAGGAAAGTCGGGAGATCGTGTCCAAAAAATCGTACACAACAAAATTATTTCCAAACATAGATGTAGAAATATTCCGTCAATAAAATACCAGTAGTTCGTCAGTCATTGTGAGGCGTATGCGTTATATGTGTACATTTTTAATTTTGATTCAATTTAACCTCTATGTTATTCATCAACTTGACTTGTATACTATTCCTCAACTTGACCTGTAATGTTATTCGTTGACTTGACCCTTATATTATTCGTCGAGTTGATCCATTTTTATCGGTATAAACATTTCTAATTGTTTTTACGTTTTTTATTATGATTTATTGTTTACATGTGTGTGTATAGTGCGTGCACAGGCGTGGGACATGTCGGCGCTGGGTGTGTGCGTGGTGGCGGCGCACGCGCGTGGCCTGTGGCGCGTGGACGCGTGGCGGCAGCGCGCCGCGCCCGCATACACCTTCCTACCGACTACTACGCACCACGGTAACGTATGCACTTACACATAGGGTGACCAGATACAATAGCGCAGTGTGTGTGTGGCGGCGTGCGGCCTGTGGCGCGTGGACGCGTGGCGGCAGCGCGCCGCGCCCGCATACACCTTCCTACCGACTACTACGCACCACGGTAACGTATGCACTTACACATAGGGTGACCAGATACAATAGCGCAGTGTGTGTGTGGCGGCGTGCGGCCTGTGGCGCGTGGACGCGTGGCGGCAGCGCGCCGCGCCCGCATACACCTTCCTACCGACTACTACGCACCACGGTAACGTATGCACTTACACATAGGGTGACCAGATACAATAGCGCAGTGTGTGTGTGGCGGCGTGCGGCCTGTGGCGCGTGGACGCGTGGCGGCAGCGCGCCGCGCCCGCATACACCTTCCTACCGACTACTACGCACCACGGTAACGTATGCACTTACACATAGGGTGACCAGATACAATAGCGCAGTGTGTGTGTGGCGGCGTGCGGCCTGTGGCGCGTGGACGCGTGGCGGCAGCGCGCCGCGCCCGCATACACCTTCCTACCGACTACTACGCACCACGGTAACGTATGCACTTACACATAGGGTGACCAGATACAATAGCGCAGTGTGTGTGTGGCGGCGTGCGGCCTGTGGCGCGTGGACGCGTGGCGGCAGCGCGCCGCGCCCGCATACACCTTCCTACCGACTACTACGCACCACGGTAACGTATGCACTTACACATAGGGTGACCAGATACAATAGCGCAGTGTGTGTGTGGCGGCGTGCGGCCTGTGGCGCGTGGACGCGTGGCGGCAGCGCGCCGCGCCCGCATACACCTTCCTACCGACTACTACGCACCACGGTAACGTATGCACTTACACATAGGGTGACCAGATACAATAGCGCAGTGTGTGTGTGGCGGCGTGCGGCCTGTGGCGCGTGGACGCGTGGCGGCAGCGCGCCGCGCCCGCATACACCTTCCTACCGACTACTACGCACCACGGTAACGTATGCACTTACACATAGGGTGACCAGATACAATAGCGCAGTGTGTGTGTGGCGGCGTGCGGCCTGTGGCGCGTGGACGCGTGGCGGCAGCGCGCCGCGCCCGCATACACCTTCCTACCGACTACTACGCACCACGGTAACGTATGCACTTACACATAGGGTGACCAGATACAATAGCGCAGTGTGTGTGTGGCGGCGTGCGGCCTGTGGCGCGTGGACGCGTGGCGGCAGCGCGCCGCGCCCGCATACACCTTCCTACCGACTACTACGCACCACGGTAACGTATGCACTTACACATAGGGTGACCAGATACAATAGCGCAGTGTGTGTGTGGCGGCGTGCGGCCTGTGGCGCGTGGACGCGTGGCGGCAGCGCGCCGCGCCCGCATACACCTTCCTACCGACTACTACGCACCACGGTAACGTATGCACTTACACATAGGGTGACCAGATACAATAGCGCAGTGTGTGTGTGGCGGCGTGCGGCCTGTGGCGCGTGGACGCGTGGCGGCAGCGCGCCGCGCCCGCATACACCTTCCTACCGACTACTACGCACCACGGTAACGTATGCACTTACACATAGGGTGACCAGATACAATAGCGCAGTGTGTGTGTGGCGGCGTGCGGCCTGTGGCGCGTGGACGCGTGGCGGCAGCGCGCCGCGCCCGCATACACCTTCCTACCGACTACTACGCACCACGGTAACGTATGCACTTACACATAGGGTGACCAGATACAATAGCGCAGTGTGTGTGTGGCGGCGTGCGGCCTGTGGCGCGTGGACGCGTGGCGGCAGCGCGCCGCGCCCGCATACACCTTCCTACCGACTACTACGCACCACGGTAACGTATGCACTTACACATAGGGTGACCAGATACAATAGCGCAGTGTGTGTGTGGCGGCGTGCGGCCTGTGGCGCGTGGACGCGTGGCGGCAGCGCGCCGCGCCCGCATACACCTTCCTACCGACTACTACGCACCACGGTAACGTATGCACTTACACATAGGGTGACCAGATACAATCACATTGCTCATTCACAATGCTCTTTAAAGATTTCTCACGGAAGCGGAAATATTCCGACTGTCAAGTATTTGATCCCATTGTTACAAACTTAATTCACTTCTCGTTTAGGATTCGCCGCGAAAAGTAAATATTCCCAAAAAAAGCTTTTCGAATAAATAACACATAACATAACATAAACTCACGCCGTTATCCCTCGAGAGGTGCTACACACCGCATTTCGCATTTTTATATTGAGTCCCAGTGTGACAGGTTATCCGGGCACATTGAGAAACATGGCAGCTACAACTTACGGGACCCGAGACTCGAACCCTCGACCTATCCGCTCGGGTCGGCCGGTTATCCACGGCACGTAACAAAATGAGCTACCTCATCCTCATAACGTCACGTTTTCAAATAAAAATACGTCCTGTTAATTCAAAATCAACGTTTAACTGGTGTTACCTATCTTTTACCTAAAAAAGCTTATTTATCTCTTAAAATTATTATTTTCCAAGATCTCGCCATCCTCAGAGCTCTCGGAAAGTTCTCGATGCGATCTTTCACATTTCCGAAAACAATTGTCAAATTTATCCGAACGGTGAATGTGAGTAGCGTTGTGATTAATTAGCCTTCGTGAAGTTTTATCGAATCCGAGTCGCTGACTGAGTGCTGGTGGTAGATCTACGTGCGAGATTATTACTCATTTTCATTTTCTGCCGTAAACCAGTTGCTGTTTCGGTTCGAAAAACTGAATAATATTTTGCCTGTGCAATTGCAACACATTGGAGGTGCTTTTCGTGATGTAAGACATCAAGGGAGTCGTCGTGTTAATAGGCGGCGGTATCACTTTCCATGAGGTGAACCGTCTGTTTGCCCGTGACTGTATATTTAGTACGTCTTTAAATTTGTCCACATTCGTCGACAACCTAGAAAATATGGATGTCAAAAAGGAGGGAGACTCTTGTGTTTTAGCTCCATGTTATATCCAAAGTTTAATTATACCACTCGATAGCTTAAGCATCAAAGTAAACGACCGGCAAAAGGAAAATTATGCTATAATTAATAAAGCATGGAAATCTAAAGGACTTCTAAGAATTTAAAAATTATTAGTCTTGTAGGTTAGGGTGTTTGTTTGCGATGAATGTGGTATCAATTAAGTAATGCATAATGAATTAATTTTTTTCTTTCCCACAGATCGCGACTCAAGATACACGAAATGGAAGATGGCGGTGCAAAGGTCATTGGGATGGGCGACAACTAAGAAATCCATAGCTATGACAGGTCAGAAAAGAAAAAATAGCATGATACCGCGCGATAGCTTCGATTCCAACTCTGATAGAAAGAACTCCCTTTTCGAAAACCATAGCGTAGACTCCGGTCATACTAATTCCGAGGAAGAAAACCCTAATATTGAAGATCTAAAAAAGTATCAAGCTAGAAAGTTCTCTATTTACGTGCCGTTAAGGCCGAAAAAACACGAGCAAACAATTTTAGACGACGCTGATTATTTTATGAGTAAAAAGGAATGCGATTACGGCATGTGCGAGTGTTGCCAGGTGAAAAAAAAGCTTCATACTGATTGGGAGTCGATTGAGGAGATCATTGAAAATGATCCAGAGATAATTTTCGACAGCGATGATAATCCTATACTAGTAGAACCAGTTAGGAATGGTAGCAGACAAAATTCGTTGCAAGATTTAGATTCCTTAGATTCTGGGTCAACTGTTATGGGGAACGGGATTAGTCTAAGAAAAAGGGTACATTTAGAAAAATGGCCGGCTTTTTTCAAATCCATTTATAATAAATTCTCAAACGCGAACATCACGTGAAAGTTATTTAAACGTTAAATTCCTCTTTACTCGCTATCGCCTCTAGAAGTTTTATGAAATGTTGCCATTTTTAATAATTTACCCCGTATTAGGGAACGTGATATGATGAGATCGAAAAATGACAAATAAACTTATAATAATTATCGGTAAAAAAAATTACTCATTTCAAAAGTATTTCAATCACAGATCTTTTAGTATTTTTTGCTCAGTATTTTAAACGAAATCTGTACATATTCTTTTTACTTAAAATAAGTACTTAAAAAGACAACTCAATGTATTTCTCGACTTATTGTTTTAAGTATATTTATTAAAATGTATTACACTACTAACCCTAATTTAGTATTCAATAACTTTTTAATTGAATAAAAGTATTATTTTTTCTTAACTCAGTCTTTAATTTTTTTCTTTTCACTCATTTCGCATGGCAATCATGGATTTTTTTTCTGATTAACTAATCAAAGATCATGCTTGAAAGTGCTTTTGTTCATTATGGATTTATAAATATTGATAGTTTAGTGCTCCGATTTGTTTCAAAATCATAAAAACGGACGTTTTACTGATTCAAAATTAACCCTTCTTGGTTTTGGCCTATTTTTCTATTTGTGCCGGTTGGTTGTCCGTTTAGGAAATTAGGTTTGATGGTGTCCTTAAAAACTACGGTCATTGACTGAAAGTATTGATAATGCTATGAAAAAAGAACCAAAACCGATTTCTTGCGTTTTTGGATGTACATATGTGAAAAGACTCAAAAGTTAGTTAATGTTAAATGCACTCCATTTTAGGTGTGGCTTTAATATTGCCAACACAAAAAAAAAACTCACTATGTTGCTTGAATTAAATCACAAAAAGAAAAAATATAAGAAAGACCAAACGGGTTTGTTCTTATCTGTTTCTTACTTTCAGAAGCCAATGATAATCATTGCCTCGAGTGTTTAACACAAATTTGAATGCGTAAAAATTTAGTTCTTTTACTCGTCGCTAGAGGGCTTCTTTTTTGTTTTTTACAAAGCGCGAGGCATTTTTTGACTATAAAACATTCTCAAGAAAGCGAGGTATTTGCGTTACTTTGAATAAATGGTAACGATATTGTTTTTTTTTTCTTGCAGAAGAGAGATACAAGCTCTTGGCGTCAATTCCCGCTACTTTGTTCCTTATAAGTAGCTTTGCTATGCTTGTAGTATCAAGCACGCTCAAGAGTAGGTGATAAGCTAAAAGCAACTTTATTTCATACGTATAAGTTTCAATTTTAATTACAAAAAGTTCCTTTGCTGTATTTTTATTGGTCGATAGACAAGACTGCCAACATAAATGTGAAAAAAGTTTTTGATTGTTAAAAGGTTTTGTTTTAAAAATCTCAGAATTTAAATGACATTTGTTTCCTTTGCATTTATGTTTGTAAGGGTTAATTTTAATTGGTTGGAATGTAATTTTAATTATAATAATTTGATATTGACACAGAATTTGCAGTAATTTATCTTGCGTTGAATGGCAAGATTAAGATATTTTAAATAATTAATGCAATTAATTTAACTTGAATTTTATATTTATTAATTTGTTATACACATTGTAATCAAGGTCTTTTTCCCTTGCTTACACTCGCTTAATTTATCGTTGCTATTTGTTGTAGATATTCATGTGTTGTATTTCATTTAACAGAACAGAAAACATGTCATACTTTCATATTTTTTACAATTTTAATTTTGTATATTGTATAATAGTCAAACAAAAAAGAAATCGCTATGATAAAATAAACGAGTGTGTACGCGGCTTAAAACAAACATGGACACAGTTTGAATTTGTTTGGAAGTAGCAAAATACTTTGAAAAGGTAACATACAATTGCAATAATTCTATTCTAAATAATATAGTTATTATACATTAAATGATAATTTAAATAAACTCATTTAAAATAAGTTTTCCGAAAGCTTCCTCATAGAAATAAGATCCGTTGTGCTTTGATTTAAGGCTCATTTTTGACTAATTTATTATGTCGATTAATTGAACAATTAAATGTGATTTTTTACAATCGTTTTGTAAATAACTTTCAATTTTGCCATTTAAAGTCATTCCTTTAGCATTTTTTTATTTTGTATTGTACAAGTATGTTTGCTTTTTTAAATGTTTGTACTTAATTTGTTATTGGATGTTTTTTTGGGATTATTTAATTAAATTTGATATTATTTTACAAGGTGTCTGTAAAGTTTGTATAGAAAGAGTTTTTGTTTAATAATAGAAAGACGTATATACAAAAACTTATGTACCAGACAGAATATTAATGAGTGCCAAATATCTAGATTTATATGAAAGATACTTCAGCAGGATATGGAATTTTAGTTATGTATACCAACTTTTGTGACACCCTGTATCAAATAAATTAAGCATAAATGTTCGTTACGGTTGACTAAATCGATTTATTCAATGTAAATAATTACTGATTGTTGATTTCATGACATTGTATGTATAAAATAATATTCCTAATAAACAGATATGTACGTATACACAGAGACTACACATCAAGCTATACAGTGCTTACTTCAACCTTAAGTCGTACAGAATAAAGATTAACATCTCACTTGTAAGTTGTAGCTTCATGTGCGGTCGTGTGGACATGACCTTTAAAATACCTACAATATTCTCACATATATACGTAAATCTTAACTGCTTCAAAATAAATTGCATATTTAACAGTGAAATGTTCACCATGAAATAAATTTTAAAAACGACTTATTAACCAATTTTCTTTTTAGTAATAAAAAGTTAAATTTAACTATAACATTAAATCTTCCAAATTTTAGAATGGTATTTGTAAATACATTTTTCTGATTATGTTTCTGGTAGCTCACTTTGCATTTGGTGCTTGAAATACTGGATTCTAATCCTTGCCAAGCAATTTTCCGATGTTAAACGTTTACTATCTTTAAGATTCTATTCAGGGGTAAAATAATTAAAATGAATTTATCCTCTTGTTTAGAATCTGATGTACAAAGACGGCTTATTTTGAGGCTTAGTTACGTTGTGTGAATAGTTCCAAGACAGTAGTTTAAAATCAATGAAAATAATAAAATGAAAGTATGGAGGCTAAAGAGAAAATATAATTTAATTCATTATAAAACTGTAATGGTAGCCTGTTTCTTTAACAATAGTATAAAAGCCAGACATCAACCTACACCGTTTGGAGTTCCGTTCTTGTCTTTCAGCACCTTTAGGTTGTCAATTACCAAAACATTCACTTCCCATAGTGGCATAAGGATGTATATTGCACATGTATAGCTTGATGTTTGGCTGTGTGTACTCTACTTGTCATATTAAATATTCTAGTCAGCTCACATACAGATAAAGGCTTATTATTCACTGTAAAAAGATTTTTTAATTCTCTTTAGCCTTATTTAAGGTAAAGGTATTTAATTAACGTAAAGGGTGATTATTTATTATTTAGAAATGTAAAGCTATTGTTGGGTCTTCTCGTTATTGTAGAAAATAAATGTTTAAACTGTTTTTTTGTTTTTCTTACCTTTCTGATTGTTTTTCTTACCTTTCGGGCAATATAATTTT
Organism: Choreutis nemorana; assembly: GCA_949316135.1. Taxonomy (NCBI): domain Eukaryota; kingdom Metazoa; phylum Arthropoda; class Insecta; order Lepidoptera; family Choreutidae; genus Choreutis; species Choreutis nemorana. Next base: position 2,641,862 of record OX438620.1, on the reverse strand, counting down.
TTTTTCTATAGAAAAGTACAAGTGTTGCAACGGAAATAGAACTAGACAACTTCTACCTATTATTAAAGATACCGTTTTACTTCTGTATGAAATAAGCATAGTTTTCACCCGTGAAACAGTTCGTTGTTTTTCGGTTCGAAGGATTGGAGAGCCAGTGTAATTACCGGCAAGAAAGGTATTACATCTTTACGTTTACATAGGCAACGCATTGGCGGTGCTCTTGGCGTTCAAGACGCCTATGGCATCCTCGTGTTAATAGGCGGCGGTATCAATTTCCATCAGGCCAATCGTCCCTTTGTTTACCCATGATTTGTGATAAATGAATAAATGTAATATTTTATGGTTTTAATACAGCTTGCCTAATTTTATGTCGAATGGTGATGTCTTGTTTTAAATCACTCGTTTTTTTAGGTATTTATTTACTTTCTGTTACAACAGCTATCGCCATCCAAGGCTTCGTCCTTGGGGGGGGGGGCAGTTGACATCCAGTTCCAATACGCATTGGAAAAGTATGAATTTTAGTTGAAATATTTGTAGTCAAGAGTATTTCTCGGATGATTGGTGTTTTTTTTAGGCAATAGTCCAAGGCGTACAGCTTACAAACCTTTGGCTGTACCATTTTTAATCTCTAGAGGGGCGTGAAGGTCTGGGTGAAACTGAAATAGGCTTTCACACATCATATTTGTAAGTAAATTAATTAACAACAACAATAGTTTTAGATAGTTTACCTAGGTTCAGGTATGGAACCACAGGAAAGTACCTAATACTGTAGGGGTTAAAATCGTTGACTCCTGTTGTTGTTATAGGTTAAATTCACCAAACCATACTTATGTTATAAAAGTTTATTAATATTGTTGCCTACACGTTTAAATGTCTGAGTACGTACGCGCGTTGCGGGTGTTATTTTACGACTCCTATAATTAAGGTTAAATTTGCTGTACGTGCAGTTTTGGCTCGTAAAAATACTAATAATAATCGAGTTTAAATCGTTGTATTTGGAACCACAGGAAAGTACCTAATACTAATAATAATCGAGTTTAAATCGTTGTATTTGTTATGGCTCACAAATTACAGCAACCGTTTGACAGTTCCACAGTACTACCAACATTGCAAACCAATCAAAACAAATAAAATGACATTCAGAGTGTTGTCAATCTTGTCATATTTCAATTTCACGTGATTTAAAATTTCATTGGAATCTATTTGATAAAAAAATAAATAAAATAAATTCTTCTTTAAAACCTATAATTCCGGCTTTAACAAAGTTTTGATCGCGAGCTGTGCTTCTTACCTAAATTGACCAAATAGTGTGAGTTTATTCAAAATGACTCTAGATAGTTTACCAATAGAAGCTTTCGCGGAAATTCTGACTAAAGTAGACGGAGTTAGTTTAGGGAAATGCAGGAGAGTGAGTACTAAGTGGAGAGAATACATCGACGGAGACGACCTCTTATGGGCAAGAGCTTGCGAAAGAGACTTCAAAAACGCCTCCAAAATAGCCAAAACAAAATCCGGCAGCGACTGTACTTGGTACCAGATCTACAGGAACCTAAGCATGTGGAGAAATGTATCTACTTATGAGAAAAAAGTTAAAGAATTCTACACTTTCAATTTGCATGACAAAAGTCATGCACTAAGTATTCATAGTAGTATATTGCCATTGAGAGAAATGAGGGGAATCATTTTGTATGATATGAGCTGTTTACAGTATCTGCCAGCGGTTGTGCCAGAGAAAAATTGCAAGAAAATAGCGCATTGCAGTAAAGCAACAATTGTTTTGATTAAATCAGGATTACTTCTACATAGAACAACACAAGAAGCAACACATATGTTCCAAGCTTTTTTCAAAGCCGATGATTTTGTATTAACTGAAAATATACTTTATTTCTTTAATAACAGAGAAATATTCCAAGTAGATTTAACAGTGTCGTCATTATTCTCCAAACTGATTCTGAAATGCCAGTATGACATTAAAGAAATAGAGTGTACACAAGGAGTGTTGTATATTTTTACGGACTGCGGAAAAGTTTTGACAGTTAAAGATAACAAGGTGGTCAATGAAAAGCCGTTGAACATTCCTCCAGAATGGATTAAGCAGATTAAAAACATATCTGCGATAGATGACAGGAACTTAGTTTGTTACTCGAGACATTTCTTCAGCATAGAAACGGATGAAGCGAGGCACTTATATTTAGATTTTCCACCAATCACTGCATTATTTTTCTACGGTGATGTAGTATTAATAGGGACTAAACAAGGACAAATTTTATTGTACCGTTTGTCTAGCCAAAAGAAACCAAACAAACCGATTTTTGAAACATTGGCAAAGCTACCAGATGACAAATTTGCAGTACAACTAGATGTATGCGAGAGGAAAACTGGGCCTGTTGTTGTTGTGGCAACATTTTTTGCAATTTACATCATTGAGATTGATTTCTTCCCACTAGTGCGTATTTCTATCTTATTGTTATTTTTTCCTTAACATTTAGTAAATAATACCAAGAAGTTAAAGTACATTTATAAAGCCTCTGAATTGTTACCTTTTTAAAATCTCTTTGATTTAAGGTTTTTTCATCAACAATCAAAAATACACATCGTAAGAGAATCCTTATAAATTATTAATAGTTCTTTTAAAATGAACATGAACTTTGATATTGATATTTTTTCCAAAGGTATTTATGTAATAAACTTATGATTTCAGGATCCCTCAGAGAAGAGCAAAAGAAAATTCTCAAGTCACAAGGTGGATATCTACAAGAGGCTTCTAAAAATCAAAGACAGGTTGCGATGTGAAACATTTGTACCATAAAATAACTACTCATTAATGTATATTTATGGATATTTTAATGGATATTTCTATTGAATTATGGTTGCTATTACTATTCACCCCTATTACTATACATACATTCTACAAAAATGTTTGAGAAGTGCAACTAAAGAGATTTTTTGATATTTCCCATAGCATGAACCTTTTTTTTATTATTCAAGACCGGGCAGGCATTTGACCTCAAACCCGCCTGATGTTAAGCGGAGATGAGGTCTAAGGTGGAATGTGGATCATGCCTGCCTAGGAGAAACCTATTCACTCTTGCCTTAAATAGGCCCAAACCCTCTGTATCTCTGTAGTTATGTTAAAGTTAACATTCAAACTGAAAATTAAAAATACTTTATTTGCAAAAACGTGTAAAATAAAATATAGTACCAATATTATTTTGTCTATAAGGCATGCAAGAAACACGCCACAATGGATTTTAAGGGAAAGAGTCAAAATCTCATACAAATTTGAATGTTAACCTAACTACTTGTAACATAACGTAATGGTTTGTGCTACGGGCACATTTCCTTTCCCATAAACCAGCATTCCAAACAAGTTTTGAATTTTGACATTCAAAAAAGCTTGTGATAAGATTCATTGAATAATTTAAAAAGAAGCATAATATAAATAGTATGAAAGTAAATAATTTCCAATGTTAAGGTTTTCTTTAAATTACATTTAATTGTTAATTATTTTATTGGCTCAGTCTTTGAAGGTATGAATAGTTATAAGATTCATGTACCATTTACATAGTACATAAGCAGTTTGTTATGCCTACAGTTACAGTATTAAATAAATTTATAACATTATCAATGTTTGATAATATTGAAATGTGTAAATGATTGAAATGATATGGTTTTATTTTCTTTTTAGACTATTGTATAAGAATCAATTGAATATTAAAAATGAAAATTAGTTGGTTGTTTTGTACACTATTGTTATTACATTAGAATGATGAAATTTATTTATTATGAGAATGTTGTAGTGTTTGTTAAAATAAATTGTTTTAATGTTTTGCATTAAAATACTTAATTATACCCGAAAATGGTAAAGCCATTATTTTTTATCATTCCTTTGTTGAGCATTTCACTATAAACAAATAAATGGAATTTAAAACTAAATAATGGTAAAATTATTTTGGACAACACCATATTTTTTTCAAATAAATAATTTTAAGTTTTGAAATGTTTCTTGTGTTACTGCATGATTATATTATTATTGTCGGGTCTCTGCGAGCAGTGGCGTGCCTAGAGTTTTAGAATAGGGCAAGCCGGGAGATACGTTATTGTAGTTTTCATAATTAATTTCGATAAATGTCTTACTGCCTCATTAATCTTAAATCTACCACTTCAAACTTTTGAACCATGCTATGCAAAGCATATTGTTATTTGATTTGAAAAGTAATGAATGAACGAGAGCGCGAACTTACCTTGGTTCGATAGGGCAAGCCGGGCTTTTGGGCTTGTATGACAGTACCGCCACTGTCTGCGAGTGAGTAAGATCGCCGGTTTTGGGATGTACTTTGTAACGAAATTGACTCAATAGCTTATGCGTAGGCGTTTTAGAAATTGGTATCTGCGGGGAAACCTAAGGGAAACGGTGACTTACCACCACTGTTTGTGGGTATCACCATAGCATTGACTTAGTAGGCAGTTATTTTAATTCTGTAAAGTTATATAACTACTAGATAAGTATATAATTTTCGAAAATTATTTTATAGGAAACTTTCAAGCTTAAATGTTAGCATTGTGACAGCGACCAACTTCGACTTACAAAACTTCGTTGGCCAAAAAATGTTTCATACAAAAAAAAAGAAATGATATTGAAACGCCTATAAAATGTCCACGTTTTAGTCATATCACAAAGACAAAGATGTATATAAGGAGGTAAGTAATAAAAACGGAATAGGCTGATTTTCCTTTTTATCCACATTTTGATGTGTTATGCTTTATAAGTAGGGTTATATAATTGTAAGTAGAATGTATAATGGACTTAAAAATATTACAAAGAGAAAACATTCATTACTTTAAAACAAGGAGGTTCAGAAGGTACTTGCATACTCGTGTTATTTACAACATTCTTCGTTTGTATCACACAAATAACCTGCCCGACTCAGGATTCAAATGCAGGCTGATGCATCATGAAGGCTGTTGTTAGTATTTGATTCATTATTAAAAACGCTCCAAGGCAAATAATTTACTTTATTAGAGATCGACATTTCTATCTTAAAAACTGACAAAAGAATGCCTACGTCAACTCAAAATTCCTCCATTTCTGTGCCACGTCAATAACAAGCCCATTTAACTTTATTTTACAAATATGCTTTCAAGTCACAAATAAAAAACATAAATATAATAATACAATAAAACATAAATAAATAAAAAGTCTTATTAGGTCTTAATTGACTTAATTAGTAACAAACTAGTCTGTAATCAAAATAGATTTGACTTTTAGGAAACAGAATTCAGATAGAACCAACACACTTTTATAGTAACAATCCTAGCTCATTTCATAGTAAAAGTATCTAAGCAATTTCTTTACTTAATTTTAGTTACTATTTGTAACACAAAGGATTTTAATGCAGATAGAAACAAATAGATGGCGCTTTAAAAATTTATCATTTATAAACAATAAATTAAACGCCCAAATAAATTAAATGTACATTGTTTTGGTATTTGCCTCAAGTCCGCTCCATAAAGACCAAATGCACAATAGAACATAGTGCACGTACACGTTTGATCACATCCATAGCTAAATGATCTTAGTGAAATGGAATGACTTTACCTACTATTGAAAACTTTAATATAGTCTAAGCCCAGTTAAACTTCGGTAGTTTTCACAAATTAATGCAAAATTTTCTGAATTGCTCTCCAAAACGAGGAACAGAAAAAACATTCTTTTTTTTTTGCAATTAAAACAGAAGTGGAAGTCCATTCTAAATGAATCCAGTCAGATAATTTACAAATATTAAATAAACAAATGATTATTTTATCTTTAATTTTCTTTAAGACTATTACCTACCAGTCCTACCACCAACACGTAAACCTGATATCTACTTAATATTAAAACCTACTTCTTTAGATCTTTTAGGTTTTTAAATGTTTCTAAAACGAACCTAATTAATTATTCATCAAAAACACAATGGTAATTAGTAGGAGCATTCGCTTCCTTTACCCATTTAATTTAAACTAAACAATGTAGCCGTAGGAGGCAATTCTCCAGTACTTAAACCTACCCATTCTCATGGAACAAACATCTATTGTTAGAAAGAAGAATAATGCGATTTCCTTTGCTAATTTAATTTAGTGCCCGGAGCGCACAAATGAAGTGCTTTTAGTTTTTTCGCTGAAAAGTATTGGAAAAGTTACTTATATAGAAAACAAAACATAGAACTACTTACTAAATAAATAGGAACTTCGTAATAAATATAAAATTATACTAAGATTAAAAAATAAAAGTCGATAGACTAGTGTAACATGAGAAGTTAATTCATCCCAGAATTAATCAAAGACAAACCGTCATGTCATTGAATTTGAATTTGAGTCCAAATTCAAATTGGCTGAAGGGAAAGATTAACATAATATCTACTGGTAGATATAAATATAGAAAATATCCTAGACCTTGGAGTACGTAGGTAATCTCACAATTTCACAATAACTGCCCACTGTGAAACATAATACGCTTATATATATGTATGACTCTACCTAAAACTGAATTTTGATAGCGTCGAAGCATTTTTCCAAACCCGCATTTTTCCGAACGTTTTTTTTTTGTCTACTGTTACTGTCTGTTGCTCTATGAAATGTATACTTATTGTTGCAAGAAAAACTTGCAATCAATGTAATAGGTACACGCAATATCTCTAATGAATAAATTAGAGGCATAGATAATTAATAATTCAAACATACTACATATTTGCCCATGTTTTTTGTTGTCGAGTCAACCAAGCAAAACCCATCAGAAGGATTCTATTAACCACTAGCTTCCAGTACCTGCAGCAGTTCGCTGTGTTTCAGTTCGAAGAATTGGAGAGCCAGTGGAAATACCGGGACGAGAGGTATAACTTCTTTACTTGTACATGGGCAACGCATAAGTGCTCTCGCCATCCCACGATATCAGGGCCATTGTCGTGTTAAAAGACGGCGGTATCACTTTCCATTAAGGGATTTCCTTGTTGGCCAATGGCGTTTATAAAAAAGCTTCTTTAAATCAAAGTTTCCTGCTTCAAAACTATTATATTTCACCTTCGGACTGTAATATTGGATGACAACTTAAATCTAGAAAACTACTTACAAACGTCTGACAGTGTCATTTACAACGAATTATCAGACGGAATAGAAGACTAAGTCCACGTCACATACACTCAGAACCATGTCTTACAACAAAGATATAGAGTTGCCTTTCGTCTGGGATTATTGGAACGCAGCTTTACACTGCCTAACCTACTCTAGTGCAGAGTATCATGGTATGTGACAGTGACTTGGCTTTAAGAAGTATTCTCGCTTACAAACAGAATAAATATTATATATTTCTCTGATCATGGAAAACACTGTAAGAGTTTGAATTGTTTTCTATCGACACGTCAGATACGATAGATTACCGCTATGACATGTAGGAGAAAGCGATCTTAATTCTTCATCTGGCGCTCTGCAAAATTGACACTTAATTATTATTAATTTTTTTTGCAGCCTCATGGGCAAATAAGCAGACGATGCCTTTGATGTCATAGAAAGCCAAGAGCACCGCTAATGCCTTCCCCGTGCAGAGGTAGAAAATGTTAGGTCCCAAGACCGTTGGGTATCCTGACGTCGACGCCATATTGAACACAGTGGTTTTTCACATACATCCCGTTATTAGCCAGTTCCGTGCCGTGTTAAGTATCATCATATGAAACGGTCTAAATAGCTCATGCAATTTACTTTCGGTCGGGTTGTCGACGGTCAAGTTTTACCACAATCTTTGTGCCGAGTACGCTAAGCACTGGGAGCTCGAAGACTCGTTGTGAAATCTCTTCATTTTCTACCCACTCGCAACTCGCCAATAATATAACACAAATGAAATAAGACAGTTTCTTAGTTAGTAGCTAGTACAAACGGCCATGGATCAACCTAACCTAACCTGTTAGGACGTTTTAACCTTTTAAATTATATAATATGGATAAGGAATCCCGGCGGGGGCGGGACTTTTTATTATTTGTAAGACGCATTGTTTCGCTTACCGGTCTTGGATGTTGTATTCTTATTTATTTAGTATATACCATATCGTTGCTTAGCACCTGCGATACAAGTTCTTACGATACTTAATGCAGGGCTGAGTCAATGTGTGTGTCGTGATGTGGTTATTTATTTAAGGTTTGATATTGCCTTGTTATGGGAAACAGGCCAATGTATGGCCGTTTGTTTTTCAAATTAGATACTTCTTAGCTGTATAAATAAAGTTTCACATAATTAATGTGGCAAATTTTAAAGAAGCAATTTTTCCTAACAAGTTATAATTACGATATTTAATACAGTCGCTTAATAAGGTTAAAGAAAAAATCTACAACGCCTATTTATATTTAATTTCTAGGTGATTCAAAAACGTGTTACAGGGATATCAGAGTACGGAAAATTGTAGTGATTTTTCCATAACGCTGTTTTCATATTCAATCCACGTTTCGGAACTAACGAACCGTGCCAAGAACAAGAAAAGGAATTATCAGTATTGGTTTAGTAATAAATTTGTAAGGGGAAATTTGTCCCCTTTATTTGTACTTCTGATTCTAGAAACGTATCTGTTTTCTTTACTGTAATTCGTTCCCAGATTTAGGACTCAATACTGTGCCTATGAAAATTAACTTTGATATAAAATAAAGTATATTCCTTCATGAAGAACGTTCGATTAAGGTTGTGTAAGTTTGCTCAGTAAACACGTCAATTACAACCGTAGCCGAACCTTCTTCCTGAGATGGAATTTCTATAGTAATAAAATCGGTTGTCCTGACGTGACAGATTATCAACGAGCAGCTGAAACTACTAAGTAGATACTAGAAGTCTTTTGGCATGATAGTAGTTTATTAAGGGAGGAGATGTCAGCTAAGAAATGGGTTTAAAATTCAACCCTATTACGTGGGAAAAATATGGAATGAGGCGGATCGTCTAGCGGTGATATATTTTTATAAGTAGGTATATTATAATCTTTAGGTAGTCTAGGTATCTAGGTAGGTGCTCAGAGTGTGTGGTTACGCTCTTTTTCATCGTAGATATGTAATTTACGAGTTTATTAATACAGTCCATGCATGTAATCTAAGCAGATTTTTTTGACAGATCCTCTAATTTAATTCTAATAGTATAAAATGTACCTAAAAACTTTCTTCTTATTTATTTTAGTACACTAACAGCACACATAATATAATACATTAAAATATTAGTACATACATTAGATTATTTTTTAGATTTATTTGATCTAAAATAATCATTGTTTATACAAATAAGCAAAGGATTTAATCGCTTACAGCCAAGTCACAGCAATTTATTCCAGGTTTCAGTTCAGTACTATCAAATAGGGTACAAGGGTAAATTATTGAAGATGTATGTCAACCCTTCAGTGCGGCACCCTCGTGGACTTTGACAGGATTTTTCAGGTCAACTGTCTTGGATGAAGGGTGAGGTATGCTCGAGATAGAGCAAACAAGTACCTATTGGCTGAACCGTGGGAGGGGTATAATTTTCTTCTTGTAAAGGTCAAATTCGCTTAGGGCGCTTTTAGACTGGGCTTATTTCTTTTCACAGTCGATATTCTCACTTATTCAAAGGAGCTTTTTAAATCATTTTCACGGTAAAAAAAACTATTTCTAGTCAGTCTTCAGAACCTAGATGAAGTCAATCTTATCGATCGTTATTTTTGTTTGATTATTATTGCTCAAATACTAGATCGCTTAGAAACTATAGCTGAAAACTGTTGTACGCTATCATTGACACTTGTGTGGAAGTGAAATGTTGACTAGAAAGTTTTCTGAAGCGTCTTGGACGTTTCTTTTCAAGTATACAGGTACATAAATATCGTTATTCTATACCCATATTACAAGCTAATTAAGCATAGTAAAAACTATGGGAGTTACAGGGGGGAGTAGCAGGGGAGGAGTTTTACTGGTGGTAGATCTACGTGAGAGTACGTCGTGTTCGTTCTCCTCTCTTTCTATCTCTGCCGTGAAGCAGTTCGCTGTGTTTCGGTTCGAAGGATTGTAGAAACACTGTAATAACCGGCACCAGAGATATAGCATCTTTACCTTTGCATGGGCAATGCATTGACGGTGCTCTTCGTGGGCATCAGGTCCTCAAAAGACGGTATCATTTTTCGTTGTATAAAAAGCAGCTGTTTCTTGAACAGAGAATTTGATTTCAGAACGTTTCAACTTTTACTTACTAGAATCAAGCGACAAAGAATTTATTTTAGTATGTTTGAGACCTCCTTTTTTCAATTTCAAACCCTTCAGAAACTGGCTAGAAGGCAATATGTGTAAATAAATTATCTTATAAACACAGAAGTTTGTAAGTATCGATGAATGTATGTTTGTTACTCTTTCACGCAAAAACTACTAAATGGATTTTAATAAAACTTTACAATAATATAGCTTATGCATCATAATAACATATACACAGGCTATAATTTATTTATGACATAGTTTAAATTGTCCATCTGTAAAATGTCAATAGGTATCAATCATCAACGAATTGCTCAATTCACATCTGAATGCAGATAAGTTCCTGACCCTGCATTAATATGCGGTTTGTTTATTGAAACTAATTTAATTCCGTCTCCATGAAATCCATGCTGAATTAATCCATATCCGTTCTGTGGATACGTGAAATTTGACTAAAATCGATCCAGAGGTTTTACAGTTGATTCGTTTGTAAAACTATTAATCGAGTGGTTGAATTTAAACAAAGCGCTTTAAATTTTAAATCGCTAAGATTATTTCCAATCTACAAACTGTTTGGGACCTCGGTGCAACCGACGACGGAGCACCGTTGTTTCAATAGGCGACGGTATCACTTTCCATTAGGTGAAGCGTCTGCTTGTTTGCCCATGATGTGGTATAAATACAATAAATAAATATGGCAACGATAGAATTTCTTTAAAATGAATCAATAATAGTGTTCTGTGACATTGTGGGTAAAGGTTAAGCCAAATTTTTCCTGTAAATGTATTTTTACTTTCGACTCGAAAAGTTCCAACATATAATGCTAGGAAAACAAATCACACCTTTTAATACTGTTGTTAAATTTAGTCTAGAACATACACACAATTACAAGCTAACTGTGCTTGTAGTGGTTACTTATAGTGTGATGTGCAACAAAGTCCGTAAACTGACATTCTACTAAAAAAAAAGAAGAGTGATTAGTTAAATTTGCTTTGACGTGCAAATTTTCCATACATTTTTATTACCACTACACTTATTTCAAGAAAACTAGGAGCATTTTTCTAAGGAAAAATCGTACAATATCTCGTTCCGCTACTTTTAGGTACCTCTAATTGTTTAGGAAATAAGGTTGTATTTGCTTTGATATTTCGATAAAGGACTAGTGTACATAGGTGTGTATATAATTGATGTAATAAAGGTAAATATGTAGTGATGTCCATCTACTTGACAAGGGTTAGGTTAGTTGATAAATGTTGACATAAACAAATGTAGGATCTAATAGTTAGAATGAAATCCATGTCGTTGATACGCAATATAATCCGGCATAGATTAAATGTTCGGTTTCTTTTTTGATGGCAAAGTTTTTTGATGGCAATTGCTTTTGAAACCTTAAGACAGACATTAAAATGTTTTTTCGTGCATAACGTTTTCTTTCTATTTAGTAAATAGGAACTTTTATTATTGATTAGTATCTTAGATTTAAAAAATGATGAGTGATTAGAATTAGTTAAGTTGAAAAAGAAACGAACAAAATTATGTGAGTAGCCATCCAGATTCTTTATATATTTCTTCACACAAGGAAATTATTGTTTTAGGAACAAGTTGAAGTTATATCTACAAGAAACCTTGGCAACTACTCCGAAACAACGAGAAACGAAGTATCGGCCGAATGTTCGTGTATTTCCTACTACGAAAGTCTTTCGGTCGGGTCAGTCTGGCTCGCTGATACATTCATTACGATCGGTTTTTGTTTGAGATATCTTAGATCAAAAATCTCAATCCGAAGACACCGACTCAATGATTTCGAAAGAAGTGTTATCGTAGATTTTATGTTCGGTCGGTTTATCGATCGGCCCGAAGTTTCGGCGGCGGCATTTCAGAGTGCAATATTAAATAACAAAAATTATTGTTAAATTTTCACCATAAAATTAACTGAATTTGACATGAACTCCGAAAGTGTTTGTTGTTCTTCACAGCTAGGTTTAACAGGCCACATCAAAAAAACGAACGAACACACGAATAAAGTTCATGACACATCTGTCAACTAGTAACCGGATCAACACCAAATCAACTCGAGCCTTTCAATATTCTTTATATGAAATTATATACTGCGACGCACACTTATTAGCATCGTAATGGTATTGTATCGGCTTGGTTTGACAGCGAGGCAGAAGGCGAGACTTGACGTTCCGTTTCTAGTTGACAGGTGTGTTACGATCGTGCACATTAGCAACGACACATACATAGAATAGTTGAGTACCACTTTATGTGTTCTGTCAAAGCGTGGCGCAAGGGATTTGCCTGTTTTAGGTATATTACTTACTTACATTTTCAACAGGCATGTCCTACAGAAGGATACGTAAGTGAAGAATCTTTGTTTATGATGTTTAGCTTCTGAGAATCGGATCGAAAACACGTAGTTGCATTGTTGCAAGCTTGATTGCGTAGGAATATAGGTTATAACCGCTTTATTGGAATTTATGAAGGTAAAATAAATCAATTTAATGTCTACGCTTTAAGTCGCTGTTGTCTGTATTAAAATAAAACACACACACACACATATATATTTGGGTCAAGAGAGCCACATGTCCTCACAAGACAAATTTCACCCACACATAGATAAGAGATCGAACTAAAATTTCCGAATAAAACCTCTCGCTGTACTTTGATAACTTCGACCAAACTGCAACTCTACCTACCTGTACCTGAAAGCATCCTACTTGAAAAGCGATGCATAATCACACAGCCCGACACTACTAACAGTACAGACGCGTCGACATGCTTTTTTCCTAGTTTTCTGCTTATGTTTTTGAAGGTGTTCTCCACTTTGTAGACTTCTGACGACATTTTTATTTAATAAAGCTGCTCTAATGGTATGCAGCGCTGGACGAGAGAGGAACGCTTCTCTCTCCGTAGAATGTTAAAACTGGGTTGCCATTTTTAAATTTTAATATAGAATAAGTTTATAGTTATTTTTTACTCTTTGTTGGACAAAGTCTGAAGAAAGACAATCTCAATTTAATTTACTTATAAGTCAGATATACAATACAATAAATATACTTGCTTCTAGTCGATTTTAAGCAGCTATCGTAGTTTTTGGATGCTTGCAACTCTGGTGCCAAATTGTGTCTTTTTCAGGCCTTGCAACATTGATTTTTAGCATTCTCTCTAAAAATATGTGAAATGAACATCAAATATGAATATCTTAGCGTTTAAATAAACTTCTTTTATGAAGTATTTTACTTATGAACAAACTAAGAAAAGAGAAAGGAAACCCTCGCCATGTTATTTTCAAAATGAAACTAAACACCATCTCGGTAACAAATTTAATTAAGATCACTTCAGTAATCTATCCGCGAAGAAGCAGTTAAAACTTGCTTACAATGAAATGACATTGCTTGGAAAAAGGCAAAAACCCGTTTTATTGTTTGTAATTCAATTTTGAAACTCCACTCGATGTAGCAATTCACAAATTATCCGTGAACGAAAAAGTTTCACAGTTGTGTAGTTGGGAAGTTTTTTGATAGATCGCTCCCTGCTTTGATTTCTTTTATTCAGTTTCGCGTTTTGTTCGCTGGGAAGCTTCAATTAGATTCGGAACTGGAATACTGTTGTAGTCGAGAAAGTTCGGGTAAATGTTTCTATTGTCGCTTTTATCTTTATATCTATAGTAAAAGTATGAAAGTTTTTATTTATAAACTCAATTCATTATTAACGCTTCGGAAAAAAACTTTATTCTGAAATTAAAAGCAAAGTTGGCCTGTTAGTATTTTTTTAATTATCACCAGTAAATTTTGTTATGATCCGACAACAGTGACATTTGAAATTAAAATAGTCGAGACTTTTATTTGAGAAAAAAAATTATTATTATTTGATTTCTCGACACGTACCTATGGGAAAGCTCCCCATGTGCAATTAAGGGTTCGTCCTTGTTGCCGCTCCGTATACTCGTTATGGTCTTAAGTGTGTACCTCACCTAACATAATCCCTAGCTTCTATACCCAGACGAATAAGGTCCAAAATAAAACATAATTTCCTAGTTACACCGCGTGGCAAAAGGACCGTCGACGCGTGTATACTTTTGCACGGCAGCGCACATAGAGTTAGTGGTTATGTTCTGCAATTCAAGCCGGGTTTTAAGAGTGTCTAACTTTGAAGTGTAAGTAACTAGGCACTCGAAAGTTCAGCATCATACAAAATTCTCGCAGAGGTCTTGTTTTATTTTTAGATTTCAAATTTAGAATGATTCATACTCGTTTTTTTTCTTCAAAAAGTTTACGCTGTCAGCCAGCCAGTCGTATAAAATGTTTTCGATGCCATGGATACTTGTCATTTCAGCAGTAATATGTAGACACCTATGCTGTATATTAGTAAGAAACGAAAATATTCTTAGAAAATCTACGGATACCTACTTCCTTTCTGAAATTATTTCTAAAAATAATATTAGTATTACATTAATACGAAATCGGGAATCAAATCACGTATTTCCTTTAATGAGATCGGTATTCGTTCATCGCATACGAAAGAGTTTTGGAATCATACGTGTTTTGTAGATTCCTTCAAATCTAATAATTCCAAAGAGAATTCTGTTATTTTGAAAAAAAAACTGTAGGCATAATTTAGTTGAACTGTCTAAGTATCGCCTGAAAGAAACAGTTGATCCATAGTAATCAAATATTTTAAAGAAAAAAAAAACTTTGCTGTGTTGTATTGAATAATTACCTTTCTCTATGACAAGTGGATATAAAAGAAAAACTTTAAAGAATCTCTTTGACTTTGTATCATAGGTAATTGGAATATTAAATTTTGTACACCTATTGCCTTTTCGTTAAGTTTTGACACAATTATGTACATTAGCTAGACTATCTAACTGTAAACAAACGAATATGACTTAAAAATACTTTTTATCAGTTATTTATTAAGTACTTTAACCTTTTATAGGTATATGAGAAAAATTATAACTATCAAAATAGTTACTTAGTAAATTTAAGAAAAGAGATTCATAACAAGATTAACAATAATTATTTATTCGTCTGTAAATACACTTTAATTTCAAAAGATGCGATAAGAATACGAATTAGAAGTGAGTAAACGGTTTTGTAAATGAAAATTATACCTTGTTTGTATAAATATTAGGAACAAATAAGAAATTCCTTCAGTCTGAGAACGTGTTAGCATTCCGAGAACAATTTGTTCGCCTGTTTATTTTATTAAGTCAACTTTGTTTGTTATTCTCCTTTATTTATGCAAATGACTTGTTACAGTCTTCTGACGAGGTATTTCGTTCCCCGTTTAGTGTGAATCCCGCTTTAAGTTTGTCAAAGGATGAAAGCTTTGGTGTTATATCTGTGGATTTCTTAAATCCATACTGTAAGAAATAGGAATATTTGTCTGTCTGCAATTCTGCTTTCAAATGTTTGTTTTCATTGTTTTTGTTAAATAAGTAATTTTAATCTAAATCAAAGTACCTACCTACATTAGATCAAGGGAAAAGTTATACCTAACAGTAATGGAGGGTAGAGGGGGCGGTCCGCCCCGGGTACCAGGCATCAGGGGGGTGACAACGGCAAAGGACACGTGACTCACGCAGTCATAGAATCATTTTCCAAATAATAACTAGCGTTTTGAAATGGTAACTCACGACCCCACATGTGTCGGAAGAAAGCCTTGACCGATTTGATGTTATTCTGAGTGGGCTTGATTCAAATGAAATCCGTCCCAGGTGCTAACCTACGCTACGCTACCACTTAGTCAATACTACCTAACGAGTTAAATAATATAACTAACAGTGGTATATTGTGAAGATGATACATTCCAACTTTCAAAATAAAAATCCAATTCTAATATTTTCCAGATCAAACGATGATGTGATGTAAACTACAGTTCATAATGCTAAAAAAACTTTAATCGGAATCCATGGCGCTAAAAAAAAACAAACAAAAACCAGACAAGTACTCGAGAGTCCGTTGCCACGCGCGCGGGAGAAAAAAGTTTTTTTTTGCACTTCAAAAACGTGCATAAGGAAACAAGTGTTGGTAGAATAATTAATCCGTCGAGACGTGAAAGTACCAGATCCTCACTACCTAGGCTTTGTCTGAAATCTAGACTCTTTTCAGACTTACAACTGAAAAAGAACTTGTTGGAACGTTGATGTAAAGTTGTCTTTCTTTTTTAAACAAAAAATAAAACGATACTTTTATGAAATAAATGCATTATGACAACGCTTAGCAAATAAATATACAGTTAAATTTTTAGGTTAGATATATGTTGAGAAGAAATTTTTGCCATCAGGTTGGTCTAAAAGCTAATTTGATTCTTAATTACCTTCTACAAGTTATCTTATGCGAAATATGTTTCTTAGAATCAGTATCAGGATTCTGTTGCTATGAAAAGTTCTGACGAAATTCTGTTATATCTTATTTACTGGTTTATTGCCTAAATAAAGTCCAACATTAGAGTTATTTTTCTGAATTTAAGGCAATGCTACATGAAGCTTGCTTGTAATCTTTTTAACGATTTTTATAAAACTATCATCTTACATCATCTTGTCATATTATCATCTTAAAGGTGTTTCAGCTTGTTTTAAATTAGAATCCCTAGTTTAACCGAAACATAAAAGCGCAGCCGTTGGAAAACATAAATATGCAAAATGCAGAGAGCTGTGTAAGCTCATATAAGAAAAAGTGGACTAAACACAGATTTTTTGTCGCTAAGTGTGGTTTCAGCGTTATCTTCGTAGAATATTTACAAATTACAGTTTATTAACCTGTGATCTAATAGCTGATTTGACATTGAAAGACAGACAGAAAATTATAGCAAAAAGTCACGAAAAGCTTTTAAATCACCGGATTTTTCTCGATTTTTGTTATTGATTGCCTTATATTTTAGGTTTTTGTCATCCACTTTATTTATTACGACTAAGACCTATGTCTAAAATCTTTTTTTTTTTTTCAGCCTTAAAGATGTTTTTTCAGCAAGAAATCATGCTTTATTATTATTAAGGCTGTCTGAAACACTTGACTCCAGTGGATAAAAATATTATTTCTTTAATTTGGCATAAGATTTTATAGTAAATTCTCTTTTTTATTCTAGAAATAGACAGGTTGATTAGGTACCGAATGATGACTATTTGATCTTGAAGTTTAATATTAAGCGATGTTACAAATTTGATCCCCGCTTGACTGTTTTGAATGTTTGTTTAAAATAGTAACTGACAACTCCAAGATGTCAAGTTTTCAGAACTCTTTATTGTTTATAATCAGTTAGTTTTTAGTACAACTTCGCAGTAAATTTAAAAGAAAAGCTCAAAATATGCAAATTTTTACAACATTTTAGCTAGAAAGTCATTATTTTCATTTGAGCTTTTAAAAATGGCGACGACGTGAAAACTGCACTTTCTTATCGTGATAGGAATCTCTTGTGTATTTCACTTTTGTTTGTAAATTACACTATTGGCTCGCTCCTTCTTCGGTGACGTGAAAATAAAAACAGAAGAACATAGCGTTCTTTTAGTGAGAAAAATATTATACTCGAGATTGTAAGCTCAAGGTAAGAAATGAGTCGTTCGTCTCCCTTCTTAGTAAATTATTTAATCATGGAATATTGAAAAGTCGTTATGAATACATTTTTTCATATTTTAATTGTATCTCTACATAATATTACCTACTTTATCACGTTTTTGTATTCATCTTGATTCTTTTTGGAGTCGATTCCGATTTTATCGAGAATTCATTATTGGACTGAAAAATGCTAGATCAATTATTATTTGATTTACGAAACAAAGCAATCGTTTTCATTTTAAAAACTTGTGTTAGATTTTTTTCTTTTGAAACGTCTTTGATTACAATTTTTTTATTTACCTTTGATATATCATTGTATCGATGATGCTAACTTGTATTATACATTTTTAGGTTAGGTTCATTTCACGGTACCTTCTGATACAAAAACCATGTGCAACTGTTCTTGTTCACCTTTTTAGGAACGTTAGAAGAGATTGATGGCGTTGGTGTGGAGATCTAAAACGACATTTTAAAGGTTATTATTTTATTTTATACTAGCGACCTGCCCTGGCTTCGCACGGATATTATGCATGTTTTATACACAGATAAACTTTCCTCTTGAATCACTGTAACTATTATAACTAGTAGTAACTAGTAAGCATACATAAAGACAGACAGCGGGAAGCGACACTGTTTTATACTATGTATGTATGTGATATTTGATTATTCTTTACATAGTGAAGTTTTATTTCTTTTCTAGCATTCCTAGATCTGTTTCAGTCCTTCTTTTGTCTCCTTACACCGTACGTGTTTGTTTTCAAATTCTTGAGGTACGCATTCAGTATTTTTTTCTTTTCCAAACATTTTCTCGTGATTGAATAAAACCTCTATGTTAATGACGTTTAATAAGTGCTCTAGCAATGCTAGTTATATGTTTGAAATAAATCACATTAGGTACCTAAATGATTATGTTTCAGGAATGAAAAATCCAGTTTTACCAATCTTTTAGAATAAAATTGTAAGTATGTTTAAAATTAACCCCTAAAATACCAAGATACATATTTTTATAATTACTCTCTGTATGATAAACTCTCTAAATTTTTTTAAATCAGTAGATACTGATTGTAACTTATATGAGTCTCAAATCATAGAAATGGACGATTTGAAGTAACCCTTGTGTCAGTACGGCCCTGTGCTAGAAGACTATTGTTTGAACTTCTTTGTCAATCCTAAGTACCTGTCTATACTCGTATAAGCAAAAACTCACAATATATAGACTTTTCATCTCAAGGGGACAGTTCGGCTTTAGTTAGCAGTAACGTGCACATTGTTCTAGTGTGCGTGTCGCCTTTACTGAGCGAACTCGAGGTTACGCACGCTCAAACAATGTACATTTACACGATTGACAAAAATGAGAAAAAACTTAGTCAAACAGTCTTCGTTGGTGCCTACATCTTAATTTGTTAGGTTACGTGATAAAAATTAAATCTAGTCGGCTGCAGATAGTTTGCTGCATCTCGAAAGAAGCAGCAAACTATCTGATGCAAAATACTACATTTTAATCGGTTCAGTGGTTTCTTTTTATTAGGGTTACAATTTTAAGTTACGCAAGTTACGTAAGTCACAAACAAATTAAGTTTTCTTTGAAGTTGTATTCAATTAGTATAAAATTGAATACCTCTGAGGCGCAGTGGTGCAAACAGCTGGCTACGCTAGAGGTTCTGTTTTTTTTTTTTTTTTTATAAGAATCTATAGTTTTTCTACATATTTTATTATATAAAAACGACAGACTACATTCAGACATCTCGCTATACAATAATCAAACATAAATCTAATAAAGTATAGTTCTTAGTAATTTACTGAGAATTTTAAAAATTAATATTATAAAGAACTGCAGACAACTTTGAAGAATATCTGCAGTAATTGCAACCTTTTTTTCGAAAAACTGCAAAACAAACTACGTGCAACAGCGAAGAGGGAAAGAGGAAAAGATCCCGGGAATATCCCGGTTTTTATACAGTCAAACAATGCCGGGAATCCTACAGCTCTCATACCTACATTAATAATTCACTAACAGCGGGATTAAAGTGATGTAACACCGAGATAATAGAGTCTGGAAGAGAGATTAAGAAGCCTATATATTTTTTTAATTGACGATCGACAAACAGTTACAAAAAAAAGGCTTACAAATTAATTACACAAATATATTTGCAACCAACAACGTCAACCACAGATTTTTGGTAGAGAGTTTAAATGAGTGAAGGCAGCTCTCCACAGCTGACGGATAACAGTAGTTATAAATTTTTTGTTGTTGATTTAAATTTCTTGGGTGATAAGTACCGACATAATTGAAGCGAAAATGAATAGACAGCTGAAGCGAAAATACAAAAGAAATCAAACGATTTATCAGCAAATTTTTTATATGATTAGCAAACATTCAGCCACAGTCGCAACTGACGATATGTCATGATGTGGCAAAAGAGCATGCTTGTTTTGAGAATATCTATTTGACTTAAGTAATGACCCTTTTTAGGAATAACATTTTTTTTACCATTGTTTCTCATTTACAGTTTTGGACCTCATTTCGATAACTGCTAAGATTTGCTTTAAATTAAGAATACTTTGATTGTTGTAAGGTAGTTTTATTGTAAATGAAAACAAATCCGTATATAAATTGATAAATACAACAAAGAAACTCTCTCCAGTAAAAAAACAAATAGTCGCATGCGAAGTTCTTACTGAAAATGCTGGATAGTTTAAATATAAATTTTGATTAATTTCGTATCTTTCTTAGTAATATCTTTTTTTTAATTCTAATCCAACATAGAGTTGATATCAAACTAAATTATTTTTCTTTTGTTCCATAAATGAATGTTGAAACTTTTATTCAATCAGTCTCATTTAAAGGTCTTTTGAATAGTCAAATTTCTGGTTCACAATACTGAACGGGGAAGAATCCAGCAAGAATCCTCTAGTTGTCCTTTTAAATATCTTACAAGAATAACTTAATTAAATCCTTCAATCTTATCCTACTAATCCTAATCCTAAATCCTACACTAATATTTATACATACGATATTTTAAAGTTTGTTTCTCATCATGCATAAACGATTGAAGGGATTTGGATGGGGAAAAAAGATAGTTTATTACCTTGATTAGGACATAAGATACTTTTTATCCCTAAAAATGTAAAGTTCCCGAAGAATAAACGAGAAAGGAATAATTAAATTCATGTCGATGAAGAAGCGGGCCAAATCTAGTATTTTATAGATCAGCTCAGTTTGTTACGTGCCTTGGTTAACCGACCGACCCGACCCGACAGGTCGAGGGTTCGAGTCTCCGGTTGTCGTGAATTGTAGCTGCCATGTTTCTTAATGTGCCCGGATAGTGGCGACAGATTCGCAACCTGTCACACTGGTGCTCAACATAAACATGCGAAAAGAGGTGTGTAACAAGCATCTCTGTCAACCCCTCTCGAGGGACTACGGCGTGATTTTATGTATGTATGTTAAATTTTGTTAAATCTATTCACAAGCAAAAACTCACCTTTTGCGTAACTGCCAGCTGTTACACCGCTAGAGGCGTAGAATTACAAGATTCATTGTTGATACAGTTTATAGCAGAGTTGTAGAATATTCTACGAATACTTAAAACAAATTCTCATCCAGTCATTTCTACATCCACGAAGTACTTTGAGATCCTTCTTTTGAGCTCAATCTTCGCGATGCCCCTCATTTGTGTACAATAGACTAAACATTTTGTTTCACTCGAGTATAATTTTACACAGAAATCACGAACGCTCTGTTCATTAACCCACATAAAACCCTCCTAATTAATCCTTTTGGTTTGTACAACTAAGAAAATGTGAGCTATAATTAATTGATATCTGAGACTATACACATACGATTTTTTTAGAGGAAGACAGGTGCTAGAGTGGTGACCACGGGCCGGACGCAGTGTTGGAAGGCTGTTTATCAGGTGGAAGGACGACCGTGTATGCTCTTGTAGGATCTTGCAGGGCTGTAGGGAGCATGCAAGCAAGCAGGATAGCTCTAATTGGAAACATTGGGGAGAGGCCTTTGTCCAGCAGTGTAAATCTTTCAACATATAATAAATGTTCATCTATTTTGTGTAACTACGTAGGTACCCACAACTGTATTAAACATTTTGCCCTAATGTTACAATTTATTTATTAACTCATTTGCCCTTAATATAAACTGAAACTGAACACGCTTGAGATATGTGAAAATTTCCATCAAAATAGTTTCGATATTAATTAAATAGCTGTAAATTAACTTACTAATTTGATATTTAGATGTAATCCAATAAAGCTCTGCATTTAACTATCGGAAACCTTGTTGAGGGAAATTGAACCTTAAACGTTTGGAATAAGATACGGTAGTTTCAATTACATGCAGAAGTTTACACTGGGTTTCTTCCTATATCGAGTGTAATAGCTTTTTGCCTCGCTAAATCGAGGCTGTGGTTTAATTTAATAGGTTTATTATCAAAATTGGTATTATAAGACAGCGCCATGTACTATCAATTTTAGTTTTAAAACTGTTGTTCACGATTTTGGACGCGTAGAAAGACAAAAAAATCAACGAGGATTAAATTTTATCTAACTCCATCTTCAAAGTCCATTTTAAGTAAAGACGAAAGAATTTTTGATATCACATGAGTAGATCCGAAGATAAAAACAGACAAACTTTTATTAATGTTAACAAACTAATACCTACTATATATATGGTATTTGTAACTCGTTTAACGAAATATTAACTGAAAAAAAATATATTTTTCGCTACAGCATTTACGAGCCAAAGATAGTTTTAAGTAAACTTGTGAGAGCAAAGTAAGAATGAAGCTAAATAAAATGATACTAAATGTTCGTTCGTGTGAGTGGCTACAATAGCTTAAACTCAGTTTGAACGCTAATAACAAGTTGCCTTTAATAATAAAATTTAATCATCTCAACTCATAAGCCTTAGCATGGAATGTGTTAATAATTTTTCCATCTCACAAAGAACTTTCGATTAAGGCTGTGTTAGTTTAGTCAGGCGTATACATGCACAATGTTTCAGTCCGCTCAGTAAAATGGTGACGCACACAGAACTATGTTTTTTATATATCAAAGCACAACTATAGCCGAACATTCTTGATGAGATTAAATAAAATTAACTGAAATAACTTTATTAAAGCTTGTTGATATTACACTTGATGAAAATAATAATAAAAGTAGTAAAAACATTGATATTTTCGGCGATCGCATTGATGTCTTTAAAAACAAATTGCTGAGGCCAATTCAATATAAGCCTTTTTCTTATTTAATTTTGAATATTATTTACGTTTAATAATTTTTTATTTTCTCTCCCTGAAGTTGTTAATTTTATGACTATTGTATTTTATAAACTAATTTTAACCATAGATAAAGTTTTTTTTAATTTGTTTTGTAAGTCCATAATAGAGACACGCATATGTACGTTATGCTTTAAAACGTAAGCTATTTGTTTCGTGTGTGTCCTATGGATTTAACAAATAAATAAATACTGTAAGGCGTAAGCTCAAAGTCCAGTCTACATAACGGGTTCATATGGATAGCATTCATTTTTCGAATTTAATTCACAGTTTATTCTTTTTTCAACATAAATGACATTTCCTCCAAACAGTCACCTAGTAACCGTGCCCGTCATCTAAATAATAATTAAAAAAAAATCATTAAGAGTTCCTGTAAAAGTCTGCTCGCTGCATCGAGCCAGGGGTTAGCCTTCGTTGTTTCCTTGGAACTTTGTGCATGACTGTTGTGAAGTTAATAAAATTCCATCTGTCCTCAACGACGAACTAAATTAGTTTTAAGCTGTAACTAGTTTTGCTGGGCACATTTCGCAATTAGCCGCTAGATTGAGCAATCGTACGTGTCGTCGGCTTGTTCCCTATTTCAGCCATCGTAAACATTCCCAGAAGTCCAGCAGTCTTTTCAGATTGACGAAGGTCCGAAAGTGATGGTAGTGGTTTGAGGATTTGAGCCCGTTGTGCGCATTACATGATCAAATCTGCTGGCGTTTATTCCGCCTTCATGCATCGTCTGCAAAGTGGGCTGTCAGTTACATTTAATATGAAGAAATGCATGTTTAGTGGATAGTGGCCTGTTATAATACATATAGCTATACGTAACCTGTCCCTGCATAACCTGAAGAGGTTGCGACCGAACCTCTTGCATCCTACTGGAACAGCATGGTCTGTCTACAACTGACTGACGTGTTTGTTTGAAGCAGTAAGTAGAAGTTTGAACTCGTTACGGGTAACAAGATAGCCGATGGTGTCCGGGCACAGCCAGTTTCCCATTTTACAGCTAATAATAGTTAATAAAATAAATGGTGTTCATACGTTCAGGCGTCTCCTGACTGTCTCCACTTTAGTTTTTTGTCCTCTGGGCCATTTCAATTGCTGTCTCCGCTTTGCTGGAAGGGAAGTCTGAAACCGCTTTTTTACTACCTCGTATGTCTTCTGATTAAATTCGTTGCGGGTCCCAAGCCGGTAGGGTGTCCAGGCATTATTCGTTGATTCTTGCATCAAAGGACGCCATTGTTGATCCCGGTGAACAGAACTTGCAGTGGTAGGACAGAGTGCCCTGATTATTAAACATTAACTGGTTTATGATCTTTTGACTTCAAGATAAAGATTTCGGTGCATTGACTTTTTTACGTAAAAGGTAATTATTATTTTAAAAAATCAGTGTCATTTATAATATTAGACAAACTAATGTATGTTGGTGTTATAAGATTCATGCTAGAGTATCGCTTGTGAAGTTTCTCAGTTATAGCTGCAACTGCATCGCACTGAGAATTTACTCTGCGGACCACTAAACTATCGACACTCACAGTGTTATAGGATGGCGAGCAAAAACTTAAACTTTAAATTCATGGAACATGTTGTATGAGATTTTATGTCTGAATTAAGAAATCGGGTGAATAGAGCGGTGGTGGTTATAATTTTGTGTGTTTTATTGTTGGATAATTACATTGGAAACGGCTTTATTTATTTATGACTGTGAGGTCAGCAATGACATTTTGTTCATTTTTTCATGCATATGTGTTTAAGCGCTCTTTAATAAGTTTCATCATACGCAAGTACGAACTGAGACTAGCTCCTAGTATAAGCGGATTTGTTCCGCGAGTGACCTCTCCAAGTCGAGAGTAAACTAACAAAAGGCGCGATGAATACATTCGCCTAAAAATACATATCAATGGGAGTTTAAGTTATTTGGTTCTTCTTCACATTAGGATAATTTTAAAAAGACAGTTCAGTTTAAGATTGCTTCATTTGATTCGTTTATCTTTTTAGCTTGAGACAATGAGTTACAATAAGGTTTAACAGAACTTGGTTTTTGATTTTAAATAACCGTATGTAGAATGATAATGTAGTGTTATCTTTATGCTTGGCTGTTTGTAGGAAGGGGATGAATTCAGGTTGATTACATACAAGATGTTTTGATACTCACCCCCATAGGGTTGACCAACGGGGGGCGAAGAGGGGTTATGTTTATGTAAATTAAGTTTACAGTTGAATTTGTTTAAGATATGCTCTCTCGAATCGTTAATTCATTTATTTATTTTTTTCGAATGGTTTCCTATATGAAATCATAGTTAAAAAAAACTAATTCGAATTTCGAAATTGTTTTCAGTACAAAAATGCATACTTTTTAGCGGGAATTTTCTTATTGTTATGACGTAACATGTTTAAACCCTAGGTATTTTTTATTGACGTCTTATTCTATTTTTTTATTGAATAAGTTTTATGTTATATGTTCAAATAATTAATACTACTATACTAGTGCCATATTATTTATTTTACATATTAATATCCAAGAAATAGATTTTAAAGCAATTTAGTTTTATAATTAAATTAAATAAATACCTAAATGGTATTTAGCTGTTACATAGAAGTTGACTACAAAAGATTTTCGTAGTAATGACGCGTAGTAGAATCCGTAGTGCAACGTAGCAGTTGAATTATAATGATTCTATAGAGAAGTAAAATAAGTACATTACAATTTATTTTATCTCGAATTGATAACACTAAACGTTACTTTAGGTGAATAAATAAAAAAAAATGTTTAAAGAAAATAGCAGCTGACTTAAAATTCACTGATTTTCGATTTTAAGAAGAAAAAAAAATACATGTTCTTTTTGGCCAGTTTATTTATATAATTTATTACTGATATGTTAAAAAAAATATTTTATGCTATTGTTTGTCAATAAATTCCTTTATTAAGTCAACATTATTTTAAAACTATCGCAGTACGAACTCCCATCAGTTTTTCCATGAGTGATATAACAATATTGTATTACATTTTAATATTTTACCTTGTTAAATATAAAAGGGAAGGTTAGTTGTTTGTAAGGGGATATTGTTGTTGCTTGTTTGCAAAGTCGCAGATTCCTTGGAAGCTTGGATATCTAGCTATCAACTGTGTATACAATAACTCTATTAAAGTTAGGCAAAAGGCTTAAGATTTAATCTTGTTGCTAAATCGTGATGTTATGCTAACAAGGAGATATCGTTTGCTTGAAAATATTCGATAAAAAATGTATATTTCCTAATTCAATATTAAGTACTAATTTAAAAAATCAATACTGTTTCTTGTAGTTGATTGAGAAAAGTTCAAAACCTAGGGAAACCGAGGGCTTTGTAAGAGTTTAAAAATTATTTAATTACCTTTGACAAATGTATGAAACTTAACTATACATTTATATATCTATATTCTATATAGATATAAAATTGCGCTATGATGTGAGAACTGCAATGTAAACAATGTTTTAAGATGCATTCTTTGATTTTTAGACTTCCGTAAGGGAAAAGGTGAAACACGGGAAGTTATTTCTAAGCCTCCGCTGTCGCTCCGTCTTTCAGCGAGCTGTATCTCATGAACCACAACAGAAATTTTCAGAGAATGCCTAATTCTGTTGCCGCTATAACAAGAAATACTAAAAATATAATTTTAACGGAATTGTTTTGCTTGTTCCTGTTTTTTTTACGAAATTATCTAAAAGGTACATAATTTTAATCTTAAAAGACGGTACAACTATTACGGGGTGGATCAGGAGAAGAGTTTTAAACAAATTTTTAAATATGAAAAAAATATTGGAAGAAACACTTTAACAATGACATAAAAGTAATGAAATAGAAATAAAATGAGTCTTGAATACAGGAAAATAGAATATTAGAGTCACGACTAAGGCTGTGATAACAGACTGACTTACTCGTACTTACACGGTTGCCTTGAAAAACTGATTTTGAATTTTAGGTAAAAAATTATACATTAATTCTCAGTCAGGAGAAATGTGATTATTATGTGATCGACAGTTATTCTATGTTCATAGCGTAACCGTGTTAATGGGATTGCAACAGAATCCATGATATCCGACTCACACTTGAATGCTTTTTATTTTATTAGGCCCTAAAACCTGATTAATGGTGGATTAATTTATTGGTAGTCACGGTGCTCCAGCGCAGCGGAGACCAATAATTAATTTGCTATTTTTAATTTGACTAACATAGTTCTAAGTATTACTGTACTGACAATATATGGATTTATAATGGTCAGAATTTTTTATTTTTACCTATAGTGCACGTTTTGGGTGCAGATAACATTTAATTTAATTTATTCATACACATTTAAGTTGAAGCCACGAGGACTGACTTACTATTTATGCACCCCTTTTCCAGAATAAACCAGTTATACGCAAGAACTAAAAAAACACATAGAACTTTAAGTCTTCAAAAAAATCATGAAGTGCTTTTAAGTATATAATCTAGTTGAGTAAATACCGAAATATTCATCCTATATTCTGTTTAAAACATTTTCAGTATTACTCTGTAAGTTATTTCACAGAATCTATAGTTATAGTAAGGTAATAATAAACTTCTCTTGTTAACCTAACAATGCATTAAGTTTTTGATCCACTCGATACTGTTGTAAATCATGTTTTATAAGCGGAACTTCGTTAGATACACCAGTACAAGCGAATATAACACTTATTTATATTGAGATAAAGTACATCTGATCGTAGGTATGTGCTTAGTTATAAAATTTTAATTTACGAGTAGAATAGACTAAAATAGTGGTCTTGTTAAAAAAAAAATCTACAAACAGTTAACAAAAGCTAGAAGTATTTTTTAATGGTTTTTATTATTGTAATATAATTAATTAAAATAAACTAAATCTGACATCGTTATAAAATCCAAAAGAATTTCTGCTAACTTGAAACTTTACTCTTATAGAGTTAGATAGGTTATAGAGCTAGGTTGAAAAAAAAACTAGTTCCGAGAATAAATCTAAGCACAATATGTATTTATTTAGAAAACAATTTATATATTACAGTTTTTTTTAAATAAGCTTCTTTAAAAGAGGCGTACTCTTTTCCTTTTTTTTGTATTTTAATGATTTTCTGACTTTTTATATTTCTGTTTAATAGTGTTTTTATCTAATTTTAATTATTTATTACTCTTACGATATTTGTTATTTATCTGTACAGACTCAACTGCTTTAAGTAGAAATCAGCGATTGTTAATTTTAATATCTATTATTAAAATTTTCCCTAATTTTAATACAATAAAATAAACCATTTCAATCCAAGCCTTCAACTAAGATACAAACAAGCATGGTCATAGTTAATACCAGGTGCATGGAACAGTGACAAAGGTCGACACTAAATGCCGGAGTAAACGGGTCATGAATGACATGGAAAGCGTGTCCTATAATGCATCTTCAGTTTGCGGTGACCTTACTCGAATACGCCATTGAGTCTTGTCGGGGAGACGGTTAGATCAGCGGTTTTATTCCTCACTCATTTTGTTTTAACTTTACATTATAAAACTTTTATATTTATTTTTAACATTCTCATGCAATCACATATTTTACGTTTTAAATTTATTGCAGAGAGGAATAACGCAAAAAACTAGTAAGCTAAGAAAAGTGATTGAGAGCGTCTAAATGTTTTAAGTACTAAAGTAATAAAAAAATAGCTAAACCTAAACAAGATCATGTTTGGACGATCTTGTACGAGATGTAGGGAGGATAAGCGGGACAGGATTGCTGAGACTGGAAATTTTTGGGGGGGGCCAATCCAGCAGCAGTCGCCTCCCAGCTGAAGAAATGTTTTAAATAAATTAGCGTGATACAGAAACCGCAGTTCTATGACCTCTGACTCTATGCGGTAAGGGGCGCCACAACCCAATTTGATTACCACTGTAGACGAACAAGTAATGTATCAGATGATTGTACTCAATTAAGTTCTAATTAATTACTTAACACGCAACTTGGAAGTGTCTGTAATGGTGTTTGTCCCTTTAATTATTCGGACACGAGCCTTTAATTAAATGTTTTGTTGTTACTTTGTACATGTTGACATTTTTAGGCCCGGTCACGATAGACTTTTCATGCGACCGATAAATCGGACCGATTTTTCCTTTTAGTCTGTAGTAGTAGTGTAGTTTTAGTTTGTAGTTTTAGATTTTTCTTATTAATCGATTTTATGACCGACTCTTTCGCTATTTCAATTAGATCTTTTCTACTACAAATATCGTTCACCGACTATCGTAAACGGTTTCGGTGTATATTACTGAGATTCTTCTGTCAGTCGGATCGAAACGGATTGTATCTCATGAACCGTTATAGATATAACCTTGAAATTTTCTCAGAATGTGTATGTCTATTGCCAAATAATAATAATAACCACATCACCACACACACATTGACTCAGCCCTGCACTAAGTATCGTAAGAACTTGTATCGCAGGTGCTAAGCAACGATATGGTATATACTAAATAAAAAAGAATACAACATCCAGGACCGGTAAGCGAAACAATGCGTCTTGCAAATAACACAAAGTCCCGCCTCCGCCGGGATCCGTACCCGGAACCTCTAGCGTAGCTTTGTTTACATAAATGCGCCACCGATGTCGACAAAATTACTGTAAATGAATGAAATATGAAAAATCTAATTAAGTCAAAAAGTTAAGAGGTCTCCATACAATAAACATAATCTTGAATTACAGTGGTTGTAATGGATAAAGAGAATATATTGTAAGGTTAAACAAGCCTTTATAATAATAACTTTACTTTCAATTCCTTTGTTCGAACAAAAGAATTGCCGATAGCGTGACCTTTAAAGAATCACTTCAAAGCCTCCAATTTCCGAGATAAAAGAAAAAAATAGTATCCATATCCGAGAGAAAATGTCAAAAAAATGTTATGAAATAGTTGATAAACGTAAAGGCACAGAAGTAAAATAAAACTTGACACCTCAAAGAAATTGGGAATGTCATGAAATATTTATAATATTGGAGCGGGCGCGAGGAGGAAACCTGATATTTATCAGTTTTTTTCCCCACAAAGATTTTTTCTTTAATTAAATGACAACACAGATTTTTATGGAACAATACAAGTAGGTACAGCGGTTATTTCAATTTAGACATGTCTAATGCTTGTTTGTTTTTTTTTCGTAAAAAACGTTCCGATTCTGTGTGTGTTCCTTGAGTTCGTATAGTTTTTCGATACGTCAGTGTGTCTACCGTGAGTTTTACCTTCGATTGCCGCTTGCGACTGTAGTCTCGATTTTGTATGAATCTTTGTAAAGGGTATCTAACGAATTGATGAAGAATTAAGATCGGGCATACAAAATCACTGTAGTTATCTATGTTACCTGCCCCCTTAGACATATGCCATTATTCCGCATGCATTAACGCTAACAGAAAATAAAAATGTATTGAAATGAAATTTCCTCGCGCTCGAGTTACGTTGTTGTAATGTAATTTCCATACATTTTTAATTTCTGTTGGCGTTAACGCTTGCGGAATTATGGTATTTGTCTACGGGGCCAGACGTGTTGAAAAACTATAGGAACTCATGGTAAACACACTGCTGTCGTGCGTTTGTCGCACTGTCGCCGCGCGTTTTGTATGAAGAAAAGCGATCACTCCGTTAGCAGGACGATTAACACACTGCTTCAGCAACTCAGAATAACAGTATAAGAACTAAGATGTATTAAAATTGTATTTTTTTAATTTTTATGCACATCGTTACTCACGAACAAGGTCCGATATTCTAAAATTTGAGTAACGTTCTAATAAGTTTTATTAAAACATTGTTTGACTACAAAAAAGGTAATTTTTACTCGATGCCAGAGATTTTAATGAGCAAGTTGGGTAGAAAACTTTTTGATTAGATTTCATAAAAGTTATTTTCATCTTCAAATGTTTTTGTTGATTTTCCGGATTTGTTTTTCCTCGAAAAGGTGCTTTTGCGTCAGACATTTTTGAGTATTTTCTTCATGGTTTCCCAGGAGAACAAAGTTGAAGACTACGCAAAAATCTTGTTTGGATATTTAGCTTTAAGACGCAATAAAGATATAGCTATCGTTTAATGATTGGTCTCCGCTGCGCTCCTCGCGACTACCAATCATTAATCTATGGAAATAGCCTTAATTTTATCAATATGAAAGTTTTATTCAGTGTTAAGTTTATTTGTTAAGACTCTTCCAGTTTATTTTATAAACATTTTGTTTATTCTAAAATTTATATTTCATCATTCCATTCCATTGAAGCTACAGCATAACTTCTCTAAAAGTTTTGAATTTGCGCAGCGTATCGAATCAATCAAGTATCGAATGAAAACCGCCAAACCACCGATTTAAATATAGACCAAACCGAACTAATTGAAAATACTGGTAACGGTTCGGGATTAACAGTCGAATTGATTCTAGTGTTTCGATTTATTTACGCGTACGTTTTTGTAGGTTAGACTAATTATTGAGAAGATCGTATGTTCAAATCTGGCTATAGTTTCTGCTCGCTGTCAAGAATTTCTAATATCTTCTATATTTCTTTTAAAGATTACTTCTTGCATAAAACATTACCTCATAATGTATTTGTAGATTTCGTATCGCAAGCGTCGATTGTTTATACTAGTTCGTAGATTAGTTCTTGAAATCTGATTTTTCTCTTAAATCGCAAAAGAATGTACCTCATTTGTTTACAACGAAAGAGGTGGTAGAACTAAAACGTTAACTAAACACGAAACAATTGCTCAAGTAGCACTTAAGTTACAACTTAATTGTTACCCCGGGGGAGTCCTCAAGAATTCCGCCTTTCTGCGAAAAACCACACTTTCACCCTTCAGTGGAAAAGAGAAGAAAATATTACTGCGTAGCGTTGTCTTTTTCTAAATCAGACTGAAGTTGGCGTCAGCCTCAGAGTACGAGGTTTGGGGTCTTATTACTTTGGTATTGCGGACATAAATTGACTAGAACATTGCATAGAATATACTGGACTTCCTTCAACAACTACCCTTTTGCTACAGTCTCCTAATGCGGAAATTTCAGGACTGTCTGCACATTATCTGCATATTGATGTGTTATATGCACGTAAGGGTTGGGAATATCCTTACTAAGTGACTTTTCACATGTATCTAGTTGAACATATTGGATAACTGTTCTGACTGAAACAATTCTCCATTGTTTCTGCTATCCTAGTAACTAGTATAGACAAATTCATTTGTTTTAACATTTTGGTACGAACAGAATTTTTAATTTTTTCTCTTTTTATTAATAATATTATTGTGATTGATCTTATTGCAATTTTGTAATGAACAATTTTGAATAACAAGTTGATAAAATGTTAAAAAAGTTATCTAATATGTTATTTATTGTTATTATTATTCCTACACGGGAGATCCCACTTACAGTAATAAAAATGAAATAAGTTGATTGAACAGAAATTGATTAAACTAGTTGAATAGATAGTTAAACATATTGAAGCAGAGAGCCTAGAAGGGCATATATACAGGCAACGTGCAAAACCGGACGCATGTGAGATATTTAACTAACACAGTAAGATTCGCCCCAGGACAATCAGCGCGTGTGTTCTGTTCCAATTAACCCCAGGGCAGTGTAGTTGTTGTTTAGCAGTAACATTGCATTACTAACTGCTACATAATGGCGCGCATTGGCTGATCAAGCAAATTCTATTACATAAATACTTATGTTCAATTAATTACTAAGAAGACTATTTTATACTTTTGAACAGAACACAACTTACGTATGTTATACTTTTTAGTAAAAGGGGTGTTAAATTTAATGAATGGAAGTGTGGTGTGTGTGTGTGTGTCACGTCATCACAACGTCTTACATGTCATCTGTCACAAGTCATTAAAAACAGATTCGGTCTTACTTGGTCTTTTCATTCTTGGTCATTTAACATCTTAATGTGTCAATCTATGGCATTGCAGCTTCAATTTTTTTCGTGTATTCAATAAAAGTGTCTCATGGTTTATATACTTAACATGATCAAACCATATATTACCTATATTAATCGCGAGCAAAAATATATTTAAGGTAGGCATCCCACACTTTCGGCCATTGCCAAAATGCTTGCCTTACATAAAAGATTACCATTTACTTACATAATCAGTTATTCTCAAAGTACATACTTCAGTATACATGAATAGTTGAATATATACTAGACGCGTTTAAACTCAGCCACTTCTTTAAAGAAAATAAATTGAACGAAGAAAAGATGAGGAGGAATTCAGTTTTGAGTTTCTCCATCTTGAAAAGCTGTACTTACTTTTGTACTTTTATGCGTTTTTTTTTGTTCTGAAACATAATATTACTAGTTCTTGGCTTCAACTTCGTCTGCTTAAAACAATTTTTTTTGAGACAAATTGTAGCATATGCTAGTAGTATTATAAAGTTATAACGCGTGAATTTTTAGGGCTTGTAACTGCTCAAACTTTTAAGAATAAAGGTTTGTTACCTTACCACTAATGTGGCAAAAAAAGAAAATCGTTGTATGGTAGATCTGATGCTGTAAATCAATTTTAGCATTACGCGATCTCGGTGGCGCAGGGGCGTAAACAGCCGACTGCTACGCTATGCGGCGGGGACGGAAATTTGTGTTATTTGTAAGACGCATTGTTTCGCTTACCGCTCTTGGATGTTGTATTCGTATCTATGTAGCTTATACCATATCGTTGCTTAGCACCTGCGACACAGGATTACATCTTAGTGCAGGGCTGAGTAATGTGTGTTTCGTGATGTGGTTATTATTATTATTCCTTTCTATTTCCTCTGAATAACTAAAATTACAAGGTTACCAATTCACTACTTAGTTTATTTAGTTAATCGCTTCCAATTGAAAGAGCAATCTCTATATAAATTCGTCCCAATTATTTCCGCATGAAAAAGTTTTGGGATTTTTTTTCTTTGCCGTGGCTAAAAAGCTGTCAAAATAAAACTAATGTATCAAACTCAATCATTTTTATTGAAGAATAAAGATGAGTTCTTATAAATCGTAATTTTTTAAACTGCCACAGGTTCGGAAAACTATCTACAGGGAACAGTCCGGTAAGAAACCTCTGCAGCTGCTATCCATTAAAACGAATAAATACCGATAAATAGTGTTTTCATCATTAAAAGACGGAGACAAAAATATTTGCACTTACATACCTATGTAGTTTATCCCCTTTTTTTATTCAAGACCAGGCAGGCATTTGACCCCAAACCCGCCTGATGTTAAGCGGCGATGAGGTCTAAGGTGGATCATGCCTGCCTAGGAGAAACCTATTCACTCTTGCCTTAAAGAGGCCCAAGTTATATTGGTCAGGGAACACATCGGCGGGCAAAGAATTCCACACCCTTGCACCATATACATTTTTTAGCACCTTAGATATAAAATTCTACAATCTAACTGTGTCAAAGTTAGTTTAATATCTTTAAATTAATATAATAATAGAATATATTCGTACCAATATTACTCCTTTCTGGTTTTTTTGGACCCCTAACCCTAGCGATCTATAGGCACGTACCGCCACGAACGGAACTAAAAAACAAGTTTCCACAGTATCTTTCCCTTATGATTTATGCGGCGAAAGAGTTTTGAAAGTTCAAGCGATAAATCTGAAGGAAGTTTTCTCCAGTCTCCTGTGTTTGGTCGGACACGTATCTTTTAGTTCTTGTTTGTAGATACACAATCCCATACAAAACTTAACTTAAAAAGAGAGACAAAAAAACACATTAAAGCAAATTCAACCTTAAATACAATACAGAAAGGTATCGTAACCGATCTTAATTTTAACTTTAAAAAAATTTGACAAATATCGCTTGTCGCACACAGAAAGTGACATTTGGCGAGGATATTTTCTGTCATTTGATTGTTTAGTATTTTTAGGAGTTCAAAGGTTCTTGTTATTTAAAAACGGGATCCCATTAACACACGCCCCCACGTTTTGAGTTGCCCCTCTTTCAACCCCGTTGGGTTATTTTATTATTTTTAGGACATTTAAAAACGTCGTTTTTTAGTTTTTTTTCATCTTACTTTATGTGAACAACCAACAGCAGAGTAGAGGGGTTGGTAGAGTGGCGACAGATTCGCAACCTGTCACACTGGGACTCAACATAAACATGCGAAAAGCGGTGTGTAGCAAGCACCTCTGCCAACCCCTCTCGAGGGACTGCGGCGTGAGTTTATGTTATGTTTAAAAGGGAGAGTTACATTTTTGTTTAATTTATCAACAAGTTCCAAGCCAATAACAGGATATTAGAAGAAAATTTGTTCAACTTAATAATCCTAATGAGCTGAAAAGTCTGTTTACTTTAAAAATTATAGCAAATATTTTGTTGATACACAAATATATGGCGTTCTTAATTAAATCGCGGTTGACACATGTTAACTTAAGTAACTCAAGTTAACTAAAGATTCGTATACATTTTAAATAAATCGTATACAATTTAAATACTCATGATGACGTGAATTAATGGTATAATAATGTAGGCGTAAGCCAAAAACCAAATAACAGATTAATATTAAAACATTCATTTATCGCCTTTAA
Source organism: Choreutis nemorana (assembly GCA_949316135.1). Classification (NCBI taxonomy): domain Eukaryota; kingdom Metazoa; phylum Arthropoda; class Insecta; order Lepidoptera; family Choreutidae; genus Choreutis; species Choreutis nemorana. The sequence continues at coordinate 2,606,261 of OX438620.1, read as the reverse complement.
TTCATATATTATTTACTATTCAACATCTATGAAACCTCCCCCAAACGGTCGCCTAGTAATCGTCCCCGTCATCTCATCGTCATGTCAGCGGAAGTCACGGTGTTTTTAATAGTTAATCCTTTAATTTTTACAAATAATCATTTTAATAGATTAATTGTTTTACTGTGCCAATAACATGAATCAATCTGAACATTATAGCAAATGCACCTAACGCAAGTTCATTGGAGTCTAAACTATTGTACTTTACCTTGCCACGATTCTTGTATGAGAACACTAGAAAAACCATTCAAACTTTAAAAAATCGAAAGAGAGAAAGATTTCCATTTAATTTCTTCCCGACAATTTGAAAACCTACTCTCATTAATGAAGTTAGATTAAATAATGTTTTTGCCTCCATCAAATAAATCATGCATTATAGGAGTAAGTTACAAGTCAGACATCAGCCATCAATCAGTCACAGTCGACTGTTAAGCTAGAGGTTCCGGGTTCAAACCCGGCGGGGGCAGGACTTGTTTAGCTTACCGGTCTTGGATGTTGTATTCTTATCTATGTGGTTTATATCATATCGTTGCTTAGTTCCTGTGACACAAGTTCTTAAGCTACTTCGTGCAGGGCTGAGTCGATGTTTATGTCGTGATGTGGTCATTGTTATTATCTTTAGATACTTTTTAATTATCTGACGGCAACAAGTTTCTTGCCGCTAGAAATGTAGTGAGTGGCTGAGAAATATTTTTGTTGATAATGTTTTAGCCGAGAAAATTGCCTTCAAAAGCTGAAGTGGTCGAAGGTCTACAAAAAGCAAGCAAAATACGTTACAAAACATACTGAACTGAAAGTGGCAGAAAGTGTTGACAACCATAATGTAACAAACTAGGTTCTACACCTCAACAAACATTGGAGTTCTGAAATATGATTAATTTTGACCCAAACAAACATTTTTCAAAGAAATGTCCCTTTTGCAGTACATCTTAATGTTACACTACTATTCAAATATCAACTCTATACAGCAAGAGATATATTTTAAAATATATTGTGCCTTTAATGCTTTCTTATCACATATTGGACGCTTGTGGGGAATAGTCGGTAAATAAAGACTAAGTCGATTGACTTTACCCAAATATAAATGTTTAACTTACGTTTAACGTTTTCGGGTTTTATCTTATAAAAAAGAATTATTTTACATAATGTTGTAAACTTTGAAAGTATTGTATTATATTATAACGGTATAGGTGGTAAATCTATAAGCGAGATCGTCTGGTTTGGTACCACTCTCCTTTCTATTTCTGCCTTGGAGCAGTTCGCTGTGTTTCGGTTCAAAGGATTGGAGAGCCAGTGTAATTATTGTAACTTTCCATCAGGTGATCAGGTTCCTTGTTGCCCTAGATGCCTTAAAAAAAGATTTATGGTAACTAATCCTGTTTTAAAAAAGGTAACCTTTTCCAACCTTTCGTCAACTGGATATTCAGAAAGTGGTAAATTAAAAAAAACCCTTATTACAAAAGACACTATTCAAGGAAATACCGTTCAAAAACTTGTAAAGGGTTTATTTCTTTGATCGTTCCGAAATGACTTGACGGTCTTTGGCTTTTGTATGAAGTTGATGTAAAAATCGCATATCTGTCATCCGCTTTGGTTCTTCCCCCGAAGTAACCTTTGGAGTAGGTACTTAATATCTTTAGTAAGTAAAGCTTATGTAGAAAATATTTCTTGGAAAAAACTTCTTTTCAACAACAAAATGTCACTTCAATTGAGATGGGAAAATCTGAATCTTATTATGAACATCAAACCAATTCAATTAAGATTGATTTTTTTATCTTTAATATGATGATATATTTTGTTATTTCAAATTCAAAACTATATAATGGGCAAACAAGCAGACACCTGCACCTCATTGACAGGATCACCGCCGCACCGACACAAATTTTTGACACAATGCCTTTTCACAATGCCAAAAAGACCGGCAATGCGTTGTCCATGTAGAGGTAAAGATGTTACACCGCTCTTTCCATTAATTATACTTGCTCTTCCAATCCTTCGTACCGAAAAACAGCAAACAGTATTATTCTAATAAAAAAAGATAAGTACAGAAGGAAACTAAATGTATGTTTGTTTATATAAATGTTTCTCCGATGATAACTCGAGTCTCGTTGATCGGGTCGTCGTGAAATTTGATAGGCGAAATATGGAGCTACGAAGTGCCAAGAATAAGTTCAAATATGAACCGAATCGGTTAAGGTGTTACCAAGATATGAAGGGTTGGAAGTTCACAGCTGGGAGCGAACCACTAATTTGGATCATGGTTATAACGTATAGCACATACATGCTACGTTACCTACATGTTACGTTCGTGGAATGAAATTGCAAAAATGCCTCGCCTCGCCAGGTAGGTATTTTATTGCCGGCGACAGCGATAATTGCCAATATATTATGTCAATTTTGACAAATGGGGGCGAGGGATTGTTAGGGCACGTTATAACGAGGATGGTTTAACTAGGTTGAACCTTTAGCTTTTATACGAGTTACGTTTAGCTGGAGTTAAAACATTTCAGTATTGTAAGCTGCTGAGAAACACATTTAATGTGTTGTTAAAGGCCGACAAGTAGTCGAAATTTCTACAACAAAAGAATATAGGCCTGTCTATATTAAACTATTCACAGTTTAAACACATACTTTAACCATTAAAAAGTCATGTCATTATAAATGTCACACACGTCATGTGCAATATGTCTCTACATCTCAACGCAAGAGAGTGTGTATTAATTTGTTTATAATGCAATTTGTACAAAATGTAGTTTCCTTACGTAATGGTCTAAACCATTCTTAACCCTGGTCCGAATCGACGAATTAACAACGGTTAAACCGCTAGCTACGACTCGTGAGGTCCCAGGTTCGAAAGGCTCCGGGCAGGTATTCATGTGAGTATTTGCTCTGAGATCTTGGATATGCTATATTTATTTAAACACCTATTGTACTTAATTATATAAGTATGTGTATGTGTGGAACCTTTTTTCAGCACTTTTGTTTTTTTTTTCTTACATTAGGTATATTATTAACATATTGTTCGTATACTACTCTATTGAATAGAATATTAAGTATTTCGCTGGGTTTGTTAATTCGGAAATAAACTAAAATCACGAGAATAATTATCGTTTCTATCAATCTAATGGTAATTCATTATTTATCGTTCTCACGAGACGTTTTCTAAGTGATTGACGTTGTGATTTATTTACACTAATCCAGTATTGATTTTATTCAACAATTCTAGCTACGCCTTCCCCGTATTCTTGGAAGTTATTTCGTTGATGTAGTTAACGATCATTGACATATTAAATTACTACCTAAGAATATCTTATTGGGTATTGAACAAAAGCTGTTTTTTTGCACTACGTTATGGGCAAACAAGCAGACCATTCACCTTATGGATAGTGGCACCGTCGCCTATTGACACAACGATACCTTTGATGTCTTTTAACGCCAAGAGCTCCGCCAATACGTTGCCCATGTAGATTATAAGATTTTATATCTTTCGTGCCGGTAATTACACTGGCTCTCTAATATATCGAACCGGAACACAGCAAATTGCTTCATGGCAGACATAGAAAGGAGGGTGTAGTAACCCAGACGATCTCGCACGTAGATCTATCGCTTGTAAAAATTTAATTTTAATATTTTATTTGTAATTGTTTAATATTTTGCTGGCGTTGTGCTTAAATTTGTGACAGAATCACTATCAGGGTCGGGAGGCTTCGGGGCTTGGGCCCGAGCCCCACCAGCCCGCTTTTCATTTTACTTATGACTTCGAGGGAGGCTTTGGGGTCCGCATGCATGTAAAAAACTGTAATGAAGAATGAAAAATTATAATGAAGTACTGTAAGAGAAAACAGTGAATTTAAATTATGATAATTCAACATGATGTTGTAGTTGGAATATTTTTTTTCGTGAATAAGAGGCGATGTCCACTAAGATCCCCTGGAAGGATACTGCCTAGATGCATGCATGTGTGCGTGATGACTTTTTTTACGCTTGATAGGAAAATAAAGCTGTGTATTGCATCTCTACTTCTTCTCTATAGTCTCCTTGCAAACATGGAACTTTGTTCAATCATTCAATCACTACAACTTTTGTCCTCTCTAAATAATGAAGGCATGCAATACGATGAAGCACAAGCAACGTGCGCGGACATGCAACAGGTGACAGCGAGACACTTTGTAATAATAGAAAGAAGTTAGAAATAAATAAAATTATAACATACTAGGTTATCCTTCGACTGCGCCCGCATGGAATTGTTTAATTGTAGCCATCATGTATATATATATCCATCCTGTAAGAGAATGTTTAATATTGATGATCGAATTTTTGAATTAAATATACACACTCCTCGACGACTTCAGTGGTAGTGCAGACAGCTGACTGCTACGCTAGAGGTTCCGGGTTCTAATCCCGGCGGGACTTGTGTTATTTGCAAGACGCATTGTTTCGTTTACCGGTCTTGGATGTTGTATTCTTATTTACGTAGTATAGAAACCATATCGTTGCTTAGTGCCTTCGATACAATAATATATTTTAGTGCAGGGCCGAGTCAATGTGTGTGTCGTAACGTAGTTATTATTATAAACTCTTTATATTTATTCGTATATCAGACTGTTGAGATGTTTTCTATTTATGTACTGACCGTGTTGGTCTGCAGAAACACGTAAGACCAGATCAATTTAATCTGAGATTAAGATAAATTCTCATTGATTTATTCCAGATAATTGATTTCGTAATTTGCTTATCGGCCCTGTCATGGGAAGGTGCTTTAGTTCTAGTACAGGTTAGAACAAAAGGTTGTTTAATGTTAAGCTATTTTTGTTAAAAAAAAGGATACTAAACGTCGTTGCTTTTAATGTCTTACTACGCCAAAATTTAGAGATAAAATTTGTTATACTTAACTCTTGTGTCGGTAATTACACTGGCTCTCAAATCCTTTAGGACATCTCGTCAATAGGCTGCGCATCACTTTCTATCAAGTGAACCGTCTGCTTGTTATTCTATGACGTACCACAAAATTTGATGGAGTACCTAAAACTGTCATAAGGTATCCAGATCTTTTTCCCTTCGTCGTCATATAAGTAGCGTCATGACTTGCAATATCTGAGGGTCATTTTGTTGTGCATTAATGTAAGAAAGGAACCCGTTTTGCATCTCCACGTGAGAAATTGCTGCCACCTTAAATGGGGACATTTGAAAAATCGGTTTGGGTCAGAAAAAGTGTTCGGTCATTGAATTGCGAAGATTTTTTTTGGAGTAATGCTTATGTTAGATATGACCTGGAAAAATAATATTGTCAAGTTTTCAGCGTAATCATATGCCTTCATATTGCAGCAGTATAATATAAACAGCTGGTTGTGACACGTTAGGTCTTGGGTTCGAATACCGGTTTGACCAGGTGTTTGTATACAACTATTTTCTCTAAGGTTCGAAAGAAAAAGACTTTGTGTGCCAACCCCAGGTAAATCGGTTATGGGTATCTGAATTATGATGAAGGGGTGAATTACCATGAGAGTATGTAACAGATGAATGGATTTGGAGGAAGCGAAAGAAGTACATATGTAAATATCGTTGTGTTTAGCGAATTGTTGTCTCTGCCTACCCTTTTGGGATCAAGGCGTGAGTTTGTCTGTGTAATTGTAGGCATATTACTATATAGATTACATATGATTATATATAATTTATAACCGCATCAAGAATAAACTAAATCAAATCGAATGTTCATCAAACGGACGTCACATTTATAATTTACGGGATACTGTTTGAAATCCTTCTTGTTTCATATCCCACATCTGACAGTAATCTGACGGATCGCTTTGACAACCCCACGTTTAAAAGGGTATGTAGGAATGGGGTGTTCCCATTGCTTATGGCACGATTTATCATGACACGTGACGAAATATATTTCTGAAGGTAGAATGTTTTTCTATGAATAAGTGTCCTAAACGTAGAAATTGGGCCGGCTCTATGTAGGAACTAAACTTTATTTAAAACAGACTTTCAGGATGGACATAGAATGGATTGAGTTAAATCAAGAGTTTTAAATTAACGTCATTGCGGGCAAAAGATAATAGATGTGGGTTATAATAGAGGACGTGGTAGCTCAGGTGCTTACGTACCTTGGCGAATCGACCGACCCGACTCGACAGGTCGAGGGTTCGAGTCTCGGGTTGCCGTAAGTTGTAGCTGCCATATTCTTCATTGTGCCCGGATAGTGGCGACCGATTCGCAACCTGTCACACTGGGATTCAACATAAACATGCGAAATGCGGTGTTTTACACCTCTGCCAACCCCTCTCGAGGGATTATGGCGTGAGTTTGTGTATGTATGTGTATATAATAAACAATTGTTTAACTTGAGTTCAAAACTGTACTGCGGACAGGATTCGTATCCAATATCCTGAATGTTACAACTCGTCAGTGGAAACAGACCGACCTGTCAATATAGACTACCTGTCAAAATATTGCGAGTTTAGACATGTATCTATCCCTTATTAAAATATCCTGATCATAATTATGAGAGGACTTGGCTGTGTGTTTGTGCGGTTATTTAATTGTCTGCATAATAATAATTAAAAAAACATCGAATTATGTACATTGACTCAGCCCTGCAGTCAGTATCGTAAGAACTTTTGCCGCAGGAACGGATCAACGATATGGTAAAAACAACATATATAAGAATACTACATCCAAGACCGGTAAGTGAAACAATGCGTGTTGCAAATAACACAATGTTCCGCCTCCGCTTGGACCCAGAACCTATATCGTAGGAGTTGGCTGTCAAACCACTGCGCCACAGAGGTCGAAACCACATGTAAGAAAATTGCGTTAGTAGGTAACAGGTACTTGTAACCTAATTAATATAATTGATTAATATTCTAAAATCGTTATTTACGCTGATTTCGATTCCTTGATAAATAAAAATTATAAATCGTTCATTGATCAAAATCTACCGGTACTTCACTTTTTAACTTCTTAAACTTTGTCTACAAACAGGTTTTGTATAAACGATAAAAGCTTTTTATTTAAAATCTTGACACAATATTTCTGCTGAGCTATCAAATAAATTACATTGAAATCAAATAAAGTTTTCATATAAACTACGCCATGTCTAAAGGCAAGAAGACTCTAAATATAAATACGTCGTACACTAAGTGTATACATCCAGTGTCTGTCTGAACAAGAATGTCACGTCAGTAAAAATTTGTGAGCAGTAAAGAAATTTGCGTCTGACATTTATGTCGCAATTTCTGTCGTAGTCTAAACTTACCTATGAGCACAATATAACAAAGCATATTACAGTACTTTGCGTTACTATTACCATATCGTTGGAGCTGACAACAGGAAAAACAAGACATATTTCCAGCAGAACTGTTATCGGAGACATCCTTAAAGGAAACAATCAATTTTCTTACACCACAACGACGTGTCAAATGGCGGTTCCACGACTTACTGAAGGCCAAGAATACGCCATCATTGGTGAAAAAAAATCCAATGAACAACCACCTTATAATTCGGATTTATGTTAACAGTCGATGATGCAGCAGTACAAAATTGATTAAAAATACAAAATGGCATTTATTACATAAAATAGAAAACGCTTTGTCGTCTCTTCTGAAACTTTTGTTTTGCAATAATGAACGATGATGATGTCGGGGGATTTAAAATGTATTTCGTTCACAGAAGCTAGTAATGTAATGTAGTAATGGTGGCGGGACTTTGTGCTATTTGCAAGACGCATTGTTTCGCTTACCGGTCTTGGATTTCGTATCCTTATTTATTTAGTATATACCATATCGTTGCTTAGCACCTGCGACACAAGTTCTTACGATACTTACTGCAGGGCTGAGTCAATGTGTGTGTCGTGATGTGGTTATTTATTTATTTATTTAATGTAGCCGTAATCTAAGAAAATATCTGTGAAACATTTTTAACAATGGAAATATTTGTAGCTGTATTGTGAATATAAATTTAATGAAGCCTTTGAAATATACTCTCATAAGAGATCAATGTATGGGCCAATGAAAATAAGCAAGACTTTTATTGGGCCAAGGTGTATAATAACTGTGCTAGATTTAGCTTACCCCGTTTTCTGACTCGTTAGAATAATAACAGGGTATGACGTTGCAATATTGGTGATAAAAGTAAGATATATATTTTATGTAATTGGTATCATTTATGTAGGTATATTTTATCTACATAAATTGGTTTACTGTCATTTGTTTATGATTCTTCTTAATGTAAAAAGGGTTTATAAAAGTTACCCGAATGATAAAATAAAAAGAAGTTTCGTTTCGTTCGGACGTGATAGCTCAGTTTGTTACGTGGCTTGGATAACTGACCAACCCGACCCCACAGGTCGAGGGTTCGGGTCACGGGTTGCCGTAAGTTGTAGCTGCCATGTTTCTCAATAGGCCCGGACAGTGACGACAGATTTGCAACCTGTCACACTGGGACTCAACAAAAACACGCAGAAAGCGGTGTGTAGCAAGCACCTCTGCCAATCTCTGGACTACGACGAGATTTTATGTATGTTTTTTGCTCGATTTTAACAAAAACTGTATCTGTTGAACCGTCATAGCAAGATGGCACGAAATCCTTTCTGCGTCAGTCCGCTTCACACTTGACTGATTTTTAAATGAGTGTATAACTATTTCATAATGACGGGATCAGTGCTGTGATTGAATTGGATTTCACTTTTATGTCTGCCTGTACTTGTACCATAAATGGGTAATTCTCACCATGCGTGCACACATTCGATGTTATATTTTTATTTCAATACAAGATACTGCAATTTTTTTTTCAATTTAACGATATTTTGATCTATAAAAAAAGTTATAGTCATTTTGATGTCCTGAAATCATTTCCTCACGTTGTCCCAACACCCAAGTTAAAGGGATAGAAAAACTTCCTTTATAAAATAGAGTAATGTTCTTATAAATTAAAAGTTGCTTTTATCTCCCAAAGAATTTGTCTTCTGAATTGTCTTTCAGTTTTTTTTTTCAGTATTGACAAATACAAAAATCTTAAAAGTATTTTAAAGGCTTGTCCCTGAAAAGAAAATCATTCCCTGACCATGTTAAGAATATTCAATTTTTGCTGGTACCAAATAATTATTGTGAATCCAAGCTAAAGATTTGAAAACCTCGCGACATTGTTTTTATTCCTAATGTGACTTTTTATGATAACTTCACTCCGGGTTTGTTTAAGAACACATTTTGGTTTAAATTATTCAAAGTTTCATGTTCAAATGATAATATTAATCTATATTAGATATTTTGAAGTTTTCAATTCCTTTTGGAAGGTACAATTCATAGGTCATTGTGCAAAATCAAATTGACTTTGTAAGTCTGTATTTTCTCAGCATTTGTCTGAATTTGTCATTCCCTCATCATCATTCCCTCATGAATTCATTCTTAAAAGTGAGGGAATGACATAAAAGTGTCAAAACAAATATCTTCAAAAAATTGATTTTTAGACCTCTTTAAAGCTTCATATTTTTTAAACGACTTTTAATTTTAAACAGTCATTTCGGGTAGTAAAAGCTTTTTTTGTTACGAGTACTATGATAATGATAAATAGCAATCATTTCCCCACTCTTCCAGTCATTCCCGCATTTGATATTTTAATTAAAATATGAAGGGTCATTACTCTCAAATGTACATTACAAAGCTAAACTTAGGTTTGTGTTATGTAAAAAAAATTAGAATACTAAAAAAATTACATGTTATCCCATCTGAAATTTAGCGGTTTGGTGCGAATTACCCAAATATGAAATTACTTGGTTTTAATAACTTTTTTCCTTTGAGTAACTCGTCAGTTAATTTGATTGCCAATTTAACTGGATTTAGTTATTTATTTTTTAATAAAAGTTTTTCCAACCTTAAAAGTGTTTTCAATTTGGATTAAAATATCAAAAATTAAAAATCTGTTTTATTTTATCGAATAGTGATATTGTTTCAGAGTATAAATATTTAATCAATTTAACTCAAAATTTTCACCAAATCGGCAAAGTTTTAGTAAAACATTTTCGATATTTAAACAAAAAATAGAGTATTCTTTCTGAAGAGATGCCAGGATTGAAGTAATTTTGAGAACAAAAATGCAGCTTTTTTAAAGAGATAATTGGTAATTTCGAATCCGAGCCGTTACTCGCTTAGAATAAGAATTTTCTATTAACTCCATCTTACGAGTATATAAGAATTGAAAAGATATATGTCATTCTAATTGTATTATTATAATTCACAATTGAGTTTTTCTTCTATTGCATTTGTTTTATTGAGCAGCTGAATTGTCTCTTTAGTAAATAATATCCATATTAAATTTATCTATTGTTTTTTCATGTCATTATTTAAATTAAAGATATTTTTAAATTAAAGAAAGTTTTTACTTACTTTCTTAAATAATAAACACCACCTTATGCCGGAATAAAAATATAATATTGTATTGTTGGTTACTAATAAAATATGTGGTTATTACATGGACAAGAATGTTACGTCCATAGATTGATTATTGGTCTACGTAGTATATAATAGTCTATGGTTACCTACTAAACCTCAGTCCTAACGTAAGGGAGCGATATAAAGCACCCTAGATATAGGGAGCCCTTTATGTTGTTAAAATACGAATATATCTGACTCAGCATCAGTTGCTTTCCAAAATGTAACAAAAAACAAAGTTCCAATCAATTAAAACATAGTGAAACAGTGTAAAATTTCAATTGCATTGTGTATTTAATTAAAATCTTTAGCCAGTCAATCCTGTCTCAAATTCAAGTATGTAATCGTAAAAGTTTGACGGGGTACCCGATCTCGTTTGTTTATTTTAAACACTTGTCTCGTCGACTGTACCCGTCTAGAGTGCACTAGATGCCAATCAAGTAGGAAATGAAAGAGATGCGTTGCTTAACACGAACTTTAGCGTTTTATTTATCTTTTTTTTAATTTTTTGAGGATCGACAAACAGTTACAAAAAAAAGCTTACAAATTAATTTTTACAGTTACAACACAAATATATTTGCAACCAACAACGTCAACCACAGATTTTTGGTAGAGAGTTTAAACGAGTGCAAGCAGCTCTCCACAGCTGACAATTAAAAGTAGTTATCAATTTTTACAAAATTACTGTAAATAATGTTATTAAATATTCGCCTTATTAGAGCAACTATGGATAGTTTGTCCATAATTTCATCATCAGCCTAGAGTCGTCCAAATTGTTTTCCAGCTTCTCCATAATTTACTAAAGATTTAAAAAATATGTTTGGTAGTTATTATAATTAAAAAGTTGTTTAAAAATTGGAATTTCGATAAATGATGATGGTTAAAAACATAATAAGGTAAAGAAATATAAAGTTTGGTTAAAAGCAGAATAGAAAATCCAGATTCATAGTATCAGAAATTTATGTTTTTTTTTAGCTTAGAAAATTTCCAGACTAAACAGTGCACTATATGTCTCACTACCCGAAAAGTATGATTATTCACAACACTCTTTTTGCTTCGCTGTTGTCCGGTAAACATACATTCTCTCCCCTGAGGATCTAAATTAAACGTTTATGGGTCAAGAGTGTTCTAAGCGTTCAAAAAGTAAATCATAAACGTAAACTCACGCCGCAATCCCTCGAGAGGGTTCGGCAGAGGTGTTTCGCATGTTTATACTGAGTCCCAGTGTGACAGGTTGCGAATCTATCGCCACTATCCGGGCGCAATGAGGAACATGGCAGCTGAAACTTACGGCAACCCGAGACTCGAACCCTCGACCTGCCGGATCGATTACTTAACCAAGGCACGTAACAAACTAAGCTGATCAAGCGTCATCTGCAAAAATTAAATCGCTTAAGCTTATCCCTGGCTCCCTATGCTAATCAAAGCTATCGTGCATCCCTGATCCATAGCGAGTCATCTTAACGACACGTTGACGTATTGGGTAATTTAAATTCTCTGTAAACAAACTCCATTTATGCTATCCATAATGAAAGCCATCCATAAAGAACAAAAGTAAAGGTATGGAATTTTAAAATAAAATCAGACTTACGGATTTTAAACTAGGTAAAGCATTTGACCTTAATCCCGCCTGATGTTGAGCGGCGGTGAAGTCTTTTATGCGTACTAATATTTATTTTGGGTTTTAATTTAAAAATATATATTTTTTTAATACTCAGATGCAGGTCTTTTGTTTTATAGTAAGTATATATGTGTATATAAGACTATGTTTATAAATAAGAATAACAATCCAAGGCTGACTGTTTAAAGGTGAGTGCTTACCATCTTGTGGCTTTTAAACTTGAAAGCCATTTTAGTGGTTTAAAAAAATGTCCAGTGGTTTTATTAAAATTTGCGGTTCACCTGCCACTGCAAACCCCAGAGGTTATAAAAGTAGAGGAAAATTTATGGTCTCAGGAATTCTTCTTAAAAGAAGATATTTCTACGTCCAATTCCATTACAAATATCTTGAGAGAACCAAGGATAGCTCACGACAACTTGGGTGTATTTCACCATTACATGAAAAGATCATAAAGATTCAGATAAGACAAAAATAAAAGTGGTCAAGCGCGAGTCGGACTCGTATTAGAAGGGTTCGAACGCAAATTAAATCTGAGGTGTCTAAAAAAATGGCGACGGATTGTCGCTCGTCATTGGTAAAGCAATTATCACAACAAAAACAAAAAAATACGTAAATAATTCTTAGTAATAGGTTTCCGTTTTTGACCCTTTGGGTACGGAACCCTAAAAAGCATATGGTTAGACAGGTTTTTCATTTGTTGCCGTAAGTTGTAGCTACTCCTCACTGTGCCCTGATAGTGGTGACAGATTCGCAACCTGTCACACTGGTATTCAACATAAACATGCGAAATTCGGTGTTAAACACCTCTGCCTGCCCCTCTCGAGGGATTATTACGGCGTGAGTTTATGTTTATGTATGTGTCTTACTTTTTATTCATGCAAAATCATAACGAATGATTCATAAATAATAACACAGTGAATCAGTTTTATTTTATTGTATTTTTAAATAAATGTCCGTTCTGTAAATGCCTAGTATAAGCAACTACTAAGATATTTGCGGGCGTCCTGCCAAAGATCCAGAGGCAATATCACGCGGTATCAACTGATGTATGTCATATCGATATGATGCATCCTTGTTTAAGGGGAGAACATCACTATATTATATCGATAGGTAAGAAAACATAACATTTCTCTTCTCTACAAGTTATTTAAATTGACCTAAAAAGGCAACCTGGCATGATTTTTTTACTATTTCGTAGATTTTTCTGAACAAAAATTTATTGTTAAAATACAATAATTTTTATTTGCAAAGTTTTACTATTAAAAACATTTTGTTATTTATTTATTTAAAATAATAAAACGGGTATGCATCCAATTACATTATTATTCATACAGTATTATTATTACAATAATATAACTCTAAGTTCAATTAAAATAAAACAAATACAATTGGACTATAAATTAAGTTGTAGCATATAATAACAATATTAATAACCAATAACATTAACAGAGACAAATCGTTATACATTCTCACAATGCTTTAAACAGGCATTCATCAACGACTTCCATCCACACACACATAAAAAAATGTACTAACTTTTATGTATTTTCCAAATGTGAAAACTAAAGGTAATATTAGACTAGGACACTATACACAGTAAACTAAGTGTATACACCGAGTGTCAATGCACTTTCTCTTAGTCTGACACGGTAATTTATTGTGTACTAACTATTGAGATGTTTAGAATTGAATATCACTTATGTTCTCTTGGTTACGTAACCAGGGTGGTTTTAATATTAGGGTATCAATGTAGCTGTAGTAAATAAGATACATTTCCTTAACAAATTTGATTCATAGCTGTTTTTGGAACTTGAAATAAATAAATTGTCTGACATTTGTGTCACAATTTCTGTCTTAACTTACCTTCTTCTGTTTGTATGCGGATTCGCAATTTGAAATATTAAATCAAAAATTAATTATTGAAATCGAACCACTCAATAAACATTTCAAAAAGACAGTAAAACATATGACGGCGCATCGGTTTCCCAACGAATATTTGAGACGGAAGTGCTGTTTTCTGAACTAGAGTGAAGGGTCAAACAGGGAGCTGTCTGTATACTGAGTGTGATAGAAGCTGCTTGTCATTGACGGATCGCCTAGTTTTTCATAAGATTTAATAGCATGGAAGCAGAGGTGCAGCTGCTTTCAAATGACCCTGCCCCCATATCCACGTTATGGACCCGCCTGATGATGTAAGCATATATTTTAGCCGACATATATTTTCCTTGACTTGAGGACCTCGTTCATATTGGTTTTTTCTTCCGTCAAAAAAGGAAAAAAATTGTTGCTTTCATTCAAACCCAAACAATTGGTTTATTTTTAAATGTATACAAATCCAATATGGATCCAATCCCTTCAAAAACCCATAAAGGGCTAGGGTAGATTTATTGGTGACATTGATTGATTTCCCATGAACAAATGTATTTTAGAAAAGGATTACTTATATTCCAACCCTTGTTAGAACATCCTACAAAAAATTCGGGGCACATGCGCCAGTAAGTCATACCACTGCAACTCCTGTTCACCAGGATCAACAGTGGCGTACTTTAATCGAATAATCAACAAAATAATGCAGCTGTGCAATGACGCACAGGCTCTGCCCGGATAACCTACCGGTTGTCTAGGAATCCGCAACGAACTTAAACAGAAGAAATAGGAGGAAGTAAGAAAGCGTTTTCAGACTATTATAAATGAAGGTCTGTATGTTAGAAAGATTGTTACTCAATCACGAAAGAACGGTTGAACGGATTTGAATGCAATTCGGCACCTATATAGATAATTACCGTGATTAACTTATAGGATACTTTTATCCTGATTTTTTCCGGTCATGTGGGATCTTTAACGATCATGACGTGTCCGTTACAAATCCGCTAGATGTCGTTTTACCATGTTTCGTTTCTGGATTAAATTTTAAAGTCAACACGGACCAAGGCGCGGGCAGAAACAAGTACACCATAAAGCCCGATTGTTGATGAATGTGCTGTCGCAAATGGGGCCTTAACAAGCCATGCAACGCCAAAAATCCAACAGTGCTCGGTGAAAAAGTGCCGCGGTTTAAATGCGCTCTCGTGTGTATCCATTTGAATGTATGTTGAACGCGCGTTGAAAAAACGTTCGTCCAAATAGCGCCTTAAGTGACGGGATCATGGGAATTCTTGAGATTTATTATGAGAAAAAACATTTATGTAATTTCAAAACTTTCAACTCCTTAAATCCTTTTATAGAGATTCCCCTATAGAATAATGTACCGACACTTAATACAGCTCAGACACTCAATTATTCATATTTTATTGTATAGGCAAGATCTAGATCATGCAATTTCATTCCATTGCAGTTAGTTTTTTTGTTTTATTTAATAATTGAGAGTGCTTTTTAGCCGCGATTCGGACTGAATGGAAGTGTGAAAAGTGGAATTTTGATATTTTTTAGACAAAATTTTAGTCCAGTTCTGAATTTTAATTTTTTAGAAAGGGCATTAGTCTATACAGCAAAAATCTTCTTTAATCATAATATATTCATTAGGAATACTAGTCTAATAAAAGGACTCTAGTGTAGTGTTATAGACTTGTGTAAAAACATGGGGTAAGTTTGTCAGAGATAAAAAACTATGTTGAATCTATGACCGGTATTATATCAAGCATGGAAGCTATCATTTGCGATATTTTATCTCACAGTTATAAATTGCTGAGCTCATCTGATAAAGCATTCTTATTCCACATCGCAGCCTCCTCTAGGCGAGCAAATCGTCGAATTACGGACCTTTAATTCGAGACTCGAGTTTGTCTCTGGATTTGTTTGTTTAACGATCTTTCATGGTTTAATTTTAGGAATAAAATGTTTTGAATTGATTTCGTTTGAAGCAGAAATTCGTAGGTAATAATAATAAATTAGGATTTTCAAAGACATAAAAAAGACAAAATTGTCAATCAGATTTTTAATACTTAGTTAAAAAAAACTAAAACAAAATTTAATAAAAAATCCATTCATTTTGCAAACTAATTTAATTTTTATAATTATTCTTTAAGATGCAGAAATTTTAAATAATATGTCATTATTATTTACGTTTTTTTTCTTTTGAGTAGATTAGCACAAATCAGGATTCGAATCCAGGATAGCTATCCTCTTAATCATTAATTCATTATGAACTGTGTCGTTTAAAAACAGATGTACAGACCGACAACTTTTAAAAGTAATGTAGTGGCTTTATTTTATAACAAATAGAAGATTCTTGAAGTAGTTGAATTATACACAAGCATACGCCCGCGGCCTCACCCACAATACACTCTACCTGTAAAATCAAATAGAATCAGCAAATAAAATGAATGTTATTAAGCTGATCTTTGATTACTTATCTGGTCTGGGAGTTGAGAAAAATGAATACGTGGAATTCAATAAATCGTCTTACATTTATATAAACCGGATGAAGGAATATTTATATTTAACGAGTAAATAAGTGAATTTTTAATGAGACTGATTAGATTTTGACTATCCCCGTTTCTTTGACATTATGAACAAAACTAATTAAAAAGTCGTTCCAGAATATAAAACTATTAAAAACAAAATAAACCAGAACCGGAACTTCTAAAAACTATTAAAAACAAAAGGCCATATTTTACAAGTTCTGATAATTTTCAGGGTTCAAATTTTCGCAGTATCAATTTTTTTTTGTAGTTCCTTTAATGTTTTGTCAGTATAAATTAAAGTAAGTACCTGAAACAACGCTTCGATAGCTCCTTCATAATGCGTACTGCAAGGGTGTGGAATTCTTTGCCTGCCGATGTGTTCCCTGACCAATATAACTTTGGTCTCTTTAAGGCAAGAGTGAATAGGTTTCTCCTAGGCAGGCATGATCCACCTTAGACCTCATCGCCGCTTAACATCAGGCGGGTTTGGGGTCAAATGCCTGCCTGGTCTTGAAAAAAAAAGAAGCAAGTAACAACTCTTGTTTAGCAATGACAGATAAAGGACGCTAAGCTTGAAAAGCTAGCACAATATCAATATCAAACGATTTCTCCCTAATATATAGGTATCATTACTATATATAACTATATCACTATTAGATACAAGGAATAATTGTTAACAGGCAGTAAAGAATCAAGGAAGTGAACTGAAGTGTTTATTATTTTTAAGGAAACAGAAACAAAGGTGATTCGTTAAAAAAACTTAATTAACCTTTTTAAAGGTATGGCCGTTGGAATAAACATGAATTCAGAATATTTTGCTGTCGGCCATTGTGAAATATGAAAAATTGAAATGGTACAAGTTATAAGAACTTCCGTTTTAAAATAAAATTACGAACTTTTTTCAATCAGTTCGAATTTATCTTTAATGGTAATAAACAGGGCTAATGGTTAGTTACGTTTAGTTTCAGTTAAAATATTGGAGATAAAAATCTTTACCGTCTCGGAATGAGAAAAACTTAGATAAAAAAGAAAAAATAAAATGTAAAGCAATTTAGGATGGTTATAAAACCACACCTAAGGTATTAATATTGTTGCCGACCTCTCATGGGTCTTACATCTATCGCTGTTTGATAAGATGAAAATATGTTTGATAATATGAAAGTATTTAAATATTCGTAGATATCAAAATTCGCTCATCCTATTTACGAATGGTTGGCAATTGTTTTTCTTCCAAACATATATCAGCCGTCATCTTTATTATACACGTAATACATTTAATTTTACATTATATATCCTTCCTATTCATGCCGCCTTTCACACAACCCATACGACTTTTCTTGAGAAAGTAAATACACTTAATTTTGAGATGATTTCTCTTCCTATTACTTGTCTTCAATTTTTATCAATGTTTTGTTATTAGTATAATCAAAATACTTAAAACATTTCAGTTTAGCCTTTGTTGGTAAATAAAAAACACATCACACCATCATGAACAGAGATCATGTTTTTTTTTGTGAAAAACCTAAGAATTTTAATAGATTAAAAGATAAGTAGATGTAAAGGAGAGGACGTGGTAGCTCAGTTTGTTATGTGCTTTGGTTAACCGACCGTCAAGATCCGACAGTTTGAGGGTTCGAATCTCGATTGCCGTAAATTGTTCTCATTGCGCCTGGAAAGATAGATTTGCGACCTGTCACACTGGGACTCAACATAAACACGCGGTGTTTAACATCTCTGCCTACTCCTCTCGAGGGATTACGGCGTTAGTTGATGTGTGTTTAAAGAAAAGGTAAAGAGAAAAAGAAGTAATAAAATTAGATTAAAAAATCGCTAACCTCTTTCACCTTCCAATATCCAACAGCTAATGTAAATACCTACGCTTCGTAGTGAATAGTGTTTTGGTTCGGATTTACGTAGGAAATTTGCACATTTTATCTCGTGAGACCGTTTCCATAATAAGCTGGGATATTTTTTTATTTAACTATGCAAGAATATTACTTGCCAAGAATATTTAAGATCTATGGTAGATCTATGAGCCAGATGCGAAGTCCGAGAACCCAGACGGGGTCGGTAACACCTTCATTTCTATTTCTGACGTGCAGCAGTTCACTGTATTTCGTTTCGAAGGATTGGAGAGCCAGTGTAATTACCGGTACGAGAGTTATAACAACTTTACATGGGCAACGCTTTGGCGGTGCTCTTGGCGTTCCAGAAATAAAGAACATCGTCTTGCCGCAACAACAGCCGTCTTGTTTGCTCTTGATGTTGAATAAAAATATATATAAAAATACATTTAGGATGACTTCTCAGTCCATCCGCATGTCTACATGTCTATCAGATATGACTAAAATATCAAAATTTAAAGGGTAGTCCCGTTGACCTAGAAATATGAGGTTTTCCAAGCACAAAGGACGACGACCTCGGTGGCGCAGTGGTGTAAACAGCCGACCGCTACGCTAGAGGTTCCGAGTTCGAATCACGGCGGGGGCGGGACTTTGTGTTATTTGCAAGACGCATTGTTTCGCTTACCGGTCTTGGATGTTGTATTCTTAACTATGTGGTTTATATAATATCGTTGCTTAGTTCCTGTGACACAAGTTCTTACGATACTTACTGCAGGGCTGAGTCAATGTGTGTGTCGTGATGTGGTTATTATTATTATTATTAAAGAAAAAACCACAAACAAAAACTGATACAGCGAAGTTTGCTTTTTGTTTATGAGTTGCAGTATTTTAACCTATGGGGAATTTCCATATCTACATATAAGAGAGGTGCATTTGGTACAATGTTCAGATTGATTCAAACACATATCATAGGCTTAGTAAATCAATTATTCTATTTAAACGATTATAGTTATGTAAAGTTTAAGGGCTTATCTTTTTAATGACGGGCTCGGTTCACCTAGTAACCGTAACCGTAACACCGTTTGGAGGAAGTGTCATTTTATGTCCAAAAGTAGATAATATTTATTTATTTATTTATATTTGGGAAACAAACAGTATAAATCAATAACTAACATAATAAAAAAAAACAAATATATATGAATAAAAGGCGATAAATGAATGATTTAAATATGAATCTGTTATTTGTACTGGATTTACGCCTATAGTATATTGTTAGGGAACTTTCGGCTTGCCAGTTCGACTCGCACTTGAACGATTATTTGAATTGTATCGATTGTAAATTCCCTTTAAAAGTCTCGCAATAAAATCCAATCGAACGCTCATTAAATATTTTCACAAGTTTTTTTTTCAAAGTAGAAAATAACTAGAAAGTTTTCCTTTGCGAAGTTTATTTTCTAATTTAAAAAGTTTCCGAGTTAAATGTTAAGTTATTTCTCAAGTTGAAAGTTAATAAGTTATGTTTCAGACAGTTTTATTAGAAACCTAATTAGTGGTTTTTTACCCATGACATTTTTCTTGACAAAATTTTGGCAAGGTGTAACATTTTTGTCTGTATATGGGCAACGCATTGGCAGTGCTCTTGGCGTTCTGACATCGTCTTCTCGTGTCAATAGGCGGCGGTATCATATTCCTTCAGGTTATCCGTGACGTTGTAGGGTTAGGGAATTACTTTACTTAGTAAATGTTTACGATTAGTGTCTTTACCTTTAACACGACTGCGGCTAAGCCAATAAAGGAGTCATGTGTTTGACCTGTTTGGGTGTTTAAATACACAGTCAGGTCATAAGTATTGTCACACAATAAAACTTTTCTTTTAGAATGCTGGCCACAAAAATGTTTATTGAATTCGATTTTCGAATTGTTCATGAAAATAAAAATGTATACTTTTTAGAATTTTACTCATTTTTTAATATGGAGTGGAAGCTTAAAGAAGACTGTGTTGCAGTTATTGCGATGAATCGTTGCGGTTACGCGCCAATTCAAATTTTTGACGAACTGAAAAATTTGAATATAACCAAAAGATTCATTTATCGTACCATCAAACGATACAATGAAGACTCTAGTGTAGAAGACAGGTCAAGAAGTGGTCGCCCTCGGTCTGTCAGGACTCCAGCAGTGATAGAAGCTGTGAAGGCGCGAATTCAAAGAAATCCCAAACGTAAGCAGAAACTGTTGGCCCTTCAGATGGGGTTAAGCAGAACCACGGTGAAAAGGCAAAAATTAAGACTTAGGGCTTCGCGCATATCGAAGAAAAATAGGACATCGTTTGAATGCTCGTCTAATGGACCTGAGACTGAAGAGATGCCGCGCTTTGTTGAAGCGGTACGCGGGAAAAAAATATCGGGAAATTCTTTTTTCGGATGAAAAAATGTTTACCGTAGAAGAGAGCTACAACAAACAAAAGACAAGATGACAAGATATTGCAACTCTTGGAGGAAAAGGCGTGCTCAAAGCCTCATCCCAATTTCGAGTCACTCAAGACATCCTTGATTAAGGCAGCCGCCGATATTGACATGCACCTCGTTCGTGCTGCGATAGATGACTGGCCGCGCAGATTGAAGGCCTGCATTCAAAATCACGGAGGTCATTTTGAATAAACTTTAGTGTCATAAGAATCTATGTTTTGTTAAGTTCATTTTGTTATATAAATGGTTACATAATGAATAAACTTGTTTCAATTATTTTATATTAAACATGTGACAGAATTTATGACCTGACAGGTATATGTATGTATGACTTTTCGTCATATTCGTCTTGGACGTTGTGTTCTTATCCATGTAGTTTATATCATATCGTTGCTTAGTTCCTGTGACACAAGTTCTTACTGCAGGGCTGAGTTAATGTGTGTGTCGTGATGTGGTTTATTATTTATTTTATTCGTATGTGCCTACGTAACTACTAAACGAACTGATTACGATAAATGATATCACGTTAGATTGTGTCTATTGCGGTATGTTAGAAAATCCAAATGGCGCACTAAAAAAACAATATTTTATTATAAAATAAATATGGATGTCGAATACAAGCTTTCATTGACCTAGTTAAACTAAGTATATACAATTTTCGAGTTTTGTAGAGTTTTTACTAGCTTACTTATTATTATTAGTAGGTACTAGCGATATTAATTCCTCATTAATCCAGTAGAGTCACTTTGCAAAGATTTCAAAGACTTTGTATCTGCAGTTTCTTGTCAGTTTTAATCTTAAGTTTTTTTTTTATTCCTTGTAGATTGCCTTTTTGTTTAACCGACCAAATTTTTCATGCTTAGAATCGACATACGTTGATATATTAACAAAATGTAATACCATATTCCTTTACGAAAAAATAGCTCTCTTATTTTGCTAAAAATATAACTTTAAAGTAGATTTATTCGGATTTTTATTTAAGTTTATTAGGTGTATGATTGAAAAACTTGATATGATCTTTCAATGTCTGTACTGACATTATATTGAAACAGTAACGTATGTCATCTAAATAGTAGTTTGGAAAGTTTCACCTTAGTTCACCATAAAGCATAAACATACATAAACATAAACTCACGCCGTAGTCCCTCGAGAGGGGTTGGCAGAGGTGCTGTAACACCGCTTTTCGCATGTTTATGTTGAGTCCCAAAAAGGTGAAAGTAAAGGGTTCACCATAAAGGTGTTATTTTTAAAATTTTGTACAAACAGGCAAAAAGCAAACGGTTTACTTAATGGAAAGTGATACCGGTGCCTATTTACATCGATGCCACTGATATCGTGAAACACCAAGAGCACCTTAAGCGTTGCCAAAGTAGAAGTAAATGTTGTACTTCTAGTGCCGGTAATGACACTGGCTCTCCAATCCTTCGAACCGAAACACAGCAAACTGATTCACGGCAGAAATAAAAAGGAGAGTGGGATCTTGCACACATTTATTTAATATTACATTAGTTATCAGTCTATATGTCCTAACTTAATGACATAGTTAATTAATTTTGCTTAATTTTGTCTGAGGTCCCACAACTCGTTAGGGATGTTGGAGCGACTTTTTTGCGACCAAAATCAAATGATTTGACTGAGATAACGGGTGATTACGAAAGTAGTAAGCAAACTTTGATACGTTGTAGTGTTTTAAAATTTAATTAAAAAAAAAATTTACGTAGTCGCGATGCAACGGGAGTAAAATCTTTCAAAGGAGTTCATTTCCATATTTATGACGATATCTCAAAAATTAAAATATTTGTTGAATAAATTTCGAAACACACACAAAAAACCAAACACATTAGTTTTTTTAATAATCATATTAATAAAACCGACCTAGACAAATTAACAAGTGTCAATAACATTTAATAATCACAAAAAAAAAAACTATAAAATTTGGTTTATCAAACTAAACCATTCGTCCAGGGGTCATCGTACAGTGGCTTTTTCTATAAAATTGTAACATCTCTGGTGTGACAGCCATAAACAGCAAATGTATATTTATGTCTCAAGTAAAGCTTTTACCGTAATTGCTATGGGACTAAAACAAAAAATAACCGACATATTTATATATTGCCCGCCTGAATCCCTTAATAAGTGGGTCAATTGCACTTCGTAACTTTGTAACACAAATCACGTTTCATTGTCCTCCTTGTTTATGTATGTGCGTATTGTTTGTCGTTAAGTGATTCGCTAAAACTCGGACTATTACAAACAAAGAATCTATCTTTCTACTTGATTTTAGTTTTTTTTTTTTTTAATACGACGACGCATAGATTTTTACGTGCCTCGGTAGACCGACCCGAAACGACAGGTCGAGTGTTAGAGTCTCGGGTTTTAGCTGTCATGTTCCTCATTGTACCCGGATAGTGGCGACAGATTCGCAACCTGTCACACAGGGACTCAACATAAACATGCGAAATGCGGTGCATACCTCTCCCGAGGGATTAATTACGGCGTGAGTTTAGGTGTGTGTGTTAAAAAGAGACTTTTTTTTAATTTTACGCAATAGCCTAAAGGCAATAGTATTTCTTACAACATAAAATCCATTGGAATAATTAAAATATATTTGGCAACTCGCTATATACTGTCTGGTTACTATCAAGAAATGTAATTAAGATAAGCCATATGAGAATCGAGCTATAAATAATAAAAACCGCAAATGCTAACCATAAAAGTGATTGCTAAATTCTTTTTGCTTGCGTTTCATACATGTTGATTTTTCATTGTTAATTCTGACTGATAAAACAACATTCATTTCCAGTTTAAAATTAAAATGGATGCAAGTTTTCTCTAGTCTAGATAAAAAACTAGTATGATCTGTTTAATATACTATTAATAACATTTTCCCCGGAAAATTCACATATTCAGGAAATATGAATGCCTTACGAAATTGACGACCTCTGTGGCGCAGTGGTGTAAACAACCGACACTACCCTAGAGGTTCTGAGTTCGAATTCCGGTGGGGCGGACCATTGTGTTATTTGCAAGACGCATTGTTTCGCTTACCGGTCTTGGATGTAGTATTTTTATCTATGTAGTTTATACCATATCGTTGCTTAGTTCCTGTGACATAAGTTCTTACGATTCTTACTGCAGGGCTGAGTCAATATGTGTGTCCTGATGTGTTTATTATTATTTATTAAACGCCTATTTTAGAAAAGTTCGAGCGAAGTTGAAGTGGGATGACCTGTTCAAAAAGGCCCTTAAGATTGTGAAATTTTGCAGAAGAAGCCAGGCTCAACAGCTAGTCATATGCAGTATCAACATCTGCCAAAAACAGGCTCAAAACGAAATTGTATTACTAATTGGTTCCACGTCCCTGAAGAGCTTTGTGTCTATAGAGTTAAGAAAATTTACAATTAATATTACAATTTAATATCTATAATAAAAATCAACTCATTAGAAGACTCAGACTCATTAAAGATAAATAAGAAAATTTATCTTTATTAAAACATTTAAGTTGAAATATATTAAAGCTAAGAATTTATACATTCTCTACTTTTTTAGCCGTCAGTGAATCACTGTACACCAAAAGTTTAAATTTTAAGTCAGAAAAGCAACATCCACCGTAAGGTAGCTGACGATGATGCAAATAATAAAATGTATATACAGGTAAGGTGGCAAATAAGCACACGGCCTGATGGTAAGCTGTCACCGTAGCCAATGCACATGACAATATGAGGGGTACCAGACAAGCAAAAATTAAAATTCTATGTCAACATAATTAAAACATATGGCTTCCGCATATTTTAACATTCTCGAAGGAATCAAAACCTATAGGGTACTTCCCGTTGACCTAGAATCATGAAATTTTTGAAGGTCTGTCATGAGAACACAAAGTAAACGAAAAATCCGAAAACCGTAAATTTGTCGTCACAAAAAAATTACAAAATCGGAAAAAATCGAGACTTGATTATCGTGGTTCACGAACTATTTACATAACTACGAATTTGGCTAACTCACACTTGACCGGTTTCATTTGAAGAACCCCATGCTGAAGACTTGCATAGACTACATTAGGTAGACTTCATGATACAGCGTGAGTGTATTCTAGAGCAAGTTTAAGGACTGTCACTTTTAGTTTAGTATCAATATTGGAAAAGTGGTTATTCTAATTTTCCATAGGTCTGTATTAACAATTGTAGATGTCTCTCATAAAGGTTATATAAATACACACACAATGAGAGGAGTGCTTAAATGGATTAATACGTCGTACGTCTGTTTGTTATAATTAAGAAAATAATTAGGAAAAGTTAATAATCGTTTCCTCTTTTTATATAAATTTGCTTTTAATTTTTACTTTAGAAGAAAACATTGAAGAGATTTTAAATATCACCTCTGTTTTATTTACCTGTTTCTTATTAGTATTATTGAAAATTAATAACTATATTTTCTTTATATCGTTGCTTAGTTCCTGCGACACAAGTTCTTACGATACTTACTGCAGGACTGAGTCAATGTGTGTGTCGCGATGTGGTTATTGTTATTTCTCATTCATTTTACTAAAACTCCATTTCGACTGTGAAAACAGTTGTGACAAATATTGTCGAAGTAATTTATATAATAATAGTGTGGCAAAGACTTTTTAGATTATTTAATTTGTATTTGTACTAATTAATTAATTGATTTTAACATCTTAATGAATAGTGTGTAATTCATTCTCATTATTACTGTATATTGGGATTTCACGTGTAATAATGACAATAAAGATATAAACAATTAATAATAAATAAAACCTCGTATTAGCGTTCAATTACATTTTTTGGGAGACGCAAAATGCCTCATGTTTTATATTTATGAAGACAAATGAAATGAATAGTACTTCATTGATTTTATTTATCATACGTGCATTGAGGTCGAAATTACAAATTTCTGTCGAACATCCCTGAGTAACCTGTATAATTTTTTTATGTCTAAAACCTACTACATGTGTTGGCAAAACTTTTTTTTTGCTTTCAAAATATGGTATCGATGTAGTAAAAATTATACGATTTTGAAAAATGTTATAACCGTGCAATAAAATTGAGAAACAAGATCGTTTATGGTGGCGGAGAGGCGGGATTCGTATTATAATGTTTGTCTCTTGTCAGGAAAAAGGAAAAGTGTCAAGAAAAATCAGCCCTAACTGAGAACATGGAGTTACGAATGAATACTCCACAAGCTTTGTTAATACTCAATAATCCTACTTCCTTACTAATATTATTAACAAAATAGTTTGTAATGTATGGATGAATGAATATTTGTTACCCTTTCACGCAAAAACTACTGAATTTATTTTAATGAAACATTTACAATAATATAGCTTATATTTATATGCTATAATTTATAAAGATTATGGGCTTTCCACGGATATTATCCATGGATTATACACAAATAAACCTTCCTCCTGAATCACTCTATCTATTAATAAAAACCGCATCATAATCTGTTGCGCAGTTTTAAAGATCAAAGCATACTTAGGGACAGGCAACAGAAGCGACTTTGTTTTATATCATGTAGTGATTGCGTGAATGGTCCAAAATATAACGATCAATGTCAAGTAATTAAAAAAACCTTTTAGAACCATTTTCGAGTACTGCGCGGACGAAGTCGCGGACACGGCTAGTATATTATAAATGTTAAAGTTTGATCAGACTTTTATACTCATTGGTGCACAGACTAAGAGTAATTACATATACGCATACATTTTTCAATTTAATTTTATTAAAACTTGTATGATTTTTGAATATGTTTTGTATATTTTCAGTTGAATCTTATGACGACCTCGGTGGCGCAGTGGTGTAAACCGCCGACTGCTACGCTAGAGGTTCTGAGTTCGAATTCCGGCGGAGGCGGAAATTTGTTTTATTTGCAAGACGCATTGTTTCGCTTATCGGTCTTGCATGTTGTGTTCTTATCTATGTAGTTTATAACATATCGTTGCTTCGTTCCTGTGATACAAGTTCTTACGATACTTACTGCAGGGCTTAGTCAATTTGTGTGTCGTGATGTGGTTATTGTTATTATTATTATCTTGATCGGTTTATGACTGACGTTTTTGTTTCCCAAATAATTTAAAAATAATTGGATCAAACCTTACACAGCTTTGTTGTTGTTCTGTATGTCTACCGTGAGTATAGCGTTCTGCTTCTATTACCGCTAGCGTCTGTACTTTGTATGGATCTTTCCAAAGCGCCTCTACCGAAAGGATAAGGAACTAATATAGTAATCTATTGTATCTTAAGTGTAGAAAAATAACCCAAATTAAAGGAAAACACATAAAAATATGTGCTATCTTTATAGATGTCATGAGTTAATTCAAATTATTTATTTGTAACGTTTTGGCAAGTAAACAAGGTATTAATCTAATTAATTAAATTGTTCCAAAAAACCTGCCACTGAGGCCGTACAAAATTATAAATTTAGTTAAATTTGTATGTAATGAGTCTATTTTATGTTAATAGAAACCAAAAAACTGTAAATTAAACACAACAAAAATTAAAAAGAAAGTAGTTACATAGAAATTAAATGTAATGTCAAATTTCTGTTAAATATTCCTTAATACTATATGAGTATTTCTGTAGAAACCAGTTGGTCATTCTGGACTTAAAGAGAGGCATGTTTAGGAAACAAGCTGATGAATCAACTGATGGAAAGGTATATCGCCGTCTGTTGACAAAGCCATGCTTATGATGTCTTAGAAAACCAAGAGCATCGCCAATGCATTGCCTATGTAGAGGTAAAACTGGCTCTCCAATCCTTCGAACCGAAACACAGCGAATTGCTTAACAGCAGGTAAAGAAGGGAGTGTGATACTAACCCAGACGACTTCGCTAATAAATCTACCACATTTAAAATACTACAAATATTTGTACAAGTACAAGTAAATATAACTTATGTATCCACTGTTAGTTAGTAACAAACCGCGATATTTTGACGGTCAGGCGTCTACTGACTGTCCTCCATTTTGTTTTTTGGCGTCTCGGCCATTTCAATTGCTGTCTCCGCTTTGCTGGGAGAGAAGTCTGAAATCGGTTTCTTACTACCTCCTATTTCTTCTGATTAAGTTCGTTGCGGATCCCAAGAAAGCCGGTAAGGTCCGGGCACAGCCTGTGCGTCATTGCACAGCTGCATTATTCGTTGATTAATCGATCAAAGTACGCCTCTCTTGATCCAGATAAACAGGAGTTACAGTGGTGGGACGGAGTGGCGGGTGTGCTCCAAAAACATATCTAATATGGAGAATCACAAGATCGCTTAAAAATTAGCAGTCGTAAATTGATGTATGGTTTCTTTCCTAGCTGAACGTACAAATTAGAAATGGAATGGTGAAGTGGGTGTCTGAGCCTTTGGCTGATTAAAGAACGGTTTCAATATGGTACGCTATATACTACATGTATATGCTATGGGTTATTCGTTTGAGATAAGAAACCTTTTGCCTCTTTCTATGGTTAGTTGGATAGGAAAACTGTGGCTGAGTCTTGCATTTGTTTTTGTCTGAAGGCCTAAGTACTAGTAGCGGAGGGATTTAAATACCTATTGAAAGAATACTCTGAGAGTATGTATCGTCAATAACAAAAGGTAGTATAAAAACAGACTTCATTAATTTTGTTGGTCTTGGATGTTACATTCTTATTCATTTAGTATATACCCTATCGTTGCTTAGCACCTGCGATACAAGTTCTTACGATACTTAGTGCAGGGCTGAGTCAATGTGTGTGTCGTGATGTGGTTATTATTATTATAAATTTTTTAATAGTATAAAATAGAATATACTTATTTATTACCAGGAAGGTATTAGAAATTAGGTAGGAAGGAAGTAGTTATCACCATAAACATTTTACAATTATTAATTATTTTGAGATATAAAATCATTCTAATTCATAAACCTATACATAAAATTGCAATGTGAAAAGTAAATTAAAGTAAAAATTAGAAAATTAAAATGTTGATTAAAGTAAATTTAATAAAAATGTTACAAAACAAATTGTCTATTGAATTAAAATAACACCATAAATTGTCAATTGAGTACAAAATATCAATGGAATTAAACTTTAATACAATTTAGTACAAAATTTAAATTTAAACCATAATAAGATTTTCCATGTACTTATAACTAATACAGTGTATAACATTTTTGTTAAGGAACTCTAAGACAGAATAAAATAATTCACACGAAGACACTTTGTTTCGTTTACCGGTCCTGGATGTAGTATTCTTATCTATGTAGTTTATATCGTTGCTTAGTGCCTACGACAAAAGTTCTTACGATACTGACTGCAGCGCTGACTCAATGTATGTGTTGTGATGTGGTTCATTTAATTAATTCATCAGTTACCTACGACTTTTACATTTCAACAAATCTACTTTGTCTTCTTATGTCATAGTGGTTTCCCAATATTTGTTTTGTTTTGTTAAGCGGAATCGCATTATAGCCGACGACTTCAAAATTACAATTACCAGAATAAAAAAAGCAAGTCTCGATGGTTTATATTTAGAATTTTGTGAACGTAGAGATGCATATTTCTTATCCTGATTGAGAAACTATTGACCACAAAACCCTTCTATTAGATAATCTATTTAAAGGAAGAAAGAATCATGAAAATAGTTTGGCTCATTTCCAGATCATTGGTGAGAGAAAATGAGCTTGAATACCTTCAACTTTTAAGGAAGTCGACTAAAAGTTGGTCCTTATTCCCATGAAAACAATTATACCTAACTACGTCCCATAAAACCTCCACATAATAAAATTCAAAGCAATTTTCGCCTAAAATTTTCTACGGCATTCTTGTAGAATATTCCATACTACAGTTGAGAAGTTAAAGTTTTAAGCATTTACAACTTTAGAAGTTCATTTCTCAAGAACTTTTTTTTAGAAATGTGATATGTTTTCATTTAAGTAATTCCACATATAAAAGTAACATTGATAGGCTGTATTGATTTGGTTAACAACTCCGTTTAAAGGTGATAATAAAATTGAATTTTCTTGGCAATTTTTCTTGTTATCAGATAAGATTTGGGACAAATACTTGTCTAAAATAAAATCCTGAGCAGTCATAATTTCAAGTTTACAATCTTCAATTACTATGTACAGATGGCCACACATTAATAATAAGTGCAATATCAATCCTTATGCAGTACAACTTAAGAACGGTATAAAGTCCAGGTTAGGTTGATCCATGACCGTGTGTACCTAATTATATGATAATAGTAAGTGCTTGAAACAAAAATAGTTACCACCATTAAGAAAATATACATACTCCAATAGATATTTCGATTTAAATAAAAATATATTAATTTCTCATTTTTTATGACGGTCAAATAATATTTTTCGATCCGTTAGTAACTACAGGGCCATACAACAAATTGTTGCAAAATATCCAAAACAAAATTGAACTGGCAAGTGTTACAATATCTTTCAAAGTTTTGTTGTGATGTGGGCGATGAAATAAATTTACGGAGTATCAAAGTCCTTTTAAACACATGTTTGATTAAACGCTGCGGTTATAAAATTGCACGATATTGTGATCTTATTATGATCTTCCTTCTGCTTTCGCGATAAAGTTACAAATAAAAAAGAAGATAATAATTATTTCACTAATCAAGTTCATATTCAAATATACGACAGTTCATCGAGTTTTGATATTTTACGAAGATCAAATTTAGATTTTTTACAAATCACGACACATATCATATCATAAGCATATCAAAAAAAAACGATTTTTTTAATTTCAAATGTTACGTTTTTATTTTGTCAGTTGCAACGTGCTGTGAAATTTCAACGAATTAACGTATTTTTCACAAACGCACTCGTCGACTTAAAACCCGCTGCGTTCGATTAAACAAGTGCGTGCTGCGTTTTTAGTGAATACGTGAGACTTTATGAAAACAGTCTGTTTTCGGGCAACTGCGTTGAATTCGTTACACGATGAAGGTAAGTTTTGACTTCTGAACTTTGCTTTGTTGAGGGCACGCCACGGCAGGGCCACATCGCGTGCTGGCAAATAAAAATTAATATTTAGCTATTATTTTTATTGGTTACAATTATAAATTAGCACAATACAGCAGCTCAAAGAATTTTAATTATGTAACAAGAGAACTTACGCTGGCTTTTGGCTAAGAAGGTGGAAATAATTCCTACCTATGTTCATAAAATATCGACACCTTCTACGAATACCATTGTAACTATGTCGTAAAGGCTTTACAGGAAAGCGTTTCCAAGAGGAAGAATTTTCTGATAGATTTCCGTTGCATAGAAATCCCTTTTCAACTCTAAGAATTTAAATCAACTGGAAAAGGTTAACATTTAGGTAGATAAGTGTGAAATCTGTTTGCGAAAATGAAATATTTAAGTGGTTTTACCAGTCAAATAACACGTTTTCCTCAAAAGTTTTGTATCAAGACTGGGTGAAAATAAAGAGGGAAAAACATAACCTGTATGTAACCCCACCGTTAATCTTGGCTAATGTATAATTAATTACATTGTAAAGAGGTAAATAAGCCAGAGCAAAGTTCGCGCCAACTCACCCAAACCCTACAGGACTTTGATGTGCTAGAAGATCACATCTAGCTAGAACACAAATTTTCCGGTTGAAAAACTGTTTATCAACGCTTTTTGAAGAGGACAAACAAGTAATTAGCGCCGGGTCTTATTTTAGAGTTACGCACCCAAAGGATAAAACGGGACTCTATTACAAAACCTGCGCTGTTCGTCAGTCTGTCTGTCCGTCAGTCAGCGGGCTGTATCTCATGAACCGTAATAGAGACTAGACTCTTAAAATTTTATAGGAATGTCTATTTCTATTGCCGCTATAACAACAAATACTAAAAACATAAAGAAACTAAAAATTAAAGTGGGCTCCGATACAAGAAACGTGATTTTTCAACGTCACTTTTTGCTTTCTCTAGTATCTTTTACGATTTTTTTTAGAGTATCTTTTATATTATAAGACGGTACGGTCCCCGTCATGTGCAAGACCGACTCACACTTGACCGGTTTTTTACTTGTTTTATTAAGTACTAGCAGCCGCGGATTCGTAACTGAAGAACTCAGATTTTTGTGATGAAATGGAAAGTGAAAGTCTTAGGTAACAAACAAAATATGCCTGTTTAAATATACTCATACTAACACAACTTTTTACTATTGATTTAAACTGCGACATAAAAAAATATATAACGGTTAATTTTTTTAAACTACTTCCGAGGTGACCCAGATATGTAAATCACTTCATGTCATGGCTTCCTTCAAAACAAAGTAAATAACTGTGTAAAATGAGTTTTTTTTTTGTAATAAAAAGAGCGGAATGTTATAATTTTAAAGAATTCCATTCGTTGTAGGTATATTCGCATAATACAAGCAAGGAGCCGTCAATTTTGTTTTGGCGGGAAGTGGACAGCCATTTTGTTTTTATTTTAAATTTCGAACGCTGCCCACCTTAATTGACAGATGCGGCCATGTCGATTTGTTAAAAAAACTTTCTGCCTCATACTCCTTGTAGTTTATATCATTTTAAATTTTAAGTGGCAACCGGCAAAGATTTATACTTATATTTTGTTGATGTTCGATTTTAATATGTGATTAAAACTCAGACCGAAAAAGCTGTATCTGATTTTGTGATACCAAAATTCATTTTTGATGTAATTTATTGTTATATTTAGTAGTAGGAAGTAGTTAAAAGATATTTCACTGTTGGAAGAAACTTAATCTACCCACTTATATGCATAATCAGCAAAATATATGTATTTTGGATATAAGCTAGATAAGGCATAAATAAATTATTAAAATGTAATGCCAAAGTATAGTGATTGAAAATTCATTATATTCTCCTTGTAACTCTAAAATATTCCTAGTACCTAATTAAAATCTTAACGGCAATTAAAAACAAACGTAAAATGTAAATGAACAATACAGAAGCCATTAAACGAGGGGCTAGAGTTGCCACAATAAAAAAATAATTAATTATTCAATTTTCGAATTTGCTGCTTTGCCTGAATTCCATAGCCAATTAAAAATAAATTAGCCTGCGAGCGGCGGCCAAAGTTGACGTTTTGAATGTAAAACGGAGGCATTATTAACTTTACAACGATTTTATTACCCTATCTACATTTACAGAGTAAGCTAACAGTTTCATAAAAGAAACCATAGCTTAAAAATCTCAATACTGAACAATTTGTAATCTGACAATTTTAAAATATTTTTGTAGCGGACATTCTTAATCTGTGGTTAGAAATATTGCCATGTTTTGCAAATGTGTACGGAAGGTCAATTGTGATTTACGGTTTATTTTATTGGACAATGATAATTGAAATTTCAATTGATGACATTTTGTCCTAGCGCTTATACCGACTGATTAATTTGAAACCAGGGGAATAAATAATTTTATTCAAAATGCAGAACCATGAATAAAAGAACTACAGAGCATAAAGAACATGTATAATAAGCTATCTCTTCTATTTAATGAACTGAGTTGACAAAAGAAATTATATTGATGTCCCACTAATATCATAATGTGTCTAGAAATACTAAACTTACTAAATATTATTAAAAAAAATAAAACTACTAAATACTATTAGCTGTTTTATGTCCAAGCATGTAGCCTGTCCCGCATTATACGTTACAAATGACGCCACTGTTGATCCTGGTAAACGGGAGTTGCAGTGTTAGATAGAACTTTGCTTGGAAAAATTACGCATAGCTCCCCATTCAGTTCATAATGTTGCCGCGTTTTTTTGGCAAAAATTATATACCTTATTTTAAATAGGGACGGTTACATAACTTCAAACGTATTCTGATATGGGTACTGCAACGGAATAGATAAAAAGAATATTACAAATACTTACATGTATACGTTAATATAACAGTCAAATACGTACATACTAAAATAAACATATTCGTTCCGGATGTTGGTTTGATATCGTCTGGGTTGGTACCATCCTCCTTTCTATTTCTACCGTGAAGCAGTTGACTGTGTTTCGGTTCGAAGTATTGGTCGATTTAAAACATTGGTTATTTCTAAGACATCAAGGGCATCATAGTGTCCATAAGTGGTATCACTTTCCATAAGGAGAACCGCCTTGCCCGTAAAGAAAACAAACAAGCGAAAACAAACTTAAATTGAGTTATAAAATAACTTGTATGGGCCTAATGAATAAAGATTTATTACCCAGTAGTTTGCTCGGTCATTCTGGAGATGCATATTTGGTGAAGATATTTCGGATGACTTTATGCAGTCCCTCCAAAACACCTGTACTGATAATAAATTTAGGGTTCCGTTCTGGAAGAGTCCCAATCGAACCTTAATAGGCTGAAGGAATACATGTACTTTTATCTTATTTTATCCATGTCTTAAAAACACACACAAATAGACAGTAATTTTTCATTAATAATCATAATATTACTCGTAACACATCACGACACACACATTGACTCAGCCCTGCACTAAGATAATCTTGTATCGCAGGAACTAAGCAAAGATATGGTATAAACTACATATATAAGAATAAAACATCCGAGACCGATAAGCAAACAATGCGTCTTGCAAATAACACAAGTTTCGCCCCCGCTGGGATTCGAACCCTAGACCTCTAGCGTAGCAGTCGGCTGTTCACATCAGAGCTCCACCGAGGCCGTCATATTTACTTTTAAAACGTATGTAAAGATATCCTGCTTGGTTCTTTACTACTTAAACTAAATTATTCCGATGCATCTTACACCCTAATATGAAAATGACTACCTGTCAAATTGACTTTATTGGTTGAAATACTCGCGGGCGGCGGCTAAAGTATTTTATTTAACAAGCTACGCGCTAAAAAGTAAGCGAAAACGAGAGATTTGCATAAAAGCACCATGACTGTGCATTTTGTGTTAATAATATAGATTAGTTGTTGCGATGCAGACTGGTCACTGTTATTACACTTATAGTTAGACCTCGATGGCGCATTGGTGTTAACAGACGAATGTCACGCTAAAAGTTCCGTGTTCGAATCCCGGCGGTGCTATTTGAAGATGCATTGTTTCTCTTACTGGTCTTGGATGTTCTTATCTATGTAATTTATACCATATCGTTGCTTAGTGCCTGTGATACAAGATAATCTTAGTATAGGGCTGAGGGTGTGTGTCGTGATGTGATTAGTATTATTATAGTTCTCTAATCAAATATTAGAAAGAGATGCTTTTAAATTATTTTTTATTGCAGCACCTCCTGCTCCAAAAGTTTTGCTTAAATGGCTTAGTGTTGAACTGTTTGTTTTAATTCCTGGTTAAATATTGAGCAAAGAATATATTGAAGGATTTTGCGATAATTTGCTTGTAGCCTATATAAATGATTATATAAATAGATGATTATAAAAGCAGTTTCACAATGATATAAGAAAATTAAACAACATTAGAGTGAGATAAATTTTTATTATCATCAAACTATCCCAAAATACCTATTTTTATTGAATAAACAAAAAATTTAGAGATATGAACATTGTTTAAATTGGTCCAGTTCGACTGGTTGTATTAATGTAAATTTTCAGCCTGAAAATCTCTACGATACAGCATATTTTTGTCTATTTTTTATACCTCTTTAAAAACAGACAAAACATGAAGAATTTTCAACGTGTTTTTTATTTTGTTTCCAAATGTGCAGCTAAAATGCAATGGAAAATTTAATTTGGACTACAATATTTTCTAGTACTAAATTAAAAGTCTGCTTCATTCGTGACATTTATAAAATAACTAAAAGGGTTCCATTGGTTAATTTAGAAGCACTCCGCGGTTTTATCTTAATTGACTCACTGTCGTTGTTTGATTGATTGATTGTCATTGATTGATTGTGGACGTGGTAGTTTAGTTTGTTACGTGCCTTGGTTAACCGACCGACCCGACCCGACAGGTAGAGGGTTCGAGTCTCGGATTGCTGTACGTCGTAGCTGCCATGTTCCTCATTGTACACGGATAGTGGCGGCAGATTCGCAACCTGTCAAACTGGGACCTAACATAAACATGCGAAATGCGGTGTTTAACACCTTTGCCAACCTCTCGAGGGATTACAGCGTTTATGTGTTGTATGTATGTGAATCATTGACAAATTCACCCATTGGAACACGCTGTTCTTTGCCTTAACCGCTTGCACTGATTTTACTCGCTCCTATTTGCATATTAAATTGGCATTAATTACAGAACTGGTACACATTCCACATTTGATTCTACACGAACAAACGAAGTCTCCACTTTGCGGATCTCACTCTCCAGCCTTTGCCCAAATATCCTACTAATAATAAATGTCAAAGTTTGGATGTTTGTCACTCAATCATGCACAACGGAGAAAGGAATTTGTATGCTATTTGGCACATAGCGGCTGACCTAAATCCAAGTGTCTCAATTTTTTCGAATATTTACCCGATAAGCAAAAAGGAGTGTTATGATTTTAAACGGTATGTAATATGTATGAATGTTCACCTGTTCCCTTATAACTTCTAAACTACTTATCATAATTTGACAAATGAGGTATCATTGGATGTGTCATGATTGCCCGCTGATTATAGGCTATACGACGTCACATTAAGTTGTGATGGGCGCCCTCTATAGGACATAAAGTCATGAACAATATTTTTTTCATGCCCATACCAAACCTTTTTTTTTTGTCGAAGAGGAATGCATTTACGCACCATGCCTGCCGCGAGCCAATCGACAGGCGTGTGTGGGGCTCACTCGGCAAGCCGGGAATACCCACTAAACCTCTCCGGTGTCCATCAAGCCCTTTTGAGTCGGGGGAGAGTTTGGGATCCGCAGAGCAATTCTCCAAACCCTCCCCAGGGCCTCCCGGCCTTATGCCGGGGTTCACGCCAGTGGCGGAGATGCCCGGACACGGAACATCCTCCCAGACGGGGCGGCCTGTGCAATGCACATGGGGAGGCTAGACCCGTGTGCAGGCCGCTCTTACCGGATCTAAGGCGGGCGAACATGTGCCCGCCTTCGACGGCCCGTCCGCCTACGCCGAAGAGGAGCGGCTAGAGCATCCCCCTCCCGCTCCCTTCAGTTTACGTTCTTGCAGAAGGAGACTGCAGCCTCCCAGATCCTTTCGCTTCCAACCATAGCTCTGACCATGGCCGGGAGCGAAAGGAAACCTCCGCCGAGCGCCGCACGAAGAATGCGACGCTCAGATAGCCAGGCCGGGCACACGCATGCTCGTCTGTGTCATCATTGGCGTCACAATGATGAAACCGCGGTGACTCCTCCCGCCGAGCGATCCTGTACAGGTAGTGACCGAAACATCCGTGTCCGGTCAGTACCTGCACAAGGCGATAGGTGAGTCTGCCGTGCCAGCGCCCAACCCACTCCTCCAACACCGGACGGATTGCCTCTACCGTCCGGTGGCCGGCACGCGGGGCCATGAGTGCCTCTCCCCACTGGCTAACGGCCTCCCGTTTCGCCAGTGTGCGACCCGTCTCACATGCCCATACCAAACCTAACATAACATAAAAATAATCGAAGTTAGTTTTATAATTACATCACGGCAAAATTTAATCGTTAACAATTTCAGATGAAAATGTTTTTTACAATTTGGGATTCTTATTAATTCGGTCCATTTTTTTTCAAATAATCCTATTGATTTATCTTACTTTTAATTTAAGACCTATCGTAAAATAAGACATAGTTTATACTTGATTAACTCATAGGATACTTTTATTCTTGAATTAATGTTAGGTTCCAGGCTAATCAAATGAAGTGGAAGTCGCGGGCAAAAGCTAATCCTTCTATAATTGAAGTGACAGCAACCATCAAAACTACCGAAATATAATAGTTATTAAACCTATTAGCTAGATCCAAATTAGCATGAATGGTTCGTTTAGCAAAGGATTACTCATAGCTCATGCATGAAACGTCGCCATAAAAACATTAGCATTGGATAGTTATATACCCTCATACCCTAGCCCTATTACATCCACCGTAGATCCATTTAACTGTTTGCCTCTGTGCCATTTCCATTGCTGTCTTCGCTTGCTGGTGGGAAGACGGACACTGCTTTTTTACTACCTCCTATTTCTTCTGACTAATTTCGTTGTGGGTTCTAAGACAGCTGGTAGGTTGTCCGGGCACAGCCTGTGCGTCATTGCACAGCTGCATTATTCGTTGATAAATCGATCAAACGACGCCACTGTTGTCCTGGTGGACCGGAGTTACAGTGGTGGGACAGAGTGACGGATGTGCCCCGAAAAAATATATCTAATATGGAGAATCACAAGATCGCTTTAAAATTTGCAGTCGTAAATTGATGTATGGCTTCTTTCCTAGCTGAACGTACAAATTAGAAATGGAATGTAACAGTGGTGGGACAGAGGGGCGGGTGTACCCCGATGAAAAAAAAACATAGTAAATGAAAAAAGGTTTAAGTCAATCGATTGACTACCCGTATTTTATACAGTTGTATTAACATTGGGTAGGTTGTGAAGATTTCACCCATGTTTTTAAAGTACTGCGATTTTTAAAGTTTCAAATTGTGGAGATTAAATTACTTATCATTC
Source organism: Choreutis nemorana (assembly GCA_949316135.1). Classification (NCBI taxonomy): domain Eukaryota; kingdom Metazoa; phylum Arthropoda; class Insecta; order Lepidoptera; family Choreutidae; genus Choreutis; species Choreutis nemorana. The sequence continues at coordinate 2,567,927 of OX438620.1, read as the reverse complement.
CTCATCTATTTTATAAAAAGTCTACTTGCTTAAATAAATAAAAATCTATCTAAACTCATAAGTCACGTGTTTAAAGTATCATTTGAGAACGGCTCTGCCGATTAAGCTGTTTTTTTTTGTTCTTATAGAATTTATTGACAAATCCAAGGGCACCTAACGTAATTTTTTTACTCATACGAAGCCGAGTCGCTAGTAATTTATAAACAAATTGACAGTTGTTTCACTCTAGGTTCTAGAGCATGACAATTATACTAGGTGTGTAATCAAGCAGAATTAATTTGCGATACGCTAATGGAAGTGAAGGTAGTCGTATGAAGATTTATAAATAGCTTTGCCTGAGGCTAGGCTCTTGGACTTTTGGATTTGTTATAAGGTAAGTTACTCATTGTTAAGGATCTTTCTGCTTAATCCAGGCTTCATTTCGTACAATTGTGAGTCAAGTTTTTTCAAGAGAGTTTTTGAAAAGGTAAAAGAAAAAAGAGAAGCTGAGAAGAGAAGTGTCATCATCACTAGTATAAAACAAATTCGCTTCCCGCTGTCTATCCCTATGTATGCTTAGATCTTTTAAACTACTCAACGGATTTTGATTCGGTTTTTTAAAATAGATAGAATGATTCAAGAGGACGGTTTTATGTGTATAATACATGCATAATATCCGTGCGAAGCCGGGGCTGGTCGCTTGTTTTTTACATATTTAAATGAGATAAAGTTGTTTTAATATTTTGCTTATTCTTAAGATGACCCTTATAAACAAATTACTAATTTAATATGTTGTTAATGAAATCAACAAGAAATCAAGATTTAATATTGTACGTGAATGAAAATAAGCTCCAGATTAGCTTCTAGGTTACAGGGTTAGTAATATGACCGTATTGGTCTTGTGCGAGCATTTACTTTGGCTTGCATCATAAGCCGTAAGCTTGTTTTAGTGGTGGCAGCTCTACATGCAAGATCGTTGGTGTTGGTACCACCGTCGTTTCTATTTCTGCCGTGAAGCAGTTCGCTGTTTTGGTTTGAAGGATTGGAGAGCCAGTGTAATGACCGGCATGAAAGGTATAAAATCGTAACGGTGGTCTTGGCGTTCAAGGGCGTTGTTGAGTCAAAAGAAGGTCCCTATCCATGCGTTTGCGTTTGCACATGTTGTTGTATAAAAACTAACAGAGATGCAAAATTCGATGTTTAATCAAATGCAGCATTGCTTTTTGTAAAGAGTTCACTTTACTATAACGTTGAATACCTAGTTTTGCCGATTACATAAAGGGCAATGCTTAATAGTTTTGCAGACACTTAATTAGCAACCTAATAGGGTTTTTCGTAAACTGAAAATATAAGTAGTATTTCACTTAAAAATTGCATAAAATTTGCATTTTATTATTGGAAGGCTCGAATACAAAGCCTGGCTGCTTTCTGGCTGTATGCCAAAATGCCGTGTTGCCATGTACAAATAAATTAAAAAAACTCACACTCGGCTGACTTTGGGACTCTTTCGCCATAAAATAATTTTTGAAGCTACAAGTCAGCTTAAAATTTTTAATATTATAGTTTGCGTTGAGTATACTTGCTGAATTCCGCGAAGGTTTAACAAAGTCAAAGATTTCCGAAACCAGTTATTTGAATAGGTTACATGAATAACTAACGCAAATAAGTGGAGTAAACAAAAATTGAGGTAAACTGATATTTAAATAAGATGGAATTTCATGGAATGGTCCATTTTGTAAAACATGCAATAGATATGAGTTTTTTCGCATTTCATAACGTTACAAACAAGATTTAACAACGAAAACTTCCTTGTAAAATCTTAACTTATAAAAGAAAATGTTTTGAAAAGGCCAAATTCTATCATTCAAATTAACTTTATTTTTACTTTTAATTGAAGTTATTTAAGTAAAGCTAGGTTAAGACTTCGACAATAATTGTGACAAAAATGTATGACATAAATTTCTTTACTGTTCACAATATTATTATTTCTACTGATGCGGCACAAATTTATCATGTCATAAAAGGCTGTCATGGGAGTTACTTGGCGGGAACGGGAAGTGTCAGTTAGAATTTTCTTATTATTGTCTTTTCTTATATATCAGCAGAATTTAAGCAACTGCGCTATTCGTCATCTCCCAAGTAACTCCTTTGGACAGTAACCGTACTAGCATGTTACTGTAGGCAGATTCATCATTTTCATTGTTCATCTTATCATTTTCATCTCATTAATCATCGTCATCTCATTAATAATCTTTGAGGTCAATAATAATTATAACGATAAGGCTCAAAAGGACTCGTATCCAGAGCCGTAAAAACATTTAGAAAAAAAAATGACAAAAAATTGCAATTAGAGACACTCGTGTCGAACTTACGTACACTCAGTGGAATATACACTCAGTATATGGTGTATAATATACAGTGTAGAGAGAGTGTCCTCGTCTATTCTTGCTTAAGTTTCGTAAAAAACCACGCAATTTAAATTACATTTCAATAAATCTTCTTAAACAAAGTAAACAGTAATTGTCGTGATAAATGTGGGAGATACTTTTTAAAACGGCGTAAATCTCACCTTTTGAATATACGGTCGCCATTACAGGCTACTTGGACGAAATACGAGAGAAAAAGAATAAGACCACGCCACTGTCAAGCGAGATAACGTCAATTAGGTAAGATGTATGGCGTGTGTGAGGATGACCACAAGGATTTAGTAGGGCTTGGAAATTTAAGGACAATGTTTTTTGTGGTTAGGTTTTAGTTGGCATAGTTTAGGTTGTCTGGGCACGTAGCTTTCATTGCGCAGCAGTACTATAATTTTCAGAGGTCACTATAACAGGACCTACGTGCAAGATCGTCTAGGATGCCTTCACATTCATCACCTTCTTTTTTGTTACTGCCGTGATTAAAGTTTTCTTAGTTTTTTTATTTATATATCAAAAATCTATTTTTATTCAACCTTTCGAAGGAGGAGGCATCGTTTTAATCCTCTTCGAGATCGCGATAAATTACAATAATTAGATAAACTTGGTAGTGGAAAGGCTCAAGAACTCCAATGACTTAAGACTTTTTTTCTCTAATTTGATAAAAGTTATTAAGGACTTTAAAAGTTTTTAAGCAGATCATAAGACGAATTATGTAAGATATTTTAAATATAAGGTTATCTATTAAAATATAGTTTTATAGCAAGCAAAAACGTACGGCGGGATAGTGACCCCAGTAACAGGTATGAGAGGTAAAAATCTACTGCTGATCTTGGTCACGAGCATGTAAATACTTCAGAGTTTTTTTAATTTGATACTTCTTCTTAATTATATGAAGCAAAAAGGTATGCGCGATTCCTAAGACAGTTGGCCGGTAGTATGTCGCACACGTAGCCTACGCTTCATTGTACAGCTGCATTATTAATTTTCTAATTTAATTTATCTAGCACATAATAGCGTCATATTGCATACCCAAATTGTTTTATATACAATCATTAGAAAACAAGAATTGTTTTGTTTTACTCATTGTAAGTTGTAATACAAAATGTGTATTTTGAATTTTGAAAAAAGACACTACATATGATTCTTGTCGGATTCTTCCCCATAGTAAAAAATATTTTACATCTATTCGAAAAAAAATATTTTGACTTTGACTTTGAAAGGACGCCACTGTTGATCCTGGTTAAAATGAGTTGTAGAACCCAGTGACAAATATATAAATTAATCCTGCCTATATTTTGCCAGCGAACCGGCTACCCCAGGTCGGCAATCCAGTGGCTCAACAGTCTACTATCCGGGCTTAAACACATAATAAAAGAGACTCCATAAAAAAGGCCATAACCATACAAAAGACTGCTAATATAATAACTTTTCAAGCCTGTAATGTTTTCCTTACCATTAAACATGCTCTATATATTTACATAAGCCGTTTACTTTTCATGTAAATAAATATTTTTTACTCCTACACCAGAGCGGTATTGATAAAAATCATGTGAAATGAAACTTTTTGCTCCTCCCTGGTTCCGCAGATTAATTGGTTTGATTTCTTCGAAAAGTTAAAAGATAAAAAAAAATTCATCGGAACTTTATTTCCAATTTTAATTGACAGGCTCTATGTTTTGTAGAAAACAATTGAATAATTATTTAATTATTAATACAAATACTTAATTTAAATACATGATTTTTACCGTTTAAGTCACTTTCGACCCCAAAAACTTCAACCCCTAAAAATTTGTTGGTTTTAGTTTCCACTCGGACCTTCATTCGAAAGAATACAGTTCACTTTCGTCCCTAAAACGTTAGGTACATTGTAAATAGACTGCATAAAAGGAGAAAATATAATGAACAAATCTTTTGTTCGCTTAATTAAAAAGCCTCCAACTTCAATTAGTTGCTAACCCTACTTCTTCAATTATTTTCTTACGCCTTTAGATGTAAGCGTCATTTAACCATATCATTTTCAAAGTACCTTCGTAAGATTTCATAATTAAGAATCTGGTATAACCGGTAACCTGGTACCTGGTGTGAGTTACTCGTGCGGTTTTCTCGCGACCAAAATAAAGATAATTCTTATTTAGTACTAGCTTTTGTTCGCGGCTTTTCTCGCGTTATATTTGGGATAACAAAGGTCTTATTTTTGTACAAACTTTCAACCCCTTTCTCACCTCCTTAAGGAATGAATCTCGAAAATTCCTTAATTATTCCTAGTCTAAATCTTAAAACACACCTTTAAAAAATCTGCTTTCTAGGTCTAAGGGCCTAAGGGTTTCAGCTAGGCTTTGATGAGTTAGTGAGTCAGGCCTAATCTTTTGTATAAATAAACAAAAACCGAAAAAATATACATAAAACAATTGAAAAAAATTATTTCGAAATTTTATTTTAGTTAGTTTCCCCTGTTTTGATTAGAACTGTAACAGAAGACAATGTTACATTCTTTATGTAAGTATAAAATTAATTCAGAACATTTTTTTCGATGAAGAAAAAAAACTGCACTAATTAAACAAGAAGCAAGTTGTACAAGGGAACCCTAAAACGGAATCTCAACTAAAACTACATAAATAAATCAGTGTTCCAGCGCCACACTAAAGCTTGGTTCCCTGAAAAAATATGGCCTCAATGTGCCCACATATATCCAAGCAGGCTGACGGTATCGGCTCGTAACGAATAAATAAAATTTATTTCAGCGAATTTGCACTTTTACCTCCGCTGAGACGGTCGGACTGTAAATTAGATTGCAATTTATGTTTTATCCGTTGCTTTCTCTTATTCAACCTTGCAGCCTTTGAATGTGTGAAAACAGTAGATACAGTCCGTTTCGGTCCTTTCGGTTGCCATTGTGATAAGACTGTTGTGTGGGCATCGTTTTAACTCTTTACAGAGCGAACTCGAGATTACACAACACTGCCTAACGAAACAACAGCAACTTAACACCCCAATCATGAACTTGCCGCTATCAGCGGCAGCTTAGCGCGGGGCAGCGAGCGGAGCGACGGCCATGCTACGTACTGCCTAGTAACGTAAGGGCTCCAAAACCCTCCAAAAGGCTTCCTCCCAAATTTACAGGTCGGTGCACAAACAAGTGTGTTTAGAAAAAAAGAGAATACGCCTGGAGGATATTCCTTGGAAAAAATGTATGCTCCCATATTTTGATCCCGAAAAGTTTGAAGGACCACCCGGACCCGCCACTCTTGTGTCACATGTCATTATCAAATATGGTTGGTAAGTTCTAATTCACGAAGACTTGCTTGATGATAGGCTTTTTAGAAGAAGCTAGTTGCTAAAGTTTTGCTAAATGGAGGATAGGTAAGCATTTGACATAATAAGCAAATCAAGATACTGTTTCATATTCCCTCCTATTTCTTCTGATCAAATTTGTTTTGGGTCTCAAGATAGCCGGTATGTTCAGGCACGTAGCCTGTGCTTCATTACACAGTTGCCTTAATATATTATAATAATAATCCTTTTATTATACTCCAGAAACATACAAATTTGATCAAATTTTTTTAACGTCTTCTTGGCAGTAATAACCGTGGTTAATTTGCCTATTCAAGAGTTTTAAGATTAATTAGAACTGTTAGGCATTGATTTTGAATGAAAGTCACATATCTCATATTGAAAGAATTTGTATGCGTAATTTGATTACTATGAGGCTATTTCTTCCTATTTCATATCGCTCGGTGAACCGTTGATCGTCGGGGAAGTAAGGATCTAGAGTGGCGACCACGGGCTGTGCGCGTTATTTTGGTTTGCTCCCAGGAGCTGGACGGATGATCATAGAAGGGCAGCAGAGAGCCGCTGGAAGCAAACATCATGGAATACTCTGTTTAGCAATATTTGGGGGAGGCCCAACTCCAGCAGTGGGTATTTGAGGTAGATGAAGATGATGATTTCTTCCAGATAACCTTCTTCTACTGAAACATTCTGTAAACCAATAAGTGTTGTTACCAGTAAGGCCTTTTTGTCGACAAATTTCATTTCTCTTGGTGAAAAGAAACACGTAGGTACGTAAAGACTCTCACAGTTTGAAGATCGGTCAAACTTTTCAGACGAAATTTGTTCCGTTGATACCAAGCGGAAAGTATTATAATATATATTATCTTATTTATTTACCTTCTAGCATTTGTCCGCAATATTGTTCGTGTCGAATATGTATTTTTGTTTTTAAACACGGAGCCGTTAAAACACATACATACATTGTTCATTCCGAAAATCCATTCTAAATATGGTAAAAGATGCTTCCATTGTTTTCTATGTCCATATTGCATACAAATTTATACTATCTACAATATTAGTATTTGTTTGAGTTTTATGTGCTTGATTATGTTCTATTAATTTTATTACCAACGGTTATAAGTTGTATGCCAATATTTTTATACTTAATGAAACAAGCATTTGTTAACAATCCCAGCTGATGGTTAGTGACAAGATACATGTTTGCTTAGAAAATTCTAAAAAACTTTAGACTTGAAGAGGCTTAATTAATACTCGAGGAACCTTTAAACAAATAAAAAACTTCCTTCGTAATTCTTAAAAATTATTCTTCCAGAAATATTTTACAGTCAATGTTCCATATCATTAATTCTGTTATAATTCTGAGTTATTATATTGTTAAATTAAGGGCGTAAGCATACCAATCAATTTTGAACAACGCAAACCTCTCGATTTTTGCTTCGCTGTCAAACCGAGGCGACACGATACTGGTGGCTTTTCATTTGTGCATAGTTAGGTCACGGCACGGTCGGGCCACGTGGAGGCTAAGCTATTTAAAGCTTACATAACTTCTTTCCACGGTATGTTGAACGTGCTGCCGCTGTGCATTTGTGAAAGGCACTTACGAAGCTTATAAGTCCGTTACAGTATGGAATGTTATAGAAAATACCAATTGCTTTGTGTTGCTGCGGTGTTGATCATTTTAAAAGTTGATCCGTGTGCTGCGACCTTATGAGATTAAATAATTCCATTACTAGACAACTTTTAATTTGTATAATGCTTGTCCGATGAATGCAAAGTCCTAGTTTAATTAAAATTTAAAATTAAGATTTGTTTATTATTTCATAGACCTCCTTTGTTCTAGATTCTAGATTATTAATTTACTGAACGTTCTTAATTACATTGGGATTTATTTTGAGGGACTATTGTTTTCACGGCGGTGTATGATTCTTGTCATAGTATTAACAATTATAATTTATATATAAATATTAAAGTATTATCTATTTCATAGTTAAAGTGAAAAAGTAATATTTTTTTAGATGTAATGACATATTTTTCGCGTGTAACGAAAAATTGTTACATTTAAATAGCTTTGTGAAAAATCACAAACTTGTTTTGTTAAATCTTAAACAAAATTATCTTCGCATGAACAAGCCAGGGGGAACGTCGCAAACAAATTAATTAATTCTACTCAAGTTCAAGAAGGTATTCCTGCTGTTAATTTTTCAAGGATTCTTTTTCACTGGCTGTGAAATCTGAGTTTATTAAAACATTCTATCTTTTGAACAGGCTTATAGTTTATTTTATAAAAACTACACAAAATAGGCTGCAGAGTTTATTCAAGATATTCCTTGGTTCCTATAAAAATAAAATTTGTTTTATAAACATTTTTGGTACTTATTACCTTTTGGCCGAGATTTCTTTATTGTAATAAACTTGTGTTTTAGTTTTCGTAGTAAGATAAAATATAGGAATTGGTTTATATTATTGATTTTTTTATAAAACCTGCTAGACAGCCACTTCCACACTTTTACTTCCACCAGCTCCGAGTTGCTTTGAGTATATATTTTACCTTTTTATATTTATTACTCATAACGGTCTTTATGAATATAATCTAAAAAAACTAAAGTCTGAACAGACTTGATTCAATTTAGTAGAAGAATGAGATACCTACTACTCTTAGATATGAATAAATAAGCTTATTCCGTTTTCTAAGAAGAATATTTCTGTTAACAATGTATAAGGGGACATCGTAGAAAGCATCCTTTTATAAGAAAACCTCCGGAAAAAATAACAATAACATGTCATGAGCACACATACATCTCATGAATACATATTCATAAACGCGGGCCTATTCACGTTTGAGATTTGCCTATTTAATCCAAACTGAAGCGCGAAATTTATGAGAGAAACAAAAACAGTGAACTATAAAATTCTTTGTTCCATTTAGGAATGCAAAAAACAAAACATGGCATAAAAACAAACAAAGATCTCCGAAAATATTTGTTAAAAGCGAGTATTCAGGTATAAATAAAAGTACAACAGGGAATATTTATAACGGTTTGAACCTTAACACACGATGAAAAGGGAATTCGATTCTATTGTCGGTCACGACATTTCCAAATATCTTAGGTCTGATAAAACTCCGTTCACTTGATTATTTGAAAAGAAAAAAGTATTTAGATCTACAGGCCTCATGCTGTAATTGACAGATAAAAATCAAAACCCTCCTCTTTGTTTCACCGTAGTCGGGTAAAAAATAGTCCTGTAACATAACAATGAACGTAAAAACAGCATTTGCCCCAAATATGAAAATACTTGAGACATTAGCGAATTCAAACAAACAATTCAAAAAGGTTCTTGTACAACGGTGCAAACTGCTCTTGGTGTGAAACGACGAAATCTTCGTAACTGCTCTAAGAATTACCCCTTAACTAAACAAGAGCAATATCATCATATTATTAATGAACCGTCAAATCTATCCCCACTGTTGTAGGCAAAAACTAGGCTTACCTTACAAAACTATTGCAACTTAAGAAACGTCAAGGCAGCCGACTGCCAATCCCAATCCGGATAAGCAATAACCCCACCGCTCATCCGTCCGGTAGTCCCGTAAGTTACGTGTGGACAGCCGCGTCCGGTCGCGTGCCGGATACAATGTGAAAGACCGGACAACATCCGACGCTTCGGCCAATGGGTACAGTCATAAATAAAACCACAGACGATTTAGTAATACGGTCACACAAAAAAACTAGCTCATGTTGTAAAGATTTTTTATCTAATTGTGTACGAATGTTAAAAATACAACCGGTCAAAAAAATCGGTCGTTTGGAATTTAATGTAAGATCACTTAACTAAAGACCCGGTTAACAATTTCTATTGTAGTTAGTTTACATTGTTACAACAACAGCTCTTAAAATAGCTATATTTATTGGATGTAAAGTATACGGTACGAAATTAAGTTTTTAATTCAATTAGCTTCATCAAAAGCTAGTTTGTAATTCATAATTAATATCACACCATGATGTCCACTGCTGGACAAAGTCCCTTTAACAGTTACAATCAGAGCGATCGGGCTCAACTCTGAAATGCCGCCACCGAAACTTTAACCACGGGCCAATCGATAAACCGTCCGAACATAAAATCATGTTTTATGCAATATATATGAAACAAAATCCGGTCGGAATTAATGGATCTGCGAGCCGGACCTCACCGACCGAAATACTTTAGTAGTAGGCAATACTACTAAAGCTGTTTTGAAGGTGATGACATCCAAACCTCGTCGTTTCTCTACATCAGACTTGTATTCTCACTCAGGTTCTAACAGTTCGTCAGCTCTTTATTCGTCAAGTTGTTTTACGTAGTCATCTCATGAATAGCTTCAACCCCAATATTTTTAGGGACAAGCGAAAGCGAAATAGAAGCAGTGTATGTAAAACGGTTGATCAGTGGACGGCAGTTGCTAGGCGTCACTTTCACTATCTAAGTAGTCGTATATAATAAAATAAACAAGGAAATCCAAATTATAATAAAACTCTGGCTAAGTGTAGGGCGGACATAACATCCTGGCTTCAATCTCGCTCCTATGAGCAGACCGAGTCTCTAATCCAAAAGTAATTTATATCATCTGTCTCTCAATTTTCTTAAACTTCATACATTCACACGCATTCACAAATACAAGCGCACATACATGGACACAAACTTACACATGAAATTATGGGTTAGACATGCGCACAATAATTATAATTTTTATTTAGTTTTTGTATTTTTGGCTGTTCATTATTATCTCAATTATTAACTATTATAATATAATTTTTGGTTTCGTTTTAATTTTGATTATCGATTTAATTTTGATTCTCTCTATTTTGTTTCAATTAATTTGTTTAAATCTTTTATATAATTTTATTAAAATTTATATTGTTACTTGAAGAGGGCGATAACGTCAGCGACACAGTTTTTAAATAAAACTACTGCGGACGTTATCTATCAATGTATAAATGTCTGTTTTATTTTTGGAAATAAAGATTATTATTATTATTAATTCATGATGTGTAGCATTCGTACGATACTTCGTTTTTCGCTGTTTCGCAGTTTCGCCCTTGCATCCAGTGGCTCCCTTACAAATGGTTTAAATAGATAAATAATATAATTTTATTATGAATTGAAATATTTTTTACATATTTGTATATAATTCTAATAAATAAATATTTAAAATTGTTATGTCAAATTGAATTCTTACTCTTCGCGACGGTACTGATATTGACTTGGGCTTGTTTGTACAACCTTTGTGAAGCAATTTGCCCTAAAACCAAATTAAGAGCATATGTACTTTCGGAAAACCCTATGGGTACAAAGCCCTGTCTTCAAAGCTTTGGCTTCCTGCCTTCCATGAAATAAATAAGTGTTCCATCAAGGTGTAGTTAAATACATGGATAATTTTTGCATGCAAGAAACTTTCAGAACTTCTCACTATCAAAAGTTCTCTAATATTTAGAATGGCTTTGGCTGTATTGACTCTTTTTTCTTTCTTTCAATGGCAACAAGTTTGAGTATTTTGCCAGTGTCAAGTAATATTTATTATCAAGTTTTAATAAGAAATGTAATGAGAGATGAAATGATAAAGAGATGAATTTTGAAAGGATGAAAATGATAGTTAAATTCATTGGTAAATGAATTATTATTTGTTCATCCAAATGAAAATATAAAACTGTCGGTTTCCCAAATAAATAAAATAAAATAGATGGAATGATGATCTGGCTATGTACATGCTAGTACTGTTACAGTAGGCTCTATTGAGTTACTTGGGAGACGAAAAGAGCAGCCGAGTCGTCGTATTTCACTTTCTCCACACTTTTAAAGCACTATACGTACTATATTTTGCACATTAAATTCTGATGATATATTTACAAGAAAATAAAATAAATAAGAAAAACTTTACTGACACTTTCCGTTACCGCTGAAAACTCCTATGTTTTAGTTATCACGTATATTGTAAGTTCATTTTGGAATTTTGGCCACAAAATGAAAATTCCAAAGTGACTGGTAAAAACATGTAAAAGCCTATGGTACTGAATGACTGTCTGATCTGAAATATGAAATCAGACTTAATGTTTTACATTGCAAATCAAATTTTAGATTCACTCCCTGGTGTGGTTTTCTTTAAAAAAAAGCGTGGGGTAGCTTAATTTGTTTTGTTTTTTGTAATTTCACTTGCATATATAGGGATATTGCAATTTTAGGTGAATGACTAAACAAAAAGTGAGCTGTGTTTTTAGCATGTTTATTTGCATATAACAAAATCTTCAAGAAACAAAATGATAATCTCGTGATTAACTCTCGTTACAATCGTCAAATACGATTTCTAAAAGGATAATTTTATTCGATTCAGAAAACGCTACGAATTATTTGAAACGCATTTATCCCTGCCATTTTCACTGAGACCCTCTCCCTTTAAAAGAAGCCTTCTAGATCCTAAAAAAGGAGGGATCCTGATATTCTGGTTGATACGTAGTTATATCAGCGATCAGCCATTTAATTTATATCCGTTGTAAAACACAAATAATACTGTTTGAGTATTGACAAGAGCATTTCCAATGTGAGGCAGCCCTATTTGGAAAACAAACCACAGGCTAAAATAATACGAAAACTCTACTACGGTTAAACGCAGTTCGCAAAATTTTACAGTTGTTTAATTAATGTTACCTTCCTGAACTGTGGCATGGGATAGGGGTTTTGGCATCGAAATTGGATCGCGATACGGTAGTTCGGGCCAATACCGCATAATTTAGCTATAACCTACTGATTAGTAGAGTAAGTTGTATTGATTTTATCAGATTTGTTCATACTATGTCAGTTATTAAATAATATCAGATAATAAAAGATAGATAGACAGATTTTCACTTGGAAGATTCATCAAACTAACCGTGATAAAGGAATTAAGATAACATTTTAAGGCTTAAGAAAGAACACAAGTCTTTTCACACGTTTTAAGAACTTTGAAATACCTCAAACTTGTAACAAACACACATACACATACACACACACACACATACACACACACATACATTCACACACTGACTCAATACACCTAGTTAAGTCATATTATTAAAAATAATTCAATAATTAGTATTATTCTGATTTTGTTAGTTTGCCTTGCCGTGTCCAATTTAAATGGTATATCAGTAAAACTGGCTTTGTAAGCCCGGCCGTCCGCGATACAGGCTAGTCCTAGTGCGGGCACCAACGGAAATGTATTTTTTAACAAATTGTACATGTGTAATAAAATAAATAAATTAATCTGTTTTTACTTTTACTGCTACGGGTCCAGCTATCTCAGGACACGAATAATGTAGCTAGCATTATTCGTTTCAGCAGCCACCCATGTTGATGCCGATGGAAAATAAAGTATTTGGTAGGACAGAGTTTTTGACACTTTGTCTCAGTACTAAACTTGCAACTTACCACTACAACTTGCACCGTGTAGATATGGCTTAACGTTGTTGTCACGGTATTCGTTTGATCGATTACATAAGTAAGATCTGCGATGTTTACCGATAAACAGGATTATGTAATGTCAGATATTTTGTTGTTCTTTTATCATCTTAACTTTTTATTGAGTTGTTTATGACGATGTGCCAGCTGAAATTGTAGTGCATGTAGTGCCCTGTAGGGCACAACTTGTGTACACTTTTGTATATCTTGTAAAGTGTTTTTTATCAATTAGGTTCAATATCTTAAAATCATTCACCCATACAAAAGTTGTGAGCGCTAAACTTCCTTACATGAGTTTCAAGTAATTGTTTGCTTACCTTCTTCCTCTGCAGATCTGGCAACCTTGCTCATTACTAGAAGAGCAATGTTAGGTCTACTTGCAGTATTCTGTATGTTTACGGTATTCAATTTCAGCAGTCAAAAATAGAACCAAAAAATTAGCTTTGGTTTTATTCACTGTATGTTGTTTGTATGTACTCCGAGGGGAAAAAATAAATGTCCAAATAGAGCAGGGTTCAGAAATGTAGTAGTAACAAATTAGTTTAAAAGAAAAATCTAATAAAAGAAATACTGGGAGAAATTCCTGAAACCGAGTGAAATATTAAAACTGGCCTCGTCTCTCACTACTGTCGACTCTACTCTGAATAATTCATATGGAAAATTTATTCGCATATATATTCTAACAAAAAAACGTACTCATTGAGTTGTGTATTTTTTGTAGTGCGGGAGATGATGAAAAAAAAAAATAGAGGATTTTTTTTTTGGTTCATGTGTAAAAATTATAATAGATGATTTTTGAAAATATCATGTCGGCGATTAGAAATTCTGGGTAAATCCAAAAAAGAAAAATCTAATTGGGAAATCACAATGAATGAGATAAGAATTACTTAACTTAACTTATTTTTTAGAAAATTTGATTTATTTTAGTTCAGCGGTATCTTCCATTATCAGTAACGCAGAATTGCACTATTATCGACGATAAGCAATTTTCTCTCTCATTGTGTATCTGTCAGTAATTACAAAAAAATATATAAGGTAAAGACAAACGCTTCACTACAAACTACACAAAGTTCAGATAAGGTATTTGGAGTGAATTTATCAATGAATATTATATTTAGCAATGAATTGAATACAAAAAAAACTGTAAAATCAAGATTGTAAATAAGATAATTTTACAAAAAAAACTGGACACTCCTAGGATTTCTTCATAAACGACCACGTAAACTTTTAAAAGGTTTTCTAGATTCAAATGCGGCTAAACTTTTAAGTGTTAATGTTTGAGTTAGCTTTTTAATTGAGATAATAAAATGACCATTATTAAAATCTTTTACCAGATAAAAATTATATACAATCCTGAGTTTGTAATTTCACTATAAACATAATTTAAATGTACGATTACAAGACAAGGAAATAAAAAGTCGAAAAATAGCAATAAAAACACTTAAAATTGGTCTGGAACCTTATTTTCTAGCCTCTAGAGAAAAATTATAAAATGTTTCCATTTCAATTATTTCACCAAAAAACTCAGTATGTTTTGCACATTTTCCTATGATTTTTTGAAGCGTAATCTCTTGGACTAAAATTATGAAATTGTAGTAATACAAGGACGCCCTTAAGCCGTTCGGGTAGAGTTGAAAATTGAATGGTTCGTTGTAATCCACTTCCCTCGATCTATAGACCGGGAGTGCTGTTTCATAATTCATTTGATGTCGCCGCGAAAACCAGAATGTAATAAGTGCATGGCTCTTTCATAATTATTTCTTTCATCAATTATAAATGGTACTTTATTTAGTGAACATGTTTTTTTTTGTTTTATATCCATATTAAATAATTTACATAAAGATTTCAATTTAAATAGATATCTTCATCATCATCAGCCGGAACTCGTCAACTGGTGGACAGACGCCTCCTTTAAATGTTTGCAACAGGAACGATCCTGGACCGCTTGCATAACCCATTTACCAACAATTGTTATTATAAATATCAATTTAAAATGTATTTTTAAAAACATCAAAATTTGTGGCCTCAGTGAAATTCCTTCTTTGGGAACGAAGCCTCGTCGAATGTACATATGCTCTTAATTTTTTTGTCTGAAAACAATACATTTTGTATTTACTTTTATTATTTTATATAGGTTTTATTCTAAAGAAATTTTCAACTGAAAAAAAAAACATATTTCCTTTACTTTACAAGACCACGCTAGTTAATTGTGAGGCTCAATTAATTCACCCGTCCAATTTAATTAACAACGTTAATCATAAATGCTAATGATTTCCTCGAATATTCTATTAATATGATAAATATGTTTGAAGGATCGGACGTTCGTTCCTTCGTCACTGTTTAACGGTTCAACAACTTTGGGTGGAGTTTGGAACAAGGAAAAGGTTTGCTTATATATCGGTAAGTTAATATACAATACGTTAAAACGTTCTCAGTGTCAAGAGACACATAGCAATGGAACGATCTGTTTGGACTTTGTACCGTTCATAAGTTGTACAGCATAAGGATTGATATTGCAATTGTTATGTGAAGCTTTAGGTATGGTACAAGATTTCTGTTACAAATGATTCACAATTTTCTGTATATCAAATGAATAAAAATGTTTCATATGAAAAATTGTTCTTTCATTGTACTTTTTGATATATGCAACCTCGAAAATTTTAAATCGGATTCCGTCCTGACGAATGAAGACCTCAAATATCCCTATTATATCAAAATATGATTTTCTTTTGTGTAATTAAAGCTGGTATTGAATCTATGATTGTATTGTAGGTATGGGATTTAGTTATTGAAGGTTAAACAAGAGAGATCATTTTAATGTTTTGGTCCTTTAAATTTAGTTTTAGACAAAGTTCTCTCTCGTTGCCGTTAATATGTGGTTTCGTAACTTCATACCTCTTATTTAAATTATAACTGTCAAACTTTACTAAGTCATAGTATTAGTACCAGATCACAAGCAAAGTGGAGGTCAAATGAAAGCCAAAAGTAAAACCAACAAACCAAAACCCACGCAGGTTGGAAAGGTTGAGTAATAATACAAAATTAATTAAAGTTTACCTTCGGTTTAACAAGTAGCATCTCCTTTCGTAACTTTATCTAAATTGTTATTGATAGAGTATGAAGCCAGGAAGTTGGATAATGCTAAAGATCGGAAAGGTTAAATAAGCTGTGAGATATTTGTAAAATAATTACAGTTGTTCCATTTCCATTTCGAGGCTTGACTATAATAATAAGCCTTTATTTTTCCAAAAACCTTACAAAACATATTATTCTTAAAACTAAGTACTTCCAATTCATTCTGTTATTGGAACCCAATTCTTGGTATAGGTCTCCTCCAGCCCACTCCATGTTTCCCTATCCATTGCTTTGCTTCTCCATTCCTTTCCTACTATCGTTATAATTTCTTCGACCCCGTGCCGGACTAAAGCCTCCCCAAATTTTTCCAAGTGGAGCGATCCTGTGCCATTCGCATCCTGCAGCTCCCTGCCAAATCCAAAGCGGACATGAACCTCAAGGTATCATTCATTCCAGCTCACTAAAATCGTTTGGTTATGACAACATCATGGACGAAACGACGAAAGATAACTCTGTACCATTGTTGTAAGATATAGTTCTGAGTCACTGTCTCATACCATGATACTCTACACTAGAGTAGGTTAGCCAGTGTAAAGCTGCTTTCCAATAATCCCAGACGAAACCCAACTCTGTACCCTTGTTGTAAGACATGGGTCTGAGTGTATGTGACGTGGACTTAGTCTTCTATTCCGTCGGATAGTTCGTTGTAAATGACACTGTGAGACGTTTGTAAGTAGTTTTCTAGATTTAAGTTGTCATCCAATATTACAGTCCGAAGGTGAAATATAATAGTTTTGAAGCAGAAAACATTGATTTAAACTATATGAATACAACATCATGAGCAAACAAGCATACGGTTCACCTGATGGGATGTAATAACACCACCTATTGACACCACGATGGCTTTGATGTCTGGAACGTCAAGAGCACCGCCCATGTAATGGTAAAGATGTTATATCTAATGGTGATTACACTGGTTCTCCATTCTATCGAACCGAAACACAGAGAACTGCTTCACGGCAGAAATGGAAAGGACGGAGGTACCAACCCAGATCTCGTCCGTACATCTACCATTTGTAAACTGGATTGATTGAACGGGTACATAACCACTGTTCTGGTGTGATTGACCTCTTTACTGAGCGGAGTCGAGGTTATAATAATAATAATAATAATAAGCCACATCACGACACACACATTGACTCAACCCTGCAGTAAGTATCGTAAGAACTTGTGTCGCAGGTGCTAAGCAACGATATGGGATAAACTACATAGAATACGACATCCAAGACCGGTAAGCGAAACAATGCGACTTGCAAATAACACAAATTCCGCCCTTGCCGGGATTCGAACCCAGAACCTCGAGCGTAGCAGTCGGCTGTTTACACAGCTGCGCCACTGCGCCTGCTGCTGGGGAGGGATTTTGATTCTGAAGTATATATATTTTTTGTAATGTATTTTGATACGTAACTTATCATTTTATAAAAAAATCAGATAAAAATCATTTTTTTCAACAAAACCTTTGAATGATGTACATACTCGTATCATATTTTTCCCTATATATTCCCAAACACCAATGCCCAAGACCGTAATAACTTTATTTCGCGGGCCTTCAAACCCGAACGTAAAGTTTCTTACAAGGGATACCGCCTTTCTATTTCAAGAAGACGGTTTGACTAAAGTTGTAGTTAGTTTTTTTGTCGTGTAAATTGTTTCAGTGTGCGTAGCGCTCGGGCAAAACGTACACTAGAACAATGCATGCAATGCATGAACACGACTGATCACATCCACAGCTACACAGTCTTCGTAAAATCGAACGAATGTAACGAAAGGCGTAAGACATTGTTTCCAGAAACCCTAAACACAAATACTAACTATTTTCATTATATATGTAAAAGCTTCCGATAAATTTCTACTAAAACCTAAAAAAAGGGTTCCGAATGGCTGTGTTTTACGAATAAGGGGCCCCTAAAACCAATTTTATTGACACTCAAAAGTTTATGTAAATTATGAGCATGTTACTTTACGACCGCCCGCATTTTTCCCGCGTACCCTAATTTAATGGAACGCGACGGCTTACTTAGCATGTAAGGATTTTAAGCATATTTACTTATTACTGCCTTGATCCTGGTGGTTTATTTGCGTTTATTTGGTAGAAATGGTATCGCCTTTAATAAATATGTTACTTACTTTTCATCAAAAATGACACCTCCAAAAAGTCACCTAGCAACCGAGCCCGTCATCTCACAGTCGTGTCATTGGTAGTCACGATGCTTTGTAAAAAGTCACCTAGCAACCGAGCCCGTCATCTCACAGTCGTGTCATTGGTAGTCACGATGTTTTGTAAAAAGTCACCTAGCAACCGAGCCCGTCATCTCACCGTCGTGTCATTGGTAGTCACGATGCTTTGTAAAAAGTCACCTAGCAACCGAGCCCGTCATCTCACAGTCGTGTCATTGGTAGTCACGATGTTTTGTAAAAAGTCACCTAGCAACCGAGCCCGTCATCTCACCGTCGTGTCATTGGTAGTCACGATGCTTTGTAAAAAGTCACCTAGCAACCGAGCCCGTCATCTCACCGTCGTGTCATTGGTAGTCACGATGCTTTGTAAAAAGTCACCTAGCAACCGAGCCCGTCATCTCACCGTCGTGTCATTGGTAGTCACGATGCTTTGCAAAAAGTCACCTAGCAACCGAGCCCGTCATCTCACCGTCGTGTCATTGGTAGTCACGATGCTTTGTAAAAAGTCACCTAGCAACCGAGCCCGTCATCTCACCGTCGTGTCATTGGTAGTCACGATGCTTTGTAAAAAGTCACCTAGCAACCGAGCCCGTCATCTCACCGTCGTGTCATTGGTAGTCACGATGCTTTGTAAAAAGTCACCTAGCAACCGAGCCCGTCATCTCACCGTCGTGTCATTGGTAGTCACGATGCTTTGTAAAAAGTCACCTAGCAACCGAGCCCGTCATCTCACCGTCGTGTCATTGGTAGTCACGATGCTTTGTAAAAAGTTAATCATTTAAAGTCTACTAATAATCATTGAAATAGAATAATTAATTTACTAAGTCAATGATATGAATCAATCTGAACATTATAACAAATGCATCTAACAGTAAGTACCTGCTAACCTTTCATATTAATTTAATCTAAAGAAATGAGAAAATGGATTATTTGATACAAACATAATACCAAGTGTATTTGAACTTTTGTTTTATCTATCCCTTACATACTGTAAGTAGCCTATTGATAACGATATAAAAAATCTGACGAATATTTGACCCCAATCCAATGATGTTAAGCGGCGATGGAATCCAAGGTGGAACATGCCAATCCAGGAAGCTTATTCACTGGCCCAGGTTATATTGATGATGAAATCCTCGAGATCGGTACCAATTTGAAAGCCATACTGTAAAACAAACACTTAATATTGTTCTGAAATAACGAACAATCCGAAAACTCGATATGAATGTGAAATACATTTAATTTTGATTGTTTTAATTTGATTCCAAAGTACAATGCGTTTAATCAACATAACCAAACGATACCGTCGCGTCGGTTAAGAATATTTTAAACTGTATTCAAGAACAAAAAAAAATTTATTCGAGGTTTATTCTGTTTGGATTTCATACATTGAAATTTTTAAGCAAATTCATCCAGACTCATGATTTCCATTTCAAGGCTGCATATTTTAATGTTAATAACATATCAAAAAATAAAACGTAAATAAAATATACTTTACTTTACGGCTGCGATACTTCAATTCCCAGGTTCGAAACCCGGCTTGGATAGTATTTTAGGAACACGACACGGAACAGACACAGCATTTGCTCTGAGGTATAAGAGTATGTATGAAAAAAATGTTGTACTCACGTTATAAAAATTAAACGATCAATAATAATGACGGCATAGTTAATTCACTTCAATCTCATCGTGTGAGGTTTGTCTTACACTAACATGTGTGGATAAATATCACGTAGATATTATGTATGTGTATATGTGATATTATGTGTTGCCCTACATGGTAGTAGTTCTTTCGTGTGTACACACGACCAAGGATCGACCTAACTTGTTTGGACTTTGTACCGTTCTTAAGTTAATAGAAGGATTGATATTGCGCCTGTTATCTGAAGCTTTATGTGTGCCCGTCTGTACATATACCTTATGGAAACAGCCGCCTATTGACACGACAATGCTTTTGATATCTGGAACGCCCAGTGAACCGCCAAACCGCTGCCCATGTAGAGTTAAAGAAGTTTTATGCCTTTCGTGCCGGTAATAACAATGGTGCTCCAATGTACCGCCTGTATACATAAAACCAATATTAATTAGTTACATCAAAGAACTACTACCATGTAGGGCAACACATACACATACATAATATCTACGTGATATTTATCCACACATGTTAGTGTAAGACAAACCACACACGATGAGATTGAAGTGAATTAACTATGCCGTCATTATTATTGATCGTTTGATCTTATAACGTCAGTACAACATTTTTTTCATGTCAATCTGTTTAAATTATGCGTCTAGATCAAAGGTTCACAAACTGTTAGACGAGTTGTTTTTAATTTTAATGCAATGGTTAAGAATAAAAAAACGCAATCAAACGTTAATGCATACTCGTACATGCAGATAAAAGTTGTATGGGGTAACTTCATTCGGTTATAAAAATTCTGTATACAATGGATTTTCAGGGTAGACAAAAATATTTTGGTCTACGTCAAAAAAAAAATTACGAGCTAGATTGCGGGCTAAGGCTAGAAGTACTAGTAGAGAGAAATTTACTCTTTCTCTATCCAATTTCTGACGAGTTAGCCACTAAATACCTAGTCACGTCATAGATTCTGTCACATGTTTAATATAAAATCATTGAAACCTCATTATGTAACCATTTACATACCAAAATGATTTTAACAAAACATAGATTCTTGTGACACTAAAGTCAATCAAATAAAAAAAATAAAAAAAAGACAATCTGCGCGGCCAGTCGTCTATCGCAGCACGAACGAAATCCATGTCAATATCGGCGGCTGCCTTAATCAAGGATGTCTTGAGCGACTCCAAATTGGGATGAGGCACGCCTTTTCCTCCAAGTGTTGCCATATCTTGTAATCTAACGGATTCAAATCTGGACTGGAGGAGGGCCAGTCTTTGTGCCGGATGAAGTCGATTTCACGCGCCACCAGCCAGTCTTGTGTGATCTTCGCTCTATGAGCTGGCGCCGAATCTTGTTGGAATACCCAGTGCCTGTTATTGAACATGGTATGAGAACAGGTTCCACAAGGTTCGTCAGGACTGTATTTTGATACACAACTGCATTCTTTTTTACACCTTTCTCACAAAAATGTACCTCTGTTAAGCCCCAATAAGAAACTCCCAACCATACCATGAGCGAGGATGGAAAATGACCTCGTTGGATACGCGGAATACGGTTGCTCGCTTCTTCATTACTGTGTGCGTATACCTTATCATTTTGTTTCTTGTAGCTATCTTCTACAAAAATAAAAATAAAAGTAAAAAAAAATTTCATCCGAAAAAAGAATTTCCCGATAATTTTTTCCCGCGTACCGCTTCAACAAAGCGCGGCATCTCTTCAGTCTCAGGTCCATTAGACGAGCATTCAAACGATGTCCTGTTTTTCTTCGATATGCCCGAAGCCCTAAGTCTTCATTTAACACCCTTTTCACCGTGGTTCTGCTAAACGCCATCTGAAGGGCCAACAGTTTCTGCTTACGTTTGGGATTTCTTTGAATTCGTGCCTTCGCAGCTTTTATCACTGCTGGAGTCCTAACAGACCGAGGGCGACCACTTCTTGACCTGTCATCTACACTAGAGTCTTCACTGTATCGTTTGATGGTACGATAAACGAATCCTTTGGTTATATTCAATACTTATGTCCTGACTGTGTATATTGGTAGTGAGATAAACTGCACTCAAAAGAGGTATAACAATTTTTTTTCTGATTTCCACGCAAATAAAGTCGTAAGTTAACGCTAGTTATGTAAATTAACTTAAGTTTGAAGGCTTTTAGATTTTAAACAGTATGGTATTAAGTTAGGGTAACGCGTGTATGTTGTATTTTTGTGTATTTTAATTAAAATATCTTCCATCCTTTTCGTTTTAGAAACACAATAAAGAAATACACGTGGAAAAGTTTGGGCACCAGTGCCTCAGATAATAAGCTTAGTGGTATTACATTAATATCAAGTCAGGTTAAGCGATAAGATAACCAATGTTATTAATTATTATAACTTAACTTAAAACGACCTAAAAGTAAAATTCAGATTGATGTTATAAAATTTTCATTCGGTTTCTAGAAAAAAAATTGTAACCGTTAAAAATCTTTTAGACTAATTAATTATTATATACGTTTATATCAACAGACCTTACGTATGTATTGTATTGTATATTATTATTTAATATTGTAAAAAGCTAAAATTTGTAATTAATAATCAAAACTTCATTCATTCATTTAGAAAGAACTTTCCGGAAGGAGGCCATATTTTGTTACAGAATTTAAAATAAATCATAATATAAAGTGTTTTTTTTATATATATGACAATTAAGATACACAATCAGTTAAACAAATATTTATAAGACGAGAATATTTGTAATAAATAATAAT
Organism: Choreutis nemorana; assembly: GCA_949316135.1. Taxonomy (NCBI): domain Eukaryota; kingdom Metazoa; phylum Arthropoda; class Insecta; order Lepidoptera; family Choreutidae; genus Choreutis; species Choreutis nemorana. The sequence goes on along the minus strand of OX438620.1, from coordinate 2,545,067 downwards.
TAATTTTGACTCCTAAGGTCTCGTGTTCGAGTCCCAGCTCGGGCAGGAATTTGCTTTTGCCCTGAGTTCATCGTTGTTTTCTATCTGTTTAAGTATCTATAGATCTGCATCTACCTAGGAGAACCGCCGGCAGCGGGACAACGCTAAAGCTACCGGTGATTAGGGCTGCAGAGAGAGGAACCTCCTGACAATACGCACCGTGTCTAGGAGTACTGCCTTCTGTATCTGACCCTTGATCCAGCTATATAGGAGATTCTCTTCAGGTGTTGGTTGAGACTCTTTGCTATGAGACCGTGAGAAACAACTATCGGTACAGTGATCGTCGAATCAACATCGCACATGGCTGTCACCTCGTGGGTTAAGTCAAGGTACTTGCTGAGCTTGTTCTTCTCGGCCTTCACGAGGTTCTTGTTATGCGGGATGGTGATGTCGACGAGTATTGCCCGACGCTGCGATCGATCTGTCAACACGATATCAGGTTTATTGGCTCATAATCATCATTATTTGTATTTGTATGATGTGGTAGTACTATTAAATAAATATAAATAGTCGGCGCAATGAAATCATAATATTTATTTACCCTGTTTTAAATCTCTATGCACGCCACTGCTGTAAGGGTATTTGATTTATAATGAACTTTAACCTCATAAACAATATAACCATAGGTAAACTATTGGTAGTCACCGTGACCATGCAAGAAGGAGCATGCGTAGAAAAAAATGCGACGTGCAGCATCTAAACGAATATCAGTGGTAGTTGTTGGTACTAGATCGGCATAAAACCGCTAAATAGACTACCATTCAAAGATTAATGATTGGCAGTCGCAATGTTGGAGTGCAGCTGAGACCAATCATTAATCTATGAATATAACATATATGATATGACATTTGCATACCTTGCAGAGGTAAAGTATTAAGGAACTTGAGCATGATTTTATAGCATCTTTTGTAACCAACATAATAGCAAATAAACAAAATACATAAACTCACGCCGTAATTAATCCCTCGATAGGTAGGTAGAAACACCGCAATCTGCGGGACCCCATGGCGCCCTCACCAACGGCAAAGCAGGAGAACGCCGGAGTGTTTTAGTGGGTTGCGTTTCATATTCCTCGATGAGTCACACATACCCCTTACATGGCATCCCTAGCTGAGGGGGGATGCATAAAGCATTTTCACTCCGACAAAAAAAAGAAGGTAGAAACACCGCATTTCGCGTGTTAATGTTGAGTCCTAGTGTGACAGGTTGCGAATCTGTCACCGAAATTCAGGCACAAAAAGGAATATGGCAGCTACAACGAACGGCAACCCGAGATTCGAACCCTCGACCTGTTGAGCGGGTCGGTCGGTTGACCAAGGCAAGTAACAAACTGAGCTAACAACTCAATCAACCAATCGTCAATTTGATTTGAATATAGGCAAAGTTGCGAATAAAAGCTTGGTAATTAAGGTTAGTGGTACCAATAATGTTACTAAATACTTCGAATTCCCAGAAGTCAAGGGTTTTCAATTATTTATTTTTTTATCAACAAAATCAATCTTTCACAATGCATTGACCAACAACGCACAAAATTACGGGAACAAACAAACCCTACATTATTTATATAAAAGATAAATTACAACTAATTATCTCCTTATAAAATAACTTAACTAGACTGCACCTGGGTTTACCTGACATTATTTAATTGTAACTAAACAATGAAATGGCGTCAATTATTATAATCATAAAAGGCTAAACTATTTTCGTACTACGAAATAAGTAGGTGAGTCAAGATAAATCGCGTTGGACTGACTCATGAGTCGAAAGTAAAATAATATTGTGGTTATTATTTGAAACAAAACTTTATCTGTCTTTGAAAAAAGTCGATAGCTATCAAGCAGAAATATTTTTCAAGAAATGTAGCTTCAAATTGTATACTGCCGAAATAACTCGTTAATCTTCATAGACCTTTTGAAAGTGTGTATATATTATTAGTAAGTATTATGTATAAGATAGTTATATACTTGACCTAATAAGAAAGTAAAGTATAATTAAAATACATAAACAAACTGAACAATACCAATTCTTATCGCTGCGATATCCCGTATTGGGTTGAAGGGAAAAAACAAAACGTTCATTGAAAATCAATCCTTATGTTATGGAGTTAGGATTCAAAAGGATGTTTGGCTTGTTGCCGTATTAGCCAGTTGCAGTCTCGACATAATTACTGTTCATCTGGTCAGTGTTTTGTACGTCTCCATTTTACGACGTCAAGAAAACCGTCTGTTAATAAGTTATTTGGCAGATTATCAGCCGGATTAACGATTTTTTGAACTGTGGCAAAAAATTCAATATGTGCTGCCTTTTAATTTTATATGTGACCATCAATTTGGGATTTTAGCGCCCCCCAGGCAAGGCCTCACCTTACCCTTGGTCAGAGGCTGCGGATTGAGTACTAGTAGCAGGTTAGTATTGTGTGTCTACTAGGATTTTTATTGTATACGTCGGACACAATACGTTTTCACTATCTTGATTCCTATTTATCCAGTAAGTAAAGTTTCAAACAAACTTATAATTGTTCTCATTAGCAGAAGTATTCAGTATAACGTAACGGTAAAACAACTGAAACGAAAAGCAATGTTTATTCCTTAGGAATTAAATTAAATTAAACTAGTGTAATCTATTTATGCTTATCCAGCACTTTAGAACATTCCTACGTGTTGCCGGCCCTGCTTGAACATGATTTATTTATAACAATTATAACTGGAGGTTCTTAATCTAAAAAATAAACATCAGAAAGGAGATGTTTCGTCGCAAAAAAGAATCTTAATCTTTTACTTTTAACGCTAACACACAATCTTCTGGTTGTCTTTTAAACATTTATTTATAATTCATTTGAGGAAATTACGCCTACGGTGTAATGAAAACAGACCGCGAGTAATTCTAATCGGTTCGAAGCTCACACGTGCGTCGAACTACTTTTGCCAATGCGTCTGGCAGGATTGGCAGCGCTAGAACTCTCCATATTGGAATCAGATCTATGCTTTAATATGACGTTTTACGTCGTATTACAGAAAAGATATACTAAGAATACATGTGAAGTTACTTACTAGAAATAAAGTATTATACAATCTTTGAATTTAGATTTAGTTATGGTTTTACAGTTTCGGAAACTTTATATAATATTTTGATTGATTTTTTTTGTCCAAGTAAAAAAACTACTAAAATCATGAATAGGTTTAAATACGCAATTGTTTTTAAATTAATTAAATTGAAGTCTTTTTTCTTGTTTTGTAACTCAAGTTTCTTAAATCTAGTAGGAACTTTATATGTAAATATAGATTTACTAAATAATACAAATAAAGCTTACAGTTACATTGTTAGTAATATTTCTGCATGACTGAATCCGATTGACGATTCAGCCGTTTTTCTGTACGATCCATTTTGTTTTCCGATTGCAAAATATTTCTTTTTGCTTGTTTTGCAAACTATACTCGGAAATGTTTGATGGGCCTTTTCGCCGTGTGAAAATATGAAACACAATGATGGATGTATTTTAGGATTGCTCGTGGGTTTGGATAAATTGTTAATGACTATCGTGCTTTCTTGAAAGTGTTAAACTCTTAGGGCTCTTTCAATTTAGACGTTTCTTGTGTGACGCCTTCTGCTTCGACGATCGCCTTTTGTTCACAAAAAAAACAAAAGTTTTGTATGAAAAAAACAAGCGTCCGTTAACACTACGATTAAAACAAGGCATCCGGCCGACAGCAAACGTCTTAATTGAAAATGCCCTTCATTTTGATAAGCATGCAGCAACATAAAAACTCATATAATGTATGTAAAAAATTACTGCGATACTTCCTACGATTTTAATTTTATTATACACAATTTTGAATGAACCTTCAGGAAGGATACAAGCTAAGGATAATGATTTGCCTTTGCTGCAGAACCATTACTACCAATCATTTTATTAGTCAACGCGAGTAGCATTTTTTTTTTCAAAATAAAAAAATAATTTCAGAACAATGTCACGTAGGTAAGGTTTTTTACTTATTTTTATGATCAGTTTTGTAAAATTTTCTTAACAAATTAAATATTTTAAATTCTTTATCAATACTTAAAATTACGCTCTTGAGAAGGCAACCCCTTTAAAATTCTGGCAACATAAACTCAAAAAGTGTAAGTATGCAGTCAGGAGGTCACTTGGCGGGAACAGGAAGTGTCAGTGAGAATTATTTTATTGTCTTTTCTTATACATCAGCAGAATTTAATGTGTAAAATGCTAGCGTTTTAACCAGTAAATATCTGTAGTGCTGTACAAGTGTGGAGAAAGTGAAATACGACGATTTGGCTGCGCTTTTCGTCATCTTCCAAGTAACTCCTTTGAGCCTACAGTAACCGTACTAGCATGTTGCTGTAGGCAGACTCATCATTTTCATTGTTCATCTTATCATCTTCATCTCATTTATCATATTCAAGAATGAATTATAACGATAAGGCTCAACAGGACTCGTATCCACAGCCGTAAAAACATTTACGAAAAAAAAAAAAAAAAGTTTAATTTAAATGAGTATTTCAAAATACCACGGAATCCTCTCGGATATTTAATCCCATTCTTTGTCCTTCATTTTGCGTTCCTTTATTTAAAGTAGTTTTCTATTAGGAATAATCCTAGGATTTCGGATCCTATGCCGGCTTCATTTCCTGCAACAACGAGTCGTGACATTCAAACTTTAGTCGTTCGAGAAGTTTTGGGTTTCAAATCATGGCGGGCTCATTAAATACACACTTTATCTTGAATATTTTTAAAATTCGTACAGTTGCTTGATTTAGAATTAATTGATAGGTGATTAAATATCCCTACAACCACATATTTTTCCACTTTAAGTAAATATTGTGGCCAAATGCTCACCTTATATAAATAAATAATAATTTTGTATCGTAAAATATCAGCTGTGGTATTCCACCTTTGTTCTTTGTCAAATCTGTTCACTTTTAATACAAAGTAAAGCTGCAAACTTCACTTGTCAAAGAGAAACATTACGTAAATTTAAACTTTGATTATTATATTGAAAAAAATATTAGTATTTTACTTTTTTCGTCTTGGCGGTTCTTTTTTAGTTAATGTGCAAGTGCGCCCTCTACTTCGAACTTGCGCAATGTTCACTATTGAGAAAAATCAAACTGTGTCGAAGCGCCTTCTCCTCCGGACCGCACCTCCAGGTGCTTTTCGGTTTTCTCCTTTGTCTGCAAGCTCATTGTTGGGGCTAAGTCTGGTTCCATGTTTATCAAAGCTGATTTACCTAATCCAGCCACTATTAGTTCAGTAATGGTGTGTTGCTATTGTTCAATGTTGCCTTCACAATGGAAACTTATTTATAAGGAAAACAACCGAATAAAGTAAAGTGTAATCCTGATTGGTTGAAATAAATGGTTTTGTTATTTCTAATGTTGTAATATTTTTGGAGAATTTTTAATACATTTATCATTAAACTTTGTAAGTCATAAAGTTTGTATATCAGTTTGATATAAACTCGGAATCGGAACGTCACCGTTTCATTTTTTGCTTGTATAAAACTGAAGCGATACGATACCGTTACGAAGCTGATCAGTTTACGTTGCAGTATGTAATCCCAAAGATCGGCTCGAATTGCTGCGGATATACGACTATAAGTAGGGTATTTTTTTAATCCACGTATTGTCTAAAAAGCATGTTCCTCGATACATTTTAGGGTGTCATAACTTACACCATTTCCCCGATCACGACATAAAAACTAAGGAAATTGGAAAAAAATCAATATAAATTTATTTAATAATCTGTGAATCTGTAATCGCCTTATATTTTTAACTAAATTTTAATTCATAAGCAAAATAAAATAAAATATATTTATTTTTAACCTACGAACTCTTTTTGTATTTCTTGAGAGTGTAAGTGTATTATTGTATTATATAGACGTAAAAGCGTATGGAGACATAAAATTCAATGTTGAAATGAAAACACACGGGAGAGAATATCGAATTAAAACGTAACGTGTTTTGAAAATTTACGTATAAAACACAAACATAATATAATAATTCCTTAGTTATTTTAACTAAATAGGGGCCCCTGGTTAGCCTAATGATATTTGTTTGAATATTTAAATACCAAAGTCAAGTACGAGTTGGACTCGCAAGCGAAGAGTCCCGTACCAACGTACAAGATTTAATACAGCGTACTCCTTTAAAAATAGGAGTGATAAACAAATTGCATGTATATTAGAGCCTCAATTTTTAATGTATTTGAAGGCGCGAGCGATCCTTCATCAGAATTGTCCATCATTAGGGCGTTGGGTTAAAAGCGAAGAAGCAAAGAAAGTATTGGCTAGCACAATTGACAACACTAATAGTCACAATTAAAACACTGAAAAGCTTAAAGTCACTAATAGGATATTCGCACTAACGATAATAATCTATCGTATCTATTATAACAACAATTAATATTGTCCAATCTAACGTAATAGCTGAATTTAGCGATTCGTCGAAAACGCGTTGCGCGGGCTTTTCTGTTCAAAACTCCATAGCCATAGACTAAAGATCTTTTGAATATGGCGGCCCCGCTACCATCGACACGACGCTCCGCTAGATTACCACTCTCAATCAATCAAGCCTAGTGAATCCGTCAGTATTTCAGAGAAGCGCCGTCATATTGTTACTATCTGTTGTTGGTTATTGTGGAGATAATAATAAACGATCTGTGAAAATTTCAATTGTCTTCTTCCCTAATAGGGATTTTAGATACAACTCGCTGAGAGACCGACGGATGAACAAACAACGAAGGCTTAGTAATAGGGTCGTATGGACACTCTTTGGCTATTAAATCCTAAAAACAGTTAATTTTAAGTTTGAATTCAATAATACCTGCGGGCATTTTCCATTATAGTTTGTTACTCATTAATCAGGACATATACTATGGCCGAACCACGAATATCAACTCGTGAATGAATCAACACATAATTAAATAAAGTCTTTCGGTATTTTTCATACTGAATACAACGTTATGGGCAATCAAGCCAACGTTTCATCTGATAGAAACCACCGATACCACCGCCTATTGACTTGACGATGCCTCTGGTGTCATGGAACGCCAAGAGCACCGCGTAGCTTCCCATGTAGAGGTAAAGATGTTCTCTCGTGACGGTAACTACACTAGCTCTCCAATCCTTCGAACCAAAACACAGCGAGCTACTTCACAGTAGAAATAAAAACGAAGATGGTACCGACACAGACGATTTTGCACGTAGGTCTACCACCTGTGTAGTGTGTTTGTGGCAAAAGGCGAAATGTTTCCGAGTACTCAGACGTGCAGCGACCATATATCGTTCGTGATATACTCCCGTATGTTTTCAAGATTGCAATAAATTCAAACTATGCATAAAGACTATATTTTACTAGCACTTCCTTGAGGTGTGACGTCATAAGGTTTCACTCGAAACTGGAGTTAAAAGTTTATGTGTAGTAACAACGATATTAAATTATACTTAAAACGAAACGTCCCTCCCTTAAAATACTTTGTAAAGAGGGATGAAACGTATGTATCAATAGTCTATGTTTTAAAAAGGGGTAAAGTTTGCTGTATGTTTATTTGCATGAGATAATCTTTGGAGGTTATAAACATTCTATCATATACATTTTTAATGGATTTTCAGGAATAACGTCACTGTCAAATCAATATCTGCTAAGGGGGGTTTTTTGAGATTTCAAAATTTTGACTACAATGACTAGTCTGTCACCCAAACTTCAATGTCCAAAACTGCTATGTGATTCCAATTAGTACACGGCGAAGTATAAGCGCTTGAAAAGATTTGCTATGTGCATCAACCACAATATTGTTAAATGAACTATAGTATTAATCAAATACGGTTTGTTTAAAGTAATTTAATTTTATCAGTTTTTATCTTAATTTAAATATTTTTATGGTTTTTAATTTTTTCATATACCTTTTTTGCATTGGGATGGACTGTGTCACAAGGAAATCCAAATTTATAATAAAACTCTGGCTAAGTGTAGGGCGGACATAACATCCTGGCTTCAATCTCGCTCCTATGAGCAGACCATGTCTCTAAAGTTTTAATTTTGATTATCGATTTAATATTGATTTTTTCTATTTTGTTTCAATGAATTTGTTTAAATCTTTATATAATTTTATTAAAATTTATATTGTTACTTGAGGAGGGCGATAACGTCAGCGACACAGTTTTAAATAAAACTACTGCGGACGTTATCAATCAATGTATAAATGTCTGTTTTATTTTTGGAAATAAAGATTATTATTATTATTATTATTATTACATCACATACTCTACAAAGTGAACAGAGTAAATCAGAACACTATATAAAGTATTCCGGTTTTATTTACCGATTCCCGACTGTATAGTTCGACCACCATGCTTGAAAACTTAACGACTTCGCACATTACACCGACTGAATGCCAACTCCTTTCTCGAACGAAGCGAAACAATGCGTTTTGTAAATAACACAAAGTTTCGCTCCTACCGGGATTCGAACCCAGAACCTCTAGCGTAGCAGTCGGTATTCACGGTTTCTGCGCAGCAGAGGTTGCCAAAATAATTTATACAAAAATGTTTTTAGTTAAACGGTTTTATTGAAATTAACGTGGTTCTCTGTTATTTTATTTCTTATTTGGCGGCCGTATTGCATTTTTTTCATGGTGCTATATTCTAGTAGTCAAGTCCTTTCACCTGATACCCATATCGAGCTGGTTGTGATTAAATATGTAATCCGCCATTTTGTAGCAGCGGCCATCTTTGATGTACAATGATACTGAATAGATTACATTGTATTGTCATCAGAACTAAAGGTGTGTGCCAAAAATCAGGAAGTTCTGTCCATAGGAAAAGTTTCAATAACTAAATTTGACCTAAACAAACTGGTCAAGCTAATGATTTTTATAACATTAAGGTAGCCAACAAGCATGCGGTTTGTTATAGTAAGCAACTACCGTAACCTATGGACATTTGAAATACCAGGGTTTATTGAGGATTATCACCTTGATGATGGTGATAAGTTTGTAAATGTTTCGTTAGAGGGGTGGAAGGTGGCTCAGTTTGTACAGGCCTTGATTAGCCGACCGACCCGACCCGACAGGTCGAGGGTTGCCGTGCGTTGTAGATTCGCAACCTGTCACACTGGGACTCGACATAAACATGCGATGTTTAATACTACTGCCTACCCCTCTCGAGGGATTAATTACAGCGTTTTATCGTAAATTCCTAAGTCCATATATTTAGGAGGTGCTATGTTAAAATAACCCCTGAGTCATGGTATTCGCCAGTTTATTTCGGTCTGTATTGATCTGAGTGTTCGAGATAAGTTGGAGTAATTATGATTAATTGGTCATTGTTATAGAGTTACGAAAAATAATGATATAGACAAGGATTGTTATATTTAAAAGAATAAAGATAGATGTACACTCACTGACCAGTGTTCTGCTGCTATTGGTTTTAAATTATTTCTTTTTTTAATTAATTCAATTTCAGCTTTAATTCTAGCTTTAAATATTCAAATCAAACTACTTTCTGTTTAAGAGTACTGATTCTAAGCAATTAATCAAATTCAAAAAGAAAAGTTGGAACAAATTTTTTGAACAGTATCTTTTTCTTCGCATTACAAACATAGGCTACTTGACTCAAAATCAAAATAACTTCATTCCATAAACTCAATAGAAAGTACTTAGAATCGTCAAATGAATTTAAATTTTTCTTAAGAATGACTCGACCACCGGTTCGGAAAATTTATGTCGGGGAAGATACCGGCAAGTAACCCCAGATTCTGTAATTTGTTAAATGAACATGTTTTATACTATACTACTAGTCTTGCAGCAACGCTAATTCTATATTCTCACAAGGCTGCAGCATCTTAGTATTAAAGTACTGAAAGTTACTTGTGCTTCGTATAAAACATCAAAAGGATGTATGGATCAATACAATCGTAAAGATTGGGCTTTAATGTTTGTTTATAAGATAATTATGATAATTTAATCGATAATATTATACCTAATATACTTAATGGAAGATTGGAATGGAATAATAAACGGTCAAGTGTCAGTTGGACTCTTTGGAAACTCAGTTGGAAATGATGGGTTCCGTAACATCTTTAATTTTATATACTTTTTAGATTATTTCGATAAGATACAAGAGCAACCAAAAAAATAGTATAAAATCACGTTTTTTATGGACTCCCCTTTAATTTTGAATATCTTTATGTTTTTAGTATTTGTTGTTATAGCGGCAACAGATATAGACATTCTGTGAAAATTTTAAGATTTTAGCTATTATGGTTTATGAGATACAACCCGCTGATAGAAAGCCAGTCGGACGGACAGCGGAGGCTTAGTGATAGGGTTCCGTTTTTAGCCTTTGGCGAACGGACCCTAAAAAAGTTCGATGAATTAGTTAGTTAGCTCATATTGATAATACCATTGGAACCGTTTGGGTCGTGGTCCAGCAGTGGACGACTTCCGGCTGTTGATGATGGAGATGATGAAATCATAATACTTTGATATCTACAAACACTTCATATACTTTATTAAATATCTACCAACCCACCCCAGCTTCGCTTGGATTTTTTTAAGAATTATGTTATTTAATAGAAAAAAAAACCGTAATAAATAATGTACTGAAAAATCAATGAAAATAATTGTTTGTAAAACTTTTGATTTTGTTAGATTGTAGTAAAAAGAACAATTCTCCAAAGAGTGGATCTATAAAGGCCGGTGAAAGCAATTCTTCTGAAAGCTTTGATATTTTTTATTCGTTGGTACATTAAAAAAACATTTACTTAGCTCATTGTTGCAAGATGGCCGCTGATTAGTATGGGTCACTGACAGTTCATTTCCAAAGCAGAAAGCGGTCATTTTATGATTTGAGTTTACAAAATCAAAATCATTATCATCGACACACACATTGACTCAGCCCTGCACTAAGATATAATCTTGTATCGCGGGCACTAACGAACGATTTGGTATAAACTACATACAATAAGAGTGCAAGGTCCAAGACCGGTAAGGGCACAATACGTTTGGCAAATAACACAAAGGTCACCAAAGGTATTCGAACACGGAGCCTCCATAGCAGTCGACTGTTTACGCCAATGCGCCACAGAGGCCGTCATCGTCCTCTTCCCAACCAGAAAGCGGCCATTATACGATTTTAACCACAACAACATAAACTCACGCCGTAATCCCTCGAGATGGGTTGACAGAGGGGTTACACACCGCATTTCAAATGTTTATGTCGAGTCCCAGTGTGACAAGTTGCGAAACTGTCGCCACTATCCGGGCACATTGATGAACATGGCAGCTTCAATGTCCGTTAACCCGAGACTCGAACCCTCGACTTGTCGGGTCGGATCGGTCGGTTGACCAAGGCACGTAACAAAATTCCGCTTACGATTTTAGATTCAAATATTCATTTATTAATTGCCAATGCGGCATTTTTAGCCCTACTGGTTACTTACAAGATTCGTAAGTAGGTATTTTGTATCGAAAATATTAATTTCACTTTTTCCTGATGTAATAATATAATAAATAATAATAAAATAATGAATTCTCCTAACACATATCCCTCGCAATAGATAAGGGCTCTAATTCTCTAGGATTACGTGTCCCTAAGGGTAAGCAAGGGCTATAATTTACTTCGTACTTATTTACTATAATATGTCTGTAGCTATATACGTGTATGAGTATATTTTAAGATAAAAGCTTCGCCCTACAAAAGAAAGTTATTATTAGAACTGATACGTTTTAATGTCTGGAATTTATATTTTTCCATATAATTCTTTGAATAAATAGCTAAATAAATTTCTGGAAATGTTTCACCGTTTTTATATTTGTTTTTTTAATACTATCGAAAAATTCAGTCTAGCAAAGAACTTAAAAGATGAACATACAGCCCGCTACCAGACAAACGAACAAGACGCAAGCCTATTATAAACGGAAGAATGGATGGACAGACAGTAGAGGCTTATTACAAGGCTCCGCTGGTACTCTTTGGGTATACTTCTCCTCTCTTTCTAGAAGTTAGTGATGATAGTGAAAACACTAAGATCTAGATCTTGCAGACTGCTGACTGCAACTGAATAATGCACAGGTTGATAGGTACACATAATGAATTAAGCCAACCCGTACAGTAGATCGGTAAGGCAGGGAGGCGACTGTACTCAAGTAGTACCTAACGCGGAATGCCTTGTAAACTGATTAATAACTTTTTTGTATATTTCAATAGAGCAAGCCTCGCATTACGTACACTGTGTCGCCACACCATTTATTTTGAAATTTATTTACAGTTTGAAAGATGACTAATTTATTGAACCAGTCGCGTAGACTTCGGAGCCAGGATATGCGTTTTCTTCCTCATCACAACTTTTTCCTAATCTTCGGGTGCGGGTTTCTATCAAAGGCGTTGCATAGCTAATCTAAAAGATAACTTCTGTTGACAAGTTCTCCAGTATCCTGCTATTGCTGGTGTTCCTCCTCAATCACGACAAATGACATCGCGGAAGCCGCTTATGTAAATAAATAAAAAACTTTGTGATAACTTTAGAAGAAATATTAGATGGACTTTTGTTTTTTTTGATTTGCCTTAATTCGGGCAATAAATTACCTAATTGTCATAAAGGACAACCTTGGAATGCCAATCATTTCAGCATAGAAAGACGTGAACCTCCAAATGAGAGGGATTAAGCTGTAATTTTATATACCTTCATTTTGACGTTCTAAAAGTTGTCTCAAAAGTCTCATAAAAATTTCGTGTGGGCGTCGAAAGTTATTCAATGTCGAGGAGAAAGAACAGTTTTTCGCCGTCTCTGTTTCTACTGCTCCAATGTTTTCAACGTCTATGATAAAATGGTGGAGCGTACAATGTCTTAAGTTTCGTATCGTCTTCAGTTCATTTAAAAATGTATCTGTGAATACCTCGATAAATTCAAAAATATTCTCGAAGTAAATCGCTTTAACATTTTTGTTATTAAACCTCTACACTTTGTTGAGAAGACCTCCTTAAAAGTTTTACCTCGGTGGCGCAGTGGTGTAAACAGCCAACTGCCACGCTAACGGTTTCAAGTTAGAATCCCGGCGGATGCGGGACTTTGTGTTATTTGCAATATGCATTGTTTGGCTTACCGATCTTGGGTTTAGTATTCTTATATATGGAGTTTATATCATATCGTTGCTTACACACACCAGTTCTTTCGATATTTACTACAGGACTGTCAATATGTTTGACGTGATGTGACTTTTTATTATCAAAGACAAAATAAATTATTGGAAAAAAAAACATATGGCCGCGATGACAGACAGAAATGCTCGGTTTTATTAGTTGGGACTTTAACAGCAAACGTCAAACTTTAGTCAAACTCTTGACAGTTTCATTAAACTGGACTTTATCCTTAACAGATGTCAAATTCCAAGGGAAAAAGTACAGTCATTGTAACTGAACTCATAAAGAATAATGTTTTTGAAAACTTGATTTGTTCAACTTCTGCCCCCTCAGACTGTTTAATACTTGACAATACAGTAGAAATAATACCTTAAGACACAAACCAAATAAACACTGAAAGACAAACTTAGCTATTTTGAATTATATTGTATAGTATATAAAAAATTACATCTATATTTTATTTAACTTTTAATGTGTTAACCAAGTGTACATACACAACAAAATAATAAAAAGAGTAACAAATAAAATAAAGAATAGTCCCCATATTTTTGCTTTAAAATGATATTAAATGAACACATTTTATATGTAGTGTAATTATAGTTTTATTGAAACATTAAATATCTATTTTTGTTAATATATTATATACTATTCCGGCATTGTATTGAATATTGTGAAGAAATATTTTAATTTTTAATATTTTACTTTATATTTGTAACATTTTTTTTTATGTGTTTGAATTGTTTATTTTATTTTATTAAAAAGATCACCAACATAGCGTACACTCATTCATACAATTTAAGAACAATCACTGTATAAAAACAAGTCGAATGTCACTATAAAAAAGGTGAAGACTGCATGCAAGAAAAAAAAAAGTCAAACATTTAAAACATCAGAAACCGAGTAGAAATTTTAAAAATTGTAAATTTTTTAAAAATTTTGCCTAAAACTCAATGTCCAAACTTACAAATACATAATAAGTAAAGTAATATAATATTAAATAATGTAAAATTGTTACTTGTTTTATATGCTTGTATTATGTATTATTGTATATTATGTTTTTGTATCTGGTTTTTTAATTTGATCGTATATACTGTTACTGTTTCTAAATAACAAATAAGTGAATAAATGAAAGAGAAAATTGTGACATTTTGACTTAATAGAATAGATTCTAAGCATGTTAGCTACAAAAATCCGAAAGACACAACAGTGGCTAAGAGCTTCTTATTTCTGTTTTCAGAGAGATACGGATCCCTAATAATAATTGTATTTGTTCAACAAGTGGCGTCAATTTTCGGGAACCACTCACACTTGACCAGAAGCACTCCATCACGAGGTAATTGGAACTTTGGTCCAAAAATAAATACCCGTCTTTGTATCTCAAGGAAGTCAATTTAGGAGACAGCGATTTTTATAGTCCAAGAGCTGAGGTCAAAAATAATTTACCTCAGCTCTTGGACTATAACAATCGCTGTCTCCTAAATTAAAGTATTGTAAGAATTTTTGTCGCAGGTGCTAAGCAACGATACGGTATAAACTACATAGATAAGAATACTACATCCAAGACCGGTAAGTGAAATAATGCGTCTTGCAAATAACACAAAGTTCCTCCCCCACCATGATTCGAAACCAGAACCTCTTGCGTAGCAGTCGGCTGTTTACACCACTGCGACACATAGGTCGTCAAAATTTTAAATTTTGTTAATTTAACAAAATAAATGCAGTAGAAAATTACGTATTACTATATTGATATATAATATACAGCCTTTACATAGAACCTTAATTCGTCTAGTCTAGTCTACACGAGAAAAATAACTGTAATAATTAATATATATGAAAGTGCTAATTACCTTAAATAAATACGGGGCGAAAAAATCCAAATGCACTGTACAGCCATTCCATTTCACGAAGACTGCCGAACTGTATTTGTGTTTATTAGTGCACATGCATGATGTTCATGTGTGTGTTACCTCTTTACTGGGCGAAGTTGAGGCTACTTACACTGACAGAGAGTGATGAAACAACCATAGACAAACCGTCTTTGTGAGATTGTATGGCCTTACTAATCCAATTCAGTGGAGCGACAGCGCGTGGCATCTCAAACTTTTTGCTTGTTAAAATACTTGCCCGCTGCGAGCGAACGTGTACTGAATGAGCGAATGAAATGAATGGTTTACTGAGTGAATGAAACTCGACGGGACATCGTTTGCAATTACGCTTTTTGCCATCGCAAGGATATTCGTAGGGGGTTGATTGTTTGGTATGTGTTTGAGTGAACTCAATCCCGGTCTCTTTTTAAACTGTTTGACATTGCCGAGACGTCTTGTATTGTTCGTTCGCTTTAAAATATTCGCTGTGAGGTTTTAGTGGTTTGATCAGCTGATTATCGCTTGTTTTACACGAATCTTTTTGTAATATGTAACCATTTTTGCTTACTTTACTTTTGATGGCATTCGCGATCATAATGGTAATTTAACTTTAAGTATTTGCCAGTGTTAAGTAATATTTATGTTATCAAGTTTTTACAAGTAATTAAACGATGAAAAGATGAAGAATTATAGATGGAATAATGAGTGTGATAACAGTAACGGTTAGTGAGGTTACTGCAGGCTCTTATAGGTTACTTGAGAGATGACGAAAAGAGCAGCCGAATCGTCGTATTTCACTTTCTCTACTGTACAGCAATACAGATATTCACTGGTTAAAACACTAGCTTTTAACACTTTAAATTCTGCTGATGTAGGAGAAGAGAAAATAAAATAAAACAAAATTTCAACTGACACTTCCCGTTCCCGCCAAGCTCCTTTTATTCAACGTTATTAGTAATTTTCATGCGACACCATTTGATTTGTACTCGACTACGGCAAAGCAAAATGGAGGGTTATGATTTTGATTACAGCTATTTTTAAAACAAATACTATGGTTAACCACCTAGCACAGAATCATTTATGTAACTAGCTTATGTGGCTTTGTATGCGTTGAACTCTTATCTTAGTCACATTACCGACCGACGCATGAACTTTCACATTTATAATATTAAATGTGTAGTATTGAATAAAAAATAAGCAATCCTATATTTATTTGCTTCAAAAACCACCATTGAATGAATATAAACAAACTTAATTAAATTAAGTAAAGCGTCGTTTCGCTTCAAATTCAAAAACAATTCGTTTTCAAAACATATTCTCACGTCGTAATTTCTCCTTCAAGAGGGGTATGCAGAGGTGCTAAATACAGCATTTAGAATTTATATGTTAAGTCCCAGTGTGACAGTTACGAATCTGTCGCTACTATCCGGGCACAGCGAGGAACATCACAGCCACAACGTACTCGAGACTAGAATCCTCGACCTGTTCTATCGGGTTGGTCAGTTAACCAAGGCACGTAACAAACGGAGCGCTTGGATGAAAACAAAAATGACCAATATAGATCCTGTAAGAAACTGCAAACATTTTTACACAGCCAAAATACGGTCCAGAAATTCACACCTCTCGTAGAATTGGTAGTAAACATCCTGTTTCCCAATACCTCCGGTTACTGATACCATATTGGCAGGGTGGAAATATTTGGTGTGTTATCGAATACGTTTTACACCCTTAAGCCCTGCGTTGACGAGAGATTTCTGTCCGGCGTACTTTTTTGTCCTTCAAAATAGATTCCTTACAACTGTAATGAATGAAGCAAACTACGGTTTCAAGATACCGCATAATTTAATACTCGTGTTCAGCGATTTCTGTCCTCGGACAAAAGTCCTTTGTTTGCGCAGGCCTTTACACCAAGAAAATTAGTTATAAAACCGATACCATCTATATAGTATTAGATTATACAGTATATAAATTGTACGTTTGTGAATTTGAGGTAATTGGATTGTCTTGCTAAACTTTATCTTTGAAATGAAAATAGCTTGCGTAAAAAAAATGCGTACTAGATTTAGGATATTAATTTTATAAGATTTTATATTTAATTACATAAAAATGCCTTGCTATTTTTAAGTCAAAATTGTTGTTTTTATTAAATATAAAGTTATTTTTACAAAAAAATCGAATAACATGAATGCAAATCTACCTCATTTTTACCCTCTTTCCTTTCCTTCTTTTCTCGTATCGATATTTAACATTTTCAAAATGGAGATAAAACCATGTGCATTGATTACCAATTAATGAATAAAGGATTAACGAGTTAATTCCGCGATTCAAGCGAAAACAACCCGGCACCCGATTGCTGAATGCTGTCAAACTGTTTTTGTTCTGTTATGTGATTTAGTTAACGATGCAATTTCGGTTTTTGATATTCGTTTGAGATAAAGACTTGATCAATTAGAGGTTAAAACGCACCTGTCTTTCTGGTTTAAAACTTATTTGACGTTCATTTTTTACTATCAGTGAGGGTTTCTGGGGCCTCGAGATTACAAGGAAATGACATACTAGCCGGTGTTAAATTAGGAGTTTATATATCATGTTTATTAATAAAAACTAGCAGCCCGCCCCGGCTTTACACGGGTAGATAAGCAGTATCACACAATATTTTATACATATTTATGCCTATGTGTTATTCTGATGTATAAGCTAGTTATTGCAGTTTCATTAAAAATTCTGGTGTATAAGCTATAATCTTGTAAAATTTCATTCAAATCCATTCAGTAGTTTTCGCGTAAAATAGTAACAAAACAAACATCCGTACAATTTCTCGCGTTTATAATGTTAGTAAGGAAGGATTAACGCTATAATATTAAAATTAGATAAAGATAATTTCATTTGTTTAAACACGAGTAGAAATCAATATAAATATTGAGTTTAAAAATAAGTCGGTACTTCATGATGTAGATTAGGATATGTTTAAGCTAGGTACTCTAAACTACTAAATGCCACGATTTTGAAAGCACATTTCGTGCTGTAATCAATTTATTAATGACAGTGATTTGTATAAATAAATTTATTGCATAAAACATCAATTACGTACGTGTGAATAATTTTGCAGTAAATTTAATAATGTTCTATTTTAAGGTATTATTATATTACGATTTTTCCAGTGTGACCAGTCGATAGTAAAAAATACACCAATCGTAACGACTAAACCCGTTCAATTCAGCTTTAAGGGTTCCGTATCTGTAAATATTAAATATTATAAAAAAATGAATTATAACATAGCCATGTTTTAACCATACAAGAGTTAGCCTTTCGCAATATACTTTTCTATCATAACAACAATAATTTATCGTCGCCGACGAGTTAAAATCTGATATGTCTAAAAACAAAATTTTATAGGAGGAAAAATATTGTCCTCTAAAAATGTTTATATGAGCCAAATCTCTGATTTCTCTTGTGTTATTTTTAATTAGCGTATACTTTTTAATATATGAATCCGACGCATACAAAACAATCATATCAGCGATATCAGCGTTTTTAGGTATGACTAAAGATAGTCAAATTTTTGTCGAAAATGCGACAGTCTAGGTTTCTACTCGATGCCGGCGATATAGGAATTGACAACCCAGCAGAAATAACAGTTTCTGTTGATATCTTTTTAAAAGAAGTTAGCTAACAAGTTTATGGCACGTTTGATGATAAAGTCACCTAAGCTTATATACGTTTGAAATACCAGGGGCATCACGGACGCCTTGACATAGTTTTTATTAAAACATTTAGGACTATAAACGAACTCTTAATTTTTTAACATTCATGCAAATCTCTTATCTTACTCTTATCTAGATAAGCTAGCTACATTGTCTATGGGAATTATTTCTGTGCGGAACCCTAAAAGCTAACTAATAACATGTATCATCCGAAACTTGTTTAACTAAGCTCCAATATAATAGTACAGGTATAATTGAATTATTATACGGTTATACTCCATTATACAGTATTACTCCAAGCCGGTAAACACTATCCAAGTCATTATTTCAATTTATTAAATTGACTTTAAATTGTTTCACGGCTATCGATGTTTTGATTAAGACATTATAATGATAGTATATGGTGAGTATTGTATAATTAGTTCCAGGTTGTTTTTTTTAGAAAAAAAACTATATTTCTTCTTTAAACACGAAAAAAAATACGAGTACTATAAGTAGTTGTATTAATTATTTTTAATGATTAAAATAGAGAGATTAAAATATATATTTTTTTTCTTTTTTTTTTTCAAAAGTTATACAATTAGTTTTCATTGAAAAAGGTTTTCTTTAATTATGTATGATAAAAGAAGGTACAGAATATGATGAAGTTATAAGTCTATATGACATCATTAATATCATTAGCTTTTATAGCCTCCGTTCACTCCGTTCCCAAAGTGTATATAGGTATACACACAAAAATTATGTCAAAAATCTAACACGTACTGTTGAATTCAAAAGCCTCTCGTCTCACAAAATGTCAAGAATCACTCGATCGATTTATTTTCGTTACGTTTGTAAAAAGAAAATTTTTGGAAAAACATTCAATTTTTTTTATATCAGGGCAGATGGCTTGTTTTAAATATTTATAAAATCTATATTTATAAAGCGTGTGAACGGGGTTTAAGAGTCGAGAACAATAAAACCTTATTTATTTTAATAAAACTATTAAAATAATGATAGGGTAGATATGAACAGTGTTCGTTGGTAGGAGGGATATAAATAACTAAATGATAGCACCATTAAAATAAGAGTTACAGGCCGTATCGGCTTTTGCAATCTGTGGGGGTGATTCTCAAACCCAATTTTTAAAGAAAAAATTATCGCATATCAGCTCCGAAAGGATACAAGCGGCTTAGGCGCCTTAGAGAATAATTTTCTGCCGGCGTAACGCAAACAGAAAATACAAATAATTAATAGATTTAAAAAATCTAAAAACCCATGTTTTTAAATGTCCTAAAAATAAGAAAATAACCCTACGGGGCTGAAAGAGGGGCCACTCAAAATGTTGGGGCGTATGTTATTTAAGGGATTATTAATGGGATATATTTACATGACGTGTATAGATCGTGGGTATAACTTCCAAAGATACGCCCCAACGTTTTGAGTGGCCCCTCTTTCAGCCCCGTAGGGTTATTTTCTTATTTTTAGGACATTTGAAAACGGGGGTTTTTAGATTTTTCAAATCTATTATTTTTTCTGCCTCAAAAGTCACTCCATTCAAATTTTATCAAAATCGGTCCAGCCGTTTTTATAGTTGTAAATTGCATTGTTATTGGGTTTGAAGCTACCCTGAAAATTTCAGCCTGCTAGCTTATCGGTAAGTGCCTAAAAATTGAGTTGCAAAAATCCAACCGGAACGACAAACAAACAAGAAAGTGAGTGTATAAAAACGTGGGAAAATGTGGTGAAATAGCGTGATACGAGCGCTAGTAAATGTCACTTGATACATTTAGAGGGCCAGGATCGCTCCTGTTGGAGGTTTAAGAGTAGAACAGCTGTGCACTTCTCGCTGCTGATGGTTTTGAAAACGATTTATTCTCCGATTGCTCTTCCAAAAATAGATTTTCTAAAATACTTTTTTATTTCATTCATCATCATTTTTAATGATTGTGCTCGGATAGTGGCGACAGATTCGCAACCTGTCACACTGGGACTCAACATAAACATGCGAAATGCGGTGTGCAACACCTCCGCCTACCTCTCTCGAGGGATTAATTACGGCGTGAGTTTATGTTTTATCTATATATATGTTTTTTTTTTGCTAGTAATTTTTAAAAAGAAAATAAATGAATTGTCTAATTTACTGTCCTAGTACCTTGTTTCCTGACATTTTTATCCAGTATATAGAAAAATATGTAGTACGCTTTTGTTTAAGAATCGCCCCTCGCAAACCAAAAAAAAATCTATACTGGCATTGTTTTATAAGTTTATGTTTAAACACGGTCAAAATAAATGATACCATATAAATAAATAAAAAATCTGAATATAGCATGAATATTAATTTGTTATCTCTGTTTCGTATATCGAATCATACGAATTTATTTCCAATAAATCAACTAGACTGCTGTTAACACTCCATGATTTTATTAATTAATCGGGAATTTAATCTCCGGTAAATAAAATGTGATTAATTAAAAATAATGTAAGTATTTTTTAATTATCTTTGGATTCGCCAAAAGATAAAAATGACCGAAATCAAGCTGACGGACAGACAAACAATCCAATTTCTATCATTACTTATTCAGTCAGAAGCCATCTCAAAGACAAACCAATTGTTTTCGTTAAAGTAAAAGGTATCAGTTACATCTTAAAACCACTTTACCGATTTGAATGGAAATTTTTGCTGTGTTCGCTCTCGTACAGGATTCAGAAATGGTTTATTCATAGCTAAGAAAACAGGAAAAACGCAAAGGAACGGTCACGTGGTATGAAGTTCAAAAGGTCAACTCGTTATATAATAAAATGAAGCTACACATATAATAAGGATTTATTATAATCATATTTTATGGCTCAAATTTCATTGTTTTTGTAATCTTAAGTAGATAGAGGTCGAAACTGCAAGTTTCTATTCAGTAAGAGATTTGTGTTTTGGGGCTTTTCCATCAACAGACACCTATTACAGGTTTTGACCAAAGCATGTATTTACAGTTTTTTCACAGTACGGTATCGATGTACGAAAATGTCTGAGATATATTGATTTTTAAATTAAACGAGTGCTTAATTTCGAAAATTGCTTTACATATAAAGTTTATACCTTAATAATATGAGAGAATTCAACAAAAACAATCCAAAAAAAAAAACAACGATTAAAGAAATAAAAGCGTCAATCCCTCATTCAAGATTCGAAAGTCCAATGATAAATTAAAGTCTCTCGTTAGTACAGAATTAATATTCGATCATTACACTAACGATATCTCGATCCAGTGGCCCGATTACTAAAGCATCGGTACAACTTAAAATAAACCGACCCAATAAGAAAAAAAAGTAAAAAAAAAAAGAAAAACAAAATGGGATATACGCGCCACTGCACTGAAACCGGTCTTTGGCGCCTGTTCATTGACGAGAAAATGGGTGGCATTTGCTTGAAAAAACCCTCAATGAAGTATACTTTGCTATTTTAAAATCAGTCTTATTGCAACGGCGTTAAGGTAAAGCTTAAAATGAAGGAGGAAAAGCACTTAGGACGCGAAAAAACACCAAGCATCACTTGCAATGCCGGCGTCGGAGCGTACATGTTAAGAATTTTCGAACACGCTTAACATAAACACACCATTTTCTTATTCCGATGCGATTTCTTTGGACTCAACGTCGAGATTCGTTCGTTCTTGACATAAGACGTTTTAATAATAAATGATTATGGGTGGTACTTTTAATAAACCGGGTAGTCAGGTGTTCGTTCCAATTCACGAAGACAGTTCGGCTTTAGCTGTGATTGACGTGTACATGTACAATGTTCTAGTGTGCGTGTCGTCTGTACTGAGCACTCGAGGTTACGTACATTGAAAAATCGTGTTTGTACACACCAGACGAAACTAACAACATCCATAGTGAAACAGCCTTCGTGAGATGGTATGACTGTGTCAGGTGCTTTAAGCTTTTGTTACATCTGAATGGTCTCATTTTTCATGTTTATTTAATAACGGTCAGACGTCTCGTTTATTTTTTTAAAGTTTTTCAACTGCGTTTGCAAAATGACATTTTTTTAGGAAACGTGACCGAGGTGATTTTTTAAACAGGTTAGTTTTGAAAGAAGGAAGTTTCTTAGCGGATTATTCCCCGTGGATTAGCCTAGTGAACTGGTACTCGTAAATTCTGTTAATTACTTTTAAATACTATTCATAAGACCGTAAAATGACGCAATTAGATGAAAAAAAAAATGTTTTGGTTTTGTATTCGGGAATGTAAAGGTATGTAAGGAATGTAATGGAAATGTAAAAAAAATACTGAAAGTGCTGTGTTGTCTTCATGGTGTTCTCTTGTTTTTTTAAGGTGATCAATATGTTAGACTAGGTATCTATAATATTTCTGAAGACGGGATCGCGCGATTTGGTTTTGCCATTTAAATAAATAATGTTTCAGAAATCAAAGTATTATCACCCTCAAATTATAATAAATTTAATCAGCCATTAAGAATAATTTCTATCACTTACTCGCTTTTTTAAATCCTTTTTATTCATACATTGAAATCTCTGTCAGACACTTTCATTTAATTTATCTTTAATACATTGTATACATTTTAGCGTAACTTACTCACCATTATCAATTTAAAAAAATACATTCACAAAAATTCAAATTAAATTACGAAATTTATTATTTGTTAAAAATTTCACGGAAATATTTAACGTATATACCATTAAAAAGAATTTCCAAATTGCGATATTAATTGGATAGGGCTCGAGGCGAATTGGCAATGTTATGTTAAGGCATATTAAGCATGTATTGCGGTTAAAATCTAACAGAAGGTATGAATGTGTATATGGGTACAGACGTATAGACAATAACAGGCCACTAAACAAGCAACTCTTCATTTCAGGTGTAACCGATAGCCCGCTATGCAGAGCAGACAGAAAAGAACCGCCAGCACATGTCATCTTGGAATGCCAAGTG
Organism: Choreutis nemorana; assembly: GCA_949316135.1. Classification (NCBI taxonomy): domain Eukaryota; kingdom Metazoa; phylum Arthropoda; class Insecta; order Lepidoptera; family Choreutidae; genus Choreutis; species Choreutis nemorana. The sequence continues at coordinate 2,521,379 of OX438620.1, read as the reverse complement.
TGGCCTCACAACGGACTAAAATCCTTAAATCACCACCATCACTCTCGGAGGCTTCCGGCAATCTGAAAAGTGTGCTGGACTTCTTGGAATGTTTCGGATGGCTGAAATAAGGAACAAGCCGACGACACGTACAATGGTCCACTCAAGTGCGAAATATGCTTAGCAAAACTAACTAGCAATACTAGTTCAATAGCCATCCTTATGCTGTACAACTTAAGGACGGTACAAAGTCCAAACAGGTTGGGTTGATCCATGACCGTGTGTACGATACAAAATATAGGACCTAGTCCAGGCTTAGATTCTCCTATTAAATCTTCCTCAATAGTAATTGATATTGGAAAAAATACCATTCAAATAGATTATAAAACACATTAATAAATGAAACGACAACTAGCAAATTTTTAGGATTATATATAGATGATAAATTGAAATGGGAGAAACATACCGAGGAAGTTAATAAAAAGTTAATAAAAAAGCTAAATAAATACTCATATGCCTTATATCAACTTTCAAAAATATCTAGTCGGGAAACCCTGCTCACTGCATATCATGGTCTTGTTTCTTCTACTCTTAGATATGGATTGATATTCTGGGGTAATTCATCTGGAATACTTAATGTCTTTAGATCACAAAAAAGATGCATTAGAGCCATATGCAGACTTAAAATTGATAAAAGCTGTGAACCACATTTTCGTTCTCTAGGACTGCTTACGTTGACCGGCATGTATGTATATGAAGTGGCTAATTTTGTCAGAAAAAATCCACTTTTGCATAGTCCCACAAAATATCAATCAAAGCGCATAGCTGGGATAAGAATTGACTTAAATATTCCGCTTTGCGATACCGCACTGAAGAAAAAAAGTATAATTAACATGGCCCCTAAAATTTATAATAAATTGCCTAAACAACTAGAAAGTCTACCATTAAATCAATTCAAAATTAAGCTTCGGAAACTGCTAATTGATAAGTGCTATTATAAATTGGATGACTTTCTGACAGATGCATCAATGGAAATTAATGTACAAAAAATGTAATTGTAATTTAATTTTGTACAAAATTTTTAATTAATGTGACAAATTGTAATGCATTTTTATTTTTTTTTGGTACCAATGACAATCAAAAATTGATATTGTTTGATTTATAAACATTATATTTGTTAGCTCTTAATAGAGCAGGACTCGGAGAATATAATTTATTTTAAACATTATGTACTGTACCCGTTTCAACAAATAAATATTACTATGACTGTGACTATGACTATTTTAAATCTTTTATTTATTTTAAAAGAAACATCAACAATGTAGATACACACAATCTAAACAATAATATATATAACACAGGATACTGTTTACATATTTACAATATATATATAACACAGGATACAGATGTTTACAGCTTTTGTACCTATGTATAATTACATCATGTTATTAAATCATTTAGGTGAGAGGACAAAAATATACATATAAGAGACAAATGACAATAATTAGAATATTTAAATAATAACACATGAAGTAAAGATTCTTAGTAATAATAATATTTGAACAGTGTAGGTATAAAAATAACAAAACAGTATATTAACGAGTCTCGGGTTGCAGTAGTTGTAACTTCCATGTTCCTCATTGTGCCCGGATAGTGGCAACAGAATTGCAACCTGTCATACTGCGACTCAACGTGAACATGCGAAATGCGGTGTGTAACACCTCTGCCAACCCCTCTGGAGGGACGACGGCTTGAGTATGTAAACTTTCTTGTGTTCAAAAAGTTTTAACACCAGTATTTCTGGTGTATAAAGTTATTTTTCAGTCTGATATCACAAGAAAAATAGTGGATAGTTTGACGGTCAGATTGATTTTAAACTTCTCTCTTAGCCTTTGGGTTCTTTAATTGCTGTCTCCGCTTCTACTAGTGGAAAGTCTGGAAACTTCGTTACCTTTTCCTAATTGTTTTTATTCAATTCCCAGTAGTATGATGTCACCATTAGTATGCCAAGTGGGCTTACTATTACCTTTTAAAAAAACCATCCTGTTTCTTAGCAGTTTGTAAGTCAGCTTTTGAAATGTTAATAGGCATACTAAAAGCGTCTAAAATATGAATGACTTGGTAAATGGAAACATGGGCTATACAAATTTATTTTATTTTTTTGGTCACTGGTTATTGAAGTTTTGTGAAACAGTATGGCCGCGAGCCCGACTAATAAAGGCATAGTTGAAAAGTTCATGCAGTTCAATTTTTGCTCGGCTATAGGAGGTTATACCCCTGTGCTTCATTGTACAGCTGCATTGTTAGTTTCAAAGGACGTCATTGTTGATCTTGGTTAACAGGAGTTGTGACGGTGGGTGGACAGATTGGCGGGTGCATCTCGTTGACAAGCGACTTTATACGTGTCTTTTGTGATAATAGATTCAAGCTCCAATACCTCACGCCTATGAGCAAAGCGCGAGATTTAAGTCAGCATACTAGACTTCTTTGTTATTTGTTCACGAGCGAATCCATACTGAGTAAGGTATTCAATAGCCAATTATATAAGTTTGAGAAGGAGGGAATAAAGCTTAATAACTCACTTTATTGCTATCATAAAATAAATATAAAAACAGCCTTCATTGATCATCTTAACCTTGTTTTTTATGTGTATTTATTTAAATAATTTATTTGACACCGGATTTTTGACTGTCCGCCACTTCGGCATAGGCCTCTCCAAGTTTTCAAAACGATCTACATGTTACTAGCTTTCCTCTCTGAAAAAGTTTTGTTAAAGTTATATTTTTGTTTTGCCATAATATATTTATTTATTTAATAAATCCACAGGACACACATCAAACACAGAAAATAACTTATAATTAAACGCCTAAGGTACATATGTGTGTCCCAATTAAAGACTTATACAGCAATAATAAAATTATTAGCTAAGGTACACCTACATGTTGAATTAAAATTAGTTTATAAAATAAAATTGAGACATAATTAACTATAAAATTAAAGAAAATAAAATGTATCACAATTATAGGAAAATAAACAAAATTTAAATCTACTTGGCATTCTTAGATATTTCAGCAATTTGCACTTGAACATATTAAAGTGTTTACCGAAAATATCAATGTTATTTGTTTTTGGCAGTGGTATAACTCACTTTACATATTCGTGAATATCATCATCCAAAACGGCCACTACATAACAAAGGTCTCCCGCAAATATTTCCAGTCAAAGCAATCCTGCTTGCTTGAATCTAGCAGCTCCCTGCAGCCTTCACGAGATTATCCGTCCACCTCGTAACGTGGTCATCCGGGCCGTGGTCGCTGCTCTAGAACCTACCTTCCCCCCGCTCCGATTATCATATCTTTTTGTATGGAAAAAAAACGCAAACTGGTTTGATTAAAGAAAACTATGAATAATATAAAAATGGTACTAATATCAATTTGGTCAAAAATTTAAAGAAAATACATGAAATTTACAAGCGACGTCGCCCTTTCTGCATTTAGTCTTTACTTATGTATCGTAATTCTTAAAATAACATTGATTACAAAACCTCTTTTTATTCATATCAATTACATATATGTATAATTAGATATACTGTCTATAAATACAAATAAACAATGTTCGACAGCGTTTTTTAATCCAACCTCAAGGGCAAACAAGCAGACTGTTCACCTGTTGGAATGATGCCGCTGCCTATTTAAGCATGATGTCCTTAATTACTAAAACGCCATGAGCACCGCCAATGCATTGCCCGTCTAGGAGTAAAATATTATACCTCTAGTGCCAGAAGTTACATTACACTGGCGTTCCAATCCTGCCTACCAAAACACAGAGAAGTGCTTCAGGCCAGAAAGGAGGGTGGTACCTGATCCATATTATCAACCTTTTTGGAATTTGTTAGATTAAAAATAAACGTTTTAAATTAAGAATATTTGATTATTGTAGAAATATAAGGCATCGATCTCCAGGCATTCCTGACTACCTCACACTTGGAACAACCACCTATACTAGCTTATTTTTAAAGATGGCTGATTATTATAGTAATATATTGAGTCAATACACACTATGGCTATGCCATTGTTGATCCTGGTTGACAAGAATTGCAGTGCTGAAAATTTTAAGACTATTTGCGCAGATAAATAGAGTGATTTTTTTAAATTAATTAAGATTTTTTTCGTTAGTTGGAGTTAGTACCAAATATTTGTTTGAGGACTTGTTGAAATAAAATTAAATTTGCCCACGCAAAAACCAATACGTGCTTTCAAAATGAGTACCCATATATTATTTTAAGTGAAATACAGATGTTAAGTTTCAAGGCATGCAAGCTTACTGTTCGCTATTCATTACGTCAAGCAAGAATTTTAATGTCTGCGTGTTCCGTATGTCATAAAAATATCTACCATTGAAACTGCAAATATGAACAGTGAACAATAATATCATGACAACACACACATTGATACTGCAGAATTAATTAAATAATGTTGTGTCACAGGTACTAAGCAAGGACATGGTATGCATCTAGAATAATACAAAGTTCCACATCCGTCGGGATTCCAACCCTGAATCTCTAAGTAATATTACATCGTTGCAGCCAGCTGTTAAATCATTGCGCCACAGAGGCCGTCAAAAACTTACCATAGTAAACTCAATAAAACTTCATTTAACAGTAAGTATACAATTTGTAGTCTTTTAATGCTCAAGTTTAGCATTTGTGGGATAGCAGTTTTGAGTAAAACGTTAAAGAGTTTGTTAGTCTTATCTTATACATAAAAACTCTCGTGTCACAATGTTCGTTCCCGTACTCCTCCGAAACGGCTTGACCGATTCTCATGAAATTTTGTGAACATATTGAGTAGGTAGATAGGATCTATTTTTCATACCCCTTAGTGATAAGGGTAATTTATATGGCAAAACAACATTTGCCGGATCAGCTAGTTAGATAATAACAACGACAATAAAGGAGATACCTAAAATCTACAAATTTAATAACATGCTTACAAGTTTTACAATGTTATCGACGATAGGTCTGAAAACGGACAAGTGTATCGTTTTATATTTATCGTTAAAACCAAAGGGTTTTCTAAAACAATCCAGGGATCCCTAAAAATAATAAACTTTAATACACAACGCATTTTATTTCCCAGACCATGTTGGACATAAAAATAATTCGTTCTTCAGTTTTAAAAACATGGGGTTCATTAAACATGATGTAATTTTTGTAAGAGTATTTTACTGTTGCTTTTGTAATAATAAAATTTCAAAAGTCAAGTAAATTACTGCGTAATTAACAATAAAATTCGTTTCGACTTCATCTCTCGTAAAAAAGTGAAAATCAGCATTAAATTTTTACTATTTAATACACAAACTAATTAAAGTTTTGAAATGATTGTTTCTTTCTTTTCGATTTTTTTTTAATTATTTGACAAACCCAAATTCAAAAGTTGAAAAGTTATGCATATTATATTCAGTAAAATACACTATATGAAGCTGCCACACATGAAGCTTCACATAACAAGTGCATTATGCTTTATGCTGATCAACTTAAGAACGAAGGTCCAATCAGGTTAGGTCGATCAGAGACCGTGTGTACTAAAAAAGTATGTTTAATACATGTTGAACCAGCTCACCTGACCTGTTGTGTGACCTGTATCCCGATCCTGAATATTTTTCATTTCATTTTCAAAATTGGAATCGAACTTTTGCCTAAGGGAAATGATTATTCTAGTATAACGTTCTAAAGTGAGTTTTCCAGTTTATATTTACTTTATTGAGTATCAAATTGCAAAACTTCTTCCAACTGTATGGACTTTTATTAGTTGTATTTATTTTTTGTTTTGTATGTAGGTTTAAAAAAAATGGAATACAGGCCTTTCGTATATCGATATCACAGACCGATGTATAGGACCTTGTTAATGAAGATTGATTATTTTTTGTAGCGAATTAGAAAAAAATTATGAAATAAGGAACGAAAATTTGGTTTTACTCAATCTATGCCTATATAGTCGCAGGTAATATTTCAAAAAACTTATCATCCGGTTTCAAAAGAAATATTTTATATGTATAATTGACTTAGTATATAAAATGTACAGAGTAAATGGAACATAGGATCACGTCTCAGAAAATTACGACTTCTTTTGCGGGCAAAAGCTAGTCTTTAATAATTCACAAACACCCTCAAGGTGGCAAAAATAATGAAACATCTTTATTTATGGTCACAATTAATTTACACTTGTCTTGCCAAGTGCCTGAGGGAGGCAATGGGAGCTAATTTTATGATGCCGACATTAAAAATAATGTTCGAACTTTTATTAAGTACTCGATTGTTTTCGATTATATGTGGTATAATTCAAGTAGCTCTTGAGAAAGTTTTCACGTTCTATCGGAGTGGATTCGTCTTTGAAGTTTCTGCCGTAGCTCAGAAGGCTGATGGTTACTAAATATGGGATAGAGTTTGGTGTCACAGCTTCATATACTCGTGTATCATCTACATGCAAAATTCCACACACTGCCATGGATCAACCTAACCTGTTTGGACTTTGTACCGTTCTTAATTTGTACAGTATAAGGATGTCGCAGTTCTTGTCATGGGAAGCTTAACGTTTGGCCGTCTGTACACCACTCTATAACTAAAGGATAAAAAAATTATGGACGGAAAGAAAATTTTATCCATATCTTGTTCTTATATACAAACACGAAGAGCTGTTTGTTAGTCTAGCTAAAACTTGAAGACGTCTGGACCGATTTGAATGATTATTTCTTTACATTGTTCGTTTCTTTACATACAGGGAAGGTTAAAGGTAAAAATATATTACTATTAATGGTTAATAATAATTCCTATTATTAATAAACCTATATGTATGTGTTTCCTATTAATAATTCCTATTATTAGGAAATGTTCCCAAAGAAAACGTCACTTTGTACGATGTTCGCGGCGGTTAACTAGTCATAACTGACTACTTTAAAAAGTTTTGTCACCAATATTACTGGTGTAAGATTTAGGTTAGTATCTAATTTATCCACTGTTAGTTAGTGGCATACCGTGGTGTTTAGACGGTCAGGCGTCTCCTGACTGTCTCCCCTTTAGATTTTTGGTCCTCTGGGCCATTTCAATTGCTGTCTCCGCTTTGCTGGGAGGGACGTCTAAAACCGCTTTCTTACTACTTCCTATTTCTTCTGATTAAGTTCGTTGCGGGTGCCAAGGCAGCCGGTAGGGTGTACGGGCACAGCCTGTGCGTCATTGCTCAGCTGATTATTCGTTGATTATTCGATCAAAGGAAGCCACTGTTGATCCTGATAAACAGGAGTTGCAGTGGTGGGACAGAGTGGCGGGTGTGCCCCGAAATAACTGACTACTTGTAACAGAGACAAACATTAGCTAAAATTTTAATAGGACCGTTCGTAGGAGCGTTGTATTTCATTTTATTTAGTATTTGAACACAGAAAGTACGAGTATACAAAAGTTCTATGAAACTTCCCTTAGAACCAACATTAAACATACACGGAAGCAAATAGCAGAAACTGTACTATAAATTCAATTTTCAATTCCATTAAAATATCGTTCTGGCGTTCGATCTAGAGGTCTACTCTATGTAATTTCAATTTAATTCCAAATTTGAAAAACAAATTAATAAATACATAGAGAAAATTAATGACTTTAGAAGATATGGAGGAATTCTACACATACATGTAATGTGCATAAGTCCACATATGTGTTACATTTTTGTGCGTATGTGTGTATGGAGGATATTTGTATATTGCCTTCTAAAATGTAAGACCTTATTTTGACTTTGACGTAATTGACAAGAAGAAGAAAAAAGCTGTACTGATTCGACGTGTGTAAATTTTACGAATCTTTAATAAATATCACAAAAGTATAAGGTGGCTTACTGACATACATGCATAGTAACTTGCAAAGACAAAATAATAATAACATCTTTATTTACTTTAAAACATTTAACATAAAATATTTTACCGTGGACCGTGCACTAGGCGAGCCTGTATCGCAGGCGTCCAATTTAATACGCTATGAATTATAATATACAGTACACAAAACAATACAATATACAATAACATAATAAATCTAGATGGATAAATTAAATAGGTATTATGAAAAAACATGAAAATATGAATTAATGGGTTAATTAATGGACGGGAAATTATATGTATGAGTGTGGGTGGGTGGGAGTATGTGTGTGGATGTGTATGGAACTAAGTTTTAGCTCATTGGTTTCATAAACTGCTCGGACTCGATATAGGAAAGGGTTGAAAGGTGATTTTTAATTGTATTTTTCGCCTGTCACAAAAGCACAGGAAAGAATTTTAAAATGAGATTCAATATTTTAAACTGTAAATTTACAAGTGGGATGGTATTGAGATTGGAATTGAATTAATCTCGGGATTTCCAATCCCGTCGCGAGTACCTCTGCAAGGCTGAGTTACATCGTGACGCAATTTATGGTTTGTTATGTCTGCGATCGACAGATGGAAGACATAAATTCCGTGGTAAAAGGATTTTTTCGCATTTTACATGCAAAATAATGGTATCTCATTTTTGCTTGCCATATATCTTTTCTATTGATTTAAAGGAGTTCTTTTGTGTTCCGGCAGTTTATTTTTCGCTTAATCCCGGGCTCGGGAATGATAGTTCAATTCCCGGGGGCGGTAGTTTGTCACGAAATTTCGTTGTTAAGTTGTAATAAAGAAGGTCAAAATTGTAAGAAAAATCAATAAAGGCATTTAAATGAAAACGCATATGTTCAAGTCGATATAGCAGCCGTAAGTTTCGTGAAAGTATTACCTTACTTTATCACCTACCTTATGTATCAAAGTACAAATTTAATACTAAGTAGTTATATTAGAGGTATAAATAGAATAGCGAGATAATAAATAGCGGCATAGAACGCATTGAATGCCACTGTATGAAGAATATGGAGATTTCCTTTATTTTTTGTAATATTGACAAGATTTAAGACAAAGTCGAATAATCCAAAAATATTTGAAAATTTCAACTAAATATTTCAATTTGCGGCTGACAGATGAACGAACGGACAAACGGACAGAGGAGGCTTAGTAATACACCCTTCGTCCACGAAATCCTAGACAAAATTTCGAAAACGTATCAAGAGTTTCCTTATAGCATATTCTAATTTTAGCACTACCCTCTCGCCGGGACGGGCCGTAAGCATTCAAGCGGGACATTGTACCAACAGCGCTCGCTCCGCTTGAATAAATGTCTCTGAGATACTTTGAGATACTCTGAGACTAAATTGAAGACGTGGTCCTGAGTTGGATATCTTTAATCTATATAACTTTATATCTTGCAAATGCATTTTAAAACATTCCAGAAAAAAAAAAGTTGAAAGTGACGGGAGAGCTAAATTAAATAATTAACATTTGAACACGATTTTTCTTTTAGTCAAGTCTTTATTTTTAAATATTTGTAAAAAAACACTAGACTATCTTGTGCAATTTGACAAAAGTATTATTAAACTGTCTTATCGTCATAAAAACTGAAAAAATAAATCCCTGAACCTTCACGAAAAATAGAAATGTCAAGTGCAAAAATTCCGGGATCAAAAAGTTGCGTCACCCACGAGCGGTGTTGACGTTTTAATATCGCGTGTTTCAGAACAAACAATTTTGATGACAACATCACCCAACCGTGTACATCGGTTCACTTTTAAGCAAGTTCCCGTTTTATCCTCTTGAAAATACAGCGCAACACTATCTCGTATTAAAAATAAAATAAAATTATCAGTGAATACGCAAACTACGTAATTATTTAAAGCAAAAATTTATCTTTTGTTTTCAAAATTTGTAAAAAAATATCCAAACGTTGAAATTGTTAGATTCATGTGAAAAATATAAAAAATTAACCTACAAAATTGTGTATAGACTAGCATATGTTTCTTCCAGTCCCTTAAACGGCATAAAGTTGAAACGCTTGCGCGTATAAAGTTTCTTTAAATCACTACCTAGTCTAAACAAAATTGCTTCCCGCTGTCTGTCTCTACATAAGCTAAGATCTTCTACGCAACGGATTTTGATGCGGTTTTTTTAATGTGATTCAAAATTAAGGATAATGCATCCATAATAGCCGTGCTAAGCAGGGGCGGGTCACTAGTATAACTTATAATTACAAACAACTATACTTACAAACATTTGGAAACAATTCTACCTGATAGTGAGTGACCTGTGGTTGAAAAAGAAGCAAGGTTGCTTAATTATTCCCGACGTAATGTTTTAGTACTACTATCAAATTGAAAACAGAGCCTTGTTAACGGCTTTTGATGCGCTGTCAAAGGCACTACGAAGCTGTTGAGCGTGCGTTACAATATGGAATTGTATAAATAGCGAACGATTCAAGTTGATCCGGTAACAAGTTGTATGACCTTACCAGCAACTTGGTCATAATACTTAGGAAACATCCTCGGATTAGTTTTGCGACTTATTAATCTAAAACTTATCGAAACACCGCACGGAACCCATTAAAAGATATCAATACTACTAGGAAAATACCGTGGTTTAACTCATTTTGTTTTTTTCGAATATTTTCAGTCTAAAATAGTTTTAAATCCGAAAGAGACAAACCTAATGTGAAATTACAATTGTGAAAGCCGGTGCAATTACCGGTACGAGAGGTGTAACATCCTTAATCTACATGGGCAATGCATTCAAAGTCAAAATGTTTTTATTCGAATAGACTTAAAATAAGCACATTCAAATAGTCATTTTTTTTACTACCACCGGTTCGGAATGCTATTTCTACGGGGAAGAATCCGGCAAGAAACCTCCGTTGTTTTTTTGGCGGTGCTCTTGGCGTTAAAAGACATCAAGAGCATTGCCGTGTCATTAGCGGCGGTATAATTTGCCATTAGGTGAACCGTATACTTGTTTGTATAAAACCCTTTCAAGCCACTTTTTACATCGTATGTTCGTTTACGAAACAATCACTCAGTCATATTGGCAAAAGGCTTTTTAAATTTAACAGACAGACAGTCTTTCGTATTAATATTAGCTAAATTCACATTCCTATACCATGTAGAACGTTCCCAAGTTAGGTAATGGCCCATTACGACCATATCTCGAGCCTTTGCCCTGATATCATCTAAAGGGTGCAGGGCTGAGCCAAAATCGATGCGACTTTAACGACTAGAAACGCTTTTGTGATACGGCTAGGCTTTAATGACAACCAATGAAATAATATGTTATTGGAAACAGTATAAGTGTTATAACATTTTATTGTTATTCGATTATATGTTATATGAAGCTGTGCGTTCCTTTGATAAGCGAGTTTTGTTCAATATGATGGTGAACTTGTAAATGATTTTTAACATATTATATCTTAGAGCTATTCAGGCCTAAGACCCTTTTATGGTATGATAAACAACATGTTATTTTCAAACCAGAATAATTTTCTTATATACCAAAAGATATACATAATATACCATAAACTCACGCCGTATTCTCTCGAGAGGGGTTGGTAGAGGTGCAAACCGCATTTTGGAAGTTTATGTAACTCTCAGCGTCATTATCCGGGCACAATATGGAACAAGGAAGCTTCAACTTACGGCAACCTGAGACTCGAACCCTCGACCTGTCGGTCGGATCAACCTGGTAACAAACTGAGCTATCACGTATAAATCTATGTATTATAGAAAATATCAAAGACCTTAAATCAGTTTCTAATTACTTGCGTAGAGATGAGCATTAGGATTCTTTGGTTATTTAATGACACGAAATAAATAAACTATTACAGTTTTACTGTGTAACTTTACGGTGGACTGTGTAAACCCTGAAACCCCCACTGTACTCACGAAGTTGATCAAAGTTGAAGTAGGTAGAAATAGTGGTACTCTTACCTACCGCCTTATTCAGATGATTACCGGGCATGACTGCTTTGGTGATTTCCTGTGCAGAATCGGGAAGGAGGAATCGGCACACTGCCACCACTGTGGTGGATTAGATTCAGCCCAGCACACTTTGGAAGAATGTCCGGCTTGGCTTCCAAAAAGACTGATTCTAACGAACCAAATCGGTCAAGATCTCTTACTACTGGCTGTTATTTCGGCCATGTTGACCGACAACTCAAAATGGAGGGCGTTTGCTATCTTCTGTGAGACTGTAATGCTCAAGAAAGAAGCTGCCGAACGTTAGCGAGAGCGCCACGGTCAGATTACCCGTAGGGAGTCGAGGCGAAGGAGGTGATTGCTGAAACCCTGCCATGTAGTCTCGGGCATAGAATAGGTCTACGGTATCTACTGCTTGTCGTACGAGGCGACTAAAAGAGGTAATTGGTCCTGCTGACACACTAAGCTACACTGTACGCTTCGGTTATTGACTTCGGTTAGCTTCGATCAACTTCACGAGTAGTGTTGTCGAGGTTTAAGTCTTAAAAAATGGGTTACATATTGTTAAAAAAAAAATTTTTAAGCTTTCTTCGTACATACTTTACTTCTTACAAAGAATTATTAATAATAGAAAGCTTGTAACTAAGTTTTGTGCTACAGTAGGGAATATGCATGAAATTTAATTTGATTATTCAACCAATTTATCATAAAGTATGTGGAAATAGCATATTTATTGTAAAAACAGAATTAGAATTGAACGATAAACCAGGGAGATATACTATTAAATGTAAATATATCTATCTCGCTCATCAGAACAACCTTTTCTATGGAAGTTGTATGGCTCGGGTGTACTTTGACGTCATTGTAAATATTGGATCTCTCTGTCTAACTAACAACTTTGAAGCTTTATAACTTAGTTAATTATTCATATTTCTGAGAAAATCTAACGGATTTGTTTATATTTGTGGTTTCGAATTTTAATAAATAAAAAAAAAAAATGCATATTCCTTATTCAATTCGTGGATCACTATTTTCGCTTGAATATTTTCAGACATCAGGTACTATTTGTTAGGATTTAGGCGTCAGAGATATAAGCAAAAGCCTCTTATAAGAAAAATAAAATGCGCGGAACGTCAGATATAATATATTTTTTTGGTGTTTTGCCAAACAAGCGTTATGTTAATAACGCAAAACACAAGTGAGCTGTGTGGTAGGAATGTAGACTTCAAGCGGATTTTGGCTTTTTAATTTTTAAAATTGTGGTGGTTAGGTTTACTAGAAAATTTATTTCATGTCAAAATTCCCTTAGCCCCAAACTAAGCCAAGGTTTGTATAAGCAATGGGTATCCACTAACAACTATATACGTATATATTGCTGCAGTATAATACGTTATTAATATGTTAATGTTTAGTACTACTAGTACAAGCCTGTGGCTTACTTTGGGACTAAGATAATTTGTTTAAATGGCCCCGAGATACTTTTCTTATTATTTAGAATTCATACATGAGAAAATACTCGTGTTTATCACACAAAAAACTATTGATATTAAAACCTTAAAAAACAAAAGTGGACGAAGCCAATAAATTACATACCATATATTATTGTTTAATACCATTTAAATTATATAGTAATACCGTCTCAGGAAGGCTGTTTGGCTTAAGAAAATGTTTTGTCAAGCGTTACATGTCCATTATTTGAGTGTAACATCGAGTTCGTTTAGTAAATACGATACGCACACTGGAAAAATGTGATCACGTTTAATCAGTATTTCCGGACGAACTTCTGAACTATTTGTCGTATAGTAAAAACTATGAGTAGGTTTAATTATGAACTGTTCGTCGTATAGTAAAAACTATGATTAGGCTTAATAAATGAATGAGCTACTAACTTGGACCGCAGGCTGTTGAGAAGAAAGTGTAACATCTCCGTAAATCCAGATTAATTCAGTGCGATACGACATCACACAAACACTAAGGTTTACTTTGAAATAACTGAGCATTACTGAACACGACACCCTCTGCTTTCCAAGAGAACTCTCTAGAACGCTTCAACTAACTCTAAAAAAGAAAGTTTTAATGGTTTCTTTTTTTTTTTTGTCACAGGATAATTGGGGAAACCAGATCACTTAGATAATCTTAGGGCTCGAAGTCACGTAAAGGTTGCAAGCAGAAACCAAACATCGATACCACACCGTGAAAACCATGGCGGGGGCGGTGTTATTTGCAAGACGAATTGTTTCGCTTACCGGTCCTTATGTAGTTTTTTATCTATGTAGTTTATGCCATATCGTTGCTTAGTTCCTGTGACCCAAGTTCTTACGATACTTACTGCTGGGCTGAGTCAATGTGTCGTGATGTGGTTTATTATTATTATGCGCGTTCAATAACAGTTGACGACCTTTTTGTCGCAGTGGTTAAACCACCCAACTGCTACGCTAGAGGCTCTGGGATCGTATTCCGGCGGGAGGCGGAACTTTGTGTTATTTGCAAGACGCATTGTTTCGCTTACCGGTCTTGGATGTAGTATTCTTATTTATTTAGTATATACCATATCGTTAGTTCCTGCGACATCGGTTCTTACGATACTTACTAAAGGGCTGTGTGTCGTGATATGGTTTATTTAGTTATTAAATCAAATTTGGACCGAAGAAGCTATAACATTTGCAGGATTTCTTGATTATTGGAGACTAATGAATTAATACTTGTGAATTACTAAAGACTAATGAATTAATAAATGTTTTTATTTATCATTTTATGTTCAACGAGGTCCGAACTGCAAAATTTTGTTAAGCATAGACCTGTGTAACACAGATTGATATCGAAAACCATATGCGTACTGCAAGGGTGTGGAATTCTTTGCCTGCCGATGTGTTCCCTGACCAATATAACTTGGGCCTCTTTAAGGCAAGAGTGAATAGGTTTCTCCTAGGCAGGCATGATCCACCTTAGACCTCATCGCCGCTTATCATCAGGCGGGTTTGGGGTCAAATGCCTGCCTGGTCATGAAAAAAAAAATATAGGCGTTGGCCAAACCAATCTCCTATATGCAATAGGAGTTTTCAAAGTACAGTATCCAATTTGACCTAAGGGTTTCCATGAAATTTAACACCCCCCGATTTGATATATTTACGTACATACATTCGATTGTTCATCCCCACTTTCACACCCTATAAATTTTAAACAGTTATTCGTTTTTCATAAAATACAGTTTTTGAATGTACGTGTCGAGCCCTTTCATTTGATACCCCACTTGGAGATATTTGCGTACATTTGATTGTTCATCCCCACTCTTAACCTTCATAACTTTAGAATGGGGGAACCGATATCGATCAAACATAGCTAAGAACACGTTCGATTAATTCACCTTCCAACTAAAAAAAATACATCAAAATTGCTTAATTCATTCATAAGTTATGATGCTTCAAACACACAGACAGACAGAAACTTATAAAAGACCTCTTTTTGCGTTTGGAGCTAAAAATATATTATTTAGAGTATTCTAATTTTAAAAATTAATCAAGCCCTACAGTGAATCTTTGATTTTCCCTTTTCATTTTATTTCATGAATGAAAAACAGAAATAAAGGGCTGCTTCCTGGTGTTTGTATTTTAAAAAGCTTAAAATAAACCCTCCAGCTTCCACAAAATGGCGGAAGAATATCAATTCACAGCAATTTATCCTTTGTAACCTGAAACTTACTTAGCTGCAAGATTTAAAGAGACCACACCATTTTGAACTCTTTCTGTTGGAGATAAGGTGTAAAGGTTTGTTTAATTTTGAATGGCTGTTTTGAATTGAAGTTGAAAGTTGTATAGAGGATTCGCCATTTCTCCTGTTCGTCCTAGCTTCCGATTGTAGTGGTATGTGAGCGCTAAAACAACGTATAATTTATCAAATTAAATATATACTTTGCTAACACATTGTTGTGAAAAGTCTTGTACACCAGTATAGTCATACAAATCAGATATAATTATTGTTTCTTACTAGAATTTGAACATACATGTAGTAGTCCCATTGAATAAACTGAATTATAAGTTAATTATAATTATATTACGAGGGTTATTCAATTTGATTAAGTAGTGCCTTTTACGATTGCTAATATATTGCTTTTAATTGGTAAACATTTTGTAAAAAAGTTTCACTAAGATACATTATAATTTAATTATAATTTACCAAGTTAATTTAAAGTACTACAAACGTAAATATACTACAATACTACAAATACTACAAATTCAATTAAAACTTAGAAGAATAATTTTTAAATAGTTTTATTCGTTTACAGTGGTCGCTTAAACTTGTTTTTTTTTTCTCAAGGGGCGAGATTTTAGATTCATTTTTATAATCAGTTTAAAGCGCCATTGTATACCTCCTTATCCCTTCCGGAGTGAACAAGAGCAGTTTATACGTTACAGTGAAGTCAAATTGCAATGTAATTCGAAGGAAAAGGTATGTGTGTGAAATTGTAGAGAACAGAATTTGGATCATAAGGTAGTGCATGAGACATCTTTACAGAAGACAGCAGCCATAGAAAACTAAGGGAGTAAGACCGACAAAGCGTTTTAAAAAAACACAAACAAACCTATGGGGAAAATTAACACAAATTGCTTTATTCCCTAAGGCGAATACTGTGTTAAAACCTTTTTTTTGATAATAAAAAATAAAATAAATAATAGTAAATTGTAAAGAAATTTGTTCGTGATAACCCAAAACTAATCCCACTTGGCGTATTTACAATCCATAATCCTGTACACTTTCACATTTAACAAGTATCTACATGCTTTTATTATAATTAAGGGCACTTTAGACGAACGGCTTACGCTGATAAGCTTTGTATCATTCAGCGCGCGTACGATCTAAATCGGTCGGCAAAGGAAGGTTCTGGTAAAAAATTACCTTTATTTGAGGCAAAGAATTTGTATCACATATATTTATAATTAAAATGGACGAAGGTAAAAAATAAGCACTAAACCGCTATTGAATTTTTTTGAACATGTTTTAATCGCTGGCAGTCAGAATAAAACTTGACACCGAGCTTTCCGAGATTAACCATTAATACCTACAATGCATTTTTAATGATTCTAGCACAAATCACCAAAATTCGTTTTGCCAAATCACTATTCGCCGAAAGCACGATTCACACGTTCTGTAGCTTTCTTCGTACAATTTATAGTTTTCAAAGCCATTGATCTGTAACCACCCTAAGTTGTTTTTATTCAGCGATTAAAATAATCAACTTCGTTAGTGTCGGGTTGATCTAATAATCCTTATTATTAATAACAAGGTAACAAGACAACGTAATCAGGTTTATGGTAAAATATAACCGTAGGTAACCAGCCTTTATTGAACTTTACAAGATCACGACACTCGCCTATAAAACTTCAATAAATAAAGTACTCTAGATATCATAGATCGGTTAGTCAGAAGGGACACATTCGATCCAAAGCTCGAAGCAGAAAAAAAGGCCCACGCCTTTGCTTTTTTTTTAGCTCAGTTCGTTACGTGCCTTGGTTATCTGACCGATCCGACCCGACAGGTCGAGGGTTTGAGTCTCGGGTTGCCGTAAGTTGTAGCTGCCATGTTTTTCAATGTGCCTGGATAGTGGCGACAGATTCACAACCTGTCACACTGGCACTCAACATAAACATGCGAAATGCGGTGTTTAACACCTCTGCCAACCTTTCTCGAGGGATTAGGGCGTGAGTTTATGTTTATGTTTTATGTTATGTTAAATGAAAAAATGAATAATCAACTATGTAATAGGAAGTACTATGTAATGTTCCAGCATCAGAGAGCACTACCCACAAAATACACAAAGAACTACTTAGAACGATACCGTAACTAGATTTGATGTGCTAAATACCGAAAGAAGCCACAAGACCTGATTAATATGCCAACACTGTCCATTCGTCCATCTGTCTATCCAGTTTATTTCTCATTCCATCAATCATTATATGTTAATCACCACATCACGACACACACATTGACTCAGTCCTGCACTAAGATATGGTATATACTACATAGATAAGAATACAACATCCAAGACCGGTAAGCGAAACAATGCGTCTTGCAAATAACCTCTAGCATAGCAGTCGGCTGTTAACACCACTGCGCCACCGATTTCGTAAAAGGTAAATTCAAATTGGATTTCGTCGTTTTTGCTATCTCTCGAACCGTTGTACTAATAGGCGATGAAAGTGTGTACTTTCTGGATATATATTATCTTTGCCACGTTCGACTTGCAGTAATCCTAATGGACACATCAATTTACCCGGGTTTTATCGCAGGATTATCTTAACAAGGACTAAAGGAATCCGTTACTATGTTTAGGCAGGTTTAGAGGACTAGGTAGCTCACTATTAAATAGCTCTTTACTTGTTTAAAAATGGGTTTTAATACACTCAAAACGTAGAAGAGTGAAGGCATTTTTCTTCTTGTCTGTTTTAAATATATAGTTATGAGTAACAAATGAGAAATAATTAGATTATCAAAAGTATTATACAGGTTATCTATATGTGAGATCGTCTGGGTTAGTACCACCCTCCTTTCTATTTGTGCCGTGTAGCAGTTCGAAGGATTGGAGAGTCTGTGTAATCACCGGCACGAGAGGTGTAACATCTTCTTGGGCACCTTTACATGGGCAACGCATTGGCGGTGCTCTTGGCGTTTTAGACATCAAGGACATCGTCGTGTCAAGAGGTAGCGGTATCACTTTCCATCAGGAGAATCGTCTGCTTCTTTATCAACAATGTAAAATGGAATAAAAATAAATGATTAATAATACAAAACCAAAGTAAAGACAGGTCAATTATAATAAAGATTCTAGTTCACTTGTATAATGCCTAGTGAACAAGTTTTAATGACAATGAAGCCACCACAATTTACAGTCAAAGCAAAATAGATG
The DNA here is from genome assembly GCA_949316135.1 of Choreutis nemorana. Taxonomy (NCBI): domain Eukaryota; kingdom Metazoa; phylum Arthropoda; class Insecta; order Lepidoptera; family Choreutidae; genus Choreutis; species Choreutis nemorana. The sequence continues at coordinate 2,502,656 of OX438620.1, read as the reverse complement.
CGGAATGACCGCGGTCAACTCGGCTCACCGCCGGCTAGTGATGCACGCTTTATCGATAAGTTATACTCGATAAAGGAAGTGCATAAATTAAAAATAAATACTTGCCTAAATATTTTTATTTTGTCGTCTCTGTCTTATCATCGACTTTGAAGTTTTCTTACTTAGTTAATGAATCAGAAACTTCAGAAAATCTAACATATTTATGCGTATATATGGTATACAATTATAATAAACAATTTAAAAAATTAGGCATTTTGCCTATTGTGTGTATTTAATAGGTAGTCGTAACTACAATAATATGACAATTTATGTTACTTCTTAATTATCTTAAGAGATTTACCGTTTACTGCTGAGGCAAATATGAAGTTAAACCAGTTTATAAATCAATTGATAAAATCTAAATTTATTAAAAAATCTTACGACGAATAGTATTAAATAAAATATTTACCAGCTTTTGCTTGCGAATATGTTCGCGTATAATTCTTTTTTTTTACAAAATGAAAAGTATTCTAAATACTTAGTTTAATTAACCGTATTTTTTTTCAATTCAGCAAAATCCTTTCCAAAATTTTCTCCTACAACCAAACGTACAAACTTTAATATTAGTAGATAGATATAAAATCTTAAACTACTAGTTAGGTAATCAATTTACGTCAAATAGTGATCTATGAAATATCGAGTCTGTATTTAAGATAAACTCAATATAGATAAATCAACATCACTAAACCCGCATGACTTGCCATACGAGTTTGCTTATGCATCGCAAGTCAAAATCAAAGGTTTAATTATATTATCGACTTGTATACACACAGCACTACGCTCCGCCACTCCAATAAGCGTGTTTTTTGGACCTTATTATGTGTAGATAAGGTTGGTTTTTCATCGCATAATTGTAGAGATAGTGTGGTAAAATAGTTGAAGTATTCTGAAGTGTAAACCCATAAGGTTAGGATATTTAATGGTTATGTAAAGTTTTGGGTCAACAGATTTAATTGTTATTGTTTAAAGTTGGTATCGAGATGAATAGTGTTCGGTTCACCTGAGGTTTGTTGGTTGTTAAAGTTTAACAAGAATATTTAGGGAGAATTAATCATTAGAATCTTAATTGCATTAGATGGTTTAAATATGAGAAATTGAAACTTTGTATCTTGATCAGACTAGTTTGAGGTGAGATTGTAAAACAGCTCGGACTTTAATTTTATATCCTTTAAAACGTCGACGCGCTTGACGTTTAAAACGTTGAAACGTTCGGCTGATAAAACCGACTTTAAAGACGCCGCCAAATCGCGCGTTTTCTAATTAGAAACTTACCCATTGTAGCTATGACAAACAAAATTTATAAAAAATATATTACATACAAAGTCTTCCCGTAAGCCGGAGAGTAGGTACAGGTAGCGAGAGGTAGTGCGGCGAGTAGAGAGAGACGGTTGCTGACGATGTCATGAAAACCACAACCACTCTACTAAGAATGTAACGAAGAAGAAGACAGAGTAGAGGGTCTATAGGTTTACCTGTTTACTAGTACTTTGATAGAGGGTAGAGGTAAGCATCCCTCCCTCGAGAAGGGTTGGCAGTGTTAAACACCGCTTTTCACATGTTTATGTTGAGTCCCTGTGTGACAGGTTGCGAATCCTTCGCCACTCCCCGGGCACATTGAGGAACATAGCAGCTACAACTTACGGCAGCAACCGGAGTTTCGAAACCCTCGACCTGTTGGGTCGGATCGGTCGGTTAACCAAGGCACATAACAAACTGAGCTACCAAGTCCATGATAGAAGGACCAAAATTTCTTAGGGAGTTGAATAAAACTTTCTAGTAGCATATATGCGTAGAATTTTTTAATAAGTTACCTGCTAGCTTAAAGAAATTAGATTTAAGACTGTTTAAAATTGCTTTGATAAAATGTTTGTCGGAAAAGGGGGTTTATTGTATTAAAGAATGTTTAGATGAATGAATGTTTTTGAGATTCTATTTATTTTATATATTTTAAAATGATTATCTTATATACTTATCTATATACTTGTTATTGTGTCCAAATAATTTTGTTAATTAAATATGTATTTTTTAATACTAATGTAGAATTTGACATTCTGTGATTAATATGAATTAAAAAATTTGCACGCTGATACTTTGCAGCTGAATACTCTGACTAAATACATAACTGTAACACCTGTTTGTAATTTGTATTCAAGCAAATAAATAATAATTATTTTTATAATTTTTCATTTTTAAATTTACACTGTTGTTTGTAACGCCACCTTAAATGCTTTTCGTTAGACGCTTCTCTCAGAGTTTATGCTACTTATTTTTTCGTATGAAAAAACATGTCTACAACACCATTTTTTTTTTGATTTTTTTACGTGGGGAAATCCTCATGGACCTCCTCCAGCCCGGGGGGACCGAAGGAGTATGTCGGACTCACATAGTCCCTACCGACTAAAACCCCACGTTCTACCAACACCGTTAGCTGTCAGAGCAGAGGGAAGCCGAAGGAACCCTCAGACACCGCTCTACTCTAACGGCTGGCCCATCTTAAGAATCACTATCGGTGAGCCTGGCAAACAAGCAGGCCACACCGTCCCAGCAATCTTAAAACGGGCCTTCATCCAGTGGGCCTTTTACGAGTACAGGGTCAACCGACCCAGTACTCCGGCCACACTATTTCATGTCTACAACACCTAGCGCCACCACTGACCGACAGAGAATATTGCTATCGTAAAAACAACTGAAGCATACTCGACACTGATTGGCTAATTACACCAATGACATATAACAGACGTCATTATAAATAAACGGTAATTGGCTTCGGATAATAGGCTATATTGATAAAACGCCGCCGGATTGCAGCCATGTTTGTACTGTTCAGTGCAACGAAATTGTATTGTTGGATTTTGTAAAATAAGTTTTACAATTTAAAATAATGAAATAAAATCGAAAAGACACTTTTATCAACAAACAAGCAGACGGCTCTCCTGATGGAAAGTGATACCGCCGCCTATTGACACGACGATGCCTTTGATGGCTGGAACGTCAAGAGTACCGCTAATGCGTTGCCCATGTAGAGATAAAGATGTTATACCTCTCGTAGCAGTAATAACACTGGCTCTCCAATCCTTCAAACCGAAACACAGCCAACCGCATCACGACAGAAGTGGAAAGGAGGGTGGAGGGTGATGTTTCAATAATTATATACAGATATTGATCTCCAAATGTGTGTAGGTAAATTGATTTTGCTGTGTATTCGAATACGAAGGCCGTCAAATAAAAACGTATTGTCAGAACTTATTGTATCCATTGTGTAAACTAACATTATGTCTGTGTGAGTGTATTGTGGTGCAACGGTCTAAACAATAATTGACGATACGTGGGTTCGAATTCTGTCTCAAACAAATATTTGATAGGAAGTTTTGAAATAAGGGTAAACTTGTGATTCTTTACTAGGGAATCTGGAGTATCATCAGGCAAGATTGTGGCCAAATGCTTGCCATTATACTTTAATAAATAAAAAAACCGGCCAAGCGGGAGTCGGACTCGAACATGTAGGGTTCCGCTCCATCGTGCAATGGATAATTTCATAAATTAAGAAATAACTTTTTTTTTTCGAAGAAAGATTCCCCTTTAGCTTTTAATTTCTTTATCTTTTTAGTGTTTTTGGTTATAGCGGCAAACGAAATAGCCATTATCTGAAAATGTATTTAAGCTATTATGGTTTATGAGATAAAGCTGATAGACAGACGGACAACGGAGGTTTAGTAATAGAGTCCCGTGTTTACCCTTTGGATACGGAACCCTAAAAACCAGCAAAGTTACTACTACGATGTATCGGTCTCCACTTTAATTTTACTAGTTTATATAGCGGAAATAGCAATTGACACCATGAGAAAGTTTGTCTGTCGGGTTGGTTATAAAACATAATATTTTAAACAATTCATGGATGTATGGATGAATGAAAACACGCAAAAACTACTGAATGGATTTTAATGAAACATAAAAATAATATGGCTTATACATAAGAATAACACAAAAGCTATAATTTATAAAGATATTGTGTGAATTGTCCAAAATATAACTGTGGCATACACATAATTACTAACATATATTTATTAAACATAAAACTAACGTAACTTAATTATATTATCTAAACCTATATTATATACAATTACAACTAATATTTACACATACATAAACTATCATTAGCGTGGTATAGCATCGAACGACACAGCTTATCTTACAGTGTAACGACATCTTTATAACACCGCTATTGTTTAGTTGGCCCGAGAAACAGCGAACTGGTTTTCTAATACCTAGCGAGCGGGCGGCCGCCGCCGCTGCTCGTTGATTGGCCACGGCTTGCCAGTCGGCTCAGAGCTCATGCACGACGCGCATTGTATGTTGCTTGGTTTCGATTGCCTTTCTACTTCTCGCGGCTTGTACTTCATATAATTTGTTTTATTGATTCCATCACTCCTTCAATGATTAAGTAAAATAATACGTGCCATCCACTTCCACATAACGATAAATTTCAAGTACATAATTAAAAATCCAATTGGAACCATTTTCGACATCTACGCGGACAAAGTCGCTGGCAAAAACTAGTAAAACATATTTTTAATCTTTGAAGTAAAAGTATTTCTTTATTTTAGAAGAGATAAACTAAAAAATCAGTAGATTAATAATGCTTTTTCTAACTCACTAAGCGCTGTTCGAGAAGTTCTTCACAGAAATGATCACATGAACTTGACATGAATGATGATGATGATGATAGTGTGATCTTCAAATGTATTAATTTTGACATAGGTAAAACATATAACACAGTGGTAATTTGACTTGCTTCAGTAAACAATAACCATGTGATTAATTACAACTAAGGTGGCAAACAAGCTTACGCCATAATCACAGGGCGCGCTTAAACTCAGAACAGCGTATGTAGAAGTTGGTTTAAATGGAAATTATAATTATATAGCGTATTTTTTTTTTTTTTGTGGTTGGCGGACGTGGAAACTCAGTTTGTTACGTGCTTTGGTTAACCGACTAATCCGACCCGACTGGTCGAGGGTTAAAGCTGCCATGTTCCTCATTGTGCCCGGATAGTAGCGACAGTTTCAACCTGTCACACTGGGACTCAACATAGACATGCGAAATGCGGTGTTTATCACCTGTGCCTACCCCACTCGAGGGATTATGGCGTGAGTTTATGTATATATGTATTACTGTTAGTCATATCTTGTGGCGACCGCGGGCCGGAGACGTAGTGTTTATGGTCCCCCACGAGGTGGACGGACGATCTTGTAAGTGCAGGGAGCAGCTGGATCAGAGCAAGCAGGATCGTTCTATTCTGAAATAGGGGAACCTTTGTCCAGTAGTGGACGACTGCCCCTGAGACAAATTCCATTTTCCATTTTCAAAATAAAATGTATGGAAATGACTTTTCCTCGCGCTCGAGTTACGTCATCGTAATGTTGTCTGTTAGCGTAAATGCTGGCGGGAAATGGTAATTTTCTAAAGGGGCTGGACGCCTTCCGCCTTATAGTGATGTTGAAAGTGGGAAATAATAACATTTTTAAATAATTATTAATATTAATTTTAAAATACCTAGTTGCCTTTTTGTTGTGTAACACGCAGTCGGTTCGTTGATAGACAGTGATTACCGCCGCCTGTTATCACCACGATGCCCTTGCCTTAGAACTTCACCACCATGAGTCGCACCAAGTAGAGGTAAAATGTTAAACCTCTCGTGCTGGCATACTAGCACTCTAATCCTAACCGGAACACAGCGAACTGCTTCACGTTAAATATAGAAAGGAGCCACCAACCCTTACAAATGTAAATCTTTCTCCTACGCATCTCTACCACCTAGGTAAATGAAGAGATTACTTCTTTTTTTAGCAAAAGTGAAGTTCATAAAATGGTAGATAAAACAAACTTTTGGCGTTTAACCTTTTAAAAATCACAGGTAAATCCTTAATTCAAACAAACCAAAGCAAATCCGACAAAGGTTTAAAAACCGCGTAAATCCGACGATAAATACAAATTTATTAAGTCCCGCCGGCCAAAGCGAAATGTCATTTGTAACAGAATGGTTGCGGTATTAGATTTAATATTTATGAGAATATTTCTAGAATTTACGAACGTCGGATTTAAAATTCAATGTTGAGCGTTCTCTTGTAACGTTATTCGGAATTTGGCTAAATTTGTTTGTTTGCACAAGCCTTTTTTGGCGACAATTATCAATAGGATAAGTTATTGCTGTAGGTTTTTTGTCTAAACCTGTACTGCTTAAGATTGGAACTGTCTCCCAGCTGATACGTTTCCCGAGTACTACAACTGGGTCCAGGTCCAAGGTGGGAGTTATTAATAATAATAACCACACTACGATACACTCACACACATTACGATTGACTCAGCCCTGCACTAAGGTAATCATGTATTGCAGGCACTACGCAACAATGTGATATAAACTAACAAGATAAGAATACAACATCCAAGACCGATAAGCAAAACAATGCGTCATGAAAATAATTCAAAGTTAAAAATAGGAAACAAGCTGCACCAAGATATTTCTTTTTTATAACCACTTTCGTAAATTACAAATATAAAAAACCCCCGAATTTGCATACATTCGATTGTTCTCCCCCACTTTAACCCCCCATAACTTTTGGATGGGGTAACCGATGTCGATCAAACATATCTGCTCGATTAAGTCACCTTTCAAACAAAAAAAACTACATCAAAATCTGAGAGTTCTGATGTCACAGATAGACACACAGTCACACAGCCACACACACACTCAAGCTTATAGCACCCCTTTTTTGCGTCGGGGGTTAAATCCGGTGCATTCTTATTTAGCATTTCCATCACCTATGCTCTTTGATACTACGAAGGTATTTGCTTTCTTTTTCAGTAAGGATTTGAAGCTGAAATTATTTTCTGAGTAAAGAAATATCCTGAAACTGGAGTGAACACAGGGATTAGAAGAACGCTTTGAGTGAATACTTTTTTAATTTCTTTTCGCAAAAAATATGTTTTGTTTCTTTATTTTTTGACTTTATTGGCTTGGCAGCATTTGGAAGTGTTTGTCCAATAATTGTTTGATAAACACTCAGGTTAACACCGAAATTTACTCAAAAAATCTCAACTTAATTATTTCTTTATCTTAATTATTTCTTTATCTTCATTTTTTTCTCGATGTGGTAAATTCTGGTGAAATAAGTGAGCATCAAATAAAGATGAGATTTTTACAGTAAAATTTCTTGACTAATAATTTCTTGATAATTGAATAAACACTCAAAAAACCTGACTTTAAAAGTTTGTGTCGTAACTAACTGTTTAATACCGTAATAATTAAACAATAGTAATGAGCATATAATTTTTTTGACATCTTTTTAATAGGTTTTGATTGACTAACAAACAAATAAAATAAAAGATAATGGTTAAATATTATTTTTTAACTGAAATCGCATCATTAAAGTAAACGTAAGCTAGTTCTATCATGTTCTCTTATGTCCTTATGTTAACTATCTCATTTTATCGCAAGCAGACCTACAGGTTATTGAAGGTGGGATCAGACTGAAGTCAATTACGATTTTCTGAGATGAAAAACCGTATCAAAGCTTCAATTCAATTAACTTGATTGCTATCCGCTTAACACAATATAAATAAACTATAAAAGAACATAACCTTCAAAATGGTAAGAACAGCGGCCAAGTATGAACGTACAATTTGTTGACTTAATATTTAATACATTTATAATATGCCAATACGATAGGTTTTCTAAAAGAAGGATCTATTTAAAAAAAATATTTGTTCGCAAATATTCTTATTCTACTCCAGTTCTTTTTTATCTATTCGGTTGGTTGAAATAGGTTTGCAATAAAATTCAATTCAATGTTTATTTGCCACTAAAATAGTCTATGGGCTATATAATGAGTGAGGAAAAAGATCGATGTTCTCAACTAACCGCTTGCTTGACCAACAATTTTATTGAAAAGGACAATGTATTCGCGCTCTGTTGGTCATCAATGCTCATGCCCTATTAAAACTAACCATGTCATCATCTAAATTCACTAAAAAACAATATCAAACCCTATTACCTGAAGCTGAAGCCTGAAATTTCAACGACAACTCCTGTTTTTTGCTTATTTTTTTCAATTTGAACGAGTTTCAACCGTATTTTTTAGGTTTATGGTATGACTTGTGTTCTATTATATTAGGCATATGTTTTGTAATGTCACTGGAATCACAGACAAGGTCTTTTATTGTTGTTATTATCTTAATAATCTAGTAATGACCATAGTTTCTCTTCACAATTATGAAGAGGCTAGTTTACCTATTCGTGACTTTTTAATAACACAGTTTATTACAGTCGTACATCTCTTCACGATGATTTATGAAATAAACTATATCTTTATAATATGTATCTGTCACTGTCAGATTGTGATCACCGTCAGATTTTTGTGTACATAATCGCAAAAATTACGTTTACGGCATGCTATTGGTATGTGGTCAGCAGGCTAGCAGACTAAGACGCGAGAGCAAGATAGTCATACGAGATAGCAACTGTCTCTTTCTTTTGTCTTTATTATGATAGGGAATTAAGGTCTTGTCGCACGTAAATTGTCGGATTGATTTAGTGTGCTAGGCCTGCTAAGAAACTAATCTAACCAAACCTACTGAACTATAGAGAAATAAAGCGTTCAAGCAGTTCGCAATGTTCCATATTCAACAATATAATGTTGATCACAATCTGACGGTGACATATCAATTTGTTTATGAGATAGATTTCATTTCTGATTAAAGATCCTCGTTGAGTTTATGATCAGATTAAAGGTAAGAAATTGACTATAAACAAGTAATATTATAAACTCCTTGTTATTATAAATCACCTACTAATTCTAATACTATTATTATTGTATTACTAGCTGCTTAACGCGCCTTTTTCCGCGTATAACTTATTTGTGTTGCATTTTAAAACAAAATTTTAACTATTTTTTTCCTATGGATTTAACCTATCATTCTAATTCATCCTCTTTATTAATTTTATTGATGTCTTTTATGTATAGAACTAACTGACAGACAGAGTTCTTTTTGCATTTAAAATATTAAAGTCAGCTTCACAATAGGTCGCAAGCAACGCGGGAGCAGCTTAAGCCTTTTTTGTTGGCTAGAATAATCACCTATCGCTTTCTTAAGTGTGGAAATTGCGGTCTATAGCAGACATCTTCTAGCAACGTGGCGCTGACGGAGGGCAGAAAAATAAATGTAAACCCTAGTTACGAGTACAATGCTTTGCGGGAAGTACGTCCACGCTTCTACACAACGCCACTGCCACCAAATGACGTTACCACCACCAGTGTGTCTACCATGAGTTTTACCTTCTACTGTAGCTTGCGATTTCAGTTACAAATTTGTATAAATCTTTGTAAAGCGCCCCTAACAGATTTATGTGGAATTAAGATTGCTCTAAAAATCACTGTAGTTAGCTATGTTGTCTGATGTGCAGACAAATCGAACGAACTCACGGTAGACACACAGGTGACTCGCCACTCTCTGCCAAAAACGAACCAGTGCTTTGAACAGAGATGTTTGTTCTTTAAAACGCACCGAAGTTAGCCGAATCTGAGCAGCGCGACAGTAGCATAGCTGATTGCAACCTCATGTAAAACAGACCTTAATATAGAAAGCTGTAACCACGTTTTAGATAAGATACTATACTTTGAATTATAGACTAATTGATACAAATTATTGACAAGCATAGATCAATAAAACTAGTGTTCCTGCGATCTCATTATCGAGATTGACTTGTAGAATATAACGTAATACCTTGTCCCAATCATTAATTCAACAGCTCTTTGTCGTCTAAACAGGATAACAACTGTAAGCTCCGTTTCTTTGATTCAAAGGTACAATAGCTTTAATTTAATCTGAGCCTTAAACAGTATGGAGTATAGTTGAATGTTGTTTGGGGACATTGTCCCAATGCACTAAGTTGTGCGTCCTAAGGACGCCACAGAAGTTATTTGCGAAACGGATTATCCGGATTACATTGTTTATCGAGCTACTGATGCCTTTCGTCAAGGACATTGGTTTTAGGGTTCCGTGAAAAGTCGCTCTAAATGTGAAGAAACTTTTGAGCGGTGTAAACTTGCCACAAGACAGTAATTGGCGTCTACTCCGAAACGACGAAAGACGAAGTATTTGCCGAATGCTCGTGAGTTTCCTACTACGAAAGTGTTTTGATTGGTTCAGTCTGGCTCGCAGACCCGCATTCCCACCGAACTTTATTTTATATATATTGCATCAAAAACCTTACTCCGAAGACACCAACAAAGCAGTGTTATCGTTGGTTTTATGTTCGTTCGGTTTATTGATCGGCCCCAAGTTTCGGTGGCGGCTGTTCAGAGTAGCCCACAGTTTTTTTTTTGTATTCTGAGAAACAAACTTACCTACAATTGCTATGGGTAACGTGGACGATGTCTCAGGCGAAAATTCACAAGACATGTAGCGGCATGATTTTCTTAAAATGTCGAGCTTATTTAAAAAATCGCAAAAATGTCATTCATATTAATACACATTTCATTTTTAATGTGATTTCCCACGAATTATGTTTTACACGTACGGAACCCGCATCGCTCAATCCGTTTCGCTCGTAACCGGGGCGAAGTGAAGGCGCTGATCGATCTGTCGCTGATTTATTTTGTTTTTACATTCAGTGAAAGTGTTTGGTCATTCGATACTTTTTCTCATAGTTCATGGGAGACGTAGATACAAATAAATTATTTAATCAATCATGCTATAGTTGCTGTATATTTTTTCATGACTGAAACATCGGACGCAATAAGTTAACTTCATTCTAAGATTGAGGCCGAAATATAGCTTTATATCTTTTTTGTTTTGGAGTAGTTGACTACATTATACTCAGAAATACACACACATCAAAACATTAATTTGTTAATTCAAGAAATTTTAACTAACAAAATAATAATAAAAACCATTGAAATCAATGGTGTTACGGACTTAAATTGCATATTAAACACAAAATAATATTACCCATGTATTAAATATGGAGAAATAAACGTTCGTGTTTCTGTATTGAAGCCTTTAAAAGTTCGAACGAAAATGAGTTCCCACATAAATATACCATGTAAGCATGTGACAACGAGATTCGAATTAGAAACGTACCAAATGTCCTGAACGTATTCATTGCTGCTGTCATAGAAACTATTTTCGAAAACCCCGAACAAATTCAGCAATGGTGTTTCAAGCTAGGTGCCGCGGCAGTTACGTCTCGTGCGAGGATCTCGGCATAAATTACACGTTCCCTCAGGAATAGTAGATGTCACATCTAGATCTACATAAATATTACGTGTCAAAGTGAATAACTCGATACGAATGGGTTTGTGATCTGGGTCATTGTATTTATAGCGATCTTGGAGACTGTGAACAGATAAAAATGCATTACTGATAATAAGCACATTTCAATATACACATTGATTCCGTCTTGCAGTAAGATAGGTAAATTTGGCAAGTGTTATGTTTAAAAACAAATGTTTTTTTTATTTATTTATTACAAGGGCTTTTGCTAAGCGATAATATCGCCCTGTAGAGGCAAGGAATACAAAAACAAATACAAACAATTAACCATTTTTTAAAGCCTAACTTAAATAAACATTGAGCCTCGTACGATGACGGATTAGACAAGATGCCGTTAAAAAGACCGATGTTATAATTGATTTTGCCAAAAAAAGATTTTCTACTAGAATCGTTTCGGACACATTCCATCAAAATGTGTTGAACGTCTTCAATGACTCCACATTCGACACAATTTGGTGACGAGACCTTTTTCATTAAAAATGCGAACTTATTTGATGCAATATGTCCGCAACGTAATCTACACATGACTTACCCACCTTTTTGTCTCCAATTGTGCTAGCTTGGGCTTAATTATTCTATAAGAATCTGGAATCTAGGACGAAAATGAAAGCTGTGACATTGGGTGGGGAAGTTTTACTAAATTATTTAATTATACCACGTCCAAAAGTTGATTGTGAAACAAGAAAAGTTAAACAAAGGATCAATCTCTCTAAATAATTGTTTTACTAGCTCAAGGCATATTTCGAACTTAACTCGAATCTGGTTTTAAACACTTTTGATTCTCGGAGCAGTCATAAACTTTGAGTTTAATATCAAATGAGCCTTCAAAGTTTTGTAATATAGGTATACCTTCTAAAGAAGAATATTTCCGTCGCAGTGGTTTCTTGTGTCACAATAAGAAGATGACCGGATATCGAACTATATATTTCAAACAGCTACTCAATGTTAAAAAAGAAATTCAATTTTTATCTAAGAAAAATGACCTCTTGCTTTGGTAAACAATACAATTGTCACATTTTTTGTTTAAAATACTAATTACTGAAGCGCACGTTTTGTTTTTTTGATAAAATAAACAGTAATGTGTGTCATTGTGATGTTCATTTTATAACCATAAAATAAATATGTCTTGTAACAATATCGAGTGAAAAAAATATTTAATGGTAAGGAGCAATTTTTACGAAGATATCCTGTCCCTCTTGTTTCTAGCGGCTCACTGTAGTCTGTACAAGATCGTCAGTCCACCTCGTAGGGGGGCTTCTAGCTCGTGGTCTTCACTCCAGAACCTTGCTTCCCTATTTCTATGGCTGAATCCAACTACTGAAGTTCCTTGTTACCGGGATTCAAGTAAGTGACTAAATTTGGGACTAAGGTGCTTCCAGTGCACTCTTTTCTTTACGTTTATTTAACGCGTCTTCATATGTCAGAACAAAATACAAAACAGCGAAAGTCGTATAAAGGGTTAAGATTATAGTATTAATTAAGACTGCTAAGTGGTTATTTACTTTGCCAAACCCATATTTCCCACCGTTTACGTTTTATTTATGTGCCTACCTACCAGTCAGTGGATTGCAATGTTTTTGAATCTATTCCCTAAATAGCTTAGACCTCCTTGAAATGAATGCAATAATAAATGAAAAAACACGGAGGAAAGTTTTATGAACTATTTCTTAATTCTGATTAAATTCGTTGCGGGTACCGTGATAGACAGTCGGTAGAATGTCCGGGCACAGCCTTTGCTTCATTGTTCAGCTGCATTATTCATTTCTAAGGATGCCAATGTTGATCCTGGTTGACAGGAGGTGTAGTGGTGGGAATGGGTGACGCGCGAGCCCCGTTGGACTTCTCCAAAATTGTAAATTGTTTTTTTTTACTTTTTTTATTTATTGTAGCAATCATCAATCTCGTTTTGATATTAGAGAAAAATTGTGATTAATAGAAAAAACTGCAATAACGTTGCATGTTTCCACGAGTTGTCGCCCCGTGTGTTTCCACTAAGCAGGATTACTGCAGCTTCATAGCTAGGTACTAAGTCAAATGAGAACTCAAGCAGTTCCCACGTATACTCAGGTGAAAAGTAAACCCAGGCTGTGTTGTCACAAAATTTCCGGGATAAACTTGATTTTCATTGAAAACTTGAGTCCTTCGTATAGCTTGATAATGAAACAGTTTCAGCATCCTACTTTTTACTTACACAGGTACAGGTGGTAGATCTACGTGCGAGATCGTCTGGGTTGGTATCACCCTCCTTTCTATTTCTGCCGCAGCAGCTCGCTGTGTTTACCTCTACATGGGAAAAGCATTAGCGGTGCTTTTGTTATTCCAGACATGAATAGCATCATGGCGTCAATAGGCAGCGGTATCACTTTCCATCAGGTGAACCATCTGATTGTTTGCCCATGGTGTTGCAGAAAACTTTGATTAAAATTAAAATGTGAAAGTATGTTACTCAATCATGCAAAACGGCAGAAGGGATTATGATATGAAACGAAATCTGCGCAGATGAAGTCGTGGTCAAAATACCATACCATAACTAAACTACAATTATACTCTTACTGAGGCTGGACTTACTTATGTTTACTTATATATAGCACGATGAACTAATGATCGTAGGGACAGAATGTTTTTAGAGTGGCGACCAAGCGGGTCGGAAAACGTAGGTCGGTCCCGCGAGGTGGACGACGATCTTGTGCTGTAAGGAGCTGCTGATTTTGGTATATTTATAAATCGGACGAGTAGTTTTTTACCACATACAAACTGACGAGTTTCAAAGCTTATATACTTATGTTTTGTTAATTTAAACTCACGTCGTAATCCTTCGAGAGGGGTAGGCAGAGGTGTTACACACCGCATTGCGCATGTTTATGTTGAGTAAACTTGAGTCCCAGTGAGACAGGTTGCGAATATGTCGCCATTATCTGAGCACATTGAGGAAAAAGGCAGCTACAAATGATGTATTCTGGTTCCTCAAAAGTTCCCTTTAATTTTAATTTCCACAAAAATGCCTTTTTTCCATTTCCAAATGCACATCCGAAATTAAAGAAAATCAAAATCGATAAAAATAAGAATCGACGAGTAACAGAAGAAATATTTGCTAGTTCATTAATAAGTGTTAATTATAAATAATTAAGATGTGAAAATGATCTTTCGTTACATCACTAAAGTGACACTTCGTTAAGAATTTTAATTAAAGATCCATTTAAATTAATCCTTATTATATGTAACACGAATTATACAAGACTGAAGATTATATAACTTTTTGTATGGGTTGTTGTTGTCTGTATGGGAGGACGTGGTAGCATAGTTTGTTACATGTCTTGGTAAACCGACCGAACCACCCGAAAGGACGAGGGTTCGAGTCTCGGGTAGCCGTAAGTTGTAGCTACCATGTTCCTCATTGTGTAGTACAGTAGCGACAGATTCGCAACCTATCACACTGGGACTCAACATAAACATGCGAAATGCGGTTCAACACCTCTGCCTACCCCTCTCGAGGGATTAACTACGGCGTGAGTTTATGTTGTGTATGATATGTGGTTAAACGGATCAACACAGTACCAGTATCAATACACACAGTATCAATTGAGCCGTTCGGTATTCTTTGTATGATATTCCATACTGCTACACACTTATCACTAACGTATCGTCTCGGGTAAAAGAGAATCGTTGACTCACCGTTTCCGGGTTGATAGGTGACCATAAAGCTAGTAAACAGAAAACAAGAAAAAAATACAAAGTATTCAAACTGGAAAAAATACCTATTTAACATACATACACATGCATACACGCACATACTTACATACACGTAAATATACGCGTACATACAAATACATACATATACATTTATACATATTTAAATTATATATTTAGAAGACACAATCAGATGTGTCAGTGTTTTAAAACAAAACACTCAATCGTTTAACACAAAATTATCAGTAAGACATAAACTATAGTATTCTTCCTTAATACATAAATACAGACTAACACCCAATTAAAAATAAACCTTGTAATAATAAAATCCGTTAACCAGAACCAGGTCGTTAGTAAGACCGGTAAGTAAATGCAAATTAAATCCGAAGAAATTGTCGAGTAAAGTCACGTCCCGACATTAGTCTGGCTTTGTACAGATGATCCATTTCACGAAGAAGGTTCGACTACAGTTGTGGGTTAACGTATAAACCAACGTGATTTGTTTTAGTGTGCGTTTCGCTGAGCAAACTCGACGTTACGCACACTGAAACAATTTTCATGTACATGTCTTACAAAACTAACACATCCATAGTCGAACATCCTTCGTGAGGTAGAATCATTGTAGCAATTTACAACGTTACAGGTATGACAAATTGAATGAACTTAATAATATCAATTAAAGTTGATTGAAACAGTTGCATATTTATTATGAAACTAACTTGTTCCTTCAGCTTTGAGTAGAATGAGAATTTAGTGGCATTTAACATTCATCCAGTTTTTCGCTAGCCCAGCGGCATGTGTATCAAAATATATGAGCTGTGATGGCTCAATTTTAAATATGGCGGAATGGAATGCAAGCGGAATTTTACAATTAAATTGTACAAAGCATTTTGAACTTTACGTTTAAGGAATATGATTGACTCTTTTTATTTATTTATTATAACTCAACACCCTATATACACAAATCCGTTAGATTTTCTTAAATACCTGACTTATTAACTAAGTTACATAGCTTAAAACTTGGTAGTTAGACAGAGAAATCCAATATGTACAATGACGTCACGGCGTAAACGTAACAATAGACAATACCGCATGAATACAAAATTAATTAATTTTCAGTGACAAAAAACTATGTAACAAACGACTGTTATCTCCTTAATAGTCATTTCCATTTTTTTGTAGTTCCGCGGTAGTTGGTTAATTGTTAGTTATGCGATATTGCACTATCAGTCACAATTGTCGTTTTATCAGTAAGAAGCTCCTCGTAATAGTAACTAATTCAAAATTGAAATCTTTTATATTAAAATGCTAGACTCAGACAATCAGATGGACGTCTATATCATTATTTATAATGAACATTAAACGCTTTAAGACATAAATAACACCGTTTGACACTTTCATTACGGATTTATTATTATAATATAATTTTATAGGCTTTTTATTTGTCTGCTCCCGTCTCAATTATATTTAAATAGGGCATATCGTCTGGGATCTTTAAATGATTCTGATTTAAGATAAATTAAACGAACCAATTTAAGAAAAATTGTCTGAATCCCGTTTTTTGTTAACTATTTTGTCTCCACATGTTTTGCTTCGAATAAATAAATAAAACTCACGCATACGCATATATACGCATTTTCTGTTCAAAAACCTTTTGAAAACTGTAGGTTTGTAGAAAAATAAAATCCTTCTTAGCTCCTTCATTAAATAACAGATATATGAGGTTCTGAAAATACACCTCAGTAACATGAGTACTTTGTTTTGGTAATAATTTAAATACACAAACAAACTGAAAGCAAAACATGATTTTGGCTTCTATTCTACTTACGTTTTAATATTTAAGCATCAGATCAACAAAGTGCCTACTCCACCACTCAGAAAACTACAAACTTTAGTGCTATCATGCGAATTATATCTGGAACCGAACCCGCAACCCAGGCTCAGATATCTACAAGTTTTCCAACTATCCTTGTGATATAGATCTATATATAAGCTTAGTTGTCAGTACATTCATTTACTATTAAACCACGCGATCCATTCCCTTGTAAACTACCAACATACTTTCAAAGTTTCGCTTGTAATATACCTGGATATTGTTTAGCCCCCACAGTTCTACAACAAAATGTTTATAATATCGGCTTGTAGTATTATATATACTTTTAAACCATATTATTCTAGATTAATGATTGATCTCCTCGAATAGCAATCATTAATGTATGTACATTCTATTGCAAGACGCATTGTTTCGCTTTACGGTCTTGGATGTAGTATTCTTATCTTAATTGTTTATACCTTATCGCTGCTTAGTGCCTGCGACAGAAGACACTTAGGCCAGGGCTGAGTCAGTGTGTGTTTCGTGATGTGGTGAATAATGTAAAAACGTGATTTTTCTTAGAAGCAAACCGTAATTTCAAGATTTATTTCCAGTAAAAAACAAAGTAGAAGTGATTTGTTTAGATCACAAACTGCAAACGCAACTGCATGTATAAATCAATGCGTTTAACACCAAACAGAGTTCATGTTTACGTTTTTAAACTCTGTTTACACTATGCTCAAACGATCAAATACTCAGAATCTCACCCACAGTACCATAGACAAAACTTTTTTTCTCTAACAACTCAAAAGCGAGACGGCACAGGCGGTTACATACATCCGTCACTTTTTAACATTGAACTTTATTTTTAAACCCAAGTCGTAGACATTCTTTAATTAAACACACAGCCAAGGAAGAAACTCGGTTTAAGAACTGGTTCCGTAGGAATTAAATCTAGTTTTACGTCTCCTCTATTTGCATTCACTTGATACGCAAAATTAAGTTCTTATTTATCAGTATCTTGTATTTACTAGTTACTATTAGCTTGGGCTTTATACTGAATACCAATTTAATATACCTCTTTTATATAATTAAGTAACGGTTGCAGCAAACCTATCAACTCGTAAACGGATCAACATCAACTCGAGCCGTTCGGTTTTCTTTGTATGAAATTTCATCCTGCAGCACACACACATTATAACTATATGGAGTCGATTGACAGTGAGGAAAAAGTAGAAGTTGACGTTCCGTCCCCGAGTTGACAGGCGTGCTACGACCCTTATGTCTTAGTATTGAGAGCTCAACTTGTTTTCTTATCTCTTCTTCTTATCAATTCAATTACTGATTAAATAATAATATACTACTATAGATCGATTCATATAGATTACCCTAAGCTGCTATTAGTCTCTTAAACTTTTGAAACTAACTTTATCGGCCAAATTATACTGGTTTTGATATATTTTGTAGTAACAACCAGTGTAAAAGACACCTAGGACAAAATTATGATTTTAGTATATGTGCAGACCGGTCATGGCACAAAATCTGAAGAAATAATACTTGATGTCTAAGACCATATATAGGTAAGTATAGTACATTAATTTTTTACTAAATGAAATTTATTTGCTAGAGCTTGCACCATGGGTTTTACATTCCTACTGCAATAAATTATTGAAGTATAAAAGTATATTTTACTTTTATTATATGACATCAAATCCTCGTCAATATGTTTCTATCACGCTTATTACCGAAAACAACTAATTTCTATTGAAAGGTTATGCAACCTGCTGTCGAGATCGAGGTATAAGTTATTAGAGCAAGTCCAAGGTAGCTTATAATTATTTAATTAAAAATAATTAACACTGAATGTAATCAAATGTTATCAACCGGGAATCAATCCTTGAAACTCTAGCATCGAGTTACATAACAAGTGTGAGACCTAAATAAACGTCAAATTTCAACAATTCACATCATAAAATAATATTTTGAATTTAACCGAGGGAGTTTTGCAAGTATGATTTAAAATTTATTTCGGTGTCAGTTTATGTTAATTGGTTAATCTTTAACTTTAGCTAATTAACAGAGAGCTTGTTTGACGTGCGGAGGCCGCGAATCGCAGTAATCCCGGTTTATTTTAAGCAATGATTAATTTTACTTGTCAAATAATTTACGAGGGTTTAAAATGACTTGAAATTTCCCAAATTTAAGAAATGGGTGGGTTTTTTTTGTGGTATATATCTGCCTTACTTAAGAAATTCCTGTTTGGACGAACTGTGGTGTCCTTTGAAGTTAATAATTTAGCCGCTATGTAGAATAGGTTCCGACATACTTTCGGCTCAAAAAAATAGCAATAACTATGAAACAGATTAGCAGATCAGGAAAGTGTATGAGTACTAACTAAACAACGATATATAGATATACTTTAAATATGTAAATCTGTTCTAAAAGAATAAAACTTTCACAAAAACAGTCACAACTGCCTAAGCTGGTATTCGAAAGGACGTATCACACCTATCAACTCGGAAACGAAACGTCAAAGTCTGACCTTTTGACTTGTTGTCAACTCAAGAAGATACGATACGAATTTCACATAAAGAAAGCCGAACGCCTCGAAATTATGCGGTGTTGGTTGATCCGTTTCCGAGTTGATAGTGTGACAACCCTAACCCGGTACGCGTGACATTATTGATAGGGTCATCACTAACCTAAAACTATCACACACAAATATGTTACATGTCACTTTTAATACTCCCTGTCTAGTCCAAGCAAAAACTGGTCTAGAAGAAACAAATGGTACATCCGAATTTCTAGGACTGACCTAGTTATAGTCTGTGAAACATTGACCACGGGACATTGATTGATTTAATGCCACAAATCACAATAACAAATAGCAAATCCTATGTAAATAAAGCCTTAACGAAGATTACAAACGTACATGGAATGGCCACGTTCCAAATAGACAAACAAATCTTTAATTATGTTAAGGTATGAATCTAGTTTATCTAGAGCATCGTTGATTCTTTAGGTTTTACAAGTCTAGTAATTACGGTGTAAGGTTCTTCAAGAAGGGCATTTTTAAAGGGTCGGCAAGGCGTGCGTGCGCCTGTTATGCAAACGTCCATAGGCTCCGGTGACTGCTTACCATCAGAGGGCGTAAGCTTGCCACCTTAGATATATGGAAAAGCAAAAAACATAAAGAAAGAATATTGCTTAATCGATTGAGCCATGATGATGTCAAATTCTTGATTGATCAAATTAGAATTGGTCAAACCATTGATTTGTCGAAACAGATACTCGCCAAATCCTTGTTAGATCCTTGATACATTTGACAATTAATTAACGTATCTAATAACAGTATTAATTGCATAATCTATATAGATTTTAGTGTATTGTATATGAAATTCAATTAATTCATTAATAATAATATGTAATTGTGATTGCCTTTGTGGGGGCTGCAGGTAGCCGCTCGATGCAAGCAACACAGCCCCCTTAGACAAACGCCATTATTCCGAAAGCGTTAACGCTAACAGAAAATAAAAGCGAGCGCCAGGAAATGTCACATCAATACATTTTTTTTTTCAGCGTTAAAGGTTACGGAAAAAGGTATTTGTGTGGGTGCTGGTTCATTCCAATTGGAGATACTTGGGGGAGACCTACGTCCAGCAGTGGACGTCTCCAACTGATGATGATAATGATGATGAAATATAGTATGTTTGAACTATATAAAGTTTTGGAAGTGGAATTTTTGGAAAATATTTTTTTTACATAAACAATACTAATATTCTACTTAATTATTTACTTTAATTTTAGTTTCTTAGCTTCTCAGTTATTAACGGTTAATTAACGATTAATTACTTATAGATGTTAAGTCGGCATAGTCAGCCATAAAGCTGAGATTCTGTTATTATATTATGCAAAACCGGAACTGCACGTGAGCATGTGTATATACATAGGTAAATAATACAGTGTTATGTACCTACACATTTACCTAGTCACGCAAAACTAATTGCAAGCAGAAATACATATATCTTCTTTAAAAGAAATAAAAACATTAACCAAGTGTTAAGTTTTGTTTTTGTATATTTTGATTAGTAAAAATATACAGTACTTAAGTATTTAAAATTGCAGAAACATATTACAATTCTAATTAAATTGATATTTATTACACGATAATTAAAACAAAATCATTTCTTATGATGTTGTGAAATAAATTACATGAGTGCATTAAAATAAATTAAATTGGAAAAGTTTTCACTTGATTTCTATTAGTTTCGTTAATCAAATTATTTTAATAGTAAAAGTAGGTTTTTTTTTTGGTTTGCATAATTCTGCGAGACTCCACCTCACTGTATAGGTAACGTGACGGGGCACGCTAGTTCACAGTGGTCCCGGAAATTGAACTGGCTGCACTAAAATCCAACTTACACGAAGCGGTAGATTAGATAAACATGTTTCGCGTTAGTTTAAATCCTTCCATCTGACTAAAATGGGGTATTTAACTTGGTATCGTGTTATAATAGTATGGCGTTACCGTCAATATATGTACCTATCTGATAATGATACCGCGTATCTCGTGATAATATTGACAAAAATATTAATACCATAGCTTTTAAAGGGACGACCTCGGTGGCGCAGTGGTGTAAACAGCCGACTGCTATGATAGAGGTTCCGGGTTCGAATCCCGGCGGGGGCGGGACTTTGTGTTATTTGCTAGACGCATTGTTTCGCTTACCGGTCTTGGATGTTGTATTCTTATTTATTTAGTATATACCATATCGTTGTTTAGCACCTGCGATACAAGTTCTTACGCTACTTAGTGCAGGGCTGAGTCAATGTGTGTGTCGTGATGTGGTTATTATTATTATTAAAGGGAGCTAGAGATATGAGATATATTATTATTTATTATTATATGTAAAAAGTTCAGTTTTAAAAATTTTTTGGTACAGGAGTTTTATACAAAATCATGGTCAAAATAACAGATCCTGATGGAAAGTGATACGGCCGCCTAATGACACGACGATGCCCTTGATATCTCAGAACGCCATGAGCACCGTGAATGCGTTGCACAGGGGTAAAGGTGTTATACCTCTCGTGTCGTTAATTACACTGGCTCTCGAGTCCTTCTTATCTATTTTTAACAGATAGGTACAGTGATTCAAGAGAATGGTTCATATGCATATAATACATGCATAATTTTCATGTGAGCCGGGGCGCGTCACTAGTGATGTTATAAAAATGTGCACTCTTTTAACCTACAAAATGAACGAATCAGTCATAGCTTAAGTAATAAATTATATAGTCGATTCCATATGCCATTGAAATATTAATGTTATATAAGAAAATAAAAAAGGATGTCCCGTTTGCTCCCGTCTCCCGGATATTGGGTTATGCTTCTAATAATATACATTTTTTTTCTTATATTAAAAGGGAAAGGTAGGGAAGAAGGATCCTGTGTTTACCGATATCAAAAAACAAAAAAAAAAAAACGATTTTTTTGTTAATTCTCCATAATTTTACTCGGTCTCAAATTTTCAGGGAAGGATTTTTTTGTGTTTAATTTAGATTTTTTAGTTTATCAAAATCGGAACAGTAGAATAATGCTGTTAGCGTTACTGACTGACAGACAGACACGATTTTTGAGGGTTTTGATTTGTGTTATGTAAAATATGTAGTTTTTCGACGTTTAAGTATAACTGGCTTTTGTTCTCAATGATTATTTTACGTAATTACAAAGTAATTAAAAATCTAAACTCACATAACACCAATCTCTTCCAACCATACTGCCCTGCAATGACCGATAAAGTGCAGATTTGGTCTTATTAATACAAAATAAGCTAAATTAAACCTTGCGCCATTGTGTTAAGGTTTACCGGGACCTATAAAATTTTCACTCCATATCATCATAATGGAGAGATTAAAATTCACTGTGCCAGCATATTCATTAAAAATCTCAGAGCAGATATATGAATTCATAATGAGATCGTATGCAATTTTACCTGAAGTCGTTCGGACAGATCAAAGGATTTTTTAAAATTTTAAGAGCAACTTGAAAATTTAAATCAATTAATACACACTTCAACAGGCTTCAACAGGCTGTAGATCTCATGCAATATGATGATAAACTTTGGGAATAAATGTTGATTTAAGCTTTCCTGAAACCCTTCGTTCATTTTCCTTGATGATGTTCATGATCCTTCTTAAATTCAATTGATACACACTTATTTTATTTGTGTGCAGCCGCAGGCTTTAGATCTCATGCAATATGATGATGGTGATTATGATAAACTGTGACGTTAAAAAGTTGATTTAAGCTTTCGAAAGCCTTTCATTTTTCTTATTTAAAATTTAAGAGAAACTTATATAAAAAAGTAAATTCGACTTTTAGGCCCACATTTTATGAATCTCTATATGCGTTCAATACGCGCATTGCATATGTTGTTAAGAAAGATTTAACATGAGCAGAGTAATCAGACTCGACAGAGCGGCCCTTTTAACCTACACAATGAGTTGCATTTTGAGTTTGGAGGACGTAGCTCAGTTTATAACGTGCCTTGGCTAACCGACCGATCCGACCCGAGAGGTCGAGGGTTCGAGTCACCGGTTGCCGCACGTTTTACCT
This sequence comes from Choreutis nemorana, assembly GCA_949316135.1. NCBI lineage: Eukaryota > Metazoa > Arthropoda > Insecta > Lepidoptera > Choreutidae > Choreutis > Choreutis nemorana. The sequence continues at coordinate 2,479,170 of OX438620.1, read as the reverse complement.
GCCATGTTTCTCATTGTGCTCGGATAGTGGCGACAGACCGGCAGCCTGTCACACTGGGATACTGAAATGCGAGTTGCGGTGTGTTACACCTCTGCCTTCCCCTGTAGAGGGATTAATTACGGCGGTTATGTTTATGTTATGACAGCCATGCTTTTTCTGGGTAGCATCATTGTACAGCTGCATTATTCATTACAAAGGACCTCACTATTGGTTCTGGTGAACAGGAGCTGCAGTGGTGGAGAATGGCGAGTGTGCCACTCTTTGTAGAGATAGGTCTAACCCTATAGCCCTGAATCTAGGGGGGCAGGTGTAAGTTAGGGCCTTTGCCCCGGGCGGTAGGTTCAAGAGGGCGACAAAGTTCCAAAATGTAGGGCGCTAAAAACATCAATTTCCAAAAAAGAAGCTTATAACAGCGAAAGAAACAGCAAAGGGCGCCATTGCAAAGATTGGAACCGTTTCAATAAAATCCTAGATTCGGGGCTGTTACCCTATTACTCGTAGTTACTTATAGTGGTACACGCTAGCACACCTTTTAAATCAAGCAATGCTGGGAGATTCAGGATTATCGTTTAGGGCGAGCTAGGAACTATTTTTATACCTCTTTATAAACGACCTTTTTTAGAAAACGCTTTTGGGGGGACTTGACCTCGCTAAAGTCCGACGAACTCAAATGGTTTGGAGGGCTTCGAGCCCCATAGCCCAGCCCTCAAGTTTAGCAGCAAGACAAAATGACTTTACGGCTACGGGCTCAACTTTCGATACAAATTGTAAAAATGACAAGCCCATAAAACTGTACAACTCGTGAATTTATAATTAACTTCAAAATCTACTTTTTAAAGTGAACAGGAATAAAGTAATCCAACGTTCAAAGTTTCGCAAATGTTTCAAATGCAAAAAAAAATGAGAGTCGGTCTCGTTTTTGCGTTGGCAACATTTTACAAAGGGAAAAAATGCCGCGAAAAGTGCAAGTACTAATTGACAGAATGCGGACCGGTGGCGAGCGGAGTTCTGTTTTAGGGTTCTGCATGGAAAAAATACGAATGGAATATTATCCAAGTTAGTCCGATCTGTATTGTTTGTGTATTTAAAAACAATATTTTTACTTTGTAATATATCAAATAGTTTTTTGTTTCTGTAAAATTAATAACAAGAAACAAATGCAAAATGCTAAATAAATAAAATAAAAAGCTGTACTTACTACAAATTTACTTTTCTGAGTAGGTAGGTATGAATTTAAATTTCTAATCCAATTTTATGTAATGTATATGACTGTTCTAAATTAACATAATAAACGCAGTTACTTTATTTTCATGTATTTGCACGAGATTGCTTTTTCCAACTTATTTTGGACATTATATTTTAAAAGTTTATGATTTTAATATTTATATTTTGCCCATTTCGCCCACGTTGAATAAATAGCTACTATCTTAACCAAATGTAGCCTTCTTATTTTTCATGAACACTGAGAAATATAATTGATTAATTGAAAAGAAAGTACATAAATACGTAATGTTTTGATTTTTAATATATTTTGTTAATTAATATGTCAAGATAACAATTCAAGTGTTCTTTATTTTCTTTCTAATTATTGTTAATATTATTTAGTTAAAGCGAGGCAGTCTGGGATAAAATAGCAAAAAACAAACAATTTTAACAGTGTGATTGTACGGAACATTGAATAATAAACTTACACAAATCAGTTATTCTAGTTACTGTCGTGGCGCTAGAGTCAACAAAATACGCAAGAAAACCACCGTCGAATCATGCGAAGCAAGTAGCTAGGTTAGTTTGAGCTTTGCGCTCGCGGAGTGTGGACGTGTGCATATGCACAATTTCATCCCAACGTACATTACGTTACCGTAATAATGGTGATTTGAAACAGTTAAATTTACGTACAAAAACGTAAATCGCATTCGGATTTCAGTGTTTCTGTGATAATTAACCGGGTTTTTAACAGTGGCTTTCAGTTTTTATTGTGCTTTGTAAAGGAATTGGTGTTGTGTTTGTATTTTTAGTGTATTTTGTGTTATTGTGACTAAAATATCTTCGACGGGAGATTGGAAGTGGATGTTACATCAATTTGATAAGGTTAGTTTTATATAAAAGAAACCGAATTAAGAATCTAATCCTTTTTTGAAGTCAGTTGAAAAGGTATTGAACATTTTAAGAAATAACCTTTTTCCGACCGACCTCTTTTAATTGGTCAGCAGTTTCAAAGGTTTATTGGTAAAAAAAAAACAAAAAGGGATTTCTATAACCTTTAGGGATGTAGTATGGTAGGAAATTATGAATGTGTATTTCAAAAGATTTCAAATGATCGATTTTTATTTCAAACTCTTGCTGTGAATCATTCGAAAAAAACGTGTTAAGTTTAATAAAATGTAAGGTATTTAATTTTGCACGCGTGTGTATTTTACATACAAAATTCTTAACTTCTGCCTCCACTAACAAAAAGTCGTAATAAAAAATATATGAAAGTTTTTTTTTTGTGGTTCCTTTTTTTTAATATGTCATGACGCAAACCTAAATTATTTATTAATTAAGTATTCGCTATTACAAAAAGCTAAATAAGTGTTCATACCTGCTTATTCTATAATATAAATATATAAACTTTTCACGACAGTAAGTTAGTTTGTAGTCTTTGAATCAACTCTCTTCCGATTATTAATTAGTCTTCCAATATTTTCAATGGAATTTCATGGTTTATAATAAAATTTCTTCCAAGTACAGACGGTCACGCATAAAGCTTCACATAGCAAGTGCACTATCAATCCTTATGGAGTAAGACTGTAGAACTTTACAGACTCCTAACAGGTAAGGTTAGGTTAGGTTATACACGGCCGTGTTGTTATAAAAATACAAAAAAAAAAACAAATTCTGCGTGGACAAAGACGCTGTCGAAACTTAGTAAGAAATATACTAATTTCTTTTCGTAAAATAAGATTTGTGCCGTTAACTCAATAATGCTTTAACTATAGCTACTATGTAAGCAATTCTTATGTAGTATTGGCTATGTTATTTATTTAATAACTTTCGGAATACGAATGATTGAATAAATATAACGTGCAACGAGATCCAGTCGTTTATAAATATTTAAACAAACATTTGCCTGTGCCGGGATTCGAATCAGATACTTGCAAAAATTAAACATTTCGAATTGAAACTGTGTTTTATTGTAATCGTTTAAAATGCAATTTCCTGATATTAACAATGACAACTAAACTAGAAATCATTTCATTTTATATGTAAAAATAACTAGGCAATGTGCAAATTAAATTAGAATGAATTGTATTAAATTAAATTTACCGCATTCAAGATCGAAACTAGAGGTTTAACCACTGTGGCTTAACTTGGCTAATTTTCACTTAATTTTAGTTATTCTTTCTAAAGGCTGGGGAATATTAAATCCAGTTGCGGAAACTATGTAAGACACAGAATGCGGTCCGACTGCGATGCGGATTATGGCGTGCGTGCCGCATTCGTGTGTTGTGTTTAAAATATTTTTTAGCTCCCTCTTTTTTATCATCTCTCACCTATCAGATATGGTTATGCATGTTATTTGGTGGAGATGGTTGTCAAGGGCGCCTTGTTTATTATTTGTTATCAAGCACATTTTTTTGAATTCAATGATTAGAAAAGTAGAATTATTATGCTTTACAAATTAGTAGTAGAAAATATTTTATTTGAATATTGAATAGCAACTACGTAGGTTTTTGGCCCGTAGAAATAGCATTCAGAATCGGTGGTAGTAAAAAAATAAGACGATTTAAAAGTTCTTTTTTCAAGTCTATTCGAATAAAAACATTTTGATTTTGACTCTGACATAAGCCATCCGACGCTACTTCCCCTACCACACGATGGCCTATAGATGGCCAGCCGCTTGGCCCATAGATGGCCAGCCGCTTGGCCCATAGATGGCCAGCCTCTTGGCCCATACTGTGGTGCCGCTATAGCTTGTAGTAACTAGTACATACGTAAGTGCCGCAAGCATACCGCAATCGGATTCGTTATGCTCCAGCCTTAATTAGTAGCTAGAAAACAGTACTTAATTAACACTTTATCACTAGAATCCCCATTAATTAATCCTCGAATAACTTTAAATGCTGCCGCTCTTTAATTACCTAGTTAAATTCGCGAGTTAGGTCTCCTACGTTTAATGTGTAACGCTAATGTAATACACTCAGTGTTGCCAGCATACAAGCATAGGTAGGCTCTCTATGAAGAAATATAAAGTTACTAGCGACCAGCCCCTGCTTCACACGGGTAGTTATGGGTATTTAACTTTTTTCAAAATCTTCTATTGCCTAAGTTCATCAGGGTTAAGTTCAGTTTTAAGATTCTAATGGTAAAATAATTTTTCAGATCGGTTCAATAGTTTCAGAGCCTATTCAATGCAAATAAACAAATCAAATATTTCCTCCTTATAACATTAGTGTAGATACACAAAAGTTTGAGGCATAATGTATTCTAAAAATTACTGCACTGAGTTTTTAATCAGTCTGATATCGATATAAAAATCAACGAAAGAAAATCTCATCAAAATCGGTTTAGCCGGTTATCCTGGTCTAAGCCCTAACTAACGATAATGACACAAGAACAAAACGCTTGCAACTTAAAGTTTTATATACTACGTTACTTATCTACTTACTTGGAAATACATATTATTATGCGAGTATATTATGTATTAGATTATATTTTCTTGAGAGTAGGTCCTGTACTGCTGCTGTTCTTTTCTGTTCAATGGATTGAAAGTTGGGAGGTAATGCGTAACATCTCACCGACGGCATCGATCGAGGACCACACACCTCGCATCTCGAGGACGATCTCGGTGGCGCAGTGGTTTAAACAGCCGACTGCTACGCTAGAGGTTTAAGCTTCGAATCCCAGCGGGGGCGAAAATTGGTTTTATCTGCTAGACGCATTGTTACGCTTACCGGTCTTGAATGTTGTATCCTTATCTATGTATATACAAGATTACGTAGTATATTAAGGTACAAGGTTATATCTTAGTATCCTCCTGGATAGGCTTGTTCCAGCTTAGACTCCATCGCCGGTAAACATTAGACAGTATTGAGGTCAAATGCTTGCCTAATTTCAAATTTAAAAAACCTAGTTCTAAATGACCTATGATTAAGTTTTGTAAGTCAAGATTGTTGATATTGGAATGGAACACATGGAATACCTATTTCCAACTAGGGGGCCTTATAAGGCAGATCTGTGGCTAAATAAATCTCATGCATTTACCGACTCCCACACAATAACACAGTAGGTGGCACTTATATCTCCATTCATACGAGTTACCAAAGTTAATCAAAAAGTCCGTAGCCTTCTCTATGGTGTCCTATAGAGCAAAAAAGGGTACATTTTTTTTTTGTCAAAAACTATTATTTGTATCGATTAAGTAGGTAGTTTTAAAAGGAATTTTTAAATAAAATTCAAGAAGAATGTGAGGTTAAATACGTATTTATATGATTAAACTTTAGTTTTTTTTTTTTGACACAAAATTAAAATTATAATTAATTCCTTAGACGAAGAGAAAATTTCTGAATTTGTGTTTTCGAAGTATTAATAAAAAAATGTTTAAATATTAAAAACAATAGATTATGGAGAGTTTAAAAAGATGAAACTGAAATTGACAAAATAACTAGGTACCGATAGATTAGATAATAATTGTACTACATATTTCGTGTTACATATAATATATATATATATGTTTATTCGTCAAGAAAGAAACTTTGATAATTTATTAGAATTTCCTTGCAATTTAACCCGTTGGAGCGCATCCTATAAAATTAATCCTAACCCATTTCAAGGAGTTTGTCCCGAAACTTTATCGCGTAGGAACACACGATCCTGGATGAAAAATGGCCGCCGGGATCGAGGAATGATGTTTTTACACGCGTGGTAACCCTGGGATTAGAAACTTAGGGTCGTCACTTTAAATGCTGGGCAGTGTACCGAACAATTGCTTCACACTTTTTCATTACGTAACCCAAAAAAAAATCTTTTCATAATTTTTGTTGTAATAAAGATTACAAGTAAACTTAGGGGTGTAACATCACTTTATATGTACTGAAAAATAGCGAATATGCATGATTTTTTATTCGATAACACATTCAAATATACACAAATTCGTCAGATTTTGTCAAATATCTGACTTATTAACTAAGTTATAAAGCCTCAATTTCGTTTTTAGACAGAGAGATCAAATATGTACAATGACGTCATAGTACACGGCGCACTACAACTTCTAAAAAAGGTTATTCTGATGAGCGAGATAGATATATTTACTGTTAATGGTTTTATGTCTCTGGTTTATTGTACAATTCTAATTCAGTTTTCACTGTAAATATAGTATTTCTACATACCTTACGATAAATTGATTGAATAATCAAATTAAATTTCATGCATATCCTCTATTAGTTGGTATTTTTAATTGGTTGTTACAATTTATGTGGACATTACTTTTGGTAAGTTTATTTTCAAACTTCAACGAAATTAGGGTTGTCACTTTACTAAGTCTACTAACACTTTAAATTAAGGAGACGTCAGTCAGTCACAAAAACGTCTTTCAACGCTTCAACACCAAAATTGTTACACGACAGATCCAAACACCTTATTATTGAAACCAAAAAACAAACCACCAAACTTATCGAAGACGAATTGACGGTTTTACTCACTCTCAAAAATATATTCTATGCTAATAATAAAATTATAATATAAGCTTTTAGCTAATATAGCGTTATGAAGCTTTTTGTTGATATCTAATGACTGTTAGAGCCCAGCTCAGGTTTAACGGCCGAACCGATCTCGATGAGACTTTTTTTCCTTTGCACTTTATTTCATACTAGATTGTAACAACATGTTTAGAATACTTTTTATCGCACGATTAAAAAGTTTAGCGTCGTAAAAAAGCATTTAAAATGAAACTTCCGTAATTCGCGAGTGAATTCAAAGCCTGCTTTATTTATATTGTGTTTACTATCTACATATACTTGTGTACCAAACAAACTTACAGACAGGTATCTTATCAAAGCATCTGCTTTTAGTTTCCTGTGCTTATCTAGTAAAAAAAAAAAAAAAAAATCAACCTTAACTTCTACAAAATAAGAACTTATTCCTTAACACAGGCGTATCATTTGTCTTCAAATGAAAATCCAATAGAATGAACACCCTATACTTCAAAGATAAGATTCAAATTCAATTGTCGGTTGTGAGATACATTTTTTACTTTGAAACGTATGGGGAGCCTTATTTAAAAGGTATAGGGTGTGTTTTTATAAAACTTACATATCTAAAGATTTGATATCACATAGTCAACATTGAGTTTTGTTTACATTATCCAGCTTATTCTGTTATTTTCTAGGTACAAAACTACAATTTTGGTTGGTCTTTGATTGAAGAGTTAATTTTAAAAGGTATTACTATAATATAACGTTATAATTAAATATTATAACGTAATAGTTAATAAAAAATAACCACTCTCCTGGTGGAATGTCGTACCGTCGCCTATTGATGCGCACGACTATGCCGTTGGTGTTTGACACTGCCAATGTGTTGCTATGTAGAGGTAAAATCTGTAACACCTCTCGAACTGGTAATTAAACTGACAATTTAAGGCTATTGGAACAATGACTGTATATTGAAATTCAAATTCAAATTTATTTATTTGTCTGATTTTTCGTATTTTACAGCTGTTACATATTAAATATGACACAGAAAACCTGTAAGGCGTAGACATTTTGTTCTGGTAATATTTATGAAATTTTATTGTCAATTAAGTAAATGAAAGTTTTAAAGATAATATAATTAATGTGAACAAAGGAAATTATAGTCAGAAATTATTAGACAAATTCAACAGATTATTACACCAATTCGAATATACAGCATATCATAATTATTCCTCCCAATATTATTTTATATAAGTAAGTATATATTATTTTATATCAATATATGTTAAAATAAAGAATTGCTAAACTAGTGAATCAAATATTAATATTGAAGATACATAAATGCATCAATATAGGCATGAACAAGGCTTTGCGGAGTTCCAGTTTGTGAATTATCTCCTGACCATGGTAAGACTGCCAAGTTTTTGAACAGTAGTTTTGGCAGAGAATTTAACGCGACTACTAGAATTTAATATTGAACGATATTTCCATGTCAACAGTTAAAGATCCCGGCATTTGCCCATTCCTTTGAAAGGTACAAACACGGACGCACGCGCTACCACCTTAAGGTCGAGTTTTGCGGCTGGGGGCTTCCATACTATATTTGTAAATGGATGGGATTATCATACTTTCAAAACAACATCATGATTTCAATGAATGATTGGCTTCCTTTACCGTCATTGGTAATAGAGATTTACTACGGCCAATTAGGATGGCGCTTGCGATCCAACCCCTAAAACGTAGTATTATCGCGTACAGAGGAATTTCGATGGCACATGATACTCCGTGGCAGACCTCGACTGTAAGTGTTAAAATCGAATTTCTGATTTAATATCTTCATAGTCATAGTAATATTTATTTTTGGAAAAGGATAAATTAGATTCTCCGAGTCCTGCTCTATTAAGAGCTTACAAATATAATGTTTATAATTAAATGTATTTTTTTTTTTCTTATTTCTTATCGAAACGAAAAATTTGTACCGTGGGCAATACATTGGCGGTGCTAGGCATTTTGAAATCAAGAGCATCGTCGTGTCAATTGGCGGTATCACTTTCAATTAGGTAAACAGACTTGTCCATGAAGTTTTATAAAACCGTGAAAGTTTTAAAGATGCTTAAGAGGGCTTACAATAAAACTTATTAACTTATATTAAGACCAGGTATCGTCTTCATACAAACTTACTGACTTTTTATTCTATAATAAAGATAACTTTTACGATTCTCTTGTACTTTAGATATTTTTACACTTAAATATATAGCTACAGTATATTTTACTTGTCGGAGCATTTATATAAAAAAAATATTCTTTACTTTCGCCCTATGATGGCTCAGAGAAATCCCTTCCCTTTATCCCTTGCCTTGCTTCCTTGGTACCTGCTTGACCTCTACGGGTTAGGGATATATTTATTGGGACCCGCTATCTCTGCACTATTTAACAATTATAAATAAAAGCCTCAAAAATACCAGGCAATTTCCAGTTGGTAGATCTATTTGCAAGAACTTCTGGGTTGGTTCCACCCTCCTTCCTATTTCTGCCGTGAACCAGTTCACTGTGTTTCGGTTCGAAGGATTGGTGAGCCGGTGTAATACCGGCACGAGAGATATAACATTTTTACCTCTACATGGGCAACGCATTGGCAGTGCTCTACACGTTCGAGACAACAAGGGCATCGTCGTCTCAATAGGCGGCGGGATCACTTTCCATAAGGTGAGCCGTCTGCTTGTTTGACCGCTCACATAATGTGTGACGGATTTGTAACTAAAACAATACATTCTTATGAATTCAAATCTTCACCCGATAACTGGATTATGTTGGCTGTTTCTTTTATATTACTCGTACTTTCTACTTCATTACTATAAGCGATACAATAAAGCCTAATAACTATAACACTCGTAAAATCTCTTTGTTTATATTTAGACAAGGAAATCTTCGAAACTGCTAATCCGATTTAGATATTTTTTTCACCGTAGTTAAAACGATCTTTCAGGGTTTTGTTTTTAAAAATGCCAATATTGTATTAATAATAAAACAATACTAAAATAATACGAATTTTAGGCAGCAAAAGATAGGCTCTGATGGCCTTACCAACCCCCACTCTTAATACATAATAATTACTGTTACATAAGGAATATATCCTTATATATGTACATTAGATAGGATAAGACACAAAGCCTCCTATATCCTCCAACATTCACAAAGAGCAGCGTAATAAGATTTCCAGATATAATATCGAAGACGACATTAACTTATTGAAATGTACTAAAATACAAATGGAACCCAAGGGTTTATTCTACATAATCTTATCAGGCGAGATGTGAAGGATTTTAATGCAGACGATACGATTACGTCACGATCGTTCGCTACGCACGATTTTCTAAATAAAATGACGTGTCCGTTCATCTAATGACAAGCGAAAAAAATTGCTGCAGTATCATAAAATATAGTAAAAAATCGATGGAGTTTAGGAAGTACAGTAAAAAATACATAAAACGAAAAATTATTTCACGAGTAAAAGCTATACTAATAAGCGACTTATATTCATTGATATTTTTTATTTTCTACATACTTAATAAGTTTATGAAGCGAATAGGACAGAAATCTGTATAAAAATATATAAAGTACCTACACTTTCCGTATACAAACTTAGATACTGAACGTTTAAAATAAAATGTTATGTGTTTAGATATTGTCAGATATCGTTCAAGAAACATAACATGAGGACAACCAATTTCTTTGAAGAGCTTTCTTTGCCGCTTGGTGCTTATGGCACTCAATCGTGGGGTGTAAAAAGTTTTCGGAGATAACACTTGAGAAGGCAAGAAAAAGCCTGATAAAATTATATAGACCTCAAGATAAAACAAGTCTTCGGTTAAATAATTTCTAACAGCTGTCCTGCGACTTTGTATGCGTTGATCACTATGTTGATTTAGTTTTACATTCTGTATTGTGTGTGTAATTTTTTTCGTCTATTTTCGTAGGTTTCCTTGAAAAAAGCGCTTTTGTTCGTTTTTCAATTTTCTTATTTTTTTATGTAGTTCATTTTCGTGTATTTTTAAGGTTTCCTATAGAAACTCGCTACATTTTCATGGTTTAATAGTAGTAATTTTTTTTTTTTAATATCAATCACAATTTTGTTTTCACAAAAAATTTGGTTAATTATTCTCTGTTTTACTGACTATGAGAGAAGGAACGATCTAAAATTAGAAAGCGTAACAAAAACAGAAGCGAGAAACAATTAATCCGTTTAAATTTACTACCGCTGGGAATCGAAGGCGGATACCCGAATAAAAATAGATCATTTTACTGTCTTTACGAGAAACGTCAGTGTTTTAGGGATCTTTTGTTGGTTTGAGTTTAGTGTTAGTCTTGTAATGTGGATATGATTATAATTATCTGAATAGACTAGTGAATCTGCCTTAGATTCAGTTTAGCAACCTCCATAGTAACATATACCTCTCATTTTTGCGTCTTCGGGAATAAAAAAAAAAAACAATTCTTTATAAACATAATCACGTCACGACACACACATTGACTCAACCCTGCACTAAGTTATAATCGTGTATCGCAGGCACTAAGCAAGGGTATGTCATAAACTACATAGCTAAGAATACAACATCCAAGATCGGTAAACGAGACAATGCGTCTTGCAACAAAAGTAACCAAAACACTAACATTGACTCAGCCCTGCACTAAGATATACCTAATCTTGTATCGCAGGCACTAAGCAACGATATGGTATAAAAACTTCGATAATAATACTACATTCAACACTGGTAAGCGAAACAATGCGTCTTGCAAATAACAAAAAGTTACGCCGCCGCCGGGATTCGAACCCGGAACCTCTAGCGTAGCAGTCGGCTTCGCCACTGTACCACCGAGTTCGTCAAAAGGTTCTTAGCAAATACCTTCGTAAACTTTGGTCTCTGATTGTCCGGTTGCAGCTGGCCGACGTCGGAGAAACGTCACCGCTCGAAGAACGCTAAATGAGATAGGGCCCTAAGTTTTCTAAATTATAACATTGTTTGTTCTTCATCACGTGACATTGGCTTAGATGTCGTCCAATACGATAGTCGCCATAAAATAAGAATTGAACTAAATAGGGCCCTAAGTATTTACTTAATTAGGTTGGAGGATATGGTAGCTCAGTTTGTTACGTGCCTTGGTTAACCGAACGACCCGACCCGACAGGTCGAGGGTCATTGTGCCCGGATAGTGGCGACGGATTCGCAGCATGTCACACCGGAACTCAACATAAACATACGAAATGCGGTGTTTAACCTACCCCTTTCGACACATTAATTACGGTGTTAGTTTCGCATAGATAACTTGTAATTTATGCATAAAAAATTAACATCGTTTTATTCTGTTACAAATTCATTTAATTTCCGCCAGGTCACGAAATCACTCTTAAATTCTGGGTTTTATGATGCGAACTCTAATGTTGAAGGGTTGGATGAACAAAAGGGCGGTGAGTTTAAAAATTACTGTGTAAATACCGGTTATCTACTTGTAATTAATTTGAAGCTATCTTCGGGGCACACCCGCCTCTGTCCCACCACCACAACTACTGTTCACCAGGATCATCAGTGGCGTCCTTTGATTGAATAATGCAGCTGTGCAATGACACACAGGCTGTGTCCGGACACCCTAACGACTGTCTTGGGACCCGCAACAAACTTTATCAGAATAAAAAGGAGGAGTAAGAAAGCGGTTTCAGACTTCTCTCCCAGCAAAGCGGAGACAGCAATGGAACGGCCCGGAGGCCAAAAGCTAAAGGGATCCACGGTTAGGAGACGCCTGACCGTCAAATCACCACGGCATGTCACTAAATAATAGGGAATAAATTAAATACTAACCTAAATCTTACGCCAGTAATATTGGTGACAAAAAATTTTAAAGGTACGGAAGTTTCCCTTCATTTGACGCTATCTATGGGGGACCATTCGGCTATGGGTTGTGTTGTGAGATGAGTACACACGGCCATGGATCAAAAATAAATTATTTGGACTTTGTACCGTTTTTAAGTTGCACAGCATAATGACTGATGTTGCACTTGTTATGTGAATCTTTGTGTTGCCGACTGTACATGCCCATTATATAGTGTGGGTACCGTCTTTACTAAGAGACCTAAAGGTCAAAGGATACTGAAACAATGTGCGTTTCACACCTGACAAAAATAACTAACTATTAAGACGACCTCGGTGGCGCATTGGTGTAAACGGCCGACTACTCGCCGCAGGTTCCAGGTTCGAATCCCGGCGGAGAAGGATCTTTTTGTTATTTGCTAGACGCATTGTTTAGCTTACCGGTCTTGCATGTTGTATTTATTATCTATTTAGTTTATACCTTATTTACAATCTTGGTACATGGCTGAGTCAATGGGTGTGTTGTGATGTGGTAATATTATAATTTGTACGTGGTTTGTTAAAAAGCTTCTGTTACCTAGAGTTCTTGACGGTGAAGGAAATTAAATTACAATAAACTAAACTAAAACGTATGAAAATTAATTCACTTAGCTCACGAATTAAAACAACTCTTACAAAGTGTTTACGACATATTTATAGCCGAAATAACCTTTAATGTTATTACGTGTAATATGATATTATTGACCTAAGTAATTCGTTAATAAATCTAGCCAGAGACAGAACTAATAAATTAGGTAAAATAGTTCTTGATATGGGCAAACTTGGACTCGAGTTTTAGAGTTTAGGTTTTTATATGGACGTCGGAAAAACGCGCGTTTATTTCTTACTTATTGTACATTGCACGGAGATATGGAGTATGTAGCCTATAAGCTAATAAAAATGTTTCTATCCACCGATGATTGGTAAATCAGGAAGCTCTCCATACTTTATGTCATATAAAAGCGACTACGGCCGTCGTGTCATATATTAAAGTGTGACGGAGTAATCTAAGGCGCACGAAACAAACGCTGTTTACTGGAACGGATAAATTTTACTTGCCCTAATTAGGTGGGGGCGTCTACATAGGACAAATTGTATAACAAATAGTATGGGTATTAGTAAATTTGAAAAATTGTATGATACTATATTATGTAATTGATCATGTATTCTTTATGGTTATTAATTTCTTACGAATCGGGTGTGTCGCGTATTCCGCTTGCTCTATGTGTGGGGACACTGCCCAGTAGAGCTGCCAGAGGCATATAGACTTGAAAAAACGTCTCTTCGCTGTACCTACGGTACTAAGCCCCTAGTTCCCTTAGCTCCGGTAAGCGCAAGCGGTCGCTTATCTGTTTGGTTTTTAAACGTCCATGTCAAAGCGTCCATTTGGTTTGATCGAGTGTTGTATTTGCGTGATTAGTTCCCATTCCGTTCGTACGGTTCCCTATCGTCCGGATAAGGATGATATTATGCAGTATAGCAGCAATAAAGATAAATATTTCCATTACTTGTAAAAAAAAGTTTTCTTTTCAACAAATTCCATCAGGCTTGTCCATATTAGCCATCGATTTCAAATACACACATAGCATAACATAAACTCACGTCATAATCCCTTAAGAGGGGTTGGCAGAGGTGTTACACCCCGCATTGCGCATGTTAATGTTGAGTTCCAGTGTGACTGGTTGCTGAATATGTCGCCACTATCCGGGCACATTGAGAAACATGGCAGCTACAACTTACGGCAACCCGAGACTCGAACCTCGGCCTATCGGCTCGGGTCGGATTTCTGAGAAAATTGCTTATTAAAAGTTACCAGAGTGTTTCGAGTTAGATACTAAGCTTTTCTCAGTAACCATCTGCCAAGACGTTCTCTTTTTTGGAACCTTTGTCCTTTAATAAAAATAACTTGCTTTTTTATCCAGTTTTGTGTTTATTTATTTACTTAAAGTAAGTGAAAAAATTGGTTTAAATTATAAGTACTAAACATAGATTCCAAGCACACCTGGCTCACAAGTGGATTAAATTAAAAAAAGGCTTTCTGCGAACTTCTAGAAATCCCTAGAGTGACGTGTGAACGTGTCAAGTTCAAGTACCTCGTGTCCTTGATATTATAATACAATATGAAATATTGTGTCCTATTTATTTCAGCTTAATGTATTAATGTCTTGGTCTTGTCTTGGTAAACGGTCCCACCGTTTCAATATGTTATGGTTGTATAATTTAATTTAGATTGTAACATTATGACGAATGTAGTTATTCAAATTTGCGTTCCATCGCATTATATGTCTTACATACTATTTGTTAATAAATAAATAGATCGTTTGAGTGTATATATAAAGGAATACCAAAGAGTATCCTTTAATTTCTCTATTGTGTGGACTGACGTGACTGACATGACATGACATGTAAGAGAAATTAATGTGATTTACTGTTTTAAACGGAGATATAAAAATGAAATAATTAATATTATTAAATTAGGAAAGCGACATAGAAACTTTAAATGCCGTTTCTTTGTTTACAGGTCTTTTTTGTTTAATAGTTATAGAATATAATTGTAAGTGTTTAAAATATAAATCTTTGTTTACAGAGCAACGCATTTCTTATATTATTTTATATAGTCATATATATACACTAAAACGGTTAAGCCTATTAAACCTGGAGCCTTCCTTAAAACCATAAAAAATATTTCATGGTAACCTTTATTATGAAATTGGTTTCCTATACGTCGTATTAGAATTAATTAATGTTGCATAACCTCGTCCAATAGCGTGCCTTACTTCGAGGTGCTTCGAGCCCATCAGACTAATCACTGAATAAATTAAACCGTTACTAATACACTTCCTTTTAGAATTTACTGTAAGTTAGCTTATTAGCTTAAAAAAATCGATCAATAATCTACAGGTGTGATAGATCTGCGTGCAAGATCAAAGTCAAAGTCAAAATGTTTTCTTTTTTTTTATTCAAGACAGGCAGGCATTTGACCCCAAACCCGCCTGATGTTAAGCGGCGATGAGGTCTAAGGTGGATCATGCCTGCCTAGGAGAAACCTATTCACTCTTGCCTTAAAGAGGCCCAAGTTATATTGGTCAGGGAACACATCAGCAGGCAAAGAATTCCACACTTGCAGTACGCATTATGAAGGAGCTATCGAAGCGTTTAGTCGGTATGGTTTATTCGAATAGACCTAAAATAAGCACTTTCAAATCGTATTTTTTTTACTTCCACCGGTTCAGAATGCTATTTCTACGGAGAAGAATCCGGCAAGAAACCTCTGTAGATCGGCTGGGTTGGTACCACTCTACTTTCTAATTCTGTCGTGAAGAAATTCGTTGTGTGTCGGTTTGAGGGTTGGAGAGTCAGTGTAATTACAGCACCGAGCGGTTTAACAACTTTTACCTCATGTGCAAACGGTTTGCTGTGCTCTTGGCGTTCCTCAACAGCATCGTCGTGCTATAGGCAGCAGTGATCACTTTCCAACAGGAGATATGTCTGCTTATATGCCTGTGAGGTTATTATTTGTCAAGCTGACAATTAAATTACTAAGATGCCTACCTTTAAACCTAATGTCAATGGTTTACGTGTGATTTATATTGACAAACGTGATTTGACTAAGAGCATGTAAATGAAGCTCTTCATTCAATTATTAGTTATTTGACAGGAGTGAGAATCCGTGGCTGTCTGTTAAACCTAGAATCCATGGCTATTGAAGATAACTATAAAAAATATTGACAGTTTATGCGACCGACACTTTTATGTAAATTACTGAATATTATTTGAAAGTAATAGCTTTGAATGTTCTTTTCTCTTTCCAGGGAAGCTATTTGTTTACTTTAAACTGTGTGTTGAACCCTGTTTTATTATATTTTGTGTTTAATAAAAAAATGTCTTTAATAAAGTGTGTTTTTAAACAAATTATAAGTATGTACGCTGAGTTATACGCACTGTATGACTGTTTCGTTCTCTAGGCCGGCGACGGTGCGTATCGCCTCTAAGAAGGGTTTAGGGGTTTGAGTCGGTTTTAGCGACAATCGAAGTTAATCTGTGACATCCTTACCTAAGCGTTGTATGTAATGCAAATATCTAGAACAAAGCCTTTGATATTATTAAATTTAGACTAATTTGAACTGTATTTTCTACATAATAAAGGTTATATTACAAAAGGAGGCCGGTTGTAAGTAAATTTTGAAATTCTTCGGCATGTTTCTCCTTGTCATCTCCTCAGTTGTTTGTTCTGGCTACATAAAGCATTGTTTTGTACGACAATGCCTCTCTGTTTTAACTGCTAACGTTTAAACATAATAAACATAACATAGTCATGCTGAATTTAAGTGTAATCTAGATTAGAGGTATGGTACCACTTGGATTGACTTGGATTGTTAGGGTTCCGTACCCAAAGGGTAAAAAACGGGACCCTATTACTAAGGCATTGCTGTCCGTCTGTCCGTCTGCATGCGGGCTGTATCTCAAGAACCATAGCAGCTAGAAACTTGAAATTTTCAGAGAAGACTCACACTTGACCGGATTTTTTAAACTAGCTCAATTTTCACACTGCTGTAACAAATTTGAGATTATTCTGGTGGATTTTCAAAACAAAAAATTGGAACACATGTATAAAACCTCATCTAAAAAGTGCCAATGACAGTTGCGGAAGGAAGGTTCTAGAGTGGGGATCACAGGCCGGAAGGTAGATCCTCTCGGTGAACGGACGATCTTGTAAAGGCTGCTGGATACAGCTGGCTGTAAACGACACAGAACCGCTCCTTTTGGAATCATTTAGGGGAGGCACATGTCCAACAGTGGTACATCTATGTGCGAGATCGTCTAGGTTATTTCCAACCTCCTTTCTATTTCTGCCGTGAAGCAGTTCGCTGTGTTTCGATTCGAAGGATTTGAGTGCCAGTGTGATTACCGGCACGAGGGTTATAGCATCTTTTCCTCTATAGGCAACGCCTTGGCGGTGCTCTTGGCGTTCCAGATATCAAGGGCATCGTCGTGTCAATAGGTGGCGGTATCACTTTCCATCAGGTGAACCGACCCTGACGTTAAAAAAAGCCTTTCGGCTAATGATGACATTGAAGAGACGCAGTTTTGACACAAAATATCCAAAACAATTTATCTGTTAGCTTCAATAAAAATCAAATGAAAGTACATTTTTCTATTAAAAGTCAAAAAGATTATAAAAGCTTAGTACTTAATCTCGATTTCAACTCTTTAATCTTTATGTTGAATTCGTAATGGCTTTTCGCTTTTCATAGAAAAATGCTCCCCATTCAAACTGTCTTCTATAAATCGCACGCACCCTTATCAGGCGTGGTTCAAGTAACAGCGTTTATAAATTGAAATTTAAAAAAGTAATTTTACTGCAATCTTACCAGTAAATATGCGACAGTTCGGCTAAAGATAAATTGCTTAAAAAGAAATACATTAAAAATTCAAAATGTTTTATTTATAGAGACTTAAAATAAGTGCTTTCAAATTGTAATTTTTATCTACCACCATTTGGAATGCTTTCGTCGGGGATAAAAGCCGGAAAGCTCAAAACTTTTTAATAGTTTTTCATTACATTCTTGTTTGAATATTCAAGTTTTCTGATAATTTTACACAATTCAAAGCTACTATGACTACCTTTATATAAAGCAAATTACACTATGTAATATTTTTGATATTATTACTTTGATTTTAAGAGTTATGAACAAAAAATCTTGATCAAATATACCTATTTAAAGAAATCATAAGCTACTTTGAGCATAGTTTTTACTTTTAGATATATTATTTGGTTAATTGATAAACTTCAAGAACGATGCCATCACCTGCACCATCAGTATCTCACCACCAGCTCTAAACTACTCCATCATCCCAGTGTTTTTAGGGACTGCTGGAGCAAACCTGTTGACCTTGATCATTTTCAGAAACAACGTTATTTAGGTTACGGTAATTTTTAATTGTAGTTCATAAAAATATTAACATTTGAACGGCTAAAAGGCAGATTTTATGGAACAATATAAATAACAATTAAGATTAACCAACACAGCATTCTAATTTATATTAATATGTAGTAACACTCCTACGTTTCTACTCGGACCAATCGGACTAGACAAATTTGAGCGACAAAATTCCCGTACCCAGTTGCTAGCTTACTAAAATAGCTTGAAATGGCATAGCGTTAAATGAAATGAGTGTCGTAACGGCAGCATAAAGGATCTTCCGATGAGTTATTTGATCTATTGTATTGATCTACTTCTGTCAATCATTCACGAATCATTTGTACCACCTTTGTTGGTAAAACTGAATAAGGTTTTATTGAAATATGTAAGCGCCGGATGTGGGGCCACTCCCTAACAATGGTACATTAACACAGTGAATAGGGAAGCATCAATTATTCACCCAATTTGAATAAGAGCCTCCGTTTTCCTTATACATTCTTGGTTGCGCAACTATTTGCGAGGACGTATCCAGGGTTTTATTCAAGGGGGCAACTTCTTACTGATCTTCCTATCAAACTTTAATGATGATTAAAACAATTGGATTCGAGAGGGAGGGCCTCTAAGGGATTACTTCCCTGTATTCTGATAGGTAGATTATATTTTTCTACCGATCAACATTTTATGTCTTGATTTTGAGGTTTTGAGGTTATGTTGTGATATAACACTTTTAGTAAGAAATTAATCTCAAAATAAACCTTAAATCTCATTTTCATTCAAAATTATTCGATCAAAAACGCAAGAAAAATCAGTCACCAAATTGTTTTTCCTTCTCTAAACATTTCGTTTGTTATTATCAGAGTATTAATTTGTTTTTAAACAAATAACGACTAATAAGCGAAACATTTCTGTTTTTTTTTGCCATCGTTTCTCGCCTAAATGCCTTTAGTCTGACTTGGAAACAATCTAAGAATTCCAATTTAAGATTCCTTCCTCGAGAGTCTGTTAAATTAAGAAGTCGGAAAACACAGATTCTCCAGTTCATTTGTTTTAGATCGATTTGTGACTTAACATCGGGTTTTTGTTTAAGTTTGAAGCCCATTGGGGAAACTAGACCTTTATTAGTCTGTAAAAAGAACTGATTTAAGTACTAAAATTTGTCCAATATAACTAGGTGTTAGGAATACAATTGTTTTTTTTGTAACCCATAATAAATATTGGTAGTGATGGGGAGGGCAATCATTAATCCATGTGTCGGTATGTACAGTAACGGTAATTTATCAATTATTATAAGGCTCTAACAGCGGGCAATTACCGTAGTTTACATTATAATATTTTATCAGCCTCGCTGCGGTTTGAACAGCTGTTGCGAGGTCCCGGGTTTGAATCCCGGGTCGGGTAGGTGTTTGCGTAATGAACACGATTATTTGCTCAGTGCTTGGATGATTCTATCTATATATGAAATATTTCTACTTGTTTTTATGATTGTATTTATGAAAATGCATTAAATTTTTATTTGATTATTCAATCAATTTATCGTAAAGTACGTGGAAATAGTATATTTGAAAACAGAATTAGCATCGTACGATAAACCAGAGAAATATAACCATTCAAAGTAAATAAATCATCTCGCTCATCAGAACTACCTTTTCTATGGAAGTTACATGGCGCCAGTGTACTTTAACGTCATTGTTCAAATCGGATCTCTCTATTCACCGAAACAACGACTTTGAAGCATTATAACTTAATTAATAAGGCAGGTATTTCAGTAAATCAAACGGATTTGTGTATCTGAATGTGTAATCGATTAAAAATAAATAAATAAAATAGTAATGCATATTCACTTTTTGTTTCAATGGTACTTTACGATTATTTACAGCGAAGAAATATTTTGATATGGAGGAATTCGAGAAATTCATTTGGCGCGACCTTAACAAAGCCGAGCACAAGGCTGAGCATTTATTGATTGAGAACCCAGGCCGGTTTCAATTTCAAACGGGCCCCAGATTTACATAACTTCTGCACAGTGGGCACGTCAACAGTGAGCTGGACATATTTTCTATTCAGTAAAGTTTAAAAAGACTGAATACACTGTTGAATCAGGCAGTCTGAAACTTCTCAATTTGTGATTTGACTTTATTTTTTATAGATACGACTGTAATGGTTATTAAGCTGATAGTTAATTAAAATAGATAGAAAAATACAGTTTCAAAATCAAACTAACAAATGTAAAAAAAAATTTAGTTGCATTGTTTCGGTTTTACATTTTTGAAATAAAAAACCAGGGGGTTTCACTGGTGAATTTCATGTGTTTTTCCTTCTGAATTTTCTACTAAATAACAAAACTGAAAATATTTGTTACGGCTCCTTTTCAATTTTTCTTAGACGAGATATCAAAATATTGACAATATCATATTGATGTTACTTTTAACTCACTGTGCAAACCAGTGATGAGATTATGTTTTGTTTCTTGGGAAAACAAGAGAAAATAATTGTGTTAATTCGACAATTTCTCACCAAGAGTTTAAAAACAAACTTCCTTTGTACCTCCGGGACCGGATCTCGGTTAACTTCGTCCCGATCAATTTGATTTTATCGAATCGACGTCTAGAAGTTAAGCCGAGTTAACGTTGTGAACAGTTTTCTGTCGGTTGCCTTACTTGGACTTGTCGGAAGTTTCTAGACGTATCTATGCTTCGCATTGTTCGGTTCTGTGTCATGTGCGAGGTATGTTCTGTCTTGAAGCATCTGTAAGTTGGACCTTCACCTTATCAGGTCTTAGCCTGCAGTGTGTTTGCTGAATTAGTGGCTGAGTTAGTAGGGCATATTCTCTGAAATTAATTAGGATTTATTCATATCCTTAGTTCGCAATCAGATCAAAGGGACAATCAGAATCAGAATTTATTTATTTACAAACATAGGTAACACTATTCAGATCTATAGAAATTAATACTTTAAACGGTTATGTTTCCCTTGACTGTGACTTGTGATTTAAATTTTATCTTCGTCCTGTTGACAGATCTACCTGTAATATACTGACGATGTAATATATTCAGTATCATTGCATATCCAAGATGGCCGCCGCTACAAAATGGTGGACTTCGTGTTTTTCCAACATCTCACTCACAACCCCAATATCGCTATCAAATGAATGGGCTTGACTAGAAGAACATACGCTATTGAATAAAATCAATAATGCCGACAAATAAAAACAAAAAAAACAGAGAACGACGTTAATTTCAATAAAACCGTTTGACTTTAAAAAAAACTTTTATTAAAGCATACAAATATAAAACGTCAAAATGGATTACTAATATGCATACAAATAGGTATCCAGTACTACTTAAAAACAATGATTAAATGTCAAATCATATATAAAACACAATTATCATTCAAATATGTCATTAAAAGACAGAAATAAATTTTAATTAATAGTAACTTATTTTTTAATTTCGTCATACAATCATCTTTTATGTCGCAAGGCAATTTATTATAGATTTTTGTAGCTTATTTTAGTAATCAATCAAACTCACCAGTAGCACACCTCCGCCGCGAAACCGCACTAGTTTCGCCATGAACTGTCTTTCCCCCGTGATATCGCTAATCCTACTCAGAAGGATCTGCGAAATAATGAAGGAAAGAGAATCATATTCTAATCCATGCGATAGAACAGGGTGACTCTCTCTTTCGCTTGTCACACAATCTACAAGTCATGCGGAACTAGTGCGGTTTAGCTGCTACGATTTCGCGGTGGAGGTGTGCTACAGTCGATTATATTGCACAGAATACCAGGAGCTAAAAACCCCTTAAATTGGAAAAATATCCCGAAGAAAGAAGAAGCAGAAAATTTCTACCAAACAAAAATATGGTAAATCAAATCACATGATCAAAGGGGCGTCAAACACTGCTTGGTTCCATAAGGCTCGTGTTTTCATCCGACCATGTCCAAATAATGCACATTAGATCAAAACATCGTGTTTTCCTTACTCCATTCATCTTTCAGCTCGATTTAGCGGACAGACTTAAGTTAGTTCTTCACAAATGCTTACAAGTTTGCCTATTAGAGCTAAGTTAGTATTCATGGTTCAGAGCCGCGTTGCGTTGGACACATAGTATGTAGATCGCAATTGCAGTAGAATTTGAATTTAAACTTTGCCAATAGCACATGCGCCACTCTGCCCCACCACTGTGATTCCTGATAACCAGGATCGACAGTGGCGTCCTTTGACTTGCAGCTGTGCAATGAAACACAGGCAACGTACTACCGGATCTTGGAACTCGCAATGAATTTAACTATACAAGGAATAGGAGGAAGTAAGAAAGAGATTGTAAGCTTTGTATATGTAGTGGTTTTTCTTTGCCCTATATACTGGTTCATAGACGAGCTGAAGGTTACCCATCAACTCGTGATGTGACAAATGATGTGAAGATACAAAATGTTACGCCTATGGAACAACCTAACTAGTCGTTTTTAATCTGTATTGCACTGTTGTCTGAAACTTTATGTGTGGCCGTCTGTACTTAGATACGATGAAACGATGTTGATTTAAGGGAACTTGAAACAAATAAAGAACAAAATTTTTGTAAATATTTTTCAATTTCGCCCAGTTTTATTCGATCCAAATTTTTTTTTCAAGCTTAAATAAAGACTTCGGCATCACGTGGGTGTTAGCAAAATTTATCTTTAGTCACATGAGTTTTTCTTACGATATTTCCATTCACTTTGTACTTCCTTAGTTTTATATATGCTTAGTTATTTTATAGGTAAGGAAGACCTACGTAGTAACTTTTATATTGGCCTACAATAGTACGAGCGAACTGCAAGATAAACTTTTCAAATAGCCCGGGCAAAGTGCCGGGCTCACAGTACCTACCCTGTGTAGATGGGGAACGGGCTTTAACTTTTTTATACGTATTGATAGAACTTATATGCGCCTACATTAGGTTGAAGGGAACTTTTTCAATTTATTTGACGTCAACTTTTAATTGATTTTAAGGGAGGCGAGGACAACTTTTGTTATTAGAAGATGGGTTAAAAGTTGATAAAGCCTGTCAATCTGATTGTCTTTCTAGATTGTTCTAGTTTATGGACAGTTGAATTGAAATGGCTTTTTGTTTGTTTTTTAATGACCGTCTAAAAAAACCGAGAACACTTTTAGTTTGGGCATTCATCTTTGCCCTCACATAACTTATTACGAATATAATGAATTTAAAAAAACACTTTTTACGAAGATATCAGATTACGATATTTGTTTGGTTAAATCTCTTTTTTTTATCCCCTAAGATTAATATTAACCCTGCAAAACTTTAATAGCTGAAAATCTTATGCTGTATTAAAAAGAGGGTATTTTTCGTACCAGTAAATCAAGTCGAGTAATTATTACAGATTTTATTATAAAAAAATTTCTCAGGTACATATTGTGTAATCGTTTATATTCATATTTCCAATCTAAAGAAAATTATATACCAAGTGAACGTATTCAAAAAGGTCTTTTAAAAACGTTTTTGTTGCTTGATTCTGTGTAAGTATTTAAATAATTTAGGCCAGTAAAATTTCATTACTTTTTCCACTAAAACTCGGCGCCGTATTTCAATAATGGCCTTTTTTTTCTGTACCAGATTTAAATGGTTATTTATTGCTTATCCTTTCACCTTTTTTAATTTGGCTGGAAGCTATTTTAATTATACTTAATAAGACATAATTTTTTAAATATTATAAACCCGAAAGTTTGAAAGGATGTACGGATGTTTGATACTCTTTCACGCAAAAACTACTCAATGGATTTTAATGAAACTTTACAGTAATATAGCATATACATCAGAATAAGACAAAGGCTATAATTTAAGAAGATAATGTGTGAATTGTCCAAAATATAACGATAATTATCAATTAATAAAAAATCTTATTAGAAACATTTTGGAATTCTACGCGGGCAAAATTTAGTATTGTGTGAATCTAAAGTAACACAGTATAAAACATTTTATACAGCATCATGAGCAAATATGCGATTACACGATGGCTCACCTGATGGAAACTGACATTGATATGAAGGTGCCTTTGATGTTGAACAGCAATAGCACATCAAATGCGTTGCCCATGTAAATAGTTGCCATAGCTAAAGTTGCGTAGTTGTAGGTAAAATATGTCAGATATATCTCTCGTCAGGCCCCGGATCTACGTTTTTTTTAACAGGGGTCAATCTTTGCAGTGGTGTCTTTTGCTGCCTTTTATGCGCTGTTGACGAGAAATAGATGTTGATTTTTTGCGCACTACATTTTGGAATTTTGGCGCCCTCTTTAACCTGCCGCCCAGGGCTTGTCCACTCCTAGATCCGGGGCTGCTCTCATGCCGGTAAATACACTGCCTCTCCAATCCTGGAAACCGAAACAACGAAATGCTTTACGGCAGAATTCTAAAGGAGGGTGGTACCAACCCAGACGATCTCACAAGTAGACCCATTAACACCTGTAATTAATAATTTTAGCGACTTGGTACAACAGACGGGGATTGTTAGAAGTAGGTATTTGTCACATCTATAAATTTTATTCATAAAATTCCTAATTGAACCCCGACAGTTAAAGGTTCGGGGTTGAAAAGTGTAATTTTTAACAAGGTATCGCACTGATGGGGCATGGATGCCTGAAAAGGACTCCCTGTTATGAGCGAAATTACCTTCAAGAAAATTTGAGCTTTCCACTTAGGGTTGTCCCTCTGGAGTTTTGTTTCTTTTTAAACAAGTAGGGACAAGAAACGCCTTTGGGATTTGCAAGATTCTTTCACGTTTGTTGTTTTAAAATTCGACCACTGCTAGAATGCACTGGATAACTGTAAGTGATGTCCATAAAGGTTGCTTTGAGAAAAAGAATTCCACAAATACGTCCTTTCTCTTTTGCAGATATACTCGTCCTTTGGTCATCTTCATTGTTTTTAGAGTTCTTTGTTTAGTTTTCCAACAAGGGAACTGCCAACCCTATTCGAACCTTGTTATGTGCTATAAGAATAAGGACCTAAAAACCTTGTACATAAAGGTTAGTGTACGCTGCATATAGTTTAATTTAAGTGAATGGTTCAGCAAATTGCCGGCGGTGAAATACAAATCCTGAAGCATGCGTTTATTAAATTTACTAGGCAATTCAGTATGATAGGTATTTATGATACTTAAAAATTATAACCAGCTGCGTTTTTATAAGTAATGGGCAAAAAAGCAAACGGTTCACCTGACGGAAAGTGATACCGCCGCCTATTGACACGACGATGCCCTTCATATCTGGAACACCAAGAGCACCGCGGATGCGTTGCCCATGTTGAGGTAAAGTTGTTATAAATCTCATGCCGGTAAATACTTACACTGGCTTTGCATTCCTTCGAATCGAAACAGCGAATTGCTTTACGGCAGAAATAAAAAGGAGGGTGGTACCAACACAGACGATCTTGCACGTAGATCTACCACCTGTTAAAATAATTAACTGCGTTAAGATTGATATTGTTTATTTAAAAGCTTTTAGGGAAGGTCTAGCAAGGGACCTCATCCGACTGGTGAAGATGGTGATTTATTAAATTTAATTAACTTATGTTCAGCCGACTGCTACACTGGAGGTTCCGGGTTCGAATCCCGGCGGGGCGGGACTTTGTGTTATTTGCAAGACGCATTGTTTCCCTTACCGGTCTTTGATGTCATATTCTTATCTATGTAGTATACACCATATCGTTGCTTAGTTCCTGTGACACAAGTTCTTCCGATGCTTACTGCAGGGCTGAGTCAATGTGTTTTATTATTATATGACACAAACACATTAGGTACTTCAATTAAACCATATCATATTTTATAAGTAAGACTTTAATTGGCCGAGGTTACAGATATTATGTTTTGTTTTTGTATCTCGTTCCGTGCTGTGTTCTGTGAATAAAAGAAAATAGAATTCCTTTGGTTTCCATTTTATTTGTGACGGCACATTTCATTTCCTCTGTCAATTCTTCGATCCTTCTGCCATCGAACCAATACTACTTCATCCGAGTTGCAGTCTGAAATTGGTTTCTTACTACCTCCTATTTATTCTGGTCAAGTTCGTTGCGGGCCTCAAGACGTAGTAGGGTGTCGGGCACAGCCATCATCATTGAACAGCGTCATTGAACAGTTGCATTTTTCGTTAATTATTCTATCAAAGGACGCCCCCGTGAACCTGATAAACAGGAGTTGCAGTGGTGGGATCGAGTGGCGGGTGTGCCCCGAAAGATCCTAGTTGGATGTTATAATATTTCATACCCTTGTAACCATGTTTTTTTCTGCTATCCATATCCATAATATCTATTCATATATTATTTAATCCATATTCAATACCACAAAACTATTCTTTGCGAACTCAAAGCTGTTCTGATATGACAATATTTATGGGGGAAAATCCCTAATCAATAGTGCTAGTGATATTCATATCAGGATACGGTATTAATGTAAAACCACTCACAAACACCAAACCATATCTCCTGATTTTCTTATCTTCGCAGTTCCGAATTGTCTCCCACTGAAGCAAATTCAAAGAAGTATTCACGGCAATAGGGCTTGTAAGTTTTTCTTTCTAACTCACGAAGACAGTTTGGATAAAGTTGTCAGTTTCAGTCGTGTACATGCACTCGGTTTCAGTGTGAGCAACCTCGAGTTAGCAAACAAAAGACGAAACGCACACTAGAACATTGTGCATGTACACATCGCATCACAGTGATAGCTAAATGGTCTTCGTGAGATTCAACGACTACCAGTTGTGCTATTTTCTAAGGTCGCTTTCAAAGTTCGAAAGCGGATTCCGCGGTGATATATCAAATTCGAATTCTGTAAATCTGTACACCTCAATCTGGTGTGTCGGTAGCACCACACTTCTGCAGGGCTATTCACTATGCTTCCGAAAGTATTCTATCTCGGAAAGTTTCTGATATGAACTGTCACAATACCGAAAACAAATGTTAAATTCGTTTTCGAACGAAGAATGTGAGTAGCGTTCCCTACGAGAGTCAAATCTGTGTCGTTTGCTTGTTTCGAGACGATTGTGATTCGATACTCGATGTAAGCTCTCTGACTCAGGCGAAGATCGATTTTGAATTTACAGAATAGCACTGTTTCCTTGGGTATTACAAGACCGAAGCGACTGGTATTGTAAATACTGACTTCTTGATTACTCACTTAAAACAAAACTGGCTTGCTACCTTAATAAAAAATTACAACCTCCGTGTATGCTTACCTTAACCAATAAAACCACAACGAAACTGCAACTTCGCAGTCGTGGTCACTAAACCTATATCCGTCCTTTTCTAGCAGCCTCTAAAAGCTAATTGATCGAGCGGGATGTCCATAATTTTTATTTTATCACAAAAATACGATGTATTGTAGTGTGGTCTTCATTTACGACCTTTAAGTGCCATACTTAATCTAGCTACACTTGTTAAAGGGTTGTCGATGAGATTTACACCTTGAATTCTTAACAGTAAAGTCGAAAATTGTTGAAAGGTAGCAGTAAATGAACTGTGATAAAGTATTCTTCGCGTGGGTTCCTTAATCTTTACTGTAAATTTCGGGGGTATTTGTTAAGTCTTGTCTGGATGGTGATTCTTTTACTGGAACCGCTTGAACCTAATTTTAACGTTCCAATATCAACCTACGCTCAAATAAGTAAAAAATCAGAAAGCAGTAGTTTCACCTCTATTGTACCTGAGCGAGCTTTTATAGGTTTTTATAGGTATTTACATTTTTAGAAATATTCTATCGCCAATGTTCATCAGGGATAATGTAGGATAATAATAATAATAATAACCACATCACGACACACTCATTGTCTCAGCCCTACAGTAAGTATCGTAAGAACTTGTGTCACAGGAACTAAGCAACGATATGGTATATACTACATAGATACGAATACAACATCCAAGACCGGTAAGCGAAACAATGCGTCTTGTAAATAAGACAAAGTCCCGCCACCGCCGGGATTCGAACCCAGAACCTCTAGCGTAGCAGTCGGCTGTTTACACCACTGCGCCACCGAGGTCGTCAAAATGGATTCTAATGGTGAAAGAATTTTACAAATCGGACCGGTATTTTTAGAGCCTATTCAATGCAAAGTAATAGTCAAATCTTTCCTCTTTCTAATAATACAGTGTAGATAAATATTTTATAATAATTTCAACTTGATACTTCCCCTAGCTCCTAAGCAAAAAGGTCCCGACAGACTAACGGATTGACGGAATAAAAAAGAGATTCTATAAGGGTTCCATGTTTTCATTTGGACTGACAGAACCCTAAAACAGCTCATCCGAGCGTAGGCTGAGCAAGATGTTATTTTTTGGTACTTTTATTATCAAAAAGTATGAAAAAATTTAAACAACTTCCTTCATTTGCTACTGTTTTTATTTCTAATGCCTTTTTAATTAATTCCGCTTATCCCTAAGGGTCAATTTACTTTGACACGGAAGACAGTTAGATAAATACGATACAATTTTGAACTTTATCTACAATTCCTAAGGGGGAGATTTAAATGTAAAAGGTATTCGCTCTGAGCTTATTTTTCATCATATCTCGCTGGTGGATCTTTCTAAGGTTTTTGGGGTTTATAGTAAATAAAGTACGTAAATTGTAACAGTAGGATTTTTTTTTATTTAAATTAATTAAAAAAGTACAAAATTAAAACGAACCCCGATTGGACATACCTGCGTATTCGTTCGTTCATCCCCACTTCCACCCCCCATAAATTTTAAACCGTCCATTCGTTTTTCATTGAAAGTACACTTTTGGTATTTACATGTCGATACCATTAATTTATACCCCACTTGGAAATATTTGCGAACATTCGATTGTTCATCCCCACTTTCAACCCCCATAACTTTTGAATGGGGGAACTGATATTGATCAAACTTAGCTAAGGACACTCGATTAAGTCACCTTTCAAAGAAAAAAAACTATATCGAAATAGGTTCATTCGTTCAAGAGTTATGATCTACAGACAGACACGTTGAACTTAAACCCTTCTTTATGCGTCGGGGGTTAAACATACCAGATGTTAAAATACTTGCAAATATGATTTTTGTCCGGCACTAGCTTTGGGGTTGTAACATAGCTATCAACTCGTAAACGTGTCAACTCGGGCCGTTTCTTTTTCCATACTTGCAAGCATCGTAGACAATCATCGCATTGCCTCGAGTTGACGGCGAGACAATAGGGAATATGCATGACTTTATATTACTTTATTTATTTATTATTATACAATACCACAGACATACACAAATCCGTAACATTTTCTCAAATATAAGACTTTTAAACTAAGGTTTGAAGCTTCAAAGTCGTTGGTTAGACAGAGACCCGACATGTACAGTCGAGGTCTGCCACGGAGTATCATTTGCCATCGAAATTCCTCTGTATGCGATAATACTACATTTTAGGGGTTGGATTGCAAGCGCCATCCTAATTGGCCGTAGTAAATCTCTATTACCAATGACGGTAAAGGAAGCCAATCATTCATTGGAATCATGATGTTGTTTTGAAAGTATGATAATCTCATCCATTCACAAATATACGTAGTATGAAAGCCCCCAGCCGCTAAACCTGCAAGCAAAACTCGACCTTAAGGTGGTAGCGCTTGCGCGTCCGTGATTGTACAATGACGTCAAAGTACACGGGCGCCATACAACTTCCATAGAAAAGGTTGTTCTGATGAGCGAGATCGAAATATTTTCTTTGAATGATTATATCTCACTTGTTTATCGTTCAGTTCTAATTCAGTTTTCACTGTAAATATACAATTTCTACATACTTTCCAATGAATTGATTGAATAATCAAATTAAATTTCATGTATATCCCCTATTGTCGTTTCGTTTCCTTGTTAATAGGTGTTCTACGACCTTAAGGGTCATCTCACGAAGAACTTTCGGCTATGGTCGTAATAAGACGAGTACATGCTCATCGTTCTAGTGTACGTGACCACTTTACTGAGCAAACTCGAGGTTAGCACATTGAAACAATGTGCACGCCTGTCAAAACTAACACAATTTAAATGAAACATTATCTGTGAGACAAATCTACAACAGATTACCTACTCTAACATATCTATGATACTATTGTTATTTATTCCTTTGAAAAATCGAATGATATTTAAACATATTAATAACCACATCACGACACACACATTGACTCAGCCCTGCAGTAAGTATCGTAAGAACTTGTCACAGGAACTAAGCAACGATATGGTATATACTAAATTGATTAGAATACAACATCCCAGACCGGTAAGCGAGACCTTGCGTCTTGCAAATAACACAAAGTCCCGCCCCCGCCGGGATTCGAACAACGGAACCTCTAGCGTAGCAGTCGGCTGTTTACACCGCTGCGCCACCGAGGTCGTCAAACTTCTAAAACTAAAGATCTTTTGATGTAGTTTTGTGTTCGTTTAATTAAGCAGAAAATTTTAATTCATTGGTCCTTTGATCAAATGATGTTGAATCAATGAAAAATCCTATTCAACATGTATTTATAAATTACTCAATTTAGAGACTAAACTTACATAGAAGGCTAGAAGATCGCCTTGGAAAATGGAGCCAAAATCAAGTAAATACTGTTATTAGGTCTGATCTAAAATCTTTGGGTTGGATGTTAATTTCCAGTATTTTAAAAGACGATCTGGACACATTCATACACGGGTTCTTACTCAATATTTGTCATACCTTTATTTAAAGTCGAGATATAAATGTGAATTTTCAGACTGTAAATTCGACTTTAGCTCTGCGGTCAAACACTGTACCTCGTAGCTGAATCATTAAAAGTTATTCTCGAGATGGGGCCTACTTCCCGTCTGGGATTCTGATTCTCAAGTCTCGATCCTGAGCCACTGGATGCTCAATTGGCGTGTTCTTATAATTGGATGACTACTTAAGCTTTAGAGTTTTTCATGTTTCCTTCCCTGTTTGTTTAGGGCCGCGTCCCTTATCTTATCTCCGCAGAATACCGGCTCAAAAATTTATGGGGACGATTTTCGTTGTTTGCCCTCCTAATTGCCTACCCTTATGCCTACCTACTTACTTAAGTTTCGGGTTTTAGTATGAATATTTTGAGCTTTTCGATTTCTTTCTGTAGGTAGGTAATGTACAAAGTTTTTATGTCATAATCCTTAAACATAAGTAATTTGATGAGTTTGCGATATTATTGTTTTCAAGTGAAAAAGAAAGGAAAGGAAGTGGAGTGCTTTTTAATATATTTCTACATAAAGCCTCGGACTCGAGTTTGACGATCTCGGTGGCGCAGTGGTGTTAACAGCTAACTGCTACGCTAGATGTTCCGGGTTCGAATCCCGTCGGATAGGAACTTTGTTTTTGTGAGACGCATTGCTTCGCTTATCGGTCTTGGGTGTTATATTCTTATCTATGTACCATATCGTTGCTTAGTAGTGCGATACAAGATATATCTTAGTACAGAGCTCAGTCAATGTGTGGGTTTTGATGTGGTAATTATTATTATTAAAGCGTTAGAGAGGGTTTCATGTAATATGTAAAATATCTTTATAGTGTTTCTAAAATACAGTTTTACACCATTTTAAGTTTTGAGTAATGATTGTTGGTTTGTAATTTATAATCGTTAAAAAAATCTGAGATCAAAAAACTAAATGAATAAAAAATGTTTCTGAAGTCGCAATTGCCTGATATCTTGTACAAGCGTTTGAAAGACAGAAGTACTGAAAAAACTAAGTTAAAGTCAAAATACTTTATTCGAATAGTCTTAAAATGAGCACTTTCAAATCGTCATAATTTTTTAACTACCTCCGGTTCGGAATACTATTTCTAAGGTTAAGAATCCGGCAAGAATCCTCCGTAGTTTTTTCAAAAATCAAAATACAATAATTTTCTGTTATAACTTACAATTTGTAAAACGAAACCGGAATAAGAAATTACTGAACGGAAGTATTCATTTTCACTAAATTCCGAGTAACACTATGCGTAAAGGGTTTACCGGCGAATCTTCCTTAATTCTTTTTTATTTAACCAATGACCCGGTTTCCAGATTCTCAGTGGAAGGGTGTTAACCAGAAAAACTCTTTGAACATCAAAATCCTCCTTGGGTACAGTCCTGAAAGTGGTCTCGATAATTTAACCTAAATTAAATATCCTGCCGTAATTAAATTTAATTTGGACACATTTTGATCCGGATGAGTAAGGCGAAGTGTTCACAGGCTTACTGTTTGACCAATCGTTTAAGTGTTTTAATTAAACTGTGACACAAAGGTCTGTAGTCTAAGGTCTTGATTTTGATTTAAAAATAAATTTTAATACAGTAATTGCTTTTTGAAGAAAATGTTTCATTCATTATTCAGTTCGCTATTCTCATGTAAATGAGCTCAATGCCTTGATATCTGGTATTTTTTATTTGGGTAGTAATAACACATAAATAAATAAACTCACGCCGTAATTAACCCCTGAGAGGTATTAAACACCGCATTTCGGATGTTTATGTTGACTCCCAGAGTGACGGGTTGCGAATCTGTCGACATTATCCGGGCACAAATAGGAACATGACTCGAACGCTCGACCTGTCAGGTCGGGTCGTTCAGTTAACCAAGGCACGTAACAAACTGAGCGTAACATGTAACAAATAACCATGTAATAATCATTGTTCTTCAAATTTCAGAGCATTCGATTAAAATTTTTATTATAAAAATCTATAGTCGTGTTATGTTTGCAACATTGTGGTCGCGGCCTAAGTTTGGGTCTGGAAAAAGGATCCAAGTCTAAACTCTTTGTGGGCGTTCACGTATCTTGTTTGTTTGATTACTGTTATTAACAGACGGTCGGCAGCGCTTGGGGTTATTTTCGACACATGCTTTGCGACTCTCGAAATTATCGCTCCGTTTTCGTGTGTTTTTATACTCGCAGCGACGCTTCGGGCGATGTTTTTTGTACTGTTTCTAGAAGTGCAAGCAATTTCGTTGTCATTTCATTTGAGAAAACTATGTTTTGGTGATGACCGTCTGTACTAAGGTTTTTTTAAGGAATACAAACAAAACACGTAATACTCTTATTACCCGACTAAGGCGGAAAAAAAGAAAGGTTATGATTTTGATTTGGAGTAAAATGTTACCGTTCGTTTGCGTAATTTTTTAAAATTGATAAATGCAAGCCTCATCAAGCCAATGTCATTCCTCAGAATACAATTCATCTTCATTTCATTTTGAGGACGTGGCAGCTCAGTTTGTATTTTGCCGTGGTAACTGACTGACCCGACCCGTCAGGTTGAGGGTTCGGGTTGCCGTAAGTTGCAGCTGCCATGTTTCTCAATGTGCCCGGATTATGGCGGCAGATTCGCAACCTGTCACACTGGAACTCAAGATAAACATGCGAAAAGCGGTGTAGCAAGTACCTCTGCCAACCCCTCTCGAGGGACTGCATCATGAGTTTATGTTATGTTTACAATTCATCTTCTTGCCAAGTTTTATTTAAATCCGTTCAACTGTTTAGGCGTGAAAAAAATGACAAATTTTGTTGACCTTTTTTTAATTTAACATAGAATTTACTATTCAGTTAGCTGCAGTGATATTTTTAGCAAAAATACTACCGCATTTGTTTCTCTCAGAATTTTCGGATCGTAACCGAGCGAAAATATTTTTCCCGCAATTTTTCACGTAAAGATTATCACTTAAAGAATAAGGAAGTCGACCGCTCCTAGGGGCTTCCCGGAATAAAATTACTTTCGGGACACAAGTAAAAGGAAAGCCCCTTTGAAACGAAAGAATTAAAAGTGACAACTGGACAAGTCCATTGATCCTGGACCTTATCGCAAAGGCCTAAAGTCTAATTTCGCAGTTGCTAGTTCTCTTTTAAATACCTACACAGTGTTAAGTTTTGTCAAGTACATAGCTCTGACAGTTTTTTTAAGGTTTATTTCTATTTGTAAAGAAATTCTGTTTTATTTCAAGTCAAAGCTTCTTTTTGAATATCTAAGTCCGACGTTTTTAAGATCAGATTTATTATTTGTAGCTTATGCTTTTAACTTTGTTTGCGTTTCTTTGTGTTTTTTAAACTAAAAGTATTGTATCTCCACTCTGAAAGTCCATTCTAAATATTAGAGTATTCGTTTTTTTTAAATCGGACGGTTTCCTCCTACATTATTCGGGGCACCCCCGCCACTCTGTCCTCACCACTGCAACTCCTGCTCACCAGGATCAACTGTGGCGTCCTTTGATCGGGTAAATAACGAATAATGCAGCTGTGTAATGAAGCATAGGCTGTGCCCGGACACCCTACCGGCTGTCTTGGGACCCGCATCGAACTTTATCAGAAGAAATAGGAGTTAGTAAAAAAGCGGTTTCCAAGCAAAGCGGAGACAGCAATGGAATATCATAACGACGGTATCATACCATTATCATTCATCATCATTTCATCAGGTCATTTTTATTTAAAGTTGTCGATTTTTGCCATCGCCAAGACAATTCCCTAGGCATTATGTAAGTTGCTTAGGTATTTTATAGAATACCTTAATTTTAAAGATATCCGGTAACACATACAGAGATTTGTGATATGAATTTGTGTTTATTGTTTAAGTTGTATTTTCTTTATGTGTAAGTATGAGTTGTTAAAAAGTACTCAAAATAAGCCCGTGGCTTAACTTTTATATATAATAGAATTAAAATATCATTGGCAAAAAAGCTCAGTTCATCTGATGGAGGGTGACTTGTAATATATACTATTCACGAAACTCAGAACACATGGATTCAAGGGTGAAGTCAGCCAGCTTTTGAATGGTTTAAAGGCATACTACAAGCGACTAAAACATCAATGCCATGGTAAATGAACAAGTGAGACAAAGCTATAAAAAAATATTTAGTAAATGGTAACTGTCGTCATCGTAAAACAGTTTGGTCGCGAGCCACGCTTAATAAAAGCTCATAGTACGAAATGTTAATGCAGTTCAGTTTTTGCCCGGCTTTAAGAGTTATAGTGAGCACCCAGCCCAGTTCTAAGATCTTGTATCGTAGCCACCAAGCAAGGTTGTGGTATGATTTCCTACTAGATGTCGCCCGCGGCTTTGCACGCGGTGTGTCGTGATATACGTTAACAGAGAGTCAGAACTATCTATTTTATTTAATATAGAAACATACTTCATACATAAAACTTGTTTACTAGTCTTACTAACTGTTTCCATTATTTTCAGGTAATTTCGCTCATTTTATACGACTAAGCCATTTTCGCCCATTTTGTAAGGGCTATTAAAAAGCCCTCGAAAAAAGTCACAACAAATATCTACTCAACATCATCGGTAAGAATTGACCTTTTGTTCGTATGGTATATAAAATGTACGGTAGTGTAAAATTAAGTATTTTTTATTATTATTTTGTTAAAGTTTTCTATATCGTCTAAATAAAAATAAATCGAATTTCTGAGGAAAAAGCTTTTATTAAAACAAACAAAAGAATTTTATTAATTTGGTAATTTTAGATGGAATTGTTGACTAGATTCCTTTTTTTATTTACACACCGTTTTGTAGACAACACACGGCCACCGATCAAACCAACCTGTTTTGATATTGCACTTGTTATGTGCAACTTAATTTATGGCTGTTTGTACTTGTTCAAGTATTTAAAACAGGTTTTAATGAAGATTTTTTAATTTTATGGCAACATCGATCTTTAATTTATAGATGCACAAACGATTGACATAAAATGTCCTCCCCAAATTTCCACCCAGTCGAATTCGGGGTGGTCAGCGACATTTGAACAGCCTACACTCGAAACTAAGTGTAAGCTGGTCAAGGCTCGCCGCCCACGACCGATTGTTGGTGAACGATTTTTTGTTTTAGAAAAATGGGACGTACTCATTGCAATAGTGAAACGGCCACGCACATAAGTAAAAACGGACGTACTCGTTGCGATAGTGAAACGGCCACGTACATAAGTCGGCCGAAAATTTGGTCGATAAGCCTTGGAGGAAAAAATCGGCCACATAGACCTTAAAATTTTGATTTTCATAAATATATTAATACTAAATAGAGATTTAGCTAGGTATGTGTATTTGACTCTCGTACAATATTTCGATTCAGAAAATTTATTGTTTTTTTTCCCATCAATCAACGCGATCAAAATACTTTTAAATTTTCCTATTAAACCTACCGTACTATCTCATAAAGTGGGATAGCATAAAGAAAATTCTATATTTACCTACCAACAGAATATTAGCTGAGGCTTGTAACCCTGCCATTTACTCTGAAGACCCTTCGTACAGTCAACCACTTAAGTTTCCCCTTTATAACAGTCGAATAGAAGTAACAAGTATTTGAATTGAGTTGGCTTTGTAAACGATTCGTTGAATAAGTTGATAGGTGGTAATTTGACAAGGGTAGCTAAACTTCAAAAAATTGAGGTGTGGCTGTGTTGGACACGGGTGCAAGGCGCCTCTCACAATTGCCGATGACGGCCGATTTTTCACGATCACGGACGACTCGCTAGTTTTCGGTTTTACAGATACGGATCAAAGGGAATCGTGAGTGTCGTGAGTGCCCACACGATCGCCGATCATTCACCGATGGACAGCGGAGCATTACACACGTGTATTTGTCTTCATAGCGATGATGATATAAACATAATACTTATTATAAAAGTTACTATCGTCTAAATATGGTGATATTTCTTCGTTATAGAGAATAAAATTTCGTTTTATAATATCAACAGAGGATTCATGAATGAATTTTTTGTAGAATATAAAAATTCATATAGAATAAGTAATTATAAATTGTAATAGTGTGATGTAGTTTTTTTCTGATAAACGTTCAAACAATAATTATATACCTACCGAATTTTAATAAACAGCTGCGGCTGCTACAGTTTTGACGTCCTAGTCGAACCGAGGTGATGACTAACGAATGGAGGAAGTTGCACGATGATCGTGGCGGTCATCGATCATTCCAAGATCTTCGGTCGTCGGCGATAGTGAAGAAGAGGGTTAAGGTACTAAAGATCGTCGAGTAGTCCAACTTCGATCTTAACCATATACCTACAAAGAGTTTATACCTCTATTTATCTATTTTCAGTTCCACCACAGACTCTTCATAAACAAAGTCACGTCAATACAAATAACACTCATGGAGTTGCTTAGCGGGAGCGGGAGGTGTCAGTTAAAGTTTTCTCATTTTATTTTCTGTTATTTATATCAGCTGAATTTTTTGTGTGTAAAATGCTAGCGGTTTACCAGTGAATGTTTGTATTGCTATACAAGTGTGGAGAAAGTGAAATACGACGATTTGGCTGCTCTTTTCGTAAGCTCCCAAGTAACTCGCACATTAACCAGTTAATTTGTAAACACAAAGTAGATATTGACATATTCAATCATCAATACTCAATAGAGCCTACAGTAACCGTACTAGCATGTTACATTAGGCATCATTCCATCCTTTCATTATTCATCTCATCATTTCATTCATCATCAAAACTTGATTATAAATATTACTTGACACTGCCAAAATACTCATTTATTTCCATGATGATGGTAACGCTGTCAAAAGCAAAAAACAGAAAAGTAAATATGTGATCACTGAAAACCGAGACATTATTTTTGGGTTAAAACTGGACCGTCTCCTCAAAGGCAATTGATCATTTGGACGATGGTAATTAACCACCTACGATTTTATGAGGATAGATTACTTTTATTTAAAACTAGCGACCCACCCCGGCTTTGCACGGATATTATGCATTTAATTTACCTTCCTCTTGAATCACTCTATTTATTGAATAAACCGCATCAAAATCTATTGCGTCGATTTAAAGGCCTAAGCCTACATAGGGACAGACAGCGGGAAGCAACTTTATTTAGACTACGTAGTTATCATGATATTTGCTATATTAGAAAACTGGCCAGTGTTAATTTACAATTTAAAAAAAAGCATTGTTCTAAATATAAAACAATGGTCGCTTGGCTCGTATAGAGTAAATTAAACTTTGATTTATTGAAAACTCATGTTTTTTCTGTATTGAAACCTTCTTTAACGTTACCTTAGCTATTAAACATACGTAAACTCCTTCTGACGTTGATGGATGATGTTTAAGCTAAGCTAATAAGGCAAATGTTATTGAATTATGTTTTCAAATGGTTTTAATACAACCCCTTAAAGTAATCCTTCATATAATTATATAGAAATAAAATGAGAAACAGATTTAAGATTTTTATTTTAAGAATAAGACCATTAAACATTATGTTAAAATTAAATTAGAAATTTCTACTCTATTTTAATTTTTAATATTTTTGACTTTATTTGAATTTTAAATTGTTTTTTCTTTTTATGGATTTTTATGGAATGAAATCTTTAGCTATAAAACCAATTTATCATAAAATCTGACTAATATATTTTTATTATTTTACTTTGTTCTAACAAGAAAGGTTAAATGTTCAAGAAAGAACATGTCACGTGGTAGGTGGTCAAAAAGTGTCAAGTAGTGGTAATGACTGTATATTCTTTCTAACAGTTAAACCTCAAAAACGGCTATCACAGTTAAATGATGAATCTTTTGCTAATTAGTTTTGCCCATCGGCGGAAAATCATCATCGCTACGGATTTAAATGAAAAACTGAAAAATATTATAACCATAATAAATCTTTAAATTAGATTTTTCTTTATTTCGTTTACTTTTTTAATTTTATTAATGTTCGCTGTCGACTGTGTTTCGTATTTTGTCCCGCTATTCAAATTCGAATTATCATAATAAACTATAAAATGAGAAATAACATAAAAATGTATACACTTTATCAGTGGAATTCAAATGCAAGCAAAAGGCCAAATATTATTTAATTTAAAAACAACTGATTTGAAAGCATTGATATGGTGGCAGAACATGTAGGTAACAATATTTTATTAAGAGAACTACACTTTTCTCAAAATTTTAAATAGGTCACACTAAATTAGTAATTTTGTCAATATCAATGCTCGGCGGGCCGCACGTTGCGGACCTGCTCTAAATCGTCAAAATAGTTTTAAGAAATAACTCTCTAGCTTGTCCTTGAACTTGTGGATCAACAATAATTTTATGCCCAGTTCCAAGTGGCTTTTCTGAACCCATTTCACGAGCTTCTGCCGCATTAATTAGTGTAAGAGTACGGAGGACAGAACTAAGCAAGTCACTGAAGGTATCATAAGAGCCCTTCGGTTAATTGATTCAAGACCACGCTCGGAGAATGTGTCATATGAGTATGGCAACTCCGAGTAGGTAAACTTGCAAGTCAACCTTCACCAAATTAGGGAAATGCTCCAAATGATAAATGATTTTGGCATTCATGAAATAAATTTTCTCTATAACTGCACCAAAAAAACCTTAAGTTTGGAAAGGTTGGTGCAATACAAAGTTCAAACCTGCAAGCAGTAAAATCTATAGGAAATTAAACCTACCAGTGTATTTCTCTCCTGATAAAAATATTGATGTTTAGACGGTCAGGCGTCTCCTGACTGTCTCCCCTTTAGATTTTTGGGCCTCTGGGCCATTTCAATTGCTGTCTCCGCTTTGCTGGGAGGGAAGTCTGAAATCGGTTTCTTACTACCTCCTATTTCTTCTGATTAAGTTTGGTGCGGATCCCAAGACAGCCGGTAGGGTGTCCGGGCACAGCCTGTGCGTCATTGCACATCATTATTCGTTGATTATTCGATCAAAGGACGCCACTGTTGATCCTAGTGAATACGAGT
Organism: Choreutis nemorana; assembly: GCA_949316135.1. Taxonomy (NCBI): domain Eukaryota; kingdom Metazoa; phylum Arthropoda; class Insecta; order Lepidoptera; family Choreutidae; genus Choreutis; species Choreutis nemorana. The sequence goes on along the minus strand of OX438620.1, from coordinate 2,438,994 downwards.
TGCAGTGGTGGGACAGAGTGCTCATGTTCGATCATAACCCAAGTTTAAGTCAACAAGGCGCGTTAAATCTTCTTATCTGATTTTCTGTACATCATGGGCAAAAAAGCCGATGGTTCACTTGACTAAAGTGAACCGCCACCTATTGACACGACTTGTTGTCTTAGAACACCAGCACAATGCATTGCCAAGTAGAGGTATAAGATGCTATGCCTCTGCTCTGTCTATTTATTCTGCCTGTGTGATATTATTGTGTAATTATATAAAAGTATAGTTACAAAAAGTTTAAAAAAGTTTAAAGTACTTGAGTAGCCATCTCTTTTACTAGATAAAAAAATAAACCACATCACGACACACACATTGACTCAGCCCTGCAGTACATATCGAAAAAACAAGCAGGAACTAAACAACGATATGGTATAAACTACATCCATAAGAATACTACATCCAAGGTCGGTAAGCGAATAACAAAATGACGTTCCGTTGGGATTCGAACACAGAACCTCAAGCGTCGGCCTCAGAGGTCGTCAATATATGTATCAACTGCAAAGTAATTCCAGTTATTAGACTAGCTAGAGACTTTTATAAGATTAATTTGTTCCCAATGAATTTCATTGATAATTTTAACCTATCAGTTTCTTCTATTAAAGTATTCTATCAGATATAATTTAATCGTGGAATCTTAAGACCTATCTCATTTCCAAAGAAAACTAAACCCATCTTTCTTAAAAGAGTCTCTATAAAACTAATTAAACAGATTTCAACGAATTGGATTAATTTATTAACGCTGAGTACGGCCAGTAAAATTGGTAAAAGATTTTTCAGTTTTGAAAGCGAAGTTTTACATTGAAAAGTATAGGTAGATTTGTAATACGTTTAAATAGTAATGTAATTAATCATAAGTAAATTATGTTAGAAGTAAAATAACGGGTAATTAACATGTTTAATCATGATTTTATTTGTAGTAAATGGCTAAGAACCAATAATTTTATTTGTTTGTTTAGCGTAGTTACTAGTTTAGGATAGGCTTTAGGATATGTCTTATATATAATGAGGCAGTTAAAATTTATTCTAAATATTGGTATAAAATTATGTAAATCAAATGTCTAGTTTCAGTTTCCCTGCTAAGCCCAGTAAAATAGTAAAGCGCCTGGCGACCATTCTAGTGACGTCACATCAGGACAGTACAATGTCTTATACTCTCTATTTTTACCGTACAATATCTGTACTTTTCTGGTGGCTTCATTTGGACGGTAATTTGATAAGGTTCCAATGCATTACCATTGTTGTTTAATATGTACATACAAACTTTGCTTCTTCATAATATTACCTACCTATGTATCTATATAGATAAGACCCATATCTAAAGTAACAAGTTATTACAAAGTAATCCTATTTCCTTTATACAATGTAATTGTTTCATAAAATTACCCTGTAATTAGTAACTTTTCATGGCGTCTGTACTGAGACGTAATTAAAATTAATTGCTTTTCTTAGATGCACCTGGGTGCTTGCTCTGTTCTTTAACTACATTGGATTAACGTATACATAGCACTTTGATACGTACTCGATAAAGAGAATAAAGCTGGTGCTATATACAAATATATGTACATACATAGGTACGTAAATAAATGATTCAATAAAAAAAACTGTTTGAACGAAAATCATTAATTCGTCAAATGTCAATTGTGTCTTGACGTTTTTTTAAGTGTGCAATGGCTACTTCGTAAAAAGGCATTGCTACCTTACACACTTGCAGAAGCCTTCTGTTTTGTTCTTACGTACGACTATGTTAAGCATTTGTCCAAAAAGAGCTGGTAGATGAAGAAAATGTGCCGCCTCGGTACCTTTCCATTCTATTTCTGCCGGCACGCGAGATAAAACATCTTTATCTCTACATGGGCGACTCATTGTTGATGCTCTTTCACGTTGACGCCCAAACCCAGAAAAAAACGGCTCATTCTATTCCGTTTTTTTCTGGGTTTGGGAACTAGTGAGTTGAACTGAGTTGTTCAACCGTTGAACTAGTGGGACTAGTTACGTCCATGAACGGTTATTTTGAAAACGTCATTTAACAGTTGAACTAACGCAGCTGATCGCTTATTCCCACTTATTCAAATGCTTAGTTCAACGGGTTATTCAGTACTGTACTCTCCACTAGATGATTTAATACGATGTTTTAGAAGAGAGCATAGAAGAATCGATTTCGCTGGAATTCGTCGCCTGAGAAGATATTGGAGATAAAATTTCATATGAAATCGCTCGAGCGGTGCCAAGAAGCCAGTTCAGTGGGGCTAAAAAGGCTTTGGCAATATTGTATTTGAATCTTTATATGATGCGTATGTCAAATCGTCACTTTTGGGAATTGTTCCTTAAATAGCCCATGTCAATGAGCGGCCATCTTGCAAAATGTTGAGAAATGTCGATGAACATATCAATAACGGGTTAAAAAACGAAAGCTTAAGATAAATTATTTTATTTTAGATCCACTGTTTTAATTTCAATAAAACCGGGTCAACTGAGACTCTATGAATAATCATAATTACAAATTTAATCATCCTAGCAACTCCGAGAGTTTCCAAGGAAACAAGTAAATAGTCCTCGTGAACTACTTTTAATAAACGAATAAGTCAAACTGTATTGGGAAGACAATTAGTTTACATTACGCCCGGCACAAGTTGTGCGAGCAGAATTTAAATAGGGGACAATCAACTGTTTTATCACGAGATTACTCGACTATAAGCTAAATAAAAGGATTATGGTTAATGTTATTTCGGTTTTTAGATCAAAATTGTTCTATATACATACATGTAACTTTCACATTTGAATTAGACCACATTGTGATTTGTCTAGGTACCTGAATTATTAACAACTTAATTATTAGTACTTTTAAAAAGAAATTTCTCGTTCTTGGCTATTGATTTTTAACTAAGGATCTAAGATAAGAGACTGAAAAACAACAACAAAAAATAGTAAATTATTGGGAAATTGTCAATTCATCGATTTCCTTCATCCTGACTATATAAACCGAATATATTAAAAAAATTCCGGTATATTTTTCGATGGATTGAGTTAAGTTAGTTTAGTTAATAATTAAAATTAATAAGTTTCGGAGATTGGGTTTTATACTGGGTGTGAGGTGGCAAACAAGCATACGGCCTGATGAGTATAAGCTGTCACCGTAGCTTATGGACGTTTGCAATACCAGGAGAATTACCTTTTAATGCTCTTTTTGAAGATCTCTAAGCTGAAGTAACTTGGTTTGGATTGTTAGCTCTGTCAAAACCAATTTATTTATAGTGTTGGTCTGTTCGGTAGATGCCCCTTCTCTGTTTTACACCAAAAGTGACAATCATTTTCAGAGACAAATAAAACAAAGGAATTCCTAAAGTAATAATAGAAAATAGGTCCCGGTTTCCCATAGCTGGGTCTAAACAAATAGATCAGTTTCAGAACGAATTTCTGAGTATAAATTAGCGAACCTTGAATATTTTAACGTTAGATATTGGGCATTTGAAACCGGATAATGGGCTCCATTTCAAATTGAGTTGGGAATTGTTTTGATACGATCTTCTATTGTGTACCAGTAATTTTAGGAAAACTAGAAATAAATGTATGAGTTATCACTACCATATGAGTATTAGATTTCTTATATCCAAATGGTGTTAAGGGTTTTAGCAGCCCCGGATCTAAAGGTGGCAAGTCGAGGCCTAACCCCAGGCGGCAAGTTCAAAATTGATAAATGAAGGGCACTAAAATCCAACATATATTTCCAAAAAAAAAAGTTTGTTTTCACCCAAAAATAAAGCCATCAACGGCCTCACTGCAAAAATTTGCCCCGGTTCAAAAAAATCGTAGATCCGGGGCTGGTTCTTAGCACATGTAACAAGTCGTTACCGGATCAATTCAACATGCATCAACTCCAGCCGTTCGGTATGAAGATCAATACTCCAACGCACACTTATCAGCATCTTAAGGACCAGTTCACACCGGGACGCAATGTGACGCGACGATGCTTGAAGAGGCCAGTGGTTTTGCATTGCGCAGCGCCACGCCGCGAGGCGCATCGTGAAGTCGATGACAGCGCGACGCCCCGCTGTGCAACAATACAACGCGAGCCGCAGCGTTTCATTTCTGTGATTACTGTAGGAGGAGGCAGAATGACGTATTGTTTGTCCGTTAAGATGGTAACGACTTCAGGCTGCACCGCGCGACGTCGCGTCGCATCTTGTCTCGGTTTGAGCTGACTCTAATGGTATTGTATTGCCTCGGTTTGACAGCGCGGCAAAAGGCGTGAGGTTGACATCTCATTGCTATGTTTATAGCAGTGCTACCATTGTCTTATCTATTTATATCTTATGCTTCACACAACCCTCGGTCTGGTTTTGCGTAGGTATTCCAATGCAAAACTTCTGCTCCATGCAACCCTCTATTCGACTAATAAATCGATGAGTCATCATGATGGGGTTTAATTGATGTCTAACATTAAGACTTCGCCTTGAACATTTAGAACTAAAAATAGTTTTAGGTACAATATTCAAAAGGGTTTTGTTAATATGGCTATTATAATTAATTATGCCTTCTTCATTTCTTTATGCTGTTCTGAAAAATGAAAAATGAAAAATGAAAAAATATTTATTTACACCAAAACATGTTACATAAACAGCAGTATGTCTTTTGGTCCCCTCACTAGGCAAGCCTGTATCGAGGGAACCTGTTACCAGGTTTAACAATATTATTCAAACATTCCTTTCGGCAAACATTAATACTTTACATGATACATGATAGTAGTTTTGCAAAAAATAAATAATAATAATAAATATAATTAATTCTCTTAAACATGTTGCATTTAAAGAACTGGCACTTTTTCAAATTTTGTGACACCATGGTTTATTTGCACTTGTTTGTTTGATTGTATTTGTATACTGTACACACTTGTATTACATTTGCACACACTTATACTGGTATACCAGTATACCAGTTTTGTAACGTTTGTTTGTGTGAGAATTTATATCACGTTGTGTACATGTTTTTGGGTCCCATTCTAGTTTTATACATTTACTTGATCACTGAATATGATTAAGTTTTTGAATGTCACCTGTTGTGTATGCCTAAATGAATAAGGGCAACTCTGATGACCGGACCCTGTTACTAAGCCTCCGCTGTCCTTTCATTCGTCCCTCTGTCAGCGGGCTGTATGTCATAATAGTACGACTTTTGGAAAAAAAATCAGAGAATTTCTATGAATGTTGCCCCAATAAAAACAAATAGTAATACCGTAAAAAAAAATTGGCGGTCTCCTACGCAAGTGATTTTTCGATATTTTTTGCATGTTCTTGTTTCTTATGCGAAACTGTCTAAAAAGTTTATATTGTTGAATCTTGTGCGACAGTACGTAACCCTTCTTATCTGACTACGAGTGACACTTGACCAGTTTTTTAGAGCACTTTATTTTTTAATAGTAAAAAAACGGCCAGAGAGTTTACATTTACCTCCCGTAACTTGACTTGCTCTTTAACGTCATTTAACTTAATTTTTTCACTCTAGCGTGGGAGGGAAGCTATATTACTATTCATTTTTATTCAGTTGCTACTACGTCAGTTGACGAAACTTTGACATTTAAACACTCGGATATAGATTCGGTAAATACGTTCAAAGCGCCAACGGTAATTCACGTATTTTATTCAAGGATTACAATTGGATTAGGTAAATTTGTTTGACAAGGCTGGCGACTTGATAAAGCCGCGTTCGGGGATGTTTTTTCTTAATTCGGAATTCGGCTTTGAGTCTCATTTTCGGGACTCACCTCAATTTTCTGAGCAATCCTTGGTGCTTGAGTAATCCTCGATAGCGGGTGAGCTGGGTTACGAGACGCGAGCGATCGCTACCGCTTATGGGCTGAACATTTAATGTTATTTCATTTAGATACAAATAGGCCGACCTACATTTAATTTTAATAATTGCGCAAATCATAAGAGAACCTACACTTTTAACTCTGAAATTCAGGTTATAAAGCTACAATCAAATATCGCAGCGACAAGAATAGGGAATATGCATAACATTTTTTTTGATTATTTAATCAATTCATCGTAAAGTATGTGGAAACAGCATATTTACAGTGAAAACAAAATTAGAATTGAACGATAAACCAGGAAGGCATAACCATTAAAAGTATCTATCTCGCTCATTAGAACAACCTTTTCTATGGAAGTTGTATGACGGTTGTGTACTTTGACGTCATTGTACATATCGGATCTCTCTGTCTAACCAACGATTTGAAGATTTATAACTTATTTAAAAAGTGAGGTATTTGAGAAAATCTAACGGATTTGTGGATATCCCTCATAAATATCAAATTATAATAAATAAATAAAAAAGTCAAGCATATTCCCTATTGGAACTCGCTATGAGCGGGTGTGTTCCTTGAGCAATACGGAATTTTATAAGCACACAAGCTCCTACTTTGACCACATCGTCATTACGCTCTAAGGAGATTATGGCTGGATGCCATACTAATAAATATTGCTTTCAGCCACAATGTCACTTGACGCTACCGCTTGTAACGAAACGCTTACTCCTATTAAATGGACAATAATCACGAACTTATCACGTACTTTAATAAATCCCGCGTATTCTTCTCAAAACGAGGCTGGAATAATTTATATTAAAGAGTTGTTGGTCAAAATTGGATAAAAAATCATCCGAAGACCTATTTTTATTTAAGTAAGCCAATTGGCCCTGTTGTATTTATAACTGAAAAAAGTCCACTTTTGTTTCTTTGTTTTCGTCCCTAATTCAAGTTTCCGAACAATTACGGATTTCTTGCACGAGAAGAAAAAAGTCTATTGTTTTTGGGGAAAATTTGAGACGCGTGTACGAATGTTTGAGAATCATTGAATTCGAATTTTCTGTGAACATACCAGCCTTTGTCTGTGACTTCGTGCGCGTAAAATTTGTTGTTTTATAAATTGGAATAGTTTTACAGTAATAACCTTTCATTAGCTTTATTTACGTTTACATGTTTAATGCTGTTGGTGTTTAGACGGTCAGGCGTTTCCTGACTGTCTCCCCTTTAGTTTTTTTTGGCAGTGCTGCCTCTGCTTTGCTGGGAGCGAAGTCTGTAATCAGTTTCTTAATACCTCCTATTTCTTCTGATTAAGTTCGTTTCGTTGCGGGTCCCAAGACACAGCGTGCGTCATTGCATAGTTGTGTTATTCGTTGATTATTCGATCAATAGACGCCACTGTTGATCCTAATAAATAGGAGTTGCAGTGGTGGGACAGATTGGCGAGTATGCCCTGGTAAAAATGTTTAGTGTTAAGCAGTATTATAAGATGGGTCATCCGGCTGCCCAACGAAGATGGGCCATCGTATGGAAGGGCTGTACGGCTATAGAACTATCGCACAAACATCTGCGAATGGCGGGGGATAGTTCATCGTATAGATGAGCATAGTTAGTTTTGGCTTAGAGGTTACATGAAAAATTCCTACAAAACTCTCATCGTTTCTACACACAGGTAGCTTCTGAGAATTTCAATTATTTAGCGATTGAAGCGATTAGTGAATTCGGGGGACTTTTCCTGTCTCTTGTCGGTAATGGGATTTTCCTGGAAAAAAAACAATGGGAAATAGCTGGTAATAAAAAGACATTGTTTTTTAAAACAAAAATATGATAGTTGTTATTGTTGCATTTTTTTATAAACCTGCACGTATAGGTACATCTGTCTGTATATTTAGAGGTTCCGGGTTCGAATCCCGACGGGAAAGAATCTCTGTGTTATGTGCAAGACGCATTGTTTCGTTCATGGAAGTAATTTAATTAGCTGCACAGGTTTATCTTATTGACAGTTAGAGTTTAGCTAGAATTATTATGTAAAAAAATTGTAATTTGTAGTGGAAAATATTGTAATTGAATATTGAAAAAAGCAACTACGGAGGTTTCTTGCCGGATTCTTTCCCGTAGAAATAGCATTCCGAACGAACGGGTGTTCGGTGTTCGGTGTTCGGTTGTAAAAAAAAGACGATTTGAAAGTGCTTATTTCAAGTCTATTCGAATAAAAAACATTTTGACTTTGACTTTATCGGTCTTGGATGTTGTATTTCTACACTCGGCGTCAAAAATATCGCCCCTTTGCAAAAAATGTTTTCAACCAACTTTATTTCACTTTAATCTTGGGTCAAGTATTGACTTAAAGGTATCATTTGAAAGGTAATTTAATGGTTTTTATGGTTATAAAGAAAAAAAATAAAGATTTCCTCATCTGTCAAAAAATATTGAAAAGACATTGTAAACAGTAAAAAAAACATTTATTTCATCATACATAACAATAACAAAAAAAAAATACAAAAAATTACAAAATAAAACAAAACTAATTTAAAACCTAGTGTTCCCCCCCTTGCCCTTATTACCGCCTCTAAACGGTCTTTCATCGGTCGCACCAACTTTACAACCGATTCCTGCGGAATTCTGTCCCATTCCTCGATGACGGCATCTTCAAGTTCCTGCAGGGTGGTAGGGGCGACATGTCGTGACCGAACTTGTCTTTTTACCTCGTCCCAAAGATGCTCTATGGGGTTTAAGTCAGGACTTCTGGCTGGCCACGACAAAATAGGGATCCCAACCTCCTCCAGATATTCTCACAATTAAAGCTGTGTGGGATCGCGCGTTGTCATGCATTAATTTGAAGCCAGAGCCGACAAAACCCACATATGGGACCACATGCTGCTCCAGTATTTCATTAATGTAGCGACCAGCAGTCAGAGACCCCTGGCCGCGAGTCCCTCTGGTCGATGAAACGCAGACAAGGTCGGTCTTGCCATCTATAGAGATGCCTCCCCAGAACATGCACGAGCCACCTCCGTAACCCACTGTTTCTTCAATTCAGGCCTGAGCGAATCGTTCGCCCGACCTCCTATACACCCTTGCACGCCTGTCGTTGCAATAAAGGCAGACTCTTGTCTCGTCGGTGAAGAGAACCTGCCTCCATTGCTCAAACGTCCAATCGACTTGATCTCGGGCAAATTGTAAGCGGTCTCTACGATGTGCTGCAGTCAACTTAGGGCCAGTAGCAGCCCTGTGAGCCCTAATTTATTTCTCCCGCAGTCTCCTTCTAATCGTAGAGACGCTAACTGAAGTCCTGCGAGCTTCTCGAAGACGTTGTTGCACCTCGACAGCGCTAGAGAAGCGACTGCGCAGGGACGACGTCACAATGAAGCGGTCATCCCGCTCAGATGTGCTGCGTCCCCGACCAGCTCCACGTCTTCTAACGAAGGCTCCAGTCTCCTGGAACCGCTGGAACACTCGTCGGACAGCATGGCGGCTCAGATTCAATTGTCGAGCGACATCACACTGTCGAACTCCTGCTTGCAGTAAAGCAACAACTTGAGCAGATTCAGCCGCGGTGGTCTCCATGTTTGAGGGTTGATTTCTTGCTTGAGCTCCTGAGGTGTGTAGTCTTCAAAGTCTGGATAGCGAATGACTGACATTTTACCCTGTCCAGGCATTTTATAGCTCTGGAACTGAGCTCAAGTCGCGACCCTTGAAACGAGTGTTTTGGTACATTTTCTTACAACTTCTTCGACATGGAAATTATGACGTTTAATTTAAAAAAAAAAAACATGTTAATTAAAGGGATATTAAACAAGCTTTAATTTGACACCATGATCTATTAGCCAGAGTTCTTATTATAAAAGTTAGATGAGCTTGATGCTGAATTTCAGCGAGGGGCGATATTTTTGACGCCGAGTGTATCTTCGTAGTTTATACTATGTCGTGCTATGCTTAGTGCCTGCGATACAAGATTATGTCTTAGTTCTGAGTCAATGTGGTTTTTTTTTTTATCGAAATATCAATAAAGACTTCTACAGTATAATTATTCTACATCACGAAGAAAGTTTCATTAATGTTGTGTTAGTTTTGCACATTGCTTCAGTGTGCGTTACACTCTAGAACGATGTGCGTGTACACGTGAAATTAGAAGCATAGAACGTTCTTCGCGATGTGGAATATCTACGAGTATTTCTCAAAAAAAAAAAAAACAGTTGGTACTCACAAATTTTTGGCCGCATACGAAAACACTTAGCGAAAATTAACTTATTTACATGCACTAAAATTCTGTAACCAGAGTTCAAGTTCTTAAACCAGATCTAATAAAAAATCACGTACAAAATTAACGGGTTTTAAAGTAAAATTAATTAAGAACAGACAAACTGACCTTGTTACACACCAAATTTTTACAGCTACAAAGCTGAATATGAGTAAGCAAGTTTTATTTAAAAAAATGGTGGCACATTGAATGGTATTAAAAATTCTTTAATTTTCTAATGCAAATTAAGACAACAACGCTGTTTTGAGATCGCTCGAAGCTTCATTTAATCCAGCTCTGTTTTCTGAGTTGGTACGGTTAGTAAAAAATTGGGAAAATATTTAATAATAATTTTTATTTCAATTAAATTAGCAAATACATATATTTTAGACATAGGAAAAATGTGGTGACTGTTTTCAGAGAAAATTTAGATTTTTTGGATTTCGGAAAGATTTTGACTGTAGGCTGAGTGTAGATTTATATTCATTTCAATATATTTAATTTCAAATAAAACAGATTTGCTAATCGATTGACTCTTTCATGTAAAACTTGAAATGAAATAATTAGAAGACTTGTTTGCTGACCATACTCTGTTCTAAAAGGGACGTAGTCACGCAAGTATCTACATATATAGTCTTTGTAACATGTTTGTCTGTATTGTTGTTATTAAAAAATAGTTTTTTTCTGCGTAAACGACATATGAATTTAACATAAAGGTCTCTATGGATATTTCTAGGGTTTCAAACCCAATGGGTGCCAATAAGGGATCCCTATTACTAACTTCTGTTGTCAATCCGTCTGCTGTCAGCGGCCTGTTCTCTGACCTTGATTGGTAGACATTTGATGAAAAATCCCAAATGTATTTTTATGCTGACAAATAATAACATCAAATAACTTTAAATGTAATTTCCACACGTTACGAAGAGATGCAAGTTTTCCAAAAAAAAATCTACAAAAGAATTCTTCACCGACAACATTTTAATTTTCTTAATGTAGTTAGTTCTTATTTTTAACAAAAAATAAAATGTAAAAGCAAACACGACAGGTAACGAACATAAAAAAATGCTAGGCTAAACCTGAATGAAAAAACAGAATATTCTGGAAATGTTAATTAGGTTACTTGTCTGAGAAAGTAAATGTGTTTTTATTCAAAGTCATGGTCAAAAAGCAGACTAGAACCGTCTGCTTTTTGGAAGGAAAGTGGTACCGCGGCCTATTGACACTACGACGCTCTTGATGTCACCGCCCATGTGTTTATAAAACATTATATTCATTAGTAACTTTATCATGTATGATGTAACAAATAAAGGTGTTACAGCCGTCAAAAACTTTGCGTTCATTTATTAGAAAAAAAAAGGACATGGTAGCTCAGTTTGTTACGTGCCTTGGTTAATCGACCGACCCGACAGGTCGAGAGTTCGAGTCTCGAGTTGCCGTACACTGTAGGTGACATGTTCCTTATTGTGCCCGGATAGTGGCGACAGATTCGCAACCTGTCACTGGAACTCAACATAAACATGCGAAATGCGGTGTTTAACACCTCTGCCTACCGCTCTCGAGGGATTAATTACGGCGTGAGTTTATGTTTACGTTTAATTAAAAACGGCAACGGCAACACTAAACAAGTTTTTTTTATTTCATCTGAATTAGGTGTTTTCAGGTTGACACGGCTGCGTGGGCAGTAAAACCTGGTTACTCCAGTGCCTACGCGGAGAAAAAAACCATAAAATATTCAAAAATAATCTTCCTAAGTGCTACACCGCCACTTGCAGGGTGCTCTGCGTTGATTAGACTAAAGGTGTTGTACAGTAAGCTATGAATACAAGTAGCTGTCTCTTATAAAATTTCGCAAGAAGGTTCCATCCCATCCTTGTTTTTAGGGTTCCATATTACTATGCCTCTGCTGTCCGTATGTCTGTCAGCGGGCTGTATTGATATTTTTAGAGAATGTCTATTTCTATTGCCGCAATAAAAACAAATACAAAAAATATAAATTAAAGGGGGCTCCCATACAAAATACGTGATTTTTTTCAAATTTTTTGCTTGTTCTTTGTTCTTTATGAAACTTATCTAAAAAGTACATACTGATTAATCTTACGGAACTCATTATGTTCTTGTCTGACTCACACTTGGCCGGTTTATTTAATCAACCTCATGTCTTTTATCGACCTCATGAAACAAGCAGGCGGTCCACCTGATGGAAAATGATACCGCTGCCTATTGATACGAAAATGCTAATAGTTGCTTAAGATGTCTCGTAAGGACTGCGGTGAGATGCTGTATGTAAGCGGCAGAGGATCGCTTTAATCGCTTTTAGCTTAATATGTTAAAGCCCTGTGTCAAGCTGTGCGTCCCCGCTGTCGATGACGAATTCCATCCCTATATACTGTAAGTTCATAAATTCGCGCCATATTGCGTTCGGTTTCATTCGGGTACACTCGTGCGCTATCGCTTTCCCTACGCCCGCCTTGCCGTGTGAGACAGAAGATAACCTAGGAGATACTCGTAGTTAGCTTATATCATATGCGGATTACGAAAAGAAAACATAGACTCACGCCGTAATCCCTGGAGAGACCCCTCTCAGAGGTGTTACACACAGCATTTCACATGTTTATGTTGAGTCTCAGTGTGATAGGCTGCAAATCCGTCGCCACTATCCGGGCGCAATGAGAAATATGGCAGCTACAACCGAGATTCGAAACCTCGACCTGTCGAGTCGGTCGGTTAGCCAAGAAAACGTTAAACCTTTGTTTACCTATTTAATTATGAATTGTAATGTGCCAATATACATTAAATTGGATTGGAGTACACCACAAAATTACCTACTATTTCATCAGTTCTCGAGCACTTTTCGGCCGACGATCTTTTAAGTCAAAAATAGGCACTCGTAAATAGGCATTTTTATTTTATTTCTATTTTGTATGATCGCGACGGAACGCTTAAATCACACTGAATTTTTTTAAGCTTTAAACACAAACGAATGAAACGGATAACAAGTATTTCTTTTAATTTGTAAAGTTAAAAAAATATTAGATAACAAGTCTCCCAAGATTTTGTATGGACGCGAAGCAAATGACATACATAACACTGATAATCTACGAAGATTTGTGGAATTTTATTTCGCTGCAGGTGTCAATTCTTGAAAGGAATGGACAAAAAGTTAATCCATAGCAATTAATATTAGAAAGCAATCTCAAAAGAATGAAGATGATATTGAAATTCAATAGGAGGGCCAAACAAAATTAATTGCTAATTATTGTTTTATGGTGATTCTCCATAGAAGAAAATTCGCTATCAAAATGAGCAATGTAAACCTGTGGCAAATGTAGAATCCTTTCAACAGTCCATGATCGATTTGAGACTATACGCACAGCCGGCGACCGTTTATTTAAGTTTCTATAAATTTTGATGAATGTATACACTATACGCACTTGGCCGCCTGGGCAATTTACTTATTTCCGGTCGCACAGTGCGTACAGGCTCTAAAGTAAAGAATCTAGGAATTTTTCATAATTCAGAATGTTTTTAAAAACATATCGAACAGAGCTATGTGCGTATTCAAGTTTGGCGTAATTAATTGTGATCATTTGAGTTTGGACATTGCCATTCAATAAGTACTAAATCAGCCCTTATGTTATACGACATAAGGACTGTACAAAGGTAAAAAACATAGCTACGAATAGAAAGCTTTGTTCGTGATAATTACTCAACAAAAAACCTCTGAAAGCATTCATTTTCGTCCGTCTACAAAAAGGCTGAAAACTGATATCTTTGTGTTTCCAAGCCAAGTTACGGGTTCTTTTATTTGTATCTCTCTGCCGACACCTTACTGCAATCAGTATAGTTTATACCAGACTACGGGATAAAGGTGTGGCACCTTTTGTAGCGTTTTAATACGTGCTTTTGTTATCCTTAAAAACTGTGTTAAAAATTAATTGGGCATCACTACCTACTTTTTTCGGCTGTTGCGTTTGAGTAAACCCCGTGATTGTTGATTTTAATTCGTACAAGTAAATTATATAATAAATGGAAATCATTTTCTTTCTTCACTAATATAAAAGAATCTCTCCGCTCGTCGAACCGCTTTCGCTCATGAAAGCGCTGTCACTGCCACCCTACCTGTTTAAACTGGGTCAACTACGAGGGTCGACGGCATCGTAAGCCTCTGGACCGTATGACGAGGAAGAGCATCCGACTGGCCTTTTAGTTTGTCACGTTTAGTTATAACTGTACTAAAGAGCAGGTTTAGAGTTTTTGTTTGTCTAATTAACTAGTCTTGTTGGGTTCTCATACGTTGTTTTAATTACCTCTGTTGTTTAGGGTTCCGTACCTAGAGTATAATAAATGGGGGTCCCATTATATACTATATTACTAAGACTTCGCCGTCCGACCGTCTGTCAGCGGGCTATATCTCAAGAACCATAGCAGATAGAAACTTGAAACTTTCAGAGAATGTCTATTTCTGTTGCCGCTAGCACAACAAATGCTAAAAATATAAATAAATTAAAAATTAAAGGTGGTTCCCATACAAGAAACATGATTTATTCGATATTTTTGGTCTGCTCTTGTTTCTTTTATGAAATTATCTAAAAAGTTGGTACGGAACCCACAATGTGTGAGTCCGACTCACACTTGACCGGTTTTTTTCATAAAGGTCACGCGTTTCATCCTAGGCCTAAAAGCCCGACCTAAAGCTATTCAAAAGTTTTCATTTAATGAGTTGCTTGACATGTTATTGTCAATGTCTACCGTCTTTCTAAGATTACTTTGGATATCTGTCAGTTTTAATTCACAAGCATTAATAATAATAAAAACCACATCACGACACACACATTGAAAAGCCTTGCAGTAATATTGTAGAATCTTGTTTAGTTGTAGGTGCTAAGCAACGATATGGTATATACTACATACATAAAAATATTACATCCAAGGTCGGTAAGCGAAACAATGCGTCTTGCAAATAACAAAAAGTCCTGGATTCGAACCCAGGACTTGTTGCGTTTCAGTCAACTGTTACACCACTGCGCCACAGAGATCATCAAGTCATGAAGGTGATATGTATCATATTTAGATTCAAATACAATATTGCGAAACGTCTTTTTTGATCCCGCTATTATATTTAGTTAAAATCTTAAGGCATTTAATACAATTTGTAACAAATTATAAAGCATCAGAAATG
This sequence comes from Choreutis nemorana, assembly GCA_949316135.1. NCBI lineage: Eukaryota > Metazoa > Arthropoda > Insecta > Lepidoptera > Choreutidae > Choreutis > Choreutis nemorana. Next base: position 2,423,733 of record OX438620.1, on the reverse strand, counting down.
TCCTTGATTGAATTGCATTATGGTTGAAACTGTAGTTGTGTATACACTGTAATTACACTAGTAACATACTGTTGGTGTAGCCCAGTCCAAATAACTGATTCATATTTAAAGCATTCATTTATCGCCTTTTGTTGGAGTTTCAATGTGTAAGTAATGGCAGGCAACACTTGTCACATGTGAAGTGATAGTTTTCGAATATCAGAATGTTTCATTAAATGTCATAACAGATGATAATAATAATAAACACATCACGACACACACATTGACCCAGCCCTGCAGTGAGTATCGTAAGAACTTGTGTCACAGGAACTAAGCAACGATATGGTATAAACTACATAGATAAGAATACAACAGCCAAGACCGGTAAGCGAAACAATGCGTCTTGCAAATAACACAAACTCCCGCCCCCGCCGGGATTCAAACCCGGAACCTCAAGCTTAGCAGTCGGTTGTTTACACAATTTCTTCAATCAAAGTCTTCTGTTAAAACTTACTTCTCATTTAGACACGGACAGTGAAAAATTCGGGTTATGTAAAATAAAATATTGTAAATGTGTAATAGTGTAGTGTTTTTAATACATATAAACGATTAAGTCAATGTTTTAAAATGGCCTCTCACTTCCAGAGCCCAGTTTCCTCAAAAAAAACCGTCTATGACCTTTAATTCTATTTACTTTTTAACATTTAATATCAATAAACGGTCACCTAGTGACCGTGCCACTCACCGTCATGTCAGCAGAAGTCATGATATTTAAAAAAAGGTCAATCCTATAATAAATTTTATAGAATAATCAATTTACTAAGCCAATAATATAAATTTATAAAAAATCCAAGTACGGGCCTAAATACCTACTAATAAACTACATAAAAGTAATTAACCCAAGTGTTTTTAAAGTTTAAAATCGTATGTCAATGAATTAAAAATTGGACTCTTTTGAACGTAAATGTATCCATAACAATATTAACAAACTGAAAAATTTGATTACAATGTTAAAGAATATTTTGACGACAAAAACCTCTAATAAGGCCTTCATTTTAAATACAAATGCTCTGACTTGAAATTTTGCATGCTTGATACAAGTGAAATATGTATAACTACCTATTTATATGACTTAACACCTCCTGTATGGTCATATTTCTTTTTCTTAAATAACAAAAAAAATATCTAAATCGATTTATGAACAAAAAAGTTTCAATCACTCCTGAAAATATATTTATGAAATATAAAACTGGGATTGAAAAACCTTTATTGTTTTGAAGTCCGACCTATTTTGCTTCAAGTTTGAAAATGACCGATAAAGCGTTTTTCAATAGCGAGAAAGTGTTGCCAGCCTATTTAGCCCGAGGGAGAAATACAGGGCAATCCGGTCCATTACACGAGTCTTTATTCAAATTGCTCCCTCAAGGACTGTTAGGGCTACCTTTTGCGATTTTTAGGGACCAGTTCTTCATCAAAACCCGTGAGTTATTCGATACCAAGGGGATAGTTAGAGCTCTTGGTTAAGAAAGTTGGGATAAAAGAAATATACTTTTTCGTGTGTGGCCATAAACAAAGTCAAGTTGGGATGGGGTTTCCGGGTTCGATTCCCGGCGGGTTACTTGTGTTGAAGTTAAAGTTGTGGGCTTTTTGACCTACTCAAAAGAAGGTCAAGTTGACTGTGTGATGTTTGGGTTTTTTATATATTTTTCTTACATACAAAAACTTAATCTCTATTGGGATTATCGACTGCAGTTACTATGTCAGATAGTTGGCTAAGCGATTCTATCGGATGGATGAGGAATTAAGGTCGCTAGTACAAATCACAGTAGTAATCTATTCTACCTGTATATTATAATATTTTTTCCTTTGATTCTATTTCTTGCTAGATAACGTGCAGACCTGAACAAGCAATTTCCTGAAAGCTTTCGTTCTTTGAATCCGTCTACTCATATAGGCAATATCTATATTTTTTGCAATATGGCCGCACACTGTTCAATTCCCACGAGTAAATGGCCATTTTACGATTACATGCATTATACTTATTATAGTAAAATTATTGCTTATGCTGATGATACAGCTCTGTTAATCAGTGGTGAAACTTGGTCTGAGGTGAAGATATCTGCTGAAACAGTGCTTAGAAAGGTGGAGGGCTGGTTGTCTACTAACTTATTAACACTCAACCTTAAGAAGACGAAATTCATTCCATTTGCTCTTCGTTCTTCTAATCTGCCACCTCTGACTTTTCATATTGCTGCCCATAATTATAATTGTAAAACTCAAACCATTTCATGCAATTGTCAAAATTTAAACCAAGTGAGATCTATTAAATACCTTGGTATTACTATTGATTCAATGCCTTCTTGGCATGAACATATTAATATCTTAATATCCAAAACGCGGACGCTAATGTTTGTTTTTAAAAAACTAAGATTGAGTTGTAATTTTTCTACGTTAAGGATGGTTTATTTCTCACTGCTGCAGTCAGTTTTGTCTTATTGCATCACTGCCTGGGTAGGTGCGGGCAAAGTTCACATGCTACGCTTGGAGAGAGCTCAAAGAGCTGTTTTGAAGGTGATGACATCCAAACCTCGTCGTTTCTCTACATCAGACTTGTATTCACTCACTCAGGTTCTAACAGTTCGTCAGATCTTTATTCGTCAAGTTGTTTTACGTAGTCATCTCATGAATAGCTTCAACCCCAATATTTTTAGGGACAAGCGAAAGCGAAATAGAAGCAGTGTATGTAAAACGGTTGATCAGTGGACGGCAGTTGCTAGGCGTCACTTTCACTATCTAAGTAGTCGTATATATAATAAAATAAACAAGGAAATCCAAATTATAATAAAACTCTGGCTAAGTGTAGGGCGGAATAACATCCTGGCTTCAATCTCGCTCCTATGAGCAGACCGAGTCTCTAATCCAAAAGTAATTTATATCATCTGTCTCTCAATTTTCTTAAACTTCATACATTCACACGCATTCACAAATACAAGCGCACATACATGGACACAAACTTACACATGAAATTGTGGGTTAGACATGCGCACAATAATTATAATTTTTATTTAGTTTTTGTATTTTTGGCTGTTCATTATTATCTCAATTATTAACTATTATAATATAATTTTTGGTTTCGTTTTAATTTTGACTATCGATTTAATTTTGATTCTTTCTATTTTGTTTCAATGAATTTGTTTAAATCTTTATATAATTTTATTAAAATTTATATTGTTACTTGAGGAGGGCGATAACGTCAGCGACACAGTTTTAAAATAAAACTACTGCGGACGTTATCAATCAATGTATAAATGTCTGTTTTATTTTTGGAAATAAAGATTATTATTATTATACTTAGATTCAAATATAATATTGCGTAAGCATTTTAGCCCCGCTTGTCGTTGAGACCTGTTTATATTATTACTAAGCACTGTAATAATTACAAATATAAAGATAATTTTATAAATTTGCTACTTATTTCATTTGCAAAACGAAAAAATCTCCCTTCTTATGACATTTTCTATCTGTTTCACCAATCGATATCTCTTTTTATAATTTATCAAAAACGTTTTAATAATATATATAGCTACTACAGAACCGTTACTAGGAAATCTTTCTGTTTTAATTGTTTTTTTTACTGCGAAGCATTTTTTAGAAACCTACGCACTTTTGACTTAAGAAACGTGGAAGAGAAAAATAAATTGTTTAATACAGTGTGTAATGAACTTTCTTTTGTTATTTTCATAGCTACTTAAGTAATTTAATCAATTAAAATATAATGTTTTTTTTTCGTGTATTTGTTAACAAAAATTAAAAGTTAATGATTCAGTTTTATCCAACCTCTATATCTTTTTACGTAAAAGGTTCTAAGCCGCTTTACCTTTTGGTTTTTTTATTACTATTTTATACATTTTAGGTTCTCGAAAAAAGTATTAAGGGCCTTCTAATCTTTTTTGAAGGGCTGAAACGGTCAAATCCGTGCGTTCGGAAGGGCACCTATACTCGTTTAAATGTAAATAATCTTTGTTACGCACGTCGGTTTATAGATGCTGCGTCTTTTTAAACGGTCGCTGTATACTGCGGTGAATGTAGATGTAAAAGAAAGTTTTGAATATTAATAAACTTTTACCTGCAAAGTAATATTATGAGTCTTCATAATGTAGTATAGAATACATGATTCAAAGAAATGATCAAGTCAGTGAACAAAGACGTCAGATTAAGAGTTCAAACAAATCTTGCAGCTAATCCAATTACTTAGCCAATGGACCATTATTTTCTGAAAAATGTTTTTCAGACGTTTTTGAAAGGTACGCGACAGAGGTTATGAGTTTGTATAATAACCACATCACGACACACACATTGACTCAGCCTCACAGAAAGCTTTAAGAATCTTTGTCACACGCGCTAAGGAAAGACACACTAAACAAACTACATAAAGATAAATTACATAGATAAGAATACTACATCCAAGACCGGTAAGCGAAACAATACATTTTGCAGACCTCACAAAGTTCCGCCCCCGCAAGGATTCGAACTCGGAACCTCTGGCGTAGCAGTCGATTGATTACACCACTGCGCCACAGAGGTCGTGTATGGAAAGTTGTTAGAGAAGAGATTGACTTAAGGTAGTTGGACTGCGTGACATACAACACGAAGCGGATAGATGTAAGTGACAAAATGACGGGTGACAGGGAGGTATGGGTAGAACTACGTGCGAAATCGTCTGGGTAGGTAACACCCTCCTTTCTATTTTCTAGCGTGAAGCAGTTCACTGCGTTTCAGTTCGAAGGATTAGAGAGCCGGTGTAACTATCTGGATGAGATGTATAGCTCGTTTTCGTACGCGGGCGTTGGATTGGTGGTGTTCTTGGTGTTCTAAGACATCGAGGGCATCGTCTTGTCAAAAGGACACTTTCCATGAGATGAACTGTCTGCGTTATGCCCATGGCGTTTAATTAAAAAAAAGTAAAAAGTGAGTGAATGACGTTTTTTAATCTCAGTGCGTAATATCCGTTGGCACAAGTACGTATAAACGTACGCACTCGTAAAAAGGCATAATCTCAAAATAGCAGTAGGTAACATTGACTACGTGTTTATCCCCTGTAAGGCTGCTAGTCAAAATCTTGAGTGCACTCGTTTCGAGTGTCGTGAGTGCCGTTAAAACCGTTTTTAGGGTTCCGTGAACCCTTTTGCTAAGTCTCTACTGTCCTTTTTGCGAAGCGCAGTTGTTAAATAGTTTTTTCAAAATGGCGTCGCTAGCGGCTAACATGGCAAAGTAGAAATTCGGAAAGAGCAAATCAAAATCCATAAAATCAAGTTTTTAAAACTCTTGACATTTTTTCAGGTATCCGCCATTTTGAGCATTGAGTATCTTTGGTATACAATGTTTGTGAAAACTGAGAAATAATGTTAAATGTAGAAAGGATAGCAGAATCTTTCCGGGGCATTCAAACTTATCACTTTAATTGTTTTCCGTACCAAAATATCTAATAGGAGCTTATTACTAAACCTATGCTGTTTGTCTGTCCTTCCGTCAACTTGCTGTATCTCATAAACCTTAACAGGGAGACAGTTAATAAAAAAATATATCTAAAAAACGTGGCGGCTTCAGCAAAATATTAGCTCGTGTGTTTTCAACCTAGGTCTGATTATATCTAACCATTGCCTAGGTCCTGAAAAGAATACTCCTTTGGGAAAATTTACGAAACAATTGAAGTAGATAGGTCTATAGGAAATAGGCTTTTAGGTAAAGTCTTTTGAATGCTTTCTCTTTGACCAGTGATTGAAAATGTCTATTTGTTACTCTTTTCAGTTATGTTACTTTGTGACAACTATTGTATAAGTCTGAAGAGACTTTTAATGACATGGGATAATTAACTAAAAATCCATTTAGTACACCTAACTAACATTTTCTCGATACATTGATGACAAAAATACAATTTTCCCAGGGCCTAACAACATTTTTGGCATTAAATCTATTCAATATAATTGATACTGTCGCTACAGATGAAGAACTACTACATCAGGAATTTATATCCCTGAATGTAAGACACTGTCGAAGTCGGCTACAAGTATCAGCAGCAGATAAGCGTCGCAACATTACGACTGGTTTCTATGTATTTCCGTGTATTTCCTTCCGAAGCTAGCCAACCAATCGCATCGTGCTGGGGACACACTACCGCGAAACGCTGTTGAGTGAGATGACAGGTATTGTAACTAGAAGTTTTGCGAGAATTATTGTCGTTAAAGCGGCCACACCGCGTTTGTCACGTGCACCATGAGGGTTGAGCGCACTTAAAACAAAGTGTAGCAGCTTCAACATCTTGCTTGTACTTCAAGGAAGATTAACGTCAATTAAATTGCTAAAAATCGACATGCTCATTGACCGATCAAGTGTGACCACTCCATTTAACGCGTTAATATTTATCACGAAGATGGATATTGACGTTTCTCGTTACTGTGGCCCCAGTATAATGCCAATTTAATCGCTAAAAATCGACATGGAAGGTGACCGTTCAAGTGTGACCACTCCATTTAATAATTTATCGCTAAGACATTGACGTTTCACGATAGACTGACCCCAGCATCGTCGTGACACATCGTCTTCTACTTCTAAGAGTAGGCATCAAACTCGTACCTAACAGTAGTAAAATAAAGTATATAAAACCAGTGGCGTGCCTAGAGTTTTAGTCTAGGGCAAGCCAAAAGATATAATTCATACTTCCGTTGTGGACTTGCTAGCGTGGACGAGCTCAGCAAAACACTCAGAAGTTTGAGAACATGTCAGCAAAACCACAATTTCGGTGGCTTTAAAAAAGTCCTTTCATTTGTTAATGAATAAATAAGAGCGCGAACTTATTTTAGTTTGATAGGGCAAGCCGGGCTTTTGGGCTTCTATGACAGTACCGCCAGTGTATAAAACAACTGTGGCAGATAGTATGTGAAGTTATAGTGCCGGTACATTTTCTCTATTTATTTGCGCTCACTGATGTTGGAATTTCGGAAATCTATCCAGGTTGCCAACAGCCATCTGAAAAAAAAACAATAATAATAACCACATCACGGCACACACGCTAACTCGGGCTGAGTTAGTGTGTGTGCGTCTAGTAAATATCCTAAGAACTTATGTCGCAGCAACTATGCGATGATGTGGTATAAACTACATAGATAAGGATACAACATCCAAGACCGGTAAGCGAAACAACGCGTCTTGCAAAAACCCAGAACCTATAGCGTAGCAGTCAGCTGTTTACAGCACTGCGCCACAGAGGTCGTCAAAAAAACGTTCACAAAACGAATTCTTTCTATAGAAAAGCAACTCTCGAGTGCGACTATAAATTACGTTATGTTTAACTTTAACATTCTCTTCAAAGATCTAGAGTGGAATTAATAAAACCGCAGTTTTCGTTCGAAATGTATGAAATTACAATTTACATGTTTTATTGCTTTTACTGAGCAATTTGCCTACCCTTTAAATAACTTTAGCATGGATTGTTTACCTAATAGTCTATTCTTAGTATATTTTTACCACCAACCAATAAGACCAACCCGAACCGACAGGTCGAGGGTTCGAGTCTCGGGTTGCCGTAAGTTGTAGTTACCATGTTCCTCATTGTGCCTGGGTAGTGGCGACAGATTCGCAACTTATCACACTGGAACTCAACATAAACATGCGAAATGCGGTGTTTAACACCTCTGCCAACCCCTCTCGAGGGATTAGGGCGTGAGTTTATATTATGTTATGTGTTATAATTTTTGTATCTGTTATTATTGTTTTTATAAAAAGCCTTTAAATTTTTTTAGGCCTCTGTGCCGCAGTGATATAACAGCTGACAGCTTAAGCGACCCGGGTTCGAATCCCGACGGGGGCGGAACTTTGTTACTTGCTACTCGTTTTGTTTCATTTACGGCACTTTTGTCTACGTAGTTTATACAATATCGTTGCTTAGCACAATATTCTACAATCTTACTGCAGGACTGAGACAATGTGCGTGCGAGTCGTGATGTGGTTTTTATTATTACTTGTCTTTGATCTTTTTTTTCTTCCTACATTAAGCAATGATTTCTAACAGAAGAACGCAGCAAAACATCTTTTAATGCTGCTTAAAAGCCTCTATTCCTATGAGAGAAGGTTGCCAAAGTGACAACACTTACGTTGGAAGCTTCTATAATATGCGGTCACCACAAAGCCATGACAACAGGCTGTGTATTATAATTATAAAACGGTTTTAATTTTTATTTAAAGGAAAGTGTAGTGTATTATTTAAAAAATCAAGGGCCATGGGCAGTTATTTTCATTCGAAGTTACTTAATTAAAGTATGATTGGATATTTTGTTCCACGCCTATACGGTTTTGTTGGCAATTTGTCTTTGGAACCCTTTGCAGAGCAAAAACCGATCGTAAATTGTTAAATTCAGATTTATTTACCAAAGTTTGAGGTCCGAAGTTGAAAGTTATAACGCTCCTCCTACTACTGCTGTGTATAAATTAAAAAATGTAATAAAATATACGTTAAATATAATTAAAATAATGTATAATATTTCGTTTAAAATTCGTTTTTAGAGTTACGAACCCTAACCGTCTTTTTATAAGACATGACTGAAAAGTACCTACTAGGATTAAACTTAGTCGAATCATATTCAAATGACATTCATTACATGGTGTAGTTTATAACTAAAACTATGCATTTATGTTCTGGTACTAATTTTAAATCCGAAATCCTGGACGTTCTGAAGTTCTGTTTTAAACGTAAAATAGTCCATGTCTTTTAATAATAATAATAACCACATCACGACACACATATTGACTCAGCCCTACACTAAGATATAATCTTGTATCGCAGGCACTTAGCAACGATATCGTATATACCACATAGATAATAATACAATAACCAAGAACGGTAAGCGAAACAATGCGTCTTGCTAATAATACAAATACCCGTCCCCGCCGGGATTCGAACCCAGAACCTCTAGCGTAGCAGTCGGCTGTTTACACCACTGCGCCACCGAGGTCGTCGAGGTTATAATACGGCTATTAATAGAATCCTATTGCTAAGCCTTCGCTGTCCATCCGTTTGTCAGTCTGACTGTCGACTTCGACTATACTAAGTATTAACACTAAGTTAGTAATCTTAATAAAATTACGAATATGAAAGTTTATGTTTGTACTCAATCAGTTAACAGGTAAGCATTTCGTATGAAGCTTGGATCAGGCAAACCATGTGAAAAACTGGATTAAAATTTCTCATATTTTTTTCTCACAGAAAAAAAACACGCTCTCTTTCCTGTAAGTCACGTTGACGGAGTGGCAGGCGAAAACTTTGGTTATTAATAAAATTAAAGTCACTAAAAATATTCAACTCTACTAAATCATGTCCGATAAAAATCTTGTTAACGTAAAATAACACTTAGCTTTAAGCTATTAAGGTCGAATTTCAATTGAGTTATTCATACAAGTGCGTGCCGGAAACGCAGTAACCAATTTGACTTGACAATCGGAGAAATATTGAATGGAAACCTTTAAAAAGGCTTCGCAATTACGTAGCCATACAATTTGGGTGTCAAAAAGTTGGCCTCGCGCGGATTGATGGCCTAACAATTGCCTACAGAAAGAATTTTCCATATAGAATTTCCATTGTTCAGTTAGATGTTAGGACGTGTCCCAAAGAATTTGACTCAAATTCATAGCTTTTCGCAGCAAAAACAGCTCGTTACTCAATATACTATCGACTCGCCACGGCTTCGCATTTAAGACGCATCGTCTCGCTTACCGGTCTTGGATGTTGTATTCTTATTTATTTAGTATAAACCATATCGTTGCTTAGCACCTGCGATACAAGTTCTTACGATACTTACTGCAGGGCTGAGTCAATGTGCGTGTCGTGATGTGGTTATTTATTTATGTATGTATTTGATTTCTTTTCACGTACCTAATAATAATGACCTTTGATAAAATTCAGGCCAACAAAAGTTCACAAGTGTCAATTTAAACATTCAAAATCAATAGTTGCGTAGTTTTAACCTTCAACATGAAACAAAAAAAGTGACTGATTAACTAAACACCCAGTTTATAAAAATTATTTGAAACTATTATTTATCAAACCAAATTGCAACCTGAAAATAACTTGAAAATCGTCGAGCAGGAACATCTTCTAACAAAACGCGGGTAGCGAGATGTTGAGCTAGGCTACATAGAATTTTAGCGCGGTGTCTGAGGGTTCCTCCGGCTTCCCTCTATCCCGTAATGCTCTGATAGCTAACGGCGTTGGCGGAACGTGGGGTTTTAGTCGGTAGGCACGGGTTCTTCGGCTGAAGGAGATCCATGAGGATTTCCCCACGTAAAAAAAAGGCTACATAGAATGGCTGTGTCAACAAAATCCTGTTGTCGCATTAAGGAAGAAAAAAGAGGAGAAAACAATTTTTTTTAAATGGGATTCCAAACTTTGTCAATAGTTTGCTTGTTTTATACATAAAAAAAGTTTATAAACTTTAACCTGACTACGTCAAAAAATTGGTTCAAGAAGGACGAACTAAGAAAATAATTAAGAATCCAAAAACGCATAGGTACAAAAATGGTCAAGGTAGAGGCGTGGTCGCACCCACTGCATGACTGCTATGATTAGGTTGGTGCTAGGATTAAACAGTCATGGCAGGTATCGGTCCAGTAGCCTAAGCGCTGTGGTTGAACGTACATATGTACACAGACTGCCATATACCCTTACTTTTGGCTTTGCCGTAGTTGGTTAAAAAGGTCGCTATTCAACTTGTTGATGACAGAAAACTGTTAATAGAAAAGAAATATTAAAAACAATGTGATAAAATGTCACCTAACTTTTATCTCGTAACATAGCAGCCCTTTACTGCTCGCATCAGGGGTGTCACTGATTCCGGGAAAGGTTCTTGTGAAAATTTCGCACACTTGTTATTAAACGCGCCATCTAAAATAAAGGGCACTCGAGCGTGCGAACGAACGCTTTGAAATTTCCTCTGATGATTTTATTCGACTTTTTTTTACTGCTCGGTCTCCGGTGATACTAATTATGCAAGTATTTTCGATTTTCTCGCTTTATACTTCGCGTAGTACTGTATTTTTTTTGACAAATTGTAACCTTTTTATGTTAGTGTATCTAAAAATATATTTTTTTACGGAATTTACCTAGAAGTTCAGGTGTAAAAAGGTATGCTTACAGACAGAGTTACATTCGCTTGGTAGTCATATTATAGTATGAATTAATAATAGACCATAGATAAGATCTAAATGGGTAATGATTACATCTGTTAATGACACGTTATTGTATTTACATGTGTGTAGTTTACATAAAATTACTTTTGATCAAACAAACATTGTACACTTTGTTAACATTGTAAACTGATACAATGTAAATGGAGATGGGAAAAAAGTTCTATTAAAAAAACGCTGCGTTTTATAATCGCATTATCATTTTAACACAGTGCGTTAACAAACCGTGCGAAAAACGTAAGTGCTGAATTTGAAAACAAAATTTATAATATCGGTCATTTTTGTTTCGTTAATTTATTTCTCTTTGTGGTTTTTAGGTTTTAGAAGGATAAATTGAACAGTTGAAAATGACATGTTTATGGCGTACCTATGGTGTACATTATTTATCTTAATGCGTGCAAGTACTTTCGTAGGTACTAATAAAATAAAATTTTAGGGTTTGGATTTTTCATAATGAAGTATTATCATGTTTTAAAAACAGTCAGGCTACAAGTTTTGAGGCCTTAAGGCTTGTAGAACCCACGTCATGCCCGGTTTTGAGGGCGTCAACGCAAGGAAGCGAAGCGAAGCTACGCTGCGCCTCGTTCCCCTGCGGAGAAGCACTCGCCGCGCGGTTAGTCCGGTTACGCTGCGAAGGCCAATAGGGCCGAAGTTGGGGTCAAAAAAAGTTTTAAAAACAGTTCCCACGTAGGTTTCATGTATTGTACTATATTATTATGTTATGTATTGGTAGAACCATGTCGGAATCCTATACACTTAAAACTAACACCTAAACATTGTACCGTGAGTTATGAAAAATAAATAAAATATGACATATCATATAAGTAACATATCTCATATCCAAAACCAGGTAAATTTAACACGATTTTCCGTAAGGTCAGTTTCTGGTTAAAATATTTAGTTCTAAACCTATCTTTAAGACCTAAAAAATTATAATTATATTCGGTATTAAAAAAATATATTACAATTTACACCATAAATAAACATGTCAGTATCGCTGTTAAATTAACCTTCTGAAATCGAAAAACCACGACGGGAAATAATTTAACGAAACAAACATGGCCGATAAAATAAATAATTGTTTGTCTTAGGTCTAAACGTTATCTCGTCAATCACATCCATCGGCTTTATATCATTTCTACCCTTTTCCTTAGGTATTCTTAGGTTATTAGTTAGCTTCAGAGTTATTTAATTTGCAAGTGTAAGGCAAATATGCCCGCGTGTAGGGAGACAATTAGTAAAATAAGCATTCTGGATACCCCAGTCACAAAATAAAGTATCGTATACAATTAAATAAATCCGCGTTCGACCGAATAAGTAAAGTTATCAATAAAAGAAACATACTCGTAATAACATCGAAGTAAATGAAAATCTCGGTTTGTCTTGACATGGCCAGGCAAAAACGATTGGTTTTCAGGGCATTCCCACGACTCTCTCCCATCACTGCAACTCCTCACCAGGATCAACAGTCGATCTTTAGATCAAAGAATCAACTAATAATGAAGCTGTGCCATGACGCACAGGCTGTTTTGGGACCGCAACGAACTTAATCAGAAGAAATAGCAGGAACTAAGAAACCGATTTCAGATTTAACCCAAAGGAAGGTAATCCTATCGGCGTGTTGATATAGTGTAGTTATAGAGGCAGCTACAGTCATATTATTAATTTCTCTCATTAATAAACACCAAGCACCATATGTTAACCTTATCTCATTTCGATGTTTTATAGTTTTATTTTGGTATTAATTGAAATACTATTTACACAGGTACTGCAGTTTTGGTTCAGTTGATTTTCAACATAAAAGTAATTAAGCTGCTACATAACTAATAAATGAATGGGTAAAATACCATTTCATTAATGATGAATTCATAATTCTTTTTTTTCATTTAGTATTCAAAAACTCTTGTATCTAGTAACTCAATACCACAGTATGCGAACAAATTTTCTGTTTGGTGTTGAATTGAATTGTAGTTTTCGTAGCCATTTATCATAACCAGCAATGAAAATGCTTTTTTTTTCTCTGTTCATAACTGGTTATCAAAACAGAGTTATTATCTGTGTTCCGTGTCGTTTACACGAGTAAAGGAGAAAATATCCTGCCTCTTCTGACCACAAACACATTTTAAGCAATGAAAATATAATTATTATTAATAAAATTTTATAATAATTCAATTCTGTTTTCGTAACTGGTTATCAAGCAAGAAAAAAAATCCATGTTCGTAGCTGGTTATCAAGGATCAGTTACTAATGTGGACTAAAGGGTATTTTTTGGTCGGCTGCATTATTTTTCTTTTCAGAAAAGTACGTGCCAGACGGTTAGACAAATGAATTCCTAATATATCCCGATCGTTGTAATGGGGAGAGTAATAATTCACTGGCGTTTAGACTTTTGTTTACCGATACAGTAACTCCCGTTACACAAATTGACAGTAATCAACGTTACAAGGCACATCAATCAGCAGCGGCACATAAAAGTAATGCGCAAAGAATCGTCAGTCGCAGATAGTCTGCTGCTGTGAGTGTTGCCAACACTTAAAAATATATCTAAATCAAATGCTAAATCTCCTAAGTTTACAATCCCGTGAAAATCTCTTTATTTAAAAACTGACAATATTTTAAAGGCTGCAGTGGTAGAAATCACCCTAGACTGTTAGACTGACCCTAAACAGGTTTCCCCTTTCATCGATTTCCCCCCAAATATAAAATAAATTTTAGTTTGATAGTATTTCTTCTATATTTGGGGAAAATTCTCTGAAGTTTGCAACCGTGTACATTGTGTTCTGTATTATAGGTGCCTTTAGTAACTACATTCTCGGTAATGGAACAGTAATCTCGAATAAAAACTGTACAAAGATGTCCCTACACTTGCTTAAAAATTAATACAAGGGAGAGAAACAGACACACAAACTACTGACTACGACGACTAAGTCGTAAGTTTGTATGCAGAGAGACTACGTGTTGCCATACGCAACGATCCTTAAATGTTTCTCGTTATTTAGGGAAATCTTAATCATAAACATAACATACATTATAAGAGTTTATTGTAATAGATAATAACATTGAATTAGGATAATTTGTTTTATTATTTTGTATGTAGATAGAGACTACGTGTTGCCATACGCAACGATCCTCAAATGTTTCTCCTTATTTAGGGAAATCTTTCAACATAAACATAACTAACATAAATTATAAGAATTAATTGAAATAGATGATTTGTTTTATTATTTTAATGGCGTGAGTAACTTAGCGTGTCTAACTAAAACTAAAAAGTGATTATATTAAGTTCAATAAAACTTTTACACGAGGAAACAATTTAAATAATTTACTCCTTTTTACTTTACAACGAACATTATTAACATTGACAAAATTAATAGACTTATAAAGGAAGCAGGATTTTTACTACTTTAAAAATATATGAAAAAAACATTAATTTTGAGGTCAAATTACCTACACCAATTATCAGTATTGTAATGCCGTCAGCGACTTCTGCATGGGCAACGCATTGGCAGTGCTCTTGGCGTTCAAGATATCAGGGGCTTCGTCGTGTCAATAGGCGGCGGTATCTTTTTCCATCAGGGGATACATTTCATTTCATTTATATATTTGGATTACCAACGAATAATACACATGCATGCAATACAACTTAGAGACTAATAACATTCCCTGTGTTCTAATTACAGGTAACTACAGCTTACATAAAATAAAATCTAACAAAACACAAATTCTAGTTGAATGTATTAAAAAAAAATTAAATTAAATTGGATCATGTTGCAATTAAATTAAATTGGATCATGTTGCAATTAGCAATATCATAAAAATTTCAAAAATATTCCCCTTAAAAGAACTATTTTTTAATCTCCATCAAAATTGATAAGTTGTTTTATTTGACATTATTACAATAAATGTGACCTTACTACATACGCTATACTCTATTCACCAAAACTTCGAAACCTCACTGATTCCCTAGTCGAAGACTGTTAACGGAGAAATCAGTCAGTATCTCCAAGAAACCATACATCAGACCGAGACAGATGTATATTTCTCATGCCGTCTATCCTTCGATTGATGACGTCATTTGTCTCTTTGACCCTTGAGAGGTTCGCGCATAGAATATTAATGTTCGGAAACGTCTTGACCAATGTATCCATACATTTAAGGGGCGAAATAATTATCGTGTGACTACCCACTTTCTGGTACTGTTCGGTAATTGTTTTTTAATGTTCAATTTCTGAGTAAGTCATTAGAGTTTACCACTCGTCAATATGTTTCACGTGTCATTTAAAATTGAAAGTATAATTAAGGCGGTATAGTAGAAAATATTTTGTTTGTGTATTTTGTTTTTGTAAGTCATGCGACGACGCTCACACTAGCTAAGTCGCGTAAATATATACCTAAAACTCTAAAGTGAATTATATATAGTAATGAATCCATATTTACCGCAAAGTAATATACGTGTGTAGAGGATTAAAATAATAAATATTAACAAAATTATATGTTTACATAATAAAAACAAATAACAACAGTTTTCCTTAAACTAACGTTTAATATAATACATACTAAAATATTAAAAAATGATGATCCAATTTTGATAATTGATATTTTATTGATTTGACTAAGTTTTACCTTACTATCGTTTCGTCCAAGAATGATGGGAGAACCATTTTGATATTGATGTAAAGAAACAGTATTATGTATTGTCTCATACATGTTACAATAGCGAAACTGCAATAGAAATGCAATAATAGCTTTCGTTGAGGCTTCACTCGTAGCTATGCAATACAAGAATGCAAAATGAGCCAAGCAAACGTCTTGACTGACATACGGTTGTTAAAAACCGCCAACAAAACATCGAACCAAATAAAGTGTATATTTTTTTTCGTGTTGTGTAAATTGTCCTATGATTTTATTAGAGTAAGCTTGTCTGCTCGTAATTATTGACGTGGGCTTGTATCTTCTTAGCTCAACGAAAAATAAATTTTCTTAACCAAAATGTTTTTTTCAGAGCTTATATACAGTTTGATGTTAATAGAAAAGACTTATTCATTAATAAGTTGAAATACAAAAATATTACAACCAGAATAAGCTTAAAATCTCCGCAATAAAATACGAACGACGTGGTAGCTCGGTTTGCTTCGTGCCTTGCTTAAGCGACAGACCCGACCCGACAGGTCAAAAGTTCGAGTCTCGGGTATTCGGGCCTTTTAGCTGGCATGTTCCTCATTATGCCCGGATAGTGGGACTTAACATAAACATGCGAAATGAGGTGTTTAATACCTCTGCCTACCCCTCTCGAGGGATTATGGCGTGAGTTTATATTTGTTTGAAAATACCAAAGAAATGTGTTTGTTTAGACATC
Organism: Choreutis nemorana; assembly: GCA_949316135.1. Classification (NCBI taxonomy): domain Eukaryota; kingdom Metazoa; phylum Arthropoda; class Insecta; order Lepidoptera; family Choreutidae; genus Choreutis; species Choreutis nemorana. The sequence continues at coordinate 2,407,163 of OX438620.1, read as the reverse complement.
ATATAAACGAAATGTTATAACTAACTATGTTTCGATAGTTTTATTATTTTACTTCGATTATTTCTTTGCTAACAATTTTTTTTTTGTTTCAGGTAAATATGCCGTTCCAAAATCATACTTTCTTTATTTTAAACCAATAATTTAGGTAAATTAATGTAAGTGAATTACTTTCTCATTCTTTATGCACTTGCGTATCAATCTAGCGGTTCTTTGCATTTGAAAATTTTAACAAAGAGATCGCGTATACACCCGTCTCTCTCTTTAAAGGCCATCCATTAAGGCGCCATGAACTCTGAATAGGCGCCTATTTTTTTAAAGTCTATTGTGAATACTTGTGTTTATTTTATCACTTTAGGTACATATCCTGTGAATAATAAACGATTTTTTTTTAAATATTTCTCCTTCATTAATTTTAAAGCAAAAAAGTTTGAACGATTAAGAGTTGGAAAAACAATTGGACCAATTAACATGTTATTTGTAATGTTTTAAAATGTGATTTTATTAACTATAGTTACTAATTTATACGTTTTTTTGTTTAGTGCACTATCTAAGTGGTATATAATTGTAATTATTCTGCTCCCACAATAACTGAATATATGATAGAATTAATATAAGCCAGACTGAAATATTATTTGTAAGTTCAAACAGTTTTGCGGTTACAGTATCGAGTTTAATTATACTAGACTAGTATACAAATAGGAAGTCTTACCTTCTGGGTCCAAGTTTAGGGTGAAAATGACAAAGAATTTTAGTCGCAACGTTTACATGCACATGAATAGGGAAATGTTTCTAGGTATTCTTTTATGAAATATACGTCTAGCTCGCAATAAATCTTAAGTTTTAAAGAAAGAAAAAAAAGATTGAATTGAAAAATTGATCGAAATCAAAGTTTTCCTAAATTATTTCCGTGAAGCAGTTTTCTGTGTTTCATTTCGAAGAATTGGGGAGACAGTGTAATTACCGGCACGAGGGGTATATTATCTTTACCTCTACATGGGCAACGCTTAGGGGGTTTCAAGATATCAGGGGCATCGTCATGTTACTAGGCGGTATCACTTTCCATCGGGTGAACCGATTGCTTGTTTGCCCATGAAGTTTTACAAAAAAGATATTACTAGGAATTAAAAAAATATAGCTATATCTTGTCTTTAAAAATAGGTACAAATCAGATTTTAACGCGGGAAAAGACGGTGGAAATGCTAGTATCTAAACCCATAATATTTCTATAGTATAAAATCTACTAAGCATAGTCATACTATACTGGCCCTGTCCAATCATACACTGGATTTTATTTCAATCGATTTTCGTAGCGCTACGATATGTAACTCGTAGTACCTACATCGTAGCCCGTAGTAAAGTTTCTCATTTTCGTAGTCAATACTAGTGAATATTTTTCTTTGCTCTTCTTGTATTCAGAATCTATTTCCTTACAAATATTACTTTCGGATATTGGTTTTTTTAAACATTTGGAAAATATGAGGTTTTGTGTTAGAGACAATTTTTAGCTTGCTATTTAAGAAACGAGCCAATCGATTTTTTGTGTTTTTATTATTCAAAAGGTTGAGCTTCAAAATCCATTTATATTTTAATAAAAAAAAAAAAGTGTCAGGTTTATTCACATTTTTCCCCCTTATTTTACAACTGATTTTAATTAAGTTCAAAATTGTATTGAACTGAAGTGGCTTGAAAAATCATACAAAATCTAATGAATTTTCTTTGTCATGTAATCAATCTAGGTCAGCACTTTTAAAATAAGTTATTTTCAACCCGTCCTTTTAAAAGGGATGCTGGAATAAAAAAATAACCAGATTTCCTTCGTTTAGATAATTAGATGCAACCGAAGCAATAAATAAAAAAGTAAGGAAATTCCATAGTAAATAAGTTAAACACATGATTACTGAAAACATGGATTAAAACAATATAACATAAACTCACACCGCTATCCATCGAGAGGGTTTCGTAGAGTATACACCACATTTCGCATGTCTATGTTGAGTCCCATTGTGACAGGATGCGAATCTGTCGCCACTATCCGGGCACAATGACGAACATGGCAGCTACGACATACGGCCGCTCGAGGTCGAACCCTAGACCTGTCGAGTCGGATCGGGTCAACCAAGGCACATAAAAAACTGAGCTACCAGGTCTTCAAAACCAGAAAACCACTCTAACTCGTAAAATCAAAACCCTAAGGGTACTTATCGTTAACCTAGAAATCATAAAATTGGTTGGAAGCAACGACATAGATACAGTAAGTAGTCGGTAAGTAGTAAAATCTAAAAACCGTAATTTTGTAGTTACATCTTGAGAAAATAACGAAAAAACAAAAAAAAATCAATTAAAAACTACATAAATACCTACAAGTTTAAACGGAACCCCCGGAGCGCGAATCTGACTCGCACTTGACCAGTTTTTTGCGTTTGTTCATTTTAATATACTCAAAAGTAAATTCCTTGTCTAAACAATGTTTCGAATGCAATGTTAGAACATTGCAAAAGCAAACGAGTAAATGTGGTTTTTTTTTGTAAAACGTTTCTTTTTCAACACACATACATACATACCGGTTAAAATCATAACCCTCCTTTTTGCTTCGCCTTAATTGGTTCCAAATAGTAATTTGATAACCAGTATATTTATTGTTAAATAATGATTTTTCTTAATATTAAATATAATTTAAACAACATCAATAATTAGGTAAGATAGCTTCTTTGCGAATTTGGATCAATAAATATAATTCCCTATTGTAACCGAATCGTGCTACCCTTTTATACAAATCATATCTAATTTGTTACGGAATTGATTCAATTTGCATTGTTTGTCTGTAAATTATGGTAATATCGGTTGGAGGGAGTAATGATGGTGTTTGAAGCTGTGATAGTTTTGTGAAGTTATTATAAAATGAAAAAATAATCAGATAAACAGGTAATATGGCATACAAGTTTCATGCTTTATAATGGATGACTAAATTGAACTATATATAATGCATTTTTCTATAGTTATAGGAACAGAAAGAAGCAACGTATAGGTTAGTGTGTTAAGTATAGTTAGTATGTTTTCATATCAATAAATTTTAATATAATAGAAATCAATTGTTAGTGGAACTATTTAGATTTTCACCAGCAAGCTTTTCATTTAATAGTTATTAATTATTATTTTATTTTATTCACAAAACCCACACAATAAAACAAGATACGAAAACAAATACCGAATATATATTTATATTTAATTTACATTTTACAATTATATATTGTGTGTGTATAGTGTGGCAGTGTGTGGGCAGGTCTATATTTGTGTCTTTGTACAGGTATAATCCGGGCACACTCACCACTCTGTCACACCACTGTAATTGGTGGCAAAACTTTTTAAAAGCGCGGTATTCTTTTTCTATGTAAATGAGAAAATTTTACAGTACTTTGATAGAAAAGTTCATTATAATATGAATTCATTTCCGGAGCTAAATGTAAATTGTTGCCTTGACTTGCACATTAACGGGTCCCAAACAAGATTTTACACTATGTAGGCACTTATGAGATGCAGAGGTTGAGGTCGTCCAAATTAAAATAAAATTATTAAAGCCTACTTTTATTTTTTAATTTTAATTAATTTATTGTTTAAGCAGCTAAAGGAAAATAAATTTTCAACTATCAATCTATTTCTGTTCATGAGATACATCTGACAGACGGACAGAAAAACGTTAAAGGCTTGGCTTAAGTGTCCTATATCGGCAAGAAAAGCAAATCAAAATATAAAATCTGATTCATTCCATTATACCAAAATCGAATACCACTTGGTATTCGTTTGTATTTCACACACATATAAACAGAAAACATAAACTCACACCGTAATAAATCCCTCGCAGAGGCGTTACACACCGCATTTCGCATGTTTATGTTGAGTCCTATTGTGACCGGTTGCGGATCTGTCGCCACTATCCGGGCACAATGACGAACATGGTAGCTACAACTTACGGCCACTCGAAACTCGAACCCGACGCCCTATCAAGTCCGTTCGGTCGGTTAACCGAGGCACGTGACAAACTGAGCTACCACATCCTTGACGTCGTTTGTATTTGATGTTGTCATATGTTGTTTCTTTTCCTTACCGATACCATTCTTGAAACCAATACCATTAAAAGTCCCGCGTATAAAGTATCTACTTTTAATAATAACCTCATAATTTGACATGCGACAAACTCGCTCCAAACACGACTCGATCCTAAGGGCTTTGCAAAACCAACCCTTGCCCTCATCTCCACTAATGAGACATAATTCCATCAGGCTTTAGTTTTACTAAAACAACGTCTAGTAACGTTATAGCTAGGTAAGTCGAAAGGACTAAATAATCAGCCCTTTTGACCTAGCGTTGTTATTAAATTGCCTGAAGTTGTTTCAATATGCTATGTTACCTAGCAAGGAGCCAAAGGAGTCAATTGTACAATGTCGAGTGTATATCATATTTTATAATATATAATTGTCAGATCTAACCTTGGAAATGAAAATAAATACATTATTTTCTGTTTTAACAACTATAGTAGGTTCATTTCAGACGTTCAAGAAGAAATCAGTAAGTATTAATCAAAATACGAATAAAACACACTTTGAGTGAACCCTGAGTTAAGATTGTAAATTATTGTGTCGCAGGTTCTAAGCAATGACGTACGCACAAGTGCCATATCAATCCTTGTGTAAAACATAAGAACAAAGTCCAAACAGGCTAGGTTGATCCATGGCCTACTACACTACTATTACTGGCATTATACTACACTATAGTAACATACTAATAATTATTATAAAAACCACATCACGACACACACATTAACAGATCCCTGGAGTAAGATTAAATAATCTTGTGTTGCAGGTGCTAAGCAACGATGTGGTATAAATTATTATTATTAGAATAATACATCCAAGACCTGTAATCGAATCAATGCGTCTTACAATTGACATAAACTTCCGCCCCTGTCGGGATTAAAACCCGAAACCCTAAGCGTAGTCGGTTGCCTATTAAAGTAGGTTTAAAAAGATTTTTTTTAATCGGTCGAGTCGTTATGAAGAATAACTCCTACCTGCAATCTTACATAATTTTCCTATTTGTAACATTAGTTTCAAAATTATAACTGACAAACAACACTGCTTACTGTTCCAGATTTTTTAATTAATAAATGAATTAGGTAAAAATTATATTTAAAAATTTATTCTCTGGAATTTCGAAATTGATTTGTAAACCTATAGTGTAGGTAATAATAAAATAATAATAATACTCGCATATGTAATTCCAATTGAATAAAATATCCCGAATATTGTTCAGTATCGAAACCTTTTTCTTATTAAAGCAGTATAACTACAAAAAAATCACGCGGTAATCCCTCGATAGGGGAAGGCAGAGGTGTTGAGTCCCAGTGTGACAGGTCTCGAATCTGTCGCACTAACCGGGCACAATGAGAAACATGGCAGCTACAATTTACGGCAACCCGAGACTCGGACCCTCGACCTATCGGGTTGGGTCGGTTAACCACGCCACGTAACAAACTGAGCTACCATGTCCTTTCAAAATAAAAACGAAATGATAAAAAATACAAAATAAAACTGTTCAATATGCGAAACTCGGGATTTTTCCAGTCAGCTAAAGTTATGCGGAATTTTCATTTTCAGCCTTCATCGGCTGAAGTTTATTATTTACAAGTTTATATAAAATTTTCACCGAAGCTTGGTAAATTTGTTCCACCACACAAAGAACGCTCGGCTACGGTTGTGTGTAATTTTTTACTGAGCTAACTGGAGGTTTACGCACACTGAGATAATGTTCATGAACACGTCCGTCCAAACTACCACAACTTCAAACGGTTTTCGTGAGATGGAAAACGCAGAAAAAATCTACTTTTTACCTGGAACAGGTCCGAGCAAACCAAATTAAACATACCGGCTGGGACGGATTTTTTTTTATTATTTGCAAGACGCATTAATTCGATTTTCGGTCTTGGATGTAGTATTCTATCTATGTATGTAGTTTAGACCATGTCGTTGCTTGACGCTGTCTAAAAAGTTTTTCGTTTAAAGTCAATTACGTTTCCTCTGTAAAGGCCCCTTTACACTAGGCGAGTCAACGCCCGGACATCCGATCCCGGCAAGTATAATTACTCTCTCCATTTAAATTGCGGATTAAAAGAAAGCCCGCAGGTTCATTTTCACCTTGAGTTATAAACTTGAATGCTACGTGTTTTAATTTTTTCCCTCTTTTCAAGTAAAGCGCAGCGGCATAGCAATGGAAGCGGTTGTTATTAAAAAATGATGAATCGAAATTTTCTTTTGAATATAAACTTTTTTAAAGTGAAAAAGTGTTTTGTTCGTTAACCTTGTTTCTTTTATGATTAAAACTTAATGGTAACTTAGTTTTTCTTACATATTTAACTTCTACCTACCTATTGAATTTACCGATAGAAGCTGCATAAAAATACTTAGATTTGACTTAAATTGAAAATAGTCTTGACTTAAGCCAAATTATTTTAAGGTTATTTTTTTGGTGTCTGTTTTCTTTTCGTCGTGTATTTTCATGGTGACACACTATAATCCCTCGAGAGGGGTTGGTAGAGGTGATGCACACTACTTCGCATGTTTATGTCGAGTCTCAGTGTGAAAGGTTGCGAATCTGTCGCCACTGACCGGGCACAATGAGGAACATGGCAGCTACCACTTACGGTAACTCAAGACCTGTCAGTTCTGGTCTGTCGGTTTACCAAGGCACGTAACAATCCTATACATCTTCGATATCAAATTCAGTCATGCACCCGAAGTAATACATCAAGCATTTTATTAACCTCTAACACTGCACGTTGTTGTCTCTAAAACAATAAAGACAGCGATCAAATTAAGTCGAAAGAAGTAAAAGAACAGTGAAAGTCCGATGTATAGCGAATTTTTACTAGTTATTTAGTGGTGACTGAAAAAACAGCTGTTGAGGCGACAATGATTTACTTTTTAAAGTTCATTTTATACCACCAAGGTGGCAAACAATAGCCCACCTGATGGTAAGCAATCACCGCTACAAACGTGAGCACGCTTGCGTTGCTGACCTATTAAAACCTTTCTATACCTTCATTCAAGAACTCCATGCTGAACACCCTACGTCCCTAAAGAAAAACATGCTAGGGATTTCAGTAGTAATAATTTTGGAATTAATCATAGAAATTACCTCTCGTACCAAATTCAAATTCTTCATTTGTAAGGTTCTTGTGGGTACATAAGGTCTTAATCTAATTATTGAAAAGTTCGAAAAAACCTGAGGGCTTAAAAATTAATCGAATAAGTTGAATTAAAATTCGTGGTAATGAAAAAATACACCAATTTTTTTTAAAGAAAGTAGGTACAGAAAAATACAATCTAATGTCAAAGTAAACTACTGAAAAAACAATCGTATGTGTAAATTTATTGGTTTTTATCATGAATAAATTGCCGCCATGTTAAATATACCTTGTAGTCTGTGTTATTGTGTTGTGTGTCGGTTGTAATCTGGATCATAAACAATATCTGCACTCATATAGATCTGCACATACTTAAATAAGATTGAAAATAGCAAAGATCTCTGGGCAAATTGTCGTTGTTTTCACCTACCAACCTACCCGAGCCGGGACTCGAACCTGGTTCACATCTGGCGGTTTAGACTGTGGCTATGAGGGCCGTGAGTCAACTTAATATTTGCTAGAATTTTTGCAAAATACAAAATATATTAATTATCAGAAAACCGCAAACAATATAATTTAATGTTTTGTTTCTTCTTATGAATCCAAATACAGTGAGAAATATTGCTTCGTTATTTTTCGGTTTTCGCGAAGATTCCCAAACGCTAATATCCTATATTTCAATAAAATCACAACTTAATACTAAATTCTATGGAGAACGAACTAAGCCGGCAAAAGTCGCATAATTTCTCACTTCACTCCGTTGGCAAGGATCTTTAATGGTTATAGCTAACAACTCAGAAATGGAATGTCAACGTCTCGCCTTTTGCTGCGCTGTCAAAGCGAGGCAATACTGTAACGATGCTGGTAAGTGAGCGTTGCAGAGGTTTTAATACAAAGAATACCGAACGCCTCAAGATGATGCGGTGTTAATCCGTTTAACAGTTAAAAGGCGTACTGTTTTGTGACTGATAACGGGTTATGGTTTAAGTTCCAAGGCTAAACAGAACAACGTTAAACTGAAAAGGTAACACGACTCTTAATTTTGCCCCCACCCAGACATTATAAAGTCTATAAGGCAATAGAGACTATGCATGAAATTTAATTTGATTATTCAATCAATTTATCGTAACTAATGTGGAAATAGTACATTTACAGTGAAATCAGAATTAGAATTGAGCGATAAACCAGGGAGATATAACCATTAAAAGTAATCATATCCATCTCGCTCACAAGAACAACCGATTGTATGGAAGTGTTATGGTGCCCGTGTACTTTGACGTCATAGTACATATCGGATCTCTCTATCTAACCAACGACTTTGAAGCTTTATAACTTAGTTATTAACTTAGATATTTGAGAAAATCTAACAGATGTGTGGAACCAAATTATAATAATAAATAAATAAAAAAAGTCATGCATTTTCCCTTATGTCTGTCTTTTTACTTAAACAAATGCTCTGTCTTTTTACTTCAAAATTATTCGCAATGAAACTACGAGAGTAGTAAATTTAGTTTAACTTTTACGTAAAACCAAGTTTCGGAACTACTTAACGTAAGGCAGGACGTATTTTTCGCCGGCTCAGAGTTGTATAAAAACAATTTACGCACACGTTTTTCATTTTCTAAAAGGGGTGTGGGGCACCATCTTTTTCATTTGTCACACGCCTCATTACGCCGAAATAATCTTTCGTCTTTTTTATTCTCGTTCCGCCATTTTGTAACGATTGCCGCCATTTCGCGTTCGTTCCCGCCAATGCCGCGCTTGATTTATCTGCGGGCTCGTGGAATTTAAATTAAAGTACATTTCGGGAGTTCACTCTTTAACACGGTGTTTTGTTATTGCGACACGTCACAGGAATGTTGCTTGTTTGTGTTAATGTTGCGTGTGGTGTTGCCATATCAAAAATAGGTCATGCTCAGTAAAATACGGGTGATAAACAACGTTGATTTGAGTTGTATCGGTTCTAAAGCGAGTAACCCCACGACTTGGATTTAATATGGTTTATGGGGATGATATTATTTCCTTAAACTTTATTTATGGTGGTTTTTAATTTGATTAGAACGATAAACCTCCGGTTTGGGTTTATTTTGTCGCATGTTTTGTTTATTAGATTTTTGTGACTTACTAGCAAAATTTGATGGAAAAATGGATATTGACGTAGGATACAAAGGCTTGGAACTCAGAAGTTGTAAACCACGGGTTGTATTTGTAGGAACCCAATCGTTGTGTCTAGAATTTATAGTTTTGTGTTTTTATTACAAATTGAAGCCTACATCGTCTCAAATCGAACTTTACTACTTTGTATTATTATAAGTAAACAAAATAGACAAGTACGTATCTTAGTTACAAAGTTAATAGTTATGTCTAAGAGGTCTCAATTGATATTTAAAAAAATGTTTTTTTGTTTCATTTCAAAAGTGGGCAAAAGGGTGGGCCGCTCACCTGACGGTTAGTTTATGTTAAATAGTTTTTGAGTTATGAAGGGCTATACACATGGTGCAGCTCTCTAGTTCTTTTCGCTTGAACTTGGCTTTGATATGCTTCCACCTGTTTCGATATGTTCAGCTTAATATATCACGGCCACAGGACACCCGCCACTCTGTCCTGCCACTGCGACTCCTGTTCACCAGGATCAACAGTGGCGTCCTTTGTTCGAATTAATGCAGCTGTGCAATGTCCCATAGGCTGCGCCCAAACATCTTTTCTTGGGATTCTTGGGACCCGCAATTATTCAGAAGAAATAGTAGGTAGTAATAATGCGGTTTCATACTTAATATATTTGATACAAGATCACCTTTAGGATAATGTTCTTGATGTAGTCTAGACAAAAATATTTGGGGCTATCTATCTACAGAAAAGGACGAAAAAGATTTGAAACATTGTGTATCACGTTACAAAAAAGTTTCTATTAATCATACCCTGTTTTTTGGTTATGTTTTTCATTAACTTTCTTTTGATTTGCAAGGGTCAAAATTAAATAGACATGTTTTCTTTCTTCTATTAATTTTAAACATAAATCGCAATAAAATAAAAGTATTAGAGATTTTTCTATATTCAATATTTAGTTGGATTTTTTAATTCAGGTTTTAAACCATTGAATCATAACTTAGTTCTCAAATTTAAATAAGGTTTTCATGTAAATAGATTCAAACTTCAAACTACTATATAAAAACTAGAATTTGTCAGTTTTTTTAAACCGATGAATATATTTTAATGAAACTTTTTACAGATCCCTCGTTCGCATAAACTGTAATTTATTTTCATTTCACAAGCGCTCTGCTGAGAAATCGCAATCGAATAGGAATTTGAGATTTTTTAAACCTTTCTTAAGAATCCTTTGCATTTTTAAAAGAGACAACTAAAGTACCTGACGAGTGTAAAGATAAATGCTGAATGAAAACGAAATCAGTTTTTTTCAACTAACTTTTTTATATCTGTTAAAAAAAGGTGGCGACGAATTTCTTGTTTGGAATTTACATAAATAAATATATAAAAATATATGTCTCCCCAAATTTACTCAGCTCTGAACTAAGATATAATTTAGTGTATGACATAGTACCTACCTACATAAGAATATTACTTCCAAGACCAGTAAGCGAAACAATGCGTCTTGTTAAAATACAAAGATTTGTCTCTTTTATTTCGAACCTGGATCATCTTGCGTAGCAGCCAGCTGTAAATCCGCTGCGCCGTAAAGACCAAAATACTGCATTTAATTTAATATATTGAATTATTAACTGAACCATGAACTGTACCAATTATATTTTGTTTTCCCATTTTGCATATGCAAAGAGTACCTATTGATAAGGTTCATAGTTTAATATATGCGGTGACATGCATGCATGCAATATCCTTGGGGCCGCGTGCAAGGAAAACTTTAATTAAAATGTTCGCAAGCTACTTGTAAGGTGTGATCATTAGGTTGTTTTAATTCAAACAAAACGGCTTCAAAGCTCGGCTCTGGCAGGTTTTTAATACGTTTTAAAACAAGCAGACGGTCAACCTGATAGAAAGTAATACCGCCCATTGACACGGCGACGGACGACGCCCTTGATGTCTGGAACGTCAAGAGCACCACCTATGTAGAGGTAAAGTTATATACTGCTGGTAATTTCACTGGTTCTCCAATCCTTCGAATCGATACACAGCGAACTGCTTCACGGCTGAAATAGCAAGGAGCGTGGTACCAACCCAGACGGTCGACGCACGTAGATCTACCACAAGTAAGCAAAAATTCGGCTTGGTGGTCAAAAGATTAGCATGACGAAGTTGGTGTCACATTTTTTGATGTAATGCGTTCAATTCCAGTATGAATAAGTATTACGTTCAATGTGCCAGAAAACAAAATGATGCTTTAATTTTAATTAAATTAAGAACATTATATAACTTAGAAACTAAGAAAAATTATAATTATGTTATTTGAAAATAGATAAGACGACTCAATGTAAACTTACCAAATGTCACAATAGCAAAAGGCATCTAAAATAGAACAGAATAATCTTTATTTGTATCTTTAAATGTCCCTTAAAAACCTGTCATTATAGCAATGACATCTAAAATCGTCGTGCTGTATATGAAATGACAGAAAAATTAATCAGTGCTGAGATCATCGAATAGGTATAAAATATCACACAAAATAACGAGTCAACATGATTGAAGAAAATTAATTAATGAATGTTGAAAAATTTAATGATAAGATTTATAATTAAAATTGCAATACTTAATCAAGAACTCATTATTCAATTAAGTCAGCTGTCGATATTAATATTAAAAAAGCATTTTTTCTCGTTCATTCTGACGGTCAAATCGAGAACATTTGAAGAAATGAAAAGTGGTTAAACATTGGTATGAGAATTTTTTCCCTGACCGTACCTCTCAAATTACAGTCCGAGATATCTCATATTTTATGAAAGAAATGCGGTTTTGCTGACTCTACCCGTCAGCGTATCACAAGGGTTTATTGAAGTCGAGACGTGTTCCAGCGGCGTTGGATAAAATAACTTCATCTCGAGAGTGTTTATGCCTAGTTTTATATGACTAGGTATAGTTAAACTTGACTATAAAATTTATTCCATGAATTAAGTAATGCTCTCTTCTGAGAAAATGGGCAAGTGTATTTATATACATCAAATCAAACCAATTTTGAGAAAATTAAGAAAAATTGTCATAATGTTGTGTAAGTTTATGTAAGATGTGGATTAATCGACGAAGTAATAGTGTAAACAACCGGCTGCTACGCTAGAGGTTCCGGGTTCGAATCCCAGCGGGTGGAACTTTCTGTTACTGCAGAAGATGCATTTTTTTTCTCATCGGTCTTGTATGTGATGTTTTTTTCCTCGTAGTTTGTACTATATCATTGTTCAGCACCTGCGACAGATTCTTCAATCTTACTGCAGGGCTGAGACTATGTGTGGGTCGTGATGTGATTATTACTATTATTAATCTTATGGTGCATATACACAGTAAACTAAAATTGCGCCATTCCGAAATGGTGCAAGTGGGATTGCTCCAGATTGCTCCACGAATCGCTTCAAATAGAACAACTTCGATTGCCGAGCAATTATTGCTCAAACAGATCTTGGATCTATTTGAGCAATGTTAATGTCATTAAATTTTATGTATGAGTGCATAATAACTAATAGTTAAAAGTATCATAAAATGTGTGTTTCTAATACCAATATAGAAATAAATAATTCCTTTGAAATTATTTAATTTCCAGTACAAGAAACGTGGTTATATCTGAATTTTTGCTTGCTCTACTCATTTACAAGTATTGCAGTTCGAGGATTCAAACCTTGTATCAGGGTCGGGCACACACGTGAAATCAAAACTCCAATATTGCCGTTTTAAATTCATATGCATAAAATACAGGACAAGACCCTTCGAAGTTCAAACACCTCTTGCGTCTGGGGGTCGAAAATATTACACGCAAAAACAAGTAAATTCAAAGCAATGTTTCACAATATGATCCTTGTAACACCCTTATAATATATCTTGCGCCCTTAATTATATTACCCAGTGCCGAAACAAGGTGAACTGGTCCCTTAATTTTGGGACTCGGCCCAAAGCATATTGTCTGTTTTGGACCAAAGTGCGTTTAGGTGTGACCCTGTTAAGGGCGGAAGCGTTGTTGAAAAATAGGTTTTTATTTAAAATCATTTTTTTTTCAGATATACTTAAAATAAGCACTTTCAAATCGTCTTCTTTTTTTTTTGCTACCACCGGTTTAAAATGCTATTTCTACTGGGAAGAATCCGGCAATAAATCTCTGGAGTTGCTTTTTCAATATTACAATGTAATAATTTCTACATTAATAATTCTTAATAAATAGGGAAAAAAATCACACATCCGCACTCTCGCCTTTGTCCCAAAGGGGAAGGCAGAAACTAAGGCAGAAGGCAGAATCCTTACATACTAAGTTCTATAGATTAATGATTGGTCTCCAGGAGCAACGCGACTATCAATCATTTATCTATGGGTTAATTTTTTATTTATTTGGGAATCCAATAGTTTTATATTTTAATTTCGATTAACAAATAATAATACAATTACCAATGAAGTTTCCACTTAATGATATTCACAATTGAAGCAGAAAAATTCAATCCTTCCCATATTTTTTTATCGACATATTTTTTTAAATTCAATGTAATTTTAATTTCGACATAATTTAAAGTCATTACAATAATTTTTTAAAAGTAAAAATATAAGTTAAAGAAAAACAACCTGAAGTTTTTTTTTTGTTTCAGCTTGCAGATATAATTTACTTCCATTAGTATTTAGGAAAAGTTGAGTATATACGATGAAATATAACGAAGAAAGGTAATTTATTTGTACAAAAAAAAAATGTATCAATATTTTAAACGAACTTTTAGTGTGGTTAAAGTAGACTAGTTCATTTTGTATGAGTAATAAAAATAGGCAAAGCAATTTGAAAATTCTAGATAAAATTGCTAGTGTATATCCTAAAGTGGTGAAAACTTAAGTAGAAGATCGATTGAACGCGTGTATTCTGCATGTATTAAATACATAAAACCTTCCTCTTAAATCTATCTATTAAAAAAATCGCATCAAAATCCGTCGCATGGTTTTAAAGATCTAAGCATACAGGGACAGACCACGGAAAGCGATTTTATACTACGTGGTGATGTATCCTAACCCTTATTTTTGAGTAAAATGCGTAACTTTTGGGTCAAGTTAATGTTATACATGGAAATATGTTTCCACGGGAAAATATCGCCTTTTTCTAAAGTAATTACTTATTCGAATTTAGCCAACAACTTATTTTGAACTTTTACGACTTTCCATTTACACCTCCGAAGTTTTTTCGGGTTCATTTTGACGTGGGTAAAAGTTTTTTTGTCGGGGTTTTATGTTTTTATAAAGCAGACGGAGGTTGGTTATGTTTGTTTAGAGGGGTTTTAGTGAATTGTTACGCTAAGCGAGGTTTTTCGCTCAAATGTTAAACAACTTTTAAATTACTTATGTATCTCGGTAAGTTGTACCGATTGGGGATTGGTTAAACATTTTTTTGGTAGTATCCAGTGGTAGTATCCATGTGCGAGATCGTCTAAGTTGATACCATCCTCCTTTTTATTTCTGCCGTGAAGCAGTTCGCTGTGTTTCGGTTCGAAGGATTGGAGAGTGAGTGTAATTACAGCGCAAAAGGTATAACATCTTGGCGTTTCAGACATAAAGGGCACCGACGTGTCAATAGGCTGTGTTATCACTTTCCATCAGGTGGACCGTCTGCTTGTTTGCCCTTGTCATATAAAAAATGTGTGAGACATTTAGTTTTGTAAACGTCAATCAGTTACGGTAACAACTTTCTGTCAATTGGAACAGTGGAACCGTTTTTAATGATAATTAATTACAATTACAAAATTAAGAATCTACGTCAATTTTCCGATGATTTTTTTGTAGTTTTTCGTCAATAAATTATCGTATCTTTCAGTTTGTATGCGATGTTTCATCCGAACCCGGATTGTTTGCGCGCGACCGAGTAACATACGTCGAAAATGAAGTACAAACTTAATTACTATAACAGGATTCAGGATAGACAAAACCACATGTACCAGTAAACAGTAGTTGTTTAAAATGTTAATATCACCGAAGGCAAATAGACTGCGTAATATTTAGTTTTACGCAAAACCTCAAGTCACGTTTAGTTTTATTACTTCTGACTATTCATATTGAAGGTTACCGCCGCAAAACACAATTACACTTCTGTCTCAAAGGCTCAGGCCTTAATTCCATTGTTCCCTTTCCATTTCTGGTTTATAGCCTCGGCGAGAGTGCCCGAGAGCTCGCGATACCTCATGAATGTCGGATTAAGATAGCCTCGAAGGAAACAATCCACAGACTACTACAAAATTCTGTGGTTGTTTAATTTTGATTTGTTAAAGAGAGTTGTCACTTTTCAGATGTCTTTATTGAATAAGTTTTGTAGACGCATTGCTATGTTTTTTTCAACATTCCATTAATTGTGACCTGTATTGTTCTTCTAAAAACCAAATAAAGTAAATAATGGACTATTAAAAATTAGACATCGTTCGAACTGGTACGGAATGCAACTGTCTGTATATATATTGAACTGGCAAGAGCTGTAATCCATACCTGTTCGAATTATGAAACATATTGCAAAGTGTTGCATGCCAATTGGTTATATGCCGCATAAGGATTAAAAAGTTGAAAAAATTGAAATGTTATATTAAAAAGTTGTCATTACTTGCTCCAACAATCAAACTTCACGTGCAGCCGTGGTTCAGCATAACTCGGCGAGAGTGTAGACGAGTCAAGTTACAATAGGGATAAAGTAGTATAGTATTTAGTAATGGTAGTATAATTTAAGTACGAGTCGGTTCCGAGTCATTAGCGCTAGTGGAGGTTTTCTTTTTATATAAGACTATGGTAAATTGAGGATGTTTCGCTAAAGGTTATGGCTTGATTGATCTGAACTAATTAGAGCATAAAAATACATATTGACATGGTAGCTCAGTTTGTTACGTGCCTTTGACTGGTCAGGTCGAGCGTTTGAATCCCCGGTGGCCGTAAATTGTAGGTGCCATATTCCTCATTGTCCCCGTGACGACAGATTCGCAACCTGTCAAACTGGGACTCAACATAAACATGCGAAATGCGATGTTTAACACCTCTACATATCCCTCTCGAGTGATTAATTGCGGCATGAGTTTATGAGGTGTTTGTGTTACGTAGTATGGAGAATATTTATTTATTCGGACACCAACTGGTAAAAGCAACGGGAGGTTGATCTACGTTCGAGATAGTCTGAGTTGGTACCACCATCTTTTATGTTCCTGCCGTGAAGCAGTTCGCTGAGATTCGGTTCGAAGGATTGGAGAGCCAGTGTAACTGGCACGAGAGATATCAGCCTTTACATGGGCAAAGCACTGTCAGAGCTCTTGGCGTTCTAATACAAAGGCATCGACGTGTCAATAGCCGGTATCACTATCCATCATTTGATTGGGATTGATAAATTTAAGTACCTGTTACATTATCATCATATTTTATTAATTTTAGACATTTGTGTGAAATGACTCAATTATTAGAATAGAATTTATTATTCGTGTAAGGTGAGATATAAAGGTATCAATATTTGCTTTAGTGCTTCTGTTGACCTATCCCCGAATTTAGGTCAAATGCAAAATAGATTCTACTTTTAAAACCAACTTCCATACTATCCAAGTAGCAAAGTTCCCGTTAAATATAGTCCGTAAATATTGTTCAGGTATTGAAGGAAAATTGTTGATTTTCTTATGAAATCCACTCACATCCGGGCAACACCAGTCCAGCGGTATCTAACGTTACTAGTTTTCACCTAAAACGTTATATATTGTATAGAAACTAGGTTCTTTGCCGACAGCTGCCAAAACTCCTCGCTAACCCAACCTGATTTGACACCTAACACTAAGGAAGAAGGTAAAGTTTTCTTTGGGAGCGTCCATCTCGAGGTTCGAAGGAACAAATATGCAATTTCGATATCCTACTTTATTTTATGGCGCTGTAAAACCGACACCAGTCACAGCAGTTAGTGTTATGAGTGTTTGCGACCACAAACAACACTTATTCCATGAAACATAAGGTCTAAACTCCTTTGATGCCGGTTGTAAGGAGCGTCATTAGTTCTATGTACTTAAGGGATCGATTACTCCATACTGAGGATTATTGGACATTCCCTTTGACATTTGTTTGATATTATTGGCGTGTGGTTTTGTAACTTTAGGGTTTTGGAGTTAATTTTGCGATGAAATAGAAGGACATTGGTATTTAGATAGAAAACTCATATTCAAAGGCGTTGGTTGTCGACCGCCCGCTTTCAAAGACGCTTCTTTTGCAAAGGTTCAGGTTTTGTAATGAACTGGCACGCTTTTCCCTGGCGACTATAGCGTAGGATTCTTCAAGAAGGGTGTTTAAAGGGTTTATTCTGATCTGTCACCCTGCTCTGTCGCCCTAGAGGACAAAGAGGAAAAAAAAGTTCGATCTATCACCCTGTTAGCGACGAGGGGACAGTCTTGGGGGGTTCGGCAATACGCGTGTAATGCCGTTAGTATTGACAACGTGCATAAGCTACGGTGACTACTTACCATCAAGCATACTTTTACATGGTCATGTCCACCCTGAAATTCCATTTTAATACTCGTATAGGTGGATTTTTTATAAGCGATTTTTTTTTCGTATATTACTTTATTTCAAAGTATAATTCAAAATGTTTTTATCCGTATACACTTAAAATAAGCTACAAGATTAGAACAGATTTTCAAATCGTAATTTTAAGTACCAAAGGTTCGGAACGCTATTTCTACGGGGTTACGACAAGAAACCTCTGTAGTTTCAACTGGAGCTTACAATTTGTTACACGTAATAATTCTAGTTTTCTGCTTATTTCATATAAAACAATATAATGCATCATACATACATAAACTCACGCCGTAGTCCCCCGGGAGGGGTTGGCAGATGTGCTTGTCACACACCGCTTTTCACATGTTTATGTCGAGTCTCAGTGTGACAGGTCGCGAATCTGTCGCCACTATCCGGGCACACTGAGAAACATGGCAGCTACAACTTACGGCAACCCAAGACTAGAACCCTCGACCTGTGGGGTCGGATCGGTGGGTTATCCAAGGCACGTAGTAAACTGAACTACCATGTCCTCAATAAACAATATGATATATTGTGATATATACTGTAATCATTTATAATTTGTCTCTTCATATTGTCATTCGTAAGGTAATTTACTTACTTGAATATATAAATACTATTGTAGACAAATACATGATTCTGTTGATACAGAAATACATAGGAAACATCAAAGATTCTGTAACAAACACTCGCTTTCATAGCTCTAATATTACCAACTAGTTTCAAACTAAACCGTCTCAGTTTTGGTATGGGTATCTATAAGACAATTTGTAGGTATTTGTTATGTAAACTGATACGTATATATGTTTTCTTAAACCTACAATAAAATATTAATTTTTGGAATAATTTCTGAAAAGGTGTTAAGGAATTTTTTGTTTGTTTTATCTAAAAAAAGATTATTATTTACTAAAAGACCATTAAAAAATGTAACACTAAAATATACCATTACAATCCTTAATATTATATTTATTCTTTGCCTGTGTGCGATGTGTTCCCTGACCAATATAACTTGGGCCTCTTTAAGGCAAGAGTGAATAGGTTTCTCCTAGGCAGGCATGGTCCACCTTAGACCTCATCGCCGCTTAACATCAGGCGGGTTTGGGGTCAAATGCCTGCCTGGTCTTGAATAAAAAATTAAATATTGGCACTATATTAAGGTTTTGTAACTTTAAGTATATTTATTAAAATATGACTGGATTTTAATTATAGGTCTGCGAAAATTATTAAAGGAGACAAAAATCACCCATAGATTAATTATTGGTTGACGTGGTGTTACTGGTGTTACCAATCATGAACGGCCTCTGTGGCGCGGTTTTGTAAACAGCCGACTGCCACGCTAAAGATTAAAGAAAAAAAAGGTATAAAACTATTTTCAGTTATTTACTAGCATATTAAAATTCAAATAGTTTATTTGCACTTTATTGTGTTAACAAAAGAGTATATATATTTTTTTTCTCAGCAAACTATAAGTTTTACAATAAATTATCAAACGCGACTACATTTAAACAAATCTACGTTTACCGTCAGAGCTCGACTGCAACGGTCGTTTAAATTTCGGTAACAAACGGTATTCCGGGACAACCCTGTTCTCAGTCTGTAGGAATCTAAAGAATCCTAATTATAATTTCTGCCTGACGTCGGCAAGCGTGAATTGTTTTACGCCTTTGAATTTGATAATGGCGCGGGATATTTTTCTATTAAAACTTTTGCTCGTTGTTCAAATTACATATTACATGTTATCTCTGTTATTTTGGTTCGAAAAGATCTTAATAAAATCTTACAAAATAAAAGTATAATATCAAAGATCAGTGAACGAAACAGCGCATCTTGCAAATGATACAAAGTTTCTACCCCATCGCCGAGTCAAAATGTTTTATTCAAATTAACCTAAAATTAATTCTTTTGTATAATACAGGGATGTATCTGGCAAAAACTCCCCACAGTAAATTTTTTTATTGTAAAATTCAATAAGAATTTTAGTTTTCTAATTGCTAAACAATGTTTTAAATGAAAAGAAACGCTATTTTGACTAGATTACCTAGGAACCTCTTGCATATCAGCCAACTACTACTCTGTGCCACACAGGTTTTTTGCTCGTATTTTGCTATTAACGTTTTTGAGTTACTGTTCCGAAAAATCTTTTTTCGCTTTTTTTTTCAAAACAAAGTATTTTTTTCGCAAGCGAGTATCTTATTTATACGTAAAGAGCCGTTAACATGCAAATTTTAATTATTTACCATTGGTATCGAAACCTCTAATACCGTGAACTCATATCTAAGTATGAGACGTCACATCACACCCAATGTTCCGTAAAGCAAGAATGACGAATCGAGATCAGCTTAATAATACAATGCAAATATTTTTTAAAAAGGTAAAAAATTTTGGATGTGTTTTGGAAACTTCTTATTTGATTAAAATTCGTTCAACCCTTTTTAATAGACTTTCAGGGACATAGGCTAGGTAAATTTTTCTTACTACTTTCTTTAAACTACGTTTTTTACCTCTGTCTATCTGATTTTTTCAGTCGTGTAAACAGCCGACTGCTACGCTAGAGTGTATGTAGTGTTATTTGCAAGACGGATATGTACAGATTACTAGTCTTGGAAGTTGATTCTTATCTATGTAGGTTATACCATATCGTTGCTTAGTTCCTGTGACACAAGTTCTTACGATACTTACTGCGTGCTTACATGGTTTATTTATTATTTATTTATTCGAATGTTAACTCCTACCTGTCATTCTTCTACCTCTTAATAACATTTGTATAGATTGAAAGCCGCCGATCTTGCCTGTTCAAAACACACGCGTGACGTCATCAATCATGGCGACAAGGGCGACATCTATACGAATATACTTAATATTTCAACTTGATACATGTATATAGTGTTATTTATTCTCTTTGCACGGGATTTACTAGAGCGAATGAGACATGCTGTTTCATCTTCAATTTATATTTTTATTAGCTTTAGCCCGCGACGTTGTTTGCGTATAATTTTATATTTTAGGCTTTGTTCCTGAAAGTATTTTCTGAATATTGTTAAAATCGGATCAGTAGTTTACCTACTATATACAAGCATACAAACATTCCAATTTTACTGAACACTGCTACTAAGTGTTTTGAATTAACAGATTTTTATTCAAGTAGGTATTGTATTTTTAATTAAATTTAAAATTAAGAAGTGTCATTTAATGAAATAAATAAGACCTCTTTTTAATACAACGGTTTAGTATGAAAGTTAAGAGGCCATATGGCCAAAGATATATGATTAAAATTTGTAGAAATATACTTATGTCGTTGTTTTAGGTACCAGAATAAATAAATAGAGCAAACCCCCAGGCTCGTGTTAGTTTAGTGGGAATTTAATACTTAATAAATAATGTCCGTCAGGGGAAAACCCTATGCCTTTTGTTAATAAATAAACAAACTTATTTTAAGTTATGACGTGTGTTTGTCCTAAGGGACTTAGATCTATATTGAATAATTATCTTCCCTTTGCTAGTTCAGAAGAGATTGTCAATATTTTAATACGTTTTTTTTTAATACATTTAGTTTTCTAAACCTTTGCAACTTATTGTTTAAATAGACAATATAGAAAATATGTCAACAGAGACTTCTCTAAATTTAGATTTTATTTTAAAAAATCTGAATGGAAAGTATGTAGGCTTTATCCAAACATGAAAGTCTGTTCAAATAAAAAGTAATAATTTTTTAAATCTTTTAAATGGAGACTTCTAAATGTCCGGAACACCAGGAAGATAAATTTGAAAGGGTTTTACAGTGGTAGTTACAGATCCGTTGTTTGCCTCTTTTTAGTTGCAGAACCCTAAAAAGTGGGAAATTTCGGCATAATTCCCCGAAAACTGAATATTCCAACCTAAATCTCTTTCAAATTGTGGGTTAACACAAGAACTAGTTTTATATTCACTGAGACCATGACTAAGTGTTTCATGAGCCGTTTAATTTTGAACCCTATCCGAACGTGTTAGAGTTTAAAAAAGAAATCGTTTTAAGACGTAGCCATAAATTTTGTTCGATATTGAACCCTGAATTCTAGGGAATAAAGTGCAACGGAGTTTTCAATTTTAATAAATCGTTCCGGAGTAGTTACATTCAATTTGTGCAAGTGCCGGTTTTTAAACATTTCCAAAGCAAGCATCTTACTTTCTAAACATGAAAGAACGTAATAAATTTACTTAAAAATTTCATGCATAATTTGATTTTTAGAAGAAGGGCCGGTAAGAAGTCGACTGACAAAATAACAAAAAAATTCAGGTTACACCTTTTAATATAACTTTAAACTACGTTTGGAATAACATATTATTACTACATAGTATAAAACAAAGTCGCTTTCCGCTGTCTGTCTCTAAGTATGCTTAGATCTTTAAAACTACGAAACGAATTTTGATGCGGTTTTTTTAAATATATAGAGTGATTCAAGAGGACGGTTGGTAATATACTATAAGCAAAATATCCGTGCGAAGCCGGGGCGGGTCGCTTGTATCTGTTAAATCTGAATAATTCAATGTATAACACTTTGATCCAGTAGCGTAGATTTTGGAGCCAGGATATGAGTCTTCGTTATATTGATCGTTTGCCAACAATTCTTCCTTGTATGATCAAGGATTTCATGCTTGGAGCCTCGTTTGCTTTGTCCCAGATAGCTGAGCTACATCTTCTTCACTTCTCAAAGTATTTTTTTGACGACCTCGGTGACGCAGTGGTGTAATCAGCCGACTGCTACGCTAGAGGATCCGGATTCGAATCCCGGCGGTTGCGAAACGTTGTATTATTTGCAAGACGCTTTGTTTCGCTTACCAGTCTTGTATGTAGTATTCTAATATTTTATTTTCCATATCGTTGCTCAGCACCTGCGACACAAGATTCTTTAATATTACAGTGGGGCTGAGTCAGTGTGTGTTGATGTGGTTTTATTATTATTTCCATCTCCTTTTGCATCCTTCTCTTTACCTATATGTTTGTTACATGGTGTGTATGTACAGCATTTTTCTATAGGTTCACCTATCGAAGGTTTCTCAAGCTTGGTTTCTTGTTCTTATAATAAGTTGGTCTACATTCAAAAGCTACGAGACCTATGTAGCCTGGAGATTTCCTAATCTGGATTAGCTAAGGTCACTGTGATATAATCTTAGAATTATTATTCATTACTCGTAGTCAATCCCACAGTGAAATTAATCCTAATACAAATTATACTGGAACTAACTGGCTTTGTTGTGTAATCTTGGCGGGTATTATTGAAAAAGTACTTGAAATAAAATGTAGTTTTCAATATACGTAATAAAAATATGGAAAATATTATTTTTTGTTTTGAATATTGTATGTTTGGTTAAATTTATATTTTTTACGCTTTTGTTATATTAATTTAATGTATAATTTATTTAATGTAAATAAAATTTATATTCTATTCTGATATTATGTTCTAATAACTACTTTCAAAGAAATTAATGCTTGTTTTATATGTAATAAACAACAGTATCGAATATAAATGTAAGAAATATCTAATTTACATAGAAAAAAAAATTACATATATTGTATACGACTGATATTCCCACCGTTTTCCCTGATTTAAAAAATCGGAATTCGAACCTGGAACCTCTTTCGTAAAAGCTGTAACACCAGGCAGGAAGCCATAGAGGCTACTTTTGCTTAGATAAAATCATCGGTAAAATAAATCCTTAAACGAAATATGTAATTATTCTTATTAATTTATATTATTTCCACGCGAGAGAAGCTAGGATGAGATAGACCTTGTAATGTATTTAAAAAGTATTCTGTGACCCCAAAAAAATAAATTAAAAACATGAAAATCAAAGTCACCCCCGCCGACAACCTAATTTGAATATTCAAACGCATTCTACATGAGGGATATCAAAATATCCTATTTTCGGTAGCCACTGTTTCCATAGTAACGGAACGTGTTTAAATAATAGGAGCTAATTTCATAAACTGTAATGTTAAGAGTTGATTAAAAAATCAATTAAAGAATTTATAAGTACTTTTTTTTTACTTACTGTACCTTGTGTCGCTGGACTTTTTATGGTATTGGTTTAAAATTATATCGGTTCGGAATATAAACATAATATGAGAAACGAATACCAAGTGGTATTAGATTTTGGTAGAATGGAATAAATATAAAAATAAGTCCTGAAATTTTTATATTCTATATATCTCTTTGATGTAAACCAATATAACACTTTTGTATAATTTTATTTTTATAAAAAACTAAATTAAGAAATGATAAGTGTTTATTTAAGTTTACATCTAATTCGTATGAATTCCGAATGATTGCCTCCTGGCACAAGTATTGATTGCTTAAAAGGAGGCACTGGCCACTTACTTGAATGTAATTGATATTTGAACTTAAATAAATCTTTTTTTTAAATGATAATAATAAACTTTCAAATTCCTATGTGTAAATTTATGATTTAATTCCCATGAACTTATTAAATCAATTCCCAAAAACCACCTTATATCTACAGTGATGAAGTGCACTGTGTTTTGGCTCGAAGTATTGGAGAGCCAGTGTAATTACCGGCACGTGATGGCATCTACATGGACAAGGCATTGGCGGTGCTCTTAGCGTTCAAGGCATAAAAACATCTTCGTATCAATAGGCGGCGGTATCAGTTTCCATCGAACGGACTGGCTGACAATGCGAACAAACACGCAGGTGTAACTCACCACCTCGACGTTTGAACCTACGTAATATGTTGAGGCGAATAATTTTCGTATCCCAAGTGCTTCAAACAGTATTAAAATTATAAAGTTAAGTCTGTCTTTACACTAAAAGCTGAAAAGCCGCGCTATGTAATGTTAACAGATCAAGGTATACAATAACGACGTGCGATGTTAGTCCCTATGTCGAATTATTTAAGAGCGAAGTCCAAAGTAGGTAGATGTATAAAGTTTAATTGTGTTTAAAGCCACTTTGCTACAGAATATACAGAAACTTGTCATGTAATACCTGTATTTATTCGAATAAACGTTTGTTGGTTTGGTTTACAAAAAACATTGAAATGATTTAACTGACGGACAGTTACCCGGAGGTTGGAAAAAAAGTTAAAAATAAAAAGTAAACTAGACAAGACGTGTGAAGTAAGTAGAATGTGATTGTAGTATTTTTTTCTGGAATTTATGTTTAATAATATTTTTACGGGAATTTGAAACCTACAAATGAAAATTATTTAAAAAAACAGGAAAAAAGATTGAGAGAGTCTGTAATTGAAAAAGCTCGCCAATGTGTTTCTCACCTTTATTTCATCATTGCCAGTGCTTTATTTCATCATTGGCAAACAAGCCGGCGGTACACCCGATAGAAAATGATACCGCTGCCTGTTGACACGACAAAGCCCTTGATGTCAGGAACGTCAAAAGCACCGCCCATGTAGAGGTAAAGATGTTATACCTCTCGTGCCGGTAATTACACTGGCTTTCCAATCCCCCGAACCAAACCAAAGCGAACGTTTTCGTGGCAGAAAAAGAAACGAGGGTCGTACTAAACCAGACGATCTCACACATCCCTAAAACTCTGTGTGTGTGTGTTAAATAGTGACCTTATTATTTAGTCACTTTTTTCGGCTGTATCTAAAGTTACGCCAATATAGGACATCTCCATTTCCAAAGATATAACACCAAAAACTAAAAGCTTAGCTTATTATTCGAGTAACCGTTGGATATGATAGGTTTATAGCATGACATCGGTGGAAGGCAATTCCGAAATTCCTAAACGTTGACAGTGACGCGGCAGAAGGGGAAATGAGTCTTGAAACTTGATAAAATCGAACCCCCCTTACCCCTGGGTGGGGTAATTTCCCGAGAGTAACTTCCCTTTGTTCCCAACTCACCTTGAAACTCTTGATAATTTGAGCTGACAATAAAATAATTAGCGAGATGACCGGTGGTAAGAATAATGTTTGCCAAACTTAGTTTTCTTAAGTTAAGGCTTTTTGAGACGAATTTTGTAATTACGCGGACGAAGGCGTAAAAGTTTTTATCTAAAGAAAATTACTTTGTTATGTAAAAGGAAATTAAAATCTAAGAAACATGATAACTACAGTAAAGATTTGTTCGCAATGTAGATTCAGCTAAAGTAATTTATTCGATTACCAATAAATCTGAGATTTAGTTAGTATAGTGTCTAGTTTAATCTAGAATTTAAAAAAAACTCAGATGATTACTTTATGTAAAGATAAAAAAAATCCTGAAACATAATATGTAATTAAACATTCGAGACGTTTCTTTTTCACTGTCAAAAATCAAATAACAATATAATCAACTTGTTTTGAAGAGTGAAATACCTTAAATTTATCATTTTTTCTATGTTAATAAATCAACAAACGATTGAGAATGTATCATAAAGATATATGGTAAAGTTATTTCCATAGTTTTATCATGATAGTTTATAGGAAATCGATACCAGGCTACGGGACCCTAAAACGTACTCAAAGGTTAACGAGGTATATCGTTAGGCATCGTCAGGTGCCTCAAAAGGGTACGCGGGTTCCGTCCTTTTATTCAACCAAAGGATAACCGACCTTCTGCTGTTAAAACAACGACTGTTTTGTATCGCAAGTTGCTCTATTATACTTTGATGTAAAGTCATCTTTAGTGAAATAAAAGATGGAATTGTGATATTGTAATATTTATTTTTCGAACTATCCGTTATTGATGGATCTATCACTAAGGCCAAAGGAAATATTTTAAACAATTCTATCAACACCGTTTATAATTTCAATTTAATTGGTTGGAATTGCTAGCAAATAAATTATGAAGTTACACAATAAGTGTGGTCTGAAACTCGATTAAATTTATAAACTCGTTCATATTTGTTCAAGTATTGATCGCCTTTTTAAATTCTTAGAATATGTCAGTATACGATTTTTCCAATTAAATGCAATTACCAGATGTTTTACACCCGTTCGGTTAACATTTCCGATACAAAGAGCGAAAGGTCCAATAAATTAAAACAATGTGAGCGACGTGTGTTAATTAAGTAGCGAACAATGAATCTACATTGTTTACAATTGCATATCGTGGGAAAGAAAACACGAGTGCGGTACATAGTAATCCATCAAAAGTTGAGGCTTATAAACATCATTAGTATAATATGAGAATTAATTGTCTTTTGTTTCCAGTAGGTGTTATGTTTTGGGATAATAAACACGTGTTTTTTATCCCTGAGTAGAATTTGGGTTTCATGATTTATCTCAATTCAATTGTTTGTTATGGCATGAATTGAGTTTTCTCTTCTTCTTCTTCTAACCCGTTAATCTCAGTTTTATCTAGGGTTAGGTCTTGTACAGCGGTTCCGGGACACTGTGCTTGGTTGTCATAGGGCTTAGGTTCTGGGCTTCTCGATACTGAACCACCATGCAGCGGGGGGTATTCCTCTTCTCTGGCGATTTGTAGGGATCACTTTGCAGTGACTACGGGAAAGATTAAACCGTCAAGATGATTCAGATGAAACTTGACGTAAATATAGATCATGTCCCGGATTAAGGCTAAGAATACGTTTTACTTAAAAAATACTTATGTGGGTCACGCGAACTAAGTGCCAAAGCTCTATAGATGTTGAAAAATCTTACTTTAAATCAATAAATTTCCGCAGGCAATAACTAGTGTTGTAATAAACCTTGCCCATCCGTTCGCAACTCATCTAAGTTATAACATAATCTTTAGGATACACATTATTATGATTAACAAGTTTCTTGGGTAGTAAAGCAACTTTCGAGCAAGTTTATACCTTGTAAGTTGACAAACGTGTAATCGAGTTTAGTTGACAATGAAGTGGATGTCGTGTGGCTTGAAGCTCTGCAATGTTGAGTTTCAAAATTTATTAATCTGATTTTGTTATTGCTTGATACACGTAAACAATAATTATCTAACAAGAGTGTGAATGGTCTAGGTATACTTATGGAAGTTAGCTTTGCTTGCTTATGTTATAGGAGTTTTTAATATTAGCTACAAAATTGTTATTTTAGAAAAGATTTCTTGTCGAATTCAAGTTGTTGCGTTGTGACCAAAGCGCTATATTAGTATGTTTAATTAATTTATTTTTGTGTGATAATTATTCTTAATATTTGGAGGTAGATATACCTAGTTATTTAATACTTTTGATTCAAGTCTCAAAGTCTTAAACATGATTAAGTAAAAATTGTGTCGGCACTGGCAACGGACAATGTCATTTCAACTGCCTCGTGTAAATGAACCTAACTCGATCACTCCAACGCCATTTAGAGTTGCGATGTTTGAAAGTTTTCGCTTGTTTATTAGTTTCTTAATAACAAACAAGCTGGTAATCATTCAAGTATTGTTAATTATGAACTTTGGATGTTTCGACCCTTGTTGTAAAATGAATCTTGTAATGGCAACTTCTCTAAAACTTCTGTTCTAATCGATAATAATACTAGTTTCAGCTGCGACTTTATCTGCATAAAATTTGCATTTTTTGAACTAAATAATAACAATGTCTTGGGACAATTCACTCAAATTATCTTAGTAAACTAAGCCACAGGCTTGAAATATGGTTACTAGACAACAATGTACGCATTTATATAGATACTAATATACGCATTTATATATATAAATGAAAAAATCATTACCTCATAGCAAATATTCGTGTTCATCACACAAATACCTGCCGGGCCGGGACTCGAACCCGAGTTCTCACGTGTTTAAGCAAACAGTTTAGGCCGCTGCAACACGGAGGCTGTCAAAAGTAAGAGGAGGCCTAAAAAAGCGTTCTAAAGTTGGTGAAAGAATATTGAAATTCGATGAGTCGTTTCGAAGAACACCACCTGAATGCGATCTTGAACTCTGTGCCTTTCAAAATAAGATATAAATATGATTACTATAAGTGTTAGTCTATGTTTCAGTAATGATACTTTATTTTGATGTAATAAACAATATAACAAAGTAGATATACGATCCACTCCAAATTTGTACTCAATTGAACATTTAAGAGGACTTTTCTTAAGGTAACTGGTATCCATTTTTTTATTGGTCACTAAGATAAGTTCAAACACCTGTATACCTACTGTTCTCAAGGTTTAATTTGCTTTAATGTGTGTTCATTTCTAATAGACCCACTCTCTCTCACTAAACTAAATTGACGGCAGTTTTTTTTAGTGATGTTTCGTAAGAGATTTTGTACAAAAATATCGAAATGTTAAAAGGGAAAATTGAAAAAGTAATCTATGACGTCGCTTGTTACTGCCACGTAAATCCCACTTACCCCAAGGAATATCTCCGCTGAAATTTCCAAAAGCAACGACGGGGAAGTGTAGATGCAGTGATGCAATTCAATTCGAAATCTATCGATAAACTGTTTTAAAAAAAATTAAGATGCCGTTTACCACTTGAATTAATTTTGAGAATATGAGACAAGGAGTTTTAATTGGATTTTAAGGGAAGAGATGATTTATCTTTCTAATATTTAATAAATTTAAGAGGTTTTTGAGAGTTCAGTCTTATCATATCAATTCATATTAGTTTAATTTGATTTATTATGATTGATTTTGATTTTTAATATTGATTTTTGGTTGTAATTTTATTCAAAGGATATTTTATTTTGTCCTTTTTTTTACTAATATCAATGAAAGTTAATTAATAATAATAATAACCACATCACGACACACACATTGACTCAGCCCTGTAGTAAGTATCGTAAGAACTTGTGTCACAGGAACTAAGCAACGCTATGGTATATACTAAATAGATAAGAATACAACATCCAAGACCGGTAAGCAAAACAATGCTTCTTGCAAATAACACAACTTCTCGCGCCCGCCGGGATTCGAACCCGGAACCTCTAGCGTAGCAGTCGGCTGTTTACACCACTGCGTCACCGAGGTCGTCAAATAATACTTTCTTTGTCAAAATAGATTGCTTTCTGAATATAACGAATTCATGAAAACAAGCCTAAGTAAGTGTAACCCCGTCAAAAGTCAGAAAAACTTCATTAATCACCATTTCACACTTTTTTTAAATTCTTTTCATCTAACTGAAAGTTGTAACTCAACATTTTTCAAATTACACTAAATCTCGACAGACATCCGTTCGTGTTGTTCCAACACTAACCGTAGCAGATTCGTAGTAACTTCGTAGTGCCGTAGCATCCGTAGTAAGCCGTAGCATGAGATTATTCTGATATCCAAGACTGGATGTTGCATAGTAAATTCTCTTTATTTTTTCTTTATTGTAATGTCTAGAAAACTGTTTTCAATGTTGGCTTTGGAAGAGAGCCGAGTTTGAATAACTTCGCTTATATGTGCGAGGCTTTTCCAAGGAAACTTTCGACATTGGAAATGTACTGCAGATTTTCCAATATAAAACGTAAAAAGTACGTTTTCTTATAAAAGTATAGGCAAAATGTACTTTTGTTTCTCGAAATATGATTGTCTATCCAGATCAAGTTTAAATAAGACCTATTTTAAGATGACAATTAAAAGTTTCGTATCAATGAAGTAAAAACACTCAATGCTCACCTTTAAAAGTTAGAAGAACTCATTTCTAGAAATTCATCGAAGAACCATCCTTTACATTTTTTATTTGTAAAAAAAAATCATCCTTCCATTGCCTTCGGGAAATAAAAAAAATCTAAAACCGATTGATATAGCCGAGTGATTAAACTAATCGAATTCTAAACACTGTTGTTTCGTTTCCCAATTACCGATAAAAGGGTGATTCTACGCCGGAGTTAAATGTTTGGAACGGCCGACGAATTCAAATGTAAATACAACTCACAAAGACCTTTCCACGCATTTTTTATTACCAATTAATACGTTTTATATGCTACATGGTGATTATTCTCAATTCAAATATTAAGAAGTCAACCGCATTAATGTACTTAGTCACACGAATAACAAACAATTATATGCATTTAACTAAAGAATAAATACTTAATCTAAATTAACCGTAATGCAATTTAAAACATATCTTGTCTTAGCTGTTGCTAAAACTAAACTCAAATCAGTATTGTATTTTCAGTGAAATCTCAGTACATAATACGAGACTTGTAATTGTAACAATTATAATAGGTTATTATTCAGTTTCATCGGTGCATTCCGCGTTAGGTACATAGTACAATAGCCTCCCTATTCACAAGTGGATTAATTTGATTGTTAAAATACCTAGTGCTTAGTAATCTGTGTATTATTCAAGGCTAAGTATTGTCGGTGCTCTCGGCGTTCCAGTCATCAAGGGCATCGTCGTGTCAACAGACGGCGGTATCACTTTCCATTAGGTAAACCGTCTGATTGTTTGCCCAGGATGTATCAAAAAATTCCCCCATAGAGAGACTGTTCAGTGAATATTACTGGAAGGGAAGTCTGTTTTTTTACTTTCTCCTTTTGATCTTTTTAAATTTATTACATGACTCAAGACAGTTGGCAGTATATCCAGACAGGTAGCCTGCGCTTTATTGCACAGCTGCGATATTAGTTTCTAAAGGACACCACTCTGTTGTTCCTGGTTACAGGAGTTGCAGTAGAGGAGCAAAATTGTCCCTCAAAGAACTTTCACATGTTTAATTATATTTTCACCAGTGGTCTGTCTGTCTTGACATTTTTAACGGCCGAATTCCATGGACAAAATTCAGAAGAGCGGCAAGCATTATGATTTGCTGCTGCGATCGGAATATTTCAACCAATGATGTAAATATTCAAATTTCCTGTCGGCAGATGTTCAGTTTTGTTAATGTTTCTTTTGAAATTTATCTTTCTTTTTTAGAACGAGCTAATTATATGGACTATACTAAGAGTACCGTACGAAAACATGACATGGCTTGAATTTTAGTCTCGTTTAGCATCGCCAAAATCTACACGCTCTAAAAATGAAAATCTTACTTTTTTCTATATCTTTAACAGTCAATGTTTATGTATTCGTTGTGGATTTACCTTTTTCTAAATAAAATATATTTATATGTATAAAACTCTTCTTACGAACAATACGTAGGCGTAAGCCCATTCCAAAAAAAACTTTCATTTATTGCCTTTGATTCAAATGCTATTTACTTTTTTCTGCCAAGCGGTCGTGTAGTAACCGTGCCCGTCATCTCACCGTCATGTCAGCGGGATTGACGATGTTTTTTAAAAGTGAATCCTAAAGTTTATATATTAAAAATGCACCTAACCCATGTCAGTCAGTCAGTCAGATTCTAGTAGGAAAAGTAGACAGACTACCATGGTAGGTATCATTTTTTATGGTAACAGGAATGATATACAGGTAATGATGGCTACAGGAATCTGAACTAAGGTTTTATTATAGAATATTTGTATGGGACACCAAAACGTTTTTTTTTTTGCTGTCTGTAGTTTCTTAGTTTTGAATAGTCTATATAATTATCTTATTTAATTAATTTATTTAAATTAGGAACGAAAGATTTTCAGATGAACTAATCATTAATTAAGTTCTAATTAGGACGTCAGACTTAACAAATTTTCAGATCAATAAATTTATTATTAAATATTAAATAAGTAATGTAAGCATCTGAAAATTATTAATGATATTTAGATTCTAGAGTCTAATTAGTGTTCCTAGGTTCATTGAGACGTTAATAATTTTAAGTACAAATACAAGAAGATCTTTGATACACAATTTTTTTTGTATTTACTTCAGAAATATTCTGTAATATTGATGAACAATCAGTTAAACGTGAAATAAATATGAAATTGTATTTACAATCGCAATTACTGCCAGGAGCCAGTGTTAAAAATTTATTAGTGAACTTATTTACTTGTGAATGGATAGCCAGTTTAGAGTCCCTCTGAAAAACCGGTCAATTGCGACACAGACTCGTGCACGGAGGGTTCCGTAGACATAAACTAGTAGTTATTTAAATAGTTCCATCGTCACGGGAGTTTTGAAGATTATTTATTTACCCGTTTTTTTTCTCGATTATTCTGTACTATCCCCCCGAAAACCGTTTTAAAAACGTTTGTTTATTTCTATTATTATTTCCTTAAATGGTAATATTGTAAATTTTACTTCTTACGTATTTAATGAGAACAATATTTGGAGATGGTGAAAAAATCGGTTTACTAGAACTCCTAAGAGTTACCGTGAAACACACAACACACAAACATACATAGACTCATGAAATCATTACCCTTCCGTTTGGCTCTGTCGAAAAAAAGTTATGAATAGAACCGTATGGAACTTCAAACTCATAAATCTTTAATAGAATTTTGTAAATACTTATTTATTTAAATATACCTGGAACTATATCTTTTAATGGTGAAAATAGAATAAATAGAACCACGTCATGACTACATCAAAGTAAAAATATATTTTTTGCAACTACAAATTTACAGTTGTTGGATTATTCCATTTGCTCTCTCTGTGATGTTGCTTCTTGCCAATTTTCATGATTCTAGGTCAAGTAGTCCCCTATAGGTTTTGATTCCTTTGAGAATATCAAAAGATACGGCACAAACAGAGCATTACATTTTGATTGCGTTGACTTAAAAGTTTGATTTTTTCAGTGGTACAGAGGATTGCATCTTAGTAATGATATTAATTTCAGCTTTATACAACAACGCGTTAGTGAAAAAAGTTATTGACAAATAAACAGACGTACAGACAGTTGGACGAACAACAAATCGATCCTATGAGGGTATTTTCTTCGGATGCACGGTACCCTAAATAAACTGTGCAAAGTCAATGTTATTTATTTATTTTAGTGGCAGGTCAAACGTTAGACAGAATGCTCTCTGTTGCCAAAAAAACTCTTGGACTACCTTTTTTTATCTTTTACCTGGTATACTTGATACCTTAGGAAACGTGAGGTTAACTAACCCAGTTTGTGTCGGATTCCTTGCCAAGTTGCTACTGTTGGAATACCGAATAAAATTCTTTTTATAGGGGCTTTACTTTACAATAAAAGAGGCGGGAAGTCACCTTTTTTATATGGACTCTACTTTGAGAGGAAAGGTCGATGCTATTTGCGCTTCAGTACATAGAAAAATACAGTTTAGGATTGACTAGTGTCACTCCAAATTGGGTTAATATAAAACTTTAAAATAGGAATTGATTGTGTGTTGAAGTCTCTTCTGGATACAGGCTTAATCTTCTTGTTTTATGGATGAGTAACATTTATCATGGACCATTTTCGCAAAACACGCCAGAATTAATAGTATTCTTATTCAAACGCCTGCATAAACTCCAGAGATCGACCGAAAGATATTCAGATAAGTATAGCACAATACATACGGCCCCATATAAAGCTTCACTAATAAGGCGGTACAACTAAAGAACAGTGCAAAGTCCTAACAGGTTAGGTTAGGTTAGTTGATCCGTGCTCGTGAGTACATGCTGAACATTCTAAATAAAACTTTAACTTAACTTCAGACATAAATTTTCGAGTAGTTTCATGAAGATTTCTCTTTAAAATTCACGTACAGGTCAGCCTGAGACCATAATTAAAAGAAAGAAAACCTTTTAAATAAAACACTTTACCTCATAGTGGTTAGTCACTACCGCAAATTGCAAGTGGTTACAATTACGCTAACAAAACCTGCTTTGTTAGCTTAAATTAGTCATTTTGCCCGACTGACAGAGGAGGAGGGTAAAGTTTTTACTGCATACGTATGTCCGTTCCATTGTGTTTTTTTTATATAATGTCATGAGCAAACAAGCAAACTGTTTACCTGATGGAAAATCATACGACATTGCTCCTGATTTCTGGCGATGCCATGAGCACCGCTTTTGAGAAGTAAAGATGTAGCCTCGTATAGTCTTAACGGGTAAACTGATTTTGATAAAAAATATGTCGTTAGATTGGTACTGCAAGAGTGTGACTGTGCATCTTATAAATTTAAAAAAACAAAATGGCGAATTTTATTGGCCAAAAATAGGTTTCATAGTCCAAGAGGGTTTTTTGATTTTTCAATTAACTTTTATATATCAAACAAAAAGTAAGTAAGAACTTTATTCATAAAATAGCACAGTATCTCACATCTTAGCAAGAAATATGTATTATTAACCTAAACAATTACGTTAAGATGCTGTGTTACAACCATGAAAGGGTATGCAACTCAATGTTTGTGTGTGAAAATTTAAAACTTATACTCAGATTATATCGATATTGAATCAATTTTACACAAGTTGTAAGGACAAAATGGATTGAAATTACCATATAATTGATTTAAAGTATTCAAAATAAAAATGAATATAATTGGTCATTCAGTTTCCGTCATGGCAGACATCTCTGTTTCTTCACTAGAGTAACTTTGAGTTGTTTCTTGAATAAGTAAATTGACATAGTGTCCCTAAGGAGCGGAGGTAGATCATTCCAGCACTTCGTTGCTTGGTGATAGAAACTGCCATCGAAGGCTCTGGTCTTGTGAAAGAGTTTTTATTAGGAACATGTGTTTGCGCCAAGAATTAAAAGAGTAAGAAGCCCACACAAGCTTAACCTTTCTTTTCTCCAAATAATGCATCTCTTTCTTCTCCTTCACAGAAGACTGTTACTGGTATTTAGCACACAAGTAACTAGGCATTTTCTAGACAAAAAAGCTTAACCTTCCACATCGTCTTTACCATGTGGAATTTCAAGGGCCATTGACGAAATACATTTGGGGTCCAAATCAAAAAGTATTGAAAAAATCAGGTCACAATTTGTAATAAACAAAGTGTTACACATAAAGTGTTTTGAATTGACCTGAATGGAAACCAACCTCAAGATATATTTGTCAAAAAGCAACGAAAAAATAACAGTTTAATTATGTGACTAAGTGTTTGCAAATAATTGAATGATACATTTCTTCAAACATTTTGTTTCATGATTTTTTCGAATAAGGAAGTTTCTGCGCCGCTCCTTGTAGACCCAGTTGAGTCAAACTGTTTTTTTAAATAGAAGAAGTGTAAGCACCATTAATGCTAATGGGTATTAGACTATCATAAATTCGTATTTTATTTCTAGTGTGGGTTGAATATAATACGAAATTGATAAAGATGAAGCTGCAATGTGTTTCTACTGCTCGTGTTAAATAAATGATTAAATTCAAGTATTATATATACCTATTTCAATTTAGCTCAATGGTCAGAAGTATTTACGTCAGATTCGTTAATGTTTAAATTTTCTTTATTGCAGGTACATTAAAATTACTACATTACGTTGGTGTGGTAAGTTTTTCTAGATACGATATTTTTTATTATTGTTAACTACAAAATGTAATTTAATTAAATCTCTGATTCAATAGTTTCAACAAAGTGATATTTTTTTCAATTTTATTCTCAAAGTCTACGATCTGTACGACAAGATCTCTTGTCATTCGATACCTACTTGAGAAATGAATTCAAAGATACCGCAACCGAAGATTTAAATAATAAAATCTCTATTGGAATTCTTCCTTTGAAAGCAACCCCGATCCGTTGATAAATCGACATAAATAAAGGGAAATATATCAAAACACGAAAAAGGACCGCAGCCCTTATTTTTCCTTGTTTTCCACACTATTTGGTTTTATTTTCTTTATGCGAAGGGGCCCTAATAGACGTTTTTATTGACGTTCATTATTTCACAAATAACGTCTTATAATTCAAAGGTTCTTTCGAAAAAAATGGTCATTTTGTTATATGTGTTTAAATATTTATTTATGCAACAAAAAAGCCGAAGTCACCTTCAATAATGCCGTCTTATTGTAATGAGTATATATTTTTAAATCATTCTTCTCATCAAGCATAAAAAAAAAATCCAATAATTTCCATGCTTCAAAACTTTTTGACTCTAGCAGACGGTGAAGCCTTCCAAAGAATAGACCAGTGAAATTTTGATTTAAAAAGCTGTAAAGGGAAAAAATATTAGAAAGACTTTAATGCCTTGCCTATGTCATAAAAAAAAATCATCATTTTAGGGGCAACCTGGTGACTTATCTTATAATTCTTTTTTTTACTCTTTACTAATATCTCGGATCAATTCGGGGCGGGACTTTATGTTATTTGCAAGACGCATTATCTCGCTTACTGGTCTTGGATGTTGTATTCTTATTTATTTAGTATATACCATATCGTTGCTTAGCACCTGCGATACAAGTTCTTACGATACTTAGTGCAGGGCTGAGTCAATGCGTGTGTCGTAAAAAAAAAAAAAAAAAAAATTACAAAATTTATCTTAGTCCCAAAAAAAGCCACAGGCTTGTACTATGGTTACTAATTAACTATTTAGTTACATTTGCATACATCCATAATTTAATAAATAGATAATAACCAGAGCAAGTCTTCGTGTTCAACATAAATATCTGCCCAGTAGCGGCATAAGAGGGATGTAATTCTGGGGAGGGGGAGGGTTGCTTCATGAAAATGAAATCCGCCCCGGGTTCTTATTTACGCTACGCCGCGCAAGCCGAGACTCGAACCCGAGACCTCACGTGTCACAGCCAACGGTTAAGCCTTTGCGCCACGAAGAAGGCCGTCAATAACTGTACAGTAGATCTTTCAAATTTAAAAAAAAAAAACAGTAAGGTTAAAAAAGGCCGCTTTATGTCGAATCTGATTATAATCTGCTTATCGTTAAAACCAGCATTTACAAATTGCGTATTTGACACTTTTCTATAGAGATTCGTAAAAAAGCCAAATGCTTTTACGTAAAATATCATAAGTGTAAGACAAAAAAAAACAATGGAAGCTTTCAAGAACTCTTTAAACTGTCTTTTAATCCCCACAGGTCTGTCAAATCTAATTCTTGTGATTGCTTAGGGCATTCGTTTTGGGTCCCAAGACAGTTGATGCAAGGACACACAGCCAGTGCTTTGTTTCGTAGCTGCATTCTCAATTCAAAGCCACTCTGTCGACAGTATTAAAGAAGATCTGTAATAAAACAGATTACACTTACGAGTATACATTTTTATATAAAGTTATAGGCAAACAAGCACGTTTCACCTGATGGAAAGTGATACAGCCGCCTATTAATCACGATAACCACTTTTAGCCCTTTACTAAGATAAAAGAATCTTTTGTCGCAGGTGCTAAGTAACGATATGGTATATAATACATAGATAATTATATTATATACCAAGACCGGTAAGCAAAACAATGTGTCTTGCAAATATCACAAAGTTCCGCCCCCGCTGAGATTCGAACCTGGGAACTCTTCACCGCTGCGCCACAGAGGTCGTAAAAAAATGGGGAATTAAACCTTTTTAAGTTGAACGTAAAAAGGCATTTTCTAGGCATACTCCATGCGGCCACATCGCACTTCCAACTGGTTATTCACATCATAAAATACTCGTAAGCATTGACTCGGCTTTCGGCTAAGATAGAATCTTGTAAAGCAGTTACCGAGAAACGATACCAAATATGCTACATAGGTGACAATATCCAAGTCAGATGGGCCGCGGCAATGCATCCTTGCAAACACAAGATTCTATCCCCGCTGGGATTCGAAGTTGAAACATCAGAAAGAAAATGGAGAATAAATGTTTAACATTTCAAATAATAAATCTTTCATCTCTCTGAAGGTTCATCTTTTAATTTCAAACCTTATTGTGGTTAGAAGTTTATATAAAGTTTTACTAGAGCTCTGTGCTACCCTTTGAAATGGTAATCTTTAGTTTTGACTCGGTTTCTACTCCGAACTAATTAAAATCTGCTTTGATAGTTAATAAAGTAGAAGTTCCCCTAATTTATGACTCGGTTTAACTTAGTTTTTGAAGTTACACAGGTTTCTATGGCGACCGTTATAAATATAATATTCATATACGAATAAATTTTGGTAATGATGAGTTAAGACAAAATAATGTTTGGCATGAGACGTAATGAGGTGAATATGGAATAACTCATTTTAA
Organism: Choreutis nemorana; assembly: GCA_949316135.1. Classification (NCBI taxonomy): domain Eukaryota; kingdom Metazoa; phylum Arthropoda; class Insecta; order Lepidoptera; family Choreutidae; genus Choreutis; species Choreutis nemorana. Next base: position 2,368,528 of record OX438620.1, on the reverse strand, counting down.
AATGCAATGCTTAAATAATAGCCTAAGTAGACTTAAGTATCTAATGATTAAAAATATTACATATTGTTATTTACCGATCAACCAATCCCGACAGTTCAAAGTTTGAGTCTCTGGTTGTAGCTATGTTCTTCATTGTGCCCGGATAGTGGCGACAGATTTCTCACTGCGACTCAACATAGCGAAATGAGATATGTGACATCACTGCCTTCCCTTCTCGAGGCTATACGGCGTGAGTCTGCATTGTAATTTGCTCTACATAAAGGTAGTCATAGTAGCTTCAAATTCTATAAAATCATTACAAAACAAAAATATTCCAATATGTAAAGAACAAAAGAAAAAAAAGCAACAACGGAGGTTTCTTGCCGGCTTGTTCCCCGTAAATAGATTTCCCTGCCGAACCGTTAGTAGTAAAAAAATGAAGATTTAAAAGAACTTTGTATATTTTAATAAAAAACATTTTGAATTTGAAAATAGTTCCTTCCTCTTAAGGTTTTAATACTTTCGAGTAACGTACAGTCGTCGACATAAATAGCCTGCAATTTACAGCCAAAGACATTATAGTGGTACTGTCAAATACACCCGGAACATTGAATGGGTCGTTGCTTACAAATATTCCGAATACCTCGGCGACATACGGTGCATTTATTTTACTGAACAGGTGTTTTCGATTCCTCCCAAGCCTAAGGGCTTGTGCACACGGTTTCGTTCTCTTTCGAGATCTTACGTGCTTTCGCGAAACTACGGGGTTTTTTATTAAAATTAAAAATATTAGAAAATTATGTGGAATACATGTCAACGTCATGTTACAGGGGCAGGCCACCGGGGACGTTGACACCGACCCAAATTGTGATCACCGTCAGATTGTAGAATACGGAATTCCGTGATCTGCTTTATCGCATTTCTTTCTAGATCTACAGGTAAGCAACCCTAACCTAGTAAGTTGATTTCTGAACATATTCCAAAAACGTGTTTTTGGGATTAAAGAATATCACAATCTACATTCTACATTCTGACGGTGATCACATTCTGACGTTGATCACATTCTGACGTTGATCACATTCTGAAGGTAACATAAACATAATACGTATGCGGTATGCCACAGCCTTGCAATTTCCAGCTCCAATTTTTTTCGCTTAGGGGTGAAGTTAAAAACATTATTTATTGTTTATCTTGAAACTCTGTTCTCGACGAATTTTTGCTCTTTAGACTTAACTGTGCCTTTTTAATTGATTAAGACAAAAATTGATATGTAGATTATTCGAGTGTAGATTTGTCTGTACTTTTAGCCAACTTCAAAAAAGGGAGGTTCTTATATTTTCCTGTAGCTTGTCTCTATTCGCAAAGATTTACTGTAACTTGTGACACAAAACTATTCTGTTTTATCTTCTAACAATAATTTCTCACTTTCTCTAAATCTTGTAAGACTGTCGTTCGAGTTTACGTCAATTTGTTCTTGTTAAGGAATAACAGACTTAGTTCCTGAGACGTTAAGGTCGTGTTTATTTGAATTGTAAACGGAGCTTGTTTATGGAGAGATTTTAAGGTGAATCACCGGTTTAAAGGATCGGGTTTCGTTTTGGAAGGTACAAAATTTACTAACAAGATACAAGACTGTTCAAAAAGCATGCAAAATCGCCGAAATAAAAAAAAAAATAGAAGAAAAGCAGTGTGGCTAACCCCCTACGACTATGTGTGTGTGGCAATTACTTCCAATCCTTACTAATATTATAAACGCGAAAGTTTGTAAGGATGTTTGTACTCTTTCACGTAAAAACTACTGAATGGATTTTAATGAAACTCTACAATAATGTAATAACACATATTAGAATGAAGTTATAATTAACATAAGAACATTAGTTATAATTTTATAAAATATTGTGTGAACTTTCTAAAATATAGCGCTAAATGTCAAGAAATTAAAAATCCTATTAGAACCGTATTTGAGTTTTACGAGAATAAAGTCTTGGATAAAAGCGGGTACAAATATATCTTTGTAATAATGCAATTTCAGTTTTTTTTTTCTTGAGGTATGAATTAAAACAAGGATTTAATTTATTCATTCCTTGAGCAGATAACTTGGTAGTTCAAGTTTTTAGAAACCTACGACATCTCACTATCACGCGGGATCTTCGCTCCACTTCAACCACTCTGTTCCACCACTGCAACTCCTGTTTATCAGGATCAACAGTGGCGTCCTTTGATAAATAATCATCGAATAATGCAGCTGTGCAATGACGCACAGGCTATGCCTGGCCACCCTAACTTGGGCTGTTTTGTGCCCCGAACAACGGACTCATAATCATCAGCCGGAACATATCCAATGGCCTCCTGCCCCAAATATTTTTGTATAGAGCGATTCTGCTTGCTTGCATCGTTGCTTCCAGCAGACCTTACAAAGCTACCTCTCCAAATCTACGCCTTCCATAGTTGCCGCTCTAGAACCTACTATCCTCAATGGCTGTCCGAATTTAGATTTGCTCGAACTTGGTTATATGTAAATAAATAAAAAGCTTCTGAACAAAATAATACCATTTTCCTTTCATTCTAATAATTTACCTTCCTCCACACAAGCAATAAACATTAAAACAGACTTCAGGGAAATACGGTGATAAATTTCGACCAATGAAGCGTTGTTTTCACCAAAACCGTATTTGCAGTTAGTAAGACATGTTTTGTCTCCGTAATCTGTTCCCTCCCATAGTTCATAGAGGCCACAAATCACAGTCTAAAAAGCCATAAGCAAGATTACTGTGACAAGGCGGAGCACCAATAAATTTCACATTAGACGAAAATGTACTGTTTGACACGTGCGTATCGTGATTGCGCGATTTTTGATGTTTGATGACTGTTTAAAAATGATTTGATAGAATTATAAATTTACTTTTTAACATAAAAATCAATAACAACAAGGAAAAATATTAATGACACTATCACAAGTTATCTTTACAAGAAAAACGTTCGTTTGTGATTTATTAGAAATAAATTATTGTAACAGAGAGATGCAAAATAAAGGTTAAAATTGCAATAGTTTATCGTAGCGACCGTCTTTCTTCGGTGGTGTTAAAGGCACGTCGGTTCAAGCTAAGAGTACTCCTTAAAGGGCAATGAATCATCGTACGACATTCAGCGCAAGTGTGCAACCTCCCAATCTGACAATGAAAAATTCACTCCCACCGAAGGACATATGTTACACAAGTCTGTGGAATTTCGCGGAGAATTCTGGAAAGTTCTTATCTGGTATACCGGTATCAGGTTTCCCCCGTCGAGGGTAGCGGTTTTATTTCTGTGTTACTCTATTTTTAGATGTTCGGTTTCTTTTACCTCAACTTTTGGGATTTCTTGATAAGTTTCAGGAAAATTTGGAAACGCGTGACTGTTACCGAGTTATCGATCCTAGCAACCTTGTGATGAAAAATTTAAAAACGACAACTTCTACCTTAAATCCAAGGTTGCTTCTAACAAGCATCGAGCATTAAGAGTATATGCCATAGCCTTTGCACATTTTTAACATCAACCGCATGATTAGACGACACTGATATCCCGAAAATCCGAAAAAAAAAAAAACATTTTTTTACAGGTTTGAATCGTCTGGGTTAGTACCAACCCCTCTAAATATTTTTTTTTGGCTTCGGTCTTCTCTAAGGGAATTGACTTCCCTGATCCTGCTCCAAGTAAAAAAAAAACTCGCAAAAAATTGCTTTCAGAATCTTCAACTCTTTATCTAAGTCAGAAATTCAGTTTCAATTTTTTCTTTAAAAACACACAAACTCACGCCGTTATCCCTCGAGAGGGGTTGGCAGAAGTGTTAACCAGTGTGACAGCTTGCGCCAATCTATCGCCACTATCAAGGCTAAACGAGGTACTTGGCAGCTAAAACGTTCGACCCATCTGGTCGGGTAGTCAGTTAACCTAGGCAACTACTGAGCAAAAAAATCCTTCGTAAAACCTAACTAAAAGTGTATTCATTTAATCATGTTTATATCTCATAACTTAGTTACTAACATGCTTAGCAAAGTTTAATTAGTCCGGCTAACTTAATATCGTGTCTCTCACGTAGTTCGAGAAAAAAATTAACATAATTAAACTTATTTTATTTAAATAAAAAAATAAAACGGTTGAACAACAAACCTCCTGTCTTCACCAGAAACAAAGGGAATTCATTATTTAATTAATGGCGACCGCTTTTTCTTCCCCCTACTTTATTTCTTTTTTTTTTCTTTGTAAAACGTGTTGTAAATGACTAATTCACTTCCCCGTCCCTGTTTGAATAATAGACTGAAAATACAAGGACACGGTAATTTTAAAATATCTTTTGTTCAGTACTAAAGCTGGTTGCGCAGTTTTTTAATCAAAATTGAAAAGGGATGTTTGAAAAATGTGTTTTTCATTCAAGGCTATTCGTCCTCACTTGTGCTCCAATACAAATTTTAATTTATTCAACACGCTTTGGAGATAGAACTTTTCGATCCTTTTTAGACAGAAATCTACTTACTGTACTGAATAGAAATTTAAATTGTCTGTGTGTGCGTTTTCAGTGTGTCTGTATGTGCGTAAACACGTCGAAATTTCAGATGTGAGCCATAAAACAGAAGGAACATTTAAGTGTTTGTCAACAGGTTTCAGAAATCATCAAAATAAAAGTTTTGTACGGAAATCCTCTTTTTAATACTCAATAGAGTGGATTATTAGTGCTCTGTGGTGGAGTAACTAACAGGGGAACTTTAGTTTACTACGGTTTATACTACGAAGTTCAGCGTAGCCTCGTAGCATATTAACTAAACCGCTACGTCGTAGCTTTGGACACGTTTTAGCTTGGACTTGCTCTGATTCTATTATTATAACTACCTTAGGCTTCAGTAGCTTGTTTTTGGTGGAAACATCTCATTGTATGAAAATCTCATATGAAAATAGGTTTTTATTTGTAAAATTAGCAAGATACCGGTAACTTTTCTAAGTTTATTTTCTTTTCATAAAATTGCCTAACCGAGCGTCGTTTGATTATTTTGTGCTTGTTTCTATCTTTCAAGCATAGAACCTAATATCTTATCGTTATCATTTAAATTCGTGGGGAAAAAACTTTTTTCGATAGATACGCGAGCGGCGGATCATGACATTTGGCTGTGTTGACGTTTATATGGAGAAGGATTGCACAAAATAAATATTTATAAGAAATGCATTGGGAACAAGTTTTTTGTATTTAAAACCAGGCAAGCATTTGACCCAATCCCGCCTGATGTTAAGCGGCGATGGAGTCTAAGGTGGAACCTTCCTACCCAGGAGAAGCCTATTCACTCTTGCCTTAAAGAGTCCCAGGTTATTTTTGTCAGGGAACAATTCGGCAGATAAAGAATTCCACTTCTTTGCAGTACGTATAATAAAAGAATTATCGTGTTTTGTTCAGATGGTTGAAATATCCACAACCAAAGGATGAAACTTCCGCTTATGTGTTGTGCCCTGATGATTAAATTAATAATTAACACATTACTCACTCTATCATGCCTTGCTTGGTACATACACATGTTATGACACATGTGACATGTACAATGACATGGCTTTGTTTATGGTTAAAGTCTATGGTCAAACAATGAGTTTAATATATTCTCTTTTGTGTATACTTTGGCGTTACACTCACTCACTTATAACTAATTCTTTCATTGTCAAGTATTTTATTTAATCAGGAAATATATACTTTTGTAGAATTGACAACTGTTACTGGTGGCTGATTTACTAACGTACTGATTGCAATAGTGAATAGGGAATATTCATGAAATTTAATTCGATTATTCAGTCAATTTATCGTAAAGTATATTTACAGTGAAAACAAAATAGTAATTGTACGATAAACCACGGAAATATCATTCAAGGTAAATATATCTATCTCGCTTATCGGAACGACTTTCTCAATGGAAGTTGTAGTACACGGGGTACTTGGACGTCATTGTAAGATTGGTTAGCTCTCTCTGTCTAACCAACGAGTTTGAAGCTGTATAACTTAGTAAATAAGTCAGATATTTGAGAAAATGTATCGGATTTGTGGATATATGTGGATATCTAACTATTACATAAAGTCATGCATATTCTTTATGGCCGACCTCCTACAAAAAATAGAACAAATCTGCCCGATTTTATCGGCCCTACAAAAGTCGTGGGCCTTATTTGAGTTTGTCAAAGCATTATTAACGCATCCTAACCTAATTTATTTAACAAACATTTCAATTCAAAATCTTAATGACTAAAATAAGTTAATCCGAATTAAATAGGCCCTTTTTCACTTAGGTAAGACATTTCTCGTTCATTATTTTGCAATCACTACCAATAATGGAATAAGTCTTGGATCTATTCGGAATCGGCCCATTGTGTTGTGACAAGGGATCCCTGGCATCTGACGTTTGCTGAATGCCTTTTCAGAGCCGAAACGGCGTAAATAGATTTCGGCAAACAAGATGTGCGTGTGTCTGTGTGAATTTTTATCCGACCTCCGTAACAGGAAGATTTCTACATACCTACTATACACATCGCATCATCACAATACAATACAATATGCATCGCTGGCAAACAAGCAGACGGTGGCTGATGAAAAGAGATACACTAAAATCACTTGACATATTTACCTAAAAATTTCGACAACGAATACTCACTTACTCTACTCACATATATGTATCAAAAAATAATATTTCTATGCGAAGTCCGAAACAAAAGCTGAATAACCATAAGAAATTGATTGATGTTTCAATCTAATTGTATTTTGTGACGCTCTATCCATTACCTACTTGATGATTTAAAAGATTATGGGCACCAATGGCAAAACAAGATGGGCACAGACCACCTGCCGCCTATTGACACGACGATGTCCATGAAGACTGGAACGCAAAGAGCACCGCCAATGCGTTGCCCATGCAAAAGTTATACATCTCGTACCAGTAATTACACTAGCTCTACAATCCTTCGAACCGAAACACAGCGAACTAATTCTAGCATACTCTCGCGTCAGTAGTAATAGTAGTAATTGTAAATATCATATTAAAATAATATAACTACTATATTTGGTTCAATATGGTATTTCAATATGGTCTCTCTCTTCCCCGTTTACCCCAGTTTTATCTGAGGTCGGGTCTCCCTGTACAGCGGCGCTAGGACCCTCAGTTTTTTCAGGGTTGTGAAAGGGCTCAGGTTAAGGATAATGAATTTGTAAACAATATCAACGACAGTGTCAGCAAACGAGTTCAAATGTATTTTATTTTTAAAGCTTCTAAATCGAAATACTATCTGTTGAAAATATTCGAATATCAACATCAGCATAAGAATACATTTTTTACGACATTAATTCAACCTCACGATGACGGTTCGTCTGTATTTGTGATAAAACGAGTAAATGCAGATTGTTCTAGTATGCGTGTCGTCTTAAATAAGCAAACTCAAGGTTATACTGAAAGCATGTGCATTGACATGTGACTGTAACAAAGTGGTAGTGATTTTGGTATCTTTCAAGTTATTTTTTTTCTTAAAAATTTACAAGGAAAATAACATTCACTTTGTTTTTAAATTATACAAATTGACATATCTAAACCTTTGTTGAATCTAAAACAGACGTTTTTTTTCATTTGAAATTTAAATTTGCGTTGTAGAAAATAAGGGCGAAATTTGAATAAACTGTATCCCTTGACCTGTGGCTAGTCGTCGAAAATTAATACAAATAGAGCTACATTATGTTGCTCTCTGCAGAATGGAGATGAAATTGTCCGCTTTTTATTCCTTTAGAACCGTTGAGAGGTTTTTTCAGGAGAAAAATTGCGTTCTAAATGTTTGATGTTGAGAGCGTTGCTATGGAAACTGGGGCAGTGCAAGATGTGTTAGTTTTTTTAAGAGTTGGATAAATTGCTCGTGAATCTACCAATTTATACTTTATTTATTAGGTATACTATATATTTGAAGAATGAGAGGACACTGCGGCTTATGCATATATGGTTTCAACTCGCGTCATGGCATTTCTGCAATACCGTCGTGACTATTTGATATAAATAAGCTAAAACAAAATTTTTGCGTTGTAGCTGTTGTCGGGTCATGTTCAATGCAAATTTTAAATATACAAATTTGTAGAAAATTGATAAATTTGGTAAAAAAAACACCATAAATATGTAAAATTCGGCTACAATTCTACAAATTTTGAAGGGTTTACCATAGTGATTTGTAATCTTTATTAAAACTTCTCAAGTTGTAGATTTTTTCACAATTTACAAATTATAGATTTGTAAGCTTTATTGAACAGGGGCCTGTTTTTCCCCTCGAGAGTGTTTTCCATTTTGTGCGTAACATATATACCAACCAACCCGAGCCGAGAGGCCGAGGGTTCGAGTCTCGGGTTACCGTTAGTTGTAGCTGCCATGTTTCTCAATATGCCCGGAGAGTGGCGATAGATTCGCAACCTGTGACACTTGGACTCAACATAAATTTGCGAAAAGCGGTGTGTGCCTACCCCTCTCAAGGGATTACTGCGTGAGTTTATGTATGTACTCGTATATACGAGTATTCAAGGTTGGTAATATTACTAAGAAACTAGTACGTTTGAGACGTTTACATGAGGTAAAGTTTAAGATAACAGTTTATACATAAAGCTGTCTGTTACACTGTAAAGTTACACTTTCCAGGATACGGGTAGAAGATCGTTATGGCCGACATTAAATTTCATATGTGAGGTGTTTTTGTATTAAAATTTGCTTTTAATTAAATTTTTAGCCTTATACTGAAATTAAGCTTAGTTGGTAATAGATTTAATGCCTGAGGAACTGTTTTTATAATTATATGAAAATCTAACAGCAAAACTCCATTTCTTTAGATTATTCTATGGAATTTATAAGAACCTAGCCAGTAACAGGATGTCACGTCATGCATAGTGTATCTTAATAGGGTTGATAAAAGAAGTTAGAGAGTAAGAGTTACTTAAGCATAGAATATGATTATTGTTAAATACTTCAATTGCATAATACATTAGATAAACAAACATGCACATGAATACACATACGTAAATACATAAATATACACAAGTACTTAGGTAAACAATACCAAATAAATAGCGTTAAATTTAAATGTTTTACATAATGAAAAGTCATACATCTACCATCCTTATCTACCCTCTCACCTCTTACTACTTCTGCATTCGTATCTTCTATAAATTCACTGCAATTAGTAAAGAAGCATGTAGTCCGGACATGCTTAGAAATTTTTACAATGCGTACTGCAAAGGCGAGGATTTTTCCATGATCAATATAACCTGGGACTCTTTAAGGCAAGAGTGAATAGGCTTCTCCTGGGTAGGCAGGTTCCACCTTAGACTCCATCGCCGCTTAACTTCAGGCAGGAGTAGGGCCTTGCTTAGAAAAAACAGAACTTGACATAACCAGTGCAATATTATTCATTATACTGTAGAACTTAAGAACGGTACACATTCCAAACAGTTTGTTGATCCTTGATCATCAGTACCAAAGGTTATATGAGTATCCATCAGAAATGTGCTGCCTAAATGGCTTTGTTAATTTAGAATTTGTTCGAATTTGTTGGCTTTTTATGAATAATTTTGAACTGCACTAAAAAAGTCGAAAATTGAATATTTTGTAAAAAAAATATGCAGTTCTGACGAGGTTCATTTGAAGCCCATTTTAATCCATAAAGATAGAAACAAATTAAATCATTATTTAGCAATAAAACTTCAACGGATGTTGAAAATAGAGTATAATTACGAAGTAAATAATCCAAATAGAAATTTCCTCCCTGAGTTAATTTTCAAAAAGGACATAATTAAACCTCTTTTAATGCGTCCAAGCAATCAAATTAACCAAATCTTTATTTGCGATCTGTGACTTGACCTTTGTTGTACGTCATAGAATAAAAAAAAAGAACAACCGCAGCATTAAGCCAGATTTCGTATATTATAGGGATGATTTTTGTTTGTGTTTCACCATTACCTATTAACCAAATTAATTGTCAGTATGATAGCTGACTTATATAAAGGCTGCAGAGTCGCTTGATACGGCACAATACTTAATACAACATAATAGGCAAACAAGCCGATGGTTTTTGATGGAAAGTGATACCGTTGCCTATTGACACTGCCCTTGATGTCTCAGACGCTAAGAGCCCCGCCAATGCATTGCCAATGTAGAGGTAAATATTGTATTCCTCTCGTGGCGTATAATTGCTCTAGTTGGAAATATTTGGCGTCTTTTCTCTTCTGTTGATATCTTCTGACGGATGATGGTTGTGATGAAAGCCGTTATAATAATATATAACACATAACCGATATATTTTTGTACGCCCCCAGGGGCAGGTTTTTTGGAAATATTAATTTATTAGATTAAACCTTATGTAAATAAAGGAACCTTACAAATAATGAATTTAAATTTGAAAGTATTGTTTGCTTGAAATTGATATCGTTTACTGAAACTCACTTAATACTAATCGTATACATTTTATAAAACAATCATTTGCATTTGATTTTTGAGTAAATAAATACGTAAAAACTGTATGTATGTACTGTATGTGTTGTATGTGTGTCTGTAATTTGTATTTACGTAGAACATTTGCTTTAATTAACAAAAACTGCAACTAGAAAAATTATTCTTAGTCTATTATCGAGTAAGGAATTATGTCCTATAATTAAACATTATCATCATAATATTTAAATATTTTTATTCCTGTAAGACAACAATAACTGCGGAAGCACTAAAGAGTAAAACAAAAGACCCCTCTGAGTTATACTTATCTATGATTTATGCTCAGTGGTTCAGAAAACCGCCTCTTTCGGTTAAATGCCTTTGTAATTATGATGGCGACTTGACTTCTGCGAAATGCTAAGATATTATGTCATTTTTATTCCTGAGCCTTATCATTCTTTTACTATAACAACCTTAGAAAATAGGTTATAATGATAATTTGAGATAATAATAATTACCTCATCACGACCCACACATTGAGTGAGACCTACACTAAGAAATAATCTTGTATCGCAGACACTAAGAAACGATATGGTATAAACTACATCGATAAGAGTATATCGAAGACCGGTAAGCATAATAAATCGTTAGTTGATTTATCATCATCTGTTAGAAGTCGTCCACTGGATATAGGCCTCTCCCAAATTTCTCCAACGGGAACGATGATGAGTGGCTTGCATCCAGAGGCTCACAGCGGTCCTTACAAGGTCGTTCGTCCACCTCATGGAGGGGCGGCCAACACAATGCGTTCCAGCCCGCCGCTCCAAAAACCTTTCTTTCCCAACGGTTCTGCGAGCTTTATGGCCAGCCCATTGCCACTTCAATTTACCTATCCGTTGGGTTATATATCGGGCACTTAAGTTCGCCTACGAATCTACTCATTCCTGATTCCATCGTGCCTGAAATCTATTAATATATAATAATAAATCAGCAATAAAAAAAATATTTTAGTCTTTGAAATCATATCAACGCCATGAAATACTTATGTCTTCCTATTTAATGCGAGTATTTTGAATATCTTTTTGATATTATACAAAAAAAGTTCCAAAAATATCTTTACTGGAAAGAACTATACACCTCGTGTTATGTGAAATACATGTCTCTTAATAATATGCTTATAAACTTGCTGTACTCAGATTTTTTTACACCGACAAAGCAAAGAAGTTCGGAAACCTCATTTACTTTGAAACACGACTTATTTGATGATATTTCTCTGCGAACTTTTTAACGCTTTAAAAGCGACAGGGATTACCTGTGATTGAATTTCAAAAACTTTAATCACAAACAAAAATCAGAAGTTAAATCCGAATGATATTTTCTGAGGTGGAATTTATTTTCGAATTATTTCGAGAACAAAAGCAATTTGGATATAAATTATGGTAATCAGTAGGTATTTTATCTTTGGTATCAATTGACATTAATTTCGAAATTCATGCAGCTGTAGACGATAAATCTCATTGTAAATTACTTTTGTTCAAATGCTTGATTTTTTATCTTATTTGATTTCAAAATGATAACTAAAATAGGAAAGTTAACTAACCGTGTAAGCCTGTCTATGAGTATTGTCCAGACGAGGCACAGTTTTGAACGACTCTTGTGATCGACAAAAAAAACTTAAAAACAGCAACGGACTACTAAGAAGTCTAGATTTTTTTTAAATCAACTTTATCGTCAATCAAAGCGGTATAGTCACTTACCATCAGTGCGTATACCTACCATAAGTTTTACCTGCGATTGTCAGTTGCGACTGCAGTTATTTTTTTTTTTAATGTTTGTAAAACCGGAATGGCAAGAAATTAAGATTGCCCATACATAATCGCTGTAGTAGTCTATGTTACCTGACTTGTAGAAAAAACTATAAGAATTCATGTTGACACACAGGTGAGATTTGGGTCAAATTTCTTTCTTATCTTCTTTCTTGTATATACAATGAATGAGCCATCTCGCTGAAAATCGATAACAACTTGACATTTGAATTATACTTTCTTCACTCTAATTCAGGGATACTTTTAAATAAATGAATGTTGGAAAAGTCATTAACTGATCAATCAATGTGATGAGTCAGAAACATAATGAAAAATGTATGGTGCAACTAGTTTTACACATATAATAGTCGAAATAAGTTTCAAAAGTATGACAAAGAGACAAGATTTTTCCCCTTTCATAGTCATCACGAAAAAACCAATAGACGGTCACAACTTGTGGTTAACAAAGCCTAATGGAGTGGAAGTAAGAATGTTTTATCTGAAACCTAGCATCGGGGGCCTTGGGAAACAAATTCAAGTATGAATGATAGTTTAGCCACGAAAAAACTTAGTTAAACATCTTAGATAAAAGTTTTGAAGGAGCTAAGTTGTTTATGTCAAAAATATCAGGTCAATTAAAATAGGTTAGTAGAATTTTTGTAGGAAATTATAATGTATGTGTGTGTAAACATTTAATTTATAGTTTATCTAGCGAGTAAGACCAAGAATCTTCTTTATTAGGTGTTGTTCGGCGTTGATTTTTTTTAAATTTCTCCGAAATTTTAATTGTTAATCTGCTATTCGAGACAAAGACAACTCCAACGAATCAAAGATAATAGAAATCGGCCCGCAATTCTAGTTAGAAATAGTGTAACTAACCCGACGTTGTTAAATATATATACACATATATATATTTTCAAAACCACATCATGTCTGTTTTCTACCCAATAAATAGATTTTTAATCAAATGATATTCTTTTTTTCCACCCCAGTAAAAACACTTATATACCTTCAACATCCCCACATAATCGTAAAGTGTATCCCGAATCTAAAGCCCTAAAGTCTTATTAAAGGACAAATTAAGAGTTCTCTCGAACGAGATAACATTCCTATACCCTGCCCAATTTAGCTTGGCTCATAAACGTGTCAATAGCAGAGAGGGATATATTCAAAAGATGGCAGATGAAAAGAGATAGCTAGGATCATGCGAAAGTAAACAGCTCAACGACAAGGCTGCGTTAAACGGATCATATAGTTTTATGAGATGCCTTCATTGTACAATGGCGTGCATTAAAACCGTTCAACTTAAAACTACGCAAGCGTTGTTTTTTGCACGATTCAAGCACTTTAAAAAAATACTTATATGAAAGTGTTACACTGCTTACTTCCCACCTACACTACATATATTTCAAAGTCGTTTTACAAAAAACAGCGCATTGTATTTTTTTCTCTTGCTTAAAATAACCTCTTTTGTGATTCGATTTGTTTTGTCATTATTACAGGTAAGTAGGACTTTTAAAATTATTTAATGAATATGTAGTCATGGTGGTCATACATACATTTTGTGAGTTAAAAGCCATGAATTAAATTTTTGCTGCATATCATAATATTTTTAACTATTGAAATTACCAATAGACATAATTGTTTGGTAATTTTAAGGGGAAGAAAAAATATTTTTACATCGTTCCGTTCAAGCTATTAAGCTCAAGCAGTAAAGTTTTTAGCGCTTAACATAATTCAGATAAGAAAATAATACGTTTTGCACTCAGCACCTTTGTTAACTGTTTTACAACACGTGAAGGTATTTGTATGCAATTTCCATCGAATTTTCTTGACGTTCTAGAATAATATATTTTTTTAAGTTCCGCAATTTACTTGCAGTAACTTTATAATACTTTTAATTTAAATTCAACAATATTTTGTTTTCATTAAAATGAGATCTCTTGACATGGCATTTTGTAATTTGTTTTAAATACAATGTAACTCTAATGTTCGTTATCCTTATTTATTTATTTACAAATAAATGATCGAATGGATATGATCTCATTTGAACATACTTACTGTCCAGTAGGATTATTTTATTACGTTTTTAACAAAACAGTTTCAATGAAGAAAAAAATATTTAATAGATTGTCAACAAAACTGATGCATTGAAAAATATATTTTAAAAATACTGCCATAAAATTGGATTTTTATGTGAACTATGATTGAAGTCGATGGTAAAGTTAGGTTGAAAACAAAGTAATACCATCTAGCATATCGATAGCCGATATTCTTGCCACCAAGTGTAAACATGTCAAATGCGACACATTCGTTGTGGAGCTCTCAGTTTTTGCTCCAATGTGTAAAACTTTTCTCAGTAGTCTAGTAAAGTTTACCCCACTTTTCGTTCTCTAGCTTTAGTACACACTTCTGTATTGTAAGCTTTAGGGTACCTTGGGCGGTTTGAAACGTTTTTTGGTTAATATAAGTAAAATTTCCAAAAGATTAAAGTTTTGGTGAAGTTTAATCCTCAAACTTTCTCCAAGCAATCCAGCTAGTGAATTCGATTTGCACTATAATAAAATATAAAATTTAATATCTTTGGACAAACCACACAAGTACTTTCACAAACTGTATGGAACTACCTAATTATTCGATTTCATCTCAAGAAGACTTCGGCTATTGTTGTCAGTACATGTGTATATGCAGTATGCACACTGTTGTAATGTGCGAATAGTAATTGTATAATAGTGTCCCTACCTAACTCTATTTGGTACCTACTTGTACTATACACAAACATACATAAACTCTCGCCGTATTGCCTCAAGACCGGTTGACAGAGGTGTTAAACACTGTATTTCGCATATTAATGTCGAGTCCCAGTGTGACAGGTTGCGAATCTGTCGTCAATGAGAAACGTGGAAGTTACAACTTTATGCAACTCTTGACTTGAACCCTCGACGCTTAGAGACGGCTCGGTCGGTTAACCAAAGCACGTAACAAACTGAGCTATCACAGACTCACAATACACAATTATGCTTAAATATGCACTCGTATACGGAACTCCTCTTACATTCAACATTGGACAATCTCAGAAGATTTCGAAAGCAATACTTTTCTTACTAAACTTAGTTAATGTTCGTTTAGGCATATACCCACACATGCAGCACATATAGTATCTTATATGTGTGTAACCATAAAATAAAATGGTTGTCTATAAAATAGATATATGGTAGCGGTTTCTGACAAATATCTCTTGCAGAAGTTAGCTTCGTTGAGTAAACAAGCTTTTATTCCGTTCGAGTTTATATTAAACTTGGTTATCAACAACTTTTGCGATGGTTTATGTGTCTCTTTTTCGGAGCAGTTACCTGATTATGAAAGCGTATAATGTTTTTAACCTGCTCAACACAATGGGCCATCCCTTGTTATTCGGAATCGTCAGGCGAGGGTTCATAATGGTGCCAAAAGTCGACGCCACAACACTTTCGTCAGGCCTATCCTAGTGAGCCAGTCACGATGGCCCATCGTGTAGACAACGTACAACATAGGCTATGATTCGGCCTTGAGTTTAATGTATTATTACTAGCGCTAAGCTTTAGCTTGAATTAATTCGAAGTATACTTGTAGTGTTTAGGTGAAAAATAGCAAAGACCAAACGAACGAAGTCAAACCCAACAACAATTGAATGTTCTATAAAACGACAAAGACATACACACACATATAGACATAGATAGTGACGACATAGGTTAAATGTAATAAGGTTTAATAATTACGTAGGTAGGGGAAGACCTAAGCGGACGTACCTTGACCAATTTGGTGACGTGCTGAGAAAAGTTCAGCTCAGAAGTTCCTGTAACCGTCATGTGTGTATGAGGAGATGCATTGATGTGGAGGAAGCGACAGATGTATGTAAGGATCGTTGCGTATGACGAACCATTGTCTCTGCTTGCCCCTTTGGGACGAAGGTGTGAGTTTGTGTGTGTATTTAATAAATAAATAAATAATGTTTCGGAATAGCGTAGGAAACTTACACTTAGAACATGCTTACCTAATCAACAATATTAGCTAAACTTGAAGAAGTCCAAGTTGAAAATATGTCGTGAGAGTAAGTTTTATACCTTTCCAATTAAAAACAATGCATTAAACTAGTGATGGATAGAACAAAGCATCAGTAAGAAATAAATGTTTTGGAGCAATGCCATTTTGTATAACCCATCTTAAACTTCCGTATTCGTTACGTTGCCAAAAGCATTGCCAAAAATATACCTTAGAATCAAGTAGGTTGCTAATGGAGACCGCGTGCACACGGCCATGGATCAACCTCAGCTCTTTGGACTTGGTACAGTTCTTATATAGAAGAGCATAAGGACTGATATTGCACTTTTTGTGTGAAGATTGATGTTCTTCTATGAATATTTCTTTCCCTACTCACATTTATTGTTTTACAGAGTAAAAAAAGTGCAATTTACTTTAGCGGGTTCGTTTATTTACGATGTTTTGTTAGTGAGAACAAAACTTTATTGAAGTTTTAAATGCCTGATATTTGTTTGAAAAATTCAGTGTAACCTCCTTATTTTTATCCACTTACAACCAAACCAAAAGGAAGGTTGATTTTTTCAGTTTATATGTTTTAATTATGCTGATTTTATCATCACCAGCTTTTACCTGCGATTATTGATTAGGCATTATAACTAAACTGTTATATCCAACTATAATAAGGTTCAAAACAATAAAAATACAAATAAAAACAAAAATTACAATACAGACACTTATCCCACTCTATCACGTACCGGAGTGAGCAATCCAAGTGAAACGGACGAAGGTTTCTAAGCTGCTATTTTATTTTATAAAAGTGACAATACCAATTTCCATCGAAACCTAGAGAGCACGTACAAATTCAATAAATCCGCCTTTTGCGGTAACGATTCCTCGTCGAAGTAAACACACGTGCTGAAAAATCGGTGTCTTCTCGCGCGATTTGAATAAAATTTTCGACTTTTCATTCTCGAAATGCCAATTCGTCTTCAGTCTCCTAGACAGATAGACGGAACACCTATTGTTTCGGAAACTGAGTGTCCAACACTCCTGTTATGTCTTTTGTCGCTGTCAACCTAAGCAATACGATACCGTTACGATGCTGATTAAGGTGAACGCACAATTATCCGAGATGAACGAGTCTGAAGAAAAAAAAAATCTTACATGAAATCCTATGAAACCTCGCACAACGAATCGTCAGAATATCTTGCGAGGCCTCCTTGACTTCGATTTGTTCGGCGCATTCGGCTTGGAGTGCGTTAAAGTATGGGATTTCATACAAAAAATACCGAACGAATTTTTTGCTAGTTATCTGCTACGGAACTAGTAAAATATACCTACTAAAGTCCATAACTACTAAAGTATACATCTTAAAATAATAAAAGTCCACGCTTAAAAATGGTCTCGGAACTTTTTTAAAAGGTTAAAGCGAAGAGAAATGTCCAAAGTTTTTCTTTTAATTTAAAAGATGGACTGAAGGAAATGGTAGTTGTAAATTCAATTAAATTTTAATGGGCAGCAATTATATGGCGGTGCACAGCGAAAAGAAAAACTCTTGATGGTTATATTTTAATTAAAAACAGTAAATAAGAAGAGTTAAATTTGTTTTCTGTACATATTTGTTAATTGGCATAATTTCATATTAAGAGATTAAAACAGAATCTTGTGATAATTACTGTTCATGGAACTTTTTAATGAAAATTTAGTTTCTTTTAACGATCTTCTATATAAGAGGAACTTTTGCGTATTTCTTACTTTGACACAGTAAAAAGAGGAGTGGTGGTGGACATAGATTACTACTGTCATCTTTGGGGAAGAAAACCAGAATAGCTGCTTAAGTGTTTTACTCGGTCCAGGACCGGGGTGGGAGGATTATAAATGATTCCGAACCCACCAGTAGAATTTTGCCCTCAAATCAGAATGAGATTTCCGTTTTCTCTGTGTCTTCTACCGCCTTACTATGGGGAGTGATCCTAGGAGTGGTTTGAGATGATGCCCACGCTTACTTTTAACCATAGCACCTCTCACAACCATCAGGAAAATCATACACATCAAACACATTAGAGCGGAACATTCGCTTTCAAAGAAGCTTCTCCCTGCATGATCTACCTGGCATGGTTTTCCCTAGTAACTACAGCATGGGGTTCTTCAAGAAGTGTGTTTAAAGATTCTTGCAGGGTCAGCAACGTGTGGTACTCTTTCAAACTCTTGGTAGTCCTCTGCGAGGACTGCTGCAGGCGTATGCTTGTTTGCCACCTTAGTGCCATTAAAAAAATCACACGACCTTGTACGGGCTGTAAGGAGGTTTTGAGTGCAAGCGACTCGAGATCGCTGCGGTTTGAAATATTTTGAGAGTCCAGTAGTGGGCGCTGTGCGCATAAACATAAGCAGAAACTCACGCCGTAATCCCTCCAGAGGGGTTGGCAGAGGTGTTACACACCGCAATCCGCATGTCTATGTTGAGTCCCAATGTGACAGGTTGCGTAACTGTCGCCACTATCCGGGCACAATGAGGAACATGGCAGCTATAATGTGCGGCAATCCGAAACCCGAACCCTATACCTGTCGGGTCGGATTGGTCGGTTAACCAAAGCACGTAACAAACTGAACTACCACGTCCTCCACCCGTCTCGTGCGCTTTATGTCGTAATATCTGTCGGTACGTTTTCAATGTCGATGTCGTGTCAGCAGGGTCTTACTGTCGGTGCCGTCAGCAATCCTACTTGGACTCTACTCGGGGTCGCATCGAAATAATCTTACGAGTTAAAAATAATACCTTTGCTATTCTCCATCAGGCTTGATGTCCATCTGATAAAAAAAATCGAAATATTTTCGGATACATTTAACTGAACATGGTGAGCAAGTTATTTGGTGTACTTTATCTTACAAATAAAATCACTGCAACTTAAATAAAAGCTTGTAGAAGTGAAGAGTTATATAATATTTATTGTAATAAGTTTGAAAGTTATGTTATGTTACCTTTTTCGACTAAGACGACACTTAATATTTTACACTACACACACTTTGATATACACATCTCAAGAAATAATCGTTCTATGCGGACACAGTCGGGAACAAAAGCTTACTAATCATAAGATCCTCTCCATGATCCTACATCATGACCTACTTGATGATTTTATACATCATGAGCAAACTAGCAGACCGCCCGCCGCCTATTGACACTAAAATTAAAATCAAAATACGTTATTCCATAAACTTAAAAGAAAGTACTTAATTTTTTCTTAAAAATGACTCGACCACCGGTTCGGAAAATTTATGTCGGGGAAGATACCGGCATAAAACCCTAGATTTTGTAATTTGTTATAGGAACATGTTTTATACTTATATTAATAGCCACTAATACATCTTACAGTCTAGGGTGAGAAACTGCGATACAGCTCATGTCACTACGCCCTTGATTTCTGGAACCTCAAGAGCAGGTAAAGATGTTATATCGTGGCAGTAATTACACTGGCTCTCCAAGACTTCGAACCGAAACACAGCGAACTGCTTCACGTTGTAACCAGAAGGGAGAGTACCAAACCAGACGATCTCGCACGTAGATCTACCACATGTAAAAAGCTGGTATCACTCCTACTAACACATATTCGCATATGTGATTTTTTTATTTTCGTTATTTGTAACTCAACGTAGCAATAAAAAATGAAAAGGTTTCAATGAAGGTTAAGTTGTAAAAATGTTATCTAAATCAAAAAAGAAATCTAAGCTGACGAAGTCGCAGCCGAAATCTAGTTAAAAATAAAGGGTAGTATTTATTATTCCCTTTTTTGTTGTTATAACTAAGAAAGCTTTTTCTTATAGGTACATACTAATGTACGGATATAGGTAGATAAGCATGCAGCGGTTCTAAAACTTTAGCGGAAGGAAGCGTGGAAACTACAACGGATAAGCAAACTTTGAGAGCCGTGAATAATATCCTGAATTCGTGACGACGCATCTGATTTTGTGGTAACCGTCTGAGGACGGAGTTTTATGCATATAAAAGGTTTTTATACAAGGATAGATAAAACTTGCAAAATGCAAAATTACCACGTGATCCATCACTACATAGTATAAAGCAAATTTGCCTTCCGCTGTCTGTCCCTATGTTTGCTTAGATCTTGAAAACTACGCAATGGATTTTAATGCGGTTTTTTTTTAAATAGATAGGGTGATTCAAGAGGAAGGTTTATATATGTATAATATACATACATAATATCTGTGCAAAACCGGTTCTTTATGCCTACTTCATGTTGATTTGCATTATCATCAGCCGGCAGAAATCCACTCCTGAACATGAGCTTCCCCAAAAATATATCAGAGTGATCCTCCTTGCCTGCATCCAGCAGCCCTTAGTGTCCGTCCTCATGGGAGGTTGACCAACACTACATCTTCTAGCCCGAGCTTCTAGAAATTTCCTTCCCTAACGGTTATCAGTTCTAACGACTATATTGCCAGCCCATGAACACTTCACCATTCTTATCCGCTGGGCTATATCGGGACTTGAGTTGTAATGATACTCATGTTGAGTTGAGATACTTCTAGTATAGTGCATACTCTCTCCGTAGTGTTTGTTTGTGTGTCTATTAAGTAAATAAATAAATAGTGCGTGGCGTGATTTAAGTATAGGTACTCTAAAACATAGTTCGTATACAAAAATGTTAATAAAAGTTAAATTCTCAAAGTAAAAGGCATCATTATAAGCATTATTAATTTATATCAAAGCGTTTAATACCAAATCATCTTACCTTAAATTCAACTTAATCGGGGCATAAAGTTAATTTCAACAGAAATTGCCTTAATACGCGGCATTTTTCGCAACTTTAGAATTAAAGAGCTCAAATAATGCGCCCGTTTTTGAGCGCGCCGCCTAACGCCAAATAACTAAGCAATTTAGGGTTCCTTGTGGGTTTCTAAGGAAACCTTCATCCACCAATTCTGCGACTGAATAAGTAATAGTTCATTAAACTTTTGACGTTTTGTCATATGTTTTTGTGCCAACCGCTTACCATAATCAGTAGTATTATTACATTCGGATATTCCAAACAGTTATTTAGCATATTTTTGCCTCTTTAGAGTAAAATATACCTACCTATTTTTTCTTTAAAATAATAATAAGGCAAGAGTGAATAGGTTTCTCCTAGGCAGGCATGATCCACCTTAGACCTCATCGCCGCTTAACATCAGGCGGGTTTGGGGTCAAATGCCTGCCTGGTCATGATTTTTTTTTTTTTTTTATAATATGGTCGTTTTAACGGCAACATTTCAAGTCTAACGCGGAATTTTACTCAAACATTGATATCGATTTTCATTGTCTACATGACTAACCAAAAGCATTATTTCCTTTGTTTCAGGTTCGTACGAGTTATATGCTGATAGAGTCGAGAATTATAACTGAATAATAAATTCTATTGTACGTGCTGAAAGAATCAATTATAGTTAATGTTAATTGTAAATATATCTAGAAAATATTATTTTTAAACATGCCAACAGTTCACTCAAAAAGTAAAAAATACTAATGCAAATAATTAAATCAACGGAACCCGCCAAGCTGTTAATTTCGCTCTTTGCCGATTCCCACTGAAACTGGGCCGTGACTTCGCTAAATTGCTTCTTCTTAACGCGTCATTCTTCATATTTTTTTCACCAGAGACGTCATATAAATCTTCGGCATTGTCGTTTTTACACGTTAAAATATTTAATACGGTTTCTGATTAGTTGAGACGGTGTTTTTGACAAGCTTGCTATAAAAAAGATTACATCAAAGACGTTTTACGACTACACGAGCTTTTTTGAAAACTAACTCTTTCATCAACGACTAGCTTTTGTCCTCGACTCCGTTCACACGTGAAGTCGAAACAGACTATTGATTGACGAGTCCTGCACATTTTAAGTGAATATTTAGGAATACTTTTCTAAAACATTCGATACTTTTCGTTTTTTTAACAACATGTAGTCTATACAATTCAGAGATTTTCATGAATCTTGTTTTAGATATTAAACGAACAAAGAAATTAACTTTTTCTTTTCATCTTAGGCTTGTTTTGTATTAAATTGAGAAAAGACTTTTGCAACTCATCTTTTTGACTCAGCGTTATACTAGAATAAGTCTAATGACTCATCTATGCTCAGTCAGCGCTTTAAGACCTAACTAAGTGCTTAGGCCTTTATGTGAAATGAAGTTTGGAAGTTGACGCAACCAATTTTCTATTTATCGCATCTCAAAGTTTATCGCGAAGATTACCATTAATTTTTTTTCGTCACAAATCTTACTTAAAAAAAATGATCTTATTATACATATGTTTTGCAAAATTTCATTATTTTATACTTTATGTGTTTCCGACAGTCTGTATAATCTGGTATTCTATAGAATACCTAAGAAATGTACCTGAAGATGACTTTTGAGCTTGTAGGTAATGTGTGAATTATTATTTATTACCTACTTAATATATTTGCCTTTGTTGTGGACACAATACCTAACCTAACTTAGCCATTTGTATTTGACAAACTAAAGAATTCGGCAACTGACCAATATTCTTTGCTGACCAATCGTGAAATGTTGCCGATCAAGTAGTTATTACGTAGCAAGCTAACCAAATGATTTAAAGGCCGTTTTTTTGTAGCTAACCTAATTTTATTATGGCTTAACCATTTAATGACTTCTCTATATTTTTATACATTGTCGGTCGGGTACTCCCTATAGAATCCCTAAGAATTGCATTAATTACCTAGGTAATTTATAAAATGGATAATATAATATTATTCGTCACAATTAATACATCTCCAAGACACCCCAGGTATTTTATACTATGCCTAGATATTATACAGCGTATCTTAATTTTACAGATTGCATTGCATTGGAAGATTCGAATTCTGACTTCGACAAATTTTAAAAATATTGTCATAGGCATACTATCTGACAATTAACCTGACGAACCGCCTATTGACATGACGACGATGCTACTTTTAGATGTCATCTATTTTAGTATTTATGTTTATACTTGTTTAGCAATAGTAGTTGTTTGGAGGACGTGGTAGCTCAGTTCGTTACGTGCCTTGGAAAACCGACCCGTTAGGTCGAGGGTTCGAGTCACGGGCTGCCGTACATTGAAGGTGCCATGTTCCTCATTGTACCCGGATAGTGGCGGAAGTTTCGCAACCTGTCACACTGGGACTCAACATAAACATGCGAAATGCGGTGTTTAACGCCTCTGCATGCCCTGTCGAGGGATTACGGCGTGAGTTTATGTTATGTAGTAGTTTATTTATTACAAAGCTTGAGGTGTTAAATTACTACTTACGTCAAGTGGAATTTTAATAACATGCTTGCATTAAATAACTTGAAATCGAAAATCTCTTAACGATTGTCTCAAGTACCGCATCACGTACACAGCACCATCGATGTTGCAAGCTTGTTTCAACAGTAATTGCTTACAAAGAAGTGTTAAACTATACCTACCCAGGCGTGATCCGATGTTTATACTCCTAAGTCACAAAAACATAAAAAATTATCTCCAAAGCCTCGGCCTACGCGACCATAAATTCACGCATAACATATTAATAACAAACATAAAGTGTCGCTTTCGTAATAAATACTTTAGCTCGACAGTTTTATAATAAAAGCCAGATTTTATAGTCAAACCGACGGGTTGTGGTGACATTGTAAATTACTTATTTTTCGCCTATTGGGTGGGCTCCACTTTCATTTTCTGCTTGGATGCTTACTTTACTATGAGTTATAATATTCTGCTATAGGCAAATAAGCTCCTCTCATATAGTTGGTGATAGTAATAATAGTTTAATACTGCGGGACTACAAAGGAAGTCAATTAATGACATGAGAATAATAGTTGATTACTTTTTTTTGAATCATGAAAAATTTTAAAAAATTACAAACATGGTATTGTCTATTGTTAGTTACGTGGAATAGAGATGAAGACGCCAGTCACAATTTTTTTAATGATACCAACCAATATCGTAATTAATGAGGATTTTCAGGTTATTAAAAACATTGGTATGATGAAAATAAGATTTTAAGTTCTTTCAAACCTGGTTCATCAGTGAGTTGACTAGAAAAATTCATGACGTCATATGTAAGTAATCCCAGTAAGTAAAATCTACGGTGGGTTAAAATCATCATCCCCATTGCGTTATATATACATAGCTATTTATCTTGTTCACATATATGTATGTGACAGCCGGGGGAGTGATAGCAACTCAGGCCGGAGTGTGAGTGTTGATGATCCAATTAATTATATATGTAGTTTGTTTTTGTAAAATACTATAATATTTTACAATAACGTCATGGGCAAACAAGCCGACGGTTCACCTGATGGAAAGTGATACCGCCGCCTATCGACACCACAATGCCCTTGATATCTGGAACGCCAAGAGCACCGCAAATGCTTTACCCATGTAGAGAAAAAGATGTTAAACTTCTCGAGTCGGTAATTACTCTGGTCCTCCAATCCTCTGAACCGAAGCGAACTGCTTCACGGCAGAAATAGAAAGGAGGGTGGTACCAACCCAGACGATCTCGCACGTAGATCCACCACATGTAAAAAAATTATATAAATACTACTAACATTATATTTATGAAAGTTTTTATTTTGGTTATTTGTTACTCAATCTAGCAAAACAAATTAAAAGACTTGGATTAAATGTAGCACATAGGTACTCAGAATGTTAGGTTACTGGCGGATACAAAAATTAAATCTGCTGGCTAGTCAAGCCCAAAAACTAGTAGAAAAAAAGGTAGTATTTAAATTCACTCGGTAGTTTTAACTAACAAAGCTTTTTGTTTATTTTATTTCCACTTTATATTATTCCACAATTTAATGTCGAAAAATATGAATAGAAATGTAGTACGGAGGTTGCTAATCAGAAGTTGAGGCTGTCGGCTCGTACTCAAAAAATATCTTACAGAAAAAAGCACTACATTGATTTATTTACTCACATACAGCACACATACAAACACTCAAAACAAATACAGTAGATGGAGTTACATTACTGGTATGAGTCCCTTTAACAGGTATGTGCAATATTATTAACAAGTCACACAAACACCTCAGAGAAACAATATATTAGGAGTTACTTGGGAACGGTAAGTGGCGATTAAATTTTTCTTATTTATTACCTTTTCTTGTATATGAACAGAAATTAATTTGTGAAATGGTAGTGTTTTAACCAGTAAATATCTGTAGTGCTGTGTGAGGAGTTGAGTACGTGAAATACGAAGATTTGACTGCTCTTTCCGTCATCTCCCAAGTAACTCAATAAAGCCTGTAGTACTAGGATGTCACTATGGAGATTTATCATTCCGTCTATCATTTTTACCTTTTCATTATTAATCTCACCATCCTTTCATTCCTCATCAAAACTTGATAATAATTGCTTGATACTGGCAAAATGTTCAAAGCTATTGCCATGTCTTTAAAAAACACAACCTAAAAGGTACTGTCAATTTGATTAGAAAGCCTTTGACGATGCAAGAAAATTTATATGAAACTTCTGAGAAAGGATTTGCTCGCAGTCAATTTGCTGTAGCTCTTAAGACTCCTTCCTTGGCTAGTTGTTCTCAAGGTAAAATGAACCTTAATTAAAACTTCATTAAGTTTAATTACTGCTGATGCTGCTGTGACGGTTCGTACGTTTTCAACTAAGCTCCTGCAGCCCCACGGTTCTTAGTGACTAAACTTTAAGCTGCAAGAAGTTGACACACATTTGAAATAACTTGGATTATGTAGATGTCTTACTTGAACGCCTGAGTACACCTTCGCCGCAAAATCATGTGAGCGAAGCCGCCACAAAAGTTTAGCAGCAAACTTAAGATCGAAATATCGCGCGAATCAGCACATAAGAAGTGTCGTTTTCTGTAGTCATTAACTTTAAAAACGGCTAAAAACTGGGTACACGATGGAAAAAAAAGATTTTATAGTCTGGATGACTTAAAAATTATGTAAAGGTCTTTTACAGACTTCAATCTATCCATTAGAGTGAAAAAGTAGTTTCGCTTTTAAATCTATCGACAGCAACTGATACAAACGCGAAACACACGCGCCACCACAAGTAATGGCGAATCGAACGCGGAGATACGAGCGTCTGAGCAGCATCAGCGAAATCACGGGAGAACGAGATGGAATCATAGTTAAATCTATGCGTAAGAAAAAAAAATAACTGCGTAAAATAAGAAAAATATATATGTGATCTTTGTGGACATAAAGGTGGACATGAAAGTGTTAAAAAATATCCCAGGGGATCTTTGTGGACAAAACAGTGTTGTATCTATTTGGATATCGCCAGAACAGAATCCATTGATACATTTCATGAATCGTGTGTTAGATATAAAAGCAAAATTCTGGAGTGTTTTAGCACTGTTGATTTTTGATTTTGTGATTGAATTAGAACATTCCTGATTAGTTGTATGAGAATGGCAGGTATATGTTATTTTATAATGTTTTTGTATTTTATATTGCGTTTTATTAAAAATTTATTCCTTTGTTAGAAATGTTCAACGTTGCCAAAGGTGTGTCATTATTCTTGTTTATTACCTCATTAGTTTGTCTGTATATTTTATTATCAAGTTGTGCAAACTATTTTGGTTTGTCAATTTCGTATGATAAATTATAAAAAAGAATTATATAGAACTGATTGTTTCCCATCATGTAAATAAAAAAAAAAAACAGGCAGACAGTTTCGCTCATGTTTCGTTGAAGTTACAGGCGTTAATTGACTTTCATAGTGTTAGGTAAATCCTTAATAATAGATTAAATTGATTTTGTTTTGTTAACTATTCATTTTATTTTATTTAATGTATACATGATATATTTCGGTTGGTCAAATGTCGTTTTTAAAACTTTATTTTAAAACTTTAAACTTTTTTT
Organism: Choreutis nemorana; assembly: GCA_949316135.1. NCBI lineage: Eukaryota > Metazoa > Arthropoda > Insecta > Lepidoptera > Choreutidae > Choreutis > Choreutis nemorana. Next base: position 2,341,394 of record OX438620.1, on the reverse strand, counting down.
TTTTAAAGATTCGATATAGATATTTCAAAAATGACGGGTTTCGTTACCAGGCAACTGTTGGCAAAAAATATAGACAGATGGTGAAAAATTTGAAAAGGGATCGAAAAAGTAAAATAAAATAGGGCAAAGTCAATGTTTATTTTATAATGTAGATATTATTACTAGGTAGTAAAAAAAATTACGACCTGAAAGTGCTTATTTTAAATTCAATTCAACTTTCAACGATCAACGATCGTATTAGATGACTACTATGCCAAAGTCACGCGATGAGTTATTTCAAGTCTATTCCAATAAAAACATTTTTGATTTTGACTTTTTATTCATAAATCGAGGTCAGGTAACGACTTGAAAGTGTTTATATTAAGTCTATTCCAATAAAAACATTTTGACTTCATTTTCACTATAAAACATAAAACAAAATCTACCTTAATCTGACTTACAGTAATTGTAACTCGAGAACTGCTGAACTCATTTATATTATCTTTAATTTGTTTGATTTTTAGTCCCGAATAGCAGAATAACTAATAAAACATCAGAAATGTTTAAGAAAAAAAATCTACGCATGCAAAGACGCGGGGCATGAGCTAGTTATTAATGAATACTTACATTTTTAAACATAACTTTCATGAAAATTTTAAAGAACAAGGTTTTAGTGCACGTTTTCAAGAATTTTAGTTAAAAAAAAACCCTCAGAATTAACTTTCGAGATTTTAATAAAGACAGCGCTCATGTATATAATTTCTCTTAAACATTTAATATTCGCGGGATCAACGGCAATGTTGAATAATTCATAATAATTTTAATATGAACTCTGCGTCTATTCATATTCATTTACAGGCAACGAGTCCGTTGCATTTGGCGTCTTAAGTTTTGGAAACATACGGGCCTCTGTTCGGGTGATGTTGTAGCGATTTTTATGTTAAAATTTTAAATGTCATAATCAATCAAAATCGCTTAAAATACACACATAAACATAAACCTCACTCCGTAATCCCTCGAGAGGGCAGAAGTGATTTTTATGTTCAGTCCTAGTGTGACAGGTTGCAAATCTGTCGCCATTATCCGTGCGCATGTCATGTAATTTTGATATTTATATTACTTTTAACTTAGTATGTAAAATTTTAAATGTTAAACGTGTTTCAGTAAAGTTTTAGTATTAGTAATTTCGAAATAGATTTTTCAAAAAAAATATACTATTCTGGCATTTTTTTGCATTAGCTTTGCATTTTTTTTTTTTTTTGTAAAAAAAAACTACATAACAAGATAATAATACTTTTAACTGGTTTCAATAAATATTTTGTGATCTCAGGATTGGTTTCAGACGATAAAGAAGTTTATTTTGTAATTTTGGGAGTTTTTATAGTTTTTGTGGTTAACACTTTTACGTAATACAAAGACTATTACTTATAAACACCAACTAATTTTTAATGTATTTTAACGCTAAATAGTATAAAACTGAGTCGCTGCCCCCTGTCTGTCCCTATTAGATCTTTAAAACTACGCAAATCTATCTATCGCGCTATCTTGTAAGGGCTTTGGATGTTTTATCTGTTAGCTTGTAAGATCAAATTAATAAACGAAATGAAACGGATTTTGATGCGTTTTTTTATTTATAGAAAGAGTGATTCATGAAGGTTTATATGCATAATAAACGTGCTAAGTCAGGGCCGGGTAATAAAATTAAATCTCTTGGTTAAAAGTTTGAAAATAATCTGGTAAAACTATTGTTTCTGGCAGTTTTTTAGCAGCGTTTTCGTGAAAAATTTCCACCCGTGTTTATTAAATTACTGATAAAGTTATTGTGTCGTCAACATTTGTGCTCGAGTGTCCAGAAAGATAAGTGTACTGCAGTTATTTAGTTCGCGACAGTACACAACTTGTGCTATAATTCAATTAGCAATCCGGTTAACAACTCTTTCGGTTAACAACTCTCAACTACCTAGATACAACGATTTGGCTTTAATTTTGAAGTCATCTAATAGGGTGCAGTAGTAAAAATGTAAGGATTTTATTAATTATGTTTTAGTAAAATCTAAATACAGGTAAAGTGATTAATTTGTTCTGATATTTTCTATGGTACATTTTATGAAAAAAGTTCAAAAACTGATTTGATCTCTTAATTTTTTTTTTTATTTTTTTTTACCAACGGAGGTAACACGCTATGCTTAAGTATAGCTACAACTAGTACAACAATAGAAATAAATTTGTGCAAGTTACAATCATCTATTTATTGGATATTTAATTATCATTAATCATTTATATCCTTTACGCAAACAAACTTATAATCAATTAAATCAGTAGATAAATTGGTTAATTCCGATCTGTTATCCTGCCCTGCCCCACTAGGACGACAAGGAGGAAAAAAAAGGTTTGATCTGTCACCCTGTTAGCGACGAGGGGACAGTTCCGAACTACTTTCACTCTAACGGTTTTCTCTGTTCCCTTATGACAGATCGATTTTTATCTCCACTGTCCCTTAATTTTCAAATATATTTTTTTATAAAGCCTTTCATCATATAATTATTTTATCAAACCATAAAATTACATTACAGCACGTAAACTATAAAATTTAAAAACAACTCAATTTCAATACTACTGAACCCGGACTGTACTCCAGTATTCATAGCCAGAGACCTTTGTGAAAAGAAAATGGATGCTTACAAAAATCGTATCACAAAACCCTTTCTCCCATACAATCCGAAAACTCGGGAATAATTCATCCGCGAACGCTACTACATTTAAGGAATTCCGCAGTTTATCATAATACACCGAATAAACAGGGGGTGATATGTTTTTCCCCCTTTTAGTGTTGCCACTAGTTATTTTAGTCCGCCATATTTGAATACAAATGTCAAATACTTTTATTGTTCGGGCTTGTACTTGTTAGAAGTGATGTGAGCCATTTGTGTCGATATTTTCATATCTTTTATTTAATAATATATATTTTTGTTTTTTTACTCGACTCCCGGCCCGCAGCGCCGAACGGAGTGGTAACGATTTCATGAGTATGTTGTTTGTTGCACCGTAGCTCCCAAGTAATGAACCGATTTTGAACATTATTTTGTTGTATTTATAGCATGCATGATTTTTTAGTATAAAAATTAATATGGCAGAAGTGACCTAAAAAAGTGTGATTTTTTTTTCTCGCTAAGCGGGTTGTCAAAAAAAGGGATAAACATATCTATTTAAATATTAAAACCCAACTATTGACAGTAAAAAATACGAAATTAGAGAATATAAAGAACTGTTATGTACTAACCATTAAATTTAGCCGTAATCGTATACCCTCAATAAATAAAACAAATAAGATTTAATATGAACTAAAAATACAAATTTTCTTGTTTCATTTTTTTTTCAGTGCTTGAACAAATTTTTAATACTGTTTAAATACTCTGTACTTATATTTAGAACAGTTCATTTGGAGGGGGTAATCTTCAAAACCACTTCACCGATTTAAACAAAATCTTTACCAATATTTAGAATGGACTTCCAGGGAGGGATTTTTATGGAGTATTTAGTAAATATAAATGTTAGATTCAACGAGGCAAAGACAAGTAATAGCTTAACTTATAATATAATATCTTAAACTTATAAAATACTCCATATTTATATACTAACAACTCCAACATAAATTCATTGCAAGTTTCTCTTTCAAATCAAAATAACAAATGACAGACTCGAAACTTTCAATTCAAAGTTGAAATCAACTAATTTGTCAAAAATATCGACGTTTCTTCGCACACCACTATGATAAACGGATGACTACAAAAAGTCAGGGCATGGATACAAGCCAAAATGCCGGCTCGTAAAAAGGGTGTCATAAAGCACACTGGACCTCTTCAATTGATGGTCACATTGCGACAATACCATTGTAGTTGTAGGTACTCGTACCCTCTTTGAACAAATACAGTAATTATTGTACCTAGCCTTCACATTTATGTCTAAATTTATAGAATTTAATTATATTAAATACAGGGATAGGTAACATTCGGAAATACTCATTTGATTTTTAATGTTCTCATTCAAATTTAGAATAAGTAAACAGAGAATAAAATCAAATTTTCAAATCTAGCAACAATGTGACGTGTGCTTTGCAATGTGTATGGGTAAGCGGCAGCCTATGTGTTTATATCCAAAACACAATAAACATAATCTCACGCCGTAAATAATCCCTCGAGAGGGGTAGGCAGAGGCGTTACACACCGCATTTCACATGTTTATGTTGAAACTAAGTGTGACAGGTTGCGGATCTGTCGCCACTATCAGGGCACATTGAGGAACATGGTAGCTACAACTTACGGCCACTCGAGACTTCGGTCGGTTAACCAAGCACGTAACAAACTAAGCTATCTCGTCATCTATATCCAAAACATTATATGAAAACTTTTTTTTAATATTAGGACGTAAAGGCAACGATACTTACTTTCATATACGCCGATGTTTAAAGGAAATCAATCACAGTGCAAAACATGCGATACGTAAAGCGCCCAAACAATCAAATAATTCTAGTCCTTACAAACTCTTTTTCATCGTCCACCTACACTATAATAACTTATATAGTGTGTTTAATACAAGTAGCACACACTAGTATAAAACCAGGGGCGAAAATGATAGCCAAATAAAGACACTTTATAGCGTGTACCCGGGCTTTTTAGGTACAGTAATTCCTTCTCGCTGAGTCCGTTCGGCTATGCTTGTAGTGAGACGTGTATATGCACGTCGTCTTTGTGTGCGCAACCCCTTTACTGAGCGAACTCTAGGTCACACACACTGTAACAGCGTGCACGTACACGCCTGACAGACTAACAACAACTAAAGTGAAACAGACTTCGTGACTTAGAATGTCTTTACTATAACTCCGCTTGAAGTGTTGCCGGCCTAAAAAGAGGAGATAAATTCTGACGTCAGTCATAAAACTCGTCCAAGACCATTACTCATGCTGACAGTTTCTTATCGTCCTTTTGGAACTAATACAATTTAGATTATCTTTTTAGGTTTCATGTGACTTACTGGTTCGTATCTAAAGTCTATTCCACGGAACGAGCTTCCAAAGAAAATCACCTTGATTGGCCATCTAATGAAAACTTTTGACTAAAACTAAATTCGATTATGGTTGCTCATCTCTGGCCCCGCGCTTTGACCAATGAGATGCGAGTATTTTGTTCTATAGAAGTTCGACTCGTGGAATAGAGTACCTTTTGTCAAATTATGTCGGCATCTGTGGCGCAGCGGTGTAACAGCTGGCTGCTACGCATGAGGTTATGCGTAACTTCTGTCTAGGTAAAGTTTGTGTTATTTGCATGATGGATTGTTTCTCTCGCTGGTCTTTGATGTAGTATTTTGACTAAAGTACAACCTTATCGTTGCTGTGAATTATGATACAAAAAGGTTGATCTGAGTCTCAGGGTGTTTAGAAATGAATTTACATAAAGGTAAACATTTTCTTTAATATGATGTTTCGTGAATTATCATTTTCATGCTAAACGACAACTGTTTAATAAAACTTAAATGCCATTCCTTTTTTAAAAGCACGTTATAATGTTATTTTAGTACATATTTAATACGATAAAACTTCAGTTAAATTAATTTATTTCCTAACTACGTTTACATCTAAAATTTCTCCCAATTATGTACAAAGTTTGATATTGCAATCTGTTAGCAATTAAAATATGTGAATTTTATTTGATTAAGTTTATTAGGCTATCCAACTAGCTAGTACAATTTACATAACATACAATCATTTTTAATTAATATTATGATTGGTGTATGTACTTCTAAATTATAGGTTAGCACAACATTTTTAAATTTTTATGCATCAACTGCATGATTATTTCAAATTAGTTAATATTTTCCAAAATATAAACAATTATTAAATGTTCAAAATATTAAGGTAATTTTTTACTACAAACATCACAACAACTATAATACATTCATTCATTTACATTCAATTTTAAGTAAAAATGGCTAGTAAAATAAATATTTTTCATTTTTAAAGCATTTGATGGAATTGAATGTCACATTTCTGATGTAGATGTCAGAGGAGTATTTTTCCATATTTAAGTTTAGTAGGCCGAGGAATATTGAAGTGAATTAAAACTAAGAGGGAAGGACAGTCATTTTCGCGGCACACCCGCCACTCTGTCCCACCACTGCAACTCCTGCTTATCAGGATCAACAGTGGCGTCCTTTGATCGAATAATCAACGAATATCGCAGCTGTGCAACGACGCAAAGGCTGTGCCCGGACACCCTACCGGCTTGCGACCCGCAACGAACTTAATCAGAAAAAGGAGGTAGTAAGAAAGAGGTTTCAGACTTCCCTCCCTGCAAAGCGGAGACAGCAACTGAAATGGCCCAGAGGCTAAAAAACTAGCTGTGTTCAGGGAAGGACAGTCAAGTGAAGTTAGAGATTGGTAAATACCTAAATACCTACGGAACATTGTAATATTTATCACAATTGTTTGTGCGTTACACAATCTAAACGAAATAACAGTGTATGTATGTATGTACGTCGATCAGCCTTCAGTCAGGACTGGGATGTCGAACCGTTTTATAGATTAATCAATCAAAGTCAGAGGCGTTTCAATGGCAACATTGGCAACTATCGACAGTCGATCGGATGGAGTGTTACCAGCTCAAAGGATTAACTCATCAACGTCGTTATGTAGTCCAAAATTCATACATTTTAACAGCAATGAAAAAATAAACAAATAACCTTTTTTTTTTGTTGTTGGGTAAAAACAAGTAAAAGGCAAATGAATTTAAAGTAAATAAATAATTAAGTCGGCTACAATAGATATTGTAACAAGTACAATATAAGTTTTGTGAACAAAAATAGACAAAAAGCAAAATATATACTTTTTTAACGAACAAATTTTTTTAATTCAAATAGTAAGTAATTTCTCTTTTGTTACATAGCTATATTTTTTTTAAGTATTTCATTCTATACAATATAAGCGACTATTTTATATAAAATAAAACTTGTACTAGTCACATGAGTTTTCACTACATTGTCTAGTTAAGGATTAAACAAAATTTTACAAATGTCTACCGTGATCTGTTTTATGTATTTTGTTATAACTTCACGGGCAAACAAGCTAACGGATGGAAAGTGATACCGCCTCGTGAAACACCCAGACCACCCTCTAAGCGATGCCCATGTAGAGATAAAGAAGTTATACCTCTCGTGCCTTCCAGGTAATTACAATGGCTCTCTAATCCTTCGAACTGAAACACAGCGAACTAATTCACGGCAGAAATAGAAAGGAGGGTGGTATATACCGCCGAATAATCATAAGACGATACCTGGAACGCAAAAAGCATCGCCAATGCATTGCTCGTACAGAAATAAAGCTGCTTTACCTCTCGTGCCGGTAATTACTCTAGCTCTCCAATTCTTGGAATCGCAACATAGCGAACTGCTTCAAGGAGGGAGGTACTAACCCAGACGATCTAGCACGTAGATCTAACACCAATATTTTTTAAATGGAATTTGAAAAAAAATTAGAGTTTGACAGGGAAATGTTAGTTAAAACATACCTTAAAATCCCCCAATAAGAATCGAACGGGGACCTCATTCTCCAATCCTGAATACAAAGTAAAACTTCAAAGAAAGACAGGACGAAGCAAATTTCTAACGAGCAATGTTGAATAGCACATTCCGAAGCTCAATTAAATTATTTGCAGTATTCTGAAACCACATCTGGCTGCTCCAATTACAGTATAAGCTGACACGTTAGCATTTTGGGACCTAAGCTCCGTATTTGCCAGGGGGAACGAACCTTTGTTAGCTTTGATTGCAATTAAGTTTTATTTGTCCTTCAGAAGATAGGCAGGCATATATTGATGTTTTGAGACGATTGCAATCGTCTCAATAATGTTTTTATTTATATATATCTTTAACAAAATATTCTTGGTCCAGTCGATTTTTTATTCAATTTTACTTTTACTGGATTCATTTGATTTGATTTACTCTATTTTAGCAACTTAATAGTGAACCTATTAATGTTTGAAGGGTAAGCATTTTGAAAAACTTACTCAATGTACAATGTTGATTTACTAGTTTTTTAACGACTTTATTGAGCAACTTTTAAGGTTTGAAGGGTATTTAAAATAATTATTTTATGTACGAAATTAACCGTGTTTTGGTCCAAGAGCTTTTCTCACGGTTTTTCTTTATTATTACTCTAATGTGAAGTAAAATTAAACAAAAGCTAGAAAATTAGAATGTATTGTTTAAAAAGGGACCAGGCCATAAGTTCTTTTTCTATAAACCATGAACTAATGGAGCGTTCGAACCAAGGCATGCAATATAGTAATAATTATAACACGCGATCCAACAAATGGAAATTTAAGTAATTTAAAATGGATTTTCGTAAAACGCAGTTATTTTAAAGCGCTGTATTTTAATTGGTTCGGGATTCGTGCATACGCAAGTTATGAAACGATTAAGGTAAAAAATAAACTGTTTAACTTGTTTTTAAACCAATTAATTTTGGACATGATGAACATTTTAGTGGCGGTGATAATTCCATTGTGACATTTATAGTAGTGCTTGGTAAACGACTCATAGCGGCATATCTATAGATAGAAAAGTTGTCTCCGCTTTGCTGGGAGGGAAGTCTGAAACCACTTTCTTACTACTTCCTATTTCTTCTGATTAAGCTCGTTGCGGGTCCCAAGACAGCCGTTAGGGTGTCCGGGCACAGTCTGTGCGTCATTGCACAGCTGCATTATTCGATCAAAGGACGCAACTGTTGATCCTGATAAACAGTAGTTGCAGTGGTGGGACAGAGTTGCGGGTGTGCCCCGAAGATAGAAAAGTTAACGTAAATAACTTAATGTTCTAAGAGTTAGTTCATAAGGTCGCCAATTGCATATGGAGACGAAATTTTTTTATTTCCTCACTAACCAAATTTAACGAGTAATCAGATTCTTTCTCTGAAACACATATGATAGCCAACTTTTAGGTTTTGAAAGAAACGCGATCTGACTTTAAAATGATACATCCTAATTTTAATATAAACTAAATAAAATTTTTGTGTAAAAATAATAACGAAAATAAGTTTAAAAAATGTTGTACACCCCTGCGTTTATTTGAAGTCAGCCTAGCATCCGTTGTAAACTGACTATGTAATTCCTCACATTGCCGGGCTTCTGCGTTGCGTTGGAACAACACTAGTCTGAAATATATAAGGATTTCTGTGTCACATTGTTTTAATAAACACCGTTTATTACGGTTCATGAATTCCAAGCAGACTGACGGACGGACAGCGGCAGCTTATTAATAAAGTCTTGGTCACACCCTTTGGGTGGGTGCGAAACCTTATTAAAAACAAATTTGTTTTGCGACAAAAAAAGAAGTATGTGTTCGTGAAATGTCCTAGCCTTAATGTCAATAAGTTTATTGAAGTATTGTCACCGTCAATAATATTGATACACAAAACTCACGTTTATTTAAAATATCGTACCGACTTTTCTTAACATAAAAAATTATGTATGCTTTAAATGTGCATAAAACATGAGTCGTTTATAAATATCCCGCCAATTACGATAAAAAACAAGTTTTACGACACCATAAAGTCATTAGTATCAATATAATATAAATAAAACTATGAATACATAATCGTTATGGCAACATTAGAAAGCCACGTGTCCCGATGATTTATAATTTCATTCGTTTTTTTTTAATTAATAAAACAAACACGAAACGGGCATTTGTCAACATAAAACGATATTTGATGGCGTAAGTTATGAGCTTCTGACTGTAAAAGAGTGAAAGCAGTGAGCGTGATAAACGGACACGAGTAGTCGGACCCGACTGCTTCAAGCAGTCGCGTTTGGGGATCTGCGGTTTGATACAAAATAAAAAAACGCCATACTTTCTTTCTTGTAGTTTTTCTTTCGTTCTATTATTGAAACAGTCGAACGTGACAGTTTTAACGGACGCTTAGAGCTGTCAGATTCGATTGCTTGAAAAAATACTGACGCAATGTCTTAAAGACTGATTGATGCTGTCACGTCTGAAGACAATACGCGTGCTTAAATTGATCCGTGTATGGCGGGGCTTTGTAGATATTCTGTAGACTTGAAAATGCCTAATTTACATGTAGTCTATGGGGTGCAGTACACCTATCAAATCGTAACGAGCCGTTCCATATTTTTGTGTGAAATTCCGTACTGCGACGCGGATCGGTATCGTTACGGTGTCGTATCGCTTCAGTTTGACAGCAAAGCAAATTAATGTTCTTTTCCCCGTTTTGGTTGTTGAGTTATTGGGCCGTTTGTCCACAGTCCCGTCACAGTGACGTCAACGAGAACGATACGTGTAATATTTTTTCACCGAGATCGAGACTAGGGTATGCTACGACCATTCTCCCTTTCTTTAAATTAAACTTCAAACGGCGACAGCGTTACGTAAAGGATTATTTTTTGTGTTGTGATTTTACCTATAAAATTTCGATATATTCAGTCTAGACGAGTTGTTTATTTATTTATTTAAAATAATAAAACGGGTATGCATCCAATTACATTATTATTCATAATTCATCATTCTAAATAAAATTAAAATAAAACAAATACAAAAAAGAGTAATACCATTGGAATATAAATTAAGAAATAGCATATACAGTGTATATGCTTTAATATTGTATTAAATTAAGAAGTAGCATATCAGTGCATATGCTTTAATATTAATAATCAATAACATCAACAACGCTACGTCTTACACTTTGGGCCGTGATCAACATGATTACGTAAATCTATGATAAATGTAAAAGTTATCACTGTTAGTTGTTTTACAAATTGCTTCAAATGAAAAATATGTTTTTTAAAATAAGTGTCAAACAAGCATTCCTGTAACTTAACGTTTAACAAATAAAATAGACAAACAAATATCCACTTTACACCCCCTCAGCCTAGCACTGCTTGAATATTGTATGGTTAAAATTACATACATAAAAATAATTACTTGATCAATGAGCAAAACAATGCATCTTGCGTATAACTAAAATTTTAGCCTCCACCGCGATTCGAAACCACTTTTTATTTAGAAATGGGTTAAAGAGTGTGTATACCAAGAGTATAGTTTTTCTGCAGGTAACATAGACTATTACAGTGATTTTGTATGAGCTATTATAATTCCTCATTAATCGTTAGACAAAGTTTACGGAGATTCATATAAATTTGTAACTGCAGTCGCAAGCGGCAATCTAAGGTAAAACTCATGGTAAGCAGAGAGATGGTAAGTAAAGGAGAGAGACCACTAGGCGACGCGTTGCAGACGGATAGTAAAAATAATAATAACCACATCACGACACTAAAGTAGAAGCATCTTGTATCGCAGGTGCTAAGCAACGATATAATATAAACTACGTAGATAAGAATACCGGTAAGCGAAACAACGCATCTTGAAAATTTCTCAAAGTTTCGCCCCTGCCGAGATTCGAACCCGGAATCTGTAGCTAAAAAAAAACATAAAAAAAGGCCTAAACAGAAAGCACTGGGTCGGTTTTGGCAGGAGCTTACTTCGTTGCCAGCAGCTTTGTTGCCTTGTTCTTGTAAATTCTGATTCTAAATATTGCCTCTTTTACACCTGGTGGCAAATAAGCATGTAGCTCGCCTGATGGTGAACAGTCACTGTAGCCTATGGACGTTTGCAATACCAGGGACGCACGCAACCCAGAAAGTTCATTCATGGTGATGTCATAAGAGATGTATCGTTTTAGAGTACTTGATTACTTTTTTTAATAGAAAATATCGGTAGCACCAAAATCTCACATGATATTCTCGATTTAGTTCAGATTGTTTTAATTCATGCATTGTTAAAATATCATTTACAAAAAGTGAATCCATTGCAAACGAGTGGAAACCTTTATTTCATCGCTTAACAAAACAAAGCTGCGATACAAAACTAAAAAATCAAATGTTCATTTTATTTCGTTGTTTTCCGCCGAAAGCCTTTTGTAATTGCAATAGTTTTTGTTAAAACAACATCTATTTTGGATTCATTTGGCAAAAATGTTACTTCATAGAATATTTTGTAATTGAAAATTTTATTTTTCTACCTCATTAGTTTACTTTTGTTGATAATAAATATTGAATATAAATAAAACGCTTCATAAAAAGTGCAATATCAAACCTTATGCTGTACAACTTAAGAACGGTACAAAGTCCGAACAGGTTAGGTTGATCCGTGACCGTGTGTTCTTTTAGTTTTTACTGTCTTTCTAGATTTCCGTACATAAAAAAAGCCATTGGATCACTTTACTGTCCGATCTTTCCACCAAGACCAAGGGATTAAAAACCTAGGGTACTTCTCGTTGACCATAACGCAAAAAACGATGTCTTCCATCAAAAATCCAAAAAATATTAATGTGTTCGGTGCTTCATTAATTACAGTAAGTTTAGCTAATTATTTAGCGACTTACATACATACAAATACGTTTCTAGGGTTACGGTTTTCAAAGTACATCAAACAAGTGCCCTCAGAAGAAACCATTGTCAGAGCGCCTCCAAATATAATTCTATCAGGCCCTTACAACGGCTTTATAGGCTGAAATTAATAGCTCTTCCCAAAGTCGGTATCTTTCTTTCATTTGACTCCATCGGCCAAGTCATTTGTAAGATCTTGTGCTGGTACAGAGATTTAGTACAGTAGTTTTTATGTATGTCCTTTTTTTTTGCTTCCATAGCGGAAATATAACCACAGTTCCATAGAAAAGTGATGACAAGGACGCGGGTTAGAGTTTGTATTTGCAACAATATAGTATACAAAAATAAAACTCACCATAATCTATCAACTTTAATAACTCATTGGTAATCTCCAATTTGGTTGGTTATGGTCCCAAGACAGTTATTTGTTATTATTTAACGACTTCAGTTGCGCTTCAATAGCCGATTGCTACGCTAGAGGTTCTGGGTTCGAATACGCATATTTCGCTCACCGGTCTAGAACGTATTCTCATATATGTAGTTTATACCATATCGTTGGTTAGTTCCTATGACTCAAGTTCTTACGATACTTAATACAGGACTGAGTCAATGTGTGTGTCGTGATGTGGTTCATTTATTTATTCATTTTCACTAGACTTTTAACTTAATTACGGTAAGCTCTAAGAGATCTTTTAATTTAGACGATTGTCGTCGGCTGACTGCGGTGATGAAACCGTGCGATAATCGTCATGCAAACGCACGACAAAAGGAGGGAAATGTTTTGTATAAAAATCGAACGTCCGTAAGCAAGACAACTTAAGTACCGCTTCGGCACCACAACTAGCCTATATCAAACGACTAATTTGAAAGACATGCCTTAATCCATCGAGAGGGGTTGGCAGAGAGACACCGCATTTTGCATGTTTATGTTGAGTCCCAGTGTGACAGGTTGCGAATCTATCGTTACTATCCAGGCACAATAAGAAACATAGAAGCTACGAGTTACGGCAGCCAAACCCTCGACCTGTCGGGTCGGGTTGGTCGGTTCCAATGCACGTAACAAATTGAGCTACCACGTCCTCCGTAAATTGTAAGAGACGATATTAAGCGGAAGTATATCAGTGACGAAATGACAGATGACAGAAAGGAGTTCAAGAGAAATACTGCGCTGACCATAAGTAAATGAGATAAGGATAAACGAAGGATGATGACTTATAATAAGTTAAATTGTTAAAAAACTGCAGCTGTCTCACATTTCGAGAAATCGATGAATACACAAAAAAAAACCGTTCAAATCTACTTTAAAAAAGAACGAAACAACAGAAATAGATATTTTCTGAAAATGTTAAAAGTCTAGCTATTAAGGTTCATGAGATACAGCCCGCTGACAGACACACGGACAGCAGTGGCTAAAAGGGTCCCGTTTTTTATCTTTTTGGTACGGAACTCTAAAAATTCTTGCCTATAATAGCTTCACAGTCCATGATAAAATTGGAATTAAAGTTAAAAATTCTATCGTCAAGTTGAATTTGACACCCCTCCTATAATAGGAATACTACCTCTGCGAACTTAGTAAAAGTTTTTTAATTTAAATTTAAAACTGATACCTTTTCAAATAGGTTATCCAAGTAGAAATAGTTCGAACCACCTCACGAAGGCCGTTCGACTGAAGTTGTAGTTTCGTTAGACATACGTGTTTCAGTGTGGGTGACCTCGAGTTCGCTTAGTAAAGACTTTACGCACACTAGAACAATGTGAATATACACGTTCAATCACTACTACAGCTGAACGGACTTCGAATGATTGTACGTCTGAACAATATTGAAAGTTTTGATGTATAAGATTCTACACTTAGTTTTACTGTAATTTAAACTAACGATATCAGAACTTTCAAGTGCTTTTGGAGTCTTTCGATTGGTATATTTTTGGTCTGTTTTGTTTTTGTTCGACTTGTTTTGAGGTAACCATCCTTTATGTTTATAATTATATTAGTTCCAGTTTATAGAAAGTATGGTTTCAAATTTCGGTTCGACTACGGAGGTGGCATAGTTTTGGAATAAAAATGCTCCAACGAATCTGGGTGGAAGGAACTGGTATTATACTAATATGAAGTTATATAATCTTTTGTTGTCGGAGCGCAACTCGACCCCTCTTTCTTACCACTGCAATACCCAATAACCAGGATCAATAAAAATTCTGCTGCACAATGAAGCATAGGCTACGCACCCTGATATTGTACTGGATGTCTTTGAAACCTCCAACTGAGATAAAGAGTATCGTTGAGTCAAAAGGCGACGAAGGTATTACTTCTATCATACAATTCCATGTATAAACAAGCAAACGGTTCACTGATAAAAAAAAAACCTATTAACACTACGATGCCTTGAAGTCGTGAAGCACCAAGAGCACTCCCTAAGCGTTGCCCATGTAAAGGTAAACATGTTATACCTCATGCCGATATTTACACTGGCTCTCCAATCCTTCGAACCGAAACACAGCGAACTGCTTCAAGGCAGAAATAGAAAGGAAGGTAGTACCAACCCATGAAGATCTCGCATATCCGCAAACCCCTTTCAAACCTGTCAAACCATCCATCAGGACCGTCTCCTCGTTTCCATGCATAAAAGTTTATGATATGGCGATCTACTGTACGTTTCTGTATAGTTGTAACTATAGCTAGAGGCGTGAACAATAGTGAGATCCAATGCTATTTGCTTGATGTATACCATGCCCTAATTCCACCAGCTCTTCCTCGCTCTGATCAATTCCTAAGGTCTTTTGTTAGGTCTAATAATAGGTATTTATAACGGAAATCTTCTAGACATTTTCTAGGTTTTAAATAGGTTTTTGACTATCGCCAAGATTGTGGGTCGTTTTAAGGATTCTTCCTTTCTAAGCTTCTCTGTCTTTTTTATGTTTTAAAAAAATTTGGGTGGTATTAAATATATCAATAAGTATCTCATTTACGGCATAAACAAAAAGAAGTTTGAAAAAAATATTTAAGTTGTGCCTTTGTTTAGTAATTTCAAAAAATATGTAACCCGAAACTTATTGTGTAGCAGCCAGCTTAAGGAAATACATATCTAATTTTGTTGTACATTAAATAGGTGTTTGAAAATTGAACCCCAACATTAAATACTTATGGTTTACTATACTTATGATGTTAAAAAAATATGAACATTCAGTACAAAAAAATCTGCTCTAGTCGGGATTCGAACCCGGGACTCTGTACCTTATGGCAGAGTTTTAATAAAGTCGGCCAGAAGTAGATGCAGGAGTTGGAGCAGTTGACATGCCATTATGTTAATACTTGAACATTTCAAATGCCATCAAATGATACCCAATTCGCATAATACTAACTTCATTTCAATGCCTTCCACAAAAGGTACGATAAAGTATGCCGTTTATAATATTTGATATTTTATCTTTTTGTATGGAATGAGAAGCGACTTTAGTAGCTTTTTAGTAAGATCGGTTGATTCACCTTTCTTTACTGTTCTAAAGGTTGAATTTGCTTTAATATGTGCTTATTTTTTAAACAACTGTCTATCTCTCTGTCCCGAACCCACCTACGGCCCGCAAAGCCGAAAGGAAGGGAAGAGTTATGATTACATGACTCTGTGTATGTTGTTTGACGTTTGTTGTTGAACCGAATATAAGGTGTCAATCGGTTCATATTTATGTCAGAAATAGATAGTGACGTGACATGACAAGTGACATAGAGGATACATTAAAAGAATAAGGCAAAGGCAGAGATGACAAAAATTGGGTATTTTCATTCTAACTGCCATATCGAGTTTGTTAAGCGAAGTTTTACCTACATACCTGTATTTTGCATATGTCTAACCACAAATATAAGAAAGTCTAAGAAAAAGTTCAAAGTATTTTCTTGTGAATGTTTATTTACTGTACCCATTATTGTGGCCTGATATAGAAATTGATTCTAGTACCAGTTTGGCTTCGATCTAGGTATCATGTATCACTATTAGAGAGGTTCATCGCCTTCAAAATAACTATGCAAATTAATTTAATAGTGGTCGGATCTTTGAACTATAACTTGAGTGTTCTTGACTGATCCATTCTCAACTATTGGGTATCATTTCACAGTGTAATTATAATAATTGGAATATATTTTGCGAACATTCACACAAGTTGCTCAACTTCGTCGTGTCAATAGACAGCGGTATTACTTTCCATCAGGATAAACTTCTGCTTGATTACTAAATAACGATATACGAATCCGTATTTCGATTTGCTCTGAGCTTTTAGATATTTTATATCCATTTTTAAGTGTTGTATCCATCTATATATATTTGTTGGTGGGAGCTTCTACAATGTCAATATTATCGACGGATACGAGTTATATGGAAATTTGGCATGCCTTATAAGCGAAATGTTGATACTACGAGTATATTTTTACCGAACATCTAAGGTCACATATTAGCAAATAAAGTAGTTTGAATTTGAAGTATTAGAACGTATGATATCACGATACTAAAATCATGATACGGTATGGATATGACATCCCCCTAAGGTTGCTTACTACCCGAAGCACAAACTTTTTAGCTTAAATTGAAATACAATTTGAGTAAATGGTCTTGGTTATTTATTAAACAACGTATTCCAATTTAAGTCTCGAAATTTATAATTCCCTATAATCTTAGGAAAACAATCTACAAAGCTA
Organism: Choreutis nemorana; assembly: GCA_949316135.1. Taxonomy (NCBI): domain Eukaryota; kingdom Metazoa; phylum Arthropoda; class Insecta; order Lepidoptera; family Choreutidae; genus Choreutis; species Choreutis nemorana. The sequence continues at coordinate 2,324,279 of OX438620.1, read as the reverse complement.
GCTTCAAAATTACAAGGCTTGTTTATATAAGGCTGGTAGTAAAAAAAGGATAGCTGAATTAAGATTTATTTTCCTTAAAAACTGAACGAAGTGGCTTCGTCTTGGGTTTATTAAATCTAACAGAAAGGGGAGGGGGATAGGGGGTGGCCAACACGAAAAAGTTAATGTAAATTATAGGTACCTAAATAAGTAGTTTGTTTTAGCGCCCCTTTAGTATAAGGCTCTCCGCCCTCGAACGATAGTCAGTGAACGATTTTTTGTTGTTGAAAAACGCCCACGTACTACTAATAGTCGAGGCGTGTGATTTTAGTCACAAGTGACTTGGTCGAATGTTCATTTCGACCGTTCGGCCGCACGGCGAAAATCTACCAGTGTAAACACCCCTATAAATGCGACTTGAGTCGCTTTCTGCATCACGATTAATAAATCAATATATTTTCTTTTGTTTCAGAAATGACCGACGTGTTTAGCTCTACCGCGTAACCGTGTGCTAGTGATGTGCAGTGCTAATATCGACTAATAGTGCTGTGCGATCGTCGACACGATGTCGAGATCGTATGCCGTGGCGTTTGTGTTCTCCAGCCTCCTTCTGCAGTACCTGGTGGAAAGCCAGCAAGAAGTCCTACTTGAGGAGTCATGTGAGTTACGTTTATTTATGTTAGCGGAGAATTTAAAGGCCTGTAAGTCACAGTTACAGACGGCCACACATAACAGGTGCAATATCAATACTTGTGTAAAACTTAAGCACGGTACAAAGTCCAGACAGGATAGGTTGATAAATGGCCGTGTGAACAAGGTACCTATTTTTGATGTATGTACATAGACAGGTTTTTGCGAACCGATAGTAAAACTTATAGCTAAAAGCTCTGAGATAAACGTAATATTTTTTTGCACTTTATTTAGTAATTATAAACTCCTATTTATTTAAAAATTATTAAACGAAACATCTGGTAACGTAAACCGTATAGTTTTTGATCCCACCAAAACTTTTAATGATCGAGTTAAGTATCCCTTAGCCCTTATGCCGGCACGTGCTACTAATTACGTAAATTAGATCTTAAGGCTGAGCAATAAAGTCTATAATATCGGACGTCCGCCCGCATCCGAGCATCCTAATTTCGTATCAGCCGCAGACAAATAAATTAAATTAATTACTTCATAACTGAATATTAATACGGCGGGTAGGGTACCATAGTAAATTGCCTGCGCGACGGTAGTGCTTGTTATTGGTATTATGCCGGTAATAAGCGACAATTAACCAGCTACCAGGTATTCAAGTAGATTAACACTATTATTGATACTTGTTAGAGAGGTCTCGAGTTTTTAATTACCTTTACCTTACATGATGTTACATAAGGAACAAAGAGATAAATAAATAGTTTTATAAATAAATTAGTTAATTTAATATATATACATATTTAAAAACCTAATAATCATGTGTACAATGGAGTGTGCCCATAGCACTGGCTGCATTTCCACGCTGTATAGCCATGCTCAACCATTGAGCCAAATGCAGACCAGCGTAACGGTCACGACTCTCTTTTTATTAATCTTAGATTATTCCAAATTATAGATGTTAAATTAAAAAAGAGATCATGATTCTATTTCCATGAATATGAAAATGCGATTTTTTTGTATTTTTTTGAACAAAACCGTTGAAAAATAACTAAGCTTATTACGAAATATGAATTTTTAAAAGCTCTAAAAACCTGACAAAATTTTGACAAAACGAAATCTGTCAGATTTTTCTCCAAACGCAGTGGAGTAGTGAAATTTTAATCCGACGTTCGGATGTTTGAACAGATTTTATTCCGGAATTTGGGAGCGCTTTCCTGCTTGATTATTTTTTACGATAAATCTTCGTTTTAAGTCCTTTTTTTTTGTTTAAACACCGTTTGTTGTTTTTCATTCGGTTCATTTGGTGTTTAATGTTGGTACTGTTTTTTTTTCAGGTTATTGTAACTGAATTACAGGTTGAAAAACATTTACTCAGAGACAGGTGACCGGCATAACGACCCGTGTGACCGCGGCAAAAAAAGTTGTGATTTATAAATATGATAAGATTTCAAAAAAAAATCAAAGATTATTAATATATAAGACATGCTATTTATATTTATATTTTGCTCATCATGCTATTTATATTTTGACGGCGTCTCCTGACTGTCTCCCCCTTTAGTTTTTGGCCTCTGGGCCATTTCGATTGCTGTCTCCGCTTTGCTGGGAGGGAAGTCTGAAATCGGTTTCGTACTATCTCCTATTTCTTCTGATTAAGTTCGTTGCGCGTCCCAAGTCAGCCGGTAGGGTGTCCGGGCCCAGCCTGTGCGTCATTACACAATTGCAAAATTTTCTGGAAAAGAATCAAATATCAACAATAGCATCAAATCGTATGAAACAAAAAATCGAGACCAGCACTTGAAATTAAACAAACAAAATCGAGTTATATATATGTTATGAATGGAAATAATCTCTCTAGCTCCCGCTAGAGTGCGCTCATTCAATATGGTGGCGAGATTATTATTCATCGAGGCTTTATTGTTCCGAGCATGAAAAATGAATTTAAAAATTTTAACACGTAAAATGCAATATTTTGTAGGGTTTTAGTTTTTAATTTTAGGGGGTGAACAGTAGTATTTAATAATAATAATAATAATAATCCACATCACGACACACACATTGACTCAGCCCTGCAGTAAGTATCGTAAGAACTTGTGTCGCAGGTGCTAAGCAACGATATGGTATAAACTACATAGACAAGAATACAACATCCAAGACCGGTAAGCGAAACAATGCGTCTTGCAAATAACACAAAGTTTCGCCCCGTCTGGATTTTAACCCGAAACCTTAAGCGTAGCAGTCGGTTGTACCACTGCGCCACCGAGTCAACACTTCGTTTTTAGGGTTCCATACCCAAAGGGTAAAAACGGGACCTTATTACTAAGCCTTGGCTGTCCGTCCGTCTGTCATTAGGCTCATAAACCATTATAGTTAGACTAAGAATTTTCATAGAATATCTATTACTGTTGCCGCTATAACAACAGAGACTAAAATCATAAACAAATTAAAATTGAAGGACATCCAAGACAAGTGATTTTTAGTTTTTTTTTGCTTGTTCTTTTTTCTTATTCGAAATTATCTTAAACTTGCATATTGTTTAATCTCATACGATGGTATGGAACGTTTCGAGTATTAGCAACTGAAAATACAATTACATTGAGTTGATCATTATCAAAAGTTATTTACAAAAATGTCAAAAAAATATTGTGGGGTAGTTCGTTATTATATATTTGTTTCTCATATTAAAATATATATAAGTTGTAAACCTTTTTAAACTTCTATTGTAAAGAGGAAAAACATGATTATAGCTTGTGATCTTCGAAAGTACTCCAATTTAAAACCTTGGTAGACTATTATTACGGACTTGTAGGGAATATTTTTAGAAGAAATGAGCCACTACCACTTAGCTGCCACTAAGCTGTTTCCACAAGACCTGCGCTGAACCAGGCTAGGTACATGAAGCAATTCTATTGGTTCTTAACAAACATATCCCTCGCAACGCATCCTCGCACATCTCTGATGGAAACGCAGCCATAAGTAATTTGATATTTTCACGCCTTTACTGTCTGGCAAAACAAAGTGGACTGTATGAATTTATTATTAAGTAAGACATTTGTATGGCTTCGCTGCAACAGAATCTGGATCAGATCCTCGAACCACCACTATCACTCACAGAGGCGTTCGGAAATCTGAAAAGATTGCTGGACTTCTGGGAATGTTTGATATAGGAATATCAAGAGGCTAAGTGCGGATTACGCCCCAATAAACTAACTAACTAAGATTTCACTGTTGTTCCTGGTGAACAGGAGTTGCAGTGATGGGACAGAGTGGTAAGTGGTTCCCGAAAAAGACCTTTGTAAGACGTGTTTCAGTAAATAAATCTATTATTAATAACCCTTAGTCAAACCCTGTTTCACTGCGCTGTTTCATCTACTTTTTCAAGCATAAAGTAATAATTTAAACATCTTAATGTAAAGTAAACATCGAAATTACAAAATCATTACGAAATATACTCCGCGTAAAGAGTGGAATGTCTGAAACAATCGAGCGGGTGTATTGTACTAACGGTAGGGTGACCATTCAAATAGGAAAACGTATACCTTAATTCAATTTTAATATTTATGCTCAGAAAGCATCTAGTAGAAAAAAAATGCATAATGTGTCTTGATCAGTAGAAAGACTTCCACTGCTGTTGACGAAAGTAAAAACTCTTTATAATTATGTACACTTTAATTTTTAAAAGGAGAATAAGCTTTTGTTTTAAAAATTTTAAGTTGTCACAATTCATTATTGTCAAGAAGAAGATACATTTGATGCACAGATGATGCATATTTTTAAAACTATTTTTCTTAATTTGCCAATATCTTCGAACCAAATATTACTAACCTGGGTAGCTTTGGGTCCAGCGGCTCCTTATTGCCGTATTATTATTTGTACTACAAAAAGTATGAGGTTCAGCGGTCTCAAATGACATCCTCGTGTCGCACTGCTAAGCATTGGAACTCTCTCTAGACGTATGTGTTCCTTGCGCATTGGAACTTGGACCTCTTTAAGTCGAAAGTAAACAGACGTTTTCTAGGCAGGCATAACCAATCGCCTCATCATCACTTGTTAGTGAGATTGTGTTGAATTTTTCGGTTATCTATACATAAAACACACTTTTAGTACAGCTCACGGAAAAAATACGCAAATTGCTTGATATCAATTTGGTTGCATAGTTCATGCCTTTGCTACGAGCTAAAAGTAGAAAGCAAATTTAAAAAAATCGCCCCGAAATAAACCCTAATTAGACCTTGACCATGACATTTAAAATGATGAGAGAATTAAAAATGTCAGAACAAGAAAAAGACGGTCCCTTATTAAAGGATGAAATATTTCTTTATTTTTTCAACGCTTTGCGAAGTCATTATTTGGAAAGGACCTGAATTAGAACGCCTCAAGAAACATAATTTAATTAGCGAAGGTAAAAATATTGAAACATCGGCCGAAGAATTCATTAAAAGAAAAACTGTTTTGCGATTATCGTTTTTCAGTACATTTTGTATTAGTTACATAATAAGTTAACGGAACAGGCTTTTTTTTTAGAATTACAAAATTTGTTGGTAAACCTTTGTTTTAATTAATAAGATTTCCTTTGAATTTTTATTTACTTTTAATTTGACTCATACGGTTTATTAAGTAGAAAAAATATTTTTTTTGTGTCGTAGCATACCTATAATTAAAGGGTATTACTAAAAATTTACATGTGATTATATGAGAATTCAAACCACAACTTATTCTTATCAGGATCGTAAGGTATTGTCCCGGTTTGACAATGACCCAAGGGGTTGCTTGGTGGGAACGGGAAATGTCAGTTGAAATTTTTCTATTTTTTTATCTTCTCGTATATCAGAAGGATTTAATGTATAAAATGCTAGTGTTTTAATGAGTGAATATCAGTTGTGCTGTACAAGTGTTGAGAAAGTGAAATATGACGATTTGGCTGCTCTTTTCGTCGTCTTCCAAGTAACCTATAAGAGCCTACATTAACCGTACTAGCATGTTACTGTAGGCAGATTCATTCTTCCGTCTATCATTATTCATGTCTTCATCATTTCGTTCGTCATCAAAACTTTATGATAAATATTACTTTTCCCCGGCAAAATGCTTAAAGTTATTGCCATGATGAAAACAAAAAAAAAAGACAAAAGCCGCTGAAGTTCCGTTTCTGAGTTGAAAGGAGTGCTACAACCATAAGCCCGATTATAATAAAGTTGGACAAAGATTTTTAACCACTTTTCCATAAGCATGGCCACACTATAAAGTGTCACATCCACCGCGTATGGTTTTAATAATTCCCACCAAGATTTATGCCCCGTTCGTTTCCTACGAAAATAAATTATGACGTTCGTTTTACGCACATATTTAGTGGTTATAAATTACAAGATACGACTTTCCGGACTCGCAGACTGCTATTGAGTTTTAAAATGGATTTGTTGCGTTATTGTTTAGTCAGTGTTGCCATATTTTTTTCGTATTTTATGAAAAACTTTAAAGGGTTTCGAATCCAACGAACCAAAAAACTAAACACAAGAGTATAAATACATTTACTTGTAAAATATCGGAATCGTGTATTTCACTGCTCGTAATCTATGCGACTGAATAAGTTAAACATTTTAACGCTGGCAAGCCTGATGATGACAACATTGACTGACATTGTTTCCCTTTTTGTCGAATTGATTTAAACCTTTTCGCTGCAGCAACTATTCAAACAGTATTGCCATTTTGAATTGTATGTTATTCAATTAAAAAGTCGTGTTGTATAAAACCTTTAGAAATATCTCCTTATTTGAGACGATCAATCAAAACCCAATACATTTTGGACAGTTTGACAATAGCTTAGACATAAGTATTTTTTTCAAATCAGTTTACCGCTGACACATTGAAGCAGTAATATCCGTCAACAGGGAATAAGCATGACATTTTTTTATGTATTTATTTCGATACCACAAATATACACAAATCCGTTACATTTTCTCAAAAATTTGAATTATTAACTAGTTATAAGCTTCAAAGTCGTTGGTTAGAAAGAGTGATCCGATATGTACAATGACGTCAAAGTACACGGGCGCCATACAACTTCCATAGAAAAGGTAGTTTCTGATGAGTGAGATAGATATATTCACTTTTAATGCTTATACTTCCCTGGTTTATCGTTCAATTCTAATTCTGTTTTACAGTAAATATGCTATTTCCTCATACTTTACGATAAATTTATTAAATAATCAAATTAAATTTCATGTACAAATATATTCAAATAAGGTTTACTCAATGCTTAGATTAATGTACTTGTAGTTTCCGGCAACTAAGATTTCGTCTGCGTCTCACTTGATAATTTCTCATATCTTCTGAAAATATTACCTAAAAGTCCGTATCACAGTCTAACATTTTTTTTTAATTGGATGACTACTTTCTTTCGATGATAACAATCTATTTTTCCCCACATTACAATAGAAGTTTAAAAATGTTAACAGTATTAAATTTATAATTTAACAATAATTTAAATTTAAAAATTAAATATATAGTATTTCAGATAGATGTTTAGCATAACTATACTCCACAATTTTTTTTTTTGAAATTTACTTTTTTTAATAATAATCAACTTAATATATGTATGTATGTATCTTTTCGGATGCTATTTATTTTTAATTTACCTGGTTTATTATTGTTTTGTTGGTTGTTCGTTAATAATAGCTGCTAGGAATTGACTACGATAGTCAATACTTATTGAATTTGTTTTTGCATATCACTTAAAGTAATAAAACATGTGGGACTATATTTTTTATTGTTAAGATCTATATTGTTACAATCATGTTTTATGCAAATAAATCTTCTATTCTATTTGATTTTACTCTATTCTAAAATATAGGTATGTTTCACAGTTTTTGTATCGCATGTAGTTTCTAAATCTATAATTTGCTACCTGCTTACACCGACCAGGGTTACCAACCTACATTAACAAATAACCCCTCTGTGTTCTATTTATTTTGTGACAACAAAAACACAGTCCGAACATTATTTATTGTGCGCCGACTGAATTACAATGGACTGAAAATTCGGCATTTCAATCATTTGAATAGCTTTAAGCTACAAAGGAACAAATTCATAACGCCCTATGCTTATGTATTTAGAGTTGAAAATAGTTAAGGACATATAAAAATCAATAAATCCGTGTTGCAGTGGTCTCAGCAGGTTTTGATACGTGCGGTTTTGGGTTTGAGTTCCGGTTCGGGCAGGTATTTGTGCGATGAACAAGAGTATTTGCTTTAGGATCATTGACCTTTTTTATCTATTATTTTGTATATATTTGTCGATCCTGAAACATGGTATCTGCAAGCCTACGGTTTAGTTTGGGACTAGAAATAGAATTCCAAATACTTAGAAGAATAACTCTCGACTAAGATCAGGACTAAATTGACACTAATCTCGTAATACTAGAGTTCATATTCCGTTGAACATTGCTGATGTGAAAACGGTTTGACAGCACGAGCGCAGGGCTTCCACTGGAAATTGAAACCTAACGTGTGACACTAGAATCCATATTTCTTTGAACACTACTAACATAACACCAGTTTGACAGCAAGTGCATAGGGTTCCCAATAGCCAAAATATTATACGATGTAAATAAATAAAGATCTTAGTTGTGGTCTAACCACAACCCTCTGCTGTTAAGTACCTCCAGGGCTATTCACAATGCTTGCGAAAGTTTTTTCTCGGGTTCCGATCATCAAGTATTCGATCGAAATATTAAAGACTGAATTCAGATCTCCTGTCGTTTAGGATTTGACTTGGAAAGTATCTGAATAAAAACGCACCCTTCTTCCAAATATTTACAAGAAACAGCTTTAAAAAAAAAAACAATCCTACCACACGTCCTATGAACAATTGCAATAAACTTTTGTTACGTGTCATATATCTTAAAAAGCTTATTTATATCTTAAAATTATCACTTTTCAAGATGTCGCCAGCCTCAGAACTCTCGGAAAGTTTCCGATGCGAACTGTCATGTTTCCGAAAACAAATGTCAAATTTGTCCGAACGGTGAATGTGAATAGCGTTCCCTTCGAAGTGTTGTCGAATCCGAGTCGATTCCGTGTTCTATATAGCCTGGGGTGCTTGCCGGCCCATCATTAGTAAACTTAGGAGTATTACCCCCCTGACTAAGCCACAGGCTTATATCACTCAAACTGTGCCGGTTTTTATTTAACAGCTTATTAAATCGTATTGCTTTTATCTTATTCTATTTACTAGCTCGAATACAATCCCAAAGGAAATGAAATAAACAACATGGATGTTCTTTCAGAGGGTATTCATTTCAAAATGATGCTAGGATGCCTCGCTGATTGAATACTGCGAGCTTACTAAATACTAGCCAGTATTTACCAACCAATATTTACTAGCTAATATTCAAGTGCGAAGTGAAAACCAATAAATCTTAATTTGCTCACTTCAAAAGTAGGCTGTTCGAGATGTTTCTCATAAATTCGGAAATATCTTCTGACTTCTTAAGGTAAGTTTAGACTTACAATTACGACACAAATCTCTTTACTGTTCACATTTAGACATTTTCTACACGCACACACACACTGGGACTCAACATACACATGCGAAAAGGGGTGTGTAGCACCTCCGCCTACCCTGTCGAGGGATAACGGCGTGAGTTTGTGTATGTGTATGTATTTAGATTTTTCTCTCTATTTCGGGGCCCAGCGCCACTCGGTCCTACTACTTTAACTCCTGTTCACCAGGATCAACGGTGGCGTCTTGACGATTCAGGCAGCTGTGCAAAGTTTCGTCTTTAATGATCATGTCACAATAAATGTTAATGGAGACCCTAATGGTCACACATACACTCGATGTACCGGTATGTAACCGTTAAATTGTGAATAAACTCTTTTTTGTATTGACGATAAATATTGTTTTAAAAACAAAAAAACAACCGGCACAGTCATCTATATAAAAATAATGAAACAAAGCAGTTCAAATTAGGACATTATATGTATGAGTACACACTGAGTGTTAGTGTATTGTTATATTATTGTATACCACTGCGATGGCAAACAAGCATACGACCCGTCTGTCGGTAAGAATGATAAGCGATGGTCACCGTCGCACTTACCTAGTCTAAACTTACCTAAACGTCAAACGAAAAGGCAGGAGATATAAAACCAAATTTAATAATGGCCAAGTTAATCTGCCCAGTATATTAAGAAAAAAGTAATAAAGTTGAATTTGTTTTTAGGGTTCCTTACTCGAATAGGCGACAGCTTTAAGAGTTTTCTCGGACAAATTGGAGATCAAATTTTACTGGGAAGAGACCTTCCTATGTTTTTATTAAAACGTTTTTTAGCCAGAACTAAAACCCTGAAAGTTGAAATATATCAGATATTATGTTAAAATGTAGGAGACGTCAGCTGTGGAGAGGTTTTTTTGAAAATTTAAATCAATTGACTTTATTGATTTTTATTAAGTCATTTTAATTTATCTAAAATTTAGAAAAATATGGTTATTAGTTTAAAGAGATTAAGTGCTTTTTTAATTCTCAAAATAATAAATCGTTATTTTTAATTAATCTCACTAAGGTTGTGTTAGTTTTGTCCTGCGTGTATATGCACATTGTTTCAGTTTGCACAACCTCGAGTTTGCTCAACAAAGAGGTTACGCACTAGAATGATGTGCACGCCAAGGTAGTAACTTGGCGGGAACGAGGAGTGGTGGTTGAAATGTTCTTATTTTGTCCTTTCTTGTCTATCAGAAGAGTTTAATGTGTAAAATGCTAGTGTATTAACCAGTGAACATCTGTAATGCAATACAAGTGTGGAGAAAGCGAAATCTGACGATTTGGCTGCTCTTTTCGTCATCTCCCAAGTAACTCAAAAAGCATACAGTAATATTACTAGCATGTTACTGTTGAAGCAATAGAGAAAGAAGAAAAAAAATAACACGGAAGAATTGTGCTGTATGGGCTAAAGCTCTTTGCCTTTCCCGACAAAAGGGAGAAATTAAACCAAGAAGAAGAAGAAGTACACGAGAAATCACAACCATAGACGAATGTTATTCGTTTGATGTAATATCTGTTCATGATGTTAACTTATGTACAAATAATATTCAGATATGTATTTTTATCCTTATTTTGCATTCAAATATGGAATCCTTACGGGTTTAAATTCTTTTTTTTTATTTCGTGCCAAATGTTACCTCCTCTGTTATTGAGTTTTATTCTTGGCAACATTAAAACTCAACTCCACTGAAAGTGACCGTAAAACTGTGAGCGTTAGAATAGGATTTCCCACAATCAGAATTTAGATGGAGTCGTTTCATTCAATTTCAAATCAAATTTACATTTGCGCCTAAATTTTGGCATTTGGAAAATGTGACTTATTTAATTTAGATAAAGTGCAATTTCCTTTAAAGTGATTTCTCTGTAATGCTATGGACATTATTTCGTAATGAAATTATATTTTCCGCTTACATAATGTAAGGATTATTTCATTTGAGTAGCGCTCTAAGCCCGGTTTCGGCTGTAATTTAATGGTTGTATGGAAATTTTGTTTTAGAGCTGTTTAATGCAAATTGCATTATAAGCTGCAATATAATTATGAAGTTAATTTATTGTATGCCGTTTAAACAAAAGAGACATTAATATTTTCAATTTAGAATTATTAAATAAGATCTTTAATTTGATACCCAGAATGGCATTTTTTTAAATCATGACTTGTATCTCCTCTAGAGACCGTCATGTTTAATCAAATGTAACGGAACATTGTTTATGACTAGCTTACAATAAAGACGCTTCTTACGATACCTTATTTGTCAAATAAGTAGTTGAGAAGTTATGCAGGAACAGATGAACGAACTTACATACGTACGGGCTGAAATCATAACCCTTTAGCTTCACCCTAGTCTATCGAATAGGTTATGACAACACAAAAAAAAAAACAAAAAAAAAACATAGATTGATGTTGCATGTAAAACGATATTCTTATTTCAAATTAGAAACCCGGACGAAATCCTACTTTCTATATTGCAGTAGTTTTAAATAAGAATTATTTATTAGGGCAACCCCTTAAATTGTCAAAGCCTTCCATTTTCGAAATCAAAGATTGACATGTCCGGCTTTTATCCGAATTAGAGTTGCGAACCTACATTGTAAAATGATCTTTAAAGTTTGTATTAAAAGTAGAATATCGCCTGCAGGTAAAAGTTTGGCTTGAGCTTTGGTTCTTTTGTTTTTTTTTCTATAAAAACGAGCGGCATCGTCACGAGATGTATACGGCCATGATTTCAAGATATGCTAATTGTTTCGATATGTTCGGAAAAATAACGTTATGTTTGTACTTATTACTTCCTATTCGTCAAATATCATTGTAGGTGGCCATGTCAAAATTTTAAATCTTTTATAGGCATGATTTTTTCGAATAATTTCGATTCAACTTTTGAGATCATTCAATTTAATTAAAACGAAAGTACAAAAATATATGAAGATTTTAAAGCGCTGTTAGAGAATGTTTTCGTTAGTCTGAGAGACTTTAAATGGTATACATAAGTCTTAAAAGTAATCTAGAATAGTCCTGTAAATACCTAAATATTTCATTTCGGAACGCTCAAAGCAATGCGTCACAAACGTCAGCTTGACATTTCACAGACCCTGACTAATTTGTTACCATCTGTCAGGCAAATAAATATTTAATTTCGTAATGAATAGCTGAATAGAGCTCGAAATAGAAACCTAATGAACATTACGTCAACATGACTTCATTCTGTGACAATTAGCGCATAAGTAATCCAAAAAAACGGCCAAGTGTGAGTAGAACTCGCATTTGAAGGGTTCCGTATCATCGTTCAAAATCTCATATCATGATTTTTGGATACTTTCGTAAAGATCAAACAGAAAATTTTGATGTTTTTTCATTTATGTTTTACTATTTATTGTTTTATTGGTAATAAAAGTAAAAGCTCCCTGATAATTTCAATTGTTTATATATAAATAAAGCATCATCATGTATAAAGCCCGCTAACACACGTACGGACGGACGACGCAGGCTTAGTTAGTGTCCCGTTGTCACCCTTTGTCACCGGTACCCTAAAACCTACTATAAAGAATTTTTACCGCGACTTATTTAGAAGCATTAGTTTCCAATCATCAGTCAAAGCTTAATCCTGTCAGTTTGAAAAGCGGCGGCCGTCGTCCGAACTAAAAATTCTCATACATTAATCATGTATCTCGCTTTATAACTAGCGCCAACTAAACGATGCGCACTAAGCCGGGTTATAACAAATGCTATCGAATTTCAAAGCTAACATCTGTCAAAAATATGTTCGGCTTTTGTTTTTCTTTTTTTCTCATGTCAATGGGACGTTTATTTACGGTTTGAATTAACGGTATTGAATGACGTTACACAGTAGTGGTAAGTGCTGTTATGTCGATAATGTTGATCTATTATCGATACCTAGAGGTTTACCGCAAATTTACGATAATTTTCTCGCGCGGTTCGCTGTACCTACGTGACTGTACTGGATTGTTTTATTTGATAGACTTTGTATTTACATGTACTGTTTACTGTTTTTACTATTTGCATTTATATGCTCTAAAGTAGCAGTCGGCTGTTTACACCACTGCGCCACCGAGTTCGTCATATTAATTGGTCTTTAAGATACTAGATACTATTCATTGGGTTCCTGACGGCAAAACTCACCCACTTGGCTTTCATTTTATAGAATATTATCGATAAATATATAAATACTCATAGTTGTACCGACCAACACTACTGTCACCCGTTCAACCACACACGGATATCAAGTTACAAAGATTTGTGGACACCGCCTCCGCGAATTTCTTCCCTCACCCATCCCTATCTAACAATCAAACAAACGTACTCGTAAGACAAAGATAGCAACAGTAAAGGATATATCGAAAACTTTAAAGTGCGCACAGATTTGAAGCTTACACTTTCGGTGATTTTATTTGTTTTTCGACATCTCGGTAAACAACATGGGAATTTGGGAATGTAGGACATTGTTTTTCTAAAAGGTTTTAAGTAGTTTTGGAAGTAAACACATTTGTCTTTGCTTTTTTCACTTACGACATTACAAATACCATAAAAAAATTACTCTCAACTCAGTTCTAATACCGTAAAAAGTGTGAGATCCATTTAATACCAAATCTGTTTATTTTATTCAGCCCCTACTTAAGGGACCTTCTGTCTTAATTTATTACGTAAATAGTTAACCTAAAAATATCTTTTTGTGACCATATCAATATAAAATCTGTTATGTTTTTAATAAACACAATGACTTGGCCATCGCGTGGAAACACAAACTGTGTAACACAATGACTTGGCCATCGCGTGGAAACACAAACTGTGTAACACAATGACTTGGCCATCGCGTGGAAACACAAACTGTGTAACGAGTAATACATGTTTTAGATAAGATTTTTTAGATATTCAATTAAAATTTTTGGGGATTTAAAAGCGATGCCTACTTAAGATTTTTGATTCAATTACGAAATACTTAAAACATCAAAATACTGTATTTTTTTTCAAATAATATAAAGTTTTTTTTGGGATTTTACAACCATGACTGTTTCTTCCAACAAACAAGCAGACGGTTCACCTACGGACGGTGGAAAGTAATACCGCATATACACGACGATGCACTTGATGTGTGGAACGCCAAGAGCACCGCAAATGCGTTGCCCATGCAAAGGCGACGATGACGATGGCATGCCTCTAGCACCGGTAATTACACTGGCTCTCCAATCCTTCGAACTAAAACAGCAAACTGCTTCACGGCAGAAATTGAAAGGAGGGTGGTACCAACCCATACGATATCGCATGTCCGGAAACCCCTTTTCGGATTAGTATAAAACAAAATCAAAAACAAACGAATCGGCTTTTAGTTTTTAGATCTTTGTCATTGATTAAAAAAAAACAATAATAGCTTGGTCTCAAACGCAAAAACATAACACTATTTTATTTGGCTGCATATTTTATTTCCCTAAATGATGAGCGCTGCGGCCCCGGAGACGTTAGCAGCTTTACTGCGACTTTATTTTACCGTGGCTGTCGTGCCCTATACAATCTTGGCTGTATCGTCATTATAAAGACAACACAAGACGAAAAGTATAGGTACGACCACTATACCTGTCCGCCTCCCCATCGAGTTGGAAAAGAAAGAGTTCCCAAATAAGTCGAATTGATTGAACGTCTCAAAAGCCTAATTCAAAAAACTGAATAATTACTGTTCAAAGGGAATTTCCGAGCGTTTCCAAATATCCTACTTTGTTTAATATAAAGCTTTTACTAAACATCACTCAATGGCTTTCAGTAAACTTCCATCCATTTCAATCCACCGTCAATTTGTTCTATTTTCACGGTCCCAGACCAAACAACCGGCCTGTCATTAAGTAATTTTAATAGAACTTCAAAGGATTCTCAGATGGGGAGATTCTCCCTAAAAACGGGGAGGTCCTATTGTAGTGATTCGTCTTTCCCCGTTTTCCGCATCCAAATTTATTTGTCGGTAATTAATTATTTCCCAAACTCCAGGAAAGTTCTATTAAGACAATTAATAATTTACTTCCAGTCTTGGATGCTATTTTTTCGATTCAACTCATCTTCCAGGCAAATAGGAAGGAGGCGACTTTTGCTAACAAAATACTGACTTAGATCAGCGGCTTTTTTATCGCACTCATCAAGCTCTAAAATTAATTTTGAATGCTCTGTGCCTCTGTGGTGTAAACAACCGATTGCTACGATAGAGGTTTCGAGTCCATATTCGGGCGGGGCGAAATTTGTATTATTTTAAGACGTACTGTTTCGCTTACCGGTCTTAAATGTAGTATTATTGTTTGTGTAGTTTATACCATATCGTTGCTTAACACCTTCAACACAAGATGCTTCATCCTTGCTGCAGGGTTAACTCATTGTTTGTGTCGTGATGGTTATTATTATAATTTCTATATTTTTAACAATACATACTAGTTAAAGTATTTAAATAGTATAAAACAAAAAAAAAAACATTTGATAATTCTGTCCATTGGCAGCTTAAACCTAGTTACTCAATCAATATTTAAAAGTGATTTGACTGGTTAGTTCATTGTTACGTCAACCAGTCTTCTATAAACTGGGTGTTTTGGTGTTACTACATAAACAACAAACTAATTGATCCATGAAATCATTATCCTTCCGTTAGTCAAATGAAGTTTACCAAAGCGCAGTGTGTAAAGGCAGTCGGTGCATTTGATATGGTATTTTAACAAAGCCTACCCCAGCTACTACCAGATATTTGGTTATTATTCGGCGTGCCCGGGTTAATTGAAGCTTGGCTTTAGGCGTTTAAGCGCCATCTTGTGATCGACCAACAGTTAATGGATATTGCTCTGTTTTGGGCGGTTTCATATGTCTAATCTCCTATTGCCGTTGGCGACTGTAGTTACAAGTTTGTATGGATCTATGCTCCTTTACCTGATAAAAAAAGGATTTTTTCAATTTTAGAAGATTAGTACAAATACAGCAGTAATAATTTTATTTTCTGACGTGAAGGCAAGTAAAGCGAACTTTGGTAACATTTTTACCTCTACAGAGGCAACGCTTAGGGTTGTCTTGGTGTTTCACGACATCAGGGGCATCGTCGTTAACAGGCGGCGATATCACATTCCATTATATAAACCGTTAGCCTGTTTGCCCATGAAGTTGTGTAAAAAGACACACATCATGACATTAGGGATGGAAGTCACTTCAGGTAGATCGAAATACTTTCCATGTCAAATCCGAAACGAGAGAAAATGTGAAGCCCAAATTCTGTGACATTCGGATCGAAACCTTGACAATCGAAATGTTCTCTCTTCCAAGAGGAGTTTTACTAAGGCATTTGTGAATACCCCTGCAGGTCATGTTTACCAATGAGCGGACAAGCCAATTAGCTTTAGGCCTGTTGTCAAACGTTTGTCATCAGTTCCATCAAGTCCATGTTGATGACTGGTTCAATGAAACCAAACCGCATTCGATACACAAGTGCAGTATCATGATCAATTAGGGAGGTTCATTCAGTATTCTACTCCGCAGAGCAACAAAGAGAACTGGCGTTAGGTTCTTCTTATATTGAGATGAAAAAAATTATATTGAGGTTAATTGATTGATTTCATTATTGACAATATTTAAAATGTTAACTTTCTTTCTGTTTATTCTTTAATAATATATAAATGAGTTATTACACTTCGGAGCTACTACTCGGATTGAGCGGTAAAGTTTATAATTATCAACTAAATAACAATTTTCTTATACTCAGCAATTTTTTATAATTGTGCTTACTTTCGCGTTTTTCTTTTACTAGTTTATGCTGCAAGTATCGCTATTTGTGTCATCTAAAGCCGCTGTTCCGTCCAGTTTTCTTGGACACCGGCACATTAATCTTTGTCTTAAAGTCTGAAGATTACGAAATCCGATAGAAAAACATGATAACACGGTCCATCAATTGATCTCAAGACAAGAGACCGTGAGAATGCGACACTTTTGTAAATAAAGTTTCTTACGTCTGTATCTACTTTAATATAAAATAATATACAACAAAAACACGTGTCACTGTGTATGTGATTCAAAACTACTCAACCGATTTAAATGAAACTTTGTGAATATGTATGATTAGTTAGAGATTGAAAGTTTTTGTAGTTTTAGGGCTAGAAGTAAGCATGCTACATTATCTGCCACGTCATCGCTTATCAACAGATAAAATAATGTCACAATGCTTTCATCACAAAAATTTGTTCATGACTTTATGTATTATAAAAGGGCACCCTACTTAATGTAATGTGACATCATATAACCTCTGTGGTGCAGTGGTGTAAACAGCCGACTGCTACGCTAAAGGTTCTGGGTTCGAGACCCGGCGGGAGCGGGACTTTGTGTTATTTGCAAGACGCATTGCTTCGCTTACCGGTCTTGGATGTAGTATTCTTATCTATCTATTGCTTATCACCTGCGACACAAGTTCTTACGGAACTTACTGCAGGGCTGAGTCAATGTGTGTGTCGTGATGTGATTTATTTATTATTTTATTATATCCAGCGATTATGACACATCCAACGATACCGATTTTTTTAATGTCAATTTATGATAATTAGTTTAGAAGTTATGAGAGAACAGATGAACATTCATACATACATACCGGTTAAAATCACAACCCGCTTTTAACTCTCCTTTTTCTCCTCGAGTAAAAAAGCTAGTAAATCGGTCGCCACTCTAGAACCTGCAGCCTATTTTAGGTGAAGTATCAATAGTATTCCCTGATTATTACAACCTGGGGCTCTTTAAGGCCAGAGTGAATAGGCCGAACAACATCAAGCGGGATTTGGGTCAAATGCTTGCTTGGTTTAAAATATATAGAAAAGTTTTCAATAACTCAAGACCTGACTTTATTTTTTTAAACTAGGCAAGCATTTGACCCTGATCCTGCCAGATATTAAGCGGTGATGGAGTCCAAGGTGGATCATGCCTACCGAGGAGAAGCCTTTTCACTATTGCCTTAAAGAGCCCCAGGTTGTAACGATCAGGGAATAATAATCATTTTGAAAAAAGCAACTACGGAGGTTTCTTGCCGGATTATTCCCTGTAGAAATAGCGTTTCGAACCGATGGTAGTATAAAAGTACTTATTTTAAGTATATTTGAAAAAAATATTTTGACTTTGACTTTGACATCGGTAGGCAAATAATTCTACTCCCCTACTTCTCTATTCTACTATTCTAAAGGTCAGGTTCCTTCATAAAGTTCTATTTCTAGCAATTGAATTTGTTAACAGTCGGATGTTATTTGTTGCCCCTGTTTTCGAAATTGAAACTACAGTTTCATTAACAAGCTATTGTCTTGATGAATAATTTTGCATATTTCGTTGGACTTTTCAGACCAACCAACTTCAGATAATCCATAGTGTATCCATCATGTTGTAAACTATTTTACTTCAAGCTTCGTTTTTGTTAAATTTGGATTATTATTCCGTAAAAAAAAATTGGATACAAAAAAAAAACATTGGATTTACGATCCATGATGGACTTTCATACAAACGTTCGATCCCTTTTTCAACCCCTTGAGGGTTGAATTTCGAAAAGTCTTTTCTTATGTCTTGTCCTTGTCTTTAAAATGCGAAACTCCTATGAAAATGCGTACTTGCAGGGTGGGCATAGGCAGCATTTTGCTAAAAAAATGGAATTATAGGGGCCAAATTGCGGGCAAAAACTAGAATAAAATGAAACTAACGCGACAGGTCGAGGATTTAAGTCTCTGGTTCATTAAACATGCGAAATGCGTTTAACCTCGAGAGATTAATTACGGCGTGAGTTTATGTTCTATGCGATGTGGGCATTCGACACCATTGGACTGTAAGCTTGAACTTTGCTTGGCTAACTGGACCTTAATTATGATTTTAACTTATAAAATTTTTATGTATTTTAATTTATGCTTGATTATTTTTTTAGATTAACATGAAGTTTTACTGGTGGTGATCTACGTGCGAGATCGTCTGGGTTGGTACCACCCTTCTTTCTATTTCTGCCGCGAAGCAGTTCGCTGTGTTTCGGTTCGAAAGATTGGAGAGCCAAGAGGTATAGCCTCTTTTCCCTTTACATGGGCAAAGCATTGACGGTGCCCTTGGGGTTCTAAGACATCAAGGGCATCGTCGTGTCAATAGGCGGTATCACTTTCCATCAGGTGTACCATCTGCTTTTTTGCCCATAGTGTTGAATAAAATAATTAAAAATTGCGCAAAGGAACACTGCACTCACTTGTTATGTACCTACTCTCTAAATAATTCCTTTTTATACATATATATGAAAAGAAATAAGAAGTATACTCGATATATACCACATATTACATAAAGTTAGGTATTATTACTAAAAGTTTACATAAACGTGTCAACAGCATAAACAACAGACAGAAACCGTAAAGTTGTATTTATTTACAACACTACCCACGCAAACGAACATGGCGAAATAAACTTAGTCAAACAACAAAAATAAGGAATTCCTACCCAAGAATCCCAAAGTATCGGACCATAAACCAGAAAAAAATCAGTACTACCCGGCGCTAGCTGCCCTACAATCAATGAAATTTAACCAAAACACCAAGGAAGAATTTAGTTCCGGATTCCGACACCATCCAAAAGTTTACGTGTTTTGCTGAAACTTTGTTGGGAAATAATCATAACAAAAATAAAGTGTTCGCTGTGTGTTACACGGGCTTAACTTGTTTATGTGACCTAATAAGAAATAAGCCTTATTGCTTAACACGTAAGAGTTATTATTCACTAACGCTTGTGTATACTGTGCGTTCGTGCGAAAGTTCTCTTTTCTGTCAGACTGCCAATATAGGGGTTCGTGCCACCACTGCTCATATTATTTAACAAAACTGAAAGTGAGTAAGGTTGCCTCTTTACCATCATTACCCATTGTTAAACTGTTAAAATGTACACTATGTCACCCGGCCTGAAAATAAAATCGATTGACACTTCATTAATCAAAATAAGTCCATTTGTTAAGGAGATACGATGGACCACACAGAATGCAAACATACACTGGTAAAATCACAAACCTTCCTTTCCTTGCTCTGCCGGCCGTAATAGGCTAAAAAAAACTTAAAATTAAAATATCTCTTTATCCGCGCTGGATGCAAATGACCCAGAATCGCTTTGTTTTGAGCTTTTTGAGCCTGTTGACAATGAAATCTCTCTTCTGATATGCAATTCCCACAAAATTCTGTTATATTGTTTCGATGCAAATATTTTGCGAAATACTAAATACCAAAGATCAACAGATCACACCACTCAGCAGAAATTATAAATGTATTGAGAAATCATTTAGTTTGACAGGCTGTATGCTTTAGGTTATATTTAGTTAGGTTATTGTACTAATTATAACCCCTCCTACTATACAAGTGTCTTAAATGTGTGTACTGTACATAGCAATCCGTGTACCATAATAATACATAAAGTCACGCTGTAGGGGTTAGTCCCTCTAGAGGGTTTGGCAGAGGTAGTTACATACCGCATGTTGATGTCTTGTCCCAGTGTGACAGGTTGCAAATCTGTAGCCACTATTCGGGCACAATGAGGAACATAATAAAATAATAATAATAATAATAACCACATCACGACACACACATTGTCCCGCCCCCGCCGGGATTCGAACCCGGAACCTCTAGCGTAGCAGTCAACATGGAAGCTACACGCACGACAACGCGAGACTCGAGCCTCGACCTGTTGGGTCTGATCAGTCGGTTATCCAAGGCACGAAACAAACTGAGCTACTACATCCTTAAACGTACTCGTAGCAATCTGTGTATCATTCGGTACTGAACATCACCCAGAAAACCTTTATAAAGATGTATTTAAAATCGCTTTTCCTTCAAGCAGAATTTATGATAAGAATCCGAATTCAATTGCTCCAAAGGCTTCCCATTCGGGTGGGTATTTGTCGCAGTTGTACGATTCCCAGATAACGGAGTTTAATCTGCGAACTGTGAGATGCTTTTCGTCTACTAACGACGGTTCTGTGTTAGTCTTGCGTGACAGCGGTTTTTACAACGCTATGAGCAAAAACGTAGTTCACCTGATGGAAAGTCTATTGATACGACGATACTCTGGATGTCATGAGCTCCTATGCGTTACCCATATAGAGGAGATTTTATACTTCTCGTGCCGGCAATAACACTGGCTCTAACACTTCAAGCCGAAACACAGCATTCATGGCATTAATAGAAAGGAAGGTGGTACCAACACAGACGATCTTGCACATACATTTACTACCTTCTAACTCATGTACTTTGTAACTTGTTTGACTATAGATTTGTATTTATAGACAAAAACATGTTTGCATAACGTTGTGTTGAGAAATGTCGGATACAATTTTTTTCCATTTCCGTACCATATTTTTCAGCAAATAAATCATATATCTACCTTCAAACTTATCGTAACTTATTAACTTAAGTTAGCTGAGAATTCCGCCTGAGCAAAACGCCTTCACTCAGCACACACACACAGATGATAAATACTTAGTCTTTTTACCGGCGGAAACCGAAGGATTCTTGGATAGGTATAAGAAAATTGGAAGTTTCAAATCGCTTCGAATGAACGAGGAAAAGAATATCTCAGAATTATAAGTCGCTGGAGGCTATGGTATTTAAACCTCTCGAACGTTGGTTTTGAAAAGATGTATAATTTATTAATTTTCTACGTAATGTATTGTTCAATACGCCCTTTTTGTTTTGAGGAGGTATTTGGCGTACTGAAATATAAGGCTGTTATGTTTTTTTTTGTGGCTAATGAAAAGAAAAACAAACGTTTTGTATTACAACCGTTGTCATGTTTTTTTTTTGTTGTAATTTCAAAGCATTGTTTTTTTTTTTGCGGGTTTTTAGATTGAAAAAACCTGAAAAATAAACGCCAGAAGCGAGCGTTACCAGCTTTTTACGATAAAGTTATTAAAAACACGTTTCAATTACAATCTGCAGTATAGATAAAAATAAAAAAGGCACAAAATAAGTGTTATAAAATCCTTCACATAAAGTTTTCCAAGAAAGTAATTCCTTAACCCTAACCGCATTTTTTTGTATCCCAGGTTCATTTATTACTCCATTTTTTCGCATGAGTATATCTAATATTTCAAGGGAAAATATGTTGGGAACAAATCATTTTCGGGTTAGTGCCTAACCTCGGCGAGAGCGGTCTCCTATCTTACATTTTATCTACAAAAATACATAAATATCACTGTACCGTCCACAGGCAACGAAAGTTTTAGAGTGCTAGAAAAGTTTTATTATTTTACATGAAATCTACTCTAAATCGACGAAAAACGAAGTATTGGGCCGAATGTTCGTGTGTTTCCAACTACGAAAGTCTTTCGAGTCAGTCTGGCTTGCAGGTTCCTTGAAACTTTGAAATATATTGTACCAAAAATCTTACTACAAAGGCACCGACACATTGATTGTATCGGTGATTTTATGTTCGGTCGTTTTATTCGGTGTTGGCATTTCAGAGTTTGGCAGTTAAAAAAAATGGCAGGCAGGCTTCAATTTAAATGATGACGACTTTAATTTTCTCTATGCGATCGAATCAAAAGAGAAAGGATGAAATTCACACAAATATAAACATAAACTCACGCCGTTATTAATCCCTCGAGGGGGTAGGCAGAGGTGTTACACACCACATTTCGCATATTTATGTTGAGTCCCAGTGTGAGAGGCTGCGAATCTGTCGCCACTATCCGGGCACAAAGAAGAACATGGTAGCTACAACTTACGGCCACCCGATACTCGAACCCTCGCCCTAGGACGGTTCGGTCGGTTAACCAAGGTACGACACAAACTAAGCTACCACGTCCTCCACGAACTTAAAATTCAAAAATTTCAAAAATCATTTATTAGAAACAGATTTTTACGAATACGTTCTTTTACTTAGACTTTATGTAACCGCTTACCATATGACATATGCCCGTAATTACGTTTTAGTCACATAACATACAAAAACATTTACGTTACTTCTGTTTGCTTCCTAACTCTATGGCATCGTCAATCTCTTGTAGGTGCTTTTTTCTTTAAGAGACTTTCCCTGTTTTTAGTTCTTAGATGAATGAGGAAGCTCGGTGGATCTCTCAGTGAGGAGTGAGGAATACGGAGGAGTGTTAACGATTTGCTTCTCACTAACTTACTAGCATTACAATTGAGTTCGTATCGTTACTTGGTAATCGAATCGTTCTTTCTAGGAAAAATATGCAACTAATTTGTAGGTAAGTCGTTAAGAACTTATTTTTTAGCATCAAAGCCCTATTTTAATTTATTTATTAGGCATACACAACAGGTGACATTCAAAAACTTTGCAAAATACAGTGATCAAGTAAATGTATAAAACTAGAATGGGACCCAAAAACATGTACACACAGCATGTTATAAGTTCTCACACGAACAAAACGTATTCACTCAAATGGATTTTTAACGCGCGTTAAAATGAAACCTGGATAATCATGTATTCGTTCACACGAGCGCATTTAAAGGGCGACGTTTTTTTACCGAGCCCTGTTGGATTTCTGGTGTTGAGCGTTGGACGTTAAGGTCTTTGCACCAACACTCGTTTGAACGCTCTTTAACGCGCGTTGAAAGTCGTTCGTGTGAGTGGTGTCGAAAAGTATCCTAGCTGTTAACGCATGTTAGGTGTATGTGTGTCACGGTGATATACTATCTGTGTCCCTTTCATATAAATCCCTTCTGCTGTTGTTGCGTGATTAAGTAACACAGATTCTAACTTCTAGATCTTTCACATTTATAAAATTAACCCTGACTAACATTACAAACGCGAAAGTTTGTAAGGATGAATGGATCTTTGCTACTATTGCAGGATTATTCCCCGTAGACAGGTATTCCGAACCGGTGGTAGTTTAACAGAATTTTGACGATATAAAAGTATTTATTTTAAGTCCGTTTGAATTGAAAATTATAAGATTTGATATTTCATATGCAATAATTATTTATTTATTACTGATTTTTATTAATTACTGAATGTATTTTAATGAAATATTACAATAACAGAGCATATATATCAGAATAACACATTACAAATAAAGAAAGTGTCAATTGTCCTAATCACAACACACTTGCGCGGTTTTATCAGATATAAATAGGTACTAGGTATAAAGGGGTACCGACCGAACCGAACCTACAGGTCGATGGTTCAGGTCTCGGGTTGCCATTAGTTGTAGCTGCCATGGTCCTTATTGTGCCCGGATAGTAGCGGCAGATTCAACCTGTCACACTTTGACTCAATAGAAACATGCCAAATCCGGTTAGTTACATCTCTTTTTTTTTTTTTTCAAAACATACATATGTAGTATAACGTATTAAGTCATTTTTATGTGGCTTCCGTTTGCCTCATTAAAAATTACTACAATATTTCAGAAGCTGTTTTTCAGAGATGATATTTTATTTGATCATAACAAACCCGCTGAAAGGTTAAAAATATCTGAAGATTGTTTTAATATTCGGGTCATGGATTAAAAAACGGTAAAAACCGGTTGACTTCAATTTCCGTCTGAGGTTTTATAGTGAAAAATTGCACGTCGTAGGTAGATATAGTCCGGTCAATCTAGACATTTGGTGATACATAAATTTACAACAAGCTGAAAATCAGAAAAATTGTTTGTAAATATAATAAAAAAGAAAATTTGAAAGTTCCCCACCAATCCGGTTTGTGGAAAAATTTTAACTCAAGGTCAAAGGTCAAAAAAATGAGTTTTTCGCGATTTTCAGCAAAACGGTAAGTTTTATCATAAAAATACTTCAGACAAAAATTGTAGATCATAAAATTATCTACAAAAAAGGTATCAATACTTTTTTTCCTACGAGCTACCGTTTCTGAGTTATTACGATCCAAAAAGTTGTAATGGTCATAATATGCACACGTTTCCACGCCACCTATGAGGTAGTGTACTTAGCGCGTTTTTTTTAACGTGGTTTCCCCAGTAGGCCTATTCCACGAGTCAATTATGATCCTGTTTAATTTGTAACTATTGCAAAATAACGGAAATTAGCAAAATAACGGAAATTAGCAAAGATTGTAATAGATAAAAGCGATGTCAATTAAAAAAAAGTAATGAAGCTTATCCGTCTGATTCAAATTCTTCTTCTTGTTCTTCTTGTGGTTCTTGTTCTTCTTCTTGTTCTTCTTCTTCTTCCTCCTCTTCTTCATCTTCATTTTGAGAACAAGTAAATTGCGTAAAGAGCGACGTATCGCATGTCATTTCGTTAGAATCAAACGAATCTTCCACTGTTGGTGATTCAACATTAGAACACGACCGGCCTTGACAATTTGTACATGCTAGAGAACAAAATAGTCCAACTTTTTTGCAACCACATCTAGCACTGCATCCTTTTTTGCAGTTGCAAAATATTGTGTTCAGCAGTTTCTCCGGCGCAGGTGGAAGTAAAGTTTGAACTGGTTCTAATGTATTGTTAACCAACTTCCAACCCCAGTTTGTAGGGTCTAGCTGATTACCCTGCCACACTTGAACTTGATAATATACCCGAAAAAGATGTTGATGAGCAGCATCTGAGGTTGGAGGAAGACAAGCTAATTGAACTTGTTTTTTATTTTTAGTATTTTTGACAAAACATGCATATCGATACTTATCTAAGCAGGTAGTTTTTTTAGGAGCTCCATACATAGAAAGAAGAAAGCGAATGCCGTTGGTGATGATTTCTTGCTGAGTTGAATTACTGTTCTTAAAAACTTGAGCACAGGGAGCTAAATCTTGTTTTTCAAACATTTTGAAAACTGTTGTTTTACCTCTCCTATAAAATGCAGATGTCGTATCACAACCAGTTATTGCGTGTAAAAATAGTACATGATTTTGACTTTTTCCAAAAGCAGATAAACTTTTTGAAGAATATATTTCCGATTGATTTTGAGCTTTTCCTGGTTTTAAGAAGAAAATAGTTTTTAGGGTTGGAGTTCGAGCAGTGAGTAATACGAGTAAGTCTACATCTTCACCAACAACAACAGTTATATTTGTCACATTGAATTGCTCTATTGCTGTTTCAATAATCAGCACATCAGCATCATTATTAGCTTGTTTTACCAATATGTTTTCAGCAGTAAACTTTTCTTTCAACATTGAAATGAACCGAGACTTGTTATGAGTATTTGTAAGAAATTTCTGTTGACTGGTTGGTACTATCATGAATTCATCAAATAAAATATCAGAAGATGTAGATGTTGCTAAAGTTCGACGACGTTGTTCTGCAGCTTTAATATTTTTAGTGTAATCATTGTAGCCATCAAATACGACAGTAACTCTGGAACCAAAATGTCGGCGTACATACTGAACGTATTTATCTAAAATTACGCTGAATGTTTCTTCGCTATCCCAGATAACGCGATGTAGTAAATATCCTCCGTCAATGATGTATGTCGCATTAGTGTTGTTAATATCTATATTTACCTTTTCAAAACAATCGTAAATGGCAGACTTCTGTGTTTTACGCATTCCGATTTCATCAAACAACGTTAAAGGGTAGGGAGCTAATTCATATTCAAAATATGTTTCTATTTCATCTTGAAATGCTGCAGTAATACTCATACGTTGGAAAAGTAATACAGGGTCAACAGTTATTTTCTCTTCGTGAACTTTTAAGGTACTTGTCATAGCTAAAAGAGGAACAACTTTGTCAGCGCGTTTTAATTTAATATTATTGAATGTCAGTCCTGTCATTTTTGCTATAGAAGCAAGTCCAACTTCACGAGCTCTGTAACAATTAATTTTATCATCACCGACAACACCGCTCGCAATAGAAATAATTTTGTTAACCTCCGGAAAAGGATCATGCGTTGAGAACCACTCTAAAAGTTTTCGTAAGTCTTTAGCATCTTTTTTTACTCGTGAATCACTTGCATCAACATGCTGCTCGGTTGTATCCATCCTAACATTAGCAAAATCTTCTAATTTTTCACAAACTGTATTCATAGCATGCATACTATAAACCCATTTACTTATGACGCTCTCTTTTGTACTTCTCCCTCGAGCAATACCTCCATCTGTCTTCATAGCTTTCATCATAGACTGCTCGATTACCATGTCCGTTGAAGTTCCACAACTTAATTTGTCTGAACGTCTGACTGTGAAAAATCCTTCTGAAAATCTTTCGTAAACTTCTGGATCCATTCTATTATGTAATTCTTGCATATCCTGCAAGTAAAGATGTGCAGACTTGGCATAAGGGAAATGTCCAGACGCGTGAAAATAAGGAATCATTTCTTTGATACAGTTTAATTGAGCTTTCCAATCTCCCATACGCTCAGCTCTTAGAAACTCTTTAGCAATAGAAACCATATGAAAATACTGAGCCCAAAGTTTTGCAGTTGGTCCTCGTTCCTCATATTCTTTCAGTTTTTCAATACATTTACTAAGTAAAGCTCCAGAGACTTCATTATCATTTTCAATGTCATTGTATGAAAGAGTGTTATCTAATATATGGTCGATATTTATGATAAGATCTGCATCCATGATGTCATTAATTTCAACTTCTTTTAATATTATAATTGCTAAAGCAAGCTGAAGTAGTGTGTGAGCTCGAACAGCTCGTGCGTAAGCATGACCATTGAGCATTTTTTCTAATGATTTTACCGCATAAATTTCTGCGAGTACTTCTTTTATGCCGCTTCCTTGCATAATATGACCTATTGCTCCTAGAAAGGACATTAATAGATGAAATCCTCCGAGTCTAATGATGATTTTAGATATTTCAGAGCCCTCAGGTGCGGCTGCTACAATTTCTCGAGCTTTAGCATACAGGGGTTGGTCGAACGTCACGATGCATACAGTGTGTCCATACCGTTTTGCATTCTCTAATGCACAAAGTAAAGTCGTATAAATAGTATTATAGTTACTGGCTGGTTGCTGAATAAACGGTAAGAATGAAATTTGAGATTTAGAATAATTCATGTGATTACTTGTTAAACGTTCAATAAAACCATTCCACCCAGGTAAAGACGTATTTTTCCATTTCCCATAAAACCATACAACATCAGATTTTTTGAGAAAAGATACCGTTTCAGTTCCATAAACAAAATCTTTAACATTAATTTTACTGTAACCTACTACACCATCATTATGATAGATCTGTATCGGTACATGAGCTTTTGCCTTGAAATCTTTTGCTGGAAGAGCTTCTTTTATTCGCAACATAGGTTCTTCTAGCAAAACAGAATGTTTTGGTGTAACAATTTGAATAATACCCATTATGTGGAGCGTGTTATTACCGTCTAGCGTATTTACATTGATATCAGCATTGTCTGCAACGTATTGAATAAGTGTGCCACTTTCTGGTGGTAAGACATGAGGAGGGCGATGAAAAACTGCTGCTGCCTCGTACATTAGTGTATCATTATAAGATGCACATAAACCAAAAGACGAAAAGATTTGTATAAGACGTTTAGACCCAAACCTACGATGAAAAAAAACTGCGAGGCCTAATTGTAATTTAGACTTAAAAGACCTTGGTCGAACAGCAGCCATGATACTATGGCAAATATTTGTGCATATTAATTTTAAATGATCTAAATTTGATCGTTTATTCTTTAAAATCACTCGGTCTACAAAATATGTCAACGATTCTGGGATTTCATTATTTAAATCTTCAAACATGCGACTTGGTGGCGGGTAGTAAGAGTTATCAAACACTGCGGTTTGAATATCTTCGCGAATGATAGCTGCAGCTGCGTCTAGGACTCTGAACCGTTCTTCTTTTTTATTCATTTTCTTTTTTTCGTACCAGGCTTGATTCAAAATATCATGATGATTATCTACTAAGCATATGAATGTTGATGCTCCCGATTTCTCAGTGACAATAAGTCTATCACCATACTTCAATTTTAGTCGTACCTTAATCGTTCTATAATCTAAAGTCGTAGTTTCGCAAACATTTCTTAATTCATTTAAAGTGAACTGACAATCATCGCTATTTTCAATATAAGTAAATATTTCCTCCATTGCCTGATTCGTAGCTTCTTCTTTAGGACGACCTATTTTAGCTCCAGTGGTAGGTTTCAAGAAAGAAAGATAGCAATCATGGTGATACTTAGCTTCAGCAGCAACTAAATCATATTCAAATTCGATTCTAGCAATAACGGCTTTTGCTGTAGCATCGTCACGAGTCCGAGCTGTTTTCAGAATTGAATCTTTAAATTGAAGTGTACTTACTTGGCTAATTCGACGGCGAGAATTTAAAGATCTTCTTCTCTCATACTCTTCATTCAATTCCTGGCCACAAAAGAAGCATAGTTTTTTAAAACAAAAAGCTGATTCACTATTACGTGATCTAGTACGAGGAGGACTTGATGTGGATGTACTGGCTTCTTGTTCTTCACGTTGTCTTTTATTAGCTGCAGCAATAGAAGACTTTCTAGTATAATTTTTACGACAATTCTCATGAATTGTCACAGATTTCTGATTTTTAAGATATTCCGAAAACTCATCTGCTCTTTCGATACTTGCATTAATTAATGTCTTCATACCACGTTCAACAGTAACAACCTCACTTTCAGTTAAAAGTTTAGCACAAATAAAACAATACTCTGACATTTTTGTTATTAAAACTCAAAACAGCACGATATAGGTTAGAATATAGGTTAGAATAAACACGTGTTTTTACTACAGAGTAGAGCTCAAGACTAACGGTATTTCATATAATATAGCAGGTATAAGACCCTAGCCACGCACACAATTGAAGAGGGGACAGATGTTGTCTCGAGGTTACACTGGTGTATGAATAAAGGGACTGGGTTTCATTTTACCTGATATTCTTATAGTTATAACTTATTTATATTTTATATTTTAAATTTAAGTTACAATGACCGATACATAAATAATATAACATATATTCAAACTCTAGAGATGTATGTACGTGGCGTACTCATGCATATTATGACCATTACAACTTTTTGGATCGTAATAACTCAGAAACGGTAGCTCGTAGGAAAAAAAGTATTGATACCTTTTTTGTAGATAATTTTATGATCTACAATTTTTGTCTGAAGTATTTTTATGATAAAACTTACCGTTTTGCTGAAAATCGCGAAAAACTCATTTTTTTGACCTTTGACCTTGAGTTAAAATTTTTCCACAAACCAGATTGGTGGGGAACTTTCAAATTTTCTTTTTTATTATATTTACAAACAATTTTTCTGATTTTCAGCTTGTTGTAAATTTATGTATCTTTACTCTTATTTTTTGGTCTAATTTGACCGGACTAATAGGTCAATTTTTAGGCTGGGAATCAATTTGAAATTGTCTCCCGCTTACAAAAGTATGTTATCCTGTCGTGTTTGGAAGCAGAATGTTTAATACTCAAAATCGAAAATAAAATAAAACTATTACGTTGAAATAAAAAAGTACTTACAATTGTCAAGTGAATTTTATTTTAGCCTTTATTAAAGCCTTTAAAAGTAATGATTAATGAAATATATTATAATGATATAATACAAAAATCACTTTTCCAATGAAGGTTAACTCAACATACTTACAGTATATATGTACAGGAATTATTTACACTATTTTAACCGGTTTAACGGTACTAGGTTCGCTTGATTGAAAATTTTAATTTGTACATAGGAATTGTTCCGATTACAAACACACATTGGACCTTTTAAACAGAAACCTTAAATAAACACACACAAAGAAGTTAGGAAAAAAAACTGTCCATGTGTGCGTAGGACTAAATGTCAGAACCCAAAACAAATTTCCGTCACTATAAACTGTTACTAAGAAAAGTGGATTTCCTTGTTTGAAAATACCTCAGGAGAAATTGTAAAAAATGTTACGACCGGCCCTATATATCCTCAGTAAGGGTTCGGTCAAAACGAACGGCAATGTTGAAAAAACCGGTCATTCAGGAACAAAGCATATTTAATTGTTTTTAAAAAGAGATTCTCATTGGATTGTAATAGTAATATTTTGTGAAAACAGGCAGAACTCAAGTTTAATGTAAATAACATTTTCTACGGTATTTTTTCTAGGTTATTCAAACTGTTATTCGACTCTTGTATTGAATTTGTTCTGATGAAAGATTTCCCATCATTTACAAAGCGAAATATTTTAAACCGTCAATAAAACGAAACAACGAAAATGAAACCGGATAAACGTTATTAAAGGAGATCTGAACCGGTTTAAATATAAATTAAATGAATGGGAAATTGAACGAATCGAATCAAATGAAAAAGCTGGCAACCCTTTTTTTAATGAATTGCCGACAGCTATTAAAATATGTTACATATCCTTGAAAAGGGTTCCTCAAAAATGTTCAATATTACGTTTAGAATGTTCCGGAAACTTTTTCTTTACTTTGGTATCTTCGAAAATTCGATACATTGTTTTGTTTACTCTTAATATTTCTGTCAGAGAATTCCTTTAAAATTCTTCACCGAAAGTTACCTACTCCATTATGAACTGGGCTTTGTGTGGGAATTTCGAATATTTCATATTTAGCCTACGATTTTTATACATCTACATATAGTATCATAGGAAATTTTCAATGCGGCCGACTGGCTATAAGCAATGTGTGGTGTCAAGTTAATCATTTGCACTATTGCATTATAAGGAATGGAATGCTCTCGAAATTAATGAGTCACGGATGTACCTGGGGCTATTCACAATCGTCTCGGAACGCGGAATCGATAACTTCACGAAGGCTAATCACAACGCTACTCACATTCACCGTTCGGATAAATTTGACATTTGTTTTCGGAAATGTGACAGTTCGCATTGAGAACTTTCCGAGATCTCTGAGGCTGGCGAGATCTTGAAAAGAGATAATTAATAGAGATTAATAACCTTTTTTTTTGGAATAAGAAATGTATCACAAGGTAATAGGACGATTTTTTATTTTAAAAGCTGTTTTATGAATATTTGAAGTGAAGAAGGGTTCGTTTTTATTTAGATACTTTCTGAGTCAAATCCTGAATGAGAGAAGATGTGAATTTAGTCTGTAACATTCGGACCGATACTTGACGATCGGTACATTCCAGCTTCCGAGAGAAAACTTTCGAAAGCTTTGCTAATAGTCCTTCTGGAGCCCAACTGTAAAACTCCGCCACAGAAACTTCGTGCCGACCGATAAACCACCAATCAACACTAACACTTCCTAAATTATTGTTTCGGTGTCTTCGAAGTAGGGTTTATGATGCAATATATATCAAACAACGTTCGATCGGAATTAATGGATCTGCAAGCCAGACTAACCCGATAGACTTTCGTAGTATGAAACTCACCAAAATTCGGCCGATACTTCGGTTTCAGAGTAGAAGCCAAGTACCGTGTATTACCATTTATAACCCATAGAACATAATACATGAGAACTAGCCGAAGAACCGATGAAGATTTGATAACAAAGATTTTAAAGTGGCGACCACGGCAGGAATAATAATAACCACATCACGCACGACACACATTGACTCAGCCCTGCAGTAAGTACGCAAGAACTTGTGTCACAGGAACTAAGCAACGATATGGTATATACTACATAGATAAGAATACAACATCCAAGACGGGTAAGCGAAACAATGCGTCTTGCAAATAACACAAAGTGCCGCCCCCGCCGGGATTCGAACCCGGAACCTCTAGCGTAGCAGTCGGCTTACACCACTGCACCACCGAGGTCTACCGAGGTCGAGGAAGACGTAGTGTGTAATGACTTCTGCGGACTGCATGGAACCGCTGGATGAAAGCAAGCAGACTAGCTCCGTGCGGTAATGTTTGACACGCCCAACAGTAGACGACTTCTGGCAGATGATGATGATGATCTTCTTCCATGCAAAAATGTCAATTAAAAATGGTTTTGATTTTCCAGTCTTTGATTCATAACCCGGTAGCTTACTTTAGTTACCGGGGGTAGTATCTAAAGATGAAATTGGTTGTAACTTGATATTCCAATATCGTAGTCGCAATTTCTCAACGCAAATAAACTTGAAGTCAAAGTGAATTCAAATACCCGAATCAAATGATATTTCATACAACAAAATGAAGGAATCCGACACTTTTTGCTTTTAATTTTCGGGTTCAAAGGGAAGATAATATTTCTTTGTCACAGTAGCTCTTTAAAATGTCGACAACTTTTTCAAGCTGTCTTTAAAATAAATGATACTGTGCATTAAGGCAAACTTGTGTGCAATACCAAAATTGCAACGCGAAAAGTGCACAATAAAAGAGATTTGGATTAAGTAAAACAAACATATTTGTATAACACAATTTTGTGCTACAACAAAAGTAAAACTACAGCACCACAGTTTTTACAGTTTGATTTAAAAAAAAAACTAACTGTTTCCGAACGAAATTAGGTATCCTATTAAAAATGCAAAGGACAATAACTGGCACGAAATAAAGCTATCAAAACTTTTTTCACGCTCCAAAACACAATAATCCGCGTCAATTCCAAATTCAAAAGTTAAATAAAAACCCGTGAACCATATAAATCAACACCTACACCCGAACAAAAGAGGTGAACTTCAAAAAGGGCGGGTATTCTCAATTGTTCTACCGTTTTTTTTTAAAAGATAAACATGGCACATTAGACCGCGACCACATATTATAAAGCCAGACCTCCCGCAGAGCAAATGCTTTTGTAGTTTGCTGAGGTTTATCAAAGATCGTGGTTTGAATTTTAAAAATTGATTTAACACCTGTCGCACAGAAGATTTTAAGAAACTAGTTTAAATTTTTTGATATCGTGAAACCCTTTCCATTTCGTATACTTAAAAAGTTACTTAAATTCGAAACTACACTGTATTTACTGCTGCTATTTGAACGAATCAAAACTTAAAAAGAAATTTAATTTAGATTGCGCCCACGAAACTGCGTTTTATTTTTCAGAATTTCTATCGCCTAAAAGAATTTTAAAGAGAAACCACAAGATGCTTTTAACTTCAATTTATAGTTCTATTTTAAACTTGGATCAAAGAATTTTAAATGTTTGTTATTCCTTCAAGTACTCGGGTTCGCCTTTGAGATTCTTTCATGGAAGATGTTATATGCACTTAAGCGAGATTATAAGATTTTATGAAGAATTATATGCAATATTACTTTTGAAAACTCGCAGTGCAATAAAAAATTGCAAAACCATATATGTAAACCATATAAAAAACTGATTAGTCCACTATAATCGTTTTAAAGCAATAATAATAACCACATCACGACACACACATTGACTCAGCCCTGCATTAAGATTTATACAATCTTTTATCGCTGGTACTAAGGCTCTAGACGGAAGAACTGCAATGCGACTGCAAAATTGCTGTTCCGATGCAGTTCCTGCACGACGACTGCACACAACATGTATAGAGTTTGTGCATGCATTCAAGCTTCATCGGAACTGCAATTTTATAATCAAATTGCAGTTGAATTGCAATCCATCTGTCTGGAGCCTAACCAACGATATAGCATAAACAATAGATAAGAGTAGTATTCTTACCGGTAAGCGAAACAATGCGTCTTGGAAATACCATAAAGCAGACAGTTAATACAACTCAAAAATGGTAATACAAGTTATTAGACAGATTACCTACAATTTTAATTAAACCTTCTCAATTTTAGATAACATGATTTGACTACAACATAAGACCATTTTAGGCTCTATTCCATTCGATTACAACATTAATTCATCTGTTATGTAATGGCTATGGAGTTTTACAATAAATAAGGTAAAAAATACATAATTGTTATCTATAGGTTTTGTCCGCGACTTCGTCAGTATATTTTCAGACAATTTGCCTTTTCTATGTAGAAAATACGAGATTACTCTCGTACTAACACACCCACGAACTTTATATCTTTATAATATTAGTAAAGATAAACTTCTTCTCTATTAGAATCGGTTTAGTAGATCCGGAATTTCAAAGTACATACGCATTGTCAAAGGAGTCACAGGAAAAAGGTATAGCCAATAAATCAGACAGTAGTAGGTACTTTTCCATTTTGGTTGTAATAAATGAGCCCTGTACTTAAATTATTACCTCGAGTACCTACCAAAGAATATAAACATACACAGAAAGGTCACATCAGAAACCAACATCCATAAAAAAATATATTGTTTTGAATTTTATTACTATAATTAATTTAATAATTCTATTAATTTGTATATAAAATACTCAGTTATCATTTAAAAACATACTATATAAAACAATGTTGACTCAAAAATCATATTTTCTTTGCAGCTTGATCTGAAACGTATAGTTTTCAATATACAGTTGGGTGTTTTTTTTTTTGTATTTCATGATAAAAGTTAATAAAATACTAAGATCACATCATCAAAATCAAGGTAAAATTACTTTCTGCAAAAAACTTGCGACAGCATCTAAAATGTTTTCTAGCTCATCTTTTTTACAACAATTTGTTAAAAAGTCAGGTCAGCGGACTTACTCATGGATTAACCGATTGACATGTCTATGTTTGATTAATCTATAGTCCAAGTTATTCATAACTCCCTTATTTAGATGCCATTGTTGTTAAATATTAATTTTTACCATAACCAGGACTGTTGTTCTACAGCTTACAAAAGGGACCCCCCGTAAATTATTTTAATATTTCAGATAATAACCGCAGATACGGTTGGTAAAACGTTTCTTAATGTGAAATATTTTAGTTAAAACCGAATATAAAAAAGGATACTGCAGGTACATAATTGTTCTTTGAAATCTAATGTGTCATTAATTTTATTGTTTCTAGTTAATACTTTGATGGAATGGGAGATTTTTAATAACACACACTTTTTATTAACTCATGCGATAATTGATTTTGTGACCTTTGAACTTCAACGTATTAATTAATGTAACTATTCCTTTAATTTCATGTTTCATTGTTAGTGTAATCTGTTTATAGCTTTTGCACGCGACTTTGTTCTCGTAGAATACTTATTTTTGTGTATATTCTAACATGAGGTGGTAGCTCAGTTTGTTACGTGCCTTGGTTAACTGACCGACCCGGCCCAGTAGGTCGAGGGTTCGAGTCTCGGGTTGAAGCTGCCAGGTTTCTCGCTGTACCCGGTGACAGATTCGTAACCTGTCATACTGGGACTTCACATAAACATGTGAAATGTGGTGTGTAGCACCTTTGCCTACCCCTCTTATATTTGTAGTATTCAAATTACCACGTAAATACAAAACAATCCCTTTTATAATGTGAGTAAAGATATAAATCTAAATCAGCTGATATTCTTGTCAATAACATACTATGAAAATCGCGAAGCACTCAAAGGTTTCTTGTGATAGTGAAATTGAATAAGATCACTAGAGTTCCCTTTGAAATGCAATCCATTCTGGCTCCCTTCCGGAACAAGGAGCTACGAAACCGTTGACGAATATAAAAATAAATTAATACATACAGACGGCCACACATACAGTTCCACGTAACAAGTCGTTGCAAATAGTTTTTCACTCCTATTATAATGTAAAGCGTACGTTTTTACATAGGAGGTAATTATGGAAAAATAACTTATTGACTTCAAATTTTGTTTCACCGTAAAAAAAAATTGAGTTAAAAAAAAAAACAGAAAAATCATACTAAAACAAAAAACAAGCATAAAATAAAACAAAAAACTCGAGTGAATAAAACAAAGTGAAATTACCTAAATATACATTTAGTTTTGGTCAATGACAATTCTTCTTAGTTTAATTCTTCCCTCTTGTCGGGAGAAGCAAAGAGCTTTAGCCCATACAGCACAAGTCTTCCGTGTTATATTTTTCTTCTTTCTTAATTGTTTCTATAGTAACATGCTAGTAATGTTACTGTAGGCTTTATTGAGTTACTTGGGAGATGACGAAAAGAGCAGCCAAATTGTATTTCACTTTCTCCACATTTGTACAGCACTACAGATATTCACTGGTTAAAACACACTAAAATAAGAAAATTTCGACCACCACTCCCCGTTCCCCCCAATGAAAATTCATCTAAACGCTTTTTTTAAAATTCGTTGACACATCAAAGACAACATCTCTTAATTTTGCAAGATGGCCGCTCATTAGTTAGATCAATTTCCAAGCAGAGAGTGGCCATTTTACGATTGCATAGAAGAAGATTGACAGTATTAATATTGCAAAAATCATCATTATTTTTCGAAGGCCAATGAAGGCCTTATCCAATAACTTTCATAGATCCTTGATTTAAGTTCACGTGAACAATTCGTTTAACGGTGACAAGCCTTTGTCTTCAAATATTAATAGCGAAGCGAAGCTAAAAGCCTCCGACATTCCTAGAACAAATCTTTATAATTAAGAAATATAGTAATTTAACCTAGGAAGTGGTAGCTCAGTTTGTTACGTGCCTTGGATAAACGACCGACCCGAGCCAATAGATCGAGGGCTCGTGTCTCGGGTTACCGGAAATTATAGCAGCCATGTTTCTCATTGGGCCCGGATAGTGGCGACAGATTCGCAACCTGTCACGCTGGGACATGCGAAATGCGGTGTATAACACCTCTGCCTACCCCTCTCGAGGGATAGCGTGTGTATGTGTGTTATGTGGTTATTTAATGTCTTTGATTATTAACCTGTCTATAAAGAGTTCGACGTAAAAAAAATGTAATATATCTGTTACAGTACATATGTTTAATTTGAATATTTTTTGAATTAATTTGGTATGGTATGGACCTCTTCAATTATTTCCTTTTAATTAATACTTTTTAATTAATTTACTGTAACGTTTTATTCAATTGTATGTAATTTAATTCTTATTATTATTAGACAAAGTTATTTAACTTTACGTTCCATCGAGTTATATGTCCAAAATATTATTTGTTGAAAATAAATAAAGGCTAATTTTTATACTGTTACAGAAATTAATTTATTGTACCTAATTATTTTGAAAAAAGTAACTAAGGAGGTTTCTTACCGGATTCATCCCCGTAGAAATAGCGTTTCGAACCGGTGGTAGTATTAAAAGATGACGATTTAAAATAATACTTATTTAAGTCTATTTGAATAAAAAATATTTTGACTTTGACTTTACCTAAACTCATACATCAAATACTAGTTGCTGAATACGTATTTTTGTATTTCCTAAGATTTTTTAGTATTAAAGTCATATTGGTTTTTTAAACTAATGCGCACTGTAATTTGACAGGCAGTTTACAGATACGTCAGCTAAGAAAAGGTTTTAAAAATTAAACCCCAATGCGGAGAAAATGGGGGTCGAAAGTTCATATTCCATAGCTGAACCCCATTTTGTAAAGCAAAGGTGAGGCGGGTCGTCTAGTTATGTACAGTCTGATTATACCGCTGGAATATTGGAGCAATATTTAAGGAGAATTTTTCATTTAAGATTAGAAATTGCAGCGAGATTTATTAAAGATCCAAAGGAGTATGTGTGCATACGTTTCTGGATATTTAATAAATCGACGTGCTTTGTAAAATCAGCCGTGTGAAGCTGTGTTCAGTTGTATTTGTACCCTTCACAAGTAAAATCAAAATCAAATTA
This sequence comes from Choreutis nemorana, assembly GCA_949316135.1. NCBI lineage: Eukaryota > Metazoa > Arthropoda > Insecta > Lepidoptera > Choreutidae > Choreutis > Choreutis nemorana. Next base: position 2,285,693 of record OX438620.1, on the reverse strand, counting down.
ATAATAATAAAATTCTTTATTTAAAAACCAAAAATTAACAAAAATAACTAACATAATGGCTGCAGTAGTTAAAACTGTGTCGCAGCCATCATCATCCATCTTCACTAACGTAGATTATTTGTATACAAAATGACTTAAAACTAAGCACTTTTAAAATCAAAATTCTTTTTAAACTACCACCTTAGTCATAGTCACATTTTAGCTTTTAAATAAATATATTTCACAAGATGTTAGTTATTTAGTATTGGAGTAACACTAATAGTTAGTGTTTTAGTATTCTAAGTGTAAGTTGTTAGTGTTTAAGTATTTAGGAACCTGCACTAACTCTCTTAGAAGCACGTATCTCTTTTTTAGTCGGCTCCTTTGAGTTGACTCCGATACATTCTAACTCACGAATTCCATTGTCTATGGTTCTGATTAGGGTTGCCTGAAACTGGCTTCTAATTTCCGGTACGATTCTAGGGGAGGTACAGAATGAACTTAACATTGGGGTTTATGGAGAATTTTTTTAATTTTGAATTGATAATTTGACTTTCCCGACAAGTAAATCGGTAAATTTATGAGTAATGTTTTTAATAATTTTACTATTTACTCTATATTTATTAGTAAATCTTTTTCGATAGCATATTTCATAAGTCACATTAATTGCATCCTTTGTAATCATGCAATGTATTATTTTTAGTTTAGAATATGGACTTAGCCTTCTACTTAAATATTGTATAAAGATTGGTTTATCTTACTACAATATAAAGAAAAATTTGGTTTATAATAAGAAAACTGTATTTTATTTACAAATTGTAATTGAAATTATTTTAATTTACCTAATTATTTTGAAAAAAGCAACTAAGGAGGTTTCTTGCCGGATTCCTCCCCGTAGAAATAGCGTTTCGAACCGGTTATAGTATTAAAAGATGACGATTTGAAAGTCCTTATTTAATAAAATATTAAATAAGGATATTTGAATAAAAATATTTTGACTTTGACTTTTATTTGATTTTTATTAATGAATTACCAATGGAGCAAGTCGTAACTTGTTTGCTAACTATTACAGATTATGTTGTACACATAGATTTTCTGAAATCTACTTATTCAGATGACGCCAAATCCTCAGAATTTGCTCATTAATTTTAATGCAAAAGTTTTAATTTTAAAATAAATTAGATATGTTATAAAGTTAGCGATAAATTACAAAGTTACGTTAATCATAATAAAGAATAAGTTTCATTCGTCAAAGTCTAAATTAAATCGGTCAAGTGTGAGTTTGACTCGCACATTATGGGTTCCGAATCATCTTTTTAAGATTAAACATGATGTAGATTTTAGATAATATCTTAAAAGAAGCCAAAAAATCGAAAAAATGTTACACGTTTCGTATGTGCCAAAGACTGACTTGAATAGGGTTACCTCATATTTTAAAATTGGCTCTTAACTAACTACACCCCTAGATTACCTCACATTTAAAATTGCCCCCCGAAATTCAGCTTTAAATCTTGACTCTTGAACATCCTTACAAACTTAACTACTTGCATTATGAGAGTACAAAGAAATGTTGTTTTTTGTGGGGGCGTGATTAGAATTCGTTCATTAATACAGTACCACTGTTGTAGGTACCAATCAGATATATAATTAATCAACTAATACAATGGAATTACTTCCTTTTCGGTAATCCATCTTAAATAACTTAGTCTATAATCTGAATTAAAAGCGGTTTAGCAGTTTGTGGTCGCACTGTGAGCGTTTTGTTAGCAAGATGTGTTGTTATTTTTTAAATCTTACATATAGTATTGCTCTTACATAAAATAGGGGGTTTTAACAAAAAATTCTTTATATAATTTATATTGCTGTGTTAGATATCCAAATATTTATATAAGAAATATATGTTTAAAAAACTTAATTCGTTAAACTGTCACTAAATAATTGCCGAATCATAATATAATTATTTAATATACATATCAAGTATATATTAATGGTCGTCGCTACGTCACTAAGCAGAAACCAATATTAAATCTAAAATATGATCAAGGTATATAGTTTGTTTTATTTTTAGAGTTCCGTATGTTACAGTAAAAATGGGGCCCTGTAACTAAGCCTGTAACGTCATTCCGTTTACTGTCCGTCTGTCTGTCAGCGGGCATTATCTCAGGAACCAGAATAGACTTGAAATTTTAAGTCGGCTTCCATATAAGAAAAGTGTCATACAAACGCTACCATACAAGAAATGCGTCTTGCTTGTTCTTGTTTCTTTTACGAAGTCATCTTAAAATGCAAATTGTTTAAACTTGTGTAACAACGCCAGTATCTACGTTTGCGAGTTCGGCTCACACTTGGCCGGTTTTTTAATTCTGCAGTCATAAGCTGTTTATACGAGTATGAGCTCTGCCCGCTAAAACTGATATCACACCCAAAAACCTTCCTATACAACCACACAAACTATTTCCTGTGAACATCAAACATTCAGGGGAGCTAATTGAAAATCTAAAGCCAAAGATTCAGTTTACAAGATTCTTATGGGAATCGGATTAGCGGATTTTGAAAGGTTAAAATTAATATCGGTATTATAAGGGAACTATGATGTTTTGATGAGTTTATTAAATATTCAATTAGTTTATATTGAATTTGAAGTTTTGTAGGTAAATGTTACAATTTTAGTTTATATTTATTTCAGTCCTCTGGGATATTACTTGACAGAAAACTACGTGTTTTAGTGAACAGAGAAGTGGTTAGCCATAAGTTTAACCGAATAGATAGAAGATAGATAGAAGGTCGGGGAAATGCAGTTTGCTTGCCCAGAAAATGTCTATTCACCCTCAATTTGACTTTAAGACAGTAAATACCTGCCAATCACCTCCTAAATTTCATCCCCTATTACCAAACAGGGGATGAAATTTTGTATGAAATCCCATTTGTTCATCTTGTAATACAAATTTACGAGTATACGCTACAAGATTAATCTTTCATTAGTTGATTGGTTTAGGTCAAAACGGATTGAGATTCGTTAGCATCTCATCCACTGTAGGTAAGAACAAGGAAAAGTTCTAATTATCCCAAGGAAGGATTGTCGAATGTCCCTAATAAAGTCCCTTAAAAAGTTCCCGGCACCTACACGGAATAAATGTTTAACTTCCAAACTAAAATAAGGTCGTACAACCGTTGTTAGAATTCTAAGAACCTTGGCACAGAGCTCGGAACATTTTCATTATAGATCTGGCAATGACGATGCTATGATTTGTTTTAAATGCGTGTGCGTTTGATTCGTTAATTTGTTTTTCAAGCCATGACTACCAAAAAAAGAAACTAAGACAAAGCCTTCTTACAAAGCCATTTAGCGGATTTTCAACCCCCTGTGGATAAAGCTTTGGAGAAACCTGGATTTTCGGTGACCGAGATATTATGTGCGAGTAACTTGGTCTGTTCTAAAATCAAATGCAATTGTTAAAGAACTTTTGCAATTCAAAACACCTAAACTTTATCAACGACGCTCACATCGAAATTCTAGTGTACTTCCCGAAGTCCTTGAAAGCAGACAATAGAGACCATTCGCCGCTTCTATTCTTTTCCATGTCTACGTTTAAACCGAAAGAAAAAGGTCTGTTCATACAGAATTATTTGACCTAATTATGTCTTGAAAAGTTACTTTCTTGTTTTTATGGTTGTGCCTTTACCGAAAAGTTCTCCGGTAACAGGCGGTCGAATTTAAACGAAAACTGAAATGTATGGAAAAGGGATTTTTATCACAAGGCCCTTTAGTACGAAATATTAACCCGTGATTAAGGTTACCTGTAAAAAAACAATTTGACCAACTTAAAGAAATTCAAAGTTAAACAAATTTTCCCTCTCAAATTAAATTAGATCAAAGGAATGAAGTTTTTAAAACAATATTTTTGTTAATATAGATATATTTAGCAATCTTGTAATAAGGTACTTGAATAGATTATTAAGTTAACGAAAAATATAAACTATATTATTTTGAGATCTAAGTATGTAAGTACGGAAGCCTGGTTGGCTCACTACTGTCTCGTAAAAAAAGGCGCCACACGGGTTTATTTTTTACACGTGTACCGTCCAACTTGTGCACAAGTGTAATACCAACTAGTAAAAGTCACTAGTTGATTTTTAACTTGTGCACTGGTGCACTGGTGAATCTGAAATAGTGACAAAATGGCGTCACCTCCTAACCTGAAATTTTAACGGCGGTAAACATTGTCAGCGTCAGTCAGAGTGTCACTTGATAAAAAATCTAATTTGTCAAATAATCATTAAAAATAATAATTAATGTCATCTTAATTAAAATAATCGCCTTCGTTACACTGTTACAAGTTGCTATTATTTAAAAAAAAATCACATTGCTTGCAGCTTAGATTGTAACGAATTTAATGATTATTTGACAAATTAGATTTTTTATCAAGTGACACTCTGACTGACGCTGACAATGTTTACCGCCGTTAAAATTTCAGGTTATGAGGTGACGCCATTTTGTCACTATTTCAGATTCACCAGTGCACCAGTGCACAAGTTAAAAATCAACTAGTGACTTTTACTAGTTGGTATTACACTTGTGCACAAGTTGGACGGTACACGTGTAAAAATAAACCCGTGTGGCGCCTTTTTTTTACGAGTCAGTAGTGAGCCAACCAGGCTTCCGTATGTATGTAGCCATTAACCTATAATTTTTATTTTATTATTATTTTATTTTAATATTTTTGCCTCAATTAGAAATTTTGTCTAGATCATGTTTTTTAATTAGCCTCTTCATTATTGTTTGAACTTTTCTGAATTTCAATCTAGTCTTGCAATGTAACATTCATAATAATATTTTTCATGTTTGTTATCGGTTTGTGTACGTTTTTAATAAATAAATAAATAAACCATGTAACATAATGTTCATTCACAATGTTTTTTACAATACCAATTTCGATATGAGTTCTTTGTTCCATTAAAGTAATTTTTTTTTTTTACTTTAACGTTATAAAATCAAAAATAACCGCAGAGCTATTGAAAAATTCCCCGCCGGGCCCTATCCCTTCGCTATAATAATTATGTCCAATAAATCAAGAGATAGATTGATGACCCACTCTGCACGAAATCAAAACAAATTTGTTATTGATAAATGATTAACAGCATCATGTCTGTCGGGTACCGTTTAAACTGTACAATAACAACTTGAATATAACAAAAAACTTACCTATGAGATCAATTTCGTTCTGACACATCCATCCGCCGCCTGCAAAACTATGTAAGTACTTTTTGACGGCCTCGGTGTCGCAGTGGTGTAAACTGCCGACTGCTACGCTAGAGGTTCCGGGTTCGAATCCCGGCGGGGGCGGGAATTTGTATTATTTGCATGACACATTGTTTCGCTTACCGATCTTGGATGTTGTATTATTATTTATTTAGTATTTACCATATCGTTGCTTAGCACCTGCGATACAAGTTCTTACGATACTTAGTGCAGGGCTGAGTCAATGTGTGTGTCGTGATGTGGTTATTGATTTTTATTTATTTACTTTAAATTGGACTTTCATAATGGATTATTTTACTTAACATTAGCAAAGGTTTAAAGAGTTTTAAGGAGACGTAAAATCTGCAAAAGTTATGTTTTGAAGATATGAAAGACTAATTTAAACGTAAAATAAAATAAGAGTGCTATAAAAATTAAATATGCGAATTTTTGTCTGTTTCTAAGAAATTCGAGCAGCAGATACCGAGTGTCGTTAAATGTTTCATTTTATGAAAAAAATATTGATCAAGTGTGAACTAAATTTTTTGAACTGTTCCGTCTCCAATACACGGCTATATACCAACCTACACTGTTTGGATATTGCATGGTTCATAAGTCGTACACCTTAATTAAAGATATTGCCCCACAAACCAAACCACAAAATTGTGGAATGAGTTGCCGCATGCGGTATTTCCGGACAGATACGACCTGCAGACCTTCAAGAAAAGAGCGTACTCTTATTTAAAAGGCCGGGAACGCATTTTGTAGCTCCTCTGGTGTTGCAAATGTCCATGGGCGGCAGTATTAACTTTCCATCAGGTGATCTGTTAGCTCGTTTGCCCCCTATCTTATAAAAAAAATGCACTTGTATAGCTTATTGTGTGGCCGCATGCACATACAATACCTACACGAAACATGACCATCCATATACTTGGACTGATGAAATAAACTTTGAGATTTTCGTAAAGCAAAACAAAAATGTCTCCTTTAACAATAATGAAATTTTCCGCTTCAGTTTGAGGACGTGGTAGCTCAGCTTGTTACGTGCCTTGAATAACCGAACGGCCCGACCCGACAGGTCGTGGGTTCTAGTCTCGGGTTGCCGTCAGTCGTAGCTACCATGTTTCGCAATATGCCCGAATAGTAGCGACAGATTCGCAACCTGTCACTCTGGGACTCAACATAAAAATGCGAAAAGCGGTGTCTAGCAAGCACCTCTGCCAATCCCTCTCGAGGGACTGCGGCGTGAGTTTATGTTTATGTGTGAAATTTTTCGGTTTGTGCCGTAACAAATTATATTAATGTTACGCATGTACCTATTCAGTTTTACGGTTAGAGAGCAATGATATCACAAAACAGAAACATGTTATTTGCTTCAAAATCAATCGAAGAATTTGTTCCACACACACACATATACATTTCTAACACTTGTCAAGTGGTATGAGAGGGATGCCGCTATTAAAACAACATGAAAGAAGAAGAGGAAAAGTGTTTGTCACTTCAGCCCAAAAGTAAACGAACCAATGATAGAATTCCCACCTGGGAATTATTTGAGTCTTCACTTAGCTTCCGCTTATAACAAATCTGCCTCTTATTTATGTTTATTGTCATTGCTAGAGAGGCAATAAGGTAAAACATAAAGGGCATATTAAATACAGCTTTTAAATAAAAAGACACGATGTCTTCACCTACCTTACGGAACCCCAAAAATGAGAGTCCTTCAACTCGAAGAAAAATGCAATTAACTTTAACGATTAATAAATTAAGGATAATCAAAAAACTTGTGGGTGTAATTATTCACGAATTACGAACCTTCTTTTGTTTTAATAGAACTAAAATTTGATTGGAACTGTCATTAATTTTCAGTTCAGTCTAATTTAAAAAGATTTTATAAGCTCTGGTGCTGAGTCAATGTGTATGTCGTGATGTGGCGTATTTTTTTTAAATTCAATTTGAAATTTGTTAATTTTAGGCACAATGTTAATTGTTATTGTTTTTTTTAAATTGAATTCCAGCCTAGAACCGAATACCCCAACTTTAGCCATCAAAGTATCATAAGAACTTGTGTCACAGGAACTAAGCAACGATATGGTATAAACTATATAGAAAAAAATACTACATCCAAAACCTGTAAGCGATAAAATGCGTCTTACAAATAACAGTTAAAGTCTTAAAAAGTTCCGCCCCCTGCCGGGAATCGAACCCAAAACCTTTATAGCAGTCGCCTGTTTACACAACTACGTTGGTGTTGGTTTACACTACTGCTAATGTCTTAAAAATAATTACATAGCAATACTTACAATCAAAATCAAAGCCTAAATATATCCAAAAAGAGCACTTTACAAATAAGATCGAACTATGACAAAACTGAGGTTCCCGGTTGCTAAAGTAAAGGGGAAATTAATGATAAGTTGTTAAGTGCCTGCTCTTGGCATTCGTCGTTTGGACGTGTTTTTGGCACGTGATCAGAAACGTTAACTTTATTAACGGCATTAATTATGATTGGCTAACTAATGTGCTTCATCTATACTTAATTACTTACATATATAACCTCCAGATTAACAATGCAAAGCTAATACTACTTAATCTAAAACCGTTGTTTTCTGCCTAATTACCGGTTTTTGTATGGTTCGGGTACCGTTACGAGTATGTTTATCTTATCTATATATATTTGTATTGATTTTTATTGTTTTTTATTTGGATACGTTTGTTTCATTGTGTTTTGTCTTTTTTCTCACATTTGTAATGTGTACAGTATTGGAGTATGTGATTGTTTGATAGTTGAAATATTCTACTGATTGTCCCAAAGTTAAATACGGGAAACCTGTAATTGGCCTTATAAAAAGCAAAGCACCCTGTCCAAACCAACTTCCGAAGCAGCCATAGCTATGTCAACTTCTATTACATTGTTAGTTTTTATGTAAATATATGAGTATAATAATGTATTAAGATGAAATGAGATTGACATGTCTACTTAGATAAATCTCAAAAAAAGATGAAATTAACAAGGTATTTTCGGGGCACACCCGCCACTCTGTCCCACCACTGCAACTCCTATTTATCAGGATCAACAGTGGCGTCCTTTGATCGAATAATCAACGAATAATGCAGCTGTGCAATGATGCACAGGCTGTGCCCGGACAACCTACCGGCTGTCTTAGGACCCGCAACGAACTTAATCAGAAGAAATAGGAGGTAGTAAGAAAGCGGTTTCAGATTTCCCTCCCAGCAAAGCGGAGACAGCAATTGAAATGGCCCAGAGGCCCAAAAATCTAAAGGGGAGACAGTCAGGAGACGCCTGACCGTCTAAACACCACGGTATGCCACTAACTAACAGGGGATAAATTAGATACGAACCTAAATCTTACACCAGTAATATTGGTGACAAATCTTTTAAAGGCACGGAAGTTTCCCTTCGTTTTCACAAGATCTAGGTAATAAATAGGACAACACGCACAAATTAACAAGGTAGTTGAGTGTTTTTTTTATCAACCCCTGTATGCAAATCTACCTGCACAATCACCGACAAAAACATTTTACCTAACACGATGATTTTGGTACGTTGCCGGGACTCAATCGACTCCAATATCCAAATTTTAACATTTAAAATTCCATGAATATTAATTTTATAAAGTATCACTCAACAAATTACATCGATGTTTCCATTCTGTTGAGATCCCAATTCTGTTACCGAAGCTGAGAGCAGCCATTTTCCATGATAATTAGATCTGCTAATTTGAGAAGAAGTATTTTAACTTGGTTGGTTACATGAGGTTGAGTTTATTGACTGCGACCTAGATTCCCATCAAATTAACATACAATACGATGATGACCTCTATGGTGCATTGGGGTAAACAGCCGACTGCTACACTTAAAGTTCTGGGTTCAAGTCCCGTCGGGGACGGAACATTGTTATTTACAAGACGCATTGTTTCGCTTACCGGTCTTGAATTTAGTATTCTTATCTATGTAGTTTATACCATATCGTTTTTTAGTTCCTGTGACACAAGTTCTTGCGATATTTACTGCAGGGCAGAGTCAATGTTTGTGTCGTGATGTTGTTTGTTTATTAATATTCGCTACCCGCTGTCTGTCCCTATGTATGCTTAGATCTTTAGAACTTACGCCACGAATTTTGATGCGGTTTATTTAATAGATAGAGTGATTCAAGATGAAGGTCTTTTTTTACATAATAAAGTTTTAAAATCCGTGCGAAGCCGGGGCGGGTTGCTTGTTTATTTATAATACAGCCATTGCATCTCACGTAGACTGTTTGACTTAGTTGTTGTAAGTTTCCTCAGTTGTGTGCGTGCATATTGTTTCAGTGTGGTACATGTACGTGCGAGATCGTCTGGTTTGGTACCACCTTTCTATTTCTGCCGTGAAACAGTTCGCTGTGTTTCGGGTCGAATGATTGAAGAGCCAGTATAATTACCGGCACGAGAGCTATACCATCTTTACTTCTGCATGGACAACGTGTTGGCGGTGCTCTTGAAGTTCCAGACATCAAGGTCGTCATCGTGTAAAACTTGAATCCTTTCGGTATTAGAATATTTCACTTGTGTTAAATTTTGACCTATTATAAAAACGAGGACGATTAGTCAAAGATTTTCTCATATATAAGATGAATGGGTTTAAATGGTTGTGTTGTTGTCTCGCTCTCACATAATGTCTTAAATAGTCAATTAAGAGTGAGAATACGGTCAAAATTTCGGCTTAAAAACGGCTACCTTTTCATAAATATTTATTTACTAGCTTTTGCCGTCCATTTTTTCGTCCGCGTAGATGTCGAACGTTCTAATCTGATCTTTGTTTATTACTATGTGTTATTGTGATATATAAGCTATCTTATTGTAAAGTTTCATTAAAATCCATTCAGTAGTTTTTGCGTAATATAGTAATAAACATCCATACATCCAGACACACATACAAGCTCTCGCGTATTAAAAAGGATGTTCTTAATACTGGATGAGACATAGTGTTTAACACGCACAAGGGAGAATTCGCGAAAGTAAAAAATGCTTATAATAAAGTAATAAAAAACTGTTCATTGTCCAGGAAATAACTAAACAATAATATTACACAATATTGTCAATTTACATTACCTTAAAGGCAACTTTTCGAATTAAGTCGCCACAAGAGCCACTAAACTCGGGTTAAATACACAATAACTGTCAAAATTTTGACAGAATTATCTGTACAACTGTCAAACGGCTACACAAAAGATAATGTTAAATTCATTTAGTACGAGCAAAGAATCTTGCTCCGCTGGGTACCGCGGTGCTTTAACGTTTTAGGGTTCAGTAAAGTTGTTGATATTTATTTTATTATATTGTAAAACCAGTTAACGACGCCTTTGATTTTTGGATACCGGAATATCATTTTTATTTTTGAAATGTTGGAAATTATTCCGTCATTTTCGTCAGTTTTTACTACCTTCTAATTCTTCTGATTAAGTTTGTTGCGGGTCCCAAGACAGCCGGCAGGTTGTCCGGGCACAGCCTGTTCGTCATTCGCTGCATTATCCGTTGATTATTCGATCAAATGACGCCGCTGTTGATCCTGGGGAACAGGAGTTGCCCATAAAAAATACGTATGTAATTGCGATGTATTGAGTATTCGTAACCAGTTGAACGACTGTCAAATAACAATTTCGAATTAGTACCTAGTCGACGGAAAATGGTTTTGAAAATCTCATCTTTACTAAAAAGAAAAATTTATTATCTTGTTTGACAGCTTCTAAAGGACAGACAGACAGAGGTTGTACCACCTGGAAACCCATTGGTAGTTGGTACACTTCGGACACGGAACCCGAAGAGGTACAGAACCTTTTTTCACAAAACAATTCTTACTGCGTTAAAAATTAAGATTATTCCCAGTGAAATGAACTCGAAATATCACCTTTATCGTTGTTTTAAATAATGATTTTATTCACTAAGTAACCACAGCGTGGCGTTTTATCGGCTTGGCTTCACATAAAGCAGCCCTCCTACGGGATAAGGCTGCTTTCATTGTGATCTTGTTTGATAATATGCTTATTCATAGTATTATTTTATACGTATCTTTGTCTCAGAACTCCTGCGAAAACGACGATCTAAGCGGCAAGCTTTTTTTTGCCCACGACGAGGTCTATGTAGATTCCGTTTTTTTTCTAGAACTATATTTATCCGGGATATAAAGGATCCTGTTAATTAATTCAGATGATAAACTGAATTATTTTTTATTTATCATGATAAACATCCAACGTTAATATTTTATAATATACTGTGTTTATATTTTTAAATACGACGATTTCATAAGGTATGTTTCAAAATAGTATGTTCCACCGTAGCTCATAAACGAATGAACCGATTTGGATGGATAGGGTGTCAATTGATTTTCATAGTCCATTTGTGTTCATTTTGGGAGGAAAAATATAGCGGACGTGACATAAGAAAGGATTTTTTTTGCCAGTACATAACAGTTTCAGATTGGTATTTTTTCTTCTGAGTTCTTGTTTCTCTAATGTAACTGATACAAAAGTTCATGTTTCTAATAAAAATACCTTTAATGCCTGCAGAATGTCCGAAAGCCTATAAAACTCCGCGATCAGCTAGTTATGCCGTCGTTACCTCGTAAACATAAATCCTAACCATTAGCATTATTACTAAACACATTACCTTCGTAGGCGTAACCGGGTAAGACATTCCGTGAATGCAATTTTAATAGAAATAGCTGGTTTAAAGATGGATAATACCTGATTAAATTATGCTAATTAGTTAAGAAGGTATGCAGATTTCTGCAAAAAGGTATGGGTTCTTTTTTCTATGTAACTCAATTTCTCTCGAAATGGTTATAATTTCAATTTAAAAAAAAAGTAACATTTTTCTAAATCTCTTATCCCATAATGTACATTCAAAGAACTCGTCTAAACATGTTTAAAATACAGTAACTAAACAGGATAGGGTTATTTTCAGTAGTTTATTTGAATATAAGTGAAAACATCACAGTATCCTTTCCGCTTTGTTGTAGTCGGGATAATATGTAAAAATTACAGTAATTCCATCTGTTGAAGTATATTTAGTATGGTTCAAGGTTAGTTTTATCATGCATGTACGTGCAAATGTTTGTGCGTGTGCGTTACCTCGAGTTTGCTCAGCAAAGATGAAATGAAATTACCTATTGAAAAATTACGTACAAACGAGTTTGTACAGAACCCTCGATGCACGTGATAGATTCTTGCTTATCCTCTTTCAACGTATTTTCGAGGTCACTTCTGTGAATACACCCTAACTATATCTAGTACACATCAATGTGATCAAACCCTAAGAATTTGCAGATTTTATGTTTTATTGATGGGTTTTGCCCCAGCTAGTTTTGCTTTAGTTGTAAGGGGCGTCCCTAGAAGTTTTAGATTGTGAAGGAATCCATTGTTGTGGAAAGCTCGCCATTGTTGCTTTTAAATGGGACTGTATACAAAACAACATACACAATGCAACGTTGGTACAGATAATCTTGTATCGCAGGTACTGGGCAACTGTTAATATATAGTACCATAGCTATATGGTACCATAGAAAAAACAATCCAAGAAGAAAAACAATGCATCTTACAAAAATCATCCCATTTTTTTTAGTATTGAGACTGAAATTTAAATATTGGTTTTAATGTTTATAGATTGAGAACTTGCTTGATTTATTTCTATATAAGGATATATATTTGTCATATGAAGAATAATAATAGTATCATAATAACCACATCACGACACAAACATTGACTCAGCCCGGCGGTATGTACCGTAAGGACTTGTGTCACAGGAACTAAGCAACGATATGGTATATACTAAATAAATAAGAATACAACATCCAAGACCGGTAGGCGAAACAACGCGTCTTGCAAATAACACAAAGTCCCGCCCCCGCCGGATATTGAACCCGTAACCTCTAGCGTAGCAGTCTTTTCTTTACACCACTGCGCCACCGAGGTCGACAAAATACGTGTGACAAATTTTGATTCTGTATCCTTAAGGGTTTGGCCTGTGCGTTGATGCATCAGTCAATCATTTTTGGCTTTTGTATTAAATAGATAAGTCAAATTTTTTGAACTACTTCAGTGCATTATTCTTACCTGGGCCAAATATAAATGTCTTTAAAAAAAACGATAGCTTTCTTCTCTCATCGCTATAATGTTCAAGCAAAGATCGAAACGATCTACAAATCTTTATAAAAACGAAATGCCTTGTTTAATAATCGTTAACATTTTTTAAACGTCATTTGTTTTTATGCTCGATCATTAAGCGTTAATGTAAACACGCCCTAAGCTTATGCAAATTGTATACTTTATAAGAAATTAAGAGGAATGAATGTGTATCGTGAACCAGAATCGAAGTTCTCGTCCGATAAGAACAAAGGAAGCAGAATGATGTTTCTTAAAATTTTCCTTTACAATGTTTTCGATAATTTTATCTTTGTGACTCGAACCCTCAAGGATCAAGTTACTTGTAAAGATTGGTTAGGCAAACTTAGAGTAGTTGGTTCACTATTTTTTTAATTTACCAACCACAACCACCAGCCACAGCCTTAAGAAATGAAAAGTAAGCTTGTATACGACAATTCTTTGGGGGGTCGAAAAAGTACAAAATAGACTTCATTATCATATTAAGATATAATTTCTCCAGTTGTCATTTCAGCGAGAGCTACTCAAAAACCTGAAACCCAAATGTTGTGAAAATAATTACTCATAAAAACGCTACAAGTACTCAAAACATACTTCCCTTTTTTTATTTAACAAAAACCACAGCCTTAAGAAATAAAAAGTTACAGGAAAAATTAGCTTGTCTTATGCCAGTAAAGGTTTTTCATTATGTAAAAAGAAATATGAATTATGGTAATCCAAAAATAAACTAAGATCGCTACTATCTTGGGTGTACATGTGAGTGTATCTGTGTAGGAAGTTTGTATGTACGAGTGTGTGTATGATTAAGAAATTAAGACCAAGTATAAAATTAACTACTTAAGTCTTTTTACATTTATTCTTTGTGGAATTAAAAATGTCTAAATGTTGAAAACTTTTATTTTAACTTTGGTATATTTTTATTAAACTAAAATCTACATCATTCATTTTTATCTTTTGAATACAATATATATTAATATTACTTTGTTAGTTAATGACACATTTCTCACAAGTAATTTTAGGTGCAAGTGTGTGTATTCCACAGCAGGGCTGGCCACTGTCTGTTTCCAGCGGATACTCAACTACTTCGGACACGCAGCTCGCAGGGACCTGGAAAATTTTAAAAAGCTGGTGGTACCTAGCTAGGGTAGAGGGAGGGAAAAAGGTCCCGCGGTCGATCGCCTACCCATTGGTCAGATCTCATATATTTTTTGAATCCATTTCTTTAACGGCATTGGTTTTAGTGTCATACTGCCAAATCATCAGTTAGTATAATATCTTCATTCCTGGAGATGGTGAGATGATAAATAAGATGAAGAATGAAAATGATGAATCTGCCTATAGTAAATTAGTAGTACGGTTACTGTAGGCTCTAAGGAGTGACTTAGGAGTTGACGAAAAGAGCAGCCAAATCGTCGTATTTCACTTTCTCCACTTTCGTACAGCACTACAGATATTTACTAGTTAAAACACTAGCAATTTACACATTAAATTCTACTGATATATAAAAAAATAAAATAAAATAAGAAAATTCTAACTGACCCTTCCCGTTCCCGCCAAGTAACTCACTAGGTCTAATAAATATGCATAAAGTGACGAGCATTCCTGGATAGACACGACCTTCAGTAATGAAGGCTGAAGTTGCATCCTTTTGTGGTAGATATTCCGAACATCCGGATTAAACGCTTCAATAGCTCCTTCATAATGCGTACTGAAATGGTGTGGAATTCTTTTCCTGCCGATGTGTTCCCTGACCAATGTAACTTGGGTCTCTTTAAGGCAAGAGTGAATAGTTTTCTCCTAGGCAGGCATGATCCACCTTAGATCTCATCGCCGCTTAACATCAGGCGGGTTTGGGGTCAAATGCCTAAAAAAGATCCCGACTAAGAAGAAGTGTGACTTCGGTGCATTTCAATATAGGTTCTATTTCTTACATACTCTCTTATTTGGATAATTTTTCTTATTTGGATTATGTTTATTAAAACTGTTTATATGTTAATCTCTTTTGGTTCGCAATTTCATAATATTCCATTAAACAAAAGTTCAAAAAGATTTCCTAAGAACGTGGCGTCTTGTTTTTCAACAAACAAAACGTCGTTTGCCAAATTTATGGCCGCAAGTGCTGTGAGACAGTTTGCGAAGAATGTTTGAGAGGAAGATTATAGGAACAGCGGCCTTGATCCTCACTCATGATTGTTTCATAGCTTTAAGTCTTATTAATTGGGGTTCCTTGATTCTTTCCTTTCAGATTCTTTATGAATGACGTCTTAATTTTTTTTTTGATTTTGAAGAGTTTTGTGATATTTTTTGGTTTCTTCAATTATGGTGGTCGTTAAATACCTAAAGCACACAATATTTTTAATGTTATTATGTTAGTTACATAAGCATTTTATTTTTATTTTATTTATTTATTTATTGAAATTGGCACATCAACAGCGTGTACATAAATCTATACAATATTTTATTATAAGGGTGCATAGTCTAGTGTACACGCCAATTACAGATGCACACAACATTTATGGTGCAGGCGTAACAATCCACTACATCATGGGCAAACAAGCAGACGGTTCACCTGATGGAGAGTGATACCTATTGAAACGACGATGCCCTTAAACGCCAAGAGCACCGCCATTGCGTTGCCCATGTAGAGGTAAAAATGTTTTGCTTCTCCTTCCCTTTATTACACTAGCTCTCCAACCGTTCGAACCGAAAAACAGCGAACTGCTTTATGGTAGAAATAGAAAGGTGGGTGATACCAATCCCGACGATCTAGCACATAGATCTACTACTTATATTAATATGTTAAAAAAATAACTTTAAGACCTCAAAGAAAGTCGCCATAAACTAAACTATTGTAATGTATTTCAAATTAAGAAAAAAGGTATTTCAAAATTTATCAGTTTTATCTATAATTTTCTTTCTATCCCAAAGTTTCAGAAGTTGAATTCTTAACTTCTGAAAGTCAAACTAGTTATAACTGTCAGCTTTCTTTAAGTTGGAACTTTTTAAAATAATGATTTCGAAAACTTTTCAAATTAAAACTGTTTTCGTTAGATTTCTTTGCTTTATCTTTAGTTTTTAATGTTAAATTTAGCTACTAAATGGTGTCTAAATGGATGATGGAAGTTTTATCGATTTCAACTTAGTTTATTTTCAGTTTTGTGGTGTCATTAAGGACACAGTGGGCTAAATACCTGTTTGAATATAGAATGTAGATAGTAGATCAATCAAACACACAGCACTGATCTAAAATAAAAAGAATATAACGAACACTGACATTCTTACTCCGTGATTTGTTATTGACAAAAAAAAAACAATAAATATTACCGTTTAATTCTATACATGAACACATATTTAGGTCTACATATTTGTAAAAATTTGTGTGTGTGTGTGTGTAGTTTTCAAAAGCCAGCTTTTATTTTTTCTCACTTAATTAAAAACTTAAGTAAGTATTATGTTGAGTTGTTCGTTGTAATTGGTTTACATTACTTAATATTATGTTATTTTTATTTATTACGTTTGGACATTAAGTTTTAGGCAAAATTTTTACTCGGTTTTTGATGTTTAAATTTTTGACATTTTTTTTTTCTTGCATGCTGTCTTCACCTTTTTTATAGTGACATTTGACTTGTTTTTGTACTGTGATTGTTCTTAAATTGTATGAATGAGTGTACACTGTGTTGGTGATCTTTTTAATAAAATAAATAAAAAATGAAATAATGAAACAAAGTTTAAATATTTATTTATTATTATAATAATAGAACGGGTATTACATTACTATTACATAGTCACAATATTAATTTCAATTAAAATAAGATAAATACTAATAAATTACTAACGAATAGACATAACAGTTTTTTATTTTATTTGCATCTCCCAAACTCCCTGTTCTTACCCAAACAAGGTCTCAAACAAATCCAAAATTTGCATGTAACAAAATATCAAATATAAAATTGTATTTGTAAGTCCAAAGTATTTCTACACTTGATAATAAAATGCAGAAAAGCCGTTGCTCGCTCGAAAATGCATTTGAACTTTTAAATCAAATAACTGACTAAGATGATTTAAATCTGTATACTTTATTTAATTTGTTTTTATTTTAAGTTCTCTAACAGCCGACTGCTACGCCAGAGGTTCCGGGTTCGAATCCTGGCGGGGGCGGAACTTTGCGTTATTTGCAAGACGCATTGTTTCTCTTACCGGTCTTGGATGTTGTATTCTTATCTACGTAGTATATACCACGTCGTTGCTTAGTTCCTGCGATACAAGATTATATATTAGTGCAGGGCTGAGTCAATGTGTGCTTCGTGATGAGGTTATTATTATTATGTTGCAGACCAAAAGAAAGAGCAATCGAATCATCAAAGAAATGTCAACTTCGGCGATTAAAATAAAATTATGTTTCGAAATGAAAGGGCTACTTAAATAGTTGCTTAGAAACCTTTTTGGAACTAAGATCTTTCAAACCATTCAATCACTCCAAAAAAACCCTTAATAATTCAACGGTCTAATTCTAATTTTATGGATACTTAATTTATTAGATTACAATTTAAATTAATAATATCCAACTGACATTTGAACGCCTGCATGGCAGATTTTTGTTGAAACTTTTATTGTGAATTACTAACATCTTTCTAGCACGAAAATCAGACAAATAAATATTTATTTTGAAATGAATTGCTGTTCAATATACCGTTGGGGTTGCTTGGAGGGAACTGGAAGTGTCAGTTGTTCTTGCTATATTTCCTCTTCTCGTACATCAGCAGGATTCAACGTGTGAAATGCTAGTGTTTCACCGAATATCTGTAGTAAACAAGTGTAGAGAAATACAACGATTTGGCTGCTCTTTTCGTCATTCACTGCCTAGTAACACAATGGACCCAACAGAAACCGTACTAGCTTGTTACTGTAGGCAGATTCATTGTTCCATCTATCATTACTCATCTCGTCGTAATTACATTCCTCATCATCAAGACTTGATTATAACCCTGACAAAATACTTAAAGTTATCACCATGATTGCAGCGCCATCAAATAAAACATACCGTTCTTATATTTTACTTTTTTAGTCAAACTTTTGGGCTAACAAGCAGTCCGTTTATCTGATGGGAATTGACACGACGAAGACCTTGATGTATACATAGAAAGCGAAGAGCAATGCGTTCTTATAAAATCTAATTCCAAATTTAAAAAAAACCCATTCCATTGTTCATCCCCACTTTCACCTCCCATAAATTTTAAACAGTTTATACCTTTTTTATTAAATTTACATTTTTGGAATGTACGTGTCGATTCCTTCATTTTATACCCCACTTGGAGATTTGTCTACATCCCATTGTTTATCTCCACTTTCACCCCCATCACTATTGAATTTTGAACCCGATATCGATCAAACATAGCTAAAATACGCTTGAGTAAGTCACCTTTAAAACAAACAAAAAAACTATATCAAAATCGCTTCATTCGTTCGAGAGTTGTGATGTCACAGATAGACACACACAGACCGTCAAACTTATAACGCCCAACGCCGGGGGTTAAAAATGCACATAATTCTAACCATAAATAGGCGATTACAAACTATTAAATTACTTGACAGCCAGCAATGTAAATAGAGGCAAACGACAATTAAAAGCTTGTTTAATTAAGTTAGTTTTGTAGTCTAGATCTACTTTTCTATACCTTATTACATATAACGAGCGTTTTGTCACGACCAACCAAATGTGTGTTTGCAAAACAAAATAAACTAACTTGAATAGGGGAGGATCCGTAATTCGCATCGTCTGGCAAAGTAGGTTGTCTGCTCAGAGATGTAACGTGGTAGATGAATATTTAATTTCAATTCTATTAATTTACCCTAGTTAAATATTATATTAGTTAGTTCAGTATTATAATGAAAGTCATTTTCTTTTTTCTTGGTAACATAATGATACGGATATATATTTGACTATCATTGTTTTTAATTATGTATAAATAATTAATATAAATAAAAATAATATAAAAATATAATTAACATAAAAAATTATTAATTATGTATAAATAATTAATAATTTTCTTCTCAATATAGGCCGCCGCAAGGCCGTGCAAAGTTTTATTTTCAAGTTTAAATGTTTTTGAAATTTAGAGTTGTTCGACCTAAAGCGCGAGGTGTTTATCCAAAAAAACTGTGAACGGTGAATTCATGTGATCTTTTTGATGGAGCTGCTGGTGTATTTTATTATATTCCTATTTTTAGTTCTAAAAAAAACTAAGGGTAAAATAAAAACTAAAAACGTTTTGCAATGTTGGCCGGGAAATTATTACAAAAGATTTTATACTTATAATAGGTTTAAAAAACTTAGCTACATCTCAAAAAGTATTTTAGGTTGCCATATTTTATTTGTTAAAGTAAGTATTTTGTCTTAAATAAATTGTTATACTTTACAAATAAATGTCGTAGCACACGTTGATGTGATTGCAACTTGTTAACGGATCAACACCGCATCAATTCGAGCCGTTCGATATTCTTCTTTTGACATATCATTCTGCAACGCATATTTAACAACATTAACGGTATTGTATCGCCTCAGATTGACAGCTAGGCAAAAGGTGAGACGTTCATTTTCCGGTTCTGAGTTGACAGGTGTGACCTTTAAACTTTTGGTTTCACAGTGAGGGTTGTTATTTAATTTTTTTTACAACATCATGGGCAAACAAGCAGACTTTAACTACTCGGATATTGCTCGTGGAAAAACGATACTAAAATTTATTTTAACAGACACTTACCGGGTTTTTGTGTTGGACACAAACTTTTATTCTACTTGCGGTACTGCAATTTTCCTAACTTTATAGCTAATTTCCATGTAATTATGTTCATGGAAGGTTGTTTGTTAAGTCATGTGTGTTCTGATTCGATGTTTTATGGCAATTACACGTTTAAGCAAGTAGTTGACGACTTTTGTTAACACATTTTTAATAAAATGCTTGATTTGAACCTGACGACCCTTTGAATATACAGGAAATTTGAAGACAGCAAATACGATTTAAATGAGACGAAATAAGACACATAAAATATAAGTTTTTTATTTAACTTTATAAAGATATACAGCAGACAGCAGATAATTTAGGCATTGTAAAAACCACAGAGGTTTGTACCCAATGTTTAATGCGTATTAAAACAATATTTTTAGACGGTTTCATTGAATTATTTTAGATACAATATATAAGCAGGTACAAGATATATTAACGCTACATAATTTCATTAATTGGAGTTATGAAAATAATTTAAAAAGAAACCTGAGAAAAATAATTTACATATTACTAAGATAGAAGCGATTTTTTATTTTTTTTATTACAATAATTCAGATTTCATTTTATATAATGAAAAACCTTTATTAACATAAGACAAGCTTATTTTTCTGTAACTTTTATATTTCTTAAGATTGTGGTTTTTGGTAAATAAAAAAAAGGGAAGTATGTTTTGAGTACTTGTAGCGTTTTTATGAGTAATTATTTTTATAACATTTGGGTTTCAGGTTTTTGAGTAGTTTTCGCTGAAATGATAACTGGAGAGATAATATCTATAATTATATTATAATGAAGTCTATTTTCTACGTCCCCCCAAAGAATTGTCACAAATAGTTAAGAATTCACCAACTATTATTTTCCTTCAAGGTCATGTTTGTCTAGTCTACGATATCCATATCCAGTTACAAGGATTAATGACAAACGTTGTCAAGTATGGTGGTGATTCATTGACTTATTATGTAAAATAGATCCTTCGATTGTGACAGCCTGGTGGCGTGGTACCAGAACTTAGTTCTATGTCTAAGTAAAATTTTATTTAAAGGAATGACTTTAAAATCATCATTTTCTAGTATCGCCGGTTCCGAAGGCTTATTTCCGAGGAAGAAACCTCCGTAGTTGCCATTGCTCCGTCTGTACAGACGGGCACACATAAACCTTCCCATAACAAGTGCGATGTCAATCCTTATGTTGTACAACGTAAGAACGGTACAAAGTCCAAACAAAGTCGGTTGATCTACAGCCGTCTGTACACTACATTATCGGCTTAATGTACACGTCCATAAAGACAAACATTTACAAGGCTGTTTTCACGTTTATTATTTTAATGTACTTAATCTCTTACCATGAGGTGAGCCGCCTGAAGTCTCTTGCGGACACCAGCCAGTAGACACCAAAAGTCGGTGACTGTATCTGAAACTCCAGTTTCCTATGGTGGGTGTTGACACTAAGTGAGTTTGATGTCCAAACATCCATAGCTGTACGGCCTACGCGAAATTTTCTAACTCGTGTTACCACTGCAGGACTTGGTAGCTTAGAACAGACGCGACAGGTCGAGGGTTCAAATCTCGAGTTGCCATACGTTGTACCTGCCGTGTTCCTCAGTGTGCCCGGATAGTGGCGACACACTGAGACTCGACATAAAAATGCTAAATGCGGTGTTTAACACTTCTGCTTACCCCTCGTGAGGTTATTACCACTTTGTGGAATCAGTCCGGACTCCCGGATATATAAAAACGTCATCAGGTGAGCTGCCTGCCCGTTTGGACTCTTTTGAAAAGAAAATAGTTACCGACACAAGACACACGTTATCACAGCTCCTAGAACCTGTTCACACGAATTCAAAACATTACGTCAAGTTCCATTGACTTTATCAACAAAATAAACGGAAGTCCAGCGTAACCTGAACGTCAAAACCGATAACGTCTTTACTAGGATCTTAATATAATGGTTATTCTTCTTTCACCTTCGACATCCATCACAACTTGAGCTCCAAAAACGTGCAGTACAATGCCGTGTAAAATCGAGGGCGGAGTCCACTCGCGGTGAAAAATTATTTGATTATTAAAAATATTGATTACTGTTTTTTGTTTCAGGTAAGTGTCGGGTCGTCGATTTGTAACTGGAGAAACTTATGCAGTTTAACCAGAGCTGCAGCTTATAAATCAACGGTGCAGAGACCATACGAGGGCTTTGGTAGACAAGTTTGATAATTAAACTTAGATTGCACATGTGATACTAAAATTTCGCAGTAGAAGTATAATGGGTTAAATATTTGTTGCTGGTAATAGTTAACAACTTAGCTTTGAAAGTAGAGGCTAGAGTTATATTGATTATAATATCAAAAACTAAGTATTTAAGGAAAGTTGGTGTTACAAATGTCCATGGGCGGCAGTATTTGGAACTTTCCATCAGGTGATCTGTCAGCTCGTTTGCCCCCTATCATATAAAAATATATGTAAATAAAGAGCTAAGCGACTTAGAAAGAAAGCGTGAATTAGAAAAAAACTATAAATCTTAATATCAAAAGATAAACTTCAATTCAATATTCTACATCAACCTTCAAATTTTTTTTTTTTGACAGACCGGTCCATTTTAAAAACTCGTCAAACAATTGACATTCTAACAATTTAATGATAGAGAAGTTGATAGAAGTTACACTTCCTTCTGTTCGAGTTCTCAAAGAATCCTACTTAAACTATTCCATCCCTTCATCCCTCGAAATAAAGTCGTCCAATAAATCAAAAGCATGTAACAGATAGGAGCGCGCATAATTATAACTGCTATCCAAACTACAATGACGCCTGGAGCCATAAAATCAAATATCTTACTTTATCAAATGATCTCTACATTTGGGTTTAGTTATAAAATAGTGGGTAAACTTAACGGTTTGACCCATTGGTATTAGGATCGAGTTACAGTATTTAAGCTATAAAAAGCTCATTTATTTATGTGCGATGCTAGTAAGCTTTGTTGTATCGTATAGAATAAAAGTAGTGTTTTATACAGTTAATTTGAACTGATAAAAGAAAAACGTATTTGGTGTAGTTTAGAGGAAATATAAAATGTTTAATTTTTGTACCTAAAATATAGTTTTAACCTTTGAAAACAAATTTATTGACCAATCGAGTTGTTGATATTAAACAGCCACGACGTCTTCTAACCGGGCATGGTAACTTAAAGGGCAAACTTTTTTCATTTAACTTGGTGCCGTCACCTTTTTGCGAATGTTCAACGTCGGATCAAGAATTTGTGCAAACTGCCCATCATATCTTGTGGGAGTGTAGTCTCTGGCATGACGAACGGTTAATCATGTTGAATTCGATTCAAGTATCTGCGTGTAGTCCTATTTATTACCTAGATCTATAGATAGTAAAAGCGAAGGGAAACTTCCGTGCCTTTAAAATACAATGGTCACCAATATGTCACCAATACTGGTGTAAGATTTAGGTTAGTATCTAATTTATCCCCTGTTAGTTAGTAGCATACCGTGGTATTTAGATGGTCAGGCGTCTCCTGACTGTCTCCCCTTTAGATTTTTGGGCCTCTGGGCCATTTCAATTGCTGTTTCCGCTTTGCTGGGAGGGAAGTCTGAAACCACTATCTTACTACCTCCTATTTCTTCTGATTAAGTTCGTTACGGGTCCCAAGACAGCCGGTAGGGTATCTGGGCACAGCCTGTGCATCATTTCACAGCTGCATTATTCGTTGATTATTCGATCAAAGGACGCCACTGTTGATTCTGATAAACAGGAGTTGCAGTGGTAGGACAGAGTGGCGGGTGTGCATTAAACAGCCAAGCCACGTTGACTCTTTTTCGAGTAATTTAATTGTTTCTTTTGACACTACAAGCTATTCGCACCAGAGTTTAAATAGCATATTCCTTTTGAATGCAAAGTTTCAGATTATCCGTACACTAGATTTGACAAAATTAAATTCTTTTACCACATTTCCGTTCATTTCTATTGTTCATTTCGTTACCACAATACCTTTGGGAGATTAAGTTTGAACGCAGTTCTGTTACTAAATAATCATTTTAAATCCGTGTGATGTTGTATAAGAGAGATTTTTAAATGAAACTTCTCCACATTAATTTTCACGACTCGCGTTACCTACAGTCGTTTTCAACCACTGCATGTGTGCTCAGACTTTATCTGAAGCTATAAAATTTAACTGTCCCACAGTGGAACTTCAGTCTTAACGATCTAACCCCATGAATCCGTACGGTCAACCACAAGGAGTCGAGCTATTTTCGCTCTTGTGCCTTTAAACATAAAGGTGTTTTGTTTTGTTTGTTATGCTAAAGCATCCTTTACCTTGATACTCCTGCCTGAGCTAGTTTATAGGGAAATTATAACATAAAACCACCGACCAAATGTGGTAATTTACTATTGGAATTCGATAAGGACTCGATTTTAAAGTCATTTTAAGTTTTATTAAGTAGGGATCCACTGTTTTGTACGGATTTAAATTGGTTTAAAGAAAAACAACAAAAAAAATATCGTGTCTCACTTTTTACAAGTTCCCGAAATTGATTCTATTTAGACGAGATTTCTTTAATTGAATAAACGTAAAGAAAAATGCTTTTCTCTATAAACATATGGATCTTGTACAATTAACAGAATGTAACTTAAATAATATTGTATGCCTATATTGGTAGAATATAGTATAACACTGTATACATGCGTAACACATGCAATATTTCCATGTACTAGATATAATAATAATAATAACAATAACCACATCACGACACACACATTGACTCAGCCCTGCATCAAGTATCGTAAGAACTTGTATCGCAGGTGCTAAGCAACGATATGGTATATACTAAATAAATAAGAATACAACATCAAAGCGAAACAATGCGTAAGATTCACAATGAATAAGTTTGAATTGGACTTTGTTTCACCACAGCTTTGCGCTTGTATCGCTTTTTTAATTAGCTTAATTACAAGTTAATCCTATTACCCTACTAATATTATAATTATGAGTCATTATGTTTGTTTCTCAATCGCGCGAAAACGGCGAAAGTGATTACGATGAAATTTAACTTACAGCTAGTTTATAACCTTGTTTAAATATCGTACCTAAAAAAGTTAAGTTTCGAGTAAAACGAAATATACGCAAATAAAGTCGCGGGCAAACGATAGTTTTTCATAATAATTCAAAGTTTTTCCAAAACGGGAACCGAACTTGGGAAAGCTATACGATAGCTACCAAACCATCCGCCATAACAAGGTTTATTAATTAAATATGAAGCCCTTCAGACAAGTACGCTTCATAGTAACGAAATTTCATAACATCATATCGCAAACGTAACAAGGCAAATTAAATTATAATTAAAATATTAAATACATTTAGTTCTATACAACGCTATCTCGGAAAAAAACATCCGTGTATCTTATTCGCTAGTTAGTTTTAACATTGGAAAAGAAAAAAAGAAGCTAGTGCGTGAATCATTTATAAAATTGTGTTAATAGAAATTAATTAATATACTCGTACATCTGGGTTGCCCCTGGAACGTAATAAAATGAAAAAACCGACTCCAAGAAAATGTACTAGAAAGTATCAAATAACTTATCTTTGAGAATTATAGGCTGCTTACAAGTTAGCTAAAAGGTAAGTAAATATGGTAATTTTTGGTTTCAGTTTGGTCTCCTTTTTTGTTTTCGGTTAAAAAATGACATGACTGTACTGACGTGCCATTTGGATTCGATGACATGGTTTTCGGAGACTTGCAAATTGATACACCCCTAGGCGATAAATATTCTAGAAGAGCGGTAACATATTGTGTGTGATGAGCTTTAAACTTCAGTCGATTTGCTGTTCGCATATTACTTACTAAAAAGAGTGAGATATTAGTATTTTTAACAGGCTTGGACAAAATTTGGAGGTTTTTAATTCGACTGTAGGTATATGTTTTTTTAAGAACATTGTTAAAAAAATTGCAGTTAGTGACATGAAAAAAATCGGGCGTATAATGTAAAAAAAAATATTTTTTTTGAAATGTCATCTTTTGTGATTAAAGTGCATTTTTTCAGTTAAATCTGAAGTTTTATATAAGAAAATGAAGGTGAAGAAAAAATAGTTCATTTTTTTTAAAATAGTTTTTTAGTATTTTTTCCATTATCATAATTGTCACAATTATAATGTCATATAGGCACCATAACTAAATATTCTTGTAAATTGATTTTCCCATCGAAGTCCATTCTCGATTCGGAAACCAATCGAGAACCCATGGTAAATAAAACAGTAGTTGTAATGATTTTCCCATTAACTACACTATTATTTATTGCTCGGTTCGGTCCCGTTCGGCATCTTTTATTAAAATCCGGCCCAATTTAAAAATCGATTTTCCTAGTTTTTTTTTTTTTTTTTGTGAATGAGTCAGTAGTTTTAAGGTTGGTTTCTGTTGCTACAACAGTTAGTGGTAGCCCAGTTTGTTACGTGCGTTGGTTGGCCGACCGACCAGACCTGACACGTCGAGGGTTACCGTTGTAGCTGCCATGTTCCTCATTATCCCCGGATAGCGGCGACATATTCGCAACCTGTCACACTGAGACTCAACATAAACAAGTTAAATGCGTATTTTAATACCTCTCAATCTCGAGGGATTAATTACGTCGTGTATGTATCTGCAACAAATAAATATAAAAAATTATATTTCATTTTTACGAAATAAAGTGACCTTTTGCTTCATTAAATAATTAAAAGAACGAGAAAATAATTTCAAAGTCGATTCTTTTGTAATTAAAGCAGATGTTTCAAACGCTTTAGTTCGTAAATTATTGATTTTGACATAACAATGAACTAATTCTATTGTTTTTTCAAAAAGCTTTTGAATTGTTAAAAACCTTCCACACTAGCATAGGATTGTTGATATGAGGGGAAAACCCGTTCGAACGGTGGTTCATTTAAATTTATGTTCCTACAAACCAATGAATTCACCATACATCTCGTTAAATTTAGTTAAGATTTAGTCATCGACTGCTACACAAATAAAAACCTCTTTTTAATAAAGGAGGTAGATTTTTTTTTGAAATCTCATATAATAAATTAAGTCACATTTACCCTACTCCGCCCCGGGGGCGGTTAATCCCAACAAATTTAGGAATTCCTCTGTTAACAATAAATATCATTATTTATTTTATTGTGCCCAGGTTTATGGGACAGTCGCGCATAAAAGCGCTTAGATGAAAACGTATTGTTTCTGTTTTTACGCGTAGCCGTGGGAGGAATACGCGATGTGGGTGACGATCGTAAAGTACGTGAAAAAATGGTTTTAACTGTCTTTACACGAATGTAGGACAGTTTTAATCATATCACGTAGTCGGAAGGCTTCGGGGGTGGAATTTGCGATGAAAAAAAGCTAAAATGGCGATGATATTCGCGAATAATGCATCTTAGTAGTAACGGTTGTTAATGACATTTGAAATTGTGTATAATTTTCATGTATTATCGTTACATTAGCTGTTATATATGATACTAACAACATTGATTAAAAACTGCATGCACGATATTTAATTTTAATAAAAAAAAACAGGTTCTTTTGCATAATATGCGTTATGGATTTATTTTAGTTTTAGTACAGTTTTAAATGTAATAAAATCTATAGTATGATAATTAGTATAAAGAAATAAAGGAAAATTAATGCAATTCTACTTCGGAAAGTGTCTATATGAATAACACTTACGACGAAGTTGTTCTTAAATCTAGGCTAAAGTTCTTCTACTCCTCGATTTGGAATAACCGTATCATATTCTTGACAATACTGAATTAAAACCAGGACATTATATATTACGAATAAACAAAGTACACTGAAGATCAACACCATAAATTACAGACACACTACAAAACAAAGTACTATGCATAAACTAAAGTTTATTTATCACGTATTAAATAAGCAATTAATTAAATCACAGAAAAACACTATTATACCGAGTATTTTTGTTTACCCGACGATTCCTCTATAATTTTGTCTATGGCATTTCAACTTGTCACCGCGACTGTACCAATTTAGGTTGTAAAATGAACGATGGGCCCGTAAACCCTCTCTGATATATAGCTCGCCCGATACCGAATTACAATCGTAATAAAACTGTATACAGAATAACAACCAGATAAAATCACTTTCGCTCGCGATTGTACCCGATTTGTTTACTTGAATCGTAATTTACCAATATCTATTGTTTCAAGCAGTTACTGGAGTTTATTATCGAAAATCAAGGAAGTCTTATGGCTCTGCCGCTTTTTGTATGAGATTTTTTTCTGTACTTTTTATGTAATTAACTTTTGAATTGTATTATAGATATGCCATTACCTCTACATTCAAAATTAATAATTTTAAAGAACAAAGGACAATTATTTCGCAGGAAAGGAGTTAAAAACGAGCCAGTGAAAAAAATGGCACTTAGGTGAACGTCAAGTGCGCGTATAAAAGTTAATTAATTCTGCAAAACCGTATTTGCTCTGACATTTCAATTTAGCTTGAAATGTTTTTCAGCGATCATTGAACGTAAACACCTGGAGAAATTTCGGAAGCTTTAATTAGCGAGTTTTCCAGGTAGGATTGTAAAAGCTGGACAGATGGAGTAGAAGATGTTCTTAGAGTTTATCAGCAATTTGGTTGGTTTGGTTTCGGTGTCGCCAACCAGCTTATGTCAGCTCTTCCTTGCAAACGTTTATACAATAGATTTATGATTGGTCTCCGCTGCGGTACGACTAGATGGAGCAATCCGCTTTCTTACTACCTGCTATTTCTTCTGATTAAGTTCGTTGTTTACCCAAGACAGCCTCTGGGCACAGCGTGTGCGTAATTGCACAGCGTGTGCATCATTATTCGATCAAAGGACGCCACTGTTGATCCTGGTGAACAGGAGTTGTAGAGGTGGGACAGAGTTACTGGTGTGCCCCGATGGATGGAGCAATACCAATAGCTCAAACAATGTGACAGCATATTTCAGACATTTTATTTTAGTATTTTTTACTGTTACCATCGATGCTTGTGTCAGTGTTGTCAAATTTCAAAGTTTTACCTATTTTGTGGGAAAATTATATTATCTTCGTCTCTTACCCCTCTCGAGGGTTAAATTTGGGGGTGAGTTTTTATGTTTATGTTACATATAGACCGATTAACTATCGTTAGTTGTCAGCATCATCATACGACTTACCATCCTCTCACTGAAGGGATGAATTGCCTTAAACCTAGAGGTACACATGTATTTTCGGGGCACAACCGCCACTCTGTCCCACGACTGCAACTCCTGTTTATCAGGATCGAGTGTGGCGTCCTTTGATCGAATAATCAACGAATAATGCAGCTGTGCAATGATGCACAGGCTGTGCCCGGACACCCTACCGGCTATCTTGGGACCCGCAACGAACTTAATCAGAAGAAATAGGAGGTAGTCAGAAAGCGGTTTCAGACTTCCCTCCCAGCAAAGCGGAGACAGCAATTGAAATGGCCCAGAGGCCCAAAAATCTAAAGGGGAGACAGCCAGGAGACGCCTGACCGTTTAAACACCACGGTATGCCACTAATTAAAGGTACACATGTATATAACCTACTTGCAATTTAAATTTTATAGGTCAAGTTTAAATTTCGTAAACATTCTTCTATTGATTGGGTTCATATCTGTTAGAAACAATGCATTAAAAATAGCTGTATTAGTTAACACGAGTAAGTTAATTTTAAAACAAAGCTTTTCTTTGTATTGAGTCGAAATTCGGCCAAACTCAGTTCAACGCAGTACGTTTATAATTGTTTTTTCTTTCTTTGTAGGGTTCCTTACCCAAAATGTAAAACGGAACCCTATTCCACTTTCCGTCTGTCTGTCTGTCAACGGGTTGTATCTCATAAATCGTAAAAACTAGACTCTTTAAATTTTCAGAAAATGTCTATTGCTGTTGCCGCTAGAACAACAAATACTAAAACACAAAGAATTTAAAATTTATGTGGGCTTCCTAACAATAAACACAATTTTTTAAACAATTTTTGTATGCTCTTGTATCTTTTACGAAAATATCTAAAAAGTACATAATATTAAATCTTATACGATGATGCGGAACCCATCATGTGCGAATCTGACTCACACTTGACCGGTTTTTATTAAATTTTGTCTTTCGAAAACGGAATTCTTCGTGGTCGAAATAGCGAACATAAAGATAGTAAGGAATATCGCAAAAATGTTTGCTAATACGAAGTGAATTAAATTACTCCTGTTCAAACCATTTTCAAACATGCTCTATGTTTGCAGTTGATATTGCAGTTAGTAGGTATGCAGTTCAATTTTAAATTGCTCCCAACCAATCATCCAACTAATGCTTATGTGATTGTTTTGTTTGTCGTGCTGTAATCTGTCACACGGATACAAAGGATGGCGAACAACTTAGATTATATTTTTTTATTTAAAAGAGAGCAAACGGGCAGGCGTGATGGTACGTGATACCGACGCCCATGGACACCTGCAGGCAAAAAATGTCAACAGATTTTAAAAAGAGTATGCCCTAAGGGAGCTTTTAGAGCTCTCTGACGGCAAGGGCTAGTTAATAATAATAATAAACACATCACGACACACACATTGACTCAGCCCTGCACCAAGTATCGTAAGAACTTGCTAATCAACGATATGGTATATACTAAATAAATAAGAATCCAACATCCAAGACCGGTAAGCGAAACAATGCGTCTTGCAAATAACACAAACTCCCGCCCCCGCCGGGATTCAAACCCGGAACCTCTAGCGTGGCAGTCGGCTGTTAACACCACTGCGCCACCGAGGCTGGAATATGTTGAGTGCCTATGTTTCTATGAACCGTTCCTGATTGTATGGTAAGCGCGGTGCGGATTCAGTTCCGTACATATCTGGAACGCTCCAAGGAAGTTAAGTCGTCAAGCCTTTACCTTTTGGTAGGTACCGCGTATAACAAGCTAATGATTCCTTACCGCCACCGCACCGATAAATCAGGAAACGGCCTTAGGCGGTAATTAAAACATTACGAATCTAGAATATCATATAGCTAAATAAAAACGGTTTTATTGAAATTAACGTCGTTCTCTGTTATTCGTTTTTATTATATACTTCTAGTCAAACCCTTAATTTGATACCCATATTGAGGGGGTCGTGAAACAACATGTAGTCCGCCATTTTGTAGCGGCGGCCATCTTGGAATACAATGATCTGTCAACAATTGGTGGGTAAAATTCTAATTACTAAATTTGACCCAAACAAAGTGGTCAAGTTAAATAAAACCGTTTAATAACAAAGAACATCGAAGTGCGTAAGTCCGTTGTTGGTCTGTTTTCGCGTTGACAGGTGTACTACTCTAATTTAACTTGTAAATTGACGATACACAACTTTCAATCAAATACAATTCATAAATTTTATATTTTTTTCATGGACTTTTGGCGACCTCGGTGGCGCAGTGGTGTAATCGAACGCCACGCTAGCGGATTCGGGTTCGAATCCGGACGATGGTGGAACTTTGTGTTATTTGCAAGACGCATCGTTTTGCTCACCGGTCTTGGATATAGTATTTACCGTGGGGCTGAGTCAATGTGTGTGTCGTGATGTAAGTTCACAATTTAGTTATTAAAAATCCCAAACCAATATTCTACAATACAACAATCGTAAATTGGTGCTTTCAGTGATAAAGTAGAAACTATAAAAGGCAGCCGCTGCTAAAATACAGTTCGAGCGATAAAAATCGGTTAGGTCATGATATATTTTACGTCGATTGTACCACTCCATATGCAGTGTTAGTTTACAAAAAAATTGACTAACAAATGTAAAGGAAAATATTCTGTTTGTTAAACTGTCATAGCAACTTACGTGACCGTTGCCAATTTTGTGTGCAAGCTTACTGCCTGATGGTATGCTTTTACCGTAGCGTATGAGTTTTTAATAAGAATCAAAATTGTACAGGATTAAAATGTTTCAAATTCCATTTTGCGCGGCAGGCTCGAATCATTTTAATTAAAAAACCGGCCGAGTGCGTGTCAGGCCACGCATAGAATAGGGTTCTGTAGTCACCCATAATTGTTATGATTTCATTTGTAATATTTTACATTTTCTCTTATTATTTTGTACGAAGTTTCGATGTGACGTATGTGACGATGAGGCCGAAGGTGGAACATACTTGCCTAGAAAAAAGTAGCCGTCAGAAGTAAGGCCGTCAATTTCTGTCAGATCTACGTACGAGATCCTCTGGGTTGATACCACCCTTCTTTCTATTTCTGCCGTGAAGCAGTTCAGTTTCAGCTTTAGATATCAGGAAGACCGTGTACTGGCACGAGAGGTAAAATATCTCACGAGCAACGAATTGGGGGTGATCTTGGCGTTTTTTTGAGACCAACATCGCCGTATTAATAGTTATTTAAGTTAACATTAGATTGGCTTTAACTGTATGCCCGTGACGTCACATAAAAAAAAGAAATGCTTTTACCGCTGCGCCGAATATGACTCACAGTGTGTTAGAGAACGCGTACATGCATTAGCACATCTCGGGAAATGAATGTACGAAATTATTGGGTCACGTATCCCATGAAAGGTCGAGTCGTAGGGTTGGCAATGCGTAGTTTTTATACCAGCGAGATAATTTTTCCTGTCATTATAAAAAAGGATGAAACAGAAAACCTTGTGTCATCATCGTCATCAGCTAGATGATACCCACTGCTGGGCAAAGGCCTCCCCCAATCGGTTCCAATTCCAATCCATGCAGGCCTTTTTTTTCGGGACATATCCGCGTCTCTGTTCTACTGCATCTCTTGTTCACCAGGATCAACAGTCCGGCCACCCTACCGGCTGTTTTGGGACCCGCAACTAACTTAATCATAATAAATTGAAAGCGGTTTCAGACTTCCCTCCTAGTAAAGCAGAGAGAGCAATGGAAACGCCTGACCGTCAAAACATCACGGCATACCATGCAACCATTACAAGATCTTCCATCTACTTGGTAGTGTCGGCCCAACACTACGACTTCCAGCTCGTGGAAGCTCCTTCCCCGCCGCTCATTGCTTGGTCAGCCCATTCCCAATCGATTCTTATCACTTCTTAGTAGAAGAAGTATGTACCACCCCTAAATTGCTTTTGCACCTAAGTATGATAGCCCTGGTTTTCTAAGCGTCTATAGACTACTTGTTAGGCAGGTTCTTGTTTACCTCCCTAATTAATGGTAGCTCCAGTACTCACATTTGGTATTGAATTTGTGGGCTTTACGAATAAAGTCGGTATACTACGGCTAGTGAAGCCAGGGCTGTCGCTCCACAGTTCCGACTGATTGATCGTGACAACCCTCTTTAATTACAAATGCTCGAACAATATGGCGCACTCAGCCTTTTTTTGGTGCAAATAAAATATTTTTTGCAAGCAAAAATGTATCAAATAATTCTGTATACTTTTGCTGGATAAAAATTTGTTTTACGAAAAAGATTTGATGGATCTTCAAATTTTGTGTATAAATAATACAAACTGCCACCCATTATTAAACCATCTGACATAATCAATTTCCAAAAATCTTTACCGGTACTGAGAGACCTACATAAAAATTTAACACTGACACGGAGTGTGATCGTATTTCGTAGTCCAGGATTAAATACTCATAAAAACTAAATTAAAATCATGCATCAACTGAGTCGCCGACCCTATCCCACTCACTGTAGATAGGCACACATGAGTATAAATGTCAAGTGAGTCAAAGATCTATGTACGCAACCCTATTCCACTCACGACTAACATGAGGATAACAAAGAGCCATTTCAGCGTATTCTGAATATAATTTCTGATCCGCTAACAAGCTCCCGTGCGATTCAGGAAACTAAAATGACCAGCGCTCAGTGGTCTGACCTGTATTTCTGATACCTCTGTCAACGTACACACGGTCATAGATCAACATAAACTGTCTGGACTATGTACCGTTCTTAAGTTGTATTTAGTTTATTGTCAAGCGTCTTCGGTCCTGCTAACGTAGGATCGCTTTTTTCCACGGAGAACGCGTCTGTTTGACAGGCGGGCGACAGCAAACGTCAAATTTGAAATAAGGATTGATGTTGCACTTGCAATGTGAAGCTTTGTGAGTGGCCGCCTGTACATTAATATGTATATTTATGACATTGAGTTAAACTGTGTTTTATCTTTGCTTCTTATTGTTTAGAAATTTAAAAACACATTTTTCCTTTTTAAATTCAACACCAAAAGAGTTTCTTTTTTAAATTTATATGATCACTTTTTGTGTTTAGCAGTTGTTCTCAAACTGTGCCCTCAGATGCTGCATCTGTCGTCACTAGCATGATATTTTAGGTATCTCATACTCAATTATAATTTTCATCCATCTGAAAAACCCATCTCGTTTTATTTTATCCATAATTGAACAACTTAAACAAAGACTTCGTAATTTTTTCTTTAAAGGGCCTCCATCACAAAAAAGTTTGAGCACCACAGTAAGTTATTTATTTATTTACTTAAAATTTAAACAGTGATATTCTATCATATTAGATCTGATGATCATCAAATAAATCATAAACTTGTATTGTTAGATCCTATTATGTTACAATAATACAAATTTACTCATTTCTATGTAACTCTATAGAAAATATATGTAGTGGTGGAAAATATATGTAGTAGGTATATAGTGTTCTTTGTTCAAAAGCTCCATTATTTCAGTTGGTTACAGGCTTAATTACCAACTAGAAGCAACTTAACGTATATTTTAGTTAATTATTTTGCACGCAATATTGTAAATTTCCTAGCTCCTTTATTGAAAAGAGTTGCTTTTCGCTTCTCTGAATTTAATTACTAAACTATTCTCAAAGTTTTTTTTTTCCTGTTAAGGAAAAAAAAAAGTCGAGACGGAAAACTCTGTCTCTTCAAATGTAGGACTAGTTCGTATTGTTTTGCAAATAATGTTCATGCAGTTTCCAACAAATATGTACCAGGATTCTGCGACATTCAAGATGCCCAGTCCCGGATAAATTGGATTAAAGTGTTCTTATGGGATTGGATTCCTTAGCCTTAATTTTGAAATAATTATTAAAAAAACAACCATTGCAAGTAAAGACAATAACATACTATACAACATACAATAATATATATTTACAAAATATATTATTGGTCGTTTTCGCCCGATATTGTTTCGTCTTTAACCGTCTACTTCCTGATTCGTCTCTTCCTAAAACGTCAACTTTTCGACAAGCCGTTTTCAAATCCCTTTTTCGTATTCTGTATAATATTCCGAAAAAGTCCATTCGCAATTTGTCTACTTTCTAATAAATCTATTCTTTATTACCCACAATTTTTTTTGTTGTTAATCTCCCCTATCAACAACAATTCTTTGCTCATAAAGGAGTGTTGACATCAACTACGACACCTTTTCATAAGAAAACCCCGTAAATATCACCACATTAATAAGATCAAGACAAGAGGGACTGCCATTCTACCCTATGAAGACCGTTCGCCTATGGTTGTGTTTAACCATGTCCATGCATATCACTGTAGTGTGCGCAACCCCTTTGCTGAGCAAACTCGAGATTACGCACACGAAAACAACTTGCAGGTACACGAATGACAAAACAAACAACAACCTGAATCAAATAGACTCTAAGAGATGGAATAGATAAATAAACCACATCACGACACACACATTGACTCACCCCTGCAGTAAGTATTTTGAGAACTTGTGTCACAGGAACTAAGCAACGGTATGGTATAAACTACATGGATAATAATACTACATCCAAAATCCCCCGCCGGGATTCGAAGCCAGAACCTCTAGCGTAGCAGTCGTCTGTTTACACCACTGCGCTATGGAGGTCGTCAAAATGAGCAAACCAGGTCTGACAAGTCACGCTTGGCTTGTTTTAAGGACTTCCGATGCAATGACAAGATATCAGATAGGATGATGAGTAATAGTGACGGGTAACCAATGAGATAGCGAACTGCCAATGAATCGAGTCATCGGTGTTCTTGACCACGCAGTGTTTATACAGAGTGTCCCTAGAGAATAGACTAGGACACTGCACACATACATCGAGTGTCAATGAGCACAAGTGTCTCGAATTGTGACAGTAAATTTGTGTCTGCCTCAGTGTGACCAGTTAAGAAAATTGTATCCGAAATTTATGTACTAATTTTGACTTTATTGAAATTAAGTAATTTAGTGATTATCTTTGTAAGACTAGCCTTTTTCTAATTGAGAATTTTAAGAGGATGTTTTCTCAACTTGTCCTCAGTCTTATGACGTTTTTTTTTTCCATTGAAATCAAAAGTATAGAACAAATTAATATGTTAATACTTTACTTTACTTTCGTTTACTTCGTCGGGTTAGGTTTAATGTATAATTTGTCTGCCTAAATTCTTTACCTATTAATGTATCTTCTGTATTTATTAAGGTGATAAAACTTTACGTTTGGCAATTTCATCCAAATTAATATATTTTGGATGAAATTGCTTGAGTAACAAACATCGAAACTTTATTTCTATTATTAAATGTATGAAGTTCAAAGGTTGCTAACTCAAAATTCGTACAACTGGTCACATATTCAAGATTATGTCAATTAATGAATAGTCTTAGTTTGGATTTCTGTTGGATTAAAGCAATTAAATATAGTTTATTTCAAGTATAAGAACAAACGATGGCTTTATGTTAAAACAGTTAATAAATAGACGGTTTTATAAAGTTATGATTTCTTTAAGAAAAAACCCCTTAAAAATTTAAGCAATGTCTTCAATTTGTAGATTCAACATCCTGTATGTATTTCTTAGTTGTTGCAAAACCGCAGAAATCTCTAGAAAGTTGACGAATGATATACGAGATATCAAATATATAAATAAACCATATAAATATGGATATCTTGGCGCTATAGTATTCTTACATACCTACAAATATGCATATAACATTGAAATGTTTCGAGAAGTAATCTTCGAAGATTTTTTTAATTCATCATACTACAAACTAGATGATAGAATAATTTGAAATAATTAGTATGGCATAAAAATATTAAATAATAATTTATATAGTTTTAATTTAAACAGCCTAATTATATTGATTATATATTGAATTATTGAATTGAATAATGGGCCCACCTTCAATAAAATGACTCTTATATTAATGTTCAAGTCAACTTACCTGCATTCATTTTTGTTAAGTCGCATTCCACAATATGCAGTGTGGTTTAAATTTTATGATTAAAAAAATTTCTATTTCCATGTAAAAAAATAAAAGTTTTCCGTTTTTCAAACAATTTTTTGTGAATTAATAAATTCTTAACCTCTTTTACAATATCATTTGTGTATATAGTAAAATAAAGTTATATAAAACAGACCTTTAACGGATACAAATTTCGTTATAATTAGAGCCCATTTTCCATTGTCGTTTGACTAGTCAAAATATATTGAATGAGACTATTTAATTAATGAACTTTAGACTTTGAAAGGCCGGGGCGAGACTTCGTAATAATCACGCAGACTGACATACATTATATTTTATATAGATTTATGAAGTGACGCCGCTCGCATCATGGTATTACGTTACAACAACAAGTCTAGACCGCTAAATTGAAACGAATTAGTATGAGACGGAATATACCTAATAAGGAATAATAAATAAATAATGAAACAAACAAAATTTAAATCAATTGTTACTACATAAGAGTCTAAATCAGAGTTAGTACATAAACCAAACTATTATAATTTTACTTTAATAGTTTACTACAAGTTTATCTACGACCTCGGTGGCGCAGTGGTGTAAACAGCCGACTGCCACCCTAGAGATTCCGGATTCGTATCCCGGCTGGGCGGAACTTTATGTTATTTGCAAGACGCATTGTTTCGCTTATCGGTCTTGGATGTTGTATTCTTATCTATGTAGCATATACCACGTTTCTTAGTGCCTGTGATACAAGATTATATCTTACTGCAGGGCTGAGTCAATGTGTGTGTCGTGATGTTGTTATTATTATTTTAATTTAATTTAAAAGTCAAACATGAAAAAACACATACTAGATGTGTTTTTTCTAGCAGGAGCATGTAGTATATAAAGATGTTTTATTTAAATGTTAATGTTTATCGCATTTTACCTCCAAAACAATTCATCAAACTTAATTTTTTTTTTTTATTCAATAGGATCCTCAACAGGAGATACAATATTTAATTTACGACAGTATTTCCATTAAAGTACAAGTTAATTGTTCTCCCTATTATAGAGGAACACAACATTCTCATTGTGACATTGCTCAAATTATTACACGGTAAAATTAGATCCATTAAATTAAATATAAATCCATTAAATTAATTCCAAAATAATAACACTAATTACATGCATAATTAAAACAACAATAAAATCACATCAAAAAAAAAAGATTAAAATGAAAAATTACATTATAAATTAAGAATAAACATAACCAACACAAATACAAATACGGACAACCAAGATTCATTTATTATTACATATTTTCTTTGTGAATGTGAGCAGACTGTTAGAAAATAAGTCCAAATGCAACTGCAATATTCATGTATTCTCACCAAATGCAATAATTAGGAGACCTAAAAGAAAAAAAATGCAGCTAGAAGTTTCTCGGGGGGAAATTTTTAATTTAATTTTAATTTATAATTAATTATAAGTAAGTACATCATGAAAATAGGATGAGTTACAGATTACTTCCTACGCAAACATATACACTAACAAACTTTACGCTAACAAAGAGATATTTAACTATTAACAATGTAATGTAAACGTAAGAATATACACTGTTGTTAAGTACCCAGTAAGCCCTTAGGCTTAAACAGGGACTTAGGCCGTTCGTGTGAATTGTCCTAAGATATTAAAATTATTGAATATGTAACAATACACTATAACAATAACCATATCACGACACACACATCGACATAGCCCTGCACTAAAATATAATCTTGTATTGCAGGAAATAAGTAACGATATGATAGACTACATAGAAAAGAATACTACATTGAAGAACAGTAAGCGAAACAATGCGCCTTGCAAATATCGCAAAGCTCCGTCCCAGCCGGATTCGAACCCGGAACCTTTTGCGTAGCAGCCAGCTGGCTCCGCCGCTCCAGAAGCCGTATTTTGCATGTATTGTACGAAAAAACTAAATTTGTATTTTCCATACAACAATTTTAGGCTGCTTTTGATAAAATTTTGAGTAAAATCAAAATGACAAGTACCATAGCCATGTTAAAATATTAAACCATCTACCAAAAAATTTAATGGACAGTTTTATTTATTAAGTAACAAAAATAAAACAACATCTATATTTAAGTGTACAATTCCCTATAGGATTGTTACCCTTAAATGCTTTATACTGAAGAAAGAGAAATAATATTCAAAAGGAAAATATTTTATGTGAAATAAGATAGGGGACGATACAATGAAATCTTCGGGGACAGAAATAAAGCTTGCGGTATGATTTATAAGCGGAAAGATAAAACATTCTAAAGTTTTATATAAAATCATAATTGGCAAATAAAATACTCATTTAATATGAAAAACATATTAAAAACATATATACTACTCAAAACAAAATAAGGGCCACGAGGGCCACCATGAAAATAATAAAACTAATATATATTTTTTTGTTTCCATAACGAAAACTAATGTTGTTTTTACCGTGTAGACCAATAAACTTATTCCAATAATAATGATTAAAAAGTTTATTTCCTTTTGAAATAAAAAATCACATTTAAGGTTATAAATAAAAACAATGTAAAGTTACTGAAAACAAAAGAAAATACTCCATGCTCATCTTTTAGTAACGAGTATGCCCTCCTCGTTTCGCTACGCACTCCTGAAGCTTGGAGTGCATGCTCTCAATCAAATGCCTGACATTTTCCTTTGGAATCTCTTCCCAGGCCCTTTTAACAGCGTTGATGAGTTGCTGTTGGTTGTGGATTTCCTGATTACCGTCTCTAACTCTTCGTTTCAACTGATCCCACATGTGCTCTATTGGATTTAAGTCCGGACTGTTCGCCGGCCACGGCAAGACTTGAATTTGAGACGCTTCCAGTACAAACCGAGTCGCTTGAGCCGTGTGTGCACGAGCATTGTCTTGCATCAAGATGAATCCAGGACCCGCTCGCTGGGCAAATGGGATCACATGTGGTCTGACAACTTCCTCAATATACCGTTGAGCAGTAACAGTACCCTCATTTAAAATAGCGAGCTCAGTTTTGCCGTGTAAGCTTATCCCGCCCCAAATCATTACATTTGGACCACCAAAACGATCGACTTCATGGATGCAGGCTTCTGAAAATATCTCGCCCCGTCTTCTCCATACTCTAATATGCCGATCGTCGTTAAAAATTTAACTTTGCATTCGTCTGTGAAGAGCACCATGCCCCATTGGTTTATGCCCCAGTCCAAATGTTGACGGGTAAATCTTAAACGATTTGCACGATGATTTCTGGTTAATGGAACACGGACAACTCGCCTTCTTGATGCCTGCTGGTCTTCATGCAATTGGTTACGAATAGTTTGGTCACTGACACGAGTACCCGTTGTGAGCCATAAACGATTTTGCAGCTCGCGACGGCCGTTGTGCGATCTCGGCGCGCACTTAATCGAATGTAACGATCCGCTTGAGCTGTTGTAATGCGAACTCTGCCTGAACCAGGTTTTCTTCTAACACTGCCGGTCTCTTGGAAACGATTCCATAGATTTTGAATAGCTTTTCGAGAAAATTCCAATTGCAAACCCACAGATCGCTGCGAATGACCTTCTTCAATCATTGTAACGGCTCTGGTTGCTGTCAGCGAGTCCATATGACGCCTGCGTGCTTGTGGCATATTGCAAAAGATGTTTCTGACCCGAGATATCAATTAACTCTGATAATTTCTAATAAACCAAGAAGCTAAGGAAAGCAAAACGACAAAGAAAATGGAATCAAAATTTTCAAAAAATTTTTAAATCAAATTTTATTTATAAATTGTTGCCAGCATTAGATGAATACTACAATATTAAAAAGTTTAGGTATCAAAGAGTTTGTATACTCAATATTGTACTACTTTCAATATGTAAATGTTTAATAATTTACACCAAAATGAAAAAATACCTCGTGGCCCTTATTTTGTTTTGAGTAGTATATATAGTTCACTTACAAGTGTAAATCCAATCGAAATCGGTTCAGCCATTTTAATGATTGGCCAGACGAGCGAACGGATAAAGTTGCTTTAGTAAGTTTGTCAAACTTATTTCGCCCGCGACTTTGTCTGCGTTTGCGTTTCGCTTTGGAACAAAAAAAAAATTGAGTTTAGAATTACTTAAAAACATGTACATATATGTTTTGTGATAATCAATCATAATAACAAACTCCCGCCATATCCCTCGAGAGGGGTAGGCAGAGGTCACTCCGGAGGTACACTCCGCATTTCGCATGTTAATGTTGAATCCCACTGTGACAGGTTGCGAATCCGTCGCTACTATCCGGTCACAATGAGAAACATGGCAGCTACAACTTACGGCAACCCGAGACTCGACCCTCGACCTATCGTATCGGGTCAGTTAGTTAACCAAGGCACGTAACAAACTGAGCTACCTCGACTTGAAATTATGAAAGATGATGAAGCAAAACTTTGTGTCTAGCAAATTTTATTCAAATCTAATAAAAGTTGGATTCATACAATGCAGTCAAAAGATTCGCTGTCGCCTTTGAATTGACACGTCTCAACTAAAAACAAGCCATGCCA
The DNA here is from genome assembly GCA_949316135.1 of Choreutis nemorana. Taxonomy (NCBI): domain Eukaryota; kingdom Metazoa; phylum Arthropoda; class Insecta; order Lepidoptera; family Choreutidae; genus Choreutis; species Choreutis nemorana. The sequence goes on along the minus strand of OX438620.1, from coordinate 2,243,853 downwards.
GTGATACAAACGTAATACCCAATTTTCTAGACAGAATTATTTAGTTAACTAGCAGTGTCTTTGAAAGGTTCAATCGCAAAACAAATTTTTTATCATATTAAATTGTATGTCTCCAAAAATCTCACGGAGATGTTAACTGTTTAATTGGCCCAGTAAGAATAAAAAGTGGCTCTTAAAACATAACCTTACGCCGTAATGAATCCCTTGAGAGGGGTAGGCAGAGGTGTTACACACCGCATTTGGCATGTTAATGTTGAGTCCCAGTGTGACAGGTCGCGAGTATGTCGCCATTATCCGGGCACAATGAGGAACATGGAAGCTACAACTTACGACAACCTGAGACTCGAACCCTCAACCTGTCGGGACGGGTCGGTCGGCTAACCAAGACACGGAACAAACTAAAACTATAAAAATGAGCGTCAAAAAAAAAATTGTGTAAAAGATTTTTTTTTTTATTAAATACTAACATTCAAAGGTAAATTGCAATCCATTTATTTAGTAACATTGTCCAGTGAAAAAAATAGGATGACGCACTTTTTTTGCGCAATTTTTTTGGCAGTCCGATAAAATAGATGTTTGTTATAGGATTAATATAAATAAATTAGTATTTTTAATTTACGAAAATTCTTCGTATTTATTACTTAAATTAACTGCGAATAGACATATTATTATTGGTAAAATATTATTGATACTTTTTTTTCGCATTTTTTTCAAGTATCATTCCTATTTTGTTCACAAAGAGAACAATTCGAAACGATTAAAAAAAACAAATTCCAAACGTCGGTAATCATCTGTTGAAAAAACGCGCCAACCATTCTAACCTCACACCCGTCGCCGCCATTTTTCTTTTTTTTTTCTTTATTTTACAAGCCGTCAATGCCCGCTCATTATTATTCCAAGGATATAATGATTCAACCGATTTTAAGGATCTCGATTATCTAACTTTCCTGGAACGATCGGTAGATTATTCGATTATTCGTAAAATGAACGGGCTCTTTGTAATACGTGTTCGAGATCATAGGTTCAGAACACCTGGTGTGGAGTAGTGTTGCTACTTTTGGTTAGAATTTTAAATTTATCGATAAAACCTTTTTTTAATAATTTCAAAGTACTATCCAATTTACAAATATTTTAATTTCAATAGTACGATGTAAATGTAATTCAACTTTGTTTTTTCCATTTAATATAGTGTTGGTTATGGTTTTACAGCCTTGGTCTTGTTTATGGATTTTTGCAAGACCGCCTAATTGTAACACGACCAAAACCAATACCCACGTAAGATCTTAGCAAGATCAAGAACGAGTCTCCATTTTTATTAATAAATTTACCGAAAAAGACATAATCCTATTAAAGACAAGCTTACGATTCGTTTGTCAAACAAGATACACTTCAAACTCGCTTTTGGCAAGCTGCTGATTTTGACATGAAAATACTAGGCAAACGCTAAACACACGCACTTCATACTAGCATTGCGCTGAATGATTGTATACCTACTGTTGTTACTTATCCTCTAACCTATTCATCCAATTTCAAAAATTCTTTAGATCAGGACAACGTCTACCGGTTAATTATAATGTTTGAAAAATATATCGATATCATATTTTGTTGACGCTTGAAATCTCTTACTCTGAATCATAATAAAACTTTATAAAGGAATTCCATAGCCATTGCTTGATTTTTGAATAGAGAACTTTTACTTCGTACATGTCAGGATTAAATGCTCTGATGCGAATTACTAAAAGATTTTAACTGAAATAGAATTGTTTTTTTTTAATTTTCCTGAAAAATAGGTTCCAATAAAAATACAAACTGTGAACATTTCTATAAACTACCTTTAACGGTTATAAGATACAACTCGATGACACACAGACGGACGGACAGGAAAGACAAGTAATAATCTCGTAGAATAACCCAAAAAATTATTTAGTAAAATGTGTATACACAAACATTTTCACACACATGCAATGTTGCGCTTACCGGTCTTGGCTGTAGTATTCTTATCTACTTACTTAGTTTATACCATCGTTGCTTAGTTCCTGACACAAGTTCTTACGAGTCTTACCGCAGGGCTGAGTCAATGTGTGTCGTGGTGTGTTTTTTTTATTTTTATTCATGACCAGGCATACATTTGACCCCAAACCCGCCTGATGTTAAGCGGCGATGAGGTCTAAGGTGGATCGTGCCTGCTTAAGAGAAACCTATTCACTCTTGCCTTAAAGAGGCCCAAGTTATATTGGTCAGGGAACACATCGGCAGGCAAAGAATTCCACACCCTTGCAGTACGCAAAAAGGGCTATTATTATTTTACTTATTTAATGTGTCTTTAGAATATACGTCAGTACATGTCTTAGATTATTGGGTTTCATACATCGATCTATTTATTTATAGATACCTAAATAACCAAGTGACAGAAAATGACCTCAAAAAATATCCACCCAATCGAACTTTTGGTGAACTTTTTGTTTGGTGACAAGATTGATCTGCCAGTAATTTTGTTTTGTAGGAAGCTGTGGTTCACATTTTGATACTGTTCTTAAGGTTCATTTTAATATATTGTGAGTTCATTTCTAAATTAATTGGTCTATATATCTGTCTCTATCTCAAATTGATGCCACTTTTTACTGAAGCTTTGTATGGGATGGTGTCTCTATAAAATATAAGATTTTTTTTTTCATTTTACAAATATTTGGAAAACATACAATTTTTGGACTTACAAATAACATTACTATGATTTAATATATACATTAACAAAGTTTACATTGTTTAATTTATTGTATTGTTTATTTTTCTTTGTTCGTATATAATAAAATATTTATAATTTCCCTTGTGTGAGTTCAAAATATGAGATCAATGGTTCTAATGATGATTGTACAGTATCTTAATTAAACAAAAAGGAAAATAAAAACCGAGATGATAGGACGATTTGATGAATAAAATTAAACTTGAAAGATAAACGAAAACATATTTGTTAGCTTAAACACTTATAATGAATTAACTTTTTGTTATTTTAATCACAAACGTTTTCTTAATTAAAATGATGTATTCGTACACAGGGCCATGGTTCGACCTAACCTGTTTTTGTACCGTTCTTAAGCTGTACAGGATAAGGATTGATACTGTTCTTGTTATGCGAAGCTTTATGTGTGACCGTCTGTACCTACAAGGTAAAATTTTGATTAAGACAATTTGAGTTAATCGTATCATATATTATTTGTGACATCTAAATTATTTTCAGTTGATTTTTTCACCAATTCAAATCGAACGAGATACATTAAGAAGTAGACAAATTAAAAAGTGGTCTAATTAGGGATTGACTTATTTAGGAAATGATGAGCTAGGACGGTGACAATTTTGGAAAAGGACGGATAAAGAAGTTGCCGATACTTAAAAGGACGGATAAAGAAGTTGCCGATACTTAAAAGGACGGATAAAGGAGTTGCCGATACTTAAAAGGACGGATAAAGAAGTTGCCCATACTTAAAAGGACGGATAAAGAAGTTGCCGATACTTAAAAGGACGGATAAAGAAGTTGCCAATACTTAAAAGGACGGATAAAGAAGTTGCCGATACTTAAAAGGACGGATAAAGAAGTTGCCGATACTTAAAAGGACGGATAAAGAAGTTGCCGATACTTAAAAGGACGGATAAAGAAGTTGTCCATACTTAAAAGGACGGATAAAGAAGTTGCCGATACTTAAAAGGACGGATAAAGAAGTTGCCGATACTTAAAGGACGGATAAAGAAGTTGCCGATACTTAAAGGACGGATAAAGAAGTTGCCGATACTAAAAAGGACGGATAAAGAAGTTGCCGATACTTAAAAGGACGGATAAAGAAGTTGCCCATACTTAAAAGGACAGAGGAAGAAGTTGCCGATACTTCGTTTTGGCCACGAATGTGCGTTTGTTTCCTGCAACCAAAGTATTTCGGTGGGGCCAGTCTGGCTCGTAGATCCATTAATTCCTATCGAACCTTGTTTGATACATAATTTTTGCATAATATAATATATTGCATTGAAAACCTCCAAAAACACCGACACATTAATTTCGAAAGCAGTGTTTTCGTTAATTTTTATGTTAAGTTTTGGTGAAATTTCGTTGGTGGCGTTTCCCCTGGTCCTAAAAATCTCCACTTTGAATTATCAGTATATATCTAATAATAAGAACAATGACATCACGAAACACGCATTGAATCAGCCATGCAGTAAGTATCGTAAGACCTTTTGTCACAGGAACTAAGCAACGATATGGTTTATACTACATAGATAACAACACAACATCCAAGACCGATGAGTGAAACAATATGTCTTGCAAATAACAAAGTTCCGCCCCCGCCGGGATTCAAACCCAGAACCTCTAGCGTAGCAGTCAGTTGTTTAAAACAATACAATAATATTATTTTATGCAGTCATTTATATTATACTTTGCAGTAGAATAGAAAATTCTATTTATTTTCTAGTATTTCGAGTAAGTACAAACTCTAATCAGATTCATTTCAATTCTCGCAGTTCTGTTCTAAGTTAACTACACTAAATGAACTACACTAGTACCCTTAGCACGAATATACATTAAATTTTCTATTTTAGTAATTTTTAAGGAGCTACGTTTAAAAAATCTACTTCTTCTTTATACTTATCAATCTATCTACTTTCGTGGTGATTCGAAAACTCCAACGCAAATAGTTTATTCGTGATAATGTTAACTGTTGGATAAACGGATAGTCCAATTAATTGTCCAGTCTAATTCCGCCCTGGTCTCGGAGGATATTACCGAATTCCGGGATTCATTTGGTATTCCCAACAATCGGCCTTTGCGGTCTTAACTCAGAACAGTACCTCGTCATTAGGGGATCATTATACCGTATTTTATACACGTCAGAGGTAAACAAGCAAGCGTTTCACCTGATAGAAAATGGTACTGCCACCTATTGACACGGATGTCAAGGAACGCCAAGAGCAACGCCTGTATATTGCCAATGTACAGGCAAAAATGTTATTCATCTAGAGCCGGTAACTACACTGGCTCTGCAATCCTTCAAACGGAAACACAGCGAATTACTTCACGGTAGAAATAGAAAGGAGGGTGGTACCAACCCAGATGATCTCGGATGGTGAGCGGTATATTAGTGGTATTGACGGTATTGTGATACTATTTAAATTTCACGATACCGGGATCACAGTACGGTATTTACATTGTATGTGTATTGTGTGTCAATAATAAGCGATGAAATACTATTACAATACTGATACTACACTGAACCGCTCGATTGATAAAATGTTAATGTATAGACGTAATTTGTTTAAAACAAAATTGAATTTCTTCTTTCGGTGTGCCTTCCATGAGTTTAACCTTCGAGTGTCGCTTGTGACTGAAGTTACAAGTTTGTAAGAATCTTTGTAAAGCGCCTGTAACGGATTGATGAGGAATTAAGACTGCTCATTTTATATGAACAATCTGCAACTGTAGTAATCTATGTCACCTGGCGTGTAAGAAAACTATACAAACTCACGGTAGACAACACAGATTGCGCGAAGTTTTCCATTAAATATAAACCTATTTACCTTCGAGACTGGATAATCTTAGTTCAGGATTCTTCACGACTAAGCGAGCACTGTTTAAAACGAATTTTTTTTTTGGAAACTGATATCGTGAAGTAAAAATATTACTTTAGTTTGTATAAAAAAAATTAGGTATACACATGTCACTTATGAGGAAAAACGATGAATGCAATAAAAATGGGACCATTCAATATTTTTTACAACTCATACTTTCAAAGGAACCTAATAATGAAATGCAGCTTCGATACGCGCAAAATTACACGCTCCAAGACCCACCCCGACGAGAAACGTATTTCAAAACATCTCAATGCCTCAAACCTTTTTTGCCTTTGCTCCGGGAATAATAAAAAAAAGAATACTGGCTGGCTGATTATGTATGAGCGCGAAATCACCTTGCAAGTTTCCATTGTCAATGAAGGTTTACAACCCGTCCGGAATATTTTCTACCCGATTACGGGCAAACTAAAAAGATTCATGAGTTTGACCTGCATGTTTGTATGTCCCAAATTTCCCTTGTAACTACTAAACAGGATGAGTTAGATTTGTCTTTTCGTTACGAGTGCCATTGATTTCGAGATTTCGCAATTTCCACTAAAATTATACAAAAAGGCGGTTTTTTGGTGATAAAATGTATTTTTAACTTGCCTGTTCCTTGCCTTATTTTTTTCCTCTCACACCTGACTGTCTAAAATACCCTTCTTTCTACAGGTTCAAAATATTTTAGTCGTATTATAAAAGCAATTTGAACTTCTCGGAACGCATGACGTTCTTTATTTAAATTTCTTCACAGAGTACGTACTTAATATATTTTTTCGCGCCAATTGTGTTGAAGTTTGAAATACTATGTAAATGTTAAGGCAAACACAATTTTTCTTTAAGACATTAGAGTGTTTTCGTGTCTTATCCCAAGTAATAAATTGAGTGAACGGCAAAATAAAGAATAGAACGATCCAATTTATCACTTTACAGTCTGTTTTTTGAATAAATTATCCATCTTTATCTTAAATCGATCTTTCACCACGTTTGATTTATGCTTCCGCCATATTGTTTTTTTTTCGTAACACTACACCATAAATAACTATTCTTGAGAAATCACTGAGCTGAAATCAAATAAACTAAAAAAGGTTTGAGTACTTTTAATCTTGTTTTATCAACCAGCACAAATAAACTGCAAAGTATACCACTTACCATCCAGTGAGCCGCTTTTCCGTTTGCCGCCATGGTATAAATAAAGACTGTATTTCCGTTTGAAGGGTTAGTGAGCCAGTGTAATTACCGGCACAAGAGACATTTTTAACAATTCCACGGGCAACAAATTAGCTTTTGCGTTGTAAGACCAGGGCATTGTCGTGTCAATAGGCGCGGTTACGCTTTCCATCAAGTGAACTCAAGGTCTACTTGTTTGTCCATGAGTTTGAATTAAAAACTCAGTCTTGGAGTAGTGGTCTAACTACTGGAAAAAACGTACGAACGAGGCTGTTTTTATTCTCCTTCGGTTATTTGTCATTTTCCAATTTAGTAAGTATTCCATCAAATAACTCTCTTTAGAAACATCCTATTAATTTCAATTGTTCCTCCTTCAACTTGACGAAAGCTCCCGACAAATTGCGTTGCCCAGTTTTTTGGGTTCCGTTCTGAAATGTTGATGACTTGAAGCTACTTTTAATATGCGGTACAGGACAGGCGTCCATCTGGCCAACAAACCATGTCATGACAACATAATATGCATGCTACTTGTACCACTAACAACATGTCAATGTATGGACCTTGTATGAGATTTAAAAAAAATGCTGCGTTCAAATCATAATTATCTTGCCGGGCTTTATCGTTCGTAATCCGTGTTATACTAGAAGTTTTACTACCAGTAGTAACACAAATAATTATTTTTACCTCTGTTACAACTTCTGTGGTAGTAACATAGGAGAATTTATGTATGTCTTGGCCTCAATCACCAATGCGTATATATATATCACCAATGCATTGGACGGACCAAATAAAGGTAGCTGTTGGTGGCCCTATATTTGATTGCACCCGTATGACGGAGAGCAGGAAGAGGTGGCGAAAGGTAGTGCGGCGAGTCCTCACGGTTGCTGACGATGTCACGACTACCACGACCACTATGCTAAGCTTGTAACGACGAAAAAGGCCTCTATGATGCCAAATATAAAAAATCTAACACATTTATAAGGCTACAGTGAAAATTCATGTCTGTATCGTTTTGTTATTTTTTTTAATTTGTGCGCTGCCATAAAATATTACAGCCTTCATTGTACTTGCTTTGTACTCTAGTCTATGTCTTTTATGGTATTTTAATTAAACCGATCTTTAGTTTTAGCATGACTGACAAACATGCACCTCCTTTAAAAAAACTAAATAAAAAAGGAAAAATAATTGAAAGAAACCCATCTTATTCTGGCTGACTCGCGCTTGTTGATTTTTTTCAGTATTCGTGTAAAATTAATTATCCTACGGGGATTTCAATATGGCGGACTGTCATTCCAACTTTAAAATTGGAAAAAAAATGTTTTGACGTAAGCCGATTTCAGCTGATAGCGTTATTTGGGTTTATTCCGATCCGTCACCCTGCTCTGTCCCCCTAAGGCGACAGAGCGGAAAAAATAGTTAAATCTGCCACCCTGTTGGTCATAAAGGGACTGTGAAAGAGGGAAAACAGTTTGAACTGTCCCCTTGTCGCTAACAGTGTGACAGATAGGACAATTTTTTCTTCTTTGTCACCCCAGGGGGACAGAGCAGGGTGAAAGATCGGAAAGAACCGTTATTTGTAGCCCTTAAAAAAATACATATTAACACTGCAATGATCTCTCTTCAAAGGACTTCATTCTCTTCATAATATCAACATATTAAACATTTTGCATGTTGGCTGTTTCTTTACGTTATGTACTAGTGCGACATCTGGTTCGAGCTTTGCGGTATGTTAAAATATAAAAATATATATATATATATTTCTAGCTATGGCTTCATCGTAGAATTCGATTTTCAAAAATGTTGTATATATCATCCAAAAAGTCCATTCTAAGTATTGATGGATTTTAACTTTGGTAAAACTGATTTCATAGCGCTGTTTGTTATTTAAACATAGAGATAAATTCACACCGTAATTTATCCCTCAAGTGTTAAACACCGCATTTCGCATGTTTATGTTGAGTCCCAGTGTGACAGGTTGCGAATCTGTCGCCACTATCCGGGCACTATGAGGAACATGGTAGCTACAATGTACGGCACGAGACTTTTTGGTTCGGGTTAGTCGGTTAACCAAGAAACGTAACAAACTGAGCTACCACGTCCTCTTGTTGTTGTGAAAATATGTTTCTGTGAATGAAAATAACCACAATATAATTAAGGAGTTTTTTATTATATTTAAAAAAATAGTGCATATTCCCTTTTCTAAGAAGAATTACATAAGGTATCTTAAGGGAGCTTATAAACATCTTCAGTTAGTAAATAGTCAATTAACCTAACCACCACAAAACAGGTTCCCTCGTCAAATTATATCAGCTTCTACAGATTTAATTAACCAACAGAAAATCAAAGTAATTTATCGAAAATAGTTAATTATGAAATCCTTTAATATTCAGTTAATAATTAACGAACCATTTGGCACTCGAAAATGATGAAGTAAACTTGAATTTTATAGCTCCAGTAATCATTTTGCAATTTAAATTGTTTATTACATTGACTATTAACATTACTAAGAGACTAATTAGAGATTAATTAATTAATCTATGATGTTAAGTTTATATAGGGGAGTTAATCTTCGAATCTATTTATGCGATTTTTTTTTTTTTTTTTTACTTTATATACAAAAACAAATAAGTCGTGGGCAAAGCTGTAGTTGATTTTTTTTAACTTACTGTTGATAAGCTCATGAACATAGTTTGAATATTTTTATAGGTTAACTTTAAGTTATTACTGTGGATGAAATGTCTAGAAATAAATAAGAATATAGACGATCTAAATTGCCCTTGATATGGTAATCCGATAGTATCTTTTTCGTATGGTATACCATTTTATAGCCTCATAACTTATCTGATAAACAATGCAGTTGCTGAGAGCAGGTTTAGAAATAAAAACAGCAGTCAGTCTGACACAAAATGTATTGAGTTCTGTATCATTATTTTAAAATAAAGGTACACAAAGGACAAAAAAGATAATGTTCGACAACCCCTCATCCAAATTCAATATTCTTTGACAGATATTTAAAATGAAATTTCTATAAATTAATAGCACTACACGTGTAGTTTTCGGACATATTTTTCTAGTTATGTAGTAGTAAAGTGAGGAACCCTAAAATGTACAACTACAAGGGTCATTACACTTTTATTTTTCCTTTATTAAATTACGAGACTTTTCTCAGTTCTACGCTCTAAATCAAACTTTGTTACGTTTGACACCTACTCCTTATAACCGGGGCGAAATATATTTTAAGATTAATCAATGTAACTCTTATAACTTTGATGTCAAGGTATGTTTTCCTTCGAATATAGTTTAAGATGCAATTTAAAGCCTACACTACCATCAAAATATTTCATAAACATCTCCGACTTTAGTATATAATTTGAACTTAATATTTCTTCATAAAAATCACCTTTGGCCACTTGTTATCATACCTTAACTGCCAATATCGTTTCGACCTTATCATTATGCAAATAGGGTTTAATATTGAACGGGCTTTTATTATATCTGGAGGCTGATTCGGAAGATAAAACGGTTTACCGTAAAATTACTGCGATTTTGAAAGATTGAGATATTGTAAGCTCACTGATAAATTTCCTTCACCATCACTAACCGTGAATGCTCCGTTTATACCTCCAGTATAATTTTGAGATCCTTCCATTATCCTCACCTTTTCCTTATGCTTTGGTGTTGAAATTCATTGAATACTGTTTGGTGAAGGTCAAAACAGAGATTTCTTGGAGACATTAATCTCATCTGATAGTGTGATGAAAAACTACTTTATAACCAAGAAAAAATTGATTCTATCTTACAGCAGAGCGAATAAACTAGCCACATCATGCGAAATTGTGGCCAAATCATCAGGAATTCCGCTCTTATTTAGTTGCCAAATGATTTTGGTCTGCCATTTGCCTGGAAATAGATTTTGCTATTACATCTCAAAACCATTCTATGTACAGACAGCAAGTTGTACTGGAACACAGTACATTAAGTCGTGTGGCATAAAGATCAGAAGGAAATAACGTACAACTTGACTTGCGTTAATGTTGCCAAACGATGTCCCTTGCCGGTCAGCCTCCGTCCCACTTTTCGATGAATAATAAATTTCAATGAAAACTAGAATATTTTGTCACGCTGACTGATAATACCTATTCCTTTACACACAAAATCCCGTTTTGCTAAAAAAAGATCTGCCACCACTGAACCGTGTGTACATGAATTAAATATGTAATAGCTTTTTTTATTACAGCCACCATAGAGTCGTTCCACGCGCCGACAGGGGGTGCTGTTGAGTTGCCTTGCGACGTCGCACCAGCCTTGCCTGATGATAAGATGGGGCTAGTCATCTGGTACAAGCAGGGCCACGAAACACCTATATACTCGTAAGTATTTTATATATATGTTCCACCACGGGGTATGTATTTGTGAAAGCTCAAGACACTGTATTCCAATACGGGGGATGTAATTGGCTAAGCTCAAGTCACTACAAACAAATCAATTTTATTATTAAAATCAATAAAGTCAATGCTAACAAAAAGGGTATCAATTAAAAAAGAAGAAAACACAAATTCAATGAAAAAGTTTAAAAATTTATAAGGCGATGTTTTATACAACCTATTCTACTTCTAATTCTAAAGGTTCTTGGTAATGAGATAATATTGATTTAATTAATTTAAATGAGATCTATTTGATCTTTGAATTTCCGGGATGTTCATTAATTTGCTAATTAACATATGTTGAATGTATATCAAATTACGAGAGACCGCTAAACTTTGTCAGTTTTTAGGGTTCCGTGCTCAAATGACTGTATCTCTTGAGTTAGAATTATTGGATAATGTGGAACCCTTTGCATTTTATTTTTTTTAAAGAGGAGACGTTTGTTAATGTTTACATTGAAATAGTATTTTCAACCTAGAGACAAGTTTTATACAATTTTAAACAAATACCTACATAACAAAAATGTATGAAATAAATGCCACTGATTGATCCAAACAGTTTTCATCTCAAGTGACTGAAATATGTAACAAAAATTTCATATTTAACCTTTGCGTTTGAATTCAAGACGAAATATTTACAGGATAAATAGCTTTGGTTAGAATCTAGGACAAGTACAGGGAAGTAATCAGGTAGGGCAGGTAGGGCATATCCCTCCTTATATTGAAACGTAAGAGAGTTTACCCCGTAGGGTTCATATAGCTATTTACCTCACAGTTCCTTCTGGTGAGGTTTATATAGAAGAGGGATCTCCAGAGTGACTTTACAAATGGATACTAAAAGAAGCTTAATGTCCTACTTACAAAACGCTTTTGGCAGAGAAACAGTGCCTAAGTGTCCAAGCAACGCCACGGCCACCAGGTCCCGGGCCATCAGGTTTACTGTAATAAAGCAGCGCTTGAATGAATGTTTGTATAAATGCTAACCCTACGATAACTTGAGTATCATTGTGCTCTCATCAAATTCTGTCAGGCGAGTTAATAAGACAATTTCTGAGTTCTAACTTGAGCCGAAACGATGAAGGGTACGCCAAAACGTCACACGTTCATAGCGTACCACTTATTTATTCATAGAGAAAGATACTCCACACTATATCAACTCACACTATATTAATCACACACGATAACATTTGAGTACGAAAATACTCGATAAAAACGCTATTTCCAATTTGCCCCTCTAAACCCGATCCTGAGTCCGCATTCGAGATAGCGTTAGCAGCTGCATCTTACAACACTTCAGCTGTGGATTGAATTTTCACTTGGCATCGAGCCATGACGTCTCACCTGACTTACAAACCACTTGCCGTCCTATACATGTTCTGTATGGGGATATATATACGTGTACCTGCATATACGTGTAACATTTTTAACACTATATAAGCTTCGTTCATATCCACTAGGCAGCAATAGAGAATATTCATGAAATTTAATTTGATTATTTAATCAATTTATCGTATGTGGAAGTCGTAAGTATGTGGAAATTTTATATTAACAGTGAAAACAGATTTAAAATTGAACGATAAACCAGGAAGATATAACCTTTAAAGGTAAACATATCCATCTCGCTCCGTGACATAGTCCGTGATGCAGGGACCGCCATCATTATAATAAACTAGCGGACCCGACAGACTTCGTCCTGTCATATAGAAAACAAAACCTTTTGTATGGGAAATAGAAAAGGGCTGTTTTTATAGTTTCTCCGGCAATTATTCGAATTTTTGTCGCCGTAAAAACCATCCTTGAACTTCAACGAATAAAAAAAAGAATTGGCCAAATTGGTCCAGGCGTTGTTGAGTTATGCGCTTACAAACACATTTTGCGATTCATTTTTATATTATATATAATGCTGCTAAGGCCTCCTGTCCGCATCACTCGTCGTTTAGTACGACTACATGATGTACTTTCAACCGTGTTCATGTCAGAGACGTCACGTGTCACAAACAACAGTCAAGACCGCTGCGCCACAGAGGTGACTCACTGATCATATGTTTATGTTACTATTAATGTCTGATGTTAGTGAATCTTAACCAATATCGTTGGTCAAAAGTGTTCGTAATTTGTACTTGAATCGGACATTCACCGGTGAATGTTAACATACACCGGTTATTACCGGTTATTAGGTATGTTTAATTTGTAACGAGTAAGTAGTAATTATTTCATAAAAATCATTAATAACTAGGTATTAAGTTTGGTATTGCTAATGAAATCCTAATTATTTTTGATTTGTTGTGTTATTATTATTTGGTTTATTTTAATTATTGTAACAATATGAAACCTGATTTTGTTTCACTATTTTTATTAGGCATCATTATTTAGCTCACAATCATTTACTTATATAAATCAACATTAACCAAGTCTTAATTGTCACAATCACCAGTGGATGTCCGAAATCGTCATGAAAAGAATAAATTTTGGACATTAACCAACGATCTTGGCGGATGTTAAAATTAACCGGTTAATCTTAAGAGACACTGCACTTCGTTTATTAACAGTAAATTTACAAGCAAATGTAGTAACCCCTCAATACCAGCTGTTTTGCTTGACCCAAGTATCGTGTGTTCGTATTCAGGTCCCAAAATAATCCCAAACTCCGAAAGCTTGTTTAGTTTTCTAATAAATCGCAGAAACAGGTGGCAAAGGCTATATCTTTGCGTCGCTTCGCCTGAAAGCTATTAAGGATAAGTCCAGCGGGTTTTGTCTGAATAATAAATTATATAGTTTAAATACCATTTTGAATCCCTTGAATTTAGTTCTGAATTATTTTGTTAAAATCCGTTGGTTAAATCTTTCTGGTGGGTGTTTGTTGAAGAATTGGGAATACAATTCTGAACTCAAAAGGCACGTGTCCTATTCATAGAAGGCACTCAGAAAACGTTATGTCTTTTTATAAGTGACAACGTAATAGCATGTTAAATAATTGTGCTTAAGGGTAGAAATCGCTTTATAACTACAAGGCCATCTTATTTATGTAAAATGTTACTGTTTACCAAAGCTTACTGTTTGACCAAAGGTTTTTTAAATAATAATAACCAAATCAAAACACGCATTGACTCAGCCCTGTACTAAGATTGTAGAATCTTGTGTCGCAAGTACTAAGCAACGATATAGTATTATCTGTATAAAAATATATAAATCATTACAGTTAAGTATATTCCTATCCTGAGCTGTTTCTGGAATTATACAACTCAGCAAAATACACCTTTTCCACAACTATATCGTTGCGATTTGTTCACTGCACTTGCAATTTATTCTGTACCTGAATGCACACCTATTTCTATCATGATCAAAGAACCCAGAAGAAATGTTACGTATATTTCAAGTACTTCTAAATTCTGAGTAGTTTAAAATGCAGAATTCTGAAATAACATTGGAAATACTTCTACCTATAGTATTTCTTGCCTATACGATATAAAGTTGGTGAGTTAATAACAAAGTATATTGTTATTTATATCTTTTGATAAAAATGTATTTCTATCTATTTTAACCTCTTCACGCTAAAACTGCTGAACTTTTATTAATGAAATATTATAGCGTTTTAGTACATATATAGTTTAGTTAATTGGGAAATTAATAAAGTTTGACCTGTAAAACTGTGTTCTTCTTTGTCGCTACGGCAGAGTGATCGTGGTTGTCATGACATCGTCAGCAACCGTTAGGACTCGTCGCACTAACTGTCGCCACCTCTGCCTGCTCTCCGTCACACGGGTGCACTCATGTAGAGGTGTACCAACAGCCGCTGTTATTTGGTCCATCCAGCGCATCGGTGATCTGCCACGCAGCCTTTTCCCCAGTAAAACAGTACTCTGCTATAAATTTTCGTACATTCAAGAGGTCATTCAAAGGGATTTTGTTTGAATTTATCTTGCGAAAAAAATACATAGAAAACCTTTTCTGAACACATCAAAAGCGCAAACAAGTTAAGAAACTCATGACAAACATTTACAGGAGGCAGGGGAACATGAATTAAAAGTAAAACAACAGGACAAAGGAAACCTCCCGACAAAGTTGATCAAAGTTGGCAAATTACTGAAACCGAAAAGTAAAATGAAAGAAGTTCGGATGTGATTCCCTTGCTTTTTTCGGGGCTTCCCCATTTACAAGTTAAATGAAGAGACACCGCGTCAATCGGGTGTGTACTTACGTCACCGAAACATGCACGGGATCGCTGCGATTTTTTAGCGTCTTCTACCGCAAAAAAGCATTGGTAACGTGTTAGCCCCCGGCCTCAAGTTTTGGCATAGATGAAGTCATAAATATTTTTCATGACTTTTGCAAAATTTGAATTATTTTTATTATCTTTTATTACTGCTACACAATGTAGTAGAGTCAGATATAATATGCTTCGTTATATGTCAGATATAATATGTATAATGGGGTTTTGTATGTTAAATGCTACTAAAGTAGCAAGCTAAGGTAATTTATGTTAATTGTCTCTAAAAATTATTATTTTCATCTATTGTATTATCGTGTTTTACTAGCTAGGTCGTTTTTGGCGCACAAATATGAGCTCATGTCACGTTGATGCTTGATGTTACATCTTATACGGCTCAAGCCAGCTGGCTGTATCTCAAGGCACATGGGCTGTATATTCATTACACATCTCCAGTATTCGTTTCAAAGAACGGCACTGTTGATGGAGTTGGAGTGGTGGGACAGAGTAAACGATGATTTACTGTGCGCTCAGATATTCAATTTCTCACTCAGTTTAAGGCACGATTTGCCGGATTCTTCCCCGTAGAAATAGCATTCCGAACCGGTGGTTGTAAAAAAAAATGACGATTTGAAAGTGCTTATTTTAAGTCTAATCGAATAAAAAATATGTTGACTTTGAATTTCGTTGCGGGCTATAACAAATAATATACCGTAAGTATCCATATGTACCTCTGCAGTGCATTGCAGTTTTATTGTGAAACATTAAAATACGAGAAAGCTTTGAAACCTCGTTAAAGGTTCCTCGTTAGGGTTCCGCAGCTAAAAGCCAATATCACGATGCGAAACGAATTTACTTCCGCTTGCTCATGGACAAAGTTCAATGAAAACGTATTTCAGAACAGTAATTATTTTGGTAAATGAAATATCAGAATAAAAACTTGTTTTAATCACACTATTTTAGATGTAAGCCCAGTCCAAATGACAGTTTCATATTTAAAGCATTTATTTATCACCTTTGTGTCATACAAAAACAAAACTACATATTTACATCTTCCAAACGGTCGCCTAGTAACCATGCCTGACATCTCACCTACGGGAAGTGGCGGTTAAAACATTCTTACTTCATTGTCTTTTCTTCAGAACTTTTTATTGTTTTTTTTTATTGTTTTTTCAGCAGAATTGATTGTGTAAAATTCTAGTGATTGTAGTGCTGTACAATGTGTCATCTCCCAAGTAACTCAATAAAGCCTACAGTAACAGTACTGGCATATTCATCAATTCATCCTTTATCAAAACTTTATAATAAATATTACCTGACACTGGCAAAATACTGAAAATTATTGCCATCAAAAGAATAAATCATGAACCTCCTTTTCGCTTCGCCGTAGTCGGGTAAAAAAGTAAACAATAATCAGAATTGTATAAGCTCACAATAACGACTCCAAAACAATAAAGAAAAAAAAAAGTTTTCTTAAAGTGTTATCGATTATATGAAGATGCGTATTCATCGTACGGGTATAAGTTTCATTTTAAAGTAGCAAATTTTAGACGGAACCATTAGCATGTATCACATAATGTGACCTTTGTGTAATTTCGTAATAATAAAGTTAAAACAATTAAAAGTTACGTAAGAAGTTAAATACTCGGATTGACGTGAAAATTGCATTATTTTCCCGTTTCTAACCTTTCAAACGTTAACGCTAAAAATAGGCAATTTAATTGGTTATATCTTTAGTTTTAAAGCCGTCAGCATTATTTAATATTCAAAGAAAATAATAACCATGAACAATTAATAATGTATTATTTACGTTTTGAGTTACGAATAAATTTCTTTTTTATTATATATGTATTACCTAAAAATCATTCCTATTTTTCATATTCTAAAAGTAACTTAAGGATATCAAATAAAATCAATTGTAAAATTTTAATTATAATTTCGGCTCACTACAGATACGAATCCAATTCACATTTTGAAATTAATACGTTTTACAGATATGTATGTATATATTTAGGTACATATAAGTGGTGGATTTAAACAGATGTTTGAAGGCATGAAGCCGAACTGTCTTGATTGACCTAAAGACCTGCATATGTAAATAATAATGTAATCATACTTAAAGTAATTATTATTTGTAGAAGTATTTTTATAAATATATTTAAACAATTTTATTAATCACCAGTTTTTACCGTCTCTGTCATTAGCATAGGCCTCGCCAAGTGTTCTCCAATACGATCTATCTCTTGCTTTCCTCGTCCATTTCATTCCAGCAAGACCTGCATATGTAGTGAATATTAAGGAAATCAGCTGGTAGATCTACGTGCGAGATCATCTGGGTTGGTACCACCCTCCTTTGTATTTGTGCCGTGTGTTTCGGTTCGAAGGATTGGAGAGCCAGTGTAATTACCGGCTCGAGAGGTAAAACATCTTTACCTCGACATGGGCAACGCGTTGGCGGTGTTTTTGACATTCCCCAGACATCAAGAATGATGAATCTGCCTACAGTAAATTCTAGTACTGTTTCTGTAGGCTTTATTGAATAACTTGGGAGATGACGAAAAGAGCAGCCAAGTCTATTATCCCCTATTATTCGCCGTATTTCACTTCCTCCACATTTTGAACAGCACTACAGATATTCACTGGTTGTAACACTAGTATTTTCAGATTTACCTTAAAGAAAAGAGCGTACTCTTATTTAAAAGGCCGGCAACGCATTTTGTAGCTCCTCTGTTGTTGCAAATGTCCATGGGCGGCAGTATTCACTTTCCATCAGGTGATCTGTCAGCTCGTTTGTCCCCTATTTTATAAAATAAATAAAGAAATCCTGCTGATATACAAGAAAAGATAATAAAATACGAAAATTTTAACCGCCACTTCCCGTTCCCGCCACTTCCCGTTCCCGCCAAGTAACTCAACTACCTATTTTAATCACATTTACCATGCTCAAGGTTTCAACCCTTTTAGTCCACGTCATATAATAAACTCGCAGGTAAATGCTTATTTTCTATATTTGATTCAGAACTTATTTAAAGTTACAACAACAACAAAAAATATGGTATTTTGAATGCCCATAACAAATATAGGCCAGAATAGTCTCACAAAATCTTTAATTAAAACTAAGACAGTCAAAAGAAAAATAGCCCTTATCTGTTTGGACATAAAGTGTTTTATCTTAAAGACGGTTAAAATTAATTCTGTCTTTAATCAGACGTTTTGGAATAAGACGTTGAGCTCACAATTAAATTTTGAAATTTATTATGTTAATCTGAAATTCCAAATTAGTTTGTCATAGGCCTGTTCACACGAGACACTCTCTCGGATACTAGGATTCGACAACAACCGTGATATTTCTATATTTCTCGAATGGATGTTTAAAAGAAGATTTCTTGTCAGATTTATTACTGTTGATTATCTATGATACTACTCACAAAACAATTTATATTTTTCTATTTTTAAAATTGATGATTTTAAGTTCAAAATTATACTACTTGGATGAAGTAATAGTTTTGAAATATTTGTATATCTATAACTAGCGAACCGCCCCGGCTTCGCACAGATGTTATGCAAGCATTATATATAAATATATATAATCCTTCCTCTTGAATCAATCTATCGATTAAAAAACTGCTTCAAAATGCGTTGTGTAGTTTAAAGATTTTATCATACATACTCGATCATACTCAATTGGGGTGAAAGGAAGATCAGCGTCAGTCTCGTCAGAGCTGACACAGTGCTGGATTGCATACCCTTTCATGGTTGTAACACAGCATCTTAATGTAATCGTTTAGGTTTATTCATATTTCTTGTCAAAATACTGTGATGTGAGATACTGTGCTATTTTATGAATAAAGTTCTTACTTACTTACTTATACAGGGACAGGCAGCGGGAAGCGACTTGGTTTTAGTATGCACTATGTAGTGATAAAAGTTTCCACGTGTAAATAAAGATTCTGAAATAGTTTACATATTCTTTAACAACATTAGCTTTCGAATGGGATCAGTTATTTTTACATTGGTCTAATTTTAAACTAATAAACTAAATAATTGTGCGTTGGTGTTTTTAATTGGACGATTAATTTCAATGGGAGCTTTAGTCAATAAATTCGTTCGAAACAAAGCTTAATACCTAAGCTTTATTTTTTCCAACTAGAATATTTCGCCATTGTTATTTCTCCAATTTACAGAAGACATGGATAACTGTCTTTTCCAACAGAAAAGTTTTGATTACGTATTTTTATTCAATAAAATCACAGAGCTCAAACTCTTTATCCATGACTGATATGAATGATTGGTCTCCGCTGAGCTCCGACTAGATGAAGCCCTTCATATTACCAATTGCTCAATCAATGTGGCAACATTTTTTATTTAACTTTAACTTGGAAAAAAAAAACTGTTAATTTAATTAATTCAAAAATAAAAAACATAAACCAATCAAGTTTCCGCTGAAAATTTACAAAACAAAAAATATTGAACTTAAACAAAGAAATTAAAATAAACATGAAACAAAATCGAAAATTATTATAAAATAAATTAACAAATAGTAAAAGACGGCAAAATATTATCCATAATTACTTTTTAAAATTCTCCTTAAGGAAGAATACGTGCAATTGAAAATATCGACAGAGTCACAATGATTTAAATTTAATGATTTACATGCTCTCTTTATAAATGAATAGCAAACTTATTTTTACCATTTTATTTTAGTGAGTATTGATGATTAAACAAACAGGGTAGGTATACAGTTAGTGCGACCACGGCTTTCCTTTGACCATTTTTGTACCTATATTTTCACACCCTATTAAAATTTGTGTCATTGTTATTTCTACAATTTACAGAAAACAATGATACAAACTGTGCGTTTACACAACAAAAAAGTTTATATAAAATAAGTGGTCAGATATGACAGACACATGTCCTCCATGACTGCATTTTTTTTGACAACCTCGGTGGCGAAGTGGTGTAAACAGCCGACTACTACGCTAGAGTTTCCGGGTTCGTTTCCCGGCGGAGTCGCATTGTTTCGCTTACCGGTCTGGGATGTTGTATTCTAATCAATTTAGTATATACCATATTGTTGCTTAGTTCCTGTGACACAAGTTCTTACGATACTTACTGCAGGGCTGATTCAATGTGTGTGTCGTGATGTGGTTATTATTATTATTACATCGTAAAAAGCAACTACAGAGGTTTCTTGCAGGATACCTGCCTTCATCGTAAAACGTAAGATTTGAGTACTTAGAAGAACTGTCTAGTTTTTCTGAATATTCGAATGGAATACACGAAAGGTCACAAAGTAACCATAGCTTGAAAGCAGCAGTGAATTCAGGTCAATAAATCAGAAGCAGCGTCTAAACATGATATGGGTAGGCTTTACAAGCAAGTCTTTAATCTCGAAAAGTCAATCACATATCCATTTCAATCAAATCAAATACAAATCTGTGTATCACGGTCCTGTTAAGCTCTTTTAAAACTGACAGATACTAGCGGTACAAACTTTGATCCAGTTTTTATACGATCCATTCGAGTGTTCGAGTACAGGGGGTAACCTTTTAAAAAAGATTCCATTTCATGGCAGTTCTTAAGTCAACCAGCGTTTGAATGGTTAAGCATACTACAAGCGCCTGAAACATTAATCACATGGTGAATAGAAGAGTGAGACTAAGATATACAAAAAAAATTAGGTAAATGGTTATTGACGTCGACAAAAACTGTCTAACCGGGAGCCCGGCTAATGTAGGCTCGTAGTACGAATTGCAGTTCAATTTTTGCCCGGCTATAAGATGTCATAGTTAGCACCCAGTTTTTGTTTGATTTCTTATATGATGACTGGTTTTGAAACATGCATTGCAATTTACTTATTCTAATGAAGCTGAAAATGTTTATAATTTGGAGATAAATTCGATTTTCCGAGTCCTACTCTAAGAGCTTACAAATATCATTGGTTAGACAATACAGAATATTTTAAGTCAATATCAATGAATAAAGAATTAAAGAATCAACATTTTCTCAATGTGACTGTTTTGTTCCCAGGTTCGACACGAGGGAAGGTGTGACGTCACACTGGTCGGACCCCTCGACCCTCGGCGTGAGAGCCAGCTTCAGAAGCGATACTGTTCCAGCTGTTCTTATCCTCACTAAACTAAGGTAAGCACATCCACTCAGTCTCACAACCGCAACTCCTGTTAACAAGGATCAACAGTGGCATCCTTTAATCCAAGAATCTACGAATAATGCAATAGAGCACAGGTTACGAGTCCTGCCTTAATTCCTGTTGTCGTGGGGCTGCAGCAAATTTAATTAAAATAAATAGGAAAAAGTAAAAAACTGACTTTAAACTTCCTACAAAAGCACCTCGAATTAAGTCAGTGAATTTCTTATCCTTAAAGTTCTTAATCCCTGATAAAACCACTGGCGAAATAAGGTTAAGAGAGAGCAGTAACTTGTGGGCCACAAGATGTAGTGTTGACGGCCTCCCAAAGGTGGATGAACAATCCTTTTTTTACTAGGCTGCATGGAGCCGCTGATTGGAAGTGACACAAGATCGCTCTGATTTGAAATATTGGGTGAAGACTTTGTTCGTTTGTAATTTATGGTGACCTAATTATAAATTAACTTATATCTAAGTATTCTTTAAAAAAAGTTGTTCTAATGTTGGTTTTATTTTGTATTTTTAGTAATGTGATTAATATTAATCAAATGGTTGTGGCCGCTATAAGGATAACAGTCCAGCTGCATTTTTATGTTTATTTTCTTTGTGTCATGATGTATGATGAATGTAGTGATATTTTGGTTATTTATTTATAGGCCCAATCGTTGTCTGTTTTAGGCCTATAAATAGACAAGACTTCTCTTCGGATTCAATTGAAAAAATCATATATTGTAGATTAATTTATTCAAATGAAACCTCAGTAAATAAACGGGTGATGGAACCCGTAAAATTTATGTCAAAGTCGAAATGACATAAAGATCAGCATTAAAATCCTGCTATACTAACAAATATAGGGCTGGTACGGGGCAATAAAAACATTTTACAACCGTTCCATATTATATCCCGAAAACCTTTTTGCATGGAACCTTGAGCTGAAATCAAAGCTTGAGTTACATTTGATCTAAACGAGGTTTGGGTCGAAAATTCTGTTGATTTTCCTTTGAAAAGAAAAGGGTATTTTTGGAATCGAAGATTTATAATCTCCAGATTGGAATTCGACGATTGTCGGCTTACGTTCCAAAGGCTCCCCGAGATTAAATATGCATTTCATAATATTTATTATGATTTATTCCATAACATGCTACGATGATATTTAAATTTGCGGTTTTTCGTGAAGTAACTCTTAATATTGTTAATTGAAATGGCTTTTGAGAATTTTTGTATTAGTTATTAAAGCGAAATTTAGCGTCTTTTTCCGGTCAAAAAACAAAGGAATCTTGTGTTTTTTGCAATAGATCTCGCTAGTTTACTGACTAATGGCAGGTATTTTCACAAAGTTAAACCACTACGAAGAAAAATCTTCCTTCTTTGCAATTCAGAACCAGGATATTGTTTATATTTTTATTAACATGGCAAGCATTTGTTCCCCTGATGTTAAGCGGCGATGGAGTCTAAGGTGGAACATGCCTACGCAAGAAAAGCCTTTTCACTCTTGCCTTAAAGAGCCCCAGGTTATTTCTATCAGGGAACACATCGGCAGGCAAAGAATAGGGAAAATGCATGAAATTTAATTGGAATATTCAAATAATTTATCTGAAAGTATAGTATATTTACATTGAAAACAGAATTAGAATTGTACGATAAACCAGGGAGATATAACCAGGAGAGATAACCATTAAAAATAAATACATCTATCTCACTCATCAGAACGACCTTTTCTATGGAAGTTGTATGGCGCCCGTGTACTTTGACGTCATTGTACATATTTGATCTCTCTGTCTAACCGACGACTTTGAAGCTTTATAACTCAGTTAATAAGTCAGATATGTATTTGAGAAAATCTTTGTCTACATATGTGGTATCGAATTATAATAACTAAATTAAAAAGTCATGCATATTCCTTATTGCACATATTTGCAGAATTCTCGAAGAATTGTCATGTTAATGACCTAAGTAAAAAAAATTTTTTTTTCGTTCTCAGACCAGAGGACAGCGGCCAGTACAGATGTAGAGTGGACTTCATAAAGTCCCCAACAAAGAACACAAGACTCAATCTTACAGTTCTAAGTGAGTACTCACCTATTTTGTATACTAAATAGAACGTCGAGTTCGAATTAGTATCCTAAATCATTAATACATTATTTTAACATTTTACATATTAAGCAATTTGTAATAGCACTTTGATACCCTTTCAATCCGGTAGAGGCGTTTTGAAAATATTCAAATAATCAAAATCTTTTTCATTTAAATATAGTTAAGATAAGTACTTTTAAATAGTAACTTTTTTGGGTTCCGTACCCAAAGTGTGAAAGGCTGGACCCTGTTACTAACACATGCATACACCCATACACACACACACTCAATCATAGAGGTTATGAAAGTGGTATCTTTATTTGAATTTCAAAAATAATAAATATTATAATTTAGAATTGTACATATTATGTATGTATTAGTAAAATGCAAATCCATTATTGGTTTTTACCATAAGTAATTTTGTCTGTAATCTTTAAGTGCTGTGGATTTTGTTCTTTAATAAAACAAAATAAGCCACCGCTGTCAGTCAGCGGGTTGTTCTCAAGAACCATAATAGCTATCTTCTTTAAAATTTCAGAGACAGTCTCTTATTGCATGAATTGCCGCAAAGCACTTTTGAATAAAATATATATATTGGGCCTGTACTTGACAATATTCTTAATAAAGTACTTGAATTATAATTTTAATTTAAAAATGTTACACTGAGTACAGCCGCACATAAAGTTTCAAATAACAAGTGGAATATCAATCCTTATGCCGTACAACTTAAGGACGGGACAAAGTCCAAACAGGTAACGTTGATGCATTGATGCATGCCAACATAAACAAATTAATTTACTATTTAGTTTACTCTAGGTTCAACGGTAATTAACAATTTGTATGCGTTTAGTTAATAAATGAATTCATTTATGTAGAACGACATACAAACCCACTAATGTATAAAATATATAGTTAATTATAGGGTTGGTGGTAACCTCCTACCGAAATAATTATTCAAGTACATTAAAGAAAGTCTATATCGTTGATAACTTATAGGCGGCCACGTAAAGCTTCACATATCAAGTTCAGTATAGGCCCTGTCAATTAGTAACGCGCCTGGCTGCCATTTTGGTGACGTCAAATTGTCCCATCCTGAATTTAATTCTAATACCGTATTCCTATTGGGTCTTGTCATACTTTTTAGTTTGTGATGACGTCATTTTGACGTTAATTTGACAAGGTTTCAGACCATTTGACGGGGTAATCAATCTTTATGCAGAACAGCTTAAGAATGGTAAAAATACTAATAGGCCGGGTCAATGCATGGCCGTGTGTACAGATTAAACCGCTCATAAATTAGTATAGAATATTAAACTAAATGTAGACAACCCTAGTTTGGATTACATGATTATCATTTGTCCTAGAGCGGTTAACCACAACAACATGTTCCAAACTAAATGTTTATTATCTTTGACAACGGATTAGTATAAAATGACTGAATACCTGGGAATTAGGTTTATTGTCTTGGGAATAAGATACCTAGGCGTTTGAGTCATTCATTATTTGTTAGTAGCTTTTGCCGCGACTTGGCACGAGTAGAATTCGAAAAAAAAAAGTCGATACAAAATAAAGTGAAACAATTTTCGAAACAGGAAATGAGTACTTTTGGAGACAGTATTAGTTTTTAATTTATCTCATTTCTTGGTTTTTAGGGTTCCGAACCCAAAGGGCAAAAAATGAGACCTTATTACTAAGCCTATGCTGTCCGTCCGTCAGCTGGCTGTATCTGGTGAATCATAAAAGCTAAAATCATAAAATTTTCGGAGTATCTATGAGTGCTCCCATACATGTTTTGCTTGCTCCGTCTCTTTTACGAAATTATCAAAAAAAAACATAATTTTTAATCTTATACGAGGGTTCGGAACTAATAATGTGCGAGTGCGAATCACACTTGACCGGTTTTTTTTTTAAATATTTTCAATTATTTTTTTTGTCCGAAACTGTCACCATACAGTTTCGAATAATTCTTGTAAGACGTCGTTTTTATAAAGTTTTTGATTAAGCTTTTTCTCCCTTACTGGTAACAATTTGATACAAGGTGGGAGATGTAACGTCCGTATAAGGCGGATCAAAATCCGAAATTTCATGTGTTAACATTTTAATATCACAGTAGGTATATTACATGGATCAAAATTCAAAGCCCACTCTATCAAACGAACTTTCAATTAGTCGCTATGATTGGCTGATTACACCGAATTCGAAACTGCATTGCAGCGCCATTTATTCGGCCCGCCGGAAAAGCCCGATCGTTTCCGATTGCACAACCATATCAATACCGACCTTGTAGCTTAGGTAGAGAGTTCATTTCGGATTGTAGAATGAAATTTGTAGCCGAAAGCGCGATATTTTGGCAAAGTATGGCAATTTTCGATGGTGAAATGACTCAGTATGAATTATTTGGCTTCTTCTCTTAAACGATTAGTTTCTGGCAAGGCCGGCCATAATAATAAGTGGAACGCATTTATTTAGGCGGTAATAAATTGTAGGATAGTGTTCTATTTTAGAATTTGCCATTTTCCACACGAGGATATATGATCTCTTTTTCCGATACTTCAATTGCTCAATTGTCTTTCAAGTGATCAGTCAATATCAATTGATGTATTTCACGTTATCTACTAAGTTGATAGCGTTGGCAAAAAAGTTAACAATAAAAGTACTTATTTTAAGTGCATTTAAACAGAAAACATTTTGGCTTTGAAAAAATTTACAAAAATTTAGACGTACTATTCAATACTTGTAACTTTTAAGCTTTTTAAAACAAGGTTTCCTTTCAGTACCTCCTGAGAGGCTGATCATCTTGAACCAGGATGGAAACGAGATCCAAGGTGGGGTTCTAGGCCCTTATAACGAAGGGACCGAAGTAAACCTCACGTGTGTTGCTGTTGGAGGTATGTAAATAATAATAATAATAACCACATCACGACACACACATTGACTGCAGTAAGTATCGTAAGAACTTGTATCGCAGGTGCTAAGCAGCGATATGGTATATGCTACATAGATAAGAATACAACATCCAAGACCGGTAAGCGAAACAATTCAAATAACACAAAGTTCCGCCCCCGCCGGAATTCGAACCCGGAACCTCTAGCGTAGCAGTCGGCTGTTTACATCACTGCGCCACCGAGGTCGACGACAATTTTTATAAATGTAACATTGTTTCGGTTCTAAAGTTTTGAGAGCCAGTGTAATTACCGGCACTATAGGTATAACATGTTAACCTCTACATGGGCCATGTAGAGGTTAATGTTATACCAATGCGTTGCCCATGTTACATGGGCGGTGCTCATGGCGTTCAACATCGAGAATATCAACGGCAGTTTCACTAGATAAATTGTCTGATTTGAAAAATTGCTTCAGAAGATTATAAAACAAAAAATACATTTTAATTTTTAAAAAAATGAAGACCATTTTTTTTTTGTAAGTTCCCTGAAAAAAAAAAAAAAAAAAAACCGACGTTTTTTCGTTTTTTTCCCGCAAAAAAATTACGTACAAGAGTTCCAACTATAACAAGGTCAGCGGATTTGTTAAAATTTCGCGACAAACGCCGGCCAGATGTTGACCCCGTATCAAATGTCGAGAATACGTTTCTGTGCGTGTAAAAAATAACGGTCTGTCGGTTTACCCCATTGGGTTTTTAAACCGAAAATGTCCAATTCATCTCCGACGGTGGTGTGGTTTAATTTATAGGTTGAAGCGATTTTAGCTATATGTTTTATGTACTTAAAATTAATTGGATGCCTCATAAAAAAGCTTTCGTGTTGATGTATGAAATTGGATTCCTTATTGGATCCGAAATTATTTGGCTTTAATTGGATTTAATAACTCATTTTAATAGGACTATTTAGGTGATCCCTAAGTAGCTAAAACAGACACGATTTTTAATGTCATTACAAATGAGGGTTTTTAACAGATGTTTTCAGTTAATAATATTCCACTACACGTTGCTATATAGTTAAGCATGCGAATATTCAAACACTAATGCGTGGCAACTGAAGTTTTGATATTTCTAAAAGCGGAGCGTGTAGCGTTTTCTACACGCTACCTCTCACAGCTCGAGGCAAGCTCCTAAGCTTTGTTTGACATGGGTCGCGCGACCCTTTTGTTTTACACATTTTTTATATAGTGTTGTCCCGACGTGGTTTTTGCTTTTTGTTATTACATCGGCGTTGAAATTGTAAGAGAAGGCTCGCATAAAACACATGGAATTAATTTAAACTCTTAAATAAATGTGGGTAGTTCAGTTGGTTGTCAACAATGTATATTCCTGAATAGGTTGGGGTTTCTATAACCTGCGTATATCCTGAATAAGTTGAGTATTTTAATCTAATTAAATTTTTAAATCTATTTATATGGATATCCAACAGCAGAACTACTATATTGCTTAAAATTATTTATTTTAAGTTTTTTTTTTCTACACATATTTTATACAGTAGTAAGTATTTACATTGAAGGTCATACATGATATATTTGGGTTTATATAGGCTTCGGGTGGCCGGAACCTCGAAGTCGATGTCATAAATACAATTTTTATTGTAATTTCATCAACACATCACATAAAATAGATTCATATGATGATTAATATGAACTAACGATCTTTGGTCAGCATATAAAAGTCGCTAAAAAGGTATACCTCAAGGTAGACATGAGTACGAAAATGTTTCCTATTTTTCTTTCGAGGTTAATTTTTCTTGATTTCAAACCAATTTTACTGTATTTTTTTAATTTTGAGTTGTTGTCTTATAAAGTAGTCGTCATTATCTAATTGTTAGCATTAGATAAGAGTCCGAAATTAAAATTAGAGAAGAAAAAAAGGTCATAAATAAGTTCGACCTCGGTGGCGCGGTGGTGTAACTGCGCTAGAGATTCGAATCCCGGCGGGGCGGGACTTTGTGTTATTTGCAAGACGCATTGTTTCGCTTACCGGTCTTGGATGTTGTATTCTTATCTATGCAGTATATACCATATCGTTGCTTAGTGCCTGTAGCACAAGTTCTTACGATACTTACTGCAGGGCTGAGTCAATGTGTGTGTCGTGATGTAGTTAATATATACATACTAGCTGACCCGGCAAACGTTGTTTTGTCATATAAATTACCCTTTTCAAAAAAAAAGAAAAAAAATTGATGTTGGCCGATTCTCAGACCTACTCAATATGCTCACAAAATTTCATGAGAATCGGTCAAGCTGTTTCGGAGGAGTACGGGAACGAACATTGTGACACGAGAAATTTATATATCTGATATTTTTATTTTAGTCATATACTAAGTACTTAAATTCAAAGTAAATGCTACACAATAAGACGCGATATAGCAACTGTCTCTTTCTTTATTTTCTTTGTTATAAAAGGGAAAGAAGATCTGGTGCGAGGGATATGAAGTTATCCGGATATATCCGAATTTTTCTAATTGAAATATGAAAAGCATTGTTCAAATTTCCCACTGTTCCCAGAAACCTTTGCCCGTTTCAAACGTCATTGTTCATACGAAATTGGGCAAAAAATGCACTTCTGTTGACATTGTTCTGGAGGTTCATAGAAAAAATGAAAAAGAATAAATGTGTCTATGTGCGCTTTCAAATTGATGAGTTTGTTGAGAACTTTCATGGTTTTAAATCAACAACATAATGGGCAAACAAGCAGACTATTGACTTGATATAAAGTGGTAATGGCGCCTATTTTCACGGCGATAACTTTGTTGTCCAAGAACGCCAAGAGCACTGCCAATGCCCATGTAGAGGTAAAGATGTCTCCAATCCTTCAAATCGAAACACAGCTCTAGCACAGCTGCTTCACGGCAGAAATGGGAGTAATGAGGAGGTGCAATGTAGTTTAGTCATAACATTTGTCAATGCTAGAACAACTTATTCCTTAGATATAGGTAGAAACATACATAAACATAAACTCAGGCTGTAATCCCTCGAGAGGGGTTGGCAGAGGTGTTACACACCGCATTTCGCATGTTCACGTTGAGTCCCAGTGTGACAGGTTGCAAATCTGTCGCCACTATCCAGGCACAGTGAAGAACATGGCAGCTAAAACTTATGGCAACGCTCAACCTGTCGGGTCAGGTCGGTCGGTCATTTAAGGCACGTAAAAAACTGAGCTACCACGTCCTCGTGTCACGTAGAAACGATTAAGTTTTTAAACTACTGATAGAGCTGTAATAAAAAAAACATTTATATTACAGTGAAACCTAGTTAATTGGGATCTCAAGGGACCAAGGATTTTGTACCATTTAAAGAGGTTTTCATTTATCCAGTTTACCATTTAGACAGGTTTAAAAATTTGTTGTCTCATTTACAGAGGCCGTAAACAAAACACGTGCAAAAGAAATTCGAATGTTTGTAAACAATCGTGGCGAAACCTGTCCCAACCTGATACATTATCTCACTTGTAAAGGGAACTGAGCTCCAGAGTCCCAATTATAGAGGTAAACATGAAAAAAATCCTAGAAATCAAATCTCATTTAATCAGGTTCGAAAAGTCCCATTAACAGAGGTAATTCGATGAAAAAGTGCCGGGACCTCATTGTAGTTCTCAATACTAGAGGTTTCTCACTTATCCAGGTTCCACTTAACCAGGTTTCATTGTATTTATATTCAATTAAATATATGCAAAGAAAATCCAAGATTTAAATATATTTTATAGGATGGCATGACAAAGAAACAGTTCACACAGTACGTTTAAATATAACACCAGATTTATTAAACCAATATAAAAGTACTTTATTCTCTTTTTTATTTGCGTCAGTGGTTTTAAATATGCGCTTTTAAAGTTGTCCCAAAGTCGTTCAACCCTCTATAACTTTATAACGGTGGGGGTTAGAATTGAAATAGGTAATCTAAGTTAGGACTCTAGGACGATGTCAAAGTTAATTGGTTTGGATATTTTTTAGTGTTAGAGTCCTTTTGTTTGCTGGCTTTTCCAATTAGAGCGAGAGAATTTACTTTTCAAAAAGGAATAGATAGCTGTAGTGTGTTTATAACGTTGAAGGTATGTATGGATGTCAAATTGATTGATGTAGCTGAAGTCTTTATTTTTCCTCATTAGGTAGTCATGATAGCAAAAACTAACAAGTTCGAGACTTTTGTCATTTATTGCAATTGAAGTTTCGACCCCCGGCGTCAACATGAAACACAATTTTTCATTCCACGTAACAGCAATCAAAATTTCGACCCCTATTGTTAACCATAAGCAGATGTTTTGATAAAATAAATTGCAATATTTTTTCATATCAAACTTTTCCCCCATATTTCGTATTTCAATACAATAGAATAGGGAATATGCATGAAATTTAATTTAATTATTCAATCAATTTATCGTAATGTTTGTGGAAATAGTATATTTACAGTGAAAACAGAAATTAAAAGCAAATATATTTTTCCCGCTCATCTAAACAACCTTTTCTAAGGAAGTTGTATGGCACACGTGTACTTTGACGTCATTGTTCATATTGGATCTCTCTGTCTAACCAACGACTTTATAACTTAGTTAATAAGTCAGATACTTGAGAAAATCTAACGGATGTAGTATCGTATTATAATAATAATGTCAAACACGTCATGTCATTAAATAATGTACTGACAATCTAAGTCGTTTTCACTGTTTCTGGTCTAGAGTACTAAAACTTGGAACCGCCAGTGGAAATTCCTAACACTGTCATTAGAACTTGTGCCGAACATTTTGCATGCTGAGCATGGAACGAAAACTACTTATCGCGGAATTATAATACAGCTGTTCTTTGGAGAATGCGTGCTTTAGATTATAAGGCACACACTATTTCAATCTAATTCGAACATAACCTGAGTATCTCTGAAATTTGCACACCGACAGTCGGAAATATGTTTTTTTCTTTATTTACTACATATTACGTCAAAATAATACAGGCGGTGATCTTTTAGTTCTAGACATCAAGGTCATCGTCGTGTTAATAGGCGCCGGCATCACTTTCCTCAGGAGAACCGTCTGCTTATTTGCCCATGATATTGTATCAAATAAATAAAAATGTATATAATTATAACTTCTCTATATTATAATGAATTGAACAAGCAATCGAAGCGAATGATGTTCTAAGAGTCTTTTTTCTATTTTATTCATCACCAGGCAGGCATTTGACCCCAAACCCGCCTGATGTTAAGCGGCGATAAGGTCTAAGGTGGATCATGCCTAGGAGAAACCTATTCACTCTTGTCTTAAAGAGGCCCAAGTTTTATCGGTTAGGGAACACATCGGCAGACAAAGAATTCCACACCCTTGCAGTACGCATTATGAAGGAGCTATCGAAGCGTTTAGTCCGGATGGTCGGAATATCTACCACAAAAGGATGCAACTTCAGCCTACGTCTTGTATTCCGATTATAAAAGGGGGCCGGTGGAATTAAATTGTGCAATTCCTGCGTACACTCTCCGAAATGTATCCTATAAAATACCGATAGACACGCAACTTCAATCAAAATTAACAATATTATCGTCAATCCCGATGATTCTTCGGGCTCGCTTTTCAACAGAGTCTAAAGCTGCTAATGGAGCAATCCGACGTTTGTATGTGTGGACATTTGTATGTATGTATAAATGTTTGTCAGACAATAATTCGAGGATCGTTGATCAGATCGTCGTGAAATTTAGTAGAAGGAATGATTAGGAAAATATAATTTTAAAGTTCAAATATCAGCCAAATCAGTCTAAGGGTTACCGAGATATAAGGGTTTGAATTCATAGTCCGCAGCGAACCACTAGACAAAGTTTTGTTGCTCGATTAAAATCAGAACTTGATTAAGAATAAGATAAAAAAGCGTTATTAAAATTAGCCTTCTGTTTCTATGACTAGACCTAAAAGAAGATTTTAATTGGCTAACCACAGAGACACACCTCCAGATTCTTCCTTGTAAAATTTTAACAGAAGCAAATTTGAGAGCAAAAATATCGCAAAATTTCCATTCTGATTTTTATTCTGGTTTAAAACTCTATTTCGTACATATGTACATACATTGTGCATATAGGCAGTATGTTACGGGTGTGTGAGTTACTCAGTCGGCCATAGCAAAGCGATGTTTCCCTCTGAAGCTAAAACCAACCGGTTTTGCCATGTTTTTTAGTTTACCCGCAACATTTGTTTGTTTTGCCGCCGCCACGCACGCAGGCTGATACATTATGTAGCGTTGAAAGCTAAAAACTAGGTAAAATCTCACGTTCCCTGGCTTAACAAAAGCTTGTTTCTGTTAAAATGTAATTGTGAGTTATATTATATTTAATATTACAACAATTGATTGTAACTTATTGTACATACAATTTATTTTATTTTACTATGTATTTGAATAAAAACAGAAACAAACTATCCTATAAATCTAGTTGTTTTTGATAACCTTTAAAGAAAATATCTTACTGTTTAGTTAAAAGTTCTATGGCAATCGTATATCAATACTGAATATGCGTGACTTTTTATTTATTTATTATAATTCGAGACCACATATATACACAAATACGTTGGATTTTCTCAAATACTCTTTATCTTTAATTTTCTCTGACTTATCAACAAAGTTATAAAGCTTTGCTCAAAGTTGTTGGTTAGATAAAGAGATCCGATATGAACAATGACGTCAAAGTACACGGCCGCCATATAACTTCCATAGAAAAGGTTGTTCTGATGATAGATATATTTACTATAAATAGTTATATCTCCCTGGTTTATCGTTCATTTCTATTTCTGTTTTCACTGTAAATATAATATTTCCACATACTTTTCTATAAATTGATTCAATAATCTAATGAAATTTTCTGCATATTCCCTATTGATTAGCCAATAATACTAGCTTTCTCAGCTACATTAGTTACAATTTTTTATTATGTTCGCGAATAAATAATTATTTACAATTAATAATTAATAATTATGAGTGTATTGTCCCCAGGGAGACCAGTTGCTCGAGTGTCTTGGTGGAAGGCTCATGCTTTGCTGGCCAACTCTGAAGCCAGGGCTGCCGTTTCTTTCAAACTCCAGAGGTCTGATCTTGGGACTGAGGTCACTTGCCAGGTACTGATATCAAAGACTCGAACCACATTTACCACATTTCACGGTCGGCAATGCCTTCGCGATACCCATGGTATTGCAAACGTCCATAGGCTAAGGTGACTGCTTACCATAAGGCGAGCCGTTTGCTTTTTAGCTACCTTGGTAGTTTTAGAAGAAACATAGCAATAACTACCTACTCATCATCAGACATCCACTTCTGGACAAAGCGCGAATGAATCCCTTACAAAACTGAAAAAAAAAAATACTTGGTATTAGGTTTTTCAAGAAATAAATATTTTTTTCACTCCCGCTAAAAGGGGTGTATCTGTTTGTTTATCTGTACCATTGTAACTAACAGGTTAACAGGTGAAACGATTCTGATGCAGTCTTTCTTATTTCAGGCTGTAACAGATCCTTCGATATCGCCTGTTTCTGAGAGCTTGTCTATTGATGTAAACCGTAAGTAAACATTTAATTTAATTGGTTATAATTAGTTATTTAATATTCTAGTTAAGGTTTAGCGGTTTTCAATATATCTTTCAGAATATTTGATATATGATTAATATTGTATGTTTCATTGCCATCATTGATTAAGAATTAAACATTAAACATATCATCATTTTAACCTACATTTACAAACTTTGTTACAAAATATTATTAATAATATATTTTTGAGATCCACTTTCGTTCGTTAAGGTCTGAATTCGTTTAAAAGTAGGTAGACTTTATAAAATGGACGCGAATTGGAAACAACATCATAAATATTCTTATACTAAAAGGTGTTTTATTAAATAACTCTCAAACAAAGCACTTGTCTAAATTCACGACAAGCTTTGACAATTGTATCAATTTTGAAATTGACACCCAGTTACTTTAATTCGACTAACACATACCAACTAGCGCCACTGTAACTAACCAGGGCCAGATTTAGAGGTCCGGAGGCCCCGGGGCAACAAAGGAGCGGAAGCCCGTTGTGTCCAAATTAAATGATACATTTTTTTGAGTGACCAAGTATAGATCAATGATAAGAAATAATATCAAAGAAAAAGATTTCAAAATTCCATAAAAGAATTCCAACTAGTAAACAACTAGTATTTACTAGTTGGAATTTGTTTTTTTTTTTCCGAAATCTCTATTGTGGAGGCCCCCCGTTTGTGGAGGCCCCGGGCTTTCGCCGCGGTTGCCCTCCCCTAAATCCGGCCCTATTACTAACTGGTATAATACTGGGCTTAAAAGACCGCTTCATTGTATTTGAATGTAAAAAGGATGTATATGTCAAACTGCAAAATGGCCATTGGAAATTAAACTGTCAGTGATCCTACCTACCATGGAGTTTAGAGGGAAGGAGAACGATCGCTGGAGAAAATAGTGCCCCAGAAATACGGACAAAATAAGTGAGGCGCTGCGATCGCTAAGTTGTCTCAATAAAAGCGGGCTGTTTGTAATTTGTACATTATTCAACCAACTTCATCTACTTGTACTCATAAACAGCTAACTTCGCAGATACTACTTACCGACGGCAGCGCGGCTGGTGGCTTAAAAATGAAGTGTAACAGGGACAGGCCCCTGACGACGACCTCGGTGGCGCAGAGGTGTAAACAGCCGACTGCTACACTAGAGGTTCCGGGTTCGAATCCCGGCGGGGGCGGGACTTTGTGTTATTTGCAAGACGCATTGTTTCGCTTACCGGTCTTGGATGTTGTATTCTTATTTATTTAGTATATACCATATCGTTGCTTAGCACCTGCGACACAAGTTCTTACGATATCTACTTACTGCAGGGCTGAGTCAATGTGTGTGTCGTAAAGTGGTTATTTATTTATTTATTTACAGGCGGGCTCGTTCTCCTTCTCTCTAACTTCCATGCTACCTACATACACGCGGCCAACTGGTGTACTTTGTCTATGATATGTCAATCCCCCGAATTCGAAATGCTCTGTGTCTAATAATGATATTTTAAAAACATATTGAATGTGCTTGTATGCATTGTCTATGATATCTCAACCTGATACGGCCCCGAATGCGAAATGCTCTGTGCCTCTTGTAATTGAAAAAACTTATTGAATGTGTCCCCGTAAAATGGTAAAATACCTGAATCCATCGGTGATACCGGGTTTGAAATACCGTTTTATTGTATTTGAATGTTTGAATCTAAAGATGATATGTATGTCAAACCGTAAAATGGCCACCAGCTCGGAAATTAACCTTATCTAAATAACATAATTAATTCGTACCTGCTAATAAGCGAACTTGCATACATTTTAGACATTGTCTATGATATCTCAACCCGTGACGGCCCCGAATGTGAAATGCTCTGTGCCTCTTATAATTGATAAAATGAACGTGTCCCCGTAAAATAGTAAAATACCTGATAGCAGATGTCAGGGGGTTGAATAGGTAAAATTTGCGTCATTTCCTGCCACTGAACTCCTTACCGTTAGCAACTGTCAGGAGCTTTACCATTTAACGGTGATTTAAAAAATATTGTTAGGATACAATTAATTTTCACTTCCAACAACTCTTTCAACTTCAAGTTTTTTTTTTCACTTGTATTATTTTGCCTGCAACTAATCTACTCAGAATTTAAAACATTAAAGCTCCTTCGATAAATCA
Source organism: Choreutis nemorana (assembly GCA_949316135.1). Taxonomy (NCBI): domain Eukaryota; kingdom Metazoa; phylum Arthropoda; class Insecta; order Lepidoptera; family Choreutidae; genus Choreutis; species Choreutis nemorana. The sequence goes on along the minus strand of OX438620.1, from coordinate 2,207,620 downwards.
AAAGAGAAGATTGAGAGAATAATTTTCCGACAACTCTGTTTGTAGTAGAAACTTTCAAAATGTAAATTATCAGTAATTCTTTGACACTAAGCCGTATTAAATCCGGGCGGCTGTTGAATCTAACTTTGCCGAGGACTTTATCAAACTTTAATGATGTCTACAGGCAAGTTCCGAAGGCGGCCGACATTTTACAAAATAACTTAGGCGTTCCTCTACCCTAGTTTATTTTGAAAGATGTCGGCAGGAACATTGAAATTGATGTTTGTTCCATTGTTTTTCTTCTTAAAAAGGTCATTAACCCCAATCCCACCTGAATTCTATTAGAGGGAGTAGAAAAAACAATATCTTTTAAAATTGTTCCTACGATTTTGTGTCACCTGTTACCCTGTGCAAGTCAAGTAATTTTCTTTGTACGGGTAATTTAGGGTTTATTTCAAAAATACATCCTATTTATCTAACGTTATGGGCAAAAGAGCAGACGGTTCTCCTGATGGAAAGTGACCATTGCCTATTGATACAACGATGCCCTTGATGTCTGGAACGCCGAGAGCACCGCCAATTCGTTGCCCATATAGAGGTTAAGGTGTTATACCTCTCATGCCGGTAAATACACTGCCTAAATCCTCCAAACCAAAATTCTGCGAACTGCTTGCGAAGCTGCTGAGGATGTTACCAACCCAGACGATCTCGCACATTGGTATATATATGTGCGAGATGGTCTGGGTTGTTTCATTTGTTCTGAGAATTCGTACCTATGCATTTAATTCGACTTCTATTAAAAACGTAATGTATGTCAGCTCTAACAGTATATTCTAAATATTGGCGAAACAATTTTTTCAATTGGATGAATATCTCCTATTTTGAATACAATCTACCGCTTTATAAACATAACATACCATAAGACTTACGCCATAATCCCTCGAGAGGGGTTGTAAGGATGTGACACGCCGCATTTCGCATGTTTATGTTGAGTCTCAGTGTGACGAATCTGTCGCCACTATCCGGGCAGAATGAGGAACATGGAAGCTACAGCTTCATTAGTATATACCATAGTTATTTATTTAGTATATACCATATCGTTGCTTAGCACCTGCGATACAAGTTCTTACGATACTTAGTGCAGGGCTGAGTCAATGTGTGTGTCGTGATGTGGTTATTTATTTTTTATTTTGATTTATTTTACGGCAACCCGACACTCGAACACTCGACCTGTCGGGTTGGATCGGTCGAACCAAGGCACGTAACAAACTGAACTGCACACAATCTCAGCTTTATAAAATTGATGAATAAATTTTAACCACCTTTTTAATTTCCTTTGTATTTATCAAAAAATGTATAAATTCCTTTATCTTCTTGTAATTCTGATAAAAATCATCAGCGTCCTAATTAACCTGAGCTTCCTTTCTCAATTAAGATGATAATCTTTTAAAATATCCTGTTTTAGACAAGAATGTTTCTCGCAATTTTTAACTTATTCGCATATATTGATGATTAATGGTTGGAAAACCTTTGGCGTGTCTATTCCCTTTTTATACAATATAAAAATTACATTTATTTTAGTAGTGATTGAATTTTTAACTGTCCACGGCAGGTTTTATAGGATAAATCGTTTAGCTACTAGACCATTGTAAATCAAAACGTAACAAATAAAATTCTTATTCTTATTCTTATCTTCGGATTTCTTAATCCGAAATCCGCTGCTTTTTACCCGGCTACGGCGAAGCCAAAAGGAAGGGTAATGATTTTGATTTGATTATACATATCTGTTTAATCGCTAGTAATTTAAAAAGATTTGGTGTTAGTTTAAAAAGAATTTTGACACTTTAAAGTAAAGTAAAATTATTTGATTTTGAATTCTGGCACCTACATAATCATAGTAGGCCTACAGTGTGTGACCATGCCTCTACCATTTCTGTACCTACAAGTATGCATTTCTATGTGAATTATTTTCGCATATCGTCCGTTCTAGATCCCTTTTTTGACGGAGTCGATTTATTACTTCAGTCTTATCCTAGTCTTATCTTATCTTATGTCTTTAGTCTTCATCTTTCTACTCGTAAACTATTTGTTACAATAATAATAATAATAAACAACATCACGACACACACATTGACTTAGCCCTGCACTAAGATATAATCTTGTGTCGCAGGCACTAAGCAATGATATGGAATAAACTACATAGATAAGAATACTACATCAAAGACCGGTAAGCGAAACAATGCGTCTTGCAAATAACACAAATTTCCGCCCCTGCCGGGATTCGAACCCTGAATCTCTAGCGTAGCAGTCGGTTGTTTACACCACTGCGCCACAGAGGTCGACAATGTTAGTGACTAGTTTATCTTTCCAAGTAATTCAAAAGTTTCGGGATCAGATGTTATTGCTGCGGATTTACAAGATCATATACGAGTAAATAACACTTGACACCTCGAGGTTAAGGTACATAAAATGTTGATCGTGGTCGTGAATTCGATTCCCTCGAAAAGCCTTGCCTTCACCATTACAGTGGTGACCATCTATGAACTGTGTGCCTACCATTACTTTTACCTTCAATTGCCGCTTGCGACTGCAGTTACAAATTAGTATGAATCTTTGTAAAGCGCCTATAACGGATAGTTGAGGTATTAAGATTGCTCATACAAAATCACTGCAGTAATCTATGTTACCTGACGTGTAGGAAAACTATGCGAACTCATGGTAGACACTCTGTAGCCTAAAATCAGCTATTTGAAACTGATTTCTTCCTAAACTAACCCTGCGGATGAGTTGACTCAATTTCTAATGTCAAATGGGCACGCTTTTAATTAACATAAGAATCTTTTGTAATAGATGTTTGTACCTACCTAGCGCATACAAAAAAATATTAAAGTAATGTAACCTACCTGATAGAAGACGTAAAAGAAACTTAAATGGTAGTTCTAATTACGCGAAGAATAGTGGCCTTACTCCCCTTCAAAAGCACAACAGTTTATTATTGCCTGTGAACTATGGCAGCGATCCTCAACCTGCGGCCCGCCAAGCTTTTGAGATTGGCCCACCTAGAGTTACTGTCAACCTTTTAAATTTGATGTAAGAGAAACAGTGTAAATATAACATTGTTCGCTATACGATATGTCGTCAAAAAAGGCTTTGAATTCAGTAGTTTCTGTTTAAAAAAACCTAATTTGCGGGCCGTGACCGAAAAGGTTGAACGCCGCTGTTCTACCAACACTTACTTTCTTAAAAAGGTTTCCTAAATCTGGCCTCTCCATATTGTTGGGCAAACAACTCGCAAGACTTAAGAATAATGCAGTACAATACACTCTATAAATATAAACTTCTTTAGTTTGAAACTTGCTCAAAATAAACTCATAAATAGCGAGTATTACTATGATTTTACGGCCCGTTCTGATCCAGCGAACGCTCGCTAGCTATGCTTTTCGTGGACCTCGCCTTTATTTCTTTTAATCTTCACTCTTAAACACCTATCAATTCGGAAACGGAATGTACATTTCTCGTCTTTTGCCTCGCTGTCAAATCGAGGCGACTCGACACCGACGTCGCTGATAAACGTGCGTTGCACTATGGAATTTCATACAATAAATAAATACTCGAGTTGATGCGGAGTTGATTCGTTCACGAATTGATATGTTTTCTAACCTTTCTAGCTATGCGTCAATAGACAAACGTCGAATCTATACGCATCCTTAAAGAAAAACACCGTCAAACAAACATGTTTCCGAACATTATCATAATAAATTTTAATACCAGCATCTTCGTGATTGACGTATCATTATCCGATGGAGAAATGTTTTAGGAGTGACTTGCATATTCCCTCTCTTTCCCACTTCTACTAATTCGTCTCCCGTCCTTGTCTAGCATTATGATATGATTATTACCATCGGATGCATCTTAGGAATCAAAAAGTTTAATATGCCTCGTCATACATGTAATGCTTTTAAATATTTTTTTGGATATGTATAAATATAGTTTAATGGAGGGCTTAATTATTATTATACTCCCAAAGGTTATAAGTGTAATCAATTTCCTTATCTTAGGGACAATACACACTAATTACTACCGCCATTTGAGTAAATTAGATTAGAAAGTGTAGCATGGCTACTAAACGATGATATAAAAGACATAGATAAATTGTTTGCTTACAAATCAATCGAAAACATTGTTCCAAACAGCACACACATACAAATTTTTAACACTCAAGTCAAGGTATATGAAAGGGATGACGCTACTAAAACAATATAAAAGAAGAAGAGGAAAAGTGTTTGTCACTTCAGCCAAAAACTAAACAAATCGTAGAAAAAATTCCCATTTGGGAATTAGTTGCGTCTTCGCCGATATAAAACTGCCTTTTTGTTTATGTAAAACGTCATTGCTACTGAACAATAAAAACCGGTCAAGTGTGAGTCGTACTCGCACATTATGGGTTTCGTACGATCTTTTAAGATAAATATTTTATACTCTTTAAACATTTTCGTATAAGTAACAAGAGGAAGAAAAAAAAATCTATAAAATCACGATTTTTATGGGAGCCCCTTTAAGGTTTTTTCTTCATGTTTTCAGTATTGATGACCTCGGTGGCGCAGTGGCGTAAACAGCCGACTGCTACGCTAGAGGTTCCGGGTTTGAATCCCGGCGGGGGCGGGACTTTGTGTTATTTGCAAGACGCATTGTTTCGCTTACCGGTCTTGGATGTTGTATTCTTATTTATTTAGTATATACCATATCGTTGCTTAGCACCTGCGATACAAGTTCTTACGATACTTACTGCGGGGCTGAGTCAATGTGTATGTCGTGATGTGTTATTTATTTTTGTTGTTATGGCGGCAACATACATAAACATTTTCTGAAAATTTCAAGAGTCTAGCTACTATGGTTTATGAGGTGCAGCCAGCTGACAGATAGACGGACAGCGGTGGTTTAGTAATAGGCTATCGTTTTTTACCCTTTGGGTACGGAACCCTAAAACATATTTTAGAACAAATAACCTTCGTTTTATTGTCACCTTTATTTTCCTTAATAATTCAATTTGTCAATGACTGTGTCCTACAGGTTCATTTTGGAATAAAATATATGTTAATCCAGAATACTATCTATTTGTTTGCCAAATTTAATTTAAATTTGCTAAACGGTCTAGGCGTCATGGGGTCACAAACATCTGCAAACATATTTTAAAAATTGTAAATTAAAATTAAATTTTTAAGTGTTTTCAAACAAACCTTTGCTTCCTAGTCCAATTCAAGTTTAAGGCTGAATAAATAAGTACTTATTAATCAAATAAGAAAAACACAATGATAAACAATTTCCTTTGAAATTAAAAAAAATTAGAACATAAAAATCCTTTTAATTTTTAATTAACTTCAATGAACCCATCGACGAAAGTTTGAGATTCTTTAATCTGATGTCTCTTATAAACATTTTAATCTTATTAACCTTTTAATATATTCTAAAGCGGAGTTTACATTTGCTAAAAAATTTCGCACGAAAAACCTCAAAAGATGATTTAGATCTTAAGATGATTTTGCCTTCGTCTGCAAAGTATTCGTATTTTTAAATAAACGCCCACCTTGTTTGTCGTTACTGAATATTGGTAAAAAAAAAAAATAGTATCGAAGATACAATAGGTGTAAGAAAGAAAGTATTTTTAAACATTAATTAATTACCAATAAAGACTTATTTTCATTGTTATTTTATTAGTTTGAATCTGTAAATGGTTATTCATATACCTATCGGATTACTATAATGTTCTTATTCTCTCTCTCTGATTGGTACCTCATGTCTGAGGATCGTGATCAGCGTCAGGATTGCATCGGGAGCGGATGAGTTGCCTCTACCGGTTTCTGTCCAGCGCGTCTCTTACAGTCGTGTGGAATTTTGCTGAGGACGAGACTTTTACCGGAACATCTTGTTGGTGAACGACCTCGTGACCTTTTGCCTTCAGTGTTACCAACCACTATAAGTTTTTCCAGACCTCCGTCACCTGCGCAAGTTGTTGGCATATAGTAGACGAGCGGGTCTTTATTCGGAGCTGACACAGAATCGATGCATTAGTGCGTTTCGTATTCCAAGATATTCTTGGCAATCGCCTCCAACACATCTCAAATGCATCAATCGTTTGTCTTTTTAAATGTCCTTATATATATCGTATTGTTCAATTATGTTTTTAATTGTCAAAAAACTTTTGTTTACCATTTATTTCAGATTGAGTTTTGCTCTTCTAGATCAAGGTATCGTCTACTGTCGATGCCTACCATATAAATCAATTTTAATTTAGTGAAAGGGCAAAATAAAAATACTGAAATCTATACGGTAGTTTTTTTCAAAACCCCGAGAGTATGTACTTTTAGACAGATCCAGGCGCATTTTAAAGTTCATAAAATTTCAAATAATCTCTATTACTACTCATTAAACCCAATTACCCATTACCCAAAACACTGGTAGCATTTCGTTTATTTCGCACCAATACTGTCGCATAAAATTAGGATTTCGCGGTTAAAGTCCCTATACACAGCACTATTTTCGCTTCGATTTCAATCATTTTCACTGTATCCGTTACTGCGCAGTTTTGGTTCGTGCATAATCCCCTTAATGTACGTGCAACTTTCAACAAAATTCGGAACAATATGATCTAATCTAGAACGATACTGACCTAAATTGATTTACTCATCTGAAATAAATGGCTTCTCAGTTTTAAGCCTTATCGACAAACGTAACTTTTTGTTGTGTTTTTGGAATATCTTATTTAGTTGAACAATATACGCTGATGAAAACTTACTGCCTCTTTAAATTCAAGAAGCAAGTGAACTATTATTTAAACACCAATAGGTTGTATTAGAAAAAAATACGTAAATGAAAAGCTATAAAAAAACCTGACCAGCCAACATTACTCCTCTGACCACAATCACTTCCTTTAGAAAAAAAAACAAGTAAAAAAATGATAAAGCAAGTATTTTTGTCGATAAAAACGGTTAAAACGCATAATTGGAGTCTTTGAACTCTCAATTGATGATAAAATACATCAATTCAATACACAAAAAATAGTTCAAATAAATCAATTCCTGTTTAATGAATACAAAATAAAAAGTAATTTACTGAAAACTAAATTTAAATTAAGAATATTTTGCTTTAATTAGTGTAAACTCAACCTAAGGCACGAAACCCGCAATAAATGAGACAGAAAAAAATGCCGCGAAAACATCGAAATAAATCTGCGGTAGAACCAAGATGGCGGCCAAGACATGTGATATCGCCGCCATATTTAAAACCAGATTAAAATCTCAAAAGGGATCCCCTAATTGACAGTTTGATAAACTCCTGAATATAGCCATGGGAATTGATAAACAAATGATAGGGGGTTTTATTGGTGTTTTGTATCTTGTTAAGATGAGAAATGCACTGGTTTTTATAGTTGATATTTTAATCTTACTACGGCTGATAGCGGTTTTAAATATAATTAATATTGTTGCTTAGTTCCTGTGACACAAGTTCTTACAATACCTACTGCAGGGTTGAGTCAATGTGTGTGTCGTGATGTGGTTTATTTATGTAATTATATACGCCTTAAGTTATGTATTATTTACGACCTTTTGGCAATTTTTTGTTTTAAAAATTTGCATCAGTAGTTCGTTTGAGACTTCAGAGCCTCGGAATTTAAAGGATGAAGTCTCGAAAAAATAAATGTATAAAAATTCAACGTTAGTTTTCCTGTTTTGAACAGTTGAAGTAAAGGTACACTTTTTTCTTTACTTCTTTAGTAATAAAATCGAAATTTCGAAAAACTCTGCATCTTACACAGATTTCCAATAATTATTGATATACTATCAGTTTTAGTATTTAATATGTAAAATTATGTTGTTTTAAAATCGTAGCATATCTATCAACTCGTGTACAAATCAGCTATTCAACTAATCGGTGTTTACAGTTTTTTTATTGAACTTTATAGAGTTGTTACAATAACAGCTGACAATTAAGGCATTGTAAAAACCACAGAGGATTGTTCCCAATACTTAATGCGTTTTGCGATTCTTACCGCCATAGTTTGTTCTTTTGTATGAACATTTTCGCGTGTTATTCACTTTTATTCCTCCCTTATTGGTGTGAATAGGTGAGAATATTTTCCATTTTCATCGATCCGCGATATGGATGTACCCCAAAAAAAATATAAACTTTAGATTAGTTGTCGTCAACTAAGCTAAAAGAAGTCGTCAACTAAGCTAAAAGAAGTCGTCAACTAAGCTAGAAGAAGTCGTCAACTAAGCTAGAAGAAGTCGTCAACTAAGCTAGAAGAAGTCGTCAACTAAGCTAAAAGAAGTCGTCAACTAAGCTAGAAGAAGTCGTCAACTAAGCTAGAAGAAGTCGTCAACTAAGCTAGAAGAAGTCGTCAACTAAGCTAAAAGAAGTCGTCAACTAAGCTAAAAGAAGTCCCTTGGATCCTTTCCGAGTTGATAGGTATTCCGTAGGATTGGTCGTAACCATTACTGGTAAAAATAAAATACCTGCGAAAATTATTCATACGAACAGAGAGGTAAATATTTTCTTTCTTTTCCAATTTAACCAAATTCCTTTGTCATATCAGACCTTTGATTTAATTCACTGAAATACCTTTTTATTTTGAACTAAGAATATATTCAATCGTTTAGATGCCGTCTTCACCTGTTTTATTTATAGATGCATTAGATATTTTTCAGTTAAATTGTTATTTTCTTTACTAACAATGTTTGAGTGTTCACTTTGCTTTGAAACAATATGATCTGGATTTCTGTAAGACTTATGGAAATAAGTTTTGTTGAACGAGCAAGCGAAGCGATTGAAGGTCTCAGTATACTAGAGCAATACGACGTTTGTATGTATGTACTTATATTTGTATGTATGTATTTATGAATGTTTGTCCGACGAAAACTCGAGTATCATTCATCGGATCGTCGTGAAATTTTGGTAGGCGGAATAAGAGACGTGAAGCATTTTATGTTCGAATATAAGCCAAATCGGTCATGGGGTTTCCGAGATTCAGGGTTAGGGTTAGAGGTTCAGAGCGAACAACTTCATGTTTGCCGAGGTAAAGTTTCTTAGTAATAAAAGTTACACAACCTATTTTTTTGTAATAGTGAGTAGACTTTATTAGAAAAAAAAAAAACAAATTCAAATTCTACTCGGACGAAGTCGAGGAGACAAGTTAGTATTTCATAAAACGGTTAAAATGTAATCTACTTAAGTCTCATCGCATTTGTAATTATAGAACTCCATAATAATATATTATCAACCATTTTACGTGATATTTCGGTTATAAAGAGCCAAGATGGCGGAATTTCATTAATTTATCATAATAACCTTAAATAGATAAGACAGTCCTACAACGAGATGTGATAATTTTCCAAATTTCCTTGGTGAAGCGGCGGAAAAGATAACTAAAACGTGTATAACACTTTTCTCTTGAAGGTATTTCAAACCTTTTTTTTATACCACTAAGCTGGCAAACTAGCATACGGCCCGCCTGATGGTAAGCAGTCACCGTAGCCTATGGACGTTTGCAATACCAGGGGTATCACGCACTCAATCCCTCCCACTTTTCAATTCACCTCTACACACATGTGCAATCAATACCACACTACATTTATCTGCATTTTTAGATATTCTATCAGTTTTTCTTATCATAAAATCATCAAATGGTTTTTTAATTTTAGTTTTATTTTTACACATCTGCACTATCATTACAGATGTACATGTTATTTATTATGTGAGGCGTATTTATTAATGTTATGACGTATTTATTTTGAATAAATCTTTATTTTTAAGATCCAATATTCGACTACTAGCGCTCGTTACAACTGTACCAGTAAAAGGTATTTCTGTACGCAAAACTGATATCAGGGCCGCCATTTTGAATTCTTAGCTTTTAGGCAGTGTTCGAGAAATTTTCAAGAATAGCGTAAAGCGAAATTGTTATGTAGGAAAGTTATTTATATAAATGATAAGGATACATAAAAGACATTTGCTATGTGTGTGATAGTGCTATATTATAATTATACGATAAGTATATATGCGATGTCATCTGAGTTTTTGACATATTGAAAATTAGTTTTTTTTAATGAAAACTAGCTTTGTTTGCGTAGAAATATTTTTTAGACAATAATTAAAAAGTTCTGAAAAGGTGAAAGAGGAAGTTAAGTTAGTGACTTTCGCAATTTTTAATAATAAATAATCATTATTAATTGGTAAAATAAATGGTATGAATTCTCTAACTAACCTATCTCAGTTATAACTACAGTAATTGTACACGTGATTCTCTACTATTTTGTAGAGGTTCCTTGCAAGGTAAGGTTTTATACAAATATGTATGTAAATAGTCGCTAGCGACAACAGAAACTTTAGCAACAATAAGTTTAGCTCAAAGCAGACACCTGGGCTTCTACTCCGACGAAAAACTATAATATTATATATATAGATATATAAGTATCGGCAGAATGTTCGTGTTTCCTGCTTCGTCAGTCTGGCTCGCAGATCCATTAATTCCAATTCAAACTTTGGTATATATTGCATCAAAAACCTCACTCAGAAGACACCAACACGTTGACTTCGAAAGCAATATTATCGTTGATTTTATGTTCGGTCGGTTTATCGTTGGGCTCGAAGTTTTGGTGGTGGCATTTCAGAGTGGAGCCCAGGTTGCGAATGGATGGTAAGCTCATTTTAAATTGGTCCCAGATGCCATATCATGCTAGCCTCACTACAGGTAGCCAATTTGGTGCCTGGCACATTGAAAGCATAGTATTTAGTGTTATTTGATACGAGAAGAATTAACCGCCAAAATGTTTTGTATTCAATATTGAGCCGTATAGTTTTACCTTACAGTCGAATTTTCATTCGGATTTTTGTTTTTTCTTCTAACCAAAAGTGTTTTATTATTATCGACGACAATGAAAGCTTAATTTTAGTTTGAGAGATTTTATAAGATTATTTTCTAAGAAATAGAATAAACCGAACATCAAAATTAATTAATTTACTTTAAATGTACCTAATAGGTGTAATTGGGTTAGATAGATACCCTAGGAGTTGTTCATACTAATTCAATATAAAATTAGATGATTGCATTGTTTTTATCCGACAGCGTCGAAGAAAAAAGGAGGGTTATGATTTTATGTATGTATGTTTGCCTATACCAAACCTAACCTTACATATAACAAAATAATACGAGTATGTTTGCCTAATATTGTAAGTGGCATATGACCACGGCTCAAGCGAATAGTTAACAGTATCAAATGAGAATATTTTATTGTTTTATACTTCTATGAGCGCGATTTTCATACATTATAAACTCACACCGTAATCTCTCGAGAAAGCTTAAAAGAGGTGTTAAACACCGCACTTCGCATGTTTATGTTGAATCCCAGTGTGACAGGTTGTGAATCTGTCGCCCCTAGCCGGACACAATGAGTAAAACGGCATCTATAACTTACGGCAACCCGAGATTCGAACCCTCGTCTGGTCGGGTTGGATCGGTCGGTTAGCTAAGGTATGTAACAAACTGAGCTACGACGTCCTCGCGCGGATTTCAGAGGTTGGGTTTTAGTTTTTAATCTTACGTTTTTACTTAAAGGCTCCATTTCAAAGTCTACTAACAACATGTAACGCTCTATGTATATATCATGAATTTACTTAATTTTGACGACCTCGGTGGCGCAGTGGTGTAAACAGCCGACTGCTACGCTAGAGATTCCGGGTTCGAATCCCAGCGGGGGCGGGACTTTGTGTTATTTGCAAGACGCATTGTTTCGCTTACCGGCCTTGGATGTTGTATTCTTATCTATTTAGTATATACCATATCGTTGCTTAGTTCCTGTGACAAAATTTCTTACGATACTTACTACAGGGCTGAGTCAATGTGTGTGTCGTGATGTGGTTATTATTATTATTATTACTTAATTAATAATTATTAGGTACAATAACACACTACTACTACAGTGTAGTGTGGCGCAGTGGTCTAAACAGTACGTTCGTACCCCGCCGGGGGTGAAACATTGTGTTATTTACAAGACGCTTTGTCGCGCTTATCTGTCTTGGATTTAGTATTCTTATCTACGTAGCTTATACTATATCCTTGCTTAGTTCCTGTGACACAAGTTCTTACGATACTTACTGCAGGGTTGAGTCAATGTTCGTGTCGTGATTTTATGATTATACATATAACGTTTACATCGTTTGGTGCATAAAATTCTTATGTACAGAGTATTAATTAAAAGAAAAAACATTTAAAGTAGGTAGGTAAATAGGCAAAGTTTCAAGTTTCATTCTTAAAGATGCGATGACGACGCAAAATAATTTTTCTGAGGCTCCGCTCTCCAGTATTTCTCATTACCTACAATTTTATAAACTTTGAGAATATTTCTGGCCCCCAATTAGTTATTACAAATCACGCTTGAGATCGGTAATGCATGTTCATTGTTTTTGGCGACAAAAACACCTACTCGTGCGTACGAAAAAATCTCACACTTCGTGAGCCTTTACAAAAATATAATAATTGAAAATCAACTGTAAATTAAAACAAAGCGGGTCAAACGAAAAATGGAATCTACGCCTTCGGTAACAAAACTTAAAGTGCAATGTCGCGGTTACATAAAGGTGTTTCCACAGTATTCAAAGTTGTACCTTTTAAAGGTCCCTTAAAAAAGGGTTACTACGATTCGAACAAAAATACAGCTTAATTGTCTTAAGTGGTTTTAAAAAGGGCCAAAAGGCCGTTGAATAGTCGCCGGGCCCTTTTGTGTTGAGCCCTTTGTGTTTTACACAAAGAGTTCACGTTTTTAAATCTCTTTCTAAATTTGAGTGCGACTTATTTACGGCTTGGCCTAATTATTTCACGATGAGATGTGTGTGATTGGGCTCCCTGTCTTGTTATTTGGTTACGGGAATATTTATATACGGTCAGTCCATTCCACGAAGACCGGTCTACTAAGGTTGTTGTGAGCTTCGTCAGTCGTGCACAGACATTATGTTTAAATGTTTTCCTATAGTGCGCGAATGGCTAAATAAAACGTGGTTTGATATCGGTCATTGCGTTGCTCAATTTCTGACCGGGCAAGGTAAGTTTAAGGGAAAACTTTATTCATTCAACTTGTTGCCGTCACCTTTTTGCGAATGTTCAGCGTCGTATCAAGTATTATTAGGATTATTTGTAATTTTCTCACATTCGAAAAACCCGATTTTATCCTATCCATTATTGAACAAAGTTTTAATATTTAATTTATCCCCTGTTGGTTAGTGACATACTGTGGTGTTTAGACGGTCAGGTGAAGTGAAATGTTGTAGAGCTAAAGATGTTACTCCTTTCATTCCAGTAATTACACTGGCTCTCCTATCCTTTGAATCGAAACACAGCGAAATGCTTTACATTGTAAATAGAAAGGCCCAACCAACCCAGACGATCTCGCACCTAGATCTACCACCTATTAAATGGTAACCGATTTTTTTTTTTAGTCTGAATCCAAAGAGAATCTCATACTATTAACCACTGTCTAATCGTATTTGACGTTTTTGACAACTGTTGTTTTAATTTTTTGTTAATAGATGGAGTTTTGTTTTTCTACATCGCGGTATCATTTACTGTCGAAGCTCACTATATAAGCTTGGTGTAATTAAGTAACAGCCACCACCCCGTTGGGGCTACAAGTTTTGAGGCCTCCCAGGCTTAAGGCTTGTAGACCCAACGTAATGCCCGGCTTTGAGGGCATCAGCGCAAGGAGGCGACGCGCAGCTACGCTGCGCCTCGCTCCCTTGCGGGGAAGCACTCGCCGCGCGGTTAGTTCGGTTACGCTGCGAAGGCCAATAGGGCCGCAGTTAGGGTCCATTTAAATAAAAAAAAAGTAACAGCCACCCGTTGAGGCTACAAGTTTTGAGGCCTCCCAGCCTTAAGGCTTGTAAACCCAAACTCGCCGCGCGGTTAGTCCGGTTACGCTGCCAAGGCCAATAGGGCCGCAGTTAGGATTAAAAAAAAGTAACAGCCAAGAAAAAAAAGGCACGCCGAAATTGAGTCTGCGTTTCTGTTCAAACCTCGATAGTAAATATGTACTTTTATCACGAAAATATTGATGATATTGACCGTATCGCCATATTTTAACGTATGATGATACTAAAATCACATGAGAATGTTTTTTACTGTAGGTATGCTAAAATTCTTAGCGATCACTTATTTCTATCGTTTAAACTATAGAGTAATGATTGGTCTTAGCGGTGCTCCTACCAGCGGACACCATTTATCTATAGTTTCATCGTTAGTACTAAGTGATCGTTAAGAATTTTAGCATACCTATAGTAAAAAACATAACACAAACAACTGTGGTTCAAACATTAAAAAAAAAAGTCGAAAACTAATTGCAAATAATCCTTGGATTTAAGAAAAAATACCAGCAAAACATAACTGTCCTTGTTCAATAAGGAGCTTTCATATTAATTTTCTTCGTAATGTCGCTTAGGTCTTTTTCCTTTCAACGTTATGAATAAAGTTAAAAAAAAACAGACTGAAAACAAGATGGTATGGTATATGCTACATAGATAAGAATACACCATCCAAGACCGGTAAGCGCAACAATGCGTCTAGCAAATAACACAAAGCTTGCTGGGATTCGAATCCGGAATCACTAGCGTAGCAGTCGGCCGTTTAAACCACTGCGTCACCGAAATCGTCTAAATACTCTTTTAGGCAGTAAATAGAGCTTACCAGTAAGCAAATTTTTAAGCATTCCTCGTCACAGTCCAAATATGGCTTATAAAAAACCACGTGTCAATAAAACCTCCGAAATCTATATTGAATTACTTCCTTTGCTGCGTAAAAAAAAAACAAAAGATAGCCTTTTAAGCTGCCGCCGCATTGAAAGGAAAAGTTTGATGGATTTTTGATAGCTTCAATGTAAACTGATACTTTTTAATTAACTTAATGCGGTCGCCGAATAAATAATTGAAAAACCGTTTTTTTTTCTCTGGGACAAAATCATTAAAATTCGATTTATTACAGTTGGGACACACTGTTGGTAAGGATTAATGACTTTTCGAACGAACTTTAACGAGATCGACAAGGTTTTATGTTTAAGATTCTCACGGGACGCGGCGTTATTGAGTTTTATTTTTATAAATTGTCTAGTATTTTTAGTGTTGTTTAATTTTGTTTTAATAATGTCTACGTAGTTCATGACCACTGAGAAAATTTTGATCGTATGAAATACTGCCATCGATTGACTGGGGTTAAAACATATTAAAACTTTTTTCATATATCTCCTAAATATGCAAAATTCTTAAAGTCGTAACGAAATATATTATAATAACTAAAATTATTAATTCTCCGCTGTGCTCCGACGCAACTACCTAACATTAATCCATGGAAAAATCTTGCACATCCGTTGGTATTTTGCTTAAAGCTGGCTCGCTGAATTCATTGCCGTTGTGTATCGCTACTTAATTAAATACTCTGTCAAAATTAACAGTCCATTGTACAATTCATATTTGTTCATTTGTAACAAACGTATTGTCCATCGTGTTCAGCGAGCGGCACTAATTAACCACTATGATAGTGAAATAATATATTATTAAATTAAATAGCGATTCTACTATAAAATAGATCTTAAATAGACTGGGAAGGACATACTCATAAATGTTTTCGTCTTGTGAAAAAAAACTCCTAACTTAATACAATTTCACTTGTAAGTTTCGAACGTAATGTAATATTTATTTTCTTTATATTTCATGTATGTCTAGAAAAACTTATACGCTGAAACTTTTACTATTTCACTTATTAGTTGTAAATAAAGTTATACTCGTAGGGACCTGATTTGTTTGCCCCGCGGAATTTTTCCTAGAATTTAATAAGAAAAGGAACCAAAAAATATTAGACCTTAAAACAATAACTTTCGATTAAAATACCGGATTAAAAAACTTTTAGTGTTTTTAGTCGAGTGTTCGAGATTAAAATTCCATACGCCATTTTAAAACGTTGAAATTGCAAATGGCGGACAACGCCAGTTAATTCGAACTATTGCTGAGTTCGTGACCTTTGTACCTCCCAAGTATGTGGAATAGCTATTCTCAAACTGTCCTCTTTAGATCCCTAGGATTCTGTAGGGCCTCCGCCAAAAAAAGAAAGTGTCTTAAAACATTTGTATCAAAATTTATTTAATAATATAGTTTTATTTTAGGTAAGAAAAACACATCACGACATACACATTGACTCAGTTCTGCACTAAGATAATATTGTATCGCAGGCAGTAAGCAACGATATGTTAAATACTACATAGATAAGAATACAACATTCAAGACCAGTCAGCAAACAATGCGTCTTGCAAATAAAACAAAGTTGCGCCCCCGCCGGGATTCAAACCCGAAACCTCTAGCGTAGCAGTCGGCTGTTTACACACCACTGCGCCACCGAGGTCGGTCGGTCGGTATTTATGTATAGCGTAAGAGGACAGTGGTTGCTGAAGTAGAGGCATCTAGCATGATGTTTTTTCATACATAGTGTTAGTTTTTCTTCCTAATCGACGAGTGCTGCGGCCCGGAGGCCTTAGCAGCTTTCCCGTGACCTGAACCTGGTGGTAGTAGGTTGCAAACAAACATACGGCCTGCCTGATGGAAAGGAGTCATCATAGCATATGAATGAACACTTGGATTACCAGAGGCATCTTGCATACTTTGCGAACCCTGCAACCCTTTAACACCATTTTTAAGAAACTCGTGTTAAAGTAACTTACGTGTTAGTACTTTACTGTACATAGTATAATATTATGAGCCGTTTCGTCATTATTTTCCATCATACCTGCCATCACCTCATTTATCATCTTATCAACTCTTCATTAAAGTTTGGGCTCCGTATTTTTCATATTTTTACGGGGTTCCGCCTCAAAAAGTTTCAGAACCACTGATTCAGAATAATCAGCTACGAAACATTAAAGTTTTAGTTAGCAGGTATTAAGTGTCTGGCAACATTTACACAGATTTATAAAGAAATATAATAAAGTTTGAACATGTTTTGGAAAGAACTTTCCTATGTTTTGCGAAGATTTTCATAGTAATTACGTACAAAAAGAATTTTAATTCTAAGAAACGTTTATCTTGAAGGTTAATTAGTTTTAAAATAAACAGATATAATTTTGCTTTGAGGATTTTTCCGCTAATTTACACTTCAGTATCTCAGTCGAAATAGTAAAGCTAAGACATAAGGAGGAGTAAATGTGTGTTTGTATCCTTTCAGTTCCAATTTCAGATCCAGTTGATTTAAATTAAATAACATAACCATAACATCTGGTTTAGAAAGAATCAGTCTTAAATGTCGATTAAGTTCTAAAAACTTGGTTAATGAATTTGAACTTCCAACTTACAGGGAACATGCATGAAATTTATTTTGATTATTCATCGTAAAGTATGTGGAAATGGTATATTTTCAGTGACAATAGAATTAAAATTGTACGATAAACCAGGGAGATATAACCATTAAATTTAAATATATCTTTCTCGCTCATCAGAACTACCTTTTCTATGAAGTTGTATAGCACCTGTGTACTTTGACGTCATTGTACATATTAGATCTCTCTGTCCAACCAACGACTTTGAAGCTTTATAACTTAGTTAATAAGTCAGATATTTGTCAAAATCCTACAACTATGTTTATATGTGTGGTATCGAATTACATTAACTAAATTTTTAAAAAGTCATTTATATTCCCTATTGACCAATCTAAGGCATCTGCGATACAGTTTTCACCTAGAACGGGACCCGCATTGTTTTTGTATGTCTCAATGTGTTTTCTTCTTTCAACAGTGCGCCCCCTTTGGGTGAGGCTACAAGGGGGAAAGCGACCCCTGGTGGCTGGTCAGACGACAGAGCTGGTTTGCCAGAGCATCGGAGCAAGACCTAAACCAAGTATATCCTGGTGGAAGGGAGGCACCAGGCTGAAATCCGTCAGAGAAACCGTGAGTATCTTTTGTTTACCACAGCCCTGGGGCATCTTAAGCCTTTTGCTAGAACTTCGTCGAGATATTTGCCACAAAAGAAATTATTTTATCGTTCCAGTGGATGCTGTAATAGAGACCACCAGCATGATGGTGTTTATATCACCAAAGTGGCAAACAAGCCCATCCGTCTGATGATAAACAGTACTATAGCCTACGAACGTTGGCAAGTATTAACTCTGTGGCAAAACAGAGAAAAGCAATGGCGTTGGTTCAGTTGACCAGTTCTGAAAGGTCTTCTAAGCCAAACAAGTGGAGGAACGTATCAGATTGCTTTAATCTGATCCACAAATCCAGATTGGAGCCACTTAAAATGGAGAATAACCAAAAATATGACCAACACTTAACTTGAAATACGTAGTCACTCGATTTAAAGGTCAAGCAGGTATTACACCCATGTGTGGATTGCAAAACGCATTATCATTAATGTTGTCCACAAATCTTCCAATGAGTAGTAATCTCCTCTTGAAATGGTGATGCAATTTGAAAAAATGCCTGCGATAAAACTCTACTTCACGCAACAGGGTTTTGCTTGCTCAAAGCAAAAATAAAAAAGCATCTTAACAAATTCACAAACGAACACTTAATCCCTGTGAAACATTTACATGGCATTGTAACGAAAAAGTCTTAAATTTTACTTCGGAAGTCCCTTTAAAGTCGGTTTCGGATTTCTTTTAACACTCCAACAGTCTGATAGGTGTTCTCGGTCCATTAGTCGCTTTGTAAGCAATCCTATTAAAAAAAAACCCCTATGGTTTGGAAATATAGTCGAATTTGCCTTGGCATATGAGCGATGTGGAACAGTTGTTAAATAAGAGTTTCAGACTCTTGTAAGGAACAATAAATAGGGCCCTTTGGAGGATAAGGTTAGGCTTGCAGCTTAAAATACAGCTTGCACGATGTACATTTATTTATTTCACTTATCCATTTTATCCTTTGAAAGTATCTTTTAAACACAGAATGCGTTCTGTTGCTTATCTTGCTAGAATAATCGAATAAGAAATGTGTGCTTGTTTTATGTGAGACTATATTATTATGTATACGGAATAGTTTAACCTTTCGCTCAATAGTTACGGCTCTTTTCATTATGGACAGCCGTCTGTGTAACATTACGCTAACGGACGTTTGCACTTCTTAATACAAAACAAACCCGTCCTGTTGTTATGCGTTTGTCACACGATCGCCATTCTGCGCATTTTGCATGAAAAAAGCGATAGTCAGTGAGCAGGACTACTAACACACGGCTTCTGCCCCGCAGCCGGCTGACAAGTAACGTCCTAATTGAAAGAGCCCTTAATCATCATCATCAGTTGGAAGACCCTGTTGGGCATAAGCCTTCCCCAATTTTTGCAACCGGCGATTCGGAAACACTTGCATCTAACAACGAAAAACGAAAGCAAAGAAGAATACACTGAATTATTTCTTGTTTACAAAATCTAGTTGAAAGTACCTTATCTCCGACCTAATATCGAGCCTGTACATTCAAAAGAAGTTTGTAGGTTCGTGTAGGTACAATATCTGTAGTTTTGATTGAAAATTTTCAATTTTGTCGGACCAAGTCAAAAACGGTAAAACCATTCGTGAGTAGATACTCGGTATAGCAGTTGCCTTAGAGTCAGTACCAATGCTGTTGCGAAAGTAACAAACAATATAACACGAGAAAAACAGTCACGGATTTCAATCTTATTTTTGGCAGGCTAAGGTCGTTTTTCCAATAGAACCAGGGAAGCTTTTGAAATTGCGTGATTTCCTCTGCTGGCTCCAGTATTTTTGTATGGAACTCGTAAATTCGAATCAGTATTTTTGACTCCGGCAATACAAATGATTGGAAAAGCGCTAACAAATCTTTAAAGTTGGACTTTTTTATTCCAATTCTCGTCCACTTTTCACATTGGAATTCTCTTTGGATCATGGGATACAGACAAAGGGTTTCATTCTTTTGTTTATGGTTTCGGTAAAAAGTCTATAGCCTATTTTATTTTATATAACTAAGTGTGTCGATCAAACAAGTATAAAAGGTAGTACTGGTATGGTCATTATTTTTACCGAAAAGTCAAGTTGGTGTTTCGAAGTGTGGCGACACATTAATGCGTAATGCGGGACTTAACTAAGCAATATCAAAATATATTACGTAATTATTCAGTTTACAATGCCTAACGCGGACTGCGTTAAGTGCTAATTAAGTGCAGTAGCCTCCCTACTATACAAGTGTATATGTAAAATTAATTACCTAACAACCTGTGTATTATTCGGCACTGAACAGTGGGGACTGTTCATAGACATCTCCACAGAAGTAAAAATCCATCATCATCAGCTGGAATATGTCTACCGCTGGACAAAGAACTTCTCCAAATATTTCCAAGCTGGACCGCATCTAGTAACTCCATGAGGCCTTTACAAAAAAAAAAAACTTAATCTACGTATGTAACCGCAGGCAAAACCTGTTATAACGGACATCGGTAACAACGACAGACCGGTTATTACGACTCAAAAATGTGGTCACGACCGGCCGAATCCCGTATAAACCCTCAAAGTTACCTCCTATAAAACTATCGGATACAACGACCACGATCTAAGGTCCCTTCAATCTCGTTACATTCGGTTTCAACTGTGTGTCTAAAGAAAATTGCTCCATCAACTTGAGGCACAGAGAAAGCCAAACTCCCAATCGCTAATTAAAGCAACGTTACTCCGTCGAAAAATCACTAACATGATACTTACTATAACGTCTTATTGCCGGTCGAAAATTGAACGGCTTGAAGTATTCGTACTATGAGCCTTTATTGGCCGAACTCGCGGCCAGGCAGTTTTATGATGACTTCAATAACCCTTCACCGAAGTATTTTTGTATAGCTTTGTCTCACTCTTCCTTTCACAATCTCATAGATGTTTTAAGCGCTTATACAAAAGCCGGCTGTCATAAAGTCAAAGTCAAAATGTTTTTTATTCGAATAGACTTAAAATGAGCACTTTCAAATCGTAATTTTTTACAACCATCGGTTCGGAATGCTATTTCTACGGGGAAGAATCTGACAAGAAACCTCCGTAGTTGCTTTTTTCCAATATTCAAATACAATATTTTCTACTACAACACTTACAATTTTTTAAACTCTAATCATACTAATTCTAGCTACACTCCTAACCGTCAATAAAATAAAACTGTGCAGCTAACTAAATTACATCCATAGATCCTTTAATATAATTTTGAATATTAAACTAAGCCTTCTTAATTAAAATTTGTTTTACATATTGCTTAAATTCCATATCTGACATTTCTGTTACATTTCTTGGTATTTTATTATAAAGCGGACATAATTTCCAATAAATGCCTCACTAGAAATGAACTGCCTGGAATGCAATGGTTTTAAAGTAAGACCCCAGAACTACTGTAATAGCAAGAGAACCCAATAAAGTTTCTGTGGGTGGTGCCAATCTACAGGCAATACCTAAGTATAAAGTTAGTGACGCCCGCGGCGGTTGTAGGAAGCACCACAACTGCGACTGAAGACTTAGAAGTTGTGATTGATCAGCCATTTCCATGACATTTGCTAGTGATCTAATAGAAAAATTAACCTATGATAGAAATAAAAAGGGACAAGAAAAGTATGTTTTGTTTTTTGTATTAAATACAAAATGTATGTATTTGTTACTACAAAATCGAAACTTTTAACCGAACTTTATTCATTTTCCCGCAATAAGGAAGTTGTTAACTCTTTTTTAGTGTGTTATTAGCACTACAACTCGAATACGACTTTTAGAATTTTATAGTCCAATAAGTAAATGATTGTTAGGTATTCCGTTTTGAAATGAACGAATTGGTTTTTTCACATTCCGAGATATTGTAATCAATCAAACAAAGTATCCTAGACATTCACTTGGACAATTTTGTCACCTGTTTTTCCCAAACAGGGGGATTTTTAAAATTAAACCTATCTTCTATTACCTACCTGTTTCAGCTCCATTGTATATCCAATTTGTTTTCGGTTTTAATATATTTTATCTCAATATCTTTTTTTGCATTTCATATAATTATAAAACATAACCCTCCTTTATCCACGGTAGTCGAGTAAAAATACAGTTACATGGAAACCCTATTAGTAACGTTAATGGTGACTCCATTCTCTTGTCTCGTTGATAAATTTAATAAGTAGTCGAAATCGAAAATGCGATACTTCGATACATATCGATTGATAAGTGGCATTCCCCTCACTACGACCATTTTTGGCTGATACCTTAACCAAACTAAATTCAACTCTATTTAAACGTAATAGAGATAGTTGTAAGGGCTTTCTTGTTCAAACTTGCAGGGAAATGTTGCCATCAGATACAATTGTGAATTCCAACATTATTTTCCATTACGAATGCCTATAAAATTGGTATTGACTTAATGGTGACGTGACATAAACTGATTTCGCGGATCTTAATGAACGTAGCGGTTTTACCATTTAAGTATGGATATGTTATTGACAGAGCATGAATTAGATTTATTATGATAATAAGTATATTATCCACATTATTGTACATAGAATTCAACACACATAATCCTAGCTTTTCACAAAAATGTAATCTTATAGAACAGTTACCAAACAATGATTTTGTACGTAAATAACTTTTAGACTAGTACTAGCAAAACAATGGATCTTGTACCAATGTGTAACACAAAGTTTAACCCTGAAAGATATTCGGAGCTCTTGCGTACTATTACTGCTGATATATGTGCCTTATACTAGAAAAAACTAAAAAAAAATCGAGTTGACTTGAGACTTTTTTCGTTGGTTAAAAAATAATGGACATAAAAGGTTACATACCAAGTACTTTACCTGAGGAGTAAGCGAAAAATGTCTTATTGGAGGTTTCTTGGCGTGAACGGGAAGTGTCAGTTGAAATTTCCTTATTTCATTTTCTTTTCTCCTAAATCAGCAGGATTTAATGTGTCAAATTTAACCAGTGAATATCTTTAGTCCTGTACATGTGCGGAGAGGCCGATTCATTATTCATCTCATCATCATTGAATTTCAAATCAAAACTTGATAAAAATATTTCTTGACACTGGTAAAATTAAATACTTAGTTATTGCATGTTGGCAACACCATAAAAAAGGTATCTTATTGGGCTCAAAAGGACTCGTATCCAGAGCCGTAGAACATTTACAAAAAAAGTATCTTATTGGTTTTTTTTCTTCAGAGTTCAACTGACGGCAACATCACGAGCAGCATACTGACATTCGTACCGTCAATAGAAGACGCGGGGAGAGTACTCTCATGCAGGGCAGTACAACCTTCCTTGCCACACTCCACACATGAAGACGGATGGAAGATGGAGATCCAGCGTGAGTTTTACTTACATCTGCTTTTATCCACTAAGGTGGCCAACAAGCATACGCCTGTCTGATGGTTAGCAGACACCGTAACTAATGGAAGTTTGCAATATCAGGGGTATCCAACCGCGTTGCCGACCCTGCAAGATCCTTTTAAAACACTTGAAAATCCAATGCAGTAGTCACTAGAGTTAGATTTTTTGGTTTACATACATATCTGTCAAGTTAATTAGAAGTTATAACTTTAGAACTCGTATTTTAAGTAAATACTTCAGATTTTTATGCTTTTTATAAATGAATCGATTAAGATGATAATTTGTTGCTAAAAAGGGTTTAAGCAGGGTCCCATTTTATTGGTTTTACCTGAAACACTGTTGATTTTTTTGCCGAATTTCTTTTCTTTCCTGTTCAAACAGAAGTAGCTTATTTTTTACTGCCCAGGTCAAATGTCCTCATGCGATTTTCTGCAATCCAGAGTTTTGCCATAAAACTAACAGGCGTGCACTTTATTACCCCTTCAAACACCTTTTCGTTATTGCTTCTAAAAGAAAATAAAATGGGACGAGTTTCTTTTAAAACTTCCTACACTTTTATATTTTTCTTGTAACCTCATCAGGTACTTTAAGGTAGAAACATATTTGTGTCTTTTCTTGATGAAAGTGGAAATTTCATCTCTCAATTTCAATGCCAAGTCAAGGAGTTAATAACTCCAAAGTTAATCAAAATCAAAATAATATAGAGTACGTACTATCTAGTGATATGGCCGAAGGAGCGAATCCAGCATGCATGCCTAGAAAAAGCCAATTTACTCAAGAACTTTAAGAGTCAAAGTTGTAATGCTCGAGGAACTCCTCTGGGAGAATGTAGTTCTTGAATTGAAAATCTCTGAACTAAGCTAAAACTTGATTTAAGTTATGAAAAATTGAGCTCTTATTGAGGCCTTTTCAACTTTACTTCCTGTACACTGCTTTTCCTCAACAGATCTTCCGGTAGTGAAGTTGGAGCTTGGTGCCAATTTGGACGCCAGCAAGGTGGTGGAAGGATCAGATGTGTACCTCGACTGCCGGGTGCGGGCGAACCCGTGGCACACACATGTATACTTCACACATAATGTAAGTAAATTTTTGTGAACGACCATTGTGATGCAGTTATCTTAGCTGCCGGCTGCTATACCTGATATCCCGGGTTTGAAAAAACAGAAGTCTGTTTTTTTTAGTCAAGTGTTTTTTAATCAATATTTATTGTATAACTATAGTTGTTAAAGTCATTGGTTAAAATGTGTTGTTTAGCCATTACAAAAAGTTAAATTAATCATTACAATAAAGTTTAATTGGATTTGTTTATTTATTTCAAGTTCCACTGACAGGTATCAATAAAAATTTGTTACCAAAATGTATTAAATTTTACATTAAAAGCTTTTCTTAATTATACAGGTACACTAAGATTTAAAGGTTTCTCCAGTTTTAAATGAATTTTAATATATTATTTTTGTCACCAGGGCGTAACAGTTAAACCAGGACCTGGAGTACTGCTGGCCAACCAGAGCTTGGTTCTTCAGAAGGTGTCAAGGAAAGCTGCAGGGGTTTACGTCTGTATTGCTAGGAACAGCTTGGGGGAAGGAGCGAGTGACAATCTCTTGCTGGACGTCAAGTGTAAGTACTTTTATGTTGAATCTTCTCTATGTTGTCTTCTTTGAGAAATTTGAGAAAAAATAACTACATTCTTATAGGTAGTCCATTCCACGATACGAGCTCCAAAATAAAGTAACCGGTATCCGCCCAGTGGTTGCCTTGCCAATGGAAACCATTCCTGGCTGACTTCGCTTTAAGTGTAAATCATCTATGGCGAATTTTATTTATTACTACAGTTCAGGTTACGGCACGGAAAGTTCCATATTTGATCAATCATAAATTTTTAATTTAATTTCTTGCACGTTCCCTTTTGATACAATTTCTATATTATAATAATCCTTTATTTCAGGCATATTTGCCCATACAAAAGTAATGTATTACAAAAGTAGTAACACAAATCAAATTAGCATTACAATAATACAAACAAAAACACTTAACACTTCAAATCCATTACCATTACTCTTATGTATTTTTGGTGGTCCCTAGAGCTAGCCGGTATCACAGTTGACATTTACAAAAAAATGTTTTATATACTCGTACTTCATTAAATGGCTACTATGATAGATTCTTGTTGGCCGCGCATTTACCAATCGGCTTCTAGTATTTTGTTCCCTACCGACTCGTAGAGTTACTGGTATATCCATGAAATCTTTCCTACAGCGTGTCATTGAATATTAATAAAAAAATTGCAACTGTCGATCCAGGTTAAAATTGTTTCGCACTGGTTTTATATATTTTATACAAAATCAGGGTTAAACAAGCAGATTGTTCACCTGATTAAAAGTGATACGGCTGCCTATTGACACGACGTTGCTCTTGATGTCTAAGAACGCTTTGGGAACCGCCAATGCATTGCCCACATAGAGGTAATATAAGATGGTTTAAGTCTCGTGCCGGTAAATGCACTGGCTCTCTAATCCTTCGAACCGAAACAAAGCGATCTTCTTCAAGGACAGAAATAGAAACGAGGTTGGCACCAAGACGATCTCGCATGTAGATCTACCATCTGTGTGTCTTTGCCCATGATTTTGTATAAAAATAAAAGTGTTGTGTGATTTGGATCTTTTCGTTGTAACGATATATGCCATAATTATTTGTTTGTTTCAGTCTCTCCTACTTGCAAGTCAAATCAACCCACAGTTCTCAGGGCTGCTCGAGGAGAACTCGTTGATATTGAATGCAGTTTGGATGCTAACCCTATGGTGAGATTTCTTACATCCTCCTATTTCTTTAGGTTCATTTCGTTGCTGGGCAGAACCTGTGCTGTGCCTGTGTGTGCAATGGCACAGGTGCTTTATTTTTATTCTTGGATCAAAGACGCCATTGTTGATCTTGGTGAGAGTTGCATGGGGACAGAGAGGCGGGTGTGCCCCGAACCTCATGGTGATAAGAATAAATATTTTTTAATACCAAAGGAGGTGTATTATTTAGGGTGTGTGTATGCCTGTCTTTGGCATACCTTCAACATTTTGTGTCTTTGATCTAGTGTTTTCATATCCACAGATATTTAATAAATTTGTATTGTTTTTTTTTTATCTTTCTTTAAATGCTTTTAAGTATTGAACAAACCTCCTTTTTGCTTCGCCTTCGTCTAGTAAAAATTACCCATGCCAGCTACACTTTTAAATAAAGCTGTATTTAAGTTTCATTTTCTTGGGGCAATAGTAAGTTGAGAATATGTACGACATCTGTATAGCGAAAAATCTGAACAAGCGATTTATTATTATTATAAAGAGAAAGGTGGTTTTGTAGTAGTGGTGGATTTAAATGAAATGCTGAATACACTCAAGTTGTGTTATCCAAAAGTATCACTGTCTTCCAATTAACTAAATATTTTTCTATACTTCTATAATAAAGAGGGAACCTTTGTATTTTTGTATGTTTGCAACGAATAAATTTAAAAACTAATAGACCGATTTCAATCATTCTTTCAACATTACAATACTACATTGTTTCTAAAACAAATAGTAAATTTTTATATACAAACGTTAAATTTTACCCGTGTTAAGCCGGGGCGGGCTGCTAGTGTAATATAATTTGATTGATCAGCCAATGCGTGTCACTGTGTGTCAGTCAGCAATTAATGTTACTGCAAAACAATAACTACATTACATTATATGTTAGGTTTATTTAATTATATATTACCGTAGGGAAACTTCCGTGCCTTTAAAAAGTTTTGTCACCAATATTACTGGTGTAAGATTTAGGTTAGTATTTAATTTATCCCCTGTTAGGTAGTGGCTTGCCATGGTGTTTTGACGGTCAGGCGTCTCCTGACCGTAGATCCCTTTAGCTTTTGGCCTCTGGGCCGTTTCCATTGCTGTCTCCGCTTTGCTGGGAGGGAAGTCTGAAACAGCTTTCTTACTATCTCCTATTTCTTCTGATTAAGTTCGTTGCGGGTCCCAAGACAGCCGTTAGGGTGTCCGGGCACAGCCTGTGCGTCATTGCACAGCTGCATTATTCGTTGATTAATCGATCAAAGGACGCCGCTGTTGATCCTGGTGAACAGGAGTTGCAGTGGTGGGGCGGGGGTGTGCCCCGATATATATTAAGTTTTTTTTTTCTTGTAAACTAGAAATTTAGCATTACCACGAGAGACCATTTGATAAGCTGTCATTTATTATCATGATTTACGCTCAGAAATGTTTGTTAAACAAAGTATTAAGGCATATCACATTACAATTTGATTTATTACGGTATTACTGACCGACAAATATTTATTAATGTTCAACTAGTAATATTTACTGCAGAATTTAAATTTGTACTTGATTCCGTTGTTTATTGGCTAATATTACGGGATAATCATCTATCATTCGGTTTATTTGGGTAAATACATTTTAAATCAATAAAACATTACTTTAATTATGTTTATAGAATCAAACAATCATGCTCACTAATGCTTTAATAAGATGAAAGCTACCTTTGGTTTACTAATCATCAGAATCGTTTTAAAGATTGCCATTGAACTTTGCCGCCTTAATGAAAAATAAAAACATTTAAGTATTTCATTTAAAAAATTATAAAAAATAGGTTTATAATTAGAAAGCTGTATTTTAATAGAAATTAATTTATTGTACCAAATTATTTTGAAAAAAAGCAACTACGGAGGTTTCTTCCCTGTAGAAATAGCGTTTCGAACTGATGGTAGTGTAAAATATGACGATTTGAATGTTTATTTTAATAAAATATATATGTATATATATTTTGATATTTTGACTTTGTCTTAAACTAAAAACCTGAAGAATGGCGCTCCTCTCAGCCTGCCTCCTTGGCTCAAGGGTTAAATACGCCCCTGCTTATCATTTAGTAGAAAAAAAATCATCGAAATTTCATTTTACGACCTCTGTCGCAGTGGTGTAAACTCCTAGACTAGAAGTTCTGGGTTCGAATCCCGGCGGGGGCGTATCTTTGTGTTATTTGCAAGAAGAATATTTTCGCTTACCGGTCTTGGACGTAGTATTCTTATGTGTTTTGTGTATACCATATCGTTGCTTAGTTCCTGTGACACAAGTTCTTACGAAACTTACTGCAGGGCTGAGTTAATGTGTGTGTCGTGATGTGGTTTATTTTGCTTACCAATAATACGAGTCTTAAGCAGACGAAACCTAAGTCAGAAGCAAGTGACATATACAATCTATAGTCGACTTTAATTTGCAGGAATCAATGACTTACCACTGGTGGTTCAACAGTTCCGCTCACAGCAAGCACGAGCTGTCTGCACCTTCGATGAACATGCAGCAAAATCTACCAGGTCAGTTAATAATTATGCAAAATAAAAAAGAAGTATGCAAAAGTTTGGCCTCGCTGGTGTAAACAGTGCGCTGGAGGTTCCGGCTTCGAATCCCAGCGGGGGCGAAACTATGTGTTACTTACCGGTCTTGGATATAGTTTCTTATCTTTGTAGTTTATAATATTATTTGCTTAGCACCTGCGATACAAGGTCCTACGATACTTACTGCAGGGCTGAGTTAAATTGCGTGTCCTGTAAAAACATATCTCATGTTAACTCGTTTTGTCCAGGCACCTATACTTACATGGTGAACACATCAGCTGACTATGGCTGGGTGCAATGCTCAGGCTCCAATCCTGTTGGAAGGCAGACAAAGCCGTGCCTGTTTCATATACTACCCGCTGGTAAGTTACTTTACTTTGTTAAAAAGATAAAAACAGCCTGACAGATTGAATACGTCTTGGGCCAAAAAAAAAACAGATTGGTCACCCGATGGAATGCAATACCGCCGCCTATTGACACGACGATGCCTTTGATGTTTGAATTGAACGAAAGCCTCCCCAAAATAGTGCCAGAGCGATCATACTAGCTTGCATCCAGAGGCTCCCTACATCCAGCACACGATCGTCTGCCCACCTGGTGTAGTTCCAAGCTCTAAGTAGGATACAAAAATGTATGTAAACTTAGCTTTCTCCGTAAGCCATCTACCCACCAGACGATCCAACGCGATCCTGCCTCGCGCTACAAGGAATGCGATCTAAATATCGTCCCGATCCTTTGATCGCACGTTCCTTATCACGTACGGTCCTTTTGATGTCGGTTCCATATACGCGTCTACACCGGACGATCCATGACCACGAAGATCGCTTAGATCGGCGTGTGGGGACCCGGCTATTCAAACATGCACCTGATGCTTAATGAATCAACTACAATGCATTGCAACTTAAGTCTATTATCATTGCAATATGGATTGTATCAGATAATACTATTATATAAGGACAATAACGCAAACAAACATGAACAAAAGCGTCTAGGATATATTGATATAAAATTGTTTAGTAACACAAATTGAAATGAATTCATGAGTCGACTCGGCTTACAATATTTTATATTTTTAAATATTTCAAAAACTTTTTTAAGTTGAAACTTCGTATATTTTATCGTTCAAATAATTTATTCCGAAACCAAATTCATTAAATCAATCATTAATTTGTACAATCTCAAATATAAATAGAGACGTCTTATTATCTGTAACGAGGCATCATTATAGAAGATATGCGAACAAATAACGACAGTACAACATAACAACAATACGACAGCGCGAGTATCATACGTTTTAAATCTAAATGATAGAACGTTGAAACCAATTTGTGTTCGAGAAATGTATGGAGTATTATTAAATATATAATTGTTTTGTACCTGGGTTTACACTGTCTATATTACCATGCAATATTGCGATAAATATGGATGGTAGGTATTGACGGTATCACGATTATAAAATATAGTTGACTGTAAACAACTCAAAAAAGAATGATCAATATCTGACAAAAACACATTAGAAAACCATAAATTGAATTATCAAAATGAGGTTTAATTACTGTACAACGATACTATAATAATATCACGAACTAAGATCACGATATGGTCTTGGTACTGTTGTATTTGACCTCATACTAAACCGACCGTTACTAAAAACGCAGTGATTGAATTCTCTGGCTGTGAAATTCTCAAAGCACGCGTTCGAACCGCGGCTCGGGTTGTTTTTTAATGTTTGTTTGGTTGTTAGTAGAAAATGTATTAAGAATATTTGCTCTGATGCATTGGGTTTTCTGTTATGTTTTATGGTAGGTATGTTCACCGTACATGTTGTACAACACACATAGTTTTATGAAGTTTCACGTTTGGTCGACTGTACCTATAGGGGGTTGTCGGCTTAAATTAGAACTTTTATTATTTTTTCCACTGTCATTATGAATTATTTTTTAAATGCCTGGCAAAGCCAAAAAAGGAGGGTTAATAAATATTCCCTGTACTGATATTAATTATCCCTATATAAATAAACTACTTGCATAATTTCAAGTTTTTAGGTAGAAAGAGGATGGTTATTTATTTTATTTTTTTCTAGATAAGCCATCGACTCCGAAAGCGTGCGAAATAACGAATGTCACTTACGACTCTATTACACTGAACTGCACGCCTGGACACGACGGTGGCATACGACAATCATTCTTATTGCAGGTCAGTAAGGTCGAATATTTAAGAAACAGTTTGTGGAATTATTATCTAGTTTCCTTTTAAATTTAAAACTTGGTATTCGCTTTTCAGTTATTTTTTTCTCATTATCTTTTAAAAATTCAATACTAGTTTATTGATAAGCCGATTTAATATTGGATATTTAATAATTCATTCAAATAATATACGTTTACATATTAAAATAACGAACAAAAAAGGTGTTTCCGAAAACGGCAATTCACGGAAAAAAGGACAATGAATATTTGAGTGAAATATGAAAGCTAATTTGGAAGACTTTATACAAAACGTTAGCCTTTTATTATGTAAATTGTATTCAAAGCTTAAAGTCCTTTTAAATATTGATGAAAGAAAGATGAAAGCTGATAAAATATTATTTTTTCTCCGGCTTTAGGCTCGTAGCACAGCTATCAACTCGTCAACGGATCAACACCGCATCTATTTGAGCCGATGTTCTTTGTATTAAATTTCATTTTGTACTTTATCGGTTCAATTGTTGATAGCGCGGCAGAAAGCGAGACTTTGACGTTCCGTTTCCGATTTGATAGGTATTCTACGATCACTCTAGCGATCTGCGAGCGAGTCCAAAGCGAAGCGGGTGCGCAACGAATTCGTACCGAACACGTTGCAGATGCGAAGCGGGCTCGCCGTGAATAACACCGTCGACGCCATTTTGTCCACTTGCACTTAGGCCGGCTCACCCGGACAAACACGCTGCACGGTGCTTTCGCAGGTTCGCAACGTCTTGGCCGAGCGTTCATTGCGAACTCGTGACGAGCTTTTCGTACTTGCTTTAAATTCGCTCACAGTTCGCCGGTGTGATAACGCACTTAGTTTAGAGGCACACTGCCGTACTTTAATTATGCATCACAAAGGCAGTTTACATTCAACAAAGATCTTGGAAACTGTACACAGAAACTAAACGAAGTAATCCCCTGAACAAATACGAGACTTTCATTAGTTAAAGTAAACGAAGTTTTTCAGGGAATTAAAAGTACTTAATTTCTCCTTGGAATCCTCATTGGTTGATTTTCTACATTTTTCTTTAGCTTTTAAAATAATGTAATTTGTAAGAGATTTTTAAGTTTTTTTAATGATCATTTTTCAAATAATCTTAATTATCTATTAATTGCTTCAACACAAAAAATCTATGTATATGTATGGCAAGTCACCGACAAGCAATGACGTGGTACTTCTTCCTTTAATTCTTCCCTTTTGTCGGGAAAGGTACAGTAACATGCTAGTAATGTTACTATAGGCTTTATTGAGTTACTTGGGAGATGACGAAAAGAGCAGCTAAATCTTCGTATTTCACTTTCTCCACACTTGTACAACACTACAGATGTTCACTGGTTAAAACACTAGCATTTTACACATTAAACTCTGCTGATACACAAGAAAAGATAAGAAAATTTAAACCACCACTCCCTGTTCCCGCCAAGTAACTCGCAATGACGTGGTAATAAAAAAAATGTTATATTCCGTTTTTTCGTAAATAAGTCGAATCAGTAAGTTACCTCTTTTTAAACGGTTTTATTTAGCTTGACCAGTTTGTTTGGGTCAAATGTAGTGATTGACATTTTACCCTCTTTCTGATGACTATTCGACCTGATTTTTGGCACACACCTTTAGTTCTGATGACAATACAGTATAATACATTCAGTAACATTGTATATCTAAGATGGCCGCCGCTACAAAATGGCGGACTACACGTTTTTTCACAACCCCCTCAATATGGCTATCAAATTAAAGGACTGGACTAGAATATAATTTTAAAAAACAGAGAACGACGTTAAATTCAATAAAACCGTTTAACTTAAAACTTTTTTTTCATGTCGCTTAGCAAATGTTTTCAAATTAACTTAGCCATTATCAAAGTACATATTCCCTAAAAAAAAATATACAAAATGTATTAATCTTTTTCATTATTTCTGTAATATAGTACATTTACTTTGTCCAGCTTATCTCCGTCGGTTTTGTATGAGACATTTTATAATAAAAAATCCATACCTTCATTCCATAATTTTTATTCGTCGAAATGCTCTAACCAAAGCTTGGTCCCCAGGTTTTCGAGATGGGAACAGGGTTGCTGCTCCGCAATATCAGCAGTGATGACCCTGAATTCGAAGTGTCAGGGTTGTCAGCTAGCAATTCCCTATCTGTAGCGGTAAGGGCCTACAACAGGAAGGGGGCAAGCGAACCTTTGACCATATCTTCTAGCCTTTTGAAGTACCCACAAAGGCATACAGGTATGACAATATTGATTGCTAAGACTTTTTGGAACCTTTGCGATAAGTTTCACTATTCGCACTGACAACGATTGGAACCTTCTTCTTCCTCTTTTGACATCTCTATAGCGCAGCGGTGTAACAGCCAGTTCCTACGCAAAATTCTTTCGGATCTTTGTGTTATTTGCATGACGCATTGTTTTGGGTACCGGTCTCGGATGTAGTTCTTTTCAATGTTGTTTGTACCATATCGTTGCTTATATAATATAATATAAAATTATATCATAATTCAGGGCTATGTCAATATGTGTGTCGTGATAAGGTTATAATTATTATTTTCTTCCGGTGGATATGTTGATTCGCTTACTGGTCTTGGATTTATACTTATTTATGTATTTCGAGTATATATCATATCGTTGATATGTTCCTAATTTGTACCGAGTTAAAATGTACCGTAAATAATAATAATCATAACCATATCACGACTTACACATTGACTCAGCCCTGTACTAAGATAATCTTGTATCGCAGGCACTAACAAACTATAGTATATACTACATAGATATGAATACTACATCCAAAACCTGTAAGCGAAACAACGGGTCTAGCAAATAACACAAAGCCCCGCCTCCGCCAGGATTCGAACCCGGAACCTCTAGCGTAGCAGTCGGCTGTTTACACCACTGCGCCACCGAGGTCGTTATAGGAAATATTGATTAATTATTTTCTTCCCTTGTTTAATGATTGTTATTTTTCAGCGCAAGTTCCAGTGAAAGTGGAACTGACCACAGTACTGATAATAGTACTCGTGACAGTCGGCGTCATAGCGATGGTAACCGCTGTTTCCGCTGCAGTGTTCTGCTGCAAGTATTGCAACACAAGGACCGGTAGGTTTATATTTTTTGTAAATAGCACAACACAACAATTTTTAGAGGGACTTTTTTCTTTTGTTCGAGCATTTAAATGCAGTACAAAAATCTTTCATTTAACTTAGGTATTAGTTTTTAGGATTCCGTACCCTAAAGGTGAAAACCGGGACCCTGTTACTAAGCCTCCGCTGTCTGTCCGTTCGTCAGTGTCGAGAACCATAATAGCTCTTGAAATTTAGCAACAAATACTAAAAATATGCAGAAACTTAACTTGAAACAAGAAACTTTTTTGAGATGTTTTGCTTGTTCTTGTTTATTTTAAAAAATTATCCTAAAAGTATTGTTTAATGTTGCACAAAGATGTTATGGAACCCCTCATGTGTGAGTGTTTTAGTAGTTTTATATAAATTTAGTACATTATATTCGTGCAAATTATGAGTTTGCACACCTTTGACCATGAGTATTGACTGAATTTTAATTAATATTAGTCAAAGTTACAAAATGTAGGTTTTTTAATATATATTTAATATAAATTATAATAATACATCTCTAACTGCTGTTGATGTATTTTGAGATCCATAAAGATATTTTTTTGCATTAAATTTTTGCATTCAATCACACAAATGTAAAAAAAAAACATTAAAATTTATCGCTAAGCGACAATATCCCCATGTAAAGGCAACGAATTCAGCAAGAACATCAAATACAAAATTTTAACTAATAATTTAAAATTTACTTACATCTACTGATACAAAAATTTAAGCCTCGCTCGACGGAGGATCGGACAAGATGCCATTTAATAAGCCGATATTAAAATTCTTTCCGCCAAGATTTCCAACTAGAATCATTCCGGGCACATTCCATCAAAATATGATGAACATCCTCAACCACTCTACAGTCGTAACAATTTGGAGACCTTTTTAATTAAAATGCAAACTTATTTCAAAGAATGTAACGTAATCTGAGAGCTGTTTTTAAAATGTAAAAAATAAAATTATTACGAGCTTTTTTTTGAAAATACTAAAATTTACTTACCTTACACATAAACATACATAAACATAAACTCACGCCGTAATTAATCCCTCGAGAGGGGTTGGCAGAGGTGTTAAACACCGCATTTCGCATGTTTATGTTGAGCCCCAGTGTGACAGGTAGCGAATCCGTCGCCACTATCCGGGCAAAGTGAGGAACGTGGCAGCTACAATGCACGGCAACCCGAGACTCGAACTCTCGCCGTGTCGGTTCGGGTCGGTCGGTTAACCTAGACACGTAAAAAACTAAGCTACCACGTCCTTACCTTACGTATTTACCTACATTTACATATTTTTTTAGATAAAACTGAAAAAGACAAGAGGCAGCAGGATGAGACTTCGAATGTACCTCTAACAGGTACTAAGGAGTCGACCAGTGTTGATAGTTTAGGTAAATAGAACATTTTTACTTCCTATATCAGGACTAGAGAGCCTTGGCATCTAACCAAAACTGAATCCTACATATTACCCAAACCCTAGATCCCAACCGACCCATAAAGCTCCCCACCCACTACCGACAGTTGGTGATCGATTGTTCTACTTGTTTTGACAACCTCGGTGACGCAGTGGTGTAAACAGCTGACTGCTACGCTATTGGTTCCGGATTCGAATCCCGGCGGGGGTGGGACTTTGTGTTATTTGCAAGACGCATTGTTTCGCTTACCGGTCTTGGATGTTGTATCTATGTAGTTTATACCATATCGTTACTTAGTTCCTGTGACACAAGTTCTTACGATACTTACTGCAGAACTGAGTCAATGTGTGTATCGTGATGTGGTTATTATTATTATAATTACGTGAGAAATGTAACTTATTTAAATCATTAAACGCTCACGTCCTACAAAAAATCGGTCACAAAAAAGAATTGGTAGGAAAATCGATCCGATTGGTTCTCTGAAATGTCTGTCGTGGAGGCCTCTATCTCAACCAAACCCACCTCAACTTGAACCATACAACCTAAACTTTACATCCTAAACGAACCTAAGATCCCAACCCAACCCTAGATATTGCAATAATTACAAATCAAAAGATAATTTTATAAACTCGTAACTTACTTTATTTGCAAAACAAAAACATCCATATTATTATGACAATTTCTATCTGTCTCACAAATCAATATCTCATTTTTTATTTATCTTTTTTTTTTAATAATAGATAGCTACTACATTATCCCCCTGCCCATCAAAAATTATTTCGGCACTCGCTAACCAAAAACCGCACCCTCTAAGGTTCGAGTACATTCTAACCCTTTTTTTACGTGGGGAAATCCTCATGGATCTCCTCCAGCCCGGGGGGATCGAAGGAGTATGTCGGACTCACGTAGTGCCTACCGACTAAAACCCCACGTTCTACCAACACCGTTAGCTGTCAGAGCATCACGGGATAGAGGGAAGCCAAAGGAACCCACTCGAACTTACATCAACTAACTCCAACATAACATTTCAGATAAGAACCCGGACATAATACCTCTAGACGGTAAAATAAGCGATAGCTGTTCAAACAAATCTTCCACCACCGACTACAGTTCCATTAGACCGTTAATTTCTAAGACGTCATCCGACAAATATGACGTGCCGCCCAACTGCGACCGGTATTACGACCATAACGTAGATGGATGCAACCAATATATACATGTCAGGCAAATGGACTACAGGGTGCGGCCAACTTACCAGCCAATGCCTATGCCTAACTTAGGGCCGAGTATACAAAGTATCGGTCCTATGAGCCTTGGCGTGCCAAATATAGGGCCGAGCGAATGCCACAGACCGCCCTACGATAAAGTATACGAAGATTGGTTGAAATATAAAAACGCCTTGCCCTTAAATACTAGTGGATTGGTGAGTTTAAATTGTTTTTATTTTATTTTAATCATTAAAATATTACAATCGGTTTTTTTTTGTTGAAAATTACTTTTTATTTTTGTTTTAAAGTAGCTATAATTAATGCAACTAATTTGTATCGTTTTTTAATCTATTTTGAAACCTTCATATTTTATTCTAATTAAATTCACAAATATTTAAAAATTAATGTCATGTTTACTACAGCTATATCTTTAAGAATTCCTACCCTACTTTCTACTACAACTATCAATCAAATCAAAAAAATCAAAAACAATTCTGACCCTGTATTCTCGATATCTCCATTGCCCATTTAACTTTATTCCAGTTACCTCCTGAACAGCTAATGCCGCCTGAGCTTTACGCTCCTCAGCCTTTGTACAGTAACCCAAGGAACCCATTAAACCTGGCCCAGATGCCGGACCTGGAGCACAGGTACCACTTAGAGCCAAGAAGCTGTTCCAATTCCCCACCAGTGAGGTTCAATACAGAAAACAACAGCGTATACTTCAATAAGAGCGTACTGGAACGAGGCACTAATACTCTACCGCATGTCAAATATAGGATAAATGGTGAGTCTTTGATTTTAAATAAATTTATAAGTAAATGACAATTTTGTTTGTTTTGTTTGTTTACCTATTGACCTGACGATGCTCATGATGTCCTAGAACGCCAAGAACAGCGTCAATGCATTGCCACTTGCAGAAGCTAAAATTCACTGGCTCTCCAATCCCTCAAACTGAGGCAGCCACCTGCTTATGCTCGGAGAACCCAATACCTACATGTAATTTCCGAGCATTTCGAGTTTGGTCTCTTTAAGTTGAGAGTATCTCTTCAAGAGTTGACTTTTTTCTGGCAAACATTGCACCGTCACCATCAAATGAGATTGTAACTACGTTTGTAAAAAAATTGTTGGTGTATCCTTTAAAAAGGACCCCTAAAGGGTTCCGTACCCAAAGGGTGAAAACAGGACCCTATTAATATATCTCCGCTGTCCGTCTGTCTGTTTGTCAGCGGGTTGTATCTCATAAACCACAATAGACACTTCAAATTTTCACAGTATCATTATTTCTGTAGCCGCTATAAGAACAAATACAAAAAATTTAAGTATGTAAAAAAATATTATTGTTATTAATTAATCTTACCATGACTCTAAAAACCTAAATCAAACCAAAACACCAGGATCCAGTACTAGTATATTTGTTAATTAAAATTCTATCGATCGAAAACAAACGGTATCGATATATTTAAATTAACACTTGAATCCTAACGTTCACTGTTAATAACTTCACAGTTGGCGTCGAAGCAATATTTAACTAGTTCATTGATTCGTTCCTTCCATTCCAGGTAACCAGAACTCAGCGAACCAAACGCAAAGTGACGTAAAAAGTGCAACAAAACAGAGTGAAATTAATTTAGAACCTGCCAATAAAACCAATCAGGGGTGCGGCTGAAATCATATATAGAGTATCGATTTTGTGACTGTTCGAATGAATAACGAATTTTATCCCGTCCGCGTTTAGTTTTTCGTTTAGTTTCATCGGACTTGAACAAACGAATAGTGTATTCAAAGTGCAATAGAACAGTAGAATTACAAAAAAGAATAGTAACTCAAACATGTTGTCTATTGTTTCATTACATAAATCTCTTCATGGACATCGATCTCATTCATGGAATCGTTGGAAATTAATAATTTTGGGAATAATTGTCTGATTTATAATTTCTATTTCTAGATGGAAATTATTTTTATTATTATTATTCTTCATTCAAGGCATTGATATTAGAACGTATATCACCCTACATTGCAAATTAAATTAATAATCTCTGTTTCAAAAATTGAAAATCTCGAATTTTCTATGTAAGCTGGCCTACATTCAATCAAAAGTTTAAATTTTTTTTTTTTTGCTGTCTGAAACATGAATGCTTGTGTTTTATACTTATATGACCATAAAATAAATTATATGAAAGTATATGTATGTGACAAATTCTTGCCTTATTTTATTTTATTATCACCTAAGAGAATGTTTGACCAATTATTTATTTGTGTAATTATTTTTAGAACACTACCAAGTACCAATATAGGTTATCACTTCTTTTTCGAAGAGGTCAATTTTAAATATTATTAATAAAAATTGTGTAAATAGTAGCAACATTAAATTGTTAAAAAGCACATCTTCAAAGTTGTAAGACTGATTTGTAAATGAGGTTTAGAGTCTATTGAAATTTAAAAAAAATATTTTATAATGCTGGTACTACAGACGTAAACAATATTTTATAATGCTGGTACAAACATAAACAAAATGATACAAAATTCGATAGTTATTATTAAAAAAACAATTTAACATATTTTAATTTGTAATATTTTTGTAAATATTACAAATAATAATTGTGATTTAATTCGAATTAACAATACTTCATCGTTAACAAAAAATGGCTTTGACAAATAAGTAAATTATAAATTCCCATTTATTTACTCTATTCAATTAAAATTTTAATTAAGTACCAGCAAAACTAAATTATTGTAAATATACATAAGTAAGTTAGTATTAAAATTTTAAAATAATAAGTATGTAATGTTATACGAAGTTGCCATATTAGTTAAGTTTTAGTGTTACATTTATGTAATAATTATAGTTGATAATTCAATTATGCTTAGCAAAAGCACGGTTGCCCTGGTAACTTGCAAAATACAAATAAATATTTAAAAAAAGTTGGCCTGCACGGGACGTCCTGTCTGAACAGCTTTAAAGTTGATGATAAATTTTAAAATTTGAAGATTTGAACAGCTGTATTATCCGTTGATTATTCTATCAAAGGACGCCGCTGTTGATCCTGGTGAACAGGAGTTGCAGCGGTGGGTCAGAGAGGCGGGTGTGCCACGAAAAAATACTTTATAATCAAACAAAATCAGAAGAAGATTGAGTAAAACAAATTAAAACACACATTTGCTGTACACAACTCACTCAACGTAGCGTATACATCAAAGATTTTATCTTAAAGACATCTTATAAAATTTGAGAAATATTCACCATTGAGAAGAATTGGGAACTTTCAGCTCACTGCCAAAATACCATTGAATTATCAAAGAATTTCTTTGTGGTTTTTTACCGTGTTGATCAAAATTTACTTCAAATAACCTAATCGTGAAACTTTGTCAAAGGTTTTGATGAAAAATTGTTCCTAAAATGTTTCAAAGTCGTTAATTTACCAATCGTATGCAAGTTACTGGAAAAACTAAATATATGTAAAAAAAACATTTACGAGTTTTAAATTTAAAAATAACTCTATGTAAAATTTTATCATTTGTGATCATCATTTAATGAATAAAAAAATGCCTTGTTTTCAAAACGTTTACGGCGTAAATAGCTTGAAATAATGAATAGAAGTGTATTTATTAATTTTATCATTTTATATATTTGATTTATTTGCTTACCTTATTTTCTAACTCGAAGTATCATCAAAGCAAATAAGACCAAGTTTTTTGCGTCTTTCCAAATGTTTCTCTAAAGCGAATCCAGTGTTTTTTTAATTAACAATTTTTTTTCAAAGATCTTCGTGTGATTACTTAATGAAAAACAAGTCGTAACAAAGAGAAATGAGTGGAATTCTCTTAAAATCGGCTTAACTTAAATCTAATGATAATCTAATCTTTTAAATACGCTCTCTTCTCAATTTAGATTATATTCTAAAGCTCATAATGGAAGACATGTTTTTTTAAATTATTTGACCACAGATTAAAAAACGTAATTAAGTTGCGAATTTGCTT
Organism: Choreutis nemorana; assembly: GCA_949316135.1. NCBI lineage: Eukaryota > Metazoa > Arthropoda > Insecta > Lepidoptera > Choreutidae > Choreutis > Choreutis nemorana. Next base: position 2,166,976 of record OX438620.1, on the reverse strand, counting down.
ACAAGTACATAAATTGTCAAAATAATGTGAAATTACGCTTGCATAATAATAATAATCTGTGTTAATGATCGGAATTTTTGTGCTGTTTACTGCGTGTAAACCCTTTAGCAATATCAGTTCATTACCATCAGAATTTCCGTTTCGTCGCACAAACTGTGTAAAATTAAAACTTTAAAAGTAAATGCCTAATTGATGTATAACGTTTGTAATAATTTATTTTTAAATAAGTAACTTAGGTTTTTTTTCTAATTATTTACGTTAAAATATCATTGTGATGTAAAACTTATTTTAACCTATAAATAAATGTGAATTTTATGACTTGTTTTTACTTCCGACCTTTATATATAAAAGTTCCAGACTAATATGGTGCCCTATTACTAATTACAAAGAAATGTAAAACTAAAAAGCATTCTTGAAAGCTTTCATTATTTTGAATTTGATTTAAATCAATTCGCCTCTAAAGAACCATTTTACTGAATATCCATAGAATTGCATACGTCAATTTGAGATAAGCAGATTATAATCAGATGCGGAAAAATACATAACATCTCTTTAATTTAGTATAGTTTTGTATAGACAACAGTTCATGTTAGAATTTGACAGTAATTGCATGTTTAAAATGTTTTTACTTTTTCTCACTGTACCCGTGTTAATCAGAGGTGAATCATTAATAGGAACAATGAACTCGAAAAATAACTTGAAACTCACAAGGGTTTTATCATCTCGTTATTGATTCGAATGACCCAACAATTTACGTTATGATTGGCGTAAATTGATACACGAAACACTTACTTCAGTGATCGCGGTTGGTAATTGCGGTAATTATGGTAATTCTGACGGAATACGTCATCGATACATGAATTAACGAGAGAATGTTGGATTCCTCGATGTAATTACTCATTTAAATTATACTACAATTACGTATACATTCATAAACATAACTCACATAAACTCACGCCGTAGTTCCTTGAGAGGGCTTGGCAGTGGTGCTTGCTACACACCGCTTTTCGCATGTTTATGTTGAGTCCCAGTGTGACAGGTTGCGAATCTGTCACCACTATCGGGGCAAATAGAGAAGCATGACAGCTACAACTTACGGCAACCCGACACTCGAACCCTCGACCTGTCGGGTCGGGTCGATCGGTTATCCAAGGCACTTAGCAAACTGAGCTACTAAGTTCTCCACAACTACAATCAATACAATCTTAGAAGATACGGAAAATTTAAGCCTTTTAGCTTTTCCAAAACCTAGGTATCTTTATAGCGCGTTTCAGGGTCCAGGGTATAGCTACATACGGCCACATATAAAACTTAACAAAACTAGTGTTACATCAATATGAACCTTATGGTATACAACTTAAGAACGGTGCGATGTCCAAACAGGTTAGGTAAATCCATGGCCGTGTAAACTTACAAAATTTGCTTAGTGACAAATAAATTTTTTTAAATGATAAAGTTTATGTATAGTGAACAAAACTAAGTTAATAATCTATCACATGATTTTATTATTAATTTTATCATATTATTTAAAACAAAAGTGACCTACAAATGTCTTTTGAGATTTTAAAGGGCGAGAAGAAAATGAAGATAAACAGTACCTACCCTGCTTAATGAATTTAAGCCAGAACAAATTAATCAAAGGGCAGTGCTGCAGCTTGGTTTGGAGCTAATCTTTTCGGATGAAATAATCCTTGTAACTTTTGTTGTTTGGGATTAGTGTAAGGACAGTAATTAATTAAGGGGCAACACTATTAACAGACACGTGAAAGTAAAGTCCTTTTTAATATTATATATCACCATCTGTTGTCTTTCTGTCCGTCCAAATAACTTTTTAAATTCAACTTCAATAACAAGCAGTCGACTCACCTGATGGAAAGTGACGCCTATTGATATGATTGTCTTAAAACAAAAAAACACCGTCAATGCGTTACCTATAGGTGGTAGATCTATGTGTGAGATCGTTTGGGTTCGTACCATCCTCCTTAGGATTGGTGAGCCAGTGCATTACCGGCACGAGAACTGTAACATCTTTACCTCTACATGGGCAATGCATTGGCGGTGCTCTTGCCGTTCCAGATATCAAAGGCATCGTCGTGTCAATAGGTGGCGGTATCACTTTCCATCAGGCGAACCGCCTTGTTTGCCAATGACGTATTTAAAAAAATACATACCCATGGATATGTAAAATATGATATCTTGTGCCGGTAATGGTACTGGCTATCCAATCCAATCCTTCGAACCGAAACACAGCGAACTGATTGACGGCTGAAATAACCAGGAACGTGTCACCAACCCAGACGACCTAACACGTATAATTACCACCTGTAACTTTAGAGAGGCCTTATTTAACAGGAGCGATTTCTTCTAGCCAACCTCAGCTTCATCCTTGATTCACTATGATACCCTTATAAAATGGCGGGAAGTAGGTGCGTCAAATCCCTGGTATGTCCAGAGCCTACAGTGACTGACCATGAGGCGGGCCGCATGCTTGTTTGCCACCTTAGTTGTATAAAACCTCGTATTGTGGTTGAAGAAATCGTTCCTAAGATCGTCTCTCTTATTTTATCAAGCGATTTCTTCCAGTTAACCTTCTAAATAAAGTAAACGCTATAGTTTCGCTATGAAGTAGTGGTGTGGCGTGATCCATGTATTGAGATTAAGCTCTTTGGTAAGAATTATCTTTTTCGCCTGTGAAATATTTTGGTGACTTAAAGATTTCTTCCACCAGAAATGTACCGGTTAATAACTTACTGCTGATCAGGAATAAAAATTACTTCTTTTTAAATGGGAACTAACATTTTTTTTGTTAAATTACAAAAGTAATTTTTAGTAATTTTTTTTTGTTCTTTTTCGTTCGTATCGTTGCATTGTACACACATAATATATAGAATATAAAATAAATATATAAAAAGGGATGACACTATAATATCTAATTTATCTAATAACTAATTTATTTAATAATTTATCTAATATTGTTAGTTTGGTTTGGTGTAAATGATTTTTTTTAAATGTTTTTAACCCTCTAACCGCCAAGGTCGGATTAATCCAACAAATATTTTCGTGCTAATTTCGCCAAGGCCGGATATTTACGACGAAATACCACTACTCGGTTAATACACCTGTTTGTTTGATAGGGCGTTTTTTTTTTTCAAAGTTAAACCGCCCTGACCACTAAATAACAACAATAAAAATATTTATTTAAGAACCAAAAATTAACAAAAGTAACTGACATGATGGCTGCAGCAGTTAAAAACTGTGTCGTAGCTATTATCACCCATCTTCACAAACAAATTGTTACAATGTATAAATTACTTCTTAGTGAAGATGGGTGATTTGTTGCGACTAAACTAAAAATCATATAATAAACAAAAGCGTAGAATAAAATTTAATTAGTTTTAACAAGGCTCAATTAATGATTGATACAAGGCACTTTAACTTGCGTAACGGGACGTTGCTTAGTTCCTGTGACACAAGTACCGGAAGAACTGAGTCACTGTGTGTGTCGTGAGGTGGTTATTATTATTTATTATTATATATCGTCTGGACTCGACATCATTTTTTAGAGCAAAACCTAACAAAATAAAGTCCCTACAAAACAAAAGTAAGTAGAAATAATAAATAACGCCCAACTAAGTTACAACACGAACATTTCTCACACTGGGAATATAAAAATTGCTAACCGTATATGTTTTAGCACCATTTACACCGAAATGTAACATTTGTAACCGGAATACGGCTTATATTTTAAGTCTTATCATGTTCGTCAGTTTATGGCATAGTTTATGAAGGAATTGATTCAGTTGTGTGTTTACTTGAACACGGCTGAGTCATGGGTAGGGTTTCAGGGTATTACAATATGAAGTCGTTTTTTCAAGCGTTTTCAATAACAATCTGAGTGTACCAAAAACATCGTCTAGATTTAGAAGGTGTTTTTGGGTTTCCACACGCTAATAAAAATCTCCTGAAAACCTGTTATAACAGTATGCTCGATAAATTTTGACGTCGTAACCTCCAATGTAATGAACATTGTTAACAATGTTTAATGTGTAAAATGACTTGGCTTGATTATACCAAAGATTTTAATTTGAATGTGTCCAAAATCGTAGGTAGACAGGCACTAAGTTAAATATTTTTTATAAAACTTAGTAACCCTCATTTGAAAAAGTAAAACGATTTACGAAAATTAAAGCAAAAAGTATTTATGTATTTTAAAATCGCTCCGGTGTGATAGGCGGCCATTTAACCCCTATAAATAGAGCGGTAGTCCACTTATTGTCGCACTCCGTTGTTTTATGTGAAAAATTAGACCTTTCTAGAAGGTAACATTTCATAGGAACCTACTTCGCTTCATAACTTTAAAACGTAACAAGTTTCTCTTTATTGTGTCCTATGTTTTTTAAATTATAGTTTATTATTAAATTGTTATGGTGCTTTTACACGAGCAATTATCGCACGGAAACTATAGTGGATCAATCTGGAGCAATTCCATTAGCACCAGTTGCTATTTGTTTGCCTTGTTGCCGCAAATTGCTTGATGTTGCCATGGGTGATTTACGCCGAAATTGCTTGGACTTGCGCAATTTTTCTTCACCAATGTTACTAGTGTAAGATTTAGGTGTTACTTCACCAATGTTACTAGTATAAGATTTAGGTTAGTATTTAATTTATCCTCTGATAGTTGGTGGAATACTGTGGTGATTTGACGGTCAGGCGTCTCCTGACTGTATCCCCTTTAGTTTTTTGGCCTCTGAGCAATTTTAATTGCTGTCTCCGCTGTGCTGGGAGGGTAGTCTGAAACCGCTTTCTTACTACTTCCTATTTCTTCTGATTAAGTTCGTTGCGGGTCCCAAGACAGCCGGTAGAGTGTCCGTAAACGATCAATTACATTGCACAAAAATATGAAATGCACAATGTTTTCGCGTTCAGTCGGATGATGGAATTGATGCACCGTGTATTGTGCAATACTGATCCTACACAACACAATAAAAATTGAACACGCTATCAATAATATTGTTAGTTTAACGAATACCGAGCATTGCTATACGTCTCCAATATTTACTTATTGAAAAGGTAAACAAACTGATAAAAAACCATGAAAAAATAATATAATAAAAACATTGAAAGACTAGATTGAAATCCAGAAAAGTATACACAAGTAAACAATAATGAAGAGGCTAATTAAAAAACATGACTATGAAAAAATTTCAAATTGAGGCAAATATATTAAAATAAAATAAGAGAGATATGATTCCAATAGTCCAGATAATGATCTCCAATAGTGAAAATATGATTCTTGATTATTTCACTAACTTAGTGTCAGTTACGTGCAACACTTCTTAGTGAGTACCCTGCTTTAGTAAGTGTGTGTTGAAGTCAGGGGCGCACCGACCTCAAAAAGTCAAGGGGTGTCCAACACATATTTCTTTTTTTTTCTCTTTATTTACATTAAACCACAGCACTACAAAACCATTAAAAGTAAACTAAACAATCGGCCAATTACGGTTTCACATATTATATGGCCAATTACGGTTTTATATCTATTGATTAATATTGGAAATGAAACGTAACTATATTAGTTCCTGTATTTAAGACAGCTTATGATGGCGCTCTTGTCCCCTTATGCTACTCATCTTGTGAACTATTGTAAAACTTAATTTAGCTAATTAAACTATAAATCACGCTGCAAATATTATTTATTTCGTAATTTCCTATAGGGTAAAAAAATTTAAATAAAATAATTGTTCTTTGAATAATTTACTATAAAGTTAATATTATAAATACATTTGAAAATATTCTGTTTATTTCACATCAATTTTTCATTTGAAATACGAGTGTAACAAATTAGAAAAACTTTTCTTAGGTAAATCAAAAAAACATCCAACCCTTCCAATAAATTCCGTCAGGCGTCCGTGGAGCAGTGAAATACCTCATCTGGAAGAAATGAGGGAAAGGGAAAAAGTTGCCGAAGAAAAAAACCGAAGTTACCATGACAACAGGAAGCAAAACTCTTGATTGATGACTTCGAAACAGATTCGAAAGTTCAGTAGACTTAATTATATTAATAGATAATAATATAGAAATCATTTTTATTTATTCTACGACCTTGTGGCGCACTGGTTTGATGAGAGGTTCTGGTCGAGTCCCGGTTCGGCGATGAACTGGTATTCTAATTTCATATTTTCCTATCCATACACACAAATCTTACTAATACATAATATAAATAATTCTAGTATATAAAAATATATGGGTCGACTTGAGAACCTCCTCTGTTTTTGTTATAATTTTTTATATTTAAATGATATTTGTATTTTCGAGTTACAAAAACACAAAATTCAAAATGTTTTTTGCACACTGATAGTTTATTAATTCAATTAACACTTTTATCCTGGAAACATGTTGCGTTCATGTTGGATCATAAAAAATTAAGTACAGGACGTATCTAATAAATAAATACTAGGTGGCGCTATATTTTATTTCTCGCTGGACCAAATATTAAAGTCAACGCGGACGAACTCGTTGGCACAAATAATAAATAAGTTTTATTGTTTTTTTGAACATGATTTGAGGTAAAAGTAACCTGGGAAGTTATTTTAATATCACAGGTGGTGGTGATCATGTTGGTAGGTGTTAGATCTACGTGCGAGATCGTCTGGGTTGCTACCCTACTTTACACTCAGGGTTACTCCTTCTTTCTATTTCTGCCGGGAAGCAGTTCGCTGTGTTTCGGTTCGAAGTATTGGTGAGCCGGTGTAATTACCGGCACGAGAGGTATAACATCTTTACAATAAAAAACATGGCAACCATGGGCAAAGTTCAGAGGGTAGTCTTGGTGTTTCACGACGTCAGGGGCATCGTCGTGTTAACAGGCAGCGGTGTCACTTTCCATCAGGTGTACCGTTTGCTTGTTTGCCCGTGAAGGTATATAAAAAATTACAAACATGAACATTTTCAGACATGCTACCTGCCTAGCCTACCTAACCTATAAATACATATTATCCTCAGAGCCGTAACATTTTCTTTAGAATTGTAACTGATAATGAAATGTCAACGTTTATGCTGGAATTCCGTTCATTTGATAACAATTCCCTGGATGGCCATTCGTTTGCGCCAACCGGTCTGTAGTTATGAGAGGTGGTTCTACTACTGACTAAAACAATTCCAATTACAATCCGATTCCAATACGTACATAATTACCGGTTTTCCGGTCTTGGATGTTGTATTCTTGTCTATGTAGTATATACCATATCGTTGCTTAGTTCCTATGACAAGTTCTTACGATACTTACTGCAGGGCTGACTCAATGTGTGTGTCGTAATGTGGTTATTATTATTATTACTTAGAACTTTTTTACGTAAGATTGGCTCGTATAAAAAGTGATGATTTGACAAAAGATGTAGAAAATTGCCTTCAAAATACTTATTTATTCTCTACGTCAAGAGGTATTTCGTTAGAGATCAAATAAGGTATACCATTAGTTATTTATGCATATCCAAGTAGATACATCCTCGTAAAGTCAAAAAGAGAAACAGTAACGAACAAAACGTTCGGGAATCTTCGTGAAACCCGATTTATAACGAAGTCTCACAATTTCTCACTGCACCTGTAATTTGTAAGAACGTGATTTCGTTTGCAATTTACTTTGTATTTTCAATGTTGATTTAGTACTATGACAGTAGCAATCGTAGAAATAATAGCAAGAGTTTTTGTATTAAGATTGGCTTTAAAACAGAATAAGTAGTAGTCCCGATAGTTAGGTGGATCGAAAAGTGCAATTTGTACGTAGCTCCCGCGTTCCCGCCCAATTAACCAAACATGGCCGCCGCGCGCGCCTTCACAGGAATCAACCGCAAAAATTGTTGTTTGGATATATCCCTCTGTCGAAATCCATAGGGTATTCCTGTTCCTTTTTTTCAATGGCAATACCTACAACTTAAAAAAGATATTCTGAAGTATATATTAAGATATTCCGACGATCATTTGCAAATTTATACTACATTCAAAGAACTAGTTTTTATTAAGAAGTAAAGTTAGTACCTACATGTACGTCTGAGAATTGATCTGAATAAAACAATACTTCGACAATATTCAGAATAGATCTCCAGGATTGACACTGGATATAGGCCGAATAAAAACACAATTGATAAATAAATGTAGCGTTCTCGATCCTTTAAGAGCAAATTAGTAAAAAGGATCTTGCCTATTCATTATCAACTTGACTAACGAACATAAACACAGTTTTCTAGACTGCAAGGATTAACTAAATATTAAAGCAAGGTAATTTATAAAGGCGGTATTAGGGGGTGTTTGCACGAGCCAGCCTTGTTACAGTCTCGTCTAGTGAGCACGTATCTCTGTGTGTACACTGCCTTGCCTGCATCATATCGCCAATTACACCAAATAGGTGATATAAAGATAAGGTCTTATACGGTTGAGATATTATAGCTTGTGTTTCTGAAATCGGTTTCTTACTACCTCCTATTTCTTTTGATAATGCTCGGGTCCCAAGACAGCCAGTAGGTTGTCCGAGCACAGCCTGTGCGTCATTGCACAGTTGCATTATTCGACCAAAGGACACCACTGTTGATCATGGTAAATAATTTTTTTAAAGCTTTAATTAGGTCTAGCGACTTTAAAAATGTGACCTATTTGGTATAGCTGGCCAGTTTATCTTCATATAAGTATATTTTTTGCCTCTTTGGGTAACAATTACATATTTCGAGACTATGGGTTATTTAAAAAAAAGAGAGTCGTGACGGTAACGATGGTCTGCATTCTGCTCAAAGGTTGAGCATCGCTATACAGAGTGGAAATGCAGCCAGTGCTATGAGCAAACTCGATTGTACACATGATTTTTATTAGGTTTTTAATATATTAAATGTTCAAGTTTTGTAAATTTTAACTGTAAATAAAAAGTACTCCATACAAGTACATATCTTTACCATTTTACATCTTTCTTCCAAGCCTATTGCGTCCAATTCGCTTTAGTTACTTTTAAATGACAAACGCAACAAATTCGAACTTACACATTTGTAATATTTGCAGTAGTGTTATAAACTAATATATAGCTTTCTAACTATGGCTTGTCCTTAACTGTGACTTTATATAAGTAAATCATAGAAGCTCGTCTAGGTTTTAGCTAGCCTGTTTACCTTGCAATACCTAAGTATTATATACATGTTATAATTGTATGTACGTAATACGGGCAAAGTGAGTATGTACTTATGCTGCACCTGTTTACTCATTTAACTTTACTGTTAATTGTACTTATATTCTGCCATTACTGTGGCCAGGTATTTTGGTGATGTTTACATTTCCAGTTTCATATAATATTCCGATTTTGCTTTGTTCCATACAACCTAGATTTCGTGTATGACATACATGTTTGATAAATTTTTTTTGTATCCAACTAATATTACAAAAAAATCTATATTAATAATATGAAAATGCTTTTAAAAAGACGAAATAAATAAAACTTTTATTCTTTTCGATTCTAATTAATTGACTTTCAGGATTGGATTTCGTAAAAGAAAAAAAAAAATACAATAAGCATGAAGGCCTCTATGGATCTGTGGCCTACACCAATTATGACGCGTGAGGTAACGGGTTCGAATCCACGGGCAAACATTTGTACGAACACTAAACACTAGTATTTTTTATGACATCTTTTATCCTTTCAACATACAAACATGTTTGTGTACATAAAGATATTGCTATTAGATATTGATTGTGTGTTATACACAAGCCTCGTTGACTTTAATTGCGGCAATATGGTCTCTCATATTTTAGGTATAATTAATGAATGTAGCCGTACTACATTATCATACTACATTTATCCACATATTTTCAGCTGTTACCAAGTGATTAAGTACCTACTGTCTATATGTATATGTAATACAGGCTGCAGTGAATGTATTGGTCGGAGAATTTTAATAGGGCGTATAAGCTATAAGGTGATGACCTCTATGGCGCAGTAGTGTGACAGCCGACTGCTACCCGTTTGAATCCCAGCCGGAACTTTGTGTTTTTTGCAAGACACATTTTTTTGTTTCGCTTACCGGTCTTAGGTTTTGTAATCTTATCTATGTAGTTTATACTATATCGTTGAATAGTTCCTGTGGTACAATATTTTATCTTAGTGCAGGGCTGAGTCCATTTGTGTGTCGTGATGTGGTTATTATAATTAGGATAGTATCGAGTATTTGAGCGACATATAGGTATGAGCATTGGTGGACATACTCCCTCAAAACTGAAATTTTTAGATATGCTTTTGGGAGGCTGGCTTTAACTCACTAACTTTAGGTTTTAACAAAGCTATCAGGCAACCAGATTACAAGTTTTGAGGAGTGGGGTGAACCTCCTAGACCTCTCCTCCCCTGGATCCCTGGATCAGTGTATAAGGATATGTATGAGTTACAACTGATAAGAATTTGGATGCAGAGCTTAAAAGTTTAGAGTTCCTGGGTTTGCAACGTAATTCATAAGCGTTGCAAGCTTAATACTTTTATTACAGCCATTTGGTCACAATCTCATCTTATGGTAATCGAAGACTTTGCTGAAAGTATAGCACGTTTGTCTTGACAATGCATTATACCCATTGTCGACTTGAATAGGTCCAAGTTGAAATGTTCTGGAGACACATCCTTTGGAGAGAATTTAAAAAGAAAACATTGCGGATAATAAAACGTAAGTATCTCTAAAAATCTTCACGTATACTACAAATGTTCCTAGAAATGATCGTTTGTATATAAAACCGACAAACGTACATATGTACCACAGGGGAATAACAATTAAACTCTGCAACAACGCGTGACAGCAGTAAAGCGCCCTCTAGCTGTGAGTTATTGCACTATATATTATGTCTAGCAAATATAGCAGTACCGCTATATTTGCCGTACGGTGATTCCGCGTAACTTACAAAATACCGCGTAAATACATAATTAAGTTTTCACCAGTGACAAAAAAATAATTAATGATTCGTATGTCGATTACAGCGATTTCCATGTGTTTTATTTTTCGTTAATTTCGCGGTTTCTATTGTTACTGAAGCGGGTTTGCACATCACCAATGATATATTGCTTAATACGAGAAAACTGCTCTATGGAGAAATTTGGTAGTGATAATTTTAAAAAGTCTGAATACAATAATAAAAGAATTAAAATCAGTAAAAAATAAATAATCGATTAAATATGAAGACATTAAGAATTTTATAGAGATGCTGGACCAGTCGTCGTAGAAGAGGTCGAGTTCGGGCCAGTTGTCCAAGGGAGCTCAATGGCAGGAAGTGACACAAATTTGACGTCATCAACATAACTGTCACGTGTCATCGGAAGGTTGACGGCCACTACACAAATAGAAATGCTAATAAATATTATCAGCAATGTTCAGAATGGACAATCAGGTTGTAAAATTCTGAAATGTTGATACATTGTTAAATCATTTAATGTGAAGCTAGCCATTTTTATCCTTAGATATACAAGTACATAGCTACAGTTAAAATGCTTTATAGCTTCCAGAAATAAAGGTTTTTCTCGTTTCTTTGAACTTATAAATTACGGCGCTATTCAATACGAAGAGTATATTACTACAGAAGGTCTTCTATAAGAAACGACAAAAACGTTTGTCGATGACGTCACACTATCGTTTTGACGACCTCAGTGACCTAGTGGTGTAAACACCCGACTGCTACGCTAGAGGTTCCTGGTTCGAATCCCGGCGGGGCCGGAGGCGGGACTTTGAGTTATTTGCAAGACGCTTTGTTTCACTTACCGATCTTGGATGTTGTATCCTTCTATGTATTATATACCATATCGTTGCTTAGTTCCTGTGACACAAGTTCTTACGATACTTACTGCAAGGGTGAGTCAATGTGTGTGTCGAGATGTGGTTATTACTAATATTATTATTTTTATGACTATGTGGCTGATTTGGTAAATATGTACATTTAATTTATTTATTATGTTCTAGGAAGGAGTGTCTAATCTATATTATCTATGGTCATCGTTGTTGGGATCTGTGGGTACTTCCGGCCCTCGCCAGCGGAAGTCGCATCGTCCACCGATTGCTGTTTCCGGATTCGTTCACGTTTCACTTCATAAGAAGTTACACGCCTTTATATATACCTATATACTTATATGTACCTAGTCAGGTCATAAATTCTGTCACATGTTTAATATAAAATAATTGAAACAAGTTTATTCATTATGTAACCATTTATATACCAAAATGAACTTAACAAAACATAGATTCTTATGAAACTAAAATTTATTCAAAATGACCTCCGTGATTTTGAATACAGGCCTTCAATCTGCGCGGCCAGTCGTCTATCGCAGCACGAACGAGGTTCATGTCAATATCGGCGGCTGCCTTAATCAAGATGTCTTGAGTGACTCCAAATTGGGATGAGGCTTTGAGCACGCGTTTTCCTCCAAGTGTTGCCATATCTTGTAATCTTAGGGATTTAAATATGGACTGGAGGAGAGCCAGTCATCGTTTTTACACCTTTCTCACAAAAATGTACCTCTGTTAAGCCCCAATAAGAAACTCCCAACCATACCATGAACGAGGATGGGAAATGACCTCGTTGGACACGCGGAATACGGTTGCTCGCTTCTTCACTACTGTGTGCATACACCTCATCATTTTGTTTGTTGTAGCTCTCTTCTACGGTAAAATTTTTTTCACCCGAAAAAAGAATTTCCCGATATTTTTTTCCCGCGTACCGCTTCAACAAAGCGCGGCATCTCTTCAGTCTCAGGTCCGTTAGACCAGCATTCAAACGATGTCCTGTTTTTCTTCGATATGCCCGAAGCCCTAAGTCTTCATTTAACACCCTTTTCACCGTGGTTCTGCTTAACCCCATCTGAAGGGCCAACAGTTTCTGCTTAAGTTTGGGATTTCTTTGAATTCGCGCCTTCACAGCTTTTATCACTGCTGGAGTCCTAACAAACCGAGGGCGACCACTTCTTGACCTGTCATCTACACTAGAGTCTTCATTGTATCGTTTGATGGTACGATAATCGAATCTTTTGGTTATTTTAAAATTTTCAGTGTGTCAAAATTTTGAATTGGCGCGTAACCGCAACGATGCAACGCAATATCTGCAACACGGTCTTCTTTAAGTGTCCACTCCATATTTAAAAATGAGTAAAATTCTAAAAAGTATACATTTTTATTTTCATGAACAATTTGAAATTCGAATTCAATAAACTTTTTTGTGGCCAGCATTCTAAAAGAAAAGTTTTGACTGTGTGACAATACTTATGACATGACTGTGTATATATTACATGTATATTATACAGAGGTAGGTGTTTGTTTTTTATATTACAAAATACAACATAACGTGCAGACAAGCAGACGGTTCACCTCAAGGGAAGTGATACCGCCTCCAATTGAAACGCCAATGTCCTTGATGTCTGGAACGCTAAGAGCACCGCCAATGCGTTACCCATGTATAGGTAAAGATGACCTCTCGTGCAGGTAATTACGCTGGCTCTCCGATTCTGCGAACCGAAACACAGCGAACTACTTCACGGCATAAATAGAAAGGAGGGTGGTACCAACCCCGACGATCTCGGATGTAGCCCTACCACCTGCAAAGTATGTGAGTGTAAATGTTTGTAAGTGACGTCACATTTTATTAATACATACAAATATTATATTAAATAATAAATAAATAACCACATCACGACACACATTGACTCAGCCCTGCACTAAGTATCGTAAGAACTTGTATCGCAGGTGCTAAGCAACGATATGGTATAAACTAAATAAATAAACAAAGCGTCTTGCAAATACAGTAGAATCCCGATTATCCGAACATCGATTATCCGAACATCCGATTATCCGGACGAGACATGTTACGACAAGTTTATTCCCGCCTCCGACGGTGTACTCCCGCTCTCATTTGTTTGCGGGATACTGTTTGTTATTGTTTCATTTTCTTTGATAACGTTCAAATGAAAGGTTGTCTTTTATTTTTGTTTACATTTTGTGTTGGAAATTTAAAATGTCCAAGCGAAAAAGAGTAGTGTTTTCTCTTAAAGACAAAATGAAGATAATTGAGAGTATAAAAATTGTGAATCTGGCAGTAAGTTGGCACAAATATATGGAACTTCTACGATATCAGACATTAAAAAGAATTCTGATTCCATAATGAAATTCACCTACGCGCTTGAGCAAGAAGATGGAAGTTCGCAACGTAAAGTCATGAAAAAATCTCAAAATGAAATTCTGGAGAATGCAGTTTTTACTTGGTTCTTACAAAAGAGAGCATGCGGTCAGCCCATATCTGGACCTCTGTTATGTGAAAAAGCATTGGATTTTAATCAAAAACTTGGTGGTGATACTTCTTTCAAGGCGAGCTGTGGATGGTTAGCAAGATTCAAATCCAGACATGGAATTTGAGAACTGGAGATTCAAGGAGAAAAACTGTCTGCTAACGTTGCATCAGCCGACTCTTTTGTAGACGAGTTAAAAGAATTTCTAGATGAAAAAAAATACGATTTAGATTTTGTATACAATGCGGACGAAACAGGTCTTAATTGGAAAGCTCTACCAAGCAGATCATTAGCATCGCGACGTGAAAATGCAGCACCGGGGCACAAAGTGAGTAAGGACAGAGTTACAGTTATGGTTTGCGCAAACGCTAAAGGAACACATCGATTGCCAGTGCTACTTATTGGTAAATCAAAAAATCCGCGCTGTTTCAAGAATGTTAAAATACCCTTAATTTACGCTAACCAACAAAAAGCGTGGATGAACGAAAATACGTTTATTCCTGAGGTGAAGAAATTTCAAAAGGACGTGGGAAAAGAGGGCGATGTATTGTTGTTATTAGATAATGCGCCAACGCACCCTTCCGCTGAAACACTAAATCGAGAAAATGGGAAGTTCACGGTTAAGTTTTTGCCCCCTAACGTAACATCGATATTGCAACCTATGGATCAAAGTATCATTGACACTTTAATACGTTTATACAGAAAGCAGCTACTGCGTCGTCTTTTATCAGCAGACGACAGTGAAATAGAAACGTTGTTAAAGTTTTTTAAAGAAATTAATTTAAAAGATTGTTGTTATATGCTGGTAGAAGCGTGGAATTCTGTGGAATTGCAAACATTAAAAAGGGCATGGAATAAATTATTAAAATTAACTCTATCTGATTCTTCAATTAAACCGCACGACGATTTTAAAGAAATAACCGAAGCAATGAAAATTCTTAGCATTGGTGAAGGGTGCGATGAAGAGAATATTATGGAGTGGCTGAACTGCGATAGTGAAGACCCTGGATTCCAAATACTGATGAAGAAATCAATGAGGATTTAAACAGTAACGAGAGAGAAGATGAAGAAGAGACTCAAACTGGGGATGTATGTCAAGTACCATCTCACGCAGAAGCTTTTGAAGCTCTAGATGTTGCTTTTAAGTGGTTTGAAAGACAGGACGGATCGGATCCCATACAGTTGTTACAACTGAAGCGCATCAGGGACTTGGCTGCGAGAAAAAGATGTGATTCATTACGTCAAAAATTTATAACAATTTATTTCCAACCAAAATTTTAAATTACATAGGTATTATGTAATTCATTATCTATCGTTATAGCTCGTTTTTATATATCGTATTATCTAAGTAAAACCCATTACATAATAAAAAATATTAAAACTTAAATATTATTTGATTTGCTTTGAAATCGGTTGTCCGGATTTTCGATTATACGGAATACCCCTGGTTTTAATTGATCCGGACAATCGGGATTCTACTGTAACACAAAGTCCCGCCCCCGCCGGGATTCGAACCCGGAACCTCTAGCGTAGCAGTCGGCTGTTTACACCACTGCGCCAACGAGGTCGTCATGTCATGTCATATTAGTTGTTTATATTTACACGTACATTAATAATTGAAACTTTAAAGTATAAATTCAATAGAGAATCATCATAACTACCCACTTATCCGATTTCAAGCAATGTTTAGATAGTCTCTGTGGTGCAGCGGTGTTTCTGTTGGCTACTACGCGAAAGGTCTCGGATTCGAATCCCGGTCTTTGTGTTATTTGCGAGATCTATTGTTTCGCTTGGTGGTTTTGGATGTTGTATTCTTATCTATGTAGTTTTTACCATATCGTTGCTTGGTGCTTGCGATGCAAGATTATCTTAGTGCAGGGCTGTGTCAATGTGTGTTGGATTATTAGGAATTTCAGGATAGACATGACCATACTTTGTTTAAGAATCAAACTGTTTATTTACATGTAATGTGTAATAATGTGTCCCGTCAGTCGGAGCACGTAGCCTGTGCTTCGTTGCGCAGATGCTGATTGAGGAGCTGCAATGGTGGAACAAAGAGGCCATTTAATGACGACGACCTCGGTGGCGCAGTGGTGAAAACAGCTGACTGCTACGCTAGGTTCCGTGTTCGAATCCCGGCGGGGGCGGAACATCTTTTTGTAAAGCACATTGTTTCGCTTACAGGTCTTGTATGTTGTATTCTTATCTATGTAGTTTTACCATATCGTTGCTTAGTTCCTGTGACACAAGATCTTACGATACTTACTGCAGGGCTGAGTCAGTGTGTGTGTCGTGATGTGGTTATTATTAGTATTAATAACAATGTTAGAGAAACCTTTTCAATTTATTTTATTTCTAAATTTAACTTTGAAAACTCAAAAACTTACAATAAACACTGGAATCATAGCCACCTCAAGATTATTGTTTACTAGTCAATTTCGAGCTTATCTCAAAAGTAATAGGGTCGAAATTCACTTGGAAGCAAATTAATCTCGATTGCACAATATAAGGAATAGAAATCAGAGGTAAACGAAATGCTAATTTGAAAAGTTGTTTTAACTCCTGCAAAGGTTTGGACGAAAGTTTTAAGGAATTGTAAATTGGTAGCCGTGTCCCGGGTTTGTAAGGTGTGATTATTTCCTAGTTGATTGTTTGTAAAGAAATCCTGCCAAGTACGAGTCGGACTCGCTTATAATGGGTTTGTACTGTTGTACAAGATTAAGAACTATGTGTAACTGTGTGTGTACACTTTCTTTCTTATACTTTTTTTCTGAGTGGCAATTAAAATACATATAATTTGTGAAAATACTTCATACAAGAGATCATACAAGAAGATTTGGACATTTTATTGTTTGCAAACGTCCGCGTTTTTGCGAAATACGCAGAATTTGAATGATTTGATAATCATTTTCAGTAGCGGCGTGAAGTAACGTGATTTTTTAGGTTTTTTGTTCTTACTGTTTTACGAAATTATCTAATGAGTACTTATTGCTTGTATGATGGTCCGGAACCCCACTCACACTTGACCGGGTTTTTTTTTATAAATTAAATTGACAAGAAACCAGCTAAAAAGCGTTTTTAGGAATGTTTAAAAAACTTTTTTGTTCAAGAAATTTATCTTCTTTCAGAGTTATTGTTTTGCTTCAACTAAACAATTTGCCTAGGTAATAAAAGAGTCAAATAAATAACGTTCCTGCTCAGGCTGTATTCTAATTAGCTATATTTATTTAAGGTTATGCTGCTTACTCAAGAGCGAAGACATTGAATCTGTCGCTTTGGTCTTATATGAAGATTTATACTATACCATATCGGCAACTTTGATGTAAGATTATTAATGCAGGGCTGATTCTATTTTACAGGTGGTAGATGTATGTGCGATATCGTCTGCGTTGGTGCCACCCTCCTTTCTATTTCTGCCGCGTCGCAGTTCGCTGTGTTTCGGTTAGGATTGGAGAACCAGTGTAATTACCAACTAAGATATAACATCTTTACCTCTACATGGGCACCGCCAGGGGGGTGCTCTTGGTGTTTCACGATATCAGGTGCATCGTCGTGTTAATAGGCGGCGGTATCACTTTCCATCAGATGAACTGTTTAGTTGTATGACCATGAAGTTGTACATATTTTAAAATAATACCGGTACGAGAAGTATAACACCTTTACCTCTACATGCGCAACGCATTAGCGGAGCTCAATAACTATGTCCAGCAGTGCACGTCCTCCAACTGATGATGACGGAGACAATTAAAAAAAATTGGCCCTTTGGTTCATCAGCAGGCCAAGCACGCTAAATAAATGTCACATAGTCCGATAGACGAGATGCTTCTCTCCCTGTCATATCAAAGATAAAAGAAAGAGACGCCCTGTCACTGACGCTCCTAAGTCCTGCAATAACTACAGATGGCCACACAGAAATAAATAATAACCACATCACGACACATTGCTCCATTGCCCCAGCCCTGCAGTAAGTATCGTAAGAACTTGAATCACACGAACTAAGCAACGATATTGTATATACTACATAGAAAACAATGCAACATCCAAGACCGATAAGCGAAACAATGCGTCTTGCAAAAAACAATTTGAACCCGGCACCTCTAGCACAAAGCCTCACATTACAAGTGCAATATCAATCCTTATGCCGTTACTTAAGAATACATAGTCCATAAGGTAAGGTTTTTCCATGGCCGTGTGTCCGCAGCATTACCAAATCTATTGTTGTACCTTTATAAGAAAATGATTCAAAAGGCAAGTCGTTAAAAGCGACTAATTACAAATTATCTCGAAAGCAGGTGGCAGAACAAAACCATTATGCCGGAGTAACGTCACGAATTATGAATGGTCACCATAATAATAATTTAAAATGGCGACTTCTTGAACTTTAAAGGGAAAAATTTCGCTTTGAATTATGGTGGAAAATATATTTTAAGGACAATGTAATTGGAATTAAGTACTTTTATTTACGATGGTTGTGCAAAACAAGTTGTTTCATCGCAGTTTTAGTTTGTTAATGAAATTATTTATTACAGATCTTGCAATCCATGAAGGCAAATGAGCTTTACTTTTTATTTCCCGTTCGTTATTCATTCGATTTTTTTTTGCTAAAGGTAATGCGGATGACAGCTATATCAATAGAGACACTTTTAAATATCTGTCAAAACACGATTCATTCGTAGATTTTGTACGACAGTACTTGCCTACATGTGACGTCACGATTTTTTCTAGTCAATTCACTAATTATTAATCAGTTTATTTTTAAATCGATTTGGGGGATAATTTTAAACAAACCAGTCTTTATTACACTTTGTTAAGTCTTCTATTACTAGACTTTATTTTTTTACTAGCGACCAGCCCCAGAATCGCACGGGTATTATGCATCCATTACATACATGTAAACCTTCCTCTTGAGTCACTTTTTCTATTGAAAAACACTGCATCAAAATCTGATGCGTAGTTTTAAAGATCTAAGCATACATAGGGACAGAATGGACATTAAGAGGAGGCCCATGCCCAACAGTGGAAGTCTTCCGGCTGCTGATGATATTGTGTTCATTGTTACGAACGTGGACGTGGATTTTTAAATTTTAGTTTCATGACCAGAAAATATTTATGTACGGTCTACTGGTACTTTTTTCATAATTAAATTTATCTTTTAACTCACTGGTGAATTTTTAGCCTACTTAAAAAAATATAAAAAGCTCCGACGATGGGATTAGAAGTACTCATGGTAATACATTAAACTTCACCAACCACTTAATGTCAACCAACCATCATCCATCATGTGATCAACCCTATGTTGTATAACTTAAGAACTACAAAGACCAAAAAGTTCAGCTCGAAGTATCACGGAGTACCAACAACTAACCTGAAATATGCAGACTGTGGAACTGAACCGCATTTTAAGATGAAAAAATACATGACCGTATTTGCAAAGAGGCTCCACAGATCCCAGCATTAGGTACTGTTCTTTGGATATGACTTAACTACCTCTTAGATATGTTGTAACACAACACGCCGTATTCCTACACACATTTTGCATATTTATGTTGAGTCCCAGTGTAACAGGTTGCGAATATGTCGCCACTACCCGGGCAGTGAGGAACACGAAAGCTACAAGCTTACGGCAACCCTCGATCATTCGGGTCGGGTCGGTCGCGTAGCAAACTGAGCTACCACTTTCGTCTCGCAGATGTATTGTATTTGGCTCATTGAAGGAAGGATGTCTTGAATTAAAGTGCCTTTGGGAAAAAACAAACATCTCTAAAATCTTTCTTCCCAGCTATATATTAATATATATACATATATATAATTCATATAATAATTATTTTTGGAAGTTTGAAAGTTACATTCAAAACTGTTTTAAAAGAAACACGACCTAAAGGTACTGATATAATGCTGAATTACATGCCTTGTAGCATAATATTTTTGTGTTAATTTTTAGATAAAGGAATATTGTATATTATTGAATATTTTTAGTGAATACTGTTTTAAAATAATTACTTTTTTCTATGTACATGTGTTACAAAATGAAACAAGCATAAATGCTTTTTTTGTTTACGATTTTTCTGAAGTAATTCCTATAAAAACAACATTCACATCCAATAAAAGGTAATCCTTGACCGTGCTTATTTCTTTTTCGTACCTACTCATGTTGTAGTGAAAAATTCCTTAGCAATCTGACGCCTGGGAATTTCTAATAAAGCTAGATTATAAGAAATAAGGGAGTAGAAGCGATACGCCGCCGATACGAAGCCAATAAAACTTTTTCTTTATTTTGTTTGCTGGCAACTTGTTACTGAGCCGGAAAAAAGAATTTCATTTGAATTTCGAACGCGTGCAGAGAAGTGATAGCAGAATCGGATTCTGTTCGAAATTCAAAATTGTGAAAGTTTCTCAGGAATAGTTATGAAACCAAAACTATCCGAAATATTTCTTATCGATATGGTTTGTTGATTTTTTTTTTTGTAACCGACTATGAGACTACAGTTTTATTTAAAGGTCAATGCCTTTGAGACATTTAATTAACTTTAAAGGGATATAAGTACAGTAAGTACAGTAAGGGAAGTAAGTAAGTCCATTTATTAAATATTGGTATCGGTTTAAATATTTGAAGTTTTATTTAAATTATAAGACATAAAATTTTCAGACTACTTAGAATTATTTGAATTCTTTTCTATTGGTATTTTCAAAGAATCTCTCTACCTTTCTTTTAGAAATAAGAGTAATTTCATGTAATTATGTACTTAGTTCCATAAAATCCCTAGTAATTCCATCTAATGAACGAATTCCATTAACTTAAAAATATCGTAATTAAAAAATCACAATAAAACGCTATTGCGTTTACTCAAAACTAAATTAATTCTTACTCATGCTCATTGCCGTAGATGAGTAATTTTCTAAAATTAATTGCTTTTAACCACTTTACATCAAACATACAAACTTCACTTTGATTGGTCCAGTTGATTGATTTGATGTGTGAATTCGAATTAGAAATTAGATTTTAAAGTAAATACGCTCTTTTATTTTTATTATTGTAATTGTACATTACACACACATTTACAAATTGCATTTACACATTTCACATTACATACACACACACATTACACACATTTTATTATTTTAGTCAAATAGTGTTTTGTGTAGTTTAGTAACACATTGCATCAAATAAGCTTGCGTTTTTAATGAAAAAGGTCTCGTCACCAAATTGTGTCAATTGTGGAGTCATTGAAGACGTTCAACACATTTTGATGGAATGTGTCCGAAACGATTCTAGTAGAATCAATTATAACATCGGTCTTATTAACGGCATCTTGTCTAATCCGTCATCGTACGAGGCTCAATTTTTATTTAAGTTGACTGAATTAGGCTATAATTTTTTAAATTGTTTTTGTAGCTGTTTTGTATTCCTTGGCTTTACAGGGCGATATATACAAAGCCCTTAAAATAATAAAACATACATAGTCATTTTAAGCAATCGAACTATATAATCTACAATATAGTATGGTATAGTAGTATAAAGTTTATTTACTATATACTACTATAGATTATATACCCACACACACTTCACTTCGACTAAGGGGCGGCATTTATTTAAATTTTTCCCTATAGTGCGCGAACGGTTAAATAAAACGTGGCTTGATATCGATCATTGCGTAGCCCAATTTCTAACCGGGCATGGTAACTTTAAGGGCAAACTTTATTCATTTAACTTGGTGCCGTCACCTTTTTGCGAATGTTCAACGTCGGATCAAGAATTTGTGCAAACTGCCCATCGTATCTTGTGGGAGTGTAGTCTCTGGCATGACGAACGGTTAATCATGTTGAAATCGATTCAAGTATCTGCGTGTAGTCCTATTTATTACCTAGATCTTGTGAAAACGAAGGGAAACTTCCGTGCCTTTAAAAAGTTTTGTCACCAATATTACTGGTGTAAGATTTAGCTTAGTATCTTATTTATCCCCTGTTAGTTAGTGGCATACCGTGGTGTTTAGACGGTCAGGCGTCTCCTGACTGTCTCCCCTTTAGATTTTTGGGCCTCTGGGCCATTTCAATTGCTGTCTCCGCTTTGCTGGGAGGGAAGTCTGAAACCGCTTTCTTACTACCTCCTATTTCTTCTGATTAAGTTCGTTGCGGGTCCCAAGACAGCCGGTAGGGTGTCCGGGCACAGCCTGTGCATCACTGCACAGCTGCATTATTCGTTGATTATTCGATCAAAGGACGCCACTGTTGATCCTGATAAACAGGAGTTGCAGTGGTGGGACAGAGTGGCGGGTGTGCCCCGATACCCACACACAATACGCAGCACAGACATACACACGATGCTTGCAACACTAATTATGTAATTCATTAGTTACTAAATTATAATAATAATCACATCACGACACACACATTGACTCAGCCCTGCAGTAAGATTGTATAATTTTGTGTCGCAGTAACAACGATATGGTATAAATTTCATAGATAAGAATAGTACATCCAAGACCGGTAAGCGAAACAATGTGTTTGCAAATAAATAAAAGTTCCGCCTCTGCCGTGATTCGAACTTGGGACCTCTTGCGTACCAGCTAGCTGTTACACCGCTGCGACAAAGTGACCATCCAAAATCCCTGACATCCTGCGAATTTGCTCACTTTAAGGCTTTTAACCTTTACACCTTTAAAACACATTTTTAACATAAAAATCAAGTACTTAAAAACAGATAACAAAAAATCACTACATCTTTTAAGTTCTTAGTCATATAATTTCAAAGGCTTGCAGAAAATGAAAAAAAAAGGATGTCCAGTAATTTCTCACGTTTAGCGATTAAAAAAAAAACCTGTAACAGTATCTAATAACCAGCATAACGATCACTTTATAAAGCAGCGTATTATTCCACTACAATGTATAATTTAAAACAATAAACGTAGCTAGCCGGCACTTAAGGCGAAGCGGGGTAAATCGAACTTTAATGAGTACTCGCCTTAAGATAGGGCTGTGAAAAATGTGAAAGGTCCTTTTTAAAGTAAAGGTTAAGGTAATATAATTAATGGCGAAATACATAACGAACTTTAAACTTTGGTTTAAATAAAAAGGAGATGATTTTGACGACCAATGTAGCGCAGTGGTGTAAACAGCCAACTGCTACGCTAGAGGTTCTGGGTTCGAATCCCGGTGGGGTCGGAAAACGCATTGTTACGCTTACCGGTCTTGGATGTAGTATTCTTATCTATGTAGTTTATACCATATCGTTGCTTAGCACCTGCGACACATGTTCTTTCGATACTTACTGCAGGGCTGAGTCAACGTGTGTGTCGTGATGTGGTTTATTAATTATTATTTATTATGATAAAAAGCTTTCGAAAATAATTGTCTGCGATTTATTATTTTCTCTCAATATATTCTACATTCTACATATAATTACCAAAGTAATTGGTATATACAATCATTTCTTTTCACGATTAATATTATAGTATAGATGTAATAGATTTCTACAGGGACTTTTATGCCCGATAAATTACTTCGTTATAGTTATGCAATAGATATCAAACACTACCTACACAATATCTATTAATGCAGACGGAGGGACAACCCTATATTTTTCAAACAGGATTGATGCTACCTAATTGATGTATTACACCAATTTAAATTAAATAGCAATGAACTATACTTCTCGCCCTGACTCCTTTCTGCATGACAATTTTGCACCACAGCACAACCACCGACCATAATTAGTGGTCGGGAAATATAAGATTAAAAATTGACAATTGTCCAGGTAATGAACCCTCGTGTCACTTTGGAATTAATATTTGATTAAGAAAAATGATTCCAAGACATTTAATTATTATGTGACAACGGCGAAGGAAAATGGAGGTTATGATTTTATTAATTTAAAATTGGTAAATTAGTGTGTTTTTTTTTTTTGGCGTAGTTGCTAAGTTTTTAATCAACAATGTATTAGATATACATGCGAAATCGGTACCGAACGGTACCGCCCTCCTTTCAATTTCTGCCGTGAAACAGTCCTCTTGGCGTTCAAGGTTCCATTCAAGGGAATCGTCGTTGAAAATTAGGTATATACTATCAATACAACATTGTAAACACGAGATATCCAACATTTTATACAACTTAATTGTAAAACAAGTAGACGGGTCAATACGGAATGTGCATGACTTTTTATTATTTATTTATTAAAATTCGATACCACATATTTACACAAATCCGTTAGATTTTCTCAAATATCTCACTTATTAACTATGTTATAAAGCTTCAAAGTCGATGGTTGGACAGAGAGATCCTATATGTACAATGACGTCAAAGTACACAGGCGCCATACAACATTCATAGAAAAGGTGGTTCTGATGAGCGAGATAGATATATTTACTTTTAATTGTTATATCTCCCTGGTTTATCGTTCAATTCTTATTCTGTTTTCACTAAAAAGATACCTATTCCAATACTTTACGATAAATTGATTGAATAATCAAATACATTTTAATGCAAATTCCTTTAATGTCTGGAACGCCAAGAGCACCGCCAAAGCGATGCCCATGTAGAGGTATCCATTAGGCATTGTTATCAATTACTTCTAATGGTAATTATTATAATTTTGACTAAAATAAAACTCCATTCATCCCAATTGGCAGTGAGAAACCAAAACACGAGATAACGTCATTAGGATTGTTACATCTTAATTATCTTTAGTAATTACCTTTTACGTCATTAACGATTTAGGAAATAACTCAAGATATATATGAGTTATTGTTGCTTAATGAAAATTCCAGAAATAATCAGAAGATTTTATCTATTTTAGTCATTTCAAGAGAGAAGAGTCAGTAATGCGTGCGTGATAACACTGGTTTAGCAAGCGTCCATAGGCTACGGTGACTGCTTACCATCTGACGAGCCGTAGGTTATAATAAAAATAAAAAATAAACAAATTTAAAAAAGCAATGTCAAACCGAATTGAGAACCTCAATTTTTAAATTCGGTTGAAAGTCTATCAAGTATGAATCTGTTAAAGAACTTTAAAAAACTAAATTTGAAAGAATTGAAAATTTTCGATAAGTATTTTTAAATTTAGAATACGTATAAAAAGTGGTAGTGAAATAATATTATACGGAAGTCATTTAGGTGAGATATTCCAAGGAAACTAATCATCCGATATAAAAACTTTATTTAGGATGGACCTACAGGTGAACGCAGGTTACATTTGCTTAGTAAAATTAAAAATTGGTTAAAGTTATCTTGTATGCCATGAAGACTTGTGCTGTATGGGCTAATGCTCTTTGCCTTTCCGACTAAAGGGAAGAATTAAACCAAAAAAAAACTTGTTTGCGGCAATTATATTCTTCGAAACAACACATCCAATTTGAAAACTTCATTCACCAATATGTAGAATGGACTTCTGACTAAACAATTGGAAATATAGGCTACAATAAAAAAGAATTCTACATGGAAAAAGTAAAACTAGGTTATGGGAAATAGAGCACATATTTTGATAGATGAGATACAAGCTTTGAAACTAAAATGTATGGATGTTTCTTCTTATTGCTTATTGTACCTTATTGTAGGTTTTCGTATTAAACATTCCCGTCTCTTTCTATTTCAGTGCATAAGAGGGGGATAGGTTATTGCTTCCAGGGGAAGTGTTTTAGAAGAAAATGGCGCGTAACAGTTTATTTTTATCGTAACCTCATTTTCACGTATTTGCAGAAAGATTTTCGTTCCACGAAAATCAATTATACAGCCTTTACTTTGAGAAGGTAATAACAATAAAAATAAAAAAGTCGTTTCTGGGACGATATACAACGTACATTAGATACATACGTGTATGATTATATAAAATCAACGCTAATACATAGCTTTTAAGTTTTTAAATTTAAATACCTACAAAATTTTAGTCATTTCGGAAACTTAGGAAATATTCAAATATGTAGGTACACTTAAGTAATATCCACAAACATGTTCATTTGTATATCACAACCCTCCTTTTTGCTGTAGTTGGGTAAAAAGTAGGTAGTATATATGCATGTAGGTAGATTCAAAACATTGGCAATTATTTTGATATATCTATCAAAATAGAATTGTTAGGTTTTAAGCATTCCGGATAGTTTTTTTATTTATTTGACGTTAAAGCAATTCGACTAATAGGGACCATTTTACTAATCTCCATAGAAAGGTGTCAAATACGCGTTTCAAATGTTCAATTTCGTTTTATGGCAACAATCGTGTTAGACTACTATATACTAATGTCACGTGATATTATGAATATATTGGTTTGTTGGATTTGAAATAAGAAAATAATTAAATACGTTTCAAAGCGGCCTTATTAACTTACTCTACCCAACCTACTGGTTATTAAACACATATTAGAAAACAAAGGCAAGTCGGAGAAAGCTGCCCATCATTTTTCACTGTAGTTTGCATTGAGGGTCGCCCTTTTTAATGTGGACGGACTTTATTCTGACATTAACTAATAGTCTAACTATGTTGTTAATAATATAACCGGAAATTATTTATTTGTCGGAGAAACCTCGTTTCCGATGACATCGTCATGAGTTACGGGTTTAGTGGGATCATCAGGATAAGATGCGAGCACAAAACACAATGATCTATTTCTTTATTTAAGAAGTTCACAATCAGATATGAAAAGAAGGAAAACTAAGACCGAGCAGCGAGTTCAGTGTACCAATCCTACTATAGCCAACTCTCAGATCCAACTCGATCAGTGGTTCTTACTTGACTGCCGCACAAGATCTCTCCCCATCGCTAAAGTAAAGATGGCACCCGATTTCGCTCGAGGCACGTGCTCTGCTCTGATTGGTCATTAAATCAATCACAATATTCTTTACTATTATAAAGTTTATAGACTTTAAAAAATGGTATAAATGAAGATAAATGAAATAAAGAATTTTTAAAGTAATTAAAATGTTAACTGATCATATTGCAAGTCACGCATGAAAATAACAATCAACTCCATTCATAGCTTCCTCCGACATATTTATCTATGCTTTATGTATATACCTAGTAAGAAATGTTGAGACTTCGGTATCACTCGATTTTCACGAAGATTAACGAACGCTACTACAGGAATATCCGATTTCTTCAATTTTTTATATATTTCTTTAACGGCATTGGTTTTAGTACCATACTGCCTAATCATCAGTAATTATAATTTCTTTATTCTTGACGATGATAAATGAGATGAATATAATAAGATGATAAAAGAGATGATGATGATAAGATGAACAATGAAAATTATGAATCTGCCTACAGTAACATGCTGGTACGGTTACTGTAGGCTCTAAGGAGTTACTTGGGAGATGACGAAAAGCGCAGCCAAATCGTCGTATTTCACTTTCTCCGCACTTGTACAGCACTACAGATATTTACTGGTTAAAACACTAGCATTTTACACACTAAATTCTGCTGATATATAAGAAAAGACAATAAAATAAAAAATATCTGACACTTCCCGTTCCCGCCTAGTAACGGCCATTTCTTCAATTATCTTTTTTTAATGACGTCTGATGTCAACTGAATACTAAAATGTATGGAAAACGAACTTAGCCGACAATACACGAAGCCGCATAATATCTCACTACAACTGTATTTTATTTGTATATTTAAAAATAAATTGTCCTGACAAATTTAATAACGTGCAGTTGTTGACACACAACATAAAAATCAAAATCGTTGTCAAAATATAAAAATTGAAATAAAAATAATTTAATTAAGAAATTTAAATCTATACCAATATTATAAAGAGGAAAGGTTTGATTTTTTGTTTGTTTGTTTGAATTGAATAGGCTCCGAAACTACTGAACAGATTTGAATAATTCTTTCATTGTTGGAAAGCTACATTTTTACTGAGTGACATAGGCTATATTTCATTTTCAAAAAAAATGGCGATCCTTACTTAATTACGATAAAGTATAAAAATATCAAAAAACTTCCTTACATCGCGTACGCTGTGAAAACTATTAATGATAGAACAAAATATTATAAACCTTTTTTTGAACACACCATTATCTACAAAAAAATCTGCGGCAGCATGTCTCTAACTATTATATTCATGTCACAATAAGCGTTTTTAATTATAAAAAAAAAAAATACCACCGTTACAAAAAGCTCTTCATTTGTACCTTATCAAAATAAATGATTTATTATTTAAGACTGCTTCAATACCTATGAATGTGTTAAAATTAACAAATCTAAATGTAATGTTTAATGCCCGTGCGAAGCCGGGACGGGCCGCTAGTTACTATATTTAAATAAGGATCCGCCCAAGATTTTAAAAAATCGACCCTTAAATAGTTGTTTTATGTTTCCGATTTTTTTTTACAACATCATAGATAAACACGCAGACCTCCATGTTCACCTCATGGAAAGTGATACCACGAAATCACGTCGACATCGACGTATCAGTAGTTGGAATCAATACGGAACACATCCTAAGCAAATAAAGGTGAACTCAAACACAGGCAAACTTATTTCGAAATGTCGGAATACTAATCAGTATTCAGTGGGCGTTGAGATTTATGCCTAACAAATAACATACGTTTTCGATACAAAGGGACCTCGTAAGGGTAAACACACACTGAAAACTTTAAGGTGACTTTTACCTCATTTAATTAATGTTTAACGAATTTTTAATTTTATAGTAGGTATAAATATTATAGGAGAAAAGTTAATTAGCATTATAAAATATTATTTGTGATATAGTTTAAAGCAAAAAAAACACAAACATCATGGAAGTAGCTTGTTTTTTTGGTTGTACATATTAAAATAATGAATAAGTTTAAAACTAAAACCCGACTACTGAAACCCGCGCTCTAAAATGCAAGAAACAAGAAAATATTCTCATCTGAAATTGTATTTTACTATTTTGAAGTAATCTGTAATGAAAAAAGTATTCCTGGTTTATGTATTTTTGGGTAGGATTAAAGAGAATATATTACGTTTAATTCTCTTCTTAGGCGCGATTCTAGATTTTTATCAACAATCGCTCGCATGCAAGCAAACCCGCAAGTAAAAGCTAACAATGTGTATATTTTAAATGTGCTTATTAAGCCCTTTAATTTTATATCATACACGATCACTTAACACGAAAAAAAAATTTTGTTCATGACCTTATGTCCTATAGAGGGCGCCCTACTCAATTTAATGTGACGTCATATAGCCTATAACCAGCGGACGATCATTTCACTTCTATCGATATCTCGATTATCAATTTATGATAAGTAATTTAGAAGTTATGTGGGAACAGATGAACATTCATACATATATATATATATATATATACCGGTCAAAATCATAACCCTCGTTTTGCTTCGCCGTAGTCGGGTACCAAGTGCCATTCAAAGAAGGTGGTTATTAAATATTTTAATAATGAAGTTAAGTGCTATGTTTTTATCATTTTAAACGTTCGTCACCTAAAAAGGGTTTAACTAAGTTCCTTTTGAGTTAGTGTGCGAACTGCTTTATAAATGATCCTATTTAAACCTTAATGGAAATTACGTTTCTATTGCAATAGCAACAGAGTTCATTATTCAATAATACCAGACATCGTACATAATTTGGTCTGGACACATTCGTGCATTAGTTTCAATAAAGGGGGTGGCCAACATAAATCAACAAGCAAAAATAAAGCCATTTACAAATCGGTTGTAAATGGATTTTATTAAAAGACTTTGATTCTTCTTAAATATCTTCTTATCTATACAAAAGGGAATGTATATGTATGACAATTTTTATTTACTTATTTACAATTCGATACCACATGAAAAACAATGCGGGTCCCGTTCTTGGTGAAAACTGTATCGCGGATGCCTTAGATTGGTCAATAGGGAATATGAATGTATTTTTTTAATTTAGTTAATGTAATTCTATACCACACACATAAACAAAGTTGTAGGATATTGTCAAATATCTGACTTATTAATTAGGTTATAAAGCTTCAAAGTCGTTGGTTAGACAGAATGTTCAAATATGTACAATGACGTCAAAGTACACGGGCGCCATACAATTTCCAGAGACAAGGTTGTTATGTGGAGCGAGATAGATATATTTACATTTAATGGTTATATCTCCATGGTTTATCGTACAATTCTAATTCTGTTTTCACTTTAAATATACTATTTCCACATACTTTACGAAATTGATTGAATAATCAAATTAAATTTCATGCAAACTCCCATTTGTCATGTTAAGTATCTAAATTACTATATAATTAATATATGTGTACACATGTGTATGATGACCTTGGTGGCGCAGTGGTGTAAAGAGCCGACTGCCACACTAAAGGTTCCGGGTTCCAATCCCGGCGGCGTCGGAACTTTGTATTATTTGCATTTGTCTTGGATTTAGTATTCTTATCTATGTAGTATATACCATATCGTTGCTTAGTGCCTGTGTTACAAGGATTATATCTTAGTGTAGGGCTGAGTCAATGTGTGTGTCGTTTTGTGGTTATCAATATATGTTGGATATTCAAATCTTAAACTATTTCTGCTTAGGTACAGTAATATCATCTCACAAAGTCCATTCGACTGCAGTAGTGGTTACACGTGTGCTTCAGGCACATTGTTCTAGTGTGTTCCTCTGGTCAACTCGGTAATGGAACGTAAACAAGTTGATACAGCACCGAGACTAATAAATGTGCGTTGCTGTGTGGAATTTCGGCCCGAGTTGATGCGGTGTTGATCCAATTACTAGTTGATAGATTTACGTATGTATTTTGTTGTAGTGTGCGTATTTTTTAATGAACTCGGAGTCACGCACACTGAAACACTAAAATAAGTAAGTAAACCACATCACGACACACACATTACCTCAGCCCTGCAGTAAGTATCGTACGAAATTGTGTCATAGGAATTAAGCAACGATATAGCATAAACTACAAAGATAAGCTAAACAATGCGTCTTACAAATAACACAAAGTTCCGCCTCAGCCGGTATTCGAACCTAGAATCTAGCGTAGCAGTCGGCTGTTTACACCAACAAACATAGTCAAATGGAATTCGTAAGACTGAAGTGTAAGGAATGACTGAAGATTGATTTGTCATACATGATGTCGCGCCCTCGCAGACTTGTTCATGACATGCCATCCCTCATCCCATGACTACAGTCCATAAATCATAACTCTACGATAGATATGATTCTAGGTGGCATGTGTACGCGAGACTTTTCAACAACAGAAATGGACATTCTCTGAAAATTTCATGAGTCTAGCTATTATGGTTCATGAGATACAGCCCGCTGACAGACAGGCGGTCAGCGGAGGCTAATAATAGCGAGGTGAAGCGGGAATATGGTTCCGTTTTTACCCTGTAGGTACAGAACCCTAGAACCTATTGTTGACAGGGCGTTTTATTTAACACTATCTATAATCTTTTTCTTATACAAAATGAAGAGCTTATTATCAGACCCCAAGATTCGAGGCACACCCGCCACTCTGTCCCACCACTGCAACTCCTGTTTATCAGGATCAACAGTGGCTTCCTTTGATCTAATAATCAACTAATAATGCTGCTGTGCAATTACGCACAGGCTGTGCCCGGACACCCTACCGGCTGTCTCGGGACCCGCAACGAACTTAATCAGAAGAAATAGGAGGAAGTAAGAAAGTGGTTGGATTTTAATGGTTTTATTTTCTATAATACATGGAAGATATATATGGTAAATGGGAATATATTCACAAAAGGACTGTGACACGGTAGTACAGGGTTAGCTACTAATACTTTATATGGTTAGTTTTGGGATTGACAAATATATTAAAAACTAGCTTTCGCCCGCGACTTCGTCCGTGTTCAATGGTTTTAATAGGCTTTTAATTAGGTACTTTACATTTATCGTTATACTTTGGACAATTCATACAATATCTTTAGGAAAATATAACCTTTGTTTTATTCTGATGTGTAAGCTATATTTTTGTAGTTTCATTGAAATCGATTCAGTAGTTTTTACGTGAATGAGTAACAAACATCCACTGATCCTACATCCGTACAAACTTTAGCATTTATTAAGGATATACTGAAATGAGTTGAACCATTTAATAGTCGCTAAGGGGCTAAAAATACAATTGAAAGTCTTGTACAAGAATTATGGGAAGATGGATGTTAATTTGGAATAAAAAATGAGTTTTTAAATAAAAAATCAACCGAAAAAAGCAAGTATTAACCACTGAATCCTAAATAAGCTTGCAACACCACAGGTTTATTGGTTTTTTGGTGTATCGTCAGAGATATCAGATATTGTTTTTGTTTTCGTTATTCCACGTAACTTGTAGTGGTAGTTACTGCAGAAGTAAGAAAAATACAAAATTGGGAAATAACTATTAATGAAATTAAAAGATAATTAGCAAGTTTTTAATCTACAAAAATTTTATAGTTAAGCGCTATTGTCTATTGTTATTTACGCGGAATCGTAAAACTGACGGTATACAAACGTCACGTGAACACGAGTAAACCATTTATTTACAATTAATTTTAAACAAATCTCTATCCTGGATTAACGTGTGATACTTTTTCCATAAAAATACACATTCCTACGAGTTCTAAGAAGACATAACGAATAAATTTATAAAATGAAGGAACAAACAAACTCTCCACAGTAAAAACTCCATCTCCATTTCACCACTAACGTATATTTTTTATAGGTATCCTCTCTCTAACAGGAAACAAACGTTTTGCGCAGTTAATACTAAATTCCCCTTACTTCTACACGTTCATAAACAAAGTATACAACAATAACCAGCTAACAGAACGCGCATAAAAAGCAGCCATTATACATTTTTGTCACAATCCGTCCGTATCTCAAAACAGTCGAAAGAAAATCTTGGCTTCCGTACAAAATTTGTACAAGCTCTGCTGTGATACAATTTATGAGAGATGACGAGTTGAAATCCGCTTTTAGGGTAGGGTGGTAGAAGTGTACAGATCTAAAGCTGCGCCATTTTGACTAGTTCTTTTACCATCCATTGCAACGCTAGTCAAAGTCTCATACACATTCAATGACTTGCAATCTTCTGTTCATGCAATTATTAAGCCATATGGCTTAGAGTAGACATGATCAGAAAATTCTTATTTTAATTAAGTTAACTTATTCACACAACTAAAAATTTATAGGTTCGAATGTTTGAAGAAGCCAAAAGGTAGCATCGTTCAACTTTATTGGCAGATCAATTTGCTTAGTAAAAGAGTCAAATAAATTACGTCCCTTTATTCGAAGTTGTAATGATGGAGAGATGCGGCTTTCCCAGGAACAGTTAAATACACTTAAAATAGCTTGTCATTGTTCGCGGTTCGGAGCATGATGCTTAGAATTTGAAGAGTTTTTTCACGAGAATCACCATCTGTTGGAGTACACTTCAATACTTCTCTTTCTATTGTAATTTAAAAGCACTTGGATCATTTTATGAGTTTTCTCATGTAGGTAAGTTAGTTATATCTCTTGTTTTATGTTACAATTACCAATACATTTATATTTAACTTTAACAACACTACACGGATTTTTTTTCAGATGATTATATTCTTACTACATAATAATAAATTTACATAAATTTAAAACTTCTACCAATTGCCTTTCTAATAAAAGGCAACTCCTGAAAATATATAAAATGCGATTAAAGAACCGTTACCTCTCATGTCTTGGAACATACAAAAGCCCGATTACGCTGCATCTTGGAGCGCGGGTCATGTGTTATATTTATTTTTGTTTAATGTTAAGATTTTCTCAGCGGGCATTTGGCGCTGTTATGCTGCTCTAGATCCTAGCAATCCCATGATCTTGCAAGTGAAATATACATCTATTACTTTGCTCATCTGATACAAATATAAATAATGACCACATCACGACACACACATTGACTCAGCCATACAATTAGATTGAAGAATCTTGTGTCGCAGGTGCTCGACGATATGGTACAAACTATATCTAAGAATACAACTCCCAAGAGCGGTAAGCGAGACAATGTGAATAAATGTCGTCGCTGTATCATTGCAACTCCTGTGAACCAGGATCTGCAGAAGTGTCCTTTATAACGAATAATACAGCTGCGCAATGAAGGAACAGGTTACAACGACTTCGGTGGCGCAGTGGTGTTAACAGCCGACTGCTACGCTAGAGGTTCCGGGTTCGAATACTGGCGGGTGCGAAACTTTATATATTACTGTTGAATGTTTTATTATTATACCATATATATTATGCCTAGTGACTGCGATACAAGATAATCTCAGTGCAGGGCTGAGTCAATCTGTGTGTCGTGATGTGGTTATTATTAATATTTTAACGGTTTTGTATGAAAAGGAAGGACGCAGTAAGAATAGCTAATTTCATTAAGTAGTAAATACTTAGTACTAAACTAAAGTAGCTCTGTCTGTCTTTTACCTTTTCAAGCCTGAACCGCTAAGCAGATTTGGATAAAATTTGGCAAAGAGATAAATTGCATCTTAAGAACGACATAAACTACATTTTGGTCAATCGTGTTAAATTCGATTTAAGTATCTGCGTGTAGTCCTATTTATTACCAAGATCTTGTGAAAACGAAGGGAAACTCCCGTGCCTTTAAAAAGTTTTGCCACCAATATTACTGGTGTAAGATTTAGGTTAGGTTTTAATTTATTCCCTATTAGTTAGTGACTTACCGTGGTGTTTAGACGGTAAGGCGTCTCCTGACTGTCCCCCTTTAGTTTTTTGGCATCTGAGCCATTAATTTTGCTACCTCCTATTTTCTGATTAGGTTCGTTACGGGTCCCAAGACCGCCGGTAGGGTGTCC
The DNA here is from genome assembly GCA_949316135.1 of Choreutis nemorana. Lineage (NCBI taxonomy): Eukaryota > Metazoa > Arthropoda > Insecta > Lepidoptera > Choreutidae > Choreutis > Choreutis nemorana. Next base: position 2,131,944 of record OX438620.1, on the reverse strand, counting down.
AGGCACAACCTGTGCGTCATTGCACAGCTGCATTATTCGATCAAAGGACGTAAGGACGTCACTGTTGATCCTGATAAACAACTCAATCAAGTCCCAAACAAAAGAAGTTAGGCTGCATTTTTTTTCCTTGATTAAAATATGAATATCTAACAGAGACAAACCTAAATACATTTCAAACTTTTGACCCTACAATAAAATATTTGTATCACTTTTTTGTATGGGAGCCCCCTTTAATTTATAACTTCTTTATGTTTTAGTTTAGTATTGGTTGTAATCATGAAATTTTTAGAAAATGTCTATCTCTGTCATTGCGGCAACATGTACATTTATTTATTATATAGGCATTTTACAGATAGACATTTTTATGAAAATTTCATGACTCTAGCTATTACCATGAGATACAACCCACTGACAGACGGACGGACTAGTAATAGGTTCCCTTTTTTACCCTTTGGTTACGGGACCCTAAAAATTTAATCGACGCAGAGAAAGTCGCGCGCAAAAGCTAGTAATTATATATTGATAAAATTCATATTAGCATAACCTCGTTACAATAACGAACCTTCAACATTTTTTCTTCATATTGTTGTAATCAGGCTATCAAAGTCACGGCTGTCAAATTTTGTTGATAAATCCAGAAGAAAATTTACCGATGTTTATTAAAAAATCAGTTTTACATTTCCTTTTACAGTTTATAAGTGTAACGCAGATTATCACGTTATTCTGCGAAGTTCATATGAGCTGACTTCTTACTTTGGTAAGTAAATAAATAATAATAAAAACAACATCACGACAAACAAATTGACTGAGCCCTACAGTAAGATTGAAGCATCTTATGTCGCAGAAGCTAAGCAACGATACGGTATAAACTACATAGATAAGAATACATTTAAGACCGGTAAGCGAAACATTCGCCAACAACAAAGTTCCAACCGCGCCAGGATTCTAACCCGGAACCTCTAGCAGTCGGCTGTTTAAACCGCTGCGCCACAGAAGTCGTCAACAAAACAAAATGACTATGATATAAAATGACGTTCTATTTCAACTTAAGTAAGTTTATATTTAACCTCACGACTGATTACGTAGTTCAGGACAGTAAAATTTATGTAAAAATTATCTGAAGTACATAGAAAACATCCCACTTTTTTATACATACATAAATCCCTACTCAAAACATTTAAAAGCATACTTTGTGTATTTTATTAATATGAAACGTAACTTATATGATCGAATATTGAAATACAAGCTTCAAACTTCGGAACTCTATGCTGCATACTTAGCTTATCATACGTTTGAACGATTAATAAACAAAAAATATTCGTGACTGCTCCGCAACATTAAAAAGTTTTACGGACTTTTATTAATTTTGTTTCGTTTAGCGTGCGACAGAAAGTTTTTGTTTCACGTGAGAAATCGAAAGCTTCGGTCCCAAAACTATCCTTTATGAGGACATCAAACAAAACAAGAACCATTTACATCAAAAAAGGGCTTACCGTTTAGAATATACATGGTATACCTGTATCCAACTTTACAGAATTACTGACAGCCCTTTGCATATGCATTATGCAAAAAAATAAATATTCTATATAATTTGTCCTCTTGCTATTATGAATGAAGACTATTTATTGAGAGATGAAAAGAATACTGACATTTTTGTTTCCAGACCCGATGAGAAGGATAGTGAATATCCAGAAAACATGGGAAAGACGGTGACAAAAGATAGAAACGGAAGGAAAAGTATTGAATTACAGCATCAAAGTTCCAATGCAAATCTTTCGGTTGCCACGAAATCTGCTCTTTCGATCATCACTGGTATCAATGCCGATGATCTAAATGTCAAATCATCTCGAGTTAAAGTAAAGCAGATAACAAGAGACATGAGTGTAGAAACAGACCTGTGTGTACTTGTACGATGCTACAAAAGGAAAAGAAATAGAACGAGCCTGTCAGCACAATCTAAGGTTTCTTCGATTTCAGGCACCGAAGAAAATTTTTGCATAAAAGAAAATGACTCGAGCGCATGTGGTGATAACAAAAATTATGACGATGACATCGTCGAAAATAAAGTCAATACAAATACTGAGATAGAGGCACTGGTTATTGAAAACTTGCAAAAGCTTCTTAATACGTGGGTAGATTTTCACCAGCTACAAAACCAGAAGAGAGAAACTATAAAAAATATAATGAGGCCTAGTATAAGTGACAATAAAAGTAGTTCACATAGAATCGGGGAAACAACGTCCAATTCAACATACGTTGTCAGACACGTAAAAGGAATGAATATGTTTACCACTGGAAATGATAATGATGATTCAGAATGTAAACTAAGACAAGTGAATAGTCGGATATCTTTTTTTGAACCAAAATCAATATCGCATAAATCAATTCCATCGCCTAAAAGACATCGGAATGTAATATCGACATTAAGTGTTCCTAAAGATTTTCCTAACATGATGAACCGACCTCAAACTATCTGGTCGACCGAAATTAAAAGAAACAGAAAAGGGAAGGTATTTCTACAAATTTGCGAATCTAGTGTTATTGATTCATCAAATTATAATTTATTAGCTGTCTCGAGTAAGTCTTTCACAAAGCATTTGGTTTCTTCTCCGAGAAAAATTCGAAATGTTTACATCGTTCCAAGCTTATTACCAAGCACCACTAACTATATATCTCGAAGAAATATGAAAAAACATAAAAAAAGACGACGCAAGAAGGTTTTCAATATAATTGAAGCAACAGAAGAATATACAAATAATACCTCAGATGATAGAAAAGTTCGATGGAAAAACGATAAAGATATATTGAAACCAAAAAACGAAGAAAGCAATAAATTTGATAGAATCAATCCGATAACAATTGCAAATGCCAAGAAAATAAAAAATCATGATGATAATAATTTAGTAGTTGTTGGTTTAATTTCTCAAACAAAATTATTCCCCAGCGTCAAAATTAGTGCTAGTGCATTATTGGATTGCAATAAATATGATATTGAATGCAGAAAAAACTTCATAAGTAAAGTAACAAAACATAAATGTAAGTGTAGAAAAAAACGAGAACATGAAACAATAGATGGCGTTACTATTAGCGACATTAGTAATCTTTTTGATGAAAAAGAGAAACAGATTTTAGTTGAAAAAGAGCTTGAGAATAATATTTATGGAGTTTTAGATTATTTCGATGTAAATAAACAAAGAAAAGATTTCAAGATTGATATTCAAGTTAAAATAATACCTCAGGTTGGAACGGAGCAGATGAAAGAATGTAGAAGTAATAATAATATTGTAAATCCTAAACCAACAGATTTAACCGTAATAAATAATAAATCTTCTTCAGAAAAATTTGTTCAACCTAAAATTGACAACAATGTTGACTTAATATCTAATGAGCAAAACGATATTATTTGTAATAAAGTTGCGGCTTACAATGGTAAAGTTAAAATTTTTGCAAATCCAATACCTCTCCTCGAATCTGGTATTACCAATGCAAGTTGCCTTTTTGACATGAAACCTGTTGAAGAAAAACCTAAACGTTCAAAAATAATCACAAGTAATGTAAGTCGTAGTACTGCTACAACTGATATAGTCAGAAGAGAGTTGAGCGAGTTGCGAATTATAATTAAAGAATTAGTAACTAATGCCAACAAAATTGTAGACAAATTCATTGATGAAAAAGTAGAGAAGGAAAACCCTCCAAGCCACGAAGTACCTATCCCAAGCAAAGTTGATAAAAATCGATCGAAAGCAATACAATTTTGTTCAGGATCGAAAATAAAATCATCAGGGATTAAAATTCAAAAAGATCCAAAACTGAAATCAGAAGTGTTTAACGTTTTCTGTGAGAAATCTTCTTACAAAGTAATAGAAAGTGAATCCTTAATTAAAGTGACTGATATGACAGTGGCTGATCAAGTTAATGAATCTAAGATAAGTGAGCCCCTGATAAAACGATCTTTAGTTGAATCTAAATCATTAGAAGAAGTATCTCATCAAACTAATCAACCTTACTATTACTCATATTTCTACAATACCACCGATAGTAAATGTGATAACAAAAGTCAAAATGCTATAGAATCGACAAAAAACTTGAAAGAAAGTGACGAGATTGATAAAAAAATTAATGAAAAGAACAGTTCCATGGAAAGAATATCAATAAATTCTGTTTACATACGTATCAATGACAAAACTCTAGGGAAAATTAAATTAAAGAAAGAAACAAGTGCCAAGAACATTCGGATTCTGAAAGGATGTGTTTTATGTTTGCTACTTGCGACAATTGTTGTAATTGTTGTTGTTATGTATTTCACGTACGTTTATAGTGTTAGCAAAAATTCTGACATGAGGATACCTTTCAATATTTCCGAGCTGGGATTCTAATATAATCTTACAAAATTCCAAACTAACAGTTACTTTTACTTTTTGAAATATTACATTTGAATATAATATAAATGTATTTCTCAAATTTTTTTTTATGCTTTATAGTGTTTATTTTAGAAAGATTATTACACATTAACTCACACCAACACCAACAAACCAAAATTACGTACCACTGACAAAACACTCAAGATTACGTACCACTGACAAAACACTCAAGATTACGTACCACTGACAAAGCACTCAAGATTACGTACCACTGACAAAACACTCAAGATTACGTACCACTGACAAAACACTCAAGATTACGTACCACTGACAAAACACTCAAGATTACGTACCACTGACAAACCACTCAAGATTTAGGTTCTTATGTATTTAAATAGTAGTATTGTGTTTTAATTTTCTTGAAACTTGATTATCAGATAAACCACATACACATTACTAAGGTAACTAGGTTACGTCTTAGTTAATATAATCAAAACGAATGAGCTATCTATATCTATCAATTTTTTCTTCTCAATTTTTCTGTTACAGGATTTATTCCGTAAAAATGAACGACGATAAAATCTCAAACAATGTAAACTCTTTTGGAAATAATATACCCCAAATAAATGAAGTAATTATTAGAAACATAAAAAATGAATCTTCAGATGAAATAAATTATCAAAAAACTTCGGATGATGACTCAACACGAACCAGTTCAGATTCAACATTAAAAGCTGTATCTAGAAATGACAGTATAATTGAAAATAATAAAGACAACAGAGACAGTAAATCAAAAGTATTTACAGAAATTAAAAACATCTTATATCAACAACTAGACAAAGAAGTTAATATAGAACAAGTAACATCTCCAAAAATGATTTACAAGGACAACTTATGTACTAAGAAAATAAAACGATCAAAGACTAAGAAGCGAGTTATAAATGTGAGAAAGGTCAGTTACAATAATATAACAAGGAAACACATGACTGCCAATTTAGGTAAATATTCAAATGCTGAAAAAAAGATTCGACAAGGTCTGAACTCTGACTCTGTTTCTTCAATCATTAATCCAACAAAGATGTTGAAAAGAGTTGATAATAAAGAGAAAACATTAGAAAGATGTTATGGTACAACTGCAAACAGTATTGTGAACAGTCGTAAATCCAATGATAAACTTGTGAAATCTTCTAGTTTTATAAACAATTGTTCATTATGCAGCAGTTCAAGCCAGAACACTATAGTTCATAAAAAATCAAGTTCATGGCAAGACGAATCTTATTGTATCTTAAACAACTCTACTGGAACTTTAAGAATTCCTAATATCAATAGAAATATGCCAATGAAATTAAAATATTCTCTTAACAAAAATAACAACGATATATTTGATCACTATGATGTAACGAAAATGTTTATTGCAAATTGTGCCGAATCATTAAAAATAAATTATTTACAATTACAAAATCAGTCAAATAATGCTGGTTTACCAAACAACCAAAACGGTAATAAATCTGGCATCCATTTTGCGAATCCTAAACAAGATGACAATGTAAATTTAAACAATACACGTATAACAGAAAAAAATAGCTTGACTACAGATGGTGTTCCGAGCTTACAGTCCTTGACATGTGCTAGTTTATTGTCACCTAACTATAGTTCATATGTTATCGCACAGACAAGTTCAGACTTTCAAAAGAGCTCTTATTCAATAACAACATGTAATTCTACTGTCGATGGAAGTAAAAACGAATTACGTTCAGTAATATTTCAACAAATGAATCTCAACGATGACTTTACAAAAAACAACAGTCCAATAAAAATATTCAAAGTTATCGATAAAACTCCTGCAAATGCGACCGCACCTCACAATCAAAACGATTTTAAAATTGACATGAATGACGAACTCCATGAAAATTTTGTTAATGTTTGTCCAGTTGACCAGTTTTGTAAAGATAAACCAATTCCAGCTGCCCAAAAACATTTTACAAAGTACGTCTTAAGAAAACCAGTTGACTTGGAAAATAGTTTTGAATATCAAAAGGCAAAAAAATCAGCTTTGTTAAATGTAGTTGACAGTAGACATGCTAAAAGTAAATCAAACGAAGATGATGTTAAACCTTCAACAATACCTGAACTTTGGGAACGACTAGTGAAAATGATTGATACGACTATCAAAAAACTAGAAGCAACTATATCAGAAAAAATAATGAATCAAATCAAATTATATTTTTCTAACTTCAGTCCTCCAATAACTCACATCCCAATCGTAGAAACAAGTTTTCCTAATAATTCTGAATCAAATAGAAAAGCAACAAACGAAACATTACAGACAATCGTTCCTATGGATAACAGTTTGCAATGCGAAATAATACAAAATCAAACGATAGATTTACTAGTATCTAAGCTGAGTAAGATCAAACCTGTAATACCGGGAATGTCGAGTAATTCTCTGATGAAAAAGTTGAAAGACCAAGACATTATCAACGATTGTTTAGAGGTATTAAAAGCTCCGACTGTACAAAGTACAGTTACGGATTTAGAAGGGAAGCTAGATGCAGTAACTCCGGAAAATTTTGAAAGTGCCAGGTCAATGTTTTCAGCTAACAAGCTCCAACGTTTTTGGAATTCCTTCGGAGCTTTCTTTAGAGAGAACATGTTTGTCATTACGAGTGTCCCCACGTTCTTTGTGGTCATGCTTCTACTGTACGGACTGATTCTTTTATTGATTTAATTTGTGTTTTTTTGAATAAAACGTTTATTTATTTTTGTTATTTTTAATGGAAATACTCATAAATCGAACTCTTAAAAATCAAGTACTGTTTTTTAGGATCTTCTTACCATAGTTTATTTTCCAATTGAAGTGAAATGAAGATCAAGTCAAAAGAAATAGAAATTTGAATCTACTCTTCAAAATTGTTTATTTCTTAAATTTACTTGAAAGGTCTGCGCAGACGACGGACTTCTGTCCGCAGGCTACAGAAATCTTTGACTACACTTCACTCATTCATTCAGTCATTTTGAACTACTTTTAATAAAAAAATATTTCGCCAAAAAGTAGGCCTAAGTAGACAACCCGAACAATGCAGCATTTTTTGGCCAATGCTTAAAACCAGTAATATAAGTATTTGTGATAAAAATATTGAAATTAAACGACAGGATATCAGAATACCGTTTTATTTTAAACAAGGTATTCATTGTTTAATTATTTCAAAATAAATTAAACGCAATCACAACAGAAGCTTGTTTGATAGTTTTTTGCATTATATACTTTCTTGTTTATTTTTTTTTGCTATACACATTTTATTACTTTTACATGATTTGATACAACGACAATTATGGGTAGGATTTATCACTTTAATCTTAACTAAAGTACAAGAGAATCCAATATATTGCTGAAATCCGTCCTTAGACTTGGCTTAGTATTTTGTGTATTCACTCGAATGTCGGCTGTATTTATTTTAAAAGAACTAAACTTTTGTCGATACCGATGTCCGAAGCAAGCTTGTTTGAAATGTTAGCTTTCAAAAAAGGAATCTGGAATCAACGTGGCGAGGTTTTTTCAATTGACTGCAGCAAGGGATTCATAGAAAAAAGTTCTGACAGGGCAACGCTTGCATGATGCCAATGGTATTGCTACGACATTGCGTTATGCAACAGCCACATTACATTGTATATAATTATTTAAATTAACCTTCCAATGCCAAATTTAACGCAGTCTAAGCACGGTTTATAGATTTCAAACTAAGTCACATGATGATGTTGCCCCTGTTGTTTTTTTATTTCAATATTTATTGTTCTTGAGCTAAAACCAAATGTCCTGATCTATCCAGAGTGAACACTGGACGGACACGACGATTCCTGAAAGAAAATATTGATACTAATCAAAATGACAGACATAGAGTTTTGTTACATATAAATAATAGGGAATATGCATGACTTTTTTATTTATTTATTATAATTCGATACCTTACATATCCACAAATCAGTCTGATTTTCTCAAATATCTCACTTATTAACTTAGTTTGAAAGCTTCAAAGTCGTTGGTTAGACAGAGAGATCCGATATGTGTGATATGGTACAATGACGTCAAAGTACACAAGCATCATACAACTTCCATAGAAAAGGTAGTTCTGATAAGCGAGATAGATATATTTTCTTTTAATAGTTATCCCTCTCATGATTATCGTTTAATTCTAATTCTGTTTTCACTGTAAATATGCTATTTCCGAATTCTTTACGATAAATTGATTGAATGATCAAATAAAATTTTTACATATTCCCTATTATAATATTTTTAATTCACCAGAACCAAAGGTAAAAGTAACAGCAATACAAAATGGTCCCCGCACTAGTTTTCACGTTGACATATTTTATATTTTACCTTTATTATATTTATATTTTTATATTTGTCATTTAAATATTTTTACATTTGTTGTTTTTTATATTTGTTATGATTATTAAATAAAGGGGACTACCAGACATAAACACTTGATAACCCTTCCAAAAGCGAATAAGCTTAAAAAAAATTTAATGTGTGTTGCAGACTTTTAATGCGTTGCCTAAGGAATTTAAAGATATCCCATTAAACCAATTAATAATAAAACTTAATAAATGGCTACTACAGCAATGTTTTTAAGATACACGGCAATATTTAGAATTTAAAAATAAATAAATTGTATTTAGTTTTTAAGTTTGACATCATTATTAAATTGTAGTAATTTTAAAATTGCATTTTTTATTTTTTATTGAATTTCTTATTCAAATAATTGTACGCCAGAAGGGCAGATTTTTGTTGAGACAATAAATTAATTAGAAAAAACTGTACCAAACTGAAAAATCCAACCAATAAAAAATTATTGTTAGCTGTAGCTCAGTTTGTTACGTGCCTTGGTTAACCGACCGACCCGACCCGAGGTCGACTGTTCGAGTCTCGGGTTGCCGCACGTTGTAGCTGCCATATTCCTCATTTTGCCCGGATAGTGGCGACAGATTCGCAACCTGTCACAATGGGAACATAACGTATAAAATATAAACAATTACCTTAGTTTAGCACTTTTTCTCCTTCCATTGGCTACGGCTGTTGCTTCAGCAATAACTGGGACTTGCTCTGTGATTACCTAGAAATAAATGTTATCTTTTAACCACATTTATTAGTCAAAACGGATGGTCCGATTTCCATGCGATTTTGTCCAACTGATTTAATTTTAAATTTAATTTGCCATGCATAAAAAATTAAAGGAACATGGTTTTATTTTATTCTATTCTGAAAACCTAACCCAAAAATTGTTTTTGAGTGATTTACTTAAACATTTTAAGCTCTGTATTTAAACCAAAAACCACACAATAAAAACGATTTAAAATAAACTGATGAATGATATTTTCAATCACAATATATAGATCTAGCACAATTTGAGTATGTTTTTTTAACTTACTTCAGTTGGTGGTTCTGTGGTGGTGATATCTTGATCTGGTGTAGTTACTGGTGGTCCATACCGGACTAGGGGACGAGGTTGTGTCCTAGCAAAAAAAAAACATTTTTCGCGTCAAATATCCGACATGCTATAACTAGTGACAAAACAGAAATAAAGACGAGTCTAACAACATATCATTTATCAATATCAGTACAGCCGTTTAGTAGTTAAGAGAGATTAAAGGGACACGCGGACGTACAAACGTACTTCAAACACGTTTCACTACTTCTAGTAAGATACCTAATAATAATATTTATTACATTGACTAAGCCCTGACCTATATTCTAAATAGGTACTGCATTGAAGAGAATAATACATTCAAGACGAGCAAAACTATGCAACTTGTAAATAATATAAAGTTCCTTCAAATGGATTCGAACTCGGGATATCTTGCGTATTGCAATAATACACCGCTGCGTCATAGAAGCTTAGCGCCTATACGCACTATTTCAATCAATAGGCAGTTTGACTTTTTAATATGATTTGATACATTTTTGGTTTTAGAAATATGTTTATCGCCTGTGGTTGTAAGCACTAGAATTTTTTTGGAGGTTGCATATTAAAATGTCAAACCGCCCCGCTAATAAACTAGCGGTTGCTAGTGCGTATAGACGCTAATTAAAAATGATAATGTAGCAGTTTAGTGATTTTATATAATTTTAAAAGTTTATTTACAAAAAAACTAGTTCTATGCGTGCAAAGTCTAAAGAAAAGCTAGTTAAATAGGAGAGTATTACACTGCCAATTTTATAACGCGATTCGTGATATCGCGATCCAGTATCATGTTTATTGATGGTATTGACGATATCGCAACAATATTATAATACCGCAGCCTGTGCGTCATTGCACAGCTGCATTTTTCGATCAAAGGACTCCACTATTGATCCTGGTGAACAGGAGTTACAGTGGCGGGTGTAAAAATATTAGAATATCACGATACTTGGATCACGATATTGTATTGATACTGTAACACCATAAACAAATAATCCACATAAACCTGAAGCAATATCCAAAAACGGCAATAATCAATTCAGTTCACAAACCTAACGACTCAACCTTGGCCCTTTTCTTCAGTTTAATAAAACATATCATGCGTCTTATTCGAGCTGCATTAGTATTCTGATTGATATGAAACGCAAGGACGGTAGCACGGCCTTTGAATTAGCATAGACGTGATTTTACTTTGTCACTGTTGAGGATACTTGTCAAATTATGTGGGAACAGATGAACATTCATAAATACATACCGTTCAAAAGCATAACCCTCGCTTTGCTTCGCCGTAGTCGAGTAAAAAATGGTGATAAATCTATAATTAATTGCCTGTATTGTGCAATAACTGAAATATTATGCAACTGGGTACTACAATATAACTAGGTCTATTATGTAACTAGGCACTACGTTTACTACAAAGACGTTAAGTTTGTATGAACTCGTAGGACGTAATATGTGAAAATGGGCGTATGATAGCAAAAAAAAATCGTTAATATATTTACAATGGATCTTTAGAGCCCTCGCAGATTACATACATACTTTTTATCGGCCAATAGTTTGATCGGGCTGTTAATAAGTAACATGTATGAATGTCGTCTGAGTTGGTACCACCTTTCTTTCTATTGCTGCCTAAAAACAGTATGTCTCGGTTTGAAAGATTGGAGAGCCAGTGTTATTACTAGCACGAGAGGTATGACATCTGTATTTCTATATGGGCAACGCATTGGGGGTGCTCTTGGCGTTCCAGACATCAAGGGCATCGTCGTGTCAATAGGCGGCGGTATCACTTTCTATCAGGTGAACCGTCTGCTTGTTTGCCCATGATGTATAAATAAATTCGCACATTACACTGATTTGCTATCGGCCTTCAAATAATTTTGATAGGTTACACGATTGTCTTCGAACTACTGTTTAACAGTTTAGTTGGGCTAGAGTGCGCGCTTAGCAGGCCAACCCGATCCAACTATCGCCCGATAAAAATTGTGTAGTTTGCGGAGGCTCTTAGGGTGCAAGGGTAAAAAAAGAAAAATACGAACTCTACACAGATAAACTCGCGAGCAAAAGCCAATCTATTTACTAGGCGACTTATGTAATCCTAATTGAATAAACACAAAACGAATTCAGAAATAATTTAATTTTTTAAAAAATATTTATTTATTTAATAAACTTGGCTACTAGATTCCACATTTCTTATCTATGTAGTATATACCATATCGTTGCTTAGTTCCTGTAACACAAGTTCTTACGATACTTACTGCAGGGCTGAGTCAATTTGTGTGTCGTAATGTGGTTATTATTATTATTATTTCATAATTGACGATTAAAATATTTTTTTTTAATTCCCAAAGAGTATAGAAAGAAAGTTCATAGATAGCTTTTTGGGGTTCTGGGCCCTATTACTAAGCTTCGACTATCCGTCCATTAGTGGCATGTATTCCATCAAGAGTGTTAAAATTTTCACAGAATTTTTAATTTTGTTGTTTTTACAGCAACAAACAATATAATTAAATAATGGTTTAAATTTAAGGGGGCGCTTATAAAAAAAACTTGTTTCTTATTACCTTTTCGCTGATATTTCCGATTCGCATGTGACTGGTTTTTTTATTCAATAGCTGAGTGATAAATTGATTTCAGAAATAAGTGTTATTAAGGCCTGTATAACTGTTTGTTTCACTTACCTTGTTCCAAAAGCCGTAGCTGTGGCAACCGCGGAGACGTTGGTATCTTCATTTTCATCTTTCTCACTTTCATCCAAGTCATTACCTTGCTGGTCATTAATACCACTCTGCAAAGAATCCTGACTTCCTTGCACTTGATTCTGACCTAGCTGATAAAACCGGTTCAAATCTTGGTTCGACTGAGACAAAAGGAACTGATCTTGGTTAGGTTGGTAAACTTGCTGGTATATTTGTTGAGGTTGTTGGTAAACAAGTTGCGGTCGTTGATCAACCTGTTCGGGCTGTTGGTAGACTTGTTGGTAAACTTGTTGAGGTTGCTGGTTAACTTGCTGTGGCTGTTGGTAGACTAGTTGAGGTTGTTGATAAACTTGTTGGTCGACTTGTTGGTAAACTTGTTGAGGTTGCTGGTTAACTTGCTGTGGCTGTTGGTAGACTAGTTGAGGTTGTTGATAGACTTGTTGGTCGGCTTGTTGATTAACTTGTGGTGGTTGTTGATATACATCTTGAGGTTGCTGATATACTTGTTGGTAAACGAACTGCGGTCGATCTTTGCTTTGGTCTTCATTTCTTGCTTCTTGTTGATCATTTCCTTGAGCCTGTTGGTTCGGGAACTGATTTACTTGAGGTTGCACTAAAGGCTCATACTGGCCATTAACAGGGAACTGAGGCTGATATTGAATGTTTGGTTGAAACTGATTGAAACCCGGTTGGTTGAATGCTGGGGCCTGATTAAATGCCGCTTGCGGTTGAGTGAACAGTGGAGCTTGATTGAAAGCAGGTTGACCAACCTGAGGGTTAACAGTTTGAACAAAAACTGGACTCGCTTGATCTTTAGATGCTAAATAAACAGGATTTTGTACAGCTTCAGTAATAGCCGGTTGAAGAATTTGTCTTTGGCTTAGAATAGCAGCAGCTAGAATAGCTTGTTCATTACTTTTCTGAGCTTCTTGAATCTGTTGGAAGTATAAAGGCGATGTAAACCTTGCAAATTGTTCTAGAGGAATCAATTGAGATTGTATTTGCTGAGTAAGTGGACTAAGGAATAATTCTGGGGGAAATTCCTGTACTTTTTGCTTTGTCACTTCAACTGTGACCTTTTCTTTCTCTTTATTATCATTAACTATCTCTCCTTCGTTTAGATTTAATTCAGTAGTAGCGTCTTGGTTGTATTTTGGTGTCGTGAATGTGTTGTCAGTGCTCTTAGTGGTTGTTGGACCGAATTGTCTGGGGGATTGTTGGTTCGGTGCTCGGTTGGCGTTGTTGGATTGAGCGTCAAGAGCTCGTTGCCTGGCGAACTCTCTGGCTTTTTGTTGTTGGATTTGATACTGCGTAAAAATATGAGTATTTTATAAAACAAAATAAGCATTTAAGAAACATTGTACTTATATTATAAATACGAAAGAAACATTGTCTGTCTGTCAATAAACAGATTTGATCAAATTTAAAAATAGGATAGAAGATAATAGTGAGGAAAGATATTTGGTTTTATAAACCTGTTGTTAATAACTAAACACCTAGCATCGCATAAAGAAGTAGAAAAATATAAGAATATGGTGTTGACTCACCTGGCTTTGTCTGAAACTCTCGTCCAAAGCTTGAATATCAGCATTGAACGCTGCGCCAACGTACTGCTGGCCATTAATTGGTGACACCTGGAATATTGGCTGCTGCTCCAACGTTGGCAAGCCCTGCACTGATACGTCCGAGTCTTCAGGTGCAAGGGTAGGGTTGCGGGGGTCCAATGGTGGAAGGTATTGCGTGTTTTGAGGCTGATGAAGGAATTTTTGTTTGTAATTTTTTTGATCGCAGCTACTTTTTAGAAAAGTGAATGTTCTTGATCAATTTCGAAGTAATGTCAATAAAAATTAAAAACGTTTTCACCCCAACTATGGATACCTCTAGCGGCATTTTTTTTTACCTTCAGAGAAAAAGTCTCATTAGGGATTGAGGATACTTCATTGTGATCCAATCGCGATAATAAAAGTAGTAAAGGTAGTATAAATATACCGTCAATATCACCAATATACGTGATACCGCGTATCGTGTGATATTTTTACTAACTGGTCTAAAGCAAGAAAATTAAATTTAACTTTCAGTGCAGGACTGTGGATTTTAGTAAACTGAAAAATCTACACTTTTCCCAGAAGAACATTTAAAACGTCTGAAAGGTCAAAACTAAAGAGGTACTCACCTGCCGTTGCGGTAATTCGAAAGCTGGACCACTAGGTTTCCAACCACTGGGGGCGTATGGTGCTTCTTCTGCCAAAACAATGGCCACTAACGATAACAGAGCTAATAGTTCCTGTAAACGTAACGAATCATTTGAATAATTATGACAGATAAAGGGGTTAATAAATAAAAACATAATATGCAGTTAATTCATAAAAATACAAACACAATCATGAAACTAAAAACTGAATTAATACAACCAAAGAAGTATGCTATGTAGTTTATTGCTACTTCTATTCTGCTGTAAAAAGAAAAGTTCTTTTTTCAAACATGTTACTAGTTGCATTTATTAGTAAAAGTTAATAACGATGATAAGTAGATATATGTATATTGATTTTGGAAAAATTAATGAAAAAAATCACTGTTTTGTTAACACAGAAACAATTAGAAACACATCAAAAACACACAAGCAATAACAGAAACGTGTAATCACCTTCATTTTCGTTGACTTTCGTTTGATGTAATGCGTTTGCACATCGCTTTTATAGACAATAGTTTTCAGATTTAAAATTCGAATCGCGCGCTAAATTGACCTTACTGTCCCGCTTAGAAAAACTTTTACAGGTAGCGCTAGTTACGAATCAAGAACGGAATATATATGTAAGATTTGTAGTTTAAATTTTCACCGCAGAAAAGGGTAAAATTTATGGGCTGCAAAATCTGAGTCATTGTATTTTTTAATCGAAGGAGCAAAGGAATGGAATTCTTAAAGACGTTAAAATTAAAAATCATCACGAGGAAGTTTTTAAATGCTTTTAAATTTGCATTCGAACAAGGTATGCCTCAATGAAAATATATGAGCTCGTTTTCAAGAATAAAATAGGAGTTGTTATACAAAATCAAACTGCATAAAATTTTCCTTAATTATCCATTATTATTCTGTCATCGATCACCTTACAAGTTCTGACCCAATTTTGCCTTACTATTAAATATCTCTATTAGTACCTCGGTTTTACGTATGGTAAGATACTTAAACAAAAATTAAACAATGTTTCTGCTAATTAAACCTATCTACTTTTAATATACAAATATATTTTATTATAGTTAGGTAGCTTAACTACCAAACGCCTTATTTGGTTTAAAGCACATGTGGAACCAGGGGATTGGGCAGCTACGGGCTCAAGCCCCCCAAAACCATCTGAGTTCTACGGATTATTAGCTTTTACTTTGTTAAAATTATTATAATTACGACACATCACGACACCCATTGACTCAGCCCTACAGTAGGATTGAGGAATCGAGGATCGAATGAGGTCTCAGGTGCTAAGCAACTATGATATAAACTACATGGACAAGAATACAACATCCAACACCGGAAAGCGAAACAATCGTCTTGCAAATAACACAAAGATCCGCCCTTGCCAGGATTCGAACCCGTGACCTCTTCCAGTCAGCTGTTACACCACATTGCCACAAAAGCTGTCAACGCCAACGTTACAAAATAAAATCCAAAGTTAGCGATGTCAAGCTCTCCATTTCTATAAAAAGGCTTGTCAAGCCCTTCACCCCCAAATTTAATTTCTGGTTCCGTTACTGGTTTAAAGCTTCGGTAATTTAAAATCCATACACTTGGCGAATCGCCAATACCTATCTACCAAGTCAGAGCTCATGAATGCATCAAAGATCTATATTAACTGGTCTTTCGAGAAATCAGATAAGGAGAAGTATCTGCCAACGCCACTAAATTAAGGTCCCGATCAATCCTTTTTATTGATTTCCTAAAAAGAGCAAGTTTTCAATTAGACTTTGGCTTAAATCGATTTAGGTATTAGTATTATTATTTATGTTAGAAAGGAAATACATAAAGAGATGTCTGATTATAATTAAATTGAAACCAGACCTGGGACTTGAAGATTTGAATTGAAGATACACTACTGAAGTATTTTTAATTTTTAATCCAAATTTAATCACTAACCTACTACGCTTTGACTGCAGATTGCCTGACATTGTAGTTGATCAGATTTGGTATTTTTTGATTTTTTTCAAAATCATATCTCCCTTATTCTATTTTAGTCATTTTACCTCAATTTGAAATCATGTTTTTAATAAGCCTCTTCATTATTGTTGGATTTTGTATACTGATCTGGATTTCAATCTATTCTTGCAATGTTAAATTTATTATACTATTTCATGGTTTTTGTATCTTTTTAATAATAAATAACCGAAAGACTAAATTTTTAAGTTACTATACAACGATCAAGATTTAAAATGAATGAAGCAATACATTTAATTAAATTTACTGACATTGCATATAGATACAAAAAAAAAACTTTTTAAATGTCAATGAAAATGACGTCGGATTTGAGTATGTACAACCCTCCAAATGACAATTCTACCAACTAAACTACCAAAAAAGGCATCGAATAGCAAAAGGGTTGGTCTGGTACCTAATCTATCTATGTCCAATTATATGTCCTCGCTCATTATATATATTCTGGGATAATTGTATTAAGATACATAAGTAATTTCATACCTATACAGTCACAAAAACATCACTGATATTCGTATCTGAATGTCATTGAAATAAGTTTCAGATTAATTTTTTTTTTTACAATATAGTACATTTTAAATTCACACGTTGAAATAAAACTATGTAAAATTAAAAAAAAAAGTCTAATGTATAAATTAAAAAACGATCGGTAATAAAATAAAAAACCTAACTCTGATCTTGATTGAAATCTTCTTCGTTTGCCTGAAAAAAACAAGTTTATTTATTATTAAAAAAATCGGCCATTCCTATTCCGTCTCACAAATTCTAGGGAAGACTAGGCGGTATGGTCGAAAGACTATAGCCTGCGCCATGGGCCAAAAGAAAAAAAAATACATCTCACAAAGAAGGTTTGTCTAAAGATTTGTTAGTTTTGTCAAGCGTGTACATGGATATTGTAACAGTCTGCGTAACGTCTAGATTGCTCAATAAAGAAGTTACACACACTAGAACGATTTGTCTTTGATCATCGGGGTTGATACCACCTTTCTATATCAGTATAGCAGTTCATTGTTTTGATTCAAAGGATTGAAGTGCCAGTGTTATTACCGGCACGAGTATCTATCGATAGGCGACGGTATCTCTTTCCATCAGGAGAACTGTCTCTGAAGTGGTATAAAACATGCATACAGTACAGGCCATAATATATCGTTTAAGAGCTTTGACTCATTAAAAATGTACATCACGCCGTAATAAATCCCTCGACAGGGAACACCGCATTCCGCATGTTTATATTGAGTCCCAGTGTGACAGGTAGCCAATCTGTCGCCACTATCCGGGCACAACGAGTAACATGGCAGCTACAATGTTCAGAACCCGAGACTCGAACCCTCGATCTGTCACGTCCTTGTCATGGAGGATTAAGAATGTACCTCACCTGTAAACTTGTAATTTCGTTATCAGTATTAACCAGCAAGTCTGCTAAATACTGCGTGATATGGTCGACGCGGTCAGCAACATCCGTGTACTCCTCCGTATATTTGTCTATGCTTTCCTCGGAGAAATCAAATTCTATCTTGTTTACGGCATCACGGTTTCTCCTCTTCCGGTTTTCCTCCAAGATAAACTGTTCCGTCATTTCTAGGAGCGTTTCTTCCTCGTTTACCGGCATTCTGTGTGACAGGCAGTCCTGTAGATATACACAATCATTTATGTAGGTGTAATTTTGAATAAAATCGTATTTTCCTCTTACTTAATTGTAGTTAAATGTCTAAATTAGTGAAAAATACGCATATGTAACTTTTTGGAAAAAAAATATAATTTTTACAACGTACTCGTAAATTTGAATGATGTGGCAATTCACAATTGTATTTTTATGAATGAAAACTTGCGCTGATTAAGCCTCATTTATATAAAGAAATCCAAATAATCAGCCCTTGTAATAATAAGACCGTGAACGTTACGTGTTCTACTAAGATTAGATAAGCGAAGGGCATCACGATAGTTTCGGGCAGATTTTAATTGGACTAAATGTAAATGTAAAACCGTTATTTGAAACAATAATAAATCCAGCTGGCCGGTTGGCGCCCCCTAAACTGAGCGCCCTAGGCGGTCGCCTACTTCGCTCATATGGTCGATCCGGCCCTGCATAATAAATAAAGCAGGCATTGCTTAGAAAAAAAGAAAAAGATACCTAGTATTAACTCTTGGCTCAAAGAGGTACAAGTAAAATTATAATCCTTCAAAAAGTGATACCAATAGGTTACTTACATTAGCTTAGGTTACTTACATTACTACAATACTTACATTAGCGTCCGCACCTTCATAACAAGCTCTTGATGAAATAGCCAATACCACCAACGCCATTACATGGAGAGTTAACTAAAACAAAGGATTTTTTTTACCTACAAATGAATTACAAAAATATCAATTTTACGTACCTATGAGCCTACAACTAGCATAACACACTTTTCAGCCCTGCACGTTAGGCCCAGACTCCACCAAAGCGAATATGTGCGGAGATGTCCGAAGCGGAGACGAGATGTTTTTCAGCTAGGGTGTCTCCGGCAAAGCTATGTGGAGATGCGTGCTGGCTAGACTGTAGCGGAGATGGGTACTGGCCAAGGTGGAGATGTGTGCTGGCTAGATTGTAGCGGAGATGTGTACTGCTAAGGTGGAGATGTGTGCTGGCTAGAGCGGAGAGCTGCGTGATACGTGAACGCCACTCATTTTTTTTTCCGCAGATTGCAACGCACGGCACACACCTTTACGCTTTGTACAAACAACCCAGCTCAATCTCAGCGAGGCACAGCTCACATCTCATATCGCACCATACAAATATGATTATGATTAATCTCCGCTCGATGCTCTCCATTGAAGTTGTGTGGAGACGAGATGAGTGAATAACGAAATTCTATTGGTTGTTCAAAACTTTAAAATTGTCAGTTTATGAACTGCACGTTTATATCGCGAAAATTATCACAAATTCAATAGATACCTTTAGTATTGAAATCGACTAAACAACTTATCTTAAAATCTGAAACTTGCCTAGTACTATATATCGAACGAGCTCAGCCAAAACTGAGGTCAGTTTTGGTTTAGGTTGAGCTAGGTTAGGTGATGAGCGATTGATAAAACTAAGGTTATTGCGATTCACAAATTTTAGTTTAAAACATCGCGATTTTGTTATAAAACTTACGATTCTCATAATTTGACGATGACAGATATAGTGCATATTGTGAATTTCACTAAGTGTTCTCAACAATCACGCTCGAAATCATAGTTTTACTCTTATTTAAGCGCCAGTTGTAACACAAAAGCTACCATCGGTAGCATCAATCGGGCTAATGCAATAACCATTTGGTATAATTAAATACATTACCACGGTACCAGTATTCAAAGGTACAATCCCTACTTATACTTATTTAAAAAAAAATAGGATCCCGTAATTTCGAATGATAAAAGCGAACCCTTATGGGATCACTTTGTCCGTCTGTCAAGACCCTTTTCTCAAGCTGAAATTTATATCAAAGATTAATTTATGCAATCCCTTGGAACAGTGAATAAACCAAACTTAAATTGGCAAGATGGTCTGTCAAACTATCATTGAGCACGATTAAAGGAAAAAATCTAAAAACTAAGTTTGTAGTTTCACCAAAAAAAATACAACTTAAATTGGAAAAAACTTCAAGACTCGATCCTATTGATAACTACGTATTAGTACGGAGCCCCCGGTGCGTGAGTCAGACTCGCGCCGAGGGCCGGTGACCGGTTTTATTTTGAAATAAAACACGTAAAATTAAGTTGATAAAAATACATACCATCAGACTTGTTAACTTCTTGTTGAATAATTAAATGAAACTGACCTGAATAATCCAAGTATTGTGATTAAGAAAACTAAACATTTTCACATTGTTATTTATAAACAAATAAAGTAATGTGTTGTAAACATTGTCCATTCTCTCGAAACAATTTCTCAATACATTGATACAAGTATCATATTTAAAAATATACAATAGAAAACACGTCGCAGCTTCGCTTGGGTTTTCTCGAGTGCATTCCAAAATCACAAAGAAAATCCTACTATTTTTTCATTTAATTTTTACTAATAAATCATGTTAATCATGTTGTCGTAGGCGATAAAAAAATTATCCAATCGAATCCTGAAAAAGTAAGTTTTAGTAGATTGTTGTATTGCTTAGGAAAAATAAATTATTGATTTTTGCTATTTCATTTGAAATGTATTTATAATTTTTGTATTAATTTTAATTTAGAAAGAAAACACAAAATTAACACCAAATAATATAAAAACACTTTATTCCACCATAAAAAGTAATAAAACAGATACAACAAAATCTTTCACTTTAAACAAAATACCAATAAATAGCCAATATTATAATTTACTCATAAATAATGTTACCACTCTAAAAATCTTTGGTTTTAAATTTGGTAAGACTTCAAATATTTATTTTTATAATTTTATAATTACATAAGGCCCATCACCTTTATTAATTAGTGTGTTCATTTTGGAAGATATTTCTAACTATACATATATTTTAAAGCTACTTTAGCACCTATGGTACACTGTCTTTTTTTCTTTGATCTTTATAAAATTTGCAATAGAATAGGGGATCGTAATATATGTTTTTACAAATCGATCTGCAAAAGAAAATTAGAATCGTTAAATTTTTGCTAAAAACACACGGGTTTGAAATTTTGTGTTAGAACGAGAGAGCAATACCCAAGCGTGACGTCACAGGTGGGTAGCGTCATAGACTTCGCATAGAAAACTCTGTTTTAGAGAGAGACATTTCAACATTTTAAAATAACTTCATCACCGATTATATTTTTTCTTTCACTGATCGATTTTTAAAAAGAATTATAATAATATTGTATAATAGTCCGATTAACTAATACTTCTGAAAATTTGGTACATCAAATCCCCAGATTATTCATACAAATTTTAACATGTACCTTATTTTATTATATTTAAATTCTCTGTAAGAAAGGTACTTCGTTCGGTAATATTTCTGTTAAGGCAATCTATCAGTTTTTAAGTGATATCCTTTGATAAAATTGTATTTTTGATATTTTAAAAGAAGGTATCCCCTAGGTTTTGTATGACCACTTCCATATATTTACACATACAGTGATATAAAAAAGCATATTTTGTGAATATTTCTAATATTTAATTTAACAATAAAATTATCATTACCAAACTTCACATTTTTGTAATTCTAATCAACGTAAAATTTCTTGTAAATTTATTCAAAATCCAAGAACATTTTTCTATATTAATGTAATAAAACAAGAGTCTCGAACTATAATATCAAAACGTTTAAAGATCATGAAAAATATTTGACTTTTGAGTGAAATTATTTTGAGTTCAATAGAAGTGGTCAATTAGTACTATACTTTGGATTGCTTGCACAGTCTCTCTGCCCATAGATTGTGTATTGGTGCCAAAGCATACTTCTCTGTCATTTTCTTCCACTTAAGCCGCCTCTGTCTGGGAAATATAAAAGTTTTATACCAACATTAATCATACTAGCTACTATTATAACCCTACTTATACTAAAAAATTATTACATACTACGTAAAACTTAGATTTTTTATTATTTTTTATTAAAGACCAGGCAG
Organism: Choreutis nemorana; assembly: GCA_949316135.1. Classification (NCBI taxonomy): domain Eukaryota; kingdom Metazoa; phylum Arthropoda; class Insecta; order Lepidoptera; family Choreutidae; genus Choreutis; species Choreutis nemorana. Next base: position 2,109,650 of record OX438620.1, on the reverse strand, counting down.
GCATTTGACCCCAAACCCGCCTGATGTTAAGCGGCGATGAGGTTTAAGGTGGATCATGCCTGCCTAGGAGAAACCTATTCACTCTTGCCTTAAAGAGGCCCAAGTTCTATTGGTCAGGGAACACATCGGCAGGCAAAGAATTACACAATTGAATGTTTGTAACTTCATGCAAAAACGGATTTAAATAAAAAAAATATTATGTTTTAAATATACATTCAAGTGACAGAAAATGTCCTCACTAAATGTACACCCAAAATAATATTGGTTTCATAGACTTTTTTTTTTGGATGACACGACATTTTGTCGGTAATTTATTTTTGTTTTTTTTTTTAGTAAGACCTGTTGATGCACCTTTCTACACTGTTCTTACGGTTGAATTTGCTGTAATGTGTGTTTATTTTCTAATAGAACTGTCTATCTCTGTCTCTATCCTAAATTGATGCCATTTTTTAAGTAACGCTTTGTAAGGGATTATGTATCAATAAAATAATTTGCGATGTTTACTACCTTGATCAACACGTAGGATACTTTTTATCTCAAAAACAATTTTCCGTGAGATCATGAAAAACCCAATAACACAACGTATCTGTTTCACCACTACTACTAGATGGCGCTGTTCCATATTTCTGAACCAAATACTAACGTTGACAAAGTCGCGGCCAAAAACTAATAATAATAATAACCACATCACGACACACACATTGACTCAGCCCTGCAGTAAGTATCGTAAGAACTTGTGTCACAGGAACTAAGCAACGATATGGTTTATACTACATAGATAGATAGATAACTAGTATTAAAATAAATAAACACATACATTACATTGAGCGTCATCTCTATTCTTATTGGCCATCGTTTCTGGTTTATACTCGTGCTCCAAATTAAAAGCCTGTAATTTTATAAAAAAAATACTCATTTAGTAAAATTATTGTGGAAATAATAAAAAAAATGATGAAATTGTAGAACGGACGTTATACTACAAAGATAATTTTAAATTAATAATAGTGTACAATATACAAGTACCTGGTATTATTTATTTCTAACAAATTACTTGTTTACGCTAAATACTGAGTAAAAAAGCTAACTCTCAAATAGTATAGGTACCTAGAAGTTAGTTATTTGAATATTTACTTTAACTAAAGTTAAATCAGTATAATTTATTAAACATATTTTTTTATTTCAAGCATTTACATTGAGTTTTCTGCGTTATTTTATCATACATTGTGAAATCTTTTACATTTTAATTTTATAGTAAAATATAACTAATTGACTGAACAACGGTCATTAAAATCTCATTTTCAGACTCACTGATTTATTACTTAATCTTGTCCATTTAGTCACTCATTAATTGATCAATCCATTTACTTACTCGAATGAATCAAGATGATTGAGTATTCATTCATTAATTGTGTTCTTTTTCTCACACATCTTTTAATTAATCATGTCCACTCATTCATTCATTTATTTGTTCTCATTTGTTTATTTATCTTATCCATTTACTCATTCATTTGTATGCACTGACGTATACCACTGACCTTGAATATCTCCTAGTTGGACAAGTGATCGCAAGGTCCTGTTTGCAAGAAGTGTCATTAGAGGTTTTCTACCGAAAACAGCCCTTTTGGTCACTTTATCGTTCACTTGCTCATTAATCTTGATAATTTACTTACTCATACATTCATTAATCATTCTTCCATTCATTCATACACTCTCCGGACCCGTTTGGAGAAAGCGTTTCATGTATTTTCTACCAGAACTTTCATTCATTTTATCTTTAACTTCATCATCCATACATTTTTCTCGATTATTTACATACTATGTTCCATATACGTTATGTCATCTGTTAAATCATTATTTTTCTCACTCATTCTCCGTTCATTAATTCAGGCATTATACATAAAAACACTGACCTTGAGTATCTCCTCGTTAGACAAGTGATCGCTAGGGCCTGTCTGGAGGAAGTGTCGTTTAAGGTTCCCACCCTTTTCTACCAACAACAGCCCTCCAGTCTGACCCCAGTCACCTTTAAGATCACCCCCCAGACCTAGTAAAGGAAGGTTTTTCGATATTTAAAAAAAAAACAAGTGTCGCAAAAAACACCAATGTTCGAAACATTGTTTTTAAAACAAACATTATTGAAAACTCGCACACACACACACTCACAAACTTTTTAAAGATTTTCCCGAAGTATAAATGTTCTACGAAATATCAACAGGTATCATATTTTTCTAACGTAACATACGTTAATGTTTAATTAACTAATTAGTTAGATTTATAAAATAAGTTATAGTTTACAGAATAAATAGGTATTTACTCAACTCACATGACTAATGAAGCTATATTCTCGTAAACTAAACCATTACTATATATATTTTAATGTCCGTCCAGAGCTACGTAACTAATCAAATTCACTTCACACCTCTAGAATATATTCATTGGACAGTTTATCGCAAACACTTGTTTGTGCAAAGTTTTCTATGAATTTTCCATTATGAGTAACTAAATAAGCACCACCTCCTTGTTGACCATCGCCAATTAAATCGCTATTGAGACCTGGTTTAAAAAATGTTAATTCAAAATCTAAAACCCGACAAAAAGTATGAAACAATAATAATTCTCATGAAAACGTTCATTGAGCGACAAAAAATTACTCACAGCGCGTTGTGATCACTATAAAACGTCCACAACGCGAAGTTATCTCTATTGACAAATGCTACGACGCTTATAGCTGAAATATCAGGACGCGTACTGAGCTTAACGCTTTCAGATACAAGTATTAATTAATGTATATTGTAGTTTCTTATACATGATGAATTAACCTATAATTCTGTGTTTTTACATTTTCATTATGTCGTATTTAATGCCAAAGACGCCATGCAACGGTTTTAGACCGCTCGATTTTTTTTTTTTTTGGCATGAACGAATGAATTAATATTTGTAGGATTTTTCATTATATAGAGACGTCATTATTATTTTAGTCACAGAAAAACCTACCTGACAGGCGTAGACATATTTAAATTAGGCGGAAAATAGATATTTCCCAAGGATATTTCAACAGATTTGGAGATTAGCGAGACGAAATGGAATGCGAAATTTCATGAAGTTTATCAATACATTTTTTACACCTCCTTGCACCCCCCTCCTGGCGCCCATGGTTTTGTATTAAAACCGTTCTTTTGCATAGGTTTTGTATATACAGAAGCGGGTCATCTAGTATATTTTTTTAAAACGTCATGGGCAACCAAGCATACGGTTCACCTGATGGAAAATGACATCATTCGCCTATCGATACGACGGTGCCCTTGATGCCAGATAACACCAAAAGCACCTTGTACCTTGAACTTGAACATCGATCTACAACCTGTCTTACGTTATTCTACTTAAATTAATAATAAAAATACTAATAACCACATTACGACACACAAATCAGCCCTGAAGTAAGTATCGTGAGAACTTGTGTCACAGAAACTAAGCAACGATATGGTATATACTAAATAGATAAGAATACAACATCCAAGACCAGTAAGCGAAACAATGCATCTTGCAAATAACACAAAGTGCCGCCCCCGCCGTAATTCGAACCCGGAACCTCCAGCGTAGCAGTCGGCTGTTTACACCACTGCGCCACCGAGGTCGTCACATTATGAGTTCATAGGTTATTAAGTTTTAATATCTGACTTACCCATGCTCTTCCCCTTGTATATTGCATCACGGGATTGCTTCCAGAACAGAGACCCGAGTATACCGATCACGTTGAACCTTTTGAAGCCGAGGTTCTGATATGTCGTTATATTCTCCACGTAATAGAGATCTGTAAGTGAAACAATTTAATTTATTAAGCATTATTTTTTGCGAAAAAAACCATTACCGAGACCAAGGCTAAGCTTGATAAATACTATGGTGACTCTGCACCATCGATTTCAATGGTAAAAAAGTGGTTTACTGAATTTCGTTGTGGCCGTACAAGCACTGAAGATGCCGAACGTCCTGTTGAGGTCTCTACCCCCGAAACAATCGAAAAAAATCACGATATGGTGTTGGCCGATCGAAGATTGAAAGTGCAAGAGATTGTGGAAGCCGTATGGATCTCTCATGGCTCAGTGGTTTCAATTTTGAATGATCATTTGGGCATGAGAAAGCTTTCCGCAAGATGGGTGCCGCGTTTGCTCACAGTCGACCACAAACGCAATCGTGTAACAACTTCACAGGAAGGTTTGGCGTTGTTTAATCGCAATATGGAGGAGTTTTTGCTCCGTTTTGTAACCGTGGACGAAACATGGATCCATCACAACACACCAGAGACTAAACAACGGTCAAAACAGTAGAATTCAAAGGGTAAACCGGCGCCAAAGAAGGCCAAGGTGGGTTTGTCAGCCAATAAAGTTATGGCGACTGTTTTTTGGGATGCACGTGGGATAATCCACATTGACTACCTGCAAAAGGGAAGAACTATCAATGGGGCATATTATGCCAACTTGTTGGACCGCTTCAATGACGATTTGAAAAAAACCGACCTCATTTGGCCAAGAAAAAAGTTCTTTTCCACCAAGAGAATGCAAGGGTGCACACATGTGCAGTTGCCATGACAAAAATCCATGAATTGGGCTATGAATTGCTCCCTCATCCGCCCCATTCTCCAGATTTGGCTCCGAGTGACTACTTCTTTTTCCCAAACCTGAAGAAATGGCTTGGTGGAAAAAGATTTGACTCCAATGATGAAGTCATCTCGCAAACAAAGGCCTATTTCGAGGACCTCGACAAATCATATTTTTTAGAAGGGATAAAAACTGGAGAAGCGTTGTACAAAGTGTATAGAGCTCAAGGGAGACTACGTTGAAAACTAAAATGATTTATTTATCAAAAAGTCACGGTTTTATTGACCCGCCCTTGTACTAAGACAATTTCTCCCACATTATCGCACACATTGCAATTATTATACATTCATTTTCTTACTTAGCCATATTCAATCATACAACTTGTTGGCTTGAATTGGGACTAATATCTAAAACAATATGAATGAATGGTCCACCATATTATTCATAAATAATTCATTCATTTACTCAGTCATTCAATATTTTCTTCCTTTACTCACCTCCATCAAAGAACTTCCCATCATGGAACTCCTTGGCACCCTCCTCCTCCACGCCTACCCCGATTAGCTTTACATTGTTCTTCTGCAGCACAGGAGCAATCTCGCCGAGCTTGGGATTAATAAAACAAAAAAAAACACGTTTACACCTATCCTATGCGCGTGCGCCTATAAGGCTGGAGCACACCAGACAAGTAAATTTTGTAAATTTCCGCTTTTAGGATATGTAAAATATGAAACTGTAAAAAAGACCAGCGCATGCACGTTTTTTAGGTACTGCACTTCACCGCCGCGCCGCACCGTAACTGGATTTTGTATACTCATGAGCTCCAGCCTTTAGAAGCATGGGCGTCACCAAGGCGGCCAGGGAGTTGCGTGTTTTTCGACGACCCCCCCAGTCAAGTGACATTTTTTAGCAGTAATGTAATAAACCGAGCGAGTTTAAAAGAGCTCATCTAATGCTTAGACGCCAAAATCGACCATTCTATCGATTTATGGAAGATGAAGGAGGAAACCAGACTCACCTCTTTAGCCCAAAGCCTGCAAAACATGCAACCCCAACGTCTGAAGAATATGATCGCAACATTCTGATCCTGCCAGAAACTGCGCAACTCAACTACCTGAAACATTTTTGAATATACCGATTATAGTGACAAGTTTCATAATTCGCATTTTCTCTCTGGATTTGAATTTTCTCTGTGTTCCCGGAGCATTAGGGATCATATATATTTCAACGGGCCGTGTCCAGAGGCCCTACCACCTCCTTTTCAAAAGTAATATTATTTCAATAGAGTTTTGTTGCAAGCTTAAAATACCTTACTTTAATTCGTACTACGACCCATACAAAACATTACGATTATAAAACGGCATAGTGATGTGACAAATGAATGAAAGAGCGAATGTTTTTAACAAAACTGTTTTAGGAAGAAACAAGATAAAACTATATTGGTGTCCTTCGTAAGTCTTCAAGTTTTTGTATAGTTTACAAAATTTGCAAGAAAATATTTAAAATACCCTTGAAACATTAAATATATCATATTCTTAAGTTTTTACAAAATGTAGATACCTATTGCACGATTTCATGGAACGGAATAGTTTTCTGACTCTATGCCTTATCATTGAGAATTCGTCTTATGAAGGGAAAATGCAAGGAATTTGAAATTTTATTTTGAATAAGTTACTTTGCTAGTTTTAAGATTTAAACATTTTATGATTAGTTATCTACGTTTCTATAACGTATTTCTTTTAAGAATTTTATAATTTAAGACCGTTCTTTAGCTCACCTTTGTTGTTGTTGTTGAAAAAAAAAACAAATTTTAGCTGATTTTGTTTTCCTTCGTAGAGAATGAGTCACAAATTACAGGGAATCTTCCAATTGTTCTTCCCAAATTTGGTAAAATTGGATTTTTGGGGAATTCAATGGAGTGCGTTTAGCAACCCTAAGTGTGTTTGATGTAATACAGCGCGAACCGAAACTTATAATGTCGAGTACAAAGTCATAAATGTTACTTAGTTTCAAACCAGAATACATCTTTGTTAAAAACTGGATAAATACGACGTATAAAAGTTTCTATGGTATCTTGTTCATGACTTACAACATTAAAGTTCGTCGTGTTTCTACAAGATGTACTATTTGAATTTCTAATTTCAATTTAAGGCCATCGTAACTGCCTTCGACAGTTCTTTGGAGAAAGGTTTTCGATATTTTGAAAGCTCAAGGAGATGGAACATATATAGGATTGGTCCAAAGTAAGTCAATACTAGTGAACATCAAGTGAAAATAACTCAGAAGTTAATGGGTTAAAAATAATATATTTTTTTAAATACCGTAATTTGTGGTGAATAGGGATAAAACTCAACTTTATAACGAGTTTGTGAATAATTTTGAAAGAAAGTAGTACCTAAAAAGGATTTCATTACTTGAGTCTTATCAATATCTTAATTATTAAATATAAAATAAAGGAATAAACATTCTAAATTATTCACAAAATACTAAAATATACGCAATCCCTATTCACCCACAATGGGGTCAATGGGGATGCGATAAAGGTCAATAGGGAAATTCCCTAGGGCTGTCCCATGTCTGCTCCACTGTCTACTCTGTAGGTACCTACATAATGTTTAGTATGTAAATAATTATTTTATTTTATTTTATATGTCTGTCTGTCCGTCCATCCGTCCGTCCGTTCGTCCGTCCATACGGTGGTTGGTTATAATGTAAAGTTATAAAATAAAATGCCTCATGATTTTTTTAATAGGTACTTTTATAAAGTTATTTAACAATTATAAGATGATATTATTTATTACCGACTTATTTTTAAACATTTGAAAATCAACAAATTCAAAATATATATAATTAGGTTACACACATTAATTATAGTGCCTATTATTTGTTAATACCGTACGTCTTTAATTGGACCTACCTATCCAACGAACTTAGAATTTTTTATTATAAATTAATGAATCTTATAATTAAGAAACACAAACTTAAATTAAAACGTTAAGAGATCACATTCTTTGAAATATTATAATAAGTTAATAGAAATTAAACTCAAAAGTTACCTCCTTTACATATTTAAAAACAAAAAATTAAATGATGTCTTCATCCATTAAATCTCGAAGAATTTCGTTCTGACTTTTATAATAACTGGGTCTTCTGAGGCCACTTGTACTGGGCTTGGGTTCCAAAGACTTCTTAAAGTTGTCACTTTTGCGTATAATTTTGTCTGAGAGAACACATATTTTTTTTTCATCAGGTATTTTCTTTTTAGGTACCATTTTTTCACATCGTGATTGTGTTTCCTCTTCTTTTTCATCGTCGTCAATCAAATTATCTCCACTAAACCTGCTCCTATCAGTAGTATATAAAATGTGGTCCTCCATTATAGGGATTTCATCATCTGCCAATATTATAGGCATGTTATCTATTTCAAAACTATCTTCAGTCGTTTGAACATTGTCACTAATGTTTTCTTTTCCTATTGTACTCATTTCAATATCTATCATAATTACAGGGGTTTTATCTATGTCAACATTTTCTTCCACAATTTCTTTAGTCTTGTCTGTTTCTTTAAAATTATTGCTGACGTTTTCTTTCTTTGATTTTTTACCAATACCTTTTCCTTTTCTATTTGGCTTTAGTGCTGCTGGTCTAGTTTCTGATATTTTATTCAAGCTTGCGATGTCGCTTTCTACATAATCTGTATCTGTACTATCTTCTACACTTTTTCCTGGCTTTACATTTAATTTCTTCATCTTGTTGTTGGTTCTTGTATTTTGTGGTCCATAACGCATTTCTTTTAGTAAGTTCAAAACTGATTCATCTATGGCTTCTTTGTCTTCCGCACCAAATTCTTTTCTGGTGTTATATCCTGGTAATCTACTTAATACTTTTTCTTTATCAATAGGACTTATTCCTGTTTTGGTGAATCCTGATAATATGTTTTGTGATACATTTGGTTGCATTTTATCTAACATTTTCTTTAGTAATTTGGGAAATACATTTTTTGGTATTGTTGGCATCATCCGGCCTTCAGTCTTTTTCCAAGTGAATAATATCTCTCGCCATGCAATTTTAAGTGGTCTGAATAAAGCCACGTCAAGGGGTTGGGTGAGATGTGTAGAGTTAGGAGGCAGGAATACAAAGTGAATGTTGAGTTCGAGGCATTTCCGTATTATATCTATGGATAGATGTGAGGAAAGGTTGTCCCCAATCAAAATTTTTTTACCATGTTTGTCTTTAAAATAGGGTATGGCTATAGTTTCCACCCAATCTTCAAATGTGTTACCGTCAAACCAGCCGGAGGTTGTACGGTTATATCTGCAGTTTGGGGGTCCGTTGGTAGTCCACGTATTGTAAAGATGGGTAGCTTTATAAACCACGTAACATGGTAAAAGACTACCGTCAGCTGATGCAGCCATCATTATTGAGGTTGAGGACTTTGTGTGGTTCATAACCCTTTCCGGGTACTTAGCCCCCCTCTTAGTCAAAACTTTCTTTCTACCGGGATCGTCTGCCAAATTGGATTCATCATAGTTAACTATATTAGACAAATTTACCCCTTGTAGAGAGTGTTGTAGTTCTACAAAATAATCCTCAATTATTTGCGGAGACACTGCTGCCCTGGGTCTTTTGATATTTTGACTCAGGCGCTCGGAGATATCATTTCTGTGCCTCTTTAAAAACCCCTCAATGTATCCCACGCCAGGTAAATTATTTTTAAATTTCTTTACCTCTATTCCCATTCGATCTAGATAACCCTTGATAATCATTCTTAAATCATATGTGTCGAGAGGATAACCCCATTCGGAACATACGTTTATATATTTTATAATAATTTGTTCCACCTCTTGACATATTGCAGTTTGCCCGCCGTGGCTTTTCATTTGACGTGTCATATGTCTGTGCAAAACTGATTTGCTTATATTGAATTCTTTAGAAATGTCAACAATAGATTTGTTGCCATTTTCGTAGGCTGATATAGCCTGATTCAATATCAGAGGATCATACTTTTTATAGGGTCTAAGAGATTTAGATTTGTACACGCGAGGCATATCTGAAAGAAGAAAAATATAGGAGTATACAAATATAATACCTAATGATTACATCACGTAATACATCGCTATCGTAAGGTACCTATTTGATCAGTAACTACCTACATCATTTGAGAAAATCCAAAATATGTTACTTCAATGAACTATCTGGAACATCCATAACTACTAATTATTATTATACTAAATATTACACACCATATTATTTATTATAAAAAAAATATTGTGTTTATATATTTATGTATGTATGTTGTATTAATCTATGTTTTATACATATTTATACTAATTACTAATTATGTACCTATGTAAGTTTATGTAGTAAATTCTAAGTCTATAAGTACCTACTTGTATTTTATTTTTCAGATTTTTTTTTAGATAATGCCTTATGGCATTACGTCCGCCAATTGTACTTAAATCATTGCAATAAAGAATAAATAAATAGGTAGGTAAATAATTGTGAAAATAACTCAGAAAAACATTTTAAATGATTAGTGACAACCCTACACAGCCGTCCCTATTTATCTATTCGTCGTCCCAATTCAACTGATATTCATCCCCATTGACCCCTCTTTCATTGCTATTCATAAGTCAGGCGTCCCTATTCACCACTAAAACAATGAAAATTTTGTTTGTTTGGAATTCGTTAAATATCACTGCAAGGAATATATTAAAATACTTACCTTTAGTGTTTATCACAGCTCAAACACTTGACTAATGCATTTGCCACAAAATTACATTCATACACTGAAGAATTTCAATAACAGAACTAAGTTATTCTTCCCGTGCAAACTGGCGCTTCGAGGAGTTATTTAAAAAAGTGATTTTTGACAACTTGTGGCTAACTTCACACATGTTTAGTGTTGCCATCAAAACTGCATACAACTCTACTATTGCCTTTAAAAAAAGATAAATAAAAAGCGATGAAATAGCAACTAATTTTTGAAGTTGAAAACGGTACTTGGTTTTGTCCCTATTCGTCCTTGGATCCCTATTCACCACAAATTACGGTACTGGGTGGATTTCAAGTCAAAATAAAAAAGAGTTCCTGGAAAACAGTCTGTGCATTCATAGACGGGAGGAGGTCCGTTTAATGAACAGCATCTATCAAATTCAAGCTATTTTAAATAATTTTAGAAGGGATAATATCACATTTTTTACAAGACTGTTCAACTGTTTCAATTAGTAAATGATAATAAAATACACTTTTTTGTTAACACATTATCTAATATAATACAAGAAAAACACTTACAAGTTACTACTAAATAACAGTTATAAAATCCAAAGTCACCTGAAGACAGCCACACTTTGTATAAGTACAGTAAAACAAAGATAAAATGGTTCCATATTTTACATTTTAATAAAATCTGATAATATTGTTATATACTAAGCAAACTTATATCAATCATTGGTTTAATAACATTACAGATCAATAATTAATCTCTTAAAAGTGAATTAAAGTCTTGTTTAAACATAAACTAATTCAAAATTATTAATTATTTATATTATTATAAGTGGCGCCTATCCCAGAGTTGCTGAGTAAAAGCAGTCCTCACATCCCAACCTTGCTGCAGTTGAATGTTTGTGCTGCATGTATTGTCAATTAAAGCAGGACTAAGCTGAAACAGAGCATCTTGAAACAAATCTTTGTTTCCGGAGCATAATACAACACTCTGTAGGCCAACAAACAAAGAAAATATTAAAAATAGCATAGTCTACAATATTTCTGGCACAAATATGTAAATTGTATACTGGGCTTCAGGTGTGTCTCGTGGTGCATCTAAGATTGGTGTCAACATGTATTTTATAAAGGATATCCCGAGTCACCTGTGAATGAAAATTAAATGATTTATTATGGAGTATATCTAATACTGTATTCCATTTGGAAGTGAGTGCCCTTAGTAATTCCATTTATATACTGTATTTTATTACATTCATCTTAATTAAAATATAAAATAAGAAATACAAAAGTGAGTTTATCTTGTTATTTGATTGTATGTTCATTAACATAGGTAGTCAGGTAAAACATCACAAATTGTAGTGATATTTTGTATATACATAATTATATCTACTGTTCTTTGGTTTTGTTTAATAGCTATTGTACCTAATTCAGCAGTCATGAATTTATCTTGTACCTAACACAGTAGATATATGTAATCATATAAAGACATGTCACTGTAAAAATTAAGCATAATAAATGAGCCAAAAAAACTTACTGTGATTTATTTTATTCCCATCTTGATCATTATTTTGGAACACAATATATTTGTCTCATCAGCATTTGATTGAGGCTAGCTGTAATTTGCACAGTAACAGATGAGACAGTCTGTTATTCAATTGATTGTCTTTCTATGCTTCCAACGGGACATTGATATGTTCCTTTTGCATAGAAGGATTAGACAGTCAACATCTAAAATGATTAGACATCTTATAAGAATTTGAGTTTTTAAGGCCAACACTATTAGAACAATAAATAAAAACATAAAATACCTTCGTTTTCAGAGACATTAATCACAAATATTAATTCGTCCCATTGGGAATGTGTGAGTACTTTCATCAAACTCTTTCATGTATCTTTTTATAAACATTCCCTTTTTAATCAATGAAATGGTCAAATTTCTCTCACAGGTGCATTCGATGCTGCATCCTTGATAAGTTTCCGTGTCGGTCTAGCTCCAAAAACACGAAAATTTCATATTCATTTGACATCGATTATTAAATTGAATTTGGTGTCCAAAATATCTTTTAGTAAGATTTCAGCGTATCCAATATTAATATAATTACTTTTAATTTAAAAAACACTTCTTCTTATAAATTGAGTCAAAAACAAAGTAAACAATATTAAATCCGTCGCGCGAGATCAACTTATTTAGGATCGCTATTTTGAAATCTAAGCATGGTTAAGTAATAATCTTACCAACTGTTGCCAACTGCAGCGCAACAAATGTCTCAGTATCAGTCTTCTAAATTCTCTAGAAATCGCCAATCCAGGCATGGACCAAAAATCGCCAGGATTCGCTGCTTTTCAGGTCGTGAACATGCCACCTTGATGACAAGATTAAGTTTTTATTCCCTGAGGTGTTTTCAACAATTCCAAAACATTGAATTCGATAGTCAAAGTTTACGTTTAATTTCGGCATCATCACCTACCTTTGTTATTTTTGATAGAAAAAAAATCGCCGTGAAACAAAATTGCAGTAAAAATAACGGTTGGTTTTCGAAAAAATATATGTAACAAATCACATGTCGCCAGAAATCACCGTTCGAGCGAAGAAATCCCTAGTATTCTCCAAATGCCTGTCAAAAATCGCTAGGGTTGAGAGAGGTCTCAAATCGAGCAAAAAAATCTCTGCGCAGGATCGAAAATCTCCAGATATAGCTACAAAATCGCTGTGTTGGCAACCCTGAATCTTACTGTCAAAACGCACGTCGCGGTACGCTTTGAGTAAATGATATTGTGTGACGTCACAAAATCGCAAACCTGTTCATTATTAAAGTAAGCTTGTTTTAAAGAGTTAATGGTACGAATTTTGAATGTAAGCTTAAAGTAATAATGCTATAAGAGGAGATGGTAGGCCCGCAAGGCGGACGAGGCACGAATGGTGCACGGTGTGATACCAAACGTTTCATAAATCTTTTATTTTCAAATCCCCGGACACGGCCCGTTATAATATAAATGATCACTTACATCTTCTCGTCTCATTCTTCAAATTCAAAAGTTTTTTTATTTAAATAGACTTAAAATAAGTGCTTTCAAATCGTCATTTTTTTATCTACCACCGGTTCGGAATGCCATCTACGGGGAAGAAGCCGTTATGAAACCTCCGTAGTTGCTTTTTAAAAAAAATTACAATCGTTTTTTATTACAATTTGGGACATTTAAGTTTTCTATTTCATACAATTTAAAGCTACTATGAATACCTTTATATAAAGCAAGTTACAATATGTAATATTTTTAATAATTAATGATTTTAAGTCTACTTAGGCTAATATTTAAATACATTTTATTTAATTGCAAGAAACATAGGGGATGCGATCGAAAATTATCATACTAAAATATTGTGACAAAGTGAGCCAGTCCACATAAACAGCACCCGATCACGAGGGTAATGTGGATTTCAGCCATCGCCCTCCTCAACCATATTAGAGGGAAGTGAACGACCCGGTACCCAACGCTACCTCAAGCACAGACATTTAAGCGAGCATGAACACTGGACACAACTCAAAGTTCCTTATTTATAGAGCACGGATAAATCATTCATTGCAACCCCTACACTTCAACTGTCATTAGACAAACCTGTGCAGTTATATTAAGCTACTTCGCTAGTTTTCTACCCTTTCAGGTCAGTATTGATGACATATTCTGTAAACTTAACATAATAATGGAAAATTAGTTTATTGCTTAACAATGATGTTGATTTCAGCTTATGAGGAAAAAAGAAAATAAATCAATAATTATGGCGGAACTTTTCAATAAATCTATGACATTCGAAATCAAAATTCAAATCGAGAAATCACGACGAGAGACTGACATTCTTATGGTAAGAATTATTATATGGTGTGTTTCGGTTGGAAGGGTTGGAGAGACAGTGTAATCACCGGCACGAGAGGTAGAACCATTTAACCTCTACATGGTCAACGCATTCTCTTTCTAAGACATCACGATCACCGTTGTGTGAATATTTTCATCAAGGGAACCACATGCCAATGAAAATTATATCGTACTTTTACTTAACTAATAATGTGATAAAGTTAGCTCTGTTGAGTTGAGCATTCCAATCTCCTTCGACAAAATACAATTACCCAAAACAAGGCCAACAGAAAATAAGCTCCTTACGTCATTGCAATGTCATCTCAATATATTTAAATTTTCTGTTCAGGTTGGAATTCTCACTCAGACAGGTCTACCTATACCAATTAAGTATCTAAGAATAGTTAATTCATTGCATGTGTTTATTCTCGTATAGGTAAGGTTGATTAGTATGCATAGTACAAACCAGTGGCTTAACTTGGGACTATAGTAATTGACGTTTATTGTCCCAACATAGCTATTACATACTTAATTATAAAATTAACATAGCACTCTATTGTTATGTCAGGTTCTCTCAATTACATCTGAAAACGTGCCAGGCAAGAATAAAGCCTTTAAGTAACTAATCTGAGTCTGAATTCTGATATTACTTATTCCCATAAATTACATGTATCCAATGGCTTAAAATAGGTTGGCATGACAGCAAAATGTCATGGGCCCCGAGCCGGAAGGGGCCCCCAGCCCGAGGGCCGCAAGCAATTCTGAGTGAACTTTAAAAACAATGTCAGCCCCCAAAAGTGATTTTCATGGTAATGAAGACCTAAAATAAGTTCTCCAATTTTTTAGGAAGGGTCCCATGCAATTCAATTGCCACGGTCTTGTGACGCCACTGCATGTAACCAAAATTATCCTATTTTTTATTTTATTTAGCCCATGGAGGATCAAATTTATAAACTTTTTTCAACTAGTATGTTATAAGCATGTTTGCATTGTATGTTGTACTTAGAATTGTAAATACTATTTATTGCAATCAAGGTAAGTACATAATATATTCCAGTTTTATTTTTATGTTTTTACTTTACTATTTTTAAATATGAACTTGACCCTTTGATCTTTTATGGTAATACAAAATTTATTTTGATACCTTAAATTATTTAAGTTTAACACAGTGACACACATTTATATATACCTTCTTATTTTATTATATTATCTCCAGATTCTGATTTTAAACAAATAATTTATCAGTTTCTATTGCTATGATATCAAAGTGTTAAATTTTAATTAAATTAAATTAACAGTAAATACTTATATTAGGTAACAAAAACTACTTGCAAGATAAACTTCAGATAAAATAACAGATATAGAAAAAAAGTTTGATTTATTTCTGTATCAGAATTAGGATAAGATAACATGTTCATGTTACAAAAATTTTCCAGCCTTTTAACAAATATTTATTTATTATTATTAGGTTCCTGATGATAAACTAAATAGTTACAAGATTTCTAATTACTGTAAGAGATAATCAAATTAAATTGAAGTTGTAGTTTAAAATTTAGAAGAAGAGTTTCCATAACTCGCATAACTGGTCTTTATTTTATACCTTTGGAACTATTAAGCCTGCAAACTTAACTTATAAAGAAGGTTAGATTTTATGTGAATAAGGCATTCACAATGAAATTGGAGTTTTTGGGGACTTGAGAGGTTCTCTGTGTCAATAATTACAGTATGTCTCAATTTACAAAACTTTTTCTTTATCAATAGGTTTAAAAATTTAAATACATAGGTACCTAATTTTAAAAACTTAAAAATTCAATTGAATTGTTAAAACTAATTGAATTGTTAATAAAACTAAACATTTAAATCAGAGAGTTATAAATTAAAAAGCAATCTTATAATCGTTGAATAAAACTTAAACGAAACTTAATCATGCTATTCAACTATACAAATATCACTTAATCTTCTATAAATAAAGACTTCAGATCCAAAACTAGGTTCAAACATTTTCGACACGGTACTAGTAACGGAAACGAACTTGTAAAAAATAATTATTGTGAAGTTTTGTGCAGTCAACCAAGAAGAACCAGCGGTTGGGAAAGTCGGAAAACTAGTAGCATAGAAATCTAGAAAAAGTATTTTGACATTCTTACCTCTTTATTGACGACGCTTTTGACTTTATAAGACCCAATTTCAGTAATATCAGCCGGCATATTTAATACTTTTGAAATTCGTGACCAAAACTTTGAATCTGTTTAAAATCGCCGAAAACCGTGAAAACTGGAAGCGGAAAATCACCTTGACAGAAAAAAAACTGATTACCTAACTTCACATCTATGTGAAACGCTGCGCACTTCATTTCATTCCATGCCATCGCTCCTATTTTTGTGTTATTTTTGGATTCATTGCTTTCTTCACTGTTATTTAGTGGTTATTTTTTTCAGTGACAAAAACCAGCAGTAAATATTAATTGATAGAATTTTGAAATTTTTAAAAAGTTTCACATAAGTCTTTTGCCTTCCAGTTCTAACAATTGGTATTTCAAAATAGACTATGGCCTATTTCCATTGGTTACATAGCTAGTGGTGCCAGCTTGTCAGCTGATTACCGAATTCTTATTGGTTATTGAGGAACGCTGACGTCAACTAACCAATGGAAAAAAGATAGATTGTAAGCAAAACAAAAAAAATACATCTCTGTTTTATCTGACAGTCTATCTATCTCTTTCCCTCGCTCGTAATTTTTCGACATTTTGGATTTGTGTTGTTGGTGACACCGCGTGTTCTGCCGGCTCAGAATAATATTTATAACTTATCGGTAAGTAATTTGACCAATTACATGTTTTATTTTTGACGTCTGGACAAATTATATTTGGTATTAAATAATATCGCTTAGATTAAGCTTTACGTTAAAAGTCTTCGACTTTTCAAATGACCTTGGCAAGTTATATTCATTCAGTCACTTGATTGATTTTCCATGTTTTCGTTTTTTTATTGGTAACAATTGATTTTCAAGACTTGAATCCATTCTAGTCCGAAGATCTTGATGTCTAAAATATCTTCAGTCATAGAATTGTATAGCGTTTTTCCTATTGGAATTGAAATGTAGTTTTTCCACCTACCTACATAGAAGCATAAATTCTCATAATTACCAACGCTCTGTAGTACTACTAAACTAATCATGCTACAGAATTACGTCATCCGACGCTATTTCAAATTTGTTTGAGTCGGATCCGGAACATTGGATCCGATTTGATCTATTAACGTAAAGTAGGTATGATTTATTATGAATCATGACGTGCCCGATTTCTTCTATGCTTATAAAAATATTGACTAACTCGAAACTTCTCACGAATTTTTATCCGTGGGTAATTCTAACTTTGACTATAGCATGTTAGTGATAAGCCAATTAGGTACCTACTTGTGTATTTTATTCAGTTGCAGGAAAATGGTTTCATATGCCCCATATAATTTAGATACCTAAGTGGTACTAATCTATTCATTAAAGCATAGTTTTCTCCATCCTATTGATTTTCTGACTCAGTTTTGTTGTTGAGTCCAATTACACCATATTTATTTTTTAATTATCATCATGACTAAGGAATTAAATACATATTTAAATCTTTCCTGTTCATTTTCTTGGAAGATAGTAATGTCATGATTGTAAATATTATATTAGATATCTAGTAAAATTTGACTTTAGTTCTATACCAAACTAATCCAAAAACTTGTAAAGACTAATAAAGCTTCACATATCAATATCAATCCTTATTAAGATTGATACAAACTCCAAACAGGTTAGGTTGATTCATGGCTCTGTATAGTTGATTTTACAATGGTATATAAGTGTTTCTTAACCTGTGGTCCGCAGACCGTTAGTGATCTGCAAGTAAATACATTTGGGTCCACAGTTTCATCTCTGGAGCATTTAACAATAAATGCCTTATTATATTTAATATAGTTATCGCTGCTCTTGAACATGTTACTAATAGAACTTGATTGGAAATTACAGTAGTAGAAATAATGCTAGAATATCACTACTAAAGTTGCAAAAAAGCAATACCAATGCTTACATATAGTATTATTTAAAAAAAAATTGGTCCTTGGTAGATTTCCTAGAGATCCACAATTGAAAAACATTAGAAATACTGGTATATATAATTAGTACATAAATATGTCGGTAAATGTACATTTAGATAGAAGAGATTCAGGACACCAGCTCCCTAACACCATTTTCTGCAAGCGATAACAACAACAGAAATACAGATTTTTCAATTAAATCAATAGTTACAAAAAACACACAGTTGCAAAAATTAACATTAGAATTAAAGTGTTATTTCTACAGAAATTTTATAGTTTATGATTTTATTACCTACCTTTTAATTAGGTAGTTTTTAAACTGGTTTAATTGTTAGTACATTTTCCCATAAAATACTTCACAGAACATATTATTTTATGTAGATTTGGTTCAAACATTTTCTTAATGAACACAAAGATTTTATTACACTTTTTAACCGTTAAAGCTCTAGTTAGCTTAGTTTTATCTTGCATTGCAATAAAAAAAAGATACTTGAAATATATTTCATGTCAGTTGAGTATTAGTAATCTTAAAACACAGAACTGTTTGAAGGTCAATGGTATGATATCATACTGCAAAGTCATCTATGAATACTTTTAAGTGTTGAAAAATAAAACATATTCATATTGAATTGTTATTCATCAATTCAATATTCATTAGTCGTTGAACACCGCTCGTGCGAGGAAGACGTGTTAATTCGCTCTGTGATAATAAAGACTGATTTAAGTGCTTTTACGGGTACGTGTTTTAATTTTAAAAAGCTAGAATTAGACAAGTGAACAAATAAGAAAGTGAAACTGCAATTTGAACTCTTGATCGCATAATTACAATTATATCTTGGGTGATCAAAGTGCCTTGATACTTAACTAAGCCAAGGGTGAACAATCAAAACAAAAAATATAATATTTTCACTTGAATACCTCCTTGTTCGAGTTGGGATTCGAACCCGTGACTAGCTTTGCTATAATTTATACTAATATTGTTTTTTTTTATACTTTTGTTAATTTCATATAAAATGTGGGTTATTGGACTTTTTCTGTCTAAGTACGCAATGGCTATCATTGCGTCAATCTGGCCATTAAATTATTGAATTCTATGACTTACCTTGACACAATTAATATAGTTGACTGATCATTATCAATAGTAGATAATCTAATGATTGCTGAGTCAATGTCGATGTAAAAATGTGAACATTATTGAATTGTTAGATATTAATTGAATACTTTTTACGTCCTCTTTTTGAGACACATCCGCCACTGTCACACCACTGAACGGTAGGTATGCCCCGAAAAAAAAACCCCTTTTTAGTTTCTATCAATTTTATCAAACCTAACCTCAGACCTATGCTATCCTTATAATTTTAACCTTTATGCACCAAAGCCTAAAATATGGATTATTTCTTGGTAAACCTAAAATACGGATTATCATCTATGGCCTAAAAATACCAAAAGCACTTTAATAAGACAATTTTCATAATCACCCCTTATTCAATTCACCAATTACTAAAAAGCCCTCACTGAACTATTTTTTTTTTTCCAATATAAACTGTTGATCGTCAAATCAATCTCCAAAATAGATTTTAAATTTTTTACCACATTACCCCTGAAAGACTGACGTCAATTTTTTCATTTTCCAGTCAAAAATGGCAATCCACATCAAGGACTCTGATGACCTGAAGACCAGGCTGCAGGAGGCTGGTGAGAAACTGGTGGTGATCGACTTCATGGCGACCTGGTGCGGTCCCTGCAAGATGATCGGGCCTAAACTTGAGGAGATGGCCAACGAGATGGCTGACTCTATCGTTGTTCTTAAGGTAAGTACGCACAGTTAGACAATATTTTTCCTTCTGTAAAATTTAGTTTGAGATTCGTCAAAGCAACTTTAGTGTGTTGCTTTCATATAGAACAATTTTGTATGTAATTTATTTTGGTTTTATCTTATATACCGAATTCATAACATTTATAAATGTCTTTTATAAAATTTAAATATAGTTAAGGAAAAAAATTGGGATATTCACGTATACGGTCTGGAAATACCTATGACTCATTTGACACACGGTTCATCATGATATCATCATAAATTAAAGTATACCATAACTCGAGCCGTTTCAGGAAGAACTTAAAACAAGTCTTAAAATTGTTTTTTTTTTTCGTAATCTTTTAATCAAGGAGTTTATCATTTGATTTCAAATACTTTTAAGTTTTATTTTTAATTTACAATACCTTTATCATGGTAAGAAAGTATTATCGTAAATGACAGAAAATAATTGTATTTATTAAACAATAAAGTACGAGTAACTCTCTCTTGTAAAAAAAGGAAGTTGTCGCTTCCGATTTTTTTCCTGAAATGGCTCGAATTAAGGATGTTATTGTTAAAAAGTGTAGTAGATTTATTTTATTACTTTTAATTTGCTTACCTTTAAACTGCACAATCGTTTCGTGTTTTATTTATTTAGGTAATTGTATAATCTTCTATTCGATGAAATGTTTCATCAAGCAAAGCCCAGTCATTTAGAATCTTTATATTTTACCTAACCCAGAAGGACGGTAATGGTTTTAATGTGTATGCATATTTAAGTGAACTGTTATACTTTTATTATTTAAATAAATTGAATATTTTATTGTAATGGTTATGACGTAGTCGGATATAAACGTATAGCGTTAATAATTTACCAGTTTGAACTGAAATTAAAACGTAATTACTAGTAAAGAACTCACAATTGTGGAGTGTTTTATCTTTTACCAATCTAATGTTGATAGTGTTTGATTGAAAAATAAACAGTAAACATTTGAGTTTAATTATAAAACTTGAATCCGTAAATAAATTACATCTATTTTACATTTATATTTCAGTTGTTATCATTAAATAAATAACACATGGCTGTGAGAGATGTAACTTAAAATAAATATTTATGGATTTGTCTGTAGTATCTTCGCGTAAACGGCCATGTAATTATCATTGGTCATTTTAAATGTAAACAACTTATTATGAATGTTAAATATCACACAATGATTTACTGATTATTATTTTTAATTGTTTTCTATAAAGATTATATAGTTATTACAGCTATAAGCTGCCAATATGCCCAAAACCATTTAAGCACAAGAATTTATTTTTGTGACAGCACTAATGATTACGTACAATAATAGATAGGTAAGAAAAACATATATACCAAGATTTTCTAATAGGTATTTTAAATAATTTTTACTCCTTGTTATAACGATCTGTAGTATTAGGACATTCAGCTGTGTGTTGATTTTTTAATTAATTTTTCTTTCTCTCGTTTCAGATCGACGTCGACGAGTGTGAGGACATCGCAGCCGAGTACAACATCAACTCTATGCCCACTTTCGTATTCGTGAAGAGCTCGAACAAGATCGAGGAGTTTTCGGGAGCGAACGCCGACAAACTCCGAAACACCATTCTTAAACTCAAGTGAACTGCTTTAAATGGCTAAACGCCTTCGGGCGGGCGCGTCCTCGCTTATATACATACAAACAAACATACATAACTTATGTACATACACACAACCCCTTTCACGCTATTTAAACTGCGGTTTCATGTTAGTAAAGGCTACATTTATTATAAATCTTGATATCTAAATGTCCTAGGTATAGTAATAATATTGGTAACAAGTTGCTGGATATCTGCTATAAATTAGGCTAAGAACTTTTTCAAATGTCAGGCCAGTGACTAATCCGATTTAAACTTTCGTAGTTAATAAAATATAACGTCTTTTATTGTAAGAATTAAGTATCAGAGTATGTCATTAAACAATGAAAACCCGTCGCTCCGTACCAAAATATAAAACCTTTGGCAATATTTCAACTTGAACAGCAAAGATTGAACTTTTAACATGTTTCTACAACATTTTTAATAAATAGCTTTAGATTATTGTGTAAGACCTAAATAACCTCATTTTGAATTCTTTGCCACTAATGTATCAGTCACAAAAATGTATTATTTCATTAAGTATTGCTTCTACGAGTAGAGGACAAACGCGCTCGCCCATTTTTATGGTAGTTGTATTATTTTCCCGTGTATGCATTTTTATATATGTTACAAAAGTATTGTTATCTAATAAAATGTAATAAACGTGTAACTGTGATTTCTTTTAATCGATGTTTTTTCATTAGTGGACTACGAATAACAATATTATACCTAGTCAGGTCATAAATTCTGTCACATGTTTAATATAAAATAATTGAAACAAATTTATTCATTATGTAACCATTTATATACCAAAATGATCTTAACAAAACATAGATTCTTTTGACACTAAAGTTTATTCAAAATGACCTCCGTGATTTTGAATACAGGCCTTCAATCTGCGCGGCCAGTCTTCTATCGCAGCACGAACGAGGCCCATGTCAATATCGGCGGCTGCCTTAATCAATGTCTTGAAGTAACTCCAAATTGGGATGAGGCTTTGAGCACGCCTTTTCCTCCAAGTGTTGCCATATCTTGTAACCTAACGGATTCAAATCTTCGTGCCGGATGAAGTCGATTTCACACGCCGGCAGCCAGTCTTGTGTGCTCTTCGCTCTTTGAGCTGGCGCCGAATCTTGTTGGAATACCCATTGCCTGTTATTGAACATGGTATGAGAAACAAGTTCCACATCAGGACTGTATTTTGACACACATTAGTTTTTACACCTTTCTCACAAAAATGTACCTCTGTTAAGCCCCAATAAGAAACTCCCAACCATACCATGAGCGAGGATGGAAAATGACCTCGTTGGACACGCGGAATACGGTTGCTCGCTTCTTCACTACTGTGTGCGTACACCTTATCATTTTGTTTGTTGTAGCTCTCTTCTACGGTAAAAATTTTTTCATCCGAAAAAAGAATTTCCCGAATTTTTTTTCCCGCGTACCGCTACAAAAAAGCGCGGCATCTCTTTGGTCTCAGGTCCATTAGACGAGCATTCAAACGATGTCCTGTTTTTCTTCGATATGCCCGAAGCCCTAAGTCTTCATTTAACGCCCTTTTCACCGTGGTTCTGCTTAACCCCATCTGAAGGGCTAACAGTTTCTGCTTACGTTTGGGATTTCTTTGAATTCGCGCCTTCACAGCTTTTATCACTGCTGGAGTCCTAACAGACCGAGGGTGACCACTCCTTGACCTGTCATCTACACTAGAGTCTTTATTGTATCGTTTGATGGTACGATAAACGAATATTTTGGTTAAATTCAAATTTTTCAGTATGTCAATAATTTGAATTGGCGCGTAACCGCAACGATGCAACGCAATAACTGCAACACGGTTTTCTTTAAGCGTCCACTCCATATTTAAAAATGAGTAAAATTCTAAAAAGTATACATTTTTATTTTCATGAACAATTCGAGATTCGAATTCAATAAACTGTTTTGTGGCCAGCATTCTAAAAGAAAAGTTTTTACTGTGTGACAATACTTATGACCTGACTAATTTAAAGGTATCTAAAAAATTTTTAGCGAGACAGGAACAAGATTTAAGAGAAAAAAATAAAAAATCATTTTTATATCTATTCATATATTTCACTAAAACTTATAACTACTTACATTACAACTATCAATATTATACAAGAATGCAATTTGATACACAAGAAAAATAATTTTAATATTACAAAGTAAAAGTTGAACAAAGGTTACTAATTTACTCAATTTCTATTTGCATTTCAAACGAAACGCAAAAGCTCTTTCTTAAAATTAATTAGAAAAGTTAATTTTACATACGCCAAACAGAAGCTACAAATCGGACCTGAAACAAAAAGTATTTTTGTACAAAAAGGCTCATTTCATTCATACACAATTTTATTACTTTGCACACGAGTCAAATTAAAAACTGATCTTTCGTTTTTGAAGTCAGTATTAGATTCTTTCTATGCAAGGATTGATTTTAAATCATTTTATTTGCGACTGGATTATGTAAAGCCAAAAAATAAAATAAATGTAATTTCCTACACATACGTCTAGTCCCGTCTCCGCTTGGCGTGGCTCGTTGGCTCGTGGTCGCGGCGCCTTGCTCGCTTGGCTTCAGACAAGAACCGATCCAAACCGAACGGATCCAACTCAGCTTCGGGTTGCCTGGCCGGTGGGGGTTGCTATTACAAATAAAAATGTACATTAGTTATTACTTAACAAAATGAAACCTAGTACTTGCTTTCGTGTATTTTTACTATGATAAAGATGCCAGACATAAAGCTACACATAACAAGTGCAATATCAATCCTTACGCTGTACAATATCGTTACGTCCAAAGAGGTTAGTTTGATCCATAGACGTATGTACTTTCTTACCACTTGCGACTAGAAATATGAATGAATTTTCGTAATGACGCCTCTAGACAATAGAGATTGATTTATTTGATATTAATTAATGGTCGAACACAAGCTTTAAATTAATATTCACAATATTTAATAAAACACAAGTGGTTTAAAGATTCAGTTCATAAAAGATGAAACGTATATATAATTTAGAATTCGATTAATTATATCTGTCAAAACAGACTGAATGTTATATAGGGACTTTTAAAAGAACTAAAAAGCAAACCAAGAAACGCCTAAATTGGTCTCATTTTTGTTACATTTACACA
This sequence comes from Choreutis nemorana, assembly GCA_949316135.1. Taxonomy (NCBI): domain Eukaryota; kingdom Metazoa; phylum Arthropoda; class Insecta; order Lepidoptera; family Choreutidae; genus Choreutis; species Choreutis nemorana. Next base: position 2,084,834 of record OX438620.1, on the reverse strand, counting down.
CACAAACTCAAACCTTCCTCCCAAAGGGTTAGGCAGAGACTGCATTTCGTTTCCTCCACATCCATGCATCTCTTCATACACACACAAATCTTTTAAGCCCTTTGTATGTTTTATCTGTTAGCTTGTAAGATGAAATGAATATATTTATGTTATACGGTTCAATAGTAACAACACTAACTGGTTCATCCCTGTGTTGATCCCTCTCGAACTGCACAGGGCCGGAGCGAGCATTACTGGAGCTGGTGCCTGCAAACTCTTTGTCAGCAACAAATCTGTAAGTAGTGAAATATATTATTTTATTATGCATTTAAGACTCAGCGTTTTAAGGGGGCTTAGCTTAGTATTTAATAGTAGGGAAGCGTGTTTTTTTCAACGTGATATTTTGTTTTTAAAGTATTTTTTTATAATATATTTAACGTCACAATTTTAGTGTTAAGAAATAAATAAAAATTACGATTCACATTGTTACTACTATGATTTTTAATCACTACAAGATTATACAATCTGTACCTTGGTTAGGGACTGTGCTACATTTATAAACTTTTTCCACTGATAAAAAATGATATAAGGACGGCTTAGCGCTTAGTTCGGAACTGTACCATACATTTTAATTTATTGAACGAACGCGCGTAGTTTTCAGAGTACTGTAACTAACCGCCGTTTGTATGTACATAAACATGTTTGTTTGACGATAACTCGAGTATCGTTGATCGGATCGACGTCATTTTTTTTTTCTTTATTTGGAACTATAGACAACGAAACATTAAAGCGTTTCAAATGTACAGCACAAAAGAGGTTTAAATGTATCGCCCACAATGTAGTTCAAATATTGTAATGATATACTATAAGACATAGAGGTAATGACAGCAGTAAATGAAAATGTGAAAAACTATAATATGTAAATGAAATAAGATGATAGACCGCGTTAAGTCAAATATGTAAAAGATAAACTTTAAAAATGTGTACCTGCGAGACAGGCTTTGCCTAGTGCAGGACTCATAGCAACTCAGCAAGTAGTCTTTGCAACAATATTGTTTTTCTATGTTTTGTGTAATATCTTTAATAATTGTAAATTTGTATTGTTATTTTTTTTTTTTTAATATACATCAAGTTGTAATAAAATCAAATACATAGCAAGATAATTAATGAGTAAATAAAATAACCAGAGTAAACGGAAACAGAAGTAAGAAAACCCAAATGAATTCAGTATTTAGTCAGAATCTTTCAATATATTAGTAACTCACTTTTTAAATTGGGAAAAGGTCGTTGAGAATATATCAAAATCAACAAAATGATTGTTGTAAGTGTCAACCATTCGACGCAATGGTGATCGTAAACCGGCTACAGTGCGAGTACAGCTTACAGCTTACAGCGAATAATCGGCGTTCCTGGGTTTTGAATTTAGAATGCTTATTAATGTGGCTTTTTTATATGTTTGAATGTGAGCCAAATTGGTCAAAGGGTTACCGATATATAGGGGGTCGGAGCGAACCACTAGTTAATCATAGTCCATACCTGCGTGTATTAGCCATAGAGTCGATATTTCCATAGTTGTCATTGTCATTATTCCTGCTGGGGCGGTATATGTGAGCCGCGACTGTATCCTGACTGCGCCACGCCTTGTCGTACACGTTGTAAGCCTCGTCATCGCCGTAACCTTGGCAACGGAGCAAACAATGTTACCAACACGTAATTAACAAAACGAAAATTATAAAATATAGAGGAATAATGTGTTAAATTGTAATTACTTGCGATTCGTGTTAATTCGTTAGTTTATAACATCGCAATTTTTTAACCAACGAAACACAATTCAACGGTTTAGCAAAAATTATCAGTTCAGAAGCTTGCTATTGTTTTCATAAGATCACATTTTAAGTTAAGTATGTAAGTTTTAGTAACATTTAAAGAAAACCTCACCACTGTCCATCCCTTTGGAATTATTAAATAGTCTCTGGTCGAACATTCCCTCTGCGCCAGCGTTCGTCTTGGCTGGTAGACCCAGTGCTATCTGTTCTGATATATCACGCTCTCTATCCTTTACTAGTTTAGATCTGCAAATAAGAACAAATGAAAAATACTAACGAGGAAAATAATCGGAAAACATTTACATAAGAAAAGATTCCGAAGAATAGGGAATATGCATGAAATTTAATTTGATTATTCAATCAACTTATTCTAAAGTCACATACTCTATAAATAGTTTATTTACAGTGAAAACATAATAACAATTGTACGATAAACCAGAAAGATACAACCATTAAATATCTCGATCATCAGAACAAACTTTTATATGGAACTTGTATGGCGCCCGTGTACTTTAACGTCACTGTACATATTGGACCTCTCTGTCTAACCAACAACTTTGAAGCTTTATAACTTAGTTAATACGTCAAATATTTGAGAAAATCTATTGAGAACATCCTCCATTTTTTGAAGTCGGTAAGAAAAATATATTATTCGACTTTCCTTTGACTCGGGCGCAATACCAACAAACGGAAATTGCCCGAAGCGAATCGATGTTACCCGAAATGAACCGAAGTGTCTCTCTACACTATCGTACTTTGATTAACTTCTCGACTAGTGTAATGGGGGCTCAACCAGTTATCTACATTACCTCTTGTCCGGAGCAGCTCTGGCTAGGTTCCTGTCGCGTTGTCTGTCTTTATGTCTGTCAGCTCGCAGCTTGTCTCTCTCCGCAGCGGACAGTCCACTCTCATCAACTTCAGCACCTTCGGCTTCGTCATCTGGTCCCCTTATACCTTAGCATAAAATAACGTGACAACATGTTTATTGTAAGGCCATAGTGATATTATAATATTATCGAAATACTGTCAGTACTATACAATTAATAAGTGACACAGAACCGCGATTCCGCGTATCACGTGATAATATTGACAGTGTAATAAATAAATATGAATCATTTAAATAACTCTCCTGTGTGCTACTAGTTTCTGTTCAAAATTTTCTGCATTGACTTAATCATAATTTGATCCAAACTATAAAAATATGAAGCAGCGCCATCTATTGTATTTAATAAATACATTAACATTTATCCAAAATAAAAAGTATAGGACGTTTTTTATTGTTCATTCTTTGTATACAATTTCATTCAACCATTCAGCAGATCAGACGTTAAAATATTAATAAAATTTCTACATACCAGCTCTATGGTCCCTGGCTCTCTGAGCGAGCATGCGTAGATGTTCTTCTTTTTTCTCTTTCTCCCTCTGCGCGAGTCTTCTCTCCAACTGGGCTCTAGCTTCTACCGCTTCTCTTGCTTTCCTATCAGCTGTGTATGTAAAACTATATTAATTTTGAATTTCACTATTAATAGAAAGTAATAAAGCAATGATCTCGAGTTCGAGTCCAACACTAGCGTAAATAGATTTTTTATAATAAAATAACATAGTAATATTAGACATTTTGCAGTTTATTTACGTTGTTTGCACCCTCTGTTTCGAGCTTTGCGGAATGTTCCTCATAACTTTTCAGCCTACGTCTACGGTTAAGCCAAAAGGCTTTGTAGTGTTTTATTTAAGAATAAAAATTGACTTGTTTCATTTTATTTCATATGTCATGAGCAAACAAACAATTTGATGGGTCACTAGACCGAACGCGATCACCGCCACCAATGTCTTTAAGAAACACACCTCTACATTGGCGGTTCCAGATATCAATGGCATCGTCGTGCCCATAGAAAGGCGGTATCACTTTCTGTCACGTGAACCATTTGCGTGTTTGCCCACGATGTTGTATATATAAATAATATGACAAGAGCACCGCTAATGCGTTGCCTATAAGAGGTAAGAGGTATAATGTTTAATTAGATTGATATAGTATAGTTAGAACTGACCTATATACAACGCCTCTGCTAGTTTTGAGAAGTTTTCGTTGATGTGGACTTGCTGCAAACCTCTACCGTCCGCAGCTAGACGCTTGTCCAGTGGTATCGTGTAACCTAAAATTAAAGAAATAACATAATTCATCCTCTATAACCAATAGCTGTATATTGATTGAACGTTTATAATTACAATATAAAATAAATAAAAAACTAAATTGACATTTACGAGACAATATTATTTCCTTACATATCACAAAAATAATAGTTTTGTATATAATTAGCAAAAAAAAGTAAAAGCTTACGCGAACGATAACCACCTTTGTAGGAAAGTTTTATGGTGACACCAAATTTAAGATCAAAACATACCAATAACAAATGTATATAATGAATGCTCAATAAAAAAGTCAATATAAAAATTTAAGCTGTGTATAAAGATTGTTTTTTTAGAATATGACTATTATTTAATTAATTTCCACCATATCTTTATAATTAATTCTGATGTACAGGCTATATTATTGTAAAGTTTCATTAAAATCCTTTCATTAGTATATCCATTAATGAGTAACAAACATCCATATATCCTTACAAACTTCACTTTTACATGTATAATATTTGTAAACTATGTTTTAAATGGGCCAAAGCGTTCTCAATTAAATCAATAATTTTAATCCTATTTCTAGCTTATTTTAATCATGGTTAGCTTACCCTTAGCGTTCTTCCAGTGTGATACACAGGGCGGTACCTTCCAGTCCCTCTGTTGTCGTACGGATACCCTTCGAGGAGGCGAGTGCAGTACTGGAGCTGGCGGCGATGGCGCTGCTCGGGGGATCTTCTTATTTATTTGGAAGCGAGGCGGCTCTAAAGGATCCGACTGCGCTTCTACCATACTGAATATAAAAAAACATACTACACAAAGAAGTCAGTTGTACAATGTCAAGTGAATGTCATAGTAACATATTTTATAAGATAATAATAATTATTTATAATACATAAATTACAACGAAATAATAATAACAACCACATCACGACACACACATTGACTTAGCATTGCAGTAAGATTGTAGAATGTTGTGTAGCAGGTGCTAAGTAACGATACGGTATAAACTACATAGATAAGAATACTAAATCCAAGACCGGTAAACAAAACAATGCGTCTTGCAAATAACATTAAGTTCCGCCCCCGCCAGGATTCGAACCCGGAACCTCTAGCGTAGCAGTCAGCTGTTAACACCACTGCGCCACCGAGGATTACTTAGCGCCTGCGATACAAGATTATATCTTAGTGCAGGGCTGAGGAGTGTGTGTTGTGATTATTATTATTTCAATTACATAAAACCTTACCGTATAACTCTCTGCTTTGCTCCACTGTTAAATGCACCTCCTTGTTGCGCCGGAGTGTATCGAATGTATTGAGCGGGCGCCTGAAAGTAAAAACTTTAGGAAAGAGATAGGAAATGTTCAGTCGGTACTTTTGTACCTTTCTTTACTTATGTTACTGCTAATAAAAGAGTTCTTTGGTAGAGGATATTTTTGATAAACACACACACACACTGACACAATCAACATAGTAATATTCTTATTTCTGTTTGTTTTCTTGTTTGCCTTGTTGCCGTTTACAATTTAAATGTTATATAAGTTAAGATTGCTTTGTAGGCCTGATCACGCGATACTAGCTAGAACTAAGTGCGAGGAAAAGTGTAATGATAATAATATCTAATAGATTCAATGATAGCACATCACCTGTATATCCAAAAGTGCTATCAGACTTATAGGTTTTTGTATCCTTTTTTAAATTCAATAACAACAAAATCGAATGCACTTCTCAGATTTAATTTCAGACCATACAATGTACAAATTTATGTTACCTCCTGTTTTCAAATGTCTTAACCTAACAAATTTATGTTTTGCATGTTTTTATAAAGAATAACTGATGCAAGTGTCTTTAGGCTATAGCACCTGTATATCATTAGGTGAGAAATACTGCTTGTTTGTGTACTTTGTACAACTTGATGTAACCTTTTGTTTGGAACACATAATTGTTTTTTTTTTTCAAATTGAAGCCCCTATACATAAGTCTATTCTACATATTGATGAAAGAATTATTGAAATCGGACAAGTAATTTTGAAAACTGCTTACACACAAACATTACCTCTTTATAATAAAAGAATAAACAGCCAATGATAAAGCGACAAATTCACCCGTTGGAAAAAAAAGTTTTGATTATCAGAAATGTCAACTTACAGCTTTGGCAGCTGCTTTCACAGGCAGTGCTGCAGATATTTTAGCATTTGTCAGTTTCTCCAGGGCCTGCTTTGTCTTCTCTGTTATATCCTGGATGTCATCTTCCGATGGCTTCTGAAGAGTAGGATCTTCTTCTGCCAACACCTCCGACGGTAACAGGTCCGTCAGCTTTGAGTAGATAATCTGGGGAAATATAAGTAGTGTTTTATAGTTTACTTACTGCTGGGCCTAAATAAAATATTTCAAACCAGAAAGGGTTCGTATTTTACTGTTGGGATTGATTTTGAATATATTATTAATTATACCCGAAAAATCAAAATCATTCCTACAAAACCTTTTATTATTAATTTTATGAGTTTTTATCTATTTCGATGATTAGGTATTTTTTACTTTGATTTTTTTGCAAAAAACAGTACCTTATCAGCACTGTGCCCTTGTCTAGCTATAGCTGAGTATTTGACTTTGCCAGACTCGTCGAGTTGAACCGCCAATGCATTGGAAGTGCTCTCCTTGCCTCTAGCACCCATACCCAGTGGGTACTGAGCCACATGGATCTCCGGGAAGGCACCACCATCTAGAATTGAAGTCAAATATGAATTAAGGTCTCAGCTCAGTGTGCTGGCAAAAGCCAAATAGCGACAGAACCAACAACCACTACATTCTTAATTCTCTCACTCAGTCTAAGGGGCTATATAACTAAATAAATAAATAAAAATGAATTTTGGTCAATCAATTTGCATGGACAATCTTTTAAAGGCTAACTGGATGCAAGAGGCCTGCAATCTCTCAAGTAAGAGACGTTTAGTGAGGCCTTTTTCATGGAGTGTCACTATAAAGATGGTTATTTAACCAAATTATTTGATTTCTACAAATGATAACTAAAAAGTAGATACACTGGAAACTGCATAATCTTGCCCTCAGTTATACAGATTACCGCTCGCTATCAAATAACTTAATACCTTCAAAAAGCATTTCAGGCCCTGGAAAAAGCTCTTGAATGGTTCGAAAAACAAACATTGTGTAATACTGTGAGTTTGTTACAGCCAAAACTAATTTGTGATGTTGCAGTAATGAAAAGAAAAATTGGCTCGCATCAAATTACAATTACCAAATATTTTGTCACTTTAACTACAATTTTATTTCTTAATTACCAAATATTTTAAAACAAACTATAAACATATTAGTGCATGATACAGAATGTAGTTTTAAAATGTAAGTAAAGTTGTCATATTTTAAAAATTAATAATAATTGATTGGTGTTATTATCTAGTAATATGTTTATGCAAAAATAAGAACAGAAACCACCATTCTTCATTCATTCATCTTTCCGAGTGCTCTAAGACAACAATGTGTCTTGTTGCTTAAATCTCTACATTACTACATACATCATCAAAACTTTTTGTTGTATATAATAGCATGGGAAACAATTCTTTTTACAAATTACATTAGTTGCTCCACCACTGGCACGGGAACTTAAACCTCTAAGAAAACAATCTGGTGTCTATGCTGCACTAAAGAATGCCCAGTACAGTTGATTCCACCAATGATGAGAACTACAATGGCTTTATACAACTGTCAAAACTAGTGTTTACTATTTTTAACCCTAATAAGATTAAGCACAGAAGAAATCAGTGCCTTGTTAACTTAAACCTGTTTTTAAGGATAAATAAATAACTTGTAGCAAAAGTGGATGATTGTCTTCTAATATGAACTAGAAACCCTTGTAAGAACAAGGGCATTGTATATTGTAATAGGCTGATCTCATTTCATTCAATGAGAAAGTTTACTTTGCCTTTGCATTGCCAGAATGTTGAATTCAAAGAATCTCACCTCCGTAATCCTCTTCCACTCTTGGCACCCATCCTTTCCTCTGGCCGTAAGGTGGCACACTGCTCTGCGACACCACCAATGCACTGCCAACCCTGTGCGCCTGCTGTGCCTTGCGTTCATCATCACGATCCCACACTTGCTGCGTCGGGGAAGGGAGCAAGCTGGAAGCAAGATTAATTCGTTTTAAGTTAGGGCTGGGATTAACTTTTATTTAGTATTTGGAAAATCAGGGTGATAAAGAAATATCCAGATAGGGGCTGCACTTAGATTGACTTAGAAATAATTTCGAAAGAGTTATGAATACCTTGACAACATTGATATTGAGACAACAAACGAGGTTCAAGAAAAAATAACTAAATTCATGACTCCAGGAACGAAAATTTGAATGAAATAATAAAGCGAACAATTATTACGGTTAATGACATTGAGTTAAGCTTCAAATTAAATCGAAACATTAACAAAATGTATTTAAATATATAAAAATAACACGCCATACCTCGCCAACGACGCCATTTTTGTAGATTGACTGAATTTGACTGACAAACCGAGGTCTGACTGATTGACAGATTCGTTTGACAGTCTTCTTTGTTTAATTCTTCCCTTTTGTTGGGAAAGGCAGAAAGCTTCAGCCCATACAGCACAAGTCTTTCGTGTTTATATTTTTTCTTGCTTAATTGTTTCTACAGTAACATGCTAGTTATATTACTGTAGGGTTTATTGAGTTACTTGAGAGATGACGAAAAGTGCAGCTAAATCGTCGTATTACATTTTGTCCACACTTGTATAGCACTACAGATGTTCACAGGTTAAAACAATAGCATTTTACATATTAAACTCTGCTGAAACACAAAAAAAGACAATAAAATCAGAAAATTTCAACCACCACTCCCCGTTCCCGCCAAGTAACTCCGTTTGACAGTCTTGACGTAAAAGATTTGCCAAACTGGCATTTCTTCTCAGTTCGGAATTCTACTCAGTAACTTTGTAGATTTTTATTTCTGTCTAAGTCAACTTCTTGATTATAATTTGTGATAAATTAGATGCAAAAAGTAACGAAGAACTACAAAAACAATTATTATGTGTTTATTGGTTTTATATTCTTTAAGTATTAACGAGGGCATTTAATTTTCCGTCTGAGTTTCTGTCAAAATCCTATATAAATAAAGTAGGCTGTGAACGTTCCCTTTTTATAACCTCAAAAATGCGCGAGAAGTGTAAAGCTAATGGATAAATTTGTCTATTTTATTGAATAATTAGTGTTAAAGTGAAGGGATTACCATCATGCCATCGAAAAAAAGGAAATACAATGCAAGATTTCCCGCTGTAAGTTGAGAAATTATGAAAAATCGACTGTATTTGTGCAAAAAACTGTATTGTTTTCAAGTTTAATTTTGATGAATACGAGATGTTGTAATTTATTGGTGACATTGTTTTGGTTGTAGGGGCGAATCAAGAAGATTATGCAGACTGATGAAGAAGTAGGAAAAGTGGCACAGGCAGTGCCAATAATAATCTATATCCTTTTCAATAGATATCAATATGTATAGATGTGTTTTTGTATTCAGTCAATTAAAATGTTAACAAGAGTTATTAAGAAAAGCGATTCTCATTGCTTTTTTCTTCAATTAAGATTAATTGCTGCTTAACAAGTGAGATGTATTAAGTGGCGTCATTTAAACCCTTTTAAAAGGATGTTTTGCTAAGATTGTTTGTCACACAGATTCCTTTGTTTTCCTTCAATTATAGGTGATTTTATTTATTAACAACAGTCTTTTATGACATTGTCTGAAGAATATGTGGCATTTTTCTATTATTTCTATTTACTTAGAAAAAGATATTGTTTATCCACATCTTATTGAACTGTTGAGTAACAAATGTGATAAAGGTGTTTTAATTTTTAATCTTTTGTGTATGTGGTTTATTATCAGATGGATGTTCTTTGTCTGGTTAATCTTAAATATAACTACAGTTCATGGGTTGCCATGGGGGGTGGTGGGGTGGGCAGAGGGAGCAGCTGCCCCCAGAAAAAGAAAAATTGTTTTAGAGCTTTACACCTTGAACATTAGATTGTACCATTCATATTACATCTACTCCAGTTATAAATATTTCAACTAAAATTCATACTTTTCCCTTCATCCATATGTCAATTGCCCCTAGGCCAAGGGCTTGTAACACCCTTGCTACAGTTTGTAAAATAAATTCTAAATAATTCTTGTCAAGTAAAAAGATAAATGTTACGCACAATGGCCAAAGAAAAGTGCTGAATACTTCCTGATAAACTAACTAACTAAAGCTCATTGTTAAGGTGAATTCCTTTTTATTTCTTTATTAATACTCATGTAACTGTATTTTTTCATTTCTTTATAATTTTTATAATAAGACAAGAAATTATTATTTGATTCACAGAACATGAATTAAAATTTAATCTAATCAATTCAATATAATTTTTAATTTAGGGTGAAAACGTATTAGCCTAATGTAAATGCAATGAATGTCAAAAAAAAACCAATTATTTATTTTAATTTTTATTCATGACAAGGCCGGCCTCTCTGACCCCAAACCTGCCTGATGTTAAGTGGTGATTTGGTCTAAGGTGGATCATGCCTGCCTAGGAGAAACCTATTCACTCTTGCCTTAAAGAGGCCCAAGTTATATTGGTCAGGGAACACATCGGCAGGCAAAGAATTCCACACCCTTCCAGTACGCATTATGAAGGAGCTATCAAAGTGTTTAGTCCGGATGGTCGGAATATCTACCACAAAAGGATGCAACTTCAGCCTACGTCTAGTATTCCGATTATAAAAGGGGGCAGGTGGAATTAAATTGTGCAATTCCTCAACTCTCTGAAATGTATCCTATAAAATACCAATAGACACGCAACTTCACGGCGGTGGCTGACAATTCAAATAAACGTAAATCATATTGGTAGGCAGCTTAGTTCATATCTCTATTATTACTATTATAGGAAATATGTCATCTCGTTTGAGATAAAAGCTGTGATAAACACATGACTCATTTCTGAGCTGCATTTTACTTGTTGTAATCCTTCAAAATTCATATGATAAATTTGAAATTTTGAATGTTTTAATTTTTGTATTTCAATCATGCAAATATGGCTAAAGGGTTTACAACAGATACCCTGGGATATATAAAAAAAAAAAAATATGTGGGAATCTAAAAATAATGCCTATGAATAGCCACATTTTTCTCTAGATTAAAGTCTATAATTTACACAGACTAAGTAGTAACATGACAGACATCTTTCTATCTATCCTTGGCATTAATCAATTACATCAGCTACATTTTGTCCAAGTGTATGGTTAGTTCCAGCGTAAAAGAATGTTAGTTTGGGATCCTACAGGTGATGTTGTCTTTAGATACAAATATTTTTATTTTAGGTAAAGTAAAGTTAGCTCACTAGAGAATTGTCTTAAAAAAGTAGGGAAATCATAGGGTCACTTAATTATTTCATTCCTTATTCAATCAAATTTCGTCCTTCATGTTATCTTTGAGAAAATATTAGTTTATTATACTTGTAATTACATACATCTTAATAGGTTATAAACTTAAGTCGTTGGTCCAATTAAATAAAGTAGGCAGTATTGATAAGTTCCCAATTTATGTTAAATGTTTGCACCAATTAATCATGTTGGGCCATAAAACTTAAGTAAAAACTCAAGTTTTATTTATACCTAAGGATTGAGTTTATGGGGTAACTTTATGTTTTTTTTTATCTTTTCAAAGAAGAGTTCAAAGAACTTTAATATAAGATCTGGGTTCTAAAAATACTTTTTGAATTAACACTGCTATTTAATATGCTGGAAACAGAAACCGCAGAATGGATTCAATATTATTTATTTTTACATTTTAAAACAGATTTGATTTTTCAAAAACTCGTTACAACTTATTGACACCTTCAATTTAGTTGTTAGAGTTGTGTGATTTGATTCCGATACTTGAGACGTTTAGGCCCCATACACACGACCGCTTTTCAACGCGTGCTAAAAAACGTTCAAATTAAAGTGTTGGCGGTCCAACACAAAACGCCAGAAATCCAGTGCATGGTTAAAAAGATCTGTGATTTAAAAGCACTCATTTGAACACCTTTTTAAATTAGGGCCTTAGGGTCTATAAATATTATAAGCCTTTACCTGCCACTACACCCGCGTAGCATTATTTGCGTTTTTTTCTTTTTAAAATATAGCTAACTGGAACATAGTATAACTGAAAGTCTTATGTTCTTGGAAGGATTTATTATGTCAGATTTGTATTTTCGACGATTACCTCCACACAAAGACACTCAAACCTTACTTCTTTATTATATGAATACAGAATTAGCGCCTATACGCACTGGCGGTAGAACCGCGCGGGCGGTTTGACATTTTAATATAGCTGGTTGAAAATTTAGGCGGTTGCATATTAAAATATCAAACCACCTAATTTTTCTGATCTGTTTAGGCCCTATGTGTGTGTGTGTCGGAGTTTGTTAAATTTTATAACGAAAAACCCGCGAGTTTCGTAGCCACAAACAAACAACGAAACAGCGTTGTCTGGATGTTTGTACAAATGTAATTTTATGATGCCAATGAGAGTTTATTCGATGTTTTTACAAATATTTGCATTGAATTGTGCCATTGAATACACACAGTTGTATTAATAACCTTAAACTTTTTTATAACGAAGAAAAAGATGTGTCTGGTTGCAGATCTACGTGCAAGATTGTCTGGGTTGGTATCACCCTCCTTTCTATTTCTACCGTGATGCAGTTCTTTGTGTTTCGGTTAGAGGGGATTGGAGAGCCATTGTAAATACCGGCACGAGAGGTATATTTGCATCTACATGGGTAACGCATTGGCGATGCTCTTGGCATTCTAGACATTAAGGGCACTGTCGTTTCAATAGGCGGCGGTATCACTTTCCATCAGATGAACCTGCTTGTTTGACCATGATGTGGTATAAAGATAAAAGGTCTAGACAGCTTAACTTAATCTTACAAAAATCGCTACATTTATAAGACTGATCTAGCTAAAAAAATCTGTTTTCCCCCCTCCTTTGCATGTTTTGCATAGGTTTTGAATATACAAAAGCGGGTCATCTAGTATTTTTATACAACTTTGTGGGCAAACAAGCAAACGGTTCACCTGATGGAAAGTGATACCGCCGCCTATTGACACGAAGACGCCCCTGATGTCGTGAAATACCATCCGTAATCAGGATTACTAGATCAGCTTCAGTAACCCCAATATTTTTCTTTTTCCCTTATTTTTCGCTTAGGGGTTGAATTTTCACAAATTCCCTTTTTAACGACAGCTAAGGTTAAGGTTTCCTTGGAAACATGTACCTATACTTAAATGGTCCATTTACCATAATACCTACGTTTTATGCATTTACAATAATATTGCGCAACATTAATCGATTGTCATATATTAATCATTACTTAATCTATTGAAAGAAGTTGGGGTAAAGGGGGTGTATTGCATAAGATTTTTTTTTTGTAGACATCGGGTTTTTTTTAATTTTATTTTGTTATATTTTTACATATGATATCCTTAACTCAGCAACCCAACACCTAGGACATTGGAGTTGTTCGTGCAGTCGTTACTAAGTAAAGCAATGCAGGTTACCACGGCGAGAAACGCCAAGACATTGAGCCCTTCGCACGTCAAGCACTGCATACACGGCGAGGCAAGGTTCGACTTTCTAAAGGATCTGGTAAGGTTTTTTCGAAATTAATACTATTAAGGCTAACAAGCATACAGCCTGCTTGAAATGATTGAAAGAACAATCAAGGAGGCTTCTTTTCGGAATCTTCCCTGTAGACCAGAATTCCGAACCGGTGGTTCCGTTTAACCTTTCAGGCGGGTTGTATGCTTGTTTAAAAACAAGGCACTTCTCTGGAGGACGTGATATCTCAGTTTATTACGTGCCTTGGTTAACTGACCGACACGACTCGACAGGTCGAGTGTTCAACTCTCGCGTTGCCGTAAATTATAGTGGCGACAGATTCGCAACCTGTCACATGCGAAATGCGCTGTGTAACAACTCTGCCAAAACCTCTCGAGGTATTACGGCTTGAGTTTATGTTACGTTATGTGTTCTGGCATGCGAATAAGTTGGTGTAAAGAAAGTTTATTTATTTCTGTTTGCTGTCGTTAAAAATACATTACATTAATGAAGTATATGGCCTTCTATCAAAATAATATCAAAATAGATTATAACATACCTAATAATAAAAATCATACGTTGTTGGTTGTTATTTAATGATATTGTATTTAATTTTATTTATTTATTAAACCACAAGCAAATAATAAATGTTGGTCACGAAAATAAGCATATTTAAAAATTATAATGATTAGAACATTCTACACATCAGGGAAAATAATCAAATATAGGTAAATGATAAATTCCCAATTACATTAAATCAATATATTTTTTTTTTTTTCTGTCAATTAACCCATAATAATACTAATAACCACATCACGATACACTCAATCGGTTACCGACTTGAAAATAACAAACAATAAGTTCCACCCTCGCCGGGATTCGAACCCGGAACCTCTCACCTCTCACTCGGCTGTTTACACTCCTGCGCCACCGAGGTTGTCATACAATACAATACAAAACTACACACAGGTTTATTAAATTTAATGTTAATGTATGTTTTTATGAATTAACAGGTGAAAAATATCCCAGATGTGTCAGCTGCCGAAGAAAAGGAGATGATGAGCGCAGAGAATTCACCGAATTCATCAAGGTATTATATATCTATAAAAACCTCGTTCATCATCTTCATCAGCCCGTATCCATCCACTGCTGGACGTACGCATCTCCCGCAGCACGCCACTCAACCCGTTTTTCGGTTCTTATTATTCAACTGACTGCTGCCAACTACCTTGCTTATACCGTTGCTCCACCTTGCCTCGTTCAAAGACGTAGTTTTCCTTAGGCCCTTTAGCAAAATTTGTTGGGGTTCGAAACCCCCTTTTGAGTGACTTTTTTTAGATTTCACAAGTTCTGCTCGTCTTTCTCCTGCTACTAAAAATAATTGTACACGCTTGACCATAAGCAAAAGACTGACGTGAAGACTTCGTGTCACATTTATACTCATACATTTTTTCTATTTTTCAGATTCTCTGATATGTCTATGCAGCCGCGTCGCGCTTTAGAAGACTCCAACAGTTCCAGCAGTTCTGACATCAGAATCCAGCACCAACACAACAGATCCCGCTCGTCAGAGACCGAGGTGAAGCACAAAGACCCCGACCGCCCAGAACTACTGCGCTCCAAGTCCGACCTGGCCTCAGATTTGATGAAACAGCCACATTTGACAGACGTCATTGATCTGTCAAAGAAAGAAGACTTCAAACCGGTTGCGGCTAACTTCTATCAAGAGACTTTAGTTGATCACAGCTCGGTAATAAAACTAAATCCTACATACAGCCCGCAGCCTTCAACATCCTATAATGAATTCAGTTACGGGAATCTCAAGACATTGAGAGAAGATATACCAAAGCCTTTCAGCATAGATTTAAGGCGGAATACCTCAGAAGCCCTCCAAACGCCCTCAACGCCAATACTAAACATAGATTTCACCAAAAGCCTGGCCAAGCCCGAAATCAAAGTCCTAGATTCAAATGTCATCGTCCAAAAAGACTTCAAAAGGCAAAACTCTAAGATCGAGGTGAAAAAGTACCCAATAATAGACACAGCTCAGATCGATTTAGATAATATAAACTCTGGTAATTTACAAATCGACGAAGACTACGATACCTGAATGTTTTATTTTGTAAGGGTTTTTGTTTTTTTTTTTTTGTTTACGAGTTTCTAAGTTATTGTCAGGTGTGATGTTTGATGTTGAGAATATATTTTTCTGGAATTTTGCGTCACATTCACGGGAGCTTTCTCATTTGCTTTCCAAGTGTTAGTGCTTTTGTATTGCGTTCAGTGTTATACGTCATATTAAAACATCTAGTATTGTGTGACAGCCTCTATGAAACCATTTAAATAATAATGTTTATTGCCTATTTAATTTTGTTGATTTTAATTACTTGACAGATCTTTGTTATGTGATTTTTGTATACGTATACGTTTAAGACCTACGTTGGACAACTGCACTATGTTATTTTTTTTAACTCATAGCGCGAGAGGTTAAAACTTTAATTAAAACGTAACCTTAAGTTATACGCATACTAAGGCCATTTATCCGTTAAAATTCTTTCATTTTATATATTTATAACAATTGTCACCAATGAACGTCATGTGGAAAATATTTAAAATGTCAAATGTCACAAATGTTATTACCACTTTAGATATAAGAGTACCAAAACCAGATTGGTATCGAAGGATCGAGATTTTTGTTTATTTTTTTTAGAGAAAAATAATAATTTTAAGTTGTTTATATTTGATGCTGTCGATGCATAAATGCGTCTGTAAATTAAGTTTTTTTTCGTGTAATGAATTAAGTTTCTTGTCAATGTCTTTTCACCCGAACCCGGCTAGGCTCGAAGAGGGTTTTGTTAACGTCAAAACGCTTGTCGCTAGTTGTCATTGTGACGAGAAGTAGATCTTTTTTTATTAGGTGATATGTTGAATGACGAATAAATGATAAACATTTCAATGTTATAAACTGATTAAAATAAGTGCGTGCTGTATGATGAGAGTGCGGTAGTAATTCTATCCTATTTTTGTAAAGTGTCTGTCGTAATACGTCAAAAGTTTGTAGTAAAAATTCTTCGCATTTTCACTTCAACGTGATATACATTATAGTCAACATAAAACAGTAGAAATATCAATAAAATTAGATATTAGTCCGAATAAAGCAATGTGCAAAATGTCATATCCATGTAGTTGTGTATATCCATAAGGCCTAGGAAATATTCATACAAAATATATGTAGCCCCTGTCATCCAACTTGGTAATTATTAGCACCACTCTTTATTGTATTGGTAGATAAATATCTATAGTTGCAAAAAATGTCACAGAATGATGTTAAATTAAGCATGCGTGACACGCTCATAGAAACTAAAATATTTGAAGTTAACTGTACATTTCTTCATAAAAACCCAATAGTTGGCTCTTCATATCTAATCGATGTTAGATGTCATGATATATTACTCAAAATACATTTAGTCGGTAACTAACTTATTTTGTAGTGTTTGTATACGTTTATCAAATACAATATCGTAATAAGATCCTAGTCTATTTATTATAGGATTCGTCGAAATAAATGTTACTCGTAATTGCAATAGTTTGTAAAAAAATAATGGAAGTTAAAAAATCCTTATAAAGTTCTAGGTATCATCTATTAGCAGTTTCGGTTTAAACCAAGAACTAAAATTTATGAAAACTTTTAGATATAAAAACTCTAAATCGTAAGGACACAAGGCTTTGAAAAATAGTGTTACCCATTTACAGAAAGACTAAGATTAAAAGCAATAAATGTATGTATGTCATTAGGTTACCTTAACTTTGTACCAAGAACATTTTACTAGTAATAAAAAAATGTGACGCGAGACTCGATTAGACCAAGATCCATGGCCCGCCAGACGCCATCACAAAATAGGTGGAATAGAGTAGTTGCTAGTCTACAACCTGAACGTAACAGAATATTGTTAAATGTAAAGTTCTAGCAGAAACCATCCATCGGTGAAAATTTGAGCCAGACGCTTTAAAGTTCGAAAAAGAAACATCATTTTACTTCTAGTTTAAGTGTTCAATGTAATCAGTGATACTTAGGGATCTAACATCCTGAAAAGTAAACGTTCAAATCAAAGACTAGCACTATATACTATCCCACCTATTTTGTGAGGTAGAAAATAAGTTACGTCTGGTGGGCCAGGGATCTTAATCTAAAGGGAATAGGAGCTAAAGAAAATTTGTGACGTCCATTGAAAAAATATGTGACGTCATAAGTAGGTTTAAATGTGACGGTTGAGTATGACCCCAATTTAATTTAAATACCGAACACGAAATCTATTAATGGTATTTGCAGATCAGTTTTCCAATCATTTTAAAATTAAGATATTGTGAAACATACGTACGATGAAATCGTACGTGAAATAGGTGATCTTTTGAAATAATCCAATTTTCGGAAAGTAATGTTGACTTGTATTTTTAGCAGAGATATCTTGAAGAAATTAAAAGTAATGTAGGTTTATATTTCGTAGAACAGTCCAAAAACAAGTGAGCTGGAAATTTGTGAGTTCATTCGAAGATTCGCTTGTAAACTAATAACCTCGATATCCGGTTTACCTTCCGTGAAAAAAAAATCGCAGTCATTAAAATCTAATTATACATGAAATAATGACAATAAACATCAATTGAGGTTATTGAAACTTTGATTCTAGGAAGATTGAATGTAACAAAGTGTCAATCAAATTAGAAACATGAATGTTTTATGTACAACTCTCCGAGTTTATTGTAACTTATAATAAAAGATACTGTCGATATGCTCCTTGTTTCTTTTTTTGTATATCCCTAGAAGATTACCAGCAGCCCACGAAGGCAAAATGGAATATAGCCTGAGAGCCGAGATACCGGTCGTAACAAAGAAAAAAAGAAAGAGACAGCCTCTATGTCGGGCGCCTGTCTCTATCGCATCTTAATGTGCTGGCATTGCAGTTATCTTGTATACCATCCAAAAAAAGTTACGTAGCAAAGTAGATAAAAACCTAGTCACTAAGAGAACTTTGGTTTCCATATTTTAGCTTCGAAATGCCACCGCGGTCAAAGCGTTTTGTGGCTAAAATCTCACACTGCACGACACAGTTAAGTTAGCCTTTCGCTTAGTTTAAAGTCAAAATGACTTGATTCCGTTAACTTAAAAAAAATTACGTCAAATCAATTCAAAGATTTCTTAAAATAACTCGACCACCTTGGGTTGGGACTCTGCTATTTTGTAACAAATGGCACGAAATTTTTGCGTTTTAAATAAATTATTAGACATACAAGCATATGGGGCATGTTTTTCCCCATTTGTCATGACCTGCGACCACTGTTTTTTTTGTCCCATTCGTTACCACTGGCGACAATTGGGATTTTTCCCCCATTCAACAGATGTAAAATTTATTTTGAAAGGTTACAAAATGAAAAAATAACAATGTTTCATTATTTATTTACATAAAATAAGTATTGAGATAATTTGAAGTAATTGCAATATAATATTAGTCAATAATTTACTTTTAGGTACAAATTAAATTTAGGTATTGGGTATATGAGATACTTGGGAATTTGCCTTTTAACTATTGTAATCAGACGAAATCATTATTAAATATTAATGTTTTATGACAAAATTGTTATTAATTTTAAATCAAAACAGTAATTCTATATCATTTCGCAAAGAATTTAGGACAAACATTATTACAATACTTGGCTATGAAAAAATATAAAATAAATATTATAATTAATTTAAATGATTTTTAGTATCAAAAAAAAAAAATGATTTCATCCAATTATATTATCAGAGTGAACAAGCTATCTATCAAATCAAAAGTTAACTGTAGTAAGGATTATTATTTCCTGTTATATAATTATTATTTTTTCTACATATTTGCAACTGTCTGTTATAATGGCACCTAATTTAACAAGCCTTTTATATAGAGGAGATAATAGTTGTATATTTACTAACATTATTGCCGTGATTTTTCAATAGAAAGTTTTATTATTAAAGAAATAAAGTAATAAGACATTCAGAACGATTGAGCGGAGAATATATAAAAAGATTCAAAAAGAAATGTCTCAAAACCCCGGCAATATTGCTAATAAATATTAAAACAATATTTTATACATTTTCGCTTTGGATATAACTGTGTATTATTAATTTTAATTTTATTATTATATAAAATGCAAAAACTTTTATTCATATATCAATTTTAGCAAAATCTACTTCTATTCGATACAGATTTATTGGATTATAAAAAAAAAACAATACAATCCTTACGTTCTATTACCATCATCATTATGAATATTTTCAACAATTTATTATTCGAATAATTATTATTTATTAGGTTACACAGGAAATGCCAATTGTTTTTTTTCCAATATTTTAACACATGAATTGACCTTTATTTGTATCAATCTCAACGAGTATTCAAAAAAAGTTTGAACGGAATGTGGCTATTTTATTAACATATATAGGCTTTGTCATTCCAAAAATTGCCATAAGAAATATTTAATCATAATTACATACACACAAATATAAAAAAAGCAATATACAATTCAGTTCTTTCTTTTAGATTATACATATAATTTTTATATGTAAATTTTAAAAAACTATTTTAACAAACACATTTATAAATTGATACATTTTTTACGTACGTTACAAAAAGATCTTTGGATTGCTTATTTGAAAAACGCAATTGTCCGATGATAAAAAAAATACAAAAAACGTTTACAGCTTAAGTATGCTAAGATTGCGAAGAAATCAAGACGCCATTTTGTTGTTGATATAAACCAAAATGGCCACCTCGAAGTCGGCCACCTCAACTTATAAATAACATTGCAACAAGCTAAAAATCTCATTATTTTCTGTCTACAACAAAAATATCAATTCTTAAAAAGAAAATCATAGTCACATAATACGTTACGGTCGTAATTATAATAATAAAAAAGACTAGATCGTTAATAATAATTATAACCTTATTTTGCTTATTAATAATATTTATAATCACAAACGGTGATTTTTGTTGTTTTTATTTATTAGTATATAAAAAAAACCATAAAATTTATGATTGAACTCTTTAAAAAAAACGGTAGGAAATATTTTAAGGTTATTTAATTAATCTATATTTTATTTTTAATAACGTGTGACATTGAATTGGTAAAATTAAATTTATGATTAAGTTTTCTTCATAAATTGACAACCTTACAAACTAAATACAGGGTGAAATTAAATTTACAAAGATTCAATATAGAATAATACAGACATACATAGACTGATGAAATCTAGTTAGGTTAGTTAAATATTCCAACATATTAAGTATGAGTGTTGTATTCTAAGATTATTATTTTTTAGTCGTCAAGATGACAGATACATGACGATTGCAATAAAAGATTTATTTTTTTCAAGATTGAAATAAGCAATTTAAAAAATCACTTATTTTCATTTTAAAGTTTATTTCGCTATGTCGACTGTCAAACGACTTTATTTCACTGCTTTCTATAATAAAATCTGCGCTAAAAATTAAAATCAATTAAAAATGAAAAACGTTAATTTGTGATTTTCAACTGAAACGAGTTTTTTCCCTACACTTTCGAAGCTACGTAAAACCCGGCTTCAGATTTAATTTTCATGGGATTTCTGGTAACCCTACTATTTATACTTTTGTATAAATTAAATTTAGGTAAACATCCGAAAGTAAAATGATAGGAAACCCTTATTAGAAGGGCACTAGTTTAGTCGCTTATTAAAAGACCTTGATTTTATCAAGCGACCAAACAAAATAAAAAGTGAATCTCGTTGACTATGGACTACATTACTTTATTTACAAGCTTTCTTTCTAAATGGCTACATAAAATTGTTATGTTTTTTCTCTTAATAGTGGCAGTGTTACTTTTTGGTAACCAATGCTAATATTTTAAAAGAATATTATAGTAGGTATATATTTCTTTAAGGTTAAACGAATAAAGAGAGCGTTTAAATCGAGGCATGAGTAATATTCATATTTAAAAATGGTGTCCAATAAAAGTAGTTAAAAATGATATATTTTTTAGTTTAATACATTTAAAAATAAACATTTTTAATTGACCTACTCAAGCCACCTTGTATTTTTATTTTATTTTTACTAAACATGTTAATTATTATCCTATAATGGAAGGTTTTGTAAATGGTTTGCATTTCATTTTATGTTTTTAAATAAATATACATATATATGAACATACTTAATGCATAATTTTATATCATAGGAACCAAATTATCGAATAAATTATTTCATGCTAAGAATTATAATAATATAAAAAAGAATAAGAGATTCCTTTACTATTCGAGATGTATTAAAATAAGACCACAATGTTTCATACCTATGGATCATAACTGAAATAAATTTAGTCACATTTTTTAGAGTTTAATCGGCGTACAAAAGGAGGTTTAGTCGCCGTAAAAAAGGTTTTTAGTCGCTATTAAATATTTAAAAATGTTACTCGCCAATCTCACTAATGAGATCATTCTGTTCTATTATTTTATTTTTCATAATATTCAATAACTTATTGGTTTTATAAGGAAACAATGTTTTTACATTATAAAGACATAGTTGGCCAAATTTGTACACAGCGACTAAAATTTGATATTACCGACGGAAAAACCATGATTTTTACAAAACAAAAGTGACTCGACTTTTTGCGACTCAAAGTCAAATTACGTACATTTTTTCAAACAATTCAGATTTGAAAAAATATAAATTACTATAATAATTATAATTAACAGAAGCAAGCGTAAAATCTGGACAGATCCAAAGTCCATGTTGTCTCCACTTGACTTCTAAAATGAATACAAAATTACTTAACAACAAAACTATTGAAAACAATAGTAGTATTTTACATCATAGCTGGGGATGAACTTTTAAACTCGAATTTCATTTATTTGTCAGTCTAATTGTATTGTAACGAATGAATCGAATTACTATTTCTCGACTGCATATTTTGACACCTATCAATGAATTTGCATCTCAAATGCAGAAGAACGACTGTAGCACATCTCCATCGCGAAATAATAGAGTCAAGTTATGCTATAGCTGTCAAGTAGGATCTGTGAAATTATGAAGGAAATATAGAATCGTATTATAATCAATGCGTAAGAACAGAAGCGAAACTATTCGCTCCTGTTTCGCTTGTCGTACAATAGGGAATATGCATGAAATTTAATTTGATATTTAATCGTTTTATCGTAAGTATATGGAAATAGTATCTTTATAGTGAAAACAGAATTAGAATTGAACGATAAAATAGAGAGATATAACGAAAAAAAGTATATATATCTATCTCACTTATCCGAACAACCATTTCTATGGTAGTTGTATGGCGCCTGTGTACTTTTACGTCATAGTACATATCGAATCTCTCAGTCTAACCAACGACTTTGAAGCTTTATAACTTCGTTAAAAAATCAAATATTTAAGAAAATCAATCGGATTTGTATAAATATGTGGGATCGAATTATAATAAATAAATAAAAAAAGTAATGCATATTCCCTATAGACAAGCCATGGCGCAATTAATGCGGTTTCGCTGCTAAGGTTTCGTAGGGGAGGTGTGCTACTGGCGTTAATACCTTTTACTTTGGCTTCTTTTACTTCAAAAATAAAACGCTATCAAGGCGTTTCCATGGCTAAACGGTAACACTCGTGCCGTTGAAATTGAAGTGAAGTTAAAGTTATGATTACAAGTAAATAGTGAAAGTTTACCATCAAGGATCCAGCGGGTGTGGCGGCGACGCGCCACAGCTGCTGTCGCCTGAATGTAACACGTCACCCATGTCCGTGCCAACCTGTGTCACATTGATTTATTTAATATCCTAATATTCATTTAAACAATATATAAATTTGTTACAAAAAAACTGTAGAACGCCATTAAATTCAGCAGATAGATAGTTAATTAAGTTTACCAACAAAAAAAAAAAAAAAACTATAAATTTTACTCTTTTGTCAAACCCTCTTCAAAAAACGAACCCAACGACGTATCAAACTGATAAATCAACGCTTTGTCTAGTTTAATTTATTTCTGGACTAAGTTTGAAAGTCAACACTAACAAAACCGCGGGCAAAATTAAATAAAAAAAGCACTAGTTGTTTATAATTTGTTAACTGTTTTGTCTCTGAATAAAGAAAAACATAAATGTCTATATATTTACCTTTAAAACGTCATGTAAGGAGCTCATGCTTCCAAGGCTGAGTGGCGTGATAGATCTTTCTAATAACAACGACCCGCTGCCTTGGGAACCGCCACCTATTGACCTGTCGTACAAACAAAAATAAATAAATGTAAAATTCACGGTTTACAAGTTAATAATAATAAAAAATGGCATATCTTAACCCAAATTACATTAAAACTTTAATAGACAACAATTATTTTTTTAGATTTTTAACGAAAATCAATGTTCATTTAATCAGTACCTTTATAAGAAAGAATTTATAGAAACCTAAAATGTGGGCTGTACAGCTTAAAAAAGTTCTGTCTATGTTGATATTATTTTATCAAATGGTTTTATTCACCTTGCCTTGTTTGCTATTTTTTATTTAACACTACAGACATACAGTAAAAAAAGAATGTATGCTATTTCCTTGAACTATGTCTTCACTTTAGTCCAAACCTCGTGTGACTGTTTTACAATTTAATATAATTTTGAGCGACTACTTTGGGATGACAGTAATATATTTAGGAGATAGAAGAAAATAATAGAGTAATATGAAGGTGCGTATATGAGTAAATAAATGCAGTACCTCTCCATGGGCCGGTGCATGGGCGGCGAGGCGGGCGCTGCGGGCGCGGCGGGCGCTGCCGGCGGCGTCTCGCGCGGCCGCCCGCGCCACGAACCTACAAACATACACACGCTCCTACACAGGCTCGGGTTTAAGGGAGGGCAACCGGGGCGGAAGCCCCGGGGCCTCCACAAACGGGGCCCCCACAACAGAGTTCGGAATTTTTTTGGTTTCAAATTCCAACTAGTAAAAACTAGTAAACATCTTTTCCGTTTATATTTATATGTGTTTGTTCAATATTAAGGGAACCTACTTGGTTTCACAATAAATTATTTATTGAAAAACTCGAGTGAAAAAAATGTTTTACTTTATTTGGAAAATAATTTGGGGCGAGGGGGCCTCCGCTCCTTTATTGCCCCGAGGCCTCTGTACCTCTGATCTGCTCATACACATTCTCTACTACTATTGCACACGGAAACATAACACCATACAGACGAAGTGGGGACATACACAAATTAAAAAATATATATATGTCGTGGAAAACATTAATTTTAAGTTGCGTTTCTGAAGTCATTTGTACGGGATTGAACGCCGTGAAGTTGCCGCTGCGACTTCACGTGAGACAGAGTCGTGGACGGGGAGAGCGCGGGAACGAGTGGAAGATATTGAGTGATTGGCGGGAATCGGCATCACGAAACTGTCGGTTTAATCCTTAATTCTTTGTGTAATTTGATTTTACTTAAGTTTAATTCAAGATTAAACAAGTGTACGCTCTGAAAGTGAGTTACCAATTATGAATCCTGTACTACACGACCCTACTGATGACGGCTCTGTCGCTCAGCCATCGCTGGCGCCGTCATCAGAAGTGGGATCAGATTCCCATTGGCGCGCTATGTTCGAGATGCAGCAGAGAAATATGATGCAGCTGATTGAAGCTATAAAAGGACCATCAGCGCTATCGTCAATCACCTTACCGGATATCGATCCAGATTTACCTGATTCGGACCCCTGTGATTGGTGTGCAACTGTTGACATTTGTCTGTCCGAACGGCCACTTGAAGGCGCATCGCTCATCATTGCACTAAGTAAGTCGCTTAAGGGAAGTTCTTCTTCGTGGCTTTCGCAAATATCACATGTCGGCATGACAAAGCAGCACTTTCGTGATTTATTTCTCGCACGTTATGACTCGGCAGAGACGCTTGCAGCAACGTTTATCAATTTGAATAGCGGACGACCCAAGGACGGTGAATATTTGGCCGCATATTCTAGTCGTGTCATAACTTTTGGCTAGATTAAAGGATACAAATACAGAAGAAATTGCAACGTCATTTGTGTTATCTCACATTGCTCAGTTCGATTCCCGCTTGCATCGATTAGCATTTACTAATGAGATAACTACACGTAATAAACTTTTACAAGAAGTAAAGGCGTTTTCAAACTTGAAACGAAAATCAGAAAAAGATAATAATTCACTGTTGGACGCAAAGAGATTCAAATCAGAACTTGGTACAACGCCCTTTAAGTGTCACAGCTGTGGACGATTAGGGCATAAAGCGGTAGACTGTAGCTCTAAACCTACAAAATTTTTGTCACCGTACATTGCTAAGCCAAGTTCATCGACTACCACACCGGATACGAAGAGATCTGTGATTTGTTTTCGCTGCGGTGAAGACGGTCACATCGCCGTAAACTGTCGGCGACAGGCTGGCGCGGGCAGCAACGCAAGCGCTGCGAACAGTGGCGGCGCCACCGGCGGGTCTGTCGGGCGCCGCATCGACTCCTGCGAGTTGTCAACGTGTAACGTGCGTGGTACAATGCAACTATCTGGTGAGTCGCACGATTTTTATTTTGATAACGGTACCGAATGTTCTCTTGTTAAACAAACTCTATCAGGCAGATTCAAAGGAGTGCATTCGAGCTCGGTAGTTCGTATAACGGGTGTAGGCAGTGCAACCGTAATTTGTAATGAACAGATTTTATGTGACGTAATTATTGATGGTAATTGTTTGCCCATTTTATTTCATGTTATACCGGATAGTTGTATGAAATATGATGTAATGATCGGTCGGGAAATTTTAAAGAAGGGTTTTACTGTTAATATGACTGATTCATCTCTGGTGATATCGAAGCGAAAGCTTGTCGAATTTTGTGATAGGGTTCCTAGTGAAGTAGATTTTAATAACATTGACACCGATATTCAAGACAAAGACTGTTTGAAGACAGTATTAAAAAAGTTTTCTAATTCATTTGTTGACGGTTTACCTAGTACGCGTGTATCTACAGGGGATCTGAAAATCAGGCTCAAGGATCCCAACCGTACTGTATATCGTCGCCCTTATAGGCTTAGTCCCGATGAGAAGCAGATTGTTCGCAGTAAGGAAAGCGAATTGATAGATGCAAACATTATTCGTCCTAGTCATTCCCCCTTCGCAAGCCCTATTCTTCTGGTCAAAAAGCGTGACGGATCTGACCGTATGGTAGTTGATTACCGTGAACTTAATGCTAACACGATACCTGATAGATTTCCGTTACCCATCATTGCTGATCAATTATCTAGGTTGTCTGGCTCTAGTTACTATACTTGCTTGGTTTTAATCAAATCCCAATCATTGACCTTGAAAGTATCGAGCGCACTGCATTCATAACACCGGATGGACAGTACGAATACTTAGCTATGCCTTTTGGTCTTCGAAATGCTCCAAGTGTTTTTCAGCGAGCAGTGTCGAAAGCCCTAGGAGACTTGGTCTATTCCTATGCTGTTCTCTATATGGATGATATCCTGATCCCATCCAGAACTATAGAGGAAGGGATCGAAAGACTGCACGAAGTATTAACGGCTTTGACAAAATCAGGGTTTTCTTAAAACGTCGCGTTGCGTTCCTTGGTTATGATATATCTGCAGGAGAACTGAGACCCAACCCCCGAAAAATAGAAGCCCTGACTAGGCTACCACCTCCTGAAAATGTTCACCAGCTAAGACAGTTTATCGGTCTCTCCTCTTACTTTCGAAAGTTTGTAAAATGCTTTTCTCAGATAATGACTCCCTATTTTTACTGACTACTAATAAACAGTTCTCTTGGAAACCGGAGCATGAATTGATTAGGCAGCAAATAATTTCAGTGTTGACCACAAAACCGGTGCTTATGATTTTCGATCCAGATGTTCCGATAGAACTGCATACCGATGCGAGCGCAGACGGTTACGGGGCAATACTATTTCAAAAAGTCGATGGTGTTCTTCATGTCGTGGAATACTTTAGCAAGCGAACTACCACCGCTGAATCTAAGTACCACTCTTACGAGTTGGAAACTTTGGCAGTGGTGAATGCAGTGAAGCATTTCCGACATTATCTGCAAGGAAGGTTCTTCGAAGTCGTAACAGACTGTAATTCATTAAAAGCATCTCGAAACAAAGTGGACCTTTCTCCACGAGTTCACCGTTGGTGGGCTTATTTGCAAGCTTTTGACTTCGATATTTCGTATCGTGAGGGTCGCCGCATGAGTCATGTTGATTTCCTGTCGCGGAATCCGTTACCGGCTCCTACGGTATCCAAACATACGGTTGAACAGAAACGCGTTGACCTTGCCACTTTATCGGACAGTTGGCTTTTGGCTGAACAATTATATGATGATGAAATACAAGCGTTGGTGACGAAACTAAAAGAAAACTTATTTCCACCAGATGTTGCCAGAACTTATGAACTACGCTCAGGTGTCTTATGTCGTAAATTTCAAAGGAATTTCAAAGTTGTCTACCCATCGTGCCTCGAGCTTTTCGCTGGTCAGTCATAAACCATGTCCATGAGGCAGTAATGCATCTCGGTTGGGAAAAAACACTTGAGAAAGCATATGAACATTATTGGTTCGATCACATGTCTAAATATGTTCGTAAATTTGTTGATGTGTGTATTAGGTGTAAAATTTCAAAGTCTCATTCTGGCCGGGTACAAGCTGAACTTCATCCGATTCCCAAAATTAATGTACCTTGGCACACTGTCCATGTTGATATTACTGGCAAACTTAGTGGCAAAAATGACCTCAAAGAATACGTTATAGTCTTAATTGTTTCGTTTACAAAGTTTGTTCTGCTTTATCATACACTTAAAATCGATGCAACTAGTGTAATTAAGGCCCTTAGGGCTAGTGTGTCCCTTTTCGGGGCACCATCACGTGTCATCTCTGATCAAGGTCGTTGCTTTGCCAGTAAAGATTTTAGAGAATTTTGTGAGAGTCGTAGTATACTCTTGCATTTGATAGAGACAGGCACCAGCCGTGCTAACGGGCAGGTCGAACGTATCATGAGTACGTTAAAGGGAATGCTGACGTCTGTAGAAACTTCTGAAAGATCGTGGCAGGATGCTTTAGAGGATGTTCAGTTAGCCATAAACTGCACCGTGCATCGTGTATTAGGCGTGAATCCTTTAGAACTTTTAATCGGACGTATCGCGCGACCTTTGAATCTCTTGACAGTAACTGATAGTGTTGAAAATGAGGTTAATTTAGACGAAATGAGAGAACAAGCGGTTAGGAATATAGAAAATTGTGCAAAATATGATAAGTCACGTTTCGATAGTAACAAAGCCAAGATAGTTAAATTTGAAATTGGAGATTTAGTTTTAATTGAAAATGAAGAGAGAAACCAAACAAAATTAGACCCTAAATACAAAGGTCCTTTTAAAATTGTAGAGTTGTTAGAAGGTGATCGTTATTTGTTAAAATCTTTGACCGGTAACAGAACGTATAAGTACGCACACGATCGCTTAAGAAAGATGCCTCAAAGTAAAGTTCCTCCAGAATTAGATTTGTGTGATATAGAAAGCGAAGTTGAAGTAGTCGGTGAGGGTAGTTCCTCGCAGTCGTAGACACATGCCATGGCTAGATTGGTCACACTGCACGCACTAGTCAGTAGTCGTAACTGCGATTCATTCGTGAGTCGTTCAGGGCGCGGCGGGCAGCTAGTGGTGTGGTCAGGGCCTAGGTAGGAGACTGTATGATGAAGTGAGAAGCAGAGGGCTCCAATGAGAAGCGAAGTTGGTTGTATCACAAGAGGTGATAACGATATGGGTGACAGACCCTGTCACTAGCTGTAGACGTAGCTAGGCCATGATCGTTGCATGTGTTCTAATGTGAATAGTTAAATTAAGAAATGGATTTAATTGATGTGATAGTAAAACTTTAGTACGAGGCTCTTTGGTGTATAAAATCGACTAGATTTGTGTTAGTCAGGCTAGCCGAGCATATTACCATGTGATCCAGCTTGGATATCTTTGTTCGCAGATACACACGAGGACGTGTGACTTGTCAGTTCTGGCCGTGTCGTGGAAAACATTAATTTTAAGTTGCGTTTCTGAAGTCATTTGTACGGGATTGAACGCCGTGAAGTTGGCGCTGCGACTTCACGTGAGACAGAGTCGTGGACGGGGACAGCGCGGGAACGAGTGGAAGATATTGAGTGATTGGCGGG
Source organism: Choreutis nemorana (assembly GCA_949316135.1). Taxonomy (NCBI): domain Eukaryota; kingdom Metazoa; phylum Arthropoda; class Insecta; order Lepidoptera; family Choreutidae; genus Choreutis; species Choreutis nemorana. The sequence goes on along the minus strand of OX438620.1, from coordinate 2,055,049 downwards.
AATCGGCATCACGAAACTGTCGGTTTAATCCTTAATTCTTTGTGTAATTTGATTTTACTTAAGTTTAATTCAAGAATAAACAAGTGTACGCTCTGAAAGTGAGTTATCAATTATGAATCCTGTACTACACGACCCTACTGATCGCCATCGCTGGCGCCGTCATATATTAATTTAAATATACGTTTTTACAAAACGAAATGTGAAAGAAAAATTAAAATCGGCTAAGACAATATATTTTTTTTGTCTAATCCAAAATTTTACTCACGTATTTTCGACAATCACTCAACGATTCTACTTTCGGTTTCATATATCATTTACTAATTATTCATTTTTTTTTAAATCAATTGAAGTCAAATACCCTATTAGGTTAGCTCATAACCAATTTAAACCGGCTGTAACTCGCAACCGCTTTTGACAGTTACAAAATTTTAAATGTCAGAAGTGTCATTTCAATTTCTCGACCGGTTGCAAGTTATATAATCAGGTAAAATAGTGATAAATACTATGTTCAATAAAATGTTACCGTTATAGGATCCAGTGGTACCGGTGTGTGATATCGTCAATGGCGATGTCCTTTTACTGCTATCTCTACTGCTGTACATCTGTCAATAAAACAAATTTGATAATAACCTTATATGTTACAAACAATATATAATTATATTATTGATTTACAAAAATGTTAAAGCATTCATCGTTTACAAAAAATATATACTTATATGGAAACAAAAACCAATATAGAACTTAAAAGAAAATAATTCAAATTTACGTATAGAAATTCCAATAATCTAAGTTAAGAGTTAAGTTTAAGTTCCTATTTTTTGTTGTATCTGTGTCTCCTTTAAAGTCGAGTGATATTCAAGGAACACATTTTGTATCTTTTATATTGTAATTGTTTAATAACAATTTTATTAAAACATTTAGTATAAATTTTTGCCATGCCTTTACAGGGTGTCACATGTAGAGTCACCTATTTATAATCTTTCGTACCCATTGTAATGTGACAAGAAATAAACGACTTCAATTTGAATTTGAAGGACGCGGCAAGATTCCGTTATTTTTGTAATGAATCAGTTCACTCCAAACCAGTTTTAGTACATACTCACCCTAACACCTGAAAGTTATGAAAAAAAAATCTATATAATCACATCTATATTATATACCTGTGAATGTTCATCAGCTGCTGTTTCTACTGTAGTAGGCAGGTCTAGTAACCTTTGCGAGCGTATACCGTCACCTGGTCCCATGTGGGACACGTGAGCGAAGTTACTAGGAGCTGATATTAAACGGGAACGACGTTCAGATCTGTGAAAAAAAAAATTGTCAATAGAAAGCATTACTACAATGCTCTCGCGGCAGAGATCAGCACTAGCGTAAATTGTAATTGTTTCAATTAAATAATAAAACCGGTCAAGCGGAGTCGGACTCGCACATGATTGGTATCATCTTATAACATTAAATATTATATACTTTTTAGATAATTTCGTATTGGATCTCTTGTATCAAGTAAAAAATGTATATGAAATAACGTTCTCGGTATGGGAGTCCTCATTAATTTCAAATTTCTTAATGTTTTCAGTAATTGTTGTTACAGCGACAACGGCGGAATGAGGACTTGGTAGCTCAGTTTGTTACGTGCCTTGGTTAACCAACCGACCCGACAGGTCGAGGGTTCGAGTCTCGGGTTGCCGTACGTAGCTACCATGTTCCTTGTTGTGCCCGAATAGTGGCGACAGATTCGCAACCTGTCACACTGGGACTCAACATAAACATGCGAAATGCGGTCTGTAATACCTCTGCCTACCCCTCTCGAGCAAGGCATGAGTTTATGTCATGTTATAAAAGAATACTCACAATCTGTTGTGCGCTTCAATAGCTTGATGACTTTGTTCCCGTACTGAAAACCTTCGCTTGCTTGAACCCCACACGCAGATGAACTCGGGCGATAATGGACCTTCTGTTGATACAGATAAAGTTTGTTTTACATTGTTAAATATTGGAAGAGATAAAGGCATGATATTGTGCAGGTACTTAGTGAAATGAATGGTAATAAAGAAAGAATTGTTTGGTTTTGTTTTCCAAAATTATATTAATTTTTCTCGAGAAAAAATTATGTAACTAATTTGTAACTAGATTAAGCATTCCTCAAACAAAACATTTAGTACCTTAAAATTTATTAATTTAGAAACCTGAAGACTTAGACATAGTTCAATGTAGTAATCGATCCTTTTATGGATATTATTATTCAGTAGTCGGAATAAATCTAGATCTTTAACATTTATCGTTTTTATTACTGTATTTTATGTACCAAATGTTTGTTGTTTTCCAAATAAACAAAATAAAAATTATATATATAAAACAGTTATATACTTACTATGCGCTCTCGGTCGTAGATATATAATATACGGTTGGCTATCCGTAGCAAAAGGAAATGCCGAGGCACCGCCCGCAACGCAGCAAATGTGCCCGCCCGAATCCAACGGACGAGCGTTCGCTAAACATACATACACTTATAAGTACACACACATACGTTATTTACTAGTATAAGTAAAATTGTTATAAGTTTGTTGTACTGTTACTATAATTTACATATTTTATGTACGAGGGCGGGTCAATAAGTCCGTGACTTTTTGAGTTTCTGACCTCTTTACTGAAAAAGCTAAGCACTACTCCTGTCAACAGGCATCTGTCAGTTGACTCCTAAATCAAAATTTGAACTTGCTGCGTCAGTTAGTTTGTGTTTGACAGCTGTCTTTATCAGACTACCCAGTAATTTGAGAAAAAAATGGAAAAAAGTAAATTTCGTGTGCTTATTAAGCATTATTTTTTGCGAAAAAAAACCATTACCGAGATCAAGGCTAAGCTTGATAAATACTATGGTGACTCTGCACCATCGATTTCAATGGTAAAAAAGTGGTTTACTGAATTTCGTTGTGGCCGTACCAGCACTGAAGATGCCGAACGTCCTGGACGCCCAGTTGAGGTCTCTACCCCCGAAACAATCGAAGAAATTCACGATATGGTGTTGGCCGACCGAAGATTGAAAGTGCAAGAGATTGTGGAAGCCGTAGGGATCTCTCAAGGCTCAGTGGTTTCAATTTCGAATGATCACTTGGGCATGAGAAAGCTTTCAGCAAGATGGGTGCCGCGTTTGCTCATAGTCGACCACAAACGCAATCGTGTAACAACTTCACAGGAAGGTTTGGCGTTGTTTATTCGCAATATGGAGGAGTTTTTGCGCCGTTTAGTAACCGTGGACGAAACATGGATCCATCACAACACACCAGAGACCAAACAACAGTCAAAACAGTGGGTTTCTAAGGGTGAATCGGCGCCAAAGAAGGCCAAGGTGGGTTTGTCAGCCAATAAAGTTATGGCGACTGTTTTTTGGGATGCACGTGGGATAATCCACATTGACTACCTTCAAAAGGGAAGAACAATCAATGGGGAATATTATGCCAACTTATTGGACCGCTTCAATGACGATTTGAAAAAAAACCGACCTCATTTGGCCAAGAAAAAAAATCTTTTCCACCAAGACAATGCAAGGGTGCACACATGTGCAGTTGCCATGGCAAAAATCCATGAATTGGAATGAATGGCCCTATTCTCCAGATTTGGCTCCGAGTGACTACTTCTTGTTCCCAAACCTGAAGAAATGGCTTGGTGGAAAAAGATTTGACTCCAATGATGAAGTCATCTCGCAAACAAAGGCCTATTTTGAGGACCTCGACAATCATATTTTTTGGAAGGGATAAAAAAAATTGGAGAAGCGTTGGACAAAGTGTATAGAGCTCACGGGAGACAACGTTGAAAATAAAATGATTTATTTATAAAAAATCTGTGTTTTATTCCAAAAGTCACGGACTTATTGACCCGACCTCGTATTTTTACATTAATGATTGTAAATTGTTATAATTAACTAAAATTTTAATTATATTTGTTTCATAATTGAGAAAGTTGTTATTATCATTAAGTCAATTTAAATGTTATTGTCCGGAGATTTTATAAGAAATTACCGCATGAATATCAGAACTTGTATACATGTGCATCTACATGATACAAAAATAAACCTACTAGAGCAATGAACAATCATCACAGAATCCTTTTTTTTAACAGTGGAAAGTTTTCAGCATTTTTTTAATAACGTCAAACTTAAAAAAAATAATTAAAAATATATTATTTTAATCTGAATAAGTACTCACGTATATTAAGTGTTTGCACCCATTCCGCTGTTTCAACGTCGTATATGTCGATATGTGAATTGGTAAATATTAATAGGTGGGTTTCGTTGACAGCTGAAAAGAAAAACTTAAAATTAGAGAGCAAACCTAAGAGTAACGAATCGAAACTGAGGATATTTTTCCCTCTAGTAAAGTACTTCTGATAACGAGACATGAAATATCACCCTTTTTATAGTTATAGTTAGATAACGCATTTAATGATACCCTCAAATTTACAATTGGGCAAACAATTTAACAAGAAGTTCTAAAAATTTCCAAATCTAAAACTAAACGAAAACCGACTATCGAACGATAACGATTTACACAATTTACGAAATAAAAAAAAAAAGTACTAAGAATCGTCAAATTAATTTAAATTTCTCTTCAAAATTACTCGACCACCTGTTCGAAAAAAATATGTTGGGGAAGATAACGGTAAGAAACTCCAGATTCTGTTATTTACTCTATCAACATGTTTTTTCATTTAGTGAATAATGTCAGTGTGTGTGTATATGATTATTGTAGTGTACGAGTGTGTTTACAGAATCGAGAGCGTAAATTTATTAAAAGGCTTAAACAACATCTCTCACCATGATAGTTGGGATGGTGCGTGTACATGAGCTCGTTGTCCCTGGCCCTGTGCCCGTGCTTGTCCACGTACAGCGCCAGCGAGTTGAACACGACCAGCATGTCGCTAGTGTGCGGCACCCACGCCACGGTCAGGGGAATGGCACCCGAGTGGCTTAGGAACACGGTCACTTGGTTGTCGGGGTGGATGAGCGCTGAAATTAAACGATATGTTATTTCGGTTTTTTAAAAGGTATATTGTATGAAGATAAAATAGGATGACAGCCTTGCGGTTTTCTATTCCTAGTCCCTGTCGAATATTAAAATAAAAGTGGCTTAAATTTAAATGTAAATTAATAGCTGAGTTTGTTGTTTTCTTTAAGTATGTTCCATTTTTTCATGTTAGATTAATGTTGAAATTTTTCTACTTACTAATAAAAATTAAGAAAAAATTGAAACACGTGTTAGTTACACGTGCTAGTTACAAATTTGAAAAATATGATATAGTTTTGAAATTGCGCAAGTTGGGGTAGCGTAAGTCGAGGTATTACTGTAATACAGTATCACAGGCAAATTCGCAATATTTGCTAGTATATCTGTAACTAGAAGTTTCATTTGTATGACACAGTATAGGTTACCTCTGGCGGGCTGGTCGGCGGTAGCCCAGCAGCAGCCGGCCGCGGTGCAGCTGCACGCAGTGTACAGTTACTATACATTAGTATAGGTTACCTCTGGCGGGCTGGTCGGCGGGCGGGCGGCGCGGGTCGGGCAGCGCGTGCGCCGCCACGCCGCCGCGGTAGCCCAGCAGCAGCCGGCCGCGGTGCAGCTGCACGCAGTGTACAGTTACTATACATTAGTATAGGTTACCTCTGGCGGGCTGGTCGGCGGGCGGGCGGCGCGGGTCGGGCAGCGCGTGCGCCGCCACGCCGCCGCGGTAGCCCAGCAGCAGCCGGCCGCGGTGCAGCTGCACGCAGTGTACAGTTACTATACATTAGTATAGGTTACCTCTGGCGGGCTGGTCGGCGGGCGGGCGGCGCGGGTCGGGCAGCGCGTGCGCCGCCACGCCGCCGCGGTAGCCCAGCAGCAGCCGGCCGCGGTGCAGCTGCACGCAGTGTACAGTTACTATACATTAGTATAGGTTACCTCTGGCGGGCTGGTCGGCGGGCGGGCGGCGCGGGTCGGGCAGCGCGTGCGCCGCCACGCCGCCGCGGTAGCCCAGCAGCAGCCGGCCGCGGTGCAGCTGCACGCAGTGTACAGTTACTATACATTAGTATAGGTTACCTCTGGCGGGCTGGTCGGCGGGCGGGCGGCGCGGGTCGGGCAGCGCGTGCGCCGCCACGCCGCCGCGGTAGCCCAGCAGCAGCCGGCCGCGGTGCAGCTGCACGCAGTGTACAGTTACTATACATTAGTATAGGTTACCTCTGGCGGGCTGGTCGGCGGGCGGGCGGCGCGGGTCGGGCAGCGCGTGCGCCGCCACGCCGCCGCGGTAGCCCAGCAGCAGCCGGCCGCGGTGCAGCTGCACGCAGTGTACAGTTACTATACATTAGTATAGGTTACCTCTGGCGGGCTGGTCGGCGGGCGGGCGGCGCGGGTCGGGCAGCGCGTGCGCCGCCACGCCGCCGCGGTAGCCCAGCAGCAGCCGGCCGCGGTGCAGCTGCACGCAGTGTACAGTTACTATACATTAGTATAGGTTACCTCTGGCGGGCTGGTCGGCGGGCGGGCGGCGCGGGTCGGGCAGCGCGTGCGCCGCCACGCCGCCGCGGTAGCCCAGCAGCAGCCGGCCGCGGTGCAGCTGCACGCAGTGTACAGTTACTATACATTAGTATAGGTTACCTCTGGCGGGCTGGTCGGCGGGCGGGCGGCGCGGGTCGGGCAGCGCGTGCGCCGCCACGCCGCCGCGGTAGCCCAGCAGCAGCCGGCCGCGGTGCAGCTGCACGCAGTGTACAGTTACTATACATTAGTATAGGTTACCTCTGGCGGGCTGGTCGGCGGGCGGGCGGCGCGGGTCGGGCAGCGCGTGCGCCGCCACGCCGCCGCGGTAGCCCAGCAGCAGCCGGCCGCGGTGCAGCTGCACGCAGTGTACAGTTACTATACATTAGTATAGGTTACCTCTGGCGGGCTGGTCGGCGGGCGGGCGGCGCGGGTCGGGCAGCGCGTGCGCCGCCACGCCGCCGCGGTAGCCCAGCAGCAGCCGGCCGCGGTGCAGCTGCACGCAGTGTACAGTTACTATACATTAGTATAGGTTACCTCTGGCGGGCTGGTCGGCGGGCGGGCGGCGCGGGTCGGGCAGCGCGTGCGCCGCCACGCCGCCGCGGTAGCCCAGCAGCAGCCGGCCGCGGTGCAGCTGCACGCAGTGTACAGTTACTATACATTAGTATAGGTTACCTCTGGCGGGCTGGTCGGCGGGCGGGCGGCGCGGGTCGGGCAGCGCGTGCGCCGCCACGCCGCCGCGGTAGCCCAGCAGCAGCCGGCCGCGGTGCAGCTGCACGCAGTGTACAGTTACTATACATTAGTATAGGTTACCTCTGGCGGGCTGGTCGGCGGGCGGGCGGCGCGGGTCGGGCAGCGCGTGCGCCGCCACGCCGCCGCGGTAGCCCAGCAGCAGCCGGCCGCGGTGCAGCTGCACGCAGTGTACAGTTACTATACATTAGTATAGGTTACCTCTGGCGGGCTGGTCGGCGGGCGGGCGGCGCGGGTCGGGCAGCGCGTGCGCCGCCACGCCGCCGCGGTAGCCCAGCAGCAGCCGGCCGCGGTGCAGCTGCACGCAGTGTACAGTTACTATACATTAGTATAGGTTACCTCTGGCGGGCTGGTCGGCGGGCGGGCGGCGCGGGTCGGGCAGCGCGTGCGCCGCCACGCCGCCGCGGTAGCCCAGCAGCAGCCGGCCGCGGTGCAGCTGCACGCAGTGTACAGTTACTATACATTAGTATAGGTTACCTCTGGCGGGCTGGTCGGCGGGCGGGCGGCGCGGGTCGGGCAGCGCGTGCGCCGCCACGCCGCCGCGGTAGCCCAGCAGCAGCCGGCCGCGGTGCAGCTGCACGCAGTGTACAGTTACTATACATTAGTATAGGTTACCTCTGGCGGGCTGGTCGGCGGGCGGGCGGCGCGGGTCGGGCAGCGCGTGCGCCGCCACGCCGCCGCGGTAGCCCAGCAGCAGCCGGCCGCGGTGCAGCTGCACGCAGTGTACAGTTACTATACATTAGTATAGGTTACCTCTGGCGGGCTGGTCGGCGGGCGGGCGGCGCGGGTCGGGCAGCGCGTGCGCCGCCACGCCGCCGCGGTAGCCCAGCAGCAGCCGGCCGCGGTGCAGCTGCACGCAGTGTACAGTTACTATACATTAGTATAGGTTACCTCTGGCGGGCTGGTCGGCGGGCGGGCGGCGCGGGTCGGGCAGCGCGTGCGCCGCCACGCCGCCGCGGTAGCCCAGCAGCAGCCGGCCGCGGTGCAGCTGCACGCTGTGCACGGCTGACGGCGCGCGCAGCTCCGCGATGCGGCAGCGCCGGGCGGCTGTGCGCGTGATCTCGTACACGTTCACTATGTACGAGTTCTGCGGCAACGTCAAAAACAATTCTAATTATTTATTGATACATAATCCATATGTTAGGACAAGAATTATAAAATATGCGCAGACAATTGGCATAAGAAAGTCTTTCCACTCAAAACACATTAAACTAAACACAAAAAATAAATTAAGTCTATATTTAAAAAGCAAAAGTGATTGACATGTATGTATTGCACAGAGCTTAAGGCTAGAAAATTGAAATTTTGCATACGTATTTCTCATTTAAAAAAGGCATCCACTAAAAAAGTATTTTTTCAAAGTTCAACCCCTAAAAGGGTTAAGAGGGGCTCAATAGTTTTCATGGAAGTTGGTCATTTTTGGAGCTAGAAATATGAAACTTTGTGTTTAGACTGAACTAAACAAATATGTGTTTCAATCTTATCTTAAATTACACCTAAAGGGATGTAACAAGGGTTAAACCCTGACTCACGAAGAGCCATCGCATAAATAAAAGTAAAAAGTTTCTTTAATCTTAATGGGATCCTACATCACCAAAAATTCGGGTTTACCAAAGGAGTCAACAACAGATGCGGGAATAAATGTGATACGTAAAAATTTGCGGCCTGGTAGGGATCACAGGACGCTATTGGGGTATTCTGTGACCTTTCTACGGCTTTTGATTGGGTAGATCACACCATCATCCTCTGGAAATTATCATACTACGGCCTCGATAATCTTTCAGATCATATTTAGACGAGCGTGTTCAAAAAATTCAGATGGGTAGCATTACATCATCTGGGTCTATTGTAAAATTGGGCGTGCCTCAAGGGTCAATTCTGGGACCATTTTCTTTTTTAGTCTATTTCGGTGAAGTAATCTAATTTGCAGATGACACAGCTTACATTTTTAAAACCAACAGAAAGTATATTGAAGTAAATGAAATAAATTCAACTTTAAAAGAAGAAACAGATTGGTTTAACTCTAACAATTTGCTTCTTAATAGTAACAAGACTAAATGTCTCAAATTTTATTTGCCAAACGTGCTGTCATTATCGACAGATGTTAAAATAAATAATTATATGCTCGATATCGTAGGGTCGACTAAATTATTAGTATCGATTCAAAACTTCAGTGGAACGCACATTTAGAATTAATTATTAGAAAATTAAGCTCAGCGGCATATACAGTAAGGAAAATTGGGAATTTAATTAATAATCGTATTGAGGATAAAGATAAATCGAAGCAATTTATTTTAATAGCTGCATAGTTTTATCTTATTGACAGTTGGAGTGTAGAGGTTGCAATGAAGATCCGCGGTTACAGTAAACTTTCAACAGTGACTAAGTGTTCCTGTTCTCTAAAATATCAGTGCTTACGGTTGGGCACCTGGCCGCTCACTCCCCTCTAATAAGGTTGAGGAGGGCGATGGCTGAAATCTACGTTATGCTCGTGATGGGGTGCTATTTGTGTGGACTGGCTCTTTTGGTTACACTATTTCTATCAGTGAATCCGTTTCGATCGCATTTCCAGTAAATTGCTTTATTCGTAGCACCCTTTGTGTTTCACTTAACTCTAAAGCGATTTACCTAAAATCATTCAAATCTTTGTATATAATATTTTTATTTGTTTATCTGTTGCTGTATTTGTTTGTCTGTCACATTGTTTTATATTCAATAATTAGAAAACTAGAATTATTATATTGTACAAATTGTAAGTTGCAATAGAAATTTATTGTATTTTGAATATTGAAAGAAGCAACTACGTAGGTTTCTTGCCGGATCCGTCCCACATAAATAGCATTCAGACCCGGTGTTGGTAAAAAAATATGACGATTTGAATGTGCTTATTTTAAGTCTATTCGAATAAAAACATTTTGACTTTGACTCACTGCCCAGCCTAAACCCTTAGATCTAGAAGGCTGAATGTTTTCACAGACGATGTCTTAAGACGTAAGCAAGGAATAAGAAAGGCATTTTTAAACAAAACTCTAAGGGGGTTAAAATTAACTTAATAGTTTTCATGGTAGTTCGTAATTTTTAGAGCTGGAAGCATAAAACTTTGGGTCCAGACTAAAAATTAGAAATAAAGAAACACATGTTTTAACGTTTTTAAAATTTTATCCCTGAAAGCTGTTTTTTTTTTCACGAGCGTAGTTTTAATACATTATCAATGTGTATGAAAGTCTGTAATTTATAGAGCTAAAAGCATGAAACTTTGTGTTTATAATAACAATTAGAAATAAAGAAATACGTGTTATAACTTGTTGTAAAATTGCACCCCTGAAGGAAAAAATCTTAGGTTTAAATCTGTTTCACTGTCCAGTTTAAACCCTTGGATCAAGAAAAGTGATTTCATTCACAGTGGTTGTATTTAAAACATAACAAAGAATAGGAATGTGTGATTATATTGGAGCTAGAAATATTAATTTTTGTATTAGGTAGTTTTTGATTTTTACGTTTTCTGAAATTCCACCTTTGAAGCAGTGAATTTGAAGCATGAACTACTCAGCTTAAACTCTTGGAGCTAGAAGCCAGATTTTTTTTTTCGAAGAAATTAATTAAAAAAGACAAAGATTAAGGATTGATAATCAAAACATAAGAGGGCGAAAACAGTTTCCAAAGTTTGTATGAAAGGCCATCACATTTAAAGCTGAAACCATTAAACTTTGTGTTTAAACTAACAATTAGAAATAAAGAAAAGGTATACATATATATTATGCCGTTTTCTAAAATTCCACCCCTAAAAAGGTGGAAGGGAGGTTCAAGCTTGACTACCTGAACTAAGAAACGCCAAACCTAAGTCCTTGAACCTACAGAACTGTTTTTTTAAACAGATGTTATTTTCGAATAAGGATAAAATATAAAAGCGTGAAGGCGGTTCCAAACTGTATATTATTTACCACTCATTTTAATAACTGATGCGATTTTGATGGATATAATAAGTAGTTGAATAAAAATCAACATGGTTATCATGTTTAAGGTTTGTTGGGACGTTATCACGCAAAGGTTGATTTAAATATTGAACTTGAAAATGAGACCAAAAATTACTATTACTACTTAATTAGTGACAGTTTATTAAGAATTCTACGCGGACGAAGTCGCGGGCAAAAAGCTAGTTATATAAAATCAAATGAATCCAATCAAATGAGTTAAAAATATACGAATCAATAAATTAGCAAAAATATTGATATAAAATGAGTCTATAAAAGTCACATAAATAAGACAATTTCAAAAAAAATATGTATAGGTAAAAACAGTACTTCAATACGGTCCGCGCGAAGAATCTGCGTTATAAAAGTACTCTAAAAATGAACAAAACTACATCAGTCTATAAATCCGACTATTTCGATAAACTGAAAGACTAAACAAAATCTAAATAAAACTAAAATTTAAATACTTTTGAACAAAAGAAAGCCAAATATTGTACATTAAAGATGACAACCTATGACGCCTTAGGCAACAGATTAATAAAATAACATGGAAAAAATAATATATTGTCTGGATAGGTATTTATTTATTTTATAGCTTTGTGTTTTTTCTAAATTGACCTATGTGTTATTGAATAATACATTCAAATAATAAATTTGTATGCATGCCTCCAAGGACGAAATATGGGACACCAACATTAAAACAATGTAACATCCATCTGTGGAATGTTTCTCGCAAATCAATTTGATTTGATTTAAGGCCACGAATTAATATTCTTTTAAAAAACTAGTATAAAACCATAATTAATCTTTAATACACTTAATATGTGTCTAAGTGTACACACATTATTTATGTGTAAGCATTTTTAAATTATTAACATCGAAACCCATATATATATTACAAAAACATACATATATATATCTATAACAAAAACATACCTGTCGTTTACAAACGGTAGCTATCCCGTATGATCCCTGCGCCAGTCCGTTCAGTTCCCCGACGCCGATGTCGACCGCGCCCTTAGTCTCCGACAGCTTCACGCACTCCACCTCCGAACACTCCAGGGCTCGTATCGGCACCAGCCGCACGTGGCGGTTCCTGCCCGCTATCACAACTGCAGCAATAGAAACACATCAATATTAATATTCAATTTTACGAGATGAACTCATGCTCTCTTTATAAAACATAGAAAGGACAAATTTCAAATTTCGAAGTCAGTTCCAGTACAAGATGCATACTTTTTGCCGGAAAACTTTTTATTGTAATGACATTGACATTTTTTATTTAACCCTAGTCTTTTAGTATGGCGGTTAGTTAGTTAGTTTATAAGGGCGTTTCCGCACTAAGCCTTGTCATTGGGCCATGGTACATTGTAAAGATTGTCCCTAATAATGCGGTTAAGCTTTGATTCGATATCAGTATCACGCGATAACGCGCAGTATCGTACGCTCATATTACCGGTATACGCTGTTTAGTCAGATTTTTTACGGATTTTGTTACAAGCGCAGTTTAGTATGAACGTTGCATAATATAACACGCAGTTTCTATCCGGTTGGAAACGTTCGGGGGAGGTCTACGTCCAGCGGTGGACGTCTTTCTACTGATGATGATGATAACAATTAAAGTCATACCTAACAGCTGCTCGCTGGGTACGTAGTGCAGTTTGTAAACAGGAGCCAGCTGCCTCCGAGGAGTGATCTCGGCCCGCTGCAGGTCCACCAATGCAAGGCCGCTATCGCCTCCGATGCAGACGCGGCCGCTCTCCAGTATGCAAGCACAGGATGCACCGCGGATCGTGCTCGACGATACGCTGTCTAGTATTAGAGACGCGCTGAATACCTGTGTGGAGAGATGGAGGTTTTATTTATCCGTAATGAAGCTGTTAAATTTTTCGTTATAAGTCAAAGTAATTCGTAGTAAATTCGGTGGAATGATTCGATTTTTAAACACAGCTAACATGATAAAGATAAAGTGATGGTAGTATTTAAGTTTTACTTATGTATGTATTGGTTTTTGAAGCACACATATAATGTTGGTTTTAAACGGGCGAGTTTTTGATCGATCATTAAAAACCCGGCAACTTTACCGGATCAATCTGAAGTAATATCACTTGGAGCATAAAGTGTGTGTACACAGTGTTTATTTGCAATTATTTGTTTGAGATATTGTCGAAAATTGTTACACGCCATGAATGTCGTGTTTTCAAAATTGCTCGGCATTGCGCAATTTTAGTCGCCCGTGTCACCGAACTATAAAGAAATTGGTTTTGTTTAGGTATAATGTATTAGGTACAGAGGAAAAAGTATAAGTATATCAAACAAGGTTTGGACGTGTCCATTTGTATGTACGAAAAAGTTTTATTAACTTAAGTTGAAACAGATGGAATCTTTTCATAAAAAGTGAATTGTAAATGGATTTAAACGTGAAAAGGTTATAGACAGACCGAAACATGTTATTTTCATTTCTATTATTCTTTTTCAATTTATTTGACACAAATATCATTCTAAAACGAACGTATTTTTTTTTTATCCGTTTGGCAAAACTATCATTCCAAAAGGAACTAAGTGCATGATTTAAACGTTGATTATTCTAGATTGAGACCGAACCTTAGTGTCTTTAACAGCTAATCCAACAAATAGACATGACTAAATACTATATATATATTTATGTATATCAAAACTGTATATACGTACGCATTTATCAGGTAAGTTGTTCCGTTTCAATATCCTATGTAGTTCGCTGAGGGCCACCACCCACTTGGTCTTCTCCGATTCAGATTCAGCCAGCATCAACGTGTGATACCTCCTGCCTCCTTCGAGCTGAGATGTCGATATCTATGGAAAGATATTCAAGGTTTAATCACTTATGCAGATCAACATAGATCGACTTAATCAGACCTAAAGTGTACGCATGTTTCTGCCCATAAATGATATAATTACGTGAGAAAAAATGAGTCCAATGAGAATTTAAAACGAGATATTGAGTAATTTTATTCTATAACAACCTAAAGAAACTGTAAGAATTCAAATTTTAAACTAATATACAAGTACAAATTTAAATAAGTCATTCATATTTGTCATTTTTGTATATAATATGAACACCAAATTCCTCATTTTTGTTCATTTTTGTTTGCATATTGCAGCCCAGCCCTAACAAGATCTTCCTAAAGCTATAATATCTATATGTATTAGACACTCACCCTAAATATACACGGTATGTCACGTTTGCTGGCGTGTATGACGTCACTGTCCTTGACAGACGTCACACTGAACTCTGGATCCCGCATGTCCAGTACCAAGCTCACGCAGACCGAAGGAAGGGCGTTTCTATTAGTGAATAGAGTTAAAACGTGACATTGTTATAGACGCAGTATAGAATAGACGTTTGTCAGGTTGTGTATGTTTGAATGCGAGGAAAATTACTTAAAAATGGCAATTTTAATATATCTTTTACTGGAAAGTTAATTTAGGTTAGGTTTAGGAATAAGTAGCAGTTCGTCTTTGTAGTAAAAACCTACTTATGACGTTGGCAATCCATCTCTCATATTGCAAATAAATAATATGTATTTTTGTATGTGTGTGTGAATAAAATGCAAATCATTAACACAACCGACTGACCTGTCAGGTGATATATCATAGAGGAACAGTTTAAAATCACAGACGACCACGAACTGCCGCATCCAGCCTTTCTTCACACCGCCCGGCTTAGGAACCTGGACCAAAGAAACGAGATGTTAGTATGAAAATTCAAATTTTTTTTAATAAGTTTTTTTCCATATTTTTTCATTGTTATTAGTAGAATTATTTGTTGTAATTTACTAATAACACAGTTTTGAGAATTTCGCTTACGATGTTTTTTTTAAAAAGCTCGATATAGCCAACCTATTGCAGCGGGCACTACACTGCTATGTACACTACACACACAGTACATATATACTCACTCTGACATATCCCTCGTAGGCCGTGCCCTGCCCCTGGCGCGGGTCTATGCCGAGCGGCGGGCGGCTGCGCTCCGGCGGCAGCGGGCACTATACTGCTATGTACACTACACACACAGTACATATATACTCACTCTGACATATCCCTCGTAGGCCGTGCCCTGCCCCTGGCGCGGGTCTATGCCGAGCGGCGGGCGGCTGCGCTCCGGCGGCAGCGGGCACTATACTGCTATGTACACTACACACACAGTACATATATACTCACTCTGACATATCCCTCGTAGGCCGTGCCCTGCCCCTGGCGCGGGTCTATGCCGAGCGGCGGGCGGCTGCGCTCCGGCGGCAGCGGGCACTATACTGCTATGTACACTACACACACAGTACATATATACTCACTCTGACATATCCCTCGTAGGCCGTGCCCTGCCCCTGGCGCGGGTCTATGCCGAGCGGCGGGCGGCTGCGCTCCGGCGGCAGCGGGCACTATACTGCTATGTACACTACACACACAGTACATATATACTCACTCTGACATATCCCTCGTAGGCCGTGCCCTGCCCCTGGCGCGGGTCTATGCCGAGCGGCGGGCGGCTGCGCTCCGGCGGCAGCGGGCACTATACTGCTATGTACACTACACACACAGTACATATATACTCACTCTGACATATCCCTCGTAGGCCGTGCCCTGCCCCTGGCGCGGGTCTATGCCGAGCGGCGGGCGGCTGCGCTCCGGCGGCAGCGGGCACTATACTGCTATGTACACTACACACACAGTACATATATACTCACTCTGACATATCCCTCGTAGGCCGTGCCCTGCCCCTGGCGCGGGTCTATGCCGAGCGGCGGGCGGCTGCGCTCCGGCGGCAGCGGGCACTATACTGCTATGTACACTACACACACAGTACATATATACTCACTCTGACATATCCCTCGTAGGCCGTGCCCTGCCCCTGGCGCGGGTCTATGCCGAGCGGCGGGCGGCTGCGCTCCGGCGGCAGCGGGCACTATACTGCTATGTACACTACACACACAGTACATATATACTCACTCTGACATATCCCTCGTAGGCCGTGCCCTGCCCCTGGCGCGGGTCTATGCCGAGCGGCGGGCGGCTGCGCTCCGGCGGCAGCGGGCACTATACTGCTATGTACACTACACACACAGTACATATATACTCACTCTGACATATCCCTCGTAGGCCGTGCCCTGCCCCTGGCGCGGGTCTATGCCGAGCGGCGGGCGGCTGCGCTCCGGCGGCAGCGGGCACTATACTGCTATGTACACTACACACACAGTACATATATACTCACTCTGACATATCCCTCGTAGGCCGTGCCCTGCCCCTGGCGCGGGTCTATGCCGAGCGGCGGGCGGCTGCGCTCCGGCGGCAGCGGGCACTATACTGCTATGTACACTACACACACAGTACATATATACTCACTCTGACATATCCCTCGTAGGCCGTGCCCTGCCCCTGGCGCGGGTCTATGCCGAGCGGCGGGCGGCTGCGCTCCGGCGGCAGCGGGCACTATACTGCTATGTACACTACACACACAGTACATATATACTCACTCTGACATATCCCTCGTAGGCCGTGCCCTGCCCCTGGCGCGGGTCTATGCCGAGCGGCGGGCGGCTGCGCTCCGGCGGCAGCGGGCACTATACTGCTATGTACACTACACACACAGTACATATATACTCACTCTGACATATCCCTCGTAGGCCGTGCCCTGCCCCTGGCGCGGGTCTATGCCGAGCGGCGGGCGGCTGCGCTCCGGCGGCAGCGGGCACTTGGCGGGCACGCGGCCGCAGCAACGAGTATGAACTGCGACTCCACACGTCTCGCAAACCACGCCTTGGCGGGTTAAACCGATCTAAACAGGAGAGAACACACCTTTTAATACATTGATCTATTTTCACTTTGTTCTAGAAGAGTAATCTCGAACAAAAGCCGTGTAACAAGATGGCGTCAATAGCGTATCATATCGCTATTCATGAAATTATAGTACGAAAACAAAAAAGCAAAAAAAAAAAAATATATAAATAATTGTCTTCGAATACTTTTCATTTTGAAATATGATATAAATGATAAATACGTTTTAAAAGTGGTTAAAACATAATAACTCATTACCATATTCAAAATAAAGAACTTTACTAGTTGTAAAATCACTGTTTCTCGCACTTGAGATAAGTGCGAGAAACAGCGAGCGAACGTCATTAAAGAAATAAGTCTTTAAAACTATAATTTATTTAACGTAAGATATTGGTTAAACCTTAAAGTAATGATAACTGTAAATTTTTTAATGAAAAACAATAAATAAATTCCATACAAAATAATGACAAAAGTTAACTTACCATTAAGCTAGTACAATGGTTACATTTGGTGGGACTGCTGAACGTTCTGACTAGGAACTGATGTGTTTTCTGTTTGCCAGGGACCGCCGGGCCGAGGGACTGATCCTGATAACAAAATTATATCTATAAACTACGAGGCACACCCGCCACTCTGTCCCACCACTGCAACTCCTGTTAACCAGGATCAACAGTGGCGTCCTTTGAGAGGAATAATGCAGCTGTATAATGAAAATTATGAGATCTAAAATATTTGTCCCCACTGGTTAAAAGCTCCTATAAACACACATTGACTCACGCAGGGGTGAGTAAGTATCGTAAGAACTTGTGTCACAGGAACTAAGCAACGATATAGTATAAACTACGTAGGTGAGAATACAACATCCAAGACCGGTAAGCGAAACAATGCGTCTTGTAAATAACACAAAGTTCGACCCCGCCAAGATTTGAACCCAGAACTTCCATACGATCACTGCGCTACTTTTTTCCGCTGCAGTGATCGTATGGAAGTTGCTCAAATGAATCTGAGGCTTGTCTTCTAGTAAGTTAATATGCCATTGTAAATATAATTAGATATGAAGTTAGTATATGTTTTCTAACCTCAAAAAACATTTTCTTTATAATACCAGCGAATCACAAGAAGAACTCGATTTGTAAAAAGTGAAACAAAGTAAGTAACTAGCAAAAGTGCTGAATGAAGTAATACATATTTTCTTACTTCATCAACAACTTTTTAACATTATTTTAAATAGAAAGTTGAGTTCAATGAACGAACAAACCTTAAGACGATGTTAAAACAAGTTAAGGTCCAAAAAATATAAGATATTATAATATAAGATATAATTTTTTCTTAGTGGTGATACTAATATCTGTTAATGTGTTTTTATTGTATTATAATTGATATGTAATTTCACTTAATAATTTCTGTTTCGATTTTTGATTAGTTTATGTTATTGTTGTAAATGTTGTGCTTGCCTTTAATTGGTATGTGTATATGTCCTGTGAAAAATAAATGTATTTATATAATTTTGATGCATGTACTGTAGGCTTGCCTTAATAATATTTTTTTTTTTCCTTTTCTAACGTCAAAAATATTTATTTCATTAGAAAATAAGGTATCTAGGAATCTTTTTTGGAGATTATCTCTAATCTCACCAGATTTTGTCACACCCCTCCCCACTCCTCTCGAGGGATTGATTAAGGCGTAAGTTTCTGTTTATGTATTTAGTCCAGAAGAAATAGTAAAGGTGTTCCTCACTTACCGTTGACATTTCACTAGGTGAGCTTTTACTGGAGGCGGGCGACGACGGCCTGTGGTCCAGATCATCTTGCGATTCAACCGAACCCGCGGACTGCTGGGATCCGTACATTAACTGCATTAATATCACATGCACATTACGACACAAACATTGACCATGTCCTGTAGGGATAGCACGGTATGGAGCGATATTGATGCCATCTCATTTTCTTTAAAGCATTTGCGTTTAAAGGGTTCATATAAAAATGCAAGCTAATTTAGCGAATTCGGTTATATTACCGTTATTTGTAAGAGGAATTAGTAAAAAATATTTAAAAATTAAATAAAATGAAGTCGCGAATAATTAAAAATGAGTGAAAAAATGTATTATAGAATAACGAACAAGCATTTTATTACCACCACCGGATTCATGAGTATAATTAGTTAAACCTTTGTGGCAAAATTGAAAAAAAAAAAACAATTTTACCACAATGGTCAGTGAAATGATTTTTTTTTACATAGTGAGTTATAATTTATATATTAGAAAAAAAAATCGGAATTAAAGATTGAATATGTTTTATGTTTTTTCGCATGCTCTTTTTTTCTGATCCTACATTTGATATAAATCTGTGGACCATTATTAAAGATGCTACTTATTTTGAGTTTGAAATACTTAAAAAACTGTAAACATTGTTTAAATAACAACATACTCATTACTATGAAATGTTTTTGTAGGGAAAATGTATTAAAAGAAACATGCTAGAACGGGCAACAGAAAAAAGAAGTACCTTTGAATCGCAACAGTGTTGTAAATTTCTGTAGCGATATTGCGGCGATATCTGTACGAAAAAGCGATGGAAAAAATGAAAAATCGGCAAAAAAAAAAAACGTAATAACACTTCTTATAATACTGTAATATTCCTATAAAAATTACTCTTTTTTTACATAACCTTCAACTAATTGAAAAAAGTCAACTTTTTTTCTTAAATGTAAAATATGATTTATTCTATTGTTAAATCTTTCTCTCTCGTGACAAATTGAAAACTGTGATTGACTGTGCAACAAATAAGTTTGGGTTATTTTTATGATATGGTAATAATTATGAACTTTTATCAAAATTGTTAAAAGAATGGATGACGATATTGTTAGTTGTTTGAAAATCATAATTACTTTGATGGACACATTGTTAAAAAGCAAAAAAAAAATGAATAATATAACTTTTTAATTTTTCAATAAAACCCTAAAAAAATAAAAATGTTGTTATTTTTTATGCAGAATAAAAAATATATTTTTTTACCTTTTTTTCGCTATTTACCGAGGGGACGTTGTCGTAGTGTCTCTCCGTTGGCGCTTCCTTCAGGAATTGATCTAAATAGCTCATCTGGGATGGCGGTCTGTCGAGGACTAGAAATAAAAAGGAGTTTTTTAATATTATTTTTTTATAACCCGTTCAAATATTGGATAAAGATGCGAAAAACATTTTTTTGTGAGTTATCTTGGTTTTTATTAAAGAAAATAAATGCATAGTTATTTAAAATGTCAGATTTTTATGGTTTACATATGATATCGCTCAAAAAGTTTGTCTTTCGCATCAATATCTAATAAAAATAAATACAAGTATAAATGGAATAAATAGTAGGTAGAGAGAAACCAATCCCACCCGAAACCACAGTCACAAAACGAAACAAATTATTATGATTAATTAAACACAACTAAGAAACTAACTTATTTACATAGAACAAAAGCCAATTTTATTATTGACAAAAATATTTTGTTTAAGAAAAATGTTTAAATAACTTAAGGGAAGTAAAACCACGAGGGTGTTTTATTTACAATAAAAAAACACATCCCATGGCTAAACTTTACTAAAACCAGGGTTACATGCACAATGATCCAATTTAGAGCTGCTGCACTGAATTAAATTAACAAAACTAAAAAAACTGCTGTAACAGCTCTAATAAAAAAAAGTATTTTCAAAACACAAATTAAACGGGACACAAAATTAAAATTAGTACAGTTTAAAATCATACAAACAAGTGTTAAAGAAAAATAACAAAAAGAAAGTTACGCTCAGCAAATTAATTTTCGGATGTGGATTGACAATATATAACAAAATTGACGGCGTTTTTTTTTATACTTTCCCCTTTAAAACTAATTTGTCAAATCCACACCATTGCGTAAAGCTCAAAAAGCAAAGCAAAGCTATTTTTATATTGATAACATATTTTTGCCGATGAAAAAGAAATCAAATCGTAGAGAAGACAAAATTTTGAATTTTCCTATACACTTGTTTATATTTACAATGGAGTCGTTGAAATACTAAAATCTAGGAATGCGGAAACAAACATGGGATAATCACAACTTGCTGAATGAAAATTACATGGATATTTTGAACACAAAATGTTCTTCGTTCTCACTCTTTCAACTAGATTTAGGATTAGGTGAGACAAAGACAACACAGTGGTGTAATTTTTCAGAATCTAATATAAAATAGTTGCTATTTTAGACAAGTTGTGATTTGGCCAGTAGTATGACGCCACTATCAAACTACAAATCAATGTGTTACCACAAGATACAGTTGCTTATAAAAGGTAACAATCGCACAATCACAAACAAATAGTCTAAGTCTAAAACATTACAAAATTATAATTTTATTTTGATGTGTGAACAAATATTTAAAAGATGTTCTAAAATTTTAATGAAAAATATTTTTTTTTTCTTAGATAATATTTTTGTACTTCTAAAAAGATTTTGAATTTGTACATCACGTTTATTCATGGTATTCTGATTCTTTACAATTTTCTTCACAAACCAAAATAAAGGGGGATATTAAGTAACTTCTTCTATTATAATGATAATAAATAAAACGAACCGTTATCTTCCTTCCCGCTCCAATACGTCGACGATTTCGCAGATCCTTGCCTAGCTGCTTGCACATAACTTACTATTTATATATTTGATCAAATTTTACAAACTGGTAAAAAATATGGTAAATTTGTAATATTCAAGTTATCGACATCATTAAAACAGAAATACTTAGTTTTTTCAAGTTTTTATCAAAAACTAACCTGATTAAGTTACAGTAGTATTTTAGAATGTTTAGTTCAATCAAATGATTTTTCAAAATTTACTTTTGATAAATAGTTTTCAACCCACAGTTGAAAACTTACCCTTATATACGTTCATACTTTAAAAAAAATAAATACAAAGGGTCATATTACCTATTTAAATAAAACAAATAAATAACAAGATAATACAACAAATTTTTAATAAATTACGTACAACTGTACACAAAAAGTGGCTTGGAAAAGAACACAAATATATATATAATATATATAAATATCAAAAAGCGACTTATCGTTAAATAATACACGGTAACACATGATAAATGCATTGCATGGATAGTATTCGACGATGTTTATATTTATTAAATAAAAGTGTTAAAATAATCGATTAAAAAAAAAACTTAAGCTTACAGAACTTAAAATTTTATAAAAAAATTAATAATCTCAAATAAGGAATATGCGAAAAAAAAAATACAAAAAGAACATTGAGATTCTAAATTTCATCTAAAGTGATACAAAACTTAAAATAAAAAAGAAATAAGGACTCCTTAAATCAAAATATGTATAAGGAGGTTTAATACCTAAACAGAAACATGCATTGTGCTGTATTTCTTAATTTATTAAAAAAATGACTAGTGCGAATCATAGAGGCACGCATTTCATTAAAAAAATAAAATCTTTGGCATTTATTTTTGTCTGAAACAACGGACTAGAAAAGTAAATAAAAAGACTAGATGTTCCAAAATAACCTTTGGCAATCATAAAATAAAATTTAAATCACTAATTTTGAGCACAAATGTCTAAAAATTAAATAATCTGAAATTCCAGGTCCTGTGTCCTACCAAATTATATTATATTATATTCTACAACCATATATTTTTGACGATGTCTATTATATATTTTCGTAGACTTTTGATCGCAAAAGGAGAAGGTACAAAAAATTACCAGAATCGATATAACAATAACCACACCACGACACACATTGAGTTAGCCCTGCACTAAGATATAATCTAGTATCGCAGGCGCTGAGCAACGTTATGGTATATAAATGAACTACGTAGATAAGAGTACTAGATCCAAGACCGATGAGCGAAACAATGCGTCTATATATAAACTAAACACAATATGGACATACATACATTTTTTCAAACTTTGAGAGCCTATAGCTCCTAAACCCCATCGTTTTTGGCGGTGCCTGTTGGAATAAATTGTGCATTACAATGAACCTATTGACACGAATTTAGTCCATATCGATTCCGGATTTTTGGTGCATGCAATTTGGACATTCTCCTTTAAGATTGATAAAATAATTTATGTTTAATGGAAAGTTTTTGGACTCTTTTAATGCTCAAAATATAGCTGTAGTATAGACAAAACATTGATAATGGCTATAGAATATAATCCTATATCATTCGTAGAATCTATGATAGACAAGCATGGCAACGCCCCAAAGACATGAAGTTATTCCAATGAAAAACGGTAAATACGGCCTTAAAACTCGGACTGCTTTTAAAAACCACAGCACAATACAGTTTTTACATACAATTTTTTTTTAACAAAAGGTTAAATAAACGCGTTATACGCAATTACAATATTAAATGCCACCAAATAACACATGACCGTTAAAAACGAGAAAAAAAAAGAACCGAATGTATCGAATGAGCTCGAATTCCAATTTTTTAAATGGAACTCATTTTTTTTGTTTAATTTAAATTTGGAATTTAATCGACGAATCACAGTACGTTCAACAGTCCATAGACGATGCCGTAGGTCATTGATCATAGAGTTTTTTGGTTTTTTAAATAGGTTTATTTCCGTTTTTTCCGTCGCGGTCGGCGTTGGACTTTGTGTTGGGATTCCCAAGTATCCATTTTGGTTTATTTTTGTGACGTCACAGAAAGGTGAGTGCGTTTCGTTTGTGCATTGGATGGGATTGTGCGGAAAACATGTAACGAAAACAAAAAGAAAAGGTGCACTAAATAAACAAAATTTGTATAAATACATAATAAATACATATATAATGATCTATACTTACATATATAAATATAATCATATTCTTAGACATATATAAAATTTGAAAAATTGAAAACGAATACCGTAAACCTATCAACCATTAAAAAATTGATATGAAATTCTTCAAAGAAAAAAACTGCTCAGTAAATTGAACCTTACACGTATATAAATAAAACACATAATACTCACACGAGTTGCCCGGCTGTGGCGTGTCGAGTCTAGCTTGCATTTCCCTAATGTGTTGCTCTTTGCGTTTGTTGTCGTGTGATATAGAATCTAACTTCTGTCTTGTCTCTAAAAGTTCCCTGTTTTGAAAGAAATGTATGATTTTAATATGGTTAAGCGATAAAAGTTGAATATCTTTTATTGTCTTCATATAATACTATAGTATTATATATATATATATATATATATATTATACTATACTATAGTAGTACTTTTCTTCTCAATACGATTTGTAGTTTAAACTGCAAATGTCATCAAGCTATGTTTGTGACTTATTGACAAAAAACAGTACACACTTGAAAGTCCTAAAGTCTGAAATTGAATGCGTTTAACTCGTAGAGTATTTGCGGTAAAGCCAAATTGAACCTCACTTCGTTTTTGTTCAACCATAGCCAACGATTTGGCCACAATTTCAGCTGATTGTAAATGACGATGCTGCTGAAGTTGAATTCGAGCTTATATTTCATTTGATACCCATTGCGATGGGGTCTGTTGACTTTAAAATTTTCATCTCCTACCTTATGAAGTACCACCGTCGCCAAATTAGTTAAAAAAATAAAGTATCCAATGTCACCCGGGCGGTTAAGACCTGTCTAATGATACCACATTTGTCGAAATCGGACTAGTAGTTTGGACGCTACGAGGGAACAATGCTACATTACACACATACATTCGGTGCTAAAATCATAACCTTCGCCGTAGTCGGGGTAAAAACCCGGTCAAGTTTTTAGATAATTTCGTAAACGATATAAGAGCAGGCATATATTTGTTGTTATAGCTGCCAAAGAAATATACATTCTCTAAAAATGTCACAAAATGATAATTGATCTACACATCATCATGGTGGAGTCTTTGTAAAAGGCCCCTTATACCGCTCGCATCGGGGGCCCTCTAGGCTCGAGGCCCCTGGCATTGACCCCCATGCCACCACCTAGTTACACCACTGATAACTTCCTATTCTCTTACCTCTGACTCGCCAGCAATTCAGCTCGGGTTCTACTAAGCTCTTCGTTGACCTGCTGCTTCGCTTGTATCTCAGAATGCAGCGACGATTGCAACGTCAATATCTCCATCTTGTCCAATTTCTGAGACCTTTTATTGTAAAAGAATATGATGATAAATGTAGTGGAGTTAGTTTTATTATGTGTTGATGTAAGATTGTGGAATATTTTAGAGACATTCATGTATGTTTTTAATTATTGTGACTTAAATAAGAAAAACAAAAGACAAAGTGAAATTTATGTCCTCTAATATTTTTTAATTACTGAATATCAATAATATCGGTTTATGGCATTTGTTTTAATCCAAATATGACAACTGAATACGACAGTCAAACATTATGTGTTTACAGTGAACGAAAACATGTCAAACTAAACAAAAAAAGAGAATACATATAGCAAAGTATCACTCTATTCTAGTCAAGTCAAACGTTTGCAAAACCAAATGATACTTTTTTTAGTAATTTGACATAGTAAATACCTTCTATTTCTCCATCCTGTAGTGTTAGTATTGACAGCCGGCGGTGAAGATGGCGGTTGTTGATGTAATTGTAGACGCGATCCGGATGCTGTTATAAAAAAAACGTATTAAAGATGTCTCCGCGTTCTTAAAAGCTTATGAGAACGCTAGCCTGAGGCCTGAATAACTGTATTTTCACTACATAGTATGAAACAAAGTCGCTTCCTGTTGTGTGTGCCTATGTGTGCTTAGATCTTTAAAATTACGCTACAAGAGGAAGGTTTACATGTATAAAATACATGAATAATATCCGTGCGAAGCCGGGGCGGGTGGCTAGTTTTTTATACAACATAATGGATAAACCAGCAAACGGTTCACCTGATAGAATAAGATACCGTCGCCTATTGACACGACGATGCGATTGGTGTCTGGGACGTCAAGAGCACCGCCTATACGTTGCCCATGTAGAAGTAAAAATGTTAAACCTTTCAAACCGAAACACAGCGAACTGCTTCACGGCGAAAACAGAAATCTTAACTTACAGGATTTCTATGAGAAGATATATCTTGCTATATACAACTTCACATTATAGGAAACGACCCCTAAACCGTTTCCGATAAAATATAAAAAAAATCACCGTAGCATGCGTGAGGACGTGGTAGCTCAATTTGTTACGTGCCTTGGTAAACCTACCGACCCGACCCGACAGGTCGAGGGTTCGAGTCTCGGGTTGCCGTAAGTCATAGCTGCCATGTTCCTCATTGTGTCCGGATATTGGCGACTGATTCGCAACCTGTCACACTGGGACTCAACATAAACATGCGAAATGTGGTGTTTAACACCTCTGCCAACCCCACTAAAGGGATTACGGCGTGAGTTTATGTTATGTGTATGCTTACCGTGTTTAAGGTAGTCCAGTTCCTCCGTCATTTTAGTGGCGAGCGCCTGTAGGTATCCCCTCGCTTCCTTCTCGTCTGATACCCAGCGTATTATATCGGCGATCTAGCGAAAACATATCCGAATTAGAGAAGAGTTTTAAACAAACACAAATAATTGCTTTCAGTTGGTCGATAAAAACAAAAAACAAGTATTTTAATGGTTCTAACAAAACCTTATAACTTTATCTTGTTTGTAATTTTTTTGCCATCAGTACCCAGTATTTAAGGTAATTAAAAAATAACTAAATATTAATGATTCCGTTACAAAATGACCACGAGTGCTGCAATTAGATTTAACATGTAATTAATTTTTTAGTCCCTACTACCTGAACTGCCTGTTGTGTTTATATACTTAGCAATATATATGTACCTGAGCCTCCCAATGCTGCATCGTATCTCTCTTCGCTCTAAGGTCGTCCAATTCGATCTCAAACTGCCTCCTCTCCGCTTGCCATCTCCTACCGTTTTCTGCCATCTGTATTGACCATATTCATTTAGTTAATGTATTAATAATCCATACTAATAATTTTATATGTTCATGGATTTTTTCTGTTACAGTCTAAGTAGGTAATTATGGAAATAGATTTATATGTATGAAAACAAAAATCTAATTTTAAAATCCCCCGTTGGACCTATTTGCATTTCGATGGTTCATCCCCACTTTCACCCTCCATTACTTTTGAATAGGGGAACCGACATCGATTAAACATAGCTTAAAACACACTCGTTTAAGTCCCTATCAATAAAAAAACTACATCAAAATCGCTTCATTCGTTCGAGAGTTATGATTCCACAGACAGAAGCACAGCTAGATACGCACACAAGACACGTCAAACTTACAACACACCTATTTTTGCGTCGGGGGTTAATATTATATACATATATTTACTTAAACTTACATTAAAAAACTCTGCATTACATGTAACGATCTATTATTACGATCTAATTGGAGTATCTAACGATTTAAATCTTTGCTTTTATAATGTTTTTTATACTCACAGCTTCCAGATCCTTAGCCATCTTTCTATTTTCATTTATAAGCATCTGCCTGTCTTCGCTGTCATTCATTTGTTCGATGCGACGACTCTCCAGCTTGTCCTTCGATGTTTGTAGCTGTTGACAATCACAATAAAAATTTATTTATTTACCATAAAAATTGTCACTGTCAGAACACTTCAGTGGATTGAACCTATATCGCGAGCTTCCAAGCTTATTAAAACGAAATGTATGGTGTTGTCAGTGATCGGAATAGGTAGTGATTTGGGGTCAATGACCTCTCAATGTCAGCATACCTGTGTGTCGTTTATTTATATACCATTACAAAAAAAAAAACAGGATTTGAGTAGTCATTTTAACACACACAACGCACACATACACACAAACGTTTTGCACTGATATACTGAGCAAAATGGTATGGTAAAATAAACATGCGTGATACAGGGATTTTTAAATAATAAGGTCTTGTATAAATAAAGGCTCAAGGCTGCTTCTGTTTGTTGAAAAAAAGGCTTGTCTGTATTACGAGTCAACGATAAAAGTTAAAAAAATCTCTACCTATTCTGATCACTGGTCATTATTAAACGGTTTTATTTAGCGTTCCTGTTAGTAAATCGACCTGATTTTTGGCACACACTTTTAGTTCTTATGACAATACAAAATAATATATTCAGTATCATTGTACATCCAAGATGGCCGCCGCTACAAAATGGCGGACTACAAAATTTTTCACAACCCCCTGAATATGAGTATCAAATGAAATGGCTTGACTAGAAGAATATAGTATACCATGAAAAAAATCATTATGGCCAACAAATAGACAGCAAAAAAATAGTATTAAATAATATGGTCATGCTACAGATAGTACTAAATTTAGAAGAACACTTTTAAAGTTATAATCACGTTGTAAAAGTACAACATAATTAAACACTTTTTTCAGATAATTTTGAGTCAATTTCTATTGTGTCTTTCTTATAAATAAATATAAATAGCTATATCAAGTATCTGACCTCCCGGTTGAGCACATTTCTCATGGCATCTCCTTCTTGCAGTTGATCCCTTAGAGCAGCTAGTTCACTATTGTACCTAGCTTGCTGCTGTGCCAACGACTCCTTGTACTGCAGCTGTAAACCATAACACTTATTATCATCACTTCCTTTAATCGAGACACGTATAAACGAAAACAAAACGCCTTCTAGTGTTTTTAGAGCTCGTGTTTTGATAATTCCTCAAGGGCCACAACATTTATAGACATACAATTCCGGGATAAGTACATAACATAACATAGCCTCACGGCGTGATCGAGAGGGAAAGGTTTAAACACCGCTTTTCACATGTTGATGTCGAGTCCCAGTATGACAGGTCGCGATTCTGTCGCCACTATCCGGGCACAATGAGGAACATGGCAGCTATAACTTTCAACAACCCGAAACTAGAACCTTCGACCCGTCTGTTCAAGTCGGTGAGTTAACCAAGGCACGTAACAAACTGAGTTACCACGTCCTTTAAATTAGAGCACCTTTGTTTATTTAAGGTAATAAACTTTCTGAACATGTTAAATGTGAGATTAGATTGAGAGAACTAAAAGTAGGAGGTGCAATGGCATAAAATACGTGGAAATGGATCTTTTTTCATCGCCCATCGAGTAAATGTAGTAATTTCATTTCCATCAGGTAAATGTGTCGGCTCGCTTGCTAACCAGATAAAGTAAAAAATGAGTGGACGTGTTCTGGCAGTAGATGACGCTAAGTAGTTCCGCAAATACCTCAAGTGAGTCGAGCTGTGCTTGCGCTCCTGGTACATTACATGCTTATATTCACTTTATGTCAATACCTCAAGTGAGTCGAGCTGTGCTTGCGCTCCTGGTACATTACATGCTTATATTCACTTTATGTCAATACCTCAAGTGAGTCGAGCTGTGCTTGCGCTCCTGGTACATTACATGCTTATATTCACTTTATGTCAATACCTCAAGTGAGTAGAGCTGTGCTTGCGCTCCTGGTACATTACATGCTTATATTCACTTTATGTCAATACCTCAAGTGAGTCGAGCTGTGCTTGCGCTCCTGGTACATTACATGCTTATATTCACTTTATGTCAATACCTCAAGTGAGTCGAGCTGTGCTTGCGCTCCTGGTACATTACATGCTTATATTCACTTTATGTCAATACCTCAAGTGAGTCGAGCTGTGCTTGCGCTCCTGGTACATTACATGCTTATATTCACTTTATGTCAATACCTCAAGTGAGTCGAGCTGTGCTTGCGCTCCTGGTACATTACATGCTTATATTCACTTTATGTCAATACCTCAAGTGAGTCGAGCTGTGCTTGCGCTCCTGGTACATTACATGCTTATATTCACTTTATGTCAATACCTCAAGTGAGTCGAGCTGTGCTTGCGCTCCTGGTACATTACATGCTTATATTCACTTTATGTCAATACCTCAAGTGAGTCGAGCTGTGCTTGCGCTCCTGGTACATTACATGCTTATATTCACTTTATGTCAATACCTCAAGTGAGTCGAGCTGTGCTTGCGCTCCTGGTACATTACATGCTTATATTCACTTTATGTCAATACCTCAAGTGAGTCGAGCTGTGCTTGCGCTCCTGGTACATTACATGCTTATATTCACTTTATGTCAATACCTCAAGTGAGTCGAGCTGTGCTTGCGCTCCTGGTACATTACATGCTTATATTCACTTTATGTCAATACCTCAAGTGAGTCGAGCTGTGCTTGCGCTCCTGGTACATTACATGCTTATATTCACTTTATGTCAATACCTCAAGTGAGTCGAGCTGTGCTTGCGCTCCTGGTACATTACATGCTTATATTCACTTTATGTCAATACCTCAAGTGAGTCGAGCTGTGCTTGCGCTCCTGGTACATTACATGCTTATATTCACTTTATGTCAATACCTCAAGTGAGTCGAGCTGTGCTTGCGCTCCTGGTACATTACATGCTTATATTCACTTTATGTCAATACCTCAAGTGAGTCGAGCTGTGCCTGCAGCCGCGCCACGTCGCCGCCGCCCCCGCCCGCGCCCGACACGCAGCGGCTGCGCAACGTCTCCTCGCGCAGCTTGCGCTCCTGGTACATTACATGCTTATATTCACTTTATGTCAATACCTCAAGTGAGTCGAGCTGTGCCTGCAGCCGCGCCACGTCGCCGCCGCCCCCGCCCGCGCCCGACACGCAGCGGCTGCGCAACGTCTCCTCGCGCAGCTTGCGCTCCTGGTACATTACATGCTTATATTCACTTTATGTCAATACCTCAAGTGAGTCGAGCTGTGCTTGCGCTCCTGGTACATTACATGCTTATATTCACTTTATGTCAATACCTCAAGTGAGTCGAGCTGTGCCTGCAGCCGCGCCACGTCGCCGCCGCCCCCGCCCGCGCCCGACACGCAGCGGCTGCGCAACGTCTCCTCGCGCAGCTTGCGCTCCTGGTACATTACATGCTTATATTCACTTTATGTCAATACCTCAAGTGAGTCGAGCTGTGCCTGCAGCCGCGCCACGTCGCCGCCGCCCCCGCCCGCGCCCGACACGCAGCGGCTGCGCAACGTCTCCTCGCGCAGCTTGCGCTCCTGGTACATTACATGCTTATATTCACTTTATGTCAATACCTCAAGTGAGTCGAGCTGTGCCTGCAGCCGCGCCACGTCGCCGCCGCCCCCGCCCGCGCCCGACACGCAGCGGCTGCGCAACGTCTCCTCGCGCAGCTTGCGCTCCTGGTACATTACATGCTTATATTCACTTTATGTCAATACCTCAAGTGAGTCGAGCTGTGCCTGCAGCCGCGCCACGTCGCCGCCGCCCCCGCCCGCGCCCGACACGCAGCGGCTGCGCAACGTCTCCTCGCGCAGCTTGCGCTCCTGGTACATTACATGCTTATATTCACTTTATGTCAATACCTCAAGTGAGTCGAGCTGTGCCTGCAGCCGCGCCACGTCGCCGCCGCCCCCGCCCGCGCCCGACACGCAGCGGCTGCGCAACGTCTCCTCGCGCAGCTTGCGCTCCTGGTACATTACATGCTTATATTCACTTTATGTCAATACCTCAAGTGAGTCGAGCTGTGCCTGCAGCCGCGCCACGTCGCCGCCGCCCCCGCCCGCGCCCGACACGCAGCGGCTGCGCAACGTCTCCTCGCGCAGCTTGCGCTCCTGGTACATTACATGCTTATATTCACTTTATGTCAATACCTCAAGTGAGTCGAGCTGTGCCTGCAGCCGCGCCACGTCGCCGCCGCCCCCGCCCGCGCCCGACACGCAGCGGCTGCGCAACGTCTCCTCGCGCAGCTTGCGCTCCTGGTACATTACATGCTTATATTCACTTTATGTCAATTAACTTGAAACAAGGGCTGCTCCAGATTCAAATAAATATTTGTATTCGATTCGAACTTTTTACTATTACTACTGAGCAAAATCGAATCGAAATCAAGACTCTATTTTTCAACGTTATTTTTTTGATGTAACAGCAAATTAGTATCTGTGTATATTGCGTTAACTTAAATGTATAGAAAATATTTTTATTTGTTGAACAATAAAGTCAAGTAAAAGAAACACAAACATTCGATTTAAAACTAACGACAAAACATCACTGATGCCTTCAGATGACAGCGTGTTGAGAGAGTTTACGTGAAACGTGTTTGATTATATATCGCACGGTAATCTGAACACAGCCTAAACTCTAACAAATTACCATTATGAAACTCACCTTAGAAGCCTCAGTGATCGCAGCTTCCAATCTATCCTCAATCTCTCGCCTGCCTTTATCAGCGCGTCTTATGTCTTGTCTCAACGCATCAATCTTCTGCATAGCCACTTCTAACTCTTCTTCCTTGTCGCGTACCTATAGAACATATTACATTTTATTATAAGAAAATCTTATCGAGTGGTCTTGACGATTTATAAGAGATCAACAGAGATTTATTGTAGGATTTTGGTGTAAAAGAAAGAAACCTCACCTAACCTGTTTGGACTATTAGTTTGTACCGTTTTAAGATGTAAAACCTCATCAAACGTAGTGTAGGACGCTCTACAGCTAGATGAGGCGACGACATACGCAAATTGGCTGGCAGTGGTTGGATGCAGAGGGCCAGTGACGTGCCATGGAAAAGGCCTATGTCCGGCAGTGGACGAAAGTAGGCTGATGATCGGGGCACATCCGCCACTTTGTCCCACAACTACAACTCCTGTTCACCAGGAATCAACAGTGGCGTCCTTTGATCGAATAATCAATAAATAGTGCAGCTGTGCAATGACGCACAGGCTGTGCCCGGACACACTACCGGCTATCTTAGGACACGCAACGAACTTAATCAGAAGAAATAGGAAGTAAGACAGCGGTTTCAGATTTTCCTCCCAGCAAAAACGGGTATTTTGATTTGACATTAGGATGAAGTTGTACGAGGAATGGTGTTTCATTTGGTATGTGTGGCAGTAACAAACATTAACATTACGAAATTCTAATCGTCTAACCAACACTTGTGACTCCCACCAACCTTAATAGGGAATACAAACGGGAAGTTGGAATATATTTGTATTTTAAATATTTAATTATAAGTGTAAAGAAAATTATTTCTTTAGGTTAAAACGGCGCGCGCGCCTTTTGTTCGAGAGTGAGTTGCGTCGCGTCATTCAGTCCGCCATTTTGGGAATGAATAAGATATCCTGATTCATTCAATTTGATTGTTTTCTTAAGTTATAAATTTTGTAGATTGTTTTTACGCTTTGTTAATTGAAGAGGGATAATAATAAACTTTTACTGTCGTTTCTTTGGTAGGTACAGGTAAGGTTGTGTCAGTTTTGTAAAGATTTTGTGATTTTGTGACTGTATAAAAAACAAATAAAAAAAAAAAAAAAAATTGTGTGGATAAATAAAATTGCATACTTTGGTTACAGAGAAACAAGTTGAAGTTTTATTTTATCTCTTTTGGAGTTGTCTTATATAAATATACTATATTTTGGACGGACGAACCCGTGCGGGCTACAGGGAGCCACTGGATATAACCAAACAGGAATAATTTAGCTGCAGCCTATGTCTACCAGCAGACGTATTCCAATTGATGATGATGATTTTTATATACCACCTCGGTAGCAAACAAGCATACGGCCTGCCAGATGGTAAGCCGTCACCGTAGCCTATTGACGTTTGCAATACCGAGGGTACCACAATATGCAAGAGCCAGCCTGTTGCTGATGTGTGTATGTTACCTGTCTCGACAGCTTCTGTTTCTGCTGCCTCAGCTCTGCCAGTCTGTCCGTAACCTCGCTGTATTCAGTCATAGCAAGCTTTCTCTGCGCCAGCGCATCTTTTAGCTCTTTGTCCTGTTAAAATATATTTGTATTATAAAATAAGGGCGTAGTAAGAAACTTTCTGGCAACACCGAGTGATCAGCAGATTGCTGTGTTTGACAGGAAACTTGGCACTGTCAGGTAAGAAGTAAATAGTTCCACCTGCCAACACGTCGTACTCTTTTTAGCCAAATTATGTAACGTATCAACGATAGCATACAGGATAGTCTGTAACAGTTTTAATACAAATAGTTCGTATAAAGTTTTCTCACACATATCCACGGCGGTACATAAAATGTATTACACAAAGAACTGTATTTTTATGTTATTTTTTTAGTATACCACTGCATTGGCAAACAAGCATACGGCCTGCCTCATGTTAAGCACCTTAGCCTATGGACGTTTGCGATACCATTATCCATGATCATTATCCTTAGCACTGTAACCATTCTATTTTGTTAAAACAATTTCAAACTAGCAAACGTAGTAATAAAGATCGAAATACAACAACCAACCTGCAACCTAAGTTTTTCGTTGCAATCGTTTTTATCCTTGACTAGTTCCTCCTTCTCTAACGAGAGTGCGCCAACAACAACTTCCAGTTCGCGAAGACGCAGCGCCATCTCTTGAGGAGTTGCTGTCAGATCCTTCAAGTAAAAAACAAAAAATAAAAAACAAACAAAAAAACATTTTTACTCATTTTATCATATTCTAAGCCATTCAGACTTGTCTTATAGGGACTATGCAACTTTATCCCAATATACAATCTTATTAATATATATTTGTTACCAGTTCACACTCAAAGGATAAACGTATTTCGTTGAAATTTGGCAGAAAGTTAGTTTAACTACCTAGAATAACATTTACGATGTTTTTTCCACGACAAAATATTAAGTTTATTATGGATTATGAAAACATAAAAATCTTATTTTTTTATAAATCCAATAGACTAAAATATCACGATAAATTTCTTTAATAACCAAATTACTTAATTAATTACCAAGTAAAGACCAATTATAAAGTCAAAGCGGGTGAAGTTAAGATCAGAAACTTATATTTGGAGTATAATATGGTCAGGGCATGATGAGCAAGCGGCAACACGCCGCCAGCTAGCGGCCAACGCATTCAACGACGGAGACAGGGCCAACGTGAGCGAGTCACTCACGAGCAAAATCTTGGTCGAGGCGGTTGTGTCGTATTTCGTATTCTAATATTAATTTTTCCAATTTTTTGAATAGTAACGGTGGATTACGTGTTTTTAAATTCGATAAAATCTTTGACTGTTCGGAGTGTTTTATTTTTTAATATTAAATCTCAATTCTGATATAAAATTATACATATTAGTAATGTTCAAGCAAATACCTGTGATGTGATACCGCTATTGAGTTGTTCGTAACACCTTAGTTGCCCTTCTAAATCTCCATTCCTCTTCGAAAGTGTTGCCAGCTCGTCTTTTAGTTGCATTAGCTCATCTTTATTAAAAAAAACATTTAATTCAAGGTGTAAAAACTTATTATATAAAGGAAAAATAGAGTTTTAATAACTGTGACGACGCAGTGGAGTTAATACAGAAATCGACTAAAGTGAAACTAAAGTATTTCATAGTTAAAACACACGAACCCAATTTATTTTTATTCATTATTAAGGAACTACAAATGAGAAAATAAATTTATATATTTTTACGGCTAAACCGATTTCAGACGTAAACTTCGCCATGGTCGGGTAAAAAAATTAAAGTTTAACTAGTTCAAAGTTGCTAACAAAAGCCAGTTGTAAATAATTACATCTACATAATATATAATACATACCAGAGTTTGTTTGTGTAGCGCCCCCTGATCTCAATTCAGCTATAGTCTGAGCAAGTAATGCGTTTTCACGTTCCAATGCTTTCAACGCAGCTCTCTCTCCAGAGTTCGAAGGTGCCTGCGTAAAAAAAAAAACAATTAACGATTACCTACGAAATTATAATTCGATACTATTTGAAATACAAACACATTTAAAAATCATTATTCAACACATCTTTTTTATTTACAATACCCATGTAAGATTCTGTTATTTCATTAATAAAGTTCTTACTCACTTATGTAAAATATATCTATTTGCATGTATGTTTTAATTCTAAGTACAAAACAACTGGTTACTAGAGTGAATCAAAAGCAAACTTACTATTAAAGTGTTTTAGTCAAGGCGGTTTTCATAATACTTTGCTTGCCTGTTAACATAATTTTGTTTACTAATTTGCAATAACTTTGTGTAGAGTGTAAAATCCGTCTTGTTATAAGACACACACGCACACACTCACGCCTTCGTCCCAAAGGCGTAGGTAGAGACAATGGTTCGCCATATGCAATGATCCTTACATACATCTCTCGCTCTCTCTCTTTCTCGTTATTAGACGTGGACTAAAATAGTACCAAGATTAAATCAGGTTTAAGACACGCTGAAATGTTATTTATAACATTCAGTTAATCATCAGATTATTAACCATCTGTTATTTTTGTCGTTGTTAATAAATTCACTGATACTAAATGGGTCTATACATTTTACATTTTTATTATTTAATTCTCATTAATACTAATTAATGAATCGGACAGGCGCGACCCCGCCGTGACGTAGGGCGGGACGTGCACGCACACACACACACACACGTACCTGCGAGGGCGCGTTC
Organism: Choreutis nemorana; assembly: GCA_949316135.1. Classification (NCBI taxonomy): domain Eukaryota; kingdom Metazoa; phylum Arthropoda; class Insecta; order Lepidoptera; family Choreutidae; genus Choreutis; species Choreutis nemorana. Next base: position 2,018,638 of record OX438620.1, on the reverse strand, counting down.
TTGGCGGGGCTGAGCGCTATGTGCGCGCGGTCGGACAGGCGCGACCCCGCCGTGACGTAGGGCGGGACGTGCACGCACACACACACACACACGTACCTGCGAGGGCGCGTTCTTGGCGGGGCTGAGCGCTATGTGCGCGCGGTCGGACAGGCGCGACCCCGCCGTGACGTAGGGCGGGACGTGCACGCACACACACACACACACGTACCTGCGAGGGCGCGTTCTTGGCGGGGCTGAGCGCTATGTGCGCGCGGTCGGACAGGCGCGACCCCGCCGTGACGTAGGGCGGGACGTGCACGCACACACACACACACACGTACCTGCGAGGGCGCGTTCTTGGCGGGGCTGAGCGCTATGTGCGCGCGGTCGGACAGGCGCGACCCCGCCGTGACGTAGGGCGGGACGTGCACGCACACACACACACACACGTACCTGCGAGGGCGCGTTCTTGGCGGGGCTGAGCGCTATGTGCGCGCGGTCGGACAGGCGCGACCCCGCCGTGACGTAGGGCGGGACGTGCACGCACACACACACACACACGTACCTGCGAGGGCGCGTTCTTGGCGGGGCTGAGCGCTATGTGCGCGCGGTCGGACAGGCGCGACCCCGCCGTGACGTAGGGCGGGACGTGCACGCACACACACACACACACGTACCTGCGAGGGCGCGTTCTTGGCGGGGCTGAGCGCTATGTGCGCGCGGTCGGACAGGCGCGACCCCGCCGTGACGTAGGGCGGGACGTGCACGCACACACACACACACACGTACCTGCGAGGGCGCGTTCTTGGCGGGGCTGAGCGCTATGTGCGCGCGGTCGGACAGGCGCGACCCCGCCGTGACGTAGGGCGGGACGTGCACGCACACACACACACACACGTACCTGCGAGGGCGCGTTCTTGGCGGGGCTGAGCGCTATGTGCGCGCGGTCGGACAGGCGCGACCCCGCCGTGACGTAGGGCGGGACGTGCACGCACACACACACACACACGTACCTGCGAGGGCGCGTTCTTGGCGGGGCTGAGCGCTATGTGCGCGCGGTCGGACAGGCGCGACCCCGCCGTGACGTAGGGCGGGACGTGCACGCACACACACACACACACGTACCTGCGAGGGCGCGTTCTTGGCGGGGCTGAGCGCTATGTGCGCGCGGTCGGACAGGCGCGACCCCGCCGTGACGTAGGGCGGGACGTGCACGCACACACACACACACACGTACCTGCGAGGGCGCGTTCTTGGCGGGGCTGAGCGCTATGTGCGCGCGGTCGGACAGGCGCGACCCCGCCGTGACGTAGGGCGGGACGTGCACGCACACACACACACACACGTACCTGCGAGGGCGCGTTCTTGGCGGGGCTGAGCGCTATGTGCGCGCGGTCGGACAGGCGCGACCCCGCCGTGACGTAGGGCGGGACGTGCACGCACACACACACACACACGTACCTGCGAGGGCGCGTTCTTGGCGGGGCTGAGCGCTATGTGCGCGCGGTCGGACAGGCGCGACCCCGCCGTGACGTAGGGCGGGACGTGCACGCACACACACACACACACGTACCTGCGAGGGCGCGTTCTTGGCGGGGCTGAGCGCTATGTGCGCGCGGTCGGACAGGCGCGACCCCGCCGTGACGTAGGGCGGGACGTGCACGCACACACACACACACACGTACCTGCGAGGGCGCGTTCTTGGCGGGGCTGAGCGCTATGTGCGCGCGGTCGGACAGGCGCGACCCCGCCGTGACGTAGGGCGGGACGTGCACGCACACACACACACACACGTACCTGCGAGGGCGCGTTCTTGGCGGGGCTGAGCGCTATGTGCGCGCGGTCGGACAGGCGCGACCCCGCCGTGACGTAGGGCGGGACGTGCACGCACACACACACACACACGTACCTGCGAGGGCGCGTTCTTGGCGGGGCTGAGCGCTATGTGCGCGCGGTCGGACAGGCGCGACCCCGCCGTGACGTAGGGCGGGACGTGCACGCACACACACACACACACGTACCTGCGAGGGCGCGTTCTTGGCGGGGCTGAGCGCTATGTGCGCGCGGTCGGACAGGCGCGACCCCGCCGTGACGTAGGGCGGGACGTGCACGCACACACACACACACACGTACCTGCGAGGGCGCGTTCTTGGCGGGGCTGAGCGCTATGTGCGCGCGGTCGGACAGGCGCGACCCCGCCGTGACGTAGGGCGGGACGTGCACGCACACACACACACACACGTACCTGCGAGGGCGCGTTCTTGGCGGGGCTGAGCGCTATGTGCGCGCGGTCGGACAGGCGCGACCCCGCCGTGTACGTGAAGCCCACGAACGGCAGGTGCAGCCCCGAGAACGCGGCCGACACCGGCGGCGGCGGCACCGCCTCCGACAACCTGCACGCACGGACACACACATTTATTTTTCTTAATTTATTTTTCCAATTACATGACAACCTGTGGCATCACTGTCAGTCATACCTAAATTTTAAATGTTAATGGTGATTTGATGTCAGTGTCAAAAATATATAAATACGTCACTTGATATCAATGTGATGATAGTTTAAAATAAGACCGATCAAATTTGAATCGGACTCGCACATGATGGTTCTGTACCATATCATAAAATTAAACGCTTTTTTAGATAATGTCGTAAAGGAGATATAAAAAGCAAAATTTTCGTAAAATCACGTTTTTGAGACCCCTATTTTTTTTTTTTAGTATTTGCAGTTATAGCAGCAACATAAATGGACATTCTCTGAAAATGTTATGTCTAGGTTCATGAGATACAGCCTGCAGACAGATAGCGGAGGCTTAGTAATAAGGGTTTTACCATTTGAGTACGGAATCCTAAAAATTACGAATTGTATTTATTTTAGGTCTACTTAAGTAAAAACATTAATCACTGTACACCTGAATAACGTTACCTATGTTTACAAATAAACAGATTCTGAGTCTGGTTTCAAATATATACAAAACGTCACCTGATGTCGGTGTCGTCGACGTCAAAGTTGGATGTGTCAGTGGGGCTGGCGACGTCCGGCACAAACGGCGCCTGCATCTCGCGCACGCACTCCCACTCCACGCCCGCGAACCACGCCTGGCTCTGCGGGGGGGGGGGGGAGGACGTGCCAGGTATTACACGAACATTTCAAGTGACCGCAAGTTTATTTATTTTTCCAGAGCATTAAGTCACAAAAAACATAGATTGTATCATTGCTTAGTACATGCGACAGAAGATTCCAACTTAGTGCAGGACTAATCAATGTGTGTCAATACACTACAAACACACTGTTCAAAATGACAACTTTTGAATTCTAAATTTAAATAAATAACTAATATTAAAGAGATACCGTTGCTTGTTCCCTACATCGCGATATCATTTACTGACGCTAAATTAAATAACAGTTTACTGCTTTAAATGCAATATAGTGATCTTCTACCGTAGTAACAGTGTTTTATTCACAAGTATCTCTAACACACACTTCATTATTATTAATAATAATGAGGAAAACGAATCGGTCCATTGTTTGCCTCGAAAGACCAACGCTATTTTTCAGTGGCTCCCTGTCGTCAGCCAAACCCTCAAAAGAAACCAACTTTATTGTCTTTTTTTATACATCAGTACAATTAAATATCCAATGTTCCTAGTGTAAGAAAATATGAGATAGATGAGTAAGCCGCACCGCTTGCGGTGACGTCACGCTCTCCGCGAGTGTACTACGGTCAGCTACGAGGGACTACGGTCAGCTACGAGGGACTACGGCGGCTACGTTCGTAGTAGGCGCCAGGGAGGGGCTCGGCAGGTGGCGTGATCGATGACGCAGCGACGGTTACACTGGGATTTGAATCGGAAGAGGACGCATTCCTTTTTTTGATTTATTTGAGTGGAAATAAATTAGTATTTGAATCTATTTTTAGTCTCATTTCTGGACTCCTCTAATAATAGTTTTAAAACGTACAATATTTTTCTTATTTATTTATATATTATACCTTAAAGTCTTGTAGTCCATTTTTTCCGAGCCTGTTGTCAGCTGAACAAATCAACCTTCGTATTAGATCTATCGCTTCGTCTGATACCTGAAAAATAAATTGAATTTTAATATCTACACATTAAGTCATTATATTGTGCATTTAAAAAGTTATAAGAAAAATAACGGCTTTTTCAGTTTAGTTTTAATTATACTGCTAATGGATGTTCGCATTTTTTTTCTTACCAAACCTTCCCGTCCTGTTGTCGTGCGTTTGTATTAAAGTCACCGCTACACGCGTTTTTTATGAAAAGATCCGGCACCGTCAAAAATACAAATTGAAAGATATCATAGTCGTAATCATGGTGAAAAAAATTAGTCTGTTTCTTCTGAACACTTTAAAAACATCCGCTACAGACAGCGCTAGTAGAGGAGTACTAATTCATTGAATCCATAGAATAACAACGTTTGTAAAAAAAATTCGTTGTCTACTAGGGCTGTCTATGGACTTAGCGGATATTATATCAAACTTTCAGAGGAAACAGACTAATTGAATGTTCACAATATACCTGTGTAGTGATCTGATCAGTCGGCGGGCAATGAAACGATCTGTTGTGGTTCATAATCTTTCCGTAAGTCTCAACTAATGATTCAGCGTAGAAAGGCGTTTCACCATATAGCATCTCGTACATACATACACCTGAAAACATATATACTTTTAACATAACTAGTACATAAATGTTTTTTGGTTCGATATAACAAACAAAAATGCCTAGAGGTATTTATAGAAAGAAATATGGCTTTTCATGTATTATGATAACATCATAAACATACACTCACGTCGTAATTAATCCCTCGAAGGGAAGGTGTTAAACACCGCATTTCGCATGTTTATGATGAGTCCAAGTGTGACAGGTTGCGAATCTGTCGCCACTATCCGGGCACAATTAGGAACATAGCATGTATTTATGAATTTTTAAGAAATTACTTACATTCATATTATAACAATTACGAGACAAACCTATATTAAAAGTTTCAGTTTTTTAATATTAATATATAAAAAATTACCCAAAGACCACCAATCGCATTCTGGTCCATATCTACCCTGACCATCCTCCATCGCCTGAAAGAAATGTAAAATATATAATCCATATATTCTCATTAAATTAAATAAATAATCTTAGATATAAGTAAAACACATAAATTAATCAAATGAGATGACTTTCGTGATTCAATATAAAATTTTGTAATGCTATAATTTAAAAATAATTATGAAATAAATTACCCTTAAAATTTCCGGCGATATATAATCTGGCGTACCAACAGCGACATTGCTTTGTACCTGAAGAATAAAAACAATTTTATAGGCATCTAACATCTTTACCTCAACTGGGCAACGCATTGGCGGTCAATAAGCAGCGGTATCACTATCCATCAGGTGAACCGTCAACTTGTTTGCCCGTGATTTTGTATAAAATAAATCAAAAATCTTAGTATTAGGTACTAGTTCTTTCCGAAGAGATGTTTTTGGAAGAAAAAAAATTGCCAAATAATTTTAGACTTTGTCAAGTTTTGCTCTATCATACATGGCAATAGATGACTCTTTCTCAGTTTAATAATAAGTCATTTGTATAAACAAAATATTCAAAAGAAAATATACAAACCTTCCCGTCATCACCGAGTCTCAAACACGATCCAAAATCAGCTAATCTTATATGCCCACTCGCGTCTAACAAAACATTATCCGGTTTTATGTCCCTGGAACATCATTAAAATAACATATTTAAGTATATAACCGACATAAACATTTACATATGTTGACGACCTCTGTGGCGCAGTGGTGTAAACAGCCGACTGCTACGCTAGAGGTTCCGGGTTCGAATCCCGGCGGGGACGGGTGTTATTAGCAAGACGCATTGTCTCGCTTACCGGTCTTGGATGTTGTATTCTTATTTATTTAGTATATACCATATCGTTGCTTAGCACCTGCGATACAAGTTCTTACGATACTTAGTGCAGGGCTGAGTCAATGTGTGTGTCGTTATGTGGTTATTTATTTATTTTATTTATATGTTAGAAACCAAACAATAGCTTTATCATCTATTATATTTCTATTTATAAGAAAACTGTGAATTTTATGTTTCATTCATTAAATATTAAATATTTGTGAACACTTTAAAAAGTGTTGACAATTTTTTAATACATCGATGTATGGTCGTTATAAGGAAAATGAATCATAAATAATTTATTAAAGAAATAATTCATTTCAAATTCGACCTCGGGGCTTAAACAAGTGCCATTTTACGAAAAACGTTAACGCTTACGAAATATCAATCGATGTATTGATATGACATTAACTTGAGAGATGATGCTGTTAAAAATCCTTATTGCTGAAACCATAAATTAACATGGCGTCAAACACAGAGCTACGACAAATAATATACAATTGCTAGGCTGCCACGATTGACAACATAAACACTGGCTTCGAGAGCATCACCTCCAACCCTCATGCTCACTAGCGTAAGACGTTTTACGTTAAAATATAGCGGACCTATGTCTAGAAACGACATTTGGTACGAATACTTTGTAAAATGTCTATTCTAGCATGCCATATTCATCGACGAAAATAGAGTATAATACCCGAAATGGACTCCTTGGAGGTCACTAAGCGTTTAGCGCTGCGGAAAATGGACTTTTGTCTAAGCCCCCTTATCCTGTTGGAATTAGGGTGAAAAAAAAAACATACCTATGTACGTATCTCAAGTCGTGTACACTCTGTATTGCCAAAACCATCTCAGCTATGTAGAATTTAGCCATATCTTCAGGGAGACGGTCTTCGAACTTGGACAGCAGAGTCAGGAGGTCACCACCGCAGTAGTAATCCATCACCAGATACTAAAAGAAAGGTAGACAGTCATTTTAAGGAGACAGTCCGGCTCAAGTGGTCATTAGTTTCGTCAGGCACGATGCACATTGTTCTAGTATTGCTCATTGGCATACGGACAATTATTATTTGTGTGAATCACCTAACTTATTATTAGACATTCCATCTCAAGACTGTTCAGCTATGAACGTGATCAAACGCGTGCATGCACACTGCACAATGTGTGTAACATGTTTGCTGAGCAAACTCGCGATTACGCACACTGAAGCAACGTGCACGTACGTACACGCCTGATAAAGCTCACAACAACGGTATTCAACGGTCTTTGGTAGATGTAATGACTGTATAGTAAATGATAGAATAAGGTACACACGAACTTTATAATTGTAATTGTTAATATTTTAGAAATAAATTTACTTTAGTTAATAAGAATATTGCGCTATCTCTATTTTTTAAAGGTTTAAGTCTCACCAAGTTGTGCTCATCTTGAAAGGCGTAGTGTAGGTTTGTGATCCACCTTCTATCACCGTAAACGAGAACATCTCTTTCCTCTTGAAAGCACGCAGTTTCAGCTCTCTGTAGAGACAAACATATAGGGTGAAGCTATATAAAGCATGTTAAAAACATATACAATATAACTAAGCCATGATAATATATGAGCCATCTTATAACAATAAAACGTTTTTATATATACTCGTATACATAGCTATGTTTGTCTTTTTTTTAAATCACTAATCACATTAAAGCTTAAGCTTTTAAAATAGTCAACCATTTCAGTAGTGAATAATGCTGATATATGAGTAACAATCCGACAAAAACACTCCAAAAATAAAAAATAAAAGATCATAAATTAGAACTCGCAGAGTCGAATAAACTAAGCTAAATAAACATATACATAATAACACGCTAAGGCAGACAATATATAAGACGTCTGACAGCAATCGTTCTTTTTTATATATATATACATTCTTTTTTTTTTTTTCATTAGTGACACTAATGCTTTTTTATATAGTTAACCATTTGAGTAGTTAATGCTGATGTACAAGGAACAATCCGACAAAGAACACTTCAATGATTAAAATATCAATCAGAACTCGCAGACTCGAATGAAACTAAAAACTGATAACAAAAAAAAATAACTCACAAATAAACGACCTTAAACACAACGATGTATTAAACTATGAACATAATAGGAATTTAAATATATATTTTTCACATTATTTTACTAGCTCACAGACCTACCAAATAAAATAAAAATAAAACACGATACCTTAAGCATCTCCCATTTGTTGAGTATTTTCATGGCGTAGACTCTTTCTCCAGTAGTGCTCGACACAGTGCCGCCTGTGGCTATCACGTTGCCAGCGCATTCTGAACCCTGCCCCGTAAGGAATAAAGTTTATTGTAACTTTGTTAACATTAAAATGCTATTGTGTTCAACGTACGAGATTTTTTCGATGATATAATAGGGCTACGGCACACATCAAGCTAAAAAAAGGTCAAGTGCGAGTCGGACTAGCGCACCGAGGATTCCCTACAAACTAGTAAGTACTTAATTATAATGAAACCATCAGGTAAAATTAGTATTTTTGAGAATGAAATCTTACTGATTTCAAAAATCATTTTGCTAATAGGTACAAATATAGTGAAAGTAAAATATTCCATTTGCATTAATGTATTATTTAGTTTTTACATTTTATTAGATATTTATTTTATTAAAGCAAGCCAACACGTACACGCATCAGCAACTACACAAATAAATTAACGTTTAGATATTGTTTTAAAATACGAATAATAAGAATATATAAATAGGTAAATTACCTGCATAAAGCTAGCTCTAACAACGCACACCTCTCCGAACGCTCCGCGCCCAATCACCTTCACCAGCTCGAAGTCATCGCGGGATAGACGGAGGCGCTTTAGTGTTGACACCACTGGCTTCACTGTTTAAAAAAAAAACACGCTTTAAAAAGTATATTATAATGAGTATTTAATCTATTTTATAAATGTGAAAGTTTGGATATTGTAATGAATCTATACATTTATTACAAATCTAAAATATATTAATACTTAATATTATTTTCTTCTTTACGTGTGTTTGTCACCTACTTTTCCTAAACGGCTGGACCGATTTAGATTAAATTTTATATCAATATTTCAATGGGCACTTGAATGGTTGGAAAACACAATTGGACCCGGTAGGTGGCGCTGCTATATTAGGTTATTAACTAAACACAACCTTTATTAATTCTATGGCGGTACGGAGGTATGTTAATAAAATAAAAATGAATAAGAAATCAATGATATTATTATAAGAGTTTCATTGCATCATATGGATTCAATGATGTCACGATATAAATCATCATTGCAAGGAGTTAATTTTATGCCATCCAGCAAAATCTTTTATATTAATTTAAAATCTTTATCGTTATAAGGATTCAATAACGTAATTCTCATTCAAAATCTATAAAATAATAAACAATAACTGTCGTTAATACGATTATTTACTGCATTGTGTTGAATCTAAAACAACAAGACGAATTTATATCTGTATAACAATAATACTAGCCTATATTCAGAACAACTCAGCCTAAATGAAGTATCCAAAAATAGCATAAATTAAAAAAAAAATCCTATTATTTATATATTTTCTGTAGATCTGTTTGCCAGACGGCAAATGCCTCTTCCAATCTTTTCAATTCTGGTCTTTATACATGTATCATAGCAAAAGCATTATGAGAAGACTTTTACAAGTGCATATTCACCTAGTTTTGAGCTCTGCTGAGTGGAGGTACCTACACTCCACATTTGTGTTGCCCTAATTTGACTTTGAGGCGAAAAGTTTTTTCACTCTAAAATGGTGTTGTATTTATAATATAAATTTAATTTATCTGTATTTGAAATTTTTATTTTATGTTTTTGTTTATTTGTAATAATAAGGTTATTGGGGTTTCCCGTTGAGTTATTAATAATAAATAAATAAATTCCTGTGGGGTATAATACAATTAAACGTATGTCGATCATATTTTAGAGATACTGGCAATGCAATTTCACTTTTGAATGTATAATATAAGATGAATATTTATTGCTGGTCAATATAGCGTAATTAATAAAAAAATATCAATGGCGTATGTTCCAATAGTTACGTAAGACCAATGTTCAATGCCAATTAAATTAAAATGAGACTATCCTTGAGGTTTCCCCTTAGGTCACGCAATTTTTATTTATAGGACCTAAATTAACTATTTAGGGAGGGGGGAAATGTTTCGTGACATATTTGTAAAAAAGAATGGAATAACCCGAATGCACTCGTACATTCCACTCTTTTAAAATGGCTTCCAAACAAAAAAAAGTTCTCAATTCCTATCTAGAAGTCCATTAAAAAACCCTACAGTACAGTAAAAATACAGTAAACACGTACCGTATTGTATAAAATCAGCTACAGCCTTCTCCCGCCTCAGGCTACTGTTGCAGCACTCATCGTATAATACCAACAGTACGTCGACCAAGCTCTCAACGCTCAGCCCGTGAGACAAGGCACCATGAAGCCTCCGAGAAAGGAATAAGGTCTCTATTTGCTTGAGCCGTTTTATGCCTTGCACTGGAAGAAGAAAAGTGTGATTAAAAACGAGCCAAGGGTTTTTTTGAAAATCGAATGCAGGTCAGAAAGACGTTTGAATTTTTCCTTCGGTTCATGGTTAAAAAAAAGAAATAATTATCAAAATGCATATTAATTACGCTAAACAGTTATTTTTTTAATAAATAATAAAATAAACTGTACTTAGTTTCATTTTTTTTTCTTTGTAACTTTTTAAGTTTTTTTGCAAAAAAAAATGCGTATGCATAACGAATCCGAATCACTCAATTAACACTACGTCAGTACACATTGTTTTATGTTCTCACAATTAACATAACTAATGTCATTTACCTAGATTTTATTATAGGAATGATCACACGCTCTGATTTGTTAGCGAGTCGGCGTTAATTCGTTTTTACTCGATTTTGAAGTAAAAACGTTGATTTTAGATGCTTATGTGTTTAACTTTTTTTTTTAAGGTAATAGGTATGACATCGTAAAAAAATCGTGATGCAGTTTACACTTAACATATTTTATAATACATTAAAATATTGACATCAAATTATATTAGTCATATGGAACTTGATTCTCAAAAAAATCACACACATACATATATATGGGTATCATTTACATGGAAAAGCACCACTCACCCGGCATACTGTTGATCGGCACCAGGGCCGCATCTGGAGACGAGTCTTCCTCGTCAGACATCCTGAGTTCGGTCACCATCAAACAAACTTGCCAAACAGCGTCAACGAATCACTAACATCACTCCGAATGACCAAAAATGGTGGTTCTAAGTATAAAAGCTAACTAACAACAGTTAAGGCATGCGGTGTGTTATTGTATCCGTTGATCCATCTTAGGACTTAATCTGAAAATAAATAAATAATTTTATAAAATATTTTTTTTAAAGAATATCTTATAATTAATTATATATAGAGTTTATTTACTTTATTTTTCAACAAAACTTTTAGCTTTCTATGTATATCATATCCACAATCGTCAAAGAAAGGATAAAGTTAGAATTTGTTTAAATTAAAAAGTATTTTTTTATTTTGATGCTACTATTCAACCAGACTCTCAACTTTAAACAACTCGTCAAGTTCTGAAAAGGCTTTCACTAAAAGCTTATTTGCTAAGAAAATGCAAACAAAGTATTAGCAACTCCTATTAAAAACTAGGGCAACTCTATGTACATACTGCCATTTCATCATCAAAATTTTTGGAACAACCAAGATAAGCTTTAAGATTTAATGAGAATGAGAATGTTGGGTATGGTAACATGATCTATAACCATAAAAATAAAGTATTTAATTATCAAAATCAAGATCAAAATCACAATATTTTTATTTAAACACACATAAAATAAGTACTTATAGATCCTTATTCTTTTTAAACTACCACTGGTTCAAAATGTGTGTGTGGTTCAAAATAATATTGATAACCACATCACGACACACACATTGACTCAGCCCTGCATCAAATATGTATGTCAAGATGTGGTTATTATTTTAATTATTATCTACAATGAATCCTGATCACAGACCAAATATTTTGTCTGTGTTGCTGATACAGGGAAGAATCTAGCAAGAAGCCACATTAGTTGCTCCTTTCAGCATTTTTTTATTTTTATAGATCAATAATACTTTTAAAGGCCATACCAGGATACACATTAATTTATTTCAAATCTGATGCCAATATTAAGTAAATCACAGTTTTCTATGATTATGATGACTAGCAACTATAGTGATTGTATCTCTCGAAGACCATTTGAATGTGTATAACCTTGAGTTCGATCAGTAGACTATAAGCACACTAGAACAATGTGCATGTATCACTACAACTATAACAGGTATTTGTAAGATGGAATGACAGTACAGAATAAGCTTAAATCCCTTTTTCCTTTTCAAAAAAATGTATATTGAACTGTAGAATTTGGAATTTATAAACTGTAAAATTTTGAATTTATAAAAATAATTCATTGAATTATTTTTTATAAATGAAGTAAACATTTGTTTACCCACACCAAAACACCTAACAAACAAAATGGTATGAATGGTTATTAGTACTTCTTCTTCACTAAAAAATACTAGCAGAATTATAATGATAAAAAATTAAGTACATTATTTCAATGTCATTTAGTATGTAGGCATGTTATTACACTTAGGTACAGGAAAATTTAAAAAACCTTTCCATGCCTATTTAAAAATATTGTTATTTGTTGTTGAAGGTTCATTAATGGAAATATCAAACTTTATTTTTACTTAATATTTCAATACTAAGTAGAAGTTGCATTAAGTTCTGTATAAGATAATTTTAAGTATGAGGTATAAAACAAAAAGTTTAAGTCACAAATACTACTTAATTATGAAATAGATTAGTTTACTGTTTACTAAAACCTTACTACACCTAAAATTTGTTTGTTTTCCACTTTATCTAGTCAGATAAGATAACAAAATCAACATAAAAAGTAACACAGCATATCTATATTAGTAAATAAACTTGCATGTTATTGTGATCTCAAGCACTTTCATCAGCTCTTCAACTAACGCTGAGCAGTTTGAAAGAATACGTCAAAGCAAAAAGCGTTAAGCAAACGCCCCTTGCGCTCTATAATAGGAAACTTAATGAGAAATTCATCTATTGTCTTTACAATGAAAAGGCGACAAATGCTTTCTTCCATGTCTTTACAAGGTTATCGTTTCCGTCACTCGATACCTAAGCGTTTTCGCAATCCATTTTATAAACGACTTTATTTTTATACCATAACATTTTGCATCCATAAAAAACTATCGCCCAAATGCCGATGACATATTGATACGTTTCCGTATCGTGTCTAAAAATAAACAATAACTTTATACTTGCTTGACACGGGAGTAAGACCGCTGGTGTATCATTTTTAATACATTTTTTTTGTATTGTTCACCAAGTACTAGTAAGATCTTAACCTATATTAATCTATCGATTGTTATGCAAAAACACTGCGATGACTCACTATAAACACTTTAAGCACACACTATGATTCTTATTGTATGATAATCACCTGTTTATTTCGTAAAATTTCATTGATAAATTGCTAAAATTCAAAACTCAGAGCAGACATTTTCCTCTGGTTAGCCTACGGGCTCGGCCGAAACCATTTTGTTTAACGTTCCAATACCTGCCAAATGTCAACAAAGATGCAAAAATCAATGACACACAAAACTACTAATCAATACAAAAGTAGTTCAGAGAAACAAATTTACTGGACGGAACAGAACGTTTACAAAAATTCATAGACAAACATTTTACTAATGAACCAGAAACAATTTACAAATATGGAACATATTATTTTTTCATTTCAATTTTGAAAACATTTTTCAATTGTATTAATAAATCAGCTGTGATTCTTAAGAAAATTGGATAAATGATTTATTTTAAGTTATGGTAAGAGTTGATTATTTGAAAAAAATACATTGCTGCCGGTGTTGAGTGCTTAATTCAGGAAGTTGTCAAACTGGCAACCAAAGTCCGTACGGAAGTTCTCTGGAATTCGAAATTTCATTTAGTTTCCTAATTATTTGTCTCTTTTGGAAGGAAAAAATAGGAAACCTATTGACTTAAAAAAAAAACGTTTTGTTTTTCAATAGTTATTTATTGTAACAAAATAGCATTGTTTTCGAAAACCTTCTAACATTCCTAAGTTAAAAGTTTCTCACTTGATAGAGCGTCATTCATTTTGTGTGTAATGGAGTCGATGTTCTTTTTACACAAAATCATAAATTGTATAGCGAAAACTGATAAAAATTCATGAGTTACTGTCGAACTGTGAAGAATAAGTATAGTGTAAAGCTTACTATATTATATGGATTGTGGAAAGGAAATAGATAACAATATTTTCCAAAATCTTCGGTCAATGGTAAGTGTGCCATCATAATATTTTGGAAAGTTGCTTGAAAAACATACTTAACTCTTGTTATCTAAATGAATTTAAGTTAAAGGTCACGTATCTGAGGCTAACTATTCATTTTAAGAGATTTTCTTTCCAAATAACCCGTTTAAAAGCGTAGTTTTCTTATGCTTTGTCGTCTGCGTAACTGAGTAGCAGTTTGAAAGGTCAAGCTTGGATATTTACGATTTCATTTCATTTTCAGAGCTCAACGACAATAGAAACGATGTCGAAATCAACTGATCAGACTTGTAAATGATACAGACAGAATTAAAACTGCGAGTTAATGGTTTTTCGGGGTAATTTGGAAGGAGGTTTGGAAGGCATGGCCTCAGATCAGCCTGTTAAGAAAAAAATTCGAATAGACGGGCCTGACATTGACGGTGGCAGCGATAAGTTCGAGGAGGCTCTCACTGACTTATTTGACAATGAAACACCACCTGCAGAACCAACAGACTTTCCGAGAAATGGTGAGTCTCCAGATAGTGGAACAGTAAGTGAAGATGCTGTGGATTGCTCAGCTATACTTAGATTACCTTGTGATACTGGAATTGAGATCATACCATCATGTTCCAATACCTCGCCAGAATGGAATGCTGCAGATGACCGACTCCTCACGGAGTTACGAACCTTACAAGATGCTTTGGTTGGTCAGTGTTTATGTCAATTTAACGAAACCGCTATTAACCAGCTGTTTGACAGAAGGCTTAACATCGTAACATGGCCTCTAACATGTTCGTTAACTTACATGTCAACAATGCAACTGATGTTTGACATTTACCTCAAACAAAATAACACTGGCACAATTTGCTGTAGGTTAATGTATGCATGCGATTTATTAGTTAGAAATAGGAATGACTGGATCACTGAAGTGGTAGAATTAGGAGACCATAAGAGTAAATTCATCACATTTGTCGCTAGTAGGGTTTTGGCTAGCTTCCTCATTGTAGCTAAAGATACTGTAGATGAGAATTGGTTACAGCAGATCACCGAAAACATCTACATGTTTGACAGGATAAACAGAATAACAGTACAAAAGATTAATTTCAGCTTAGACATAATTAAAAGGATAGTTGAATGGAAGGATGTAGAGCAGCATCCTCTGGAAGATAGTAATTATATAAATTCTGGTAATGTACAAGAAGATAATCCATTCAGGAGTAGTGTTGGATATAGCACTAGCAGTAGTAATCAGCCATCAAGCTCACACACTGATAACTTGCACAATGCTTTCTCTAATTTACAAACAACCAGCGATGCATCAACTTCATCTGGTGAAAAATCTCCTGAGCCTGCGCCAAGTAACTTCAGGCTCCAAGAACCTGTTTTAAGGTTAGATCATCAATCCATGGAGCAACCAGAATCCCCTGAGCCTCCCCCATCAAGGATAGAGAGAGTAAACGAAAATGGTTGTGTTACTGTTATTCTAACTGACTCTGAATCATTTGATACTTCCCATATTAAATGTTTGACGATAAAAACATTAGAACACCACTGGCCAGTGTTAGTAAAAAACATGAAACTGCTTCTGTTACGGTACCTGAATTTATCGAACGCTGAAAACTGTATACTTACATTTTTTTCCCTATGGGAAAATATCATAAGTGTCAAGGCGAATCTCTCGGTAATTGATACCAAACCTTTTTATGCTGATCTGCAAGGTTTTGTTGACTTATTAAGAAATACGATGCTTCCTAATTTAATATACACTCAGTTGTTGAGTCTGTTCAATGAAGTTCTATGCTATGGTTCTACTTTAGCATTGCAAGATATTCTGCCAGAAGAGATATGTTGTGTGGCTCACTCTATTGTCAGATTTGTCAAGGACTTTAGATTGTTGAGTGAAGTAAGAGTACAAAATAGTAGAAGCAGTTTTGGATTTCTGGGTCACGACTGTTCTGTAGTAAGAAACTATTCATTAGGACCAGAGGTTGTTCCACTTTCTTCATCAATACAGTTAGTTGATCAGAGCTATGGAGATGATGATAATGATGATGATTCTGGTCAGTCTAGGAATGAAGTAGACAAAACAATGTTACAACGAATGTCACTACTTGTTCTAAAATCTGTAGCAGTAACTGTGAAAGAAATGAGGTGTGATTCGTCTGATAGCTCAATAGATTCTTCTGACTATAATGCAATACAGGACATGCAGATAGTAGAGAGATCAATACGTGATGTATTGAAAAAACTGGATGTATTTATAAGAGGTTTCCATGACTTCCACCCAGACACTGCATTCACCAAGATGTTAATTCACTTGTTCAGTGAACAGGATGACTACTTGATTGAGTCCATGGTTTGCACCCTTGATATAACTGTTGGGATAGTTTATAGAAATTCGATGTACCCTGACTTGATACCCATGTTGAACCCTATAGCATCTTTTATTGAATTCCTAAAGGTTGTGTCGCATGACAGTGACGTGCTGTTGGACTATTTGGTCAGCAATGAGACATGTTTTCTGTTATATTTGTTACGGTTTCTTAAATATGTCCGTAGAAACTGGCCGAAGTTTATTGAGACATGTCAACATACGGATTCAGCTGGTTCAAGAGGTCTAGATGACACCATGAGGGTATTAATACGGTTACGCTTGCAAATCAGTAGACTAGTATCCAAGTCTCTGTTCCCATATAATATAAGTCCAGTTTTGAGATTGCTTGAAGTATGTGAAAGCTTATATGAAGGAAACGAACTAAGCTGAAAGAAATGTCTGATGAGAACATTTAGAAAAGCCATGTCATCTAAAGTATTGTATATTTGTTGTGAAATAATATTTAAAGACTGCCAGCTATTATAATTTTTATACATTCCAAAATATAAAATTGGTTATTTGTAATAATATTAAGGATAAATTAATTTATAATTAACATAATATTTGTAACATATTTTGGGTAAAGTCTTCCGTTTACAATGTTGCTGTTAAACCATTGAAAATGTTTGGCATTGTATGTTAGGATAATGTGATTTTATTATGTGCCTTACATATATACAAAATATATAAAATTTGTATTAATGTATCATACAACCTACAACATTTCACTTTATTTTAAATCTGTTTAAAAGTCGACATTCTAGTTTTATTGTTGTAATTATGTTCTGTTTCAAGTTAATTTATACTATATAATTGATACCTACATTTGTATATTTAATACTACTCACTAGTTATATTTTTAAAAGCGGGTGTATATATCATTCTTAATTAAATTATACAAATAGCCAGAACAATGTACATAAATGCCATCAATTACCAATTAATGAGTTAAATAATATCAGTATTAATATTATATAAATAAATACCGGAAAACCATTTTAGTAACTAAACCATGGGAGTTGGTAACCTTTACATATTTTGAAAAATATTTAAAAGCAAAAACCATAAAATAGCATTTTCTTTAATCGTAATTATCAGTCAAATGAATCTCATTTCACATATTTTCCAAGCCAGTTTTCTTACATTCTTTCATTCTACATTTTTAAAAGTCCTTTTTGGTATGGTTGTAATTAAGAAAAAAAATGAAAAAAATAATCTTGCCATTAATTTAAAAAATGCTATCTGTTAATCAGTTTTATCTTTATTTTTGAACTCGTAAGTTTCGGCAAAATTTTTATACCGTAGTTTAATAAAATAATTTACCTCATTTAAAAAGGTTTTAAGTATATAACAAGAAATTCAAAATTTAAAAAATAGGTATAACAATAAGTTGTTAGTAAAAATAAGTAATTTAATGAAATCAATAAACAAAATATTTTTGTATGAGATTCTTTAAGGTTTTATTTATCTTCTTACCATCAATAGGGAATGATACAATTTCCTTAGAAAAAGTTGTTCTGGTGAGCGAGATAGATATATTTACTTTAAATGGTTATCTCCCTGGTTCATCGTATAATTCGCATTCTGTTTTCACTGTAAATGTAGTATTTCTACATATTTTGCGATAAATCGGTTGAATAATCAAATATAATTTAATGCGAATTTATTGATACGTCGTTATGAATACACAACTACATATGTAGTACATTCCTTAAGCTACGGTAAGCACATAGCCGTCAAAGCTACACTTGTTTGCTTCCCATGTCATTCATAACAAAAAAGCTTAGAAACAATAGGCTCCTTAAAATAAATTAGAATATTTAAATTCAGAAATAAATAGCTAGTGTCTTACCTACTAGCTAATTTGTCGGTGCTGTACAAAAACATTAAGAACTAGATTTGTAGAACTCGTGAACTACCAACTGCTCAGATGCTATATGTCTCTCGAAGTTATGGGAGAAAATAAAACGAAACTCAAATTACTTTGTTATAAATGCGTTTATTCAGCAAGGTCAATAATAAAACGCAACACTTAAAACAATCTTTAGTCTTTGTACAAGGCATTCTCGTGTAACAATTATCAACACTTTATTTAGAGAAGCAAAAATCAAATAGTGAATACCTTTTGAAAACAATACAAGAGCTATGTCTCACTCTAATGCGAAGTTAAAAGTAGTGCAAGTTAGATTTGTGCTTCCCTTGAAACTAAAAACTGTGTTACACTTTCGAACTTTAAATTATTTGTCCAAGTAAGTTTATGGAAACTATCAAAGTAAGATTATAAACCTACAAAATTTGTAAACACATACTACGGACGTTTTTGTTTCCGATTTATGCAGGTAAGTTGACAATCTGAACGTGACATGTTCAACAACTTTGCATAAGTGCGTGCCAAGGATACAACCAATCGAAAGTGCAAACGCAGTCTAAGCTTCAAACGACATTATACATCAATTTCATTAGATATCAAATGGCAGTAAATAAAAAATGTTAGTAGGTAGGTATATAAATAAAAATGCAGTTATAAACATACGAGTATTCGTTAATTAATTCATGTAAAACTATTAATCTCCTAAGTACGTAGCAATGTTGAGCTTTTTCAAGGAGGAATGTATTATTTATTCATATTTAAGTAGATTTTATCCTTTCGTTTCGTTCGTTTTTTTTCTGGAAATTCTGTAATCGAGTTAAATAAATTAGAAAAAGAAACCCTAAATAAATTTGACTAATTAATAAAGTTTAGTTTTGCACTGGAAGATCCTAAAGAATGAGGTTTTGATTTCGATTTTTTTTTTCATTTTGAACACGAAATATTTTTAACGAATATTTAAAAAATTGTAAGCAGCTTTTATAACAAATACATATGTAAATTATATTAATTGACGTTAAATGATCAGATATATTTTACACCAAAACCAAAATTAACATTCCGAAATACTCAGTTACAATATAATGTAACAATATTCCTTACATTCGTTGACATTATGACAAAATACATTGGTGCTTACTTTAAACCATCCCATTCTCAGTCAGTTCTTAAGTCAGCCGACTTTTAAATGGTTTAAAAGCATACTACAAGCGCCTATAACACAAATGACATGGTGAATGGAACAGAGACAAAGCTATAAAAACAATTATTCGGTGAAAGGTTATTGGCGTCATCGTAAAACTGCTAGACCGCGAGCCCGGCTAATAAGGCTCATAGTACGAAAAGTTCATGCAGTTCAATTTTTGCCCGGCTATAAGAGGTTATAGTAAGCACCAAGATGTAGTTTGTTTACCATGAGTTTGTACCTACTATTGCCGGTGGCGAATTTGTATTGATCTTTGCAAAGCGCCTCTAGCGTATAGATGAGAAATTAAGTCATACTAACCAATGTAGTATTGACGATAAGAAAAGTATTCCGTACTCATGATAGATTAATGTCAAATGAGCTTATAAAAGCAACTATTGGCTGATTTTAAATTCGTCTAACCAATGCTAAGGTAAAAGCCTTCAAACTGAACAGATTCTGATGCGTTCTTTTTTTTAATCTCTTTAATTTCAAATTATATATCTTACTTAAGTTTAACTAAAACAAATATTTGTAAAAAAGTGAGATATTAATAATAATGAAAATGGACTGATACAAAACAAGCTACAATTTGTCCAACTAAAGTGTACTATAAAAATGCAAATCTATGAAAATCTATAAAACCTTGTAGGCAATTTTATAGTTCATTTAAACCCTCAAAGGGTTGTTTTAAAAATAATTTTAAGGCATGATAGATTATAAATACTTTTAACTTTTCATACATTTTCTCTATGCTATTCAAAGCCATAACAATTTGTGCATTGAAAAGTAAATTCTTTAAATCAGAAGAGTGAACCTCTAATTCTATAATAAAAATTACAATGAACAATTATGTTTCATGTCGACAGTTACATTTTTTTTTTCTAAACTAAATACATATTAATTTTAGGCATTATGAACAAAGCTGTGTATTTAATTCAATTTTTTTTATCATCAGTTACTTGGCAAAAAATATTGGTATAAATAACACTGGGCATTATCAACTGCAAGTTTTTAGAAACTTGTTTTAGATAAATTATTGCTTTTATTGCAATAATACCTTAAATTCATTGCGACGCAGTAATGTAATGTTAAAAAATGAAATGCATGTATATAAAGTAATAGTGACAGTTGTTCCATTTCACGAAGTTTGACTAAATATATTGTTAGTTTTGCCAGGAGTGTACATACACATTTTTTCAGTGTGTGTAGCCTCCAGTCTGCTCAGTCTAAAGGTTACATACACTAAAACAATGTGCATTTACACTTCTAATCACAACCATAGCCAAACATGTGGAATGACTATACCATAAAGTTTTACAATGAATTCAAATCAGTTACAAATCTCCACATTCTATTAATATGATTTTATAGATTCAAATTGTGTCACTTCTATAATTCTAGTGACTGAACCAAAATTATTAAACGATACTAGTGACTCAATGTGCCGTATTTCAAGGGTTCCAAGCCTTTAGACGACAAAAGGAACCCACCAAGATGTTTCTTTCTTCACTTCAAAAGCCATTGTTCAACACGAGACTATCGCCTCCGAGATCCAACCGATACAAAATAGATTGTACTGTTTAGACCCGGGTACTCTAAAGCTGACAAACAAATCCCGTTGCAGTCCGTTCGCGTGGTTAAAAGAGTCCTAAGTTATAAAACTCTATGACAAATGTCCTGCGTGCGTTGCGGGGCACTATTCAACCGGACCGTTACCGGATTTGGTGTGCTCTAGCCTTTATTATTCAAATCCATGACGAAAGTTCGTAGTAAACCCGGACTTAGAAAGAAAGTGAGATACCGTAGGAGTCGCAGTGGAGATTGAGATGTAAGAGAGTGAGTTAATCTGCTTTCCTGGCGCGACGCTTACGTACTTCGGTGGTGCGCTCCTCTTTAGCATCGGAATCCCCAGCTCCACTCACTTTCTCTTCTTCTGATGACTGTAATCAAAATAATAAACATAAACTCGCGCCGTAATTAATCCATCAGAGGAGACGGCAGAGGTGTTAAACACCGCATTTTGCATGTTGTATGTTGAGACCCAGTGGGACAGGTTGCTAATCTGTCACCACTATCCGGGCACAATAAGGAACACTAGACAAAACTCGTTAGGTATGCACCCAAAACGACGAAAATTATGAAGCGGAATTTAAAAGTTAACTTCATAACATGTATAAACAAATAATGAAAATTTAAATGGAGACATTATGCTTGTATCGCCTCTTTTGTTATCCAACTATATAATAATACAAATGTGAATGTTTCTAACACAATTTACCTAAAAATTGGTTTTATAATATAACTAGTATTTCTTTACTCACGTCGCTCGGTGAATTCCTCTCGCCGTCACTTGTATTTCTGTCAGCATCATCCACTAGGTCATCATTGATCAACTCCTAGAGTTTTTAACAATCATATTTATAATAACAATAACATCAGAACACACACGCACATTAACTAAGCCCTGCACTGAGATATATTCTTGAATCGCATGCACTAAGCAATGATTTGGAATATACTACCAAGATCAGTGAGCGGATCAATGCGTCTTGCAAATAACACAATATCCCGTCCACGCCGAGATTCAGAACAAGAGGTCCCATCTTTTGTAGCAGCCAGCTGTTACACTGCCTCACCACAAAAGCCATACCATGTACAAGCCCCGTCAAATGGTAATGCGCTGGATACCTTGTCAAATTGACCATCAAATGATGTCATCACAAAACTAAGCAATTAAAAATTAAGATAAGAAAGCCAATCAGAGCACGGTATTACGAGTTCAGGGTGTGACGTGCATTTGACTTCACCAAAATGGCCGCCAGGCGCGTTGTCATTTGATGGGGCTTAAATAATTAATGTTTTTACAATAGGAAGAAATACTGAAATGTTCTCACATCAGAGATCACTAGCATAAACTGTATTTGATACATAATATTTGGCATTGTGTATCTTGGCCGGTTTCTTTACGTTGTGTGCAACCTCTGCTTCGAGCTTTGCATAATGTTTCCAAATAAACGATGATATTTATTTACCTCATCAGGTTTGTCCCCGTCCCTATCTCCTTTGGCCAGTTCATCGAGCTGCTGCCTCGATACAAACTGTCGGTCGGACCGGCGCGGCGGGTACAGGAGATCTATTACGCAAACTAGCACCTGAAAACAACATATCCTTAATCAAAATTTTTGCTTTAATTTTTTATAAATGAAGGACGGATAGGATTCATTATGGTTAGTTGAAATAAATAACAACTGTTTTGTTAAAACAAGTGTTACTAAAACAACATAAGGTAATAGTTAAAGTATTTGTAATAAGAAAATTGTTATAAAAAACGCAAAACGGTAGATGACAAAATTTTCGTAATGTCAGGAGACGTAAGGCACCAAGAAACCAACATTTTTTTTAGGATTGTTTAGGTTTTTCGAAATCAAAATAATTTTTTTTATACAAATGGACTTGAAATAAGTACTTTTAAATCGTCAAAATTAAAAAACATTATAGGTAAAACAATAGGTTGTGTATTGTCTATATGACATTCAGTAAAAGATATTTAATAACAAGATGTTGCATATTTAAAATATAATGACTCAAAATAACAATAGTTGAATAGAACTAATAAACCTCTTATGATCTCAAATGACCACTTTCGACGTGAGTCCAAACATGAAATATAAATATTTACCAATCCCAGTAGAGCACCAATAAATATTGTAGCAATAGCAAATATCAGATAAGATCCCCATGTAGGCAGACCGTAAGTTTCCATCAGCATGTTGTGGACACTCTGAAAACAAGGTAATCAAAAATGGTAAATCTTCAATAATAATAACAAGTATTTTGCTATTTATTATTTTATTACTCTGAATCTGTTATGCCATTTAGTATGACATAAATTCATACATTATTTAGTATGAATATGTGATTTGTTATACTTGTTTAATGAAAATAAAATGAACAATAATCTTAATATTAATTTAACCTGAAGAAATTGCATACCGCTGCTTACAGGTTACTACATATGGCCTAGACTAGACATGTATTTAATGCCTGCAAAGCTAAGTAAATCTAGTCATTGTGGACTAAGACCATTTGCTCTAAGAGCTGGCTACGAAACAGTAAACTGATCGGACATTATCATGTTTTTTTCACATAGTATTCCTGTGTTCTCATAATAGCTCTAATAAAATATAAACATACTCGCAAAGCCTGGCTAAGCTTGAAGAATTCTGCCACTAGGGTCATCTGAATGGAGTCAGGTGCTTTCCACCCTGGGATTGGCTCAGTCTGCTTCCATCTCTGTTGCGACACGAAAGACAGCATCGAGTCCACGTCGCGTGGGCCCTTGTATTGACGGAACTCACCATTCTTTACGCTGTAGTGAAATAAATAAATATAATAATAATAATTACATCATGACACACACATTAACTCAGCCCTGCACTAAGATATAATCTTGTATCTCAGGCACCAAGCAACGAAAAAGTATAAACTACATAGATTAGAATACAACATCCAAGACCCCTATGCGAATAAATGCGTCTTGCAAATAACACAAAGTTCCGACCCCGCTGGGATTCGAACCTGGAACCTGTAGCATAGTTCGGCTGTTTACACCACTGCGCCACTGAGGTCGTCGTCAAAGTATTGCATGTTAAAGTCAATTTATGCATACATATTAAAATTCAAAATCTCCTTGTTGTGACATATCATACATGACAAATACATGAAGTATCACTAGTCGCTAAAATCGCTAGTTTGCTATTAAAATTACCAAATGGGCTCTTACATTTTTGCACTTCTCATAAAGCTAATGACAGTTTTTTTTAGTTCACATTGATACAGTGCTACATCTGAGTCTATACCAAAACACAGCAAAACAAATATCATGTGACAGTAATTGCCAAGTAGTTACCATAACAAAGAGTGGTAAGAACACATGCGGGAACAAAACATTTGTTTAGTTTTGGTATCCTTTTTCTCAGCTTTAGCCTACTTGAAGTTTAATAGTTGTTTTATTACCCTTAGTGAACTGCTTTAATATAAATAGAAAATATTTTAATACTCATCTCTCTTTAACTACAACAAACATAGAGTAGCTTTC
Organism: Choreutis nemorana; assembly: GCA_949316135.1. Classification (NCBI taxonomy): domain Eukaryota; kingdom Metazoa; phylum Arthropoda; class Insecta; order Lepidoptera; family Choreutidae; genus Choreutis; species Choreutis nemorana. Next base: position 1,993,829 of record OX438620.1, on the reverse strand, counting down.
TTATTCATTTATTACAGTCTATAAACTCAAATTCCAGGTATTGGTTGTCTTATCAGGAACTGCAAATTTAATTATAGTTGATAGAGCAGCAGCATTGCCTGACATCCTGCATTTGGGGGATAACCCTTTTTAGCCTAAAATTAAATATAGCAGGATATTGGGTCAACTTCTGATAAACTTTTAATTTTTCCTGCTTTTGGCAGAAAATACACACAATTTTTTCTTTAAAATCCTACTTAACAAAAAAAATTGGCAACAGTAGAACTGGCACTCACTGGAATATTGTAGGCAGAGCTGTTACAACAAATCTCCCACTGAGTCCTGGCGACTTGGTCACATCTACAGCTGCTGCCTTCATCTCCAGTGACTGTCTTCCGGCACGGGTGGAGAGCTCCTTCCATGCTGGAGCCAGGGCATTGCAGGCTGGACACCAGGGAGCATAGCTGGTTAATGATAAAAATATGCTTTAGTATGCAACTAGAAATAAGATTTTGTATTATTAAAAAAAAAAAAGTCCACCATAAACAAACAATTTATTACTACTGTTTTTATCAAAAACCACTAGAAACAAATTGTATTTTACGGTAGGTAATTCAGATTTTTAATTAAAATTTGAATGTACATAAGACATAAGAAAACATCTACTAATTTTATGCCTCCCTATTTCTTCTGATATATAAAATAAAATTCCATACCAATATAGTAACACCATCAAGGTATAAACTATATCAGTAAATAACCATATAAATGATTAAAATTAAACTAAAGACATTACTCTACAGAGTATATAAATACATTCTTTTCTATTCAAATTGAGTGTAAACAAAAAATTGTTATATAAGAAAATGAAGACTCCCTAATTCAAAGACATTCCATATGATAATGAAGAAAGATAACAAAGTAGCTATGTATCAGAAGCATCAAACATAAAAGTAGGTTTTAACTTTTGCAATTACAAAAGTTTGATTAATTTTCAAAGCCAAATAAGAAAGAGAGAAAATTAGAAGTACTAATCAAATTAAGACTCTCTGTTATGTTTTTTTTAAATAATCAATTAATTAGTTTATTGAGTTTTATAAACTAACTAAAGTAAAAACTCTGTCATACATGAATTTGTTTTCTTTTTTTATTAATAAATTTAAGATCCATTATATTTTTATTCGAATGGTTAGGCATGTGGTAATTTAAAAAAAACAATTATTTCATAAATTAAAAGTTAACAATGGGATGGAATGCGTCATTGTGATGTACAGTGATCTAAGATCAAGACTTTACCTTGAAATAGTTTAATGAACTGTACAATGCAGGTGGTCACAAAAATGATTAAAGTAACGTAAATACAATTGCTAAAAATAAATAAAATACTTATACCGTAGAAGTAGAAGATTATCGACATTTATAAACGATTCAATATATAAAATAAATAACAAATTATTCAGAAATTCAGAAAAAAGATTTGACACGTTTTGTCAGCGTTCGACGCCGGTTGTACAACGTATTTACTTACAATTCGACCATCCATTCCCCATCAAGTATTTGTTTCCAGTTGTCTTCATTTAGCTCGCTATTTGCACTAACTAATGTAGTAGAAAAACATAAGAATAAAGTAAAAATAAAGGAAAAATGCAAAATCTTCGGAATATTTTGTACCCGCGCCATGTTTGATTTTATTATAATGTTGCCACAATTAAAAGCTTCAGGTGAATTCATAATAAAGTGCCGTTGTTTATTTTGACAGGTAAAATGAGAACGAAAACTGTAGTTATTTCAAGCGTTTTTCGTAATATAAGTAAAACTGGCCCTTTTATAATAAATTTGACTCAATTTATAAGTTTCCCAGAAATGAATTTGTCTCGTTTTTCTCAACTAGTACAGAATTATGCCAATAGGTGTCGTTACTTGATTCAAATTAAGATTTACACAACACGTTCGTTTACAGAATAACGATTGCTTGCTGTAATACAAAATAAATATAATATATATATTTCTTTGAAAAAGACAACATATATCAAATCTACAGGCCAGGTTTACAAATTAATATCTTTACCTGACTAAAATTAGGTTAGTATAATTAGTTACCTACGGTTATGTATTATGGTATCTACCATCACTTGAAGTGGCGTAGACTACCTTTGACGGATTCTGGACAAGCGCTAGTCCAGCGCTCAAAAAAGGTTGTCGGCACGCCATAGATATTGTGGGCTACTTTTTTAAAAGTAAAATTCAAACCACTTTTCATAGATACAGATTGCGGTGTTTAAGGTTTTTATTTAGGTACTTTACTAAAACTATTTTGTTATTAAAAACGTAGGTATAAAAAGCGTGCAGAGTCCCGGAGCAATACCTAGTTGTGAATAAGCTTCAGCTTGTGAACCTGGATTTAGTACTTTGGTCACAACGCTGGATCTGCGCTTGAACTTCTGGATCAAAATTAGTTGAAAATAAGGTTTATTCCGATCTATCACCCTGCTCTGTTCCCCATCTAGGAAAATAAAGAGGAAAAGACAAAAGGCAAAATTTGATCACTGTTAGGTGATTTATACATTTTTATATTATAATAATAGATTTTATATTTCATTACTAAGGGACAAAAATAAAAAAGTTCGATCTCTCCCCCCTGTTGGTCATAAGGGAACAGATGAAGGAGTGGAAACAGTTCGAACTGTCCTCTCGTCGTTAACACGCTGACATATCGGAATAAACCGAAAATAACAGCCTTAGGTAACTTATGAAATTCGCCGTGTTCAAGTGAGATTTAGCCGAAATTCTGCGTCAGCATACCTACATGTTGCGAACCTACTTGGAAAACACCCTTAAAAAGGTTTTTTGTTCCTAATATTGACACTAGGTTGGTGGGGCTTAGACATCGTTTGCAAGGCACTGTTTGTTACGGTCGCCGTACGCGGCAGCTTCCGAAGAATGTAGATTTGTACGAAAAATTGAAATCAATTCTCACCGCGCGGTTATCAGCCGCAGGCGGGTGGGCGGTTCGATGGTAGCTATCATTTGCCGCAAAGACCACATGGTTGCTAATTAAGCCCATCACACACTTAGTTATAATAGATGTTAATATACTATACTATTGTAGAATATCGAAAGCTACAATCCCTGAAAAAATCACATTCCATTTTTTCAGTTCTATCATATTTTATATTAAAACTGCAATAATATCTATTCCGGTGACGTCACCGAAATAGGTATTTATGATGGCTAAGAACTCATCTGCTGCTGCAACTGGAAAATATTTTGTGGAAGCCTTTTTTAAGCAGGACGTCTTCCGAAATGATGAAGGTGAAACAAGCTCAAATTAGCTCAAATCAGAGGCGTAGCTTGCCTTAGACAGGCCCTGAATAAAAATTTGCAGATGGGCCCAAACGCGCTTATTTGAAAACTAGTGCCGATTTTTTTTCACTCATTCACTTTCAGGGCCCATTATCATTGATACGACTGATACGACCCTAGTTCAAGCTTATGAGTTAGTTTTATACTAGTCAATTTGTGTTTGAATCCAATCCAAGTGTAGATGGGTGGAATAAAAAGTATATAGGTATTGTAATATTTTAGACATATCTACTATTGATAGTAAATAATTTTTTCGTGTGCATAAACTAATGCCTCAATCGGACTAGAGTTTAATAAGCGTGTGTTCAAACGGGTTCGAACGCACGTTGAAAAAGGCTTGTTGCAAATGAGATTTTAACGTAGAAATGTTAACGTCAAAAATCCAACAGTGCTAGATAAAAAAGTGCCGCGATTTAAAAGCTCGTGTCATCATCTTGGAAAGCTACTTTAACGCGCGTTAAAAAGCGTTCATACGAATGGAGCCTTACTTTTACATAGTATAAGATACAATAAAGTAGAGTTATAGTGTGTTACGTCACAGTTTTTGTTCGTGTCAGTTTGGTGCCTTCTACGGCTTCCACTATACTTGGCTTCGTCTACGATCGACCCGTAGATACTTCATGCACGTGTTAGTTAATTTAACTATCTTCTACTTAGCATTTCACACCGATATTTAGTAGGAAGGGAAACAACTTCACTCGTTTTCAGAAAAAAATTGTGGTGCAACGGAAGACCGGCTTCGTTCTCGTTAGAGCTGAGTAAGAGATGCTAAGTTGCATACCCTTTCATGGTTGTATGTAAAACTATTTTTATAATTGATCTAGTCATCTAGGCTGTCCATCTACCTACATTCTAAAATATTTTAGTAATGTTTACTTTTAACCATTAGAATAATTTCTAACCTCCGTTTGTGCGACCTCGTTGGCGCAGTGGTGTAAACAGACGACTGCTACGCTAGAGGTTCTGGGTTCAAATCCCGGGGGGGGGCGGAACTTTGTGTTATTTGGAAGACGCATTGTTTCGCTTACCGAGTCTTGGATGTAGTATTCTTATCCATGTAGTTTATACATCGTTGCTTAGTTCCTGTGACACAAGTTCTTAAGATGCTTACTGCAGGGCTGAGTCAATGTGCGTTTCGTGATGGGGTTTTATTATTATGTAAAGTTACAGTACATGCCTAGTCTAAGGCGCTTGCAATGCCAATATCAAGAGAACATACCGTAGATAAGATGCAAACGAAACTACAGCAAACTTCTTTAACATATACTTTTGAGCCGAATTCGTACATTTGTAGAATAGAATTTTTATTTGCATAAAATGTTGGTAAAATTAAGTTATTCATAGAAATTTTATGCACCATAAACATTTTGCCACATAGTGGCGTGGAAATTTTTTCTCTTGTGTGACATTATCGATTATTGTTATTATTAAAATTATTCTATTTAATTAAACAATCCATTAAAACACAATATAAAATGTTCGTTAAATAATAAATCTGAAAGTCACAAAAAAAAATTGTACATTAAATTAAAATAACAAAAGCGTACATAATATCAATTTAACCACATACAATATGGTATAGAATTTACATTCAATACAAAAAATAAGAATTTCCATGTACTGATTAAGTATATTGTAAATTACATTTTATTTAAGGTACTCTTGGATAGAATAAAAAGTTTATCAACAAGCCACAATTTTAACATTCTAACAAATCTATTTGGAGGCATTCTTTTTAAGTCATTTGGAATGGAGTTATAAATGCGTCCGCACATCGCATAAATATTTTTTTTAATACAGTGACGTTTTCGAAACATTCGGTATGACAATTGTATCAGGATATCTTAAAAATAAATATCCTTTGCTGTTTTGAAATGCTTTGTATTCTATCGAAGTCGAATATCGATTTATAAATATATATATTTTGTTTCTGGTATTACGCTTGTGTTTATAAGAAGCTCAAAAGCTTCACATACGTTTGATGACTACTGCTGGACAAAGCCCTCCTCAAAATACTTCCGTACAGATCCAATCTTGAATCCAAAGGGTCCCTACAGTTCGCAAAAGGTCGTCCGTCTACCTCGCGAGGGCCCGTCCAGCACTACGTCTTCCAGGAAGCTGTCCCCTTTAGTCAAGAAACTTTGTTGTTGGCAGCAAGACTTTCTTACCGTTGACAAACAAGCAACGACCATACCGGTGGTTACTTACAGGCAGTAGATTTACTATTTCTGCCGTGAAGCAGTTCGCTATGTTTCGTTTCGATAGATTGGAGGGATTGTAATTACCGGCACAAGAGTTATAGCATATTTGCCTCTTCATTGGCAACGCATTGGCGGTGCTTCATCATTCAAATACGTACAAAAACGCATTCACAGTGGGATCAGCCTTAGGATAAAATCTTGTATCGCAGGTATCAAGCAACGATCTGTTTTGGTAATACATAGATAAACATTTCATATCTGGGATCAGTGAGCAAAACAACGCTTCTTGAACATTGATACGCTCACAGTGGGATTCTAACCCGGGTACTCTAAGGAGCCATAACGCCTAGAAGTTAAAAAGGTAATTCTGCTTAAACACACTCTAGTCTATGGTTTCAATACATATTACACTGGTTAGTGGTTGACGACCTCGGTGGCGCAGTGGTGTAAACAGCCGACTGCTACGCTAGAGGTTCCGGGTTCGAATCCCGGCGGGGGCGGGACTTTGTGTTATTTGCAAGACGCATTGTTTCGCTTACCGGTCTTGGATGTTGTATTCTTATTTATTTAGTATATACCATATCGTTGCTTAGCACCTGCGATACAAGTTCTTACGATACTTAGTGCAGGGCTGAGTCAATGTGTGTGTCGTGATGTGGTTATTATTATTTTTTTTTAGTAAGAATCGTGGAATTTAAAATTACATTTTATAAAATATGACAAAAGCAAAAATTGATCAAAGATCAAATCCTTCCTGACGCTTGTCAAACATCCAAATATTTTACGCGCGTTTTTTTAATATCATGGTGTCATACGACCGATCTATAGATGCGCTTATTGCAAGGGTTGCCTATCTTTGGTAATTAAAATAACTTTTTTTTTCTTTATACAATTTTTTTTCAATCAGTTTGTTTTTTTTTGTGTTTTGTTCACATGTCAAAGATACTTGTTCTAGGTAAGTATGTGTTTATATTTTCAATTTTTCTTACCCACTTCTCTTCAGTATATTTAAGTAACTTGCCGAACGATGTACTTACTTACCTACCTAGAAAACAAAAGTATACAATTTCATGCATTGCAACTCAACATGCATTCCATGGGCAACACTTAGAAGGTGGTCTTGGTGTTTCACGATATCAGAGGCGTCGTCGTGTTAATAGGCGGCAGTATCACTTTCCATTAGCTGAACTGTTTGCTTTTTACCAATGAAATTGTATGAAAACAAATTTGAATAAAGAAAAAATTACGGAAGGTAGGAATAAAGATATGTATTTGATATAATGAGATAAAATATATATGTATTTATAAGTTCTTTTATGTATGTATGTGTGCGTATGCGTATATATCTTTGTTTTTTATATTTATGTATTAGTTTATTTTATATATATATATTCATTTATTTAGCCTTTCAGATACGATCCCTCTCACTGTGTTCATGTTTCTAACTTATAAATTAGTTATTTAGTTGTTATTTTCTTAATTTTATAAGCTGAGTTATCGTCACAAATATTTAATTTTTTTAATCTATTAGGGTCTCACAATACAGGTTTACGCCTAGTGTGACGGCCATTAGTGTTTTAATACCAAAATGTAAAATTTCACTTGTAAAATAAATTATTATTATATAAGATAACTAAGTGTTGTAGATTTTTAAATTTGTAAAAGTATTTACAAATGTTATTTTTCGATGAAATATCAGATCCTAGCTGTGTGGCATCCCTAGCTGTTCTTGCCCTAAATATTTTCAAATAAACGCGCCGTGTTGTCTATGGAAGACGTTTTATTTTTAATTCAAACTATCGAACAACGAATGGAAGCCTCATTCGATTGTTGTTTTTTTTTTGAACAAATAATGGAATTGTTTGTGGACAAGATTTTAATCGATCCTAAAGAATTTGGAAGCATGTTTGGTGATATTTGTGTTTTTGCATGACATTGCATTTTATTTTTTTTAAATGTTTGAAGTATAGTACAACACCAATACTTCGACAAAAGCTGAATTCGACTTTGTTGCATACGGAGTAACAAAATTTTACTCGGAATTAATTATTACACCTACCTATAGATCGACTTCAATATGTAATTATTTTCAAATTAAAGTGCAAATTCTTTTATGTTTTGAAAAGTTATATAACGGTTGGATATCTAGGTACCTATCTATTTAAAAACGAAAATGATACTTATGTACCTAATCCACCATCACTCGTTTAGTTATTTATATGTTTAATCCGAAAACAGGTTGTAAATATTTATGTTTGTAGATATATCTAAGCAATGCAATTAATTAATTATAAATTTTGACTGATCGTAATTTTTGTTGAAAAATATATAACATTAAGCCATCCTATCCACCTGTCAGACTCGCCGACATAACTTCGAATCGAAATGTCAAATCTAAACAGAAATACGACACACATGTCAAATTATTTTTTTTCCTCATTTCGTCCATGGAATCGAGTTTTTCAGCTACAGTTGTCAAATTAGACGCCGGTGTGCTCGATATTTAACACATTGACACTGGCAGCTAATCCCCGACAATTATTTTTCTTTTTTCGATGCATCTCGAGTGTCATGGCCGCCGAGAAATAATCCTTTTAAATGCAGGCCTTAGTAAATGCCTTGCATCATATTTCTTTACTCAGTGCCCTCGTTTTGTGTTCAAAATGTAACATGAAACGTGGAATTTTGACTGATATTTTAGGTAATAAAAGCTAGAAACTACTACCCTATTTTGAAAGTCTCAACGGTAACACATAAATGAACATTGAATTGGTTACTTGTCAAATAACCTTCTCGCTAAAGTTTTCCAAAACATGCTTATTGCATTTTCGGTGCACCCGCTGTTCTGTCCTACCACTGCAACTGTTCACCAGGACCAACAGTCCTTTGATCCAAGAATCAACGTATAATGAAGCTATCCAGTGAAGCATAGGTTACGTGCACGGACTTACTACCTAAGTTTTTGGCATGCGTTTATGCGTTACGTATCGGTTATGACATTTTAAATAGATTTCAGTATCATACCTGTATCAAACTTAGAACACTGGCAACCTTACTCCCTCTCAGGATCACTTCGAAACAACGAGTAGATGCTGATACCGAATGTATTTTCACACAATATCAAATCTAGTCATAAAGGGCTTCCCAAGAAGTTCATTGTAAATATTATTGCTAAATCATTGATCGTCGATAAATACAGATCTATATGGATCATTCACACGCTGGTCCAGACAGGTGGCAGCACTTGCTTTGCTTCTAATGTCAATGTCACGCAACTCACGCACGACTTTGATTTGATCAAATCACACCTTCGAAAAAATCAATAATAGTATTTTGTACGTTATTTTTTTTCTATTTTTTACTCGATTTGGAAGCCCGATTCAGTGTGGCCAGGTCTGAAATGTGTTTGTCGTGTAATCCTCTAGGGATATGGATTATATTTATTTTTTATTTTTAAATATTGTCACGGGGCGTGGGATATGGTTTGATGGAACGCAGTGTAGTATTTTATATGGTTTATTAATTTTGTATTGGTTATTGTTGCGTCATATTCAGGTATGAGCCCCATAATTATCGTTATTCTCAATAGAAATTAGTTGGATAGCGGTTGAAAATGGGTTTCAATTACCTACCTTTTTCGTAGTATTATATGAGAAGATAACTAATATGAACGATATTTTCGGGATACAAAATCACTTGCTGCAGATATTGATCAATGGTTTATTCAAGTTGTTATAAAAAAAAAAGATGATCAGTTCCGATGTTTCACTATGGTTTGTTACCATGCCTTTAGGTATCTCTTCTTTTCGTATCTATGCAATCAAAAACTTTGCCGAACCTATAATAAATGGGGATAAACAATAGATTTAATAGCTTCTTCATCTATCCATATTAATCTAGCTTTGCAAATACACTGAAATGCTGAGAAATTAACTGCTGTTGTTAATGGCAATAGAATGTATGCAGCAGACTTCACTTCTCTTGCGTTTAGTAACAAATCAGTCTTAGGTTTGAAGAACCATTTGATTAACACGTTTCTCATAAGTACCAAATTTCTTGTGGATTACATGATCTTTCTGTCAGCCGTTTTTATTACTCTCCCATTATATTTTATGTTATTCTTATTAGTTACTATCCTAGGTACCTATATCCTTATTCCCAAAAATAATACATACGCTCAGCAGTTACAAAGTGACGCAGCCTCATCATTTGTGCCAAGAAGCTCTGAACAGTCATGAACGTAAATGTGCATTATTTACTGGAGATGTCGAGAGGCAACAACTTTTGAATGTATTCTCGTTATTAATGTGAAGTAATAATAATAACCACATACATTGAGTCAGCCCTACACCAAGAAAATCTTTCATCGCAGGCGCTAAGCAACGATGTGGTATATACTACACAGATAATACAACATCCAAGACCGGTGAGCGAAACCGGAACCTCTAGCGTAACAATCGGCTGTTTACTCCACTGCGCCACCTCAATCGTCATGATAGTGAACCACCATGACATAAACCATAGAGTAAAGCTTCCAATGCTTACCTACACGGTAGATCACGTTAGAATCGCCTACCATATCTATGGCCTACCTAGATTTTCTGATGTTCCATGTTCAAATCACAAGCTTAAACATCGAAGTCATTCTGTCTAATCTATGGAACGAATCTGCTTTAGGCATTATGAACCTAATCGCACTTAAAATAAGGCTGCAAATATATCTGATGAAGTAAAAAGCTACCCAATGTGTGGGCCTAAGGTCCCTACATCCCAAGAGACCTTATTGTTATTAAAACAAGCGTATTGTGTTTCGTTTTGCTCTGTGTTGCGTAACTATCGGTTATGGCTTCGGTAATAGATCGTTAACTATAAAGTAGCCCGCGGCATCCCTCTTGATTGCGGATTTGGAAATCGTTAAAATAATCATAGCTTTGCCTGCATTTTTGTACAACATCATTGGCAAACACAAGCAGACGGTTAACCAGAAGGCAAGTGATACCTCCTGTATTGATACGAAGATGAAGAGGTAAAGATGTCAAATATACCTCTCGTGCCATTAATTACACTACCTTAACAATACTTCGAACCGGAACACAGAGAACTGTTCACGGTAGAAATAAAGAGGGTGGTACCAACCCAGACGATGTCACACGTTTATTAGGTATTTAACTGTTGGTAACTTCAAACAAGAAACAAGATTTTGTTAAAGTTAAACTGTTATTAAGTGACCTTAATAAAAAAATCGCCTTTGAAGCATAACAAACCTAGAGGAATTGTATGAACATATATAGGTATATTTTGTGTCACTAATTAAGTTAAATGAACCGATGTAAAAGACTAACAAAAATAATCATGCGTTAGTATAAACATTTACCTATCCGTTTGAAAAATTTTTAGTGGGATGTTATTTGTAAAAAAATTAACTCTTCAATAAGTTGACATATTTTTTGCATTGGTCAAAACAAAAAAAAACGTGGGAACAGATATTTTGACCTGTAGCTTCCATTGTAAAAATATCTGTAGAAATCATAGTTAGTTCCGTTTTTTTTTTATCAAGAAATAACTATTGTCATTTATTATGTTACATTGTGTGCACAGGTGGTATTTGTCAGAGAACTTTTGAATGAGCGACCCCGATCAATCAATTTGTTTACTTGAAAAATAAACGCACTTTTGACGTGCTTTGCGCAACAGATGTAAGTTAGGTTTAGATAAACAGATTCATAAAGAAGCAAGCAGTTATTTTGTTTCTTTTTGTATTTGAATGGGAAGCTTTAAGCTTTCTTTAACGGCTTATCCAAAGTCATTGCCCAAACTTGCTCCCTGACTTTAATTTGGATTCCAAAACTTTCCGAGCGTTGGCGGCAAAATGACCATAAACAACTCTTTTTTTTTTCTCAGCCTGTCCCGCCTTTTGAACTGGCATCCTGCCCTTTTCAGTCAGACCTTTTTATGGAAGAAATTTATTATGTATACTTTCGGGCATAACCAGTAGCTCTTTTTAATTGTGAATTATGGAGTTATGGGATTTGTTATTTTTTTAAACCGTGTAGACATTTCCTGGCCGATCGGAAGGTGACCTTTGTATTTTATAGATCTATTTTATTTATTTCGATCCAGTTTTTTTCCTAATTGGATTAGATTTTGGGTCTTTTGGGGATTAATCGCACGGAACTCAATTTTAATGTATTTGTGCACAATAGAGCGGATGTTCTTCCTTTACTACTTTTTAAATTCGGACCGGACGAATTAAAAATCTATATTTGTTTAAATTGTAAGCCGGGGTTTTTTTGGATATTGGTCATTGTACACTTTATAGAGGGGCATTTTTCTGAATTGTAGTTCTTATCATACTGTAAAAAATACAGTATGATAAGAACTACAGTTTTAACTTAAATGTTGATTAGTAGGAGTTATTTAAATAAAAAGTGAGACAATTTTTACCAAGTATTTGTTGCATGCATGTCTAGGCTCACTTGAAAAACAGTAGGGGTTCTTTTTGAGGCATACAAATATTTCTATTATACAAGGGTTGTATAAAAATAATAAAGGAGTACCCAATTTAAAAGTATTTTTTCGGCTAACACCTGGCGAATGTAAAAAGTTTGTAAAAAATTGTCTGTTCATTTCTTTCTTCGCGAAAATTATAATCGGCAATGAAGCGTGCTCTTTAATCCAACTTTTTTTACAAGCGAGAAGGTTTTATTTTTCAAGACCGAGACCCGGCTTTACGTCAACGAACCTTTTGCCATTCTTTTGGCGCGTAACTTACATTATAATAAAAAGATTTCCTTAAAATAATAAAGGTATATAACAACCTATGTACGATAAGATAGGCATTGAGTTTGATAGGTAAGTTTATTAAATAAACAATAAAAATTAAACAAAATCAAATGTATGATGTAATAAATTTATTATGCATGATTTTATAAAGCGAAATATGTATGATTTAAAAATGTAAACATCTATAATGTACAAATTTTTGGCAAATAAATTTTATTTTATTAGACAAAAATTTAAATTTACCATTATTACAGAGGTAATACACATCACATAGTAAAGCAATATTGTTGCAATGACTACTTGCCGAGTCGCTGTGAGACCTGCTCTAGGGATAGCCTGTCTCGCAGGTACACATGTTTATAGTTCATTAGTAATAGTTTACAGTAGAAAATATTAGTAATTGGTAGGTAGTAAAATACATATTACGTTTATAGCTGTAATTTTGAACAAATTAAGTAAGCGAACAATAAGTATCATATCAAAGTAATCTATAATCAATTAATATTTAATACCGACGATCTCGAAGCCTGGTGAAAGAAAAGTGCGGCAGTCATTGTTTTCTTTGTTTAAAAGGGTACCATAGACAAAACATTCGATTATAGAGCAGATAGCGGAGTCATAGACAATTGAAAGCGGCACACGTCAAGCACGAGCCGGCACGCGGCGGGCGGGAAAGTGGCGTGCAAATTGAGTGCTCCAATTACGGTGTCGGGTTCTATAGACGTTTTAGTTTTATATACAGCGTGTTTTTCTGTGACTCTACGTCCCAAACAAATCGAAATATTTTGCCTTTTCTGCAAGCATATATGATATTCCGAAGAAGACAGGATTGTAAGATCTACATAATAAGTACCTAAAAAGACAAATGTTCCATAAGTAGTTGTTTATAATCGGTATCTAAGTTTTCTTTTTTATTCGGTTGTGTATCATTTAAGGATTGTCCATTGTTGTTGTTGTGTTATGTTGATGAATTATCCTGATTCTACATTTAGCTTCCTTTGTTGATTTATTTAAAATTCTAGTATGCGCTATATGAGCTTTATGCGATCGAAGCTTTATATAAGTTCTATGGAATATACATATAACTTCGTCAAGTATAAAATGATATTGGTAATTAGAAGTGCATTGAAATTTTTAAAACATCCTCTATAAAGAAGTAACAAACTCCTTATCCCGCCTTTTGCAGTAACACGTGACCTGAAAATGGCGTCGTCCTAAATTCGAATAAATCAAGAGGATTGGTGGACTAATCGGCGTTGGAAGGTATGAAAACACCCGAAGCTTAGTTAAGTGGCTCGTTGACCGGACATGGATACCAAGTAGAAATTAAATGTAAATAAATACATAGGGATGGTGTATGGCAACACTGGCAGCTAATAGTTCCGCGTTAAGTTGTTACCCTTCTTCAAAAACCAAAGACTTCCTACTATATAGGTAGGTACCTATTTTTCTTGAGTAAAACCTTTTTTTCTACGTCTCCTTAGATCTTGTCATTAAATTTATATTGAATATCCTTTAATGAGTTGCATTACAGATATTTAATTAATATACTGAATTCTTAATAAAGTTTCAAATAAAAATTTATAGTAGGTATTAATATTATGTGTAGGGTTAGCAATAATTAAAAATAACAAGTTTTTATTCGAGATGTTTTAAAGCAGCATCAGTATCTTATCTTAGTATCGAAATGATATTTATACCATACAAATAGTAGTACCTAATAAACATTAATTACATGTTATATAACATTACCATGTCGAAAGAAGATAATCTGAATAGCTTTCAACAAATTATATAAAATACCCTCGCCCTTTCAAAACGGCAATACCTTCGCTAAAATTACTTTTTACCCCATAATATCTGTACCAGGTTGATAATACTCTAAAAATTCTTCTGTAGACAATATTTTCTAATGAAAAAATCTAATTCGTTTCATGCTTACCTAAACCAATAATTTCCCTTACAGATAAAAGGGACGGTAAATTGAAAAGTCGAGTTCCGCGTAATCGAATGTATTCGCAATTCGCTTAATATCCATCGACTTCAAAGCATTTTTCAAATTTAATTCGATAAATCGCTCGAAAATTACCAAACCAACTGAATTGGCACTTTTCAAGCATCGCAACGTTACACGAAAACCGCATTTTGTCGATTGTTTTCCAGATTAGCGGTTTTTTTTTTGGGAAAGCATTAGGTTTGTGAAAATTTTCGGATAGCATCCATAGTGGAGATATTAGTTTTGGATTTTTAATTAATACCAACCGATTCGGTCAAGCATTCGAAAATTCGGTCGGGAATTTTGTGTTTTAGAAAAGATTGGTTTAATTTATGCTGAGTTTGATAAGAGATTGAATTTTGTGAAATTCAAAAGAGATCTTGGTAGTGTTCGGTTGAGCGTTTAGATTCAATTTGGGGCTATGTTGGAAGGAGTCCGAAAAGTAAATTTATAGCATTATTCGCGCTTCAGTACAGTTATTTGTCTGCTTCATAAGTTTTATGGTGTTTTTTTTAGATAATTTTATTTTGGAAGCTTTTTCAACTCCTAATTACGAACAAAAAAGAATTGGAGGTACTTTTGTCCAAACATCTATGTGTTTAGTAGATATATAAATACGTAACGTAACAATAGCATAAAATGAGTTTTGATAGTTAATATTAAAAAATCGGTACAGGAGTTATGATAATAATGAATATGCAAGTTCTATTTGTAACAATCAAAACCCAATATCTGGAATCCAAATTGTATAGAAATATTCGCAGCATTTGTTATTGCACATTTGTTACTCTCAACCACGAACCTGTAACCCCAGAATTTCTCTTAAAAAAGATATTAAACCCCTCTCTAAGCCCACCGAGGCATAAGAAACACTTCCTTGCGCCAAATGTCCGATATATTTGTGTTCAGACGCCCCCGTCACGAAGGGCGCATACGATAGTCCTTACATGTTAAAGAATCCATAAATAATAGAGTTGACGTGCTCACGGATTGTGTTTCACCCCACCCCTTGTAATCACTCCTTGTCTATGGTACACCTAATGCTCCTATTGTCGGCAGTAAGGATTTATTATTCATTTTGCTAATACATCTGACGCTTTATGAGTTTCCAATTGATGTTGCGAGAGGAAAGTTTGCTTAGTTTTTGCATACCTAAGGTTTTGAACGGACATTTTGGATATCTACTCGGTATTATTATATGTAGTAGTAGGAGGTAATTGTATTTGTATATTTGAAATAAAGGAGAATGGAGCCTTAATTAATTGAATAAAAAATTCACCGAAGAGTTTTTAAGAGAAAAACCTTGAGTAGAAAATTACTTTTAGAATGTCAGATTTTTGAACCTAGTACAGCAAAAAAAAGTGGTCGCTTAAAAATTCAATAATGGAACAACATTTGTTTGAATTACTCTCGAGAGGCAATGGAGAGGCCACATGCAGCCAGGTTTATTAAATACCCCGTCATGATACGTTAACTTTGCACTTTTGTGCGGTTTGCGGTTTAGCTCATTAATTTTCCCCTTTTTAATTTGTTGTCCAAAAGTTTTGAAGCTAAGAAAATTTGTGTCGAAAAAAGATGTAATAATTAAAGAAATGTTTCATATTTCAAACAAACTTCATCTTTGAGTTTATTGCGAAAGTTATAAAGATATTCAAACTCATATAAAATAATAACTTGGGAACGTTGTGTAACATGAAAAAGTCAACTCACAATATCGTTTCTAAGTCCTAGCTTTTGAATAACTTGGTTTCTAGCCTTTTATATATCGCTCTGTTATGTCCCGAAGGCTGTATTTCATATTAAATATATATCCTATATAGAGTGTATATGTATATAGGTATGCTGGGGAGACATCACAGTGAGAGTGCGGTCGTTACATCGTTGTAAATGTAGCTATACCATAGTACGCTTCACGGGAATATTCTATAACTTTTAGGCGCTTTTTCATTATAATTTGCTTGTTAAAAGTTTACTGTTCATATTTTTTCAATGTAAACTTTTAATTGATTAAATTTATAACTATGATTGTTTATTTAATGTGACCTAACTTTGGAAAACCTACTAACTTAACGGTTTTCTATAAGCATTTAATTTCCGTTTGAGCTAAAATGTTTGTCGGTACATTTTTTAGTTCTCATTTTGTCTTTTTATTTATCTCAATTTGTTTTTTTTAGAGAAATATATCAATTTCAATACTCTACGAATCAAGAATAGGGCTCCATACGCGCAGCAGCCGCTCGGGTGCGGAGAGGCGCGGCGTGCGGGCTGAAGATAAGCGGCTTAACTCCGCACTGCGCTGAGACAGCACCATCCACCACTCCCCCATGAGAGACCGAGACACCAACAACTCACTATATACAGCTGCAAACACTACTGCGTACTTTTCGAAAAGGGCGTGTCGTTTAAAAACGTCCAAACCGACCGCTCCAATTTAGAATTCCGAACGCTAACCTCTTCGTCTATGGTTCGGAATCCGCTGTCAAGTTTTGGCGGGTACGTGCTGCGGTGTTGCCAGGGTAAAATAAAAATACATTTTCCGGGGAAAATCTACGACGACGGTACAAGTAAAGTTTGCGTTTAACGAGATATCTATAGCTGTGTCTAGAGAGGCACAATTTACCGCTAGTAGGTACGTCTAAACAGCTAATTTTAAAAGAACTCCTAACCGTGTCGTGGACGATGAATTTTAAGAGTTTCTTTCCTTGACAACAATTGTCTCTTTAATGTTAAGCTTGATTATAAATCTTGATAGGTACTTACTTTGGCTTTTAATGTTTATTAAAAGTTTAAAGTTTGAAATTTTTGCTTTAAAGATCTTTCCTATAAAACTTAATCAATAATAATTACTTACTTACCAACAATGAAAAACAATATTTAGGCAAATTGTAATTAGATACATGCTGATTAAAATAAAATAAAATATGAATATGGCAATTTTTTTGGGTAAGCGCCTTTAGAATAAAAGTCCTGTAAAAAAAGTGTTTTGTCGGCAATGTAGATAGATAGTTTGTGTACATAGATCTGATTCTGTTTGTTATGAATTCAATCACTATAATAGCTACCAAAGCTTTTGCCGACGGCAGATATGAAATTCCTGTATAAAATGAGTAGCAATCACCTAGAAATCCGAGAAATATGTTCTAGGCATTGTCATTGTATTAAAAATATATAATAACCACATAACGACACATACATTGAGTCAGCCCTGCACTAAGATAATCTTGTATCGCAGACACTAAGCAACGATTTGGAATATACTAATATAGATAAGAATGCAACATCTCAAGACTGGTAAGCGAAACAAGGCGTCTTGCAAATAACTTCCGCCCTGCAAATAACACTAAGTTCCGCCCCCGCCGGTATTCGAACCCGGAACCTACGCTAGAGTAGTCGACTGATTACACCAATGCGCCACCGAGGTCGTCAAATATACCTATACATATATATAATAGGTATAAACTAAGTTGTTATAGTTACCTACAACTTTGACTTATAACAATTTAGTTTTTGGATTTTGTAAGGCAATTCATATAAGGTATATAAATAAATGATAAATAAATATTATAATTTTCAATATGACAAGTAGATAATGTCGTCGGTGACAAATAAACAAGTCCAATTATGCGTACCTATCTAACTACCTGATACCTGATCCACCTAAGGTGGATGACTGATACCGCGGGACTAAAACAAAAAGAAAATTAAAAATTCTACTATTTTGTAGTGAATAAATGGTTAAATAATGAGTTCATGTATCATCTAAAAATTCAATTATTTGCGTTTAAGCGGTAAGAAATGTCTGTTGTCAGTTTTGCGGATTTTCTTTAGTACACAAAAATTGTCTGCTATTTTGTAGATCACCTTCATAGGTACACGTGGTTGTTGCGGGACCCAATCGCGCCCTCACCAACGGCAAAGTAGGAGAACGCCAGAGTGTTTTTAGTGGATAGCGTCATATCTTCCTCGATGCGTCCCACATACCCTTACCTGGCCAAGCCAAGGGGGGGTATATAAAGCATTTTCATTCCGACAAAAAAAAGTCACATGTTCTTGTTACAACCTGCCTTTCCTTTCTGTTATCAACGAGAAGCTGTTCCCTATAAGGTTGGAAGGATTGGAGAACCAGAGACATCAGTTAACGGTGCTTTTGGTGTACTCAGATATCTATTGTCTTGTCAATAGGCAGCGGTATCGCCTTCCATAAAGTGAACCGTCCGCTTCTTAACCCATGTCCATGTTGTACAAAACCTTCTTAAAACATCCTTTAATTTAACTTCAAACTGACACAGATAGGTACACTTGATTCCAATACTTCAATAAGTGTCGGTGTCCATTTATTTGGTGATAGTGACCGCATTGGCATATCGGTTTCCTATCAGTCAGCATGCCATGTGAGGCTTCTGCCAACGAACTTTATACCTATCCTGTTACAACACACCTACGTAGGTATAATTATATTTACGAAGAACTAATAAATTTCTTTAAGTTTCAAATCAGTAAAATTCATCTGGTTAGGTTTTTCAAAAATATTTTTACCTACCAGATACCGAACCAATGAAAATTTACATGATTCTTGCTGTTTAAAATATTAATGAAGTTTCTTTGCTAACGTTTTTTTAATTGAATTAGCTACTAGATGACGCCTTGTTGGATCTTTATTTTAATAATTAACTTTGATTTTCATTGTGTATAGTGTTGATTTTAGTGTTTGGGTATTCAAAATCCATACATTGAAATAATGATCATTTGCCAAGTAAAGTTTAATTAGCAATTTATGTATATGTGACGAAATTCAAAGAAAATAGTAAACATTTAATGAAAATAATTAATTTAAAGTCCCTAATGGTAGGTAGGTACTTTATGTGAATATAAACTTACCTAGAAAGAAATATATTTATATTTAAGCTGGCAATTATTTTGCTAAGTGTATTTGTATTTCTATAATTTGTACTTTAGATTTATTTTGTTTATATTGAATTATCTTTGGTAATCGACACTTTCTTGCATTCAGTCAGCATTTTATTTTATTTTATTAAACATAAACGAATCTTAAATAAATTACTGTTATTATTGTTATACATGGCACTATTGCTTCGCAGTACATAGGTTGTGCGATGGACAAAAATATCAAGAAACATCATTTCCAGTGCCAGTGTTAATTGAAAAAGTAGTGTCAAAAGAAATTAAATTACCCGGACTATTTATTTTATTTATTATCATTTATTTATACAATACAAAAAAAAAACCAAAAAAATGGTGAATATAAATACCTACCTAATATATTTTATTCTTTTAAACCATGTTTTATATAATTAAGTAGTTCAAAACAAACAAAAAAATTACAGTTTCAAGGTGGTCAACTAAGAATCCGCTCTTCACATACGTAATATTCAATACATTTTAAATTATTAACTTATTTGTTCCTATTAAATTAAGTAGTCCAAATTTTTATAGAGCAATAAGTTGTACCACGCTTGGCTAATTTTGATGGATGAAACCAATCAACTAATTTAATATTTATGTCGTGAATTAGTTCGCTGTATTTCGGGTCGAAGGAATGTAGAGCCGTGTAATTGTCGGCACGAGAGGTTTTACATCTTTACCTTTACATGGGCAAGGCATTGGAGTTCAAGACATCGCCGTGTCAATAGTCAGCGGTATCACTTTTCAATGGTCCAACCGTGTGTTGGTTTGCCCATGATGAATAAAAACACTAACCCCTTCATTCGTCGATTTATATGGGGGTGTAAACTTGTAGAGGTATTAAGAGTGTCGCATGTTTAAAGAATACTTACCACTTGGTATTTTCTGCACGAGGACGAACGAACGTACGAGGTAACTCAGTTGGTTACGTGTCCTGTTTAACCAACCGACACGACCCGACAGGTCGAGAGTTCGACTCTCGGATTCCCGTAAGTTGTAGCCACCGTGTTCCTCAATTTGCCCTTATAGTGGCGACAGATTCGCAACCTGTCACACTAGGACTCAACATAATCACGCGAAATACGGTGTTTAACAACTCTGCCAACCCTTTTCGAGGGATTACGGCGTGAGTTTATGTGTATGTATGTGATGTGGTATTTTCTGCTTGTCTGTTAGTTATTCCATATCACGAAGACCGTTCGACTAAGGTTGTGTTAGTTTTGACAGGGTTGTACATGCACATAGCTTCAGTGTGTGTAACCTCGACATTGCTCAGTAAAGACGTTAGTTAGCACACTAGAACGGTATGCATGTACACGCCCAAACACAACTATAGCCGGACCTATGTGTAAATTTTTGACGACCTCGGTGGCGCAGTGGTGTAAACAGCCGACTGCTACGGTATGCTATAGGTTCCGGGTTCGAATCCCGGCGGGGGCGGTTTTTGTGTTATTTGGAAGACGTATTGTTTCGCTAACCGGTCTTGGATGTTGTATTATGATCTACGTAGTATATACCAAATCGTTGCTTAGTTCCTGTGACACAAGTTCTTACGATACTTATTGCAGGGCTGAGTCAATATGTGTGTCGTGATGAGGTTATTATTATTATTTCGTTTATTTAAATAAGTCTAATTATAATTTTATAGATACTTAACAATTTAATTTGATAACATTACGTCCAACTGACATTTGTACGCCTGCGTGGCAGGTTTTTGTTGACACTTCAACTTCTTGCTAACGCGAAAATCAGATAAATGAGTATCTTTATCTTTCAAGATAAAACTTTTAAAAGGTGTAGACAAAAATAAAACGAAAGCATTGTATTTTATATGCATATATTCGGATTCAATATTTCAATACCTATCAGTTAATTAATACAACTTAAACTAAAAAAAAATACACTGACTTTTGAAACCGTACGTACGTAATGTACTTATATACTAACTAATCAATGTCCTTGCTTAAAACTCTATAAATTACAAATTTCATTACAATTTCACACTACAATTAAAAAAAAAAAAATATAAATAAAAACTAATAATCTCGTTATTTATTACAAAGGAATAAAGTTAAAATATCTTTCTTTAACGATATTAATAAATATCTTTTTAATATTCGTTATTTAGTTTAGAGCCGTTTTTTTAAGTAAAATAATGAAAAAAAAAAAGACATTTAATGGAAGGAACTATCTGAACACAAATCAGTGATATTTTTTAAAAATCAAAAAGTAACTTAGATCAAAACCATTTTTATTATTTAAATAAATATGATTGCAAATAAATTACTTAAATTACATCAAATTATCGGAAAAAATTATATTTGAAAAATATTTTCGTCATAGAAACGGCAAAAATTTTTTTCAAACATGTTTTGTCTTTTGCACCAAAAGCAAATTTTTGCGTTTTCTATGACGCTTTTTTAAAAATAAATATTGCAAGCTCGATGCTTGTTTCGTATTTTTGTATCTAGCAATCACAAGGTTGTCACTGGAAAAGGAATGCACGAATTTGGGGAAAATCTTACTTAAAACTACTCTATGCAATATTATGTCACATATACATTTTGGAGCACACACATTTACAATTCCATTTTAAAATAAACCTCTTAGAACACGGTATTTACAAATTAAATTATATTTATATATTTGTTTTAAATTAGCGATTTTCCATCGACATAGCCTATTTAAATTTAAGAAATTGATATGGCTTAAGATTTTTTACATAATTTGAAACGAAACTTTTTTCTTTCTAAGCTTTCGATTTTATTTTAGGCCTTTGTAAAGTAATTTCGTTGATGTAAAGGTAAGTTATTCTTTTTCGGTGTACTTTGTAAATTAAATATTAAGGCAAAATTTGAAGTCTTAGAATAGGTATGGCAGGTTATTTACAAACATAAACGTTTGCGATCGAGAGAGTGTCATTGCAAAACGCCAACGTTTGCCTGAAATGTTAATTTACAAGTTTCATTGAATTAGATTTAACTTATAAAGTACCACATTTGATTTATCGAGAGATCAGGTTCCGGATTCCTCTTATGATATGTTTCCGAGTCTCGATTCGACCATTTTCAATTTTAATCGGATTCCAAATGTAAAAGTGACTGCCAAGTTCGAAAGAAAATTGAAAATCGATGAGCCGCGACCGTTACAATAAAATCCGGATCCGAAACGCCCGACAAAGCGAACGGTCGAAAATAAAAAATATTTACAAACAGCTAAATAAAGACTAGATACACTACACCATGTTGATACCGTATTTCTCTGGAGCGAAATAACTGTTGCTAGTATTAGAAAAGTTTGTTATCTGGGAAGCTTGGAGCATGCTTAAGTGTGAGGAGTTCTGTGATTGGTTGTCTGGTGATTCAGGACCTGATGATAGGATGTTGTGGTGCGATGGCCAGGCGGCCGGTGGTGAGGGGTTTCCGAAAGACACTTGGTTGTACAGCTGGTTACCGTTGGCCGTCAGATTGTGGCCGTGGTGACTACCGTGCGTCTGGTTTACCGACGCACCGTTGAAGTATTCCATCTGGAACAACAGATATAATGTTAACTATTGATACACATCCGTCCCACATAAACTCACGCCGTAATTAATCCCTCGAAAGGGGTAGGCCTCTGCCTCACCTCTGTGTTACACACCGTATTTCGCGTGATTATGTTGAGTCCCAACGTGATAGGTTGCGAATCTGTCGCCACTATCCGGGCACTCGAGACTATTGATTAGTTGTATAATATTTCTATTGTTTGAGATTGAAGTCGAAGCTGATGTAGACCGGTGACGTCACCAACCCTACCACTGTCGGTCGTGCATATGTACGATCGCTAAGGGCCTCCAGGAATGGACTTTGCTTCGAGACAGCGTGTGGAATAGCTGCCTGCTAATTATAAACCTACGCCTACCTACTTTCCTTGTTCTCTGTTGATTCTCTTTGAATTGGTCATTACCTAATAAAATTGGCATCGTTTGCATTATTTTTTTAATTAAACCCCTTCTGATTCCTAACACTATAGTAAATACAAATGATAGAATTCTTTAAAGACTTATTGAAACTGTAGATAATTAGAAAACTTTGTTGTCAAAGTTTGCAAAATTGCACTCAAAAAGTATAACTTATGTAATACAATTATTTTAAAAGTTTAAAAACTGATAAGATAAAAGTCTACATTAGCTAAGATATAATAACAATAGGGCAGTATCAGTACAGCAAATGGTTGATATTTACCTGACTTGGATAATATGGTGAATTGTACGCGCTCTGCCCGTACCCTTGGTGGTGGTGAGATGTGGAGTAACTTCTGATATAATCCGAACTCCCAGGCCAGTGGAAACTGTTGTAATCCGGGTGGTAAACGTTCCCTGGACCGTTCAAACTCTGAGGGGTTATAGGAGGAGAAGGCGTCGTCATGATGGAAGAATTCGAGCCCAAAGGCGTCAGGTTCCCAGTCAACCTTGAACTGTAGTTGTCCTTGACCAAACTGCTGCTAAAAGACTTATCAGAGTAATCGATTTTGCTGGAATAGTCCAAGCGTTTTGGGCTCCCATACAATTCCTGCTTCGGTGTGACTCCGTAACCATGAACGTTGCTTATAGCATCTGATGGTGACGAATCCTTCCCACTTAATCTTAAGGAGTCGTTGTACTGGTGGGAGATTGAGGATAAGTTGTTGTTTTTGTTCAATGGCGACGAATCGTTGTATGATGGAGCCGATTCCTTCTTGCAGATCACGTTGATCGGCGGGCTGACAGATGTCGTCGGCGTTATGGGGAGGTTTGGTGAAGATGTGGTATTACTTGTTGAGTTTTGCGTTTGGGAATTTGCGGAGCTTGTCAAAGATTTGGAGGAGGTTACTTTTGATGAGGAGGACGACGTTGATGAGCCTTTTATGTTGTTGCTGGACGATATCGCGCTTTTGGAGCTTGAAGTAGATTTACTCGATATCTGCGTGTTCGTTTGCTGCTGCAGCTGCTGTCTGCATTTCGCCCTTCGGTTTTTGAACCAAACCTGTTAAAAGAAAAATAACTCATGATGCTGTTTTTTTTTGTCATTTAATTTATACTACCTTTTTGCTCGCAAATTCTTCCGAGCATATTCTTTTTAACAAAACGGAATCTAAGGCCTACCACTTTTTTTTTTTGTAAAATCATGTAGTTAAATGATTGTTAGTTACCTAATCATAAATCAACAATGGACTAAAACTATTGCATTTACAATATTCTTGTTAAGTAGTAGGTATTAAGTAATTCAAAGAATCTCGTTTCCAAATCATTACCACTGACCCTGATAAGATTTGCAGCCACCGTATCAAATTAATAAGTCGCAATTGTCGCTGCGGCCCCTACACACCCTTGCAAATGGCAAATACTATTACAAATGTTGTGTACATTGCAATTAGGCTCCTCGGCTTCTAACTTCGTGTTTGCATTTTGTATTATTGTTATTTACAGAGTTTGCTAAAGCTTTGGTCGATGTCGCGTTATTAGGTTTTGGATCTTTATGTTATTTGTCACTAATTAGGTTTAGTTCAATGATGATCATATTAATAACTACCTATACAAAATGGCGGAACAGATTAACATAAATGCATGCAGGGTTAAACCGTAGTGCTATAAACCTTCCTTTTTCTCGTAGTCTGCCAAAAAAAAAGTAAAGAGATCTATTTTCAGTTATTTATCATAAGTAGATAATGTCAATTACCCAATTGAAAATATTAAAAACAAGGGGAAGAATTGTGTGGTAAGTTATTAGTTAGTTAGTTATTAAGATAAAATTGTAACCGACTGTAGGTACTAACCTCAAAAGCAATTCAATCAACGCATCTGTTACATTTCGAACACGTGAAACAATTCATTCAAACTGCTCTTTTTTGTGCAACTTATTAGCTCATTATTCATACAACAATGCGTACGATTTCTAAGGGCGGGTTCTGTTTGCTATTTTAACAATGAGACTTATTATGTAGGTTGTAAAGACCGGAATGAAATGAGTGAATGAAGCTAAAATGAATGATACGAAAGGCGGGAGTTAATCCTTAGTGGGAACGGTAACGCACGTCTTGAGCGTTGACTTTGCAAACTTTTGTACACTGTTTTAGCTTGCCGATGACTTGGTATATCCTTTTAATGTATTTTTTCTTGAATAAGTAGATAAAGCTTATCTTTTTATGCAAGATACAATAATAATAAACAATATCACGACCCACACATTGCCTCAGCCCAGCAGTAAGTATCGTAAGAACTTGTGTCACTGGAACTAAGCAATGATATAGTATAAACTACATGCCGGTACTGGTATGCGAAATAATGCGTCTTGCAAATAACACAATTTTCCGCCCCGCCGGGATTCGACCGATCGGGACCAGAACCTCTAGCGTAGCAGTCGGCCGTTACAAACTCTGCCACAGAGGTCGTCAAATGATATGAATTGTTATTAAGGATTTTGTGCATCTATTTAATCCTAACACTAGTAGTAGTGTAAGAACAGTGAGTAACTCTTCAAAGCTGTTGAATTTTATTGAGCCAAAAAGTTTTAAGGTTAGCACTGCCCACTCTTACCGTCACTAGCTGTGGCCATGAAGATCGGTAAGTATTTGACCACAATCTCATCTGACGGTAAACGTCGATATACTTAGTCGAAGGTAACATGTAATGTTATTTACGTAGCTCTGAATTTAAGACTTTAAATTGTGGTATTAAACTACAATTATACCATCAAGTTTTTTTACCTAATTACAACGTTTTAGGTATAAAGATTATATTTATAGGTTAGGTTTATTTTGCATTCGTTTTTATTTTACATTCGGGCAAGGGTGATATAATTCGGATTACGTTCTATTCTGCAATCCAGTGTCCCTACTTGATTATCGAAGATAAGGAATTTTAATTAACAAGATTTTATCGACAACTCCGATCCTAATCACTTCTAGCTGTCAGTTTGATAAAAACTAATTGAGGGGTGTATTTCACAAAAACCAGTACGTACAATGTCATATTGACGGTCTTATTTGCAACTCTGTACATAATCAATAAAAGTTGATTTAAGGCACTTATAAAATTTCAATTACAACAAACTTATCTTATTTTTACATGACAATTTTTAATTAAAACAAATAAAAATCTAAGTCATGGTTCTCAAACATACTAATTTCGAAAAAAAAAAAAAAATGTCTCTAAGGTTCCCCGCCCACGAATCATTGAAGAAACATGTAACTACGTACTAAAACAGCCATCTCAAACAAAAAGTGAGCGCCAAAAGTTACATGGGCCACAGACTACTCAAAACAACTGAACAGAGAAAACAAAGGTTATAAGTTAGGTACAGAATACATACTTTTGCAATATCTCAATACTATACATAAAGAGCATAACTATAAAGCGTCTAGCTTTGTTGAGTGTCGAAAACGTAGCAATTTCATTAGGTATATCATTTTCCACATCCTAACTTGAAATAATTTTTACGTTATACGGTCAAAATACTCCGTTATTGCCATCAGAAAAGGAAACAGTTTTCGAATTGATTCTATTAGGGAAGCTAATGTACCGTCTAACAATGAACGGGATGATTCGATTTTCAAATTCAAAGTTTGAAATTCGAACGCGTAATTCGATTGCCGCGCTAATGCTCCAACCGTGTCAGTTCGAACAAATTCAAATTCTACCAATCACTCTTTTGTCTATGGTTTAAGAAAAAAATAGAAGAACAAGGGGAATTATAAAGAATTTCTTTTTATAATACTTTCATACTTATACCAATAATAGGTGTGTGAAGTCTATTCTAATCGATACCTCATAAACAGCATTTTTACGCTTTTGGGTGGCATTTAAATTAAACGGATTATAATTTTACTAAGTATCACAACCTCTTTGGTCTAAGAGGTAAAGAACTTCATAAGTTTATTCCGCTTCGTAGCGCTGGTATTTTAATGTTGCTATCTTTACGATTATGCTAATGAAATAAGCATGCTTGCTTACTTGCTTCTGAAATTAAATGATCGGACCACTTTATGCTTCACTTATCGATATATTGTAGGTTGATAATTTATCGATTATATTATATTTAGTTATTAATCTTTAATTGATTATGTAGACTGCTATTTTTGATTAACATTCATTCACTTATCAATTTGTTATTGTCATTATTTATTTGAATTCATATAGAAATATGATAACCTACGAAAAATTACTTTCAGAGAGGCTATAATTATATTATCCTATAAAAAGAGGTTGAAGGAAAGGCAAATTCTATTAACTTTTTTTGTCATTGTATTTTTAATCATTATTGTAATCTTTAAAATTATTATTTTACTTTTTCAAAATTATTTAAACCTACTGTCACATCGAAAAATGGCCATTTACTGCTTGGGAATTAAAATGACAACAAATCATCCTAATAAGCGGCCATCTTGCAAAAAATTTAAAAATTGTGAATGATATGGCGACAAATAAAAAAATAAGGCTTTCAGAATTGCTTTAAGCGGCCTTTTTAGGCCTGCTGTACACGAAACAATGAGTTTTGCAAATAACACAAGAACCGCCCGGCAGGAATGAATTTAAGATTAAATAAAGATAAAAAAGACAAACCTGTACTCTAGACTCCGGCAGGTTGATTTTCAGTGCGACCTCTTCCCTCATGAAGATGTCAGGGTATCTGGTCTTCCCGAACAGTGCCTCTAACACGTCCAGTTGTGCTCTCGTGAACGTCGTACGTTCGCGTCGCTGCTTCCGAGGGTTCACTCCTGGAAGAAGAAGAAGGTTAGCTGGTGGCCTTAACAAAGGTAAGAAGGCATGTTAGAGAGAATTGCTCATAATTTTACAGGATCGTCTGGGTTGGCATTCTTAGTACCACTCCTTTTATATCTGCCTTGAATCATGTCGCTGTGCTTCAGATCGAAGGATTAAAGAGCCAGTGTAATTACCGACACGGGAGGTATAATCATTATCTCTACATTGCTCTTGGTGTTCGTACAAGGGCATTCGTGTCAATAGGCGGCGGTCTCAGATTCCATCACATGAACCTTCTGCTAGTTTATTCTTTTATATATAATCATAACTATACGATTTTTAGGGTTTATTTTGTGTCTACCATGAGCTATGCCTTCACGTTACTATAATGTTATGACTCTTAACTGGTTCTCAGAAGTGCAGTTACAGTAGGTTTTTTGCAGGGTAAATGTTTGCATAACACCTCTGCTGGGTATACGAGGAACTTAGGTCGCTAGTACAAATCACTGTAGCAATCTATTGAAAAATTAAACGAATCCATACACTTTGCAGATTTGACAAGTCGGACTTTTTGGTTCAGTGCGGGTCATTAAGAAAAAAAATCACGGTGTTGTTTTTTTCCCGCTCTAATTTCCTGTTGTCTTTGTGCCTACTTAAATATTTATATAACTATAAAATTAAACACAAAGAAAAATTGTGTTCTTTGCAAATCTATTTTGCTTGTTTGCTTATCGAAATATCATCTTAAATATTAATATTTATCTGTCTGTAGATTTACAATTTAACACGTTCACTGCCCGACGGGTGGTAACAACGCACGGGTCGTTCAGAAACGGTAGCGTACAAATTATCGTTTTGAATGCAAATTTGTTTTACGAACCGGTTTCTAAACGAACGATTTAACGCAAAATATTTGATCTTTATAAGTTTCAGAGTCTAGCTTGCATCATTTAGGAACTAATTAATGGAAATTACAGTACCAATTATATTTTTAAGTCAATGCTCTATTAGGTACAACACAAGCCTTTATTTTAATAAATTTAATCATTAAAACTAGGAAAATACGGTTTTGTAGGTAAGTTGTAAATAAATGCTATTAAACAGGATTCTTAATTATTAATAAATAATTCTCGCTCACCCTGGATGTTGGACTTGGTACATTTGGATTTTTGGATTGTCTTTTATACATACATCCAATTTTTTTTAATTCATCACACTGATCTGTATATTATTAACGGAATTATAAATTAGGACTATTTCAGAGCATATTACATTTATACCTAACTCTTATTAGATAATTTGCAAAACTTAATAATAAAACTTCTAATTTATTTATATGAATGGCATTTTTATCTTTGTTGACACGAAATCATCAAATATTACGTTATTCGCGAGTTTGAATTAGCATATTTATAATTTATTGCCATGAGAAATAAATGAATTCCACGGTTTCCGAATGCCTCTGCTATAAAATGGAATTCTTAGAATTTATTTATACAATAACTCTTTAATAAATTGCTATGAGTCTGTACTGATGGTTTTGTTTTAAAAACAATTATAAAATAGACATTTTATATTACCATTTACTTAACTAAAGTCAAGCAGGTAGTAAACATTGATAATTATAAAAAAATCTACTTATAAATTAAATGGAATGTAAGAACCTGCAGTTACGTAACTGCCATTAATTGATTTTCCATTAATAATAGCTATTGATAGGTTTAACTAAAAATATAACTAAGGTTGGTTTCTCCAGCTTCCTTTCATAACTGGAAGCCTGAGCATAGACACGCTATTTCTTTTTAATTTATGTTATCATAATTTCAAAAAGCAACGTCAATCGTTTTGGACTCGCCTGTTAAAACTGGATCCATTCAGTTTCCAATCAATTTATGGTAATCACATATCTACTAGCTACCGTGTTACGAAATCCTTATTGTATTTTAGGAAATTATATTATTATTGGCAGTTAAAATTTCCTTTGGATTATCGTTTTATTGCTGTGCAGCGGGGTAGGTGGCTTATTTATTGAGATGGTTTAGTTTTAAAGCTACGCGTTGTGGCGATCAACTTAAATACTTTTTATTATTTAGTATTTATTACTTATTTTTTATGGGCTCCCCAAGGTAGGGACGTTTTAAAATTACTAAAAGTAGATGCATGTTAGTAGGTAGATCTCAAATTTTAAATGAACGAAGTTACTTCGGTTTTTAAGTAATACATTTAAAGAGAATAAAATGTTAGTGGTTAAGTCGTGTTGTCGAATGAGATATTAGATGTTAAATAAAAAACAATCTTATTAAGCATTTTTAAGGTAATCCTATGGAATTATTGTCTGTACGCCATAGGTAACTAAGTACACCAGGGCTAGGTATACAGTAAGCTTTGCGTAGACGAAAAAACTTAGTATTAAGCAAAGCCTCACAATTAAATAAAGCATCCGACAGCACGCACTAACGATTCAAGACAATAAATTGTGAATGTAATATTACATGATTATTTATTTCATTATTTATCGAAGCATATGACAAATATTTCGACGAAGGTTTCTAAAACTTGTACAAATCATTTCCTGGTTCAAAATCTTTTTGTTATTCTCGTAACACCATTGAGTACACAGCCATTCAAAAAAAGAAATGTTACCATATGCCTTATTCTAATAGACTACATAAAAGACACGATGTAATCCCTGTACAAATTAGACATTCCTAACTAACCCATAAATAAAGGCTAAATCACTCCATTTTAGACTGAAGAAAACATCTTAATCATTTATTTTTAAACATATCCTGACAAATGATTTGAAAGTATTTGTATGTTTTAACGTCTTTTCATGTCAAAGGTTGTGCACACAGACAGCGTGTCTACTGAAAAAGACCTTTGTCTTTCCATAGACGAGAAGAGTAGACCATAGACGATTTCTTTTATTTTCAACTATGGTATTCTTTAGTTTGTTTAGATTACAAGCTGTTTTGTTAAAAGGAGTAGCTGTTACGTTTGTAGACTATTAATAATGTTCAAGTATATTTTATTACTTATGACATGGATATTGTACCTAATAAGTACCTAAAATCGAAATAAAGGAAATTATCTTATATTATACAGACATATGTTTTATACGCGTGTATTTAAAAGCTCTGTACAAAAAGCTAGGTTTCCTACTTTTTCAGTTTATAGGATTTATGTAAGGGTTCAATTCGAACTAACCCAAATAAAACGATACAATCCTTTTGATATCATAAAAATAAAATGCTGATACAAATAAAATATTCAGCTGGCTGAATGATGTAAGTTTTTGAAACGTTCGCTGCGGATTAAAAAAAAACAAAACAACAATTCGAAACCGCTCCGAGACCCCATTCAACTTATAACAAACAAACATTTCATACGAAAACTGTCACATTACCTATCCATAGAAAAGTGAAAATAAATAGACTGATGCCATTCTTGTCTCTCTCTGTGTCTTCTAATGTTAGTAGGAGAGACGAGGACGGATGCTTTTTGATTGTCATCGCGGACAATGGGGGCTCGAGCGCTAATCCTTGTGACATGACGAGCTTTTTCTTTTTAGGGTTGGGCAGAATTATAATGTGATGAAGAAAACCTTTTTACTAGGTCGAAATTTATATAGTCAAATATTCTGCAACTTGTTTGAAATTTAGAGATAGTTAAATGAGAATAGTTACCATCATTGTTATTGTATTCTTACAAATAAAAAGAAAAAATAACACTTCTGCTTTGAAGACGAGATGGAGTTTCATAATGTACTGAACCAAATTTTTATATACGGTGTCATCAATTCGCTAGTTTTTTCCAATCTCGATCTTATCGGACCGTTTGATTTCTGATAGGGCTACTGCATGGCCCGTGTTTATGGCACGCTACTCTATAAGTCTTTGGTATCGGTTGTCTATGGTTTCGGTTGTCTATGATATGCGGTGCTAATGGTGTAGTCGTGTTGGGGTCTTGTAACGGTTGATCGATAATTTTGAAAGGTGTGGTTTAGATGGAAGTGATAACTTTGGTATTTTGAATGTAGTTTGTTATTAGTAAATAGCTCATATAAATATGTCAAGAATGAATATATTTAAAATAATAAAACTAGTCAACAAAAATGTTAACGTTTGAAGTTATCTCATGCAAATCCTTTAAAGTCTATCTTTTCTCAATCGCAATTATTTCGACTTCGAACTCGATTTAACTGCATAGTTATAGGTTATATCAGATGTAACGAATCACTGCTTAAATATTTAAATGGTGATCAAAATTTGAGATTTGAGACCAAGTTAATCCAAAACAGTACTAGCCCATAAGTAGTAAATAAAAATGTTCCATCTTAATTCAAAATCAAATTTTATACCAGAATTACATTTTAGTGTCAATTCAGAGCAATCTGCTGACTATTCGTGCATTAGTATTATTTAAACTCATTTTCATGTAATTAGGTCTTTTTCTGAAACCCTCATCTTTGATCGCTTTTTAAGGCCCTCTAAAATCTCGCCGCCTCAAAGTTTGTATGTTTAAATTACTCCATAAAGCCAATCTACACACAGACACGTGCTAAAAGCCCATCCTACTTATTATTTTCCCGTTTTCACGGTGTTTGACCCCCGAGGGTCCAATGGCCCATCTCTTTTAATGATCTGTGATAAAATTTGAGGGGAAAACCCAGCTGCCCTCTAGGTTTAAAAAGGACGTTTCAAAATATACCTTATTTAGAGTAATTTAAGGGCTTTTTGCAGGTGAGTTTTGAGGTTACGCTTTTTTTCAAAATGGCGGAATATCAGCTGTCAGTTTGACAGTTCGAAAGGGGGCTATTAATGGGCGCTCTCGGATTTAAAACCGGATTGTTTTTACAAGGAGATGGCGTTGTAATAGAAAAGGGTGATGAATGTAACTTTTTAATCAATTAAGTAGTTTTAAATCTAGGTATTACTTATAGTAGCTTAGTAACGTAAACCTAGAATCATGTTAGATCCGTTTTCTTTTATAAAATTTATTTTCGATCTTTACATAATATAGTGAGTAAATGTTAATGCATTTTCTCTCAAAATGTTTTAATTTCCTGATCACTTCATTCAACAGGGATTCCACAGGTTATACATACGGTTCATAGGTAACAGACAGGTGACTACTTGAACCTTATGCTCGTTGATGAAATAAAAAGCACAAGATTTCCATGCAAAAGTTACAAAATTTCGCTTAGATGAAATGGCACATAACGTTAAGATAGTTAAAATTTATTACATAAAAGGTGTTGGAAAATATGCGTCTCCCACCAAATCGAGGGTTGCCAGCTCATAAATCATGTTAACACATAAACTTTGCTGGCAACACAGTCCTTAGGGTGGAACCAGACAAGTTGTGACAGATTATAGGAACCTCCAACCAATTCTGAACCTTTTACCTTTGATTTATAGTTGATTTTTGTGCTGTTTTTCGGTATTCAGTGAATTATTACATTACCATTATAATGTTGGCAGCCCTGCCTAACCATATCACAAGTAAATTGAAATTTATCTAATAAATTATTGCTTATTTGGCTTATTTGTAACATTGGCAACATAGGGGCGTGTGTGACAGAAATAGAATAGAATTAGCTAAGTGAATATTGTAGGGTTCTGTACTTAGTAATACTTTTATTTTTTAAATATATAAACACGACGATTTAGGTATATTGTAGGTATCGTATCTAGGTATCTTTGTATGTGGGAAATAGTCTTCAAAACTATTCAACCGGAAAAAAAATATTTCACTAATAAATATGCAAGAACTTTCAGGAAATCTACGCGGACGAGGTCGCGAGTTAAATCAAGTCATCTGAAAGGTTAATTGTTTTTGTTTTAACAGTACCTATGTTTGTAAATCGTAAATCAGGAAAAATCTTAGAATAAAGAAAATAAGTACAGCAATTATTATTTAACATCTACTGCTAAAGATGATATTTTTACTGCTTTTATAATTGCCTTTTATAATATAAGTATACTTAGTAAATAGGTATGTAAAATTTGATTTGATTTCTACGAAGGTAAATAAGTTATCATGAAAACAGCTTTTCCAAAAGAAATAAACGTTGTTTCGAATTATCGATAAATTACAATGAAATTTAGATATTTTTAAAAATAAAGCATCGATATAAAAGGTTTAATAAAGATTTCATAATTATCGAACTTGTGACCTAACCTAACCGAGTTGTTTACAATAACACCCTTCACTCAAAGCAAAGTGGGTGTGAATAACAATATAAACAAAGCCACGTGTAACGAATATATACAAATTTCAGTAACCTAACCTAAAACTATTAAAAATTTCGATTTCATTCACAAATCTATTAGATAAAAACTGCTTAAGTGAATTTTCCTTTGAGTTTCAGGTCACAACCGCTGAATCAGTCTGATGAGTTTTATTATAGAAGCAAGGCAAGTGGGACCTTGGAGTCGTGGACTTTTTATTTCCAATGTAGGTATCATTGACATATCAAAATGACACATATTAATCATTCTACTGATGTTTTAAATGTTAAGATTTTTGACGGATAAAAAACCATATCTACGCCAAAGAAGTCACAGGAAAAGAAGAAGAATCCAGCAAGAGACTTTAGTAGTTGTTTTTATATTATTCAAAATCCAATCATTTCCCGTTACAACTTACAATTTGTAAAACATAATAATTCTAGTTTTCTAGTTTATTGAATATAAAACAATATGTTTTCTGCGATACGACGCTATTATGTGCTATAATGTAATAAATATAATATATAGATTAACATGATATATGAACGTTTGTATTTCACCATAAAACGTAGTCAGCGGGTATCGAATCCCAAAACGTCAAACAGGCCTTTTTCTATTTGTGTGTAAAAAACACACCAAATTAACCGTTAAAAGTTAAAGAGGGAATGCTAAACCGAACTGGGTGCGAATTGCTGTGCAAACAGATAAACTTGGGAGCGTGCGAGTCACGTGCAAGGCTGGCGACTCGAGATAAACTGACGACTTACTCCTTAACCAATTACAAAAAGGAGGTTGGTTTATACTTGTTTTATCCCACGTGACGGGAAAACATGGTGGGACACCTGATGGAAAATGATACTGCCCATGGACACGATGGTGTGTGTTAATTTTCATTCTATTTGTGCGTTACTTAAATTATTTTTATCGGTCACACCTCAGGGCGGCAGGTCCGATCACTGCAACTCCAGTTAACCAGGATCAACAGTGGCGTCCTTTGTAACGTATATTTCAGGTGTACAATGAAGCACAGGCCACGTGCCCGGACATACTACCGGCTGTCTTGAGACCCGAAACGAATTTAATCAGAATAAACTAGAAAAAGACAACCCAAAGTCTTTCAGATTCAGTAGTTCAGTAGATTCAGTAGTTTTTGCGCGAAAGAGTAACAAACATCCTTACAAACTTTCGCGTTTATAATATTAAGTAAGGATATATATTTTAAAATTGAACGTTTGATCTGATTTTTCATATTTCATGGCGCATTTTTATACATTTGACACTTTTTTAAAATTGGGATCCCCTGGAAGTTGAGGACCTGGTATAAAGAAAGAAAATCGACGAGGCATCTTGCGGTCTTTTTTATTAAAGGTATCCTTTTTATTGTAAACTTGAAAAACACTTACCAACACTTTGGGTGAAGTGCAAACACTTATCTCGAGTACACTTAGTGAGAAAGGGATGCATGTATGTGTAAATGTATTGTGCATCTCTTTCTGTTCGGTAATGAATAAATTTCCGTGGGAAAGACACGTGACATGGTGAAAAGTTGTCTTTGTTAATGGATGTAGCTAGGTTTAGAACTAGAAGGGATTGACTAAAATTCGAAAAAAAACAAAGGAAACTTTTAGATATTTTATACAACATCGAAAGCGATACCGCTGCCGACGTTGCCCTTGATGTCAATAACGCCAAAAGTACCGCCTGTGCGTTGCCCATGTAGAGGTAAAGATGTTTTACCTCTCGTGCCGATAATTACACTGGCTCTCCAATCCTCCAAACCGGAATATAGCGAACTGCTTCACGGCAGAAATAGAGAGGAGCATGTAGAAGTTCTTCAAGAATGTAGTTTTAAAATTAGACATTTGTTTTAAAAAAATCTTGGCTATAAAGAGTCACAGGCTCTGTTTTGTCTCAGGAAGTATTAAAATGCGAGTTCTACGCGGACGAAGTCGCGGGAAAGGCTAGTTTAAGTTAAAAATAAAAAAAGAAGAAATTCATACAAAGTCAGTTTACAAACATCAAAGATAAAGTTTTTTTTTTAATTCACAATAGTTCAGAATTCAACATTTTGTTCAGAAACCACTTTTTTTGACAATGTTTCAGGTTAATCTCCTAAAATAAGAAGTTAAGTTTATGGCCACAATAAATACCAACGTAGGGTGAAAGAAAACTCTGCTAGTTTTAACTTTTCTGACATAAAAACCGCACCCCAGCAGCACTTAGGTGTAAGAATAACATAAACAAGTGCTAAAACAATCAGACAACAATTGCTGTTTGTTTAGCAATTAGTAGGGAAGTGAGGGGAGATGGGGGTGAAGAGGACAGATATGTAACAACTTGAATATATTTTTTGACACGTAAATGTTCGTTTGATATTGGACAAAATTGCGTTATAGAAAAAAAATATATAACCTTCATTGTTCTGGTTTCAAAATGAATAATAATAACATTTTAATTTAAATAGATGGATAGGTATTTGGTTAACAATATGCGAAATATAAAATAATTCTTGACTTAAAGGCTTAAAGACAGATAATATATGTAACACTTCTTTTTAATTTGAGTAATTTTTATTTAATCTAGGCAAGCATTTGACACCAATCTTGCCTGCGGCGATGGAGTCTAAGGCGGAACATGCCTACCCAGGAGGAGCCTATTCCCTCACATATCCACGATAAATGGAAAGGATGGAACTTCCGCCTACATATTTTGTCCTGATGATGAAATGAGCCTGGTGGTATTGAATTGTGCAATTTTGCTCTCCGAAATGTATCATCGAATTTGAAAAAAGTGTATCATGTTTTTAATTAATTTAATCAGAAAACTCAAAAAAACTCCACGTTAAAATCAAATCTGGGGTATTTGGCAAGTGAGCCGTGTAGGAGACACTTAGCAAAATCAAAAGTATCGGAGCTTTCTACCCCGGGGGAGTCCCATTGCATAGACAAACAAGACTTGCAACAACACGTGGTGGGAGTTCGCACCCTTTGCGAAAACAACCCCCAGCGTTTGGGCAATCCCCGGTAATAGACGAAAGTGAGTTTGTCTGTTTTCACGCCCGAGCCGCCAAACCAATCGGCGTTCAACTCTGCATGGAAACAAGGGTAGTTAAAAAGATTTAGAAAGAAATTTTCAATGAATTGGAAACATCTCATCGTATACGGTTGATGTTAAAAAGAGAGAAAATTTTGATTAAAGTGTGTTTAATTAACGAAGATCGAGTGAGCAAAATAATCGACTCGTAATTCACGATGTAAATTTTTATCAAAATATTGATTGTGTATGTACTATTATTATTTTTAGGACAGCCAGCTGCGATATTTTTATTTAATTACAATATCTTAGGACCCTAATTCAATTTTCTGTTAATTGCTCTAGCTATATGACTTCAACATTTTATAACTATGTTGGTAACTGGTTTTAATTTAACCGCTCTGTATATTTTATTAGAGTATCCGTAATATTTTTTTACTGTTCACAGCACTACTTTGTTTTTTAAATAAAGAAAAAGGACATCAAACATTTATGTTAAATGAATAAAGCAAATCAAAAAACAATTTCCAAGTTAAATTGCATTATGCTAAACAGAATCAAAACAATAATGATTGCGATCAGCCGTTGAAAATCCCTAGTCATTCACAATCATACCTTTTGAACTCTGTCACAAGGATTTAAAGTCGAAATTACATTGTCATAATAAACATTCACCTAATTTCGAAAAGACCAAACATTATTTGAAGTATAACTTTACGATTCGACTTTATTTGTATAGAGATAAGGTTGCTTTTTCATTGTTTTTATAACCCTAGTTTGAGGCTAGGGTTGTGAAAACTCAAGTTCGTTCCCAAGTGTGGAATTTCACACGGTTTTCTTTGAAGGGCGTTGAAAACAAATTGGTGACACGATTTTCTTAAAATAAACATTTTATTTCGAGGTTCGGTACCTAAATTTGTTATACAAACTTACAGAAACCACCAGATTTGAATTTTATTGCTAGGTTCAGATTATTGGATTCACTTTAATATATATTTTTGTATTTTGTAACTTTGAAGTTGAAATTCGGATTTCAAAAAACACAACTAACTTTAAGAATATTTTAATTTAAAACTTATTACCTAAGGTTCCGATTCAACTACAAATTAAGAACAATATCTGGCATTAACTGACAAAATTGTTTAATGTCACAATTCACTAACATCGAACATTAACAGTATTAATAACTGCAGCACAGATTAACGTTTATTAATTTTATTAAACGGTGGAAACTTTGTATGTATGTATGTATGTACTAATTATAGTAAAGTTATTTATGAGTATCAAAAATAGCTTGTTTTTCAAATAAATATTAAATAAAAATAATTTGCAGAAACAGAAGATTATATGTATTGCGATTAATGTAAAAATTTATTTATTACAACGATAAAAACAGATAAAATTCGCTCTAAGTTCCTTCTATAAAACAAAGACAAAGTAATCCATCTTTTTTTACTCATGTAGTAAAATAATGAGTTGTCGCTTATCATAATTTTCATTTCACTAAAGGTTGGTAGCTTTTAAAGTCAAAAGCACCGCAAAACATCTGTCATATTCAATATGAAATATTGCATTAATTCAACGATAAGATTCCATATAATGCATTGAAATTATATTTTAACTTCTGACTCGTATTATCATCATTGATGCACGTAACTACAGTCAGTTCTTTTTGTAATTCTTTGTACCTTCTAATTATGAGTGAGGTCAATGATTGTAATACCTACAATTACAATTTTATAAAGAGTTTTATGCAGAGAATTCCTTCTCTAAGCTTCGAAACTATTCATTCTATTAATTATTTTTTACCTATATTCAAATTAATTAAATATTAAAATAAAAATTCGTACCAAACATCTTACCCAATCTAAGTACATCACTATTTCTTAGAAAAGACATAAACGCGGTCAAGATCAAGTTCCTTACCTATACAATTTCCGAAATCCAATAGCAACTTACAAAAACAAAACGATATCCGAACGAAAGCCTATTATTGTTTATCAACGAATTTTAAGTAGCAAAAATTAAACTTTTAAAACTGACGTCTCCCTGATAAGTAACAGACGTTGACACAAGCATTGCATTAAATATAACAAAAAAAAAAGAAAAAATAACAAAATGGCGTCTCAAGATGGCGTCAAAGGGCCCGCGCCGGTAGCTTCGGAATTCATATGATAAATTCAATATTTATGACGGCTGGGACTTAATTGAAGTTGTTTAAAGATTATCACTATTCGTAGATTTAAAATCAATTTTGTTTAATGAATGATGCTGTAGTTTTACGCTTGGTTCTTTTACGGTAGCCGGTGATTTTCTAATTGAATAAGTTTTTTAACCGACTGCGGTGAGGCTAAAGAGGGTTATTAGGTGTTAATTGTTGTTTTGAAATTTTCTTGACGTATTTTTTTTGCTATTTGTGGGGTTTAATGTAAAAAGAAAATGTAGATTTTCTGTCGTTTTTATTATTTTAAATGGTCCTTATGTTACTCTAAACTTTTATGTAATTTTGGTTTTAACTATATTTCATTTCACGTTTTTTCGAAACAGTATGCTAATTTAAGTCTTATTATTAAATGTTTTGTCAATCAAAGCACTACTTTCAGTAAGACTTCTTTCTCTTCTCTTCGTCTGGAATTAAAAACAGAAACGCATTTCACGAAAAACATTTCATTTCAAGAGGTGCTACTAACAACTCTGTAGAGTTCCACCTCGAAAAAGGTAGACCGTGTAAAATTATGATGGTTAATTTAAAATATGACGTCCCCGTAGCCGTCCGTCCGTTTGTCCGGTACATGAATAATGCTCATCATTTATTAAATTAATTTATCATATCATTCCTTGTTTATTTTTGACTATTGTATCGTGTAGTCAAAAGTACTGACTCACTACTGGAGGCTAAGGGATATTGTTATACAGCTACGTTCTAGGTAAGGATTCATTCTAATCCTTATTATGTGTGTCGCTATTGATAAAGCAATTTCTGCATAACAGTAGTCGAAACAACGGATGAACAGAAAAAAATAATAAAAAAATCAGATCTCATTTGCAAAATTTACCTATTTCCCGTATTGCGCTGATTCGTCTAAAATTTACGAGTAAGCACGTAACTTTATTCTGATTAACGACATGGCAAAAAAAATTACCGACTTCAAAATAGAGGTTCTCAATGCAGTTGTTTTTTTTTTATGTTGAACTAAGTCTTAGGCAAAAACAACAATAATTAATTATCCCGGAGTTTCAAGAGAGTAAAGTAAAAAATGTAATATATTAAGTAAAAGTACATCGAGTAGTATAAAAACAGAATGTAACAAGACACTGCATGTCGTTCGTCACTGGATTACCGTTACGAGGCTTCATAAATCGATAGCTAATGTTTCTTTATATTGTTTGCTGGTCACACGACGCGGTCTTCTCTTTGACTTTATATTTTATATATAGTAACTATATGTTGTTATAAAATTATAGTTTTTTACTTATTACAAGTTTTTTCTAAATCTTTATACAACTGGAGTCGTTTATAGAAATAGATAAACAATAAGATTAATGTCGTAATTTTGAAATATAATTAGTTTTGTGAATTAAGTTCTTTTTCGAGTCCTTTTTTTGAAACATAGGAATTCCTAGTTGAGACATATACATTTACGAATGTATGGTTTTTAGACTTTAAGAATTTACTGAACAAATTATTATAATTAAACATGAGTTCTGAAAAGAAAGATGCGTTCGCACAACAATTCAGTAATTTGCGATGGTCCGATGCGATGCAGAAATCCTCAAGGAGTCCCTTAAAATCGATATCCACAATCAATAACTAGGGCACCATGTCAATTTGTTACAGCAACTACGTAACATTACCATGAGAAGCCATGTAAAAGTTAGGACTAAAAAATGTCGTCGAACACAAAAGTATTATCTTAGTATAACCTTACGTGTACGAATTTGGCTAATGTTATTTGGTTTGTTTAGAAAAATAACAAGTTATAAATATTTTAAGCTTTTAATAACCGTCATAGATTCAAAACCAACGTTGTTAAAAACTAGATACACCGCCTTCGATTCTTACTACCGCTCGGTTTCTTACTACCTCCTATTTCTTCTGATTAAGTTCGTTGCGGGTCCCAAGACAGCCGGTAGGGTGTCCGGACACAGCCTGTGCGTCATTGCACAGATGCATTATTTTTTGATTCGATCAAATGATGCCACTGCTGATCCTGGTGAACAGTGAGTTGCAGTGTTGGAACAGAGTGGCGGGTGTGCCCCGAACACCGCCTCCGACTAAAAATTGTCATAAGAAATAAGTGCTTAACCATAGCGTTAGCACGTATATACTTGTAGCCTAGGGTTTTTAATATCGTTGTTTAAAACAGTTTTCTAGTGGAGCTTAATAGC
This sequence comes from Choreutis nemorana, assembly GCA_949316135.1. NCBI lineage: Eukaryota > Metazoa > Arthropoda > Insecta > Lepidoptera > Choreutidae > Choreutis > Choreutis nemorana. The sequence goes on along the minus strand of OX438620.1, from coordinate 1,952,210 downwards.
AGGACTTTAGTTACAATCTTTTAATATTTTTTTAGTACAAATTGTAGCATTTGTAGCCTATAGTCAAATTGTAGCATTTGTAGCCTATAGTCAAATTGTAGCATTTGTAGCCTATAGTCAAATTGTAGCATTTGTAGCCTATAGTCCTTAAACAATAAACTCAAAAGAATTTTATAATTAGAGCGGTAGTTTCAAAACTTAGACCTCCTTAATTACTTTACTCGCAGCTTTATCTACATTTACGCTAGCAATATAAAGAGGAAAGATTAATTATCATTTTTGTATGTTTGTAAATAATAAACTCAAAAACTACTAAACCGATTTAGAAATTATTTCACCATAAGCTACATGATCTATGAGTAACAAAATAAAAATAAGTCTTTATTTATGTTCCTTAATTAACAGAGTTTATGAAAACATTTATTATAAGGGAGGCCCCGTCCGGGTAAAGGTCTCCTCTAGTTGTTGCCATTTGTCTGTGTTCACTGAAGACAAAACTTAGGCATATTTGCATTTGACAAACTCTGAGTAACATAGTCTATATTAATTACTAGAAAAATGGTGATAGTCTACCCATGCGAAGCCGTGACGAACTGCTAGTACTTTATAAGTATAGATATATAGATGAAATCATATTTTTCCTGCCCATTGCTTTTATAGTTAGATACCCATAATTTTATTACCGGAATCAAAGAAAAATTGTGATCGTAACTAAATATATAATCAATTAATTTATCCCACCCGAAGATTAAAAACGCAACTGGCCGTATATTTTTTTAAAGGGACGACAATAAAAAGAGAATACAGCTGCTATCGTCGCTTTTAGAGCGAGATGGATGTATCCGTGATACATATGTTGGAAAGAGACGTCAGTATGGATTATAGGCATACTAGGATTATTTTTTTGTTCGATATAAATGGCTACACAGTTTAGGGTCTAAATTTCAAAGGTCGAAACTTATTTTATGTCTTTTATTTACAGAATTCATTGTTTTGTAAATGATGGAGTAGTAAGTTATTTGCAAGGTAACTGACCAACTTTGGTATTCCTCGAAAATCTAATTAATCTAAATGATAAAGTACTATTTCTAGAAAACACAAAATTATGAATAGATTATGATTATGAAATTCTATAGATTTTCGCTATTTTGATATCAAATTAATTGATTGTACATCAAGATTTATTGAAAGCTAATTCGTTTTTCGTATTAAACCATTTTTGAACTACCACTCAATATTAAGACTCACTTGGCCTAAAGCTTAAATCTATTAAGAAATAACCAACGAGGCGGAATGGTTATGGTATCTTTGCTTCCTAAAATTAAAAAAAAAGTTATTTAGGTACATTTTCTTAAAAGGTTGTCAATGAACGCTTAACCTAAGGACAAACTAACAAAGAATTACCCTTTTTAAAGAATTAAGTCTTTTTGGGATTAGTTTTTTAATCCGTAAAAAATGTCAGTTCACTATTACTAGGTAGGCAAGAAGGTGTTCTTTATTTAAAATTTTAGAATGAGGGAGAGTTACCATCCGGAAAATATTCTTTTTCATTATCTCAAATTAATAAAACAGTTGCTGAATATTTGAAACTAAAATTTATATCACTTTAGAAAAATACTACAGTACTACTTTCTAGTTGTTTTTAGGCATTCGTCTGCTTTAAAAGCCAAAACTATTTTTAGATTCTAACAAGAGCTACTTAACTAAAGCTCCATTGAACTTATTTAATTTAAACGTTATGCTGAAACAATGTAGATCTTATAAGCCTGATTTAACCCACATTAATAGTCATAGTAATATTTATTTGTGGGAACGGGTACAGTACACAGATGCTTAGGATAAATTAAATTCTCCGAGTCCTGCTCTATTAAGAGCTTACAAATATAATGGATATTATTCAAACCACTGACCATTTTTTATTGTCATAGGTATAAAATAATTTTCCTACAACACTTTTAAATGTTGTTTTATCAACTCCCGTTTATCTTATCTTGACATTCAATAAAACCTAATAGAACAGAAGGCTTTTTTTTGTCTTTAAATTTGTCCTTGAAAATTCCTATTCATATTGATAATTTGTTTATTGTTTTATTCATTTTATGTTCATAGGAATATTCTCTATCTCGCCGCTTATAAATCGAAATCATTGTCGTAATCTGTTCAGCGGTTTAGGGGTGAAAAGGAAAGTAAGACAGAGTTACTTTTGACTAAAATTATATCACGGATACGTAACGCTCCTGTAGATTTTTCCCATACTTCTTTCTTCTTATTTCAACCAATCAATGCCGTTGAACTTCAAATACAAAATTCGTTAGTCATTTGGAATGATTTAGTACTTTTCCCTTTACAATATCTCATTCATTTTTAAACTACCCAATTAACATACAAGCTTTTATGAACACAACAACGAAACGCAACTTACAGGGGTACCAACATCAAAACTCGAATTTGTTACTAATTAAACCAACTAACAAGGTAGAACTTCCGTTTCCCCGCATTTTGGAGTAGAAACTGGCAACACTGGGTGGAGGGAGAAGATAAGCGGCTTAAATGGGGGATAGGAGGGCTGTTTTGATTATTTCTAAGGATGTCTTCGAGGTACGTAAATTATGCAATGCGTTTCGCTTGTCGGCGTAGACTTGTTTTGTTAGAGAAGATTCTCCGCCATTTTTATAGAATGCCTATGGAAAAATTAATGGAGCGATGTCGAGGCTTGGTTTTGTTTTTTTCGTTTTAATATATAATTCTACTGAGTTTTGTTAACAAAACATCTTTTGATACGCTCAGGTAACTCGATGTCTTATTTTTAAGTGACTTTTTGATATTTTGATAATTTTAGCTTTGGGAAAATTTTTGTTTTGATGAATGTCAAGTGTTATTTTTTCTTATTTATAAAATGAAACAAACAGCCTACTTAATAATTGTATAGCATGTTGATGTAGGATCCCTTAAATGTAATGAAAACATACCTTGAGGAAAGCCAACGGCTTCTAAGCCGTGTGGAGTGAGCCCAAACGGTCCGAGCCCTCCAAGAGGCCCTGGGCCCATGCCCATGTGATGGGCACTCGAGTGATGGGCATAAGGGTTCTGGGACAGAGGCGACGGTTGCTTCAGGTAGTGGAAGTAGTGGTGTAGAGGGGTTGTTGAGTGATGGGCTTGTGGGGCCGTCGGGCCGGTGGCGGTCGGTCCGGTGGCGGATGAGTTTGTTAACAGCGCCATCTCTTGGTCGACGAACGAAAGTCACCGCGACGACCTCTTACGTATGTGAACGGACATTTTGGCTGGTGTTGCTATTGGATCGACAATCGATGATGACCCACCGGCATTGTTTCTGAGGTATCTGTAAAGAAAGGAAATTTATTAAGGAAAATAATTTAGAGTAATCTTTTAAAGAGAGTGAAGTACATATGTTTGATTTTAGAATTTAGATTTTTCATTTTAAAGGAACCATCTTAAGTTATTGGTAACGGTAATGTTTGAGTGATTCCATAATAAAATACTCGTATAGTTAAATAAGACAAAAATAAATCATTCCATGAAATAATTATGAATTGTAACTTAATATTCTATTTATTGCACTAATGATAATGGAGTATCTATAACGTGTAAGTAAAGTCAATTAACTGCATAATAACGAGCAAGAAACTAACATGGTGAGTTGAAGTGCAATTATCCACGCCTCATACGGCATTTAATATCTTCACACGATACAGTGCATTTCAATTGAAATGAAAAAAAAAACAGTTTTTTTACGTCAATCATAACTATATCGCAATTACCCAAGTTCGAGGCGAATTTTCTGCTTTATTGCAACACAAAGGTACAAAAGTCAAACACACGGTACGCCTTCGAAATTTGAAAAATGTGGGATCTTTTTGAAATTCGAATTGCAAAGTTTTTTTTTTCTGTGCAGGCAAAGGCATGTGAAGGTACATGTTTACAGACATTTTGTCACGTTTATTTTTTTCGCGTGCTTTACCTGAGGTTCCGTTGCCAAATTGAAGGGGCGAAGGATCACAAGCTTGATTGTATGCTTCTGTGTCAGAAAAAAATGACGATCCGTATCAAAGTGATGACATTTGAGTCGAGAGAAAAAATCGGTATGATATGAAAGGAATAAATGCGTAAATTTTTGTAAAAGGTATCATTCCTAGCTAGTTTTAACAAAATGGAAACGAATGGCATAAAGATCTACGAATCTAAGTGAAAGCATAATTTCATTCTTAAGTATTTTTTATATTTTAATAGTTGGTAAGTAGGAACAATTTGTTGATTTTTTCTGGATTCCTTCTCATTTTTACCAATAGTTTTAGTAGATCTCTTATTCAAAGTTAGCTGGGAGAGTAAAAAATGAAAAAAGTTCTCTGTAATCGTTGTTTTTTTTTAGTAAAAGTAAGAACATTGTCACTTTCGACTATTGTTTAACAACCTTCTTTCTGAGAAACCACATTTTGGACATCCCAGGCACCTAAGATCTATCAACAACAGATTATCCCAAAACCGCTGATAACCAATCTTTAGTTGCTTTAAAATAACCCTTAGGAAACATCAAATAACAGTTCTATAAGTACAGTCTTATGGTATATTTTCTCTTGTATATTGAAAAGGTTTAAAAGGATTTGTGCTTGACTAAAACTTGCTTTTTGGCGGCAAAAATCTCCGAAGGTGTTCAATTGTGTAACTACATTTTGAAATCCTAATTTTGGGATCTTTCTTTCAGTTTTTTTCGGTAGTTAGTTCTGCGTCATTTCACTTGGTTTCTTACCTTTGGTTTCGGCATTCCTTTCATGCTTATGCCGCTTTTATTTTTGTACATTTCTAATACATATCTTAGTAATGAAATCTTAATTACTTAAATAATGTAAAGGTTAATTTTAATGCATTTATTCCCGATGCCGAAACAAAAATGCTAACGAAATGTTGTTATTATTACGTAAAGTTTCAAAATTTAAATCCTCCTCTATAATATAATAAGGGTAAAATTTTCACTTTACTCTCTACACGTTGTACGTACAAGCAAATCAATATATTTAGTGTTAAGTACCTACTATTACAGTCTTGTCAAAATTGTCGTCACCTTTTCATATCCAACATTGTCACCCATCTGTGATACGAAAAAAAAACCGTTTAGAGGTTTCAATAAAGCACAACCCTCAATAGAAACGGTGTCAATAACGCGAAGAATCTATTTGCAGAAACGTAACGATCATAAATAATATCGAAATGCAAACAATCCCCCATATTGTGCGGCGCGAAGAAAAACAAACATTTCGCGCCCTTTTCACTGTAATTATTTATTCGCTGTTTGCGCAGTTGGCAGCACTGGCTGTCAGTGACAAATTGAATAAAAATAGGATAGTTTTTTGTTTGTTATATGGCAATTAGTAAAACTGATAAGATATATAAAAACCTTTGGCAAATAATTTGATTTGTTTTAGTTTGATTTAAACTTTGTTTAATATTTCAAACGGTATTGTACCTATGCCTACTTTTAGGCCATTTTATTTCCACTCAAAGAGCAACACCGAGCGGCCTGCCTGAAGGGAAGCAGTCACCGCAGCTTTAGGACGTTTGTAACAACCGGTGCATCACGCATGAGTTGCCGACCCATCTAAATAATAGGTGAATTAGTATTAATAACTAATAAGTTTTGATAAATGAATTTTTTACCATCAATAAGATTTTATTAACCCTTTACATGCGAGATACAAAAAAATTACAATCCAACATACCTATTCTAACTTTATATCTCCATTATATAAGCGCGGCTCCAAATTTTCAGAATGGAACGTAAAAATGTAAAAGTAAAATGTGATATTTTGACAAAGACGTTTAATTTCGGGCGTGATAATTGCCTAGTGGGGTCCACTATTGTGACAAATTTCTCGCATCGGAACACACTATTAACTATTTCAATGGACCATCTTTTTTTTTGAAGTTTCAGGGTAACCATTTGTCGTCACCACAATGGTTGTCGGCGCTTTTTGTGGGATGGGATGTGTAATAGTTATTATTATGTGGGTTTGCCGAGATGAAAATTTAACTTTGATTTCATGTGCTAAAAGCTCTCTTGTTGTATGGGTTACATACATGTACCTACATATTATAATAATATGATAAAAGTTCTAGATTTTAAATAACAAAAGCAAATATAATAGAAGATATTGTTTCTATCATACCTGCAAGTATATCTAATATCAAAATTTAAAGTGTATGATCCCATCCAATCCTATTTGTTTATTTGTTGACCTTATGTAGGTAGTAGTTACCTACTTTAAAGCTACTATCTTTATTTATTTAAAAAAGGTAGATTTACGAACTATTCTGAATTTTACAAATAAAATTGACACAGCTCCCGTGTTCATAAGTTCTTTTTATCATTGACAGTTATTTCACATTGGAATTCTATTCATTGAATTGGTTGAAATTGTTTTTTTTTTTAATTTTTAATTTTGGAAAAAATATTTAAATCAGAAATATTATTAAACATCTTCAATCTATTCATAGAGATGTTTTATCATGACAAATACTTAAAATAATAATACAAGGCTTTTCCAGGCGACTTTGTTCGTGTATAGCTCATACAACTACATAGTAACTTATATACTTCTTTATATAGTATACATAGACAAATCTGTATAATATTATTCAAAATATTTAACGGTACAAAGCCCTGACAGACTTTATCAATCCATGGCCGTGTGTTAGGTACAATATTCACTTTCCCTACATAATAATGGAAAGGCCAAATCCCTGAAGAGTTTCCCCAAACAATAACCCACTGCTCAGTGGTACAACTATTACTGAACAGGAGCTAAATGGCAAAGCAAATCATTCGATTCCCGACGGGTGTAACTCGATACTCTCATCACATGAACAATGATTGCATGAAATGATTTCTGCAGGGTTTAAAATAAAGGCGGTAGCGGTTTAGCTTGCTATATTTTTTAATAGTTATATTATTAGAAGACAATTGTTATGTGTTGTAAAAACGAAGGTACAAGACATTGTTTTAAAAATGACTAGTAAAGATTCGAAAGTTCGCACGCACATTGCACCAAATAGCAAAGAATAAAACCTTATTTAACAACAGCGATTTCATACACATACCTAAAAAGAAATCCCCAAACCAAGTCATGTACATCTGACAAATAATAGATTGCTTTAAGATTCGAATTCATAGATACTCATTTCACCTCACGATGACGGTTTTACTAAGATTGATGCTTGTTTTGTAAGCGTGTACAGGTGTAGTGGGAAATAACGTGACTCCGTGTTTGGTCGACTAAGTTCATTTTCCATTAAGTTAGACGTTATAAAATAAATTCGACTATTGATATAACGGGTAGTAGCGTTCGGGAATCTTCGCGAAAACCGAGCAATAACGAAGTTGCAATAATTCTCACTATATCTGTACATGCAAATTGTTTGTGTGCGTAACCTGTACCAGCAAGACCTCTATACTCTTGTAACACAATCCACGGATGCAAGCCAAGGGGCGTAGTCTCCAGGGAGCCCGCTAATGGGCCCGTGTTGGCAAATAGGGCCCATCAGATGCGGTCAGAGGGCGTGGGACCAATTGAAGGGAGTGATTGAATTTTGCAGATTTTTTTTGCTTGTTTAAAAAAAAAGAATAAGGTGAGGAAGTTATTTATTTGGCGTCTGGGAGCGTAAATCACGAATTAATATATTAATTATTGAAGATTTTATACGTTTTAACTAACGTGTCTACCCACCATGAGTTTAACCTTCGATTGTCGCTTGCGACTGCAGTTACAAATTTGTATGAATCTTTGTAAAGCGCCTCTAACGGATAGTTGAGGTATTAAGATTGCTCATACAAAATCACTGTAGTAATCTATGTTACTTGACGTGTAGGAAAACTATACGAAGTCATGGCAGACACACAGATGGTAAATGTAACGGTAGCTCTGTTATGCAGTATAGCTATTTTGAGTTTTTTTGCATATTTTAGTTCTTCTATCTATAAACTATCTACTTGCCAAGCTTTCTACCATGATTTCACGTCTACCATGAATTCACGTCTACCATGATTTCACGTCTACCATGAATTCGCTTAGTTTTCCACACGTCAGGTTACATAATTACTGCAGTGATTTTGTATGAGAAATCTTAATTCCTCAACTTCCCGTCCCGATAGTGAATATATCAAGTATTTTTTAAAGTATTATTGTTGATATTTTGTTTCTGTTCAATGAGGCTGACATTGTTTAAAAGCCTCTAAATAAATAAAGAAAAAAAAAAAAAAACTTCCCGTCAGGAGCATTTTACAAATATTCATACAAATTTAGAACTGCAGTCGCAAGTGACAATCGAAAGTAGAACTCATGGTAGACACACTGGAGAGCTACAGCTATAGATTCGTTGCACACATAATAGGAAAGGCAAGACATATTCATGTATTAATTCAAATAAATTACAGCACCTTTAATTTCTTATCATCAATCGGTTACCAAGTCATTAAACTAAATTAATTGGGGATAAGAAATTGCTTCTTGGAGTTAATACCGTCTTACTGATCGTTTTAATATAGGTCAATAACTTAATTATGAATTAGATTTTACCAATAGGTATACAACATTGGTATATTCTAGGTAAGTTTACCTATATTTAAACTTAACATACCTACCTATTATACCTACTTAATAATAATGTGTTATACAAGGGGGAAGGAAGGGGAAAAGTCTATTCGTAATTTATAGCCTATTTTAAGGACATTTCTTCAGTTTTTCACTTTTAAAATGGCAAATTATTTGTTTTAAATGTTTAAAAGAGAGTCGTGACCGTAACGCTGGTCTGCATTTCGCTCTAAGGCTGAGCATCTTTATATAGCGTGGCAATGCAGCCAGTGGGAACACTCCGTTGTAGACATTATTTTTATTAGGTTTTTTAATGTAGGTATTCAATTTCTATCGTGTACATATAACTTATTATTATAATAAATATTTAAATTATTTATTATTTTAAATTTATGGATTAAATAATTTGCAACGAGCAAATATGTTGTAAATGAGTAAACTACCAAGATATATTGCAAAAAACATATCTTGCAAGTTTAGTAATCTTGAAATTTGTTTTTATTTGTGTCCGGTAAAAAATGACCTCAAGGGAAGAAGATTTAATATTTTTCATTAAATTAACAACAGATACACCCGATAATACATATTTAAATACAAGCTACTTTTTCAATATTCGACCGTAAGGCACCAAAGATATTTTGGTATGGAGCTCAAAAAATTTCACACTTATCTAATATGGATTTTGAAATATTTTGCAATAATTAAAAAAAAAAAAAACAAAAATTCGTTTCCATCGCTAAAGTAATTAACAAATTTAAATTATTGTTACAGACACACAAAGTACCTACATACCTAGTTAAACAAATAAAAAATGTACCAATTCAAAAAGTGTAAAAATCAAGTTTTACTATCTGATTGACTGCTGACATTTTTCTAATTATTTTTAAACGTTACTGCTCCTACATTGAATAATATTTTTAACAAAAATATAAAAGCTTCCATACAAATACGTAGAGCTTAATAAATTGATATAACATTACCAATTCCGAAACATTTCAAATAGCTTTGAAAGGCTTCGTTCATTACGGATATCAATTCATTTGATATTTTCCATGTAGGTATAGTTCCCCTATTCTATGGCGGCACGCTCCGAACAATAGCATTGAAATTAATCACATAAATTAATATGTTACATTCATAACTCAGTAATAGCTCTTCCCTATTTTATACTACTCGGTGGTGCAGTGGTGTAAATAGCCGAATGCTACGCTAAAGGTCCCGGGTTCGAATCCCGGCGGGGGTGGAACTTTGTGTTATTTGCAAGACGCATTGTTTCGCTTACCGGTCTTTCATGTTGCATCTATGTAGTACATAACATATCGTTGCTTAGTGCCTGCGATACAAGATTATCTTAGCACAGCACTGAGTCAACGTGTATCGTGATGTGGTTATTATTATTCACCGGGCGGTCACCTGATGGAAAGTGGTACCGCCGCTACTTGACACGACGACGCCCTAAATGCCTTGCAACGTCAACAGTCCCGCTAATGCGTTGCCCATGCACAGCCTCCATACTAAATTGCAATATATAGGTATTTAACCTGACAAGGAGTTGAATCTCATTTATTTTATCGTTGTAATGTAATTACCAGTGCGAGAGGTACATCTTTAACCGCTGCATAGGTATAGCCGGCCACACAAAAAGCTTCACATATCAATTACAATATCACTAGTAATAATAATAGTATATATTCTGACTTATTATTATTATCATTACATTTTATTATTATTCATTTTTTTCAAGTTGAATTTCAAATGAGATTTTATTCTTCTTTATATTAACAATTTTAATTTATTGTTACTATCATTAATTAAATTTGACATTTTGCTATTTTATAATAATCTAATATTGTATAATTTAACGAGCATGTGAGATATTTCAGCTATATTAAATTTAATTTTTGATAGGTACATTAATTTTGTAAGCGCTTTGGATTTTTGTTTAGCTTGTAACATGAAATTAAATAAAATTAAATAAATACTTTTAGTTTTATCCATGGCCGCGTGTAACAACCAAAATAGGGGTAGGTAAATTAATAGTTTAAAACACTAGAAAATGTCAGTGTCTATCTTCCGGCTTCATGATCAGACCTTGAAACCTAATATCGTGGTCAAAGGCAAGACTTTTCTAAGAAATCCAAAACAGCTATGATACGATTTTCCAAAATGAAGTTCCAGTTCATATCTTCCGGTTCCATCATCAGATCAGTTCGATAGTACCATATTATTGTATTGTCATCAGAACAACATACAGCTGCCAATTTTCATAAGCTACGACCCTTGGAAGATGGTTAAACTGGTTACCTTAGATTTCATTCCATAGTTAGTTACATAAAATGTACATACAGGTCGACCTAATTAAAGCGTGTTAAAAAAAACAAATGTAACCAAATTAAGCATAGCTTTGCTTATTGCAGAAAGGTATACTCATTTAGGTAGTTGTGTCACATACAAATGTAAATAGGTATTGAAATTTGGAACTATTGTATTTACGGTTTAATTTCCTTTGGCAAATAGTAAAATCTGTAACAACCTTCGCCTAGTATAAATCTAACATAACCTAATATGGAAACACCTTTCAACCCAGTTTATAAAGGAGAAAATCAACTAAATTTTGCAGTAGTCAGATGTACTATATCCTCTATGAAATAAGTTTTAACCGTACCGAAGTCAAAAGGTGAAAATAAACTTGTATTTTGTAGTTCCCTGGCCGATTTTAAAACTACATATCCGTGGGTAGATTTATGAAACTTAAAGCCCTTCGGAATTCGGTCGCGTAAACAAACTCCGTAAGAAAATCGATACCCGACCGAGACAGAGCATAAAGGTCATAAGGAAAACAAGGACGGGAGATGTAGCGAGGGTAATAGGGTGTGGCTAAGCACGCCTAGCCGGCAAGGTTGTGTCGAGGGAGAAAACAATAGGATTTTCAACGGGTGTAAGGGAGACGGTTGCAGTTTTGTCGTGTTTGTTTCAGTGACGTTTTAGAATAGGTATTTCTATAGTTTTGCGGATGGAGCATAGCAATTGTAAATAATGCAAAAGGTTTGAAAATCTTCAACGCAAGTATCGTAAAGCGAGGTATTTTATAGCTCGTTTAAATCTTAAATGAAAGTGTTCAAATTTATTGCTAACTTCTACAGGAATTAAAGTTGAACTGGAGATATCATAATTAAAGGACATTCAACGCAAAGTCTTCCTATTTATATAAAATTAACATACCAATCCTCTGGTGAACTGTGGGTTGTATTATGGCCAAAAAGTCGTAGTAGATTTTTTTGTATCAATAGCATGAAAAGTAGTAGAAGTTTTCCAGTTTTATGTCCATGGTTGTACACACACATATATAAAATCACGCCGTAATTATTCCCTCGAGAGGGGTAGGCAGACGTGTTACACACCGCATCTCGCTTTTTTATGTTGAGTTCCAGTGTGACAGGTTGCGAATTTGTCTCCACTATCCGGGCAAAATGAGGAACATGGCAGCTACAATGTACAGCAACCCGAGACTCGAATCCTCGACCAGTCGGGTCGGGACAGCCGGTTAACCAAGGCACGTAACAAACTGAGCTACCATGTCTTTAACAAGCGAGTAGCCCGCATATAAATACGTGACACTACAATAACCAAAGCAAGAATTAGTTTCGCATCGATATCAAAGCGTTTAAAACGTGAGACAGACAAACAAATTCAACAATTGTTACACTGCTTTTAGAATCAGTAGAAAGGTCTGGGTGGTCTGGATACCAAAAAAATGAGAGGTTGACACCGGTGACTACCTAGCCTTGTTTAAATCGCAGTCTGATAATGGAAGATCAAATTAAAATTTAAATAACTTAAAAAAGTGCTTTCAAATCGTAATTTTTTAACAACCACCGGTTCGTAATGCTATCTACGGGGATGAAGCCGGCAAGAAACCTCCGTTGTTGCTTTTTTTAAAAATTTACAATAGTTTTTCATGACATTTAAGTTTTCTTATTATTTTATACTATTTAAAGCTGCTATGACTACCTTTATGCAAAGCAAATAGTATCCAGGTTTTTCAAAGACGAACCAAATGGCGTTGTAGACCTAAAATTATTTTTTAAAGAGTGATCTTCAAAGGATTGTATTGGCTGCACATACCTCCGTTATCTTGCCAAAACATCTGCAGTATGTTACTAAATTATTGTGCTAGAAATAAAGGAATTTGAATTTAGAGTGTCGAATCTGCAAATGCATGCGGGCTTATCTTACTTGGTCTTACTAAGTAATGAAGCTAGAAAAATCAGTCAGAAAAACAATGATCAAAAGTTCTAGGACAATTTTTTTTGTCTATTTGTTGAGATTTTTCTAACAAACTAAACAAAAGTCGTTATAAATACAAAAGAGTGTGGTATATCTTTATTGGAAAGACAGCTATATCTTTCCAAACAGGCTCCTCCCATAAATCGCAACTATTATTTTAATTCACCCTGCTCCTGCAACCTTTTTTCTTTCATGGGGCGGTTTTTTTTTTGTGCAAGGGGGCGTGTAGTAGCTTTTACCCTGCAGGGGTGCTTTCAAAATATCATACTAATTGTTACTGTTGATATCCGAGAACAAAAGAACAGCGGGCTTATATACGGACCTAATGTTTTGAACATCTGCCTTTAGGGTTGCCAGCGGAAAAAATAAATGCCGGTTTTGAAGGAGGTTGTTTACAACCCGTTCTGTTTATAGGGTTTGGCTTTCCTTCGTTTTTATTTGTTGTGTTGTTAATTCGCTATTTTCGATTTTGCTTTTTATATTGTTCACTAAGCTTCTTTTACTTACTGTTTCTAAGTATTTTAACAATTTAAGATGTTGGTCTAGATTTCAACTATGCGAAAAGATACAAGATGAAGGTTAAATATTTCCCAAATCTTAGCACACTTGAAATAACTCCTACTTTTAACATAATCAAATTTCAATATAGCAAGAGTCACATAATCCTGTCATTGTTAAATCTTTATTGATACTCAATTACAAAGACGTAAGTTTTTTATTTATTCGTGAAGTAATCTTCGAGTATTCTTTGTATAAAATGTCATGGGCAAACAAGCGAACGGTTCACCTGATGGAAAGTGATACCGCCGCTTATTGACAACGATGTCCAAACGCCTATGTGGTGTTCATGTATAGGTAAATGTGGTATTATCTATCTCGTGCCGGTAGTTACACTGGGTCTCCGATCCTAATCATTCAATTTCAAAAATGATTACAATTATATTTAGCATCGATTTTTAAGATTTAAATATATTCTACTTAAAAAAAAACATAATAAACACACTGGAAATCTAAATTCATTAAAAAAATCGAAACCCGCTGTGTTTCAATACAAGTCGTAACACAGTGGCTTGAAAGTATAACACAATGAGGTTTGCTGAGTCATTAGCCCGTCTCACAAGTCATGTCCAATTATACAGACAAGGCGAACCACTGTGCACTGTGTTGTATGGAATATAATAATACATTCCTATTTTTAATTCAGTACATCTTTAGAGGTAGTTGCTACTGTTTGTTGTTTGTCGACCGAGCTTTCTAACTAAATATATGAAATCAACCTCACATACTCAGACAACCTCTACGACTTCTGCTACAACTACGCTAGAGGTTCTGGGTTCGAATCCCAGTTGAGACGGAACTTTTTGTTGTTTGCACGAAGACGCATTGTTTCACTCACCGGTCTTGGATGTAATATCGTTGCTTAGTTCCTGTGACACAATTTCTTACGAAACTCACCGCAGGGCTGGGACAAAGTGCGGGTCGTGATGTGGTTTATTTGATTTAAAAAAATTTAGAATTCTTGTATACTATGCAGATTCGGTTACTAGCGAGTCCAAGGGGGGAGGCGGGTTACGGGGCCCAAGTTCCCCCCAAAACGAGATTTATTTCTTTGAACAAAACGCAGCCTAGTGCTACCCTGAAGTACTGACACAAGATTTGTTTAATACGTCAGAACGTCAACCTAATTAATAAATAGGATTTTATAAAGCAATATTATGCGGTAACCTAGGTGACTATTTACACTTTAAGATGTTGTTACAAGCTGAACCTGTCTGCAATTAAGCACTATGCCATTTCTAACGAGACCGACGCTGATCTACCGTTGCACCTTAATTGATTAAAGGATACATTTCTCAAGGGAAACCCAAAATATCAACTTTAATAGAAAATAGATACAAAATCGTAAGTCCATTTTCAAGTCAGGCAGCTCTTTGAGAGATTATACCAACCTGAAGGTATCAATGGATGTCAATGAAACCGTCGTTATAGCGATGTATGTATTGTTTGAAAGATCTTCATTTTGCTAATGGAAAACTAGGAAAAGCTAGGTACTAGTTTGTACCATCTCTTGCTTTGCAGTGGTCATTTAGGAACACACGGCCATGCATCGACCTTACCTGGTTAGACTTTGTAGCGTTCTTAAGTTGAGCAGTATAAGGAAAAGCTGGTTGGGATATGAAACGCTATGACAGGCGTCACACAAGCCCCGCACGATTGCATTCGGCGTGACGTCTTTCATAGAGTTTCAAACTTGGTAACTCATAAACGAACGCACACGGACTGCAACCGAACCGCAACCGTATTTGGTATGCTCCAGCCTTTAGGATCGATATTGTTGTGTGAAGCTCAATGTGTGTGTGGCCGGCTATATGTGCACAGATTTTTTTTTAATAATACAACTTTGAACGTTATTAGTAAAGATTAATAAAAACAAATCAAATGACTAAAACTATTTACGGGTAAGTTAAAAAATCATATACCTTGATAGGTGTTAATAAAAATGTTGCCATCGTATAATTTATCTTTTAGATACCTTAATGTATCTACTTAATTAATTAATTATTTGCAGTTATATTTTTAGAGGAAGTTTTTTGTGTAATTTGAAAAAAAATATGATATTATTCACTTTTCATACCATTAGGTTTTATAATGGTATATAATAAAAATGCAATTCATCGAAGACTGCCATAGAAAAATCATTAATTAGACATATACTTGACATTGAATTTGTAATGCATTTTTGATGTTACAAACACAAAGGACTACCTATTTATTTATACGTAGTAATGACGAAAGATAATGAATTACGAAGATTTATTTGTCAAAACTTTTATTTATTCATTAAAAAGTCATAAATCAAATTACTTTAGAATTGAGGCACCATTTCTTGACAACAGTAATATTGTTTAGTATGTAGGCAGGTAAAGTTTTTTAAATGTCGAAATTATTGGGTACCTATCATTATTGCAATATCATTATTGTTAATTCGATCTCATATTAGAGTTAAAAGTTTTTAATTCACTAAATCCAGTTCAAAAACACAAAACAACATTATCAAAGTCGAAAGGAATTGATAAAAAAAAAACCGTGAGTTTCGAAATAACAATATAAAAATACCATCAATCGAGATAATTGTCGCTTTTTGACAAGTTTTTATCAGTTTATCGATAAAATTCAATGTAATTATCGATAAAAATTTCGTGATTACATGCGTAATGCGAGTGAATTGGCAGATTAATTCGTTGGAAATAGACTTGGCGAGTTATACATGCCTATAGATACTGAGCTATAATTTTACACGAGTGTAGTTTATAGATGCTTGCGTAACCCTAATTATCATTCACATCACGTATCAGAATCTTTCGAACTACATTGTGGTTGAACACAAAAAGAAAGAGAGAAAGAAATCATTTATTTCTCATATTAAAGTAAAACAAATATTATCATTTCTAAAACCTCAGCTAAGATATGTTTCCCAAAATCTTTTCCTAAGCGAAAAATTAGAGCAGAAATAATTTAAATAAAAAAAATTACTCTGACAAAACACAAAGCTACTCGTAATTCCTGATCTTACCTAGTACCAATCAAATAGTTAGAAGAAAATGTATTACAAGAATAACAGTTAAAAGTCAAATTAGCTGTTCTCACCAAAGATATCAGAGATTTGTATATAACCAAGTATAATGTTTGGTTATGTTTAAAATCAACAGAGCTCGTCCCTTCAAACCCTTATGTTAATCTATATAAAGGCACTAATATTATATATAGGGTTCGTCTAGTCACTAGGCAAAGACTTTACTCTCACATCTCTCATGTATACATCATCATAATGATTGGTTGTATAGCCACGGGCAAGTACGAAAGTGCATACAGTATGTCAACAAAAACCATCTACATTTATTAAAGATCAAATTCGGTGCAGTGGCGCGTTGTATTAGACAAAACGATCTCTAAAATTTGAATTCAAAAGAAACATCTTGTCTAATTTCCTAAAATCTTTCACTAAATTTATAAATAACGCGCTTAAATAAAAATAATAAAAACAAACCTTACATCAAAAGGCTCGCCCCACCCACCACTGATTCTGTTAACCAGGATCAAAAGCTATTCTTAAATAGGTTACAAATATACCTACACAGTGAAACAATTGATTTAAAAACATTTTGTTACACCTACTTGATAGTAAAGGCCGGAGTCTACAATCAGATAAGGTTAAAATAAATACCAGGTCAAAGTACAACGTTGTGATTCTCACGTTTTATACAATATTATGCATGCGTTAATTTATAACATAAGGAATATAGTAATTGAATAAGTAGGTTTGTGTCAATGCAGTATCAACGATGCTAAATCTTATCTTTTATTTTACTGAACAAATTACTAATACCTTTTCTGAAATACCACTAGTACGCTAGTACTAGTATGCTGGCTTAATCTTTTAATAATCAAGTCGTTGCTTTTTTTAAATCTTTCAAAGGTTTACAATAAAATCAGACTAACTTATACCTATCACATGCGTGCAAGACTTTTTGCAAATCGTATTTCCATAACTAAAGCTTTAGGTATTAAAAATTATAGCTGTATATTTACGACGCCTTTGCTTAAATGCAAAGATAAACAACTATTGACGCTTCCCTTCCCGCCAAAATCTGACAAACGTCAGCCTAATTATCCATAGACAACATACACCCCTTTTGCGAAGAGCGAAAATAATTGGCAGTTTGCAGCAAAATCGTTTGCATCTAAATCAGAGATTAAACGGTAATGGGGTGCAGAGCATTGTCTAACTAACCGTTGATAATTAAAAATAATGAACTAATAACATGACTTCATTAAGTACCTACCTATTTTTATCGAAATACCTATAACATATTTATCCGTTTTTTCTTTTATGCTGGGCTGATTGTTTGAAGTTAATTATTGAATATTATGTAGCTTAGGTTGTTTTATTTAAAACAATGATTTACAAGTGTAGGTAAGGTGTTTTAATTCTCTAGGTATTTTTATTAATCTTTTATTTTCTACTTCCCTACAAATGCACAATGAGGTACGCTTGAACAAATGCTAAAGAGCAATTAAATTAAAAATAAGTTTTTCGCTAGCAAATTCACTTTTAGTTATCAATTAAGTTGCTATTTTTCTGCCTCAAAAGTCACACCATACAAATTTTATCAAATTCGGTCCAGCCGTCTTTATAGTTGTAAATTGCATTGTCATCGGGTTATAAGCTACCCTGAAAATTTCAGCCTGCTAGCTTATCGGGAAGTGCCTCAAAATTGAGTTGCAAAAATCCAACCGGAACGACAAACAAACAAACAAATAAACTAACAAGAAAGTGAGTGTATAAAAAAGTGAAATACATACATACATAGATGTCGACGTGCAAGATACAACATTTTTTTTTTTTTTAAGTTGTAAAAACGTTCGACGGAAGTCAATGTTAATTGAATGAAGACAAAGCATAGGTATCATTGGGTACTATGTAGGTGTAGAAAGAAATTTTTGTATTTTTTTAAATTTCTAAGCGGATTTTTGTATGTTGTTGTGTTTGTTGGATGTTTATTTTTTAATCAAAATAAGTCAAAACTTGTCTTGTGTTTATTTAAAATGGCTTTGTTAAAATGCTTTTTTATAGATACCTAGGTATATTCTGAAACATTTCTTCTACCTACGAGTATATCAAAATTAAAATCCTCCTTATTTTAATTTAAAAATAATAATAATAATGGATCGGAATGCAATCATTAAAAAGGAAAGGAATGTCCTATTGTTTTAATGATTGCATTCCGATCCTATTTTTACATCACTAGGAATTAGTCGGAATATTTAAAAACATCACTTTACTCGTTTAAATTAGTCTTTTAAAAAGAAGAAAAAAAAACAAAAATATAAACGATTGTAAAACACAAATTAGGTTCCTATGATAAAAGTGAAAATGTATTTTAAACTTTTTTCTGAATAGAAAAATGCGATTATATTTCACAAAAAATAACTTTATAATTAAAAAATACAAAAAAATATCACCCCACAAATATAACGTGGTAAGTGGCATGATCAC
Organism: Choreutis nemorana; assembly: GCA_949316135.1. Lineage (NCBI taxonomy): Eukaryota > Metazoa > Arthropoda > Insecta > Lepidoptera > Choreutidae > Choreutis > Choreutis nemorana. Next base: position 1,933,265 of record OX438620.1, on the reverse strand, counting down.
ATCTCGTTGAGGGGCGGGGTCTTCACTGCCACGCCTTCTGTACTAACAGACACGAGGGCTGAAAACTGTGTAGCAGCCCTCGATTAACTTTAGTCATTCTATTTATTATTTATTTGATTGTAACTTTGTGGTTTTTCTCATTTATAAAGATAAAAAAATGTATCAAAAATTTTGATAACAAAGCTACCAGCGTATCTTTAGATATTTTATTAATAGTTTTACTTGTTTGTTTAATAACTTTATTTATTTTAAAATCAAGGAAAACTGATATCGCAGACTAATAAGTGGATTTATTTAGTTTCAGACATTTCTAACCTATATCGACAGTGCAGAGAATATGACAGGAACGAATGAGTTTGAACGAATGAATCCTTTTAGAATGATGAATGAATGGCTGACGTGTCGTGTACAGATATAAATACAAACGTTTAATATGGAAGAAACTTAGATATGTTAAAATTTATTTAAAACTTTCAAAAAAATCTTTGAAATTTAATTATATTACAGCGTCTCTAACAAATGCTTTCTGATACCTAACCTATAGAGGCGATCTTATCACTTAAGCATTCGTTCAGGCCGGTAATTATTTATTGAGTACGTACCACAACAAAATATATATAAAATCAGCAAACCAAATAACCTAAAACAACTCATTAGGCCTATTTTTTTTTCTTTTATATTAAATAAAACAGTTACAATATCAACTCTGTATACTATATGTAATAAAAAAAACGATATAAGGGGTAGTTTCGCTGACAAAGGCTCAAACGCAATCATAATTGATATTTCACACCCCATCATATCAGTATTGAACATTCGTGCTTTATAGACAAGCTAGTATAGGCCCCACCCCATGATTATTGTCGATGTTGCTAGTTACAATTGATATTACCTACCTACCTAAATTAAATAAAATAAAAAAATTACCATTTCATGGATTTTTTTTTTTCTTAAATAAAACAAAAGTGTTGACATTAAAATGTTATATTGTGGTTATTTAAAATTGTAGGCAAAAAACTTTATTACGTTGCGCCAGTAAAATCATGCTTTTATCTAATTATGTTATAATAAAGTTTATTGAAAACGAGTAGGAAACTATAATACATAAAATATACAGTAAAATACCAAAAACTTTATGTATGTTTGTATAATATAACTTCAATCCGAGACGGAGGTCTCGGATTTGATCATTCGGTCATTTATTTTTAAGCGTTGTTTTTAAATATTATTATTTAATTGATATAGCTAGGCTAGGATATAAATGAAAGGTATTCCAAAAATCAAAGAAATATTAGTTTTTATAGCAAAGACAAAAAACCAACCATTAATTACCTAACCAAAACTAACAAGCCAAAAATTATTCTTAAAAATCATTAAAAACACATCACGACACACACATTGAGTGTGATAGTCCTGCAGTAAGTATCGCTAGAACTTGTATCGTAGGAACTAAGCAACGATATGGTATAAACTAAATACCATAAAAAACCGGGACCCAAACAATGCCTTTGCAAACAACACAAAGTACACCCGCCGGGACTCGAACCCGGAACCCCTAGCGCGGCAGCGGTGTAAACACACCGCTGCTCCACCAAGGTCGTTGAACATTATTTATATTCATGAAATATTATATATAAATTTCTCGTTTGGTCATCGAGATACTATTTATTTAAAAAACGTATATTTGAAAAGCTAATTTTTAAATTGACTCTCTACTTGCATAAATCATTCTATCCAAAGTCAGGTAACACGCGATGGTTATAATATGTATTTATTAAATTTTAATAAAGTTATCAATAATAAATATTGGATTTTATAATCCCTGTAGAACATTGATATATTTATTTATGTTTTATATTATGAATATATATAATAAAAAAATATTCAAACACTCGTTGGTAGGCCTAAAGTTACTTTATTTTTGCGTATATTATTTTGTATTTTTGATTATGGTTTTTAATCCGCGGTAATTACTATTTATCTAATTCTCAATTAATTGTTAAAACTTCATCATTTCGGTATCTGATATTGCGGAATATTTGTATTGTCAATTAACTTTCGAATCACCCATTCCAAAGATATCCACAATATAACATTGTCCCGTATTAATATCTGTTTTATGTCAGATTTAGAAGAAAAACTTTTATTTTTGGAATATATAGTTACTGTAATAATTAGTACAAATTAAAAGATGATCTGTAAATTAATAAATTATTTTATTTGCAAACCAAAAACATCTCTCGCCAATCGTTTTTTTTTTTTTCAATAGTCTTAACAATAGATATAGGTACTACAACGCCTTCTTTATATTTTGAAAGTAACAAACTTGATTTGTCGATGTTTTACAGTTTGTAGATCTACATGCGAGGTCGTCTGGGTAAGTACCTCTCTATATCTGCCGTGAAGCAGTTCGCTGTGTTTCGATTCGATGGATTGGATAGCCAGTGTAATTACCGACACGAGAGGTACATATAATAACACCTTCACCTCTACATGGGCAACGCATTGGTTGTGCTCTTGCCGTCTTAGACATATCTTGTCAATAGGCAGCGGTATTAGTTTCCATTAAGTGAAACGTTTGCTGGTTTGCCCGTGATGTTATATAAAACAGTACATAAGATGTCTTCAATACTAGGTACTCGACCTAGTTTAAAAAATCTATAATTTTTGGAATGGATTTTCTGAGTGAAAATAGGCAGACATTATTGAAAATCGCGGCAAAGCCAGTTTAAAATAAACATTTTATACACCGAAAAGTACGCCTCAACCTCATCATTTAAATGTAAGAAATTTATAGATAAATAAGTAATAAAGCTAAAGTTACTACGTAATTTACTATTTTACTTGGATACTATTTAATTACTAATGATAATGAAGAAAAAGCCAATTTAATATATTTTTCATTCAACCATGACAGCGCCAAAAGAAAATACTATTGAATTAAATAACTCAGATTCAGTATTATTTCACATAGTTTAGTATGTAAGTAGTTGTATGTTGTAAATTATAAGTAGTTTGAAATGATTTATAAATTTATAATAAAATATTTTATACAAGACAGTAATTTATAATCGTGACCATAATTATATCTACTACAAAAAATAAATGAAACAGAAATTCCATTTCAGCAGCAAAATAAGATGGTAATCTTTCCAGATAAGTTTAAGATAGCAAGAGATACAAAAGACATAAACGCGCTCGCCGTAGAACCGTAGGTGACTTCTACGGGGTAGTTTGAAATAAATATATTTTAAATAATTAAAAGGTAATTTTAAAACTCCTTCGAACATGAATAGCTATATTCAAGGTCAATGAACTTGAAAGCAAAGAATTAAACATGTTTGTTTCATTATATCTGAATTTTTCAGTACCTTTTTTGGTTTTAAGGATTTTTTTTGTTATTAAGGAATGATTAAGAATGGTTGTACGGGTGTGTTATTTGAACATCCCACTACGTTATTTTGTATCCATGAATTGACATCTATATCAAGTGTTGCGTATATTCCTAGGGTTTCTTTAAGTAAGACGTAGATAGGTATACAAAAAAGTACATACCCGAAACGCCAAAATCCAATCCGGTGGCGCAACACACAAAATTCAAAACTAGGCTCAATAGCACTTACGTCCGTAATTACATGAATTAATCACTTATCAGAGACACGTCTGCGACCGCTCGGCGATAACAACCAACTAATCTAATCTACACTTATCGCGAAAAAGAGTCAAATTTAAAAAAAGAACGCAAGAAAATTCGAGGAATAGGCCTGACACTATTGATGTGGTTACGGGGTTTTTGGACACGCGAGCGCTCCGCTCGCGGCTGAATACAGACTGCCGCGCGGCGTCGCCCCTCCCTCCTCTAACCCCACCCCTTACCTGGTAAAAAGAAAAAAACGTCAGATAACAAGCCTCTACTGTTTATTGTCTATTTGGCGACAAGTTTTCGCAGTTTCCCCGTCATTACCTGACATAGACAATGGTTAGCGTTGGTGGTCTTTGGATAAGTCGTTTTCAAAGAATTATTGACAAAAAGCACGTGGCCGTCTTGAGGTTTTACATTAAGAATTATCATGCATTTATTTTTATTACTTTAATTAAGATTTTTATGTAGGTATTTCTTATTTTTATACGGAAATTTAGATTTATAATTAAATTATAAACTGGTCCTAGATAATATCTTTCTCGTTACACAACCGTTTAATTAAAATGCCTGTTAGTTACGTAATGGAGTGAATTAGCTGCGATTTTTCATTTAGTTTGTGCGAATATTCAAGTCTTTTTAATTATAAAACACCTACGAATTTTATAATTTTTTTGCTAACTAAGAAGGTCCCGTTAAGGGTTTTTTAAACGAAAGATATCATTTAAAAAGTGACAAACGACAAAACCAAGACTCGATGATCATTTCTTTTGTTTTATTTGTTTAGAAACAATGGCATCTATTGTCATTGAGAAAAGAAAGAATTGTCAAATTATAGATATTATTGTTAGGGATCTCTTGTTACCTTTTAATAATCTTCTTTTTGTTGAATTGTATTATTTTAACAGATTCAAGAAACAACAATACAGCTACTGGCGCCCTTGCGACTTGGCGAAAGTCATTCATATTTTTATTATAAAACATACTTAAATTTATAAACATTTTCAGTATGTATTATTTTCTCTCTCTTAATAGTAAGGCCATTGCTGGAGCAGAGTGGATAGTGACGGCTGGCGACAGGAAATCTTTGGAGGAGGCCTCTACCTGAAAGGGGGGTGCATACAAAAATGCATATCATAGTGTTTAAATAAATAAAATAGGTTATAATTGTAAAAGTTATCGTATGGAATAAAAAGGCTTTTTTATTTATTATTTTATTTTAATAGTAATGCCTTCAGTTAACATTTATTAGTTTTATTAATTAATGCTTATTTTTGTATGTGCGTACTAATTATACTTATATATTTCCCAAACATATGTAAAATAAAAAATATAATAAATACTTTTAATATAGGGGATAGTTTGTGTTAAATAGTCATAATAAATTAATGATACCATTGGTAACAAGAATTTAAGTGTTCGATTATTTCAGTGGGACAAAAAAAAATCTAGGTCTGTGGAAAGTAGGTAGCTATACCCTTCACTCAAAGTCAAAGTCAAAATATTTTTAATTCAAATAGACTTAAAATAAGTACTTTTAATCGACACTAGATTTTACACCATGTAAGAGGGGGAGTGATCCTATAGGGTTCCTTTCTTCCTTGTCAGGAGAAAGTAATATACCTAGGTAGGGATACTTGGTATCAAATGTAGATGCTTCTAGAACAACGACAACATTGTCTTTGTAGAAGCATAAGCCTGTTAATAGTCGGTTTTGTAACTTTTTTTTTCCATAAGATAGCGGGCAAACGAGCTGACAGATCACCTGATGGAAAATGAATACTGCCGCCCATGGACATTTGCAACACCAGAGGAGCTACAAAATGCGTTGCCGGCCTTTTAAATAAGAGTACGCCCTTTTTTTAAAGGTTTACGGGTCGTATCTGTGTAACTCTCGATAGACCTGACATAGTGTTGAATTGCATAGCCTATAGTTCTATGTAACACCCCATTTCATAGTGTATCTGTGCACTTTGGTTTTTTTGATAATGACAAATGTTAACCTAAGATACTCAGTAACATTCTGAATAAAGTTCTCGCTTAATTAACAGAAAAGTTACATATGTTAGTTACTTGGGAAGACCATGGAAGGGAGTTCATTCAGCAGCCAGAGCGTTCGCAGGAGGAGGCTCCTTTGAAAGTGAACTGTCAGCGACCAATTCAGGTCTAAGTGCCTGTGAAGTGACAAATCTCATACAAAATATACATGCCTTCCTTTTCTAAGTTCCCATATATGCGTAATAATTTAATTTAGCTTTCCTATTTATTTAGAACAAGTACGCGAACCGACAAAAGATAACAAAATTGCATAATATCGAATTGCATTAATTAAAATCTAAATAGTTACCGTACAAAGTGTAAGTAAGATAAAAAGGTTAATTAATTTTATAAGAATTATGTATGCAACAACATAGTTAAGGTATCTTTTTGTTAAAATGTTTTCATAGTATAAAATAAATACAAAATTGAACACGGCTTAAAAATCGACGGGAAGGTTTTCCTAGAAAAGTATTTAACTGACTAGAAAAATGTGACGTCACGATTGTAATTTGAAATAGAGCCGGGTAAAACAAGATTTTCATTAAATAAACCCGTGTAAAATCTGAATGTAGTTATAAATTCACTGTAGATAACGTTTCAGGTCACAAAATACCTAAAATGTTTTAAAGTTTTTTTTTTTCGTATTACATCGCTTAACTCATTAAATTACGTGCAGTTTGGAGTCGTTTATCCAACTACCCATATATCCTATGTAAAAATATATGGATTTGGTTTACGAATGATATTTTATGTGTAGATCTCTTAATACATTAAAAAAATATATTTGCATACAATTTTTCAGGTTAGTAAATGGAACCTACGAAAAAAAATAGCTCGATAATTACTATTTTATTAAAATTTAAAATCAAAACATCATAATTATGATTTTTGATTTCTAGCATATTCCAATATATATTCTTTTTTATTATAATAAAAAACGAATTGGAATATAATAACGAAACGAAACGAGTTGCTTGTTATTTATAAATAACAAGAAAAAAAAACCTATATAGGTTTAATATCCTTGTCTTGACTTAGTTATTTAATAGTTTATCATATCTTTTTAATTATAAATAAGAATGCAGCAGTAATTTCCGAAGCTCTATTCAAGTTAAAAATTTAATATTTAAAATTTTACTTTAGTGAAATTAAACTCTTTCTTTTAATTGCAATTAATTCGAATTCAACAAACTTTTTGTAATCAGATTATTATACTTTTTTGATTACTATCTAGAGACTTTTACGATATTTCTATATCTGTCTCAGTCGGTAGTCGAGAAATTTTAAGAAAAAAAAAATCATTTGACGATTCTAAGAATTTTTTCAAAGTTAACGGAATAAAGTTATTTTGTTTTAATTTTTTACAATATGTGAATATTATGTCCAAAAATTTGGTGGTAATTTTATAAAATATATGCATTTTCTCATTAAAGGTAATTTTAAGTTGTTAATTACGTAAAACTCCGCAATACAAATCTACAAGGGAGCAAGAACGAATGCTCTACATTACCAAACATTAAAACTCCGCAATACAAATCTACAAGGGAGCAAGAACGAATGCTCTACATTACCAAACATTAAAAATCCGCAATACAAATCTACAAGGGAGCAAGAACGAATGCTCTACATTACCAAACATTAAAACTCCGCAATACAAATCTACAAGGGAGCAAGAACGAATGCTCTACATTACCAAACATTAAAACTCCGCAATACAAATCTACAAGGGAGCAAGAACGAATGCTCTACATTACCAAACATTAAAACTCCGCAATACAAATCTACAAGGGAGCAAGAACGAATGCTCTACATTACCAAACATTAAAACTCCGCAATACAAATCTACAAGGGAGCAAGAACGAATGCTCTACATTACCAAACATTAAAACTCCGCAATACAAATCTACAAGGGAGCAAGAACGAATGCTCTACATTACCAAACATTAAAACTCCGCAATACAAATCTACAAGGGAGCAAGAACGAATGCTCTACATTACCAAACATTAAAACCTGTTACAATATAAAACTCGGTAATTTCTCGATTCTGATACGGTAGTAATAAATAACAGCTACCGTAAGCCGCCATTTTGTCCACAATAACATCGTTAAGGGATAAAAATAATACAAAAGTACAATCTAATGCGACTAAAATATGGGTGATTAGGTACAGCAATAAAAGTAAGCAGCTGTGTGAACCTCAAAGACCATGGGTTCGATTCCCATTTTTAGCAAGAAGGTTGAATGTAAATTATTTGAAAATAGATTTTTGCTTATCCAAAAATCCTTTAAGAGTTACAAAACAAAGGATTAGCTAAAAAAATCATCATGTCTGTATCTAAATATACTTTTACAAAATTAATAAAACTCATACCTACCATTATTATTGTTATCGTTTCAAAACTTACCGACGACAAATTTAAGCACGGGCTATCTGGCTGGATAGAAAAAAAAATTGGAAGCTACTTGAATCCATAAACTGCTTTCGATATTTAAAAATCGAAATCGAACCGACGACCACCATCCATTCGAAATGTCATACCTTTCACACCTATGCTAATGAATTAACTCATTGGAATTTGCAACATCAAATGCAGCTTTATTGTTGGTTAGTAAGGCTGGTTTTGAAGTGGTAGTTGTTTGAGTTATTTCATTTTGGTATCGGTTAGTGATAGTAAATGTCACTGCTTTGTCCGGCTAATGAAGGAGGCTTGAACACGGACCGTACATGTTAACGTGGATAAGCCATACCGGTGAAACCTTAAAGGTTTGCCGTTTATTCAAAGTAACTAAAGTCAACTTAAGTTGTATGCACTGACACAAACAGAGAATCAAACTAACCATACAATTATCTGAGACAAAAAAGATAGATTTTTTAATTTTTTCTATTACCTTTACCATTCTACTTAAACAGTATTTTTGTCTGTTGTTTTTTTTTCTTGTTAGAAAAATAGCAAATAGTTCAGTTTTAAAGAGAATCGTAAAGACATCTTTAGACAACACATTACATATTGTATCGCATGATCGTTGACTTAATTCAAAAGCTAGAACCACGAGTATTTTATGAAGATATGACAAATTAATCCTTATACCCTTTAATCTATATGAAAATAGATTAAATTAAACGGTTTGTTGTGATAAAGTTTAAGGCGTGTCCACACTAACCTTTCGCTAACGGTCGGCGCGCAACAAAAGTGAGATATACGTTAAATATGTGATTTTTTTATTCATTTTTATATTTCAGTGGTGTGTGCGTATGAATTTATGATATTTTTCTCTGGTTGTTTATCTTCAGAGCAAGTCGGGTGCTGGCGAGGATGGCCATCAACATTCTGTGCCCCTTGGAGTTACAATGATGTACAGAATAAGTATTTCTTCGAAAACATCGGCAACGCGATCTAACCGATCCCTAATTTATAGAATTGAAAAATATCACTACGTAAATAATTTTGGATATGACAACTTTCAACTTAACCCTACTGTCTTACCCTCAAACCCTTCAACTTAACCCTACTGTCTTCCTCAAACCCTTCCAAGCATCAAATCCCCGATTAATCTAGTTATTGCTTAATTCCAATTACAGACATTATCGAAAAGTCACCACCATACATGACCTCAGTCAAACCAATAGGAAAATTTCATAGAAATGTTTCTATTTTTTTTACTTACTTTATCTCACTTTCCAATGAGAAAGCCATCTCCATAATTTCGTAGCTCGTTGTAATGTCGGGCACGGTGGTCTCTTGGCCAGTAAGTTGGTGTTATAAATACATTTTAGGTACAACAACTTTTAAATAGTAACTAGGTGTTACTAGAAACTCTTTGAAGGTACTCACCTAGTGATAAGAGCTTTCATTGCCTTATTTTATTTTTTTATTTAAAACTAGGCAAGCATTTGACCCCAATCCCGCCTGATGTTAAGCGTCGATGCAGTCTAAGATGGAACATGCCTGCCTAGGAGAAGCCTATTCACTCTTGCCTTCAAATCCCCAGGTTATATTGATCAGGGAACACATCGGTAAAAAAAAAAACAGTCAAGCGTAAGTCGGACTAACACATGGTTCCTTACCACTTTGTAAGACTAAACAATGTATGCTTTTTAGATAATTTCAAAAAAGAAACAAGAGAAAAACAAAATGTCGAAAAAATCACGTTGTATGAAAGACACCTTTAATTTTAATTTATTTATGTTTTTAGTATTTGTCGTTGTAGCGGCAACAGAAATAGACATTCTGTGAAAATTTAAAGTTTCTAGCTGCTATGGTTCTTGAGATACAGAGCGTTGACAAACTGATGGACGGACGGACAGCGAAGTCTTAGTAATAGGGTCCGGTTTTTTACCCTTTGGGTACGGAAACCAACTCCTTTGCAGTAAAGAATACATGGTATTTTACACAGAATTTAGTTTCTATCTATTTCTATTTTTTTTAATGAAAAATATCACCAAAATCGTGTACAATTATTGTATTATACAAAAACAGTGCCCACATACATCTTCGATCGACCAATGCTGACATTTCGAAGTGTGCAAGCCTTGACTCATAGTTAACCAATGACTTGCCCAAATAGCAAGAATAAGTTAGATGCCATAGGAAACGCCTTTGAATACCTTCCAGCCGTTTCTTGTGAACATCGTAAAATGGACTCCATGCAATCTAGAATAACTTATCAGTATAGGTTACACTAGCGTATCCAGGGAAGCCTGAGTGCTGAAGCCGCTACAAAAGCATCTTAATTCTACGGACTTTTAGCCTTTACTTAATTAAAGAGCACCGCCAATGCATTTCCCAAGTAGAGGTAAAGATGTCATACATCTCGTGCCGGTAATTACACTAGCTTACCAATCCTTCGAACCGAAACACACCGTACCTACAGTACATGTAGTTGCAGGGCTAAAGTTTGAACTTATGTGAATTGTTACTATAGCAACCTACTTTAAGCCCTTTGAAGAATTGTTCTTACGTACCTACCGTAGGTGTCTATTGGTATACATTATTTACACATAGATTTTTGTTCAAAAATGTAAAAAAGAAAGTCAAAAACGACGTTTATCGTTTAACCATTTAATTGTTTACTATTCTTTAAAGTAGGAATTTTTAAAAATGGTAAATTTTACTAAAAACATAGAATCCGATGTCTACTGGTCACGCCAACCGTCTGAGGGTGACCCAAATCATAGTTCAAAGACCTTTCATTAATAAAAACCCCGATACTCACAATTATAAATTCCGATGTCATTACAAACGTTGAATCCGGCACACTTTAAAAAAATATCAACAATTGGAAATATAAAAACGCCGACGATCCAGGTAAACTTAAAAAAATTAGGTTTTACATATTTATTCAAAACGTTTTACAACGATGTGTATCACAAGTTACTCTAATTTTGTTTCTTTAAAATCTTCAGTGACCCAGCAGTGTAAAGCGCATTTTGAAAATCGAACACAAGTTTCCGAACGAAGCGATCGAATAATGGAATCCCTGCGTCCGGAAATGAATAAAAAACGCGGCGAAACTTTTTAAACTGGATATTGAATGGAACGTCATTTTTTACCGACGTTAGGGATGTCGCAGTGAAAAATGATATAATTTATATCGGTTGGTAGCAACCCGGCTACTCGTTTTGTGTTCGCGTGATAAAATATAAATAAAAATGTAAAAAATACATATCATAAGATTTTTTTTCTCCTCTCCTACTAATTTAAAATGTTTTCTTATCAACGCGCGGTGCGTTGCGACAAAAGAAATAGGGCTGGGATAAGTTTTGTGTTTTATCGATATCGATCATTTAACTAAATATGTAGAGTCATGAATAAATAGGATTAAAATTTAATCGACATTATAATGTTAACCTACCAAAACATCAACCCAACAAATATTACCTACGTACAAAAATGAAAAACGAATGGATTTCATTTTTCTTCAATTATACTAATAGAAAACCAACTTTGTATTAATAGCAAATACAAATAAGTTAGGTGTTAACCTATAACAAATGTTTTCGTATTTCATAAATAATAATGTAGATTTTGTCTAGTCTAAAAATTAGCGCCCCTACACTTTGTTTATACTGTCAAATGCAAAAAATGCATACAAACGTCATACACACAGATTGATCATCGTGATTGGTAGTATAGCCACCTGCAATTTTAAAAGTACCTACAGACTGTATGCCAACGAAACAATATAATCCTATTTAAATAATTTTTTTTTTAATTCATTGGATGGATTTTTATTAATAAACTCGAAAACAAGCATACGCCTCAACTAGATGGAAATATAAAAATGTAAATTTATCGATACTCATTAACAACACTAGAGTACGCACACATTGATAAATTCCTACACACAAATCAAAGCTCACGCTCTTATGAGTACAAATGAAATATTCAAATTTGGAAGCTAATTTCGTTTATGGCTACTTAATTTGGGTGATTCGATTTGAATATTTTAAAATGAAAAAAATAAAGGCATTCCTCACGGCACGGACCCGACTGGTTTTATGTGAAGCGAATCTTATAAATGTTTTGCTTATTCTATGACTTTTTTCAAAATTCGTTTAACCTTATTCCAATAACAAATCAAACTATAAGTTTCTATCAAGTAAATTTTTAAACATATTGATCAGTCTAAAAGGATTCCTAAAGAATTATCATTAGCTGTCTTTGAAACCATTATTATTGATTGAGGGATTAGACAAAAAAAAACGGGATACAGCACTACAATTCATTCTATAGATAAATAAACGAACCGTTGGTTTAAAACGAGCCATCTCGCGCCGACGGCCGCTGAACGAATGAGCAAAAAACACCAACAGACACTCATCTGACATTCAACATTGGGAGGGGCTTACCTCTACCCGCCTCTCAAACCGAGCTCAACCATTGGCTTATTAAAAAATCGATTCCATTTTATAAATATGTAACCGCTTTCGACGACTGGGCTTTGAAACAATCGATATTAAACCGACGCTGTGTTAAACCCATCCCTATTCTTTACAACTGACATTTGAGATTCCAAAAATAACGCAAGTCGAGATGCGTCGTTCATTGTCAATAAACTTTCAATTGTTTTACTGACATATCTTCGCAGTGTCTTTTGTTTTATTTAAAAGAGAACGGGCCCGAGATGTGTTTTTTTTTTCGTATTCATTTAGTTGAGTTTATATGGGTATCTATGTACAAATAGTAGGCAGAGGCGGGTGAAATTGTATTTGTAATAAATAATGGTGTATTTATGATTTATGTCGCTTCGTTGAAACGGGGGTAAGGTATGGGATTATTGGTTATCTGTCTATATCTATATATACATTAGAGATAGTTATTTTCTCTATATGTAGTGTAACGATAGATCTCTAGAACAAGTTTGTCATTAAGAATCTGTTATGGAGTTGTGTATTTTACAGTGATTTGTCGGCTCTGAAATTCGTTTAAGAATTAAAAGTCAGTATTTTTAATATGATAGAATGTAATCATTTAAGAAAAAATGCTTTAAAATAAAAAATGCACCACTACAGGGATTGCTTACCATGAGGCGGGCAGTAGGAATGCTTGTTGTTTTGCCACATAAGTGGTGTATAAAATGGTACTTTTGAGTTCCATCTCCAAAAAAAAGGACATAGGGAACAAATTATGTACACTACATAATAGGCTTTCTTGTATGTCTCAATCAATCAATTCTTATTTTATGGCGACAATCGTATTGGACGACTACTAAGCCATGTCACGTGATGAGAACAAACTATTTTTTGCTTTTCAAATAATAATAATAACCACATCAAGACACACACATTAATTCAGCACTGCACTAGGATAATCTTGTATCGCAGGCACTAAGCAACGATATGGTATAAACTACACAGATAAGAATGCAACATCCAAGAGCGGTAAACGAAACAATGCGTCCTGCAAATAACAAAACCTGCAAAGTCCCGCCCCCGCCGGGATTCGAACCCGGAACCTCTAGCGTAGCAGTCGGCTGTTTACATCACTGCTCCACCGAGGTCGTCAAAATGTGACTAGTGATCAGTTGTCGTTTGTAAGCCTCTGCTGTATGTGGCTCCGATCGTCGGCCTGTCAGCAGGCTGTAAGATCTACCTAGTGTATATATAACAAACAGTTGACATCATCAAAGGCTGGGATTAGGATTGACAGGGTCCTCTTTTAATATTAAACTGACTTCCAAAAAAGGAGCAGGCTCTTAGTTCGTTAAACACACCTACACTCTATAGATTTAATAAATGTAGGTATGTAGTTACTAGATTGCTATTTATTTAATTTTTACGGTTACAGATAAAAGGAACCTCTGATGGCATCTTTCAGGAAACATAACATAACATAAACTCAAGTGATCCCTCGAGAGGGGTTGGGCGAGGTGTTCACCGCATTTCGCATGTTCACGTCGAGTCCCAGTGTTACAGGTTGCGAACCTGTCGCCACTATCCGGACACGATGAGGAAAATGGTTATTAAAAAGCTAGTCATTTTCTTAAATAGATAGACTGTTGGTTAATTATGCTAAGTGTCGACAGTGAGGAAGGATTCTACCTTTCCTTGTTACTTTTACTTTAATCATCGTTACTGCTTTAATGTTAACTGAAGTAGCGTTCACAACTCGCGCGGTACACTCTCGAACCGATCGCTGGCTGTTTTTGAGCCTGCATCAAAGGAATTCCGTCGCTGGCTCTCGACCTTGTCCTTTTTGTTTAATGTAGTCTGTTATTGTTGTCTGCCACGTTTGAGATGGATCAACAGATTCAAACTTACCTTACCCGCGGCGTAGGGACGTCTAGTCGCGTCGTACATAAGCTCGCGCGGCTGCCGTGCGTTTTCTACAGGTACGTAGCTTCAGTAGAAGATAGTATAAATTTTTGTAAGTTTTAGTGAGGTACCTGACCTTCATACCTACTATTGATAGGGGAATAGATGGGTGGATTGGAGGGGAAAACTACAAAAGTACTATTAGAATTCGCTCACTTTTTCGCTTGTATAAATAGAATAAGTACCTCCCAAGGTATTTTGAAACACAACACCAATTGCCTATTAACTTACAAACTTTACTCCTTTATTAGTAATTGAAAAACTATAATTTTTATACGTACCTAAGTACCTATCTACATAATTAATTCCTACTTAATTAAATCGACATTGTTGTACCTACTTACCTCCTTATAGTAAAGTAAGTACCAAAGTAAGATCAGTAAATCGAAAGAATGAAATTAAACAAGAGGTATAAATGTTTTATTAAAAGTTTGAAGCAAAAAAAACAAACATAGTAAACCTACAGATCTCTGCTTTATTTAGATACCACAATAAATATTTTTTTTCGTTTTTTCGTTTAGAAAGATTAGAAACAATTAAGCTTCAGGTTATGATGGGCCTGATAAACCCATTACATATCCCTGATAAACCCATTTAAACTGAAAAAAAAAACATTATCAAAAAAGATTTAAAAAATTTAAGGATTTCGAGTGATCTTACGTATTTAGATAAGTAGATTCCTAGACGCTAAAACAGTCTCTTTTTTATAGGTAGATACCTGCCAAGTCATTTATTTTACAAGCTAAAACTCGATGTTCAAACTTTTACCAAACACATTGAATATTTCTTGTAGCAGTAGAGAGATTTTCAATGGATCACAGTATTCATAGTTCTAATTTTCATTATCTTGACCCCAACACTAGAAAATCTACCCTAACCTCAAAATGTTTGGCGCCAATTTTCACCGCGGGGTTGCCAGTAATGAATATTTGTAGTTTGCGTTCCGAAACTACGACATTTGGCGAGATTGCGTTTAGAAAGAAGGATGAGTACCCACTCTTGGTTTTATTTCACGCTTATATGAGTTACATAGTAGGGGACGACTCAGTTAAGTAGTAGAAGTATGATAGGCATATTAATTTTAACTTTAATACCCTAGTCGTAAGGTAAATTATTGCATACGATACCTTATAGTAAATCATTAGCCGATGTAAACTATCAGTTATTAATTCATATTTTGGTTCATTTTTATTTATTTTGTCACATTATTTTCGATCTTGTATTGTTCAATATTTCAATTTGCTTAACTATTAACAGCAAAGAATGTAAGCTACCGACCTTCCTGGTATCTTTTTACCATGAAAAAAAAACCCATGGCCGTGGTTAAACAGAAAGATCAGCGGCTAAAAGATGATTTTGAGATAAAGCCGTTTTTTGTGTATTTTTGTTTAATGAGTAGTTGTAAATATGTCAAATTAGTCATGTGTGTTATTTTAATAGTTATATAAAGGATATTCAACCAATTTGAAACAAATATAAAATGAAACACGTCGCTTATTTAGTGCAGACTAACTTTTATTTTCTACCCTTAACACATAAGTAGTTTATGATAAATAGTTTACACCCTCAGTAACATAGATGTCGCTAGTAGTGTGAATATTTTGAGATTCAAATAATAAATTATAACAAAATGAAGAATTATATTCGTAGATAAAATTATTTTTTACCTGTGCCCTGATATTGGAAACTATTTAACTCAATAGGTACGTAAGTTACCGTGAAACCTCACATCTTTTTTTTTAAATTAGTAGCAAAAGGAAACAATAGGTATTCTGCGCTACACTAAATTCATATAATCGATGATCTGGATTCTGGATACATTACTCACTCGAAAATCTCGTAATAATACATTGCAAAGGATTTCTTTATCTTCCTTTTATATTAGGATATCGTACATTATTTCAAACGTACTTAAGAATAAAGCTTAGTACGTGAGAAATATTTAGCCATCGACGTTTGAGTAAAATGCTTTGTTAATGTTACTGAATTAAATCACTCCTTAAATTTTAATATGGCTTTAATTTGTTAAAGTAATTTTTGCTTTTACTTTTAAACAGGCGCTCGATGATTAAAAGATTTTAAATAATTATTTCATTTCCTGACATTTAGTATGAAAAAAGTCTCACAATTTTAGATATTGTTTTTTATTATTTTTAAAAGAACAAAATATCAATTTTTAAAGCGAAAAGGCCCGTTGGTTTTATTTTTATGAAAAGCGCTATCTAGCGGTCAATGATGCTCTCGCTTTCTAAACAGCCTTAAAAATAACACTTTATATGAGCTTTTCACGTAAAACCTTATGCTCAAAAAGCGTAAAAATGCCAAAGTTCTGACACAGTGTACAATTATTGTCGCCTGTGTTTTGGAATTGATTTAGTTTGTTATAGATTTTCGTGCAAACTCAAGTTTAGGAAAGAGGGTTTTGTTATTATTAGGTATTCTTATTTCTCTAAAAACACATTGACTATCAAGTTTATAGACTACCTGTAGCTGTTGAAATGACATCTTTTAAAATCTTTTCATTTGTACTTGTGTGTGCGTATGTGTACCTAAGTTCTACTGTAAAAGCGTGCCTTTTATATAGTCTTTTAATGTTTCCAGAATAAATATTGTTCCGTTAGTCGGATTTTCGAAACTTACGCGTTTGGGATGAAAAGGAAACTAAGTTTTCAAAAATAATAATTTATTGCCATAACTATCAAAAGTAGCGTGCATCATGAGATAAGCAAAGGCATTGTAAACAAAATTCTAAAAAAAAAATCACAGTACTCGTCAACAACACAAACAATATAAAACTAAGATACAAATGACCATGAATTCATTTTTATTTAGATTTTTTTTTTAATATTAAAATTAAAGATTCTCGTAACCTTTTTAAAAACATAATCACCAGGATTTCAATGACATAACTTACAATAATTATTTAATTAAAAATAAAAAGCGGAATGTGTTCATTTTTACCTTAGCTGCCTAATTATCATAATAATCATGTAAGGCATATATACCATTATCACAATATGTTATCCATGTAACCTACAATATTCCGTATAACTCGAACCAGAGGGCGCTCTAGCACATAACATATCGTAAATAAACCGCCAACATATTAAATATTATAATTTTTTATGGCTATTACTCTTTCTATCTATTATGGCTATGGCTACTCTCTGACGCGAGAATATTACAATATTACTTTCAATTTATTATATTCTAAATTTAAAAAGCAGGCATTCATCCAACTCTTTTGGAACAAAAATTCATTGCGCTGTGATAGATTAAGATTGCCATGAAGATCATTGAAAAGTTAAGCATATGATGGCTCCGGTGTTGCAAGCTATCATAGGCAACGATATATATAGTTGAACCTACCGCCGCAAGCGACTGTAGTCAGGGCGTATGAATGTTTTCAAAGCGCCTCTACCGGATAAATGAGAAACTAACATAGCTAGAACAAATCAATATGTTGTATTTACGTGTAGAAAAGTTATCATGGTAGATAAAATTGTTAACTTTAGATATTATTTATTTATGAAATAACTTTAAATACCTTAGTTGAATGCCTGTTTTTTGCATTTTAGG
Organism: Choreutis nemorana; assembly: GCA_949316135.1. Lineage (NCBI taxonomy): Eukaryota > Metazoa > Arthropoda > Insecta > Lepidoptera > Choreutidae > Choreutis > Choreutis nemorana. The sequence continues at coordinate 1,915,190 of OX438620.1, read as the reverse complement.
AAGCAACATCTATCATTCAATAAATGTATACAATTTACGCCATTTAAACTGTCAAGTTTGACGTTTTCACACATTAACTAGTGTTACCTTATGAAAAAAATAAAAATCTTTCCTAATGTTTAACGCGCGCTAAGACTTGTGACTTATTTTTCGAAATTAAAAAAAAAGATCACAGATATAATTATTATGTTAAATTATTAGATTTAAAATTACGTAAGACCTTCGAAACTTGGTTATATATTAGGCCCTAGTTGAAACTATTTGCTTGTATCACAGCTACTAAGCAATATTTAAGCAGTACTCTTAGCTATTCTGTCATTTAAGATTTTTTTATGTAATATACCTTTATATACTATGTAAGCATCAAATATAGGGTAAAATCTGTTTAAACCGAAAACATAGTACTAACATTAAACAACCATATTTATAACTAGAGGTGGAACTATCCGGTATAAAAACGAAACTTTGTGAAGGTAAATAATATTAAAATTCATGATTACTATGACGGCTCTTATATAAAGATGACAAAGCAAAAAAAAGATACTTGAAAATTCTAATCATTGAAATTAATAACTAGTTTATAATCTTCATAATGGTGGACTAAACATTGCGTAGAATAAAATGAGATTAATTAAACAAACGTGCATTGGTAACGGTGACTGCTTACCATCAGGTAGGCCGTGAGCTTGTTTATCAGGTTTGTAATATCCTACTAACAGGATAAATATGAAATTTTTGATGCAACAAGAAAATGGGCCCAGTATCCGTTATCCGGCCAAATGACTATCCGTTCCATCCCTATTTATAACCAAGAAAACCCGTATATCTTAATTAAAATTAATTAATGATCGCGAATTAAACTAAAATTATAATAACATAACATAAACTCACGCCGCAATCCCTCGAGAGGGGTTGGCAGAGGTGTTACACACCGCATTTAACATGTTTGTGTTGAGTCCCAGTGTGACAGGTTGCGAATATGTCGCCACTATCCGGGCACAATGGTGAACATGGTAGCTACAACTTACGGCAACCCGAGACTCGAACCTACGACCTGTCGGGTCGGGTTGGTCGGGTAACTAGGCACGTAACAAACTGAGCTACCACGTCCTCACAATCATGAGACTAATGAAGTAAAAAATCTGACAAACAAAAAGAAATGTTTTAAAATTAAACAAAAAAACATAACATAGACAAACTACTGATTTGCATAACCTTTTTTTTCTTAAAGTCGAGTAAAAAGAGAATTACCCTATTGGTAAGAGAGTTAAATTTTTTAATAACTACCTAAACTATACTACTAATATTAATTAAAATTGTGATTTTAACACTATTAGGCGATCTAAAGCATTATGTGACGTCACTTTCCTTTAGAGTTATTACAGGTGTGATTTAACGAAGCCACTGAAAAAATAAAAACATGATTATTAATAATAAGGTAATTTTATACAAATTCAATCTTTGTGAGGTTTTGGTATAAAATATATATATATAAACAATTAATTTAATTAAAACATTTCATAATTAATAAGTCACATTGAATTTTTCAATCTATTGATCGTTAGTTAGTAATTTTTAAGTCACTAAGTATTATAAAATTAATCGATTTAAGAAAAAGGATAGCGTGAGCACTGAAATATAAAATGCCGTCGAAGAGCCTACATCAATATTTGAAAATGGACCACTTCACCATGGATCTGTTTTTTTGTGCCCGAGTGTGCCCGTGGTCTCATCAATATGTACCACTGGTGATTCCATGGGTAATTGTAACAGACATCCCATCCCTACCTTATAAAAAAGTCGATATAATTGTAATCTCTTTGCATTGTCCTGTTTATTATTTCCCACGCGAGGAAAGTCAAAAAAGCTTAAAATGTTTCAATTTCAATCTTATAAATAAAAAATGTGTTATTGAATAATAAAACAGTACACACCCGACGACTTGCTTCAAGTCATGCGCGTCACATATGGAGATGTGTCCGAGTTTCTCGCTTCGTTCGTAAACGTGTAACTTGAGACTGGCGCCACCTTGCTTACGAGATGATTTCAGATGCTTATATAGCTGTTGAAAAGACGTTAATTTTATTTACGGATAGAGAAAAAAAACACAAGAAAACAAAAGAAAAAAAAATATATATAATTATAATAACCAATCACGACACACACATTGACTCAGCCCTGAAGTAAGTATCGTGAGAACTTGTGTCACAGGAACTAAGCAACGATATGGTATAAACTACATAGATAAGAAAACAACATCCAAGACCGGTGAGCGATACAACATAGTTTCGGAGGATTTGAGAGCCATTTTTGACCAAAAATCTATATGTAAATAATATATACCAATAGGTATAATTGTGAGTATCGGGGTTTTTATTAATGAAAGGTCTTTGAACTATGATTTGGGTCACCCTCAGACGGTTGGCGTGACCAGTAGACATCGGATTCTATGCTTTTAGTAAAATTTACCATTTTTAAAATTCCTACTTCAAAGAATAGTAAACAATTAAATGGTTAAACGTCGTTCTTGACTTTCTTCTTTACATTTTTGACCAAAAATCTATGTATAAATAATATATACCTACGGTATATAATAGACACCTACGGTAGGTAGGTAAGTAAAATTCTTCAAAGGGCTTAAAGTAGGTTGCTATAGTAACAATTCACATGGATTGTATGCTGTGTTTCCGTTCGAATGATTGTAGAGCCAGTGTAATTACCGGCACGAGAGGTATAACGTCTTTACATCTACACGAGCAACGCATTAGCGGTGGTCTTCGCGTTCCAGACATCAAAGTCATCAAAATTTTCGAGTTAGAAAAAAAAAAAGTTATTTTATTAAGGAAAAGTTTTTAAATTGTTTGCAAAATGTTCAAGCTGTTTTTATCGGTTTTTAAAATTAAAATATAATTTTCTAATAAAGTTTCAACCGAAATGATTTTTTTCTTTACGAAGATATCTTTTTATAATTTTCAAAATATTTTTAAAGAAAAGTATGCAATTGTAATAATATGAAGGACTCACCCTGTATCCAATATAGAATGGTATGACGACATCGTCTTTGGCGTGCAACATCAGTATCGGTAGGTTGGGGATCTTGCTCAAATGCTGGTCTGATTTGAACCTGTAGTTTTCAGAACATCTGAACGGTTCCACGAAAGTCTGGTCGAAGTATGGCAGCCAGTAGACCAACTGGAAAATGTTTAAGGAAAATATTAGTCAAGGTATAAAAATTAAAGAACTTTCGAGCATGAATGTATTTCAAATAAAATTTAATTAAAAAAACGAATTCAACCACCGGTCCGGAACATTTTGGTGATATATACATATATTTATTTGCTAAAATAAGGTATAATACGGTTGGTAATTTGATTCTACAAACGTCGTCAGGAAACCCAAGAAGACTCAAAGATGAAATAATGTAATCGAAGAAATGGTTTCGGGGCACACCCGCCTCTCTGTCCCACCACTGCAACTCCTGTTTATCAGGATCAATAGTGGTATAAATCAACGAATAATGCATCTGTGCAATGACGCAAAGGCTGTGCCCGGACACACTACCGGCTGTCTTGGGACCCGCAACGAACTAAATCAGAAGAAATAGGAGGTAGTAAGAAAGCAGTTTCAAACTTCTCTCCCTTCCTTCGAAGAAATGGGTACTCATCAGTAAATTCATGACTGGATGAAACAATTCGGGGTTTGTATGTTTTTTTAATATACAATTTCATGGACAAACACGCAAAAGGTTCACCTGAAGGAAAGTGATACTGCCGCCTGTTAACACGACGACGCCTCTGATATCGTGAGACACCAAGAGCACCCCCTAAGCGTTGCCCATGTAGAGTTAAAGATGTTATAACTCTCGAGCTGGTAATTACACCGGCTCTCCAATCCTTCGAACCGGAACACAGCGAACTGCTTCACGGCAGAAATAGAAAGGAGGGTGGTACCAACCCAGACGATCTCGCACGTAGATCTACGTTCTTGTATGTACGTATGTTTAAATAATTATCCGATAACTCGAGTAGCGTTGATCGGATCGTCGTAACTGATGTATAGCAAGTTCTCAGTTTTTACCAAACCACTAGTTATTAGCTAATATGTAATTACCTTGCAGAGTGGATGAGCTTCGACTTCCTCAGCCAAGTTATTGAAGGGCGCTTCCAGAATCAGTCCCTTAGGCAGTGGGAGGGAGACGGAGCGATCCAACACACTTGATGAGAGAGAGGGAAGGTTGCCGAGTAAGTGAGACGATATAGCTGTACCTGTCAACAAAATTATAATTTGAAAATCATAAATCATGAGTACTTTTTATGGACAATATCCGTATTCCATTAGTTAGATAGTAAACTAGGTTTGGAAACTCGCAGATTACTAAAATAAAAAGTGTGAATGTTTGTATGTCTGTTACTCAATCCCGCAAAAATGATTGAACGGGTTTCTATCAAATAAAAAAACAGACCGCCACTCTGTCCCACCACTGAGACTCCTGTTCACCAGGATCAACAGTGGCGTCCTTTGATCGAATAATCAACGAATAATGCAGCTGTGCAATGACGCACAGGCTGTGCCCGGACACCTCACCGGCTGGTCAGGTCAACGGGTCGAATATTCGAGTCTTGGGTTGCGAGTTGTAGCTGCCATATTCCTCATTGCGTCTGGATAGTGGCGACAGATTCGCAACCTGTCACACTGGGACTGAACATAAACATGCGAAATGGGGTGTGTACCACCTCTGCCAACCTTCTCGAGTGATTACGTTGTGACTCTATGTATGTATATATATTAAATAAATTTATCTTACCAAGTGAATGTCCCCACACGTATATCGGCGGTCGGTTACCATTCCTGTTGACTACGTTATGGAGCCAGTCGTACACCACGAGAGCATCTTCCACCACACCGTACTCTGATGGTACCAGGTTTGTAGAGTCACCGTATCCTGAAAATTTAAATAATATTTTCTTAACTTCGTTACCCGGAATACGTCCACTGCTGGACAAATTACTCCCCCAAATACTTCCTGGATCCTGGGCTCTTAGAGAAAAACCATTTTCGCAAGCATTACAGCCTAGAGAAAATAAAAATGTATTGAAATGGCATTTATTCGAGTTCTATTCCTATACATTGCCCGGAACAAATAGATATACGGGCAAACAGTTAAAAAAAACATTAATTTCTCTCTATAATATGGTAAGTATTTCAATATGCATTGAGTGAAAAGTTGTTATCTTCACTGGAACTTCTACTAACCTCTGTAGTCAAAAGCAATAGTGTGGTATCCCATTTGCTGGAACTTCCTGTATAGCTTGATTCTGTGTGAAGCCGCCCTCGAATTTGAATTTCCTGAAATTAAACGACACCATTTTGATTAAACTTCTAATAGTATCACAAGCCATTAGTATTTCCATTTTATGGAACGAAACCCCAAATAAAATCGACCGTATGTATCTTTTAGTTTTTTTGTCCGAAACGACGAATGCTGCGGCTGCAGGCCTTAGCAGCTTTACCGTGGCTATCGTTCCTTATACAATCGATCAGGCCGTATCGTCTTTATAAAGACAACACAAGACGAAAATAGGTACGACCGTGGTATTATAGTAAATGAGATACAACCCGCTGACAGACAGACGGACAGCGGAGGCTTAGTAATAGGGTCTCGGTTTTTACCCTTTGGTTACGGAACCCTAAAAAAGATGTTTCATTCAAAAAACACACTACGCGGGAGAAAACTTGTGACAGATAAAAGTAGATTAACCTGTTTACTTTTCATAATAATAACACTATTCATTAATCTAGGAACTAATTAATTTCTTTTCGATAAATAACTTTAATTAAATTTTCTGGGCCATTTCAATTGCTGTCTCCGCTTTGCTGGGAGGGAAGTCTGAAACCGCTTTCTTACTACCTCCTATTTCTTCTGATTAAATTCGTTGCGGGTCCCAAGACAGCCGGTAGGGTGTCCGGGCACAGCCTGTGCATCACTGCACAGCTGCATTATTCGTTGATTATTCGATCAAAGGACGCCACTGTTGATCCTGATAAACAGGAGTTGCAGTGGTGGGACAGAGTGGCGGGTGTGCCCCGAATAAAAAAATAACTTTAATTAACAAAAAATAAATAAATTATAAAACGTTTTTTTTTTTTGCTTTAAACAAATAATCAGGCGTGGTTAATACATGATGACCTATTGTTAAAATTTTATTTATACACATGTAATTGGTATTTACAGTGTTAAAACTATAACATGAACTCACGCCGTAATTAATCCCTTCAAGAGGTGTAGGCAGAGGTGTTAAACACCGCATTCCGCATGTTTATGTTGAGTGTGACAGGTTGCGAATCAGTCGCCACAATCCGGAACATGGACGCTACAATGTAGGGCAACCGAAGACTTGAAAGTCTTGACATTGCAGATTTTTATCAAATTAAACTTTTAAACCTTCAAATTTTTAAATTTACAATCTATTCCGATTAAAAAAAAATCGTTTTTAGGGTTCCCTGAAACTACATTTTCCTCTTTCTATGTCGATGCCATACTAGTAGTCGTATACGAAGGACGTTCGACTAAGGTGTTAGTTTTGTCAGGCCTGTACGTGAATGCACATTGTTTTATTGTGCATAACCTCTAGTTTTCTCATTGAAGAGTTCACCCACACTTTGACGATGTCCATATAAACGTTAAATCATACACATCCATAGCCGAGCGTTCGTCGCGAGATGCAATATCTGCAATATATTGTTACTATAAATAGAATTATATCTTAAACAAATAGTTCATTTCGTGGTTTAATTAATAATAACTATGTAAATACAGTGCAACCTCGATATAACAAATCGGAAGGGAACAAGTAAATGTTCGTTATATCAAGTAATTTGTTAATCTGAGGTTTGTGTTGAGGTTAGGTTGGGCTGGAATTCGTTATACAGAGGTAAAAACAAAAATGATTGTTTTACGAAAAAAAAGCGTGTCGAAACCTGTCGCGACATGAATCACGTACTATGAGATTAAGAGTCATACACTGGTGAGATCTTTATATAAAGGTTTTGGGTTGACAAAATTCGTTAATGAGAGGTATTTATTATTTTTCTTGATAGTCGAAAATTCGATATAATGAGTTTGTTAGCAAAAAATCTTCGCAATGTAGAGGTATATTTTACATTGACTCTTATGGACAATTTAAAGGGATTACGAAGAATTTGTTATAATCGAGGAAGTCGTTATATTGAGGTACTTTATATAAAGGTTGCACTGTATATATATTCTTTATACACCGCCAGTTGTAAATTTTTGTCAGAATAAGTGTATATATATTAAATTATTAAAAAAATGTGTCTAACAAAAAACCGTAACAAGATCTTGGAAAAAACGATATAATTAAACGAAAAACGTCGAACCACCAGACATGCAGAACCCTTGGCACTTGAAAAAACTCTCACTTAGACAGTTTTTTTTATAAATCAGATCACTAAGTCAATGTTACGATACTTCTAGAAGTAAATAGTGACGTAGATAATATATTATTTTGTTATGGATAAGTAAACAATATAATTATGATAACGTTTAGATTGCTGGGTCAATTAACCGTATGGCAACGGGTGACAGTGGTTTCATTGGAGTTTTAACCGACTTAAAAAAAGGAGGAGGTTCTTAATTTGTCCGGGGTTTTTTTTATGAATGTTTATAAAGTAGTCGGAAACGGTTATTATATTATATTATAATAATAGTAATATTTTATATTTTATGGATATCTTCATTCTTTCAATTATTATTTTTGTATAACACAAGCCTTGTTGGCTTGACTTGGCTTTAATTTTTGTGACTACTCTTTTATTTAATTTTTTTACATGAGGAAATCCTCATGGATCTCCTCCAGCCCGGGGGGACAGAAGAAGTATGTTGGACTCAAGGAGAACCCGAGTCTATCGACTAAAACCCCACGTTCACCAATGGCGTTAACTGTCAGAGCATTACGGGATATAGGGAAGCTAAATGAACCCACAGACACCGCACTACACTTTATTAGTACTCTAATTTGACTTAGTATGACTAAATAATAATAACCACATCACGACACACACATTGACTCGGCCCTGCACTAAGTATCGTAAGAACTTGTATCGCAGGTGCTAAGCAACAATATGGTATATACTAAATAAATAAGAATACAACATCCAAGATCGGTAAGCAAAACAATGCGTCTTGCAAATAACACATATTCCCGCCCCCGCCAGGATTCGAACCCGGAACCTCTAGCGTAGCAGTCGGCTGTTTACACCACTGCGCCACCGAAATAAGAAGTAACTTCGTAAGGTACTGGTCCTTTCAACCCTTACTCATAGCGCTAAGGGGTTGAATATTGATTTTTATAAGCTGACCACAACGTTAACTAGAAATTTATAAGCTATGAAATAAGCTTCACAAGTAAATAACTTATTATTTAAGTATTGTTGATTGACTGTCATACATACTAACAACGAAATGAACGGTTTTCCTTTAAAAAAAGTATTCCAGTTCGATTTGAAAAAGGTACTTCTTTGATATAAACAAATTAATGTTTCTTTTTTTTTATATTTTGCAATCAAAATAACCACATAGGAAGTTTCAAATAACGATTAAACACGATTCAATTGAGATAAGAAAAAAATTGTAAAAGATAGCAATTATTTGCACACAATAGATTGTTCACATGCAAAACTATAATAAAATCATTATCTCTATAATATTCTTGTAGCCTTTCTTTATGTCTGTATGCCCACGATTGTGGAATCAGTTTTTAAATATTAAAAAGAAAAACAAATATATATTTTCCATCGCTTCATCAAGACATATTATTATTCGAAAGTTAATGTCTATGGTTTATTCAAGATAATTTTAGCTGACAGATGGCGCCAATCTCGTGATCTTAAATTTTCTCGAACGAAACTGAGAAAACAAAATCAAATTGTTGTTTAGAAATACAAATATTATAAATTAAAGTTACTACATGTTTAACCTTTCTAAACAAGAGGGCTTCCTGAGGGTCTGAAAAAATTACTACCTAACGCATCGTTTTGATAAATCCACTAGATGGCGCTCTATCATGTATCAAGTTAACGCGGACGAAATCGCGTGTAAAATTTAGTTACGTATACGAGACAAGTAAATTAATTTAAACGTTTAAAAACCCGACCTAGTATTGACTTGTCAATTCAAAAATGTATATTCAGTTGATGGAAATCGCGTCATTTTAACTTCTTTAAATTCTAAGTGACTCGAGCAATAAATACAAATCTAACGATATCGGGGCACACCCGCCACTCTGTCCCACCACTGCAACTCCTGTTTATCAGGATCAACAGTGGCGTCCTTTGATCGAATAATCAACGAATAATGCAGCTGTGCAGTGATGCACAGGCTGTGCCCGGACACCCTACCGGCTGTCTTGGGACCCGCAACGAACTTAATCAGAAGAAATAGGAGGTAGTAAGAAAGCGGTTTCAGACTTCCCTCCCAGCAAAGCGGAGACAGCAATTGAAATGGCCCAGAGGCCCAAAAATCTAAAGGGGAGACAGTCAGGAGACGCCTGACCGTCTAAACACCACGGTATGCCACTAACTAACAGGGGATAAATTAGATACTAACCTAAATCTTACACCAGTAATATTGGTGACAAAACTTTTTAAAGGCACGGAAGTTTCCCTTCGTTTTCACAAGATCTAGGTAATAAATAGGACTACACGCAGATACTTGAATCGAATTCAACATGATTAACCGTTCGTCATGCCAGAGACTACACTCCCACAAGATATGATGGGCAGTTTGCACAAATTCTTGATCCGACGTTGAACATTCGCAAAAAGGTGACGGCACCAAGTTAAATGAATAAAGTTTGCCCTTAAAGTTACCATGCCCGGTTAGAAATTGGGCTACGCAATGATCGATATCAAGCCACGTTTTATTTAACCGTTCGCGCACTATAGGGAAAAATTTAAATAAATGCCGCCCCTTAGTCGAAGTATCCCATCTAGTTTGCCATTCGTCGATTAGTTTTTTATGAACGTTGTCGTTGCTATCAAATAATCTACTGATTTTAGCCCTATCCTTCGGTTTTAGAAAATCTGAACTCATACCATTCCGCGAGTTGTAATACATTGCCGCACGCCGTTGTATTTCCAAATCTACCGGTAAAACGCCCGCAAGAATCGGCAGGGCCTCAGTGCTGACGGTTCTATACGCTTTACAAAGAAAAATTAACGCTAATCTCTGACTCTGAAGCAATTTACGTCGCGCAGCGCCAATTGTGGCTCTATCCGCCCACGCGGGGGCTCCGTAACAAATGCAACCCAAGAAAGTAGCAGTATAAATTATTTTTAATGACTTAAACGACAATCCCCAGGTCGAAGTTGATATTCTATTTAACGCATAAAAATTTCGTTTTGATTTTTCGCAAACTTGCTTAATGTGCTCAATAAAATGGAATTTCTTTTCAAGTATCAAACCGAGATAACAAACTGAGTCTTTCTTTTTAACTGTAACTGAATTAAATTTAAAGCGCGGTAGCCCTACTAAGTTTCCTTTTAACATTAAATACTGTGTTTTATGGGCTGCGAACTCAAGATGATTTCTCTTTCCCCAGTCGGCCACCAGACGTAGGCAGGACTCAGCTAACAACTCAACTCCTGTTCTTGTATGAGATTGAATAAGCAGGAGACCGTCGTCTGCATATCCCGTCAGCGAACAGTTAGCCGGTAACGGTATAGACAAAAAGTCATCAAATCCGATATTCCAGAGATACGGCCCTAGCACTGAACCCTGTGGGCAGCCCCGAGTCAAAGCCTTCGACACTGCATGATGACCAAGTTGAAGCTTAGTTGTTCCATTTATAAAGTAATTGTATATTAAGGAATATACATTGCTGTAACAACCTCTGTTTTTAAGTTTGAGCAATAAGATTGGCCACCATGCATTATCAAAAGCACCAGAGATATCTAGGAATACACCTATGACGTATTTAAACTCCGACGATTCTACCGATTTTCTCACCGAGATAGCCGCGTCGATTGTTGATTTGCCGATAGTAAAACCGAATTGACGTTCGTGAAAAGCTGGACCGCCCGGAAGAAGCCGAGGTACGATAAGACGCTCTAGAAGTTTACCCAGGGATGGTAGAAGGGTAATGGGTCTATACGATTTCGGATCATCAGGTGGCTTATCACCGCTTTTAGGTATGATTTTAATTAGCCCGTGGCGCCAAATTTGAGGAAAAACCCCTTCAGCAATGCAACGGTTATACACAATTAAAATAGAATCCCCAGCGGACTTTACGGCTTCCTGGATCATCTTATTCGATATTTTGTCTTCCCCAGAGGCCTTATTAACCGGTAACGCCCTAACAATTTTGACAAATTCATCTAAAGTTGGAAGATCGGACGAAGGAGATGTGGGTGGAACTGCAGCCATGAGCCTAACTTCTCGATGATAGTCGGTATCATTTTCAGTAGTGTCGTCCGGAATGAGAGCGTTAAGAAGGGCCTCCGCCGTCTCCTCAACACCAAGAGTGTGAGCATCATTTATTTTGATGTTTGAAATAAATGCTTGATCAGTTGCTCTGTTAGCTTTGAACTCATGATATATGGGTGACCATGGCCCCTCTTTGTCTAACCTATCAACTACTTTCCGAAGTAAATTAGTTTTTGATTTTTGGACTGCAGCACGGTAGTGAGACCTAGCAACTCTTAAAGCAATTAAAGCGCTATCATACCTATCTGACGAAGTATCTTGTCCTAGGGATTTTTTAGCTTTATTTAATTTACGACGCGCGCTTCTAAATTTCTTACGAATTCCTATCAGAGAATCATTCCACCAGTCACATCTTTTCACACTGGATATAGATGTTCGTCCCAGTGTTACATCAGCACAGTAATTGAAAGTATCTGTCATAATTTCAGCGCTTTCTGTTGCCGATAGACGCGGGTGAGTGAAGTCTCCAGCATGTGACGCAAAAAATGAACTAAAAAAGCACCAGTCTGCACGTCTGGTTTTATAACGAAAGCTTTGTGAACGGGGCGCGATATCTTGTGTCAGCTTAGGGTTGTACTCGTACACGATCAAACGGTGATCACTACATGACGCATCAGGAAGGACACGCCAATTAGAGATTTTTACGTACGCACTTGAAAGTGTGACGTCAATGAAAGATTCGCCCATAGGGCTGCTGTAAGTAGGTGGTGAATCAGAGGTGTTATGAATTTCTAGGTGCATTTCTGCAATAAACTCTTCTACTGCGGCGCGACGATCCGCATCTGCTGATCTAATTTTACCAAACCAAAGGGGGGAAGACGCGTTGGCATCCGCGCCTATAACTACAGCCTGCCTAGGAAGTGCATATAATACGGACCGCAAGTGATGTAAGTGAGGGTCTACGCGATCAGAGAACTGAAAGTAACAGCTAACTACATATATACTAAAAGAAGGACACGAGACCTCCGCAACGGCACAGTGGGACGACGAGAGATTATTAAGAGCTGTGACAGTGAAGTTTGAACGTGACACGTATATTCCCGCGCGAGCTTTATTGTTTATTTGAACTATCTTATTACGAAGCCCAGCGCTCTGGTACTGTTCTTGAACGAGAACTATGTCCAAACTATACTCAATTACAAGCCTATCTAACTCAGACGTAGCTACTTTATCGTTATGAAGGTTTAATTGTCCTATTTTAAGCTTGGCCATAGTTAGTATTTATAATCAGTTGCTCTAATTTTGCCTTGTAGGTAGGACAATCCTGAGACCCGGTCTCATGATCGCAGGGTTTTTTATACTTTTTACACGACGCACATACTCGTTTAAAAGTTGGTTGATTTTTGTTGGTACAATTTTTTGTGTCGTGTGACTCGGCACAGTGAGCGCACGATGGTGTTTTAAATCTAACGATATATCATATGTCAAAATCGGTCCAGCCGTTTAGGTTTCAATGGAACGGACATACCTACATACGTACATACATACACATTAAAACATTACCCTCCTTTTGGGTCAGTCGAGTAAAAAGCCAAAGCAGGCTATAGCTTGATGGCGAAGTGGTGTAAATAGCCGACTACTACGCTAGAGGATCCCAGTGGGGGCAGAACTTTATTTGCAAGACGCAATGTTTCGCTTACCGGTCATGGATGTTTTATTCTTATCTATGCAGTTTATACCATATCGTTGCTTAGTGCCTACGATACAAGATTATCTTAGTGCAGGGCTTAGTCAATGTGTGTGGCGTGTTGTAGTTATTATTAATTAATGTATGATACGAGTGTGGTGAAATTATAAATCAATTATCAAAGTGAACTTCGCACTTGATAACTCATTCATCGTTCATTATTCCACGTAACAGTCCAAACTTCATGATAGATAATAACAGCATAGTATTGGACTTTGCAACCCAAGATATTCTGGTACAATTTTTTGTTACACCTTTTTTTTTAAACCAGGATGTGTAATCTTGTTTAATGAAGGTTGGTTAATTAAACAGAAACACTTAAAATTTTATTTATACTAGCGGCCAGCCCCGTCTTTGCATGGATTACCTAAAAACATACAGTATTTGTTACTCAGGAATAATATAGCATTCTGATAGTGAAATATTTTTTGGAGCAGGTCCAATAGTTCATGTTAAATTCGATTCAGGTTTCTGCGTGTAGTCCTATTTATTACCTAGATCTTGTGAAAACGAAGGGAAACTTCCGTGCCTTTAAAAACTTTTACCACCAATATTACTGGTGTAAGATTCAGGTTAGTATCTAATTAATCCCATGTTAGTTAGTGCACTCCGTGGTGTTTTGACGGTCAGGCGTCTCCTGACTGTCTCCCCCCTTAGTTTTTGGCATCTGGGCCATTTCGATTGCTGTCTCCGCTTTGCTGGGAGGGAAGTCTGAAATCGGATTTTTACTACCTCCTTTCTTCTGATTAAGTTCGTTGAGGGTCCCAAAACAGCCGGTAGGGTGTCCAGGCACAGCATGTGCGTCATTGCACAGCTGCATTATTTGTTGATTATTCAATCAAAGGACGCCGCTGTTGATTCTGGTGAACATGAGTTGCAGTGGTGGGACAGAGTGGCGGGTGTGCCCCGAGGTCTAATAGTTTTTTAGTTTATTCGTTAAAAATATAAAAACATATAATGGTTTTCTCTTTATATTAATATAGTGTCGACAAAAAATAGGTGTATAAAATTTAAATCGCTGTCTGTAATAAGAACACTACATATTTTGATAAAATAAATATATCCGATGCATATACAACTTAAAAAATAATACTAATTTAATATGAGTTTTTTTTATTGACAGAGCCATTTTCAAAATCTGTAGTGATGAAGGAATTTGATGTTGGAAGGTGTATTGGCTAATTACGAAATCACAAAGGAGTTTCACCAAAAAAAACACGAAATTGAGAATAAAAATTTAATGTAGGTACCGAAATAGGGAAGTATAAAATGATTAAATTAAAAGGTAAAGCATTGATTGTTTGAGGTAGCTCTTACGAAAATAAGGCGCGTCAATTAGTATCAATTTAAATATAAACTACGCTGTATAAACTTAAAAAAATTTAACTTCAAAATCGACATGCAAAATTTGTCAACTATGTGAAGCCAATAAGCATACGAAATTAATTTAATTCAAAATACAGTATAAAAACACAAAAAAAAGAATAAAATTGTAACAATTCACAGAAATAAATTCATAAAAAATATTTATAATAAATTTCCATTATCCATATCAATAAAAGCTTGCAAAAACATTATCAAATTAATAATGTAGAAATATATTCCACAAAAGTCAAACAACACATTGATATGATTGCGTGATACAGTCTACAAATTCCGGCCTTTGATCCAGGTGGTGATTCACGCGTTTTGCTCATGAACTGTCTGTTCATTAGGTATTTACTCATTAAAAGTGAGTTTATCTTCGCTTAATTAAGAGCATTACGTTTATCAACAGGATAATGTCAGTTCAAAGTTTATTTGTATAGACATTCCTAAATAACTTCCGACAATAATTGATACTTTATTAAGCCAAGGAGGTCTTCCCCGAGCATTACAACTAGTCGACGGTAATAATAATAATGATAACCACATAACGACACACATTGACTCAGCCCTGCAGTAAGTATCGTAAGAACTTGTGTCACAGGAACTAAGCAACGACATGTTATACACTACATAAGCGAAACAATGAGTCTTGCAAATAACATAGAGTCCCGCCCCCGCCGGGATTCGAACCCGGAACCTCTAGCGTAGCAGTCGGCTGTCTACACCACTGCGTCACCGAGGTCACGGTATATAGACATTTCCTGAGTAAGCTTGTCATCTTCTCTTTGTCTACAGGTGGTAGATCTACGAGATCGTCTGGGTTGGTACCTCCTATCTATTTCTGCCGTGAAGCAGTTCGCTGTGTTTCGGTTCGAAGGATTCGAGAGCCAGTGTAATTACCGGCACAACAGTTATATCAGACATCTTTACCTCTACATGGGCAACGCACTGCTCTTGACCTTCCAGACATCGTCGTGTCAATATCAAATCCATCAGGTATGCCGTTTGCTGGTTTGGCCGTTGTATAAAAATGCTCCTTCGGCCACATCACCATTAATCATCAGATGGGATTGTGGCCAAATCTTTTATGAAAAATTAGGTTATAAATATTTTTTATCACCTAATAGTTCAACTTTAGTTTTTACTCGGTTACATTAGACTATGATTTTGTATTCATACAAAAGGTGAATTTACCAAGAGTGTCCTGGAGCGTTATAAAACTGAAATCGTTATAAAACTGAAATTCAGAAACTATTTTTTTATATTCAGGTAACACACCCGCCACTCTGCCCCGCCACTGCAACTCCTGTTAACCAGTATCAACAGTGGCGTCCTTTGTAACGTATAATACAGCTGTGCAATGAAGCACAGTCTACGTGCCCGGAAATGCTATCGACTGTCTAATGAGACGATACAAAATTGATCAAAACAAATAGGAAGAAGTGAGAAACCCATACAATAGACGAAAGCACAATTTCCCTTGACGACTACAATACCGACTCATAGAACTCACTTAAAACCAATAGGATGAGTACAGACATTGATTGAATTTATCCCAATTGTGTTCGATGGTGAACAGTGTATCCATATACAATGAAAGAAATGATAGTAAAAATAGAGATTCAAAGTCAAAATGTTTTTATTCGAATAGACTTAAAATAAGCACATTCAAATTGTCTTTTTTTTTTTACTACCACCGGTTCGGAATCCGGCAAGAAACCTCCGTGGTTGCTTTTTTCAATATTCAAATTTTCTACTACAAATTAAAAATTTTCAACATAATAATTCTAGCTTCACTCCAACTGTCAATAAGATAAACCTGTGCAGCTAATCAAATTACTTCCATATATCTTTATCCTCTACATAATTTAATACACATATTAACAATATTACCTGTAACATTAACATACCTCGATCAAATATAGGTGTATCGACCGATCTTACTAACAAACATAAACAATTACAAATATCGCTTGTGAAATAAAAAAGTAAACACAAATGTTCGACTGGATGGACATTTGTTGAGGGCATTTTCTATCACTTCATTGTGCATCTATAAAATAATACATGTATTGTTTTTTGCTATCTACATCCACTAAAGATGATTTGTTTTTAGTTTTGTATGTTTGTAACGAATAAACTCAAACTACTGGACCGATTTAAAAAAAATCATTCACCATTACAATGCTACATTATCCCCACAACACAAATTCTATATGTATCAGTAGAAAAAAATTGGGACCCCAACTAAAACTTCAATAATGTAACAGTGTAACTTATTTATACTTCAAATCGTCGAAATACTTGTAATTATCTCAAAATTTTTAAAAATTAATGTACTCCCGTACGAAGCCAGTGCGTGCCGCTATTTTTAAAACATAAATATGTAAATAACTCACCGTGGCAGTAGAAGATGATAGGTGTAGTAGTATGAGCTAGTTCTTCATCCAGGACTTTGTTCATTACCTCAGCATCTTCCCCGGGCAGGAAATAACCTTTGAGCTTGTCATAGGACCCCTTCGACAGGATATGCCACACACCTGCACATGAAAGAAAAGTTTCTTAAATTTTATATAAAGTCATAGGCGAAAAAGACAGTTCATCTTGGATCTAGAAAGGCCGCTAAAAGCATACCTTCTGAAAACTTTTATTTTTAGGGTCCCGTACTAGGGTAAAAAAACTGGCCAAGAACTTGTCAGACCACGAATAGAATAGGGTTCCGTAGTCACCCTTAAGTGTTATTATTTCCGTTTTAAAATTTTACACGTTTGATTATTATTTCGTTATTTTTGAACGAAATTTTCTAGTTTTCAATTTTACAAGTTAGGCCTCTGTAACACCTTTCTAGCAATAACCGTTTGGACGGACGTACATGACGAAACTATAAAGGCTCCGGACATGAACTACGGACCCACCGTCCGTCCGTCAGTCAGCGGGCCGTATCTCATAAACCGTAATGACCAGACTCTTGAATTTTTCAGAGAATGTCTATTTTGTTACCCCTGTAACGATACAAAAAACATAAAGATATTAAAAATTAAAGGGGGCTCCCATACAAGGGACGTGATGCTAAAGTAATTTGATTGATTGATTGATACGGAATCCTAAAAACAAAGCAGAATCGAATTCTATCTAAGTTCAAAATTTCACCTCTTATACACACCTAAGTGTAGATGACCTACCTATACTAATCTAATCCTTGGTAAGTAATCTTTTCTCATATTAAAGAAAGGTCATTCGGAAATTAATAAATATACATTTGTCATTGGATTAAATCTTCTAGATAGGTGTTCTATCGAACATTTACAAGGATCATGATATTAAAAACAACTGATAACAGAATATGTACATGTATACAATTCAATCATCTGCCTAAATAAATGAGTCGCTTATTAGCGATATCTTATTAAAATTCGCAATTAACAATTTATCAAGGCCATACATGAAATAGTTAAATTTTGTATTCGGAATACTTTAGTTAATATATTAAGCTGTACAAAAAAAAAATCTTTAAACAATGACTGTAATTGTTGGAAAATCGGCAAGAGAAAAAGTTTGTATAACCTAATAAATAGATTAATGATTGGTATCTACTGCACTTGCCATAAATCATTAATCACCAATAAGGTTAGTTTAGACTACGACATAAATGTCAGACATAAATTTATTTACTGTTCAGAGTGAGACATACTTATTTCTTGATTTCTACTGATGCGAAAGAAACTATGGTGAAATAATAAATTGAGAAATTCGTATTCATTCAGAGACACTCAGTGTACGGTGAATTGTGTCCGGTGCCTTTAGGCTGTGGAGTAAACTCCTAGGAATTGTTTTCCAAAAACATCATTTTTCAAAAATCGTTTTTACTGTGTTTGCAAAGCGTGCGTGACGCCTCGGTTAATGCAAACCTCCATAGGCTACGGTGACTGGTTACCATCAGGTGGGCCGTATGCTTGTTTGCAGTCGCTGCCGAAGACTACCGAAGCTAGACTAGGATTGCCTCGGCGTCCAGAGGATTGCCTTGGCGTCCTTGGAGTCCGATGCCTGCACAATAATGTGCGTCGAGCCTTAATGGTATATAAAATAGTATATATTACCTATTTTAACTGGGCACTTGTCCACTTTCGATTTGTGGTCTATGTAGAAGTTTCTGGCACCATCGATGCCGCAGGAGGATGGATTCTCGTGGTCAATGTTCAACGGCCATTGAACTGGAAAAAAAAAAGAAAATCATTTATAACCCTCCTTTAAATACATACTTGATTTACTGAAAAGCCTTATACATGCGAGATTATCTTTGACATGGAAATGAATTTATTTGCAAAAAAAACATTCATTCAGGTTAATATTTTGTAACAATAATAGGGTAATCCTATTTTTCGGGGCCTAATAAAAATTAGTATATTTCAACGTATACTTTATTACAACTTAGGATAATCTTCACAAAACTTAATGTTTGCAATGCTTTCTTATTCAGAATGCAAGCATGCAAATTTTATCGAAATATATGGGTTAAGAATTTGAAAAACCATTGCTTGGTAACGCTGTGGACATTATTTTTGAGAGAACGCAGTGGTCATTTGAGAAACAAATCAAAACTTTTCGGTTATAAAAAAAAAACAGAACAGCGGGGTAATTCATAAAACATTGAGGCTTGGTGTAGAACGAACGTAAAACGACTGGGAAAATATTTTGAGACATTTTTTAAAAATTTTGGAAAAAATATGGACGACAATTTTTGTTAGGGAATCTTGTAAATTTCTTCACCCTCTGTCTTGGGGGTTCGCTTTACCTATTACTATATACAGGGTGTTTTGTTATCGATTTTGGAGTTTTTAAAGACACACTTTTATTCATATATTGTGACATGAGCTTTATCGCAGTCTCTCGCCCTAGGCTGTAAGATGTATTAGTGGCTATAAATATAAGTATAAAACATGTTCCTATAACAAATTACAGAATCTGGAGTTTCATGCCGGTATCTTCCCCGGCATAAATTTTCCGAACTGGCGGTCGAGTCATATTGAAGAAAAATTTAATTCATTTGACGATTCTGGGTACTTT
This sequence comes from Choreutis nemorana, assembly GCA_949316135.1. Lineage (NCBI taxonomy): Eukaryota > Metazoa > Arthropoda > Insecta > Lepidoptera > Choreutidae > Choreutis > Choreutis nemorana. The sequence continues at coordinate 1,895,568 of OX438620.1, read as the reverse complement.
TTTTTAAGTTCATGGAATAAAGTTATTTTGATTTTGATCTTGATTTTATATAGTATCATCAATTTCACCGACAATCTCCATCGATCTTTTTCCCTTCAACTATTATTAAAAGGCCGCCATTTTGATTTCAAAGTCCCTAAGCACGTGCCCACACGGTAATTATGGTACATCTATAAAATAACTCCCTTTTTATTTATCTCAGGTATCAGTTTAATTAACATATGGATTGAGGGGATGCTCTTACTTTAATAATAACAAGCCAATTAGTAAAGAATTTAATCGTATTTGCATCAATAATAATTAGAGTAAATATTATGTTTTAAAATGACGCGTCCTGAGTTAAAGCTTTAAGATATAATTAATTTATTTAAGTATAATATTGTTGTTATTTAGTAATGATCAATAAACATTGAAGTTTGTGTTTTATACGAGAGATGAAACTATAATGACAAATACATCATGCAGCGGTTTTCTTTGCAGTAGAAGGATTTTTTACGGGAAATGAATAATTCCTAGGCATCTATATCAACATATTTGTAGAATAGGATGACCCCATATCGGAAATCACCATGCGGCCTATTCATGTATGGTTCCAAAACGCGCCCTGGCATATCTGCAATACCACAACGATTTGTGGTTGTTTTTGTAACTGCCAGCCGTAACACGAATTTCTCGTTGTGGACATTTCACAGTGACCACAACACGTTGTGAGCTGGTTTTTTCGCTCAATGAATGTTTTCGGTCTTTGGGATAAACACATATTAAAATGAAACACCACTAAGAACTAGCGTGTTTCTTTTCAGTGTAAAGTAATACATGACACATAAACTGACGCCGCAGTCCCTCGAGAAAGGTTGGCAGAGGTGCTTCCTACACACCGCTTTAGGCATGTTTACGTTGAGTCCCAGTGTGAAAGGTTGCGAATCTGTCGCCACTATCCGGGCACATTGAGAAACATGGCAGCTACCACTTACGGTAACTCGAGACTCGAACCCTCAACCAGTCGGGTCGGATCGGTCGGTTATCCAAAGCTCGTAACAAACTGAGCTACCACGTCCACGTAAGTAATAAATACTACAAATATTCCATATGACGAATAGGAAGTAATAAAACGAATCTTACTAATAACTAAACTAAGTAAACCTATTTAGTGTTATTGATAAAAAAGTCAAGAATTTTCCATTAAATTCAATTCGATGTATATGTTATGGTCACTATCTCATTCAATACTATATTACGATACAATATTAAATACGACCTTTTACATATCTATACTCGTATAAATCATCTGTAGCGAATATCCGAAAAAAAAAAAAAAAACACGTTTTTTATTTTTTTTATTCAAGACCAGGCAGGCATTTGATCCCAAACCCGCCTGATGTTAAGCGGCGATGAGGTCTAAGGTGGATCATGCCTGCCCAGGAGAAACCTATTCACTCTTGCCTTAAAGAGGCCCAAGTTATATTGGTCAGGGAACACATCGGCAGGCAAAGAATTCCACACCCTTGCAGTACGAAAAAAAATCCTTTTTATTAAAACATGTGACCAAAGCAGCTAAATTTGTATAAATATTACGGAATTAGCATGATACGTGCCAGTTAAAAACCGGTCAATAAAGGGTTCCTTGCTAATGTACAAGATTAAACAACATGTACCAACTTTTTAGAAAATTTCGTCTATGAAACATTTAATTTAATTAATTACTTAATTTTCAATTTATTTTGTTTACGTTTTTAGTATTTGCTTTTATAGCGGCAATAGACATTCTCACAAATATTCGAAAGTCTAGCTATTATGGTTCATGAGACACAACCCGCTGACGGGAGACGACGGGCTGACGGACAACGCAGGCTTAGTAATAGGTTCCGGAACTACGGAACCCTAAAAATCAAATGATGATCATTACAAAAAACCAAAAGGTTTTCTTTAAAAAAAACTAATTCACCTTGTTAGCAGAGAAATAAAACGAGTACTGTTAATAGAGACCGGTGTTTGGACGAAAAAAAACCTAATCGAATTATTTATTCAAATGACGGCATTGGTTCGGTGAAAACGTATAAAAACACGAGGTCCATCGTATAACTGAACCGCTTTGACCTTGGTATTCAATGATATTCCTAGTGGCTGACCGTGAATTCGTATGTGCAGGCTAATCTATAACAATCAGGAATATACCTAGGTTTATTTTAGAAGCCAAGAAAGGATTTTTGGAAATTCGACTCCTAAGCGGAATAATAGGGGATGAAAATTGTGGTGATTGTTCAAGAGAAGCTGAGGCTGGTCTTCTAGTCTAGTAATAATCTTCAAGCACAGATATTAGGCCATAACCAGGACCTTATTTAAGTAACCTTGAGAATCAATAATCTGATGCGCGTGTTGTAGCTAAATCTATTAAAAAACTAAACTTGTTCAGATATTTTAAACACTAAAAAAAATTGTGTTCAAGTACCATGAAAAAAGGCATTTTTTTAGGTCTTAAATAAAAAAATATATACCATATCACGACACACACATTGACTCAGCCCTGCAGTAAGTATCGAAAGAAATTGTGTCACAGGAACTAAGCAATGAAATCGTATATACTATATTGATAAGAATAATAATTCATCCAATACCGATAAGTGAAATCATGCGTCTTGCAAATAACGCAAAGTTCCGCCTCTGCAGAGATTCGAACCCGGAACCTGTTGCCTAGGTCTTCATTTCAATGAAAGTCAAAAATACCCCCCACCCGCTTCCGGGAGGCCCGGGCCGGGCATATGCCCCCTGTGCCCTAATGATAAAGACGGAATTGTATTTATATCCACTATTATATAAAAAAGAGGAAAAGTTTGTCATTACATATGTAGAAATTAATATTTGAAAGTACAAAAAACATTTCACCGATTTCCAAATTTTTAGGTTAAGTCAAAGGCTGCATTATATTAAAAATACGAATCTAGACGGACAAAGTCGCAGGCTAAAACTAGTAATTGATATTGACGCAATCGACGGCAAAATACTTTAACTCATTGACAAGTTTAAAGTTTTGTAATTGTTTATTTACGTCATAACTGTCACCAAAACTAATTAAATACCGATTATGATTTTTAGAAGATGAAGATTATACTTATTAATTGTTTTTGGTAAGTATTTTTTAGAAATAATAATATAATATAATTTTTGGAAATATTAATGTGTTTTATTTTGGTTTTTCTCACCACAAACTCATTAATTCGTGAAGAAATATTCTCACGAAATTTTTCCTATCGCAAGTTCGTAAAAATGTATTATGGAAGTTTAACTCGCAATTTTGTAGCTGCCATGTTCCTCATTGTGCCCGGTCAGTGGCGACAGATTCGAAACCTGTCACACTGGGACTCAACAAAATCATGCGAAATGTGTTTAACACCTTTGCCTCTTGAGAGATTAATTACGGCCTGAGTTGATGTTCACACAAAATTCATTTTAAATGAAAACGAAAAAGTTTATATACTTTTCACTTAATCTTCCATTGTAAAGATTTTTCCCTATTCAAAAGTTGAATTAAGTCTTCATTCCGGAGAATATTTTTTTTGCTGAAAAGCATTTTCTAGAAACATATTTTTACGAGGAACTAAAACTAGCGTTTAGATAACTGATTATATAAACTCTATAACGAGATTCGAAGGTCAAGTTCGTGACATCATAACTAATTTACATATATATGTATATAAAGCAAATTTAAACTTTCGACCTTAACGACAATTTAAGAATCAATTAAGTACTTGATTATATAAAATGGTAAATGTAGGACTTGATATATAAAACCCGAGACCAGAAAACTGATTTTGCGAACAAGAGTTCGGGAATGAACTTTTTTTTCGATGAAAGTAACAAATAGATTTATTTTAAAAGTTGTTTTAAAGTGCTCAATCCATAATAATGAATTCTGGTCACAGTTTCCAACAAAAAAGCACCTATAGTACCTTATTTGGATTTTGAAAAGAAAAAAATAGAAAAAAAAACATACGTATGTTCTTAATACTCATTTTTTTTAGTCTTTTCTAATAACATAATGCTAAAAACGACGCTAGCATAGGTAACTATTGTTCGCAGAAATTATTATTCAGAAGGCCACTGGACGATTTCATTTCACATCAAGGACTTACTTACCACATAGGTAATGCGCTGCCTACAAAATAAAATATTTCCAAAAGCGTAATAATGATTTGATCTAAATTTATCAATTTTTAATCATTAATCAATTTTGAGAAAATATAACATGGGTAGTATGTTAAAATTAAAGAAATACCCGTGTAAAAATGACCTTGTGTACCTTACACGGCCATGGTTCGACCTAACCTGTTTTTGTACCGTTCTAAGTTGTACAGCATAAGCATTGACATTGCACTTGTTATGTGAAGCCTATATTTGGGCCGTGTGTACTAAAAACACCGCATGCAGTACATTTTTATACTTAATTGGTTTTTAAATATCATCTTTCGATGTAGTTCTTGTTTTTCATTTTTGATTATTTTTGAATGAGTCGGGTTTTTTTCAATTTTTCAATAATTGTTTTTTAATGTTAACGATATATTAAATGTTATGTGAAATATGAACTTATCAAAAAACAATATTTTTACTTATGCCATCATCGTGTGCGATTTGCTTAACCCAAAACCCATGAACAAGTTTGATAGTCTGCTTAAGACGCGCCCACGTTTCAAGGCGACGCCACGACCACTAAGTTCCAGGCCCTTGCTTAGCATTCCGACTTCCAAAAACGACCCAGTGCCGTTGTAACTAAGGTTTACTTTATGTTTTTTACTATCCGTCGACGTCACGTTGCCTGGAGACGTATCTTCTATATCAACCCCGCCTAAGACTTGTCCAGCTGAGGTAAACGCTAAACTTTTGTCGATATAATGTAACAAAAAAAAATCTCTTTCAACTCAAAAGGGAACCCAGTCGCAAGTTGCGTTGCTACAGCAAGTTTATTTTCCGGTACTCACCAAAATTGAGGAACACGATGATGTTCCTCTGGAAGGTGGTGCAGTATTTGAAGAGCAGCGGAACGAACGCCACGTGGAATATGAAGAACGCCACCACTGCTGCTGGGGTCGTGAACAAGAACCTAGAAAGGAAAAATCCATATTATGTACTAGGCATATTAAAAATATAAAAGTACTATTTGTCTATCGGATTCTATAATATTTTACAAAGAGATAACTTTCATTTCAAGGAACTAAAAATGCAATTTTTAATAAAGAAAAATTTTACTAATAAGTTCCGTCACTGTCACCCTTTGTAGCTCTCAAGGTGACGCGTTGACAGTGACCGAAGAATTTTTTTCGCTGTCAAGTTTCACATGAATGCATTTTGTATGATACGATTCTCAATATCCTTCCTTTTATTAGCTATATTACTGTTAATTTATTTGCCAGGAAGTATGCCGCTGTCTCTACAAATAATGAAAGATAGTGTATATAATTAGTCTACCTTACAATTATATTTTACAGCTAGTTATTATATGCTTATGTGCATTGGCAATATGCGAGTATTAGATGCAGGTTGCAAACTGCATTCTTACATCATTCATTGCAGGTTTTCGTTACGTCACGAACTAAAGGAAACAAAACGTGTTACGAGAATTTCTCCCTCTCTTCGAAGAAAGTGTCGAGTTGTTATTATTAAAAACCGATAAGAACTGAAGAACTGTGAGTCGGACTCACACATGAAGGGTTCTGTATAATTTCGTAGAAGAAACAGGCAAAAAATTTCGAAAAGATCACGTTCATTAAATGGAAGCCACCATTAATTGTTAATCTTTATTTATTTAAAAATGATCTTATAATAATTCACACGTCGATCCCATAATTTTATGTTATGATTTGTTTATGTTTTAGCATTTGTTGTTAGAGTGGCAATATAAATAGAAATTTTTTGAAAATTTCTAGAGTCTACATTCTACTATTATGGTTGAAGACATAGAGAGAGACAAACAGATGGAGAGACAACGGTGGCTCAGTAATAAGGTCCCGTTATTCACCCTTTGGGTACAGAACCCTAAAAAGTGATTTATTTTGCGTGTTCCATGTCTATATTATTGTAGATGCTTACAAAACAATATGGGTATAGACTTTAAAAAATTCAACACACAGTTTTGAGTAGTAGGAAAAATGAAATCAATAATAAAAATGTAATTGCAAAAATAACCAGCATATATAACTCTATCCTACCATTGAACTGATAACAATGAATCCAAAAAAAATCTAAGATATTAAATTCATAATATTTTTAATAAACAAACAAGGAGGCATACGGTTTTAAAATAATATTACAAAAAAGTTTTCTTAAAAGATCGTCTTTTTCTTTAAAATGATGTAACCAAACAGCAACAAAATGTCAAACAAGGTTTAATAAAACCAGTTTTAACTGGAAAGGTCGAATGAAGCATTTTTATTTTAAATTAAAAAAATATTTAGTATGAAATGTTATTAGTAAAAATAATACTTGAAGGTTGCATTAAAAATCTAGTAATACAGTCACCTAATTAAATCCTTGATAAAAAGGTTAGTTAAAAAATAAAATAAATAAAGGATAAAATATATTTTTTGCTAGAAATAGTTTAATTTGTTAGTTTTTTACTACATCATTATCCCTTATGTCTGTATTTATACAGGTTACAATTGGGTTCCATTACTCCTTCATTAGGTTTTACATTAAGTTTATGGAATTTATTGTTTTGTGAATTCCATTTCAATGTAAAAATCGAATGGCCTTTTATACAGTATTACATCTTTTTTGCAAAAGCTTAGATCTTTTTATGGCAAATTACTTTGTGTGTTACAAATTGGGTTGATGACCTTAAAAAATATTGTTTATCCATAATAATATAATTAAACTAATGATTTATTAATACTCAGGTAGCAAAAGGTTCAATTTTAATTACTATTCATTTTAAAGATCTCATTTAACAACATTTTTGGATTCTTGAAATTATTATTATTATTACTCCTCAACAGTTTTGCTATAAGTGGTATCAGGAATTTATTTTAAATAAAAATATATAATTTATTATTATTTCAATGATGCTAAGTTGGCAGGAAGTAAACTATGATGTCATGTATTGATTTTGTTCAAAGGTCTTGGAAATTTTATTTGTATGTAATGACAATTTTATTAATTAACTATCAGTTTGTTTTAACCTCCTACAATACATAAGAAAAGATCAAATTTAAAATATTTTTTTCTAAAAAAGATTAAAGAAATCACAAGAGAAAGATTATGAAACAAACATATTTGTGATGAAATAAATGTGACATAGCTTTTTAATAGTAACATTTGAAATGTCATGTTATTCCTGCATTATTTCCAACATTTAATAACTGTAATTGCATACAATTCTCCTGTTAATCACTTCGAGCAAGTAAGTGTTTCAACTCACACTTTTTACAAGATTTTTCTTAGAATTTTAATTTTTTAATACTTACAGAAATACGTAGATGCTCATCCCAAGAAGGAATCCTCCCAATCCTTGGACGTCGACCAACAGTTGAAACAGCATTTGAAACATTTTGAAAACTTTCAATTAAAAACGTCTCAAAGTCCAGCACAATTTAATAATCAATAAACAAATAAACGTGTTTCGCTAATTTAAATTATAGGTACGTAAATGACTGCAGCCTCATTGCGGAATTATTAAACTTTATTTAAATTTTTATTTATTTCAAATCGAATCGATATACGCGACACTTCACTTCTTCGTCGGAACTGACTAAAAAGGACTTATTAACTCTCCAAACAAGTACCATACGATAGTCGTTTGTTTTTGTTATTGATTATTACTCGTTTATTATAAAATCGATTGATTTTATTTAGTTTTATATTAACGTCTGACTCGGAATCGAAACTTGCTACATATGATTTGTCAATAAAATTTTTGACGTCCAGCTTTTTTTTTAAATGTATTTCTTTAACGGCATTGGTTTTAGTACCATACTGCCAAAGTGTTTTAACCAGTGAACATCTTTAGTGCTATACAAGTGTGGAGAAAGTGAAATACGACGATTTGGCTGCTCTATTAGCCATCTTCCAAGTAACTCAGTAAAGCCTACAGTAACACTACTAGTATGTTACTGTAGAAACAAATAAGAAATAAAAATATATAACACGGAAGACTTGTGCTGTATGGGCTAAAGCTCTTTGCCTTTCCCAACAAAAGGGAAGAAATAAACCCAGAACAAGGTCCATCAAATGATAAATTTTGGTGACGTCACATTGACGTTACATCCTGACATTTAACTCGTAAAAGGTAAAGCGTGCAGCGCCTTTAATTTGTGATGACGTCATTTGGACGTTAATTTGACAAGATTCCAGTGCATACTATTTGACGGAGCTTATATTAGGATCGCAAAACTGTATTGCTAATGTGACACCCCCCATAGCTATCAATGCCGGTAGCGCAAGTCCCAAAAAATAAGTCATAGTTGTCAAAAATATTTCGGAGATATTGATTAGTTCATTAAAAACCCTTGTGGCGCTAGGTTAATTGATATTTTGACTGAATTAGACAGCTTCTTGCTACTAACAAAGTTAGTCAAAGTAGTATAGTAGTTACATAATTCGAATTCGGAAAAATAAAACAAATTATGAATAAGTTTTAGTTTAATTTAACTTCTTTCTTTTTCTTAATGGTTCATTCGGAATAACAATTTTTATATTCTTTTTTGTAAACTTATCATACATTGTTAATTTTGGATCAGTGTAGCATTTAATATCAATTATTTCTTTGGTTTTTATGTTATTGTTAAGGCCTGCAGCCTTCATAATATTTGCTACTGTTGGTGCGTAGAAGTGGTATTTACCATATAGATTCTGATAATCTGCAATCAAGCTACCAATGAGTAAAGTATTGTAATTAACTTCGACAACAATAACAGTTCTATACGCAGATAGTTTGGACGTAATTACTTGTCCGGGTTTTACATAAATGTACCCTTTCCTTTCTACCCGAAATGGAATGTATTTGTTCCTGTATGTTGAATTTCTCCATTTATTTTGATATCTAAACGTTTGGTTTCGTATGTCAAGTGTTACATTATACATTATTTCGTCTTCCAGCAGTAAATTTGAAGACCATGTAGAGAAAGCAGTGACTTCAACTTCTTGGGTAATATCAACAGGGGATTTAAATGTGTTTGTCGTGTTGTTCCTACGTTCGTGTACTTTAAGAAGTACCCTTTCGTTTACCACTTCTAATATCTCTATGTTTTCGATTCGAACTTGCCTCTGAACTTGTGGCCACTTGTATTTTTCATAAAGATTATCATACGGAGTTGGGTCTTTATAGAAAAATTTATTCGGTACTTTACCCAATTCGATCCTAAATCCTTTATTCACTGAATCTTCAGTTAAATTAAATAATTCTTTTTCTCTCTGTGCAATAACTTTATTATCGACACCTCCGTGTTTTATAACAATGTTCTTCTTAATCGAAGCTGTTTTTATATCTATTTTTATTGTGCTTTCACAAAGAATTGTCAAAAGAAGTAAATAAAACAATATTGGATTCATAACGAACACGTACAGTTAGATCTGAAGTGTGAATTTAATTGGATTCGTCTATTGATAAAATACACAGCGTTCCATCAAGACGTGTGTTTTTCTTCTTATCAATCACTGTACTTGACCTAGGAGTAAGAAGTGGGAGATAAAGGCCAAGTTTTATTCCTATCTAAATAAAATAGCACAAATTCCTAAGAGGAACTCAGTAAATATTACAATTCCGAAGAACTATAAACAATTTTCAATACAGTGATTCATTCCACAACCTGCGCAAAACATGTTGAATGCAAATTGGTTTTATTATAACGTTACTTTTAAAAGTGAAAATTAACAAAACCTAAATATGCTTAATAAACTTTAATACCTCATACTACGAACTACATGATGATGCAGATGTGCCTAATTTAGTAACTATGGGGATTGTAAAGTGCTTTTGAATAGCTTAGCAACAAGTCAGTAAAAACTTAAAAAGTACTTACATTAAATCTGAAAAGAGCATCCCTACTGATGCCTACACTACGATGTATTATTTTTTCTTGAGTATTAGACAAACACTAACTGAAGAATAATATAAAAATAATATATAAATAGAAGACTAATCGATTGTATAAACTCAAGTTTCGCGTTAGGTATAGTTAATCTGAATATAAAACTGTAGCAAGAGGTTATCTGTTCATTTAAAAAAGTCGTGGAGGACATAAAACATTACAAATTAAGTCGTAAAATGAAAAATGAAGTTAACAGGAGTGTTCTGTTTGTTTTATATTCAAATAGTTTACAGTAAAATGAATATCGATATAATTGCGGGTGATAAAAAAAGTGATGTGGTAGTTTCAGCTTCTAACATCGAAAAGAAAATCGTAGGCGATGAAGAAATAAGCTTATTTAAAATTGATGATCGAAATCTAAAAGCTGCAGTTAAACAACACTACGGAAGGAACCCAAATGGCGTTTACCTTAAAAGTCCAACCCCTTGGGGTGATTTGTATGAAACCTATAAGTGGGAACAGGTTTCAAGAATATTAACAGTAAAATCGACTAAAGTAAAAGGTGTTAAGACGAAACAAGAAGTATTGCTAACTCATAACTTTGAAAATGCCTTTAACGAAACAATAAAAGTAAACACAGGGATAACGCAAACGGTAGAAAACACGTTAACGACAAGTTGGTCAAGAAACAATGAAATAGAAGTGTCGCAAGAAATAGAATACGACGTGAATGTAATTTTCGGAAAATTATCGGGAAATACCGGTTTATCCTACACTTCGACTTGGGGTAAGAGCGAAGATATTACAAAAGCAGTTTCTATTGGCACTTCTACGAACGTTGAGACAGAGTTAAAACCAGGGCAATCAGCAACTGCCGTGTTAACAGCCAACCAAGGGTATGTAGAAATAGAAGTGACGTACATCTCGGCGTTACGCGGTAATGTTGCGGTTAATTTCCGCAAACCATATAAAGGTCATCACTTCTGGGGCCCTCCTATCGAAAATGTTATGAAATCCGCAAACTTAAGTAATGAAATTAAAAGCGTTGAAATAATAAAAGTTGGATTTTACACTGAAGCAACTTTGAAAGTGTTTGATAGCAAAACCAAACAACCGCTTTGAGCGCCTATATTTTTTAAATAAATTTGTTTTATTATTATCGCTTTTCAATTTTTTTAGGCGCAAAAACAACTGAATTACCAACTGAACAATTTGGTAAAACAGCAATTTGAATTAACAATTTATGAAAATTGTTCCTGGCTAAAAATCTTGCCGTTATCATATAACTCAGATGATCAATTAATCAATATTTCCTGTTTAAAATCTGGTTTCAAATATCTCAAGCTTATAAGTACATAATCTGAAAATCTCAGACATATTATTTTATATATAGGATATGTATCTACTTACTTACTTTATGGTGTAGGTTTTTCAAGAAGAATGTCTTCTCAGTTTATTTTACGCTACGCTAGAGGTTTCAGATTCGAATCCCGACAGGTGTGGGACTTTGTGTTATTTGCAAGACGCATTGTTTCGCTTACCTATGTATTCTTATCTATGTGGTATATACCATATCGTTGCTTAGTTCCTGTGACACAAGTTCTTACGATACTTACTGCAGGGCTGACTCAATGTGTGTGTCGTGATGCGGTTATTATTATTATTTAAAATATTCATAATTATATACCTATCAAAGGTGTAGTTGTAATAAGGTAAAATTGAATTTGTGAAGCCAACCTACTTTTAAACTAACAAACTTCGTATTACTATAAAAATTGTTCAAATATTTTCAAAGTAAATAAATGTTTATTATGCCTGTTCTTTTTTATATTCACGTCAGCTATAACATAAACGCATGACCCGATGGTACAAAAAATATTCGACTACTTTTATAATGTATTAATGAAGACCTATTTATAATATCCGTGACGTGGTAGCTCAGTTTGTTACGTGCCCTGGTTAACCGACCGATCCGACCCGACAGGTCGAGGGTTCGAGTCACGGGTTGCCGTAATCTGCCATGTTCCTCATTGTGCCCGGATAGTGGCGACAGATTCGCAACCTGATACACTGGGACTCAACATAAACATGCAAAATGCGGTGTGTAATACCTCTGCCAACTCCTTTCAATGAGTTTATGTTGTTATGTGTTATTTATTATATATGTGTAGGTCTACATAGGTCTACATCAATGAAACGACTATATAATAAAGGACGCGTTCGTTGATTAAATAAAGTATTTAAACGAGTTACGTAACTCGAATCCATTGGTCTTTAACTATTTGATTGGCTCATTTAAATAAATGCAGCCATTGAGACCAGCTTGTCTTGAATAAAGGTTTTATATGAGCATTCAGTACTTAGTACTCTTGAAAACTAAAGGACGTTAGCTTAATGAAGGCCAGTTGGCCAAACTTTACCCGTCTTTTTAATCTTTACTTAAGACAAGAATTAGAAAATGATTAGGTTTGTTTTTTTTTTCTTTCAAATTAAAAAGGATGTTAGAAATAAACCATTATAAAAGTGATTTAAAAATAATTTCAACCGTTGGGAGTTTAGTTCTATCCAAGCGGAAGTGTTACAGTCCCAAAATCGAATCAGGTGGGGTGGGGTTCGTCCAAAAAACCGTTTATTGAGTTATGTTTAAAAATGAATATTTAAAGAGTTATTTGGAATCGTATCCCTTACTTTATTAGAAAGGTCAAGCGCCCCCCAAAGCTGTTTCTTTAAAAAGGTCGTCAGTTTTGAAAGTCCCAACGCCTCCCAGCCTTAAGGCTTGTAAGACGCAATATTTTGAGGACGTCATCGCAAGGAAGAACTCGCCGCACGGTTAGTCTGTTTACGCCGCGAAGGCCAATAGGGTCGAAGTGATGGATGTGCAGAACACTGACAAGCCTCCCCAAATTTAAAGTTAATATTTTGTACATCTGAAAGTGAGTGTTAATGTTATAAATTTGATTTGTGACATACATAAAATTTTTTTGGCAGTACTATTTTTATTGTGTAGCTCAATTTACTTTTACTACTAATGTAAATACCAATATTTGTAAGTCCAAAGGACAGATTTTTAGGAAATAAAATTGATAAAACATCTATTTCAAATTCAATAAAAAAATCAAATTCAAATTCATTTTATTCGTGCACAATTAGGTAAATTAGTAGGTAAATGCAAAAGATGCAAAACAGCAGATGTAAGGTAGGACAGGTATGTGCAGCCAATTGGCATACGAAAGTCATTTCATAAAAATATAAATACAATTAAAATATTAAATAAAAATAAAAGAAAAACAATTAGCAATTAAATTATAGTCACGATAAAATAAGTAAAGTTAAATGTCAAACAATAATAATAATATACAGAAAAATTGTAGTTATAAATTAAATTAAATAAGATGTGTAAAAGAAAAAAAAACAAATAATTAAAAAGACGATGTCAGATTATTTAAATTTTAAATAGGTAAGGGGTGACGCAGACCTCTGTCATTTAAAAATTAATTAATTGAATAATATGCTTTTTCAATTAATAAATTTCGCAGTCCTGTTTTTAAAGTATTAAAATTATTTGTCATGCATAAATTTAGGGATGTTATTATAAATTTTAGTGGACATAAATAAAACACTCTTTTGGACTATTGTTGTTTTACACGAAACAGATTGTAACATATGGCGGTTCCGTTCACTCCTAAGGCTGTCGAGAAAAAGATGGCGGTTTTTGCGGACAAACATATACATTTCATAAATGTACAGTGAAGGGAGTGTTAGTATTTTATTTTGAATGAAGTGAGATTTGCAACTATCAGTGGTTTTTAGATGAAAAATGGCACGTACACATTTTTTGAGCTTTAAATATTAACTCTTTGTCCGTCGAATTACCCCAGAATATACCGTATCGTAAAATGGAGGAAACACAGCCATGGTAAGCTGTCAATTTTGTTTTTTGATTAACTTCTTTTGAAAGTAAGTATAATCCGTAAGATTATCTATTTAGTTTTTTGCAAACAATTTCAATATGGGATTTCCAAGTCAAACTGTTGTCCAGATGTAGTCCTAAAAATTTAATTGAGTAAGCGTCCTGAATTTTTTTCTAATTGTTCTTTATGTCAATTTTTTTGGTTTTGTTTCGTATAAAAATGCATGATCTTTGTTTTATTTATATTAATTTCTAGGTTAACCAATTTATTGTTATTTCTAAGATAGTATTTATTTCCATTACACTTGAATTAAAATCTTGACAGGTAAAAATTGCTGTACTGTCGTCTGCAAATAGCACCATGGGATGAGGGATCGATAGAGGCAAGTCGTTTATGTACAGCAAAAAGAGCAAAGGTTCCATAATACTGCCTTGAGGAACGCCATGTTTGACAGTGATTGTGTCAGAAACGTATGAAACTTCTGTTTTTGACTTAGAACATATTCTTTATATCAGAGTAATTTGCTTCCGATCTTTAATGTACGTTTTTATTAGTTGAAGTGTATTATTCCTCATACCGTATTTCTCAAGTTTGTGAAGTAGTATGTCATGGTGGACTCTGTCAAATGCTTTAGACATGTCCTTAAAGAGGGCTAATGCCGGAAGTCCTTTATCCATGTTCGTTAATAATACACAGTCAGGTCATAAGTATTGTCACACAGTAAAAACTTTTCTTTTAGAATGCTGGCCAAAAAAAATAAATATGGAGTGGACGCTTAAAGAAGACCGTGTTGCAGTTATTGCGTTGCGGTTACGCGCCATACGAAAAATTTGAATATAACCAAAAGATTCGTTTATCGTACCATCAAAAGATACAATGAAGACTCTAGTGTAGATGACAGGTCAAGAAGTGGTCGCCCTCGGTCTGTTAGGACTCCAGCAGTGATAAAAGCTGTGAAGCGAATTCAAAGAAATCCCAAATGTAAGCAGAAACTGTTGGCCCTTTAGACTGGGTTAAGCAGAACCACGGTGAAAAGGGTGTTAAATGAAGACTTAGGGCTTCGGGCATATCGAAGAAAAACAGAACATCGTTTGAATGCTCGTCTAATGGACCTGAGACTGAAGAGATGCCGCGCTTTGTTGAAGCGGTAAGCGGGAAAAAATATCGGGAAATTCTTTTTTCGGATGAAAAAATGTTTACCGTAGAAGAGAGCTACAACAAACAAATGATAAGGTGTACGCACACAGTATTGAATAAGCGAGCAACCGTATTCCGCGTGTCCAACGAGGTCATTTTCCATCCTCGCTCATAGTATGGTTGGGAGTTTCTTATTGGGGCTTAACAGAGGTACATTTTTGTGAGAAAGTTGTAAAAATGATTGCAGTTGTGTATCAAAATACAGTCCTGACGAACCTTGTGGAACCTGTTTCTCATACCATGTTCAATAACAGGCACTGGGTATTCCAACAAGATTCGGCGCCAGCTTATAGAGCGAAGAGCACACAAGACTGGCTGGCGGTGCGTGAAATCGACTTCATCCGGCACGAAGACTGGCCCTCCTCGAGTCCAGATTTGAAACCGTTAGATTACAAGATATGGCAACACTTGGAGGAAAAGGCGTGCTCAAAGCCTCATCCCAATTTGGAGTCACTCAAGACATCCTTGATTAAGGCAGCCGCCGATATTGACATGGACCTCGTTCGTGCTGCGATAGAAGACTGGCCGCGCAGATTGAAGGCCTGTATTCAAAATCACGGAGGTCATTTTGAATAAACTTTAGTGTCATAAGAATCTATGTTTTGTTAAGATCATTTTGATATATAAATGGTTACATAATGAATAAATTTGTTTCAATTATTTTATATTAAACATGTGACAGAATTTATGACCTGACTAAGTATATTCATGAAATTAAAAAATGCATTGTTAATTGATCTATTTTTACGAAAACCAACTTGTTCTTCAGCTAGAATGTTGTACTTTTCTAAATATACGTTAAGATTGTTGAAAATAACCTTTTCGATTATTTTTGAAAAAATTGGTATAAGTGCTATGGATCTATAACATATTTCTTTTTAATTGTTTAAAAAAAATGTTTTTATACGCTTACTTTTAATTTATCTGGAAATTTGCCATTTTCGATAATTAAATTTATTGCTATTCTTAATGTTGGAGCGATTATGTCGGCAACAGTCTTTAGTATTTTTGTTGATATATCATCATCATCACCTGTGCTATTTGTATTTTTTAAAGTTTTAATTATAGTTAGAATGTCGTTGGGTATAATGGGATTAAAGTAGAAAGCATTAAATGTCGTTGGGTATAGTGGGATTAAAGTAGAAAGCATTAAAATTATTATATGTCAGGGTTTGTAAATGATGATTTGATTTGATGTCATCGTTAATTGGTTTAATTTGATTTACAGAATAGTCGTTAAAGCACTGAGCGACTCGTCTAGGGTTTGAAATCAATTCTCCGTTAGTATCTAATATATGGTCGATGTTTTCTTTAGGGATATTTTGTTTTTGTTTATTAATATATTTTTTGAACAATTTATAAAGTGTTGATTTTGACTTTTTTTGTTAATTTTATTATCTTGTTTAGGGTATCTCAGTATCTTTTAAAAATTATTCAGAGGAGTTTTCTTTTTTGCTTACTGCATATTTTAATCCCTTTTGAAATCCATGCTGGTTTTTTGTATAAAATCTTTTCACAGTTACAATAGGAAAACATAAGTCATACAGTAACTTGAAGGTGTCATAAAAATAGTCAAAATATTCTTCAGAGTCTGCTGAGTAGTTAGTATTAAAATTTATTTGTCCTAAATAGTATCTAATCTTTCTTATACTTGTATGCTCCTCAGAACAGACCCTTTTTTTACTATACCAGTATTTAATTTGATATAGTTGAGCGGTGTGGTCAGACCTAGCAAAATCAATAACCTCGCTTTCACTTTTCCCTGTATTATGTATTATATTGTCAATGCATGTCATACTAGATAATCTAGTCGGAACTTCAATGTCAAATTCAAGTCAAATCAAACAAAAATGTTACAAATAAATAATTTTGATTTTGAACGACAATCCTACATCCGCTTCTGAACTGTCCCTTTTAGAAGAGTTGAGAGTAAGTAGGTAAGTATATGAGCATTTTCTTGGCAAGTATGATTCACCTTTCGCCACATCAACACTTCCCATCACTCGAGAGAGCCAATGCATGCACAACATCAATGCATAACATCGTGTCATAATTAGCTGGAGGACGTCCCCCACACACGCGACATAGGCCTCCCCCAAATAAATCCAGCTTTTACGATCCTGGGCAGCTTGCATCCATTAGCTCCCTGCAGCACAACATAAAACAAGAAGGAATCTCGTCGATTTCTGCCCCATAGGTCAACATTGCGAAGCTGTAGTCAATTTGGTTTTAAAAGGATCTTAAAATAAAAAATATTTTCAATCAACTTTTAACTATGGTTTAAAAATAAAGTTGACTCGGCCTCTACAAATTTATTTGTTAAAAGACATTTTTCGTTCACGTATCTTCCAAACAATACCTCATCAAGCCAATTTTATTTATTCATCTTTATTATAATCTAAACCTTATTGTCTTCTCCATAAAGTATTTTAAAAGTGCATCATAAATGTTGGCATTCAATAAAATAACAGTTCAATTATCAACTCTATGCTAGACATTTTAGAGTTGAATACAATCAAAAATGTAAAGCTTAATGCACAAAGTGTATCAAATGGATGTGTTTGTTTGAATTCGTGACATAACTAAGCTTTTGTTCTTGACATCCGATTGTAGGTGTGTCCTTGCCCTTATTGTAACCGAGAGAAATTTAAAGAAACGATACTAGCAAACAAGCTATACATATAGAGTTTTTGCCAAAAACGCCTCGATCGCGTTTTAGTTTAGAGCTAAAATTTTGTATAGAAAGCCCTCTGGAGCCATGTTAAAGAACGAATTTTTCCCCAATTATCACCACCGTATTATATTACAGAGGACTTACTATATATAACCTTTTAAAAACCATCTCATAAAAGCATACTACAAGCGACTTAAAATCTGAAACCGCTTTCTTAGTACCACCTATTTCTCCTAATTAAGTTCGTTGCGGGTCCCAAGACAGCTGGTAAGGTGTCCGGGCACAGCCTATGCGTCATTGCACAGCTGCATTATTCGACCAAAGGGCGCCACTGTTGATCCTGGTGAACAGGAGTTGCAGTGGTGGGACAGAGTGGCGGATATCCCCGAAGCGCCTGAAACATGAATGACATGGTGAATGGAAGAGTGAGAACAACCACGCAAAAATTCTTCGGTGAATAGTTAAAGACATCATCGCCATCAACAGCCCGGCCAATAAAGGCTCATAGTACGAGAAGATCATACAGTTCAACTTTTGCCCGGCTATAAGAGACTGTAGTAAGCATCCATTGAGGTCATCAGCAACACTAACTAGTCTTCGCCATTTTTTTCCTTAAAGATAGGACTTACGCCGTCTATTTTAAGTTTTTCTCGGTTTTTTCATAAGAAAGTTCAACACTAAACTAAACTCTACTTTACAGGTGGTAGAACTACGTGCGAGACCGTCTGGGTTAGAACTACCCTCTATTATATTTCCGCCGTAAAGCAGTTCTCTGTGTTTCGATTCGAATGATCGGAGGAGAGTGTAAGCACCGGCAAGAGAGGTGTATTATCTTTGACTATACATAGGCAACGCATTGGCGGTGCTCTTGACGTCAAGCGCATCATCATGTCAATTGGCAACGGAATAACTTTTCATCAACCGTCTGCTTTTTTGCCTTGATGTTGAATAAAAATAAAAAGACTAGAAACTAAATATAGGTACCAAAGTAATGGCCCCTATTGGCCTTCGCAGCGTAACCGGACTAATTGCGCGGCGAGTGCTTCCCCGCTTCTTTGCGTTGATGCCCTCAAAACCGGGCATTACGTTGGGTCTACAAGCCTTAAGGCTGGGAGGCCTCAAAACTTGTAGCCCCAATGGTTGTTTTAGTAAAATACAAACCCCTTATAAATGATTTTGTGGACGTCAGAGTTAATTGTATTGTTTTAGGATACGCAGGACTCGCAGGTCAATAGCCCGTCATACATACATAAGATAAAACGGAGATAAGAAAAAACAAAACAAAAAACATAATTTGGAACCTTTTTTAAAGGACACGTGTGAATAAGCTTTGTTTTTATGATTGTACCATATCACGGATTTCAACAAATGCTATCACGATTGTCATTGTTGTTTAATTAAAAGGATATTATTGTTTTCAAAATCTAAATCTGAATGTTTTTTCTGTATTTATTTGTACGCGATGCAGATCTGCCGGGAAGAAATCAGACAGAAATCTTGTTTATCTTTTCCATTTTTTGGTTTATTTATACCGTATTATAATATTAATACATTTTTCTGTAAGATCTACTTAGTTACATGAATAGTTAAGATCGTGAGTGGAAATGGAACCTTAACGACTCGCCTTTGGCTAGCAAATTGAGGCGATACGATACCGTTACGATGCCGATAAGACTCCGTTCCAGTATGGAATTAAATACAAAGAATATCTAACAGTTCAAGTTAATGCAGGGTTCGATTCCTTTACGTGTACAACCGTTATTTCAGGTTAAATGCAACAAAAATATACACCTATGAGTAAATACTATTCAAAATTGATTTTTATACAACATTCCGGACACACAAGCAGACCTCTCGCGCCAGTAACACTTACACTGGCTCTCCAATCCTTCGAACCGAAAAACAGCGAACTGCTTCACAACAGAAATAGAAAGGAGGGTGGTACCAACCCAGATGATCTGCTGTTCGTACATGTACATAACTGGATAACAGGAGTAGAGTTTTAAATAGATATTAAAAGCTCTGGAAACCTAACTTAGATTTTGACTAAATTTGCATAACATAAACTCACGCCATAATTAATCCCTCAAAAGGGGTAGGCAGAGGTGTTAAACACCGCATTTCGCATATTTATATTGAGTACCAGCGTGACAGGTTGCAAATCTGTCGCCACTATACTGGCATAATGAGGAACATGGCAGCTACAACTTACGGCAACCCGAGACTCGAACTTAGTTAACCAAGGCAAGCAACGAACGTCCACGTCCGTTGCAAGTAAATTCCTAAAGTAGTTTAGTATGGTTATGTATACATAGGTGTCAGAACACAAATAGCGAGCTGAAAGCCTACCTATTTCTCCACTTCATTCATGTCGTGGTGAGAAGGTACCAAAGGTTTATTGGCATACCTATGACGCCACCAATATATGTTGCAAAATCATCATCAATGAAATCTATTGGACAAACCATGCTGTATTGAGGCCAGGACTGATATTTAATATAGGGTTACCAATACCAAAAAAATGGCAACATTTAAAAATCCTGCCCAAAAAGTCACCCTGAAAAAAATTGGTACCCAATTATTTTTTTCTCAAAATATATAGATATACCTATACTTGTACCAGTTGTATCATGATATAAATACCTAAATATAAATATATATATATATATATCTGAAATATAAAATTAATTATTTCAGTACTAAGTTTTAAAAGTTCAACTTCTGTTAATATTAAATTAAATGCTGAAAAGAACAAAAAGTTTTAAATCCGGGTATATCCGGAAAAATTAGGACAGGTCGTAGTAGTTGACCCTCGATTCAAAGTAGTCGGGCCAAAACCGCAAGCAGAATGAATTGGAAACGTCATTTTGGAAAATGTACTGTACTCGTACCAACGAACGTCGCGAAGGACACATGCGAAGGACACATTTTGATAAATTTATAAATATGCCTACGTATTTAACCGGTTTCTAAAAAAGAAGAATATAGGTATATATTAATGTAGGTAATTATTATGACAACATCTGTGGTGCAATGTTGTAAACAGCCGACTGCTACGCCAGTTCGAATCCCGGCGTTGAACTTTGTGTTATTCGCAAGAAGCATTGTTTCGCTTGTCGGTCTTGCGTGTGCTATTTTTATCTATGTAGTGTATATCATATCCTTGCTTAGTTCCTGTGACACAATTTCTTACGATAATTACTGCAGGGCTGAGTCAATGAGTCTTTGTATTATCTGTTTTCCTGGAAACTATACAAAACGTATACCTATTTTAACTTGAAAGGGGAAAAAAATGGCTACGAATAAGTCACAGAATGAAGCAAAAACTAACGCTTTGAAAACCAGGATCTAATAGACCTTCAAATGAAAATGCGTTACATCCTTCAGCCGCATCGTTATCATCAGGTCCATCAGGTATTGATGGAGATTGTAGTAAGAAACCATGATGCAGAGGGTGTTGCATGCTATAGTGGACGAATATATTTTCTTCATCAAGCGTAAAGTATGTTTCTCTGTAAACACCTGACAAATTCTTAACTTAAAAAGATAAACTTCAAGTTTTAATTTACAGCTTTGCTATTAAATGGATGATCCAAATCAAGCCACTACAATGAAATTGAAAACAAGTTTAATCTAAAATTTCTGCTTGAAACCCGTAGACTGTAAAGTTTTAGTGATAGAACTCAAAATCGAATAGCAGGAGAAACTTTTGAGGTAAGGTTTTGATGGTAAATAGAAACGATTGTAGTATTAGATCTAGTATAAATAGTTGAGCATTTATATCAGAAGTATCATTCTGTGATCAACATTCTATTTGGATTGAGTCTTCTACTAAGGGTCAGTTGCCATTCGCTTTTAAAACTATTTTGAACTAAAGGCAAACAATTTAAATAACTGTCGTCAATAATAGTGAAGTGAATTTTAAGTGAAGAAATTATCTACATAGAAAAGCAAATTACAAAAATTCTTCTGTGAAAAAAAAAATCGTATTGTTAATAAAATTAAGTAATTTTGTTTCAGATTAAAGCAAATCACAAGTCACAAGCAAATCTCTAAATATGAAGTTTTTCATACCACTGATTTGTGTTTTCGCCCTAGCATCAACTGAACCACCTGTTGGGTAAGAAAATATAATATTTTTTTACTTCTTTTTATACTGCTAATAGATCTTAAAATTTTAAAAACAACCGGATTTATTCTTAATTTATAAATAAAAACAAGAGGTCGTAGTTAAAAAACCGTTAAAAATCTTATTAAAAGTGTTTTAAAATACACAAAAAGAATTGCTAGTATATATTTGAAGAACTACTAAATAAGAAGAATCGATTTAAATTAAAATATTGCAAACCTATTTATTTGTTTAGCGATGGCTATCCTGCAGGGAGAGCTCATGGCCATCACGATCACGAGAACCATATCGATCACAGTGATCATCATCACGATCACAAACACGACGGCTCCGGCTTCCAAAGATCCCCGGCTCAGGAATACGGGCCACCATTAGCAAGAACTTTTGCTTCTCCAGCACTGGAATATGGCACCCCAAACACAAGGCATTCTGCTCACCATGGAGAAGTGGCAACCAGAACTGGACTCTCCCAAGAGTATGGAGTTCCAAGCTCAAGAACTCTGTCGCAGGAATACGGACCGCCAGCATTCAGAACTGCCCCATCTTCAGAATACATACCTGCTGCTCGAGGACTCTCTCAAGAATATGGCGCACCTAACGTAGCTGATGAGTTTTTGGCTAGAGGAAGACATGAATTATCTCAAGAGTACGGCGTGCCCAGTGCTAGGAATTCTTTTGATTCATTCGGACAGTCTCCTTCATCCCAATACGGTGTACCAGAACAAAGGTCATCAGTTGCAGAACATTCACAAGGTTACCCATCAGCTAGGACAAGTCAAAGCTACTTACCACCTTCTCGGTCGCAGTTCCGCTCTCTTTCCCAAGAATACGGCGTACCCAGAAGTAACCAAGGCTATCCAGCAGCTAGGACTTCATTCAGGTCAGCCTCACGATCTTACTCGGCCCCAGCAAGTTCTGTCACTCGTAATTTCGCCGGGACATCGCGTAGCTTCGGATCGTCAAACTCTCTGTCGACTAAATATGGCCTTCCAGCTGCAGCAAGGTCTGATTCTTACTTGGAAGGGTACAAGGTGTCCCAATCATACGGTACTCCAAGTCAGCGGAGCCCTTCTGAGACTTATGGAGCGCCCAGTGAGGATACAGTAGGACAGGAACCAGTGGTAGTAGCAGCCAGAGCAGGAAACCTTAAGACTACCGCCGTAGCATCATCATTTGCTGCAGCCAAGTTAGTATATTGTTGATTATTAAACCCACAATGCGTTGCAAAAATATAAAACTATTATCAGATACATGAAAATAAAGCATTGGCCGAGCAAAGGTTTAAAATGTTATATAATTTTTTCCATGAACCCTTTAAGTAACTTACAGGTTTTGTCACTATAAAGCTACTTCATTGTGTTGTTTTGAAAAACTTTGCTTATAATTGGTTTACAAACCATACTCGTAGGTTACGAGTGATATGATTCTTCGTACAAATCTTGACTTATTGCTACCAGATCTTCACCATCTGCGAAATACGGGGCACCATCGGCGATTGCTCGCGAGGCGATGCCTTCAGAACAATATGGAGTCCCTGATTCTGACAGCGTGTCTGGTCAAGGATACAACTATGCCAGAAATGCTCTGGACGAACTTCTTAATCAGGTATAAATTGTTTATAACACAGATCTTTACTCCCGAAAGCGTACACCGCCTACATTGCGGTGTGACAATGGACTGTATTAGTATTTGTAGAGTCTCAGCATTCAATGTACTCACAGACCCATTTTGATTCAAAATTGTGCGAATGGCCAATAAAAATCAAGTAAAACCCTAATAAGTCGTCGAAATAATTCCAAAACCCATATACCAGTAATCACATAATTTTTAACGAAGGCTGATTAATTTGAACAATTAGTTATGCCTTGTTCCTTTCATAATTAAGTTAATTTTGTACGCAGGAACCAGCAAACTATGACTTTGCTTACAAAGTGAACGACTTGGAATCTGGCAGTGACTTTGGACATACAGAAAGCAGACAGGACAACAGAGCCGAGGGTTCATACTTCGTCCTCCTCCCTGATGGGACTAAGCAGGTAAATTGACAAAAAATAAGCTTAATGATAGTGAACATCTTAATTTGGTTAGAAATTTTCGCACGCAAAATGAACTCAAAGGCATCAAAAACATTCATATTTTTTTTATGCATGTCCCTGATTGGTATTTAAAAAAATGGAGATATGTCGTTGCTTCCACAATTCTATTGACCCCACAAATCTTAAAAAAAAGATTTGTTTTATTTTATTTGCTTCATGCAAGATTGTATACGAAGGTCGCATCGGAGATACACAAATTGATCCTTTAAAATCATAATACATAACACCATATACTCCCTCAATCCAGGTGGTGGAATATGAAGCAGACGAAAGAGGTTTCAAGCCGAGGATCTCAGTCGAACCAGCTCAAGTGAGGTCTGGTGGATACGACGACAATGCTGCTGACCATACCAGGGACGGAGAAGGACCTTATTAATGAATGGATAAGATTCATTCTACAACTGCCACAATACCAACAGAAGCTTATTCTTCATACTGTTTTAAGCTTTAATTATTTTATTAGATTTCCACGTTGTTTTTACCAGAGACGGATTAAGGAATTAGCTAGATAGGGGCTTGGTAATTGGGCCCTCTAGTGTTTTATCTTACTTTTTTTTAAATATACTTTATCGATCAAAAATATTTTAAAATGTAAATTTTAAAATCATCAACTTATTTATTTAAATCAAACAAAACAAAAAAACAAACAAATCTTTTTCTTCTCAAATGATAATATGGCAAGTGAATTTATGAAGGATCTCGAAAAAATCTAATTATTTATTAAAAGCAAAAAGAAAATTAAAAAAAAATATTTAAGTGTACAAACGTGCCAAATAGTTTGTAAGATGCTTGTAGAATTTAGTGCAAATATATTATTTTGTGATACTTACGTCAAAGTTTTATTTTCCTTAGTTTTAAGTCAAAGTAATATTATATAAACCATTAATAAAAAGACAAAAAAATATGTAAATCAAAACTTTTGTAACATACATTGAAAACTGAAAAGGTATCTTACCTATTGAACCAAAAACTTGACAATTTTATAACTTACCTACGATAACATATTTAAAATCTTATTAATAAAACACCATAATATAGTAGGCGGGTTTAACAACACATTTCCTTTGATTACGATAAGCGAATATTCTTCTATTCGTATCTACGCTTCCTTACCTAATTCACATTTATGTAAAAATAAATAAATATCTATGTATAAAAATATAAATAGACGTTATAACAGAAGGATTCAACCTTTTAGAACGCTGGCCGCAAGTAATGTGCAATATAATGTTTATTCCATGAACTACAGAATTTATAAAATTTTATGGTGACAAAACTTACAGGGAACAATGTGTTTACTGTTTCCTCAAAATTTTATAAGGTTTCCACAAAATTTGTAACGCAATCTAACTATTTCGGGCCGCAGGTTGAGGATCGCTGCATTATAAGTCTTGTAGAAAAAAGCTCTAAAAATATAATAGTTTTGCGGCCTCTGCATGGCTCCCTCAGGCCCCCAAACTTTATCATCATCAGGTTGGAAATCCTCCAACGATGATTCCGATCAGAACGATCTTGCTTGCTTGCATCCAGCGGTTTCCTGTAGCCCTCGCGTTACCTACAACTCGTGAAGGCCGAACAACACTTCACCTTCCTTCTCCAAACTTTATACGAGCCATCATTATTAGCCTGAAGAAGTCCACAACTTTGACATAATAATTAGGCCTTTTATAAAAAAAATCCAAAGCGTTCCTATGCTGCTTACAATCTACTTATATCTTGATGGTATTTTTATATTTCGTTTTTTTTGTTATAATTTTAATAAATCTTATCGAATTATTATTTGAATAATACGAAAAAACTGCTCTCGCCTATTGCGGTTATTTATGATTAACACGAAACCAACAGTTACTTTTGAACCGACTTTTTTCGTACACACTCTGTTTTACATTTTACCAAGTACGTATTCAAAGCGTGCTGAATTTTATAAAATATTTACCAGGTAAATAATTGACAGTGCAGAGTAAATAGTAAAAAATCCTATAGTGTGATGAAGACATTGGAATACATGCTAGCTTTCAAAGTCTTATAAAATAAGTTGACAAAGAGGAATAGGCCTACATGATGGTATCCAGTCACCGTAGCCTATGGATGTTTGCAATATTTTTGCTGTAAGAACCAAAACTTTCAAAGGACTCAGGAACGAACACTGCCTCAGTCCTAAAACATTTTGATTATCAGAAGCTTTTGAAAGGGTTACATTTATCCGAAAACAACTCTGGATGGTAGATATTCAAATGACTGAGTAGATAGCTAAATCGTAATTGGCGTAATTGGTTTCGTATCAGAAAACAATGCCCTTGGAATCTTGAATAACATAGCCTATGCAATCAGGCAAAATCTGAATAAAATACCTTTGGAGTCTTGAACAACATAGCCTATGCAATCAAGCAAAATCTGAATAAAATACCTTTGGAGTCTTGAACAACATAGCCCATGCAATCAAGCAAAATCTGAATAAAATACCTTTGGAGTCTTGAACAACATAGCCTATGCAATCAAGCAAAATCTGAATAAAATACCTTTGGAGTCTTGAACAACATAGCCTATGCAAACAGACAAAATCAGAATACAATACCTTTGAGTCTTGAATAACATAGCCTATACAATCCATCGAAATCTTAGGGTCCTACATAGCTCAAAGGATAAGTAAATTAAACAGGCCATGTGGTCGAAGAAGCGAAAGTGAGGAAGTGCTGGGGAGATAAATTAGTTGTCTCAAAACGTTGGTGGTTGAAGGTTCTTTAACAGTAACTGCTTACCAAGCAGCGATTATGTACAAAGCGCTCTTATAAAAAGATTTCAGTCATCTGTACAAATTCTTAAAAACGACAGTGGGACCAAAGTACCCCCTCAAAAAATATCTGAGGTGAGATGATTCCAGATTGCCGCAGATTTAGAGGGACTAAAATACAATAGAGCCCATTGGTTTCCCAATTCCAAACTATGTTATAATTATTTACAAAATATAATTTAGTAGAATTAATTTTGTCCTGCACTAATGTAACTGAGTGCTTTTGAGAAACTTTCGTATGAAAAGGCTGTAGGTTACAATGATTCGAAAAACTATTTAGGTCTAGGCATAGCATCTTCAATGCTAGAAATTTCATTGAGAGTAAGGTCAAATTACTAAACACACATGAAGGTATACAAGCAACTTTAGAATAGGAAGCTGCAACACATGTAGAATCTCGTGACAAGCCAGTAACATCCTTGTAAAGACAGGGAAGACTGTGGAGATCATTCAAATTGTTATGTTCATAAAAATTCTTCCGAACCAAAAGGTTATCCATGAGATTCTACAACTACGTTTCCGCCATTCATCTAACTATCTATTTTCTGTAAGTAGGCTTTCCGTTGTCAATTTTTCCTGTAGCTAATCTAATTAAACTTAAAATTACTTAATGCCCCAATAAGGTGTTTTTGTAAATGTAGCTATAGCTCTACTTCAAGTACATAGTGTTAAATCATGTGTGTTGTTATTGGTGACCTATGTACGAGGCTAAACCTAAATTTTGTTTAATGAACTTGAGTTGTTTCAGGATTTTAGAATGTTTATACTATATTTATCGTATTTCTAAGAATTTCCACTCATTTTATTATCTAAAGTAAAAACCAGTAGGCTTAAAAAGGCCGCTTTGTGCCGATTCTTATAATTTTCTGCTTATGTCAAATTGACATCTGCAATTTGCGTATATGACAGCTTTCTATGGAGATTCGTAAAATGGTCTGTTATAGGCGAATTGTTTAAACGACAAATTAAAAAATAAAGGTTATAAGAAATCGCTGATCTAATAAGTGAACTTTAAATTAATTGCTAATTTAAAAAAATAATTGTCAGGAACGAGGACTGTCAGTTAAAGTTTTCTTATTTTAGTGATATCAACAGAATTTAAAGAGTAATGCCAGTGTTCTAACCAGTGATATCTGTAATACTGTACAAGTGTGGAGAACGAGTAATACGATGATTTGACTGATATTTTCGTCATCTCCCGAGTAACTCAATAAAGCTTATAATAACAATACTACCAAAGTAATGTAAGCAGATTCATCATTTCAATTCAGGCAAAATACTGAATACCATCACAAGGAAAAAGTAAACTATAGTCAGATTCGTAAAAGCTCATAATAACGACTCCACGCCACTTCTGTTCCAAATGTTCTATGCCTTGAAAGCTTAAGCTTCAAAAATCTTTTGTGTAACTAATGACCACCAATATTTCATCCCCTACACAACCGACTAAACATGATGTCAGTATAAAAGATGAACCGATTTCGGTAATTGTATCATTCAAGTTCTATACCTATTTGTGTTACAGTGTTTGGATTTCAAAGATGAAGGTAGGTTATTTACAACCACTGTTTTTGTTACAACATGAAAATTCTATTAATATTGATTATATAAACAAATTATCATTTAATTTCTATGTATATTAAAAAGAAACATAAATAAACAGAATTTTTCATAAATCAGCTTCTTGGTAACTATCTCCATAGCCTATAAATGTTTTATAAAATGTAGGTATTTAAGGATAGTAACTTTACTGCTTCCCTGTTAATATTTGTTACTAATTAATATGTTTATATGGAAAATTAACACATCATCTATGACTTACTAAAGACCTAGGTGGTAAAAGCAAAGCAGGATTCTTTTATGGGGCACAAAAGGCGAACTGGCAAAAAAATTCAACAATAACTGTTAGAAAAAAGTTTCACTCGTGTTCTTTCTGTTATTTTGTTTATATATTTTAACAACTTTTTAAAAATTTTATTCAAGACCAGGTAGGCATTTGACATCAAACCCGCCTGATGTTAAGCGGCGATGAGGTCTAAGGTGGATCATGCCTGCCTAGGAGAAACCTTTGCTCTCTGGCCTTAAAGAGGCCCAAGTTATTTTGGTCAGGGAACACATCGGCAGGCAAAGAATTCCACACCCTTGCAGTACGCATTATGAAGGAGCTATTGAAGCGTTTATTCCGGATGGTAGGAATATTTACCACAAATGGATGCAACTTCAGCCTACGTCTAGTATTCCGATTATAAAAGGGGGCCGGTGGAATTAAATTGTGCAATTCCTGCGCACACTCTGATAATTTTATTTGCTTCTATGTATGTTTTGTGGAATCGCCACAGTACACGAAAATACCGTCTGGGGGGGACGTGGCCCCTAAATCCGCCCTTGGGTACAATTGTTATTGTAATATTACCAAATTAATAAAGTTGTAATTTTTTTCCAGATCATAATTTTGACCGGATTTGTTCTAGCAATTACATGTGCAGAACCTCCGCCTTCCAACAGGTAAATGATGCTTTGTGTGACGGTTTTTATTTAATTAAGACTTTGGTTAAAACCCATGCCATTTTGTGGGTCAAAATCTTAGGTTTGCTATTAGTATTATTATTATTTGCAGTACCAAAAGCTACGTAAGTGATATTTCTTAAGAGCGTTCCTGATTTGTGCGGTACCGACTCTGTACCGCACTTATCCTCTACTTTTTAGGTAGCTTTTGGTACCGCTTATACCAAGAATACCAATACCGTACCATACGGACAAATAAGAAAATAGCCAGTCTGCCTACCATAAGTTTAACCTTCGATCGCCGCTTACGACTGCAGATACAAATTTGTATGAATCTTTGTAAAACGCCTCTAACGGATTTATGAAAAGTTAATAATGCGTTTACAAAATCGTTGCAGTAATCTATGTTACCTGACGTGTAGGAAATCTATACGAACTCGTGGTAGACACAGTGAGATAAATGATTGGTCTCCGCTGCGCTCCTCGGCTATATCATCAATAATTGGGTTAATATTATCATTTAATATTAAGCCAATTGGGTTATAACCACTTGTATATAAAATGTCCACATTCGCATAATGTAAATTTTAGGTATTCTCTAATTACACTCAAAATTTAAACAAATTGAAGCTTTTCAATGAAATTGAGACCCAATCTGCCACTTTTTCGGCTTAAAAGTAAACATGCGAACTCTTTCCGATGTGAGATTTTTTAATATAAGTACATAGAATCGATTGTTCAGTGTCGTTTATGTTTTTGTAACTTTATATGTACGAGTAAGATATGTAGGGAAGTTAATTGAAATTTGAACAATTCTCTATTCCAATTGACAGCTACCTACCTCCGTCCCCGAATGCACCAGCTGGTGGCTATCCCCAAGGCAGTACAGGTGTTGGAGAGGTCCCTGAGGTGGTTGCAGCTAGATCCTTCGGAGGATTTGGACAGGCTGCTGCTGGTAATGGGTTCCCAAGGTGAGCGTTATTGAAAACCTTTAAGCTCAGGTTATAGGTTAGGATTTTTTCTTTGAAGGTATTAAATACAATGTTCCGCAGAAGTTACTGGACGGATTTTAATGAGATGTTAAATAAGATGTACCTACTGACATTACAAATAGACAGTTTTTTTTTATTTGTATAAATGAATTTTTGAGAACTTGATCACCTACCATCTACGAACACGATTTTTTCTGACTGGATTCCTTATTAAATCAGATCCGAAGAAAATAATTTGAATGTTATAGCAATTAATTGAATATTTTAACGATTTTCTAATTAAGATTTTTTGATCACAGGAATGGTTTCCACTCTGGCGCCGCCGCTCATGGCAGATTCAGTCCAAATGGTGCGAATGGTGACCGCGGATACGACCAAAACGCTGCAGCCTTCGGGAGAAACACCGTGGACGATGCTGTCAGTGTAAGGAAAATATACTATATTATATTTTCATTTAAGTTTTATTTTAAACTCAAGGAGTTCTGCTATATGACTTTAATGATGGCTGTTGCAGGTGGTTTCAGTAATTGCTTAAAATTTATCGTATTAACTGACCAATTTATGAATTAATGTTATGTTGACAAGATACCGATAAAGTCTTCTACATTCGCTTTCAAATAATGCACCAGCAACTAGTGAAACAAGTCTAACTGACATACGCCGCACAATAACGTTTTGTCGTAGTGAATCCAGTTAATTGAGAACAACCATTGATTTAAATTATAAATATACACTATATAGTGCAAGTGCGACGCATGTTGGCAAGGCTAAAACTTTTCAGTTTGCTTTATTTAAACACTAAGCGTTTGATAACCGTGATAGATAAACTTTGGAACATCCTTCGCCGAAAACATCAAAGAATTCGAATAAAAACTCATATTAACTTTTCTTCACAAGAGAATTTAACTAACATCAATCAACTAACCCGAGCTTTTGAATAACAAGACACAGATACGGTATAAGTACTTTAAAAATGGCAAATGCAACGACAAATTCATGATTATGACAACGACAACGTAATGTTGAGTGCTTATACTGTATTCTGTGTGCAGGAGCCCGCAAACTACAATTTTGGATACATGGTAAATGATTACCAAGAAGGAACTGATTTTGGACATCAGGAAACAAGGCAAGAGAAGAAAGCTCAGGGAGAATGGCATGTGGTCCTTCCAGACGGAAGGAAACAGGTTTGTACAAATGTCACCCAAAGGTCGGTTTCTTCATCGAAGTACTGACGTATTCATCACCTTAAATAATTATAACAATACTAATTATGTTTTGGGATAATACACACAAAAAACTTCAAACTTAACAAAGTCCATATAAAATATCCATAACCCATGATCAAAAGATCGAATTTATCACACAAATAATAGGCAGGCCGGGATTCGAACGCGGGACATCTAATATAGCTTTATCGACATCTGTGGCGCAGTGGTATAAACAGCCAACTGATACGCTAGAGGTTAAATCATACCGTGGAGCTGAGTCAATGCGCGTGTCGTGATGTGGTTTATTTTTTATAATTATCATTATATTTTGCCTTTCAGACTGTAAGCTACGAGGCTGATGAAAGAGGTTACAAACCCCGAATCTCTTACGAAGACACAGAAGCAACTTCCCGCGGGAACAGCTATGATGCGAACGCTAACAATGGCGGCGGCTACCGCAGCAACGGTAACCACGGCAATGGTTACAACGGCAACGGTTATAACGGCAACGGGTACAACGGCAACGGTTACCATGGCAACGGGAATGGCGCTCGCAACGGAAACGGACGTAACGGCTATTGACTAATTGTCGGATTAATAGTGATGTTAATTAGAAACAATGTAATTTAATATGCTTATCTGTTATTAAATGTATTGGTTCGATTAATTGTTATAGAATGTATGAAACAAGAGTTGTCCAAACGATTTTATTTATGTTGAAAGTACAATCTGCTATAGATACGAATAAATAGCATTTAAAAATACTTTTTTTGTTTGGTTATTAAACTTTATCATATTTATTATGATAATCATGGTGAATGGATAGGTAGGTCAAAATTGTAGTATTTGAACCATTCGACAATTTAACTATCCTTTGCTGAATCGCGATTTCATATTTTAAATAGACTTGGTAGTTGAAATGTAATTTTTTTTTGTTGACATATTTGGGTTTAAACTATAAAAACATACATAAAATATAAATTCACGCCGTAATTAATCCCGCGAGAGGTGTAGCCAGAGAAGTTAAACATCGCATTTCGCATGTTTACGTTGAGTCCCAGTGACAGGATGCGAATATGTCGCCACTGTCCGGGCACGATGAGGAACATGGCATGTACTCGTAATAATGATTGCTATTAGTAGTAAAATTAGTTTTTGCAAAAGCCTGAAAAATGAGATACATAGAAATCCTACGTATAAATAAAACATAAATAATAAGACATATAAATAATTTACCAAAATTTGAAAAGAAATTCAAGATGTAAGCTACACTGGCTTCAATCTCGCTCCTATGAACAGACCGAGTCTCTAATCCAAAAGTAATTTATATCATCTGCCTCTCAATTTTTCTTAAACTTCATACATTCACACGCATTCACAAATACAAGCGCACATACATGTACACAAACTTACACATGAAATTATGGGTTAGACACGCACACAATAATTATAATTTTTATTTAGTTTTTGTATTTTTGGCTGTTCATTATTATCTCAATTATTAACTATTATAATATAATTTTAGTTTTCGTTTTAATTTTGATTATCGATTTAATATTGATTTTTTCTATTTAGTTACAATGAATTTGTTTAAATCTTTATATAATTTTATTAAAATTTGTATTGTTACTTGAAGAGGGCGATAACGTCAGCGACACAGTTTTTAAATAAAACTACTGCGGACGTTATCAATCATTGTATAAATGTCTTTTTTATTTTTGGAAATAAAGATTATTATTATTATTGCAATAACAAAGGTGCCATAAGAATCGGGAACGCGTGATGCCTCTCACGTCCATCCATAAGCTACCATCAGGTTGGCCATATGCTTGTTTGCCGTCTTGGTGATATCAATAAAACCGGTCAAGTGTTAGTCGGATCCACGCTTGAAGGGTTCCGTACCATCTTGAAGCTTATATTTGTTTTACTTTTTAGATAATTATCCAACAATTCTCAAAAAAAATATCAAGCAATTTTTTTTTCAAAATCATTCATAATTTTTATTTCTTGATGTTTTAGTATTTTTTATTATAGCGGCAACAGAAATAGATATTCTATGAACATTTCAAGAGTTTACCTATGATGGTTCATAAATTACAGCCCGCTGACAGACGGAATAACGAACGAACGTCGGAGTCTTAGTAATAGGGTCCCTTTTTTACCATTAAGATACGGAACCCTAAAAACGAATACTACTAACAAAAAATCCAAATCAAGTTGACGTCAAAGGGCTTTGCTTAACTATGAAGATGAAACCTTCCTTCCTCA
Source organism: Choreutis nemorana (assembly GCA_949316135.1). Classification (NCBI taxonomy): domain Eukaryota; kingdom Metazoa; phylum Arthropoda; class Insecta; order Lepidoptera; family Choreutidae; genus Choreutis; species Choreutis nemorana. The sequence goes on along the minus strand of OX438620.1, from coordinate 1,861,778 downwards.
TTATTATCGACCTTGAATAAAAAAACCGCTCTAATTAACAAAGATTTCGCATTAAAATTTCATAAGACGATCAATTAAAAATATTATCAGCAAATATTGACTATCGGATTCAGGCCTTGATGTATTTACTTTGATTCTTTGAGTAAGCAAAGACACTGATGATATAAAACGAGAGTCAAGTCTGTTTGGACATCATTCACATCTAAATAATTCCAACGATCTCATTACCTGCAAAATGAAGGTAAATATTTATATGATTTGTACTTTAAGTTTGCTATTTGTGGTTTTGTGAATTTGTGGAACCTGTTATTTGAACTGATTTTCAATTTGCTTAACATAAAAGATCAAGTAATGGATGAATATCCGTTTTTCTTAAGGAAAGCTTCCAATACTTTTTCAATTTTGCGACATGACCACAGTGAAAGACATGAAAACAGTACTGTAGTTAAATCTGTCTTTTATTGTCATAATACCACTGCAAAAATCCTTCGTTTTGAGGGTTAGACTGTGACTTATTTCAAACAACTTCTTATATTTTCAACCAATTGCTACAAAAACAGCAATGTTTAATTACAGGTGACCGCGTTGATTCTTCTGGCAGTTGGCTGCGCCTCAGCGTTTAGATCAGGGCCCTACCTTCCAAGTGGATGGAGACCAGCTGGACCAGCATTTGTCCTACCATCTGAGGCTCAGGTAAGTTTTCCTTGAAATTTAAAAAAATGTATACAGGCAATACTAATGTCAAACCATTTGCTATAGTTCCTTATGCTAGGCTATAAGTTCCTTGAGTAGTTTGGGATTCTACCTCATTAAGAATTTTAAGTAAAATAATAGTAGCAAACAAACAAACATGTTTTTAAAATGTATGAAATGCAATTTGTATTGTTTTATAGAGAGTACAGGAGGAACCTAAAGCAATAGTCGTAGTTGAAGAGTCAGAAGCTTCTGGATCTGATAGTCTACGTGAATATGGACCTCCGAAAGAAGTTGCAATCTCCGAAGAGATTAACCTGCAAGCCTTGCCTGAAATCATCACGGAACAGTCATTCGTTGTCATTGAAACCAGTAAACAAAATGAAGAACAAGTAACTGCAGTTAAAGAAGAAACGAGAAAAGTGGAAAATCTTAGGGAAGCAATTGCAGATGTGAATGTGGAAGAAGATATTGTAGTCATTGAAGCTAAAATCTCCCAGAATGACGTTGAAGTTCAAGTTAATGAAGATATTGTAGCAGATGTTACCACAGAGATTGTTACGGAAAAGCTCATTGAAAGTTCTACTGAAGGTAAGTAAGAAAACTTTCAGATTATTTACATGATGCTTAATATATTGATTTTGACAATTTTATCGTTTGGTAGCAAATAAAAAAATAGTGGCTCATAAAAGTAAATAACAGAATAATTATAAAAAAAGTAATTATATTTCAGTTTTAACGGAACAAAAATCTGATTTAGAAGCTGTTGCTTTGACTACCCAATCAGAAGCAGTTGCGGAAAAAACGACAGAAGCCGTAGAATTAATAAGAACTGACGTTAACCTGGTAGAGAGTGAAAATATTGCCGAAGTGAATGAAGAGGCAAACACTATTGTTTCATCAGTACAAGAAATCGAAGAGAAAACACAAGAAGACGTGCAAATTGTCAGAGAAGGCGTCAAGAACATTGAAGAAGCTTTAGTTAAATTAGAAAACGAAATCAAATCACAACAGGTAACTCGAAATTTTTACGAAATAAGTAGGTACATTCTTGATGGTTGATCCCACTGGATATTATATTTATATTTAAGATAATTTTATATTTCCTTGCAAGAAATGACACAAGATGAAAGTTGAAAGAAATTGTGTATGAAAGTCTATTTTAGAGATGCTATTCATTCTTCACAGGTGCAGGAAGTAAGTGATGTAACTGAAGCTAAAAAGGATGTAGTAGACTCAGGGTATGTATTAACTTATTCAATACTAAGAAACAAATGCCGTTAAGAAAAGAGAGTTTTAATTATTTGCTCTTGCTGAAGCTGTTTTGGGACAAAAAGACAAATAAATTGCTAGCTCAAAATAGGGTCAGCAAAAAAAAACTGTATTAAGACATTAATTCTATTGAAACATTCAAGGAACCGATAGAGATTCTAATAATTCTTAGACTCGTAACTATTGTTTTTTTTTTCAGATCCTTGGAACAAGCTCCCGAAGGATTCCTGGAGTATGGACCTCCTGGCTTTAAGGAATATGGACCACCGAAAGATGATTTCATCAATGCTGATGCAGCTCAGGTAAATTACCATTATAGTTTGACATTTTTTTGCAAGCTTATGTAGGGTGCTTCGGGCTGCAAACCAAGAGCCATTTGCATTGGCAGAAAGAAATTTAAAGTTCTAGATCCTTCGTATGACGAAGCACGAAAAAGATATTCACCAGCTTTTGATGCGAAACCATTTGATCGCAAACTAAAATCGAGTCCCAACATTAATAAAATATGAATATTCGATCAAATAAGTAAAGTTTAAGTAAATCTGGAATTAATGTGCTTTATTGCAAAGCGGTATTGTTCGTTTTAAAGGGCATCACTGCTGTTCGGTAAAGAGACAAAATGCCGGGACTAAAAATATAATTGAAAATGTTTATTTTTTTCTCTATCATTCTCCTACTATCAGTATCAAATCTCGGGTTACCGTACGCTGTAGTTCATTATGCACGGACAGTGGCGACAGATTCGCAACCTGTCACACTGGGGCTCAACATAGACTTGTGAATTGTGGTGTATAACACCTCTGCCTACCCCTATCGACAGATTATATTATGCAATCGACTTAAAATACATTTTTGAATCGTCTAATCTTACTTTTAACTTCAGTTTATACTCGTATACTTGAGTTTTTAATTTTATTCCAGGCCCAACTCGCAGAGGAAAAGCTTGTCGAGAGCAATGAAACTAGAAGAAGGAGACGATTTTCACCAAAATTCAGGTACCTAACACCGATGTATGATCACATATAGATGATCTAAACTGCTATTTTGATGGATAAGATATTCATCATCAGCAGCCGGAAGACTGCTGGACATAAACCTTTCCCCAACATTTTCAATTGGAGCGATCCAGCATGCTTGCTTGCATCCAGCGGCTCCCTGCAGAATGCACAAGATCTTCCGTCTTCGTTTTTTCCTAAGCGACGAGTGCTGCGGTCTGGCGGCCTTAGCAGCTATACCTGGACTTTAATTTACCGTGGCTATCGTTCTCTATACAATCGATCAGAGTGTATCGTCTTCATAAAGACCTCGTGGGGGGCAGTAAAACGAACGTCTTCCATGCCGTTGTCATCACTTTTGAACCTAAACGCATATTAATTAATATATTAGAAATTATTATTAGGAATCCGGCACTAGTATGAAAATAACAAATATTTTTGTTCCAGACAAGCGAGCCAAGGAAATTAGAAACATGGATACAACATTTAAATGGCCGCTGCAATGAAAATGAACATGGACCTTCAAAACAACTAGACCTATAAACTAAATGTATACGAATACTGTTATAGGGTTAAATATTATAAATGTTTTATTTGTATTAAAGTGTTATAGAAATTTAAGTTTATTAGAAAAGGATTTGTGATCAAGACGTGAATAAGTAGATATACCTATTATTTGTTTGAACGAAATAAAGATTTCAACATAACAACTTTTAGTTTACTTATGAATTATGTTCCTTGGTGTAGCTCGTTTTGTTAAGTGACTAAGTTTACCGAAAGACCCGACCCGACAGGTCGAGGGTCCGACTTTCGGGTTGCCGTAAGTTGTAGTAGCGATGTTCCTCTTATGCCCGGATAGTGGCGAGAGATTTGCAATCTGTCACACTGGGTCTCAACATAGGCATTCCAAATGCAGTGTGTTACACCTCTGCCTTCGCTTTTCGAGGAATTAATTACGGCGCCTAGCCCCAAACTCAGAGAGTCCTTCGATTCTTACTTAAACAGCAAACTTTTAATAGACTCAGTTAAAAATTGTCAAACGTTCGGAATGTATATATTATTGGTTTAGGTACGCTTAAAGCAGTTTAAGTAAGTATTCGAGTTTATTGTTTTACAAGGGCCTCTTTATAAAATTCCATTAAAATTTTCTTGGTTTTGGTAAAATTAAAATAATTATGGATGCTTAAATCGGATTTTACGAAAATCATTAAGCGACTTATGGACTGAAAATTTGAGACCTCGGTTCAAGGGTTCAAGACTCACTTCTAAGTTTTTAATATGTTGCAAAACCTATTGTCAAATGTTTGTACTCATTCCTCGAAGTTATAAAATTAGAAAAAACATAAATAAATACTCGCGCCGTAGTTAATCCCTCAGGGCCTTTGGTTACCTCGTTACCTCTTTTTTCGAAATATCCAGCGATGTCCAGTTCCGTTGTCAAGGCAAAGCCCCTAGATGACATTTTAATTTTTTTAACACCAACCCCAAGCTACATTAAATTACTTCTTTCTTAAAGCCAGCCATGGGTGAGTCATGGGTGAACAGTAGTAAGGTATGAGTTTGTCACTGTATACTTTTAAAATACTTTCTTTAAAGAAACAAGAAGGAGTAAAAACTCCGAAACAACCACGGCTCTTTTATGGGTGCCCTTTTTTTGTTATAGCGGCAATAGAAATGACTGAAAATTTCGACAGTCTATCTGTACCCTAAACGACGAGTGGTACGGACCGGAGGCCTTAGCACCTTTACCGTGACTATAGTTCCCTATACAATCGATCAGGCTGATTCGTATTTATAAAGAAAACGCAACAAATCAAAAAGCATAGGCACGACCGCCATAATTGTCGTTGCGTGTCGAATCTTACCTAGTAAAGAGCCGGTCAGGAGCCGGACTATCGAGGGACATTTGGGGTTTCCACGCAGAAGGCGTTCCAACCCTTATGAAAGCAAGGAGAGATAAAAACTATAAGTCACCCATGGGTGCCTCTACCGGCTCGACCTCGCCTTGCATGACTTAGCGGCAAGAGGAATCTTACATCAAAGGGTTACCAAATAAGAACCGGAATAAGAGGTCCCCGGACAGAACGGAGAATCCTCCTTTGGTTGTTCGATTATCTAGGGAAAAGAAGTTGGTCAGCAACCTCCCTAGCAATAACTTTACGGGAACCCTTAGCTCACCTAAGGGAGACTTGGAAGGAGGTGCACCTAGGCTTAGATGGATGGGGTTGTCGCGCGTTCATGAGAAACGAATCGATAACAATTCATGGCTGCTGACAAATGGACGGACAGTGGAGGCTTATTAATTGTACCACGATGGTACTTTTTGGGTAGGAACCCAAAGAAAAGTGATGACTCAATCGGAAATTTATTCCATTTTCCTAATATAAACACTAATTGTATTCAGAAAAATTATATTATGATAATGTAAATCGATGCATAACAAAACAGGACGACCTATTTTCATCCAATAGCGACGACTTAATTATTAATATAAAACAGCTTTTTCCATAACTTTTTCTTCAGTCACATCTTGATGAGCATCAGAAATGTTGCCTTTATTATTAATTATCGCGTTTTCTACTAACTTGTAAGTGTAATGATTTATCAATTTAAATTAATGTCAGGCGATAAAATATAGTTACCTTGTAGCCAGACCCCGCGTTAACAGATGTGCAACATGTTTATTTAGTCGTTTCAAAATTTCAGTAGCGGGCCGCCCCGGCTTCATACGCTTGGAACACAACGTTAGAAAAAAAGTGCCCATATGTTTTGGGAATTATGTAGCATTCTAATTGTGAAAGAATTTTCGAAATCGATCCAGTACTTTTAAAGTTAATTCGTTACAAACTTAAAAAAATATAAAGGTTTCCTCTTTATTAAATTATTAATAGATAACAATGAAAATATACATGGCTACATGGTTATCCCTTTCCACAAAAAAAGAGTAATTAAAACAGTGTGTGCCTTCTTTCTCCCTGTGTGTATGTGACTGTGAATCTAAGTTATGATAATGAACTAGCAGTTACTTGTTTAAATCTTTGTTTTGCGCCTCTAACGGATTGATGAGGAATTAAAAATGTTCATACAAAATGACTGTAGTAATTGTTATATTACGGGTAGAAAAACTATTCGAACTCATGGATGACACACTGTTAGTAGGCACACAAACTCACGATAGACACCAAAAAACTAGAAAACTGGTACGGTCCCTCGCAAATCTACCTATTTCTTACACAAAAACGTAGATATAAAACATTTATTTAATAACCTCAACAGTAAAAAATAACAAAAAAAGTAAAATAAATATTCATCTTCTAACAAATAATAAACGGTAAATGTATAACTTTATTTTACTCTGTTATTAAAACCCTCTTTGAATAAAGTAGGCGTTTGCAAACCATTATTATATTAATCATCCTCGTAAAACCAATTTCTATATCAATTACTAATCATCATCTTGACCATCTTGCTGGAAGATGACCACTGGTTGTACTGGAGGGCCGTCCCATCATGTCTTTTCGAAATATTTATGGTATTGGTTCAAAAAATAAAAACATAACTACATCAAATACAAACGAACATCAAATTCTGTTAGATTTTGGTATTACAATAGAATAAATTGATTTTTTTTAGAATTACCAGCAGCACAGCGGAAGCGAAAATTCAATTGATAAGCAACGATGAATTATTGAAGTACTTGAGCGCGGTTTGTGCAGCAAGAACGGAAACTTTATCTAAGAGGGTTGATGAAGACAATGACTTTAATCTACCAGAGGACAAGCCTATGGGCCCAACAGGGCCGCCTGCTTCCACGAAATATTTACCAATACAAAACGGATTGAAGCCTCGCAATTCAAGAAGAATGGTAACACTTTTAAATTAAGTAAAATACATTCCACAACGCGTCGAGAGCGTTTTTAGGAAAGCCATATCATGGATAATGCGATTGGGATGTTTTACAGTGACCAAAACACGTTGTGAGGCGTTGTTTCGCTTTTTTAGTGTTTCAGTTACTGAGCTTTTTCAGTCTTACACATTTAATCTATGTTAATTTGAAGTGTAAGGATCTTCGTTCCTGACGTGGGAAGTGTGTCCCAACAGTAGCTGCGTAAGGGTGGGGAGCGCAGGGGCGGACACGTGACTCGCGCAGTCATAAAATCATTTTCAAAATAAGTCTCGTTACGAATCTGTCACCACTATCCGGACACATTGAGAAACATGGCAGCTACAACTTACGGCAACCAGAGACTCGAACCCTCGACCTGTCGAGTTGGGTCGGTAGGTTATCCAAGGCACGAAACAAACCTACTACCACGTTCTCTAAAAAAAAAAACAAAAAAAAACTGTAAAATAAATTTAAACCATAGTTCAAAGCTCCATAAACACTAGATCGGTCCTTTTCTTCCTCTAAGGGGCAGTTAGCCCCGTGGGGACGCCCACGATTGACAACATTTTCTGAATCTGATTTTTTTTTCAGGATGTGTATTACGAAAAAGATCAATGGCAGTCCTTTATAGATTTATTGAAAAGTTTGGATTCAATTAATGGATAACCATTAACAATACGACAAAACCTTGCAATATGGATTTTGACCATTTTGATTATTGGGCCAGTTTCAAAATTGAGAATTCGAGTGGAGAGAAAACTCAAAACATATGTACAACGCAAGTTGACGCACTCAAATTAATAATTCAGAAATAGCCTGTAGAGTGTAGTCATAATTGCTATTGTTCAAGCGAAAATAAAAAGATCACAAAATGGTCAAAATTTGCATTTACCTACACATGCGAAAGATGAGATGGCAGCAAAAATGGATCGGAGAATGGTAGGCTAATCGCGCTATGTATAAGTGGTTTCAAAAACTTATTAAAATATTGTATTCTAATGCAAGTGACATAGTAGCTAACTAATGCAAACTTAACCTTCTACAAGAGCTACCTACCTACTTATTTATGTACATGACTATAATTTTTGTAAAGTGAATTATTTATTGTTTAAAGTAATAAGTACCTACCTCTAACCTATTGAAATTAAGTAGGAATATAATTATATAAAATCATAGCACACATTAGAAGCTTTTATTTACTATTCCAAATGGTCCAATTCACTGAGTTTGTAAAGTGAAGTGTGAAGTTATTAGCAAATGCAAACTAGCAAATCTGTCTAAAATTGGCTATCTTTCTCTCTCTTATCTGTCAATTTTGTTTGACACTGACAGCTATAATGATACCTGATACCTATTTCTAAAACTGTTAAAAAGAATTTATAAAATATGTCTGTTGATTATAAAATCTTTGTAAATTCTATTTTAGAATAGAAACAATATACGCATAAAATATTAGTTTTATTAAAAATTGTTCATCGAATAAAAAAAAATTTTCGGCACATTTTTTTGAGCTGGTTTATTTTTATTTCAAAAATAATTTCTCGCTGATTAGTGAGGCGTTCTCGTACGAAGACACAGTTTTAATTAACTTAAAATCTGATGAAACGAAATAAAATATCATTATTTTAAAAGGAGTTAAGGAGTTCTAATGAGCCTCAAAGAGGCTCCATCATCAGGTCAGTTAGGATTTGATGATTATGATTTTTTGATTAGGTTGCCAGGTATACAGCTTTAGCCGGAAATGTTAAGCTTTTAACAAAAGTGTCCAACCAATTATTTCTCCGTCCAGCCTGTCCGGCTTTTGTTAGGCTTTTCAATTGACTACCACGTCATTCGAAGTCAATTTTAAAGTTAGGCATTAATAAAAAAATGTAAATTGCAAATTAGTTTCGCGCACAAAGGGTTCCGTACAAACTTGTATGTGAACAGTTCGTTCATCACGAGAGTCGAGTTTCATTGTTTTTTACCTATTTTGTTTTAAATGTCTCTCCAATTAGTTTGAAGTGTAACTACAAATTTAAAAGGGCTTACTACTTTTCAAAAGGTCGACAACGCATCAACTGACATCTTTCGCCTGCAGGTGTCCTCGGGCATCGGTATAACGTACCATCAGGTCAGCAGCTTTTCATTTATTCAATCTCCAAAAAAATTTAGACTCTAGATCATCAACATTTTGAATTTCTACATGTAATGAAACATTTTCATCAGAGATTTTACCTTCAAATAAGGTAAGTACCCACATCTTATTGTGGCAACATAGAAAACGTTAAGTCAAAGGGGAAATGAATGAAGTTGAATGAGAAAGCAAGCAGAACAATCAAGTGATCACAAATTCCTACTAACTTCAGTCAGTTTATTTTAAAGATTGTTCGAGCAAGGTTGCTCCTTTTGTTTTTGTTTGTGTTGTTTACTTTTTATCTAAATTAACTGAAAAACAATATTGTGTCTTTTGTTCTGATACACGATTAAAAAACGTTCGCTTAATTTGAGATCTCGTCACTTACGTATCTATTGAGAATCAGTGAAATGCTAGTGAAGTAATATTTTTTGCCAGTGATTAAGTCATTTTGCCGTGCAGTTTTGTGTCTTTTTGTGGTTTATTTTTGTACTTTCATAAGTTTCGCCTGGCCAGTGTTTCTCCAGACCGGCTATTTTATACAGCGAGTCGAGGTGAGTTCTTTTAAGTTTTTAATTAACATTTTTGGACTTATACGACAGTTGTCATTGCCAAAAGCGTATTCGCGGGTGGGCCCAGTTTTAGCGCTGTGGATTCTTGCGAAATATTGCTTATTCCGTGGGTTGGCCTCTAAAAATCTTGGTTGCACGTTTTTTGTTTTATTTTGCAACTAAATGAAGGCATGAAGAAATTATACTGCAGGTGGAACTTTATAACAGATCTTTTATCAATTAATAAAAATTGTTTCACATATGGAAAGGTACTCAAAAACAGTTAATTGCAAAAGAATTGTTTATTTTATACAGCATTAAATATGTGTGCATAGTAACTATGAAATTTTGTATAAATTTTTACTAACAGCTCACTTTAATCACTCTTCATGAACTTTTATTGATAATACAGTTCATTGTGGGTAGGTCAATATTTCAATAACCTGGACCTTCAACCACATTGTCACATACCATCAGGTTGCAGTCAACTTTATAAGTAAATTATCAAAATCCGACTACTCTGTTAAGAGTTATGTAGTATGTAAAAGATAAAATAAGTGGGTTGATTTGAGAACCTCCTCTGTTTTTGCTTTTTTTTTTTCTTAAAAATCTAGTAAGTACGGATACAATTAAGGTATTGGTTCATTCCAAATTTAAATGAACAATAGTAGCATCACCTATTGTCAACATGTAAACATTTTATATTACATCTAGGGGAGATTGGGGTATTGTGGCTTAATTAATAAATCATATATAAAGTTATAAAGAAAGTTTAAGGAGTTAAGCCTAAGTTCCCTTATAAAAAATATGTAAGGCAGTTGTGTATAGTTCTCTGGGTTAATAGAGAAATGTAAATGTTTAAATTTAATTATTCGCTTCACTTAACGTCACTTCCCTGGCCTTACTTTATTGACATGCGATTGTTAATGACCATACAATCGTTTGACTTCCTTATAAAATACAGCTTTGGCTAATTTCCACATCAGATGTGCAATATTTATTTCTGTGTTATTTGTAGTTTGTGCATGCTATGTTTTCTGCTTTGACTTAATTAATAATTTGATCCAAAGAAAAACTAACTTGATACAATGCTATCTAGTTGATTTATTAAATTGATTTGTGCTATTGTTTTTATTTGAAGAGCAGTCCTCGAGAATCTGAAATTTTTTCAAATAAGAAGTGTCCTATAAGTTAATAAAGGTACTGAACCATCTGTTTGCCAAGTTTAATTTCCCTTGATTCAGGCAAACAATCATACATACTGTAATGTTTATAATATATGTAAGAGTTCAAATTTACTTTTTGTCAACATCTCATACAAATACAAAAAATGGTAGCAGTACAAAGTAAGATTTCTTGTTATTTAGTTTTTTACCCTAACCCAGAGCAAATAAGCTAGAAAATAGCTCCTTGGTTCAAGTCACTCATAATGTTGCAACTGAGAGATCATCCTGTCCAAATTTAACTAAGAAATATATGCTTAGCAAAATCTATGATTAAGGGTAATGAGAACTACTTTCAAATTCGAATCTGTACCAGGAGGTAGATATATGCCCCAGATTGTCTGGTTCAGATCATCCTTCTTTCTATTTCTGATGTGGAGCAGTTCTATGTGTTTTAGTCTGAAGGATTGTATAGACAGTTTAACTCCTGACATAAGACTTTAAATATTGCAGTGCTCGTAACATTCCAAGGGTAAGGTTGTGTCAACAGGTGACAGTATCACTTTCCATTGGGTGAACTGCTTGTTTGTTTATTCTTATGGGTTTTGATTTGTTTCAATTTAAATACCTTTACTTGTTCTCAATATTAGCAAATGTTTTCTAGCCTTTGATTCTATTATGGATCACATTTACTCATGGATACTCATGAATTAAATCATTTACATAGTCAAAATAGTATGATGCATCTGGTTTGCTGGAATTATTTACTAAAGCTATAAAAACCAAATGTGTTCGTATAAACACTCGTAATTTAGAACATGGACATATGCTACTGAGAAATCTTTTCACATGTGACTGATAAATGCTGGGCCTATAAATTTTCTCTCAACCAATGAATTGGTAAGAATCAGAACTAAATTGTGGTTTGGAATTTTGCTGAATTTATTTCGACAACTAGCGCTCTTGTTTCTTAATGGTATATTTGTTGGTATTGTAATAAGGATTTTAAGTAGGTGGTCCAGATGTTAAAATGGGACACTTGCATTTTGCATGTATGTTGGTAATCCACCCATTTTATTTATGTGTGTGTTCTTCTGTTTAGGTATAAGATTAAAGTGCCTTTATGGCCTTTGACTATCTGCATTCTATATTCTAGTTGCAAATCTTTACAGTTTACAGTTCTAAACATACTATGGTCAGTTCGATGGTAAGTATGTACCGCAGCCAAAAGAGAGGCTATTACATTACATTATAGATGCTTTGAAGCGATGGCAACATAGAGGCTTTCGGTATATTTCTTTCTTTATAAAAGGAAGAGAAGTAGGTTTCTCGTCTCACAGGTTATGTCGCGTTTGTTTAGCGTGCTTGTCCTGCAGGACGAGTACGCAACGGAGCAACTGGAGCTACTGCGACGTAGAGGATTTCTCTTTCTTTCTTTATAACAGGGAGAGAAGTAGGTTTCTCGTCTCGTGGGTTATGTCACGTTTGTTAAGCGTGCTTGTCCTGCAGGACGAGTAGGCCAAAGAGCGACTGGAGATACTGCGACGTAGAGGATTTCTCTTTCTTTCTTTATAAAAGGGAGAGAAGTAGGTTTCTCGTCTCGTGGGTTATGTCACGTTTGTTAAGCGTGCTTGTCCTGTAGGACTATTACGCCAAGGAGTGATAGCCGCGACTGCGATATTGGAGCCTTAAATAGAAGCATTCTCTGTATTTGTTATGATAGGAAGATAGGTTTCTCTGTAACACAGGTTATGTTGCAAAAAAACCTTGCAAATGGGATTAGAGTTAGCAAATCATGAGGTGATTCTTAGACAATCCAATTTTTTATAATCATATTTAGTAATCACTCCTTTTAAGAGTAAAAACAACTATTTCTCAGTTAAACCGCTTTGGAAATCGGCTTTCCGTTTCGATTTCACGCCATCTTTGTCTTTTGAAAACGGATTTCACAAAATGCCGTCGAAAGGCTAGAAGACAATCAGAAATAGAAACACTACTCACATGTGAAGATTACTATTGAAATATTACCCAAGTGCACACCGCACCGTGTTCAGGAGTGAATCCAGGATAGTTCTTGGGGGGGGGGGCAGTGTTAATACATTCTCTTCCAAAGCTGACTAAGCTCTTAATTATACAAACTAATTTTCTTTATCCACTATATAAACCATAAGATAAAAATAGAAAAGCAACAAATCGCGAAAAACTCTAAATGCTTTTGTGTTAAGGTTCGATTTATACAAAATAAGTGCTACAACGGAGAAATCGGATGCTTTTAGGGGGGGGGATTGAGCCCTTAGCCCCCTCCCCTGGATCCGCCGATGACACCACACGCTGGGTCGTGTAATGAGGAAGCGGCACAAAGTTGCTAACTTTGTGCAAACTTTGTGCAACTTTGTGCTCGTTCAACAGATTTACAGCTACTTCCAACATCAAAGTAGGGCTGCTTAGTGGAATTCTTGCAAATGAAGATAAACAGTTGATGGATATAGTGCCAGTAAGACATTCAAACCGTACCATTAGCATGAATTGCAAATTGCTCTTTTTACCCGACTGCAACGAAGCTAAAATTTATATTAAAATCTTATATTGATGATAGAACTGGAATAGAATTTTGAAATCATACTTAATTGATGGTATCGGTAAATTATTTGGTTCCTTTCGATTGATGGATGGTATTTATTTTATAACTATTCATAACATTTATTAACATAACCGAAACCACCGGGTCCACCGTATTCAGATGACTACGGTGAAACCAAAAAAAAAGGATATTCTTGATATGTTTTTTGTGCGATGAAAAAGCCCAACAAGGTAGGTACAAATCAGTGCAGCCTGATTTTAAAAACCAGCGCAGTTCTTCCTTAAAAATCTCAGCCAAAGAAAACCTGACGATTGTGATTTTGTGACGTCACAATCCTCACATGCTTGTTCGCCATGTGAAATGTAATTTGATTATTTAATATATTTATCGTATCTATGTTAGTTGTATGGCGCCTGTGTACTTTGACGTCATTGCACATATCAGATCTCTTTGTCTAACTAACGACTTTGAAGCTTTATAACTAAGTTAATAAGTCAGATATTTGAGTAAATCTAACGGATTTGTGTTTATATGTGCTATCGAGTTATAATACATAAATAAAAAAAAGTAATGCATATTTCCTATTCATGGTAGAGTCACATTTCCCGATAGCATACACTTATTAACTTTTTACCGTGTGAATAGAATGGATTGTGATAATCAATGTTAACCATGCCTGTGTTGACAGTTGCTTCTTAGATATTCATGTATGTAATTATGCTAGGTTGCACTTTTAAAAATGATTTGTCACAGTTAAAAACGAGTAACAAAGTGAGCTGAATTAATTAAAGCGTAAATTATGTACTTTTGTTATATTTACCTGTTTTTAAGAAAGGATTCAAAATTTTTTGAGGGTTTTTACTTATTTTATAGTTCCGTACAGAGAGGGTAAAAAATGACACCCTGCTTCTAAGACTCCCTTGTCCGTCCGTCCGTCCGTCTGTCAGTGGGCTGTAATTTTTCGGGGCACACCCGCCACTTTGTCCCACCACTGCAACTCCTGTTCACCAGGATCAACAATGGCGTCCTTTGATCGAATAATCAACGAATAATGCAGCTGTGCAATGACGCACAGGCTGTGCCCGGACACCCTAACGGCTGTCTCGGGACCCGCAAAGAACTTAATCAGAAGAAATAGGAGGTAATAAGAAAGCGGACTTCCCTCCCAGCAAAGCGGAGACAGCAATGGAAACGTCCCAGAGGCCTAAAAGCTAAAGGGATCTACGGTTAGGAGACGCCTGACCGTCAAAACACCACGGCAAGCCACTAACTAACAGGGGATAAATTAAATACTAACCTAAATCTTACACCAGTAACATTGGCGACAAAACTTTTTAAAGGCACGGAAGTTTCCCTTCGTTTTCACAAGATCTAGAGGCTGTGGGCTGTCATATGTAAAAGCTAACTATTTATTATGTTTCATGAGATTTTCACATTATTGACATTTTCAGAAAATTATTGAAAAATTAATGAAAATAATCAGAGCTCCCATACACAATAAACTTAATTTTTTCCACAATCTCATTAGTCGCTACGGAACCCATCATGTGCGAGTCCGACTCACACTTGACCGATTTTTTGGCACATACTAAACTTGTATCACTTCAAATCGATACAGGATGACACGCGTAACCGGCTACCGAATAAAATATGTTTTTGTAACTTTTGAGTAATCAATATACTTAATATATGAATGTCTAAAAATCATAAATCATCTAAACGCATTTTTAGTTAATCAAACTTCCAAGAATCATAGGTCAAACCGTTTGATAAACTTAATCGAACGATTAAAATAAAACTTAAAGTTTAAAATATTAAAATTCGTTTTTCTTTGACAAATCACGTTGTATTGATAGATCAGTTAGTTTTACATAATAACCAGGTAATGTGACTCGTAAAACTTGTTTTAAGTTCTTTGAATATATAAGGTTGGCATTTTGCATTTATCTGATCTGACACTCTTTGGGCAAACTTTGTCTAACGTTGTCGGTTGGTCTTGGGAAAGCAAGAATGCGAGGCCCATGTAGAGGTTAAGGAGTTATACCTCTCGTGCTGGTAACAACACTGGCTCCTCCAATCCTGCGAACCGAAAAACAGAGAACTGCTTTACTAATATTGTACAATTCCAACGACCTTATGTAAAGAAGCAATAGGTATATTATGTAGTTGAAACAGAAACGTTGGGAGCGATAAATATTCTGTCTACTTATAGATAAAAAAATCTAAATACGTACACTATAAAGTAATGAAATTCTTTATTCAAATGTATGAAGAGATTTTTTGAATAATTTCGTGTTATCAAAGTATGAGTTAGGACAATTTTATAAAATAAATAAATTAAATAAAACACTATTTGAGAGGTTTGGGAGGTCTAACTGATTTAGGAACTTAAAATAACGTTGGGCCAATGTGTTATATTGTCGTATGTACATATATATTTAGGAATGCTGAATTTGAACTTTTTCAAATGAGTTATTTTGACCTTATGTTTTATTATGAATAGACATTTTTTTCTCAAATTACCCTTCCCATAGCAGGAAAAACTATGAAAAACATTTTAACACTCGGCTATTTTATTTTTATTACTCAAAATATTTCAGACGGAAACTTTTTAATTATTATTTATTCGATTTTATTTCCCTTATTTGTTTATAAGTTTTGACAAAAAAAAAGATAATATTTGTGCGTGCGTCTGTAATTTATTAAATGTAATAATTTTTTATTATATGTACATAACGAAATAAATAAATATTACGCGTTATATTGGAAAGATGCCAGGCAGGCAATGTGCGAAAACGTTTACCTCCGAAAATAGAAAATGTTATTAATAAAAGTAATTAATAAAATAAATTAACCTTGACTCGTATCAAGTACGTTTATTTTTGTAATTGTGAACAGATGGAGTGGTTTTTCGTACGGTTTTCATTCGAATGCGATTCTTTCTTTTTTTGTGGCATTCCGTTACATGAGATTATTACGTTACATGAATAATAAATTAAGTTTAGTATTTATTGGAAATTAACAAAAGTTTATTATAAAATAAAATACATTTGCAGTATAAATTAAAAATATTAATTTGTGCGTAAGCGACAACGCTAACAGAAAATAAAAATGTATAAAATGACACTACAATATCATAACCCGAGCGTAATGAAATGACATTTATATACATTTTTGTTTTCTGTTGGCGTTGACACATACACACACACTCACACACACACGACTTCGTCCCAAAGGGGTAGGCAGAGACAATGATTCGCCATACCCATCGATCATTACATACATCTCTCGCTTCCTCCACATCCATGCACCTCCTCATACACACAAGACGTTGGCGTTGGCGCTTGTGGAAAAAGGAATTTATCTAAGGGATCTGGGCTTAGCTATGTGCAATGTGGCCATCTTAAATCGGCACAAACTAGCATTGTTAATTTCCGCACAAACAAAAATAGAATCGTATTTGAATTAATACGTACAAAAAACCACTCCGTCTGTTCTCATTTCCAATACAAAAATCTAATACCACTTGGTGTTTTACTTGATCCTGGTATGGGGTTTTGTCGGAGGGGTCAGATGATAATAATAATAATAATAATAACCACATCACGACACACACATTGACTCAGCCCTGCAGTAAATATCATAAGAACTTGTGTCACAGGAACTAAGCTACGATATGGTATATACTACATAGATGAGAATACAACATTCAAGAGCGGTAACCGAAACAATGCGTCATGCAAATAACACAAAGTCCCGCCCTTGCCGGGATTCGAACCCGGAACCTCTAGCGTAGCAGTCGGCTGTTTACACCACTGCGCCACCGAGGTCGTCAAATATACCATATTAATTAATTAAATTCACACACATCCGTTGGGAGTGAGGTTGATTACTTGAAGTATGAAATCGAATTAATATTACTCTTATTAAAATTTAAATGAAATTGACGGCATGAATATTGTTTAAGTTGATAAATCATAGGTGAAGTTAAAAATGGTGGGCTTATGGCCCTCGCCAAGGTTGGCCTACCTTAGAAGGCTTATCCTCCCACATTGACGAACGCTAGGAATGAAGCAACAGCTTGATACAAATGATACCAAGATACCAAGTGGTATCAGATTTTAGTATTAGAATGGAATACATCGCGACATAGAGGCTGTCTCATCTTTTGCCTTTGTATCTTTTATAAAAGTTCTGGGGCAAACAAGTAGACAGATCACCTTATGGTAAGTGATACCGCCGCGGCCTATTGACACGACTATGCCTTTGATGTCTAAAAAAGCTTAGAGCATCGCCAATGCGTTGCCCATGTAGAACTAAATACGATATTCCTGTCCAATTATTTTACCCGAAACACAGCGGATTCCTTCATGGCAGAAATAGGGGAAATAGAGGAAGGAGGGTGGTACCAACCTAGACGATCTCACATGTTCTTACAAAAAATTAAAACGTAATCTGTCTAAGAAAAGCATTTGCCATCATTAATAGAGAAAAAAATGGCTTAATTACTAAAGCAATTGGGACATCTCTGCTTACAATAAGCCGAGCCGTAAGCTTGTATGCCATTTAAGGCTGTTTCCCGCGGACCTTCTCTGAAATGCCGCCACTGAACCTGCCGAACATAAAATCAACGATAGCACTGCTTTCGAAATCAATGTGTCGCTGTCTTCAGTTTTTGATCGAATATATGTCAAACAAAGTTTGATTGGAATGTATCTGCGAGCCAGACTGACCCGACCGAAAGACTTTCGTAGTAGGAAACACGCGAGCATTCGGCCGATAGTTAGTTTTTCATCGTTGCCGTAGCGATCGGTGAGGTAAAGATTCGGTACCGCACAAATCAAGGTCTCTCCATAGAAATATACGCTTTCGGTACGGCATATACAGATTCCGCACCTTTACCGCTTTGACGAATCAGGAAACGGTGTTAGCGATATAAAAATCTCGTCTCGCGGGCTACTGCATGACATAGGTAGGAATGGTACTAAACATAGGTATCTGTTATCTCTTATCTGATATTGGATGCTGTGAAATGATAAGTCAAGAATGTAGGCTACAAACAATTACACAAGCAAAACATTTATGACTGGCATTTTCAATCGTATCACTAAAGTAATAAGGTACTTTTTAAAAGCTTTGCAAACTGTTCTGGTTTTCGCATTCATACTCAAGTGATAAGATTCATTTTTGAATAGAAAATCGTTATGCTTGCCTTCATTTACCGCAGTGATAAATGTTAGGTTAGTTAACCAATTTTTAATCAACATCATGGGCAAACAAGCAAATCGTTAACCTGATGGAAAGTGATACCGCCTGTTAACACGATGTCGTGAAACACCAAGACCACCCCCTAATCTTTGTCCATGTAGATATAAAGATCTTATACCTCACACGCCGGTTATTACACTGGCTCTCCAATCCTTCGAACCGAAACACAGCGAAAAAAAGATGAATCAAGAATTAGTTGCGACATGTTTTAAGACGTTTATGTTGTCAAATGTGTTCGAGAAATGTCGCTTACTCCTCACTCCTCACTCCTCATGGGGGCTTAGACAAGTTCCATTTTACGCAAAACGTTAACGCTTACGAAATATCAAATGTATTGAAATGACATTAACTTGAGAGATGATGCTGTTCAAAATCTTAATAGCTGAAATAAACCATAAATTAACGTGGCGTCAAACAACGAGCTGCGACAAATAATAACAATACAATACAATATGCAATTGCTTGGCAACTGCCACGATTGACAACTTAAACACTGGCTTCGGGAGCATCACCTCCGACCTTCATGGTTAGCTCACCTATCAAACTCGGGAGCTGAAAGTCAACGCCTCGCTGTCAAACCAAAGCGATGTGATAACTTTACAATGGAGATGTGTGCGCGTTGGAGTGTAAAATTTCTTATAGAACACCGAGCTGCTTGAGTTTGTACTGAATTGATTCGTTTATGAGTGAAGAGGTTTCCCAAGAAACTCGAAACTACAAATTGTTTTATTTTGAATGTCTTAAGATTGTAGATACTAAGTTTCACTCTCCGCCTTTCCGTTTTCAGGGTTCCATACCCAAAGGGTGAAAATGGGACCCTATTAATATGCCTCCGTCTGTCTGTCTGTCTGTTGTATCTCTTTAATCATAATATTCAAAGTCAAAGTCAAAATATTTTTTATTCGAATAGGCTTAAAATAAGCACTTTCAATCTTTTTTTTTTACTACCACCGATTCGGAATGCTATTTCTACGGGGACATTAACAACATAACCCTTGAGATTTTCAGAGAATGTCTTTTTCCATTGCCACTATAGCTACAAATACTAAAAACCTAAAAATTAAAACTTTTTAAAAATTATTATTTATTGCTTCATTTAATCTTAAAAGATGTTACGGAACCCACCATGTGCGAGTCCGACTCACACTTCACCTGTTTTTTCTTCTATTTTTTGCTGCTATTGTATGAAAAAGACGTTTCACCTTTCTAAAATACGCCCGGAAAAGCTTACATCTCTGTGATGGCGTTTCGTAATAAGAAACTCTTATAGATTCGTATTGGCATTGTTGAAAACCCATGTATAATGTATAAAATTGGCCAAATTACCCATATTGTGATTGCCGGTCACTTTCTAATGTTAAAAGTTGTTGCGTGCGACAAGTTATAAGACTTTTACTAAATGTAGGAAGACAGTTTAAGCTAAAGGCTCCGGATACGAATCCCGGCGGGGCGAATCTTTGTGTTGTTTGCAAAACGCATTGTCTAGCTCACCGGTCTTGGATATTGTATTCTTATCTATGTAGTTTATATCGTTGCTTAGTGCCTGCGATACAAGATTATATTTTAGTGCCGGTCTGAGTTAATGTATTTGTCGCGTTGTGGTTATTGTATATTTATTTGGTTTTATTTAATTAATCTTAGTTTTACGCGTAGGTATAAAGACATGAGTAAAAGCTCTAATGAATAACTGCAGTGACAAATCTGATATCGAGCTTCGCCTAAGTGAGAGAGCTCACTCTAAGTATCAAATTACATCGACTCAAGTGGTAAATCCGTTTGTACGAATGATGCTGCCGGCACTGTCGAGATTTACAGAATATCATACATATTTTTAAGTGTATTTTCAACTGTTTTAACATAGTAACTTTCTTCTTATGATTTGTACCACACGAAAATCATTGAATTCAATGACTCCGCTATATTTTTATCGTTTATTATGCGATTTGTGCGTTTTATCGTTTACGGGAAATAGTCATATTTTCGGCCCAAGAAATGAAATTTGATTATTCAATCGACTTATCGTAAAGTATGTGGTAACACTATATTTACAGTGAAAACAGAATTAGAATTGTACGATAAACCAGGGAGATATAACCATTAAAAGTAAATATATCTATCTCGCTGATCTGCCTCAGCTGGCGAGCGTGTACTTTGACGTCATTGTACATCTCTCTGTCTATCTAACGACTTTGAAGCTTTATAACTTACTAACTTACTTTAGAAAATCTAACGGATTTGTGTTTAAATGTGGTGTCGAATTATAAATAAATAAAAAAGCATTTGCATATTACCTATTGCTCTTGCATTAAGGGTCACACCTTGAGTGATTTTTTTAATTTTCCATAGATTTTATGGGATACACAAAAACAGTTCGTTTTTACTTGAATTATTGCATTAAATCCGTACGCAAAAAGGGATAAATGTCAAGTAATTAAATAAACCAATTGAAACCATTTTCGACTTCTACGCGAATGAAGTCGCAGGCAAAAGCAAATGGATAATTATTTGTTAAAATTTTACTTAAATATTTAGGTCCAGATTTTTGCAATATAAAAATTAAGGTTTATTGCTGGCCGAATAATTTTTCTTGTCCTAAAATTTTACTTCATATTTCTCTGAACTGGTTAACCTGGTTAATTTTTACACGGTCATCGTCATTTCAGTGTTTATGATTAAACAATGTCGTTACATTAATAAAAGTTGTTAAAAAAAAAAACAAAGTAATTTACTTGCAAGATTTTGGTTTGAAATAGTTGGTTTAAAAAATTTATTTTCAAAAAATCTTTGGATTTACAAATGTTGTTATTATAACATTATTGTAATTATTTAAAAAAAATTTGTTAAGATATGTCACAATATAGTTTCTCAAGTTTTTTTTGCTGTAGTTACTTGTACTGGGTTATCCGGGTAAAATCCCTAAAAATAGCATTTCTTCGGCCACTATTTATTGAGATTTACATTGCAAATGTTGTGTGCATCTGTAATTGGCGTGTACACTAGACTATGCACCCTTATAATAAAATATTGTATGGATTTATGTACACGCTGTCGATGTGCCGATTTCAAAATATAAAAAATCAGACGTCAAATCGCATGATTTCGCTCGGACTACTCTTTTAGTATTCCAACTGCACGCTATTTTTACAGCAAAAAAAAACAAAATGAATAGAATAAAGAGGAAATCTTTGTAATTTTGTAACGAGTAAACTCAAAAAGCACCGTACTGGACCGTTTAAAAAAGAAGATCATTAAACCGCTGCATTTTTCCAAAAACTTATAGGATATATCTATTTATTTAGATTTAATTCAAATGATAAATTCTACCCGTGTGAAGCCGGGGCGGGTAGCGAGTTAATGATAAATGGATAGGTTGGTTTACTCATCGAATCAATAAAATTTATATTTAGGCATATATATATTTTATATAATAAATTGTTCGTTATTAAAGATGGTAAATCAAAGAGGAGACATCATCCATCAAAGTCTATCTCTCTAAATTTAAAGATAATAATAATAATAAACCTTTATTCTACAAAAAAAAAACAATGTTATTTACAACTAGCGGACCCGACAGACTTCGTCCTGTCATATAGATTTGTAATGTGGCAGTTTTTTGTTCCTACGTATTTTATAGCCGTGGGCGTGGCTAAAAATTCTCCTGAATAAAACCTTTTGTATGGGAAAGAGAAAAGGGCTGTTTTTATAGTTTTTCCGGCAATTATTCGAATTTTTGTCGCCGTAAAAACCACCCTTGAACTTCAGCGAATATTTAAAAAAAGAATTGGCCAAATTGGTCCAGGTGTTGTTGAGTTATGCGCTTACCAACACATTTCGCGATTCATTTTTATATTATAGAGACGATTAGGAATTTAATATTTAAAAAAAACGCCTACAGTAGTCGCCTCCTTGGCGTAAGCCTCCCCCACGTTTAAAGATTAATAAAATGATATTACCTTTAGGTTAAAAATATATAATTTATTTAAGTTTTGCGTTCGGAAACAGACAGTTAACAGAAATCTATTCTCTATTCAGATGTTATCTAACGGTCTCCTTTTGAAAGGTGCAAAACAAAACTTTACACAGCATCTTTGGACACGGTACCAGCATTGACCCAGATAACAAAGGCTGTGCGGCCCACGTACCCAATTACCATAGGTGTAATTAACAGTATCGGGCATGGTATGGTGTGGTGCTCAAAGTTTATTCTGACGGAACCCTGTTTTAAAAACCAGTTTTACAAAAATCCAATTTCAACCGAATGGCATCATCTCATCATCATCGGTGGATGATATAGGTTTTCCGGGGACACCCACCACTCTGCAACTCCACTGCAACTCCAGTTTATCAAGATCTATGCTGTTTTTGAGATTGAAGTGATGAAACGATTCGCAATAGCATGGTAGTGATTGCTTGCACAGCATCTTCTACCTTACGTGTAGTGCCGGTCGATCTCGCCTTACCCTGAACAAAGCAAAATATTTTACTTTGCCGTCCTTCGT
Organism: Choreutis nemorana; assembly: GCA_949316135.1. Classification (NCBI taxonomy): domain Eukaryota; kingdom Metazoa; phylum Arthropoda; class Insecta; order Lepidoptera; family Choreutidae; genus Choreutis; species Choreutis nemorana. The sequence continues at coordinate 1,838,754 of OX438620.1, read as the reverse complement.
TCTGTGTTTTGGTCTTAATCATTAGGCGCCTAGAGCGTCTGCTCCTCTGGTTTTACTCTCGGGATTTCTGGTAATGCGGGATTTCAGGTTTATTTCTTGACGGAGCCATAGCAGAGGGCTTACAGAACCCCAGGGCTTAGTGAAAGCACAGTTTGAGAATAGCCGGTATGGGGTATAGTTTTGTTTTCGTTACGATACCCCTATGCAAGTTATCGTTAGTCATGCGAGTCCTTGTTGCGCAACATGTTGAGAGGTTATGGTGTAAAATTATAAAGGGACTTGTTGATATTGTTTAAATATGGTCCTTCGAACTTGGTTGGAGAAATGACCACAACACACATTGACTCAACCCTGCAGTAAGATATAATTTTGTATCGCAGGGACTAAGCAACGATATGGTATAAACTATATAGATAAGAATAAAACATCCGAGAGTGATAAGCTTAACAATACGTCTTTTAAATAACATAAAGTTCCGCTCCCGCCGGGATTCGAACCCGGAAACTCTAGAGTAGCAGTCGGCTGTTTATACCACTGTGCCACTGAGGTATTTAAAGATATAGTTAAGAGTTAGGCAAGGTGTGCTTCATTGCACAGCTTCATTATTCGTTGGATCAATGGACGCCACTGTTGATCCTGATGAACAGGAGTTGCAGTGGTGGGACAGAGTGGCTGGTGTCCAAAAATAAAAGTGTGACTTCATAAATCTGTGTTAATTTCATACTGGTTATATTTTGTCATTTTTTAAATCAAATAAGGTAAAGGAATTATATTCCACACTTAGTTTACTTTATATGGTACTGTCTCATATAGTATAAATTCTCCATCCTCCATTCTATTTCTTCCTCGAATTACTATTCATTGAAGTCTCTCCGTGATAACTTTCATTACAACATTGAACCGAGAACGTAATGTAACTGGTCATTTCCTTCCTGCGCCTTAAACGATAACCTATTATAATCCGCGACATGAATGTTAAAATCCAACTGCATTTCCAGAACGATGATCCTGACAACGCAGGGCTCCTATTTGTCGAAGCGATGACGTAAGCATCCTGATTGGCCGGGCATGACGTGACCCGAGCGTCCAGAGCCGTGATTGGTGGAAAATGTCGGGTCTGCAGGCGCAATCCGAAGACACCATCAACGGTTTGGACGTCAGGGAACAGGGCAATGCCTTAAGGTCAGTCGGTTTCCTTTTTAATGTTTGTGATGAGGTTGTAATGGAAGCTATAAAAGTTTTTAGGGGGATAGTGTTTTGAAATCGTTCACGTGTACAAATAACACAAACGTAATATATTTGTGTGTGTGTGTGTAAGGTACTGAAAACGTAAGTCTCGCTTGTGGATGACATGGATCGTGTTTGTTGATCTTTACCTGGCTTCTTAGATAAAAACGATTTTCCGTAAGCATTAGCACCAACAGAAAAAAAAATATACTAAAATGAAATCACAATTACAAAGCCAGAATATTTTTTTTATCCGGTACCTTGTAGGTTTTATGTGTTTAAGGTAGCAAGTACATAAAACGATTGTTTTTTTATTTAAAAAAAAAAACTATATTTTATTAACTTTTGTTGTTCGAGATAATTTGAAAAAAGAACGACTATTTAATTTTATTTAATCAGTATCCGTTGAAATTCTGCATCGATTTTACATTCGAAACATCTGCAATATTTCTATGGACTATATTCACAATAAATGAGTTTGAATTTGACTTTGAATTCGATTGACTGCTTTTTAACATGCTTGCTACAAGAGAAATATGTAAAAAGAAAACCACTGTACTCATATAAGTAGCAGTTCCGTTGTTTTATTTAAATTTGCCACGTTATTGTTGACATTAACAGAGGGCTCAAATGATGATGTGTAATAAATATGTCTGAGTGAAGAGGATCGATTACTTAATTTGAGATAATTCTAAAACCTAGAATAACGGCTTTAAATGTTTTTTCTTGTTTTTTCACAGTTCACACGTTTTGTTTACAGCATAATGCTGTTTATAATCACCGTAAGATTGTAGAAATACAACCACTTGTTTTTTCACAGAAACACAATTACGTCTTTATTTCTTAATCCCTCAAGAAACTTATTATATGGAATTATTATATTATAAAACTACATTTATACAAGCAAACAAGAAAAATGGAAAATTTGAGATTTGATTTTTGTGTAAACCCTGCATCGGATGGAAAATCTAATATTTTATGCATAACCTCAATAGCCTTCACCTGATGGACAAGTTTTTGAAATACCAAAATAAAATTTAACAGCTCCAGCTTTTCCGTGCAAATAAATTATTTTCATTCTTAATATTATAGTAAAGCTAGTATTACTATAATTTAACTATAGCAGATGTTCATTCAGACCGTAACTTTAACGGTCTGTAACATTCACATTCATGGTAACAATGTGGGTGGCAATAGTAACTGTCGCTTATTGTAATGACATTTTAAATTAATCCTACATAGTGATGTAGGATTGGAATTATAATTACCTACATATGTCGGTTTTTTTTTTTTTCTCAATTAATTTAGAGATTTTCTTAAAATGAATCGAGCTTAATGTTTAGAATTTTCTTAACTCCATATTTAGGTGTTTTTTTTGTGGTTTTATTGGTATGTAGTATATGCATCAAATTTATCATGGTTCTATAAACCATGCAAAATCAGAAGTAAACATAATTAATTATAGGAATAATTATATTAACTAGTGGCGACAGATTCGCAACCTGTCAAACATGCGAAATGCGGTGTTCAACACCTCCGCCTACCCCTCTCGACGGATTAATAACGGTGTGAGTATATATATATGTGTATGTATGTGTTAAATTAATTGTTATGTAGGTCACCATATTTATTTTATATAAAACAAAAACTTTTCCCTATCAACAAATTTAAATCTGACACACAAGATGTGATATAAATTTAAGACTTTCAAACAGATTAAAATGATATACCGCTCGAAATTTACAAAGGCTTAAACTAGAGCCCGTAACTCACAATCAGGCCAATTTAATATCATCTAACCAAAACTAAGACATTACGTCACCATCCCACTTAACGATGTGGGTCAGTTAAGGCTAGTTTCACAAACGCCAAATAAAACATTTAGTTAAGTGGTGTTAAAAATGGAAGGATATTAATCTCGAGTGAAACCTGAGACTTTAGTAATTGCTAGCCTATTTGACACCCAACTGATTGATACAGGTACATATGTATGTAGACATGTATTGTATTGTTCTAGTTTTCTGTATGTGACTTTGTTCGTGTAGAATTTGTAGCTTTGCGTCATTTGTCTTTTCGGGGCACACCCGCCGCTCTGTCTCACCACTGCAACTCCTGTTCACTATATATATGTCAATAATCAAATATGTCATTTGTCTATTCTTGATGTACTTTGCTCCGACATACAAAGTGACACGTTTACCTCTTATTGAAACTCATAAAAATAAATAGCATATTTTTAATCCATACAAACTGACACGTTTACCTATATAAGTGCCTATTTTTTTTCATGCACTCTTTGTGGACACTAAAATATATATAGCATATTTTTAAATCGAAAGCGTCTCGTATTTTAACATGTTTGACATTTAACAGTGGTATTCGATCATCTTTCCGACCTTTCCAAGGTAATCGTCCAATCTACGTCTTAACGTAGTCTTCCGGTGTGTGATCTCAACTGAGGCCCTTAAATTTAATATGAGCCGATTTCATTTAGTTATCTTCGTCTAGTAAGAAAAAATTTGAGGTACAAAGCGCTTGTTTATTAGCCACCGAATAAGTTGTTGGCTTTTAAAAATGTAAGTTTTCATATTGAATCTCTTATTTCTGATATATGTACATCTGCATCGTTGACGATATCGTATGAGTCCAAAGCTTTAACAAAACATTTGACTACCTCGGTGGCGTAGTGGTGTAAACAGCTGACTTCCACGCTTGAGGTTTCGGGTTCAAACAGCGGCGGGGGCGGAACTTTGTGTTATTTGTCAGACGCATTGTTACGCGTAACGGTCTTGGATGTTGTATTCTTATCTAATTATGTAGTTTAGAATCTGCGATACAAGATTACATCTTAGTGCAGGGTTGAGTGATTTGTGTGCCGTGATGTGGTTGTTATTTTATTTTTTCAGCCAGAATTTTAATTTGACTAGATCGTTAATCCACATTTAAATTCCGAGAATGCATTTAAACGATTCCAAGAATGCTAACATTTAGTTAGTTTTAACCTGTATTGAAACAACTCGTCCTTGGCTATAGTTTAGTTTACGTATTAGATTTACGATGTAAATCAAATCAGGGTGCCGTTCGTGTGTATCGAATTTGAGACAATATGATTTTAAATTACATGGCATAGTCAAGTCTTAACTATACTCCATCCTACGAGTCGAACTCCTAGGGAACAGAATGCTCGCAGCTCATTGGTCGATGCGCGCGGCGAGAGATTAGCAACAACATGCTAAGTCAATTTTAAGGAAAGGTTTACAATGGCGTTGGCTAATGAAGGTCACGCTCCACCAATGGGCGCATACCGATGATTTAGATAGCTTATTTCGTGGTATGTACTATAGCTAACTAACTTCTCCCGAGATATTATTTGACGAACTCTGTCGCGCAGTGGTATAAACAGCCGACTGCTTCGCTAGAGGTTCTGGGTTCGAATCCCGGCGGGATCCGCTTACTGGTTGACGATTCTAAGTAATTTCTTTTAAGTTTATGGAATCAAGTTATTTTGATTTTGAAAATAACCCTTGGCCACTCTAATGTTTATGGTTGTAAAAATATATTTAATACGTTTTAAGTAAAAAATAAAGTCGGTCATTATAATAGCGAGACTAATGTAAAATATTGCGGATGACTGTTTCGTATGGTGTGGAAAAAATGGTTAAGTGCTGAGCTGTAATGACGAGGGTTCTGTTGTAAAGTGAATTATTTTCCGCGTAACTAAGCTTAGTAGAACTTGTGTTGTTTAAGGTGAATTACAGTTTTACTAGCGATTTAGCCGGCGTTTGAATTGATTAGTTTTTAACAATGTCTACACCGAAATCCGTTCTATCGTTAGAACGGACAAGGTCGCGTTCAACTGCTAAAAAACGTTTGAAAACTCCCACTCCCACAGGAAAAAATTACTACATATCGATTCCGTACTTTGAAAACCTAAATGCAAAATTATTTTTGGCGAACACCTGTAATAGGTTTTTAGATATAAAACTTTGCAACACAGGTGTATGCTCAAAAAAATTAATTGCATATCGGACCTCCATGGACATATGGATTAATGAAAACTATGAAGTATTTCATTAGTCTCTGTTGATAAAGAAATGTGATGGATTTTTTTGATCCTTCAATAAAGTTTTATTGAAAGCTTAAACGAGGTTTTCACAGTGCATGTGAAAAAAAAAATCCCTTGAGGAACCCCAAAAACAGCCGTTTGCAAAACCTATCAGACTCGACATAGAAGCTGAGATTTCATTTATGGTCGTAAAGCCAGCAGAGCGAAAAATTGACAGTTTCTTGATACCGAGATGTTTGGATTTTAGTTCGCGACTTAAGTCTGTATTATCATTTAAAAATGTTATAATTGTAGTAATAAATAAAGCGCATTATAATCAGTCCATCCGTTTGAGAACTGTTATGATGATGACAGAAAAAGACAAAAAAAAAATGTGGTCCCGATTTTGGTTCGTCGGAATTCGACTGCGGATGAAATTAACATTATGTGTGGTATCGAAATGCTTTAGTTTTTGACTATTTTTTACTTTTTATTTCCTAATTGGAACTTCTTTATGTGGAAACAAAAGAATCTCAAATATTTATAAAATGAAACGTATATGGAGGACGCGGTAGCTCAGTTTGTTACGTGTCTTAGTCAACCGACCGAACTGACCCGACATGACGATGGTTCGAGTCTCGGGTTGCCGTAAGTTGTAGCTGCCATGTTCCTCATTGTGCCCGGATAGTGGCGACAGAGTCGCACCCTGTCACACTGGGACTCGACATAAACATGCGAAATGCGGTGTGTAACACCTTTGCCATTGTTATTTATGTGTGTATGTGTATGAAATATACACAAACAAATGCTAGTTTATTCTCAAAGTTAACTCTATCAATAGTTGACGACAGTATGACGTCACGCAACCTTGCGAACCTGCGTTTTCCTTGTTTTTAATGACTGCTAAAAACAAACTCAGGTTATATGAAAACCGCTAATTTTATGTGTTTTTTTTAGTAGTTTTTAACTCTTTCAAATATCTTAATTAGATTTAAAATTATGTCGCCATATAAAATACATTTTTATTTTAACTTGTTAACAAGATGACATTTTTTAAAGCCTTTATATCGACAAATTAAAAATAATTTAAGCCTTCCTACGGAAAATTATTTTTTTGTTGTTGTGAATATGTCATTAGATAATACTGTTAAATTAAAAAAAGGTCGTGTCATTAAAACTCGCTTACAAGTTTTTTTTTGTTGTAATTTGTGTTATACGATCTACGTTGCAAGATTACAAATAATTAGTGTGTTGTAATTTTGTATATAAGCCTCCATAGCGCAGAGGTCTTACGCCCCGGCTGGGACATAAGTTCGAATCCCGACTATGATAGATATTTTTATGAGGAGCATTAGTATTGTATATGATTATTAAAAAAACTTGCTTAGTTTAGCTTACGTTGAGATTAAGACCATTTATGTTAATGATCCCACATTATTATGAGATAACGCTCAGTTTGACAATTCGAAAAAGCCTTGTGCAATGTTTATTTATTAAATTAAAAGTTAAATTGCATCACGCATCATTAGTGGTCAAACAATCAGTTCTCAGTAATGCTAATATTGTTTTTACGTTTTCTGGCTTACGCTGACGCTCATACATGTTACTTAGTTCATACGATTCCAGTGTAGCCTAAAAGCTTATTGGTGAAAAAATTTAACAAAACCATAAGCTATGCAAATAGCCGAAGACCGTGAAAATCTTTGGTGGAGATCCTTACCTAAGGGGGGTTCCAGAAATGAAATAATTTGCTATTCAAATGGACTTAAAATACGTACTTTTAAATCGTCTAAATACTTTTTCAAACTACCACCGGTTCGGAATGCCTGTCTACGGGGAAGAATCCGGCAAGAAACCTCCGTAGTTGCTCTTTTCAATATCATAATAATCTTCCATTACAATTCTAGTTGTACACAATATCTACAAATGTCGCTAAAATTTAATTCTAAATTTTATTTATTATTGTTATATTAATTTTAATAGAACTATCTATCTGTCTCTATCCTAAATTGAAGCCACTTTTTAAGTGAAGTTTTGTATGTGATGGTGTATCTATGAAATATAAGATCAATGAGTATAGCTGTGGTGTAGGTCAACAACTTTGTTAGCGCAATGTTGACTAAGAACGTTTTATAGATCTGGACCTAACAGTTGCTTACGTGACAACAATATGTGGGATTATTCTTAAGGCTTCATATATTTACCTTCAAGGTACATAGTGTTTACATAGTAACTTAATTATGCACCTAACATTAACTAATCAGGATTTAATATGAAACCCTTTCAGAAAAGGTACCTATGTATTTATATACATGTAGAAATCGCCTTTCATCATTTATATACTCGTACATAAGTATGTATTATTCTTGTGTAAACATACCAGCTTTTACCAGTGTGTTCTACTGTGTAGGATTTTTTTTTCCATATAGAAACACATGTCTTTTCTCAAAATATAAATGAACATTGCCAAATTTTATATCGGTTCAGATACGAAGAAGGTAATACACAATTTATGTAAATGTTTGTTACGATAATACATTATTTATATTTATTTACAACTCAATGGGAATAATTATTTAACTGCAAAAGTATGATTAAGTAGGTAAATAGCATGTATTTTTCTCAAACGCATAGAGAAGCTATGATTGACAATTTTGACAAGTTGACTGAATTTCACTACTCGACTGTCGGATGTAATTTTTTTTTCTATTTAGTATAATATTTGCATCACGCTTTCTCCGTAAATAATTGAGGATTTTTTTTTCAAGAAAAAAGAAAGTGATTCTACCAAAAAACAATTGACGGTTTTTTTTTCATGTTTTTTTGCGATTTCCAACGGCAGAACAATGCGATTCGACGCCATTATACAATTTTTGTTTTGATGCCAGAGGTCGTGGGTTAAATTCTTGTAAATTTTTAATAAATGTTTTAACTCTTTACTATAACTTTTATATTTGTTTTTATTCTTATCTATGTAGTATATACCATATCGTTGCTTAGTTCCTGTGACACAAGTTCTTACGATACTTACTGCAGGGCTGAGTCAATGTGTGTGTCGTGATGTGGTTTATTATTATTATGTTTTTAGATATTCGAAACTATTCTAAAACTGTAGCTACATTAAATTAACTCCGAAAATTTTAAAGTAAATATCTGTCTGTGTGTCCAAAACAAGGAGGTAATGGATTTTCTAAAAGGAGGTTAAAATAAATTCTTTAATGTTAAAGGATAGCAAGCAACGCCGCGTTCGCACGCTAGTGTTTAAATATAAAATGGGAGTAAACTACACATTCCGAGTATCATTCCGCCGTCACGGTGGTGACCATAGAACAGGCGGTGGCAGAATGGTAACGGTGTTGTTTCCCCTTATTTTTTCCAGTCAGTAACTGGTATTCCGAAGACTACGGTAACCGTTTACTGTCAGGTAGACATGTTGCACTCTTTTGACACTTGATCTAAATAATAACCACGACTAATAAAGTCTCTCTAACGTCTCTATGAATACTGTCATAGAGATGAATATGTATTTGCACCGTTCTTACGTTGTACAGCATAAGGATTGATATTGCCCTTGCTATGGGAAGCTTCACGTGTGGTATGTTGTAAGTACTTGTGACGAAATAGTTACCGGATTGTGTTGTGAAATGGCAGATCAACAAAGCTTTTTTTTAAAGGTAGAAATGTGACATGATTCTCGTACCTGCGTCGTGTCTAATCTATGGTTAAGCCAGGAATAAACATTAACTCGGGTGGATGACCTCAGTTGCATCAATTCCGATTAATTGTTCTCGCCGTCGCATTCGGTTAAAACCCTACTATTATCAGTTGCCAACAGAATTATGACCGCTACAGCGATTTAAACTTTTATAGCCCCCTTTTAGACTATTTCTGGGGCTCTCTGACCGTTTGGTTAACATCAATGAATAGTATTCGGGTTGATTTAAATTTATTTATTAAATCATTTTACAAATATCAAATATATATTGTTAATATTGAAATCAGTGACATTTATATAAACTGAAAAATGTCATTACGAGTACATAACAAATCTTAATTTGATCATACGTACGTTGCAAAAAATTAAAATATATATATAGAGTCAGTATACATAAATAAAATTTAATTATTTATGTAATCTAGATAAGTATATACCTATAACTGAAGGTAAATAATTTGATTCGACGGATATTACTAAAATATTTTGACTTGAATATTTAACTGACGATTAACTATACAAGTAAACGTATTTACCAACTCTTATATATCTATATATATTAAGTTGAGAAATATAAGTCTTCTATCGAAATAGTAATAAATACCTACCCAAGGTTAGAGATTTTCGAACTCGTGAAAAGAAGAAATCAGTTTCAGTTGTAAATATTACAGTGGATACGAAAGTTTTATATAACGGTAGTGCGTAAGTTTACTATGTACATAATAATATGCGAATCATGTTTACTTCTGACTTGATTATGCCTGTATTATGTAGGAATTTACCAAGACTGAAGAATAGTGGATGAACCATTGTACAATCATTTTTGTGGTAAAGGGTAGTGGCAGAGGATTTAAATAAAATCCATAATACACTTCAGTTGTTTATTCTGTGCCTTGGATAACCGACCAACCCGACCCGACAGGTCGAGGGTTCGAGTCTCGGGTTGCCGTAAGTTGTAGCTGCCTCGTTTCTCTATTTGCCCGGATAGTGGCGACAGATTCGCAACCGTCTCGCTGGGACTCAACATAAACATGCGAAAAGTGGTGTGTAGCAAGCACCTCTGCCAACCCCTCTCGGGGGACTACGTCGTCAGTTTATGTGTGTTTAAGTTATGTGTTTATTGTGTTCAAAAGTGTAACATAGTCTCCTTAGTAATTAATATAGTAAGTATTTATGTAAACTGTTAAATAACAACTACACTACATTTTGTACAACGTTCATCAATGTAACTAAGATGTATCTTGTTTTTGGTATAAATGAATAGTAAAATGTCTTGGAAAAATTAGCCGTGTAGCTCGGAGAACATACCTTTGGGGAAGGAAGATTCTGGAATGGCGACCACGGGCCGGAAGATGTGGTTAGTCGGTACCCCGCGAGGTGGACGGACGATCTTGTCCGGGCTGCAGGCAACCGCTGGATGCAAGCAAGGAGTAAATAAAATACTTACATAGTGTTACATTCTTTGACAAAGGTATGAAACCCTTGATGCTTTGGTCCGATTCGCACTTGGCCAATTGGCGATTGAATTGGGTTGATGGTCCTAGTTTTGCAAACCTATAATCCTTAGCCTAGCTTTGTAGTCCTAAGCTATTATGCCCTTCATGGTTAGTAATGAGATATTTCAGATTTTTGTATTCGGTACCTAACCAGCAGTGGCGTGCCTAGAGTTTTAGAATAGGGCAAGCCGAGAGATACGTTATTGTAGTTTTTATTATTCATTTCGATAAATGTCTTATTGCCTCAATACTCTTAAATCTACACTTCATACTTACGCGTTGGAATTAGCGCGAATTTTTAACCATGCTATGCAAAGCATATTGATCCAACGAGAGCGCGAACTTACTTTGGTTCGATAGGGCAAGCCGGGCTTTTTCTGTGGCTCATGTAAGTTTTGGCGCACACTTTTCGTTCGAGATGGCTGTTCTAGTGCGTAGTACATATTACTTCAGTGGGCTACGGTAGTTAGTTATCATAAAATAACACAGTATCTCACATCACAGTGTTTAACAAGAAATATTTATTAACCGAAACGATTACATTAAGATGCTGTGTTACAATCATGAAAGGGTATGCAACTCAGCACTGTGTCAGCTCTTACGAGACCGACGCTGATCTTCCGTTGCACCCCAATTGATTCCGAAGATGAATAAAACACATGCAAATATTTATGAATGTTTGTGTGTGTGAAAATTTAAAACTTAAACTCAGACTGTATTGATATTGAACTATATTCATTAGGCATGCGTACGCTTTTGCGCTACTTAGACCTAAACAAACTGGGCTGGATTTTATTCTGAAGAACTTGAAATGGAGCAGTGGAATGATTGGGGTATAGTACATTTTCTCGCGCAAATTGCAGCAACAGTTAATCTTTGGAAGTATGTATGTCATTCTTACGCAAGAGAAAACTGCAGCCAAAATATTGCGTTGCACTCCTAGGAATAAGTTCACTAGAGTTTATTGATAGAACAGATTCTGCAACGATTAAATGATGCTGATAATGGATATGTTTTATAAAAAGACAGGGCACTGCCCCTTATGCTATGGGTTTTATAATTGTCAGCTTGTTATAAAAATCTTAGCTTTATCATGGAAACGCCCTAAGCTTTGTTCGAGCAAGTCTTGACTTCATAGCCGCTTGTTGGGGCCAATACTACAATTCTCGACATGAAACTTACCATACAAATTCAGAAAGATACAGTGAAATTGATAAGGTGATTTCAGAGATAAGCGTGTACGAAAACTGTGAATAGTTATGAGATACATAAAAATAAACTCCACGCCGTAATTAATCCCTCGAGTGGGGTAGGCAAACACCGCATTCCGCATGCTTCTGTTGAGTCCCAGTGTGACAGTCACCACTATCCGGGCACGATGAGGAACATGGCAGCTACAACATACGGCAACCCGCAGTGGCGGAACTGTCATACAAGCCCAAAAGCCCGGCTTGCCCTATCAAACTAAACTAAGTTCGCGCTCTTATTCATTAATTAACAAATCAAACGACTTTTTTTAAAGCCTGCATTCAAGCTGACAAGTTCGCAAACTTCTGAGTGTTTTGCTGAGCTCGTCCACGCTAGCAAGTCCACAAAGGAAGTATGAAGTATATCTCTCGGCTTACCCTGTACTAAAACTCTAGGCACGCTACTGGCAACCCGAGACTCAAACCCGAAAACTGTCGGGTCGGGTCGGTCGGTTAACCAAGGCACGTAACATCTGAGCTACCACGTCCCGTTTATGAGATAAAATTACTAAATAAAATACCTGTAGATATAAATATAAAACAGAAAAATCACGTGTGATACATCCGTCGTTGCAAGCATTCATTAGCAACGGTCACTGCTTACCATCAGGGGGGCTTCGCTTGATTCGTTAAAAATAAAACATAAATAATATAGTTGTTTTTAACTAAGTGTGTTGTTAAATGAAAGGTTTAACACACTTGAATTGGTTTGTTTTGTTACAGACATGTTTATTTCAATGCTGAACCGAGAACGATGATTCAATCTCCAAACAGACGTTATCTTATCTAATACGATGTGAAAACGATTCACCATGTTACGTACAGTCGCGTTCATAGTTTGGACAAGTTACAAGACAAGCAAAAAAAAATTTGGTCGTAGAGCTAGTCGAAGAGGTTACAATGAAAAATAATTGGTCTCCATCTTGAGAGTATGTTAAGGGTGTGGAATTCTTTGCCTGCCGATGTGTTCCTGACCAATATAACTTGGGCCTCTTTAAGGAAAGAGTGAATAGGTTTCTCCTGGGCAGGCATGATCCACCTTAGACCTCATCGTCGCATAACATCATCCGGGTTTGGGGTCAAATGCCTGCCTGGTCTTGAATTTAAAAAAAAAAATGTATTCATAAATAGATAAATTGATTAATGTTCAAAATAAAGTGCCTTGAGTTTTTATTAATAGAAGTAAATAGAGACAATAAATAGCTATTTTATTAGTCATACAACATTCCTAGGAATAAGCTACTGAACCGCAAGATAGAACCGCACACACTCTTATAATTGTTTATGAAAGATACCAACCTACTTCAAATCTTTGCCTCTTGTGTGTTTCACACTGATTACACCTTTTTTCGCGATACAAGTTGATCTGTCTATAGATCTTTACACACACGCAAAAATACAACCATTTGTCAGTATTTTTTTGAAATGGCGGCCTCAGCTTCGCTCGAATGAACGTAGTGTATCAAAAATGTCGTAGTAAAAAGAACTTTATTCCAGAATTTGATTATTATTTTTTTCGAAATTCAAAATTTTCCACCTATAACTGTTACAAAGAAAATGTCACACAAATAGTTCTAGCTGTTCTTTTGGTTTGCGCTTAAAAATGAAGGGATCGTTTTATTTATATAGAGTTATTAATACAACTTCTCTATTTGACTATACGTTGATATTTGTTTGAGTTATTTTTAGTTACGCTACGGTATGTTTAGTTGAAGTCTGTCCCGAAACTGTTTGAACTTTTAAATAAACGAATATTGATTAGATCACACTTTTATTTATCCCCCCAGGGGGACTGAACGTGAACAGGGTGACAGATCGGAATAAATAATGTATTTCAAGCGATTAACAAAACAAAGATCGAATTAACATGACGAAAGGTTTTGTTTCATTTGAAAAAATGGATTTGTTTACTTAATTATTGTATTTGCTCCGTTAAATGTCACTTAAAAATTACTTGAATTTACAGTGCTGGTGGTAAATTTGACTATTCAAAAGACCTTTTAATAAGATTGATTGGATAAAACAGTTTGAGTGCAGCTATAGCATTAATAAACACCACTTTACACACACATTGACTCAGCCCTGCACTAAAATTGAATAGTCTTGTGTCTTAGGCACTTAGAAAAGATACAGCAAATACTACATAGATAAGAATACTACATCCAATCCACGTTACTCAAATAACACTTTCCGCAAGCGTTTACGTCAACAGAAATTAAAAATGGTTTTGATGAAATTACAAATACGTAATTTGAGCGCGAGGAAATGTCATTTCCATACAAATTTGTTTTCTGACCAGCCCCCCTAGACCAATACCATCATCCGCAAGCGTCGGTGCTAACGTAATTGTAATGTCATTTCCATACATTTTTAATTTCTGATAGCGTTAACGCTTGTGGAAAATGGTATTTGCCTTAGGGGGCAGACTGAGACACAATGCGTCTTTTGCAAACTACACCAAGTTCCGCCCCCGTCGGGATTCAAACCCGGAACCTCGAGCGTAGCAGCCAGCTGCCATTATTTTCTACTGAAGCTGAAGTTCTAAAAACTATAAGTAACGGATTTTTTTAAAATAACAATATTATAGCTAAAAGATATATTTTTTTAAATAACAATAGCTATCCTTTTCGTCGTCGGGTAAACCCGGTGAGTCAACGGTTTAGCAAAGGTGTAGGTGTAGCTTTCACAATCTTATTTATTGCTGACGGTCAAGCAAGAGCTGCAACATCGGGTTCCGTACAAATAAATAATTGATTCTATAAAAATTATTTTTAAAACTTTTCTACTAAAATGTAGGTAGCGTCGACGGAGGGACTTCGACCTTGATAAAAGTAGATAATTTTGTACAGTAAAACGCTATGAACTTGAAATTTGACAACTTATTTATTTATTTTATTTATTTAGGGACGTCTACAGCAAGTACATTACACAAACATATAAAAATCACATATTATAAACAGAAATTGATGTACATGCCTATAACAGACGAACACAACATTTACAAAGGTTACACATACATTATACTAAAATAAAAACAGGTGACAAAGAAAAATAACATCGGTTTAGATTAAAAAAAAGAAATTAACAAAAAAATATATATGTAGGAATTGAAATCTAAAGACCCGGAACCTTTTTTTTTGCAGTTTTTTTTTTTGGGTGTTCTTATATTCTTCTTCTATTTTATCACTTTAAACATGATTCTGTTGTGTTATAATAGGCAAGTATTTTACCAAACTCTACCACAAGTTACAATGTGGCCGAGGTTAACAGCAACAGGGTTTTTAGTTACATATCAGGATTTTTGGCCATCAGTGGAGAATGCGGTAGGAAAACGAAAATGGCCGAATGGCCTTAAAAAATTGGTTTTATAAAAGTGTCCACGGATCCCTAACGCCGTTGCACTTATTCGGCTTATTTAAATTCCGCACATAGGCTGTTGATTTATTTACACTCTACGGAGCGTGTTTCGTGTATGTGTGCGCGAGTGTTGCCAACTTCGCTGATTGAATGGGAGATAACGTTTTATGCAATTAAAACAACAAACGAGCATACTAGCCGCCTAGATAAGAGAGTTATACAAGTGTTAAATTCTAGGGTTTTGCCCGCGACTTTGTCTGCCTAGGACACGTTTTTTTTAGTACTTAATATAGCGTATGTTAAGGATATTTAATTTTCTTCATAATATACAATATGTAATTCATATAAAGTTCACTTAAAACCGATATTATTGGCGCAGCGCGGCTTCCAAATACGAGTAGACAATATAATAAACAACTGGCGA
This sequence comes from Choreutis nemorana, assembly GCA_949316135.1. NCBI lineage: Eukaryota > Metazoa > Arthropoda > Insecta > Lepidoptera > Choreutidae > Choreutis > Choreutis nemorana. Next base: position 1,823,243 of record OX438620.1, on the reverse strand, counting down.
CAATAATGATTTTTTTTGTGAAATCGTTCCTGACTCAATGTTATAATTTATTGTTATTGTCCTATGTTTGTTTTTCTCTTGGATGTTAATATTCTATGCAACATTTAATTAAAATTTATTCAGACGTTTAGGAAAAGTTAGCAGAGGCAGTTACTTTTGCATTGAAATGAGTACCTACTAAGTAGATTTTTTTGGTTGACACAGCAAAGAACTAATGTTATCTGCAATTTTTAAGGCGTGCGAGGTCGCGTTACCCACTGACAAAACTTTATAAATATTCAAACATTTAAATTAAATAATTTACAATACTAATCAGACACTTTACTATCGATATACTGTGTATGATGTATTGAGTTAAATTATATTTTAAAAGCTGGCAACATCGAATTGTATTAGCTTGTCAAACAGCACACCGGGTGACATCATGGACAAATTAGCATTCTCTTATCGGATTCTCGGTAAATAGTAATTTACGACGTACATACAGACAAACAAACCGTTCAGACTAAACTATGTTGATTGTGCCATGTTTTCATTGCGTTCCCTTACCAATATTTGAATTTCTGGATTTCTTTTTTAAAGTTTCTTTTTATATCGGCTGATGCAATAATAATGTTTAATAATTAATAATTTGTAGGTTTTTTTTTGCAATTAATGTGGCAAATAATAGATGGATATTTATTTAAATAGTTAAACACATTTCGTTTATAAAACCGTGATTTTTTTATTAAAAGTACAACATTCCCTGTATCGTATAACCTGCAAACAAAATTAAATTATTAGCGTATTTTACGGTACGGTCAAAATGAAAAACGGTGTACTTTTAGTATGCTTAGTAGGGTCATCACATCACTTTCACTTTTCCTATTGTTTGTTTGTTAATAATGTATAATCCAATAAACCTTTGATTACCTACCGAAAAAGGTTTGAATGTCCCTTAGAATTAGAATCGATCCTCAATTTTTACTGCATCTCAACGCAATCGGACCCTCGGGAGATTAAGTTTTGGCAACCCTATGTATGATTTTTCTGCATTGATTTTGTTAGTAAAGCCTTTTAAGAAAATTTTGGATCATATCGGATCATATAAAAAGATTTGTTCATAATTTGCAATTCCTTTTCCATTAAGAATTACTACACTCAAAAAACATAATACGTAAATTCACCCTGTAATTAATCTCTCGAGAGAGAGTTCAGAGGTATTACACACCGTATTTCGCATTTTTATGTTGAGTCCCAGTGCGACAGGTTGCGAATCTGTCGCCCCTATCCGGGCGCAATGATTAACATAGCAGCTAAAACTTACGGCAACCCGAGACTTGAACCCTCGACCTGTAGGGTCGGCCGGTTAGCCAAGGATAACAAACTGAGCTACCACGTCCTCTATTACAAGATTAATTTACATTTAAACTAATTGTAATTAACATAGATCACAGTATCTCAGTAAGACAATATCCGTACAATGATTATCACATTATTTACCATTATCTAATTACATATTATTCCGAGTAATATTAAACCTGTACAGTAAACCATTAGTATTCCACTGAGCGTCATATTACTTAAGGACGCTTTCAGACTAGCGTGTTTTTTTAATTTTTATACAATATCATGGGCAAGCAAGCAGACGTTTCTCCTGATCGGAAAGTGATACCGCCGCCTATTGATACGACGATGCCCTTGATGTCTGGAACGCCAAGTCACCCTAAGCGTTTCCCATGAGATAAAGATGCACCTATCGTGCCGGTAATTGCACTGGCTCTGCAATCTTTCGAACCGAAACAGCGAATTGCTTCATGGCAGAAATACAAATGAGGCGTGTATATGGATGTCTTGTGCGCCTTTGCCACTCACACAAGTCTTAGGAGTGTTGACGCGCTTATCAGCTCATATAATCGCGAGCTTCCCTCTAACTAGCTGACTTAATTGTGACCATAAAGATACCTGCCAATTTCAAATGTTCGACTAACTATGTGGAATAATTCTGCGAGCTTGCATATGCTACCCGTGCTGATAAGCAACCGGTAGATCGGTGTCCAACATTTAAGTTGTGCGGACTCTCATTAAGTTACTAGTTTCAAAAAATCAATTCATAATAACTATATTCCATAACCTTAAAAATGTACTTAGAATCGTCAAATGATTTTTTTTTTCCTTAAAAATGACTCGACCACCGGTTCGGAAAATTTTGTTAGGGAAGATATCGGCAAGAAATCCCAGATTCTGTAATTTGGTATATGAACATGTTTTTATACTTAGCCACTAATAGATCTAACAGTTTAGGGTGAGAGAATGCGATAAAGCTCATGTCAGAATTTACATTATTAAAAAGAAATCCATAAAATACGTCTTGTAGTGACAAAACAAAAATGTACCATATTAGCCCGCTACTCACATAGAACAAGTAATTATATGAGCAGCATGCATGTTTGTTTAATGTTATCATTTACGATTTTATCGGCGAATTACAAATTGGAAGACACAGGTCCTCTAAAAACCCGAGTACGCGCGTACGGCTACATGTTGTACGACTGAATCCGAACAGAAAAATAGTCTGAAAGTGCCCTAAGTGTCGTAGTGAGACCTAGAATTGAATTACTATTGCCTGTAACCGGTTTGAACTGGATATCATCTATAGTACTAGGCATTGAATGATATTGCCGTTGTCTGCGGTATTATTGGGCTAATTCACTCAATCGCGTCACCAATGTGGGCATTGTTATGTTCGCGGACATATGGGCTTAATATAAAGAGATGATGATGTATCGGCTAAGGTAGTTGTAGTGTAATTAATAACTCTATTTTAGATGACGTGGCTATCTTATAGTGCAAAGCAGCGAGTTTGGTCCACCTGGAGGTTGGCATAAGTGCACAAATTTACTATAATCCTGTATAAATATATTAGCTAAAAGATAAAATGTGTAATTAAACTTTGCTCCTTTCATGTTTTGTCACCAAAAAATGCTTTTGATTCAGTAGTTTTTGTAAAGAAAAAAAAAATCTGTCTGTACATTTGTTGCGGACAGCGACCAAAAAAGGAGACATTAATGTCCGCAGTCTTACAAATCTGACGACCTTTTGAGGAGCTTTTTCAGAAACGCTTTGATAGGGTTTGATTTCGCTAACTTTTGGTTTTAACTCAATAAAAGCTCTCAAGGCTCAATAAGTCAAATCTTTTGGGGTGGGCTTCAGCCCCCTAGCCCCTAGCCCCTAGCCCCCTAGATCCGCTAGTGAAATCCGATTGCTCATGAAACTCGTGATATTACCGCGACACTACAGTTTGTTTGAAATAAAACCAAAAAAAGCACGGCTCCAGCTGTCGCCGCGAACGCAACTGGAAATAGCCTGACGCTTCCTGCGACTGCTCCCGTGACGTCACACACCTGCGACATAGATGCATTAATCATGCACTGTGAGATCAGTTTTGCCAGATTTTTTTCCGAGTAAAGCGGGATCTGTAACTTTGTGAGTAAAAGAGAATGTTTCCGTCGAAACCGAGAGAAAATGTTCTAATGTTATAGGCCTGTCTTAATAGAAAAGTAAGAGAGTTTTATTTTTCGCTATACAGTCACCGACAAGCTGGACAGAGGCTGTCACCCGTGGAACTTTAACGTGAAACGTGGACAATACCCCAAAGAGCGGGGCAAAAGACACCAGCCAACACCATTTTGCATCAAAGTTGTCGCAAAGCTCGTCTTCGAATTGTTTCTGATATTGTATTAGTCACTAATTAAGATTGTATTGCTATGGTTTTATTGAAATATTTACTATATATTTTTGCCATCCCCTTACACGCCATTTAAACCTTATTTATCATCTTTTGTAACAAATGTAATGTGACAAGCAATGAACGATTTGAATTTGAAATGAAGAACTTACTTACTTAAATACTCCACTTCATAATAATATAATTATGAATGATTTTTGTTATAGAGTGGCATCGAATACGCCACACCTGGTCAGCTTGGGCACCAACAGGCTGAGCACAGCCGTCACCCTGCATCCGATCAAGCAAGGTAAACAATAAAGTTAATTGATTATTCAACTCATCCCACGGGGCCAGTTTGGAGCGGTCAATCTGAGGGTGACAATTTTTTCGCTCTGTCCCAAATAAGAAGCTTAAATCTTGCGTTCATTGATTGTTAGTAAATCTTATAAGTTATAACATAGGATGCTAAGGCTCAGAGAGTTTTCAAACTAAAATCGGAATAGCATAGGGAAATTAATTATAATTTAATTTGGTTATTCAATAACTTGATTGCAAAATATGTGAAAAATATAGTAGTAGTATATTGACAGTGAAAACAGAATTAGAATTGTACGATAAACCAGGGACATATAACCAATAAAAAGTAAATATATCTATCTCGCTGATCAAAACAACCTTTTCGATGGAAGTTTCGGCTTGGACGTCATTGTACATATCGGATCTCTCTGTCTAACCAACGAATTTGAACCTTATAACTTAGTTAATAAGTCAGATATTTGAGAAAATGTAACGGATTTGTGTACATATGTGGTATCGGATTACAATAAATAAAAAAAAGGTCATGCATATTCCCTATTAACCATATCACGTTACCATGCAGTATAAGACCGCCATATAACAGTATCTGTTTGGATTACTTTTCCTTACCAGGTCGCGTGAGCATAGGGTCAGACCCCACTTGCGACGTGTACGTGGCCGGCGCCGGCGTGTGCAGCGTCCACTGCCGCGTGGAGAACTCCCACGGCGCGGTGACGCTGTACCCCGTGGCAGGGAGGACGCTAGTGGACAATGCCAGCGTTGTCACCCCGCAGCGGCTGTCGCAAGGTTACTAAATTCTTTGTGTTGTATAATACTAGATGATCAGGCTGTGTAAGTAAAGGAACTCCCATGACGCGGTGACGCTGTACCCCATGGCAGGGAGGACGCTAGTGAACAATGCCAGCGTTGTCACCCCGCAGCGCCTGTCGCATAGTTATGATACTAGATTAGATTCAGCTTTGAATGAGGAATGAGTATCCTTCATACTAACCGGCAATCCATGTTTATCCTGTGAAGAAGTTGTTTATTATAAATCGCTATCCAATCTTGAATTTTAACCTTACCTTTTTTATAATACTATGGTGCCAAATAAGCTTACGGCCCGCCTGATGAAACGGCAGCCTATGAAAGTTGCTGACCTTGTAAAAACGCCCTGTTTTAACGCAATTTTTGAATAACTCCTTGTGCTGTAACTAAGAGTCAGTCCGGATAAAGAATTTTAAAAGAAATGGACAAAAATAAACTTATGCTATCATATGATTTCAGGCAGTATGATCACCCTCGGCCAGTGCAACTACCTCCGGTTCAACCACCCTGAAGAGGCAAAGCTCATGAAGTCGGTCTTACCAACTGGTAACACGCACGCGCATGCGCAGAAACACGCAGGTGAGGTAGAAATATGTACATGGATGAGTTATGGTTCGGTCTGACGCCCTGAGTGTCATTTGCACGGATTACTTTTTTTACACTTAGCCAATATTTGATTTCCTTGCAGAAATGTGACCGATACAAGCAAAACAATTTTCTTCTTATAATCACGTAATAAATTATTACAATAATAATATCTCGTTACAATGAACACAAATTGTCTTAGTCCCAAACTAAGCCACAGGCTTTGTACTAACCAAAGATATATGTATATATATATAGATAAATACGTGCTTAAATATATAGAAGACGGCCACGACCTCAGAGCAAATATTCGTTTTCATCACTTATGAGTGCCCCTGCCCGAGCTGAGACTCGAATATACACGTAATACTAGCATTCTTATGTCATGATCTTTCAATGTGTAAAAGCAGTCGCCAGCAATAAGGTATAATTCATAGGGGACAGATCTAACTTGCCCAACGCGTTCTTAACACACCATCTTTCAATGTGTAGACGCAGTCGCTACAAGGTATAACTCATGCGGGGAACATGCGCACACGAAAAACTTTTCGATTTTGTCGATAATCGAAGACTCGTCAACCTTTGCTGTGGTTAATCTTCTTCTATAATACTGCTATTTTTTGTCATTAATCTCAATATCAAGATACCTGAAGCGACTTCTATTATTTTTAATTAATGGCCAATATTAAATAATAATAATAGAAAAACTGTATTTCACTTTCCAGGCTTCATGAACCACCATTCAGAAAGATACCAGACGAACATCCAAGAGATATACAAAGAAAATACCCTGTCGCAGCTAGACCAAGAACTGGATATGACTCTCAAAGAAATGTCCAGAAAGAAACCACCTGTGGCTCCGAGGAAACCCTACAGAGATATAGAATCAGATTCTGACAGTGAGAGACCAAAAGTGAACAGTATTATGGCGAAAGTGTCAAAGTTCGAATACTACGCGAAACAGCAGAAGTCGGGGAAGAGCCAGTTCTACACTAGCGATAATGAGATATCTCCAAAAGTGTTTAGTTCGAATTCTTTGACAGTGAACACCCCGGCCAGAGATGTGCTAGGGGGTAGGAATATTCCCAACTACATGTAAGAAGGAATATTTTATTTTATTCATTTGTTTAACTTTAACAAGAACATGGGGCATATATTAGAATCTGTCCATTTTTGTTAGTTTCATCCTCAATTTGTGTTGCGAAATACATAATTAGTTTTTTTTATTTACTTTTTTTTACGTTTTGTTTTATCGTAGTCAAGGGCTGAGTCAATGTTTCTAGTAATGGTAATAAAATTTTCATTTTAATTCCATACAGGGTGAAAACAGATCAAAAGATGATACTGCTGAACGAGAACAACGCTATCGACCCCAAAAACTGCAGCTACGCTAACGTGGCTATAAAAAACAAGAATAAAATAGACGACATCGTCAGAAATTTCGACGAAAATTCCCGTAACGACTATAAATTACCTAAAAAAATTAACAATGATCAAGCTAAAGATGTCTACGGAAAGATTAATGTGGATAAGAGCAATCTTGACGCTCGAAACAATAAGAAAGTGATTGACAGTGACATCTATGGCAAGATAGGTGACAGGAATGTCAATGTCAATCCGCAGGTGACGTTTGACAGAAGCGTGCAATACCAGTCAGGATTGAACGGATTTAGTAGTCAATTTGACAGGAATTTCGAAGCGGAAGCTATGAGGATGAAGGTAGGTTTTTTAATTTTGTTTTCATGTTCATTTTTTAAGTCATTCATTTGTTAACTATGAGAGTCTATACATTAAATATACACAAATTAAATTTAAAGTCATATAAAATAAATGAATAGAAAACCGAACAAATGTTCCAAGAATTTCATATCTTAATATTTAATTAGGAGACACAACACAAAGTGATTTCATTTGCAATGTTTTATTTAAAATATAACAGCTACCCATTCCATTGTTTTGTCATTTACTGTCAACTTAAATTGAAGTAGATAAGAGCAAAGTTGTAAAATGTCTATTTGAACTTAGCATTGACACGAACATTGTGCTAATGTTCGTTTGCATCTGTCAAAATGAATTTTAAACAAGTCCAAATAATGTTCGTTTGTGCAATTTTAGAACTCGATATTAGCGCCATCTATTAGGTCCAAAACTATTCTGACTGAATTAAGCTTAATTAAGCTGGAACTAACCTAAATTAGAAAAAAAAGTAATTTAAATTGTTACGATAGTTTTGGAGATTAGTAAAATCTTAAATAACATGATACTATTATTTTACCTAAAGAATCGAATAGACGACAGCTGAGCCAATCTCTCTTTAAAAATAAAACAAGCTATGTTTTAACTTTAATAAAAAGTTTTTTTTTTTGGTATGGTTGTCAATCATAAAGATTTGTCAATCCGATTGACCGCTGTCAATTGACAAAGAAAGCCTGACAAAAATACCAAGCAAAAACTAAATACAAGTTAATTGCTCATTTAAAAAATATCAATGATTTTTATCAATAATAAAGAATAAGAAGATAAAAAACCATAAAATAGGGCAGATAATGAACGGCATTATCTTTTTTTTTTCGTTAATCTGTAAATGACAAAATTGACTGTAGTTCTAAAATAGACTTTTCCTGTGCAATTGTGTTAGGAAAATAATTTATTAAATATTTGGCGTGTTTGTACCGAAATTTAAATAACAGAAAAAAAATGATTTTAGTTTTAGAATATATAGGTTTGATATGTTTTGTTGAAAAATCTGTTTTCTCCAACGAAAAAGGTAAGGTATAAAATTTTTCACACATTTTTTAAATATAATTTTCTCACTCCTCCGCACATGCGTAAAAAATATTACTACAATGCCTACTTGCCAATTTTAATATCATTGATATTTTGTAATAATCTTTTAACTGTGCTTGTTTTTAATGTATGCCTATTGTTTATTTTTCGCAATCAGATGATAGAACTGATGGTAAGTCAAAAACATAAGCCTTTTCTATAGATATTGTTCCTGAAATAGATAAAAATACTAGCTACTTTAGTATCGTAAATATTTGTTTTAATAATTCCAATCTAATTAATCATTTATGACGACCGCTTTGCCAATGTCAATATGTATGATTTTACATTCACATCTTTTTTTAATTTAAAAAAAAAATCAATTACAATTCCAAGGCCCTGGTAAATAAAACTTACAATTTTACAAATTTGTAGAGATGTGACAAATTGCTGTTTAATAAAGTTTACAAATATGTAAGGAATCTTCTACCAGTGAATATCTTTCCTGTAGTTTAAGTCGTAAATGCTGTTTAATAAAACTTTACAATTTCTATGACATATCGTATCTACACGTAGGTATTATAATAGTTAATATACTTATTAAGTTAAGATTATAAGGTTACAGAAAGACAATAAATATGTAGAATTCAAAGGTGGAAGACCTTGATATCTTTTTTCTTTCGTTGGCAAGTTTCTGACGCAAAATTTTTCAAAATTTTATGAGTCGCAAAAATTGTTCTCATTATGTTCCGGGTCTTTAGATTTCAATTCCTATATATATTTCTTTTGTGTAATCGTTTAATATAAACCGATGTTATTTTTCTTTGTGGCCTGTTTTTATTTTAGTATAATGTGTGTGTAACCTTAGTAAATGTTGTGTTCGTCTGTTATAGGCATGTACATCAATTTCTGTTTATAATATGTAATTTTTATATGTTTGTGTAATGTACTTGCTGTAGACGTCCCTAAATAAAATAAATAAATTTGGCTACAATTTTCACAATAAAGTAAACTTTTAACGGGCAATTATTTTAAACAAAAACATGAACACTTTTAGTCTTTTTCTACAAATTATAATTTTTATTGAACAGGGGCTTCAAAATCATACATTAAAAATTCATTCTGATCGGTTCAACAGTTTTACCTTAAAAATAACAATTCATACATCAAAACTTTCACCTTTTGTTTTTGTTAAGAACATGAAGGTATTATATTTTAAGTACCCAAGCCTTAAGTAAATAGTGCGAAAAACCTTGTCTAAATAAATTCTCAGCCTTTCGCGTTCATTCATATGTGAAGGTTACTAAGTAATGAGATATGACAGTTCGTTTGTACCGGTCCTATTATAAACTACAATCAATTTTAACCAACCGTTAAACGACGTTGACAGGTCAAGTGCGTTATTCAAATGTAAACTTAGTCATTGAAATGTAAAATTTCAGTTTTCATAAAGTGTGGATACTCTATAGTTGTTCTGATTTTTGTGTAGATTTTTTTTTTTACCGAATTTTGTGTAATTTTGTAAAAAAAAAATTGTAAAAGTTTTAACTGGTTTCGAAAGAAAAATGAGAGTAAGTACATAATGTGTTTAAAGATTTTTCGCACCTAAGAGGAAATACAATTTTAGTTTATTAATATATATTTTCTCTAAAGGGCTCATGCAAAATTATATTTAGATCTCTATAATATAGATAATACGACCACTTAAACCGGGCCTTAAAAATCACGTGTGTTTATTTAAATATACGTTCAGTAATTAAAGTAACAAAACATATCTAAAGATAACAACTACGTCGCGATAAATATATATAAGCCGTCGCAGATTCTATGTACCCGTAGGCGACAGTGCACAAACTCCTCGAAAAAAAAAAAATGGCCACGTAAAATGTGATAAATCGAAAAACGTTTAGAAAATAACATGTGACAGTGCGTTTTTGTGTTCTATTTTGTTTATATTACCTCATGAAAGTTTTACCTTGAAATTATAAAGATAACAGGTTAAATGCGTTAGGTCTTTCAACTTTAATTGAGATAATTCGTTTAATATTGTCAAATGTTCACTCACTTGCGATTCTTTAAGTTATGTTAAGTATAAGTAAGTAGTGCTGTGAAATAAATTTAAAAAAATGAGTAAATACGTGCGAAAAACGACAAAAACTCAAAGAAAAGAGTTATCAGTTCAGGAATTGATCAAAAACTTTATAAAGAACGTCAGAAAGAACACGTTCGCCTTGAAAAAGCTAAAATGTTCGATGGATCACCAAAAAAGTAGAGATATTCATGATAAAATAATTGAAATAACCGAACAAGTGAACGAAAAACTTGACGTAGTGCACAAAATCAGAAACGATATTAAAATATACAGAACTATCAACACAATACTAACAAATCATTACATCAAAGAGACAAGAGAACACGAAAACAACGTTGACTATAAAATATTAAAAATAGAAAAGGAAACGAAGAAAACATACGAAAATCTTAAGCAGGAAATTTCCAAGATGGCCGCCGTCGACGGTGTTGCCAGAGAGAATAATGTTTTATTGAAAAATATAGTGAATAATTATATTAATAATAGCAACTTCGTCATTGTAAATAACGAACAGACAAATCAGTTTAACGAGTTGTACATTAGGAATGAGATATTTAATAACATCATTAGGAAAATTGACAAATTGTTTTCGGGTTTGGTGAGTGTCGTTGCGTATTATAAATAATAATTATATCCGTGTTTAAAAGTTTGTTTTTAATAGTGTTTGTTGCCCAAATCGATTTCGTGTAGGTTGATATGATATGTTTAAAAGTAGTTCGTGTATTGACATAGGTATGAGGAAAAACTGAAGTTAGTTGTTACAGTAGGTAGGGAATAAAATATCATTTTTGCTGTTACCGAATTTAACTATAAATATACAAAATTAACCATAAACTACATATATAGTCGAATTAAGTTAATCAAATATCCAACAAAGTTAAAACTTACTAACTTTCCATTAGGTGAACCGTATGCTTGTTTGCAGATGACGTTGAGTTTTTTTTTTATGGTTTCCAGGCGTACCAGGACAGGATAAAAGAGGAAGAGCAGAAAGAAGCGGAGACTGCCAGGCTTGAGGAGATATTGAACATGTGCGCTGAATATGAGAAGCAGATATCATCAGGTAACAACTGAAACTATTACATGAGACAACCTACATCGCAACATATCCCGACACACACATTGACTCAGCCTCAGCTTCAACATAAAAAGCTGTATGGCAGGCGCTAAGCAACGATATGTTACAAACTACATAGATAAGAATACTACATCCAAGACCGGTAAGCGAAACCATGTGTCTTACAAGAACACAGTTCCGTCCCCGCCGGGATTTGAACCCAGAATCTCTTTTGTAGCAGTCGCTTGATTTCACCACTGCGACACCGAGATCTTTCTATGTGAGCAAAAACACACAATTACATAAAAATATAAATATTTCATTATAAACGCACACAAGCAAAGATTGAATGAAGTTGAATGAAAGGCAAAAGAAAGATCATACGAGCGGAATATGATAAGCGGTCGTTATTAGAATGCTTCAATGCACATAATAGAATATTTCTTTTAGCAGAGCATGTAGCCTGTGCCTAAGCATAAAACTTTTTTATAACTACCTTCTTTTTCAGGGTTACCAATAACACCGACAGAAAAGAGGCCGCATAACAAGATAATAACTAACGGCTCATTACCGCGGAGCGTCGCCCTAAACAACCCTAACTTCGTACAAACTAGCGAAGGATACTACAAGTAAGTAAACACAAACACACACCAAATAAAATTATTTTAAAATAAATATCTTGTTAAAGTTAAAAGGTTAGGTAACTTTGTGTTGTTTTAAAAAAAAGAGTCAAAACAGAAGGGTGTCTGTCAGTCAAGTGAAATAGAAAATATTATGTCATGCAAAAAACAAAAAACCAAAAAAAAGGTTTAGATGTTGCTAGAAATTTACTTGAATTTTAACGTTTTTTTTTCTGTCTTAAGTTCACCTCCTTCACCGGTTTGGGTCAGGTGAGAACTATATGATTATAAAATAACATGCAATCATTAGAAACATTTAAAACTGACCCACTATTGTCTGAAAGATACCTAGGACACATCATTTTTTTTTTGCTATATGTCCCTACAAAACAATACAATGCAAACAATATATTAATCCATAGATTCCACTTCCTTCAATAAAATAACATTTAATCACCAAAACCGACTAATTAAAAGTAGAAAAATTACTTTAAATCAAAACCTGTTGAATCTCCAAGGCTTAGAATCCCATACAATCCTTAATAATATTAATAACTATCAAGTCACTAAAAATAACTAGCAATCGTTTGGTTCTATACATGATTAATTTAGTAACAAAACATTACCACCTATCACTTCGTATTTGCTGAAATATAGGTAAATTACTTACTAAATATACAAAATATTCATCTACAATTCACACTAACTTCAAAGACCACAGACCAAAATTGTTCACAGAATTGTTACTTGTATTTTGAAAAGTAAAAAAAAATATAATAATACTAGCTTCAACAACAAAAAAACGTGCGTAACCGAAACACATTTCTTTCCAGATTCGATACTAGTCAAACACGAAACTACTCGATGAGCCAATCATTACCTACACATAGGAACCTTTCCAACTACGAAAACTTTGACTTTTCCCAATCATCCCTAGAACACACCCCTGAAGTAACAAACCAAAGCATAGAAAACTTAGGTCGAATGGACGAGATCGGAATACCAGTGTTTGACGAAAGGAACGAGCTTTCTAGTCCCATTATGTTAAGGAAATTGGCTCAAGAGAAATCTGCCTCGCCTATAGGCAGCCCATATGAAAACCTGTATTACAATAGGAACTTAAAACCGAAATCACCTAACACACAAAGCCCTAGGACGAGAATAAAAACTACTTTCGCTCATAAAAATCTACCCTCGCCTCAGTATTTCATATTCCCTACACCGCCGCCTATTGAAAAGAAACCAAATTTCAGTTCGCCGATCAACAATGACGCTAGAACGCCGGATTTCGCTCAATCGCCTATAGATTTTAAGAAAGAAAACGGTCATAATGGTCATTCTAGTGCTTTGGAAGTCAAAGAAATTAGATTCGCAGGTATAGAGAAACAGTTGAGTTTAGAAGAAGAGATACCAATGATAGATGATGCAGATGTCTCTAACGATATAGAATGTAGACGTGCTAACACCGATAAAAACGATGAAGTTAAAGACCTACCAAGTCCTAAACTCAAAGAAAACACAGAGGAAATTGTTAATAATACCCCAGAAGTGGTTAAAAGAGAGCGTTTAAGTAAGAATCAAAGCTTTGATGACGTTAAAAAAGAACTAATGGCGGATATACCGGAGTTAGAAGAGTTTGAGCAAGACTTAAAAGAGAATAAACGGGAGAAGATTCTCAAGACTATATCAGATGACATAAAGAAGATGGACATAGAAAGAGATTCTTTAGATAGCGCTGTCATAGATGATAATGGAGAAGAATTGAAGAGTAAATATGAGAGTTTGAAAGAGGAAAGGAAGAAGTTACTGTCTCAAATACACGAAATAAAATGTAAGATGTCGGAAATACGATCACAAGAAGACGATATCTTAAGAGAGGTAAGTCTTCACACTGCACTTATAAATTTAATAACAAGTATACAGTAAGGTTTTTCTGCAGGTAGAATTCAACTATTAAATAGAGCTGTTATTGAAACTTGAGATTTCATTTCAGTTAATTTTCATATTTTTTTACTTTAAATTCAAGATGTACAGATTAATTGCCGTTAAAAAAACTCAAATTATTACCTTTTGCGTTTTAGTTGGAGATGGAGAAAGCTTTAATAAAAGGAGAATACGATTCAGAAATAGCGATACTGAATATCGAGCAGAAGAAGAGAACAGACTTAATAGACAAAGCCAAGAAGATAGAAGAAGAAATAAAGAGATTAAAAGAGAAACAGGAGTCGAGGCAAAACGAGATGAGAGATAGAGTGGAAATTGCCACGTTGAAAGTGGAAAGGTAAGATCCTTATTAGGTATATGATGATACACATGTGCAGGTTTTTGTTAACATTAAATCTTACGTAGACAAAATTCCAATCTATTTGCGACAAATCTAACTTTTTACTCATTAAATTTGATATTTCTAAATGATTTTTAATCATAAATAAACCGCATGACGGCACATATCACATTGAATCAGAAACTATCTCTCACTAACTGCAGTAAGTATCGTAAGAACTTGTGTCACGGGTGCTAAGCTACGAAATGGAATAAACTACTTAGATAAGAATATTCGATCCAAGACCGGTAAGCGAAACAATGCGTCTTGCAAATAACACAAAGTTCCGCCCCCACCGGGATTCTAAGCCAGATCATCTAGCGTAGCAGTTGGCTGTTTACGCAACTGCGCCACAGATGTTGTTAAATAAAATTAGAAACTTAGTGAAATGTTTGGATCTGAACTAACTAAAATTAACTTTATATCTGGCTTTAGGATACAAGAAGATTTGAATGACCATTCGGCAACTGAAGAAGAGTTACAAAACGCCCAAGACATACTCGACAACGAAAGCAAAACGTACGAGGATTTAGAATTTCAACACTTAGAAGAAGAATCCGAATTGTAAGTTGTTACCTCTTATATAAAAGAACTGAAGCATTTAATTTTAATTATATCCATAACAAAAGAGATCATAGGATGCCAAAGATATTAAAGTGTTCAAGCTTACCATAATCTTTATAAAACCATGACATTGATTTATTCTTAAGAATTTTATTCACTTGTGTCTAGGAAATTGACAGTTGTTCATTGTCTATTTGTACAATTATAACTTTTTTTAAAGAAGCTTGTTAAAATTATCTATGACTACAATCTATTGTTACAGACTAGCAAACAGAGAGGACTTGCAGAACGAAATCACGCACCTGACGAAAAAAATTGACGCTCAGAAAACGAGGATACTCACTCTCAAATCCGAGGCGAATGAAAACTTAACATCAGCACTTGATGAAACGAAAATACTACAAGCTGAGTATGTAAGGCTTCTGAACGAAGTCGAGGGATTAACTGTTCAAGTGCAAAACGTAGAGAAGGAGTTGAAACCTGTGTTAACCAAGCTAAATCATATAGAAAGAACCCAATCCCCAGATAGTGCGTTTTATACAGACCAAACCAGGGCCAAATCCGGGGAGTTTGGGTATTCCCCGCAAAGTTCTGACAGTGATGATCTAGATTTGAAAGTAGCTAGTTTCGAAGATCATAGCAAACAGATCAAAGATAAGCTTAAATCTATAGATCAGATGTCCCAATCCATGATAGTTGATATAGAAAGACGCGTGATGGAAGACGGGAAAAATGATCTCAAGTCTTCAACTTCTAAAGAGAAGAAAGGATTTTGGGAGAGAAATTTCGACTCACTGAAGCGGAAAAGCAAAGACAAGAAACCGAAGTCACCAGAAAAGGTAGACATTATGTCGCAGAGTCTAAACGAGAACATGTTTTTCAACAACGAAACCATAGAAAACGACGTGTCCTTCGACAAATTCAACAGTCTAAGGCATTCGAAAAGTAAGAAAAAAGACAACGGCCCGATAAAGAGCAACTCTTCGTCTAAAATACCGACTTTTGCCGCTCTAGGTAAGATAATCAAGAAGGATTCCTTCGGTAAACGATCCAGAGAAAACAGTTTGAAGAGCGACAGCGATTCAGAAACAAACGGTGTCAAAAACAGATACGTGAAGAACTCCAAACCTACACCTATAGACAATAAGTACGTCAAAGCGAAATCTCTTTCACCTGAGAAGACTGCAGAACAAGTGATTAGGGAAGAAACGCACGAAGAACTCGACAAAGAAAATTTAACCAAAGCTTTTGATAGTAAACAAGATCCTAAAGTGCATAGAAAGAGTTGCGGTGACGAACCTAATGTGCGTAATTCGTTGTCAGAATTTAAAAAGATAGGTGATTCAGGAAAGATTCCTTCGCAAGACGATATTGATAGGATATCCAAAGTTACGATTGATGCTCCCATTTTACCGAGCGAAGCTGATATGAACAGTCTCGGCAAGAAAACCTTGGATAGTTTGATGGAAATAGAACGGAAAAGATTTGAAATGCTGGAAGAACAAGGTATGTTCTCGTAGAAATCTGATATCCTTAATAATTTTATGAATGCGAGTATTCGAGTAAGGATGTTTTTTACTCTTTCACGCAAAAACTACTAATAAAATTTAATGAAACTTTACAATAATACAGCATATACATCAGAATAGGCTTTAATTTATAAAGATATTATGTGAAATATCAAGTAAATTTAAATCTTACTAGAATCATTTTTGGCTTCTGAACGAAAGAAATCGCGGGCAAGAGCTAGAAGAGCTAGTGTTCTTCAAAGCTTTCGTCTGTGTAGAACTGTTTTTAAATTAAAATTTATTACGTTGCCAATTAGAATGCTAAATTTAATGCTACATTTAAAATAATACATAGTGAATTAAGGCTATCATTGTTGTATACATATTTATAACTTTGTTAATAAAATAAATTTCCTCAAAGGTTGTCAGATGATAGAAAACGAACGCGAAAAGATATCAGAACTGAAAAGGAGGGCCCAAGATGAGACGAAGAAGCTCTGGGACTTGAAATACAAGGAGCAGACGAAATCTATTGACAGTGATAAATTTGGCGGCCATTTTGAAAGAGGCGGTGATAGCTATGTGGACGACTCTTACTTGAACAACTCAAATATCTTTGATGAGAGGTGAGCATAATTATTTTTATTATAATCTGTCGTTATATTTAAAAGGAAAAACACAAAGAAAGATTTTCGCGAAAACGACCTTAAATCAATTTGACCTTGGTGGCGCAGCGATGTAAATAGCCGACTAGTACGCTAGAGGTTCCAGGTTCGAATCGCATTGTTTCGCTTACCGGTTTTGGATGTTGTATTCTTATCTATGTAATTTATACTATATCGTTGCTTAGTGCGATACAAGATTATATCTTAGTGCAGGGCTGAGTCAATGTGTGTGTCGTTATGTGGTGATTATTATTTATGAAGTCGCGAAAAGCTCTGCTAGAAGCTTTAAATCCGTATACCAAATAAGTGGTGATTATTATTTATTAATTTTCGCGAAAAATCTGCTTGAAGCTCTTAATCCATATACCAAATAATTGTAATAACCAGCACAATTTCTTTGGACTCTCGTAAGCAGGAGCGAGGTTCAAGGGGATAGAAATTTAGTATCGGTATATATCTGTGATACTGCTCTATCGCTGTATGCTTCAAGTACCTTTGTATATTGAAGATGTATTCATACCAAACAAAATATCTGCATAAATCCATGTCACCTCCAAAGATTTGGTAGATGTCGGAATAGTAACAAATTATCAACCATCATAGAAATACAATTTCGGTCTTTTAGGATTTTTTCTTACAACCATTGTAATAATTGCTCTGAAGTTTATAATCATGTTGTATTGTTTCGAATGATAAAGGGCTTCATGCTTTACAAATGTAGATATTTTTCTGTTCAAAAGTCACTCTTATGGTTAAGATATAAGGACTACCTAATTGAGGTTTTAAGGTTCTACATGCGGCATAAGCTATAGTATATTTTAAAAGCATAACACACATAAAACAATATAAACTCACGCCGTAATTTTGCCAAGAGAGGGGTTGGCAGAGGTGTTACACACCGCATTTCGCATGTTTATTTTGAGTCCCAGTGTGACAGGTTGCGAATCAGTCACAATCCTCTATCCGGGCAAATGAGGAATATGGTAGTTACAATGTACGGCAACCCGAGGCTCGAAACTTCGACCTGTCGGGTCGGGTCGGCCAGTTAACTAAGGCACGGAACAAACTGAGCTACCACGTCCTCGCCTCACGTTTTTTTTAAGACCAATATTATCAGAAGATTTTATAATTCCCCCCTTTCTGTCTCAGTTTCAATATTTATTCAACCTTATTAAAGATGTAACATACATAATGTGAAATAGAATTTCTTTGCGGATAGTTAAATTTATATTAATTTGCGCGTATAAAAACATGATCAAATCTTGAAATTTTAACTATTATGTGGCTAAAAACTTAAACCCTTAATAAAAAGTTGACAACTTTTGTCATATGCAACATTCTTATATTGAATAACCTTGTTACTAACTAGTAATATTTTAAAAGCGGGGTGATTCAAATGTGAGACAAAATCATTCCTTAAATATTAGTAAGTAGTAAGACTGGAGCGTTAGCGTTGTCCTCTGTTATCGCCTGATAAGATAGCACAGTTCATATGTGAATAGTCTACGCGTACGAACGGTTCGTGACATATTACTGCAGTGAAATAGCCCAAAAAATAATAATAACTTTTTCATAGTGTCTCGTACCATAGTTTCTTTTCATGTGTTTGTTTTGAAATGTGTGTTACTGAGTTATTATTAAATATTAAGCATTATTTTCTGTTTGAAACGTAGGAAATTTTAAATTACTACAAACCATCGCGATGTAGTGTCGCGTCGCAACGTCAGTAGCTTCTGTCTGTGACTTCATTATTATTTTTGTTAAACATAATGTAGCTCACCCTGAAAGTGAATTTTTGTTGATAGCATTTAAAAAATCTGATGACCAATTTTGAATATTACAAATTTTACCTTTGTATATTATTAGTACCTATAAAAAACAATAAATACACTAAAGCAAAAAGTTTCCTATGCTTTATGTTAGTTTCTAGTTAATAACTTAAGTCCCGACTCATCATATCTTCTTTATGGCTTCATAGGTTCTAGTAAATTACACATGTGATCCCTTACTTTGTAGTCTAATAATTATTAATATTAATAAGTCAAAATATTTTTATTCAAATAGACTTAAAATACGTATTTTTAAATCGTCGTCTTTTATACTACCACCGGTTCGAAACGCTATTTCTACGGGGAAGAATCCGGCAAACCTCCGTAGTTGCTTTTTTTAAAATAATTACAACAATTTGTAAATGAAATACAGTTTTGTATTTGTAAACCTAATTTTTCTATAAATTTAAGTGATATAAACCAATCTTTTTGTAATATTTAAGTCGATGACCAAGTCTATATTATAAAATAAAAATAATAAATTACATGAATTACAAAGGATGCAATGAATGTTACTTGTGAACGATGTGCCACATATACGCTTGATGCCAGTTTTTGAACACGGTTAAAAGGGCGGCAGCACGAACGAGTGTGTATATGCGTCTGCCGATGTGTGTTCGGATCGCAAATTCATCCGCGTGTATGTTTGCTGATCCACCTGTCGATGCATCGGTCGATATATGGAGGAGGCTAGAGTTTCGTAATTTACAACTACTAAACGCACTTACGCGGTCTCCACCGCACCGCAACCGAACCGCAACTGGATACGGTGGCTCCAGTCTTAATACTTTTAGTTAGGCGTTCGGAATGTGTTACTCGCTATCTAGTATTATCAAACACGATAAACATATTGATTTGTGTTTTACAACAGATTCGTATTACGGTTTCGCATGATCGATACGCCCGATCAACAATATCACGTCAAATTTTTACTTGAATCCCAATTATTTTCAATATTTCCGTTTGTTTTTTGTGGTATAACATTTTTTTTTTGTTTCGACATCCTAAAAAAAATATGTATGTTAGGTTAAGTGAAAGCATGTTCCTTAACAAACAAGCATGTTTGTTAGTCATGGTATTTTTGTATTAGTAATAGTAAAATATTCATATTCAGAGTAATTTTCTAGGCAAGTATGCTTTACATTTAGTCACATCGTTCACTATATAATAAAGGCAAAGAACTATATCTATCGGATTTGTAAGTAAATAAGCATCTATATATGGAGTATGAACTCGAAACATAAATAAAGAAATAGATAAAAGAAAACCAGTAACGCACGTAGACTATAAATCAATATCATCACTAACTGACGAATACAATCAGGGCGACCTTATAAACTAGTCATATTTTATACAGGGTGTTTGACTTTTAATAAAACTAATAATTAAAATAATAATTGTCAAAAGCATTTGCACGTCAGGTAGGTGGAATAATTGAAACTATTGTAATAAACTTACCGATCTGTATTATCTTATTTTAGCGAATAAATATATGTCTAAAATTATTTTTTCATCTGAGGCTTTCTTTCAATTTAAATTTCGGAGTATTATTTCAATATAAGTTTTATGATATCTCTCTATTACCATTTAAAATCGATTTTTAGATATGTTTATATGGGTCGTTCTTCTTTTTACCGACAATAACCTGTCCTTCGTCTTATTATGGTATCTCATTAGATTATTGATATTTACGGTTTTATAATGTTCTAACCAACATACATATTTTTTATCTATTTAATTTTGTATGGGTAATATTTCACTATCTCCAACCACCTTTTTATACATTTGTTCTTCGTAGAATGCCGTGATAGAGTGGTAAACCAAAATGTTGTCTCTCCTGAAAACTACCACTCTGTCACGTTATGTTTTTTAAAACCACCATTGAACAAAAAAAAAAAAAGCAATATTGCCTGAAAAGGAAACTCCCATTAATCCTAATGTAGAACCCAGATGCAATTTTTAAATCGTACTCGTATAATTTTTTCAAGAGTTCATAAACCAAAAAAATAAATAGAAAACGTCGATTCATTGTAGGTGAAAAAGAAGAACGACTCATATATATTTTATAGTTAGAGATAAAATTTTATGCGTAGGTGTTAACAGTTAAATTGTGGTACGTATTGTTTCTGAAATTCAACTCATGGATCTTTAGTTCTCTGGGCTGAGAAGAATTAACTTCATGATTAACAAATTCAGTTGTCCTTCAACTAAAGAAAATATATCACTTTAGTAGTTAGTATCAAACACATTTAATAAATAAATAAATAGGCTCCTATTTTCAGCTCATACAGTTTTATTTTTAATAAATAAAAAAATCCAATCAAACACCCTGTATTTACCATAGTCCCGCATATCACATGTTTCCTATTGTAAATGAGCTCACAGCTGTTCTGACTGTTTGTCCGGCTGTCTGTTTTATCATTTAATATTCAATTTACTTTCATGAAGTCATACCGCTTCTTAGGTACAAAGTAACTATGTAATGAACATGACTATGTAATAAATAGGTTAGGTTACTTATTTTTTTTTAAATATAAAAAATGTGTCTGTTAATTTGATAAAGATGTATTTCATAGGATCCTTTATTGTTCGCGAAGTGTATGAAGGTTTTTGTGTGGAAAAGTGAATTAATGAGAAAATCATGTAAATGCGTTGTTTTCGTGAACTATAAATAAGTGAACTATTTCCGAGTATTAATGATATAAAATGTCGAAATCTAAAGAAAAAGATTGCTCCCTTTTGTGTTGGTAAGTTGAAGTAACGTTAAATATAATCACATCACAACACACGCTTTACGTACTTTAGGGCTGAGTAAATAGTAAATAGTAGATATATATATTACGTAAGATTGAACAATCGCAGGTTCCGACCAACGATATGGTATAAACTACATAGATAAGAATACTACATCGTTTAGCATAATAAATAATACAAAGTTCCGCCACCAAATACATACCTATCAATCAAATACGTCTGGTTACGAACCTCATTGAACGCAATTAATAATTACGGCTGCCAATTCGATTTGTGTCTCAGCCCAAACCATTATTTCGGAATGAGTTATGATTACAAGCCTCGTAGTTTAATAAATAGACGAAGCCTATTTTTTACCCTTCAATATGCATGGTTTCCGTATGATACATTTAAGCGTAATTGTTAGTCAGTTCCAAAACTTTTTCCTAAAAAAGTGACTCAACACTTTTTATATTTTTTCTGAAAGATGTCAAGATTTAAATGATTTATGATCTATCGTTATAAATAATTATTGGCCTATAAATCAAGAAGATGAAAGGAGAAAATTTTCTGTTTATTCACGGATAGAGATTTGGAACGTCAATTTGACTGAATCGGTTGACACGCCCTGGCTATTTGTAGGGATTTATATTAATAATTGAGTATAAAAGCTTTAAATTTAAAAAAAAATGCAAAATTGAATTTTAACTTCTGCAGGCGACTTCGTCAGCAGAGAAAAAATTACCACTCAGAAAATCAATTTTAAATGATGGTAAAATATTTTTTGTAATCGAATTAACAGTTTTGTATTTTTCCTGCTAAATTAAAACTATACCCCTTAATACACGTTATACCGATATATAATTTAAAAGAAAAAACAAAACTATTTTAGCAAATAGGTTAGTTGAGAAGTATTTTCTGCCGAATTAAGATAAAGTTATGCAGTTTATCTTTAATTTTGACCTTTGCCTTTTATCTTCTTTACCTAAAATCAGGAGGTTATTAATACAATTAGGTACTGGATCTAAAAAAACAAGGAATCTAAAAAAAATCGTTGTATGAATCTTAATTTTACATGTTGATAGATTTTTTTAAATTTACCATGGAGTATGATTCTTTGCATGTTGCTTAAGCGTAGTAGGCATATTTGTTATACAATATATGTAAAGATAAACTCCTTCCTTTGGGCTAGGTTCCGAAGATATGACCCCATGGTGGTCCCAGGGGTAATTTTATTGTCCCCTAAAGCCTTCGCACCAGGTTTTATACCACTAAGGTGACAAAAGCGTACGGCCTACTGATGGGAAGCAGTCACCGTAGCCTATGGACGTTTGCAATACCAGGGGTACGAGGGGTAGAGGCTGGGGAACTGGTTCCTTAAAGTATTTCTTTAATACTGCCAATGGTATGATAAATATATTACTTGCATTTTTTTCCTTGTTTCAGTTCTGGGTTTATGTCATCATCTATTGAAGAGGTAAGTTTATTTTTTTTCATTTTTCTTACTATGTTATATTCAAACTCTCGACTGCAGTCGAGAGAAAATAGGCATTTTCTAGGCACGTAACTGGCTCCACTTTAAGCCACTAAATAGCTTAAGAAGTCACTAAAGCGGTACTTGGAATCGTCAATATATAAAAATGACCCAATCTAAAAAAATTAAAAACAATTTTAAACATAAAATATGTGCTTATTTTTGACCATAATTTTCGGCCATAAATAATAATTTAATTAATGGTCCACAGAGTCCATTGTTTGCTGTGAGTAATTCAATGCCAGAAAACAAAAGTGCGAAGGCCAGAATGTAAACACTAAAACATTTTACAGCGTTACGCGTTATTAAAATCAAAAACAGCGCGAAAACATGAAATAATTACCGACAGACATGACTTTGAAAGGTATTTGAGAAGAATTTACATACAGAACTGAATTTAGACAGGGTAGAGTGGAAAAAAATGGCAATGCATGAGTTGTTTTTTTTTTAATATGTCCGGATTAAAACTTTGTCAAACTATCTCTTTCATGTCAAATAAGTTCCAAACAATGACAGGTAGAAGTTCAAAATAATACTTAATATATCTAAAGAAAACATCCAAAATCATAAAAGTCAAAATGAAAATATTTTTATTCAAATAGACTTAAAATAAGTACTTTTAAATCGTCATCTTTTACACTACCACCGGTTCGAAACGCTATTTCACCGGGGAAGAATCCGGCAAGAAACCTCCGTAGTTGCTTTTTTTCAAAATATTAACAATTTGTAAATGAAATACAGTTTTGTATTTGTAAACCTAATTTTTCTATAAATTTAAGTGATATAAACCAATCTTTTTGTAATATTTAAGTCGATGACCAAGTCTATATTAAAATTAAAAATAATGAATTACAAAGGATGCAATTAATGTTACTTGCGAAATATGCTATCGAAAAAGATTCATAAGTCATATACATTTCAAAAATATGCCCAAACCGGAATTCGAACCGGTGACAAAACTAGCCTATTAAAAAAAAAACAAGCGACATCCTTTAGATTACTGATTGAACAGAAAATAGAACTGAAAGGATTTAATATATCTTTATTTGGAAGAATAAGATGCTTCCTTCTCTGCTTAAAATAGACAACGTCTGTGCTTACATTTTTTTTAGATGGGCATCCGTTGTCCTGTGAAAGAATAAAATTTTAATGTCTATTTTGTCTTTGTTTATTTATAAATTAATAGTATTAAAATTATAGAAAAACATGCTTTTATAAATGCACGTAAAGACTCCATATTTTCCAAAATTAAGTTCCAGTTCATATATTCCGGCTCCATCATCAGATCAGTTCGACAGTACCATATTATTGTATTGTCTTTAGAACTACATACAGCTGCCAATTTTCATTAAGCTACGACCCTTGGAAGATGGTTAAACTGGTTACCTTAGATTCCATTACATAGTTAGTTACATACAGGTCGACCTAATTAAAGCGTGTTAAAAATCACAAATTAGGAGTTATCCTGTGAAGTTGCTGTGTAAAAAAATTCTAAATTCTACTACGAATTAGTGTTTTGATACTTTAAATAATGCCCATAAAGCGATATATGTGTCCTTATAAAAATTCGAAGAGTTCCTTCAATTCCTTCAGGATTCCATCATCAGATCCTGACCCGATTAAAACGGGACCAACTAGAAACTACATCCTTTCAAACAAAAAAAGAGTTTTCTAAATCGGTTCAAAAACAAAAAAATTATGCCCGAACTGTTTAAAAAAACAAATAGACAGTCCAATTGAGAAACTTCTCCTTTTTTTGAAGTCGGTCTAATCCCAAAACTTCCAGCTTACCAGAAAACATATACATCTGTCCCTTTAGACAAATACCCATTTCCGCAAGCGTTATCGCCAACGGAAAATAAAAAAGCATATTGATATGAAATTACAATGACGACACTCGAGCGTGACAAACTGTCTTTCCGATACATTTTCTTTTCTGTTAGCGTAAATGCTTGCGGAATATGTTTGTTATTTTAAGGTGGTTGGATAGTATATTTATATTACTGAATTCAATGACTTAAAGAAGTATGAAGTTTAAGTAGATTTCATTTTTCCAAATGATAAAAAAAAAACCGTAAACTGAAAAATAAACTGTAAAATTATGTTTCTTTGTCCAATTTCACGTATACATTGGCATAAAGTCTTGGCATGAAAATGTTGCAAACGCGATGGAGGAAACTAAATCATATTTTAGGGTTCCGTAAACAATGTTGTGTGCGAGCCGCAAAAGTAAATTATTAACAGATTATCTATATTGCCGCTATTACAACAAAACTAAAAAGTTTAATGTAAGGGAACCCGAGAACTTTATAAACTGACCGAAAACATTAAAAAACGGTCGGAGGAGGTTTTACTCGCTTTAGTTTCTTTTTTTAAGTAGCATCTTTATACGATGGTGCGGAATCGTTCGTCTACAAGTCCGATTTCATTTTGACCGGTTATTTATGTACTCTGTCGTAAATTAAAAAAAAATGACTTTAATTATCGCTACAAAATTGAAAAATTCATACTTTAAAGAGAAGCATTTGTAAACAGGCGAAATTTCTTTATCATCATCATGTTTCATTGAGAAACCGCGTAAACGGGATATGTTTACGTGGTTTGAGAGATAGTTACGCCTACGATACTCAAAAGCGAAAATAAACCTATAACACTGCTAAATTAAAACCGAACGGCCGAAATGTGAACTAAAATTTTCACAGTCAATTATGCTTCGTTTTCAAAAGTGCATGACAACTAGCGACATCGTTAAAATTAGTGAAACGGTCACACGGTTAATTTCGTTCTATTTTCAAAAGTCTGTCTGTCAGTTTAGTTTCAAACCGGCCAGCGGCAGTCAAGGTTGCCATTAATAAATTAACTTTTTTAAAGTTGTCAGTGTGGATAAATAGTTTTCTTTTCGTTTCGCGGCTGAATTGGTTTTTGATGGTGGTTTTTTGAATAATTTATCCGACGTTTTACGTTCTGTTTTTATTTTTGTTTAAATTTTATCACCCAAAGATGTATAGAAATATTAAGTTATTGCTGTACGGGTTCGTTTAAAATAAATACAGTACCAATTTGTAAATAAAACATTTTTTTTTTATTTGCTTAGTGTTTTGTCTAGATATTCATCACATGGAAGACAAGATAAAAAGTAACATGTAATGATTAATCGTATTTAATTCGTAGTATTTTTTTTTACATTTGACTTAATTAAAAAAAATTGCACCACTATCAATGTGTTTACAATAAATTTTGAACATTTCATTGGTCAAGTAATCTTTACAAATAATGTCTTAAAATTATCTTTAATGCTAGGAAAAGTATCGTTGTAATACATTATGTTTTTTTATTTGCCTTACATATAATTAATTACAACATTATTATTAATTATATATAATAAAATTGTAATTAATTAAAGTAAAATGAAAAATATTGCCCATATGCTAGGGGATGAACATGTCAATAACACAGCATCTCACATCACAGTGTTTTAACAAGAAATATGTATTAACCGAAACGATTACATTAAGATGCTGTGTTACAATCATGAAAGGGTATGACACTCGGCACTGTGTCAGCTCTTACGAGACCGACGCTGATCTTCCGTTGCACCCCAATTGATTCCGAAGATGAATTAAACATATACAAATAATTATGAAGCAAGCAAATTTTACATATTTTTTTTTTTCATTAGTACACAGAATGTTTGTCATCCTCCATGTTTATGAAAATTGGAAAACAAAAGAAAATGGATTTCCTCATAATTTTAAAATAATTTTTACCTTATACAAATATTTAAAAAATTGCACAAACATTTACATTTTATGGGCTGTTAGTGTTTATTTTACAGCCACTTTAATAACAATGCCGTTTAAAATCTGAAATAGGCGCCGAAGTTTTTTTATTAATAGTTTTTTAAATCTCGGAGACCTTGAATTGATCTCAAAAATAATATCTGAAAAAGCAAACAACATAATGGTAACATAAATTAAATAATATAATTATATATGTATGATTGAACTTCACAAAACATAACTAAACATATATTTTAAAAATACTCAATTAATGGTACGCAAAAACAAAAACGTCTCAATTATTTTTCAAAAGTTCATAGCGTCGGCGACGACTGAAAACTTCGTAAGTCTAAAATTAAATTTTAAGGGAGGAAAAATATTGTCCCCTCAAAATTTTCGGATGGGCCAAGTTTTCGATTCCGCTTTTTTCATTTTCAATTACCGTCTACTTTTTAATATCCAAATACGATACATACGATACAGTCACTGAGGGCCCTGTTCAATAAAACTTACAAGTCTACAAATTATTAGAAAAGTAACAGATTTGTCAACTTTTTCTATTAGTGCTGTTTAATAAAGCTTACAAATTGTAAGAAATCTTTAAGAGAAAATCGGACAAAAATGTTACTTTACAATCGAAATTAGAAAACGCCTGTAGAATTCGATGACAAATCGTATCGTATATTTTTATTAAAATTTCTTTTTAACAATTTACAACTATTAGATTTGTATGTTTTATTGGGTAGCTTTTTATTATTAACTATACGAAAGATCATATCTGTATCGTAAAATTTTGTTTTAAAATTGCGACATACGAGGTTTTCGCTCGTCATAGACGACAAAGGAAAAAAAGACAAAAACAAAAAAATTGTTTTTAATGACAAAACGTTCGTTGAGACGTAAACTAACAGCGTGTTATTAAAATGAGCTTATAGAAGCTGAGAATATAAACTATTTATACATTTAGATACATTAAATCTTCCTACGCGAATTCCAAGACTTAATCTCTTTTGAATACACACTACCAGATTACTTTTTTAATTATAAAGTTGACTTTGACTTGGATGAAGCGAAACGTATGGGATTTTCTACATCTCCAAGAACAGCGCTTCCTATAAATAAAACTTATTTTTATATATTGAAATTGGCACATCAACAGCGCGTAAATAAATCCATACAACATTTTATTATAAGGGTGCATAGTCTAGTGTACACGCCAATTACAGATGCACACAACATTTGCAATGGCGTAACAAGACAATATAATAAATACATTTACAAAATACTAATTAATATAAAATTTAAATTAATTATTTAACTTTAATTAAAACTAAAAATTTAATCTTAAAAAATAATTGCTAATAATAAAAATATGCAGGATTAAAATAATTGTGTTAAGTGCTAGCATAGTCAAGTTTTTTTAAATTAAATTATCTATAAGGATCACACTGCCAATACCGTATATAAATAAGTGATAATAAAAATGTTTTAATTTAAATGGTTTAAATTAAATAACTTAAAATTATATTTAATGTGGTTCAAAAACTCGTATACAGTGTGTCAGCTTGAGAGCTTTAATCTTTATGAATTTTTTTCCTGTGAGAAATAACGCGTCAACTGGAATTAAAATGTAGGGCAATTCAAATGGGGATTGAATTGCGGTAGTAAAAATTTCAACCTCCAACTTACGGTTATATTGAAATTAACGTCGTTCTCTGTTTTTTTTTACTATATTCTTCTAATCAAGCCCTTTCATTTCATACCCATATTGAGGGGGTTGTGAAAAAACATGGAGTCCGCCATTTTGTAGCGGCGGCCATCTTGGATATACAATGATACTGAACATATATTATATTGTATATTGTCATTAGAACTAAAGGTGTGCCAAAAATCAGGTCGATCTGTCAACAGGAAGGGGGTAAAATTTCAATCACTAAATTTGACCAAAACAAACTGGTCAAGCTAAATAAAACCGTTTGAATTCATTTAAATAGTATCTTAATAACGTCGACATTATCAATATTTACGTGATACTGGTATTATTAAATACTTGGGATTTTTTACAACTTGTATTTCTATAAACGCTTTAGTAACAAACAATGAATTTTAATCCCTGCATAAAATAAAACAAAGTCGCTTCCCGTTGTCTGTCTGTTCCTATGTACGCTTAGATCTTTAAAACTACCCAACGGATTTTGATGCGATCTTTTTTAATAGACAGAGTGATTCAAGAGGAAGGTTTATATGTAGATAATAAATGCATAATATCCGTCCAAAGCCGGGGCGGATCGCTAGTTAAAAATTAATGATCAACTCCCCCACACGAACCAGTTTTTTACTTTTTACTTGACAGTAACAATCGCTGTATCTCTGAAACCGTAAGCCCCTGTTCACACGGCATTGCACTGCGCGATCTCAGAGCTCTAATTATAATGGTTTTCAAGAAAAACAGAAAATAAACCATTATAATTAGATCCCAGTGAGAACGTACTCGGTTTCCGTACGTCGTTCAAGTTAGGCTGGCCCGTCGTTTATTTTGTAGATACAGTAATTATAACATGACCTGACGTGCTGACTCCGTGGTAATAGGTACAGACCGGAGGTATCGTGTATTCAAATCTCAATTAATCATATTTGTTATATAACTTTAACTTACATAAAACAAAAATAAACAACAATATTGTGTTCTAAGTAACCATCGAAAATCAATTTTGTATAAAAAAAAAAACAACCGTCACAAACATTTTTTTAAATAAATCAGGCGAAAAAATAAATGCAACATTATTATTAGAACATTATGTCTGTTTGGTTGGCACTAATAAAAAGCTATAACTGGGGACCACTTAGTTATTCTGCTAAGCCGATTCTAGTGAGTATGAATTGGTTTATTGTGTTAACTAATTCTTTTTTTTTTGTACAACAAGAATTTGACCATTATCCGACCTGATGGTGAGTGACGATATGGATTAAGGTGAAGCATGCTTGCCTTAAACCATACTATTTACTCTAGATTTCATGAGCTCCACATTCGGCATCGCTCGCGATTACACTGCGACATATAAAAGCAACTCTATTAACACGAGCATACGGTTTATTTTACAGCTGCAAGTCCGCAACTCCCGCACTGAATCCACCACTGAAGATGACAAGCGCAGCGATGACAGCCGACCCCTCAGCCATGCTTCAGACTTCAGCAGGGATAATATATGTACGTATATTTCTCATATAACGTCATTTGCTTACAAGTAGAGTGTCAATCACCTGCTGATGCCGATTGACATCTTAGAATGACGAGAGCACAGCCAATGCGTTGCCTATGTAGAAGTAAAGTGAACCTCTCGTAGTTTAGCTAGCCAAATCATGAAATTGTGGCGCTTTAATCTGAATTTTTGTGATCCACATTATACCATCAGCCTGCGACAAGGATTTTTTTAGTATTGTAATGTTCTTTCTTCTAGTATCAATATCGGGCGCCCCGCGTCGGAGCCGTCGCGGCGTCGCCCCGTACACGGAGTCGCAGCGGCCTCTCACCAGGTACCTGCCGGTCGAACGAGACGACTTCGACCTGCGACGACACGTCGAATCCGCAGGTTACTACCTATACAATATAATATAAGGGTTTGTCTGACGCACTTACTTACCCAGATAACCCTAAGCACATACACATATATACTTATATATTATAGAAAGGAACACTACCATTAAACAAGTCGCACAATCATAGACATAAATAGCTATTAGGTACACAACAATAAATACATATACATAACTCACACCCGTTACCCCTATACGGGTGGGAAAAGGCACGATTCGCGCACACCTACATAAAAGTATGTACACTCACACTCGTAGTGTGAGTGTACTCGTACTCGTAGTGTACACTACGAGTGTGAGTGTACATGAACACTTACAAAATGAGAAACACTCAGACACAATAATAGGTGTCTCACCAAATGTTATGTACCAGAGGTTTCCTGCCGGATTCTTCCCCTTTGGAATAGCATTCCGAACAGGTGGTAGTTTAAAAAGGATGATAATTTAAAACGATTTAACTTATTTTAAGTGTATATCAATAAATCATATTTTTAATTTAAGTTTTGACATACACAGCTCACCCAGTAACGTAGAAGGCAGTCAAAAATCGCGCACAAGTAAATACAATCCATAAAGCATTTACTAACACTGTAATTTATAAATGTCTGCTTGTACCATGTCAAATAGTTAAATAAGTATACGTGTCAATCTTCAGGTCATCAGATCGAGTTGTGCCCCTACCTGACTATAAGCCCGACATCATGTCGCGGTTATTTACACAAACTGGGCGCAAAGTTCCACACTTGGTCTAAACGGTAAGCACTTTTTTTGGGTATATATGCTATGCGATCATATCATGACATGCCATGACATAATACCATGACATGCCATCATACCATGAAATGCCATGCTATGCAATCATACCACGACATGACGACAGCAGCACTTATAATTTTATTAAGCGTTGCAAAGCGGCCCTACCGGATAGATGAGGTATTAAGGTCTAGTACAAATCGTAGTCATCGTGTATCTGATGTGTAGAAAATTCATGTCATCGTGTCATGTCAAGCCATTCAACACACAAATACTCGCCCAACCCGAGATTGGAACCCAAGATTGGCAGGCCATCAGCGGAGTTAAAAAGCCACTACGGTATTATTACATTTGAACCTAAATGTGTGCATAAATAAATAGTTTAATTATTAATAATAACCACATCGCGACACACACATTCTGCCCTGCAGGTGCTAAGCAACGATGTGGTGTAAACTACATAGATAAGAATACAATAAATTTATATCCAAGATATTGTTCATAATATGTCAACAAAAACAAAAAAAAGAGTTACGTGGCCGGAATGGGAAGTGGCGGTTAAAATTGTCTTAGTTTAGTGTCTTTGCTTGTATATAAGCAGAACTGAATGTGTATAATGCTAGTGTTTTAACCAGTGGATGTATATCCACTGTACAAGTGTGGAGAAAGTGAAATACGACGATTTGGCTGCTCTTTTCGTCATCTCCCAAGTAACTAAAAAACGCCTACAGTAACCGTACTACTCGTATCATGTTACTGTAGGTAGATTCATCCATCTTTTTCACCCTTTCATTATTCATCTCATCATCATTCCATACTTCATCAAAACTTGATAACAAATATAACTTGACACTAGGAAAATACTCAGTTATTGCCACGATGATGTCAGTTTAAGTTTTGCCGTTGGTTCGATCATAAAGTTTCCTAAGAATGACTACTATCTTTGAGGGAGCTATTTGGTGTTCTTTACTGACAATAGAAATACGTTTTCGTTTCCAGTTGGTTCGTTTTCGACAGAGAATCGAAAACGTTCGTCTACTACTGGGACAAAAGTGAGAAGAAACCACGAGGCGGAGCCTACTTCCAAGTTAGTATACTACTTAATAAGTGTAAAAGTCTTCATGTTTGTGTCAAGCAAGAACTGCTTAAAGGATTTGGATAAAAAATAACACACAAGTAGTTCTTTACCTTGACTAACTTTTTGGGACAATGATTATATTTCTACGGGATTATATAAAATATAGTATAAACTTCATATGTCAATTCAATTCTAAATGTGTAGAAGGAATTCTCGAAATCGGATCAGTAGTATTGACCCTACATAAATACTTTATCTTTTTACAAAATTAGATGTTAAATCATTAAATACCATCAGCCTCGAAAATACAATATTTAATATTTATTTAATTTTCAATTTTAAACGACCTTTTTAAAGAATCAATCCTCCGGATCTTTTTTATCATTTTTTTATTGATTTCTTCAACAGGTAATTGAAGAGGTGTACCTGGACCACGGGAACACGTCCAAGTCTCCCAACCCTCAGACTACCTTCGTGGTGAAGACCAGACAGCGTCGGTACTACCTGATGGCCCCATCAGGGGAATCAGCAAGGATTTGGATTGACGTTATATTCACTGGGGCACAGGGGTACATTGACTTTATGGACTGAACCTTTCGCAGGGCGAAGGGATTTTTTTGTGGAATTTTTTCCGAAAATTTTTTTTGGAGATTTTTTTGAAAAATTTTGTTTCGGATTTTTGACGTTTTTAAGTCAACTTCCGGTGGTTGTGTTCAGCGGTTTTTTGTATGTTTGTTCGGTTATGCGGAAAAGGAGATTTTTCAGTTATTTTCGAGCGTTACCGTTCAGTTTGTCAACGTTTTTGCCTTATTAAAAAATAGCATAAATTGTGGTTATACAAAATTCTTCTATTTTAACATTTACCTTGTGAACAGCATTTTGACTTTTTAAATATGTAACATTTTTATTGTTCAGTTTGAGATTGGATGTATATGCAATTAAAAAAAAATAATCGAAAGATGAATTTGCTTCCTGTTCAAATCTCAACTCAGTTGTCTAAAAAAATGGTGGGAATCAACTAAATTCTTTGATATTTTGCGCTTTCAGTAAAATATTTAAGTAATGACTTTATGTTGGAGGACTAAATGTTTTCACTTATTCAAACGGAAAGATTTGTAAGAACCATATTTAATGTACACTCCAGAATAAAAAAATCCAGTCTTGTAATTTTACAAAAAAAAAAAAAAAATCTTCAAATTTTAGACAATAATACTTATATACATATTAATTGTGCCAATTACGCTTGTATTGCAGCTATTTTGATATGAAATATTTGAATATGTACACTCTTGAGTAGGACAATACATAAAACTTTACATTATAATGCCTTGTTGCAAGACTGACAAATACTGCGATGATTTTACAAAAAATATTTGACTTATATAGTTAGCAAATGTAATGGATTTATGCGTGATTTGATTAGGTAAAATTGAATATTCCTATTTAATATCTAAATCTACTTAACTTTTGTAATACATAACAACTTTTATATGAAAAATATAACTGGCTTTATAACTAAATATCTCAAGGTAATACCAATAATAATGTGTTTCATGAAAATGAAATTTCGATGTAAGTGAACTAAAAATTTAAGGTTTCTTCATGTAATCATGTTTATCTATGATTCGTAGGTATATTCAAATAAAAAGCTTTATATTTTATAGATAGCAACATTAAAATATATCTATGTATTTGATCATGTGTTACCATAATTATTTTAGCGTTGTCGAATATTATGAGTGATAAAAAGTATTTTAAATAAGCATGTGTAATATGTACCTTACTTTTTTTTTCATTTTTTATATTAAATAAGTTACATAACAACTCGAGTCAATTTTAAAATGCAATAATTTTAAAATAAAAATATTTGTAATAAATTTACAATTATAAATACCAGTTTATAAATTAATATTTAAGGGTAACTGAACGCCGATACCAATTTTTAATTTAGTCTAAGGTCACATTTAATTTTAACTAAGAAAATAAAATAAACAAACACTATTAATTATATCAGGTTTAATTTCATTTGTCATTTTCACCTTTTTCAACTTTTCCTCAAATTTTTTAAAAATATAACAAGTACGAAGAATAATAACCACATCACGACACACACATTGACTCTGCAGTAAGTATCGTAAGAACTTGTGTCACAGGAAATAAGCAACGATATAGTATATACTACATAGATAATAATACAACATCCAAGACCGGTTAGCGAGATAATGCGTCTTGCAAATATCACAAAGTCCGCCCCCGCCGGGATTCGACTCCGGAACCTCTAGCATAGCAGTCGGCTCTTTACACTACGCGCCACCGAGGTCGTCATCAATAATATGTCTATTCGTATAATTAGTGAAATAAAATAAATAAAAAGTCAAGAAATAATAAAATTTATTTTTAAGTAGGTAAGCATACTTATACTTCAAATTAACTAAATATAATTAAACAACTTAATCGAACACTTGCAGTCTTGGAATTTTCTTACGCTACAAATGAAAGAAAGATTATTCACAATTTATTAGAATATTTCTATTTTGATACTTTAGGTATTTTAAGCAAATCCTTTTGTTAATTTATGTTTAAAATCTGTAAACAGTCATTAAGGCCTTAACAAAAACATGTTAGTTATAATCATTTAATACCAAGGTCTATTTATTCCTGTTGTGTTCATCAAATTTGTCGGATATGGCGCCTCTCGCGGATGTGAATCCTTTGTATGCGCCGGCCACGAATCCGACACCGCCAACAAGCGCCGTGCCTAACGCCGGACAAATCATTGTACCAACTGCCGACCCGGCCAGAGCACCCGCAGAACCAGCTGGGACAGAAATAAAATTTAGTTGGTACCTTAATGAACAGAAATTAAATGATAATATCGTTTAAGTTCCTAACAGAGTTCTCTACAAATCCACTAGATGGCGTCTTTCATTTCACTCTGGGCCAAATTCTGAACGTGGGAAAATTGCATAAAATAACAACTATAACTTTAAGCGAATTAATTAACAGAGGAATTAACCCTGGCTAACATGAGTTGCAGTGAGATGACAGAGTGGTGGGTGTCTAAATCATTAGTTTTTACACGAAAAAGCCGAATTAGTCGCGAACCGTTCGCTTTCAAAGAAGCTTGCTCCCGCTAACGCTAACGTGATGTAACGCTAACGTGATGTAACGCTAACGTGATGTAACGCCGTGGTTTGTCCAACTGACTGTATTCACTACTCTGTAGAGTAGCTTACTGAAGTCAGTTGGAGAGACCAAGGCGTGCATGACCATGAGTAATACCTTCGATTGCCGCTCGCGACTGCCGTTACTTTGTGTGAATCTATGTAAAGCGCCTCTATCGGATTGATGAGGAATTAAGATAGCTCATACAAAATTACAGTTGTAATCTGTGTTACCTAATATGTAGAAAAACTACAATAACTCTAGACATACTGGTATTGCAAACTCCATCGGATACAGTGACTGCTTACCGTCAGGCCCGGCCCACATTGGTCCGGCTCAGTGGCGTGCCAAGAGTTTTAGTACAGGGCAAGCCGAGAGATATTCTTCATACTTCCGTTGTGGACTTCCTAGCGTGGACGAGCTCAGAAAACACTCAGAAGTTTGCGAACATGTCAGCAAAACCACAATTTCGGTGGCATTAAAAAAGTCGTTTGATTTGTTAATGAATGAATAAGAGCGCGAACTTAGTTTAGTTTGATAGGGCAAGCCGGGCTTTTGGGCTTCTATGACAGTACCGCCACTGGCCCGGCTTATGTAAATGATTTTTAAGTCTCGAATATCCAACATTTTCTAAATTTCGACCAACGTGCGACTGAATGCTTATTTGCCGCCTTAGTGGGAAAAAAATATAAAAATTTATTTACAAAATTACCTGCCATGGCACCGGCTAGGCCTCCACCGACCTCAACGGCGTCTCTCCTAACGGTGCCCTTGTCCGTCCAAGATCCATTTCTGCTCATTTTGTTGAAAAGATAAGTACAACTGAAAATAAATAAACAAATTTTAAACGCAGGTTGTTAGAAAAAACAACCAGTCACTAAAAGGCTTCCAGTAGACTCAGAGTACTAAAAGCCAATTTTTCCAGTAGACTCTGAGAACTTTGCTTGGTCGTTCAAAACAAAGAGTCAATAAATTTTATTTGATCATCCTATTAGTTGACAGTCAAAATAAAATCCATTTGACCAAGCTTTTAGCAACTACCTATTGATTCAGGTCAGTTAAGCCAAGGTTATATTCTATGGGTAATAAGATCATTGGACTTCATGACGTGTCCTATCATTTCATGAAATGGTTATATTTCATGATGTAGCTTGTTAAAACTGACCATGTTATTTAAAAACAAACGTAGGTAGGTAACTAAATGTAGGGACAAAATAAATGTATGACTTTTTGTTTTGTTAAAAACGAACATCAATGTTTGTCAAAGATGATAGACGAGTATGGCATGACGTTAGATAAATGAGACCATAACACTCTACCATGGTCACTTGACTGCCTCCGTCGCGCATTGGCCTAAACCTGAAGTGGCCCTAAAATGTATACACAAGCATTTGCTCTGTGTGTTTAACATGAGTTCGTATATTTTTTCTACACGTCAGACAACATTGATAACTACAGTGATTTTATGAACAATCTTAATTCCTCGTCAATCCGATAGAGGCGCTCTACAAAGATTTACACAAAATAACTGCAGTCGCGAGCGGCAATCGAAGGTAAAACTCATGGTAGGCACACTGAAGTCTTGTATGTTTTCTATGCATTCTAAATATTGTATCTATTTTATATACGCTTGTAGTACTATTACTACAAGCTATCTTTGTAAGTAAAGATAAACTTATATACACAAGCATGCTTATACACATATATATATAGACCGTTCATTCCCAAAATTATTACTACAGCAACTAAACCCCTACGGATGATGGCAACCTTATTCACCTGTAGAAATGCAACTTCTTTTCGAAAAGCAATTATTTTAGTCAAAAAAAGTCAGTCTACATTTAAAGAAGATACAACTGAAAAGAAATCAAAGGTGAGTAAACTCTTTCTTTGTTCAGCGGTTTTCAGTATGAGTAATATATTACGGCGCAAAAATAAAGGCTTATACGCATTGGATATGGCGGGCGTCGAGTGAAAAATTGTTTAAATATCTTGTCACACACAACAAGCATATTGTTCACACAAATTGCCTTAGATGCGCCTTGGTGTGCCTTAGGTGTGCCTTGTGTCGGACACCAGCCACTGTTCGTTGCCGACAACACACACCGACCATAGGAAACTTTAGTTGCAGTGTCACAGTCTTCGTGGCAAATTACGATATCTGGTTTGTATGAAAAAAGTGGTGGTCAGTGGCCGGTGTCCGACACAAGATACACGTTTGCGCAGCATTTAACTCCCAAAATAAAGCCACATAAATATATACACAGGTATATAACCGCAAACAAAAGTATTCGTGACCTCAGAGCGAATGCACCACACAAATATCTGTCCAAAACTCAAACCCAAAGCCTCACGCTCTAAAACTGACAGTTCAAACCCCTGCTCCACGGAGATTTAAGTGGTGCATGGTTATACTGACTTATTTTATTAATTTATTATTGCTTTGTAAATACCTCATTATCCTAAATCAACTCTTTATATTTGTCACGAAACTTTAAAAATAGAACAACCCATTAATTGTTTTAACAATTCCTATCCACTACAATAACAAATTAGCCAAACATACCTTATCAAAACTTGAAGGTTGCACTCGAAATATTCAAATACTACTACTTATATTTAATTTGTTCGCGCAAGAGACCATTCCAACCAACAGTAGATTGTACAATGAATGCTAAAATAACTCCCACTACCATAAATACATACAGTGCAAATGTTGGGTTTTTCCTTAAAAACGACAAGACTAACGAATGTAAACCTTATCTACTGGAGATTAACGATCACTTCAATTATGAGCACTGATTGGCAGCAAAAGCTTTTTCTTAGTAATAGGTAGGCATGTTTTGATAACGCTATTTTATGTAGTCATAGTAACTATTTCTTTAGTTTGATAAAGTACTGAGGATTTTGTTTGCAAATACGATTTCAGCCTCTTCAGTTCTAAAGATTAAAGATTAATAAGGTTTAGAATATCTAGTGAGACGAATCAAAAGTAAATTCAAACTCATCTCATTGTCGTTTCAACACCGACAAAAATGATCATTTATGTCTTATCTCTAATTTAATTGTATTAACTATAAATTCTGTAATGTAAATTTTTACTGAAGAAGTTGTATCTGCAATCCAAACTTCACTATAACTTTACATGACTCCGTATAGTTAAAAGAAATCATAATATTCCCTTATTTTGTAAGCGATAAGATAATTTGCAATGTTAAATGAAAAAACATGGGATATATAATTTAAAAACAATTTAAAATGTAGCATCAATGTTAACAAAGATTTGCAGACCGACAGAGCGACCGGTTACATTTAATTTGTGATGAATAACCGAAAAGATGAATTATTAGTAAATAAAATAAATTTATAAAAATTAATACATTTATTGGTTATTGAAATCACTTAACAAAACACTTAATACATTTTCATTATTTATTTAAGAAGACACAAATTGGATATTCAATAAAAAACCAAAGAAAACCAATTTGAATCGGTAGCATTTTATTTTCTATGTTCTTATTGGAATCATCGAAAGCATCTGATATCTTTTCCCTGGTGTAGGAAAAGGCTGGGATAGCTCCGACCAACATCCCGGCCCCCGTGCCTATTACCGTGCCTACACCCGGACATATCATTGTGCCTATAACACCTCCAGTCACGTACCCGGCGGCACCACCTGTCAAATAAGACATAGCTGCAGCAGATTACAAATTACAAGGCGACAATCCACAGTTCAAGGATCTGGGACATAAATCAATCTGCTATACTGTAAGCTTACCATTATTAAACTCCATGACAAAACTTAAAAGTTTTGGAACCACACAAGGATAGACATTTTTCAAGTGCACCAACCTCCTTTCAATTTCTGTTGGGAAGCAGTTCTTCTGGAGAGCCAGTATCTTTTACTTTACGGGCAGTCTATTGGTGCTCGTGGGGTTAGAAGATATCAAAGGCAGCTTCGTTTCAATAGGCGGCGGTTCCATCAGGTGAACTGTCCTCAACGTGCCCGGATAGTGGCGACAGATTCGCAACCTGTCACACTGGGACTCAACATAAACATGCGAAATGCGGTGTTAACCTCTGCCAAGCCCTCTCGAGGGATTACGGCGTGAGTTTATGTATGTATGTATGTCCATCAGGTGAACTGTCATAAAATGATGAAGAGTAGTCAGACCTGCGACACCACCTGCTAGGCCTCCAGCGACCTCAACGGCATCCCTCCTTATGGTGCCCTTGTCCTTCCAAGAACCAGTCCTACTCATGTTAAAAGAAGCGGTGAATGGCTGCAAAAATGAAATCTTATTTTATCAGTCATAAAAATTTAAGTCTACATCGGCAACTAAATCGTAATTTTAAATAATTTATCAATTTTAAGCATTCGCTCAAACACTTTAAGTAAAATGTGTATATAAAAGCATGGATTTGATGATGGGATGTACAGGTATAACCAAAGTAAAACCTGAAAAAATTAGGCTCTGTATTACGCTTTAAATACCAAAATAAGGGACGAAATCTCTCACAAAATTTATGTGTATGCTATATAGATCGATGACTTGAAGACTTGTCCGGTCATCATTTCATGATATTGTTACCTATATTTCATGATAAAGCCAGCTGACACTGACCATCGATGGTTTTCAAAAGCAACATAAGTAAGTGAAAAAGTATTCAGTGATTTTGTTTTTTTAAATTCAAACTAACCTTAAAATCAATGTTAAAATCAAATATTTAGTATTTGTAAGTTACACACCACCTTCCTTGAATCAGTCCTCAGTACAAATGGTTGAATAAACTCTATCAACATTTGCACGCATGGTAATGCA
The DNA here is from genome assembly GCA_949316135.1 of Choreutis nemorana. NCBI lineage: Eukaryota > Metazoa > Arthropoda > Insecta > Lepidoptera > Choreutidae > Choreutis > Choreutis nemorana. Next base: position 1,782,941 of record OX438620.1, on the reverse strand, counting down.
TTGTTTCTATACTCAATTAATTATACAAACGAATCTGACCTTAATTTCTCCGACTACAGAGATCAGTTTTAGATTTCGAATATTGAAGTGCATTTAACACAACAAAGTAAATGCAATTAAATTTATTTATTTTAATGTTTTTTTTTTAAATCAAGCTAGATGTACACTACGCGTATTTTATTTGTGATTTAAATATTAAAAATCTCTATTCAACAACATATCCCATCTGCAATTTTACTAGCAGTTGCTTTTAAACTGTAAAGGTATTTTTAATCCATGTTCCATGGATAAGTAGTCATATACCATGCATTGTTAATCGGAATTTCATCCAATTTGGTTCTCCCGAGTAATATATTTAGATCTACCACTTTACTGCGTCGCAAGCGAATCAGTTCCAAGAAATATTCATATCAATATTGGGTTTTCCATGCATGCGTCTCACGTATGCACAATGAACTTGAAAATTATGCATTTATATGTCATACGAGTACCACATACTGTGTCCAATTGTCGAATCACGTGGCTTATTTACTCGTTTTGTAAACCCGGTAGATAAAATTAAGGTTGCCATTTCTAAAATTTGGTTACCAGGACAAGGAGCCTAAAATCCCCGGGCTTTAGAGCTCTACGTACGCGGATATATCAATTTCCTTGTCGTCTATGTATGAAATTCTCCCCAGCAATCCATGACTTAAATATTTTAAACCCGGACACCAAAAAAACCCGCAAGGACGTACCCCGGATGAGCTCTTAACTAGGACAAATCCAGGGAAACCCGGACGGATGGCAACCCTAGATGAAACATACCTTCTAGGAATTTTACCAGGAATTATAATTGTACCTTAATTCTTAAGAAAAAATACATACAAATATGATCAAGCCAGATCAAAGTACCACCTCCAACAACAGCAGCACAAAACAACAACAACAATTCTTTTTAGTTCACTCAAGTGATTCAAGAGGAAGGTGTAATGGTATATATTATATGTATAATATAATATATGTAGATCTCCAAATTATAAGAATATACTATAAGCTTACTTTCGTTGTTAAACATTATTAATTTCTATAAAATTTATACAAATTTTAAGAATACGAGTATTATAAAGAGGTGAAAATTTTTGGTAATTAGATCCCTTCGAACACGGTCGATTTCAAAAATAATTTAAAACATTGGCTACAATTTGTTTAAATAAACAAATTTATGCACATAAAGACGGGGGCAAAAAGCCAATGGTAAAAGAGAAAAGGACAATACGATGGTTTGAATCGTATAGTATCGTTTTTAAGTGTCGTGAGGCTTGGGGCCCGATACAGTCAAGTTGAATCAATCACTATAAATAGGCTTAACTGACAATTGCAATACCTACCAGCATTGTAGGTATTATCAACCAAGGCATAGGTGTACGTGCTTATCAACCAAGATTATAACCTACGAGATAAGTCCTAGAAGTGCCCAAGACCTTGAAGTAAAGCTCACAAATGCCGACCCCAGCATAAAATTAAATAGATTTTAAACTTTTATTAGTTTTCTTCCGTAACTGCGTTGAAAACAATTTCAAATACAAAGCCTCTTATCCCGGAAGATGTCTTATGTTTTGGATCAAAATTATTAACAATAACTATTTAATAATATGTAGATATTAGAATGTAATTCATTCAATCTCTACACCCGAAAAATATATGACCATTAAAAGATTTATAGAGCATCAGCGACATCAGAATTATTACAATTTAACTAAAATAAATTCACGCGACGTGGAGGACGTGGTAGCTCAGTTTTTTACGTGCATTACATTTGCGTACATTTTTTTACGTGACATAGGCTATAATTTATACAGAAATTTCGTGTGCTATCCAAAAATATAAAAATAAATGGTAAATAATTAAAATTCCTATTAGAACCGTTTTCGACTAGCAAAAGCTAGTATAGAATCAATTGCTTACGTACAAAGTTACTTTATCAGTTGTAGCAAGTATTAAATGAATAGAGAATATGTGTGTTTGTCAACTCTTGCGTTGGTCGCACACACTATGCAAATGTAAACACCATCTATTTATAGCTTTGGGTTTTACCGTGTTTCATTATCGTTCCCGATTAAATGAACTTGCACCCAATGACCAAATGGGACGTGACAGTCATCTCGAACACAAACTTTGCAACAATATGGCGCCAAATATGTATTTTAATATCAATAAAAATAAGTATATTGAAATTGAAATTGAAATTCTTAATGATTTTTAATCTTGCTGATAATCATTGAGAAGTGTAAGTACAAAGACATTCATACAGCCATACACACACACACACTTACACTCAATCGTAAAGTGAATACATAGGTTATAAAAGTGATACCTTTATTTGTATTACTAAAATATAGAATATGCATATATAATATGATAGATTAAGTAAAATGTAAATCCATTATTGGCTGTCAGTTTTTACCACAAGTAGCGGTATACCAGTCAAATGCAATACGGAACTAGGCTCCTCTTTAAGTCTTTTTTTTTTAAATATGTTTTCTAAACTATGAGATTGTTACGATTTTAATAAAACCTTACCAAATACTGTTGCAGATACTATCAACCTTGTACAAGTTTCTGACACATCAGTACTTTAGTTCCCGCCCTGAAATGTTCAGGTTTCAGAAGGCGCCGGGAGCGACGAACTTCCCCCTATATTTTTAAGTCATGCGCTGCAATCTTCACCTGTTTCGTTTATCTTTAATTTGTCTTTTAGGAAAGGTATATTCCCCTCCATTTGGAAACATGCACATATAATGCCCAACCATATAAAAGGTTTGAAACGGTTAATTAAGAATTACAGACCGATCTCCATTTTGAATATCCTTGCAAAACTGATGGAGAGAGTAGTTCACGCCACAATTTACGCAATATACACAATTGTATTCCAATGCAACAATATGGTTTTGTTAAGGGCCGATCAACAGTCACTAATTTAGCTGTTTTCACTGATGATGTTCTTAAGGCCATGGATGATGTTATCTACACGGACTTTGAGAAGGCCTTTGACCGGGTCGATCATATTATTCTGATCCAAAACTTCAAGCTCTAGGTATATCTGGTGACCTATTGAGATGGTTTAAATCATATCTTATCTTTACTGTATAACGTTTATTTGCACGACCTAACTTATTGCTTTCACAACTCAAAATTTTTGCTTGACAAAAAGTAGTATAAACGTATTCAATCCATAGCAGACTGCCATCTCCTTCAAGATGACTTGAATCGTCTTGTATGTTATAAGAACAATAGAATCGGTATCAATGTTTCAAAATGTGCTAGCTTATCTTTCAATAGAAGGCCAATACAATTTGTTTATAATATTGGTGAAAATTCTATTCAAAAAGTGAATTTTGTCCGAGATTTAGGAATAGTTTTGGACTCAAAACTCCTTTTTGCTGACCATGTAGATCGTTAATAGTGCATATTATAGGTTTTTAGGTTTTGTCATGCATCCGCTTTGAAAGACTTTTCGGATATTCACTGTATAAAACTCCTTTATCAGAGTTACGTTCAGAATTTATTGGAATACGCCAGCGTCATATGGAATCCGCAGTATCTTACGCATATCGACAGCATCGAACACATTCAGCAAAAATTTATATCATTCCTCAGCTATAAATCTAACTATAAAATAAAGACTATAGTGCTTCTCTTAGTTACTTTAACTTGATTTCGCTCAACCAGAGGCGTAATCTCTTAGATGTACTCTTCTTACATAACGTGTGTAGTTCCAACATTTACTGCAACGCTACACAACCCGGTTCTTCGTCTCGCCGCCCCTAAGACGCACGAAAAGTGCTAACTTTTTAGTAGCGGATTTACCAAAACTAAATACGCGTCCAACTCAGTGGTTTTGAGAATTCCAAACAGTTACAATAAAAGTTTTCAACGTTTAGACATTTTTTATTCCACAAAGAATAAAAATAAAAAGAGGCTCTTAAATTACTTAAGTAGTTAATTTGATACTTTTTGTTAATTTCGTAATCATGCACACACTACATACATAAAAATTCCCTACACAAATACACTTACATGTACACCCAAGATAGTAGCGATCTTAGTTTATTTTTGGATAACCAAAATTCTGATTTTATTTATATAATGAAACTCCTTATTGGCATAAGACAAGCTTATTTTTCCTGTAACTTTTTATTTCTTAAGGCTGTGATTTTTGATAAATAAAAAATAAAAATAGTACTTTTGTCTCTAATCTTTGGGAGTTGTGATTTTGTTAATTAATAAAATAAATAAATTGTTCATTGTTGAAAGCAAATCAGAACAACGGCTGTACTAAGTTGTCCAAAAAAACACGTTTATATATATTTGGTAAGACTTGCCAAAACGTTTTCTAATTCTAAAAAACTAAAAGGGTTCTTCATGTATATTTTTAGTATGAACTTTAAGGCACAAGGGTGAAGCTAAAGCTAATGTAATGTAAAATTAAATGATCATTTAATTGTACATTACATTACATTTTACATTATCAAAACTAGCCAAGTATGAGTCTCAAGTCAAGTGAACTCTCACATGAAGGTTTCCGTCGCATCGTACTAGATTAAATAATGTTATTTTTAGAAAATTTCGAAAAAGAAACAAGAAAATTTAAAAAAATGACTTAACAGAAATAGACATTCTATGAGCATCTCATGAGCCTAGGTATTATGATTCATGAGACAATTTGACAGCAGAAGCTTAATAAAAGGGTAATTTTTTCACCCATCGGGTACGGAACCTTTACAAAAAAAAGGTGAGAGCATAAAGGTACCTTTTAAATATTAAAAATTATGTTAAAAAATAATTTTATCTAAGGAGGACGTGGAAGCTAAGTTTGTTACGTGCCTTGATTAACAGACCGACCAGACCCGACAGGTCGAGGGTTCGACTCTCAGGTTGCCGTACGTTGTATCTGGCATGTTCCTCAATGTGCCCGGATAGTGGCGACAGATTCGCAACCTGTCACACTGAGACTTAACATAAACATGTGAAAAACGGTGTTTAGCAAGCACCTCTGCCAACCCCTCTCGAGGGACTACGTACGGCGTGAGTTTATGTTATGTGTGTTGATATTTAAATTTGGTGCTTCGTCGGTGTCGAGAGCTGACACAGTGCTGAGTCGCACACACTTTCCGGTTGTAACACAGCAACTATATCGCAGTATCTCACCATGCGAAGTGCGGTGTTTAACACCTCTGCCTACCCCGTTGAAGGTTTACGGAGTGAGTTTACGTATTTTATCTAAGTAAATACAAATAGGTACAAATATAATATTAACTAATGACGCATTCTTGGAAATGCACCAAATCCCTCTACTTATAATTATCTCAATATAACGCATTTGATTGAATGCACTTATGCACTTATTACCGTATCTTATCTTAAGTAAATAGAGTATGACTCCATACTGTCTACTCGCCAATAAAAAATGAGAACTCGCGTATAAATAAATCCAAAAAAAAGTACACGATATTTCTTATGAATCTTATGATATTTGTGTGGATTAAATACTAGTGTAATAATCAGAATTTAATCCACCTTACCAATTAATTAAGAAATAGTTAATAGTATTACTCAACTCAAATGATACTTTTCCACGCAAATGCAAGAAGTGCATTCGAACATTCAACTGTCGAGTCTAATCTAAACAGTCCCAAACTTTTCGATGACTAGAAACGCTAGATGAAGTAGCAGTCCTCTGATTGTATAACAACGCTAAATAAATTAACAAAACGCTTCATAGAAACCAGAAACGGGTGAAAAAAGAAAAAAACAAAAAAAGAGAGCTCGCCCGTAATAAAATTAAAACTAAATTTTGAATTGACAATAAGATAGGAATAAAATAATAACCTCCATTGTAAAAGACGAAAAACATTTAAAAAATAATTACTGCAATTTTTGTTCGGCGTTCGAAAAATCTGAAAACGAGTTTTTAATTTATTTTGTGGGTACATATTCAATTATTTACAAAATCTTCTTGCTGCTCTATGTTGACATTTATTGATCCTCTGTTCTATACTGTAAGTACATATATAGTGTATGTACATACAGTAAGTACATATATATTGTAGGTAGGTACTACACAAGTCCCGCTCATTGTTTATGTATATTTTAAACAATTTGGTTTCTCCCTATATTTAGATCTGGACCGATGCATAAACTTGCAACGTTAAGCGATTCGGTTTCAAGATCTATTCATTATCAACATTGGGTTTCCCAGGGTTGCACGAAGCCAATCACGTATGCATACTTATGTATCTGTCCGTAATAATAACAATGATTTTAATATTTGTAGTATAAATTAATTAATTCTAAGCACCCTTTTATTAACACCCGTTTAACTGAAGTTTATTGTTCTATTATGTTGACAAAAGGGTTTCGCTTTTCACGGCCTCTTTGCGTTCCCGGGAATCGGGGATAATTTTCTACGTTTCCCGGGAACTCAGGAATTTTAAAAGGTATATCAGAAAAGCAAAAAAAGTGTTTTCTGAATTTAATTTGTAAATATTTACTTTTCACAGAATTAATTTGAGAATTGTAATTTTTTAATAATGTCATTAACTATGAAACAGTAAGAGCCACACTTTGCCGGATAAAGGTCTCCCCAAAATATTCCAGTACATAGTGATCCTACTTGCAAGCAGCGGCTCCCTGCAGCTCAAAGAACTGACTTAAATTGATTTTTGCATTACTTAATATTAAATATATGTACAGGTATGCAAACAATACACAAACCCAATTTTTATAATACAAAAAACCTATAAGGTATTTGCTGCTAGTATGCCAAAATAAAAAAAAATGTGCTCGTCAAGTCATGGGTTCGATCGAACTAAATCAATACTACAGTAAGTAGTACAAAAAAAAATATTGATGAAAAATCGGCTCCGAGATTTCATGCCGGATTCTTCCGAATTGGTGATATGTAGTTTCAAATAGTGACGATTCGAAGGATCTTATCATCAGCCTATTGAAATAAAAACAAATTAATTTTGAAACAATTCATAAATGGATGAAATTTGGATCTATGATCTCCGGAAACAGTCATCCGATTTCAAAAACTATTTGACATGTTTATGTCAAAATACTTTTGATTTTTTTATTTTAGAATGGATTTACTTGGAAGCTCATAAAAACATTCTCTAAAAATTAAGGGCGCAATGTTAATTATTATCGAAATTATTATGAAACGATATCTAATTTTAATCATTATTTGTAAAATTATGGGTATTTCAAAAAAAAAAAGAAAAATTATCATAAACATAGATCTGCAGACTGCACACTGATAGTACAAAAGTAAAAAAAAAACAATGTACTTCAAAAAATAAATTTATTTAAAAATACAAAGATGTAAAACTAAAGGTTTTCGAATTTTGGTAAATATTTGGGATGCCATGTGGTTTGGCCAAAAAGGATTTAGATTGCATGATATAACTGAAGTCCGAATTCAATTTTTTCGAAACCAGTTCATCTCTACTTAAGGCTTAATCAAATTGAAGCGAAGCTAATTCAAGATTGGTTTTAAAATACTTAAATATTTTAGTCATAGTCTAATCCTGTTAGGACGAGATTTGTGTTGTATTCTGGTTCCTGTCTTGAGACTGGATTTGCCTCAATTTGATGTAGCCTCAAGTAGAGATCAGCTGATCTCGGTTATGCACCTATGATGTATGTTAGTATCAGAAAACAGGTCACAATATGTTCTAGCGTAATCGTATAAGGCCACACCTTGGACACCTAGTCCCTGGTTGTATCACCGCCACCACTGAACCCAATATACCACCAATTATCGAATTAGACGTGCAACGACACTCGCCTGTAACAAAAAAAATGTATTCATTTAAATGGTAGGGCACATAAGTAACCCCACCCCATTTATGCTTAATTTAGCTTTTTGATTTGGTTCGGGAAGAATTTCTTTTAGCTGAGTTGAACCAGGGCCAGATTTAGAGGTCCGGAGGCCCCGGACCAACAAAGGAGCGGAGGCCCGTTGTGTCCAAATTATTTTCCAAATTAAATGATACATTTTTTGGAGTGAACAAGTACATTACTATTGTGGGGGCCCCCCGTTTGTGTAGGCCCCAAGCTTTCGCCCCGGTTACCCTCCCCTAAATCCGGCCCTGAGTTGAACTACAGCCGGTTTCTGAATTGAGAATTTCAGAGATCGTCAGTTGATTATACCTCAAATATTCATGTTTTCTATTTTTTACGAGACAAAAAACGGTTCGTTCAAACTAAGTATTTGATGTAACGGAAAGTTTCAATTTGAACATGATCAAGCTCGAATTTACAAACTGTATGCCTCCTAGCAGAATATAGTGTAACGCTGTATACATGCGTGACAACTTCAATATTTTATTTTTTTATGTGTACTATATTTACAATAAATGAGTTTGACTTTGTACTTAAACTAAACATTCTCAAAATATAATTATTTCAGATGTTTAAGTACGTTGTCAATTTCAAATTCAGAAACCAGCAGAAAAATTATTATCAAGATATTTGCCGATTACGTCTAGATGCTAAACGGTGAAGCAACCAATCTAATGGGAACCGTAGAGACAAATGCTATGAAGAAGGAAATAGAAGAAGAAAGTATAAGTAGTATAGGAATCGTACCTGGTACACCAACGCAACCTCCAGAGACAATACCTGCGACCGACCCTGCTGCCGACCCTGCAATGCTAGGAATATTTTTGTCCGACATAGCTCTTACTGAAACAAACAATCATAATTCATATCATCATCATCAGTCGGTAACCGTCCACTGTTGAACAGAGGTCTCCCCGAAGTAGTTCTAATCAGAGTGATCCTAAATAACTTGCCACCGGGGCCTCCCTGGTGCCATCGCAAGACAAGAAGAACCATTATCATCCAACTACTAGTAATTTTGTAAAAGTTCGGATGAAGGTAGAAGGGACTACATTTTATTTGAAAAAAAAACACAAAACAAGAACTCCTATTGTTTTCGCGTGTTAAGTCACGGGCAGAAGCTAGTCGTTTACTAATTTAGTTGTATGTTGGTTAGCCTATTTATTTTAGTAGTATAAGGCTTTTTTTAAGTTAGTGTGAGTGCCAGTTATTTAGTAATACACAGGAAAATAGGAAATCTATCACAATCCAAAAATACCTCGAACAATTCAATTTATTTTACAAACAAAAATATACACAATAGACCAAAGGATATCTTAGCCTGAGTAATAGGGTCCGGCACCCTTTTGCTACGGCACCTTAAAAACTAGAAGACGTACAAAGGCTAGACACAAAAGCGCACTTCTGTTTGTTTAGACTGACCTTAGTAAAACGCGTCGATTGAACTGTGCGCTCACTTCGCCGCTATCGCGAATGCAACTGCTGCGAATGTAAACGAAACTAACCTAGAAATAGAAGATAACATTCATTCATTTGATTGCCGTGGTAATGTGTGTGTTGCGATGTGGATATTATTATTATTACTCTCCCTATGAAGTCATATGCTATTAATTTAAATCTATAATAATATTTCTTCATACATAGCGCCTCCATCATAACCGGCCTATACTTCGAATGATACTGAGATCCCATATAGATAATACAAGTTCCGGTTCGGGCAGATGTTTGTATGAAGTATACGAGTATTATTTTGGGATTTTTCAGTCTTATATTTTGCTTCGTCTAAAACTTTTGTTCCTAATTTTTTTTAATAGATGGAGTTTTATTTTTCTACATCGCGGTATCGTTTACTTTCGAATCTCACTTTATTAATTAACATGATGTACTAAACTATTAAAAAACTAAACGGTATGCCACTAACTAAAAGAGGATAAACTAAGAACTAACCTATATCTTACGCCAGTAATATTGGTGTCAAATTTTTAAAGGCTCTGAAGTTTCCCTAAGTTTTCACAAGATCTAGGTAATAAAAAGACTACACGCGGACACTTGAATCGAACTTAACATGATCGATTGACTGTTCGTCATGCCAGAGACTACTCTCCTACATCATATGATGGACTGTTTTTACAAATTCTTGAACACTCGCAAAGGGGTGACGGCACCGAGTTAAATTAATAAAGTTTGCCCTCCAAGTACCATGCCCAGTTAGAAATTGTGCTACGCAATTATCGATATCCAACCACGTTCTATTCAGCCGTGATTATAGACTACAAACAAAGCTATGTTAGTTGTGTATGCCGATGTGCAGCAACAGGTGTTAAGCTAAGACCCTCCGGCCTCCAGTAACTGGACTGAGCGATCGCTTAGTCCCGGTATGCACGAGACATATTTCTAGTTTTGCTCAGCTTAGCATAGCTCAACTTACTTAGTTTAGTTTTAACACAGCTTAGCTAGCTTAGCTTTAACATACTAACATAACAGCTTTCGGTATGCAATCCGCATAAAATCTGTAGTTACGTACAACAAGATGACCAATTCGGAAACTACATCAGATCAAGAGTTCAATTCTAATATGTGCAGTTGGGAAAAGATCCGATAAAAATTTCACATAAGTTAATTAATTGAAATATCTTTATCATTCATTACAATAAATGCCTAACCTCTGACCTGGTTGAAATCATTGATGAATAATAAATTAATAATTTTAATTAATATTATTCGTATATAGATAAGTCGTTCAAAGGTTATCGAGTTCGGGTTTTCCAGCTTTTATGGAGCAGTTGTAAACATTACTATATGAAAAGTATGTATGAAGCATATCTATTATTATCACAAAAGCACGTAGCCTGTGATTCATTGCGCAGCTACATTATTGGAGTTTCAGTAAACCCCTCTCTATTTCTACCGTGATGTAGTTCGCTGGGTTTCGGTTCGAAGTATTGTAGATAACCGGCACGAGAGGTCAACATCTTTTCCTCAAGGGAACGCTTTGGCGGTGCTCTTGGCGTTCCAGACAACAAGGGCATTGTTGTGACAATAAATGGCACTTTTTTATTGTATGTAACAGTAAACAGAAAAAAAATCTACGTTTTAATGAAAGGTTATTTATGGCAGCTATTCGTCTTTATCGGTTTTATTAGTCGTTCCAGACCGCGCGGCTGAGTACATGACATCATTACTTCAGTACATAAACAAAGCAATGTCAATTAAATACAATTCCACATACATGATAAGGAATTACGTACGCTATATGCTCGATACTCGGAAACATTTAATTGAGAAAATAAAATAGAATTATTCATTTTTTTATTGTAATATTTGTGATTTGTATTCAACTCGCTGGCTAGCCTATAACTTTTTATTTAAACACAATATCACCGATTTAGCTATGTATAAATGTAATATTAAAACAAATATAACATAAGCACTTGGTATTTCCAAAGAACAAAGTCATTTAGTTTGATACACTTACTAGCACGTGACTTATGTTTTTATAAGAATAAGATGCAAAACTAAGAAGAAAAGTGTACAAGTATAACACAATTATAATATACGTTGCTGAATACTAGCTTAATTAACTATACAAGTTTTATTTATTCACCACCATGACGCAAACAAGGAGACTTTTCACCTGTTGGAAAGTGAGACCGCCGCTTAATGACAGAAAAGAGGACGGTACCAACCAAGAAGATCTTGTTCAGAGATCTACCTCCTGTAAAGCATTACCTGTCATCTGTATTTTTTTGAATTTCTATGAAATGGTAATCTTGACCTGATGCTTGGAGGACGTGGTAGCTCAGTTTGTTACGTGCCCTGGATAATCGACCGACCCGACCCGATAGGTCGACAGATTGAGTCTTGGGTTACCGTAAGTTACAGCTGTCATGTTTCTCACTGTGCCCGGATAGTGGCGACAGATTCACTACCTGTCACACTGGGACTCAACATAAACATGCGATAAGCGGTGTATAGCAAGCAACTCTGCCAATCCCTCTCGAGGGACTACAGCGTGAGTTTATGTGTTTTATGCGACCTGATGCTGCAGCGCCAACTACTCTGCGAGATACCCAACCTCAGCATCTCACAGCAGATACAGCATGTTTAGGATCGTTACAATTAACTCTTTGAGCAGTTGCTAGACAGATAACAATACAGTGATCGGGAACTCATGGTGAAAATCAGTTGAGTTTGAAAATCGAAACCGTTATTTACATGAATGAACTAATAAAAATATACAATACATTAATATAACGCCCGACGTAAAATTCCTGCAAAAGTGGATGAAATTTATTTATTTTATTTATTAAATCAAATATACTATCATAACAGTTACATACCAATTCGATAGTGCAGTGAACAATGATAGATACAATTAAATTAAACAATACATAACAAAATCACATTATACAACATTACAAATAACATGTTATATTCAAATTAATTTTAGAAAGAAAAAATGATTAATTGTTCCAATTGTTTTGATTACGATGGAAGTCCGAATTCATAAAAGTATTTTATAAATTCAAACCTCCACCACAACTTTAAAAACACAAAATAAATAAAAAATCTATTAATTATAATAGCTAATGATAAATGTAGCCACTTTCGTGAATTCGCTCAGCGAACAATGATGCATGTCAATTTCATCATCCACCCTGTTAAGATGCTGCAGCGCTCGTGTGAGTGGGGCTCTCGACAGCAAGTTAGTTCTACTTTCAGGAGTAGAAAAAAAAATGGAATCAAACGGGAATCAAATACCAGTATTACTTTCACGCTGATCCACTGTTTTCGTAAGTCATCCTGATACACATAATTAAATGCGTTGATGGACCCTTTATCTTTAGTAACCTAGTTTTCACGGGTGGTAGATCTACGTGCGAGATCGTCTGGGTTGGTACCACTCTCCTTTCTGTTTACAACGTGAAGCAGTTCGCTGTGTTTCGCTTCGAAGGATTGTAGAGCCAATGCTATTACCGGCATGAGGGAACTGACGGTGCTTTTGGCGTTCCAGACATCAAGGGCATTGCGTGAAAATAGGCGGTGGTATCACTTTCCATGACACCTGATGGTAAGTGACCCGTCTGCTTGTTTAATAAAAAGTAATATTTTGTTTATTTAAAAATACACATCACACGAATCCCATACACATGGAAATAGTCCAGGCGAATAAAGCTACCCTTCCATTAATTCTAGGTAGACGAATTATTGCACCATCCTTTAGGGGGAGGGGGGGAGGGTTAGTTTTGCACTCCCACTTACACCTCAAGTTAAGTGTAGTGCAATAATTTGTATAGAATAAATGCATGTTTTTAAAATTTCCCTGGACTCGTATAAAAACAAAAAAATTTGCTTGCTTGGGCTACTTCGTAGTACGTTCTACGGCGTAGTCGCTTACTACGACAATTGCAGATCAACGTAGTAGTTTTATTTTGGTATTGAATTTTGTAAATAAAACATTGTTTTGTTATATAGATTATACTTAAATACAATTTAAAGTTGGTTATAAGACATTACTGTAGTAAAATTCTTTGTTTGAAGATGTTTTATTTAAATATTATGTAGTGGGCTTAAATAGATAAAACATGTTTACTATATAAATAAGAGAGCAGACAGTATGGAGCCTATTTCATCATTTCAGTTGAACTCATGACTCTCTCTACTTATTTAAGAACTCTATTTACTTATTTAAGATAAGATATGGTAATAAGTGGATGGATTCAAGGAAATGTGTGATATTGAGAATTTTCTCTATAATTTATAAGTTACGGGATTTAGTGTATTTTCCAAGACATGGCTTCTTTGAAACGTATTTAATTATTAACATATACATTTATGTCTCTATAAAATGATAAGTTTGAATGTTATTGTATGTATGTTTGCGTGTTTGTTTCTCGATCACACAAACGGATGAACGGATTTGAGTGAAATTCGGCAATCAGATAGATAATTTTTCTGGTAAAATGTGAGGTTTTTGTGGGTTCAACAAAAAACTGCAGGACGTAGTGTCACAACAAGCACGCGAAGATGGCGGACATTGCCGGCATTTAAAATCTCTGAATCTGATAGCGATTTCCAAAAAAATACTTTAACTGAAGTGAGTTTTTTCCAAAAGCACCTGCATAACGATAGGAGTAATTGTATGAAATTATAAAAAAAATGTACACATTTCCTATTTTTCCTATGGTCACATGTGAATGGCATGTATGGGAAATCCAGTATTGATACACAAATGTTTCTTAGAACTGATTCACTTATAACACAATACGATAATGGCTTGAACAAAATCTTAATCTGTAACTAAATATATACATAATTCGTTATGTATATTCTTATATACCTATAGTGATGCGTACATGGATACAAATACCTACTTTACAGTTCAATCGCAAATATCTTGACTCCTTAAAAACAAACTGCCAGTGACCAAATCATTTGTATTTTCAAAACATTCAGTACTTAAATAAATTGAACAAAAATGAACAAACGTCTCTGATAAATCAAAAGCGGCGTCTAAAACTGATCTTTGTTGTTTTAGAAATCAAGTTCAGATTAGTGTGTTTCATTAGTTAACTAAATAATCAATAAACTGCTGCGTAGTATGTTGACAGACATTGATAATTCCGATAGCTTTGTGAATTTAACATCTAAAAAGGTGACTTTAAATATCATCAGTAATGAAATTAAATGCGTTCAGCATTCAGTTTAATTATCAATAATTTATCGTGATACAAGTTATGGAATATATATAAATAACACAAAATTTTCTTAAAAATTTTTACTAGCAATTTTCAGTTTGGCAATACATCCCATAATTCAAAAACTAAATTCCAAATTCAATGTGTGGTATTTAGACGACGGGACCCTTGTAGGTGATTGCCTTACAGTATTTGATGTTTAAAAGTTTTATTTCAGGAAATTGGCATGGATTTGAACTTTTCGAAATGTGAATTATATGTTATGAAAAAGTGCCAAAGAAAACAAAACATTATCGAAAAATTCAAAACATTTGCACCAAGAATTAAAATTGCTGGTGATGATTCTCTTCTCCTTCTTGGATCCCCAATTATAGAGAAATTTCTAATCGCTTATTAAAAATTAATACCCATATTGCTTACTGCATAGTTAAAAATTGTTTATTCATTCCTAAATTCACTTATTTCCTCCGCTGTAGTCCTTTTTGGAAATATTTAGAAATTCTAAGAAAACTAGATTTGGTTATTAAACACTCATAAACAATATTCTTCATATTTCTTTCGATGGACGCTCATGGTCACAAGCATCTTTACCAATTCGTCAATGAGGTCTTAGCCTTCGATCCCCAATGGAAGTATCCCTTCCGGCTTATTTATCGTACTAGATTAAATAATCTGTTATTTTTAGAAAATTTCGAAAAAGAAACAAGAAAATTAAAAAAAATGACTTAACAGAATAAACATTCTATGAGCATCTCATGAGCCTAGGTAATATGATTTATTGAGCAATTTAAGTAAAATAGTTTTTGAAAATTTAACTAGGTGGCAACACAATATATATGAAGGTTTTTTGTAACTAAGTGTTCTTGCTGTAATTCATCTTATTACCAAATAAAAGTTATATTTGTGCTAATTACTATCGTTTCTTTGATAATTGACCCATAATCCTTCAGGTTATGGGCCCAGCAGATTCTGCAATTGAAAGTTTTAAGAAAAATAGCAAAGAAAAAGTTACAATCGTATTGTGAAGAAATTGACAAAATAACCTCAAAATGGATTCAATGCGGTCAATAAACTTAAAAAAATTTGATGGAAATAACTTTAAGCAATGGAAATTCCAGATGAAGTGTGCCCTAAAAGCAAAAGGGATTGATATTTCAGTGCCTAAACCGGCTGGAAATAATGTTGAATGGACAAAGAATGATGGCATGGCCATGTTTATTATAACATCTTCGATGGACTTCAAACAAATAACTTTAATAGAAAATTGTGAAACTGCTATGGAAATAATGACAAAACTTGAATCAATATACGAACAGAAGAGTGAATTATGTAAAATGTTGATCCATGAAAAGTTTTACCAGTATAAAATGTCTACAAATGACAGTGTAGCTCAACACATTTCTAAGGTGGAATCATTGGCCAAGCAGTTAAAAGAAAGTGGCGAAAGTATTAGTGAAATGGCTGTGATAACAAAAATACTTGGAACACTGCCTCATAAGTATAGATCACTCCGTCAAGCGTGGATGTCTTTGGATCCAGAGCAACAGACTCTTGTCAATCTCACTGCTCGTTTGTTAGATGAAGAAGCTAGTTTACAGTGTGAAGAAGAACAAGAAACCGCTCTTCTTGTGGCTAAGAAAGGATGGAAAAATAGCCCAAAACAAAGCGAGCTGAATAGAAATGCTAGTAATTCAAATCAAAATAAAAACAGTAAACACAGATTTGAATGTTATAATTGTGGGAAACGAGGACATTTTTCTCGAGAATGTCGTGCTCCAAAGAAATCCAAGTATAGAAAACCTCAACAGGAAGGTGCAGACTTGTTAGCGTTTAATGTAGAAACCAAATTCCATGAAGCTGAAGACAATGTGTGGATTTTAGACAGTGGTGCCTCTGCACATATGACCTATAGAAAGGAGTTCTTTGTAGAACTATTTGAATGTAACCAGAAATCATTGACATTAGGAAACAAACAGTCAGTGGAAGTGGCTGGCATTGGCAAGGTGTTAATAAAGAGATGTGTCAATGGACAGTGGGAGAACAGTGAACTAGATGATGTATTGTATGTTCCGAATTTGCGACGAAATCTGTTCTCAGAAGGTGTGATAATGCGTAAATCCTATATCATTATCAAGAAAGACTCTAGTGCATTCATTTACAAAGGTAATGACTTGGTAATGTGTGCAACAATAACAGAAAATAATTTATATGAATTGAAAATTAAAGCTGTGGTCTCAGATACCTGTAACTTAGTTCAAAGTGATCAAAATAACATTAAAATGTGGCATGAAAGACTGGGACATGTTAACCTAAAACAAATCAAGAGTATGAGTGCTGATAATGTGGTAGAAGGCTTGAAACTGAATAACAGTGATAAAACTGATTTTGTTTGTGAAGCATGTGCATATGGAAAGCAGTGCAGATTTCCATTTCACAAATCTATACGAGGAGAACTACAGCCAGGTGACCTTGTATATAGTGATGTCTGTGGACCTATGAGTCATACATCTATCCAAGGTATGAGATACTTTATATTATTTAAGGATGCTGCTACAAGTTACAGGCATGTATATTTTGTCAAACATAAAAGTGATGTGATGGACATATTCATGAAATACAATGCTATGATCAAAAATAAATACATGCATAGTGTCAGAATATTGCATACTGATAATGGAAGAGAGTATGTGAATAAAACCTTCAATGACTATCTCAGCAAAGAAGGTATAATTCATGAGTGTACTGCGCCTTATACACCAGAACAAAATGGGCGTGCTGAAAGAGAGAACCGTACCATTGTGGAGAGTGCACGTTCAATGTTGTACGCGAGGGATGTGTCACTGGAATTATGGGCGGAGGCTGTGAATTGTGCAGTATATTTATTAAACCGGACTTCCTCCAGCCAAACTCCTAAGAAAACACCATTTGAATTATGGAACGGGATCAAACCTCATATAGGCCATGTGAAGGTGTTTGGAAGTATTGGATATGTCCATATTCCTAATCAGCTAAGAACTAAACTTGACAAAAAGAGTGAGAAAATGATACTAATTGGGTATGATAATAACAATTACAGGATGTTCAATCCAGAAACCAAAAAGGTTAAAATATCAAGAAATGTAATTTTTGAAGAACATAATGTTCCAGAGATAAGGAAGAATATTACACAAATATACATTGACGATGAAGTGAAGACATTAGGACAACAAAATCAAATGCAAGAAACAAATGTAGAGGATACTCTTGTGGAAACTTCATCATCAGAGAATGAAGATAGCATGTTGAGTTGTAATAGTAATGACCCTACATATGAACCTTCTCAAGAATTAGATGATGATTTAATTCAAAGCAACATAAATTTGAGACCAAGGATTAATAGACGTTTTGAAGCAAACCTAATTGAACTGTCAATGCCACAAACGTATGCTGAAGCGATGAAAAGTCCACAAAGAAACGACTGGTTGAAAGCTATTGATGAAGAATTGCTTGCACATGAAGAGAATAATACTTGGACTCCAGTAGAGAGGTCTGGTCAACGTACGCTTACTACAAAGTGGGTTTTTGCTATAAAAAAGGATGAAAATGATCAGGGAAAACGGTTTAAAGCTCGTTTGTGTGCACGCGGATTTAATCAAATAAAAGATATTGACTATCAAGGAGTATTCTCTCCAACAACGAGATATGACTCTATTAGAATTATCCTTTCTATTGCAGCTAAATATAATTTAGAAATTCAACAGTTTGATGTAAAGACTGCTTTTTTGAACGGGTATTTGGAAGAGAATATTTTTATAGAAGTACCAGAAGGAATTTCATTTAAAAATGATTGTATCCTAAAACTTAATAAATCACTGTATGGACTTAAACAGGCGTCTCGTTGTTGGAATAGAAGATTCACTGAGTTTTTAATAAAATATGGTTTTGTGCAATCTCAGGCTGACAGTTGTGTTTATGTAGGTATTTTTAATGGGGTGAAAGTATTCATAATAATTTATGTTGATGATGCACTTGTAGTCTCTTCCAGTTCCTCAATGATTAAAAGAGTTATAGAATATTTGAAACAAACATTTAAAATAAAAGAATTAAAATTGAAATATTTTGTGGGAATGGAAATAGAGAGAGTAAATAATTGTATCTGTATTTATCAAAGAGATTACATTGAAAAATTAATAGAGAAGTTTTGTATGAGTGATTCAAATCCTGCCAGTACCCCTGCAGATGTAAATGTTGTTATTTCAAAGAAAATGGATGAAAATATTATTAATTTTCCATACAGAGAAGCTATAGGGTCCTTGTTATTTTTGAGCTCTGTTTCAAGGCCTGACATTTCTTTTGCTGTAAATGTTTTGAGTAGATATGTAAACAATCCAAGTCAACAACATGTAAATGCCATTAAACGTGTTATTAGATACCTAATAAATACTAAAGATTTATGTATATGTTATGGAGAAAGTAGTGATCTCACTGGCTATTCGGATTCAGATTTTGCAGGTGATGTAGATACGCGTAAGTCTACTACAGGTTATATTTTTAATATGAATGGGGGACCTATAACATGGTGTAGCCAGAAACAGAAGACTACTGCTCTCTCCACAACTGAAGCAGAATTTGTAGCTGCTTGTGAAGCTGCAAAAGAGATATTATGGTTACAGCAATTATTATTAGATTTAGGTGAAAATATTACATCTGTTCCATTGTATGTTGATAATCAGAGTGCAATTAAGTTAATTAGCAATCCTGTTTATCATAAGAAAACCAAACACATAGATGTGAAATTTAATTTTATAAGGGAAAAGGTTGAGTTGGGTGTAATTAAACTAAATTATATTCCTAGTAACAGTCAATTAGCAGATATGTTAACTAAAGCGTTACCAACTCAAGCTTTTATCTATTTAAGAGATCAAATTTTGTTTTTCTTTTCACAATTCTAATTTCAGTAGGAGTTTATTTTTTTTTATTTGTACCTAG
Organism: Choreutis nemorana; assembly: GCA_949316135.1. Classification (NCBI taxonomy): domain Eukaryota; kingdom Metazoa; phylum Arthropoda; class Insecta; order Lepidoptera; family Choreutidae; genus Choreutis; species Choreutis nemorana. The sequence goes on along the minus strand of OX438620.1, from coordinate 1,763,385 downwards.
TTTAAATTTTAGTGGGAGTATTGAGCAATTTAAGTAAAATAGTTTTTGAAAATTTAACTAGGTGGCAACACAATATATATGAAGGTTTTTTGTAACTAAGTGTTCTTGCTGTAATTCATCTTATTACCAAATAAAAGTTATATTTGTGCTAATTACTATCGTTTCTTTGATAATTGACCCATAATCCTTCATGATTCATGAGACAATTCGACAGCAGAAGCTTAATAAAAAGGTAATTTTTTCACCCATCGGGTACGGAACCTTTACAAAAAAAAGGTGAGAGCATAAAGGTACCTTTTAAATATTAAAAATTATGTTAAAAAATAATTTTATCTAAGGAGGACGTGAAAGCTAAGTTTGTTACGTGCCTTGATTAACAGACCGACCAGACCCGACAGGTCGAGGGTTCGACTCTCAGGTTGCCGTACGTTGTATCTGGCATGTTCCTCAATGTGCCTGGATAGTGGCGACAGATTCGCAACCTGTCACACTGAGACTTAACATAAACATGTGAAAAACGGTGTTTAGCAAGCACCTCTGCCAACCCCTCCCAAGGGACTACGTACGGCGTGAGTTTATGTTATGTGTGTTGATATTTAAATTTGGTGCTTCGTCGGTGTCGAGAGCTGACACAGTGCTGAGTCGCACACACTTTCCGGTTGTAACACAGCAACTACACTCGGCGTCAAAAATATCGCCCCTTTGCAAAAAATGTTTTTAACCAACTTTATTTCACTTTAATCTTGGGTCAAGTATTGACTTAAAGGTATCATTTGAAAGGTAATTTAATGGTTTTTATGGTTATAAAGAAAAAAATAAAGATTTCCTCATTTGTCAAAAAATATTGAAAAGACATTGTAAACAGTAAAAAAAAACATTTATTTCATCATACAAAACAATAACAAAAAAAAATACAAAATAAAACAAAACTAATTTAAAACCTAGTGTTCCCCCCCCTAGCCCTTATTACCGCCTCTAAACCGTCTTTCATCGATCGCACCAACTTTACAACCGATTCCTGCGGAATTCTGTCCCATTCCTCGATGACGGCATCTTCAAGTTCGTGAAGGGTGGTAGGGGCGACATCTCGTGACCGAAATTGTCTTTTTACCTCGTCCCAAAGATGCTCTATGGGGTTTAAGTCAGGACTTCTGGCTGGCCACGACAAAATAGGGATCCCAACCTCCTCCAGATATTCTCGCACAATTAAAGCTGTGTGGGATCGCGCGTTGTCATGCATTAATTTGAAGCCAGAGCCGACAAAACCTACATATGGGACTACATGCTGCTCCAGTATTTCATTAATGTAGCGACCAGCAGTCAGAGACCCCTGGCCGCGAGTCCCTCTGGTCGATGAAACGCAGACAAGGTCAGTCTTGCCATCTATAGAGATGCCTCCCCAGAACATGCACGAGCCACCTCCGTAACCCACTGTTTCTTCAATGCAGGCCTGAGTGAATCGTTCGCCCGACTTCCTATACACCCTTGCACGCCTGTCGTTGCAATAAAGGCAGACTCTTGTCTCGTCGGTGAAGAGAACCTGCCTCCATTGCTCAAACGTCCAATCGACGTGATCTCGGGCAAATTGTAAGCGGTCTCTACGATGTGCTGCAGTCAACTTAGGGCCAGTAGCAGCCCTGTGAGCCCTAATTTCTTTCTCCCGCAGTCTCCTTCTAATCGTAGAGACGCTAACTGAAGTCCTGCGAGCTTCTCGAAGACCTTGTTGCACCTCGACAGCGCTAGAGAAGCGACTGCGCAGGGACGACGTCACAATGAAGCGGTCATCCCGCTCAGATGTGCAGCGTCCCCGATCAGCTCCACGTCTTCTAACGAAGGTCCAGTCTCCGAACCGCTGGAACACTCGTCGGACAGCATGGCGGCTCAAATTCAATTTTCGAGCGACATCACACTGTCGAACTCCTGCTTGCAGTAAAGCAACAACTTGAGCAGATTCAGCCGCGGTGGTCTCCATGTTTGAGGGTTGATTTCTTGCTTGAGCTCCTGAGGTGTGTAGTCTTCAAAGTCTGGATAGCGAATGACTGACATTTTACCCTGTCCAGGCATTTTATAGCTCTGGAACTGAGCTCAAGTCGCGACCCTTGAAACGAGTGTTTTGGTACATTTTCTTACAACTTCTTCTACATGGAAATTATGACGTTTAATTTTAAAAAAAACATGTTAATTGAAGGGATATTAAACAAGCTTTAATTTGACACCATGATCTATTAGCCAGAGTTCTTATTATAAAAGTTAGATGAGCTTGATGCTGAATTTCAGCTAGGGGCGATATTTTTGACGCCGAGTGTATATCGCAGTATCTCACCATGCGAAGTGCGGTGTTTAACACCTCTGCCTACCCCGTTGAAGGTTTACGGAGTGAGTTTACGTATTTTATCTAAGTAAATACAAATAGGTACAAATATAATATTAACTAATGACGCATTCTTGGAAATGCACCAAATCCCTCTACTTATAATTATCTCAATATAACGCATTTGATTGAATGCACTTATTACCGTATCTTATCTTAAGTAAATAGAGTATGACTCCATACTGTCTACTCGCCAATAAAAAATGAGAACTCGCATCTAAATAAATCCAAAAAAAAGTACACGATATTTCTTATGAATCTTATGATATTTGTGTGGATTAAATACTAGTGTAATAATCAGAATTTAATCCACCTTACAAATTAATTAAGAAATAGTTAATAGTATTACTCAACTCAAATGATACTTTTCCACGCAAATGCAAGAAGTGCATTCGAACATTCAACTGTCGAGTCTAATCCAAACAGTCCCAAACTTTTCGATGACTAGAAACGCTAGATGAAGTAGCAGTCCTCTGATTGTATAACAACGCTAAATAAATTAACAAAACGCTTCATAGAAACCAGAAACGGGTGAAAAAAGAAAAAAACAAAAAAAGAGAGCTCGTCCGTAATAAAATTAAAACTAAATTTTGAATTGACAATAAGATAGGAATAAAATAATAACCTCCATTGTAAAAGACGAAAAACATTTAAAAAATAATTACTGCAATTTTTGTTCGGCGTTCGAAAAATCTGAAAACGAGTTTTTAATTTATTTTGTGGGTACATATTCAATTATTTACAAAATCTTCTTGCTGCTCTATGTTGACATTTATTGATCCTCTGTTCTATACTGTAAGTACATATATAGTGTAGGTACATACAGTAAGTATATATATATTGTAGGTACATACTTTTATCACTACACAAGTCCCGCTCATTGTTTATGTATATTTTAAACAATTTGGTTTCTCCCTATATTTAGATCTGGACCGATGCATAAACTTGCAACGTTAAGCGATTCGGTTTCAAGATCTATTCATTATCAACATTGGGTTTCCCAGGGTTGCACGAAGCCAATCACGTATGCATACTTATGTATCTGTTCGTAATAATAACAATGATTTTAATATTTGTAGTATAAATTAATTAATTCTAAGCACCCTTTTATTAACACCCGTTTAACTGAAGTTTATTGTTCTATTACGTTGACAAAAGGGTTTCGCTTTTCACGGCCTCTTTGCGTTCCCGGGAATCGGGGATAATTTTTTACGTTTCCCGGGAACTCAGGAATTTTAAAAGGTATATCAGAAAAGCTAAAAATGTGTTTTTGAATTTAATTTGTAAATATTTACTTTTCACAGAATTAATTTGAGAATTGTAATTTTTTAATAATGTCATTAACTATGAAACAGTAAGAGCCACACTTTGCCGGATAAAGGTCTCCCCAAAATATTCCAGTACATTGTGATCCTACTTGCAAGCAGCAGCTCCCTGCAGCTCAAAGAACTGACTTAAATTGATTTTTGCATTAATTAATATAAAATATATGTACAGGTATGCAAACAATACACAAACCCAATTTTTATAATACAAAAAACCTATAAGGTATTTGCTGCTAGTATGCCAAAATAAAAAAAATGTGCTCGTCAAGTCATGGGTTCGATCGAACTAAATCAATACTACAGTAAGTAGTACAAAAAAAAATATTGATGAAAAATCGGCTCCGAGATTTCATGCCGGATTCTTCCGAATTGGTGATATGTAGTTTCAAAAAGTGACGATTCAAAGGATCTTATCATCAGCCTATTGAAATAAAAACAATTTAATTTTGAAACAATTCATAAATGGATGAAATTTGGATCTATGATCTCCGGAATCAGTCATCCGATTTCATGTTTATGTCAAAATACTTTTGATTTTTTTATTTTAGAATGGATTTACTTGGAAGCTCATAAAAACATCTTCTAAAAATTAAGGGCGCAATGTTAATTATTATCGAAATTATTATGAAACGATATCTAATTTTAATCATTATTTGTAAAATTATGGGTATTTCAAAAAAAAATGAAAAATTATCATAAACATAGATCTGCAGACTGCACACTGATAGTACAAAAGTAAAAAAAAACAATGTACTTCAAAAAATAAATTTATTTAAAAATACAAAGATGTAAAACTAAAGGTTTTCGAATTTTGGTAAATATTTGGGATGCCATGTGGTTTGGCCAAAAAGGATTTAGATTGCATGATATAACTGAAGCCCGAATTCAATTTTTTCGAAACCAGTTCATCTCTACTTAAGGCTTAATCAAATTGAAGCGAAGCTAATTCAAGATTGGTTTCAAAATACTTAAATATAGTCATAGTCTAATCCTGTTAGGACGAGATTTGTGTTGTATTCTGGTTCCTTTCTTGAGACTGGATTTGCCTCAATTTGATGTAGCCTCAAGTAGAGATCAGCTGATCTCGGATATGCACCTATGATGTATGTTAGTATCAGAAAACAGGTCACAATATGTTCTAGCGTAATCGTATAAGGCCACACCTTGGACACCTAGTCCCTGGTTGTATCACCGCCACCACTGAACCCAATATACCACCAATTATCGAATTAGACGTGCAACGACACTCGCCTGTAACAAAAAAAAATGTATTCATTTAAATGGTAGGGCACATAAGTAACCCCACCCCATTTATGCTTAATTTAGCTTGTTTGATTTGGTTTGGGAAGAATTTCTTTTAGCTGACTTGAACCAGGGCCAAATTTAGAGGTCCGGAGGCCCCGGAGCAACAAAGGAGCGGAGGACCGTTGTGTCCAAATTAAATGATACATTTTTTGGAGTGAACAAGTACATTACTATTGTGGGGGCCCCCGTTTGTGTAGGCCCCAAGCTTTCGCCCCGGTTACCCTCCCCTAAATCCGGCCCTGAGTTGAACTACAGCCGGTTTCTGAATTGAGAATTTCAGAGATCGTCAGTTGATTATACCTCAAATATTCATGATTTCTATTTTTTACGAGACAAAAAACGGTTTGTTCAAACTAAGTATTTGATGTAACGGAAAGTTTAAATTTGAACATGATCAAGCTCGAATTTTCAAACTGTATGCCTCCTAGCAGAATATAGTGTAACGCTGTATACATGCGTGACAACTTCAATATTTTATTTTTTATGTGTACTATATTTACAATAAATGAGTTTGACTTTGTACTTAAACTAAACATTCTCAAAATATAATTATTTCAGATGTTTAAGTACGTTGTCAATTTCAAATTCAGAAACCAGCAGAAAAATTATTATCAAGATATTTGCCGATTACGTCTAGATGCGCAACGGTGAAGCAACCAATCTAATGGGAACCGTAGATACAAATTCTATGAAGAAGAAAGTATGAGTAGTATAGCAGTCGTACCTGGTACACTAACGCAACCTCCAGCGACAATACCTGCGACCGACCCTGCTGCCGACCCTGCAATGCTAGGAATATTTTTGTCCGACATAGCTCTTACTGAAACAAACAATCATAATTAATAAGTCGGTAACCGTCCACAATTGAACAGAGGTCTCCCCGAAGTAGTTCTAATCAGAGTGATCCTAAATAACTTGCCACCGGGGCCTCCCTGGTGCCATCGCAAGACTAGAAGAACCATTATCATCCAACTACTAGTAATTTTGTAAAAGTTCGGATGAAGGTAGAAGGGACTACATTTTATTTGAAAAAAAAACACAAAACAAGAACTCCTATTGTTTTCGCGTGTTAAGTCACGGGCAGAAGCTAGTCGTTTACTAATTTAGTTGTATGTTGGTTAGCCTATTTATTTTAGTAGTATAAGGTTTTTTTTTAAGTTAGTGTGAGTTCCAGTTATTTAGTAATACACAGGAAAATAGGAAATCTATCACAGTCCAAAAATACCTCGAACAATTCAATTTAGTTTACAAACAAAAATATACACAATAGACCAAAGGATATCTTAGCCTGAGTAATAGGGTCCAACACCCTTTTACTACGGCACCTTAAAAACTAGAAGACGTACAAAGGCTAGACACAAAAGCGCACTTCTGTTTGTTTAGACTGACCTTAGTAAAACGCGTCGATTGAACTGTGCGCTCACTTCGCCGCTATCGCGAATGCAACTGCTGCGAATGTAAACGAAACTAACCTATAAATAGAAGATAACATTCATTCATTTGATTGCCGTGGTAATGTGTGTGTTGCGATGTGGATATTATTATTATTACTCTCCCTATGAAGTCATATGCTATTAATTTAAATCTATAATAATATTTCTTCATACATAGCGCCTCCATCATAACCGGCCTATACTTCGAATGATACTGAGATCCCATATAGATAATTCAAGTTCCGGTTCGGGCAGATGTTTGTATGAAGTATACGAGTATTATTTTGGGATTTTTCAATCTTATATTTTGCTTCGTCTAAAACTTTTGTTCCTAATTTTTTTATAGATGGAGTTTTATTTTTCTACATCGCGGTATCGTTTACTTTCGCATCTCACTTTATTCATTAACATTATGTACTAAACTATTAAAAAACTAAACGGTATGCCACTAACTAAAAGAGGATAAACTAAGACTCAACCTATATCTTACGCCAGTAATATTGGTGTCAAATTTTACAGGCTCTGAAGTTTCCCTAAGTTTTCACAAGATCTAGGTAATAAAAGGACTACACGCGGACACTTAAATCGAACTTAACATGATCGATTGACTGTTCGTCATGCCAGAGACTACACTCCTACATGATATGATGGACTGTTTTTACAAATTCTTGAACATTCGCAAAGGGGTGACGGCACCGAGTTAAATTAATAAAGTTTGCCCTTCAAGTACCATGCCCAGTTAGAAATTGTGCTACGCAATTATCGATATCCAACCACGTTCTATTCAGCCGTGATTATAGACTACAAACAAAGCTATGTTAGTTGTGTATGCCGATGTGCAGCAACAGGTGTAAAGCTAAGACCCTCCGGCCTCCAGTAACTGGACTGAGCGATCGCTTAGTTCCGGTATGCACGAGACATATTTCTAGTTTTGCTCAGCTTAGCATAGCTCAACTTACTTAGTTTAGTTTTAACACAGCTTAGCTAGCTTAGCTTTAACATACTAACATAACAGCTTTCGGTATGCAATCCGCATAAAATCTGTAGTTACGTACAACAAGATGACCAATTCGGAAACTACATCAGATCAAGAGTTCAATTCTAATATGTGCAGTTGGGAAAAGATCCGATAAAAATTTCACATAAGTTAATTAATTGAAATATCTTTATCATTCATTACAATAAATGCCTAACCTCTGACCTGGTTGAAATCATTGATGAATAATAAATTAATAATTTTAATTAATATTATTCGTATATAGATAAGTCGTTCAAAGGTTATCGAGTTCGGGTTTTCCAGCTTTTATGGAGCAATTGTAAACATTACTATATGAAAAGTATGTATGAAGCATATCTATTATTATCACAAAAGCACGTAGCCTGTGATTCATTGCGCAGCTACATTATTGGAGTTTCAGTAAATCCCTCTCTATTTCTACCGTGATGTAGTTCGCTGGGTTTCGGTTCGAAGTATTGTAGATAACCGGCACGAGAGGTCAACATCTTTTCCTCAAGGGAACGCTTTGGCGGTGCTCTTGGCGTTCCAGACAACAAGGGCATTGTTGTGACAATAAATGGCACTTTTTTATTGTATGTAACAGTAAACAGAAAAAAAATCTACGTTTTAATGAAAGGTTATTTATGGCAGCTATTCGTCTTTATCGGTTTTATTAGTCGTTCCAGACCGCGCGGCTGAGTACATGACATCATTACTTCAGTACATAAACAAAGCTATGTCAATTGATTACAATTCCACATACATGATAAGGGATTACGTACGCTATATGCTCGATACTCGGAAACATTTAATTGAGAAAATAAAATAGAATTATTCATTTTTTTATTGTAATATTTGTGATTTGTATTCAACTCGCTGGCTAGCCTATAACTTTTTATTTAAACACAATATCACCGATTTAGCTATGTATAAATGTAATATTAAAACAAATATAACATAAGCACTTGGTATTTCCAAAGTACAAAGTCATTTAGTTTGATACACTTACTAGCACGTGACTTATGTTTTTATAAGAATAAGATGCAAAACTAAGAAGAAAAGTTTACAAGTATAACACAATTATAATATACGTTGCTGAATACTAGCTTAATTAACTATACAAGTTTTATTTATTCACCACCATGACGCAAACAAGGAGACTTTTCACCTGTTGGAAAGTGAGACCGCCGCTTAATGACAGAAAAGAGGACGGTACCAACCAAGAAGATCTTGTTCAGAGACCTACCTCCTGTAAAGCATTACCTGTCATCTGTATTTTTTTGAATTTCTATGAAATGGTAATCTTGACCTGATGCTTGGAGGACGTGGTAGCTCAGTTTGTTACGTGCCCTGGATAATCGACCGACCCGACCCGATAGGTCGACAGATTGAGTCTTGGGTTACCGTAAGTTATAGCTGTCATGTTTCTCACTGTGCCCGGATAGTGGCGACAGATTCACTACCTGTCACACTGGGACTCAACATAAACATGCGATAAGCGGTGTATAGCAAGCAACTCTGCCAATCCCTCTCGAGGGACTACAGCGTGAGTTTATGTGTTTTATGCGACCTGATGCTGCAGCGCCAACTACTCTGCGAGATACCCAACCTCAGCATCTCACAGCAGATACGGCATGTTTAGGATCGTTACAATTAACTCTTTGAGCAGTTGCTAGACAGATAACAATACAGTGATCGGGAACTCATGGTGAAAATCAATTGAGTTTGAAAATCGAAACCGTTATTTACATGAATGAACTAATAAAAATATACAATACATTAATATAACGCCCGACGTAAAATTCCTGCAAAAGTGGATGAAATTTATTTATTTTATTTATTAAATCAAATATACTATCATAACAGTTACATACCAATTCGATAGTGCAGTGAACAATGATAGATACAATTAAATTAAACAATACATAACAAAATCACATTATACAACATTACAAATAACATGTTATATTCAACTTAAGTTTAGAAAGAAAAAATGATTAATTGTTCCAATTGTTTTGATTACGATGGAAGTCCGAATTCATAAAAGTATTTTATAAATTCAAACCTCCACCACAACTTTAAAAACACAAAATAAATAAAAAATCTATTAATTATAATAGCTAATGATAAATGTAGCCACTTTCGTGAATTCGCTCAGCGAACAATGATGCATGTCAATTTCATCATCCACCCTGTTAAGATGCTGCAGCGCTCGTGTGAGTGGGGCTCTCGACAGCAAGTTAGTTCTACTTTCAGGAGTAGAAAAAAAAATGGAATCAAACGGGAATCAAATACGAGTATTACTTTCACGCTGATCCACTGTTTTCGTAAGTCATCCTGATACACATAATGAAATGCGTTGATGGACCCTTTTTCTTTAGTAACCTAGTTTTCACGGGTGGTAGATCTACGTGCGAGATCGTCTGGGTTGGTACCACTCTCCTTTCTGTTTACAACGTGAAGCAGTTCGCTGTGTTTCGCTTCGAAGGATTGTAGAGCCAATGCTATTACCGGCATGAGGGAACTGACGGTGCTTTTGGCGTTCCAGACATCAAGGGCATTGCGTGAAAATAGGCGGTGGTATCACTTTCCATGACACCTGATGGTAAGTGACCCGTCTGCTTGTTTAATAAAAAGTAATATTTTGTTTATTTAAAAATACACATCACACAAATCCCATACACATGGAAATAGTCCAGGCGAATAAAGCTACCCTTCCATTAATTCTAGGTAGACGAATTATTGCACCATCCTTTAGGGGGAGGGGGGGAGGGTTAGTGAGTTTTGCACTCCCACTTACACCTCAAGTTAAGTGTAGTGCAATAATTTGTATAGAATAAATGCATGTTTTTAAAATTTCCCTGGACTCGTATAAAAACAAAAAAATTTGCTTGCTTGGGCTACTTCGTAGTACGTTCCACGGCGTAGTCGCTTACTACGACAATTGCAGATAAACGTAGTAGTTTTATTTTGGTATTGAATTTTGTAAATAAAACATTGTTTTGTTATATTGATTATACTTAAATACAATTTAAAGTTGGTTATAAGACATTACTGTAGTAAAATTCTTTGTTTGAAGATGTTTTATTTAAATATTATGTAGTGGGCTTAAATAGATAAAACATGTTTACTATGTAAATAAGAGAGCAGACAGTATGGAGCCTATTTCATCATTTCAGTTGAACTCATGACTCTCTCTACTTATTTAAGAACTCTATTTACTTATTTAAGATAAGATATGGTAATAAGTGGATGGATTCAAGGAAATGTGTGATATTGAGAATTTTCTCTATAATTTATAAGTTACGGGATTTAGTGTATTTTCCAAGACATGGCTTCTTTGAAACGTATTTAATTATTAACATATACATTTATGTCTCTATAAAATGATAAGTTTGAATGTTATTGTATATATGTTTGCGTGTTTGTTTCTCGATCACACAAACGGATGAACGGATTTGAGTGAAATTCGGCAATCAGATAGATAATTTATCTGGTAAAATGTGAGGTTTTTGTGGGTTCAACAAAAAACTGCAGGACGTAGTGTCACAACAAGCACGCGAAGATGGCGGACATTGCCGGCATTTAAAATCTCTGAATCTGATAGCGATTTCCAAAAAAATACTTTAACTGAAGTGAGATTTTTCCAAAAGCACCTGCATAACGATAGGAGTTATTGTATGAAATTATAAAAAAATTGTACGCATTTCCTATTTTTGCTATGGTCACATGTGAATGGCATGTATGGGAAATCCAGTATTGATACACAAATGTTTCTTAGAACTGATTCACTTATAACACAATACGATAATGGCTTGAACAAAATCTTAATCTGTAACTAAATATATACATAATTCGTTATGTATATTCTTATATACCTATAGTACATGGATACAAATACCTACTTTACAGTTCAATCGCAAATATCTTGACTCCTTAAAAACAAACTGCCAGTGACCAAATCATTTGTATTTTCAAAACATTCAGTACTTAAATAAATTGAACAAAAATGTACAAACGTCTCTGACAAATCAAAAGCGGCGTCTAAAACTGATCTTTGTTGTTTTAGAAATTAAGTTCAGATTAGTTTGTTTCATTAGTTAACTAAATAATCAATAAACTGCTGCGTAGTATGTTGACAGACATTGATAATTCCGATAGCTTTGTGAATTTAACATCTAAAAAGGTGACTTTAAATATCATCAGTAATGAAATTAAATGCGTTCAGCATTCAGTTTATTTATCAATAATTTATCGTGATACAAGTTATGGAATATATATATAAATAACACAAAATTTTCTTAAATTTTTTACTAGCAATTTTCAGTTTGGCAATACATCCCATAATTCAAAAACTAAATTCCAAATTCAATGTGTGGTAATTAGACGACGGGACCCTTGGAGGTGATTGCCTTACAGTATTTGATGTTTAAAAGTTTTATTTCAGGAAATTGGCATGGATTTGAACTTTTCGAAATGTGAATTATATGTTATGAAAAAGTGCCAAAGAAAACAAAACATTATCGAAAAATTCAAAATATTTGCACCAAGAATTAAAATTGCTGGTGATGATTCTTCACCTTCTTGGATCCCCAATTATAGAGAAATTTCTAATCGCTTATTAAAAATTAATACCCATATTGCTTACTGCATAGTTAAAAATTGTTTATTCATTCCTAAATTCACTTATTTCCTCCGCTGTAGTCCTTTTTGGAAATATTTAGAAATTCTAAGAAAACTAGATTTGGTTATTAAACACTCATAAACAATATTCTTCATATTTCTTTCGATGGACGCTCATGGTCACAAGCATCTTTACCAATTCGTCAATGAGGTCTTAGCCTTCGATCCCCAATGGAAGTATCCCTTCCGGCTTATTTTTCCTCCGTTCACAGTAGTTCCGACTTTGTCAACAAAATTATTCAAAAAGCTTGTGACTACATTCCAGAAATTCCATATAAATTAGAAGCCATTAATTCATGGAAAATAGCTTGTCCAACTGGGAGCCTACCGGTTGACTTCGGCTCACAAAGGTCTTGGGACGATCCACTATGAAAACTGGTTCAGAGCAACCTATTATCATCAAGCTCTAGTTCTGCAGATCGTGCTCGTCTCCTGGCAGTCGGTGAGTAGTAATCTGGCCTATGGCTCCATGCCCTACCATCACCAAAACTGGGTACCCTAATGGAGGACACCAGTTTTGGTACAGCTGTCTGTCTTCGATTAGGAGTTCCATTTGTCGTCAAGCACCGCTGTCAGTGTGGTGATATGGTGGATTCGCTTGCACATCATGGCCTTTCGTGCAGCAGAAGCGCTGGTAGATTTTTTCGATATTCCAGCTTGATCAATTTTGTTCGTCGAGCCTTTGGCACTTTATCAATTCCTTCGGTCTTCGAACCAGTTGGTCTTAGTCTTGACGATGGTAAGAGACCAGAAGACTATGGTGCCTTGATCAATGGGTTGTCCCTTAGTTTGGAACGTCACTTGTGTTGACACCTTGGCTAATCCCCATCTCCATAGGTCATGTCTTCAAGCTGGTTCAGCCGCTTCCTTTGCCGAAGAAGCCAAAAGGCGCAAAAATTTATCTTTGTGTGATAATTACATATTTGACATGATTTTTTCAAGTTTTTTAAATGTATTAATTAAATTTTACAATTTTAAGTACTACTTCAAAAAAAAAATGTGAACGTAGACTACCTTTACATAAAAATAGTGACTATTCTTGAAGATTTCAATTTGAAAGATTCAAAAACAGTGACCATTTTATGTAGTCACTATTTTATTGCATACATTGGTATATAATGGTATTTTCACCCAAGCAATGTGTTTGTTTGTTTTTACAGCAATTTTCCCCGACCATAAGAAACTCTAGCTTAAGGAACGAACAAGTAATAATAATAATAACCACATCACGAAACACACATTGTCTAAGCCCTGCAGTAAGTAAGTATCGTAAGAACTTGTGTAACAGGAACTAAGCAACGATATGGTATATACTACATAGATAAGAATACAACATCCAAAACCGGTAAGTGAAACAATGCGTCTTGCAAATAACACAAAGTCCCGCCCCCGCCAGGATTCGAACCCGGAACCTCTAGCATAGCAGTCGGCTGTTTACACCACTGCGCCACAGAGGTCATCAAAGTAGATAGATACTTTGATTGAAATTATTAACCCAAGAGCGTAAGATCCTATTAAATCAACTGTTCATGTAACTGGCATCCACTTCTATCTGGATTTAGGATCTTTTAGCAAGCAAAAACAGCTTGTCCGGTATTTTTTATAGAGGACACTGAAGCACGACACAATACTTAAGACCTCATTATTAACTACCCAATGCAATGGGGAATATGTTTGATTTTTTAAATATCTTTATTATAATTCAATACTACAAATATACACAAATCCATTACATTTTCTCAAATATCAGACTTATTGACTAAGCTTCAAAGTCATTGGCTAGACAGAAAGATCCGAAATGTACAATGACGTCAAAGTACACGGGCGCCATACAACTTCTATAGAAAATTGAATAGATAGAATGGTTGTTCTGATGAGCGAGATAGATGTATTTACTTTGAACGGTTATTTCTCCCTGGTTTATCGTTCAATTCTAATTCTGTTTTCACTGTAAATATACTATTTCTACATACTTTACGTTGAATTGATTGAATAATCAAATTAAATTTCATGCATATTCCCTATTTAGCGAAAAAGTGAGAGTGAGCGACTGGGTGAAGGAGTGGGGGCGCTTGGCTGGCGGGTGTAGGAACATGACGTCATTGCACAATTAACAGCCACCGACAGCGTTTTGAAACAATCAAAATCAAAATGTACATACTCTTCTACTATATCAATTTAATGTTTTCAATTTTCCGGTGTAAATATCAACTTTTCATAAGAAGTTAATAATAGCAAAACATGTTTATTTCAATATCTTTTATAGGAAAATGTAATAAAAACCATTTGTTATTAAAAATAAAATAAAATATAAATTTTGAAGCAGCAATTTTTGAGTATGGCAATTTTACTAATATTTCGTAACATAACTTTACCTTTTGCCTTTACATTAGTTTAAAAACAATTTAGATCAACCATTATATTTGTTTATTGGGTTATTTCATAGAATATTTCTTGTATTTTCCATACTAGCGCGGAGTTGAAACGCGTCGACGCATCATACAACTATTATTAATGCATTATTATTATTATTATTAAAGTGATTTGCATTCAACTCATTGGATTGCCAATAGCTATTGATTCATTCAATGTTGGTATACAAATAAACACATTACCACCGCCTAAGCTGGGTAGGTATAAATCGATGCTTGCTAGGAAAAATACTGTAAAACAATTTTTTGTAACTTTACAGAAGAGCCAGTCAAAGATTTTAAATAATCCAACGATTTCAATAAAGATCCTTGTCAGTTGAATGGATAAAAAACTACAATTTTACATTATTCTATTGGTCTTAATTTTTTTATTAGTTAAATTAAATATTTTATTATACTGACATCGAAGAAAACAAAAATTGTAAGTCTCACTTACATTACAATGGGCAAATAGTTAATTTTGAGGCGTGTGTAACACGATTATTGTGTAATAATATACAATGTTCAATATACAAGGTAATTTGCAATGATAACAACTCTAAGTCTTTGAGGGAACGGAATTTTGAAATAGGGATCAGAGCAAAAAAATTAAGGTTTGTTTGGTTTGACATACTTACAAGTATAGTACGATACTGGCAACAACTGTGGCAGTCGCTAATGGTAGCAATAGTATGAAATAAGTAATAGTTTTAAAAAATCTAAAAATCCACGTTTTAAATGTCCTAAAAATAAGAAAATAACCATACGGAGCTGAAAGAGGGACCGATCAAAACGTGGGGGCAGGTCAAAATTATTTGAGGTTATAATTTGTAAAAGCGCCAAATCTTCACTCAAAAACCCTCAGTAGCCACTCAAATCTCGACCTAAGTACATAATATATGAAGCTGAAATTTGGATATCTATTGTAAAACGAGTGTGCAAAACTGTGTTCTATTGCGAAGAACATTCGATTAAGATTGTGTGATTGTATACATGCACATTTTCTTCAGTGTGTGTTTACCACGAGTTTGTTCAACAAAGAGGTTAACATACTAGAACGACATTCACGTACATGTCAGAACAAGACGATAGCCGAAACTTCTTCGCTAAATGGAATTTCAGTATCAAAAGATCGCAGTAACTCCAAGAACGTCATTATTATTTCAATGAAAGTAGAAACACAAGTATGCATACGTGATTGGCTTCATGCAAGCACGGGAAACCCAATGTTGATATTGAATTGAACTTCTTGGAACTAAATCGCTTAACGTTGCAGGTTTATGAATCGCTCCAGATCCAAATATAGAATGCTTGGGAGAAACCAAATGGTTTGAAGTATACATAAACAATGAGCGGTATGTATTGCTATATACTTATGACGACCTCGGTGGCGCAGTGGTGTAAACAGCCGACTGCTACGCTAGAGGTTCCGGGTTCTAATCCCGGCGGGGGCGGGACTTTGTGATTTGCAAGACGCATTGTTTCGCTTACCGGTCTTGGATGTTGTATTCTTATTTATTTAGTATATACCATATCGTTGCTTAGCACCTGCGATACAAGTTCTTACGATACTTATTGCAGGGCTGAGTCAATGTGTGTGTCGTGATGTGGTTATTTATTTATTTATATACTTTGTACTGTAACTGTATATACAATACATAACTGATGCCCAAAAGTGTCAAAAGAGTAACAACAGGCATTGTCGTGTCAATAGGCGGCGGTATCAGTTTCCTGTAGGTGAACCGTCTGCGTTTTTGCCCATGATGTTGAATGAAATAAATAAATATTATGATTAGTAATCATTTGCATAGGATTTATTGTAGTTCTTATCTAATATGTATATTAATCTTGGTTGATTAAACGCACTACGTCGTACACGAATGCTATTGTTAAAATTGTCATTAAAGTCTATTTCTATTGATTTATTCAGTAATCGATCCACCTTTCTTCACGAAGTAAAAAAAAAACAATTTCAAGCACCTGTCTTTCGTACATAACACAAACTCACGCTGAAATCAATCCCTCGACAGGGGTAGGCAGAGGTGTTGAACACCGCATTTCGCGTGTTTATGTTGAGTCACAGGTTGCGAATCTGTCGCCACTATCCGGGCACTATGAGGAACATGGCAGCTACAACGTAAGGTATACCGAGTCTCGAACGGGTCGGGTCGGGTTAGTTAACCAAAGCACGTAACAAACTGAGCTACCTCGTTCTCTATTTATTTTTTGATATATTTTAATCGTTTCTGATTTTGGAATAATAATAAATGAAGGTCAATGAAAGAAGACTTTTATTAAATCATATAATACTACAATATTGTCGTTTAAATGTTACAAGCGAATAAACTTTTATAATAAAATAAAATCGTTTGCAAAAATAGAAATACATTTTCGTCTACTCTTTCTCTTCGTGACTTCAAAAGTGAAAATTTTAAATTTTAACCACGCCTTTTTACATTATTATAGAAAATTCAAATCACTTCAGTTAAATTTTATGCATTTGACTAAAGTCAAGCACGTTTATTATTATAACAGAACATTTATTAAAATCTAAAACTACTTAGCATTTCTAACACTTTAAAAGTCTTATTAATTAACCTTAAAATAATGATTCATTCTCGTCTTTAACAGCAAGCCATAAAAGGGCTCCAGCCATGAACCCAACCCCACTGCCCACAATAGTGCCCGCACCAGGGCAAATCAAGGTCCCATAGTAAGCCCCACCAGCTGGAAACAAAAACAAAATCAAAATCGGTCCATTTATTTGGGAGCCATAGCTCACATACTACAGACAGAAACACAAATATACAGAAAGACAAAACTTATTATTAAACCTTTCAATGTTTTGATGTGACGTCAAATTGACGTCATCAGAGACTAAACACTACAGATATTGTACGGTAATATGAGTTCAATGTCTTGATGTGACGTCATCAAAATGGCTGCCAGGCGCATTACCATTTGAGGGGTCATATCCAATGAATTCAAATACACATACAGGTACTTGCATACGGCAAACATACATAGAATTTATAAATGCAAACATAGTTAACCAAATTTCTACGCCTATAAAAAGCAATAGTAAAGTTAAGCATATAAACTCAACAATAAAATAAATAATTAAATAAGGTATTATTAAATATACATAGAGCAGTTTTAAGTTCAATCTACCGTTGCTCTTAAATCAAGTTTAATAATCTGCACTACCACTGATCTATTACTACCCCTGAACATAAATAAAGTAAAATTTTGATTTACCTGCAAGACCTAATGTGGATCCTGCCACAGCACCTTTCTTCACAGTTAGGTCAGAATCCATTGTTAAAACAATATGCACTTCAAGTGGTCACCGTCGTGAATAGCTGCAACAAAGAACCTCTATTGAACACTTTCAAAGTAAAAAATGTTTACATATGTACTTGGGAACACTCTTTGTAAAGTGACTGCAAAATTATAGCGGGGACAACGGGAATAAGCACTATCAATTGGACCAGCATAAAAATAATGACGATGAAATACGTTTTTGTCGATTTAAAATGATTTATTTTCAGAATTACGTTAAGGAGATTGAAATATTCTTTATTTATTTTAATTAATATGTACAGGTATTGTCGCTATAAAACAAAATACATTATTTAGAATTTAGACAAATGATTATTCCTTTGAAAGACATTTTTTTGTGAACAAAAAGATTTGTAATAACTTACCTAAATGTTTTTGATCACAGAGAATGAATGCACCGCTTCCTTTGAGAGTGCAGATGCGAATGATGCAATTGCAGCAACATTACTTCCTATTTATAGCGTCGAGGCTTATCTTTAGGTATTTGCTGAAATGACGTTCTATTCTACCTAAACAAATTAATATTTCGATCGTTAATAAATGCATTCTTACACAGTTTCACACAAGAGGTACAATCAAGAAATAATAACAGTATATTCCCGTTGTCCCCGTTAACTGTGTCCCCACTGCAGTGGCGGAGACAACGGCACTTGAAATAATTAAAATAATTCTATTGTCCCCGTTGTCATACATATTTTTTAAATTAATTTTATTAAAAAAAAAACTACAAATACCTATGCAACGAACAGAAATACAATGTGCTTAGTAAAACAATTTAAAATAAAACAAAGATAAATTTTAAAAATCTTAACTAAAACACAGCAGATTTTTTTTTTCTATAGCTCATAATGCATAGGTGTATATTATTATCAGAAAAAGGATTTTTTTAAATGGCCACGTGTACTTTGCGACGACCCAAAGAATCACAATTTAATTTATAATCAATACTTTGTCCAATATATATACATTGATACGTATGACATTTGCAAATTAGACTTTTTAAATCTATGAAGATCAATCGAATTTGATTTTTGTCATTGAGTAAAATTTTGTTTCTGTGTTTAATTTTTATAAGTTATTAATGTAACGTTAAAAATATCATTTGTTGTATGAATTGTAATTTGTGGATAGATTTTTGAATTAGTGTTTCCTGTAAGATCAATGCATTCATATTGTTATAGAACATTTATTTACGACGAAGATGAAAATTCAATGCCTTTGCTTAATGAATCCTTTGCTGATGTACTACAATAATGATTTTCATATTAAAATCAATCAGTGGACGTAGTAGCTCAGTTTATTAGGTGTCTTGGTAAACCGATCGACCCGACCCGACAAGTCGAGGGTTCAACTCAGGTCCCCGTACATTGTAGCTGCCATGTTCTTCATTGTGCCCGGATAGTGGCGACATATTCCCAACCTGTCACACTGGGACATGCGAAATGCGAGGGATTCAGTACGGCGTGAGTTTTCAAAGTCAAAGTCAAAATATTTTTTATTCAAATAGACTTAAAATAAGTACTTTTAAATCGTCATCTTTATACTACCACCGGTTCGAAACGCTATTTCTACGGGAAAGAATCCGGCAAGAAACCTCCGTAGTTGCTTTTTTCATAATAATTACAACAATTTGTAAATAAAATACAGTTCTCTAATTGTAAACCTAGTTTTTCTATAACTAAGTTATATAAACCACACTTTATATAATATTTAAGTCGATTACCAAGTCTATATTATAAAATAAAAATAATAAATTACATGAATTACAAATGATGCAATGAACGTCACTTATGAAATATGCGATCGAAAAATATTTATTAATAATGAAAATAGTGTAAATAGTAAGTTCATTTTAACCGCGATTTCATTGCAATCTTTGCACTTCAACTGTCTATTTCCATATACATATATATATGTTTTCCATATATATATGTATATATATATATGTATATATATATATGTGTGTACATGTATGTATGTATGTAATCAATCCGATATATTTACAAAAAAAATATTGATCGATTCACCCCATCCCTAACTTTCTGTCAACTCAACACAACTTTGTAAGCGCGTAAACGTTTGTTCGTTAAAAATATTTAAGAGTTAAAAAATTAGTTACATTTTTCTTTTTTATGTAAAACCAGGTTGTTTCCTTACATGAAATATTAAAAAGTCATGTGATGTACATATTTTTGTATTGTAAAAACAAAAACAGGTGCTGTTAAAAACAGGTTTTATTAGAACGCTGCTTAGAATTTGTATCGTCGGTCGATGTTTTAACTGTCATCCGTATCAAGCTATTTTGGATAAAGTATAGTTTTGAATGTTTAAGCACATTGCATGTTTCGTGGAAATGAAGGTCACCTCATACGCGTCATTTATTTCAACCATTCACAGTGAAGGCAAGAAGCGGGCCTGCGTTTTCAAGCGCTGTGATTGGCTGGTCGGTTGCACTCCTATGACGATGAAATAAATTCTCAATTCTGAGAAACATACCACCAACCTTTGATCGTTTGAACGATGTATGTAAATACTGTTTTTATCATAAAGCTGACAGTTTTACTAAATATAAAAGTTAAATATGCTAACAAACTTTCACCTTATGCAAGCAACTCACATAAAGATGTGCAAAAATATATTCAATCACAATTACATTCTTGACGTTCTTGCAAATTTTTAGCTTCCAGGGAAATCACCCTTGATTCCCAAGGATTTCCAATTTAACTGGGCTTATTTATATGTTATAAGCGACCCGCCCCGGCTTGGCACGGATGTTATGCATGTATTTATATGTTATTAGCAACCCGCCCCGGCTTGGCACGGATGTTATGCATGTATTTATATGTTAATAGCGACCCGCCCCGGCTTGGCACGGATGTTATGCATGTATTTATATGTTAATAGCGACCCGCCCCGGCTTGGCACGGATGTTATGCATGTATTTACATGTTATTAGCGACCCGCCCCGGCTTGGCACGGATGTTATGCATGTATTTACATGTTATTAGCGACCCGCCCCGGCTTGGCACGGATGTTATGCATGTATTTACATGTTATTAGCAACCCGCCCCGGCTTGGCACGGATGTTATGCATGTATTTATATGTTATTAGCGACCCGCCCCGGCTTGGCACGGATGTTATGCATGTATTTACATGTTATTAGCGACCCGCCCCGGCTTGGCACGGATGTTATGCATGTATTTATATGTTATTAGCGACCCGCCCCGGCTTGGCACGGATGTTATGCATGTATTTACATGTTATTAGCGACCCGCCCCGGCTTGGCACGGATGTTATGCATGTATTTATATGTTATTAGCGACCCGCCCCGGCTTGGCACGGATGTTATGCATGTATTTACATGTTATTAGCGACCCGCCCCGGCTTGGCACGGATGTTATGCATGTATTTACATGTCATTAGCGACCCGCCCCGGCTTGGCACGGATGTTATGCATGTATTTATATGTTATTAGCGACCCGCCCCGGCTTGGCACGGATGTTATGCATGTATTTATATGTTAATAGCGACCCGCCCCGGCTTGGCACGGATGTTATGCATGTATTTACATGTTATTAGCGACCCGCCCCGGCTTGGCACGGATGTTATGCATGTATTTATATGATATTAGCGACCCGCCCCGGCTTGGCACGGATGTTATGCATGTATTTACATGTTATTAGCGACCCGCCCCGGCTTGGCACGGATGTTATGCATGTATTTATATGTTATAAGCGACCCGCCCCGGCTTGGCACGGATGTTATGCATGTATTATACACAAATAAACCTTCCTATTGAATCACTCAATCGATTAAAAACCGCATCGAAATCCATTGCGTAGTATTAAAGATCTAAGCATACATAGGGACAGACAGCGGGAAGCACTTTGTTTTATACTATGTAGTGATGGAAGCTTTGGTCATTACAGATCTACGTGCGAGATCGTCTGTGTTGGCACCACCCTCCTTTCTATTTCTGCCGTGAAGCAGTTCACTTTGTTTTGGTTTGTATTGGAAAGCTAGTGTAATTACCGGCACGAGAGTTATAACTTTGCCTCTGAATGAGAAACGCTTAGGGGGTATTGGTGTTTCACGACATAAGGGGCATCGTCGTGCCAGTAGAGGGCGGTATCACTCTCCATCGGGGTTTAAAAACCTAAACTTCTTGATGTGGACAATTCGTATACTAATTTATTTGTACAAATGTTACTTAAAACTTTTAAATTTTTATTTTCTTTCCAATTAGAAATGTCACAAATAAGTCTTTAATACGTTACTATTTAAACCATGATTTCGAAGGTTGTATAATCGTTTATTTTTTAGGTAAGTAACTAATTATTTACAATATAGTTTATAATATATATAAAAGAATCAGATTAAATTAATTTAATGTATTAAAAAATCATCTATATTATGATTTTATTTAGAATTATACAGTTTTTGATATATATTTTTTTTTTTCATTTAATTTTTACTTAAAAATACAGTAGTTTAAGAAACACATGTTTCCAATTTCTCCAACAACAGTTATTACGGGACTAACAAAACCATATCATAGTAGGTAATTAAAAAACTTATAAATTAACTACGGTATTTTATTTAAATCTCAAAGCATTAGACACCACATCCCTTCCAGCAGTCCAGCCCATAAGCCCACCAGCTAGAAACCCAACCCCGCTGCCCACCAAAGTGCCCATCCCAGGACAAACCATGGTGCCAAAATAAGCGCCACTTTCAGCACCAATTGCACAACCTGTCAACAATATTGAAATCACGCTTTTTATACAAAGTTGGTGGAATGATTCACCTGATGGAAAGTGATACCGCTATCTATTGAAGCGACTATTCCCTTTATGTACCAGCATAACCACTGCGTTAATATACACATCAGCCAGTAGTGTGACTTTACCTTGCGGGCAAATAAATAAACGAGGCCCTTAAAAAAATGCCAGCCCTTAAGGGGCCCTTTAGGCTGGGGGTCCATGGCGTTTTGCTGCGATGCCACCCCCTAAGAACGCCACTCACTGACGTCAGCGCAGGTACACGTGCGATATCGTCTGGGTACCACCCCATTTATCACTGCCATGAAGCAGTGACCCATGCAAACGTAAAGCTTTTACGCTTCTCGTTCTTCACAATGTCCCTGTGCGGTATGTTCGATGAAGTTATAATTTTTTAATGAAAATATAATTTTGAAAACATCTATTATTATTTTTTATGTTGCATTCCCTTGATAATGAATGTAAAAACTTAATATTATAAATGTCACAGAGAAAATAACTTTCAAAAGTATTTCTTTGCATCAACATCTCAGTGGCGGTACTGTCATACAAGCCCAAAAGCCCGGCTTCCCTATCGAACCAAGGTAAGTTCGCGCTCTCGTTCATTCATTACTTTCTAAATCAAATAACAATATGCTTTGCATAGCATGGTTCAAAAGTATGAAGTGTAGATTTAAGAGTATTGAGGCAATAAGACATTTATCGAAATGAATAATAAAAACTACAATAACGTATCTCTCGGCTTGCCCTATTCTAAAACTCTAGGCACGCCACTGCAACATCTCTTACATTTAATATCTTACTTTGGTCCTTTTTTACATTCAAATTCAAATAATTTATTTGTTTTTTTTCCCTTCATTCGAAAACAGTTTAATAACAGCTACTTTTAACCGACTTCGAAAAAAGAAGGAAGTTCTTAATCTGACTGCGTATATTTTTTCTTTTTAAATAGTTCTATTAACACGATAGGTTTAAGTACGTTATTTCTGGGTTATGTGGGCTAGCTCACGTAAATACCACACGTCATATTGAGCTATATTTACACAAAAAAAACAAAGAATAATTTTGGTTACTTTACCTGCAAGAGCACCCGTAGATCCTCCTAAAACCACACAGGTTTTTCTGACGGGAAACCCCATTGTTAGATACCAAGATGACTAGGAACGGCTAAAAAATACAATTCCAAATTAAGTAGATAAACATTGTTCACCATCTATACCTACTTATTTTTTACTAAAACAATATCAAACAAATTACGAGTCTTATCAATGAAAAACCACAAAGAAATATTTTAAATAAATTGGTAGTTTAAAAATCAATTTGTGTAAATAGAATATATCGTTTACATGGGATGATTTACAAAAATATTCCAATTTAATTAAGGGTACTAACCAAATATAAATATAATTATATTGAAAACAAATTACAATAAACCAAATATCTAAAACCATCCAACTCGTAATCGAACCCGAGACCAAATACAGTGAAACCTGGTTAAGTGGAACCTGGATAAGTGAGAAACCTCTAGTATTGAGAACTACAATGAAGTCCCGGCACTTTTTCATCGAATTACCTCTGTTAATGGGATTTTTTTCATGTTTACCTCTATAATTGGGACTCTGGAGCTCAGTTCCCTTTATAAGTGAGATAATGTATCAGGTTGGGACAGGTTTCGCCACGATTGTTTACAAACATTCGAATTTCTTTCGCACGTGTTTTGTTTACGGCCTCTGTAAATGAGACTACAAATTTTTAAACCTGTCTAAATGGTAAACTGGATAAATGAAAACCTCTTTAAATGGTACAAAATCCTTGGTCCCTTGAGATCCCAATTAACTAGGTTTCACTGTATATCAAAGCCAGATATCAAAACGGTTTGGACCCCAGCGCCACGGAAACGAAAAAAAATTAACAATAAAATAAAAAACGGCACACCTAAATATCGGAATTTGATCACCAACATTGTTTTAAAAAGGACGGAACCGACGTCCTGACTTGGATCGTCAGTTCCGCTAGGTATATCCATTTACCTGTCTGATACTACTGATCATTTAAAATTAGAGAGAAGGGGTTTTACTAAGTTAAGAAACGAAAGGTAAGATTGATCAATCATAATAGAAAAAAATTACGGCTATAGTTTTA
Source organism: Choreutis nemorana (assembly GCA_949316135.1). Taxonomy (NCBI): domain Eukaryota; kingdom Metazoa; phylum Arthropoda; class Insecta; order Lepidoptera; family Choreutidae; genus Choreutis; species Choreutis nemorana. The sequence continues at coordinate 1,738,594 of OX438620.1, read as the reverse complement.
ATTTCAAGCAAGGGAAAACAGTTTAATCAAATCAATAAAATATTATTTAAATTTAGTCCAAGTTTTTTACAACTTGAACTCACAACCTCACCAGTCAGGAGTCAGGAGCCAAGTGCCGGCTCTCTGCTCAGACCGGGTGCAGCGCCATTGTTCCCCGCCAACATTATCAACAGTTCCTATTGGCTAATACGCGGACTAATGAGCGACGAATCCGTTCAGAACAAGCAAACCGAAATAAGAGACTAATTAAAAACTATCAAAAAACGAACTAATAAATCATTACAATATTACTTACAATATTTTCGAGGTTTACATCAACGCATCAGAACTTTTAAAATTAAAAGAAGCTAAGTACAGGAAGAACAAACTTACTTTTTAATAATCACACTATCACAAAAACCAACAATATACTTAAAACAATATCATTGATTAGCTTTAAGCAAGAATTATTTAATTAAGTATTGACAAACCTAAGAAAAAATAATTATTTTACGAAATGGTTAATAAAATGAGTAATCATAATTTATAAAGTCCGTCAACGAATCCTCGCGGCGACATGTATAACTTGCCTGAATACTAAATGATTTCTGCTTAGAAAAATAAAATGTAGTTTTAGCTTCGAGAACGCACTTGTGTTTGAGGTGGTAACAAAAACAATATTCCCTAAATATATATATATACGTGACAATGGCTTATCTTTAAGTATTCATTCGATTAGTTACGAATAAGTATTTCTTAACTAAGTAATATTTTATTATTTTGCTATATTATTATTCCATGATTCCTAGTCAGCGGTAAGTAACCCGTAATAATTTTTTGTTCTAATCTTAAAAGACAGACAAACGACAATGTTATTCTATAACAGCTTTTTACCGAACCTAAATTAAAAAGGCATTTAACATACAAAAAGCTGAAAAGGCAAGAATCAGAAATGAGTTTTGCTTTCGTCACAAGGACGATGCAATGAACCGACCAATCACGATGCAGTGCGTCAAATTAGATAAACGTTAGTTCAACTGGCTTAGATATGAGGTGATTTTCACTCATATTTAATACTAGCGGCACGCCCCAGCTTTGCGTGTGTTCCCTATTATATGCATGACATTGTTTATGAACTAATTATAATTCGAAACAACAAATATGAACAAACCCTTTAGATTTTCTCAATTATCTAAGTAATTAACGAAGTTTCAAAGTCCTTGGTTAGACAGAGATCCGTTATGTATAATGACGTCAGAATACACGATCGCCATAAAACTTCCTAAGAATGTTAAAATCGATTCAAATTTCTGCGTGTTGTCCTATTACCTAGATCTTGTGAAAACGAAAAGAAAGTTCCGTGCCTTTAAAAATTTTTGCCTCCGATATTACTGGTAAGACTTAGGTCAGATGCTGTCCATTAATCACGTAATGGTTTTTTAACATATTTTAACCCCTCCCTCCCCCATGGTGATACATGATGAGGTTTAAGACTAAGCCCTCACCGCCCACCAAAAATCACGTGTATTTTTTGTACCGGTACAAAATATACAAGTAATCTTATCCTATTCTAGAAAATTAAGGACCATGATAAATGTCTACACAGAAAGGTTGCAGTATGTTTTATCTGTCGTAAAAATAATATGAAAGGAATGGTGTCATCATACGAAAAACATATATTGTATTAGTACATGAATATATTCAATATACATTGCTCTCCGACCACGGATTAGCAAGACTTTCTTTAACTCTAACAACTGGATAAGCATCTTTCGGTTTAGAAATCACGCGTTTGACGAAAAAATAAGTAGACGTGAAATCTTACTATACCCCTCCCCCCTTGTGATATTTCGTGATTTTTGCCAAACCCCTCCTCCCCCTTTCGAACCTCACGTGATTAATGGACAGCTCCTCAGTATTAAATTTATCCCCTTTTAGTTAGTGGCATACCGAGGTGTTTTGACGGTCAGGCGGCTCCTGACTGACTACCCTTTAGTTTTTTGGCCTCTGGACCATTTTAATTGCTGTCTCCGCTTTGCTGGGAGCGAAGTCTGAAATCGGATTCATACTACCTCCTATTTTTTCTGGTTAAGTTCGTTGCGGGTCCCAGGACAGCCGGCAGGGTGTCCGGGCACCGCCTGTGCTTCAATGCACAGCTGAATAATACGTTGATTATTCGATCAATGGACGCCACTGTTGACCCCGGTGAACAGGAGTTGCAGTGGTGGGACAGAGTGGCAGGTGTGTGCCCCGAAAAAAAAAAACTTATTTACTTGGTGAACGGTTAAATCTCCCTGGTTAATTGCACAATTCTAATTCAGTTTTACTGTATATATAAATAATTAAAAACTATTTCCACACAATTTACGACAAATTGATTGAATAATTAAAATAAATTTTATGCATATTCCCTATTGAGCATATAGGATAAAGTACCAATTATCGTTAACCTGAAAAATTGTTTTAAATAAAGTTTAGCAGCTTTCAAACACTTATCAACCAATACCATACAAAATTGCCACTTTAACGTTAAAAGTATGAGAAAGTAAAGAAACAAAATCACTTGAATTAACATGAAGAATTATAATAAAATAACCGACTGTAAAAAATATGTGATAGGTGAGTAAGCTGCACCGCTTGCGGTGACGTCACGCATTCCGCGAGTGTAAGTACTACGTTTGGATATAAGGGACTACGTGGGACTACGGCATCTACGATCTTAGTCGGCGCCAGGGAGGAGCTCGGCAAATGGCGTGATCGATGACGCGACGCGACGCGACGGTTACACTGAGATTTGAATCGAAAGAGGGCGCAATCTTTTGTTGCAATTGAATTGGTGATAAATAAATTAATCTCTTTAACAACTATTGTCTCATCTCTGAACTCCTCTAATACTACTTACTTTATTTAACATACTTTTAAAAGCAAAAATACAACTTGGAAATAATTTATCATTCAAATTATTCTTTCTTCCGATAAAAAGTGCGCTTTTTTTCAGGCTGCATGGCTGTATCAAGCGGCTTCCATAGTCCCGCACGACGCATTGGAGAAAAAAATTCTGACTGGTGCGTTATCAATATTTGTTTTCTCGTTTTACTTTTCTTTTTTTGTTGATGGTATGGCCATCATCGTGGCAATAACTTTGAGTATTTAGACAGTGTCAAGTAATATTTAGTTAAATTCTGCAGTTAAAGTAAAGTATTAAATTTGATAAAAATGAACACTAAACCCGTCGAAATAGCATTTGCAAATACTACATGATTTAAAAAAATATTATAATTTAAAGTGGCCGTATATAAGTAAGCTATCTTTTAAAGATAGGCATATGCTATCCTGAACTTTTTTTGTTAATCTTAAAAAAGAAACAATCTGACCATTCAATGTAATATTTTTCAATTTCAATTTTAGAACTCTTTGGTAACCTAATGTAGTATATTGCATTCATTTGTCATTTGTTTTTGTGAATTGGCGGCAAATTTAAAACTCTTGTTACACGTGAAAATGAACTAAACGCGAGAAAATTTTCGGTCATTGACTTTCGTTGTGGGCTTACTCAACAACAGAGCTATGATAGGCTGCGATTAGCATCTCTTAATGAAACCCTTTGAAACTTTGAACCCTTTGAAAATTTACAATTGGTTTAAAGAGTTTAAGCGTGGACGTAGCAATCTTAATGATGATCCGCGTGAGGGACGTCCTTTAACAGCGACTACTGAAGATAACATCAGCGCTTTGCGACGCATGACAGAGGAAGATAAGAGAGTGACCTATCAGCGATACGGGCAAGCCTAGGCATTGGTATAAGTCAAGTTCAAAAAATATTAAACGAATATTTAGGCGTCAGGGAGCTTTGTACCAGATGGATTTCCCATTCTTTAACCGACGACCAGAAACACCTTTGCATGTACTGGTGTCGGCAAATGTTAGATAAGTTCAACGGCAGTGACTCAAATGCTTTATTTGACATCGACACAGGTGATGAAAGCAGGATACATTGGTACGAACCCGAAACTAAAAGACAATCAGATCAGTGGGTGTTTCCTTTCAAGGATCGGCCAACTAAGGTTAAGAAAGGAAGAAGTCAAGGAAAAAAGATGATTGCCTCATTCTCATTCTTTGGTCAGAAAGGTCATTTGTGCTAGAAGATAGAAGGACAGTTACTGCAGACTGGTATGTCAATCGCTGTTTATCTGTTGTCTTGGAAAAAAATCGACAGTAGCACCCTCGAAGCAGGATCCTCCTTCAACACGACAATGCTTCAGCGAACTCCGCAAAACGGGCTGTTGAATTTTTGACTATAGCAGGTGTCGAGATAATGAGTCATCCGCCATGCAATCCTGACCTGGCGCCCTGTGACTTTTATTTATTCCCAAGAACTAAAGATAAAATTCCAGGTATTCGCATTACGAGCCCTGAAGATGCGGTGAAAGCGTACGAAAATGCCATAGAAGAGACCCCTAAGGAAGAATGGGCCCACTGCTTTTCTCAGTGGTTCCATCGAATGCGACGATGTGTAGAGTGGAACGGAGATTACTTCGAAAAATAATCAAAGTTTCGGCAACTTTCTTCATTAGGCCGTTTTTCATTTTCTAAATACAGAGGATACGTGATAAGAGACATAAAAATTCACGCTAATCCTATGTTTTAGTGTCCCATACTTTAGTATCCATAATGAGATTAAATCGTATAAATATTTGCCCTGACAGCCTGACTGCGAAAAACTGTTTCATATTTTTTTTAGCTTAGCTTATAAATAAATAATAACATAGCGAATATTGTTTACATCAGTGCTGTAACAACGAGGTATCAGTGGCAATACTGTCATGGAAGCCCAAAAGCCCGGCTTGCCCTATCGAACTAAGATAAGTTCGGACTCTCATTCTTTTATTACAAACATTAACCTAAATTACCTATATAATTAGCTATTTGTAGCTGCCATGTTCCTCATTGTGCCAGGATAGTGGCGACAGATTAGCAGCCTGTCACTCGGGGACAACTCTCGGCTTACCCTGTTCTAAAACTCTAGGCACGCCACTGCGGGGGATGTCCCTCTAAAAACACATGACACCTCTACCAGGATGTCCATTTAATTCTTTACTTTTAGTTAAATTTTAAGTCTGTAGTTCTCTTTGGCACCTGCAGCCTTACTTATATATATTTTTTGTAAATTTGCAACAGATTAATAGGTCAGCTTCTAATTTTACAAAAACCACATTCAATTTTAAATTGAAATAAATAAACAACAAATAAATGGAAGAAACATTTATTAAATAAAAAAATACATTCAATTTTTTAATGTTACCATGATAGTAAACACGATTCCGAGAAAACTTGTAGTAAATATTTTTAAATACTATAAAAATACTACAAGTTTCTCTTTTTTTTCTTTAAGCAAATGCTTGCATAGAAAAAGACTATTTATAAACACGATTCAGTTCATTCCAATTTATAGGAAAGTATGTGGTACGGTGATAACGTAACACCAGCTATCTTATTTACTTAAACGCTATGCATGTAAACCTTAAACATATACCTTTAAAAACAGTCGGAATATAAAGTAAAGTCCACAAAGTCAATTTCACAGTCTTTTTATGCACATTAGTCACAATGAAACACATTTTTTTCTTCCGAAATTGGTAACTAATGAATTTTTTAAGTTGAATCCAAATGAATCTTAAATAAAAGTCAAGACATAAAACTTGTAAACTTCACTGCCGATTAAGTTAATAAGTCTACGGGAAAAAATCGGCAAAAAAAACCTCGTAGTGTACTTAGTAATAAATAATTAATTATAATTAAAAATACCATAAAAAATCGGCTAAAATTACAGAGATCGAAAATAAAAGGTTCTATTACAAAATTTCGTTTTAAAATCCAATTACTTACAAGTTAAGAGTCCAATAAAAATATTTAAGGGCGCATTCAGGCAAGCTCAAATTTTTCGGCGCAAAACCGCTTGTGCTTCGTGTACCTACGAGTCACTCTCCCCTCAGAAACATTGGGATTTAACCATTTAGTCTTACGTCGTAACATACATACATTCGGATGCGTGGAAGCAAAGCGTTTGACATTGGAGCGCTGAGCTCAAGCTCGTATATCATGTATTTCAATAAAAATTTACAATAAAAAAGAGACGTTACTTTTAAATTCAAATGTTTCCGAGGCCGGAGCGATTTGAAAGAGATGTGCGAGCGGTTACGCTCCGAAAAATTTGCGATGTCTGAACCTGCCACTTATAAAGGCATGGCTTATTAATTTACGTTATGTATTGGTCCATATTGCTTTTCAGTAACATTTTAAGAAGCGACTGGTCATTGATTAGGTAAAGCTTCTTTGGTCGTCGACTGCATCAAAACTCGTAATCTTCGTCGTTGCATTTCTTGCAGTATTTCCTAGACTGGCTCGTGTAGATCCGGCATTTGAATCTCTTCTCACAGGACTTGCACCTGCAAGCAAACCCTTGATTAACCAATATTTAATGGAACTTTTTTTTCTTTTGATTGCATTGCCATCATCACGGCAATGACAGTATTTTGCCATTGTTGATTAATGTTTACTATCAAGTTTTGATGCGGAATGAAATGATTAAGAGATGAGTAATTATAAAAGGAAAAATGAATCTGTCTTCAGTAACATGCTAGTACGGTTTCTGTATGCTCTAATAGGTTACTTGAGAGAAGAAAAGAGCAGCTAAATCGTCGTATTTCACTTTCTCCGCACTACAGACATTTACTGATTAAAACACTAGCATTTCACACATTCAATCCAGCTGATATATTAGAAAATAAAATAAAACATTTCAACTGACACTTCTCGTTCCCGCCAAGCAACCTACGGCAAAAATAAGGTATGCAATTGAAATTGAATTGATGGATTCCAGTCGATCAAATTTCCAAATAGATTGAAGATGACTGTTGATGTAGCTGTTGTAAAGTTCGAAATCCTTAAAGCCTTAAGCCAAGCCTTTTAATAATAATAAACAAAATGGCAAATAAACAAATTTAAAAAGAAATCTAAACTTAATTCAGGGTTAACTTTTTTTTTAATTATTTAAAACCAGGCAAGCATTTGACCCTAATCCCGCATGATGTTGAGCTGCCATGAAGTATAAGGTGGAACATGCCTACCTAGGAGAAGCCTATTCACTCTTGCCATAAAGAGCCCCAGGTTACACTTATTAGGGAATACTAAACGTTATTTAAATCAAACTGACTTTAACCAACTTTATCTACTAGTTAGAAACTAAATCTTACCTATAAATCCTGATCTCATAGCCTTTCTTATCGAAGAATTTGGAGGCCCTCTCCTTGGCTGCATCATCAGCAAGAACGGTCCCAATCGTGGCGCCTACCACCTCCCCCGTGATACCGCCTACAAACCTACAGACTGGTCCGCCCACACCTGGGCACAAGGAGTTCCCCACGAAGCCACCTACCATCTGACCCATGTATTTACCGGCCATTCCACCTGTTACATTTAGGATATTTCTTATTGATAAGTCCAAAGGACACACGTTAAGTTTAACGATAAAATAACAACCTCAAAGGGTAAAACTATCCAAGATTGTTTTAGAAATCGTACTTTAAATAATTAACACACACAAAATTTTCGAAAAACAAAATAAAGATCCTATAATAAAATAGGCCTAAGAGTCCATGGCTGGTTGTTATTTAAAAAAAAGATTAATACCTCCTTTAGCGGCAGCGCCACCTGTACAGCACCCAATGAACTGCTCACTTGAGTTCCTGGTGGTGCCATATTCTTTATCATTGGATATCGCTTCGTACACCTGGTAACCTTCGTATACCAGGCTCGGGATGTATGGCTGAATAGGAATAGGTACAAAATTAAAGTATTAAGTCTTTGTAATATAATATATCCTTATGTTATTATAATTAGTTAGAATTAAGTTTGTTATGAATTTTGAATTTTTATTTTTCTTGCAGTTTACTAGTGTTTGTCTTATGGGCCAATGGTGTGTACAACTTTAATTGGCATACACTTGAGATTTATTTTTATAAGTCGTTTATTACCATACATTATAAACTACCCCTGTGTAATACTGTAGTTGTACTAATAAATAAAAAGAGCGTTATATTTTGTGAATATAAAGTTTAAAAATCACGAGTTACCTACTCTGACTAAGTTGGATTGATTGTTGCTTAGTATCCAACAAGCAAGTTTAAGTAAGTTAAGTAAATTGAAACAAAAAAAAACTACTGAAGTAAATTGTCCCATATTATTTGTTCAATATTATTCCTATTTTAACAAATTAACCCAAACAAATGTTATAAGAAAAAAACAGGATATCAATAAATTACGAGTCCCTCTGCATGACGTTTTAAATTATTCTATGTACTTAAATAAAAAGAAAAAAATATATTGTTCAGAAGATTCTTAAAGAAGAAAAAAATCCAGAAATTTTAAAGTTCTAAAAACCCTCAATTGAGATGTAAGATAAGTTAAGTTTTAGTAAGTATATCATATTATTATTGTAGAATATATATAAATGTACAATAAAGGTTAGTGCGTATACTAGCGGCGCGTGCGGTGGAGGGTAAGCGGGGGAGCGATCCCACCGGGTACTCGCTGTCGGTACGCCTAGCAAATATAAGTGCAGTTTATGTTATATATTGTTTTATTGCTATTAAAACCTGGAAATTACAATTATTTGTACCCCGACGTTCTATTTAACATTAGAAAATTATCTGTTTAATTTGAACAAATAAGTCAACTGTCCCAAAATAAAACAATGTTCACACCATTTCAATTATACTTCGTCAGTGTCGTTATAGCTCACAAGCCTAATATTGTGTTAAGATATTAAATTAATTTATATAAAACTGCATAATTTAGTGCATTATTATTATTATACAAAAATAGTTAAATATTAAAATAAAATTATACATTTTGAAATAGCGTATACATACTGCCTGATTTTGGGACGGCCCAAGTTCTCAAATAAATAAATTGTGTGAAACAAATTAGAAAAAAGAATTTAAAAAAATTAAAAACTTACTATGAAAGCCATCTTCTTTTTAGGTTTTAAATTAGAATTCTCAAAACCAACAAATTTTTATTTGAATGAATTTCACAGTAAACCACATAAAGGCACGACTGCTCACGGAAAATGCGAAAACGTAATGTGAATGAGCACAAAACACGGTCTATCTACATATATATAACGCCAGTGTGAAGTTAGCCACTAAACATATGGTCTCTGCAGTGAAGTTCATTATGCATGTCGTAGTTGTACCTAATCCATACCTATTTATATGTTTATGTGAGTTATGATTCATTCAGACACGATAACGTTATCAAATAGTTCTTGTTTAAACCTGTATTTTTGCTTTATAGCAGACAGACTCGAGATAATAAAAAAACAAAATTACTATTCATTCATGTATTATGTGTGTTTAAAAACTATACTTAACTATCAACAAATTAGCCCACCTTGCAACTCTATACGTATCACGCGCGCGATGCCGACCTCGTCAAACAATTGATACGCCATCCACCAGATTTGGCAAGCTTACTCGCTCAAAGAGTTATGACCAGACGCTGTCAACCCATTTCTTTTTTAGTGGAGATCATTCGAGCTGCATTAATTTGACGCTCTATTAAAATACAACAACAAAAAAAAACATAAAATATTTTCACGACAAAACGAAAACGACAAATTGTCTACCTACTGTAACACTTTTACCCGGTGATGTTGCCAAAACATTACAAAAGTAACGCTTGAACTTACTTTTTGAATTCCTGATTACTTTTACTTTATATTTGTTAAAAACTTTACTTTTCCAATTGGTGTGAAATTCTTTTTATTTTAAGAATGAGGAAGTTATTTTTAATTATTTATTACAAGGGCTTTGTCGCTAAGCTATTATATCGCCCTGTAAAGGCAAGGAATACAAAACAGCTACAAAATAAATACAAATACAAAAGAAAAAACAATTTTAAAGCCTAATTCAGCCAACTTCAATAAAAATTGAGCCTCGTACGATGACGGATTAGACAAAATGCCGTTAATAAGACCGTTGTTATAATTGATTTTGCCAAAAAAGATTTTCTACTAGACAATGTGTCCATCGAAATGTGTTGCTCGTTTTCAATTACTGCACAGTTTGGTGGCCATTTTGTTTACTTTTAATACAAAGCACTTCAAGTGACATCGACAGGTCGCTGGCAAAATTGCACTTTAGGAGCACCTAATAGATGAAAATTGATTGTTTCCATGTATTCGTGACGAATTCATTATCTACATGTTTCATCCAACGCACGAGAGTAGGTTAAACTTTAACACAACTTGTTGTTATACTTAGATAAGCTGTTTGGGAAAACCCATTCTGCGAGTCCGCGAAAATGTTTCAATAATATTTTTTATACGTTATACAATTTACTAGATTATTAAAACTGTAGATATAGGTATTTATATATTAAACCCTTATTACCCTTAGTATATGTCGTATCGTAAAGCTATCATAAACTAAAGTAATGGATATACCTACATGATATTTTGCTAAAAATCTAATAATATTCAATGAAATACCTAAATAAAATCACCAAGATATGTACCATACTATAATAGGACCTAAGTACATACAATACTATAATACAACCTACGACCTATATACAATACTACATTATACAGACGTTCAAAGGTCGTGTTAAAGTGTCGTTTCTTAGAATTGAAGAAATATTCCAACGTCATAGCAGTGAAATGAACAAGCCAATCACAGAGCTTGAAAATGAAGGCGCGCTTTTGTCTCTTACTGTTATTGGCTTAATTACATGACGCGCATGATGTGACTTTCATTTCTATGAAACATGTGCGCAATGTCTACATTTTTTCTTATTTAAAAGAAAAGCTCATTTAAAAGTAAATATGTATGATTTACGTGTCTTAATCGTATTTAAATGCCTAAATTTTTTAAACAAGTACAGTAGGTACTTACTTACCTACAGTCCCTCCTTAAAATTAATGTTCATAGTTAAATTGAATCTACTAAGGGCCCGTAGGCCTAGGCATTTTTTGTTACAAAATAGGTTTGAAAATATGACTAACCCTTTTAAGTATTTATAGCTAACCCTTTTAAACTTTTTAGTTCAGTTCAATGTTTTGACTTGTTCATGTAGGTATATAGGTATCATATGTAGGTATTAATTACCTATTAATTACATATTTACCTCCATCATTCTGATTTAATGCTAATTAAAAAGTAGGTAATACTTAGGTAATTCAAGTGCTATATCTAAATAAATCTAAGCCCCTTCAAGTGTAGGTAAATCCAAAGTTCATTAATAACGAATCGTTTCGTGGAAAATGCTATAGAATTATCTTATAAATAGCTACCGCAATATACTATTTTCACGACTGACCAATCAATCTGCTTGCAACATAGAATGGTGCGCTTTGATTGGCTGCATGGAGTCAGACGATATTCATTCATGTGACGTAAATGAAATCGTAGATCGTAGAAAACGAGGTGGTTTCATTGGGATAGGTTCTTGAACGTTCTCAATTTACATTGCATAAAACATTAGGGGGGGGCTCCCCAAAACTTTTGCGACATGAAAATTAAGACCTGATGAGGGGCTAAAGGGCTCTAGCCCCAAAAAGAAGTTAAGTTTGGCGGGCTTATATAACTTTCTTGGTCATAACCAAACTTGATTGAGGTAAAGCTTTTTCTTTGTAGACATGCAGTTCAACCCTTTTGCAGCTTCACTATTTCATGACTGAAAGCTATCGTTCCGTTATATCATCCGTCGAAGACTGAAAGCATAGGTAAGACCGCCATACCTGTCCGCCCCCCCATCGAGCCTTACGTAAAATTGAATCGAGAAATGAGGTATAATATAAATAATCTATAGAATCCCATCTAACGTGAAGAAAATAGTAGCAGACACACTGAAAAATATAAAATCTGCTAAGTATGCGGCATAAAACATTAATTTCTTGCAGAGGTTTAATTTACAAAAAAAGACCCAGTGGGTCTCCATGATTCAAAACATTTTATTAAAAGCTCTATCTATTGTATATCCATAAACTTAAATTAAATTAAACGTGCCATCAAAAAACAATTCATTAATTACGTTTTTTTATAAGGCACCTTTACAAAAATATGTTTATTTAAAAATGTAGTAAAAATATAGAACACATTTAAAATTATGATGGTAGATGAAAAACATTTTTAAGCATATTTGGTTCACATAACAGATGGCGTGACCATCTACACTGATTTCCATGGATGATTCCCTTCTGTTGTTGAAAACATAAACCTCTGTCTCTACCATTTAAACATATTTAATAATTAATTCAATTCATTTCATAAAAAAATATTTTATATTGTTGTAATCACCAGATTTTAATGTGATTAACTGCTAGTTTTCATTCATTAAATATATGTAGTGCTTTCAAATCATCGTTCCATCTATCTTTATCCTCCTATCTTCATCATCATCTTATTTGTTATTTCAAAAACTTCAAGAAAGCAGAAATAATAATTACGGAAGACTTGTGCTGTATAGGCTAACGCTCTTTGCCTTTCCCTACCATAGGGAAGGAAGAAACGAAACCGAGAAAATATAGTGAGTGAAGGAAATCGAGTGAGGAAAATATAAATATTACAAGAAGCTAAACTCGCAAAGAACTGTCAATAGAACCAATAACTACAATTTAGAACACGTATACAATATCTCTCTAGAATTGCAGACCACCAACCTGTGACTTGATAGTGACAAAATCTAAAAAATTTCCAAACACCAATGAAGATGGATATTTTACATAAAGTCAAGCATCGCATCAGCAACTGGTACCTCAGATATCTGCTGGCCACAGAATTATACATGGTTGAGCCGTGGGAGAAAGTTGTTATTCGTATCCTTTTACAAATACCAAATATATTAAAAGTTATTCACCAATTTTAGATAGTACTAAAGTTTCAAATCTACTGTGATCACTAAATAACAGAAACAGAAATATTTGGAAGTAACCCAATAAACCCAATAGTAGGTTTCTAATTAAGAATTTATAATTGTGGGAGTGCAATAGAATCATGTCTTTGTTACGATGAACAGTCAAATATATACTTGAAATTACTGGTCTGTGTTGCCTAAGACAATTTTAATTAGTAGTTTACTTTATAGACTTGGTAACTTGTATGTATCTTGTAAAAATTGTTCATGCAATCTTTATTTAATGACTTACACAGCCAGGCACCGTCAACACCATGTCTGGGCAAATGTGCTTCATTTTTGCATTATTTATTGCAAACAATGCCACAAGATTCTGCTCTTGTAAGCAAGAGTTCCAGTAGCAGGTCTTGTAACCTGACCTTTATCATTCTCTTTAATCATTACAATTACTATAACATACCAATAACACTTAACTCATCAACCAGATGTATTATTTGCTGTACTCTTCGGTCTCTTCTGGTATTTGAATCAATCAATAGTCCTCACAGCTGTGGCGCAGATCAGAAAATCAATGGTTAATGTACAGGAAATTTTATGAAGTGTTAAAGTTATTGTAAAGTTAGCAATAAAAGAGAGCATGATTGTTATATATCAATGGAGAGAAAATATTATCTATTAATAGCCTGAATGGTTTAAACTTTATACTTCATTTAAGAAAACTAACAATAAATAAATTTGTTTAAAAATCTTTTTCATTTATATTAATTTTATGGATTTGTTTATTTCAAAAATTTGTTGATTTGTTTGCTCCTATTAAAAAAGATATCTGGTTTCCCTTTTGAATATTTACAACTGCATAGATAGCCTACATAAATCATTTAAAATTCAACAATTATTTAATCAACAAGAAAGGTATTTTTGATATGAAATATCTGCTTTAGAACCATGCTTTACAGCAGACCAACCTAAATTTGATTTTTAGTCTATTGATAACAAGAATTTAATTCTACAATCAATTATCAAATTTTTCACTTTTTAAAAGTGAAAAGTGCAAGGAATTGAAATCCAGCCGATATTTAATAATTAATGATAACGAAACTATGTAGGCAATAGTTTTATTATTTAACAAAAATATCATGGCTATTATACTAAAAATAATGCAATAGAACTTTTTTTTTCAAGGAACATTTTAAACAAAATAAAACTGCAAATTCTATAAAGCAATGTTTATTTAACTTAAGCTTTCAAATAGCTTACTCGGTAACCATTGGTGTTTCTGAACATTTCTGGCATGTTCAACGACATCCGTTGTAAATGTTCTAACCCGTTGCAAAACATACTTTTAGATATTTCCGTTGAGACCACAGCAGGGTCTGCCATCCAAGCCTCTACCTCCTCATTCAAAGATAATTCTACTTTATAAAGGATCTTTGTTAAAAAAGTTGACTGCAGTTTAATTTTATCACTGCTCCGTTTATCTGAGTTTCTCAAAACCTGCAACTCTTTGTCCATGACCCAAATGAGCAAGTACTGCTTCTTCGTAGAAGTAAACAATGATTCTAAAACTAATTTACACATGACAGTGAATTGGTAGCCAAGGTCAAAGTCACGGGTTATGCATTCTATGGTGTATATAAAATCGTCTGTACTGCAATTTTTTGTGGAGTTCTTGTGTGAAAATGGCAACATTTCGACGCCATTTTGATTAATTTTAAGTTCTGAATTAAACAATTTCACTGTATCTTTGGTCTTCAAACCCAACCATGCTAGGCAGCGGTTGCAGTGGTAAATGTTACGTTTCAAATTGAATTTGTTGGTTTTCTCAGATAGGTTGTTGTTACTCACCACAAAATATGTGAGCCTGTACAGAAAATCGTTTTTGTTAGGCTTTAAGAGGTCGTCAGTAGGCATAGTGTTACCATGGCCATGCCCATGTCCGTGACAAAACCAATCGGACATATCCAAATTAGAAGATGGCAACTCCAAAATTCTATCAAACTTGATTTCGTTGTTGGAAACAACATTGCTGCAATTACCGCATGACAACTTCACTGATTCATTTACTTTAAGGTTAATATTTAATTCGTTTTTCTTTTTACTATTCTCACTTACATTTGAAGATAAAATTTCCGTATAAAAATTACCTCCGTTCTTTGGTTCAGTAAGGATCCTGAACGATATGTTACTTTTATCAATTTTGAGACAGGACATAGAGTTTGGTATTATTTGGCAGAATTCCTCAATCGGTATCACTGTTGTGATGTCATCATCTTCAGAATAACAGTCTGATAAACTCTCTATTGATGACAAGCTGTCTCTTCTCTTCTTTTCATAATTCTTATAATAATTAAGCACAATGCAGTTTGCTTGAATACTAATCTTTAGATTACAATCCTTTGTAAAGTCAACGCTTGTTGTAATAAAAACGTTGCAACTTCTCAACCTGGAGCGTAGTTCCATAAAAATACTTTTAATCAACATCTTCACTTATTAAATACTATGTAAAATTTTCAAACTACAAAAATGTCTCACGGTTATTTATCAATGAGTTCCTTATTGCCAATATTTGTTCGGTTCACATGACCATTTGTTTCGTAGATATTGAAAATGTTGTCCATTTCACGTATGGTGAAAGGAAGTGTAGCCTTCTTATAGTATTGGGGCATCATTTCGATGTTGTCGATGACTGTATCAAGAAGATGAGATTTCTCAGCATGAATACCGGGTGCCTCGTGTCTCAAATATGTGAAATGTATGTGCAAATGGTAGAATGATGGTTGGTAATGTAGGTAGATACGTAGTTGGCTGCCTGCAACCTTATATTTTTCAAGGATTGACTTCTGTAAGTAGTAAAAAACATTATTACTACACATAAACATGGATTTTTGGAAACATTTTTTTATTTGCAAATATTGAGTAATCTATAGTGCATAATTTACAGGTTAGCATGGAGATTAGTTTAAGTAATGGGAATTTTTAAACTACACAAATTTTAGTTTTTCTATTTTAACCATTCTTTCTTCTTTAATATGCTATAAACATTTGACAAAAAAAAAATCCTTTAAGGTTTAATGGATCTTTTTCAGGCAAAAGGGATAAAATGTAGTCAGTTATAAAATTACCTTTCCCTCGTCCCTGATTCTCTTCAACAAGGGCAGATGTTTGTCATCCAAATCTCTCAGCGACTTGATGCCTCGTTGTCTGACTATAGCCAGTAGGTAGAGGTTTTCCTTTGTGATACCATCCCACTTTAGGTCGGGAACTAGCACAAAACCTTCCTTGTCACACCTGTTTGGATTTAACATTTAACCTTTTAACCACCAGACGTGATATCAGTTGTTGTGCCCTCAGCGACAAGCACAGTAAAAAGAAAAATAAATACCTACAACAATTTATCTAACTTAAGACATTATTTTTCTAAGTCTTCTCATTAAGAAACTAAGTGTAAGTGAAGTAAACTATTTGCGATATATCAACATTATTTTAATATTATACACAATATTGAACAAAAAAGCAGATTAACCGATTTGTGGTATTTGCTCGTAAATGTCTGACCTTGGTGAAATGGGCACGAAAATATTGGTAGTATTAATCCCACCTGGGTTAAGCAGCAGAGTGAAGATTTTTTTTTAAGCTAAGAGAAATATAAGCAAGTACTGGTAGTTTATGTATCTTTGTTTAGTTAAATATAAGATCTTGACATTAGTCCATAACAGACTTTTAATTTAAATTAGTCTAATTTCATATATGTAAATCCAAAATTATGCAGATATTTGTATGATGATTACCATGTTTTTGACTCTCTTATGGTGAAATATCCATTATAGAAGTCTGACTTTGTTAGTTCAGTGCAAATGAATGCATTTGTGGTGTGAATTGTACCAAATTTTTAAGTAAACTGTTAACTTTATGTAATCAAACTATGTACTAATAATCTTATACATACCTGTTATTATGTACAACTCTGTCCTGTTCACTTTTGCCTTCTAAAATGTTATACACCCACTGAAAAATACAACAGTACGTAAAAAGAATGATAGGTATTATTATTATTACTATGCCTCTGCTGTCTGTCTGTCGGCAGGCAGGTCTCAAGAACTATAATACATTTACAAAATCCAACTCACACTTGACCATTTTTAAACATAAATCCTGACAATAAGTAATGAAATTTATCCTCAAGTGAAGAATAATATCAGTAAAATAAAACTTAGAGTATCTTTATGTAACAAACAGTAATTTTTTAATTACAAATAAAATCACTTTAAGGGAGCTATTTAAAAAGCCACAGTCTTTACCTGTAAATTAAACTGTTCCTTCTCAATAAACGGTAGTGTGAGACTCTGATAGAGTTCTGGAGTCTCCAGCACTATATGGGCCTCCTGTTGGCTGTACTTGGTGATATGTTTTTCTGTTGCTGGATATATTATAGTGGTTTTTACACCTGAAATTAATTTTAAAAAAGTGTTAAAGCAAGTATATGGTATTCCTAATAGCAAGCAATTAATTTTGTCTACACCATTTAAAATCTAATTTGAATTAGGAAATTAAGTGACTAAAAATATTTTTTTTACAGTTTTTATAATATAGGTATATGTAACAAAAATTGTAATCCTATAAAAACAATTTAAAGTAATCATATTTTGTCCCTGACACCTTTGTGTCACTGACACTCCAACCACACAAATATTTTTTAATAATTAAATAACTGCTGTTTTCATAGCCATTTTATTATTATTAATGAACTCTAAGAGCAACTAACTTTGATATAATGAGGAGAAAATAATGTAAACCTATTTAATAAGAAAACAATGCCACTTATCTCAAATTCTTATCAGACATAATGACATACACATGCTTGAGTTTTGGCCTTTTCACTTTTGATGACTGTTGAGAAATTGCAAATTGTAAATAATGGTAACTGATAACCTAACAATTTAAAACGAATTACTTGCATTAAATCTAAACATTTTCAAAGTCTTTGTCTTTAAACAAAAAGCGTACTTCACATTATTGACGGATGACTAATTCTATAAAATTTCTTGTTATGTGATAGCTTAGCGTAACATATGGTCGAGAGGAAAGTTTACCGTTTACTGAAGCCTTCGGAAAGCACTCGAAGTTTCCGTAAATGTCGTTCTGGAAGAAAGTGCGCAGCTCACTCTCTGCAGAGAAGAATCCGTTTTCATCTAAGTCTTCTTTCTTAAAAGCATTTTTCTCTAAAATCACCAGAGCGACGCCACATTTATCCTTAAATTTTCCTTGAATACAAACTGTCTTCCTATTTGTGTTGTTGTTTAAAATCTTCTCTAACACGAAGTCTTTCAGGTGGACTTGATTTTCACTCACACCATTATCATTTTCGTGTTTAATTTTAAGTTTTTTTGATGACGGAGAATCACAATCGTCACTTTGGCATTGACCGTCGGACATCTTGTGTCAGGGTTGCAATTTGACAAAATCTTAAGAGTTTATTTTAATGTTGCTACTTTTTATAGTTTTTAAAATATACATGTTATGTATTTTATTTTGGCTTGAAGTTTGAGTGAAAATCGGCAATTTTGTTAATTACGACTATGCTTGCTTTACTTCTTTTAAAGCTTTACCCCATTCCCGTACCTAAATTCAATCAACCTAGCACTAGCGACTGACGAACTTACTCACTGGTAGGAATTGATGTAAAAATATGAACCTACCTAATTATAATGGAACGGTATCTAGCTCGATACACACTTTCATTCCTGTTGTAGACGTCAGATTAGGTCATTCATTCTTGTAAAATTTTTACACAGACCGAAGCACCCACTTTAATTAAAACGTTCCTAGAAGTACCTACCTACGGACAGTCGGATGTTATTTAATGCAAATAACTACATTAGTAAAGATAAAGCCGTCGTGTTTTTAGAAGGTCGAATTTCAAAGCCACTCTTCGGCAAATGTCAAAGAATCTGAATTACCTACTTTGCCAAAGCTACATTTGCAAAGGCAAAATGATTCCTCTAGCAACTTTGTACATAGATGAAAAAAATTGAGACATGCAAATGCTGGAAAGATTATACCTATTAATAGTGTATCAACACATTAAATACTTAGTTTCCAGGGCCCCTTTGAGACAGATAAAGGAACTAACTTTCTGGAAAGCTGCAACTAACAAGCAGGTATTTTGTACCTTTAACAGGCCGCGGGGCGATTGATTTTGATCTTGGAATATTTACATTTTATACCAAACGACATGAAATCCTTTTTCTTATGATAAAATTCAAACTTTCATAATCAGAAGGTTTTTGTTCTTTCGCCGTAAAATCATAACAAAAAAGTAAAACATTTGATTGTACATAAACTACGATCCTATCAGTTCAGTATAAACATTTACAAAAGTTTATATAAATAAACGAAAAAAGTATTAACCGTAATATACGTAAGTTATAAATCTATTCAGTGATCGATTACTGATCCAGTGGCGGCAATAGACAAAATGTGGGTGTCGGCGACATGAATATTGCAACAATTTTATTGAAATGTGTGAAATTGGCAAATTTTTTAGGTTCCAGTATAGTTATACTCCTCCATCATTCCCATCAGGAGCACCGTCTGTTTGTTTGTCCGTGTTGTTCATTTAAAAAAGCTGGAGTTCCGCACAAAGTCCGTATAACTTCCAAAAAATTACGAGGCACTTTGAGGTGCGAGGCCTCGCACCGCCACTGCACTGATCGATCCTATAGTGACTTAAACAAATATTGGACATTTTTAAATAGCATAGGGAATCGGACTCACGGCATCCAAGCTTGTGACAATGTCATCATAGGGCTATAGAGGTCTACATCCATGACAACATTGATTCGGTGACCCTTCAAAATTAGGGCATGAGTTCATATTTGACCGTAGGTATTTGTAGGTACTTTTATTGGTTAAATTGACTGTAATGATGGACATTGATACATCGGTGAAGGGAATAATATAATAGTATTATAATCCAATACCTACATACAAGTCGAAATACTGTTATGATATGAAACATATCTGGGTAAGTTTATTTTCTTTGTAATAAAACTAATGAACTATTTCTAAATGATTACGTCATAATATAAATCTTAAGCAGGAAGTTGTTTCAAAATCCAATTTCTAGTTTGTAGAAATAAATTAAAAAAAAAAAAATTATACAAGATCGTATTTTAAACGTTTTTCGACCGACAGACGAAATAAACCAACAATAACAACGAATAATGTGATATTAAAATAAAAATACATAGTTTACTTCGTCAAAATGTTTAGGTATGTAAGTAGGAAGGTATCTAATATACAAATTAAGGGTGTATCTTCGTTTCATCTAAACATGTAGGTTGATTTAAAATTGGTTACGATAAAACCTAAGTTACGTAAGTACCTGCAAGATTTAATTTAATTTAAAATAAGGATCTAATATTTATGGAATCAATTCCCTTTTTGTGTAAAACTTTTATGAACCTATAAAAAGTAAGTCCAGTTTTACAATCTTTTTACATTTAGATTTTATACGAATCATTCCCAGCGTCCAATGAAGATGACAAAAAAACTATTTAAAAAGTACAAGCCTTTACTTTTTTTCTAAAAACTAATCAAGCGTAGGCTGTCGATGTCGTACAGCCGGAAATGATAACTTCTTGGTTTATTAATACTCATTGTAAGTAAGGCCCTCGTTAGGCTTACAATAAATAATAATGAACGTGTCAAAATTAACCGTGTGAGTAAATAAGATGTGCCCACATTAATTATCGATCACTGATTGAGATGTCAAATATTAAAATTCAAATTGAAATTTATTTTATTCGTGCACAATACATTAGGTATATACTAGGTATATAAATTAGGTATATTTCATTGAATTGTTTTATTTATAACCAAAACAGGTATCTTATTGCTGTACATTATTTCTACATAGTAACTTAGTTCAAGCATTGAGATATCTACAGAGAGAATGATAAGTTCGAAGTTTTTTTGAGTGGGTCATCAAGTAAAACCGCCAAAGCTTCTTTATTCCTTGAATAATAACCTGATATCTACTTAGTATTATTTTTTTAAGATATGGAGTTCGTTAAATGATAATTTCATAACAATTTTGACAAATAAGCGTTTCTTCAAAATTAGGTATTTACGTAGGTATTAAGGTTTATAGGACTAGATAAGGTAGAGAATTTTGGAGATTTAAATTAGGCTAATCAAGCTTAAAGCTATCAATAGTCAATAGTAGCTATCAATTCAATAGTCTACTTTTTATTCTTGTAAAATGACTAATCTTTTAGAATGCGTCTTCATTCCTCGCTCTGTTACTGTATAGGTATTAATTGACGGGATACTAATAAAGTTGAAGGCACATCGAGTTTTGCTAAGATTAAATGATTTATTATTAAATTTCTCAACAATATTTTATTCCTACTTTCTTAATGAGGTAGTTTAAAGAATAAAATAAATAAAAGTATGTAATAAGGGAAGTAAGCAGATTTAACTTATACATGTCTCACCACAACCACAGTTTTGCTTACCCATCCCCTCTTTTAGGGCAGGTTTTTATAGACCTTAAAAACTTCTGTGAAGAACATGTACCGACCAAAAACCTGACAAATAAATACCAAGACCAAGACAATGAACGTTATTGTATGTATTATTTACGCAATTTCAACACAAACTTTCATTCCACATTTTTCTTGGTTTAATAACTACCTTTCTGCATTTCAGCTTGCTAATAGTTCTGGCTGTGTGTTAATAGTCAGACAGGAGAAACGATTTGATAGGTATAGTTAGCTTTATTTATATTAGCTTAATATTAAAATCCATTTATTAACTTTAAAAAAATGTTAATTTTGGATTTACAAAACCAAGTCGTATTTATTTGTGATCTGAGTGTGTCATAGTCCTTATTAGGTGCCTATCAAATGACTCGGGTGTCTCGTTGGTTGGAGTTGGCTGGATGGATGGACCAAGATGACAGTTTGTGTACGATTTCCCGCCAAGAAACACGCGCGTAGGACAATCCGAACGTCATTTAATTTTTTTAATTTTAAAAGCAAATGAAAAAGTTTAGTAATTATTAAAACTTTTTGGTATTAAAAATGTTTAGTTGAATTAAAATAAATAACAAAGGACAAAATGAAGATTTTAATTTTTATTACGATATTTTATGTAAACAATTTAGTGTACTGTGAAAAACATTTTAAAAGTGTACCAGTCACAGTGAAAACTTATGAAAACGATACAGTTTTGTTACCTTGCTATTTACATGATTCTGGTGAGTATGAATATTTTTTTATGAGTAAACATGACGGCCTGCATAAGTAAGTAACTTTAGCCTATGGATTAATGATTACCAGGGGCAACATACATGTGTTGCCACCCCTAGAACAAAATAATATACCTAAATCTAAAAACAACTTAGCTTTCCATTATTAATCTTATGAATAGCTTCCAGAAAAAAATAAGTTTTGTACGACTGTTTTTATTGTTCATTTGTGCTTGATTTAAAATATAAACGCCATTTATGTATTTCATAATCATACCCAAAACCTATAGGCCTCTACATAACAATGTGTCTTGTTATTTTTTACGAGCTTTCGCACTTTTGTCGGCGGAGCGTCGTAAAATTAAATAAAACTGCCTAGGTTTTTCTTGTTTTGGCCTTTTCTATTTTCTTGCTATCCTTATCCGATCAACATTTAGGTATCTCGTCAAAATCAGTTCATCCATAACGATTTTGATTCATCAAAAACTATAGAATTTAAATTAAAAATATTTTTTATCTAAGAATTTGTCCTCTTTTTGTTGAGTAGACGCATATAATTAATATTAAAGTATCCATCTAGTTATCTATAGGTATCTACTTAAACATTATGAAAGCGTTTCGTGTAATCTCGTTACACGTTTGATTGTCCAATTTAAAATTATGTTAATTTATGTTAAGAGCTCCATTCATTTAACGTACCGATTGGTTCGGATCACTGTTATTATTGATGGGTACTGTCAGATTAAGATTTAAATGTTATAGGCGAAAGATAGGTAGAAAAGAACATACTTTATATCCAGGGGCAGTGGCAGCCCCGGATTAAGGGGGGGCAAGAAGGGCCCAGGCGGCAGGTTCAAGAGGGTACCAAAATTCCCAAATGTAAATCGCTTAGAACTAACAGCTATTTCCAAAAAAAGCTTATCACCAGCGAGGGTGTCACTGCAAAGATTTGCCTGGTTAAAAAAACGTAGATCCGGGCTAGGCAGTGGCGTCACAAGCTCGTCCGGAGCCCGAAGTAAATAAATAGAAGTAGGCCCGTAAAAAACTAGCGAGCTTTTTTCCCCTTTTTTAGGTTTCAGTTCCAAGGAGGCCCTTTAGGCTCGGGGCCTCTGGCATTTTGCCGCTCTGTCATCCCTTTATTACGCCAGGTGCTGTATCAATAATATTTTTTATAAATGATATTGTATTTTTATTTAGGCCCTTTATATCTACACTGAGATTTTGCAGCGATACCTACTAACGCGCACACTAGCGGATCTAGTTGGGGGGACTCAAGTCCTCATACAGCATGGGCGTTCCTCGTTTTTTTTGGTAAAATGCAATATTGGCTAGGTCAAGTCGCCCAGAAGCATTTCCTTGAAAAAAAGGTTGTCAGTCTTATATCGTCAGTTCTTAATGAGGCTAAAGAAACACTGCCTCCCCCCATAAATAACATTACTTGATCTGTCACTGAACGAGAGCATGCTAGCCGCGCAACTGCGTCCCTATTCCCTACACTACACTAACAGATTGTATTGTATTGTGACTAGGGTTTCGCATATTGGGTAACAAAAAACCAAGAATTCCCGGGGAAAATATTTGACCCGAAACACGATTCGCCTTCATAATCCCGGGAATTATGATTACCCGGGATTTCTCGGTAATATTTTTTGGTCATTAATTACTTTAAGCCGATGACATTGATATTTTAAATATCATACCTACGCTATTATCTTTTCAGATAAGATAAAAATTCCCGGGAAAGTTAAAAATATTTCCTGATTCCCGGGAACGCAAAAAGGCCGGGAAAAACCAAACCCTAATAATGACTATATCTCACAGCAGAAGTTTTCGCAACTGCTCAGTTTGAGTAGCTGAATCGAAAAAGGTAGATGAACGACGTTCTCAATGCTGCAAAGGGCCTGAATACCTAAAAACGACGCATTGTGCAAAGGGCCTAAAATGCATGGTAGCTAGCTACTATGCTATTACACAAAGATATTACTGTATAAATAAAATATACAAACAATCTAAAGCTGTTTCCACTCTGGTAAGTGTTTACATTAAAATAATTCGAATCATTATTTAGAACAAACAAAGAAAATAACAGTCCCTCACGCCTCTTTAATGTTCTATTATAATAAGTAAATGCATAATAACTTAATACGTTTTAACTAAACTTCCTACACGAAAATGTAACAAGATAATCGTAAATGAGTTAGGGTAAAGGCGTGTTTATACTGGTATTTTATTTTATAATTCATTGATTTTTCATAGTCATAGTAATATTTATTTGTTTAAACGGGTACAGTACATAGATGTAAGATAAATTAGATTCTCTGACTCCTTCTCTTTTAAGAGCTTACAAATATAATGGTTATAATTCAAACATTGTCAATTTTTGATTGTCACAGATACAAACAGTAGTTAAAGTATAATCAAATAAAACGTATTTAAATAAATTTCAAAGGGGAAATAAGGTTGTCTGATATGAAACTATAAGATAACCGTTTTCTCTGCTTTCCATTTACTTATATATTTCTACATATTTTTAATGTTTCTTTACTCACTCTCACGTCTCTATGTTAGTTGGTATATAGTTATTAGTAATTGTATATAAAAAGTGAAGTAAAAAATATTTTAAAACAAACAAAAAACTTAATAATTAATTTAAAAATTAAATGTTATCTTTTGGTTTCCACAACAATATGTCCATGCCTCTATAATTACACGTATTTGAATGATGAATTACTTTAACACAACAATTGGTGAAGTTTGAATGATCCGTTTGGTTTTTGGAATTGACAATAAATAAATCATTAGTTTATTATGAAAAACAAGCATTTGGCCACAATATAACCTGATGGTAAACAACGATGCATATGGCGGAGCATACAAAACATACTTAAACTCACGCCGTAATCCTTCGAGAGGGTTTGGCAGAGGTGTTACACACCCCATTTCGCATGTTTATGTTGAGTCCCAGTGTGTCAGGTTGCGAATCTGTCGCCGCTATCCGGGCACAATGAGGTACATGGCAGCTACAATGAACCCTCGACCTGCCGGGTCGGGTCGGTCGGTTGTCCAGGGCAAGCAACAAACTGAGCTACCACGTCCTCTCAAATGAGTATTTCTTGTCCAGTCAATGTTTTACTTAGATTAAACTCAAGAATTGCCTTTTATTTACTTAAAAGTAAAAATAACGCATGCCTATTAAATAAGCAATAGGGACATTTTTTAAAGTTCATAAAATTATTACTTAAGATTCTATATTATTTTAAATAAGAAACCAACAATCCTAACTATACAAAAGTTTCGTGATTATATCAGATTATCCATACATCCTATGGGGGCGTTAGCACGGGCGGGAATCGAACCCTGACAACATAAATCACGGCATTCATCTACACGGTACAAAGGGCATGCATTTTTGTGTTACACACGTACCAAATACAATAAAATAATATATATATAGAGGTGGCGATGATTGCAACGAACCATGGATTACAAAAAATCGAGGATACGGTTGTTAGAAATACGCGTGAGAATTAAAAAAACTGTTCAAAAGAACCGTAGTTATTAGGTATCACGAAAACCAAATCGAACTAATGCAACTATATACCTATACCTATATTATATTAAAAATCTGTGCTAAAAATAAGTCACCAGGCAGCAATGGTCGCAAAAAATTTGAAAACTAACTATGCACACAACAACACCAAGCTAAAACAAAGACAAGCAAGAAAACAAAGAGTGCTGACCAAAGTTTTGGCGCATGTATCGAAAAAAACATAGTAGTGGGGCCGCTTGCAGTACTTTTAAAACTAATCTAGACTGCTGTTTGCCTTAAAGAATATAGGATATGTAATTAATTCAATTTAAATTGAGTTAAAAATATTTTTTTTCACGATATCGACAATGCCGCATCCAAAAGTCTCAATGAGATGTCCTTCATGGTTCCTTGTGCTTGTTAGAGGCAGGAAGAGTAGATCCCTATCTTTATGTAGCAATTGTGGCCCATTGTACGGGAGCCGACAGTATTGTCAGCCCATTTGACAATCTCTGGATAATAAATAAATAAAGCTGAAACTTCAATGGAGATTCTAACGGAATTTTACAGCTATTTCATTGATTCTCCCAGGGATCCTAAAATGGCCACTCAGGAGTTCTTCTAAAAGCAATTCATTTTCTGTATTTGCTCATTTTGTGCTAAGAATTTAATTAGTAATTATTTATTTTTGTTTAATAAGCGGAATCATATTTGATGAACCTAAATATTCTCTACAGAGCCGCTGTCCAGGGTGCGTTGGTACAAGGAGCAGAAGCTGCTGGGTGACAGCCGCGACCCCCACCACCTGCTGCCGCCCCGCACCAGGCTGCACGCCAACTACTCTCTCCAGCTGGAAGGTCTGCAAGCGCAGGACACAGCTGACTACACGTGTGAGGTGAGCGGTAACATTAGCTCCGAGAGCACCAGCCAGTACCCAGAACTGTATACATATAGGCTCTAGACTCAACTTCAGTTGCAATCCATCTGCCAAAATGCTACTGAACTGCACACAAACTGCATTTAGTGTGCAGTCATCGTGCAGTTGACGGGCAGTAGACAGGCAGTTGGGTTGCAGTCTCATTGCAGTCGTGGCAACTTCATTGGAAGTGCAATTGGCAGTCAGATTACAGCCCATCTGTCTAGTCACAGTGAGAAATATTTCAAATTCGTTTTTTCTCGGTTTTTGCGAAGATTCCCGAACGCTACTATCCGATTTATCAAGAATTTTTTTTAAACCTAGTGACGTCTTATGACAACTTAAAACGAAATTTTATGGGGAGTTAATTAGCGGGAACGGGAAGTGTCAGTTAGAATTTTCTTATTTAATTGTCTTTTCTTATTTATCACCAGAATTGAATGTGTAAAATGCTAGTGTTTTGACCAGTAAATATCTGTAGTGCTGTATAAGTGTGGAGAAAGTGAAATACGACGATTTGGCTGCGCTTTTCGTCATCTCCCAAGTAACTCCTTTAATGCCTACAGTAACCGTACTAGCATGTTACTGTAGGCAGATCCATCATTAATTGTTCATCTTATCATCATCATCTCATTTATCATCTTCAAGTTCAATGATAATTTATAATGATAAGGTTCAAAAGGACTCGTATCCAGAGCCGTAAAAACATTTACAAAAAAAAAAAAGAAAACGAACTGAGCC
This sequence comes from Choreutis nemorana, assembly GCA_949316135.1. NCBI lineage: Eukaryota > Metazoa > Arthropoda > Insecta > Lepidoptera > Choreutidae > Choreutis > Choreutis nemorana. Next base: position 1,711,258 of record OX438620.1, on the reverse strand, counting down.
TTAAAAGACGAAGTCATTATTTCTACATCTGTACCCCGTTGGGGCTACAAGTTTTGAGGCCTCCTAGCCTTAAGGCTTGTAGACCCAACGTAATGCCCGGCTTTGAGGGCATCAACGCAAGGAGGCGACGCGCAGCTACGCTTCGCCTCGCTCCCTTGCGGGGAAGCACTCGCCGCGCGGTTAGTTCGGTTACGCTGCGAAGGCCAATAGGGCCGCAGTTAGGGTCCAATTAAAAAAAAAAAAAAAATCTACATCTGTACTTTAATCCTGTGCGTTGGTTTGGTTGGTTACTATAAGTCATTTAATCTCAGGCAAATATATAGTTAGGCTAAGGTTGTACTTGGAGTTGTTTTTTTGTGTGTAACCTCGAGTTTGCCCAGTAAGGAACTTACGCACATTACAAAGATATGCTTGTACATACACGTCAAACTACAACCATAGCGAAACTGTCTTCTTGAGATGAATGTGTACAGTTGCGAATGCGAACCCTAATTGAATTTAACGGGCAAGGGAGATCCACCTGATGGAAAGCGAGAAAAATCAGGGCAAGGATGATGATCTAATGGTTTGACGACTGGATCCCAAAGAGGCCCATAAAGGCCCATATAGGCGTGCCGAGCTTCTTCCTTGTCAAAAATGTCTCACCGCCAAGTTAATAGGGTTTACTTCATGTTTTTTTGTGAACCCATCTGCGTCGATTAGCTCGCCTGAAGACGTAGTTCCTGTAGAAACTGAATTAAATACAGTGGTCAGAAAGAGACAAAACAACGATATAGCAGGTTTAATTATAACTTATTCATGAAGGTGTCACCCGAACCCGCGGACTCCATTTTAGCGAAACAGCTTATAAAAGAGCCAGTCTGTGTTTGCGTAACTTACAGAGTGGTATGGAGGCAAAACGCCACAGGCCCTCAGCCAACATAAAGGGCCCAATAACGAGTAATATTGAGAGGAACTCAAAGAATGACTTGCATTTGTATTAAGAATTTAAAAAATGGTTGCTACTTGATGGATTTCACTGCAAGTACAAGTTTGTTAAAGATTGAACTGTTTATCAGCCACAAGTTGTAAGTACAGGCAGTGTTGCCAGATAAGCCTGTAGGCTGCGTTCCATTGCAAACAAAGTTAGTATTGTAGTAAGGGCACCCGATATATTTGCCACGGGCCCCAGTCGGTCTAGTTCCTCCACTGCTAGTTTACATACCTATCTATTTCCTTCTAGACACATTACATATTAAAGGAATTTAAGAAATCCAAAAAAAAACGTAAAATTCCTGCTAGTAAGCTTAGTGCAAACGAGATAATAACCTCAATAAAGACTTAAAGAGTTCTCTTACAAAAGAGTTGTGTAGATTGATTAATTGCACGTAATTGGGCAGTCTACAGAACACATCTACCGATGGATAAATAGTGATGTGAAAAGCAATGATATCGATGAAAATTATGTCCTCAAAATCTTAGAAAAAATACCAAGCGATTCTTAACTTAGCAAACGTAAGTGAGTTTTTCGTTGTTTTAAAGATTTAAAACTATATTAAATGTAGGACTGAATGTTTGGAAATTGTTTTTATTTTGTCTATAACTTGCAAAGAAATAAATTATCTAACTTTGTTAGGAAGTTAAATAAATAATAATAAATCATTTATTCGCAGAAACATGAGTACAATTTAGGTCTTATGTATTATATTGATATTAACATGTTTTGTCAAACATTGTCTTGACGTGCAAATATTAAGTAAAAATGATGTTAAAATATTATTAACGATTTAAGGAATATAACCCATAAGAGAGGTAAATAAATGTACTCATTTAATCTGTTTAATTGGCTTTGTCGTATTAACTTGAAAAAGCTCCATTTAATTGATTAGAGTTATATGTTTTAATTTGTGTTAAATTTGTGACGTAGGTTTAGACACGGTAACTAATATTTTTATTAATTTTCTTCATTGTAAGTAAACACAAGCTACAGTACAGTTGGTATGTGCTATATTTTTATTTTATTCAATAGCATCACATAAAACATACATAACATGTATAAACTCACGCCGCGATCCCTCGACAGGGGTTGGCAGAGGTCGTAGTGTGACTGAAACTGTCGCTACTATTCAGGCACAATGAGGAACATGGCAGCTTCAATGTATGGCAACCCGCGACTCGAAGCCTCGACCTGTCGGATCGGATAGGTCGGTTAACCAAGACCCTTAACAAACTGATCTACCACTTCCTCAATAATGATTATTATACATTTTATTTTTATCGATATTAAAACCATCACTAGCAACAAATTACTATTCAGTTAAGATCGAAGGGCGGAGTTTTGTTTACAGCAGTTTAATTAATGGCAATACATACGGTTTTGTTTTTTTTAAATTTCCAATTAAACTTGTACTGAGAGCATAATAAAGGCCTGCCTCACGGTACCTAATATTATTATGAAATTACTCGTAAGAAGTTTTTATGAAACCTCTTTTTTATTTACATCATGAGCGAACAAGCAAACGGATCACCTGATAGATAATTGTATTATTGCGAAATTAACTGAATGAAGACGCATTGTTTCGCTTACTGGTACTGGATGTAGTATTCTTATCGTTATACCATATCGTTGTTTAGTACCTGCTACATAAGATTCTACAAACTTAGTGGAGGGTTGAGTCAATGTGTCGTGATGTGCTTATTATTATTAGTATGGCATTGAAACTTGGGCTTTGTGTCTTATTACTTGGATGTAGTAGAGTTTTACACGCCAAACTAGCAGACGGTTCACCTGCAGGAAAGTGATACCGCCGCCTGTTAACACGACGATTCCCTTGATGTCTGGAACACCAAGAACACTACCAATGCTCTGCCCGTGTAGAGGTAAATATGTTATACCTCTCGTGCCGGTAATAACACTGGCTCCAATTATTCGAACCGAAACAAACAACCGCGAACTGCGTCATGGCAGCAAATGCTTTGAACTGAAACATGGCGAACTGCTCCACAGCAGCGACAGAAAAGAGAGTGGTACCAACCAAGACGATCGTGCATAGATATTTAATATTACAGTGAAAGAAGTTGACAACGCGTGGACCATGCATCGTCAACGTGTTCAAAGCGTTCCAAACTTGAGGTCCCAAGCTAGAATTTTTTCTATAGTTTTCAATACTTGCTTGTACATTACTTTCCGAATGGTATAACCTTCCATCAGGTAAACTTTCTACTTGTTTGGCCATGGTGGTGTGTAAAAAATCAAGTCCAGCCAAGTAATACGACCTGCGCTTTGTAGGTTTCAATAACCACATCACGACACACACATTGACTCAGCCCTGCACTAAGATTGTAGAATCTTGTGTCGCAGGTGCTAAGCAACGATATGGTATTAACTACATAGATAAGAATATTACATCCAAGACCGGAAAGCGAAACAATACGTCGTGCAAATGACACAAAGTTCCGCCCAGCCGGGATTCGAACACAGAACACGTTGCGTAGCGCTCTCGGTTCTCTGTGTCTCTGCGTGTGTGTGTTTGTCGCTGTTGCGTGTTGCTGCTGAGTTGCAGTGGACTTAATGTAATGAGCAAAGACTTATAAACTGCAATATCACAAGAGCCGTCAAAATGGCGTCGTGTTACTTAGCCTAGTTGGAATATTTACATCTCTAGATAATTAAGCATAAGAGATGGATTATTGTACTACACAGTCAGGTCATAAGTATTGTCACACAGTAAAAACTTTTCTTTTAGAATGCTGGCCACAAAAAAGTTTATTGAATTCGAATTTCGAATTGTTCATGAAAATAAAAATGTATACTTTTTAGAATTTTACTCATTTTTAAATATGGAGTGGGCGCTTAAAGAAGACCGTGTTGCAGTTATTGCGTTGCATCGTTGCGGTTACGCGACAATTTAAATTTTTGACATACTGAAAAATTTGAATGTAACCAAAAGATTCGTTTATCGTACCATCAAACGATACAATGAAGACTCTAGTGTAGATGACAGGTCAAGAAGTGGTCGCTCTCGGTCTGTTAGGACTCCAGCAGTGATAAAAGCTGTGAAGGCGCGAATTCAAAGAAATCCCAAACGTAAGCGGAAACAGTTGGCCCTTCAGATGGGGTTAAGCAGAACCACGGTGAAAAGGGTGTTAAATGAAGACTTAGGGCTTCGGGAATATCGAAGAAAAAAAGGACATCGTTTGAATGCTCGTCTAATGGACCTGAGACTGAAGAGATGCCGCGCTTTGTTGAAGCGGTACGCGGGAAAAAAATATCTGGAAATTCTTTTTTCGGATGAAAAAATGTTTACCGTAGTCTTCTACGGCTACAACAAAAAAAATGATAAGGTGTACGCACATTGTAATGAAGAAGCGAGCAACCGTATTCCGCGTGTCCAACGAGGTCATTTTCCATCCTCGCTCATGGTATGGTTGGGAGTTTCTTATTGGGGCTTAACAGAGGTACATTTTTGTGAGAAAGGTGTAAAAACGAATGCAGTCCTGACGAACCTTGTGGAACCTGTTTCTCATACCATGTTCAATAACAGGCACTAGGTACTCCAACAAAATTCGGCGCCAGCTCATAGAGCGAAGAGCAAACAAGACTGGCTGGCGGCGCGTGAAATCGACTTCATCTGGCACGAAGACTGGCCCTCCTCCAGTCCAGATTTGAATCCGTTAGATTACAAGATATGGCAACACTTGGAGGAAAAGGCCTGCTCAGAGCCTCATCCCAATTTGGAGTCACTTAAGACATACTTGATTAAGGCAGCCGCCGATATTGACATAGACCTCGTTCGTGCTGCGATAGACGACTGGCCGCGCAGATTAAAGGCCTGTATTCAAAATCACGGAGGTAATTTTGAATAAACTTTAGTGTCATAAGAATCTATGTTTTGTTAAGTTCACTTTGGTATATAAATGGTTACATAATGAATAAAATTGTTTCAATTATTTTATATTAAACATGCGACAGAATTTATGACCTGAATAGGTATATATGAGAAATCCTAAAGGGTGGTCTTCAGTTCCTGCGTATTAATTAGCCCTTAACAAGACTTATTAAGCCCTTCCGTTGTTAATTTAGAGTTGCAAAGACAGATATAGGTACAGTTCTAAGCACTTAGGGATGTATTTAAAAAAGCTTTGCATGGTCCTTCGGTGCCAAAGGTGGTTTGACTAATAAATTGTTATGACATTTAATTACTAGTTTTTATTTGTTTTATTTTTGAATGAAATTGTTTAATTTTATTTCAATTTGATTTTTATGTAATTAATTAATTGCTGTTCTCGCTATAAGATATTTACTAACTACATGTGGATTTTATCTGAAATAAAATTAATAATAATAATATGAAAGGGACTATTTTAGCCTCAGCTGTTCATGTCTGTAATGTGTAGGGAATAGGTAGGCAGTTGAAATTTTTACAGAACGTGTGTTACTTATTTATATTTTACAACTAATAACGAGAAAAATAAATTTAAAACGTTTGTACCAGTAATGATTTTTTGGGTGTTTTTTGCTCAACTATGATTTTTTACCATTTTAAATAAATAGATCAGACGGTAAAGACCAATTTATCAACACCTGTTTGTACTTTGCACTGTTCCTAGGTCTCTTGTTTCTTTTGTTTTTTTTCTCTATTCTCAGTGCCGGATTATCCATTAGGCGGTTTAGTATGTTTTTATTGACATTTGTAGATACAGACATGCATTTTTTACTATAACTAAGATTGTAATGAAAGATTGTATTATGATATTGAAAAGAGCAACTACGGAGGTGTCTTGCCGGATTCTTCCCCGTAGACAGGCATTCCGAACCGGTGGTAGTTTAAAAAGAATTTTGACGATTTAAAAGTAATTATTTTAAGTCCATTTGAATAAAAAATATTTGATTTTGATTTAGTCAACTGCCTACGGGCCTAGTGTTGGCTAGGGGCCTGAGTTTTTAAATGTTTGCTTGTAGGTAAATATGGCACAATCAAATTTACCAATGTGTAGAACTCTGATGATAACATGTCACAGGTCCCCCCAATTCCCAAATTCGGGTCGATCTCTGAATTGCTAAGAGTATGGGCGCCGAGCCATGCTTTGCCTAGGGGCGCCGACACTGTTGATCCGGCCTTGTTTATTCTTGTTTTGTTTTCATTTCATTTCATTTATTAATTTCATCTTACAAGGTAACAGATAAAAATATTCAAAGCGCTTACAAGATTTATTATTATTTACCCATCTACAATTAAATGAAAATATGCTCGTCAAATTATACAATACCTATTAGATTATAATAAAATAGCAAAATGTCAAATTTAATAAATGATAATAACAAAAAAATACAATCATAAAAATAAATAAATAAATAACCACATCACGACACACCCATTGTCTCAGCCCTGCAGTAAGTATCGTAAGAACTTGTGTCGCAGGTGCTAAGCAACGATATGGTATATACTTAATAAATAAGAATACAAAATCCAAGACCGGTAAGTGAAACAATGCGTCAAAGTGCCGAACTCGCCGGGATTCGAACCCGGAACCTCTAGCGTAGCAGTCGGCTGTTTACACCACTGCGCCACCGAGGTCGATGATTAATATAAAGAATAAAATGATGAATACAAATTTCGTGTTTTTACTTATAAGGCTTTCGTGTTTGTTTCAGGTGATACGACCTGAGCCGTGGAATCCAATTAGACAGACACATTACATCGAAGTGCAGTGTAAGTTTCACTAAAGCATCGTATCACGATACCTATTTAAGGTACAGTTACCAATGACAAAGAGACCTGAATAAAAGTGAGAACTGGCATGAAAGAGTACATACAATAGGTATCTAAAGCCTCCAAAATATACTACTTGGAGGTAGTGTAAAAAAAAAGGAACACTTACCCACAATTGTATTTTTAAATAAAACCTTCATCTAGGTAAAAAGTTCATGTTCGTGCGAATTGCAAGTACAGTAAAACCCACGTAATACGATTTCCCGCATATTTATTAAACTCATGCCGTAATCCCTTAAGAGGCAGAGGTGTTTTATACGCCGCATTTAGCATGTTTATGTTGAGTCCCAGTGTGACAGGTTGCGAATCTGTCACCTCTATTCTGGCACAATGAGAAACATGGCAGCTACAACGGCAACCCGAGATTCGAACCCTCGATCAGTTGAATCGGGTCGGTCGGTTAACCAAGGCACGTACCAAACTGAGCTACCACTTCCACATTAAAAAGCCATTTTCTATTAGTCTTCGGGGCACACCTGCCACTCTGCCCCACCGTTACAACTCTTGTTCACCAGGATCAACAGTGGCGTCCTTCGAGGAGGTAGTAAGAAAGCGATTTCTGACTTTCCTCCCAGCAAAGCGGAGATAGCAATGGAAACGGCCCAATTGCCAAAAGCTAAAGGGATCCACGGTCAGGAGACTCGTGACCGTCAAAAAACCAAGGCATACAACTAACTAACAGGGAATAAATAAAATACTAACCTTAATCTTACACCAGTAATATTGGCGATAAAACTTTTTTCTATCGGCCTGCAATTTAAAGCATGTTTTCATCACGTTTAATACAATTCACCATCCCGTTTAATACGCCATTTTTAGAAGAGTAAACCGCGATTTTGAATTGTTTTTTTTTTTTATTCACGCAAAAAGAGGTGCATAGGGATAAAGATGAAGATGAAAGAGAGTCATCTCCGATTTTGTCAAACACCAAGGCATTGGGTGTCTGCAGTTAACGATCTAATTTAAGGCATATCGTTTAAAATAATCATTATTTAATATTCAGACAAATCTTCATTTTGGTCAGTATTAATTTTTATTTATTTGGTACACAAACAGAATATTAATCAGTTCTCTCAATAGGGTTTCAATACAAACATTACTTAAGACCAAATTGTATTCTACTTACTTGTATACACTACATCATTTATATAACTGACAACTAGCTTTCGTTAGTGCCGCTGGTGTCGTATTAGCTCGGAAACAACTTGAACGATTTCAATGACTAGTTACTAGAAAAGTTAGACTACCTTATAAATATACCTTTAGTTCTATACTTATAATAATAAAATAAAGGTAGGTAATTTTTAAACTCATTTTTCTACTTACACAGGTTTATCTGAAAGACAGTTGAAGTGCAAAGATTGCAATGAAGATCAGCGGTTAAAATGAACTTACTATTTACACTATTAGTAAATATTTTTCGATCGCATATTTCATAAGGAAAATTCATTGCATCATTTATAATTCATGTAATTTAGTATTTTTATTTTATAATATAGACTTGGTCATCGACTTAAATATTATATAAAGTTTGGTTTATATAACTTAAAGTTATAGAAAAATTTGGTTTACAATTAGAGAACTGTATTTATTTATTTATTGTACAAATTGTTGTAATTATTTTGTAAAAAGCAACTACGGAGGTTTCTTGCCGGATTCTTCCCCGTAGAAATAGCGTTTCGAACCGGTGTGGTAGTATAAAAAGATGACGATTTAAAAGTACTTATTTTAAGTCTAATTGAGTAAAAAATATTTTGAGTTTTTGACTAACACTTAGGCACAATTGTGACGATTTTTTTTACCTTTCATACAAAAAAAAATGTTAGCTATATCCGCTTTGACCCCTTTTGTTTACCTCTAATTTAACTAGACTTTTTTTAATAGTATTTTAAAGTTTGTTATGTTGTTTCTTAACTTTCTAACCCATTTCAGACTCTCCCACAATAAAGACAATTCCTCCGAATGGTTTCTTGGAAGTTAAGAAAGGGGAGTATGTGGACATTGGCTGTGATACCACCGGCACGCCAACACCTATAGTCGACTGGAAGAAAAACGTAAGCCTGCCCTTTTTATTTAGAAGTATAAGTAGGTAGTTATATGATATATTTTTTCATCACTTTATATGAGTAAATAAAACTTAAAACACTCATAACATAAACTCACGCCGTCATCCTTAGAAAGGCGTTGGCAGAGGTGTTAAACGTCGGATTACGCAAGTTTATGTTGAGTCCCAGTGTGACAGGTTGCGAATCAGTCGCCACTATCCGGGAACAATGAGGGACATGGCAGCTACAACATATGGCAACCTGAGACTCGAACCCTCGACCTGTCGGGGCGGGTCGGGACTACTACGTCTGAACTAAACTGACCAAGCCACCAAGCTACTAAGCAAAAACCAAACAAAGCAAAGCTACCAAGTCCGCAACTGAGCTACCACGTCGGGATATGAGTAAATAACTTGAAACAACGTATATAATAACAGTAGATACTGAAAAACCCATGGCCGTTATATAAAAATGTGTACAAGTAAATATCTTTTTGTAGCGTTTTTTTTTAAATAGACAGAGTAATTAAAGAGGAAGTTTTACATATATAGTACATTCATATCCGTACGAAGCCGGGCCGGGTCGTAATAAATATAAAGCTCGCCGCTCACGACTGATCGGTGATCGATTGAAGAATGGAACGAAGGCTCTGCAAAAAAGCGGGAAATAAGACTAGAAAGAAGAATAGACCCGATTAAAAAAATCGGTCGTGGGTGGAAAGCCTACAAAAAAAATAGATGGGTAACCTAACCACGAGTTAACACGGTCCTTACTTAGAAGTAGGAATATATTATATCTTTACTCTAGCATAAGTTTTCTACTTGCCAGGGCGAGCCGATGCCGTTACTACAACATAGGTCGAGGATAAAGTTTAAAGCCGAGCATCGACTGCTGGCGGGACACTACGAGTGCTCAGCCAACAATGGTGTCGGCGACCCTGTTAGAGCTACCATCACTGTCGTTATACACGGTAAGTGTCAACCCTAACCCCTTTAGTAATAGCACTGGATGACCTAAAACCGCGCTTAGGACAATTATGCGCGCTCGATGTTGCGTATTATTAAAACGATAATGTATGCAATGTTGTTGCTTTAAAAATTACCGCTTGTATATCTAATTACGCTAATGCTTTGATCCTTCCCAACTTAATTACAATTAACATTCTTCAAGATATATTGCAAAAAGAATAGGGCCTCTCAATAATGCCTCTTTGGGATAGTTTAAGAGTTAAGATCACTGGTACAAAGTTATATATAGCATCTGATGTATAGAAAAGTAATGCGACACGGATTTTTTTTAAATCATTCAGTTGAGGCACTTTGACAATATTTGTTCAAATTTTGTAACTACAGTCGCTCACGGCAAGGTATAAACTACACGGATAGACATACAGTTTACTAGCAATTTTATTTTAGGTAATGTAGATTATCCTATCAGGATATGTTTGGGTGGTCACAAAAAACTGTAGGTACGATTCTGCTAACTTTTTATTAAAGAGTGATTGATCGTTTTATCTAACGATTGTAGTAATTAGAGTTTCCTTTACATTATAGTTACAAAAACAAAAGGTTTTAAAATAACTTAGGCAGGACTTAATATTATCTATACTAGTTATTGTAATTGGCCTATTAAATCTACATTTATTCAGGTACCTACCCCGTTTTTTCTAAGAATTTGACGGAAACAAATACATAGATTCACTAAATTAGAATTTTGTATTTTGTGTGAGTGTGCAAATATTATTAAATCGCTCCATAAAGTAAAACAAATAAAACGCGAGCATTTAAACCACCTTTAGTAGACGAATTGAGAATGGACTTTCTCAGTAGTGGACAAAATGAGAATTTTTAGGTATAGGAATAGGAGGAATTAAATTATTAAATATTTTGAATGTATTAATATATTTTCATAAAAAGACTTTCGTATGCCAATTGGCTGCACACACCTGTCTTACCTTGCCTCAACATCTGCTGTATTTACCTAATGTATTGTGCACGAATAAAATGAATTTGAATTTGAAAAAGTTGAGTTGAGATTGAGTAGGAACTGATGAATATATAAAGATAGTGGATGAATTTAGACGCATTAAGAAATGGCCCAAAACGACCTTGAGCGGTTAGTTTGTTGGATTATCACGGATCCAGTACACCAACGCATCAACTTTTTCTGATAGATTACAACAACGGTTTATCAAAATGCTAGTTTTATTCACAAATAAACTTTAATTAAAGTATTTTGAATAGTCAAATGAATTTAAATCTTTCTTAAAAAGGACTCTACCACCGGTTCGGTAAATTTATGTCGGGGAAGATACCGGCAAGAAACCCCAGATTCTGTAATTTGTTATATGAACATGTTTTTATACTATACTTATAGCCACTACGAGTAATAAATCTTACAGTCTAGGGTGAGAGACTGCGACGAATTAAAATGAAATAATTTATAAATTACGTCTTGTAGTGACATAACAAATATGTACCATACTAGCCCGTAACAATCATGCTACTCACATAGAACAAGTAATTATATGAGCAGCATGCATGAACCTCCAAATGTTCGGATCTTGTTTTAAACACCTGAACTAAGATGCGGTTTTTTACCATTTTGTTTGTTTATCGGATAACCGTTGTTTAAACTTACTAATCGACCGTTTAAATAACTTAATTGGATAATATATGTATATATATATATATATATATATATTCACTTACTTACTATTACTTATATCTGCGAACTCGCATAAGATATCCGTGCAGTTCAAAAATTGGCCGATCTGTGTCTAACTTTTAGGTAGACGGTTTAGTTGAATGGAATCAGTCCTTGAAGATGCTAGTCAAATGGTGCCTAGGTGGACGTACCTTGACTATTTTGGTGACGTTCTGGGAAAAGGCCAGGTCAGAGGTGCGTGGATGTGGAGGAAGCGAGAGATGTATGTAAAGATCGTTGTATATAGCGAACTATTGTCTCTGCCTACCCCTTTGGGACGAAGGGGTAGGAGTGTGTATGTGTGTGTGGTACCGTCTACGGTTTAGTTAGGCGATTGCAAATTAGAAACGTGCGCCTATTCTTAAGTTGTTACGGGTGCTTCGTCCCCAGATGCGCCAGTGGTGTCAGCGGAGCGTAGTTTCGTGCACACAGCTATAGGGCTGCTGGCGACGCTCGCTGCTACAGTGGACTTCTCCAGCCCTCCGCCGCGCTGGGCCTGGTACAGAGACGGCCGCCCGGTGCAGCCGGATGACAGGTATACCTACCGTACCTATAGCTTGGGGGAAAAAAGACTACAACGTGGTGACATATGGAACTACGGGCGATGGAACTGCGTGGTAATGACATTCCTTTCAAACCCAGCAACGTTATTAGCTGATCACTGATTAGTGTGGCTCAGTGTTGCCAGTTATCAGTTGCCAATTATATTTTATTTCATACATATATTGGTTGACAGGCATCAAGGAGTGGAGTTCTCTCTCACACCCAATTCCAAAATGATTTTTCGATATGATTCCGTAAAGTGAAACAATCCTACGCTAACATTGCATATAATTAAAGGATCTCAAATCTTTACAAGCCCAAAGGCCCGGGAATGATTTAAGATAAGCTCACGCCCTTTTATTATTCGATTTTTATGTACCGGGTCAAACTCGCTACCCTGGTGATGTATTAAGCTTGGTCGAATATAACAAATAGGTCTTAAGACGCTTTAATTTCTTTCAACAGAGTTGTAATGAAGGCTCACAACGGCGTGTACCAGTTAATCTTCAGGATGGTGAAGCAGACTGACTTCGGCAACTACACGTTCAGAGCGGAGAATAGGCTGGGCATGGCTGACGTAGTGTTTAGGTTGACTGGTGAGTTGAGAGGTCATGCGGTGAGTTTTAGGAGTGAATTTAAAGGTCAGGTGAATTTCACCTTAATGTGGGTTTGGGAAACAGTGAATTTGAGGTCGAAATGTGATTTTAAGCATACTAAGCGTATGCTATATATAACTATCTAACAAACCATTCACAAGTACCAACGGAGGACGTGGTAGTTCAGTTTGTTACGTGCCTTAGTTAATCGACCGACCCCAACCGACAGGTCGAGGGTTCGAGTCTTTGGTTGCCGTACATTGTAGCTGCCGTGTACCTTATTGTGCCCGAATAGTGGCGGCTGATTCGCAACCTGTCACACTGGGACTCAACATAAACATGAGATGCGGTGTTTATCACCTCTGCCTACCCCCGAGGGATTAATTATGGTGTGAGGTAATGTTTATGTAAGTATATACCAATTTTACAGTATATTTTCTCCATAGGCGTACCAAACGCTGCTTCTTTCAAAGTGGACAACGCGTTGAACAAGCCGACTTCCACCACTTTCACGTTGATTTGGGAAGTTGACTCCTATTCTACTATCATTGGTAAGTGACTTTTGGTACCAAAATTGATTTTTAAACCATTTTCATACTTGTGTTGCATTTTTTCAAAGTCAAAGTTACGTTTATATTTACCGTGATTTATGATAACTTTTCTACACATCAGATACCATATGGGGCCATCTAATTATTACCTAAGTGGATTTTTGCCAGTAATGGCCCCTTCCCCCTAAGTAAGAAAAAAAAATGGCTGACTTTTTTATCCTCTGTTTAATAATAATTACCTACGTAAAAATTTACATAATCGATCCCCTTCGATCATACAGCGTCTTACGTTAAAATGGATGGCCTCTTGCTGCAGTGATTTCTAGGTAGAACCGATCTCTTAATTAATATTGTTCATCTACCCAAACATTCATAAAAAGTAACTTCAGTCGCTAACGGCAATAGTATACACTTTTGTGTTGACTTATTTTATAGATGAACTAAAATTTTCAAGACTTTTTTGAACTAAATATGTGTTTTCTAACAAAAAAAATTGCCACCTTTGTCATAGATAAGTTTTTTTTTTGTTAATCAGAGTACAACTTATGGATAAGGCCGTACTCGAGTCACTTGGAGACAGAATCCACTACTGAAGGATACTCCTGGAAGAAAATATTGGTACCCGGAGACTCGACTGACGGTTAGTTAACACTTTTACTAAATAAACCATTTTAATCTAGGTATTTTAATTATTCAATGAAATAACACAAGCACCACCCTTGAGGTATCCACAGTTAAACAAAAAAAAAACATGATATAATCGGATTTAAATATGAAGAAGGTATCCAGGTACGGATATTAAATCATGTCGATCAAAAAGAAGCTTAGCTAGGTGTTATAAAAACGTGTTAAATAGACTTCTACTCCAAACTTGGTTCATGCTTTAGCCATGTAAAACTTTTAAGTACAGACTTTTGAAGTAGCCTTATCTATCTTACCCTCGCAGGCACCTCTATTGACCGTTGAAATGCAGGAGTTGCAATCATGGTCCATGAAATGGAGATTCAGAACATAGACAATTTTTCTTCTATCTTTTATCAGTTGGGTCTTTGTTGCAACTCCAGCTTGTCTACCATGTGTCCGAATAGTTTTCCTAAACGTCAGGACTACAATGATTTTGTATGAGCAATCTTAATTCCTCACCAATCCGTTAGAGGCGCTTTACAAAGATTCATACAAATTTGTAACTGCAGTCGCAAGCGGCTGTGAAAGGTAACACTCATAGTAGGCACACAGTAGTTCATGTAGTAAATATACTTTATGTAATAACAATTTTTACTTATTTTAATTTAATACGACTAATTAAGTAGGTACCTATTTACTGTTATATTTCGTCTGTATTAAATGTAGAATTATATTTTAAGCGACATTTGTAGATATTATATAAATTATTATTTTTGTAAAATTTTAAACTATAACTAAGATTATAATGAAAGGATATTATGATATTGAATAGAGCAACTACGGAGGTTTCTTGCCGGATTATTTCCCGTAGACAGGCATTCCGAACCGGTGGTAGTTTAAAAATTATTTTGACGATTTAAAAGTACTTATTTTAAGTCCATTAAAATAAAAAAAAAAATGTTTTTGATTTTGAAACCGAAGTACCAAAGAACTTAATCATAAATTATTATTGAATTCTTCAACCGTATTTTTAATACTTTGAAACTCTCTTTATACTCCTCTACATTTTATCTACAGTTTATCCGGGTAATGGCCCATGGTGTGGAGCAGCTATAAAAGCTCGGACAGTCATAGTTATTTACCTGGGTGTAGATACTACATACTGTATATACTTACATAGATTTTGTCACCTCCCTTTCATACGAGGATATTTTATTGACTGGCGAAATACATAAGTGTAGCTGTGTATTATTCAGCGTATCTCATTTAATGTTTCATTAATTTATTTATAGGTCCGATACACAGCGCCACCTACACGGTCGTTGGTCTTACACCTTCAACTGTTTATGAAGCTATGGTGACATCTAGAAACAGGTTTGATATAATTTCTTTCAATACCAGCTTGTACCTACGAGTTTGTCCGCATTGATTGACTGATTTTTTTACATTTAATCAAAGTTAATTTCCTACCTTTCAACGCAATTTGCTTCCATGATAAATTTTATCGAAATCTGTTTGGTGGTTTAGGCAATAGGCATGCATTTTTAGTATCGGTTTAAAGATATTTATTCTCATAAGATTTTAACAATCACTTACACGAGAAATACATATTAAGCTTAACTAAGTTACATAATAAAAATATGTTGTGTATTATTGATGATTGAGGAAAGGGTGGCTTTTCATGTACTTGAATGTTTTTTTTTTTAGCGGTGACTAATGGAAACTGTAAAATTGAAATGACAAACCCAATGTTTTAATTTATTTATTTTTGTAGGTTTGGTTGGAGTAAATCGTCAGCCATTTTGCATTTTGCAACTGAACCTCCAGGTATGAAATCAATGAACCAAATTTAAAGTTTAATCGCTCTTTACCCTTGCTTTTCAAATTTTGTTTTTTTAAGGTGGGAAATCGTTGCCGGTCACAATAGATTATTCAGATATAACACCCCTACTTGAGGAACCTGAGTATGAAAAACCGGAAAACATTTCTACCGCGCAAATCTTCGGACAACTCGACCACACTTCGAAAGGAACGCGGGAAAATTTTAACGTTTCCGCCATCTTGATTTTATTAGCAGTGAAATTTATTTTCAGTTAGGTTAGGTGTAAGATATCTATTAATTGTTACTAAATCCTAATAGTATTATTAACTTGTTGTAAAATAGTTTTTTTTTTAGATACCTACTTAGTGAACACTTTTTACGTTTAAGATAGTCATTAAGGTAAACTATTTTTGCTAAGCTATTTGTTTAAGGTTCCTTATTTTTTTAAATGTATGAATCTCAAAATATTTGTAAGAAGTTAAAAATATCATATTTTAATAAATGACCAACTTTTCTAATATTTATTTTTCTCTTGGAAGCTATCCTTGAGCCCAGTACAGTACAACAATAAAAAATTAGTACTCTGTTGTATTACTAATCATTCGAAAAGATATCAATTTGTAGTCTGCAAACGCCACAAAAAACAAACTTGCTTTTGTACTACAGGTGAAAATCTTTGAAAATAAATTCCTTCGCAAAATTTAACACAAAGATCCCTATAATGAATCCTTGACGCGAGATCTCTAACATCTATCATATTTTGAAAGAAAACACATGCTGCATTTGTTTAGGATTATTTATTTTTCATATATCAATACATTACGTTTATATTAAAACAACCGTTTGAGATTAATAACAGTTTGTGGCCGTCATAATCTTACTTAAACTTTGGTTTAATAATATTTGTGAATTATTTTTTCCCTAAAAGTATGAGACACTAAACATTGATATTTTTAATTTATCCTTACATATACTACAGTAAATACGAAAGTCTCTTTATATATCTAGATTTTTAAAACATATAAATTACATTTTTTGTATTTCGCAAACAGATTTTCTCAATGTTTTTTTTTCCGAGATGTTAACTTTTTAAAATATTTATTTTTTTCTTATACATTTAATACATTTACTTATCTAAATATAATATTAAAGAACCATAACTTTGTTGCGGAGATTTTTTGAAGTTTATTCATGCCATTTGCCAGCTTCAGTTGCCTTACATTGCTCTGAAAGGTAATTTCAGATATTTCTTGATAAATACAGCATTACTACAGTTTGTTTCGAAAAACTTTTCGATTATCGAAAAGATAAAGCTTTTGATCCTGTTATTTTGTTGCGATAACAATCTTACATAAGATTTTATATAAGATCGAAATGCAATAAAAATATAAAGTCGTCAGAAATGTTTTCGAGTGAGCCCTGTTGATCTCGAAACGATCTCGAGGATTTTATATTTTTTTCAACCATTTTTCAATATATTTTCTTGCTTGATTTTGATAAAACTATTGTTTTATGTAAAACTAGTAAAGCTTTACGACACAAATTAACTTCAAGGGTTGATCTAGTAAAAAAAGTAGAAAACATTTGGTCATTTTGTTAAAATAAAACGGAATGAGATTTAAAACTGTGGTACAATAATTGAAAAATATCCTAGCGAGACAACAGACTAGAATTGTTTAAAAATTATGAAAAGAACCCTTAATATTTAAAACTAACGTATAACATTTAGTTATATGTTTAAAATTTCAACATATAACATCCAAAATCACCAACCAAAGATATCTGTTGGTCAGCGATAATTTAGAATTAATAAATCTAATCATAAATATGTATTTGTTAAAGTGACATTACGATTACGTTATACATTAAGTTAGTATTTAAAAATCGATTTAGAAAAGGAAAAAAATTCGATTAACCCGTACGCTTTTAATTTTGTTAAAAAAAAGCAAAAAAAAAAAGTAAATAATGAGATTAATTTTAACATTTTGAATGATTATTTCCGTAAATAAAACAGAATATAAAAAAGTCAGTAGTACATAAGGGGTGATCGACATTGAAAACTACCACCCATATGATTAGTAGTGGATAAAAAGTGGGAAAAAAGAATCACCTTCCCAAAATACATACATACATCCTTATAATTCAAAAATAAACTTAAACATTCTTAAATTGTATAGAAGTAATGATATTCTTAAATAAATTGTAGAAGTTTGAACAACGCCAATCTAAAAACACATTGACTGCTAAACAACAAACTAGTATAATCGATATCCTATAAAAATTCATCAAATCGACTTATTATGAAGCATGGGTTTACAACTTCACAAAATAAAGTTTTTTCTAATTAGATTTTTAACAGATGCTAAAAAACTTTTTTCATAAATCCTCTTGAAATACTTTTAGCAGTCAATATGCTAAGATATACATATATGTATACATAGAAGAGGGTAAATAGATGAAACATTCATGGGATATGTGGTTTTATGTAAATATAGCAATACATAACACATTAAAGCCAGAAACAAGTGGTAAATGTAAATAACGATTTATACTAGAGCCTTATTGTTTATGTAAAACCATAAAACATACATTATGTATAACTTTATTACACAAAGCATGAAGCTTTGTAGACAAATATACTACGTAATGAGATCTCAAACCAAGCATCTTGTTAAATTTTGCCACAATCGGAAATTGAACCCGCTACCTAAGCAGCTTGCTTTTTTATCTGGAAAGCAGCGAATGAGACTATAGTTTAAATCATTATCAAATACATAATACCAACACTTCAACCATATTACTTAACAAATTTAATACATAGAGTTTTAATACATAAATATAACAGTAAATAACAGTTTAGCAAAAAAAGCTACAAGTCTGGAAGACCCATTGAAATACTTTGATAAATATAACGTTAATGTGTATTTTTAATATGAAAAGCGGTTATTTATGGCACATTATTCTATTATTATAATACAAAATAACATTTTACGAAAGACAACTTATTTAAGTTTTGTGGCAACACATATTTTTAACAGACACAAACAGTTCTAAAGTATTCTTCAGTTTAATAAATAAATAGATACATGTCTGATAAGCTAAAACATTTCCTGCTATAAAACTAACTTCAAATTTTATATCATTTCCATCTGGAATACAGAAATCACAGCAAGTCCTTGTCAAAGAATCTACTGCAATGAATGTAGAATTTCGTTTACAAAAAAATTACAGCAATTAATAATTGCAAAACATGAATAAAAATAATACTTTTCAGATATTCGCCCAGCACATTTCTCGCCGGTCAAACATTCGACCGCTTAGCTTCAATAAATAGCACAATTTGTGCAAACACCAATGTTACCATATTAAAAAACTGCTCAAATTTTACACAGATTTTTCTGGAAAATTGTAGAGAGCTTTCCGTAGTCAAGCTTTTTGATCAATGACGTCAAGACAGTCCATAAACTCTCCATATTTCATATTCGTAATAGCGTTTCTCACACTTTTTCTTTACACTTTTCGTAACGAAACCGTTCATAAATTCCCAATGTTTAAGATTAATTCACAATAAACATTGAGTTGAAGTTTTCCACAAACTCAAATACCATTTGTAACCTGACCAATCTTGCTTAACAACTCGAATCAAGCATTTGTTTCTTGGTATTTCCTTTTCTTCGTTTTTTTTAAATACTTGAAACTTTTACAAGTCATTTTCTTTTTAGAGGTACCTCATAGGTAACATTAAACGCATCGGTATAGGTGATTTTGTCAGTAAGCTCCAATCAAATTTTCCTTCTCCAATTTTCTGTATGTCTTGGACATTTAAAATTCAATAAAACTTGACCATTTCCTTCATAAAGTAGTATAACGACTAGAAAGCCAACTCCAACATTTCTTTAACGTTTCTTCAACAGTAATTAGTATCAGAATGAGCCGGGTCATTCGTTGAAGAATTTGCCTTTGATTTGCTGCTAGAGCAAGTTCGAGGCGTGTTTGGAGTAGTATTAGAATGAGGTGGTCGGATGGTCGTCGGCCGGGTCGGCGATGGGCCCGGGCCGCGGCCGGCGCTAGTGGCGCTGCGGCGGGCTGGCGGCCTGCAGCGGCACGTGGCGCGGGCCCGGCCACAGCGCCCGCTGCAGGCAGCGCAGCGGCCAGTAGCAGCACAGGCACGGCACCAGCAAGCTCAGCAACGTCACCCCTACCCACCTGGAATAATCATTGTACTCTTAGCCTAGGATAATTATTCAAAAAATGGACGATTAACCGAAATAACTTGTATAGTTTTGAAAAATGGTAGAGGGTACAGACATTCCTCGAGGTATCTAGGTTCCTGATGGTATACCTGATAGTTAGCAAAGAGTGGAAACGTCGTGTGTATAAAACTATTTTACAGGAGGAAAAACATTTTCGCCTGAAAATGTTTGCATGGGCTAAGATTTCTCTTGTTTTTTTTTAAGCATTTACTTTTTAACATTAAATTCAATATCTACAATACAATCATAGATGCGATACGAGTTTTTTTAACAGCAAAAAATATCATTTTTTGGATTAAAAATGCGATATACGAGGTTTACACTCAAAGACGATGATATTAAAATCCCCGGGGTTGGAGGTGAGATAGCCCAAGAATATTTTCGAGTAGATTTATATTACCTACCCTACTGGAAATCATTTCAGCATTTTTGTAAATACAATAAAAGCAGTAGTTTTGTACTCGTTTGTAAAGAGTTTTTGTTAATGGCCGCTTTATAAGTCATTACAAATGAAAATGTTTTCATCTTATATTTTTTATTAATAAAGTAGAAACTAGGATACTTTTTCGGAATGATAATAAACTAGTCTTATAATTCATTTGACTGTATTACATATTTGCTAACCTATAAAACCTACAAAACGTAACCTATAACATTTATGTCACTGAACTGTTCTTAAATTGAAAAAAAAAGAGTGATTGAAAATTTATTCATAGATTAATTATATGCAACTACCAATCATGAATCTATGGTTACAGTGTTAAGTTTTGGATGAACTGTCAAATGGGGCCTGTTAAATAACAAACAAACCTACAAACTTTGACGGCTGTACAGCCGTTTTCTCGTGATTAGGGGCTGTCCATTAATCATGTGATGTTTTTTTAACATTTTTAACCCCTCCCTCCCCCATGGAGATACGTGGTGAGGTTTAAGCTATCCCCCCACCGCCCACCAAAAATCACGTGTATTTTTGAGTACCTACAAAGATTATTTTTCCTATAAATCTAATCCTATTATAGAAAATTAAGGACCATGATAAAAATGTCTAGACAGAAAAGTTGCAGGTTGTTTTTGACAGTCATAAAAATAATATTAAAGGAATGGTGTACTACAAGACTTTCTTCAACACTAACAACTGGTTCACAACATCTTTCGGTTTAGAAATCACGCATTTGACGAAAAAATAAGTACACGTGATATCTTACTATACCCCCTCCCCCTTGTGATATTTCGTGATTTTTGCCGAACCCCTCCCCCCCCTTTCGAACCTCACGTGATTAATGGACAGCCCCTTAAGTAACCTATATCCATACTCACATACTTTGACATAAATAAAAGGATAATAGTGTAGTGTAGTGTAGTGTAGTTACCGTTTGGCGCAGGCGTGGTCGGGAGCCGCACAGGCGCACGGATGCAGCGCGAACTCACCCTCCGCGTCCGACATGCAGTGGTACAACATGCACTGCAAGCAAACAATACGTTAGCTGCACATTGACGTCCAATTATATCGATAACTATCTACTGTCATCCGCTGACGGCCTCCGAGACGCAGCGGTCTAACAGTTGGCTGTTAAGCTAAGGTGTCGGCGGTACTTTGTATTATTAGCAAGGCGGTCGTTTCGCTTACCGGTCTTGGATGTTGTATTCTTATCTATGTAGTTTATACCCTTTTGTTACCTGCGATACAGGATAGGTAAGTAAAGAGGCCACTCAAAGCAATTCTAAATTTTTTCAATTTCAAAGCAATTCTCATTCTCAACTAAAAATATCAGGCAGTTCTATTGCCAGGGTTGAGATTGAAATACAATAATGGCAAAGCGGCGTTTAAGGCCCGCTGCGGTAATGACTTTTGAATACCAGTTAGTAGTATGTAAGTTAATGATTGAGCACAGTAAGTGCAGCATGCGTACCTGAGCACACTTGACGCATGCGATGGCGTCGACAGCGCGCCGCACGGGGTCGTTAATGATTGAGCACAGTAAGTGCAGCATGCGTACCTGAGCACACTTGACGCATGCGATGGCGTCGACAGCGCGCCGCACGGGGTCGTTAATGATTGAGCACAGTAAGTGCAGCATGCGTACCTGAGCACACTTGACGCATGCGATGGCGTCGACAGCGCGCCGCACGGGGTCGTTAATGATTGAGCACAGTAAGTGCAGCATGCGTACCTGAGCACACTTGACGCATGCGATGGCGTCGACAGCGCGCCGCACGGGGTCGTTAATGATTGAGCACAGTAAGTGCAGCATGCGTACCTGAGCACACTTGACGCATGCGATGGCGTCGACAGCGCGCCGCACGGGGTCGTTAATGATTGAGCACAGTAAGTGCAGCATGCGTACCTGAGCACACTTGACGCATGCGATGGCGTCGACAGCGCGCCGCACGGGGTCGTTAATGATTGAGCACAGTAAGTGCAGCATGCGTACCTGAGCACACTTGACGCATGCGATGGCGTCGACAGCGCGCCGCACGGGGTCGTTAATGATTGAGCACAGTAAGTGCAGCATGCGTACCTGAGCACACTTGACGCATGCGATGGCGTCGACAGCGCGCCGCACGGGGTCGTTAATGATTGAGCACAGTAAGTGCAGCATGCGTACCTGAGCACACTTGACGCATGCGATGGCGTCGACAGCGCGCCGCACGGGGTCGTTAATGATTGAGCACAGTAAGTGCAGCATGCGTACCTGAGCACACTTGACGCATGCGATGGCGTCGACAGCGCGCCGCACGGGGTCGTTAATGATTGAGCACAGTAAGTGCAGCATGCGTACCTGAGCACACTTGACGCATGCGATGGCGTCGACAGCGCGCCGCACGGGGTCGTTAATGATTGAGCACAGTAAGTGCAGCATGCGTACCTGAGCACACTTGACGCATGCGATGGCGTCGACAGCGCGCCGCACGGGGTCGTTAATGATTGAGCACAGTAAGTGCAGCATGCGTACCTGAGCACACTTGACGCATGCGATGGCGTCGACAGCGCGCCGCACGGGGTCGTTAATGATTGAGCACAGTAAGTGCAGCATGCGTACCTGAGCACACTTGACGCATGCGATGGCGTCGACAGCGCGCCGCACGGGGTCGTTAATGATTGAGCACAGTAAGTGCAGCATGCGTACCTGAGCACACTTGACGCATGCGATGGCGTCGACAGCGCGCCGCACGGGGTCGTTAATGATTGAGCACAGTAAGTGCAGCATGCGTACCTGAGCACACTTGACGCATGCGATGGCGTCGACAGCGCGCCGCACGGGGTCGTTAATGATTGAGCACAGTAAGTGCAGCATGCGTACCTGAGCACACTTGACGCATGCGATGGCGTCGACAGCGCGCCGCACGGGGTCGTTAATGATTGAGCACAGTAAGTGCAGCATGCGTACCTGAGCACACTTGACGCATGCGATGGCGTCGACAGCGCGCCGCACGGGGTCGTTAATGATTGAGCACAGTAAGTGCAGCATGCGTACCTGAGCACACTTGACGCATGCGATGGCGTCGACAGCGCGCCGCACGGGGTCGTTAATGATTGAGCACAGTAAGTGCAGCATGCGTACCTGAGCACACTTGACGCATGCGATGGCGTCGACAGCGCGCCGCACGGGGTCGTTAATGATTGAGCACAGTAAGTGCAGCATGCGTACCTGAGCACACTTGACGCATGCGATGGCGTCGACAGCGCGCCGCACGGGGTCGTTAATGATTGAGCACAGTAAGTGCAGCATGCGTACCTGAGCACACTTGACGCATGCGATGGCGTCGACAGCGCGCCGCACGGGGTCGTTAATGATTGAGCACAGTAAGTGCAGCATGCGTACCTGAGCACACTTGACGCATGCGATGGCGTCGACAGCGCGCCGCACGGGGTCGTTAATGATTGAGCACAGTAAGTGCAGCATGCGTACCTGAGCACACTTGACGCATGCGATGGCGTCGACAGCGCGCCGCACGGGGTCGTTAATGATTGAGCACAGTAAGTGCAGCATGCGTACCTGAGCACACTTGACGCATGCGATGGCGTCGACAGCGCGCCGCACGGGGTCGTTAATGATTGAGCACAGTAAGTGCAGCATGCGTACCTGAGCACACTTGACGCATGCGATGGCGTCGACAGCGCGCCGCACGGGGTCGTTAATGATTGAGCACAGTAAGTGCAGCATGCGTACCTGAGCACACTTGACGCATGCGATGGCGTCGACAGCGCGCCGCACGGGGTCGGGCGCGTACTCACACGCGCCGCCGCGGTTGGCGGACTCCAGGTACCACGAGTGGCAGTGTCTGCCGACATTGCGTTACACCATTATGACGGGGGCGTTCTTCTATTACGTTACGCAACTTTTAAAGAGATTTTACCCTCCCTTTCAATCTCGAAAATGACAAAAATTAGGAACTTTGATATAGAATTTGTCAAAAAAGGTTAGTTGGTGAGATTCATTTATTTATTTAGAAAACCAACAGCGTATATGTTAAGACTTACATATGAATTTACAAAATTAAGTATGGCCAAATACACATTTCCCTTAATTACCAAAAAGCAATGTTTTGTTTGTGTTTGAAACATTTGTTCAGTAAGACAACAATAACTTTTCTCAAAATTAAAAAATGATCGAAAGCCATTTTGCGTTATGATTAATTATGTTACCCTCCTCAAATTGCGTTACGTAATACTTAACGGGCCCCGTATTAATAAAAAGCTTAAACGTATTCGGTTGAATTTAAATGTAACAATCAATCTCATTAAAACTAACTAATAAAACAATAACGCATCAATACTTTAAAACAATACTAAGTCTAGAAAACCTAGAATTAGGCAGTTAGATAGTATAGATTTTAAAAGTTAATTTTACAAAAATTACGTTACATACGAGGGCGGGTCAGAGACAAGACAGATTTTTTGATAAATAAATCATTTTATTTTTCAACGTAGTCTCCCTTGAGCTCTATACACTTTGTCCAATGCTTCTCCAATTCTTTATCCCTTCCAAAAAATATGATTTGTCGTGGTCCTGAAAATAGGCCTTTGTTTGCGAGATGACTTCATCATTGGAGTCAAATCTTTTTCCACCAAGCCATTTCTTCAGGTTTGGGAACAAGAAGTAGTCACTCGGAGCCAAATCTGGAGAATAGGGCCATTCATAGCCCAATTCATGGATTTTTGCCATGGCAACTGCACATGTGTGCACCCTAGCATTGTCTTGATGGAAAAGATTTTTTTTCTTGGCCAAATGAGGTCGGTTTTTTTTCAAATCGTCATTGAAGCGGTCCAATAAGTTGGCATAATATTCCCCATTGATTGTTCTTCCCTTTTGAAGGTAGTCAATGTGGATTATCCCACGTGCATCCCAAAAAACAGTTGCCATAACTTTATTGGCTGAAAAAACCTTGGCCTTTTTTGGCGCCGATTCACCCTTAGAAACCCACTGTTTTCACTGTTGTTTGGTATCTGGTGTGTTGTGATGGATCCATGTTTCGTCCACGGTTACAAAACGGTGCAAAAACTCCTCCATATTGCGATTAAACAACGCCATAATCTCTTGCACTTTCAATCTTCGGTCGGCCAACACCATATCGTGAATTTTTTCGATTGTTTCGGGGGTAGAGACCTCAACTGGGCGTCCAGGACGTTCGGCATCTTCAGTGCTTGTACGGCCACAACGAAATTCAGTGAACCACTTTTTTATCATTGAAATCGATGGTGCAGAGTCACCATTGTATTTATCAAGCTTAACCTTGGTCTCGGTAATGGTTTTTTTTTCGCAAAAAATAATTCTCAACACACGAAATTCACTTTTTTCCATTTTTTTCTCAAATTACTGGGTAGTCTGATAAAGATAGCTGTCAAACAAAAACTAACTGACGCAGCAAGTTCAAATTTTGATAGGAGTCAACTGACAGATGCCTGTTGACAGGAGTAGTGTTGCTTTTTCAGTAAAGAGGTCAGAAATTCTAAAAGTCACGGACTTATTGACCCGCCCTCGTATTAATTTATTTTTACAATAACATTTATTTTCAGTTCATCATACAAATTGCTACTTTTTAGTCT
Source organism: Choreutis nemorana (assembly GCA_949316135.1). NCBI lineage: Eukaryota > Metazoa > Arthropoda > Insecta > Lepidoptera > Choreutidae > Choreutis > Choreutis nemorana. The sequence continues at coordinate 1,685,317 of OX438620.1, read as the reverse complement.
TAATGCTATACGGCCATTCTTTGTCCAAAAGATAATTTAGGTTTAATATTAATTTAGGTACTTATTGAAGAGAGAAATGGTATTTTCAGAGGGTAAATGTTTTTTGTTTTTTACCTGCATTTCAGCCTGGCTTGGAACGGTTCCGCCGGTTTCTTATCAGGAGGCGGTGGCCCGCTGTAACCTCCACTCTTTTTTAATGAACCTATAATGAAAAAAACATTTTAATTTGATATGCTTAAAATAAGAAGCCAAATAGACGTCTTTCAATATTCAAATCTAATAAAAGTTAATATTGAAAACGCATATTGAAAATATTGCAAGAATTTGTCATAGAATAAACTTAACAAAAGATATTTAGCATGACAAAAGGTATCTTACCGGAATCTCGCTTCAGAAGTGGTGGTTTAGTGTTCGGAGATGACTTTTCTGAACATATGATGCCTCCCGGACCGACTTGCGGATAAGTATACTCGTGCACCTATGAACAAGCAACATTGACATTAGAATTATACTTATCAAAAGTTTATATACAAAGCTCTAAGTAGAATAGTAGCACCATCATACCCGGAATCCCGGATAGGGCAAATTTTTAAGACGCACATGATTAAGAGTAAAAAGGCATTTTCTTATCTAATCTAATCGTCACTAACCATCAAATCCTAAATCTTACATTTATGGTTATTTCAAAGTGCCCTTGGTTTTTCCATAAAGATTTTATTTTATTTGGATTTTTTAGATTTGGTAATCTTATTTATATGTCGCAGCCAAATCGTATGACAGGCTGTATTACAATTTGGCGAGGCGATTTGAAAAACTTCGTAATGTAATGCGGCTACCTCACCAACAACCGGATATCAAAATTAAGTGCTGTTTGTTAGTTTAATTAAACTCGAAGACGACCGGTTTCAATTATTAGTTTTTCACTTTTAGCTCCCAATACAATGAGGGTTTAAAAGGAAAAAAGGGTTTCCAAAGTATGAGTGACGTAGTCTGAAGGTCCAACTAAATGAAATATAAAAAAAGGTAATGTTTTTTTTTTTTATACATCACGAGCAAACAAGCAGACGGTTCACCTGCTGGAAAGTGGTACTACCTATTGACCTATTGACCAGTGGCGGTACTGTCATACAAGCCCAAAAGCCCGGCTTGCCCTATCGAACCAAGGTAAGTTCGCGCTCTCTACTTTTCAAATCAAATAACAATATGCTTTGCATTGCATGGTTTAAAATTCGCGCTAATTCCAACGCGTAAGTATGAAGTGTAGATTTAAGAGTAATGAGGCAATAAGACATTTATAGAAATGAATTATAAAAACTACAATAATGTATCTCTCGGCTTGCCCTATTCTAAAACTCTAGGCACGCTACTGCTATTGATACGACCGCCAATACGTTGCCAATGTAGAACAAACATGTTATACCCTCGTGGAAGTAATTACAGTGGCTCTCCAATCTTTCGAACCGAAAACATCAAACTTCTTCATGGCAGAATTAGAGAGGAGGATGATAAAAAAAAATACTAACTGCTGAAAGATGAACGTAAGGACAACGCTCGGAGTCTAATTCCTCCACTCCTGACTTGTCTTCGTACACTTCGAACTGCTTCAGAGGTTCTAAAAACAAAAATATGAAGTTTTAGGTTAAACTAATATTAAATTTAATAAATACCTTTGTTTCATAAACAGCAATCTATAAATGTTCCTATTTAAACAAATTAATAAAGGGTGCATGAAGTATTTACTACCTACTTAAATAATGTAAATGTTCGATTATATTGAGATTCTTCTGTATTTTTTAGTTTATGAAATTTATTCTATACAAACCTTAAAAACAATAGGTTTGAATTTTTATTTTAAACTCTATTACAAAAGTCCTTACCAGTATGCCTAGGTAGATTGATAGCAGATAATATAGGCGTTTGGGAGAGATCATCGCGCCGCCTGACTCTGCTCGCGGTTGAATTCTCTGAGCTTGACCGAGAGTCCGATGGTAGGTTTAAGCACTACAAACAAACATTATTTCATTATTGGAATGTGCAACATACCAAACTAAAAGGGAGGCGTTGATCAATATAGAATTAATGACCTTAACATAGGACCATTTTTATGTTTTAAAGTTCTTATTTCTATGTTTTTGTATGGATACACCTTGTCAGCATGATGGGCGGTCATGCTCTTATTGGAAATACCCTCATTAATAATAAAATATACTTATTATATTCAAAAATTAAAACGAATATACTGCAGTTGAAAATATTTGAGGGAGACCTAAGCCCAGCAATGGATGTCTTCCGCCTGAAGATGATGAGTAAACAAAAAGGTCAGAATAAAATTAAAATATTAGACAACAATATAAATTTGCAATAATTTAAGTGTTAATATAAAAACACAGTCATTAGAATGACAATACTGTTGCAATGACTACTTGCTGAGTTACCATGAGTCCTGCACTGAATAGCCTGTCTCGCCGGTAGGTACATAGTTTTTTTTTTACCTTAACACGATCTATCATCTACAATCTTAGCCCAACTTAGAATTAGTTTTTTAAACTAAAAATTTAACCTATTTCCATCGTGAAAATCATTTTTAAATTTCGGTGATACTCAAAGCCTTTACCCTCTTATTATATTAATATAGATATATATATATAAATACCTCAAATATATTTTGTTCATCATCGTCATCCCTGTCGGTGCCGGTTTCTTTATTTTTGTAATACACATTCGACCAAGATCCGCCCAGACCTGGTGAAGAAATATCAAATTTAATAAGCGCCATCTAGTTTTCAATACAAACACTAACTCGTTGAAGTATTTACTTTAAAGGCCAATAGATGGCAGCGTTTTTAATTTGATCATAAACAGAAATGGATTAATTTTTTTAGGCTTTCCATTGAGTCCGAATACCATGCTTGCAACGCTAGAAGCCTCTTACAAATGTTGTCTTAATAAAACTAAGTTAAATTGTAGACCTCTAGTGTTAATAAAGACTAGTCTTATTTAAATGTATTTCAATGTTTTTATTTGAAAAAAAAATCCCATAGTAGGTACTATAATGTTGAAAACTCAGATTATATTAAATAATCTGTGGTTGACGGCAAAATTAAGGCCATAGCGATTTTACCACATTTCACCGAAATAAAATTCGCTGAAATCACGACTCAAAGGAATTCGCCGAATTTTTAGCATCACAAATTTTTTCCATAAAATTTTATTTAAGAGTAGGTAATTAATTTAATATTTCATACATTCAATCGAATTTTTACTTCAAATAATTAAACAATATCTAGAGCGCTCTAGCTTCAACCAATCTTCAATCAATTCAACCTTCAATCTTCAACATTTCAACTGACGTAATGCATATTCGATGAACCATCAATTCGGCGAACTGTGATTGAGTTAATCATGAGTTCCTTTTTGATGAATCGTGATTTCCGCGAAGCGAATTTAGGTGGATTGTAGAAGAAGTAGTTGTACCATTCAATCTAGTTTACGAAAAATAATAATTCACTGCCTTAAATCTAAACACTTAAGGCTGGAGCACACCAAATTCGATTAGGGTACGTTTACTTCCCTTAAGGAGTTTTTAGTGAAAGACACGCACACACACTCACACACGATACTCTGTCAAACCGCACACGGACCGCAATGTGACATCTTTCATGCTTTCCAAATTCAATGTCAAAAATATTTTATTCGAAAATACTTGAATTAAGCACTCTTAAATCGTCTCTTACTGTCACCGGTTCGGAATGCTTTTTCTGAGGGAAAGAATCCGGCAAGAAACCTCCGTAGTTGCTTTTTTCAATATTCAAATACAATAATATTCAATTGAAATTTACAATTAGCAAAACATAATCATTCTATTTTTATTGAATATAAAACAATATGTTTTCTGCAATATGAATATATACGTTTTAAGATAAGAACACGTAAAGCAACCGATTTGGTGTGGTGGAGCCTTTATTCTCATATAAAACTCACCGTGTAGGAATCCAGTATACGTTAGTGTGGTAGGCATGAGTAAAAATAAATTCAGCTATATTAGTCAATATCAAACATTTTTACAATAAACACTCAATCAGTCTATACTTGGTGTTTTACCCAAATTATGCTAGTACTATTTGATTTTCTGTGGTCAAATTTAAGACAAGTTTTTATGTCAACTTGTTACCAAAAAAACGCAGATAATATAGGTATTTTTGTGTGTATATGATCATTGTTTTATTCAAGTAAAGGCAATAAATTTGTTAGTAATTTTAATTGGCTTATTAACAATTTTAGGAAAGCAAAAAACAGGTGGGTAATTGAAATGAAGAGGCGTTGTATAAAGTGTGCTTGTTCTTTAATTAGACTTGATTGTCCCGGATTTCGATAAACTTCATGCCAATTACTTGAATTTTTTACGTTGATGCTATGTAATGGAAATATGTAACATTTTTTTAATCATAAACAAATCAAAATAATCTTATTCCATAAACTTAAAAAAGGACAAAGAATCGTCAAAGGAATTTAATGTTTTCTTAAAAACGACTCGACCGGTTCGGAAAATTTATGTTGTGAATCTTTGAACAAAAAGTATCAAATTTTTTACAGGTGTCGATATTATCTTAAAGCATTTGTGGCAACACAGTAGTCCCTAACGCGGGCTGCCTTGTTAATTGAATAATTCCTTTTTATATATTTTAATATCAAGTCACGCATTACGTACTTTTTTTTGGCAGGGGAATACTATGGCGAAGCACATTAATCTTGTCGTGTTATACAGCACAAGTAATTATGTCATGACTTCATAAGTGTTAGGTCTTAACGTCCACGACCAAGTTTTTGTGGGACCGACATTCGGGCCGATTTTTCCTCTTAGTATTTTGTCGCAGACTTTTATGATGTGGGCCCAGCGGTCACCAGGTATCCGTGTTATGTTATAAAGTGCCATTACTTCAGTTAATATAATGCTAACCTTGCAGCAGCTGGTCCACAGCGGATCGGACGCCGCGGTCGAAGGCCCGCGCGTCAGCCGCCGTTTGGAAAGTGAGCCCGAACCGAGACCCGTCCGTCGTCCAGTGGTGGAACGTCGGCATCACCTTGTTGTACTGGAAGTCCTTCTTTATCGTGCATTCGAGTACCACCTGAGGGTATCATATTAAATATTTACTCAAAGTCAAATTGTTGGCATAAACTACACTGACAGATAATGGCTAGTAGAAGGATGGAGAAGGGAGTAGAGCAGAACCAGTAGAAGTATTCCATGTCATGTTATGCCATTTTAACAGCTAAAGGTATCTTCGTATCAACAAGCCTTGGTGCCATTTTCCATCGGATGCATCGGCTAGATATAACCGATTGCTTTTGCCTGTGATGATGTTGTATAGAAAATTTAGTGAGTGTTTATGAGTGTTGCCCGCTGACAGACAGCATGTTTTCTACGATATCCATGACAGATTAGTTGTTAAACATCTTTCGCATATAGTCGGAGATTTTTTTTTGTAAATGCTTTTACGGCTCTGGATACGAGTCCTTTTGAGCCTTATCGTTATAAATTATCATTGACCTTAAAGATGATAAATGAGATGAAGATAATAAGATGAACAATGAAAATGATGGATCTGCCTACAGTAACATGCTAGTACGGTTACTGTAGGCTCTAAAGGAGTTACTTGGGAGATGAAGAAAAGCGCAGCCAAATTATCGTTTCACTTTCTCCACACTAGTATAGCACTACAGATATTTACTGGTTAAAACACTAGCATTTTACAAATTAAATTCTGGTGATACATAAGAAAAGACGATAAAATAAGAAAATTCTAACTGACACTTCCCGTTCCCGCCAAGTAACTCGGATTTTAAAATATTTTTATACATTGCCATGGGCAAACAAGCAGATGGTTCGCCTCAAGGAAAGTGAAAGCGCCGCTTATTGACACGAAAATGACACTGATGTCGTGTAACGTCAAAAGCTGGCAAAATTACAATGGCTCTCCAATCCTTCACCACCACCTGTTTGGAGGGGATATACGTTACCATGTTATCGCTGATCCGTTTTCCGTGTATGAAGTAGTCATGTGTAGGTGCGTGTGCGACCGAAGATGTGTCCCCGTTGCTGTCACTTTGATCTGCTGAACAATACACCAGGTTACACCATCGTTTTTAATACTAATGGTTCTAAAGACAAAGAGACACGACAAAACTGTGCACTAGAGGGCAGGCAGTGCTAGAAACTGCACGCGCTTTTCGATCTTTATTATCCCCTATTTTTTGGCCTCTGGGCTAATTCAATAGCTGTCTCCGCTTTGCTGGGAGGGAAGTCTGAAATCGGTTTCTTACTACCTCCTATGTCTTCTGATTAAGTTCGTTGCAGGTCCCAATACAGACGGTAGGGTGTCCGGGCACAGCCTGTGCGTCATTGCACAGCTGCATTATTCGATCAAAGAACGCCACTGTTGATCCTGGTAAACAGGAGTTGCAGTGCTGGGACAGAGTTCGTTGTATCGAAAAGCGCTTTTCGATATAGGATAGGATTTAGGTCTATAAGAGTGGATGCAAAAAAGCGCTAAAATACATAATTTGAAAAACACTTTGGACAGGACTCGGTATATTAGTAGTAGGGGCCAAAGCAATTAGCTCTCGGACGCTTCTCGATAAAAAAGTGTGCATATAAGACAGGACTTAAGATTAGGTCTATATGAGTAGGTGCAAGAACTCCAAGTACTTACGTTGTACGGCGCGTGGGCGCTTCCCCACCATGACGTCGGCAAGCCCGCCGCCGCCGAGCGCCACCCAGCCGCCCGTGCCTTCATCCCGAGACATCACCTGCGCTCGCACCCGGACCAAGTAGGCACTGCAACAATACATACCTCTCAGTGACTATAATTATACTCAGTGCCGGATTATCTATTTGGCGGTTTAGGCAACTGCCTGCAGATCCAGCTAGATATGGGGCCCAACGAGTATTTTCGACTGATTCGGCTTAACTGACTAGGTTGAAGTTTGACGATAACAAATGCCAAGGGTCTCAATTCCCAAATTCAGGTCGATCTCCGAATTGCTAAAAGTATTGGCGCCGAGCCATGCTTTGCTTATGGGCCTTACGTTGTTTATCCGGCCTTTATCACACCCGCACCTTAAAAGGGAATGGGGTTCTTCAAGAGTTTTTGCCATCGGTCGGGCCGTGAGCTAGCTTGCCAGAAATGTGATACCACATTAAAAATACAGTACATTATAATTATACCTTTGGCTTAGAATTTCTCTATGATCGATCGAATCAAGGGAGGAGATATAAGGAGATCCTCTGCCTACATATTTATATTACAGGTGGTTCTACGTGCGGTATTGTCTGAGTTGGTACCACCTCTGCTCCTTTCTATTTCTGCCGTGAATTGCAGAGCCAGGGTGTTACCGGCACGAGAGGAATCTCTACCTCTACAATTCATAGTTAGCTCTTGACATTCGAAAACATCAAAGGCATCTTTGTGTCAACAAGCGGCGGTACCACTTTCCAGTGGGTGAATCGTGTGCTTGATTATGAGGTTTATAAAAAATCGTATTGCCAACACTCCACAGAATAAGTTGGTAAATGGTATGGCTAGCCATATAACTCAAAAAATCTATGAATAATTGAAAAATAGGAGTGTAGAGTGCCAATAACTGGAGAATATAGTGTTGGGCGGCTACCCATGAGACAGGTTGACAAATGATATACTATAGGTAATTAGCTAGTATTAGGTTGTAGCTAGTAGCATTCTATTACATAAATAAGAACTAAAATTTAAAATTTCATTCAGCTAAGTAAATAATACAGATTTTTTTGCATTTGTTTTACTTATAAATCCGTCCAAAAGGCTCTAAATTTAAAAATGCTTAAATTTTAATGGCTCTTTATTAAGTATCATTGTTTTTGGTTAGATATAAGGTGAAAATTCTGATAAATTTAGATGAATATTAAAATTCTTTGACACTAATAAAAATTAAGATAGTACTTTTTTGCATCACATTTTTATTATTGTTTAAAATTATATTTGTATTCTAAATCCAACCTATTACAGTTTGTCCTAATTGACTATCATTGCACACAGTTTTATTTTTATAATGTAAGCATCCCCTTTCAAAGGTTTTTAAGAGAGTCCCTTAAGAGAGAAGAATTGAATGTCTGTGGTTTGAAATGCTACATGTGACTCTTAGATATGATATGGAAAGTGGGCAGGTAAGTGTCAAGATAGCAGATATTAGAAATTCAAGCCCTTTTACGAAACTGATTAGAAATACTAAATTGTGGTTTAAGCTACCCAGCGTCCAGCACAAAATCAAATAAGTTTTAGTAGTAAAATTTTGTACTTATTTAAATTTATAAAATCAACTATTTTCCTACCATACATTTAACTGATAATTGTTAACTTTGATTATTAAATAATGAAAGAATTTTAGAGTGGAGTAAAGTACAAAAAAAAAACATTTTCATTCAAGGATTTAAGATTTTTAGTCTTATTAGGATACTTATTATCCCTTTACTTATTAAGTTTGGAGCAAAATTTGTCCATCTTTTTTTTATGGATTTTTCTTTTATATGTTAAAAACAACTAAACTCAGGCAGTTTATACCTTATAAAAGGATTCATGACAAGTTAGCATTTTTTTAATTGTTTTTGATTAAATAAAAAAAATCAAGCCTCTGGCTCTATTAAGAAATTTTTTCTACTCAGTTTGAATAAGTTTAAAAAAAGTGGACCCCATAAAAACCATTGTCTACATTTTTTTATTAATAGAGTATCGTTTAATTACAACCTGCCAGTACTAACGACGAAATAAAGCGATTGTATCATGCCTGTTACATTCTGAATTCATGAAAATGATAATTCATTGAGTGATATAGCTTGGTTCAAGCTCGTTTCGAGATGACCCCGAAAGCAGTTACTGTGAATGAACGACCATCCCATTGATTATAGTTATACTGAGTGACCTAAGGGCGGCGGTCGTACCTAGTATCCTGAGCTTTTTAGCCCTTCACACCCTACTTTGGACCCTCAGATGATTCCTATATACTTGAAACGTGTAACCAGAGCTTGATATTAGCTTATAACAACTTACACGAGCTGTAAAATACGAAAAATGTCAGGGGAAGGGACCATCCTACTGTTCGTAGGGCGAAGCGAATTCCTCAGAAAACTGAGTTACTGCGGCTCTACTTACTTTTCAGATGCCTCGGTCATGATTCGACACGTCGAATATCCTAATTTCTACTCGCCACTTCACAGATTTCACCATTTTTAAGACATAAATACATCAGATTCACTTGCAAAGTTCTTATTTCGGCCCTTTGTTGGGCCTCAGTGCGCTTGCGTCAATAAAACAGTCCGGGCCATTCAATGAAAGCGGTGCAAGTACACGAGCGACAGGTGGCGCGGTGGTCGCACACTAGTCCCTAACGCTGACGTGATTGGTTACCACACGTCACAGCACAATTTCCACCAATGACAATCCACCTACACAATAACCACCAATGACGTAGATACTCCCTTGATATTATTTTGCGGGATAATTCAAATTAGATCTTGCAAAATTGCCGGTAGATTTGATATCATGAATGATCACTCAGCACTTTCTAGACCTAAGGCACTTGCTGGAAAAGCCTGAATAATTTTAACTGATACACCGATTTTCTAATTTTATTTAGCGAATACGAAGAGATGCGTTGTCGAAGGGGGCGCGGATATGAATATCGGAAAGTAGGTCACGACGTCGACCTCGAGCCTTCGGCGGTTACTGAATGGAGCGAGGTTTGCAATGGGCCCCGTTCATGCACCGACCCATTGAAAAATAAATAGGTCAAATCATTGCAGTGTGCCCCACTTGCAGGTTTCAACCATTCACAAGCGCGGCTGCATTCGGGCCCCCAGGAGCTAAATATAGCCGCTCTATATTTGGTGGGGTCATTCGCAGTAGACGCAAATGCAAGCCTACCTACCCAAAGTGGGTTACCTGATTTTCTTTGTTACCAGTCAGTGACGTAGTTCGTGTTCTGTGACGTCAGCCGCCATTTTATTAATTTTGAATTTCGAACATTTGGAAGCCATGTTTGATGTGAATTTTGAATTACAATAGGTGTTTTATGGTGACAATTATTTTATATTGAAGATTTAATATTAATTTTATAGAAGTTTAAAAACATTTTGATTTATAGTGCAAATGTTACATAATTCAAACATTATCGTAGTTTATTTGATGGGAGTTTAAATATTTAAAATCAATGAAGCGTGAGTGAAAAGTAAATGAATATCTATTTATGAATTTCTATTAAATTTGTTAATAAATAGATATAGCAAGATCCTATTTTTGATTTGACGAATAGATACTTATGTAATATAATGGCAGTAATAAAAATTATTATAAAACATAGACATTGTTTCATTTATTTAACACATGATTAATAAATTAAATACATCTTTCATAGAAAACTATGATAACATTTGTGTTTTTATTATAAGTTTTCAAATTCTGGTTTTTCATCCTTTGTTACTTGAGCAATAGCACCTTTGCTTAAATCTTCACTTTGCAGCATTGTCTGGTTTATAAGTGCCTGAAAAAAAAAAATGCAGCATGATGTGTGTCAGTTTAAAATGAATAAGCAAATTATGCTTTTTACAAATCACAAGGTCAGATACTTGATTTTAAACACTAAAAACTAGGTTTTTAGAATTGACAAAAAAGTGAACGATTTCTTCCTATACTAAGACCGGGACACGAAGACATTTTCATGGAAACTAGCGCTGTACTATATGTTGTTTTGTTTAGATCAAATAAACCGGAACTATCTTTAAACACGAAAAAATCTTGCAATGGTTTTATTATATTAATTAAATACATTGTTATATTAATTATATAGATTCCTTTGAGCAGTATAACGATTTTAGCAACAACGCCACCTATCTTTCAAGCTGGAACTAACCTTATTGTGTAAGAAAGGTTTCTGTAAAAGCTTTTGGATATTAGGACGTATTCATCATTCCTATGTAAATCCTTATGTATTTTTGCTTTTGCCCGCGGCTTCGTTCGCGTATAACTTGTATTTTATTATTTTTCCCGGACATTCCGTTCTGCCTCAAAATGCAAAATTTATTATTTTTTCCAGAATTTCTATGTTTATGGCAGAATGATAGTTTTAAAATCATTTTCAATATTAATAAAATTCCGGATTAGGATTTTCCATGATTAAAGTAAGAATTAGTTAGTTCCATTATGAAAGTATTAAATAATACGGTATGTCGGGGCACACAGGCTGTGCCCAGACACCCTAACGGCTGTTATTGTTGGCATTTGGTAATTTTTATTTTTACTTTATCAAATCAAATCTTCTTTATTTGCGATGTAATTAATTGTAATATAATATTATACCGTTATGGTAAGAAAACTAATCATATTTTGGCGATAACTTTTTTGGACAAGTAAATAATGTTTTTTTTTGTGTTTGTGGATGGATGGAAGTCGTTGATGAATGCCTGTTTAATGCTCTGTGAGGATATTTCCAATTGTTTTTTTTTAAATTTAAATGAAATTGAAGTATTGATGATATTGTATGATTAATTATGTAATTGGGTGCAAACACATTTAATTAATAATAAAAAAGATATTATTTTTTTGTTGATAATCAATATTGTAAATCTTCAACTTTTTTTATTTTTAAATAAATATATAAATCAACTTACGATATGATTGAGTCCTTCTTGGTTAGATCTGCTTTGTGAATACACCAAGTTTAGTTTGGTCATTTGTACTGCGACTGGACTCTTGGACGCAATGTTCTCAGCTATCTGTAGGACGTTTTCTAATGCACTGGAAACAATTAAGAAAAAAAAAGAATATTAAAATAAGTTTTTATTAATCAACAACTTCGGATCGAAATGCACTTAAGCTTAGAATAATAGATTAATGATTCTAATTATTGTCATTGTATTGCCGAAAGTGACAGATTTTTTTCCTCTAACCAAACTTACCATAATGTAATTTAATTATTAAAAACTTTAAGTGTTGTTACTATGATATTACCAGATGACATATATAGAAATGAAGTAAAAATCTGTATACTGTGTCCACCGTATAGTTTCGTATATATTGTAAGTATATCGAGCCTCTTCCGTGAGAACATCGTAAGCGACAATTTGCTTTTTTCACAGGAGAGTTTGTCGGGCCACACCCGCCACTCTGTACCACCACTGCAACTCCTGTTCACCAGGATCAACAGTGGCGTCCTTTGATCGAATAATCAACGAATAATGCAGCTGTGCAATGACGCACAGGCTGTAAGGAAAGAGGAGAGTTATTAATTTAGTAACTTATTTATAGTTATATTTAGTTACTTCATTGTTTTATAAATGAAATTATTTCTTTCCATTTACGATATTAATTTCTTACCATAATAAAGATTTTGTAAATTAAAATAAAGCTTAAAGTTATTGAAATAAAATGTTACATTGTTTAATTAAGAGATTACAAAAAAAAAAAAAAAATTTTGTCGCTTACGATGTTTCTTCTCAAATAAAATAATAAAATTGGTCTAGCACAGTGACTACCAATCATTAATGTTCAGAGTGGATAGATATTTTCTTAGCAAAAATGTACATCAATTAACCACGCGAGAAATAAAGTTTTTCCGCGATGGGGGTTGAAATTAAAGAAAAACCTTTCTATGCTGACTTTAAGACTACCAAGGATGCAAAAAAAAACGTATGGATTATTAAAAGTTTATGAAACGCAATAGAAAATGTCATAAAAAATAATTAAATGAGGGTTACGAAACGGGAACGTGTCAAAACGGGAAGTAGCCAAAATTTCGGCTTTAATGACTTGAGATTTTGCAGTTCATAAACGGTTCATTCAATGTCAACGGCAAGCAAGCAGACGGTCACAGCTACCTATTGAGACGACTTTACCCTGGATTTCTTAACATCATTATCATTAAGCTTACAGCATCATCCATGTCCAGGGAAAATGTATATATATATATATTTTTTTAGTACAGAGACTTTTTACCGGTATCTTTCCCTTAGTTGTCTGTGGGAAAGCATTCCTAATAATTCTTGACTATTTTATTATTCTAATGTTTTAGATATTTTTAAAATAATGATTAATAACCCACGTGTCTTTGTCAGGGTACACTTTGCTGACGAGACCGAGTTCTAACGCCTCTTTTGAGTCGAAGTTACGCGCCGTGAAACATAGCTCCCTCACCGTTGATGTGTTTCCAACCACCTGTAAATAACAATATACATTTATTTATATATTTAGAGAAACATTAAGTATATGAAAATAGAATATTTGTAATAACTGGTACGATATTTTAACCTCTACATGGGCATGGCGGTACTCTTGGTATTCCAAACATTAAGGCATTGTCTTGTCAACAGGCGGCGGTATCATTTTCCATCAGGTGAACCGACTGCTGTTGTGTAGTGTATATATTTAGAAAGTGTACGGAACATCAAACTTAAAGTTTTTTTTAGTAATACATAACAAAATATACTAACAAAAATATTTGACTGTCTGTCTGTCAGTTTGTCAGGCCTGAACCGCTGAATAATTTTTGATAAAATTACACAAGTGAAGTGCGTTCTGACGGTGGAACTATACCTTCAATTTGACTAAAAACATAATACAAATTCTATGCAGACAATATAAGAGAGGTAAAGGTAAGTGGTAATTTCATTTATTTATTTATATTTATATAATATTTGTTACCTTAGGCAACCTTTGCAATGCTCCGACATCAGGCGCCAAGCCTATGTCAACTTCTTTCACTGTGAACCAAGCATCTTGAGTGCAGTACCTGGAAATATATTGCGTTCATGGTGAATAACAATAAGAGACCAGTTAATTACATTAAAAACGGACGGGTTGTAAGTCGGACCTTCATGTGTGAAGGTGCTACATCCGCACCATCATACAAGCTTAAGCAATATGCAAATTTAAGATAATTTTGTAAAAGAAGCATGAGCAAGCAAAATGTTTCGAAAAATTCTCGTTATTATATATATTTTCTCTAGTATAAGAGACCCCTAGAATGTCTTTAAGTTTTTAGTATTTGTTGTTTAATTTAAATGATAAAATAAATTTTATATTTATACCTAACTTTATAATTAATATGTTTAAAAATATTTTTCAGAGAAAAAATCCTACACAGTCAGGATTTACTGTTCTTATCTCGTATTGCATAAGGATTGATATTGCTCTTGTAATGTATATCATCGTGGTCATGTACGTACACGGGCGCGCACGCACTACCAGCTTAAGGTCGAGTTTTGTTTGCAGGTTTTGCGGCTGGGGGCTTTCATACTATATTTTGAATGGATTAGATTATCATACTTTAAAACAACATCATGATTTCAATGAATGATTTGCTTCCTTTACCGTCATTGGTAATGGAGATTTACTACGGCCACTTAGGATGGCGCTTGCGATCCAACCTCTAAAACTAGTATTATCGCGTACAGAGGAATTTCGATGGCAAATGATACTCCTTGGCAGACCTCGACTGTACACACATAAAGCTCCACATAGCAAGTGCAATATCAATCCTTATGCTGTACAAATTAAGAACGGTACAAAGTCCAAACAGTTTAGGTTGATCCATGGCCGTGTGTACCATACCTCATATCTGCAGCTGTGATTAAGTTGACTCCAGCACCCACACAAGCACTGTGAACAACACACAGCACTGGCTTCACACACTCTTCCAGTGATGATATACTGTCCTGTAAACAAACAACAATAATAAAATAAATCAGTTTGGAAACAGGCAAATAAAATGATGATAAATTACGGAATCTGGGACTTTTTGCCGATCTTCACCAACAAAAATTTCTGAACAGTGGTTTTAAGAAAACATTTACATTCTCTACATTGCATTACATTTATATTATTTGTTTATATTTTATTATTTACATTTTCTTAATACTTTTTTTTAGTTAACAGATTTAAAAAAATTGATTTTGATGACATGAGCTTTGATTTGGGCAAGGTAAGTGTAAATCAGTCTCTAAACATAATAATTATGTATTAGGTATGTGTATTAATAATTATATGGCAATGGGGTGGTCATATAGTTTGTAGAACCAAAGACTGTTGGGGAAGAAAGGTTCTGGAGTAGCGACCATGGACCAGAAGGCATAGTGTTGGACGAGCCCCCACTAGATGGATGGACGACTTTGTTAAGACCGCTGGGTGCCACTAGATGCAAGCAACTCAGAATCGTTCCAGTTGGAGTCATTTGGGGGAGGAATATGTTCAGCAGTCTACATCTTCCCACTGATGATGATGTGTACTTCATTACCTGGTACTGCTTAATTTTCTTTGACAAATATCTAGATCTGCGGGCGACGTCATCGTGTTCATTTGCCTTGGCACCCAATTCCACCATACTGTGGAGGTCTATACCTGGAATGTTTATTTATTTTTATTTTATTAAAAAGATCACCAACATAGTGTACACTCATTCATACAATTGAAGAACAATCACAGTATAAAAACAAGTCAAATGTCACTATAAAAAAGGTGAAGACTGCATGCAAGAAAAAAACAAGTCAAACATTTAAAACAGAGTAAAAATATTGCCTAAAACTTAATGTCCAAACATATAAATACATTATAAATAAAAATAATATAATATTAAATAACGCAAACCAATTACAACCAACAACTCAACAAAATAATTTCATAGATAAAACAAACAAAAACGAACAAATTACTGTGTCAGAGGCAAAAGCAAACAAACATAACACTACTCTTTATTCTTTAATAAGTTAAAAAACTCATGGGAATTCTTTTGAGTGTTTTATTAATGAAGATGGTTAACCTGATGGACAGCTGCCATTGCAGTTCTATAAGAGAATTGAGATTTGAAGACTATTGAGTAAGGAGCAAAGCTGTGATACTATGCTTGCCTGTCTTACATTTACTCTTTTTTTATACACAACCACATTAAACAGTTGCACCTGTTTCGATGATTGAAAGTTGAATGCATAGAATTGTGAGAAAAAGCAGAATACTAATAAATCTACCATAGTAGAACTTAATATAAATAAATTTTTATTTTTGTTGTTATAATCTAATAAAAAAGTGATAATTTTTTTACAAAGAAGCAGAGGACAACCTGTTTCTAAAATTAATTTTCTTACTAAATTATTATGTATGTATTTATTTCTATAATATCTGAGCAAATATTGTTGTTTGATTTAAATTTATGTTCAATTAAATTGCTCTGTAATTAGTTCTGAACCCAAGTAATTAATACAAACCTCCTGTAAAATGCTTCCCTTGCGCAGATAACATCACAACTCTACATTCAGGATTGTCACTCAGTGCTGCAAAACACTTTGTCAGCTCCCTGGAAATAAAAAGACAAATATAAACAATTTGTAGGAAACAAATTTTTACTTTGTAAAATTTTTGGAAAGTTTATGTAAACTATTATATTTCATAAAAACAAATAAAGTATGAATAGGTAAATTCCTAGACATAACTTAAATTTATTTTTATACCATTAATGTGGCAAACAAGCATACGGCCCTCCTGATGGTAACCAGTCACCGTAGTCTATGAACATTTGCAATACCAGCGGCATCACATGTTGCCGACCCTGCAAGAACCTTTTAACACCCTTTCTGATGAACATCATGCTATAATCACTTTTACTAAAACATGCATAATATTTGTTGGAATTTCTTTAGCCCTTAATTTGTTAAAACCTAGTTAGTGCAGTTCGGCCCCCCCAAATTATACAGGTGGTATAATTTCGGGGATTGGGGGTCTGGATTAGTATCAGCCTCCTTTTTATTTCTGCTGTATGCCATTTGCTGTGTTACAGGCACAGGCAGTGCTCTTGGCGTTGTACAATATTAAGGGCAGCAGCCTGTCAAAATGTGGCGGTATATTCATATAAGGCGGAGGCAGGAAAACTGTTTGCTTTTTTCACATTGTATGACATAAAATTGCAAATTCTCTTTTTATATGTTGGTTTGAAAATGCCTATACTTACAGCCACATAGTATCATTAAAAGTATTTAACTTCTTTGGTCTATTTAACTCAACATGGAAGACATGTTTTTTGGGAACTGAAACAGCTAAAGTTTCGAAGGTTGGGATATCCGTACTTGATGAATATGACCGGAGATAGAAACCTGGAAAAAATATTTATAAGGTAAAAAATGTAAGAAAGAAGGAATGTAAAAGGAGTTTTATTGAATTTAAAAACTCTTTTAATAATCAATGATATAGTTAACCGAAGTAATAAAATATGAATTAAAATTATAATTCCAATAATAATATTTATTACGAATAATATAATAAATACTTTCTAAAACTTACTTGTAACAATCTTTCTACATTGGTTTGAAGCTATTGTTTTAATTAAAGACACCATGATTAAAGCCAAGAAAAAAAAACTAAGGCTCAATAAGTTTCTTGTAAAAGAGAAACAAATGCTAATCTAGATAAATAGTAATTTCAAAAGTCATAAAAAGAAGTTCGAAGTCCAAATGTTTTGTAAAATTAATGAAGCAGCGAGGACGGGGTGAAGGGGGAGGGCAACTTTTGACGTTTGACAGTTGTCATTGACAGTTTTACTTTTAAAATGATGAAATAAATAAAAGACGAACTGGGGACTTTGCCATTAGCGTTGTTGTTAAACACACGTGTTCGCGAGGTTATTAAGTGAAAGTTTAGATTATTTGTTGAGATCCCATATCTATACACTTATATTTTCATCGGTGGTGGTATTAACTAATCTGGTAAGTGGGTTTTGTTTTTTAACTCAGTGTCGTGAGTAGTAAGCCACCGGGACCCCCGGATCCTCCGGATGATGGCAGCTCCATGGATGTCTCCCCTTCCCTGTTTTCCCAACAAGCTCCTCCTGAGAGTCGTAAACGTCCGGCTACTAGTGACCTGTCAAATGTCCCCAAAAGGCAGTAGTTGAACCATCAGCTTCGATACAGCATACTTACATTAACCCAGACTTCATTGAAAACCCTGAATTACGGTACGAAAATTCAGACCAAGGTCCATTCTTGGTACACGTTAACCGTACAGAATCAGACAGGTCTGCAGGGACAACAATCCCTCACCTTAAGTTTGCTCAATTCTTGTGTATAAACAAGGTTCAGGGGATAAAACCTGGCGGTGTTAAATTAGTAGGTCGCAGTAGGGTATCGGTTGAATTCTCCAAGTATGAGTATGCAAATAACTTCTTGCAGAATCCAATTCTAAAAGACAACAAGTACTCCCCCATTATACCCCAATATCACATCACCAGGATGGGTGTGATCAAAGGCATCCCTACTGAATGGTCAATGGAGGAATTAGTAACAGGCATGTCTTTTGCCTCAACTTGCGGAGCAGTTATCAAAGCTCGTAGGCTAAACCGCAAAACTTTTAATGACGGCTCACCTGTATGGGTACCCAAACAGTTGTTTTAACATTTAAAGGTCAGGTTCTCCCTTCAAAGGTTTTCTTGCCATGCTGTCTTGGATGTTAACACTTATCAATTACCAACTATACAGTGCCTACAGTGCTGTAAGTTCGGTCATATAAAATCACAGTGCCGATCAAAACCCATCTGCTTTAAATGCAGTAAATCCCATACTGGTGACTCATGTGAAGTAGAGGAAGAGATTGCGACCTGTGTTCTATGCACTGGCAAACATTTTGCTACAAACCGCAAATGCCCTGAGCATTCAAGGCAAAAATCAATTAAAATCGCCATGTCTGCTGATAGCATATCTTATACGGAGGTCGCACAGAGATTTCCTTCTGTTCGGAAACCATACAGTGAGGTCGTTAAATCTGTGTTTTCCCCTGCCAATCCTTCTCAACCAGCCCCATGTTCCTGCTCTCACAACAATGCATCCCAAACCTCTTACAAAAAAACTGTCACTGTACTCCGTCAACCTCATAAGCCTTTTGGGAAAGCATATGATATGATTTCCCATAATAATATCATAAGCCCCCCTTCCTTACCCTCCACCAATGTAACAGCCCTTAATCCCATCACTACTCCCAATGACAATCTTATTGAATTACTGATGACTTCCTTGATAAGCATGATATCAAGGTTTAGTGAACACTACCGTAGCTAAGCTACAGCAACTTATGACAGCTATTAATGATAATAATCTTCTACGGTCTCCTTCAGTGGAACTGTAAAAGCATTAGACATAAAAGACATGAAATTTGCTACCTTATTAACCACTATAAGCCTGTTGTTTTTGCTGTATCGGAGACGTGGCTGGTCCCTGGCTCCCGCTTTAGGGTTCCTGGATACTCCTGTCTCCGTGATGACAGAGATGACGGTTATGGTGGTTGTGCCGTTCTAGTGAAAAAATCTATGATTTTTTCACAAATTCCCTTCCCCCCTCACAACGTTGGTTTAAACATCATAGCTGTGAAGGTAATGGACATATCCTTTGTTTCCATTTATATTCCCCATCCTAACCCCTCCATTATCTCTGAACTCCAATCCCCCCTATCTTCTTTCCCTGCTCCAATTATTGTCCTTGGTGATTTTAACTGTCACCACACCATGTGGGGTTCACATTTTTGTGACTCCGTATCCTCTCCGCTCCTCGACCTTCTTGATGACTGTAACCTGTGTGTTTTGAATGTCGGATCTCCAACGAGACGTACCTCCCCCCTACAAAATCCCAGCGCAGTTGATCTTTCCCTCTGCTCTCCTAGGCTTGCTTCACTTGCTTCCTGGAAAGTGTTACCCGATTCTTACGGCAGCGACCATTTACCCATCTTTATATCCATATCCCGCTCCATGCCTGAAAACCCTAAAATTCCACCCCTATTGAAGTACAGAACCTCTGGTGCTGACAAATATTCTTCAACCCTGGATGGTCTGGTTGCTTTGCTCCCGACTATTGATGGTTCGAATTTTTTAGATTCATTTGCAAAATTTTACGACTGTATTGTCACTGCGGCAGAAATCTCAATTCCCGTTAAAAATACAGTGATGAGTAAACTACCCTCCCTGGTGGGATGCCGATTGCTCTGTTGCTGTCCGAGAGAGAAAGAATGCCGAAAAGCTATTTTGTTCAAATGTGACTATGGAGAACTATTTAAACCATCAGAAGACTGCAGCGAAGATAAAAAGACTACTGTCCAAAAAAAAATGGGCTGGAAGTGTTTTTGCGAAAGTTTGTCCCCTCGATCCCCAGCCTCCCTTGTTTGGAAGAAAATTAAATTATTTCGGAACTCCCAATCAGATAATTCTAATAACACCTGCAATAATCAAAATTTATGGATGAATGACTTTTTTGATAATCTAGCCCCCCCTTTTGTCCCCCCAGAGCAGTATATTTCCCCCTACCCTGACAGAATTAGTTTACCTGACAGACTGAAAGAGGAATTCTCTTTTGCTGAATTAGCAGGTGCTCTTGAAAATCTCAAAGACTCTTCTCCTGGTGCGGATGGAATTCCTTACTCATTTGTAGTGAAGTCTTCTCCTGCCACCAAAAAGTACCTATTAAGAATTTTTAATGAGGTGTTTGTCTCAGGAAGGATACCGGATCCTTGGAAACATCAGGTGGTGATCCCTATTTTAAAGCCAGGCAGAAATCCTAATTCAGCTTCTTCCTATCGTCCCATAGTCCTTTCTTCAGTACTTACAAAAATATTGGAGCACTTAATAAAAAATCGGCTTGAATGGCTACTTGAAAACCGACGAATTATTGCTGGGAGTCAGTTTGGTTTCCGAAAGGGCATGAGTACTATGGACAGTCTCGGCATATTTACTTCCGAAATCCGCGTAGCCCTCTCCCAAAAAGAAAACATTACTGGCGTATTTCTTGACGTAGCATCCGCATATGACAACGTCATTCTTGATGTACTCAGGCATAAGATGCTTAATCTGAGTATTCCCACAAGAATAGTTAACATCATATGCAACCTCTTTATTGGGAGGTCTATTTCTGTCCGTGGTTCCTTCCTCCCTCCTAGACTTGCCTGGAAAGGATTACCTCAAGGCTCTGTCCTATGCCCTATCCTTTATAACCTTTACACTTACGATCTAGATCAATCCGTTATTCCTTTCTGTAATATCCTGCAATATGCCGACGATATTGTCCTGTATGCCACATCTAAATCTCTTGAAGATACTACATCCCGCCTTAACCAGGCTTTATATCATCTCAATGTCTGGTTGCTCGATCATGGGTTGTCTCTGTCGGCGTCTAAAAGCTGTGCTGTAATATTCTCTAGGAAAAGATCGATTCCTCGGATTGATCTCTATATCGAAGATGAAATTATTAGTTTGAAAGATAATGTAAAATTCTTAGGCCTTATACTTGATTCTAAACTTTCTGGGACTGACCATCTAAATAATATTTTAAATAAATGCAAAAAAAATGTAAATATCTTGCGTGCTCTTTCTGGAGTCTGGTGGGGATCTCATCCCTATAGTCAAAAACTTCTGTACAACTCCATTATCCGAAGTCACTTTGATTATGGTAGTTTTCTGTTGGAACCCTGCAGCAAGACGGCTTTGTACAAACTAGATCGAATTCAGTCTAAATGCCTCCGCATTATTACAGGAGCCATGAAATCATCCCCTATTATTGCTCTTCAGGTGGAGTGTGTTGACCCCCCTTTATCACTGCGTAGACAATATTTAGCCGACCGTTTTTTTATAATATTGCTCAGTACCCGAATCATAAATTGTTGAATGCTCTAGAGCAAATTTCGCAGATACAACCGACCTCGGACTACTGGTCACATAAAGATATCCCTTGTCTTGTTAAGAGTTACAAAGAATTTAAGCGGCTTTCCCATGATCTTTATAAATTCCCTAAAAACCCGATTTTTGAAATTAATTTTGACTCTTTGATATTCCTCTCAAAAATAATTCTTAATTTTGGCATTTATAAAGATCGACCTGAAGCTAACGCTTGCTTCAATGAAATTTTTAATAGAGATTGGGTTGGATGGCTACCTATTTTCACTGATGCATCCAAGGTAACCCAAGAGAGTACCGTTGGTTCGGCTATCTGGATACCTAGATTCCAAATTCTTTTAAATTATAAATGCCCCCCCCCTTTCTTCGGTTTTTAGCGGTGAAGCTATAGCTCTTTTGGAAGCCGTTTCTTTTGTAGAATCTCATAAAATTAGTAAAGCCATCATATTTTCGGATGCTAGAAGTTGTTTGCAGGACTTAATAAAATATCCGTTTAGATGCCGGGACAGCTTTTACATCACATTAAAAATTAGACAACTATTACACAGGTGCTATTCCATGGATCTCGAAGTAGTTTTGGCCTGGATTCCGGGTCACTGTGGCATCTCAGGCAATGAGGTTGCTGATATGTTTGCTAAACAAGCCGTCACATCTGGCACAGGTGATCATTTTAGATATATAGCTAGAGATCTTCGCGCACTGGCCAAACCTAAGCTGGATAAGTCCTGGAACAGATTGTGGCAGAGATCTAAAGCTGTAAAAGGTAAACATTATGGAAGCTTGCAACCACAGATTCCTTCAAAACCCTGGTTTTTAAAATTTCCCACTGGTGATAAGGCAACTATCTCAACAATTATCCGCCTAAGATTAGGTCATGTTTGCACTCCGGTATTTCTGGCAAAAATAAGGGTGAGGGATCATTCACTCTGTGAATGCGGTTTAGAAGAAGGTACTGTTCACCACATTTTTTTCAACTGTTCCAATTTAAGGGTCTCACTGTATGATTGTCTCCCTAAAAATATCCCCCATCCCATTAATGCTAACTATCTGTTGTCGCAGTCTCACTCCAAACTTGTAAAGTCCCTTATTAAGTTTATTAAATCCAATAGTATAAGGTTGTGATGTCCTTGTGTTGTTTATGTGTTCTTATATATTGTTACAGATTGGAAAGACGAACTACTCGTTAATACGAACGCCAACAACTTAACATTTTGGGCTCTAGTTACTAGTAGTGATAATAAAGTGATAAAGTTTAAATTCATTTTTATGATATTTATATGCACGGTCAGTACTCGAATGAAAAGTACCGTTGCAGTTTTACAATGCCTTCTTTTTTGGTTGGTTCAATGGCTCAAGGAGTGGTCGTAAAAATGTTAAACATGGTTTGCTATTTGTTAACCAAATCTAGCCAGAAAGTAGGAAGTTCTAATTTATTATTGAGGACACGTTGCGTTGTGATAGACTGTGAATAACCTAAATGAAATTAAAGAGTATTTGAATTATATAAATCAGTTATAAAAAGTTTTTAAACCGACTTGAGCAAAAAGAACGAGGTTCCAACAGCCTTATTTTAACACGCGTGGTGATAAGTAGCCGTGCGTAGCTTAAAAAGCGGGGGCTTAACAACAAGGGGTATATAAGGTGTCCGGAAACATCCTTAAAAAACACTTGGTCTTTCAGGGTGCCGATTTAATCATATTTTTTAAATAAAATACATTGTATAGCGTCTTGCCAAAAAATAATCTCAAGTCCTCCGGTGATTTGTGAAATTTAACGTCTGTTGTTTTTCTTTGTCAGTATCAAAATATGTGATGGATTATTGGACATCTTCTGACTTTTTGAGTTTGTTGCACCCCTGGCCCAAGTCCTGCAACTGCAATAGTATCATGTCTAGGCATAACTTGCAAAAACCAACACATAAAAAAACACATCGTATCATCATGTTGTTAGGTAAATACCCAAACGTTTTTCTCCACTAACTTTAGCGATGAGGAATCATCTTAACTCAGCCCCGGATCTATGGTGGGGCAAGCGGGGCCCTCGCCACGGGTGACAGGTTCAAGGGGTTGACAGTAGATCTGGGGCTGCTTATCTATAAATATAATAATCTCCAGCGATGGATTCAGGATTGATGTTTGTGGCGGAGCGGGGTCTTCGCCTTCTTACAAAACTTGACGATCTTTTTTTAGAAACGATTTTGAGGGGAACTTTGGGTTTTAACTAAGCAAGGGCTAAAAGATGCTTTTGGGAAGGGTTTGAGCCTCCTAGCCCCGTGCCCGCTGGTGATTATCTCGCTTCAAAGGAAGGATATACTTACTTAGATACCAATCTATCGATACCTTTGAAAAAACAAAGCTATTTAGGCGTGGTTTTGGCGATGTAGGGAATCATTTAACTTTTTCATTATTTTATTCCTGTACGGATTAATCGAAAGCCCAAGAAGATATGATGGGAAGATCGATGTCATTTTTGTAAAACAATATTTGAAAATTCTTAATAAAAATCCAATAACCTACTTCCAAAGAGGTTCCATCCTTACAGTACCAATACCCTGTGAGTTCTAGATTAATAATTGGTCTCTGAGAGGCGGGAACGGGGAGTGTCAGTTAGATTTTTTTTATTTCATTGTCTTTTCTCATATATCAGGAGAATTTAATGTGTAAAATGCTAGTGTTTTAACCAGTAAATATCTGTTGTGCTGTACAAGTGTGGAGAAAGTAAAATACGACGATTTGCGGCTGCGCTTTTCGTCATCTCCTAAGTAACTGCTTAACCGTACTAGCATGTTACTGTAGGCAGTTTCATCATTTTCATTGTTCATCTTATTATCCTTATCTCATTTATCATCTTCGTCTCATTTATCATCTTCAAGAATGAAGAATTATAATCACTGATGATTAGGCAGTATGGTACTAAAACCAATGCTGTTAAAGAAATACATTTAAAAAAAGTTGGTCTCTGTTGCGACTACCGAATAATTAATCTTAGTTATAAAAATTAATATTGTTCAATATAATTTTAAATTACATGAGAAGTTTGCATGATAGGTAGCTAGGACTAACAACTAACTCCTTACAACACAATGTTGCCGTATTACTTTTTTCAAATGGCAAATTCACGTTAGGAATTTGAAATAAGAATAGCGAAGGTATTTCCATACTAACACCCGAATTTGGCACCTACAACTACACATTACCAATAATAAATAACCATCCATTGTTTTTTATCTAACCAAACTATCGACTAACCGTGGTAGGATCCGGAACTAAAATATTTCCTGCATCTTATAAACTTTTTCTAGATAACTAGCGCTGATAAACATTGAATAAAAATAAATGTTTTTCATCATTCAAACACATCATAGAATAATGCGTGTGACAGTTTTCGCATACAAATAGCAGATATTTGCTAATAGGCAGAAAAGTTGATTCATGCTTTGATCATACTTTTTTCTCAATGATTTACCTACGTTGCTAAGGCTTCTATGAGGTAAGCTATTTTTTTAATTTACTAGAGGGGCAAGGAAACTAGTATTTCAGTTCCTCTTTCTATTGTCCTTGGTTATTACTTCGACGTATGTATGTATTGTACATCCACATTGTTTTATTAGGCGGGCGAACTTCAAGCTGTCTACACTAAAACAACGTGCGTTTACCCGCCTCACAAACCTAACAAAAAATTTTGACAAACGTGGGGTAGAATGTAACTAAAAAATCCTAAAACTGAGTATGTGCTAACTCCGAAGTTATTCCCCGTTGTCATGGCGACGCCATGACCTTCATAACAAGCAAACCCGCATGCGGTGACTAGTTGTAGAACATGATCACACATTTATTTTCATTAGCGTTTTAGCGATGACGTGTGTTCTACCGACTATGTAATATATGTACTGCAGAGCAAATAAACCGACCATCTATAAGTCCCTGGGGAAGGCCCGTACATATGATAAAAAAGAGTATATTTAAATTGTATTTTGTAGTTTCTAGTTGTTAATTTACCACTATCCACCACTAATAAACAGGAGTTGCAGTGGTGGGACAGAGTGGCGGGTGTGCCCCGAATTTACCACTATCCATCAGGTGGACCGTCTGCTTGTTTCCCTGTGATGTTGCATTAAAAATAGGGTTTTTCCAATTATTAAAATATTTAAATGGAAAACCGCATGTTTTATTAGTTGTTAAGTCAGATTTGTCAATTGTGTAAAAAGTAAGCATGCCAATAAAGTAACGACTATATACGACGAAGCTCACTTACTTGAACTATTTTAACAAGAGTCATTTACTCCTTTCTATTGCGACTGAAGTTACAAATTATGATTGTTGCAAAGCACATCCAACAGTAAGATGGCTAGTGAAAATCACTGTTGTAATATTATAATCTAATAATAAAATGATGGGAACTAATGATAGACAAACAAGAAAACTCACTGACCGTCTACAAAAAAAGTTAAAGTGACCGTTTCATTTGCTCGCCAGTGACTAAAGTACATTCATTGAAGTTTATTTGTCAATGGGTAAAACGTACGATATTTTATTGAGGAAGTCTACATATTATATCGTTTTACATGCGTTACTCATATAAATTCTTTTTTTTTTTCTACGTTTTCGTTACTCTACCAAATTTTTGTTTTCAATTTTTTTTTTGTAATAATAATAACGATTGTATTTAAGCTGTTTGCTTTAACTATTAACTCTAGTTTTAGAAAATGAATTTTTTGATGAATTTTCAATTTTAAAAAAGTAAATTGCTTTTCAGTTTATTATGGTAGGCATATAAACGTTATATAAACTCACGCCGTAATTAACCCCTCGACAGGGGTAGGCAGAGGTGTTAAACACTGCATTTCGCATTTTATGTTGAGTCCCAGTGTGACAAGTTACGAATCTGTCGCCACTATCCGGGCACAATGAGGAACATGGCAGCTATAATGTACGGCAACCCAAGACTCGAACCCTCGACCGTGAAATATATGTAAATACAAAAACTAACTAGTAATAGAAAATACATCCATTCGTCATAGACAAAAATTTTATAGCTACCTTTATAATAATTATAGCTAATTTATAGCTACCTCAGATCACAGTCTACTACTGCAATATCTAGGAATTAATAGAAAAAATGCATTAAACAGTACCTACTTAATACCAATAAAACATAACCCAAGCTTCCGACATGAATAAAATAATTTAAATAATTATCTTCATTAACAGTGCCTTCATTCACGACTATTGTTATAAAGCCAAAGGTCCCGGTGTCAATGTTAATTAGAACACTCTTGTTTAAAATACATATATACCTACAGTACATAATCATATGCATTTGTTGTGCAACGTACATATTGTACTTGCCGATATAACATAGAGTATATTGGTCTGGTTTCTTGTCAGTTTGGATGCGGTATGTTTTTTAGGGTCTGTTTAAGTTCTGCATTTTTTTGTGAATGTAGGTTGAAGCTTTAAATTGATAAATTTTTAGACAAAGAATGTAGTAAATTGTCCTATTAACGCTTAATATCTTCGTTGTAAGGTATACCTTTAAGCTAACATGACTTCTAAATTGACCAAGTAAAATAGCATTTTTAGCATTGTTAAAGTCAAAATTAGAAAAAATCTCAAACGAATTTCAATCTCGCATTTAAAGATGCTTTGTGTTCAAATTGATTCAATATAAGTTTTTTTAATCGTCAAATTAGTTCGTTACTTGCATGTTGTTAAGTATTAAGGATATTACCAAAATGCATTTGTGAAAAACTCTATCTAGAAAAGCCATATCCATAATACCGACAGCCAATTTTTATCCTCCCCGTCCCCTGTTAATTACCTAAGGTCGTTAAAAGATAACATTACACAATTATAATAGGAAATTAGGTCTCGTTTTCAACTCTTCTATGACGAATACATAGCTTCCTATTGTTGAAGTTTTTTTACAGTTGTGCACATAATTTGAATAATTATATAATAAACATTTATTACAGGCTAATTTAGTGGTGCATTCATATTTAGTACCTATTAATTCAGTTTAAAATTATTTATTATTATTTTTATTTCGAAAGAATAATTACAGCGTATAATAAGAATGAGAAACAATATACAGTGTACAAATTAAGACGCCAATAACAATTATTCACATATTAACATAGAACAGCACATGACAAACAAAACTTGGACGCTGAGCTCGGACTGACACACTCAAAAATATATACATTCAAACACATTACATACGTACATACAACATTTAAATATACCTAGTTTAATTGGGGTTTGCTTGTAACTTCAAGCGTGGATTTAAGTGAAAGCCATATCCTAAAGCGCGTGCATGTTTTTTTTTTTCAGATGAATCTGATTTTGAACCCCCGACGCAAAAAGAGTGGTGTGTGTCTGTCTGAGGCATCGTAACTGTCGAACGTATGAAGCGATTTTGATGTAGTTTTTTTTGTTTGAAAGGTGACTTGATTAAGCGTGTTCTTAGCTATGTTTGATCAATATTGGTTCCCCCATTCAAAAGTTAAGGGGGGTGAATAAGGGATAAACAATTGAATGTACGCAAATGTCCAATCGGGAGTAATTAAAGTTTTTGTTTAAAAGCCTTCAATTGCAGAAAGTAAATCATTTATTTTCCCCTGCAAATCCATGTTTCCCGTTTGATTGTTTTAATGGTTTTAGCTTTTGGATAAAGCAGTTATTACAGGCGTGTCTAGAAATGGCGGCCCAGGCAGATCTCGATCCGTCCATAAATCATCGGCCTATGACATAAACATCCATAACCTGATGAAGTCATAGCTTTTGGTTATCAATATCATAAACAAAACAACCTACAATGTATTTTATAAACAAACGCTTGCACTTTTCTGAGAATAAAATCTTAAGACGTTGTTTTTGCATTGTAATTTGTAGGCTCACTGCATTTATTTATAAAACGTATTAACTATGACATCATCACTATTCATTCCCATTGATGAATTCAACTTAACATCGGCATTGGCATAGGCAAAGACAATCGAATAAAGGAGCTTTAAAAGGAACAAATAATCAATCCATCAATCTGCGGTCAATCTATCAATCAGTTATTTTTTTTTTACTGAGGGAACCATTTGGCCAGGATTTCACCTCACGGTATTCCTTTACATGAAAGAAAGATAGCATAATTAACTAAGAAACCTCTTCATGAGAACCTGCGTGAGAATGCCCTGAGTTAAAATGGTTCTAGACTCCAGTTTATTATTATATTTATCAGTATATGTGAAACCTTTTTCAGAAATTGGAGTGTAACCACAGGCCGGAGGAACTAGTGATCGGCCCTCCACGAGGTAGACGGACGATCTTGTGGTGGCTGCAGGAAGCCTCTGGATGCAAGGAAGCTGGATCGCTCCGTACTGACATATTAGAAGGAGTCCAATGCCCAGAAGTGACTGTCTTCCGGCTTATCACGATGGAAAAAGAGATCTCATCCATTCCAAGTAAAGGCAATGGATAAAACAGAATATTCTATGTTTATGAATAAAGGAAATGACATCACCAACCAGCAATAAAGCTACAAGAAACTGCAGTAAATCCTACGGCTTTGGACGCACTTGGCATCTTTCCCAACTACGGATCAATACAAACATACCCACTGACTATTTAGGAAGACTTGTGACATCATAGATCCAATAGCCTGCTTTCATGATCTATCTTTTATGCGTCTAACACCGTTTTTAATTATTTTTATCTAAAGACGTTCTAAAGGAGATATTTTCAGGAGATTCTAGTAGACATCGCCATTTTGAATTAAGAAAGTGGCTGCTGGATCCAAAGCGATAACCGTGGTCAACTCATTTTAATGTAACCTGAGTGCATCTCTTCATTATTTTGGCTAACTACGGTAGAACAAGTTGGATTTAGATTGTGAACAAGTATACTGTCCACAGATTAGATCGTAACGAAAAGTTCTAGAGTGGACATTTGGATTTAAGAAAACATCAAGGTTTAAGGTTCAATCAAGGTGACGTAGACTTGCCTAGAAATGTTAATAATAATAATAATAATTCTTTGTTAACAAATTTTACAACTGACAAAGATCGGCAACGGACCCCAGGCTAAGAATAACCCTGTATCGTGGGCATTCAAAAAGAATGTAAGCAAAGTATTAAATCAATATATATGGCATTTTAAATATAAAGGAGTGATAGCAAAACTAGCAACTTAGAAACTTCTATAGACCAATAAAAGTCATGTAGGTAGACCACGGGCCGAAAGTTGTAGCGTTGGAGTCCCCACGAAGTGGACGGACGATCTTGTGCGGGCTGCAGGGAGCCGGAGCTGGATGCAAGAAAGCATGATCGTATTTGGTAGGTGTTTGCCTAGCAATGGTCATCTTCCGGCTGATGATTATGATACAGTACGGCTAATAATGTTAGTTAGCAAAAGACAAGAAAAATAATAGGTTTTGGCTTTGTTGATCAGTCAAGATGTACGCTATGTATTGTGGTAAGGTGTATGGGAGGGCAGGTAGGGGTAGACCTCGGCGGACGTACCTTGACCAGATTGGTCCTGGGAAATGGCCAGGTCAGAAGGACCCGTAACCGTCGTGTGTGTAAAAGGAGGTGCATGGATGTGGAGGAAGCGAGAGATGTATGTAAGGATCGTTGCGTATGGCGAACCATTGTCTCTGCCTACCCCTTTGGGACGAAAGGCGTGAGTTTGTGTGTGCGCGTTTGGCTTTTTGAAAAAAAAAACATAAAATAAATACTAATAACATTTACAGATCATAATTCTAATGCGTATATTTAAATCTTAATTAAAGATATTCTCTTGGATGACTCTTTCTGACTTCATTTTGTGGTGTTTGTGGTTGAACATGTGTTGTATTTTCTTTGTAAAATTAATTGTAATGAAAATATTAAATCATTGTTTCCAATTTATTTGAAAAGAACCTTAGTTTTCCTTATTTACTTTACAAGTTATGTATTTAAGGTTTTTGTCACGTAGACTTGTCATGTGTATATTTATACTAGCGACCCGCCCCGGGTTCCCCGATTCGGATATATATATAAACCTTCCTCTTGAATCACTCTATCTGTTAAAAAAAACTGCATCAAAACCCGTTGCGTAGTTTTAAAGATCTAAGCATATATATAGACAGACAGCAGGAAGCGACTTTGTTTTATACTATATAGTGATACTTAGGTGTGAATAGAAATTCATAAAACATATCTTCTGATCCATATAACTATCTTACTTAAATACAAAAAAATCTGATCAAGTGTGACTTGCAGACGAAGGGTTCCGTACCATCGTTCGATACTTAATACTATCTAATAAGGTCTTTCAAAACAGGGCGGGAAAACCAGTTTTCTTGTAGGAAGCCTTAATTTCTATCATTTGTCGTTATAGAGGTAACAGGAGTAAACTTATCTATTACGTTACGGTTCATGAGATACAGCCTGCTGACAGGCGGACAACCGAGGAGTAATAAATAGGGGCACGTTGGCACCTATTGTTTGCGGGACCCTAAAACTCTTCACCTCTTTTTGGTTGGTAAAACTGAACTCAATGAAAATTTAACGTGTATTAGTTAGTTCTAGAGAAAAAAAGACATCGATTCGAGTTACTTGGCGGGAAAGGGATGTGGCGGTTAAAATTTTCTTATTTTATCGTCTTTCCACATATATCAGCAGAACTTAAACAGTGAATATCTGTAGTGCTGTACAAGTGTGACAGCGACACAGTACTAGCATGTTACTGATGGCAGATTCAATATTCCATCTATCAATTTCATTCTTTCATTATTCATCTCATCATCATTTCGTCACATCTCAAAATTTGAAAATAAATTTTATTTGACACTGGCAAATTAAAATGATGACTGGTTTCCTTATTAACCCTCATAGTTCCAGCATAAGTTTCTCTGATCTTGATGTCATTTTTCATTTCCATGTCTCATTTTAAGAAAGAAAAAAGGATTTGCTCTAATTTTTTCGTGTTTTTTTTTTGTGTTTTATTATGTCCTTGTTATCATGTTTGTTCTTTTCGTCTACGTATGTAGCGTTGTTTTGAGTGTTTGTATATTGTGTTTTAGTGAGATAGTTTCATGGTTGTCAGATTTATGTTTGTTTTTATATGTAATCTGTCGACTGTTTTATTTCCAAATAAAGTAAGAAAGAAATAAGTTTTGGATTCGATAGGTGGCGCTTTAGTTGAGGTTTTCTTATAACTATTTTTCTTATTTTTTATAGCTTTGCTTTGGCTAAAGTAGGTATATCTATAATAATAACCACATCACGACACACATATTGACTCAGACCTGCAGTAAGTATCGTAAGAACTTGTATCGCAGGTGCTAAGCAACGATATGGTATATACTAAATAAATAAGAATACAACATCCAAGACCGGTAAGCGAAACAATGCGTCTTGCAAATAACAAAGTCCCGCCCCGCCGGAATTCGAACCCGTAACCTCTAGCGTAGCAGTCGGCTGTTTACACCACTGCGCCACTGAGGTAGTCAAATCTATTAGTTCTATATTTTTAAATATAATACAAAGACTGTTCAGTTGCAACGTTTATTTACTTAACTCGATTATGTATACAGTGTATACATAGGTTATGAAAGTGGTATCTTTATTTGAATTTCAAAAACATTACACTTTATACTTACTGAAGTACATGTAATGTGATAGATTAGTAAAATGTCATTCCATTATTGGCTGTAAGTAGACTTTTGTCTGTAATCTTTAAGAGCTGTGGATTTTGTTGTGTAATAAAATAAAATGAATCTGCTGGACCGATTTTTGTTGCTTATGATTCGTTGAATCTGTCTTTGTACGGAATAGCAGAATATTTATTTAAACTTCGGAAAAAATCAATAAAAACAGCTAGTTGAAGATGAATGTTTGTTATGATAAATGACAAATGTCTCCATTTAACGAAGGAAGGTTAAGACTTAATTATACAATTAACCACATGTTTTCTATTGAAAAAGTATGAATGATTTCTTTAATTAGTAAATATTAGTCACTGTTGTCACCTCCTTGGGTTTTCCCCCCACTTTTAAATGATTTGCTCTTTAAAACATTTCTTGGTAACATAACTAAGTTCTTGTTAGTTAGGAATTGTCATCTTGATTTTAGATATTTTTATAGGGAAAGAATTAAATGAAAATCCCCCAGGGTTCCATTACCAACGGGTGCCAAAGGGACCGTTTTACTAAATCTTTGATATCCATCCGTTTGTTGATCAGTGTACGTTATGAATCGTATAATCATGCTGTTCTTGTTTTCAAAAAAATAATATTCGTAAAGTATAAAAATAAAAGTAAAGGGGATCCCCCTTTTACTCACAACTTTACAAAAATTAGGGTTATATTACTTGTACTATGTAAGAGACGTAATTTTTTCAACTACTTTTTGAAACTAGCCTTGCTTGCTGCAGATCTTGACATATACTATTATTATTATAATAAATAAAATAATAATATTTTTAATTGTTATTAATAATAAATGTATTATTAATATAATAAAAAATAATAATTTATAAATACACAATAATAATAATATATTTATTAATTATAATAATAATGAATGCATTATTATTATTAGTATCACTGACGTATAAAAATTAAATTAGAGTAAAAAATAAAAAATCAATTGAATTCAAAACCTATTGTGAAAGTAAGAGATGCTATTCTAAAAACCCAATTAGTAATCTGTAAAGAATCTAGACTTGAAAGCTTTTTAAACAATTTGCGCAAAAACTTTGGAAGTACTTCGATAGTTTGATAGGCATTAGTGTAGTATACGTGTAGTACAGTCGTATCTTACTTTGTTAAAACGTAGAAATATCGTTATTCGACTATATCATAGGGGGACATACCCATACTATCTGACTCATTCAGTGGGAGGGGAATTTTCAAAATACCACGCTTGGTCGTAGGGGCGGGGGTGTCAAGTAGTATCCTTTAGGAAAGTCTCGCGCTTTTTCGAGCTATTTCCAAATATGGCGGGCACAGAGTTTAGTACCTTTTAAAATCACAGTTGGCAGCACTTTCTAAAATTCAACAGGAACCGCGCGATATATTGCATGGCACGTTGAGTTTAAAGATTCAGAAATAATTGTAGTTTTTAATTTTGTATTTTAGCAAATACTAGTATGTTCAGATTTTAAAATATCCATTGAGTATTTTTGATTTTTTTGGCAATTTCTGAATATTATCCAATAAAATAAAGTATCTGTATTCAATTTAAGATCAATTAAATCTCTTTCCTCTACCCAAAAAAAAAAAACAATTTTGTTCAAGACTGTACCAATAACATTTTCAAAATCATCGCCCTCCTTTTCCACCGCAGTCGGTCAAAAAAAGTGAATCACCTCTAAATAAGCACGTTGCCATGACAATGCTTCATTGTAAGTGGGTTCGATCCTGAATCTCGGTCAATGTAGATCGTGATCGATAAAGCCGTCACTTTCCAATAAAAAGACTTATTGAGTGATGAGATGAAATTTTATAATGTACTGATACATGTTCATAAAGACAGGTTAGTGTGGATGTAGGTGTTACAGGTTGCAGTGGCGTGCCTGGAGTTTTAGAATAGGGCAAGCCGAGAGATACGTTATTGTAGTTTTATAATTCATTTCGATAAATGTCTTATTGCCTCATTACACTTCATACTTACGCGTTGGAATTAGCGCGAATTTGAACCATGCTATGCAAAGCATATTGTTATTTGATTTGAAAAGTAATGAATGAACGAGAGCGCGAACTTACCTTGGTTCGACAGGGCAAGCCGGGCTTTTGGGCTTGTATGACAGTACCGCCGCTTAGGTGTTGGGTTATATAAAGGGTATATACCCAGAAAAATAATAATTTAGTTTTGTTCTATCTTTAAGAAAAAAAAACAAACTAACATGAAAAAAATAATTCAGTAAATACATTTTAATACATACATACATATTTATAACGTATATAAAGTTTTAAAACAACGTTTATTTTATAAATATCAATGCTTTTTTTTGGTTTATAGGTTAGGTTTCTATAGCCTATTTTGTTTTTTTTTTTCAGGAACAGCTTAAATATTTTTTACGCACAGTTA
Source organism: Choreutis nemorana (assembly GCA_949316135.1). Taxonomy (NCBI): domain Eukaryota; kingdom Metazoa; phylum Arthropoda; class Insecta; order Lepidoptera; family Choreutidae; genus Choreutis; species Choreutis nemorana. The sequence continues at coordinate 1,650,543 of OX438620.1, read as the reverse complement.
TGCTAGACTAGCTTTTGCGGATTTGTCTGTGTGTACTAAGAAATGTTTAAAAAGGGGTGTGGAGTGTCCATTCTTAGAGTCAGTTCCTTCATACCTATAAACTCGAAATGTGTTGTAAAAACTTCACTTACTTATGGTACGATTCTCCTTATGTAGTTTATAATTTAATATCGTTAAAACTATATAAAAATAAAATTGAATAAGAATAAAATTTTATATTACACACAATACTACACTATAGGTATATATTAATGTTCCAATATTTGATTACTTTATTTTAGTGGAGAGACACAGTTTTAAACTACAGCAGCCAGTATGTCATTTACTTATCTTAATTTTTGTTTTTAAACAAAGATTTTAATATATTTTTAAGCGGCGATTAATCGACCCGACCCGACAGGTCGAAGTTTCGAGTCTCAGGTTGCCGTACGTTGTAGCTGCCCCTCTGTATGTTCCTCATTGTGCCTGGATAGTGGCGACTGATTCGCAACCTGTCACACTGGGGCTCAACATAAACATGCGAAATGCGGTGTTTAACACCTCTGCATACCACTCTCGAGGAATAAGCCACGGCGTGAGTTTATGTCCGATGCAGAAGGTGTAAATTGTTTGCCTATTATACCTACATTAAAAATAATTAACCGATTCCTTGAAAACTTTTAACCTCTACGGTTAAAAATATGCGCAGAATGGTTCCTTCTACATATTTATCGCGTTCGATTATTAAGATTTACAACTAAAGGTTACTTGAAAAAATGCTTTTGAATTCAAGAGAACAATAAAATTACTTAAGTCACTTTTGCCACTGTTTTAACCGTGCCTAACTATAACATTTCTAATAAAAATCATCTTTATTATCTAAGAAGTAAGGTCGAATTTGTGTAAAACTATGCAAAGGAGTAGCTTTAAGCTTCCGTTATTAATGTGTGCGTGTATTGCTTAGTTGTGAGCGTTGAGCTTCATTGGTGTGAGGTGACTGAATATTCTAGCTTAGGGTTGGGAAAATGTTGAATCGATGTTGTTATTAAAACAAAGCTATGTAGACATGTTTTATAAGAAAAATATCCATAAATTTGATAGAGTTTCAGGCATACTTACCTACCTACTGGAACATTAAATGTATAATAATAATCTTTATTGAATTTTCTTAGGCCTAAATTTACAATATGTGTTTTAAATAATTTAAAAAGGAAGGTATAATAATAGTTAATAATTAAGTTGTATTTCTAATGACTCAAAACATTAACAAAACACATTAAATAAAGAGATTATAAATAAACTATGCCCGAACTAGGAAACCCTGTGTTTCGGGCGAAAGTAAAAGCTAAACATTAAATATGTCAACAAACAAAATAAAAACTCATTAAATTACAAAATACGCTGACACTAATACATAACAATAGGCATATTTAAAAAAGTGAAAAAATAAAAAGAATAGATTAACATAAATCTACTTGGCACCAATTATAACTCCTCAGTTTCATCATAAGACATGTTCATTAGGGCATTGCTGACTTGATTTTTGCAATTAGATCATATCGTAAAAAATAATTTACGGTTTAGTTTATTGTACAAGCAGGGACATAGAAATGTAAAGAACCTGGAAGAGAATGCATGCTTTACATGTGTAGCAATATCCTTTCGAAGTTTGTTAGTAGTTTCGTTATTGTATTTGAGATCTTTTTGCTGTTTTAAAACTGTGTTCAATACAAATAACTGCCTTACTACTAGTACTTACAGTCAATGTTTATACTGTAATATGTATAGTCCTTATATAATAAGTAAAGTACATATTACACTATAAACATTGCCTGAAAGTTCAGAAAGTACAATTTAAATGTAGTAGTAGTATTTAGTTTTATATTTTTTTCTAGGCTATTCGGTGTAACAAATATTATAAACATTAAAATTACATAATTCTAAATGATGGTAGCCTATATCTATTTAGCTTTAGCTTATTAAATAAGCCATCAATTGGACGCCTTGTTCCGATTTGTTTTACAAAAGTAGAGATTACTAAATTAAATATAGGTACAATTATTTTTCCTTATGTAGAAAGAACGTTATATTTTTCTTAATATTAAAATAAACTATCTTCAATGATTACTTAGGTTTCATATGCTTTATAAATATAGTTGATTTTTTAACAAAAATAATTACTATAGTGTATATTTAAATTCAAATTAGTAATATTTTACTATACTAAGTAAGAAAATCTGGAACCAAAACCATCGATACTTTTTCACATCACTAAACGTGCGTGACGCACACACTGGCACACAAACTATGTAAATACACGCGTTTGAGATGTGATATTCGAAAAGCTAGCGTTGGGAAATAAAACGATCCCTATCCCTCCTCAGTTTGAATTCCGAACGTGGTAGAGCAGTCGTGTCGTTCGATACCGGTACGTTCAGATATCGAAACTTTTTTCGTAAAAAAGAAAACGAAAGTGTGATCCATTTTCAAACAAATTTTTCATGCCATGGAATCTTGGTTTTTGGCCGAGTTATTTTTTGATGTGTAAATATGTGGTTGTGAGAAAAAAAAAAGAAAATCGTGTTTAGTTATTTTATACTGTGCATTTCGTGTTTTCTGCTGTCAGTTGGGAGGATGTTATTTATAAGATTTCATGTCGGGGTGTCTTGTTATGCGTTTTGTGTCTGTATTTTATAGCAAAAGCTAAAATAACTTGTAGCGGTAGGTAAGGGATTTATTTTAGTACAGAGCTAGAGACTGTTGCAACAGACCTATATTTTTCTTCCTACATTGCGAAGACAGGGAAATCGGGTGCCAACGACCGCTTGAATATTTTTAATCATAAAAATACCTAGTACGGTTAACTTCATGACTATAAACGATTTCCATTGACCGAAAAAAATACGTAATTTTTAAAAAAAAAATTGTGTCGTCTATTTTATGTTCTTTACAGCCAGTTTCCTACATTTTTTTTTTATTTTATACCTAAAGGATGTTGTACATAACAACGCGGTAGGTATGATGGAAACTAATTAAGTCATTATTGTTTCAAGCCATAAGACCTTGACTTTCAGTTTATTTTTTATCTGTATCAATTACCTACTCTACATTTCAATGACATTTTACTTCATGCCTCTTTATTTTTTGAAAATACCTCCACCTTGTCGATTGTGTATAATATCGCTATGCCATTAATTAATACTGTCTATAAAATGCTTTAATTGATACGATAACTATTGAAATGTTTGGGAAAAAAAATCTAGTAATTTTCCCTCCCATTTTGATTTTGGACAAATACCATAGATAGCTGAATGGTTTTCATAAAACATGGAAATTTGCAATCAATTTTTATTAATAATTCCTAATAGTTTTAAAAACACGAATGCACTAAATGCCTTTGATCTACTAGAAAAAAAAACTAATAATCTTCATTGACATTTTAAAACTTGAAGCAGTTTTATCATGAATGAATAAATTGACATAATTTAAATATAGGTGGCCGGTAATATTGTGAAATGATATTGATTTTTCGTGTTTATATTACAATGCTATTTATAAAGATTACGCGTATCAGACTTATCATGAAGATAAATACGTTACGCAATGATAAACTCTAGTTTTTATTCATACAAAATGGTAGAATTTTTCTAGGAGGAATTTTGTCTAATATTTTTTTCTTTCGACTAAAACAAAAATATTTGTTATTTTATTCGTTATTTTATTTTCTGGACAATTTTGGCTTTCAGTAACAACAATAGTATTAGTGACGTCAAACTCGTTAAAAGAGAAATATCGATAAAAGAAAAACTAAATGGTCAATTATAGTTTTACGTACTTGCAATAACTGACTACGTTCGCCTTTTTAAATTATAACTATCACAATCCGATAAGAGAATCCTTAAAAAGAGAGAAGAAAACTGCGTTCAGAAAAATTCTTGATAGGTTAGTGTGTTTCGGACACTAACTTATCAAGAATCTTTGGAAAAATCTCTTTTCTGAGCGCAGTTTTCTAGTTGTTTCCATTTATAGACTACTTTAATGGCTTCTACTAGCATTCATAGAATTAGTACTATAAGTGTGTCAAACTGTATGATTTTCGCTACAAATTGATTTGTTCTTATTGAACGAATAGAATAATAACAAGAACTATAGTTCTATGAGTTTTCCTTCGTTCGTTATGATTGATTATTAGGTAGATATAAAACTCGTATCTATCTTTTCACAACATATCATTGCTAACTGTTATAATTACACATAAATGTCATCCCGCAAACATGTGGTTTCACATAACACATTCATAGGCATCAATAAATATAGCCCCATCATAAATTCGAAGGGATGCCCCTCATAAAGCTCTCAGCCCTTAAAAAATACAAATCCTATTACAGACTGTCATTGTAATCTTTCGTCAATGACATTAGTGAGTGATTTAGCACTTTCTTTTGTTAATTGCCTTTATCATTTAAATGTGACCCCTTTGAAATTCAAGTTCAGAATTCAAGGCTGGCAGTCTTCGCACCTTTTTTTCGTTTTTATAAGTTCTCATATTACATCACCATTGTTTTGCTTCCCCTAATGTTTGCTAAATGGCTGTATTGTATTAGATTTCAAGGTTACACATCCCACGGTGCATGTAATTAATAATATTTAAAAGGATGGGCTTTAAAAGCGAAAAAAAAAAGCAATATCATGATTCTTTATATTTATTTGTTTGTTCCTGTGCTTGTCGAAGATTTCAAATACTTTATAACAAACTTTGTAACTATCCATAGCGAATTCAATCATTTTTCTTATCAATAACTTCTATTTGATTCCGTACAAACTTGCAGATAATGTTTTTGTTTTCAGAACTTATTATGTAGGTAAGTGTTTAAAATTAATATCCACATTTATCTCGAGCTGGGCGTAAATGGCTACGACACAGTTTAATTAACTACTGTAGCTTTTTTCTTTCTAGTAAAATTCAAAGTCCAAATATTTTTTATTCATATATAGACTTAAAATAAGTACTTTTAAATCGTCATCTTTTTATACTATCACTGTTTTATTTTGATTATAAATAAATGAAATGAAATTAATGAATTTACAGCAATTATTAAGTATTATTTTTTAAGTCTAGTGTTAATATTTTACTTAAGATGTTGACCAAAGTTGTTTACAAACCAACACTTTTCTAATCGTGCTGTTAAATGAATTGAAATTGAATATTTAATTGATGGAACCATATCATTAATTAGATTTGACGAAAAGCAGTCATTTTTGACATATCAGTGAAAGTTACGTCTAATTATCGATTAATTAGTAATCGACTAGTGAACGGGGTCACAGCCAAAATATCGATATATACATACCCACACGTCATTACATGAATGATTTTGTGTAGGTATTAATTTCAAAATTAATTAATTCCACTAACATAATTTAAGTTAAGATTAATGAATACGAATATACATCTTACGAATGAGTAAGAGTTTTAAAAGAAATATAAAATATTTTTTTTAATAAATCGGCAGTAGTTTTTTTTTTAAATCGAAAACAAAAAAGTATCGATAACATGTTTTTGATGTCTCAGCACATCACTATATCGCAATGAAATCTCGCGGCACGCAATCAAATTAAAAACCAACAAATTTAACTTAATCGGTTGTTTTCAAAAAAAAAAAAAAAAACATTTTGTTGAGCGATTTTAATCGTTCGATTGCAGGTATTTTGCTTGAGTAGTTACTATTGCCATCTACACTTTGTAAGCCAACGCTGGCTCTCTCTAGTTGGGTGTTTTTTTTTTTAACTTACCAAAACTTTTCAGTAACAACCTAAAAGCTGAGAACTAAAATGATAATTTTACTGAACTGAAGGTACACAATATTTCCTTACTGACCTTTATTTTTATGGTGATTTAAAAAATTCCTATAAATTTAGGGTAATAGAGTAGTAGATCGCGATAGGCTTAAGTAGTTTCTTATTTAAGAAAGTCTGTATTCATGTTTGCCTTCAAGAATACTGAACATACATGTTACCTATACAAATGTTTTTTTTAAAGTACAAATTAACAAGTATGCGGGATTTTCGATGCAATTAAAAAAAAAAAAAATGGTTTGTAAAATAGATAAAAAATTATTTGTCTTTTGCATCTTTGACAGTGTATGTATCAACTTAACAATCATATAAAAAACACAAAATGTTTTAAAAACATAAACACTACATTATTATTTCTAATTTTTATTTATTTATTTTTTTCCGTTTAAATTTTTAGTCTATTTACGTCAAAAATAAAAATTTTAACACAATCACAGCTCGTGGCCGAAGGAGCATGCATTTTTACATTCTCATTCTTGATAGAGGACGCGGTAGCTTAGTTTGTTACGTGCCTTGGATAACCGACCGACCCGAACTGACAGGTCGAGGGATCGAGTCTCGGGTTAGCGTAAGTTGTAGCTGCCATGTTTCTCGATGTGCCCGGATAGTGGCGACAGATTCGCAGCCTGTCACACTGGGACTCGACAGAAACATGCAAAATGCATAACTGCCAATCCCTCTCGAGGCATAACGGCGTGAGTTTATGTGATATAAATGTATGTTCAGTCTTGACTTAAATACGAGTCCAACTCCCTTTGCTTCCTTACATATCCAGGCCAATGATCACAGCAAATTGTCCAATATCGGTCACTGTCATAGCCAACGTTGGTACAATAAATGCAGGGCGTACCAAGCAATAACCGTATATGGGGAAGGAAACCCGATCGTGTTTAAAAGACATGTCATAAGTTTCTTTTGGCGGTTACAAAACGGTGCCAAGAGTGAAACGGGTTTATTAACCATTAAGGACGGATATACGGTAATAGTTTTCTATAGTATTTACAGTATGTAGTGAGAAAACAATGTTAACCCTTTTAACTCGACCATGGTTGAACCAAAAAAGGGTAGTGTACCTGTGTCTATATATTTTTATCCAACATCCCGGGCAAACAAGCAGACAGTTAACCTGATGGAAAGTGATACCGCCTATTGACACGACGATGCCCATATAGGCGTTGCCCATATAGAGGTAAATAATGTGTACCTCTCATGCCGGTAATTACACTGGCTCTCCAATCCTCTGCTTCACGGCAGAAATAGAAAGGAGGGTGGTAGCAACCCAGACGAGCTTGCAAATCTATCACCTTCCAACCTTTACGATATCACGATCCAGTATCACGTATTGATGGTATTGGCGGTATCGCCATACTATTTGAATGTATTTAATCACGATCAGGGTGCAACAACCTCAAAAGTCAGGGGCATTTTATACTATCTAAAAATCAAATTTCACAAATCACCAGTGGACTTAGTATATAATGAGATTAATATTAAAGCAACATGTTTTATTATGTTTTTTAAAGCATTTTTATAATTTTTTATTTTATGATTTGACTAAAAATAAAAAAATTATGGTCACCCTTGGAAAGGGTATCCAATGTTTTTAGAGGATGTCCGGACACCTTGTACACCCCAGCAGGTTGATACTAGGATCACGACACGATATTGATAGTTTGACGCTCCCAAATGAAAAGTCGTCAATACCTAAGATAGAATGAGAACTGTTAGCGTTCATTTTTGAGCTTAACCGCTGAACCGATTCAAATGAAATTTGACATGAATACACAATATCTGGGTAGTCATTATTTTTGATTCTAACAGAAAAATTCCAAACCCTTAAACAAAAAAAAAGCTACGTTATGTTTATTTTGTATTGGTTATTGTTATTGTATATGGGAAGTCGTTCTAACAATAAATGATGAATGAAAAACTAGTGGCTCCGAAATTACTTCCAAGTTTTGCTATAGTAACACATAGTGGCGCTAGTTGTACTACTATGTAACACATTTTGAATGAAAACGTAAAAGAAAATTATAGTTCTAATTTCTGCTACTTGCGTTCGATAAGAAGTTTTAATTTAAATGTTACTGTTTTGATTTTGCATTCTTTTTATATCTTGTATGTTTTAAACCTTAACATAAGAGGATAGAGTTGAAATTTAAATGAATTATTTCAGTAAAACTTTAATTCAAGACTCTTTCCTTAAAAGTGTGATTTGTTTAGGATTGAAATACATTGCAGCGTTAAATGAGAGCTTTTTAAACTCTTCTTCGTAAAGACAGCAATGGACTCGTGAACTCGTTCCAACCTCATATTTAGTAGTGAAATGAAAATTAAATTTTCATTTATTAAAGTATCTACAACCACAAGCTTATTTAATAAGTAACGCAATTTCCCACTGAACTTTGAAACCGTTTTAACGAGCGCTAGTTTCTATTTCAAAGTAAATTTTTGAGCAAGAAAACGTACAAAGATTGAAGTTCAGATTTTCGCCGCAAGCCTGCAGTAAGCTATTTCAGCCGGTTCAATTGACCGGTTATGTTAATGATTCGTTCAGTATTCATTACATTCACTCAGTGAATGAAGTACTGCTGCTACGTTCCATCGACATGGAATACATGATGAGGGAAAATAATATTAAATTCTGAGAAAGAAAACACTCGAAAAATAACCTCAAACCTAACCTAAAAATTACTTAAAGAATGCTCTATGCAAAATCCAAATTGTTGATAAAAAGCTGCTTTAATTATGCTAGAAATCACGAAAATTCGAGTGATGGATTTGAAGTCAAATATAATAATAATAATAACCACATCACGACACACATTGACTCAGCCCTGCAGTAGGTATCGTAAGAACTTGTGTCACAGGAACTAAGCCATGATATGATATTTACTATATAGATAAGAATACAACACCCATGACCGGTAAGCGGAACAATGCGTCTTGCAAATAACACAAAGTCCCGCCCCCGCCGGGATTCGAACCCGGAACCTCTAGCATAGCAGTCGGCTGTTTACACCACCGCGCCATCGAGGTCGTCAAAATGATTGATGATGATTCAATTAAAGAGTAGAGATGCCCATAAGAGAGGTATCGTGCATCATCATGAAGAGGCATATGGTGGAAGACCAGTTTTGTTATAGGGAGGCATTTGTATGGGAGTACGTATGTGGATGAAACTAGGTCACTGACAGCAGTAGGATCTGTAACTGAGATCATAGATGGAATTGATGAGCCATTTGATTATTTGATTGGAGATGGATTAGTTTTTATGCATGATACACGCTATACTGCGACCGCAGTTGTCAAGAACCTTCGAGATGAAATCAATGCTCTGGGGTATCCAATGCTTTTTCCAAATTTAAATCCCATAGAAGCTGTATTGAATAACCTTGGAAGACAAATTAAGAGAGAAATCCTGCCCCCTTTATTTTGAAACAAATTGAAAAATTACAGGAGAAATATTCGGGGCACACCCGCCACTCTGTCCCACCACTGCAACTCCTGTTTATTAGGATCAACAGTGGCGTCCTTTGATCGAATAATCAACGAATAATGCATCTGTGCAATGACGCACAGGCTGTGCTCGGACACCCTACCGGCTATCTTGGGACCCGCAACGAACTTAATCGGAATAAATAGGAGGTAGTAAGAAAACGGTTTCAGACTTCCCTCCCAGCAAAGCGGAGACAGCAATAGAAATGGCCCAGAGGTCCAAAAAAAACTAAAGGGGAGACAGTTAAGAGACGCCTGACCGTCTAAGCACCACGGTATGCCACTAACTAACGGGGGATAAATTATATACTAACCTAAATCTTACACCATTAGTATTGGTGGTAAAAAAAATTAAAAGCACGGAAGTTTCCCTTCGTTTTCACACGATCTTGGTAGTAAATACCCGCATACAGATACTTGAATCGAATTCAACATGATTGACCGTTCGTCATGCCAGAGACTACACTTCCGCAAGATATGATGGGCTGTTTGTACAAATTCTTGATCCGACGTTGAACATTCGCACAGGAACAGGAGAAATATAACAAATTTCCTAAATAATTTGTAAATAACTTGATTAAGGGTATATATAGGATCCTAAAATAATTCGAAGAGCAAGAGGGAGCATGACATAATAAAACGGTCAAGACTTTTCAGAGAATTAAATAAATAAAAATGTAAAAATGCACTACTATTTTTAGCATTGAATGAGAATTTTATTTCTTATGAAAAAAAAATCTTTTAGTATATAAAGATTATGGTAAATAAAATATGTAGCTTTCTATTTTAAACAAAGTCTATTTAAACTCAAAGAATTCCTCAGCAAAAATACTCACGCATATGGTTCCTACAATACCTAAAGGTCGATATGAAATCGATAAGTTATCTTGTATTGCGTCAACATTGTTACAGAAGTGTTTGCGTCCAACAAATAAAGTTATGCTGATAAAAGATTAGCACGCTTACAGCCTTTGCCTGTTAAAAAGTTTGAAAAATAAAACTTAAGGCGCCAATATTTAAAAAACAGGGAAACGGAAATATGAAAACTACCGGCCTGGATAAAATTTTCAAATCAGAATAAGAACAGTTTGCCATTTTAAAATCGCTATGTTAAAAGAGGTATTTGAAAAAGTTTTGTAGCATTTACTTGTGTTCTATTTTTAAAAGTACATATACAATAGATAATTAGGTATCCCTCTATGTTATTTCGTAACTTGTGATAAGAAATTTTGCTTTGATACAAATAAATCTCGCAGTGTCTTCCTTTTATCAAACTACGACGTATTTTCCGAATGATTTTGATACTTGTCTCGTTGAATTACGGTTGAAAGTTATATGTATGGCTTTCGATTCAACATTAGAGTTAATGTACTAAGAAAGTTGTCCCATTGACATTAGGACCTTATATTTCATATTAATGAGAGAATTGTTGGCTAAAAGGAATTTGTGTTTATTGAATAATTTAGTTTGAGAGCAATAACATTTAACTTGATGTAAACTCGTTTTATAGGTTAGTTTAGTGTTTCTGGGTGATGCGGTTTTCTCAAATCGATAAATATTCATAATAACACCTTTAGGCTATGAACTATGTATTAATTTGTTCAGACCTACACTTTAAACAAATTACGTTATATCGGAAATTAATACCGGATTTTGAAGTAAAACTGCAAACGATGCGTACTTATCTTGTCTAAGTTCTTATTTATTTTACCTTTAACAATAACTGGAAAATTTTTGCAATACTTTGAACAATAGAAATTGCAGTGATTTTTTTTAACGTTCAGAAATCCACTTTCCCTTTTTACTCGAATATTTTAAGTCAATTGTTTTGCTGCCATCTTTCTGACCAAGTTTGTTCTACGAATTTCATCGAAAATTTTTGACAAACCATGACTAAAATATTCAAAATTTATTTCGGTTTCGTCCCAATGACCCACAAATGTAACAAAAGTATCTAGATTTGTCACGCTCACTACAAAAAGCGGGATTAAAAGTGCAGCCGTGAAAACTCTGTGCATCTTGCTCCCGCCAATGTGATTTTAATGGCGGGATATATTTTTCTTGTGCGTTTTGTTTTTCCAATACACGTACGTGACATTGGTTTTGTTTGACTGTTTGTTCGTTAGGTTAGTTCGTTTACTTTTCACCAAGGTTATTGGCTTACTTTATGTTTTAGCATGGAATTTTTTGTTTTTCTCACTACGAAATTCTTCAGAACTGACAAACCATAATATTATGTAGTTGATTTTATTTTGTTGTATTATCTTTCTATCGTTACTTTTACATTAGAATCAATTCAAAATACACTGCTTTGTTACCTTAAAACTGTCTCAAAAATTAACAGTGAACCCCGCAATCTATACCAAACATTGCAACAACTTCATTATTAGTTAGGAATAGTTAAGCATTCGATAATCTCATTCGAGGTCGACTGCTATGATTTTGCGCTTAAATAACTCTATCGTTGTATCAATGGCTGGACGGCAAAAACGTTGTTATAGACGTTTTGTGTGTCTACCATGAGTTTTACTTTCGATTGCCGCTATTTATTGTTGCTCCTGCAGTTATACATTCGTAAGAATCTTTGTAAGGCGCCTTTAACGCTTGCTGTGGAATTCTTAATACAAAATCTATCTTTAAACGCTATTTGACGTATAAAAATTATCTACGTGTCTGCTTTGAGTTCATATAATTTTCCTACAAGTCAGGTAACATTTAGTACTAATTTAAAATAAATACATCTTAATATTAGTGTCTTTCTATATAATTCACTTATTTTAATCACGATAAACGATTAAACAGAAATAATTAAGCTTGGTCAAGTTTAAAACTGGTTTTCTCTAGTTCAAGTCTACACACGGTCACACATAAAGCTTCACATAACTAGTGCAATATCAATCCTTATGCTGTACAACTTAAGAACGGCGCAAAGTCCAAACAGGTTAGGTTAGGTTAGGTTACACTGGTTATTTGACTATGATCAAAATATAACCTATAAATTATTAGTTAAACATTGATTTTTTAATTAAATAGGTATTTAAAATTTATAGGTATGCTTTTTTTTGTGTACCGATTGAAATTATATAGGAAGTACGAATTGATTGTGGTGAATCATAGTCTTTGAATACGATGGCATAAGAATGGTTTCTTAGTGTCTATTGACTAACTTTTTGGTTATCTAATTCATTTAACAGTAATAATTGACTTTGTTTAAATACTTTTTGTGAATGTCTTAAAAGTAAATTTTAAACGTAAAGGAAAATTATCAATAATCGTTCTTGTATTTCTCTTGTGCTAGTAAATGCGATGAACTGATCTTTAAAAAAAACCTATAAGTCTATTAGTATATTTAAGCGAAAACGATTCAAGCTACCTATTTATTTAGGTTCTTAGTTACAAAACGAAATCCACAGCTTTTATATCTAATACCTACTTACCAACTAGTCATATTGGTTAATAAATAGTTTAGTTTAACACTTTTTGTTATGTTTATAACTTATAAATCTTTTCATAATAGTGTTACCTGTTGAAAATATGATGTAAATTCATTTAAAGTCTTGTTAAAAATGATTTGTCACGAAATTATACTTTTTAGATATAATGACTGTTATTCAAATCGATAAATCTTTTAAATCCATAACTGCGTTGTTTACTTTTTGTAACTTTGATTAAAGTGTGAAGCGGGCATGAGAAAATTTTTACATCTCGTTCGGAAACAGGTTTTTAAAGTTTTTCTAAATTAAATTTATTAAAATGCCGTTAACGGTGAAGTATGGTTGGGAAAAGAGATTCTAACACCAAGTTTTAGGATGCGTATTAAGTGTTCCGGTGCTTTAATTTAAAAAAAAAGCTATAAATGCGAGGGAAAAATCTTAATTATTTCCATTTGTGCCTTAGAATTTTTGGCGTACATAAAATGAATGAAGTAATCTTTATGTTTATTTTATTACCTTACCGTAATAAAACCTATTTTAATGTAGTTATATAGGTATTTGTTGTACTGAAATTTCCATTGATTGAAAAGAACGAGGGAAAAATATTTCTTTTAACTACTTCTAACCTCAAAATTCTGAATTGATTTGTATTAATTTTTATTTCCTTGCCTTATTAAGAAATATATTTAAACATTTTGTTGTAAGATTAAGTAATTATTAAACTTACATTGTTTAACACTGTATTCTTCCTATTGAGAATGTTCCAGATACACTATAGTGAAGGCGCAAGCTCACGTTTATCATTTCTAAATAAAGCTCGAGTCATACCTAGTTTGTAAGATCAAAAGGCGTAGAGGATGTAACTAGAAACATATAAATCTCGATGTATTTTTACAAGAAGGGATAGATAAGTACCGGCTTCCTTGTAAAACTAGCATGAGTTTGGACAGAGCTTGGATGTGTATGAAAAAATTTGACCAAATCAATACCGAATCAAATATTTTTTTCGTGTACAGGAAATTTGTAAAGGTTACATTAAAAGATGTAGAATTTTCGTCATTTACACATGTCCAGTAATTTCAAAATAAAAATGATTATTTAAATAAAATAAAACAACATTTTTGGTACGTTTTCAATATTTTAACTCAAATTAAAAATAATTTCTCTTCTCCGTGGCTTTTTTTTTAGCAACTGGCAAAAAGCATACGCCCTGCCTGATGGTAAACAGACACTCACAGCCTATGCTCTGACTGAAGATACCTTTACTTTTTTGAGTGAACAATATTAATAAATTTTCATACGGGACATGAATGAATTGATTTTGTATGTATGAAACTTCACGTATACTATAATTGTAGAGGGAAAAAATGTTTTATGAACGAAACACAACTATTTGGCCTCTATCTCACTTGCTGGTACATGACGATGTGGCCAAAGGTGGATCATCCATAATTTCTTTACTTTTTTCACGGAGACCTGAAAACTATTTGAATTTTCTTAAAACTTACTATAAGCTAACAACTCATGCTAAGGATGCTAAATATAATCAATTGAGAATTATAAATAGCTGACTTATTATAATGCGATATTATTTCAGTGTAATTATGTTTGTTTGTTTAAGTATTTCTATGTAGGTGGTCTATTAATACTTAGAATTTTAGAAGATTGTACAATGATTTAATTCAATACAAAAAAATCTAAAAGTCAAAGTTTTTTTATTCGAATAGACTTAAAATAAGCACTTTAAAATCGTATTTTTTTACTACCGTTCGGAACGCTATTTCTACAGGGAAGAATCCGGCAAGAAACCTCCGTGGTTGCTTTTTTCAACATTCAAATACAGTAATAATTATATAATTTATATTTCATTATGAAATTATAGCAAGCCTTAATTATACTGTTTTCGTTATGTTTCGTATCCGATGTTTATATCTTATATTTGTAACTACCATAATTGTATTAATTACACTAAACTCAATTAATAAAAATATAGAAATAAATGTTTTGATTGTTTTATCAATCTTTTAAATTTAAATTAAGGCTTAAAAGTAAACAATGGTGTTAAAGAGTAGAGTAAAAATACCAAAAAAGGTTATTTACCAAAATACAGAATTTTTTTGTTTGTTAATATTTCGTCAAAATCTATCGTCTTAACTTAAATTTTAAAAAAAAATAGGCAAAGCCACGGTAACCAAGCTAGTTACGAAGCTGGTAAAGTATAATTTCAAAATGCAAATACCCTATCATTAAATAATATAATTAAATTAAACGTAATTATTTTTTTATTGTTTCTACACGCGTTGTTTATTGCCGGAAATAATAAAACTTAATCTAAATATGATTTATATTATTAAATACATTGCAGTATCATATCGTTATTATTATTTTATTGTAATTCTACTGTAACAAAAAAAAACCGCGTGTCAATTTGTTCATTCTTATACACGCTAATCAACGAAAATACTATTCCCATTTTGTTGAAATTTTAACTTTTATACCGTTTTTTTTTTGTTGAAAATTTATTAGAATATTCGCTTTTACCGGCACATTGTTTTGTATTCTTATTTACGAGTATTATTCTTATTTCGCCCGTGACTTAATCCGCCATAGGTGAAGGAATTTTCAATATTTGATCAGTATTTTCCATCTTTAACTTACGTAACACACATACATACATAAACTCACGCAGTTATCCCTCGAAAGGGATCGGCAGAGGTGTTGAGCACCGCATTTCGCATGTTTATGTTGAGTCCCAGTGTGACAGGTTGCGAATCTGTCGCCATTATCCAGGTTCGGCGAGGAACATAGAAGCTACAACTTACAAACAAGAGACTCGAACTGGCGACCTGTCGTTTCGGTCGGTTGACTTAGGCACGAAACAAACTGTCGGTTTTAACTAACAACTTTATAATATTACCGTGTACTTTGCAACTTTATAACAATCATGGACTTTTCTCGTACCAATTAGAGGCAAAAAACATGTAAATACTATGTTAAATTTCTTATATACCTGTGCTATTTACACCTAGGCCTTTGATAAGACTAGGTCACACACGGTCACGTTCTCAGATAAAACATAATTAATAATTACTAATTACTATGTTTGCTTAGATTCTACTGTGTCGTGTAACTGGATTTTTTTACTTTATTGTACAAGAGGTTCGATTTTTATTCGGTTTAATTCAGCTCAACCAGTTTGTTTGGGTCAAATTTAGTCATTGAAATTTTACCCCCTTCCTGTTGACTGTTCGACCTGATTTTTGTCAAACCTACAGTTCTGATGACAATACAATATAATATATATTCAGTATTATTTTTGAATTGGACTTATTTCATTAAAGTTTTGTACGAATAAATTAAAATATTGAATTTTTCTTTCTTTCGTTTCTGATGTTTTAAAGAATTTCATTAGATGTGGTGGAAATACTGGCAATTGATATTATTGAGCTGAGATCCTACTTTTCGATGTTTTGTATGATTCATTGACCAGCTTTTCCTTGCCATATAAATAAGATATAAAAACAAATTTCCAATGGGTTTGTCTTTATCAATCTACGGATGACCGTGTATAATGAAATTGAATTTTTAAAAAATGTTTCATTTTCGTCTTTCAATCCAATCCGACCTTACAAATGGCTTGGTAGTAGATTTTTTTGAGTCATATTCATGTGGTTCACTTCACTTTCCATTCTGTGTTTGTGTTCTCTACTTTATAACAAAACATAAACTCACGCCGTAGTCCCTCGAGAGGGGTTGCCAGAGGTGATTGCTACACACCGCTTTTCGCATGTTTACGTTGTGACAGGTTGCGAATCTGTCTGCGAAACCGACCGACCCAACCCGACGAAAGTGAACCCTCGACCTGTCGGGTTGGGTCGGTCGGTTAACCAAGGCACGCAACTAACTGAGCTACCACGCCCTCCTACTTCTACTTTATAGTATTGCTAAAAAGTTAAATATATATAAAATTGGTTGTAAAATTCTCTGCTTACTTATTTGTTAAATTATCTTTTCCAAGTAATCATTTTCCTTTATTTCAAGACAATGTACCGTACAGTAATTTTCAAATACGTGTTGATTCATTAGTGTGATAGGCCTATAGTGGTAGATTAATAACAATTAGGCCTTTTATCTCGTTCGTCTTATCATTGTCAAGTATCTCATGAAATTAGTGGAATTAATATCGTCATTTTAACAAGAAAACGTTTCCATCGAAGACGTGTATTTCAGTTTTATTCTTCCCTCTCTCTAAATTTATACAATATTTTTAATTCTGGTCAGCTTTAGTAGTCGTGTAGGCTTGTCTTGGAGGTAGTTACGGGTTTTAAAATTGTAGTAAATGTAATAAATCTTTTCTATGACATTTTTAAAGGTTTCTGAAATATAAGTCAGTTACCTAACTTTTTGGTTTGGTAACTACAATACCTGAGTCAAAAACAATTATATCTATTTATAATTAATTAGTCGTGGCTTACTCAAGAGTTAATGATAAATATACCTAAAGGAAACCTATTGATTTTAAATATATCCTATAATCTACAGTAGGTGATTAAATTGGTAATTTTAATAATTTCGTTACTTAACAGAAAAAATGCACAGTTTAAAATATATATCATAGATTAGCATAAAAAGATAAATGGAACTAACTTTATTTTTCGTTTAATTCAAAAACATTCTTAAATAAATTTTTATGTACATACAAATACATTAGATTTTAGTAACATGAGATTTATTCCTGGTCAACAGAAATAAAAATGTAATGAAAAACGAAAACTTTTTTTTTCTTTTGCAGATTTGCAGTCAACTGATTAAGATAAGGGATGTGCCTTTAGTGTTGTGCCCAGTGTTGTTAAAGTGTCGATATTCGGACTTCGTGTTTTTTATTTTAGTGACTAAAATAAGTTTGTAAACACAAAATGGAGTTAAGGAGAATAGTAGGATGCATGATCTTCTTGTTGGTCGCCATTTCTACATGCTCAGGTAAGATATTACATTTTTTTAGGGTATCATCGAACAAAATAATATTACCCTTATAAGATGGCTTGTGTGTTTGTCCGTCTATCATATATCACAACATAGACAATTTTACTGACAATAATATAAAATATTTCTTTAACTGTGTATAGTTTAAATGATTTAATGATTTATCTTTATTTCTAAATAGAAACTTACTATTCAGTAGGTATTGATATCGAACGCAGTAAAATTCGTACTTTGCAGTTTTTTTCTTGGTTTTTACGAATAGGCATAGTGGATATGAAGCTCAAAGGTTGTACCTTCTAATATACCAATATTACTAACCTAATTTACTAAACAATTAAGCTTTGGTTTGCTTTCTTGAGTTGGCTAAAGCTAATATTAACAGTGGCGTGCCTAGAGTTTTACAAGACAAGCCGAAAGATATACTTCATACTTCCACTGTGGACTTGCTGGCGTGGACGAGCTCAGCAAAACACTCAGATGTTTGCGAACATGTCAGCAAAACCACAATTTCGGTGGCTTTAAAAAGTCGTTTGATTTGTTAATGAATGAATAAGAGCGCGAACTTATTTTAGTTTGATAGGGCAAGCCGGGCTTTTGGGCTTCTATGACAGTACCTCCACTGCTAGTATAAACCCTATTGTGACTTGTTTTAAAATTTTGCTAATGGGAATGAAGCAAAAAAAAGTTAAGTTAATTTTTTTTCTTTGTTGCTTTAATCTTTTCCAAGCATATAAGAGTACTTAAGCTCACTTTAAACAAATAATATTTAATTTACAGCAACATTACATGCCTTTTGGAATAATTAACTATTATACAATATGTAACAAAAACTACTTAACCAAGGTCGACTGGTTTAGTAATGTAAAAACTCGTTGAAGCCATTAATAAATCGCAAGTTCATTGCTCTTGTTTAAATATTATTCGTGCTATTGTCACAAAAAATGTGTCCAATGAAATACCTTACAGTAATTGTATCGACGCTTCGTAATTTAAAAATAGCTTTACGTTTGTACGGCCTTTGCTTTCGCTAAAAATTTGACAATAGAATCGACCGAATTTTCATCGAGTACATCCGACTGTAGCATATAGCTATTTCTGAATGGGTACAATTAAACCATATGGAGTGCTGATCTTGCTAGTATCTTAGAATTTATTATCTTTTTTCATTATAGCTTCTCGCGAATCTATTGGGTAGGTATGGAAATTTTCTGGACATAAATCTGAATTGATACATGTCAACAAAATTATTATCGAAAAAAAAATGAAAATAAAAGTCTAATCGCCAAACCATTTCATCCAAGTAAAATAGGCAGTGGTATCACTTTCCATCAGGACAACCGCTTGTTTACCCATGATTTTGATTAAAATAGGAAGAGATATGATTAGCCTTTTATTCTCATTAATTATTCTGACCAAGTATCTAAATTACCACAAAACACTAATCATTTGATTGTTTTCCATCTAACTACCAAGATTTATATTTTTATGCTCAGTGTTGGTTGATTAAACAAAATTCTCGAAAGGTGGTCTTGCTTGAAGACTGGCTTCATTGAATTCCTTTGCACTCATGTCAAATTAAACGTAATTTTAACAATAACACCATACATTGCCATCAAAATAAATGAAATAATAAAGATCTGTGCACCATAATCATTTAATCAAATCGACTTATTAGTTCAATACATCGTACTTTTGTAACGGTTTCTAATTGGAGCTCCTTTCTGACAATGGCTGTCAAAAAGTGCGCCATTACCCAGCTGTCAACATGACAGCTGTCAGAGTGCATAAGGTTTTTTCTGGTTGCACGATCTCGGAATAAATTACCGTTAGGCTGAACCGTATGTGGGCGCATCGCCTCACTTTAAATTAATTAATTAGAATAACAATAGAGTTTATTTAAATTATTCTACAGTAAACTTACGAGTACCATAGGTTTACAGAAGATAAATGCATTAGAAAAGACACTAACAACTTTAAACTTGTACTTTATGTATAGAAATAGTGGAACCTAATCAATGTATTTTAGTTGGTATGATAAATCATAAATTAATGGATCTAATTAATTAACCGGATGACTATCAAATTGTTTTCAGGCATTTGTTTTTGTTTCAAATACTGTGATCTATAAAAAATAGATATGGTATACGAATATTGTTTAAAAATCAAGAAAATATTGAACCGGACTATAGTATATTAAAACATTTTTGATGAAATTATGATAGGTACCCAAGAAGAACTATGTCACCTAGACGTAGGTTTCACCTCACTATATTAGGAAAAAGTTTTTTAAATTATCACTTAATTCAGTTTTCATGAATGGTCTCACATGCATAATATTTATTTCTAGGCCTGTGTTTTTTATTTAGCAATACTGTGTTTTAGATTTAGTCATACAGTTTGATAATACTAAATTAAAAATAAATAGCTAAATTTAAATTATGAATAATCAAATTTATAGCTAATTCATGTTTTTGCCTTATAATTATGTTATTTCTCTTTCGTTGCATGATTAATTTATGTTATTGCTTATATATTGTAAATGTTGTGCTAGTCTTTAATTGGTATGTGTATATGCCGTATGAAACGTAAATGTATTTGAGTTGTTGTGATGCATATATAAAATTGCTTTAATAAAATAAAATAATAATAAAGTAAATAAATAATTAACTGATCTCTAGTTAATCATAAATCTAGCAATATCCACATAAATTTCGTTTTCAGAATCAGAATAAACATCCCACCACTTATCACAAAGTGGATTGCGTTTATTTGCGTTGTTAAAAAACCAAGTATACCACATCCAGTTTTTCATACTCATTGTTCTCTATAGAGGGTCGGTTTATAAACGATCTCTAAACACGCAAAGTTGATGTAAAACAAGAATTCCTTTTACCCCGAATTCCGATACAACTAACTGATTACTTATACCTTGTTTAATGTACTTAATGAGCCCTTAAATACTGTAGCTTTAGACCTTTATCTAGCAAAATGGAAAATTACCAAAGTTTCTGTATCTTCAAAGTTTGACTTGTGTTAAAGTAATTGTTTTTGTTAAGCAGTAAAGAAAAATACATATTAATAAAAGTATACAAGAAAATAATAACAATTTTCATCTTGATGACCTATAAGTAGGTAATTATAATATCTAATATGGTCGCCAAGGTTTTACATTAAAATTCAAAATTAATGTCGTAATTCATGTTATTTTCCAATACAAGTCGCCATATAATTAATAAAAGTTGTGTTTCTACATGTTTAAAACATGCAAGTAAAGGTGTGGTATTGCGTCGCTTGGACTAACACAAAAAAAAACTTTTTTGATCGCAATCTTCTTTCTGAATATTCGCAATTTTAAAACTTAAGCAGCTTCCTTCCGAACTTTATTCTTTATAAATTTTGTTCAAAATGAGTTAAATCTAGGTTACTGTTAAAATCTTAAATGGAAAATGAATGAATACTGGTCACTAGTGACTGGGTTGGCTGGGTTATAGGTACCTGATGTGTGGAGCGATGCCTTTTCTTCTTCAAAGTGTCGTAATTGAGTATAGCTTGCTATCGTAGCACCTTCAAACTGCTATCATTAAGGAAATATTACAAAATATTGCTGATAACACCGTTGTAATCTGTTTGCTTCCGCATTCTTCAACACTGCATTGTCACAGATTAGCCATAACACGGGAACTTTATCCCATATCACACCATAACATCATTTTATAAGACAAATAAAACATAAACTCACGCTGTAATTAATCCCTCGAGAGGCAGGGTTTTAAAACCGCGTTTCGCATGTTGATGTTGAGTCCCAGTATGACAAATTGCAATTTTGTCGCCACTATCCGGGCACAATGAGGAACATGTCTGCTACAAATTACGGCAACCCGAGACTCGAACCCTCGCCCTATCGGGTCAGGTCGGTCGGTTAACCGAGGCACATAACAAACTGAGCTACCACCTCCTCCTGATATAAGTTATATCAGTCGAATTAACATCTAAACAGCTACAAAGCAATATCTTCAAACAAGAATTTTGGTTGTCACTATCCACTGTCGAACTCTCGCCCGCCCTATCGGGTGAGGCCGGGCGGTTAACCAAGGCACGTAACAAACTGAGCTACCAAGTCCCCCATTCAGTCACGTCATTTTATGAGAAAAGATACCTTTTTATTGAGTATATCAAAATCCAAATTTTGGATTGAAAATGTTCGAATTCAGCACATAGAGGATGATTACTTTTTGAAATAAGTAGATTTTTTTTTCAAACAAATGAATCAAGGAGTTACGTAACATTAGAAAAACCCAAACCATATATGGATTTGGTTTTAGGATAAAAAATTTAGGCAATAAATCTTAGAGGTTTAGGCCTATAATCCCTGTGTTGAAGATAAAATAGATAAAAGTAGCAAAACAAGTGACGTTTCTAGACTATATTTTTGGTGATCTGTATCTATGAGCCATACTTCAAACCATTGACAACTGTAACTCAATTCTCAGAGCAAGCTTGAGACTACAATAACAAGAATACTTGAGACAAGTTTTGGCTTGAGATTAAATAAAATACCAAGCACTTTGTTCAAGTCCTAATTGAATTACATATGTGATACATTGTAAAAATCCACAGTAATTGTAATTACTTTAAATGCGTACACATTCTAAATCCCCTTGTTTTAATGATCTTACTGTTAAGTCGCAGGAACTTTGCGAAAACCGCACTGTCTCGAAGATTCTAGGCCTTTCGCTAATTCATGGATACAAAAACAGAATGCCAGAATAACTGTGTAACAAATTTTTTTCTGCGAAAATCTTGTTGGCTTTATTATTATTGCAAAAACATGTTTTCAATAAGAATTTTTATTTCATTAATAAAGCTTTTTACGACATAACAATGTAAAGTTTCTTTATTGACGTCATTAATATCCAGACATAAAATAAACTAACCATAAACAAGCACCCCATATCATCGGCTTATCTTTCAACCCTTTATAGACTACTCAGCGTCAGTCAAGAGCTCATCCCACTAATTTGACAGCTCGATGACAGGTTTTGACAGTTAATAAAACTATAAACGTGTCAAGGTGAATATTTATAGATAGGAAAACAACTACGATTTATTAAGAAAATACGGGTGAGCGTTTCATAATTTTGGAAATATTTTTATGAGCTTATTTTTAAGAGTCATACTTTTGTCTTTCTTTTAATAAATTAATAATCAATTTCGCGATTAGGTTGATAACAAAACTCACGATTTACCTTCTTTTGATGTTTGCGTTTACTAGGACAACTTTCAACTTTCTCATATTCTTCAAATTTACTAAAGTTACAACAACACAATGAAAACAGAACTCTCTTTCCAAAATCTAGTTAATGTTTATAGAGTAAAAAACAAACCAAAGAATAGAATTTTTCTGTTACAATATTGTAAGGGAAATTAATAACTTTTATGGACGAATTGATAAAAATATTGATAATTTTTGTACCTAATCCAATCAAGAAGCATCATACGAAATGGCAAATTACTCAGACCTTCACTGCAATGCGGAAGATTCAAACAATTTATAACAATCAAAACTGCAAACAGAAAACTTATTGAGCTAATTTTCAAAGAAATATGGCTCCTGTTACAATTGGTCAAGGCTCTTTTATAAGAGAATTAATTTATACGACATTGAACTTAAATCTTTGATAAATCAGCAAAATTTGCAAGCTCTTTTAATTTTACAGTCATTTACAAATATTTGCGGGACAACAAAAATGGCAAAATCTGGCCCTAAAATATAAAATTCAATCGCTAAGCCAACTACCAGGGGTTTTTCAAGTGTTACTCTCTAATGTTGTTATAAAATATTGTCGTTAAGACAATGACTAGTGCCCTAAACTTTATAATACAATATTTTGATGTAATGAAATTGCCACTTCAATTGAAATTTTGATTCAACATAAAATAAATAACACACAAGTAGAGTAAAAGAAAGTACTTATTAATACAGTCAATAGAAATCCGAAAGAACAACCCACATTTTAAGTCAAGTCACTCTGTAAGCTTCAGCCACTTGAGCTGTCAAAAAAAAAAACATGACACGACAATAAAAAAGTGAAAAACTAGTGACGCCCTCTATCAATCATGTTTTAAACGGGCGTAATAATTTTAAATCAATCGTTCACGGTGTACAGTTAAAAATCTCCCCACACTACAGAGTTGGAGACCAAAATAACTTGACATGTGTGTTTTAATGGTGGTCTCTTTTTAATTTTTCAACATTCACCCATTTTTCTTTGTTTACAAGAGTTGCAGGATCCGGTTTTGGAAATCAATTTTTTTCGTCAAGCGTTTTGATTTAGATTTTTACTTTTTATTTACTAATAAATTGTTAAACTGTACTATACAGGTCGAATCACTAAAGATATACTGTCTACGTTATAAATAGTTTTATAGAAGAAAACAATGCTGCCCTGGAAACAATTTTATAACACAAAGTAGTGTAAATTAGCAGATTTTTTCTTTTTCTCACTTTGTACACAAAAAAAGCTCAAACGCAGGAATAATACCCAAAGTTGATTTAAAAAAAATCGAATACTCCTCTAGTTGTTGAACTAAAGTTCTTCATAATTTGGTCTCGTTAACTAAAAGTGCATAATGTTTACCTTAGCAGAACATAATTTATTTTTACCCGGCAATCGCTCATTTCGACGGTAATTTTGTTTTGACTGCGACACGCAGCTGCAGCGACAAAGAATTTGTGTTTTTTAGTTACATTTTCCAGGAGTATTTGAGATTGAAATTTTGAATAACATTTATATCAAGATTATTTATTATGTATTCTTTATAATTTACACTGATTGACTATTTTGAGTTTTAAAAACTAGTTTAAAACTCATTGATTCAGGTGTGCTGATTTAAAAGGGGCATTTTTTTTTAATCCTTTATATAATAAACACGAAAGCTTGTAGGGATGTATTTATGTATGATTTTTTTTTACTCTCTTCCGCATAAACTACTGAAAGGATTTGAATGAAACTTTAAAATTGTATCAAAATAACACATAGGCTATATTTATAAAGATATTTTGTGTAATTGTCAGGTAATTAAAAATCCTATTAGAACCATTGTCGACTTCTACGCGGACGAAGTAGTGGGCAAAAGCTAGTATTTTAATCTTCTCACAACAGTGGATGGTTAAAGAAGCATAACCTCAATTGTTGTTATTTTATGATTGTATTAAAGGACCTTATGACATGTTTATGTTTGTTTAATATTATTCAGTTACTAAACTTGAGTCAGGAACTAAATAAAGAGATGCTTTGTTTGAAAATTTAGTACCCACTTAAGTGTGTTCTGTGAGATTTTCAGTTATGGTTTTGTGTTTTTGGTTCCGTAGACCGAAACCTTTACCGTAAAAATAAAAAGTCTTCCATCATGAAGTTCCAGTTCATATATTCCGGCTCCATCATCATATCAGTTCGACAGTACCATATTATTGTATTGTCATCAGAACTATATACAGCTGCCAATTTTAATTACACTACGAACCTTAAAAGATGGTTAAATTGGTTACCTTAGATTCCATTACATAGTCAGTACAGGTCGATCTAATAAAAGTGTGTTTAAATGGAACCCTTCTAAGAAACCTTGTGTGTCTGACTGACCATCAGTCACAGGTAATTTGCTCAGAAAATTTAAGCTTTTTTGACGAAATAGATTTAGAAAGATTTAATATATATCGTGTTTTGTCGTAACAGACGGACAGAATTCTCAAACCTTTTAATTATCTATTAAAACTTCCATACCAACCGTAACGCAATGGCTTGAAGCCAATATTTTCAGACACCAAATGGAAAAGGTGATTCATACTGACTATCATATATTTCAACAAAATATCTACTGACTATTATTTCTAAAAGGTATTGGATTTTTAATGTCGAATTTGTAGTTTTATAATTAAAAGTTTGTGTAGAAAAAACAGAACATAAAACATAAACTTAAGCCGTAATTAATCCCTCGAGAGGGGTTGGCAGAGGTGTTAAACAATCCATTTCGCATGTTTATGTTGAGTCCGAGTGTGACAGGTTGTGAATCTGTTACCACTAACCGGGCACAATGAGATACATGGCAGCTAGAATGTACGGGAACCCGAGACTGGAACCCTCGACCTGTCGGGTCGATTCGGTTTGTTAACCAAGGCACGTAACAAACTGAGCTACCACGGCCCTTAGATAAATATAAATACAAAGCAACATTAATAAAAAAGGCTGGCGTATAGTAAAACCTAAACATAATATGTTATATATCTATTCAAATGACATATACATCTGAAGTAAATGATCATAAAATTTCGAAAATTGCTTTAATTTGTAGGTTAAATAATGACAATAATAACCACATCACGACACACGCTTTGACTCAGCCCTGCATTAAGATAGATACAATCTTATGGCACAAAGCAACGATATGGTATAAACTATATAGATTAGAATACAACATCCAAGACCGGGCTAACCAACATCCAAGAAACAATGCGTCTTGCAAACACAAAGTTCCGCCGCTGCTGGGATTCGATTCCAAAACCTCTAGCGTAACAGTCGGCTGTTTACTCCACTGCTCCAACTAGGTCGTCAAAGGAAAACGTATGCTTAGAAATTGTCAAAATCAACCCCTAAGCAAGAAAATTGGGATAAATACGAAATTTTGCACTAATGCTCTAATGAGGACTAGAGCAATGTCCTATATGAGGGGAGACAACTAAATTGTATATTTCATTCAAAGTTAAGACATTCATCATCTTATGTAACGTGAGAAATTTAATCTAAGGTGTGTGTAGAGATAAGAAATGGCCGATAACGAACTACTTCTGTTGAGACGAGTATGTATGTGAGATTTGTAAAGCACTTCTCTGATTTGAAAATTACTTAGATTTCATTTTTATATCTCATCCTTTTTTTTTATAACCTCCATGATTATATTCTTATCACAAATAAAGAATTTAGAGCCATAAAAGCCTATACACATTGAAAATGTCTCTCTTAATAGTAATACCTAAAGTACCAAATAACGTTCGTTAGTTTTATTAAATAGCGGAAACTTTGTTTGTTGTGTGTGTGTGTGTGTTTTGCTATTTGTAAGTGTTAAAAATTGTATGTTTCCCAGATCTAAGTGAAATAAAAAATCAATAAATGTATGAAGGGTCGCCCAGGGGAAGACCAAGTGCTAGGCTTCATCAAAACCCATAAAATCTATATAAAGTAACAGCCGGTAACCGGTGACTGGCCGACAGAGTTTAGGTTCTTATGATCAAGAAGAACTGTTTGCCATAAAAAAAGGTCCAAGTAAGATTTTTGATCTAATGACATTTTAGGTTAAAATTAGGTTGTTGCCTTATACGGACGAATACACAGGTTTTTTATGCCAATTGTCAGTTTCAAATACAATCTCAGATGTTTGAGACAAAATATTTTCAATGTCAGTTTAATTTGTCACCAGATCTACGATTGTTATTATTATTGTCAATAACATAATTGGCGGCCTTACCTTTCAAAAGAATTTTCTTACCAAAATATAAACAAGATATCAGATCTTAAAAATAAAAGCTACTGTATTCAAAAACATCAGCCGAATGAGTATTAAGGTTTATGAAGCTATTCAAACGTAATTAATAAAATGTTAATTAGAAAAATCGTTCTCTTTAACAAGCTTGCCGGACACCTGTATTTCTTTAATTAATTATTTTAATATTTATGAAAATACTTAGGAAATAGAAGACGCGGTTGTTAAAATTTTCACTTTTTTGTAATTTATGAATACGAAATAATATTTCGATAGGTAAGCCCAAAGTCTATAAATAAATAAATAAACTACCATTACATCAAAAATACATGCAAATAGTTTTTATTTTCTTTTTCCCGCGACTTCGTTTTTTTTTTTAAAGAGGCCACGTCCATATTAAGTTTGTTCCTCCCTTGATTTTTTTGAATGGCTGAATTGTGAAATGGTTACATAAACAGACGAAATACAGTCTTTCTTTCGCAATTTCTTTAATATTTTTTTAATTATAAAACCAAAACTTTCGGCTTAGTTATAAAAATACCGCTCCATATTCGAACCCGCCACCCTCAATGCAATTCTGTAAGTCATTACCAATAAAAACCACAATTATTTGCCATCACCACCCCATTCTACGGAAATAACGCATCAAAAATAACTTTCAGCTCGCTCCAAGTAATCGGCTATAGGAATAAGGGTGTGAACACATTCAACACACGTCAGACAACGTGTGACGTTTATGCAGTTCTGATTCTGATAAATATATGTTTATAAAAATAAATTATTACAAAAGAAACCTTGTTGAACTTTTTATTGCAATGATATACTTATAGTGTTTTGTTAAATTGTGATTCCATAACAATATAATTTTTTTAATTTGTTGTCTTTTTATGGACCCGGTTGAATTCTAGCTATGCTATTGCGGACAAATGACATTGATTCACTTAGGTATTTAACAACTCTGTAATTCTTAGAGGACGTGGTAGCTCAGTTTGTTACGTGCCTTGGTTAACCGACCGACCCGATAGAGCGAGGGTTCGAGTCTTGGGTGGACGTAAGTTGTAGCTACCATGTTCCTCTCATGCTCGGATTGTAGAGTCATCCGCAACTTTCCACTCAACATAAACATGCGAATTGCGGTGTGTAACTCCTCTGCCTACCCCTCTTGAGGGATTAATTACGCCGTGAGTTTATGTTTCTGTATTATGTTATGTCTCTAACTCGTAAAACCTTTCCATTGTCACTCCAAAACACAAGGAGGCAGCTGACAGCGTAAATAATTATACCCATCACACGTTGCGTAAGACAACCCTGTCTCTACCTTATCTGTTATTTTTCACCAACTCTCTGATTCACGATCAAAGAATGCGTGTCAAATTGTAATGTTTCTCGCATGGAGTGTACTGGCATATCTTTATTTATTACCTTTTATATATATATATTGTGAGTGTAGAAATAAATTTTATGTGTTGTACGGTTAGAACGATTATAAATTGTAATTTATATAACATTATGGGCAAACTCTACTAGAGGTTCTGGGTTCGAATCCCGGCGGGGGCGGAACTTTGTGTTATTTGCAAGACGCATTGTTTCGCTTACCGGTCTTGGAATTAGTATTCTTATCTATGTGGTATATACCATATCGTTGCTTAGTTCCTGTGACACAAGTTCTTACGATACTTACGTCGTGAAATTGTTAAAAAGACGAACTTTTTTGTGATGTTAAGTTGTTTTTTTTTAAATAAAATTATTACGTTAATGTTGTGTGAATCTTTTGTAAAGATAAGCGAGGCGGGTCTTTCAATAATTTATAATTTATGCCCATAAAAAATGCCGAAAGTTTTATCAATGGTATATTGTATGGTAATAAGCTGGGGCACTCTTACGAAACTAAATGTTTTTCAAACCTTTTTTTCAAAATTGTCAGTTGTAAAAGTCGGTAAGCAAAATTATCTTCTATATTTATTACTTATGACGACCTCGGTGGCGCAGTGGCGTAAACAGCCGACTGGTACGCTAGGGGTTCCGGGTTCGAATCCGGGCGGGGGCGGGACATTGTGTTATTTGCAAGACGCATTGTTTCGCTTACCGGTCTTGGTCGTTGTATTCTTATCTATGTTGTTTATACCATATCGTTGCTTAGTTCCTGTGACACAAGTTCTTACGATACTTACGGGAGGGCTGAGTCAATGTGTGTGTCTTGATGTAGCATGCAGAAGATAATAAATTATTATTATTAAATTATTATTATTATTTATAATAAATTATTATTATTATCTTCTGCATGCTAATTTGAAATAAAATAGCTTGCTCAATTAGGCTAATTTAAAATCAAAACACTATAATTGTATAAATAAGGACATGTGTTCGACGACAAATGTTCGACGCGTAGGAAGTTTATCCGTGCGTAATTTACTTTTATGCCGGTATAAGTTAGATTAATTAATTAGTATTCCAATAGAGATACTCAATTTGCATATTAATTTGTTGTTTTCGTTTTATTTTCCGTGCTGCTGGTATATTTTTGTAGCTGGTATATTCTTTCTAAAGTAAAATTTTGATGTTTTTGTTAAGTTTATTTGACTGGCCTTACTTACACCTTGGCTTTTGTTTTTTCTTTTATTAACCCTAGAAATCTTCAACAATCAAATATCCTTTATGTTTAGTAATTCTTCAAGTCACTTCATGTGCAAAAATCGTGTTTTCAGTATGACTTCACTGAATTATTAAGGTATTGGATACAGACGAATGGACGAACACATAATATAATGGGACGTGGTAACTCAGTTTGTTACGTGCCTTGACTAACCGACTGACCCGACCCGACAGGTCGAAGGTTCGAATCTCGGACTGCCGTACGTTGGAGCAGCCATGTTTCTCATTATGCCCGGATAGTGGCTATTCGCAACCTGTCACACTGAGACTAAACATGCGAAATGCGCTGTTTAACAATTCTGCCAAACCCTCTCGAGAGATTACGCCATGAGTTTATGTTATGTTATACATAATGTACATTGTTTTTGTCTTCAGCTGAAGGATCTAATTATAATACTGCCTTTTTTGTGAAGTTTGACACGCGTCAGCTTTCCCGCCATCAACTCACCGCCATTTTGAATTTGGGACCCGCATGATTCTAATGATAAAAACGAGTTAAACATTTTAAATTAGTATGAATGACTTACACTGCATGCTACCGTACTTATTAACGAAATAACATCCGTCTCTTTCACTAATTATGAGACGAAAAGGGAAAGAAGTGTAGCTTCGTGGGAAAGAATTTAACTGTCAGTTTTGTTTATGTTATTGCTGGACTTTTGTTTAAATTAGGTGTTAAGTTATAATTGCATGTTTATCTAACACCCACGTGATATTTATTTATGGGGATGTTTCTATGAAATCCGATATTATAGTTTTTAATGATAATTCATTGATTTAATAAGGCTTTTATGTATATGTTTATTTATTTAGACCCATAAAGCTTCCAAAGAAAAAAAAAACAAGGAAATGTTTTATAGAGTTCCAGAGATAAAACTTAACTTTGAATAGGTTGTGGCCCTTGTACCATAGACAAGCAAATAAATAGACATGTCAAAGAGGGTGAATAATATTTCTGTTATCTCTTGATTTATGTTAGGACATTTCTATGTTGCTCTTGCGATGTCTGGAATAAAGTGTGTATACGAATAATAAAACTAAAAACTTGTATATAAACTTGCATAGTAAAAATAACACAGTATAAATTTTTCATGTGGTACACCCTTCGTTCTCTAATGCTCTAAACGACTCTCACTTGGTTGGCTTTTTATAAAACAAAGTAAAACCGTGGGCCCGCCACTCTGCCCCAACACTGCAACACAAGGAGCAACATTGACGTCCTTTGATCGAATAATCAAATAACAATGCAACTGTCCAATGACGCAGAGGCTATGCTCGGGCACCCTACCGGCCGTCTTGGGACCAGGGTTGCCAGTTTTTTTTCAAGTACTAAAGTCGGGACTTTAGTACTTTTTGAGTGAAAATAGCGGGATTCTTTCGTCAGCAGCGGGACATAGTAAAAAACATATATAATCAAAGGTTTTCAAATATATATCTTTTTATTTGACTTAAAATTACTTTTACGTGACAATAGATAGCAAAAGTAGCCATAGAAAATGTATTTTAACAAAAAATAATATTTTAAATCAGATTCACTGTATCGTTAAATTCGTCTTTAGAATAAAAAAGAAAAACCGAAATGAAGAGACGTGCAGACTGTGTACGTAGCACGTGCCACGTACGGTCGAGTTCTCTCCGAAAAGCAGGACCGAGTCTGTCCCGCGCGGGACATTTAAATTTGATTTAAAAATCGGGACGTCCCGCCAAAATCTGGACGTCTGGCAACGCTGCTTGGGACCCACAATGATCTTAATCAGAAGAAATAGGAGGTGTTAAGAATGCGGTTTCAGATTTCCCTCCCCGCAAAGCGGAGACAGCAATGGAAACGGCCCAGAGGCTAAAAACTCAAGGGATCTACTGTTAGGAGACGCGTGAACGTCAAAACACCACGGCATGCCACTAATTGACAGGGGATTAATTATAAACTAACCTAAATCAAAACCATGGACATGTTAACTTAATAATTTTTCAATACATTTTGATTATGTCTAAATGATATCATAGTCTATGCATCAAACGTAGAGAACCCTCGAATTCCAATCTAATCAATACATTGTCGTTCTTACAATCGATCGCAATAAAAATAAAGATATCAACCCCTAGGGGGGGAAACGCCAATTAGTTATACATTCACCCCCGTAGCTTGACAGCTAGGGGTGCAACATACCATTTACTTGATTAAATTATTCGTAGATGACCTTGAGTTTTAGTATAAATTGGGGATTCATTCGGTGGAGGTTCTACGTTAAATAGCTTTTATAAGCAAATTAGTTAGTCCATAAATGGTATTTACCACTGGTCGATCAATTTTGCATTTTAATTAAGTACAGTAATACTTCTATAAAGTACCTTTTATGAGGATTTTTTTTTCTATAATTCACGAATAAAGACTCCAGATTTAGACAAGCAACTCGATGTATTTAATTACGTTTTATTTAACATTGTTAAAATTGACAACTTTGGAATTCTGTTTTTAAATTAACCTTTCAAAATAGTGTAGTTCAAATAATATTTAAGAGATGTCGTTGCTTGTTGTCTACATCGCGATATCATTTACTGAGGTAAGGCTAAGGTACATAAGAGTTATGGTAATAATTTTTGGTCTTAAGTTTCTCTAATAAACCTTAAAAGAATAGGCGCTCCCTTAATCAAAGTATAACCGATTACAGTACTCCTATCCATGTTTTGGAGGTTAACTTCCTCAAACAAGAGTAGTGTGTTCCTATAGTAACAATTAAGTTTTAAACTTTCAAGTTGTTAGGTGTCATTGTCAAGGGCCTATTTCTAAACTTACACTTGAAATGACCTTTAGTACCACATACTATTTATACAGTAAGGTTGACACTTTCGCAAAATTTCTGTTTTGGTTTGTACGCAAAATTTAAAACATTAAAATAAAATTGTTGGAGTTTTTTCCTTTTTTATGTTTTATTCCTGTCTTTTGTTTTTGGCTGGCACTAAACAAAAAATAGCTTTAGCTTCAAACCTTTAAAAAAAAATATACCTACTTTTAAAATATATGTGTTACTTGAGTACGTACTTTTTCTTTTTTTTTTCAAGAAAACCCTTTATTGTATCCTTCGCCAACCCTATTTTCTTCTACACATATACCTGTATATACTATGCCATTATAGGTATTAGTAGAAATGTGAATATGGCACAAATAACAGTTACATTACTACATACAAACATACATAACGTTAGGTAGTAAGGGCATAGGTCAGGAGGATTCCTTGTTCATATGTATCTATTTACTAGCTGTTGCCCCGCGGCTTTACTTGCGTTGATTTATTTTCAAGAACTTTTCCGATTAATTGAAAAAAATAAGTGACCCTAAACGTATAGTTCTTTAGTAAACTTACCTTTATATTTTTTAAATCGAAAAGTAATCATTTCCGTTTTTTTAACTACATTATCAACTACCTACTAATATTGGATAAAAATTATGTTGGAGATTGCTCAAGGAAAATAGAAACAAGTCAACAATTTTACATACAAAAGAATTTATTTTCACATAGTAATTTATAACAGAAACCATTTCATGTAAATTGAACCCCCATTAGAACGTTTGCACTAATTAAATTGATACCAAATCGCGGGAAAACTTCCAATTTGCACCCGCCATTTTGTTATATATCTTATCTCTCTCTAACCATCTATTTTAGATAAGAACAGGTATATGGTACTGTGAACTGCATATTTCAAATAGTCAACTTGTGGTCGAAAAGAAAATTGCTTGTTAGTCGAATGCTTTTCATTGGATTTTCGACTCAATGTCGAAGATTTTAAGGTTCTAATTGTATCCAAAGTAAACAAGATTATGTGTACTTGTATTGGTAAATAAACTGAATTTTGCTATAATGGTGTTTATAAAACTAGGAGATTCTTGTTTGAAGATATTGCTTTGTAGCTGTTTAGATGTTAATTCGACTGATATAACTTATATCAGGAGGAGGTGGTAGCTCAGTTTGTTATGTGCCTCGGTTAACAGATCGAACCGACCCGATAGGGCGAGGGTTCGAGTCTCGGGTGGCCGTAAGTTGTAGCTACCATGTTCTTCATTGTGCCCGGATAGTGGCGACAGATTCGCTACCTGTCACACTGGGACTCAACATAAACATGCGAAATGCGGTGTTTAACACCTCTGCCTACCCCTCTCGAGGGATTAAATACGGTGCGAGTTTATGTTATGTTTTATGTAACTCATTATTTCATTCATTGTTTCAGGTAAGAATTCTTGTCACCTGTCTTATAGAGGTAATTGTAAGTTTATAAGAAGAAACTAATTAATCATCTCAAAAAATCTTAAACCGATACAGTATTCCGGTGGTTTAGTTTTTGGTATTAGATCAGAATAATAATAATAATAACCACATCATGACACACACATTGACTCAGCCCTGCAGTTAGTATTGTAAGAACTTTTGTCACAGGAACTAAGCAACGATATGGTATATACTACATAGATAAGAATACAACATCCAAGACCGGTAAACGAAACAATGCGTCTTGCAAATAACACAAAGTCCCGCCCCCACCGGGATTCGAACCCGGAACCTCAAGCGTAGCAGTCGGCTGTTTACACCACTGCGCCAACGAGGTCGTCAAAATCAAAATCAAGAATAAATCGTTGTTCCACGACTAACAGTCGATTTCTACGCTAGAGGTTTCAGAGTTTCGATTTTCAAATTTTATCGATCGTCTCATAAAATAAAAATGTTTGTGATGTGTGAAAAAACGCACTTGTTACAAAACAAGTGTATTATTTTTTCAAGCCTAATATTAATTTATTTATTTACGTATAAATTAAACCCCGACTTACAGAAATAGGACTTACGCGATTTGAGCTCGATCCAACCTCACTCGTTCACGTAAGTTCGGGGTATTACTATACTATACATTTAGAATGGTCTTTTAAAATGGATATATTACCCCCATTTGGTGTAATAGACAGCATGGTGACAGGTTGCGAATCTGTCGGGCACAATGAGGGACATGGCAGCTACAATGTACGGCAACCCGAGACTCGAACCCTCGATCTGTCGGGTCGGGTCAGTCGGTTAACCAAGGCACGTAACAAACTGAGCTACCACGTCCTCTTAGATTTTATTATGTGTGTGTCAAATCAACTGCAATAAAGACTTATTAAAAACATTATTGATTCCGCATTCCGATGCAATTCAATTGTAAACAATCAATAGACCTTAAGATTATAAAATAGGGTTCAAAATTGGCAAGCATCTCGTATATTATTGTGCGTTGGATGCAATCAAGAGGCACAATGATTGAACGAAAGGTACGGTCAACACAATAGTTGTTTATCACTTGCTTTCTTCCGTGACTTCGCCTTCGAATTTCATTTGTAGTTTATTGTAGGTATTATTGAGTTGAAGTATGTAGAAACCTGGACCTCTTTTTACCACTCATCCAATTTTGAAAAAAAAAAAAACCAAAATTTAGAGTAGTTAAGGTTGGATTTCTACTCATAGGCTACATTCTATCTCGGTTAATACAAGAATTCGATTTCAGTGCCTATGTTTTTTTTTCCATTTACAACGTAAATGTTAAACTGGCCCGACCATGTCACGAATGTAAATGTTAAGTACAAAATAACTTAAACGTTTGCATTTTAAACTTTAAATTGTAGTCAAAAAACTTACTTAGATTGAAAGTTCATAAACTAGTACTTTCCATCGCCGTTTCCTGAATTCACAAAATTAAGAAAAATAAGTGAAATTAAGAAATTAGCACTGAATACCCACGCAAGTGATGGTGCGTGACGAAATGCGTTCCGTTAACGATATCAATCATTTCGTAAAGCAATAATTATAATTAGCAGAAACGTTAAATACGTAAACAGTTTGGTAAACTTCGCGTGAAATGAATCGTGACCGGCTGGTTCTCATTCATTTAAAAGGTTTTGATTTCTAAAAGTTGCAAAATGGTGTGATTTATCATTTTGCTTGAACTGCATTTATTTAGTCATATCAATAGTTCAAAGTACTGTAAATACTTAATAATAGTAATTTCATAATTAAATTTTTATTAGAAAATTTTAGAGAACATGGTAGCTCAGTTTGTTACGTGACCGACGGACCAGACCTGGACAGGTTCTAGTTTCGGGTTGGCTTAAGTTTTAGCTGCCATGATCTTCAGTATGCCCCGATAGTGGCGATAGATTCGCCACCTGTCTCACTGGGACTCAACATAAACATGCAAAATCCGGTGCTTAACACCTCTGCCTACCCCTCTCGAGGGATTTATTACGACGTGTGTTTGTGTTTGTGTTTATTTAATAGTTAATTTTATGCCTCCACAGAATATTCCAATGATTTGTATAAGTAATACCTAGTAAGATTATTAAATTAAGATAAACAAACTGCCTTGGTGATAAAAAGCTTTTCATAATGGAAAATTAAACACTTAAAAAAATGCAGCTAAACTTTCGGTAGGAATTCAGTACTTTTTAATGTAAACTCTGTTCTAAAATTGAATTTAGAAAGGAATTCAAAAGCTTTGTCGGCCATTTTGTTAAAAATGCGCGCCTTTTTGTCTCGTGACTGTCAAAAGATTTATGGCTGACTTCCGAATCTGATACGCCATGTTTCTTTTTGTTCGTTTTTTTTTGTTAGATCAGTGTAAAGGTAACTGATTTATGGATCTCTATTTTTGTTTGATTAGATTGAAAACCTTTACAATGTTGTTATTGGTGTTTATATCCGGTCGAGAGAAAGTTCATCCTTTTATAATACTTCAAGTACAATATGCATTCGAGGTTTTTTGCTTTAACAAAATGGCCTAGATAAAGTGTTGTTTTAAAGTGATTTGCCGTAATTTGTCACATCATCATGCACGTTTTTTTATTTAACTTATACGAATGCTATTGAAAATTAATCTTCATGATTTTGTTCTGTTTTCAAGGCATAAGGGGAAATTTCTGTTCTTAAATTTTAAAAGTTTTTGCCAGAAAAGCTTTTAAATCCACTCGTTAAATAGGACAAGACTGATCTAAATTAGCAAGTCATAGTAAACTATATTTGCTTAAACTGGTGAATTACCTACTCTAATTCCCTTCCATAAACGATCGATTATAATCCATTAGGGTGAATCGATACTATTCAAATCGATTACGGCCGATATGCTCAATTGATCGACAATCGATTGATATGCTAAACGAAAACCTATTTTTAATAGTCATTTTTAAATTTACATACGATTATTCTACTTTCATAGTTAATAGTTTGTTCGGTTCGTCAGTTTTGATAGATTTTGAATTAATTATTTGACCCTTTTGTTATAATTTGGAAATTCTCTTATAACAAAACATCAAAAATAATGTAGGTAGCTATATTTTTCATTGCACTAGCTTGTAGCTTTATTGTGAATAAATCTGAATTTTAGAGAACAAAATTATTTTCAAAATTACAGTGTCAATACTTATTGATAATGATATTTTAAATTCTACTATTAAATTAACAGTTGAAACTATTTATTTTTAGTATTTAGCTTGAATGTAGGTATATAAGTTATTCATTCTAATCATATTCGATTTTCGGGTAAAGGCAATATCCTATTTTAGCATTCCGTTTGTATTGCTTAACCCCGTAAATTAAATTACAAAGAAAAAAAACACCTTTTGCTTTGGACATAAGAGTCAATTTTGTATCAACATTTTTATGAAAAGTCACGTATCGCATACAAAGTGCGTTATCAAATTCGACAATCAAAAATACGAAATCAAATCACGAATAGTTTAGCCGAAATGACTAACTTAGGATACTATAAAAAATATATTATTTTAAATTGTTAAGCTATACTGACTTAAAAACATACCTATGTATAATAACCACGTGCCTATTTACTATAATTTAGCTACTAGTTCCTATTCAGTTCACTGTTTTTGTACATAAAACATATAGCATAACTGACAATGTACACTTTATTTGGCATAAGCTTAAATACGTATGAAAAAAAAACAAACCGTTGAAGAACAACATTCGAAGTTTGAAATTTTAAAAGTAATAAATAAGTAGGTTAGACTATGAAATCATCATTAACACAGTACACACTTTGACTTGTACAAAAAAAAAAAACAAAAGGTACGTCAAACAATGTCCCTATTTCATCGCACGTTCAGGAATTTGGGACATCACATTACAAACGTGTTGGAAGCTATACAAAAATCTACTATGCCTGTGATTCAATTACTTTTTAAGGTACACACACTTGTGTATTTTACGAAAATGTTTGTACTTGCATGATGCTATAGTGCATGTCTACGATAACACATAATGTTTTTTCCTTGTATATCGTCTTGCTTGGTTTACCTAACAAGGGCAACAGTTTAAAGTAATAATAAATTCTGTCCCATTTTGTCTAAAATGGTGGTTAGTGGCAATGGACATTCTAATTTTAGGGATTTTCAAGGTGGCAATAAATTCCAAAACTGCCTTTACATGTGGTTTACTTACTGGACTGTAATGCACTTACAGTGCACACAATAACAAACATTATTTAAAATAGATGGATGACACTACAAAACTGAAAACAATTTATATGACGGGTCTTATGTAAATTACGATTTATAACGTACTAGTAATATAAGCTGTGGACATTGTACATGAACTAAGAGCTGGCTACATGGAAGTGAACTGATCGTACATACGCACGAATTTCTCTCCTAAGTTTCCTATGAGGTCATCGAAGTAACTGGCAAAATTCCGTGTGTTTAACGCGGGGGAAAGAAAGAAGAAGACTTTGGCTATATATGCCAACACTCTTTGCCTTTTCCTTTAATTTTGATAAAGTCTGAACCGATCATATTCTTTACTCGTCGGCAAGGCAAAAAATACTAGTCCATAGAACTTAAGTCTTATGTCATTTTAATTTAACATTTATTTTAAAATCATTTATTCTGCAAATTTTGGCTGCTGATATTTAACAAATATATTAGTTGATTTGTAATATTCATGAACACAAAGTAACAGAGCTATAATATACTATATTCGATTCAGTTTTTGCGAAAATAACTAAACGATTAACCCTTTCTTATTGCTTAACACAGCAGTTTTGACTTTGACACTTTCCAGTTATTTATGTGACCTCAAAGGAAATGTATGTAAAATCGTGACAATTTTTTATCAGTTCATTTTCATGTAGCCAGCTCTTATACCAATAGAAAACAAGTCATAAGCTTACATAGAAAACAATCCTTCCATAATC
This sequence comes from Choreutis nemorana, assembly GCA_949316135.1. Taxonomy (NCBI): domain Eukaryota; kingdom Metazoa; phylum Arthropoda; class Insecta; order Lepidoptera; family Choreutidae; genus Choreutis; species Choreutis nemorana. The sequence continues at coordinate 1,611,385 of OX438620.1, read as the reverse complement.
CAAAGACAAGAGCATTGTTCTTCTGTCCCACTTTCACCGAAATTATGGACTTCATGTCCCCTACGTAATAGTATTATACTGTTTTGTACTGTAGTGTGGCCAAAATTTCACGATTCCAGTGGAACCCTTGACCAAAAAATATTCTAATCAAAGGATTAATAGTAAGTATGTATGTTGACGGCCTCTGTGACGCAATGGTGTAAACAGCCGACAGCTACGCTATATGTCCCTGGTTCGAATCCCGTTTGGGCGGAACTCTGTGTTATTAGCAAGACGCATTGTTTCGCTTACCGGTCTTGGATGTAGTATTTCTCATTTTGAAACGATACAACGAACGATATGTCGTTGCTTAGCACCTGCGACACAAAACTCTTCAATTTTACTGCATGCAGGGCTGAGTCAATATGTGTGTCGTGATGTGGTTATTATTATCTGTGTAAACAGATTTGAAACGAACTGAACTAATTTTTGCAATTTGGAAATATCGTAAAATAAAATACAAAAATATATTTTGATTTAAAATCATTGATAAGTTAAAGCGAGTTTTTCATATTCTTGATAAGCTTAATTTAAGAAAGAATTACTAACTTCTGAATGTTTTTGCGAAAAAACAATGGTCACAGGGGTGACCTACAAAATGGCCGCGTTGTCATAGCAACCGACATGGCGTCGGTGTGCCGGCGGCGCCCGCCAAAACCCGCGCTTTCAGACTCAATCGTTATCATGGATTGCAATGAAAAGCTACGAGAACGATGGATAAACGTGGAAAGATAAAGTGTAGGTACGTATGAGTACATATGTAGCATCTTGTGATTGTAAAAAAATAAAATCGAATGGATTATTTGCCAAATTTAGGTTTTTACAGATCTTATCAGTTATTAATGTTTCACTTAATTATGCTTTATAGTTTTAAGCTTTGGTGGGAGGGAAGTCTGAAACCGCTTTCTTACTACCTCCTATTTCTTCTAATTAAGTTCGTTGCGGGTCCCAAGACAGCCGGTAGGGTGTCCGGGCACAGCCTGTGCGTCATTGCACAGCTGCATTGTTCGTTGATTATTCGATCAAAGGACGCCAATGTTGATCCTGATAAACAGGAGTTGCAGTGGTGGGACAGAGTGGCGGGTTTGCCCCGAATAGTTTAAAGCATTTAAATATTTAGAACAAAGTAAAGCCTCATCAGCGAAGAATTCCCTTTAGGAATATGCTATGGTGATTTTATGTATGTATATAGAACTATCAGGCAATATCACTTAAGGATAAAGCTAATTGTTAAGTTACATTGTTACATACGACCGTATCACATCGTAAAAACTGTTGCTAGTTTATGTAGCTACAATACTTTATCCGAGATTTAAAAAAAAATGAGTTAAATTGAAAGAAAAAACATAACCTCAAAATCAGTACGAAGAATTTTTTGTCACAATAAAGTTTACAACAATACGCTCGTTAGATAGGCAGGACATAAGCAAACCCACGCTTGTAAAAAGTAATAACCCATGGGAAGGGATAGCTATAAATAAATAGATAATAAACTGAGAAGGATATTTATAAAATAGTTATGAGTAAAAAATTTTGATTTTATCAATTTAACTGCCTGTTGATAGGTATGTTTGTCTGCCTAGGTATATTAAATAACGTAACATTTATGAAGAAAAAATAATAATTCAATAACTGAAATACCATATTTTTGGCTAGCAGTTAAACCTATTGTTATTGTAAGTACATACTGGTATAATTTTGGTTATATCAAATTATCTTTCACTCGAATAATAATAATAATAACCACATCACGGAACTAGCAACGATATGGTATATACTACATAGATAAGAATACTACATCCAAGACCGGTAAGAAAAACAATGCGTCTTTTAAATAACACGAAATTCCGCCCCCGCCGGGATTCAAACCCGGAACCCCTAGCGTGGCAGTCGGCTGTTTACACCACGGCACCACCGAGGTCGTCTTCAAGAATATCTTTAAGAATACTTTGGAGTAGTATCAATTGCTATATCATAAATAACTACAAGTATTTTCAGCTAGATAATCCCACTTAATGCCGAGCGTTGCGCAATGGAAACGAATTATAACAAAATATTACTCAATTGTAATGTCGTAGGCTCAATCCGAAACCTGAATCATTAAAAAATAAAATTAAAATTATCCTAGAGTTCTCGCGAAACAAAAAAAAGAATCAAAATTTGCTGATAATTTTGGTTGTCTTTATTTTTTCGATTTTCGCGAATCCTTCTGACTTTAATTTAAGAATTTAAAGCAATTTTGAATATTGAAAAAAGCAACTACGGAGGTTTCTAGCCGGACTCTTCCCCGTGGATTCTTCCATTCCGAACCGATGGTAGTAAAAAAAATACGATTTGATAGTGCTTATTTTAGTCTATTCGAATAAATAACATTTTGACTTTGACAAGACAGAATAATAAATACTACCCAAGCAGTAGCTTTTGATCATCCTAAATCCAATGGTATTTTGTAAAAAAACCTGTTTTCGCGATGATCCTAGCATTTTCGAAAAAATACGAATTTCTTACTTAACCTGCGACATCTGTATTTCAATGCCAAATGATGACGTCACGACACTGTATGTCTAGAACATCTGCTGAACATTCCGCGATGTAATCGTGTAGCGTGTATGTTATTAAAATATTTAGGGTGCCACACCTTATTAACGGGCTTAAATTTATAATCGTTACTGGTTTGGTTATAGAATACGAAACATCTAAAATTTTATTATTAAGTGCGTACATTTTTTATTTAAAAAATTCACGCGCATGCACACGCATACACACACACATACACGCACACACACGCACTTTTGTATTTATTTTTAAATTACTCATTTATATGTAGAATAAGTTGTACCTTGTATTTATAAAATGATTGACCGTTATCTTAAATGTTCCATTAAAAAAATGAAACCGTAATTGGCCAATTGTTAAGTTTACTTTAAATGGTTTTAATGGTTTTGTAGGGCTGTGGTTTTATGTAAATAAAAAGAGAGAAAAAAAACAATATCACAGTTTAACAGATAATAAACCTAAGACACTATGATACTTAAATCTAATACATTTGTGATTACATTAATAAATACAATAACATAATTATGTAATTAATTTTAGTAGTGTACCGTAGCGATAAAACTGATAATCCGATTTCAATGAGTTATTGATATTATAGTCCAGGTAAAAACGCAGTATTTTATGTCGAAAATTTTTGTTGCTGATTATATCAGCTTCAACCAAATAAACCACGTAATTTTCTATTCAAAAGAAATAAATTTAGTCTATTATTATTAATATTATTATTATTACAAATAGATTGTCGACTACCTATCTATAATAAGTATAATTAAATCCTTCATTATTCGTTATTTATTAGCAAAACTAATATCATCTTTTGTAGTGCATTTTACTTAACAATTTGCTATCGGATTGCAAGTAATTTAATATCTACAAACAGATAAGTTTGCTCATTGATTTGCGATCTATTGATCAGTAGCAGCTGCTATCCTGAGGTATGTTTGGCTCATGCCATGCCATGACAAAGCTAAGCCACTATTGAATCACTTTCAAGTAATAATTTCGAAGCCAGGTGTAAGTGAATTGTAAACGAAAAATCAGGCTTCAGTTTTTAGACTTCAACTTTGGCTGAAGGTTGAAAAAGTTAGTCATTAAAATTATTTTGTACCTGAAAAAAATAGTAAAGTTATTGGTTTTACTAAATAAATAGATGAACGAGTTAAGCAAAGGTGCTTTAAATACTAAAGCTTTTAATATTTTTTTTTATCAAACCTCATGGGTAAACCAACAAACGGTAAACTGTACTGTTGAATTTGATAAATTTAAAAACATAAAAATTAATTAGGTAGCATTTCTCTAATATGTCGAAGATAATAAAATAGAAGTGGTTTATTTTATGCGTTTACAAACACCCAAATAGTTATAAATAATACATTATTACGCCTATAATCGAATGCGGGAATCTAACCTCAAAATAAGTGTCATTTTATTATTAATTCCACAATGTCAAACCCCATTTTAAGAATATTTATCGAAGTTTTGTCGATAGGTTAAACAGATTAAAGATAAATTCATCATTATCATACAAGAATCTCTATTTTGCTTTCTAAACATTGTTTCGTATAAAAATTTACATTAATTTGTCATTGTTTTACAATAGGCCGCCATTTTGAAACCACCTGCGGTGTTTTTGAGGTTATCATAAAGTTTCTAGTTTAAAAAGGGTTTAGTGGTGTCATCCCTTGTAAATGATGGATTAGGAGAAAAAATATTGGACATTTAAAGATGGGTTTTTGGTTTGTTTTAAACTTCAAGGTGAATATAGATAGAATAGACCATTGTATTTAGACAATATGTTACATTCGCGAACCGAACAATAAGCAGAGCACTACATTCGAATCCTTTGTTGCAATATAACGTTACACGATATGGTAACTGTTGTCCACATTTTGATTATCACCTTTAGTAATTCTATATTTTTTTAATGGTTATATCACATCTAATATAAATTAAAAAATCTGCGTTTTTTCTAAGCTAACTTTTCTTGAGTTTTAAAATATGCCTAATGAATTTAGCTATTATTTTTGTAGCTTCTAATTTTTTATATTTTTTTTAAATAATGTTTGTTTGTACTTTTGATGGTTTAAGGGCTCCAAAAAAAGGAGACATCTATAATTTTGTTCTCAAATTAAAACGTAAATAATCCATACAATGTTTTTTGTATAAAAATTTACAAACAGCATGCATGATAACCTAAAGTGTTTCCTAATAGTCGTACCCTTTGTAAAATATTTAACAAAATCAACGCATATCTTATATTGCATAGAACATAGAGTTCAATATGGCATAGCTAAGCCAATCTTTATTACAGAACATTGATAAAATCACGAACTAACGTCAAAGTTTGCCCGCTTTATGTAATCTTCTAGCACAAAGGAAACCGCGGCTTTTTTCTGATGTGTGATTTGCTTTTTGTTACAAATTCCCTATTCGATACCTGACTCAAAGGTGAATTTTAACAGTTTTTTTCAGTATACAAAAAAACACCTTATTCGTAAATGTTTAAAGATGATTTTGTGAAGAAAACAATCGAAAAGTTGGCATTTGAAATTTAACATAAATCGAAATAGGCGCCATTTTAAAAAGCTTCCCTTTAAGGGTTTTAAAGGAATTTGAATGTCGTAAGTCGAATTCCTCAGTTAATGTCGAGTCTAATAAATACTTGCCTCGGCTAGAGGTAGCTTGGTGTCATTAAGTGTCGACACTACAAGACACTTGATGCTGGATCAAATTTAGTTAACAAGTAAGGAAGGCCCTTTTCCTTGAAGTGTTCAGTATACTTTTTTGGGAACCCGGAGAAAATCAACACTTGGATCAAATCGTTGTCTGCCTGTCCGTTTGTCAGCGGGCCGTAAAAGTTGTTGTAATTAATTTTACCTACATAGTGTTAAATCTTGTACGATGCTACGGAATCCTTTTTATGCTACTCTGACTCACACTTGGTCTATGAACTGTATCTATGTATGTACTATATGTTGACGACCTCGGTGGCGCAGTGGTGTAAACAGCCGACTGGTACACTACAGGTTCCGGGTTCGAATCCCGGCGGGGGCGGAACTTTGTGTTATTTGCAAGACGCATTGTTTCGCTTACCGGTCTTGGATGTTGTATTCTTATCTATATAGTATTTACCATATCGTTGCTTAGTTCCTGTGACACAAGTTCTTACGATACTTACTGCAAGGCTGAGTCAATGTGCGTGTCGTGATGTGGTTATTATTATTATCATGTACTCTGACTCACACTTGGCCTATTTACAGTACATCTATGTAGTTTCTACCGACAAATTCTTCTAAAATAAGAAAATTTACAATGATCTGATTTATGTAGCATTTTAAATAAATTCAAAGTCTTCAAAAGCCATTGTGTCGACTTTCAAAATGCCTTCATTCAGTTTCGTTGTTAAAGTTACAATTGAAGCAACAATTCAGATGAAGTACAATGAAATTGTAAAGAAAATATGTGTTCGGATGTTGGTCGCCTTGATTCACTTTGACGAAGAATCGGTTTTATTCTATATTATCTTAAAGAATTAATTTGTTTGTTTGTATGTAAGAAGGAAGTAATCTTCGTTACTATTCATCTAACTTCAAAACGTAACCAGATTTTAGAATTTAACTGTCTGGTGGGATATGAGCTATATTTTGTATAAAACGACCATTTTATAGGTTGAATTACGTTTTTATTTTAGATAATTTCTTAAAAGAAACAAGAACAAGCAATTTTTTTTTTGTATGAGAACATTTATTTTTTACCCTATCAAAGTCAAAGTCAAAATGTTTTTATTCGAATAGACTTAAAATAAGCACTTTCAAATAGTCTTTTTTTTACTACCACCGGTTCGGAATGCTATTTCTACGGGGAAGAATCCGGCAAGAAACCTCCGTAGCTCCTACTATGGGTACGAAACCCTAAAAAGAAATCTACATGGTAAAAATGCGAGCAAAATGCTGGTAAATAATAAATAAATAACCACAACACGACACACACATTGACTAAGCCCTGCACTAAGTATCGTAAGAACTTGTATCGCAGGTGCTAAGCAACGATATGGTATATACAAAATAAATAAGAATACAACATCCAAGACCGGTAAACGAAACAATGCGTCTTGCAAATAACACAAAGTCCCGCCCCCGCCGGTATTCGAACCCGGAACCTATAGCGTAGCAGTCGGCTGTTTACACCACTGCGCCACCGAGGTCGTCAATCAATCAAATCACAACAGAAATGCTCACTACACCCAAGCATAAGATAAAAGACAGACTGTTCTCTAAAAACAATGATAATCACTGATGACTTATTTAAGGAGACGTATGTTTTAAAGTTAAATATCACAAAAGCTATATGAAATGAATATGACTAACCTTACTTTGATTATCCCGAAGTTCGGCACCACACACAAGCCTCTAAGCTTAAAAAATCACCTGAGGCAGGTGTCTTTTAAACGGTTTCTATTTCACTTGAAGCAGTTTATTTTCATCTCTTTTGTCATGATAATAAGGTTGTGGGTTCGTCTCAGGATTTAATTCTTTATTTGTAACACAGAGCACGCGCAGGGCTCTTATTATGGGATATCAACATAAAAATGATGCATAGATAAGTGATTCATGGTGTAACAAAAGCAACGAATACGGTAAAATATTTTAAATAAGGTTTCGTTATCCATACTGAGGTTTAATAAAAAAAGTTCTACTATAGAAAAGAAATGAATTTACGAAAAAAAAAACTTACCTACCGCTTAAGTATAACGCTTATTTAATTATTTTTTCAGAATCTTTTTTTAAATCAATAAATGGGAGATTCTATTTATCTAGTAAGGCAACACACATTATGAAATATCAACAATTTTTAATTTTTCAAATGCGATACCTCTACAACATTCATTCCTTAAAAGAGCAACAAATTAAACCGACTCTTTCTTATATCTCCGAACACGTGGGCATGCTTATATACATACATAAAGGTATATAAAATCATTGAATCGTTTCAAATGGCTAACGTTTTAACTGACCAGTGAACCGCCACGAAATGGTATAATGACAGTAAATTAGAAATAACAAAGGGTTTAGACCACCAGAGGTTGGTAACGTCGCGTTCATATTGGAATCCTTCAAAACTCTTTGTTTTAAATAACATCAGTTGAATTTTAAAATTGTTTTAAGTGGCAGAGAAGTATCGATTAGTGTTGTTAATTGTTAAAAAAAATGGTTGATTCCTCATTTGGTGGCGTATCGGCATAGATAAATATATAATATAACTTTCCCTTTTATAAACCTTTAAAAATTTCCTGTATTTTTCATAACCCAGACATAATATTAAGCGACCAGCACTCTACTCTTACTCACTCTGTCACTCTCTCATCACTGAGAGATCTTCTCTTCAGAGCGAAAAAAGACAAAAAAGCGTTCTTTGAATGGAATTTTGAATGGCAGGTTAATAATATTGATAGTTAAAAGTGCTAAAACATCGAATTAAATAAATATTTGGGTATCACCAATTACTCATATAATTTTAAATAGTCAAGTTAAATCCAAATACAGTCACTACGTAAAACTTTTATGGACAACAGTACGAACCCATCGATGTGGGTATGATAACTCCATATGGGTGGAAACATAACGAATGGGGTACTTTTTCATATTTTAATGATGACGTGTCGGAATTATTTGTGAGTGAGATTTTGAAACAATCCTTTTAACGAAGTAAAAAACTTTGGAATTAGTGTTTTTCTGTAGTCGCGTATGAGAAACATAACTAGGACATAACAAAATCACGCCGTAATGAATCCCTCGAGAGTTGTAGGCAGAGGTGTTACACATCGCATTTCGCATGTTTATGTCGAGTCCCAGTGTGACAGGTTGCGAATCAGTCGCCACTATCCGGGCACAATGAGGAACATGGCAGCTACAACTTACCACAACCCGAGACTCGAACCGAAAGAGAAAAACTGTTCAAAATTTATTATATTTAATTTATTTATTTTAAGATTTTCGTGGGCCCTCGCTTTCGCTCCTACGCTGTCAATATTATCACGCGATACCATGCATCGGTATATTTTTGGTATCGATGGTATTGCCATTTATTTGGATTATTATGGTAAAAATAATTCATAACTTGAATTTGAGCTTAAAATGCATCAACAAAGAACCCAAATCGAAAATTTCAAGAACTTTTTGTATGAAATCCTAATTGTTTCATTCATCTCTATCAAAATAAGGGGCAGTTCGTTATCGACAATGCGATTTACAGGCAAAAACCCAACAAAATCTGCTCTTATTTCTAACAACTGCCCACCTTGACCGGCCCTTTAACAAAGGGCAGTTCCAAGAAAGGGCCCTTACTATTAAACAGCAAAACAACCGGTGTTTCTAAGTTCTAACCATCATTCTCTTTTACTCTTATAAGAAAAGGTTTGTGTGCGAAGAGGATAGATATAGCTATTAACGTTCATAGTCTCCTCGTGCGGTATATTTGTGGTACATTAAGCATTTACTTACATTGCGTAGTTAGGAAGAAACTGCATTAGTAGTCAGTAACATAGCCAGCAATGTAGACCAATGAATGTTCAGTCAATCGCGTCGTATTTTTAGAACGTTCGCTAATAACTCAGGTAGAAGACAAAATAACAATACAGCGAATTCTGCAGTATTTTTTGCTGTCCTTCGCTACTTCATAATGGATCTCTGATTGATTAGACGAAATTTATTGTTCAGCACTTTTAGAGAATAAGATAAAGTAAGTTATTATTATTAACAGGATGTCTTTGTTAAAACAAAGCTTTTGCCAGCGACGTTCATATACGTCTTTTTAAGGATTCCGAAGCAAAGTGTCGACTTGACCCCATTATGTAGTAATACTAAGCCTCCGCATTCCATCCGTCCGTGTGATCTGTCAGCGGGCTGGATCTCAAGAACCGAAGCATATAGACAGGTGATTTTTTTATATGTGGGTGTTTCTACTAACGCCACAAGGGGCTGTCCATTCAGTCAGGGGCTGTCAGTTTCGAAAGGGGGGGGAGGGGTTCGGCAAAAATCACGAAATATCTCAAGGGGGGAGGGGGTATAGTAAGATGTCACGTGTACTTATTTTTTCGTCAAACGCGTGATTTCTAAACCGAAAGATGCTTATCCAGTTGTTGAAGAAAATCTTGCTAATCCTAATCAGAGGACAATGTACCTACATTAAAAATGTTCATGTACTAATACAATATAATGTTTTTCGCATGATTACACCATTCCTTTAATATTATATTTATGCCAGTCAGAAACAACATGCAACCTTTCTGTCAAGACATTTTTATCATGGTCCTTAATTTTCTAGAATAGGATTAGATTATACTTTATACCGGCACTTAAAATAATATTAAAAAAAATTTAAGATTCTTTGTAGGTACTAAAAAAAACACGTGATTTTTGGTGGGCGGTGGGGGGTAGTCTTAAACCTCACCACTTATCACCATGGGGGAGGGAGGGGTTAAAAAATGTTAAAAAACATCACGTGATTAATGGACAGCCCCCAACTCGTAAAAGACAAAAAAATTCGCAATATTTTACCCAAAATTCAAAAACACTTATTTAAATATATAGCGGCCTATATATTTAAATATAATAAATTAAACATCATCATACGATGTCGTTATTTATTCGTTAAAACAACGATATCGTTGTTATAACGTGTGAAACAGCCATTATGCTGCTGATATTGGTGATAAACTTGATAAAAGGTTTCTTTAATGAGTAATATTTATGTCACGTCTCTAAGGAAATGTCGATCGTCGCGTTTGCTATTCGTGTATTTTCATTAAAAGAACATTATTTGTATTTAACTCAATTCAAAAAATTAATATCTTTACTAAATTTGTTACAGGTAACAAATCAAAATTCTCACATAGCACTGAGGTCGTTAACGAACGCTGGCGTATCACCACAAATGTTGCAAGCCTTCTATAAATAATAGTAAGTGCTCACTTGATTATTTAACAATCAGACTGGTCAAGTATAATAATAATAACCTCAACACACATTGACTCAGCCCTGCACTAAGATATAATCTTGTATCGCAGGCACTAAGCAACGATATGGTATAAACTACATAGATCAGAATACAACATCCAAGACCGGTAATACTTCTCACTTCTTTTTTATCATAATCCTCATCATCCGGATGTTCCTTGTTGGACAAAAGCCTTCAAAATTTCCGTTGGGAGCGATCCTGCATGCTTGGATCCAGCGGCTCCCTGCAGCCCACACAGGATTGTCCGTCCACCTCGAGGGACCCCACCAACACAGCCCGCCCGTGGACACGATTCTAGACCCTTTCTTACCCAACTGTTATCGGTTCTTAGAGCTATATGGCCAGACCATTGGCTACTTCTTTCTTATCCAGTGAGCTACATCAGACTAATTAAATGGATGACCTTTTTTAACTTTATTTAATCGCCCGTGGAAGCCAAAATAGAGAGTGTATAGAAGTAAAGCTTATGTATGTACTCCAGTTATACCGGCTTCGCTTGAAATTTGCGCTAGGGATGTCAATTTTAATTTAAGCAAAAAACCTGCAACGACATATAACTCTTTGTGGCGATAAAATTCATATTTCAATGTTAATTTGTCGATATTTATTACTGAAATAACTTTAAACGATTTCTGAGTTGTTTTAATTCACGCAAAATTAATAAAAAATGAAGAATTTAAAAAATAATACAACTAAAAATAATAATTAAAAAAACTTTTTGTCCGTGAATGACTCGTGGATGATGTATATGTGTGCGTTGCTAAGGCGCGCATTGTATAAAGCTTTACTTCTGCACCGTTTCTATTTTATAACGAATCTCTGAACTTATAGAGTTTTTATTCCATATCAATCGTCGTTTTTTTTGTAACACAGTTAAATAGAAGACAACCGATGACATCTAAACCTCTTCATGGGCTACTAATTCGCGGGATAACAATTGCATCGTCGTGTCAATAGGCGGCGGTACCACTTTCAACCTGCTCGTTTGCTCATGACGCTGTGTAAAGATTTACGATAATCTTCTCGACTTATCGTAATAATTCCGAACGGAGCCCATGTTTTGTGTTTACAACTCGTAAATTAACTTTTCATTCACTTTCTTCTGAGAAAACATACTTGTCGACCGGTTTACTACCATTTTGCATTAGTATTCCGTACGAAAGGAAAATTTGTAAACAATACGTTTGGAAGCTGACAGCTTCTATATAGATGTAATATAGGTGTTGGATCTACGTGCGAGATCTTCTGGGTTGGTACCAACCTTCTTTCTATTTCTGCCGTGAAGCAGTTCGCGGTGTTTCGGTTGGAAGGATTGGAAAGCCAGTGCAATTTCCAGCACGAGTGGTATAATATATTTACCTATACATGGGCAATGTATTGGCGGTATAGACGGTCCAGACATCAGGCTTTCCATCAGGTAAGCCTGCTAGTTTGCCCGTGATGGTGTAAAAAGCTATGGAATAGTTGTGTTAAGACTTTTCTTTAAGACACCCATTAGCCTTATTTTTATGAGGCACTCGCTAGCTGAAGCTCGTGACTTCATCTGTGTATATCACCGGTTCCCAACATCCCAGATATACCCGTGAATGGGAATACGGGCAACGGGAATACAACAACATCCCCGTTAATTCATTTGTTTCCGTGATATAAAGTCGCCGAAGTTTTTCCCAAGCTTCCATCTAAGTCAGTTCCATCATACATACCAAAATGCATCAGATGGTTATATAGTTTCAGTCCAAAAAAGAAACACAGCTTTAATGATTTGAGCGGGTTTCTGGTCCATATTTTTAAAATTCTAGTATCATGAAAAATATATTTCAATAGCTTCTTTGAAAACTAGTAGAAAATATATTCAAATTCAAAATGTTTTTATTTAAATAGACTTAAAATAACTGCTTTCAAATCGTATTTTTTAATCTATCAAGGGCTCGTAATGACGGGGAAGAAGCCGGCAAGAAACCTCGAAAGTTTTTCGTTACACGTTGTGGCATTGTAGTTTTCTAATTATTTTATAAAATATGTAATAAAAAAGGAATAGGTATAGTGTAGTTTAAACAATGCGTTGTCTGGATATCTATAGTGTTGAGGTTATGTTACTTTCGACCGGTTTTACCTGCGTGGGCGCATAGATCCCCAACATTGAACTTAGGATTCATACGCACTGGGGATAAAACATAAATGATTACAAAACAATATGAAAGAGCTAAAGCTTTGGATGAATGATATTCATATCAAATATTTTATATCAATTAAAGAAGCTTATAAAACTTCTAAAAACATAAGACCGGAACAAAAATTTGAAGAAAAAAATAATAAAAAAAATCTTAAAAATATTAAATCAGTTGTTTTACACATTATATTTTTACAAAACTGATCTATAGATAACATTCAAGAGAGAAACCTCCATAATTGTTTTTTCAGTTGTAGTTACTCAATGTGTACTAACCTTTACGACAATGATACTGACTCAGCCGAAGGAACTGTGTACACACGGACTAATGGAATTTATACGAGATATCCTTTTATAGATATTTGTGGGAGAAAAGATGAGATTGCATATCAAAACACACGTAAAATAAAAACTCACGCCGTCATCCCTCGAGAGGGGTAGGCAGAGGTGTTACACACCGCATTTCGCATGTTTATGTTGAGTCCCAGTGTGACAGGTTGCGAATATGTCGCCACTATCCAGGCACAATAAGGAACATGGCAGCTACAACAATACACTGTTTTAGAAAACTATAGATCCTATACCAGTGTATCAATGAGCCAGTAACATTCCCATATAATAATAACCACATCACAACACACATATTGACTCAGCCCTGCTGTAAGATTGTAGCATCTTATGTCGCAGGTGCTCAGCAACGATGTGATATACTATATATAAGCCACATATTGGAATGTTGAAACACCAAAATATTCAGTGTCAAAAAGCAGTTTCAATCTAATGTAGTTCAGATTTAGTTTAAAAGCGAGAAATTCGTTAAGAAAATTCATTAAGAAAAAAAGTTAATTGACTTGTCAGAGTGTGACCCGAATCATCAACCTACGACTGGCCCGTTTCAAATTATATTAGGGTTCCGTGAAGAAATTTAAACTACTAGCTAAAATAACATTTACCTTTCACTTATTCGCAGTTTGCAATTTAAATATTTTGCATAGAAATAATATTATTTTTAAAACCTAGATTTTAATTTAATTAATTGTTTTGTGTCGTTATTCATTTTTTACTTATGTACTGATTTCTCAAAACGTAAATCATGTTTGCAAACAGGTGGCTCTAAATAAACTTATCGCCAATTACTACTTGGGGAGAGAGGTTACATATCTAAAACATAGATGCTAAGAATTGAACAAGTTATATAACATGTCGTTGTCTTTTTATTTAAAAAAATATTTGTGTTTTTTTTAAATTACTAATAACAACCACATCACAACACACATTGACTCAGCCCTGGACTAAGATATAATCTTCTATCACAGGTACTAAGCAAAGATATGGAATAAACTACATACATGCAACATCATTACACATTGTGTAATTATTTAAATTTACTGAACACCTACATTTCCGATAGTACGGAACCTCCAAACAAAATATCTCGCTTGGCAAATGCAGCGGTGAAGAAATATGTAAATATAACGCACATGCATACATCCCCATTTCTAATCAGTAACACTGACAGATTACTATTAATAACGTGTTTTATATGGATCTTAGTAATTTCTTACTGAGCTTTTAACTATGATTGATTTGTTAAATTAAAATTAACTTAGACTACTGATTATTTAAATTACTGAATGAATGATTACCTACTGTTTTATTAAATAGAGTTTATTAGTTTCATTAGAATTTTTATATTAATACTTACAGTCTCTATAGCGCACTAGAAACAGCAGGTTGTTACGTAAGAGGTTCCGTCTTCGAATCCCGGCAGGGGCTAAAGTTGTGTTATTTGGAAGACATTATTTCGATCATTGGTTTGGGATAATTCTTATAAATTTAGAATATATGAACTATAATCTTTCGGTGTAAAAATTCATAGTGCAGGGTTGTCAAGTTGTTTAAATTATTAAATTATTATGCCTGTCTCAGTAATTAACTAAACTAAAGTTTCGCTAATTAATTATTACATATATTTGCTTAACAAAGATCTTCATAAATAAATCTTGTATCAATATACACCTACGGATGTAAAATTTAATTATCTTTGAAACGATCCTCCATTAATGATCTGAAGGTAAGTTACGAAATTTTACTTAGTGAGGTTCATCCACGAGAATGGTGACTTGGTAGATTTGTTCCACTCTGTCCCATCACTGCAGCTCCTGTTAGCCCTGTAATGGTACAAATGAATGTAAGCTCGAAGTGATTGTGCTATAAGAGGAGGTGGTAGGCCCCTAAGACCCCCCGTTGGGGCTACAAGTTTTGAGGCCTCCTAGCCTTAAGGCTTGTAGACCCAACGTAATGCCCGGCTTTGAGGGCATCAACGCAAGGAGGCGACGCGCAGCTACGCTCCCTTGCGGGGAAGCACTCGCCGCGCGGTTAGTCCGGTTACGCTGCGAATGCTAATAGGGCCGCAATTAGGGTCCAAAAAAAAAAAAAAAAAAACCCTAAGACCAACAGTGGCGTCCTTTGTAACGTATAATGCAGCTGTACAATGAAGCACAGGCTACGTGCCCGGACATATTACCATCGACAGCGCGGAACACGTACGTAATATTTGATTTTTACTCAGCTCAGCAGTGGTAGCTCAGTTTGTTACGTGCCTTGTTTAACCGACTGACCCGACCCGACAGGTCGAGGGTTCGAGTCTCGGATTACCGTACATTGTAGCTGCCATGTTCCTCATTGTGCCCGGATAGTGGCGACAGATTCGCAACCTGTCACACTGAGACTCAACATGAACATGCGAAATGCGGTGTTTAACATCTCTGCTAACCTCTCATGGGATTACGGCGTGAGTTTATGTGTGTTTATAATGTGGGTAAGTTTTCTAATCAACTCTACGTTGTAAGTAGTAACAGATTTATCGTAACTCATGTTTTGCAACATTCTCGAAGGCATTAAAACATTAATGCTGTACCGTGCCTATGAATATTACAACTCACTATTCATATTATTGAATTTGATTAAGACTTCGTTGTTTTATCGTTTAGATGTTGAATACAGGTTTTAATATGAAAATTCTAAAAATACGTTTGAAATGTCAAGGATTTCAGGCCATGCATATAGATAACCATGTATATAGATGAGGATGTCGGTGGCGCAGTGGTGTACACAGCCGTCTGCGTTGATGCGACTGAGGTTCCGGGTTCGAATCCCGGCGGGGGCGGGACTTGATGTTAATTGCAAGTCGCATTGTTTTGCTTAAGGGTCTTGGATGTTGTATTTTTATCTATGTAGTACATATACCTACCATAATGTTGCTTAGTGCCTGAGATACAAGATTATATCTTAATGCAGGGCAGTGCCAATTTGTGAGTCGTGATGTGGTTATTATTATTATTATATTGGGAGAATTCCATGATATGGATGAACGATTTTGTGCAGCATGCAAGGAACCGCTGATGGTAGCAAGCAGGATCGCCGTGATTGTAACCATTTTAGAGGTCTTTGATTCTTCATCAACATAATAAAACAGACTTCAATCAAACAACTTCCATACCTTCTTCTAGCCAAAACTATCATATAGAAACATGCACTGACTGCTGTTGCCGTGTTCTTTCAAACGTGAGTAGCGGGATACTTAATAGGAACTAAAGTTCGTATAGTGATATCTCGGGCCCGTAGCAAAGGAATCAGTGCGTCTACCATCAGTTCGTATAGTTTCCATACACGTCAGGTAAAATCGATTTCTACAGTGATTTTGTATGAGCAATTTTAATTCCTCACCAATCCGTTAGAGATCCATATAAAATTATAACTGCAGTTACAAGCGGCAATCGAAGGTGAAACTTAGGGTAGGCACACTGACGGTACGAAACCTCTCTCTCAACGTCAAGGGCCCTTCCGGCTGGGGACCGATGGCATTTCGCCGTCATTCAACCCTGTAGTTAGGTATGGAGAGAAAGAGAAGATTTGTAGAAAATTTAAACCAAGTACCTATAGCAATTAAGCCCCCGTTCACATGGTACTGCACGTTTTTGGAGCTCAAGTTACGATAGTTTTCTAATAAGAAAGACAGTGGACCATTGTAATAAGATCCTAGTAAAAACGTATTCGGTTTTCGTCGGTCAAGTTACGCTGAACCTTTGTTTATTTTGTAGATAAAGGCATTATAACTTGACCTAACGTGTTAGCTCCGACTGAACGGAGCTAAACTTACTTGTTTTTAAGTGAGGAAACCTAATGAACATAAAAATTACACATAACTAAAAGCCTCTTAGTAACCCGAACGAGTAACAATCATTAAAAGCTAATAAAGATACGTAAATGATGATTCGACACCAATTGTGAGATAAAATTAAGAAGAAAAAAAAGAACGACAAAGAAAAAACGTAATGAAAGTGCAATCAAGCCGAATGCAGCTGTCCTTTACGCTCTTATTGAAACAATGGACTTCTCTTTCTTACTCTTGTGGCCTACTTAATTTTGTTTATTTTTTTCGCTTTTGATTTGTAGAGTTAAGAAATGTATGGACATTACCGTGTGTGAAATGGGTTTCAGGTTTTAATGTATACCTACAAGATTGTATTTTTTAACGAATACCTGTCTTAATTAGAATAACTTACTAGTAAAATGTTCTTAAAGTTTTTCTCCAACAGTTGTAGACTTTCATCCCCCACTTTTCTGTTTAGAGGACTAATTTCGAAGGACCTACAACTTAGATAACGTTCTCTGCCTATAATGAACTAACTGCGAGTTTAACTTGTTACGAATTTCATGTTTAAAAAAAAATATGAATCAGTGACCGGTATTCCCTTTTAAGTACTTATATAGTTTTCGACTAATTCCTATCAAATCTGGTTTAGTAGTTGCTCTGAGAATAGGTCACTAGCACACACCATTGTATTTGGATGGATCCCGAATTACCTCAAAATAAATACTCGTTAGACAAGCCACGTTATAAAAACAAATACATTTAACATAAAATTTCATCACGAAAGTGCCCTATCCCTTGAAGGGAAGGAAATGTACATGACTGCAGTCATTCCTAAGAAACGATACCATCTCGTCGGTCCATCAAACGTCGGCCCTTGGCCCTTTGAAGGGTCTCGCATCCCTTTCTAACACTTGAGATATCGCTATCTCTGTCTGGGAATCGTGCTTGGTTAAACCACAAAGGTAGTGTTTAATTTGAAATCTGTTTTTTTATTTTACCTAAAGGGCTGTGAAGTAACCTTTACTACTATAGCTTGAAGTAAGCTATAATTTACTAACTAGCATATGCCCGCGACATTGTCCAGCTTAAACGCGTATTTTAAGACAAAATGTAGTCTCGCTTTTTACAAGATGCAAATTTACAAATGTTATCGATATCTGTTTAGCAGTTTTGGCTTAAATAGAGAACAGACAAATACCTGGACAGTGTCAGTGATTAAATAGTAACAAATTACCGGTCTGTAAAACATAATTACGAGAAAAACACATTACTTATTCTTATCTTAACATTATTAATATCTTCTTGTTATGAGTTAAGGAGGTATTCTTCAAAACTACCTAGTATCTTTTTTGTAAAGGTAACTTGACCGAAAGATCAACTTTCTTTGCAATAAACAATAAACATCCTTAACCTCTTTATTAATTTATAAATTATTCACAGTTGATTCAAAAAGCAATAAAACTGGTGTGAAACTAAATCCAACAATCAAAAACAAATAAACAAAATCACTAGTCACGATTTTCTACCAAAATGGGAGAAAAAGCGTCAAAAAACTACCGTTTTAAGTCGTTTTACGTCCGTAACGAAAATAAAATAAAGCTTCTTGACCTACATACGAATGGAGGATTGCCAGAAATATTATGAATAGCTTATAGCGGGTTCATTACCCGGGGCATAACATTTTTTGGCACTGAAAACCTTGTCTGCCCAATAGGAATTTGTAGAAAGGTAGAAATGCCAATGGCTTAAATGGCAAAGTTCGTATGTAGGTCCCGCGTGGAAGTCGAAATTGGTTCTAAAAGGATGTTAAGTTACTTGACATTTATCGATACATTTTTGACAGGTCACACAATATCTCTATAAATTATAGCCTATTTGTTGTGCTGATGTATAAGCTATATATTGTAAAGTTTCATTAAAATCCATTCAGTAGTTTTTGCGTGATAGAGTAACGTCATTAACCCTACTTATACAACTTACGCTCTACGAACAATAATCATGGCAATTACTCTATATATTGGCCATTGTCAAGTAATATTTACTATCAAGTTTTGATGAGGAATGAAATGATGAAGAGATGAATAATTATGGAGTGATGAATCTTCACTTTCTCCACACTTGTACAGCATTGCAGATGTTCACCGGTTAAAACATTAGCATTTTACACATGAAATCCTGCTGATATACAAAAAGAGAAAATAAGATAAGAAAACTTCAACTGACACTTCCTGTTCCCGCCAATTCCTCTTCACTCTGAATGTTCCAGAAATTCGCGACAGACGCGAATATTTCTAAGAATTCCTGAACACTTCTGATAAACTTTCCTGGTATAAGTTTAGGAAGGAGAATTTACGTGACATCAAAAGCAATAAATTATCTTGTTTTTTTTAAATTATAATAGTAAGGATTTTTTTTTTTTCGGGCACACTCGCCACACTGTCCCACCACTGCAACTCCTGTACACCAGGATCAACAGTAAGGAATATATCACAAACATATTAAAGTGCGTCTGGGGATTTTTATAACCTAAAAATAATTCAAATTAATCCAAAACTGAAAGAAAAAAAAAAGACATTCTCATACGTTTTTTTAGTTTAAAAATTTTATAGTGACTTTTATTAAAACATTTATTTTTGTCACAGAAAATATGAAATTCACAATTTGAATTTAACTATGTTTATTTAAGACATTAAAAATTCTGTTTATAGTGCTCTGGGAACATAACGGCGTTAATTTTATTTTAATAATAATTAACCTTCAAAATTACTACCACATACATATACAAAGTTTAACTACAAATTAAACCTTTAATCTCCATACCAGCTCCCAAAACACGTTTCTACTAAATAAGTGATTAAATAGTAACAAATTACCGGTGTGTAATGCATAATTACGAGAATAACACGTTGCTTACTACTAAGTGTTGAGTTTGAACAAAAAAAACCATTTTTAGGGTTACGCACATGCATTAACCGCTTTCATACTACCTCCTATTTCTTCTGATTAAATTCACTACGGGTCCCAAGACAGCCGGTAGGGTGTCCGGGCACAGCCTGTGCGTCCGACTGCATTGCTCGTTGATTATTCGATCAAAGGACGCCACTGTTGTTCCTGTTGAACAAGAGTTGCAGTGGTGGAACAGAGTGGCGGGTGTGCCCCGATTGACATACTTGAAACTAAGAAATTAAAAAAAACTTAAGGTTTCTTTAGTTTGTACTTCAGATTAAACTTTACCGGTACATTATGCTACAATTGATCTATTTTATTTGTAAACACACAGTTCAAGAGAACATTATATTTAAAAAACTTACGATTTATACATACAAAGGCCAATGTTAAGTATATAAAATTAATACATATTATGGTAAAATCCAAAAAGCGATAGTCCACAATCTTACCCGATGCTAAGATACAGTACAGTACAATTTAGTAGAGTTAAAATACTTAATAAACTGATGCAGAACCCTCGACAGTTTCCATTCTTACTAGCCCAAATTATAAATAGTACACATAACACTTGTTTTCTTTGTAATTAGAGTCCATTACCATATTTAAATACAATATGTAATTAAGTATTTTTTCTGGAAGCTTTAAAAAGAAAATTGTATGGGTTCTTGTAGATCATACAACATTCACCAATTTTCATACGTCTTAATCAAAGCTATGAGATTATGGCATTAACCTGATAATTAGATTTTTAAAATCATATAGAGCTAAAATTAATAAAAACAAAGATCAAAATTAACAAAATCAGTGTCCAATTCGGGCATCGCCCACGGCAACCTAGGCCGAGGTTCGGTCTCCTTCTGAGACACCCCTTAGAGTTGCTGCGGTCCCGTCTCTACACCTTAGTGTATAGGCAGAGAACACTAAGTTCGAAGCCTCAACTAAAATCAGTTCCCAGTCCGGTTGGAACGTCTGAGCCTCTCTCAGCGGACAACCCTACAGGCTATTGTCACATCCGATGAGACTAGCCGGTGTCACCAGTCGGTTAGGACGACTTGGCGTGGAAGGGCCGGCCCATCCACACCAAGCGTCTCTCTCAGTAGTCAGAATAGATTCACTCGCACAAAACAGCGCCACCTAAGCGAGGTCCGAGCCCACTATGGGTGCCCTTAGGATGAGCCTGTAGTCTAGATCTGCACTTTGCACCTGTTGAGGGATGTAGCACCTTTTGTGCTACATCCAAAATTAAAATAACCCCGTTGGGGCTACAAGTTTTGAGGCCTCCGAGCCTTAAGGCTTGTAGACCCAACGTAATGCCCGGCTTTGAGGGCATCAACGCAAGGAGGCGAAGCTACGCTGCGCCTCGCTCCCTTGCGGGGAAGCACTCGCCGCGCGGTTAGTCCGGTTACGCTGCGAAGGCCAATAGGGCCGCAGTTAGGGTTCTAAAATAAAAAATAACAAAATCAGTACTAAAATGTATTTACATCAGCTAGAAAAATACTTCAAAATAATTTTATTTAAAAAAAAGACTATAAAATGTATGGAACGCTTTTTGTGCTTCCATAAATAACTTCATCAACTAGTCGCCGCATCCGGATGCGTTTGTCGCCATAATTTAAACAGCATTAACCTCCTTTTGTACTGTTAGGTAAAATGTATGGACGAGAAAATACTTACATACATAAAATATGTGAACTAAATTTGTTTTAATGAGATATTTTCTAAGGTTTTTATTTTCGTCACCGTCGTAAAACAAATTTGTGTATTTTTTCTTTTCGGAAACAATCAAACTTAAAGTCTAGATTTGGTTTTATATACTTTTTTTCTTGTAAAAAAAAAATATATGAAAAAAAAAAACTCTTTCAACAGTAAAACAAAGCATTGATTTTAGTGAAGAAAGTATACGCCTTAATGTAAAAAAAATGCAACGGATACATTTAAATATGATATTTACTGTAAAAACATAATTTTTTAAAATACAAGCATAAAATTCTTTTCAACACATTTATATTCAAGTATTTACGAGATGGAAAATTATATGATTTAAAGAAATCATTTTTTAATGATTATGATCATGATTTCGTCGATAGAACTATTTTCGATTTATAATACAAATTATTATTACGACTTTTGTGTCTCTCTGTCCGTGCGTATGCATTATTTTATGTCACCTAAACAAATGATGCAAGTTTATACTACAATGAACGTACACAATGTATGATAATGTATGTATTATAGGGTGACCACGATGTGGTAAAATATTTGTAAAATTATGTATGATCTTTTGTCGGAAACTTTTGATGTCACTTCAAGAGTTATTTTATAGAAATTTTTTCTTCTAATTTCACCTCAAAACTTGTTATTAAAAAACAGCTGAAAGTTTTATTATAAAGAAAGCTGTTTAAGTAATTTTAAATTTTGATTTAAAAAATAGGAGCATTTCGTGACAATAAACTCAATGCACTCAAAATATTAATGAATTTAATAACACTATTATAAACTCAATGCACTTTAGGTATTAAAAAAAAAAAACAAAACTATAAAAATCAAATTAAGCTTTATTTTTTTATGATCATGGTCACCCTACACAGAAATAATCAACTGTAATGTGACCAAATTTAATGGGCTATTAACCACATACATAAAAGTGTACGCGATGTGACAGAGCAATCGCATATTATTTTACTATCTATAGAAAACTTGTTGATAGAAACAGTTACAGATATTTAATTCTATTATACTTTGCAGTTTCTAAATAGTTTTACGAACGAACAATTATTTAAATTTCATCATTATCTACTAGTTTTTCATATTTAATTAATATATAAATAATTAATTATATTGTTTCACTGCAATTGCGTTTGGGTTATGCCAAAGCTTCATATAAAGTAGGAAGGCAACGTAAAAGAATCACTTCTAGTGTTGTAAGCGTTTTAAGAGAGATATTAATATATACCTATTTACTTTTTTGCTTATATAAAATGTATTTACTAAACCCTGTCCTTTCCGAACATTTTTGGCGCAGTGGTGTAAACAGGCCAACTGCTACAGAGGTTCTGTGTTAAAATCCCGGGGAATACAATACGCATTGTTTCTACCGGTCTTGGATGTAGTATTATTAGGTTTGTAGTTTATACCATATCTTTGCTTAGCACCTGCGACACAAAATTCTTCAATCTTACTGAAGGGCTGAGTCAATGTTGTGTCGTGATGTGATTATTATTATTATAGGAGCTTACAAAATAAACCTCTAGCTTATAGCATTAATTTTGACTCCTACATGGTATTCCTAATGTTTTACTTCGTTCACTTCGAAGAAATTTTTCAAATCTAGGTTTATTATAGACTGCTATAGCTAAATACCAGCAGAAACGAATAAATAGCTTACTGGAGTGCTTTGAATAGCTTTCAGGAATTAGGAATGGCTTGTTAATGCTCACCTGTAGGTTTAGCACGGAAATAACTGTTTGTTTGGCATAAACTTCAACAGATTTTTTTTTTTTACTTTATTATAAATTGACTTGACAAACGTATGTCGTGTAAGGTGCATTTGTGACATGTAAACATTAAAAGATTATCTTTTTTGAAATACCGTGACTCCCGGGGAGTTACTTGGAGGGAACGTGAACTGTCAGTTAAATTGGTAATTAATATCTTTTCTTATACATCAGCAGGATTTAAAGTGTGAAATGCTAGTGTTTTAACCGGTGAACATCTGCAGTGCTGTACAAGTGTAGAGAAAGTGTGATACGAAGATTTGGCTGCTCTTTTCGTCATCTCCTCAATAAAGTCAATAAAGTCTATAGAAACAGTACTAGCATGTTACTGTGGGCAGTTTCAACATTCATCCTTTTATAATTCAACTCTTAAATTCATCCCTCATCAAAACTTGAGTTAGTATTTAGGTACTCTTATTTCAGACTGAAAGATGTATTAGTATCTGAGTATAGAAATATTCACATGTCTACATAAATCCCATTATCGGAGGTTTCTTGGCAGTATCTTCCTACAAAAAAAATCCGTATCGGATTATTCGATGGTATCGGATGGTAGTAATTTTGAGAAAAAATTTAAAATAATTGGACGACTCGAAGTTTTTATTTTATAAAAGTTCCTATGATTTCGATTTTTGATTTATAAATCTTGTAAATATTTACACACCTTTAATGTATTTAATAAAAGCTACTTATTGGCGGTTGGTATGTAGGTAATTACAAGAAAATTTTGCAATCCATTCGTTACGATGTTTTTTTCAAGCACAAAACATGTTCGCCATGTCATTACAATTTTGCACATTGGAAAGATAATCACAACGACGCATAGAAAAGGCAGGATAATTAAAAAGGCATTAGCTATGTTTAAATAATTGCAAGTGACTACTTTATTGTGCGTATTTTTTTTTGTTAGTTGCGCAGTTTCATTGTGCAGTTTGCTATTTATTTTGTATATTTGTTATGGCTACGCATTGTAGTTTGTCACTAATTTATACGTTTCATGAAAAAATGTTGTTCTTCGTGTGTTTAACTAAAAATCTTCCAAATATATTTGAAATCCCAAACCATCTTTATAGATTTCGTTTTTCAAAAAATTACAAAAATATGTCATACGTTGCTGAAATAACCTAAGCCCATACTTACAATGAACAAGCCGTGCTAAAGTTTCCGATACACTCAACGAAATTAGGTCTTTCAGGTAATAAATGGGAACTAATTGGATCAAGGTGTGAGTACTGAGTTATTTCTATAGACTGCCGCACCTACATGTTTGTAGGACTTTAGCAATCCATGCATACTGCTCAACGAATGGTAACTAGCATATTATCTGGCTTATCTATCGCAGTCTCTCACCCTAGACTGTGAGATGTGTTAGTGGCTGTAAGTATAGAATGAAACATGTTCATATAACAAGTCACAGAATCTGGGGTTCCTTGCCGGTATCTTCCTCGTTATAAATTTACCGAACCGGTGTTCAAATTATTTTTTTAAGAAAAATTTAAATTCATTTGACGGTTTTAATTACTTTCTTTTAAGTTTATGGAATGAAGTTATTTTGATTTTGTTTGCAATCCTTTTTAAACTATAATTTAAAGTATGCATGTTTATGGTTATGCGTATGTATGTAGTTTTTAATAACTATAGTGATCCTACTGTAATAAAAACGTGAATGTGTGGATGTCTGTTACTGAATCGCCCGAAAACGACTGAAGTGATTTGGATGGAATTTGACACACAGATTCATCACCTTGATTAACACATAGGATGCTATCTCGATTTTTATTTTCGATTACTTTTTTTCCTTCAATAAATAAATTAATAGATTCAAAAAATTTCATTGAAGTTTAGTTATTTTAAATATTAACATGTACGAACCACTTAGCGGTTGAAATTCAACCTGTAACTTTAAAATCGTAACCCTCGCTGTAGTCTCGGAAAAAATAGGAATTGAATGTCCCAGGTTTCTTCAGTGAACTTTTTTTCTAAACGACGAGTGCTGCAGCCCGGAGGCCTTAGCAGCTTTACCGTCCGATAGCTTCATCATCAGCATCCTATAATTTCTTGACTGAAGCCCTGATGAGTCAGGTTAATTTTGGGACAACTATGTACTGTACAAAGAGTTAATTTTAAGAATCTAGGTCAGCTAGACATCCTAGATAAAGGTTACAACAACAAATGCATCCTGTGTTTACTCGTTTAAAGTCTGCACATCAATTGGGGTTTACTTTGATGGTTGTTCTTACAGATATTTGAGCTTGAAACCTACTTTTCAACTCTGTCATATCGGTTTCATTCATTCAGTATATTGTCAGAGACACAACACGCTGCGACACGTCCTTCGCAATAATGTATTTCTTAACATATTATAAACTAACTTCGCGTCTTCATTCGTGTAGAAGTAGAAAATGGTTGTAATAGAATTTTTAATTCAAACAATATCTTTATCAATTATATCCAATGTGCTACTCTGATGTATAAGCTATATTATTGTAAAGTTCCATTAAAATCCACCAGTAGTTTTTGCGTGACAGAATAACAAATTTCCAGTCATCCATACGTCCTTACAAACTTTCGCGTTTATGATATAAGCAAGGATGTATGAAACTGATGATTGTGTCGCACCAAGATTCTAGCTTTAGCCCGTGACTTCCTTCACGTAGAATTAGTAGTACGTTCAACATGTTGCCTTTGTAAATTTTTAGGGTTCCGTACCTAAAAGGTAAAAACGGAACCTTACTAAGCCTCCGCTGTCCGTCTGTCAGCGGGCTGCATCTCATAAACCATAATAGCTAGTAACTCGTGAATTTTTCAGAGAATGTCTATTTCTGTTGCCGCTATAACAACAAATAAAAACATTTCAACAGGAAATGATAAATGTAAGGGTGCTACCATACATGAAACGTGATTTTTAACTTTTTACTTGTTCTTGTCTCTATTACGAAATTATCAAAAAGCACATAATGTATCTTATACAATGGTACGGAACCCGTCATGTGCTAACCAGGCTCAAACTTGACCGTTTTTTGTATGAGTAAAAGAATTGTTTAAACCAGATGAGTAGTTTTGAAAATTAATATTTGTGTAATATGTTTAAGAATACATTTCTCTTTGAAAAATGTCTTTTGTAAAGAAAAAATTATTAATTTTTTTTTGAAAATTCACAACCTGTACAAACAATCTTCACCTGGAATTTGCGTAAACAATGATAATTTAACAGCGTATGCCAAATTTTTTTTGTAAAGGTTATTGCACTCAACTGTTACTTATACAACAGAACTTTGGTTAAGGATATGAATAAATGAATATGAATAACAAATACAAATATAGATTAGTACTTAATTTTATTTTTAATTGAACAACTATTTTCTATTCATTTGATAATTTTTGTGGACAAAAATGCTTTATTGTATTAATTTTTTTTTAATTTAAAACGTTGTCATGACAATTGTTTAAAAATATTCAATAAGTTTTTAACCTATTTTTTTTTATTTCGTTTTATCTGTTTCATCTAGGTTTATTTTAATTTGATATTGGTTGGATCAAAATCATCAAAACCAACCCATTGAATTCAGATACAATGCTTACAAATCAGTACAGTGTATGTCATTTGTATGACGAAATGGACAAAAAAAAAAAAATTCATGCGAATACATTCTTTCAAGTGCATTTGAATAAATACATATTTTTTTTTTCTAAATCGGTTTCGACTGTATGTTTATTCGAACGTAACTTTTTTTTTTGTTTTTGTAACACCTAAATATTTTTTTCTGTGGAGTGGTCATGGAAACCCCCATATAAATTAAAAAAGCATTTTCCTATACATGATCCAATATGCCCTGTGAAGATATGAGTTATTTTTTTTTTGTAAAACATTGTCCTGTAACATGACTAATAAAAGAAAATGCCTTGTCGTTTATAAATCTGTTCACGTACCGATAAAATTTATATGAACTTAATTATGTTTGTTTAATTATAATTTACGATGCAATATTTATTATGGTTATAATTTATCGGTGCGTTACATCAATGACTGATTGTAAATTATTGGCCGGTACTTGAACAGAGATGAGTTATGGAGATTTCAAAAGCATTTACCATGTTTTAGTTAAGTTTTTATTTAATTTTTGACAGACTTTGCTTAGAAATAATAAGAAATGTTGCCATAAATGCCAACTTTAGCTCTTAAGGTTTTGAAAGATATTTTTTTGGTTTTACAGATCTAAGTTTTATTTTAAGTGCCTTTTAGGCATATGTCAACAAATAATCAAATAGATTATGAGTTCTTTTAAATAATACTTTTCACTGTCACATTATATAACTCTATAAATTAATCCTTTTGTCTTTTTTTACAGGTAAGAATCAACCAACCCAGTTGCTGTTATTAAGTGTTAGTAAAAAAACAAGAAACTAAAATTAAGGTAAGAAAAATCATGGTCACCCAATTGCGTTGTCCAATTACGAGTAATTTGTGCTTTATGATCTTGAAAATATGATCCATTGAGAATATTATTAAGAAAATTGACTTTGAAAGATTACTATTCTGTTGTGAATGATACAGTGGTTAAATAATAACCACACAAATTAAATCATTAAATTAATAAATTAAATTAGTAAAATCTCTGGATTTGAAGAAATAAGGGAGGGGAGGACGTGGTAGCTCAGTTTGTTACGTGCCTTGGTTAACCGACCGACCCGACCAGATAGGTCGAAGGTTCGAGTCTCGGGTTGCCGTACATTGCAGCTGCCATGTTCCTCATTGTGTCCGGAGAGTGACTACCTGTCACACTGGGACTCAACATAAACATGCGAAATGCGGTGTGTAAGACCTACCGCTCTTGAGGGATTGATTACGGCGTCAGTTTATGTATGCATTAATGTCGAAGAAATAATGAACAAGGAACGAAAAAATTGCAACGCAAAGAAAACCACATAATAACTCAAATATTGTTTGTATGATTCCTTAAACTTTAAAACATAAATTTATCTTAATACATAATAAATAACAAAAAAAATATACACTGTAAAATCAACATTAAAAATGACCGGACATAACTGAATCATGATACAATTTATAATTCCATTCTGGGCCGCACATGTTCATTGAAACTTAACACTGAGTTGCGCAACCGCATGAAAATCATCTGAAAACAAATGGGGCGCATGTCCGAACGATGCATGTTACGATAAATACATAAAACATACTCAAGTATATAATATAATAAATGCGAAAGTAACTCTTGTCTATGTTTTCACGATACTTTTGCGATTGTAAATAGGAATTTGAATTGGATATTCAATTACTTTTTAAGATAAACATTGAATGCAGTGAAACTCATTTTCAATAATTCATTTTGTCGACCTCGGTGGCGCAGTGGTGTAAACAGCCGACTGCTACGCTAGAAGTTCCGGGTTCGAATCCCGGCGGGGGCGGGACTTTGTGTTATTTGCTAGACGCATTGTTTCGCTTACCGGTCTTGGATGTATTCTTTTCTATGTAGTATATACCATATCGTTACTTAGTTCCTGTGACACAAGTTCTTACGATACTTACTGCAGGGCTGAGTCAATGTGTGTGTCGTGATGTGATTATTATTATACTACATATTTTGGCTCAAAATTAACACTATCTATCTGTTTGTTTGTTTGTTTCTATTGAGTAATCCGCTCGACTATTTTTGACGAAATTCAACACAGGGACATCCTGAAACGTATGTTAATTTTGAATTAAACAATAACTAGCTTATTAAGTTCAAAATCAAACTTTATTAGTTTAATAAAAAAACAAAACTACTTAATCAATATTTGAAATCTTAAAAAAAAAGTGATTTAATATAACGCAACCTTGTAAAAACGTTTAACCGGTAATTTGTTTACTTTTACCGGTAAAAATGTTTACGTTTCGCTCACGTTCGGTACTGAAAGATATATTGTTGTTTCAACGTTTATTTTCATTTTCTATTGTTGGTACAAGTTCAATATTTCCTTTAATTTAAGCCCATTACAAAAAATTATTGTATTACTGTTTTTAAGATTTGGAAATTTTACAGATCTTGAATGAATATCGATTAAAAATAGTATGAAAGAAATCTTTAGTTAAGATTTTATAAGATCTAATTAAGATTTAGGATGAAAGTCTGTAATACTTTGAAACTAAAAATATAGTACAACTTTAGTTCATAAATAATAATTTAATCATTATTAACGTTTAATAGGCGTAAGGCAAAAATACTGCAAAAAACTCTGTGGAATTTTTTGTAATGGATCTTTTATGGAAAATTCCCAAATTTACTCAGTACCTAATCAAAATATAATTGCGGTATTGTCTGAAATTGGTTTCTAACAACCAAGACACAGTTCCAAGACATTCGGTAGGGTGTTCAGGCATAGCCGGTAGGGTGTCCAGACACAGCCGGTAAGGTGTCCTGGCACAGCCGATGCGTCATTGCACAGCTGCATTATTCTTTGATTATTCGACCAAAGGATACCACTTGAATCCTGGTGAACAGGAGTTGCAGTTGTAAGACAGAGACCAGCAAAACCACGACCTCATTTAGTTTTTTTGACATCATGGGCAAAACAAACAGACGGTTCACCTAATGGAAAGTGATACCTCCGTCTTTTGACATGACAATGCCTTTTATGTCTGGAACGCCAAGAGCGCCGCCAGTGTACTAACCATGTAAAGGTAAAAATGCCAGATAATAACTCTCGTGCCGGTAACTTCACTGGCTCTCGTATCCTTCGAACCGAAACAGCAAACGCTTCACGTTGGAAATAGAGACGAGGGTAGTGCCAACCTGGGCGATCTCAGATACCTGTAGAACCTCTAATACTAAACCTCTAGGTTAAAATACCGGAAAATCCAACGCAAATACCGATATACCAAGGAGGTTTCGTGTCACTAACAGAACTATCAGACATAGAATCAGTCGTTGGCAAAACGCCAGAAGAGGAATAACTGTTACATCACTGCTCGATAAATATTTCGAACAGCATCGAAATAGGTTTAGTAGTGATAAAAACAATCGATTATATTAATGGGGCTCCAGTTTTATTACTTGTTTTATATATATATCTATTTAAATTATATTTGTTTTACATTATAGAAATGGCGGCTTGCGTAATAAATGGTCGTTGATAAATTCCCCTATGTAATTTTTTGCTCATATCTCAACAAAATCAGTTCAGCCGTTTTGATGTAAATCCGACAAACCAAGACAAACTTTACCTTATGACCTCCCTCTGGATACATACAATTATCATTAATCCCTGGAGAGGGATAGGCAGAGGTGTTAAACACCGCATATCACATGTTTGTGTTGAGTTCCACTGTGATAGGTTGCGAATCTGTCGCCACAATCCGGGCACAATGGAGAACATGGCAGCTACAATGTACGGCAACCCGAGACTCGAACCCTCGACCTGTCGACAACTGTACCTACCTATTGTTGACCTGCGTGTGAGTAACTACATAGATTAGACTTAATAAGGTTTGAATAAAACTTATAAATAAATAGATTAATGAAACAAATCTTCTATGCCGTGCAGTTAGTTGATTTTAATCGTCAGTATGTAATAAATTTTAATTTGTCCTATATACATCAGCTGTTAGAAGTTGGTTGAAGTGTCACGGTCTTTATATGGGCAAGAACTAGCTTTCAGTTTTTGTGTAGCCTAGGCAATCAATAGTGTTGTGCTTTACCGTAATTTATCGATAAAATTCGTATGAGAAAACCATTGTTTTATTTACTAACTTCGATACGCATTTAGGTCCTTTTTACAAAGATAATGTTCGTGTTTAAACGTTGATATTTTTATCGTTTAGTACTTTTATGAAGATTTTGCTTAAAAATTTCTAAAACTTTTGATATCATATAGAATCGTTAATAAACACCAATCTAACAAAACACGTCATTCCTAAGAAATTCACGTACGAAACGAAATATCTTGTTTACTAACTAAAATAACATTAAAGTAAGCAAACAAACAATAAAAATTACAGTTAACAATATTTTAAAATTTATCGATATATATTTTATTAAATACAGAAAATCACTAAAACTTTTCAAGACCAAATCAAATGGACCGGGTCTCGGATTTTGTTCTTATATAGGAAAGTAAATTCTTGCTATTTTCAATTTATAATTGATCATTGAAAGTCGTTACTGTACAAGTCTTACTGTATTTGGTTCAGCTTAACATTGGAAGCTAAGTATCATATTTACAGATGAATGGTAGTACATTAATATTAATTTTGAATGTAAATTTTGAGTTCATTGGGGACATCGGGGATTTAACTCTACATGGGCAACGCATAGCCGGTGCTCTTGGCGTTCCACGACATCAGGGGTATCGTCAATAGGCAGTATCACTTTTCATCAGGCGAACCACTTGCTTGTTTACCTTTAACTTAAAATTAAATAAAATAGATTACTAGAAAAAAATGTTGGTCTTATGGCCATCTTTAGGACGTTAGGGATTGGCTGACCCGCGTCAATTTTTTTGATGAGTGATCTCTATTTTAATTTTCAACCCCTTTTAACCCCTAGGGGTTTAAATGCTTGTAATGCCTTTCTCAGCTTTGATCATAAAATTTAATATCAACTTACTAGAATAAGTTTTTTTAGTCTTTTTTTTTATTTATACATCATGAGCAGACGGTTCACCTAATGGAAAGTGATACCGCCGCCCATTAATACGACAATTCCCTAGAGATCTGGAACGCTAAGAGCACCGCCAATGCGTTGCCCATGTAGAGGTAAAGAGGCTATACCTCTCGTGCCGATTATAACACTGGCTCTCCAATCACAGCGAACTGTTTCACTTTGTAAATAGAAAGGAGGGTGGTACCAACCCAGACGCTCTCGCACGTAAATCTACCTCATTAATGACTGATATTCAATGACAGATGATCTAAAACATAGATTTAAATTGCCCAATGATCAAACAGTTTGTCAAACGTCAATATAAGCTCTTGCTCGTTGATATAATGGCTTATTAAGTTATTTACAGGCAACAAAATCAACGTTTACCCTCCAAACTAAATACCTTTTGTCTACAAATAACAACTATAATACAAAAGTTCGATCAAGCATTTCTCCCATTTCATCTCGCATTGGCCCTATGCAGCCAGCACGTGTCACTTATACAAACAATAAAATAAACATCTTTCACCCTTATTGTCATACATTTAAAGTACACATTATTGTAATATTTATCTTCTACTGTTGTACTTCAACCAATTTACATTTGCGAAAGAAATTCGACTTTATAGTTAAAGCTTGAAGTTCGATTTTAAATTGCTTTGCCTCAGAATATGGTACAGTTCTTCATCTCTACATTTCACTATGCAAAGATCTTAACATAATGAAGATAAAGTATAGTATTGATTGTTTGATTGTATACTGACTGTTTTGTCTCGTGCCTCAGTATGTAATTGTACACTCCAAGTACTTATAAAGACTGAAGTGTATCATTCATTGGTTTTAATGCAGCATAAGTGTACTCTCTTTTTAGAATGGTATGATTTTCAAAATTAATTAAGTATAAAATTACTTTATCAGTGTTGACAGAATGAAAGACATCGTTTTATTACTCTGTAGTACTCTGCCTTTAGTTTTTTTTATGTATTTCTTTAACGGCATCGGTTTTAGTACCATACTGCCTAATCAATTATTATAATTTCTTCATTCTTGAAGATGATAAATGAGATGAAGATTTAATATTAACGACGAAAATAATGAAACTGCCTACAGTAACATGCTAGTACGGTTACTGTAGGCTCTAAGGAGTTACTTGGGAGATGACTAAAAGCGCAGCCAAATCGTCGTATTTCACTTTCTCCACACTTGTACAGCACTACAGATATTCACTGGTTAAAACACTAGCATTTAACACATTAAATTCTGCTGATATATAAGAAAAGATAATAAAATATGAAAATTCTAACTGACACTTCCCGTTGCCGCCAAGTAACTCAAGCCTTTAGTTTACAACTGTAGTAATTAGATACATCAATCAATCAATTAATCAATCATTTATTTGCCAGAATACACAATGCAAAAAGATATTAACCACATAGGGAGGTTACGCAAAGGACTTATATTAAATTATAAAGGTCTCATTAAATTAATCAAAAAGGTTGGTATATGTCCATTGGTATCCTACTTGGGTTCAATGAATACAAACTAACAATTATTACAAAACGGATAAAGTAGATAGGATGTTATCTTTAAAACTACTTTTCTCTGATATAAATTCATAAATAATTTCAACTAAATTTAAAACGGACTTTCACGGACATTTTGTTAAAAACTATGGATAATTTTTTCATGTTCTGAGCAATTGTTTAAATCGAGGATATATTCTATGTACGAGCCATATACATTATTTTAAAATCCCACAATCATTGTTTGTTTATTTTGGTTTAATTTTATTGAGATAAAATTATTAATTTGCCCACTTAGAATGCTCTAATTAAATTAATATACTATGGAAACTGTTTGGCTCATGTTTTATTTATTCTTAAATATTTTTACTATGTGTTTTTTATTGTAACCGTTTGTTTCCCCACCGGTCAAGTGTAAGCCGGACTCACACTCAGTTTAGTGCCATCGTAAAAGTTTGTACTTTTTAAATTATTTCGTAAAAGAAATAAAAACATGAAAAAAAATCACGTTCCTTGTATGCGAGCCCCCTTTAATTTATAATGTCTATGTTAAGAGTATATCTAATATACCTATGCCTATATTATATTATATCTATATCTATATTTATCAACAGAAATAGATATTCTCTGGAAATTTCATGAGTCTAGCTGTTATGGTTCATTAGATGCAGCCCGCTGACAGACAGACGGACAGCTGAGGCTTAGTAATAGGGTCCCGTTTTTGACCCTTTGGGTGCAGAACCCTAAAAAGTGTTGTATTATAATGAATTTTTGGGTAATTTTATTACATTTTTGTAGCTTTATTTAGCATTATCTTAAATTTTGTAAGTAGTCTTTACGTTAGTCCATATTACTTTTTGGTATCTTACAAAACAGATATTGAAAAGAGCAACTACGGAGGTGTCTTGCCGGATTCTTCTCCGTAGACAGGCATTCCGAACCGCTGGTAGTTTAAAAATAATTTTGACGATTTAAAAGTACTTATTTTGAGTCCATTTGAATCAAAAAATTGATTTTGATTTTTGAGATACCGAAATACATCAAAGTCGTAATAATATTTATATGGCTACTTCATCCTTGTGTTAATGTCAGGTTCATACTGATTTAGCTATAGTATACAGTAGTACTGTAGACGGCAGTTGTATTACGCAATAGACGCGTTGTTCAGCTTACCGGTCTTGAATGTAGTATTCTTATCTATGTAGTTTATACCATATCGTTGCCTAGCACCTGCGACACAAGTTCTTACTATACTTACTGCAGGGACAAGTTAATCTGTGTGTCGTGACGTGGTTTATTATTATGAAATCATTACGAAGGGTAATGATTTCGTGATTTTAGATGGTTTTTAACACTCAGTTTCGATGTTAAAGGGTTGTTATTGTTTTAACAACCAACCCGAATTTTGTTGAGCACTAATTTAAAATATCTTACTGTCTCTATAATTATAATCTCTAACAACGAAGAAAAACTACTGTTTTCTTCTTATATAATGAAGAGCTGTTCGTCTGGACCGATATAAATGATATTATTTTTACTTTGTTCTCTGTTTAAAAGGGAAGGTTTAAAATGAAAAAAACCCCCTAAGGAACGGTCACGTGGTACGAAATTTGTGGGCCAACTAGTATAAAACAAATACACATTTTATAGGAGAAGAGACGGTGAAAATGTTAGTTGTAAAAAATTTACTACACTCTCGTAAAGAAGTTGCATAACTGGCACTAAAACGCTATCTTCGAGTAAACCGACCATAACGAAATACTGGCCGCTCGCCAATGCGGACATTTAGCTTGTCTATGGAAATAGAAGAGTTAAATCTATATTTGTCTATGCCAGTTTCGCTCTTTAGGAGTTTGCCATGCCCCATCACTAATTAAATTCTATCAATATCTACTTACCTCTCATAGTCAAAAAGCTAATGGAAAAATTATATGGTTTTTTGCCCCTAAAGTTTGAATGTGTTTTTTACATGCCAATTATGATTTTTTATACAAAATCATGCCCCAACAAGCTGGCAGTTCACCTGATGGAAAGTAATACCGCCGCCTATTAATACGACTATCTGGAAGTTCTGGAAAGCCAAGAGCACCGTCAATGCGTTTCCCATGTAGAGGTAAAGTTGTCATACCAATCGTGCCGGTAATTACACTGGCTCTCCAATCCTTCGAACCGAAACACAGCGGACTGCTTTACGTTTACAGAAAGGAGGGTGGTACCAAACCAGTAGATATCGCACCACCTTAAAAATTATTATGATGTAGAACTCTTTTCGCTACATTTATTGCTTATTTAACATGTTGAGCTTTTGTGACAAATTTATCAATGGTGGTGTGTGTAAGAGCTTTCATTTCAATAGTTTCCCGCGACTTCACCTGCGGAGAATTCCTAGTTTTTTTAATCAAAATGTAGGCTGTGTCCGTCCATCCTAAAAGTCCGTTCAAATATTGATGAAAGAATATAACGTACCTAAGTATTTTTCCTATATACAAAGATGACATGAAACCGTATAGAAAATATATATTTCCTTCCGTATGTACAAAAAAAAAAAAAAAACAACTCACATATTTCGAAATTCACACGTTATCTTTTTATTGCACCCTTGCAATTTTCCACCCCATTACTTTTTTGGTGCCCAGGTGCAATAACATAAAAATAACTTAGTGAATCGACAGATATTTTCTGTTACATAATTTAAATATGTATGTTTTGATTAAAAAATATTCAGTCTTTAAAATAACATCTTGACAACTTTTTAATAATTTTCTCTCTCAAAACTACTAGAACTCATATTTAAAACAAAAAAAAAAAAATTGCTGTTAAAAATTCCAATCATCAAAAGTCACCGAATTGACAGAA
This sequence comes from Choreutis nemorana, assembly GCA_949316135.1. Taxonomy (NCBI): domain Eukaryota; kingdom Metazoa; phylum Arthropoda; class Insecta; order Lepidoptera; family Choreutidae; genus Choreutis; species Choreutis nemorana. The sequence continues at coordinate 1,574,981 of OX438620.1, read as the reverse complement.
AAAAACAAATCAAACGTCAGTTGACATCATTTGACATACATTGAACACGCAATGTGTTTGAAGGAAACACAAGGTTTCAACTGTTGCCTCATCAGTTATTTGTTTATTTTTGTAAGATTTTAAGTAATTCAACAACAAAATGAAAAAAAAATTGAGAAATATTATCATTTTAATCAAGTACCTCTACTCGATTACAATGGTTTCTTTTTTTATTTGTTTTTTTTTTTCTTACATAACTGTTTTTTTGTAGATTCATCAACGTTATAGATAGACAGAGAGAGAACACAATATCGATCAAAACCTCAATTCAGAAGTTGAGAAAAAAAACAATTTGAAATATCTTTGATCATCAGTAAAATCGGCAAAATTTGAACCCCTAGGTTCATTTATGCGTCTATAAAATAATGAATGACTCAACATTACCTTCAACAAAATTATTAACCTATTAAATTATTATACCTTTAGGGCATAAACTGCGTTAAGCGTGTGCACGCACGTGAGCACGTCGCGGGCCACGCTTCTGGTGCACGCACGTGAGCACGTTCGCGTGCTTATGCGCGGGCATCGGCGCGTGCATCCGCGTACGCAGTTTTCTCAGTACAATTTTGACGTTGGAGGTGTACAGTCGAATAAGTAATAATGGATAAATTAATGTTGTATTATTTATCAAGACGACGGCGACGACGAATTGCCAAAAAAAGACGCTAGCGGGCTTCGCGCGTGGACCCGTCCAACGTGATGCGTGATCACGTCGCGTGCATGCGTGCCCCATTGCACGGAAGTATCACGCGACGGGCTCACGAGCGTGTGCACGCGCATGGGCACGCGCGGGTCGTTTTTGTATGGACACGCGAGAGGCACGCTTAACGCAGTTTATACCCTTAAATATATCGTCATCGTCAATCAATGTTAGATCATCACAAAACAAAAAAAAAAATCATCCAACGCGAATAATAAATCAAATATCCATAAAAAAGCTCGTAATGAATCAAATTTACCCGCAAATCTTTTTTTTATTACCGTTCCATTTTATACGGTTTTTAACTGGTGAATTGAAAACAAGCGTATCCTAACAGAAACGCAGATGGCGTAGTTTCGAATTACAATTGAAAACCAGCTTCAGTAGAGCCCTGACTTTATTTTTGAGCCCCTAACGAAATTTTAAAAGCTGTGAATATACATTTGATTATTAATTAACCTTAAAATCTTAACTGCACTAAAGGAATGCAGGATTTGTTTTAATCTCTTCATTTCTTAAAAAAATGTCGTTTACAAAGTCATCGAAGTAAAAGTCAGCAATTACTCCCTACAATATCTAAAATTGTCATTAAATTCAATCATTTATTGTCTCGAAAACGTGTTAAATACAGTTTTTTACAAATTAAAAATGCACGCATAGTGCTCATTTTTTGTCTTTTGTTCATAGTTATCAATAATAAATAAAATAATGTTACAACTAATGTTTTCTACTAAATTTAGATTACTTTTATAATATTTTTTACCCTACTATGGCGAAGCAAAAACGAGGGTTATGATTTTTTCTTAGTTTCATACTATGCCATATAATTTAAATACAAGAATATTTACTTGGTGTTAACCGTAAAATTCTTTCGGGGTCAACATATCCTGGTTAGAAAACAGAGCCGCGCTATTTTCAAACACACGTCAGATTTAGGTTTGTAGGTTGAAATTCGTAATGGATAAATGCAGCGATGAAGGCACGGGATGATAATAAACTTTACGTAAACAATTTGTTTTATATTCACATGAAAAATGCATTGTTTAGCTTATAAAAATCTAGATTGGAGTCGTTAATTCTTTAAAAAGTCTGGCCTAGTTCAGAAATGATGTTAGACTCTTTTTTTTAATTGAGGTACGTCCCATTCAGCCATGAGCGAACTTTTCTTTAAGAAACATAACCTAACTTTTTGAGTATTTTTCGCGCCTTGCAATCGAACCAAGTTTAATCTTTGTTATTCATCTTGTCAAAAAAATATAAAAATAAAACGAGAACACGTCTGAAAATGATTAACAACAAAGGCTACGAGATAATAAGTTTTTGGTCTTCTAAAAATTTTAATTAACCGTTTGACCTTTAGGTTTTAATTAACAAGCAGTAATAATAATACCTTATGCATTATATTGTAGTTATCTCCTTTGTCTTGAAGCAATACGTTCTCTATAGTTTTTAAACTTAGTAAAATATCTAATGTTGTGTTAAATTTGACTTGTTACAAGCATTTTCAGTTTAGGAAAATACATATTTAATTACAAAGGACTGGAATTATTTGCCTGCTGAAGTGCAAAGTATAACCTGAGGTTCTTTAAGGTAAGATTGAATAGGCTTCTCCTGGTTAGGCATCACAGCTTAAGTTTCTTTGCCGCTTAACATCAGGCGGGATTAGGGTCAAATGCTTGCTAGGTCTAAAAAAAATAAGATGATCATTAGAAGTATCATAATTTCGAACGCAAAAGATTCACTAATTTACGCATTTACGTGCAAAGTCTTCTGTGTTGGTTCCTTCTTTCAATTTCTGCCTTTAAGCAGTTCGCTGTTTTCCAGTTCGAAGGATTGGAGAGTAGTCATTACCGGTACGAGAAGAATAACATCTTGACCTCGACATGGGCAACGGATTGCCTAACTAAGACATCAGCGGCATCGTTGTGTCAGTAGGTGGCGGTATTACTTTTGATCAGGTAAATCATCTGCGTTTGCCCATGATCCATGACTTTGTATAAAGTGTTATGAAGGATGATTGCCAAGAAAATGCCTATTAACATTCGACTTCATATCTATTTTAAATTAATAAGTATTTACAGTCATATTTTTTTTGAAACAATGTTGCTATATTAATTCCGAAAACTTGTAATTATTCACTTACATTGTATTTTTGAATGTTATGTCGTTAAACATGATGATTTCGCCAAAATATTATTTAAAACCAACGTATTTTAGTATCGGTGTAAATCAACGTGGTTTATGGTTTCTCGTTTGAATTATTGTTCTGGTTTATATGTTTGTTGTTTTGCGAATATATTGTTCTATATGTGTTCTTTTTTAACAGTTCCATCTATCAAACAATATTATGTTGATAATAGTTACAAAGATTCGAGTCTCGGGTTGCCGTAAGTTGTGGCCGCCATGTTCCTCATAGTGCCCGGATAGTGGCGACAGATTCGCAACCTGTCGCACTGGGACTCAACATAAACATGCGTGAATCACCGATTGTAATCGCTTATATGTTGATTTCAACGGCTTGACCTCGTTTGGTATCGTTATTTGATAAGCAGCAAATAAATAGATTCGGCATGAAGCGGCATTTTTTCAAGTCAAAGTCAAACTCATTTATTAATAATATAATTTATTTATTTATTAAAAAGATCACCAACATAGTATACACTCATTCGTACAATAGAAGAACAATCACAATACAAAAACAAGTCAAATGTCACTATAAAAAAGGTGAAGACAGCGTGCAAGAAAAAAAAAAAAGTCAAACATTTATAACATCAAAAATCGAGTAGAAATTTTAAATTTTTTAAAATTTTGCCCAAAACTCAATGTCCAAACTTACAAATAAATAATAAGTAAAGTAATATAATATTAAATAATGTAAACCAATTATTCATTTAACTCAACATAATAATTTCATAGATGAGACGAGCAAAAACGAGCAAATACTTAAGTACATAGACAATATTGCAGATGTCATGCATGTATGCAGTGTATGTATGCATTTTAGAATATAATAACTATTAGGAATTTTAAAAAAGATTGTTATACTGGTACGTTAGCTGTAAATATTTAAATGTATTACATCAGTCATGTTATTGATGAAATTAAAAACAATTTCATTGTTTCGTTAATTTTACTCCGTAGGTACGAAGAAACTTTTATAATTTAGCAAATCGTAGGCAATTTGGCAAAGTATTTGGCAAATATTGACAATCCACCCACCGGTCTAAGCCGACTGGATTTTGTTTGTCGTTCACACAATCCCTCATTTATTTATGTTTGTATAAGTACAGACGAAATTACCCACTCAATGTCGCATTCGTTGTGAAACTTTAGTTTACGTCATTCGAACTGACAGATGTGTGGTTAAGGATTTTAAGTACAGAGTCGTTATTTTAGATGAATTGTTAAGTGAATTACAGAATCTCGGTTCCTTTCTAATAGGGTCGACCTTATAATACATTTCGAATGGTTCTCCTATTCGTTTTTGAAGTATGCCGTTAAAATATTAGTTTTCGCGCTGTACCATATATTTTAGTATTGACAAATGGCACATTCAAAACAAATAATAACTTTTTATAGATACTGTATCCAAGTATTCTGTCGTTATGTCGATTGTTTGTCGATTTTTTCATCTTCTATTCTTTTATTTTCTTCAATTGCAAACAATTCTTCTTTTTTCTTTTTTTCTTTTGATAGCAATAATTTTGAGTACTTTGCTAGTGTCAAATAATGTTTATTTTCAAGTTTTGATGAGGAATAAAATGAAAAAGAGGTGATTTATGATTGATGAAAATGATAATTAATGTTGATCCTGCCCACAGTAACATGCTAGTCCTGTTACTGTAGGCTTTATTGAGTTACTTGGGACATGACGAAAAGAGCAGACGAAGTGTCGTATTTCATTTTCTCCATACTTGTACAGCACTACAGACATTGACTTGTTAAAACACTAGCACTTTTACACTTTAAATTCTGCTGATTTATAAGAAATAATACAATTTTAAATGACAGTTCCCGTTCCCGCCAAGTAACTCCAATACGCTGAAAACCATTATGCCATTTTCAATTGTGAACATCTTCAATTTAAGATTTTCTTATAATCTATGGTTTTGAATCAGAACCATTGCCCTTGATCTACATGCATAAAGCCGTGGGCTTTTTGTGTCAATTCATAGAATTCGGTTTGGATGCGTTGATACGATGATTCTGCGTGTCTGCCATGAGTTCGTGTAGTTTTCCTACACGTCAGGTGACATAGATCACTACAGTGATTATATAATAGCAATCATAATTCCTCATCAATCCGTTAGAGGCGCTTTACAAAGATTTATACAAATTTGTAACTGCAGTCGCAAGCGGCTATCGAAGGTAAAACTCATGTTATGCATACGATATGGTTCTTAATGTTGAATTTTCTTCAATACGTGTTTATTGCTAATAGAACTATTAATCTTTCCGTCTCAATGGGGATTCATAAAGAGATCGACGATCTCTTTATAATACTCAATTTAATACATCAACTATTTTTTTAACTCCAATAAACTTGAAATGACAAATGCATAGTTAAGCGTAGGCCTCAACCGATTCCACTAAACATTTCCAAACCAAACCGCGGATCGAATATTAATCACACAAACCGACTTACTCAATGAAATAATATTTTAATTACGATTCCACCGGCACGCTTATTTGCATACATCGCCAACTATTATAATTTGACCCGCCATTTCCTTGAAGTCATTGAGAATGAAAGCTTGGAGTGACATAGATTTTTAACTTTCAGTTGGTCCACAGTACAATGTTAATAATATTCAGTATTTTTAATCCAAGTGATGGGCAAACATACAAACGGTTAACCTGGGAGCTCATGACCTTTTAAAAACCATCTCTTTCCCAGGCAGTTTTTAAGTCAGCTGGCTTTTGAATGGTTTAAAACCATACTATAACGGCCTTAAAGGTGAACGTGACATTTTGAATTTCAGAGTGAAAAAAAGCCATACAAAAATTCTACGGTGAATTGTTAGTGACGTCATCGCTAATAGAGACTCATAGTACGAATTTTAATTTCAATTTCTGTCCAGCTAAAAGAGGTTATTTCAGTTTTTATTTATTTGGGAAACCATCAGTTTTATATTTCAATTTAGATTTACAATTAATAATTCATTTACCAATGATGTTTCCACTGATTGATATTCACAATCGAAGCAGAAAAATTAAATTACAAATAAACATTAACATCGCAAATTAAATAATTAACGTAACAAGCAAAATAAATTAATGGGCATATGATGAACAATAAATAGAATACTTGGAAATCTCATAATGCACTAAGCTGGAAATTAAGAATTAATTGAAAAATCTTTTATCAAAGATCTTTTAAGGAGAGCAACCTGATGGAAAGACATACTGAAGTGTATTATAATACGCCGATGCCCTTGATGTTTTAGATGCAAAAAACAATGCGTTGCCCATGTAGAGCTAAAAGTGTTTTTACCTCTCGTGACTGCGATTACACTGGCTTAAAAATGCCTTTTACTCTTAACGTTTTACTTTTACGTTTCTATATCTGACGCCGAAAGCTACAATATGTGCAAAGAACCATCCAAAAGATTTCAACTGTTATTTGAGATATTAACTATGATGATAGATAAATATTTTAAAGGTACAAAAACCTCGAAGATAAAAATTTTGTATGTGAAATGTAACAAGACACACCGGCCCGTTTGGTTGGATATGATTGCTGAATATCCGGCTATCCGGCTTCACAACTCATCGACTACCTGATTCATCATTATTTTATTATCACAACTTGACCTTCTGTGTCCATTTTATTGGTGTTTATTTTGCGGTAACGGCCGCCATTTTTAATGAGCTAAGGATGAGTGTTATCGATATTGATCAAAGGTGTGACTAACCATAGTGATGTGTACAGTAATTAACATAAGTATGACTTAATTGATAAACCGCCGATTAATATTCATAAATCGTAATAACTGTGCAATGTTCGTAGTGTTTCCTGGTTTTATTGTTTGTTGACTCTATTAACTGGTGTTGGTTTTACGACAGCCGCCATTTTGTTCGTGTTTAGTGACCTACGACTCGAATGACTAGGAACTAGGAAGGTGAATTTAAATTAATTTGATAATTCGGATTATAAATTTGTTATGAATACAAACAAGTTACCAATACCAATACCAATGTTATCCTAGCTTAAACTAGGCAAAGAGAAGTAACCCATACAGCCAACAAGATTTCGTTGTTACAATCAAACTAAAATAATAAAAGTCACGCTTTAAAGTTATAGCAGTGACACAACCAAAAAAACTATTCCCAGAATATGTTCTGTCTGTGAAGACAATTAAAATAATTGATTTAACAAAATGCACGGCTTCCTCGCTTACCGATTGACAACATAATTGTTTCCCGCCTTTTCTTTAAATGGAGTAAATTTGAAATTGGAAAATAGACTTTGTATCCTCAATTCTTGACCAAATCGATTGTCATTTTTGATGTCTATTGCGCGTTGTCCTGAATCTTATGAGACATTATGTCTTGTTAAAGGCGTAATGTACTTAAAATAAGAACAGTCAGTAACCACAGAAGCAGGAAGCTTTTAGAGTTCATATTAATGTTTTTCTATTTTGGTAAATAGGACGTTTTGTATCTGTGTCGAAATGTCGGGAGCCCTTTCTTTTGTAGTGATGTACCTAAAAATAACATTCCTAGAAGTTACCTCGATTGAATGAAACGAGACTTACAGTTGGAATTGTTTGTTTAACGGAATCTATTGAATTTCGAATGTCTTCATTTAACTAAAAATAAAATCAAAATTTCACTTCAGATTATGATAAACAACGTTAAAAAAGCTAGGTTTTGTCATTTTCACATTTCCTTTCATTAACTCCATTCTTTAATTATAAAAATCGAACAAAAAAAATCCATTTAAATAGAACTTACCTGAAAATATACTACTTACTTTTGAATAGTAATAACATTTCATAATTGTACAATATTCTACTAAAATAAATTAAGAATATCGCATGAATACATCCTTTTAATATGTACGGAACACAAAACTCGAGTGTTGCAGCCCTCGTTCGGTACTTCGGTAGCTAGGTTAATAACCCTGTAACTAAAACAATATGGGAGCGGGGAATTCGGTAAATTGTTACCGAACAACCGAATCCAGCGAGCCAGAAACACACTACGTTAAATTAGCGTTTTTCTCTACAATTTATTCGTTAAAATGCAATAATACTTTAGTTTAAATTTTAAATTGCTTTGTTTACTAACTGTACCTTTTCTTAAAGTATGCCAATTAATGTTGATTTTTTATTAAGCTACTTACCTTAAAATGCCTTACACCTTACTTAGAATCTAGGTATAGACATAAACACAAACTATACAGATGAATGCAACTGCACTATTTTTAAATTAGGTTCACTTGTGAAAGCAATTAATTTGTAAAGTGATATTAAATTAATTAATTACATGAATATGATCGATTAATTCATTCAATTCGAGGTAGGTACAACCCTATCGTATTCAAAATTAAAACTCGATTCCAATTAAGTTCATTCTAAGTTTAAAATCATCTGTGGTTTTTCTTACCGGCCAGTTTTAGAAGTTTTTTTTCTGGCATGGATTCGTGGTAATTCAACTAATCGAATTTAATTGATTTATTCTGTTACTAATGGGAGTAAATCGTGGAAAGGGGGAAGAAAAAAGAAAGTAGGTGTGGTTTGATTGTAACTGGACGCTTCTGGCTTTATCTTTTATATCGTATTTCATTCACTGTGGGTGTCCAGTCATCTTTATACGTTTTGTTTCATTAATAATGTTATTTTTCTTAAACAGGTTTTATACTTGCTCGTCTTCATGACTGTGTTGTTCATTATCATAGGTGAGAGTCGGGTTAGTTTAGTAGTTAATTACAACTCTAAAATAAAAACAATGCTATCTATAAGTGTTTGTCTATAAAAGATTCTATTGTAAAATTCGTTTTGATACAGAATTGAATTGAAGGTTTTAAAAATCTAATTATTTTGTTTGGTTGATATTATTAGGTAGATAGGTTTTAAACATTTAATGATGAGCCACATTCCCAATGCAAAAGTTGATCTAGAACCAATTTCAAAGAGCCACTGTTTAAATAACTGCCTCCTGACCTAAAAAAAAGTTCCACTGTCAAAGGACCAACGAAAAAGGTTAATTACGTATGTTAATTCACGCTTCAATTGCCATTTATGTTAATTGTGACTTGGTAAATGCATTATCGCCTTTTTTTCGGGTCGGATAAGCACGTGACAATGAGTTTAAGTTTATGGTTCCTAATACAATAGTTTCACGCGTTTTAGCCAAGCACAACGGACGGTTATTTGGTGGTTTATTAGTTTTGGTTGGGAAGAACTTAATTAAATTAACCGAAATTAAATAAAAAAAACTTACTTTAAAACAATTTGATTTAAATTTTAAAAAGTATAATATCGTCAAACATCGATTCAGAAAAGATATCAGACAAAATTATTTCACTCAGTAACAATTTTTTTTTTTTGAATGAATAAGCAATGTTTAATAATTTTTCATATTGTATTGTGTTTTATATATTTTTTTTAACTCTTACTGCTTAAAATCAAAATAAAGATTAGGAGCACATCCCTGATTCCAATAAATTTTATCTATTTATAAATACACAACTCTAAACAGATTAAATATATTAAAAGGTCGTAAACATTCTTGAGATTCGTCGGTAGTTTCATTATGGCTTTAGGGATAGTTTCTTTAATTTTTATTTATCTTTATTACGAGATTTCAGTTGAAATTTTAAATAAATATCATTGAAACAGTATCCTAGCTGTTTTAACCACAATAATGTTTGTAGTTGATACTGATGTAAAGTAGTTTTAAAATGTATATTTAAATACCTACATGCTATACTTAGCTTGCGTCGTTGCAGATGAAACGATTTCTGTTCAAATCAAGAGTAAATAGGTATTTTCTAGGCAAGCAAGTTTAGATTTGACCACATCACTCTAGATGAGATATCTTAGGTACACATGAAAATGCAAAACAAAGCCAAGAATTTAATAATTTCATTGATAAAATTGTGATTTTTGTGTAAAAGAAAAAACAGTTTTAAGTAAACGTAGTTACATCTATTCAAACAGAATCTGAATTCCACTTTCTAAGTATGTTTAAGTCTACTGGTTGTAAAAAACAAACAAATCATTTCTTTAAAGCAAACAGTAAGGCGGTCAAATAAACTGCTTAATTCATAAGCATTTGACTGCAAGAACAATGCAAGAGTAATAAAAAACCCGCATTCGGTCTCCAAGTTAAAATGCTTTCATCAATTGAATGAGGTTTTCGACCTCGATCCAGAGGGATGAAATTAAACGTGTCAATCGATTTAACAGCTTTCGAATAAAAGATTGATGAGTCTCGATTTCAGTTATAAAAACTCTTGTTTTCCCAAGTGAGGCATCTTGGTTGAATGACGGTGATTCTTGTTGCCTAAGCGGAAAAAAAACTTTGCCGCGCTTTTATCTGTCAATGTCACAGAATTTTATGTGTTTTTATAGCTGAATTTTTGTTTAAACAAATGGTTTTTACTCGGTTCGAAATTTTTTGAGTCAAGTACAATGATAAATTTTGTACACAGTAGTTTTAATAATTTTCGAGGTTAAAATTGAAATGGCGGGCATTCTTTCGGTCTATTTTAGCGCCATATTGAGGTCGTTGACCTACGGCCGACTCGAGCATTGCTCGAAGCTAGTTTTTGATACGAGAGCAAGTTTGTTTTCTTTGCTCCTGACTTTTGCATATCATTTGAATTTAGAATACATTTTTTTGTTTTCATAGACAATTTTTTTTGCTTTTGTTTATGGCATATATAAAACATATTTAAAATGCTTACAAACTAATGTGTTTTGTCATTGAAAACTATAGATTGATTCAATTATAAAATTAATCATTCCTTTAATAGTCAACAGTAGTCTTCTCAATTAATTAAATTGTCAGTTTTTTTTCTATTAATTACGATTTTATGATCTCGTTTCTATTGAAGTTTTAAAAATGTTATGGAATGTTTTGGCTATGAAATTTAATAGGAACAAAACCTTTTAAATAAATTGAGTATTTTATTATCATTCATAATTCAAATTGTTGAATTTTCACTTCTGTATTTTAAAATGCGGTATGTAAAAGTATAGATGTATTGTTTTTATTTAAATAAAACAGTTTTTAATAAATAAAAAAATTTAAAGACAAATAAATATCTCGACTTCTGCGGGGGATATTTTTCATATGCGCATATTGTTCTGTACATAAAGTATTTTTTATTGCGAACAGATCTTTAAAATGGAAGACAGATGCGACATTACAAGAAATGTAATTTCTTTGTACCGTCCTACAATTACAATAACAAAACTTTCAAGTACAATACAATTTTAATGAATAACCCTCAAAGTTAAAGATACTTTAATTTCACTACGATAGTAGTGGTATTGTATGTCTCTACATATAACATACATAATATAGTCTGATATAAACACTATATACCTACTCCGTAAACACTGAAAACCAACATCAAATTAATCAATGTTAAACTTCGGTATGGCAACCTTACAAGAAGTCCGCAACGAAAGAGGAACAAGTTGCTATATAAGAAAAAGGAAAAACGCCATCAGTCTACCGTAGAGTGTTTATATAAAAGCAGCAGTTAAAATACTGGGCTATAATTCCTCGCGTCTATTTACTTAGTCTAGATAAAGATTCTTAGAAGAAATTCTAGGTCACGCGTGGGTCTAGAGTTCTAGACTTAACGTCTGGCTTGGTAAAGTATTGTAAATAAGTTTGTTTATGGTCCTTCATGTATTTACCACCGATTGAATCTACATCGCAAAATTTGTCTATGGTTTTCAATCTATGTTCTGTGGTTCTGTCAAATTCAAGTTCTTTACTTGAAAGGTTTTATGTAATTACTAAGAGTCAGTTGCACCAACTCAATCTTAACTATTACTGACGGTTTGACGGTAGTGAAATGATGAAACTGGCAATGTTTTTGTCCTACTTACTATAAAGTTTTAATTTTCTTAGTTCATTAAAAGTTTTCCTTAGGTGTTTGTTATTCTTTCGTTTGTAAGTATCGTAAGAACTTGTGTCACTAACTAAGCAACGATATGGTATATACTACATAGATAAGAATACAACATCTAAGACCGGTAAGCAAAACAATGCGTCTAAATGTCAAGTAATCCTATTATAACCTTTTTCGATTTCGACTTCCACGCGGACGCTAATTTTCTATAAAAATATGAGCAGTAGAAGTAAACTTAACCTCTTGTAATTGCGGTTTTAGGTTTTTTATTTCTTCCTTGCCAAACTTCATTGTCTATTTATCTTTTAATAATTAAAGTATTTAATCCAAAAATAACCACCAAAACTAATACTCTTTGAAGTCCAGACCGCAACAGACTCCGTAACACCTTCAAAGACAGATTAAAACATCAAAAAAAGTTCAGCTTTTATGTTTTAAAAGTTCCGAACTCGTTCGTATTACGGCTTTATAATCCGAGGTTTATATTACCTTTTTTGTCTCGCTCTAGCACGTGGTTCATTCGCAGCTGGGAGGGAGAAGGGGATGTTGTGTTTTAGTACAGCCTGTTCATTCACTACAGGAGTTACAGGGCCACATTCTGATATAGTGTTGTGATTTACCGGTAACGAAGCACTATACCGGTTCGCTTAATAAAACCTTATTCAGTCTTTTTGATAGATTCTTAGCACCGGTAACATACATACTTACATAGTTATGATGGTTCAAATTGCATAACGTATAGCTAAAATCTGTTCGTTTGTTTGATAAAAGCGTCTGTTTTTTTGCACATTTCTTCAATGTAGAATTAAATTTAGATTATTTGGATTTGAAATACCTTCTGAAAAAAAAAACAGTATTCTTCCGGTGTTTTTATATCGATATGACTTCAACCGGTGAATAACGGTACAGTTCAAAACATCGACATTGCTTACAGGAATCGGGACATCGAACCGGTCTCGATGAATTAGCACAAAGGTGGTTTTTGTCTTGCAGCCTGAAGTCTGACAAGTTTTTCCATTCGGTTACTTATGGCGCTAGCTGCAACAATTTTTCCATTACAATCCATACAAAACCTTAGTTCCTTTTATAACTACACAATTCTAACATGCCCCAGACAGCGTACATGGTTAAAATACTTATGTAATAGTCCTTATTTAGTTTCATTCATGAGTATTGTGAATGTGTTTCTAAGAAAGGGGTTTGTTTTAAGTAGAACCGGTGAAGATTTTTGATAAAAACTTGTTTGAGAATGTATACGCATTAATACTAACATTTTTTTTTTTTGCCAAGAAAATTTGAGTTAAGCACGCTTGGCCACAAATATCTAATACATACGGCATTACAAGCATTTGTCAGCTAGAGACACAGATCACGTTATTTGAGCTTTGTAATGGTTAATTGCCACCTAAATTGAGTAAAAGTCACTCATAAAAATTTTCGTTGTAACAACATAGTAAAGTGTAATAAATTTCAAAATTCTTTTAACACTACCTCACAAAGATCCCTTACAACACACAGCAATAACCAGACCTTATCTTAAATCACACAACGCTATCGCTATGAAATAATGACCATAAAACCTGAGCGGTGCTTGATTCAAAAAACGCCTTAGAAATCCTGTGTCAACATATACTGTTGATAAGACGTTTTTAGTACAAAATATGCCATAATCTCATCTGATGGTGAGACCATGTGGTCGATGAAGCCTTGAATATACCTATTTACGCTTAACTTGAAGATGTCCAAGTTATAGGTTATGTTTTTAATGTAAAAAACTAAATAGGACCTTAAGAGGACTAGATGTAGTGTTAAAGGTAAGGAAGATGGGGTAGCTCAATTTGTTATGTGCCTTGGTTAACCGACCCGACAGGTCGAGGGTTCGAGTCCCAGATCACCGTTAGTTGTAGCTGCCATATTCCTCATTGTGCCCGGAAAGTGGCGATACGGAACCTGTCACACTAGGACTAAACATAAACATGCGAAATGCGGTGTTTAACACCTCTGCCTACCCCTCTCGAGGGATTTTTATCAGCGTGAGTTAATGTTAAAGGTAAAAGTTAAAGAAAAACTGTTTGAATAAGGTAAATGACTTATGGAGGTAGAGTTTTGGAGGTTATGAAGAAAAACTGGAGTTAAGTTAGTGATAACAATGTCTGGAAATTCCATGCGTATCTTCTTTTAGTGCAAGGAAGATTCCCTACACATAGGAATTTATTAAGAAAAAAAAAATCTTTTATTAGAATAATAGAAAAAATGTAGGTAGAAGTATGTTGAAAATAACCACAGATTAATTTTATGATCAACTCAAGAAAAGATATACCGTGATTTCTGTTAAAAATTTTTAAACATTGATTTATCCATAAAACATAACTGATGAATAATATAAGTCAAATCATACATAACGTAAATTATTAATAAATAACACCGGTTGTAGGTATACAAAATTATTTAGCGCACGCAACTTTCAAGATTTACCGGTAAACATCGATAAAAATTTGCCGTACCGGTGTATTTCAATCAGTTTTATGCCGTTATTTTTCACATCACTTATTTCATTTTTGTCGGAAACTGGTTAAACATAATTAAACCTACATTCTTGAAAATTGGGTGCAACTGTTTTTATTTTGTTCTTTAGCTGGGATATTTTTATCAAATCAGAATATCTAGAATAATAACCACATCACGACACACACATGACTCAGCCCTGCAGCAAAATTGAAGAGTTGTATCGCAGGCGCTAAGCAACGATATAATAAACTACATAGAAAAGAATACTTCATTCAAGACAAAGTTCTGCCTCCGTTGGGATTCGAACCCATAACCTCTTTACTAGCTTTTGCGAAAGAATTCCAAATTTTGTGAGTAGGTAATTTAGACCAGTAGGTTTAAAAAGAAAGAATAGGATATTAAGTACAAGTGTATAAAATCAAAACCTTATTTACGCCAAACGTCCGAACAAACCATAAAGCAAGCCCTTTATATAAATTTGGAAGCCTCTTTCACACTGTTTCCTATTTTTGAATTTTTAAGAATTTTTTACTGAAGGTCTACTTCATCATCATCATAACTGTGTCCCAATCCATTCAATAGTTTGAGCTTTATGTTGATTGTCCAGTCATAACATAAGACTCATAAACTCACGCCGTAATAATAATATAATAACTAAAAGGAACTAAGAAACGATAAGGTATATACTACATAGATAAGAATACAACATCCAGGACCGGTAAACGAAACAATGCGTCTTGCAAATAACACAAAGTCCCGCCCCCGCCAGGATTCGAACCCGGAACCTATAGCGTAGCAGTCGGCTGTTTACACCACTGAGTCACCGAGGTCGTAATTTACCCCCTCTCGAGGCAGAGGTGTTAAACACCGCTTTTCGCATGTCCCAGTGTGAAAGGTTGCGAATCTCTCGCCACTATCCGGGGACAGTGAGGAACGTGGCAGATACAATTTACGGTAACCAAAGACTCGAACCCTCGACCTGTCGGGTCGATCGCTTAACCAAGGCACACACCCTCAAAACTTTTGGGGGAGCTCACACCCTCAAAACTGATGACGTTTTTAAACTATTTTAAGGGGGTTTGACCTCACCAACGTTAGGTTTAACAAAATAAGGGCTGCATTTCCGAAGAACTCACATGCTTTGGTGAGGGGTCTTGAATCCCCTTAAAGTTATCTGTGTCCGGTTAAAACCACATAAGCACGCCTAGTTATATATAGATTTGTTATATATATATATATATATATATATATATATGTATATAATGTACTTAAACTTACATAATGCATGTAGATCAACCAACAATGCACTTTTATTCAAACAATTTAACAACAATACAAATGCGTGACATTGAATGCCGTCGGAACAGTTCATGAGAGGTAGCGGTTTTATTTATTTAGATAAAGCAAAAACGCTTCGCTTAAAACAAATTTTGATTTTGAAAAGTACAAGTATTTTCTTATTAGCTAAGACGAAATTGCAGCCTTGTTCACTCAGAATTGCCATGTTATGACGCGGTGCAACAAAAGGTGAATGCTCTCTTTATATTCTTACCCACAACCACATAAATATACATAATTGGTATTTTATTGTTAGCAAAATGTATATGGCTTTTCTTAAGATCCCCTAGCCACTAGTTTTATACCACTAAGGTGGCAAACAAGCGTAAGGCCTGATGGTAAGCAATCACCGTTGCCTATGGACGTTTGCAATGCCGAATAAATCACGCCATTGCCAACCCTAATCTGCTCTACGGTTGAGACATTAACAAACTGACACACAAACATTCTTATTATATTACTAATATGGATAATCGCTTCTTACTTAAACTTCGAAGATCGTCGAGTCATGAAGAGGTTAGTCCTGCACTCCAATTGACTCCCATCACTATTCCTGAGTCATTTAAATCATGACTCATGACTCGACTCAGCCACGCTTCACTCGGGTGAGCGGTGACATATCAAAGATCCA
The DNA here is from genome assembly GCA_949316135.1 of Choreutis nemorana. NCBI lineage: Eukaryota > Metazoa > Arthropoda > Insecta > Lepidoptera > Choreutidae > Choreutis > Choreutis nemorana. The sequence goes on along the minus strand of OX438620.1, from coordinate 1,558,667 downwards.
GTTGACATAATTCGAATCTGATGTTTCCTTGTTATTGTTCAGATGAAATCATGGATATTGTCAATGATGGAATGTTAGAAACATAACTATGCAAATACTAGCTTTTGCCCGCGACTTCGCCCGCGTACAAGTCGAAAATGGTTCTAATAGGATTATTAGTCACTCAACATTTATCGTAATGCTTTGAACAATTGTCCTGATGAGTATGAGCTATATTGTTGTAAAGTTTCATAAAAAATCCATTCAGTAGTTATTGCGTGAAATAATAACAAACATCCTTACAAACTTTCAGGTTTATGATATTAAATAGTAATTATAGTAAGAATTATTAATCATTATTCTTCTACCCGTAGACGATTTAACCTATATAAAAGATTTAATAATATCAGTGAGAGAAATTAAATAAGGTAAGCCTGCAAATAAACACTTACTTACAATCTAAAAATATATATTTCCTTGTAAAGCCAGAAGTTTTTTTTCTTCACACCATTTTAATACACACAAATGTAATACTAAAAAAAACTAAAAAAAATACTCTTTAAATAGTATGAAACAAGAAAATATTCTCATCTGAAATTGTTAACTATTCAATTTATCCATTGTCACAGGCCACCTACAAACAAACTCTACCCAAACTGCAAACTGGTATCTGGCAAACTTACTCACTTGTATCATTTTGTTATGTACGTGTACCGGTCAAAATCATAACCCTCCGTTTTGTTTCGCCGTAGTCGAGTAAAAACTGTATAAACTTTGATACTAAATACATTGTCCCTTTTAAATCATACTTTAATTAATAGGAACCATCAAATTGACGTCCAACATTTCATTTTTATTACTCAAGTGTCGTGAAGCGTGTTTGACCTAAATTTTAGTAAACTTAATTTGATATTCATAAAATATATGGTCATTTGATTTTATGGTAAAGGCATGCAAGCCCTATAAAAACATTTCTAGGGATTAGTGGAAGTAATTTTTTTCTTTAATGGCACCTATAGTGAAGTGATCTAAGTGCTGGCTGTGACACCTACCGCCTTGTTACAATTTTCCCGCTAAAACAGTATGCAGTTTTTCGAAATAGTGCTGATCTTGTGCTTTCGTCTACGTCTGATAACTAAGATATAATCTTGTATCGCAGGCACTAAGCAACGATATTGTACAAACTAAATATTTAAAAATGCAACATCCAAGACCGATAAGCAAAACAATGCGTCTTGCAAATAACACAAAGTTCCGCCCCTTCCAGGATTCGATTCCGGAATTTCTAGCGTTGCAGCCAGCTGTTTATACCACTGCGATACAGAGGCCACCATCTGTGATGTAAATAGTCTTTGAGGTCTTGGATGTTTAATTTTTGTGTTATATCTGTCATTAATATCTAGCCATAGCAGGGAACCATGCCTTAGTCTAGAATTAAGGCAAGTTGAGTAAATATTCCAAAAATAACCACATCACGACACGCACATTGACTCAGCCCTGCAGTAAGATATAACCTTGTATCGCAGGCACTAAGCAACGATATCGTATAAACTACATATGTAAGAATACGGTTTATTTATTTTAATAATAATTATTTTTAATAGTAATACTACATAGCTTAGGCTTTGCTCCGCTGCCGGCGACACTCTATATTAGGTTTTATAGTGTTTATGTATTTTATCTATGTTATTTACTTCATTTAAATATAGTAAAAACGAAAAAGGAATTAACGCAAGGAGTATAAACTACAAATAATAGAATTTCCTAACCATTAACAAAGCCAACTAAATCTTAATTAATTAGTTAAATCTATTTATTCATCCAATTAATCATGATTTTTCTTTTTAGAGTTAAATACAAGACAGTTAATCTGTTTCATCCCACACAATCATTATTAAATCCTATTCAAATTCCTTTATATAAGTTCGACTCAATTTAGAACAAAAGGATATACTTTTAAAGTTATATAGTGTGAATTAATTACAGTCAATTGATGACAGCACCTTTTCATACGGAGTCGGGTCAAGTTATAATGGAATTGATCTACAAAATAAAAGGACCAGCGTTACTTGAACGACGTCCGAAATTCAAATTCGTTTTCACAGGGCTCTTGTTGTAATGGTTTATCGTTTTTCGTCATAGAAATCCATCATAACATGAGCTCCAAAAAGGTGACAATGCCATTTGTAAAGCACTGCACAAACGTTTATTTTGTGTCGGACACAAATCACTAGTGAATATTATATTTTCATATTAATCAGTCACCGAAAGTGGATACTGTGTCCGGTTGCCGCCACTGGACACAGCGACTAAAGTTTCCTAAGGTGTTGCACGACGGCAACAAAAAGTGCCTTATCAAACCTCTCCAATTGAGCAAAAAAATCTTGAACAAAAAAAAAACATTGTAGGAAAAAAAAATAGAATATTCTTTCTCCAAGGTTAATTGTGAAAGCAGAAACAGGCGTGGCAACTAATTTTCAAAGTACTGTATTCCACGTCTAATGTTTTAAACCGATTTAAAAAATTATCTCTCTATAATAATGCAATATCTTTCTAAAAAAAACGGATAGGCATGGATCGTAATTATATTTTATAAATTATTTCGAGTCCTCTGATCCGGTTTTAATAACGGTATGTGTTTTTCTTAAAAAATAAATTATATACATCATGTCTATTAATTAAGCTACCTTATGCCTGCAACTTTATCCGCGTAGAAGTCGAAAATGATTCTAATAGGATTTTTAATTACTTGACATTAATAGTAAAATCTTGGACAATTCACTCAACATCTTTATTAATTATGGCCTACGTAACATGCGAAATGCGCTGTGTAACACCTCTGCCTACCCCTCTCGAGGGATACATTAGTTTTATGTATTATGTGTTTTTCTTATGTATAAGCTAATTAGTTAGTTTTTGCGTGTAAGAGTAACGAACACCCATTCATCTATACATCCTTACAAATGGTTGTTTTATGTAATTGAATTTATCAGTTTCTTTTTTACATTTTTTAATGGTTTTTCATTTTTTCATATACCTTTTTTTGCATTGGTATGGGAAGAGTTTTTGCTCTAAAATTGTTTTTTTTTTGTGTTTTAATATGTCCTTGTTATCATGTTTGTTCGTTCCCTCTATGTATGTAGCGTTGTTTTGAGTGTTTGTATATTGTGTTTTAGTGAGATATGTTCATGGTTGTCATATTTATGTTTGTTTTTTTTTTGTATTATTATTTGCAATCTGTCCACTGTTTTATCTCCAAATAAAGAATTAAAATAAAAAAACTTTTCGCGTTTATAACATAAGTAAGGTAAATCCTTTCCAAGCATTAGTCACCAATAAATTATATTATAAAGCGAATAGCTAGGATTCTTCAGCGTAAATTCTCAGTATTTATTTATGTTAGGTTGTAAATTAGCAAATAAAATGTCGCCTGTAACGTGACTAACATAATGCTTGTATTTACCTATTTATTTACATAGCAATGTCAGTCTTAGTCAGCTCCTGGATTTAATTTGTTGAGTTGAAGTTCTCAAGTTGTAGTTAAACTATATAGATTCAAGCTGAAATAAAACACTACAAAAATTAAAACCGAACTATTGAAAAATAACTCTTAAAAGTATAGAGAGAGAAACAATTTTCGTCTGAAATTGTTATCTACCGAGTCAATAAAGGTCATGCCGCCAAGTAGGTCTTCCTCACTCGTATTGCTTATTCAGCGTCGTTATGTTAGTAATAACCCTAACAACTCTCTCTGCTCCACATAAAATTTGAGTTCAGTACTTACAAGTTTTCATCTTAAAACCGTCAATACAAAATCAGCTATCACTAAGCTTGAAATAGCTTAAATAGCATAAAACCTTTGCTAGATGAAATTTTTAACATCAATCTAGATTGAAATAGTTTTAAGACAGATTTTTCTCATCTTCGGAATGTTACACTGACCAGGACATGAACTTAAAGCATTAAAATAGTAGGTGTAATACTTAGCTAATTAATCATAAAAGCAGATATTCGATTCGCATCTATTTTCCTATATGACAGAAACATAAATCTGTCTCGTCCTTTTACGGTCAATGGATAATGCTGAAGTAGTTCTATCTCACGATGACCATTTGTGTACCATAGTTGTGATTAGACGTATAAATGCAGTACTCTAGTGTGCGTAATCGTTACTGACATATCGAGATGACGCACACTGCATGTAACATGTTTTCCCCCCCTAAACGACGATCAACGCGGCCCGGAGACCTTTTTTTTGTTCAACGTCATGGGTAAACAAGCAGACGAGTCACCTGATGGAAAGTGATACCGCCGCCTATTGACACGACGATGCCCTTGATGCCCTTAGCAGCTTTACCGTGACTTTAATAATAATAATAATAACCACATCACGACACACACATTGTCTCAGCCCTGCAGTAAGTATCATAAGAACTTGTGTCACAGGAACTAAGCAACGATATTGTATATACTACATAGATAAGAATACAACATCCAAGACCGGTAAGCGAAACAATGCGTCTTGCAAATAACACAAAGACCCGCCCCCGCCGGGATTCGAACCCAAAACCTCTAGCATAGTAGTCGGCTGTTTACACCACTGCGCCACCGAGGTCGTCAAACTTTAATTTACCATAGCTATCGTTCCATACACCATCAAGACTGTATCGTCTCTAAAAAAGACAACAGAACAAGACTGAAAGCATAGGTACGACTCCCCATCGAATCTGACCTAGTACAGACCCGGTCGGGAGCCGGAATATCGAGGGACATTTGGGGTTTCCACGCAGAATATGAAAGCTAGGAGAGATAGACACTATCACACGCCTGGTACCACCAAAACCCATAGCCAAGGGGCCTTCGTGGGATGGAATCTGCACTATGGTAGTCTATAATCTCAGGTTCAGTTGAAACCTCGTTCGTTCGTGATCAAGTAAGTCAAGAAGGGATTCTGAACCTTTGGCTTGCATGACAAAAAATTGTTAGGAAGTTTTTGGAAGAACCACTTATATGTCCCACCAATTTTTGGTGTGTCTGTGTGACTTGAGAATTAAGTTCAGGGTATATTACAAGATTAATAAAAATCCTGTATTTTATAAATAATTTTTTATAACAAGTATTTTTCTGTTAATTCACGTAATAAATCTGTGTGTCTAATTTTATTGCTTTACACTTTTTGTCTTATTTAGGTGTGTGTAAAAATTTTAAAACATGTTGTCGACCTCTGTTTTTATGTTCCGGGTTATCTAGAATTTATTGAAAAGGACTTAGGTCACGTCCGATCCTATGTCTAGAGTGCTATTTTACGCATGTTATACATTATATACCTAGTTAGTACATATCGAATGTTTTTATTAGGTGACTAATCTGTAACGAGATAATAAAGTGCCTTTGTTTGTTTGTTTGTCTTTCTAAACGATTCATCCAATAAAAAATATATAGAGTGGACTTTTTGGTTGAACGGGACCTATTTATTAACCGGCTTAAAAAATTGTTGAGGTTCTCAATTTCACTATATTTTTTTAAATTTTAATTTCGGGTTTTTAATACTCAAATACGAATATGACTTGTACACTGACGAATTAGCGGAAAGAATTTGCATATAATAACAACTTAGAGCTGTAAAACACCGCATTTCGCATATTTATGTCGAGTCCCAGTGTGACAGGTTGCGAATCTGTCGCCGCTATCCGGGCACTACGAGGAACATGGCAGCTACAACGTACGGCAACTCAAGACTCGATCCCTCGACCATTTTCGGTAATTGTGAAAATGATTATATTATGAAAACGAATTTTGTGTATTATTTAGTACCTATTTAATGATATACCTACATATTAGCGCAGAATACCAAATAAGTGTTTTAAAAATATTTTGTATTTGTTACAGGTAATAATTTGACGGATTCAGTTGCTGAAATTGCAAAATAAATAGGTAATAAAACTTCATTTAGGTTAAACTGGTTTGCTTACTAGTGACGTACTTGCATGCCCTTTACCCTAATAACCTAATTTACCCAAACCTGACCTCCATTAGGAGACAGTGTAAATTTACCTAGACTGATACGATGTTTAGTTGTACTTTAGTATAAATGACATCATCAGACAATACGCTTTATATAAAGTAGCAAAAATATATGGTATTGGGGTCTGGAGTTTAAGCATATAAATTAAGGGCCAAGTTTTTAGGGACCAATTGCTAGACTCCTAGGGGATGTTTTCCAAAAATCTAATCTAAGAGCTTACTACGAAGACTAAACATTTTTAACTGTTATATTAAATATTTGACTGCTGAGGATTTATTTCATTTTTTTTTTTGTTAGATTGACATTAAATGTCACTCACAAATTTCAACTGTGAAACAGATGGACGAATTCACCGACAGTCTTAGTAATAAAGTCAGAGGAATGTGGAATTCTTTGCCTGCCGATGTGTTCCCTGACCAATATATCTTGGGCCTCTTTAAGGCAAGAGTGAATAGGTTTCTCCTACGCAGGCATGATCCACCTTAGACCTCATCGCCGCTTAACATCAGGCGGGCTTGGGGTCAAATGCCTGCCTGGTCATGAATAAAAAATAAAAAAAGAGGGCATTGTTTTAGAAACTAAACCAAAATAATTCCTAGGAATCAAAAACTTTTCCTCCAAAGCGAGAGCTTTTCAAACTATTTCTGTTTCCGAATGTAGGTCAAGCGTGATGTCATCCATGTCATATTGACTTGTGTCAATTGACAGCTTACGTCTCGAGACGTCAATATTTGCCGTAATGGTTTTCACACATGTATACGAAGTGACAAAAACAGTTTACTTGGCAGGACTTGAAGATGAAGGATTATATACTTTATTATGTAATCAGGTGCTAAGGCATATGGCTCTAATATTTAATGGGATTTTAATATTTAACCCACAGAGAAAGTGAGGTTACTTATTGAAAGAATAACAACTCTAGACGCCTGCAGTCTTTTGTATAAAAATGGAAAGCTTTAAAAATTTTAATGGGACTCATCACCTTTAAACTTTTTTACGTTCCTGTTTCTGAAGAGTAATGATAATAATTGTTTTGCTTAACTCAGTTACGGTAAAAAAAGAAAACAAAAAGATGGAATAACCCGGCACTTGTTTGTCGACATCTAAACTTTGGAGTTCTAATAAAATTTTACGTTTTTGAATGAAACTAAACAAAATGGTTGACGAATTTAAACACGTTTAAATAAAAAAGGACACTCATAAACTGATCGTCATCATAAAAAGCGACGATAAATTTTACAGGACCAAATAAATCAAATAAAAATATCTAAAGTGCTTATAAATATTTCTTAATAAGGAAAGGTCATAAAATCCATATTAATGTAACCTTTGTAAGGAATTTTACAACAGGGTCTTATATGGTTTAATACTTGTATTGTGCATTACTTTGTACCACGTGACTGTTCCTTTGGGAAATTATATCCCATTTGATCTTTGAAATCTTTCTGTGTTAGACGAACAAAGTAAAAAGGAATCGCTTCCAGCCTTCTTCGAAAAAAGAAAAAAAAGAACTTCTTCTTCTGAAGAAGAGGATGTGTTTTCAAATATGTTTAACCGTGCGAACTAAAATAATACATCGTAGAAATAAGGTCACACATCCAATAGCATAAACTGTGCCACACTATTTATGACATAACATGACATCATTTAGAAATAATAATTTTATGATAGAAACGTTTTTAGATTGACAAATGGAACTTTCATGACCGACATTGTCGTAAAATTAACAGTAATAGGATTTACGAATGGGAATGCTATATACCTAGTAGTTAAGTCAGTTAGGTTGTTGCAAAAAAATTAATATATAGGAGGCAAAAATGTAAATAATGTTCGAAATTTTTTAGTACTTCTTAAATATTTCCGCCAGTTTTACAGTACATTACATTACATTAGCTTAAGTGTATTGCTAACAGCTTTCTGCGCCGATGGAAAAATAAAAAAAAGTAAGCACATAATTATTTCTTAATTCTTGTCAACCAGAATCAACAATATTAATTATTTTAAATTGTCTAGTATAAAACAGTACCTTTGAAAAATATGTCAAAGAAAAACCTAGTTTAATATTCCATGGCTGTAACAGCCATTAAATACTAATGAGATATTTATGTTTGCACTATATAGGCCAGGGGAGGGATCTAGGGCAGGGGAAAAGTCCAGGGCCAGGGGGGTGAGTAATGCCTGTGCAAATGGAAATCTACCAGGGTATTGCGTCACTTTAGAACCTTCGACGGTAGTGACGTGAATCAGTCCCCTGTTGGTGTTCCTCTGGTACTTTATATTGTGGAAGGTTTTGAATTAACATCAAGAGCTAAGATGTTAATATCAGTTGTAGGTGATTTTTCATTAACAGATTTAATTTTTTTCTTAGAAAATATCTACTTTTGATAAAATATATCAGTATAATTTTCATTAAAATGTAACTAATCGACCAATTTTTTCTATTATCTATTTAAAAACACGGGAATAAGAAAAATAAAAGTGACAAAAAATTAATTCAACTAAACAATCTCTGCTGAAAGTAAAACTTTACCATTTTGTTATTTACTTAAATTTTATTGTCATATTATAGCATTGACGTCACCGCCGACTGAGAACGGATGCGACAGTTATAAAAGTGTACTCTTTGTTTGCTTTAAGCTTGATTATTACCACTCATAACTACCGAGTACAGACTGTCGACAATCTTATCCACTCGCAAGTCGAATAGTGACTCACTTTGCCACGACATATTTAAAAAGTATGATTCCTAGCCAAAAACACTTTGTATCTTTTCTATTTCTTTATAAATCATGAACGAACAAGCAGGCGGCCTCACCTGATAGAAAGTAATACCGCATATTGACACGATTATGCCCTTGATGTCTGCAAAGCCATGAGCACCTCTAATGCATTGCCCTAAGGAAAAGATGTTTTGCCTCTCGTGTAATTACACTGGCTCTCCAATCCTTCGAACCAAATTCAATTCAATTCAATTCTTATTTTATGGCGACTATCGTATTGGACGACACTAAGCCAATGTCACGGGATGAGAACAATGTTATAAGTTAGAAAATGATCGGTGTTCTGACTTGTGATCAGTTGCCGAAAACAATATAAACAACAATTATTTACATTATAAGGACAGCACATGGACAGCACAAGGACAGCACAGAAACTTCACAATGTTCGAACCAAAACACAGTATGTATTCAGTAATAGAAAGGAGGGTGGTACCAAACCAGACGATCTCGCACATAGATGTACCGCCTGTAAATTCTAATAATTTTAACTTTTTAAACAGTTAAAAATTCGATATTTCCGTATTCAAATGCAGTAAAATCTTTGGTATTTGTTTCAAAAAGTGAGTTCAATGTGTAAAGTACAAATATCCAGTCTTATTTGATTTCATTGTGTTATAAAAAATCATAAAACACACACACACACATATACTCATCCGTTGCGTCCTCTCTTTTGTATTAAGTTTTTATAATAAAACAGTTTCTGGCTTACATTAAGATTCATAATTTTAGTAACCAATGAACACTAGCAACAAAGAATGACAAATTCTAGACTTTGGCATGGATGTATGTAATTTGCTGTATTAATAAAAATGATATCGTCCAATATTCAGGCAAACAAGAGTACGTGCCAACAGAAGAACTTAAAAGCTCGCCGAAAATAGTGGTGATGCATCTAAAAATATAGGTCACTGATATTTTTATATGCATCGAGATTATGTGAACGATAAACATGACTGTAATAATAGTTTCTTAATATAAATAAGGAAGTTTACATAAGCGTCCGAGATAAGAATGTTTATCTGTTATTCAGAGCGGAAAATAATTAAAAACATGTCCATTTTCTGTTCCGGTATTAAAGTCGAAGTGCATTCATGGAATATGTTTTGAAAGCCTCAGTTTTTATTGAAGGAAGTGGAAATCGCGTTGGATCTTGTAGTTTCGCTGTTGCGTTGTGAAATAAAAAAGGTTTCTTAAAGGCATTCCAAACCACATAACATTTTTTATTTGTGTATCCAGCACATTGTTTTAGATTCAATAATTAGAAATCTACATTCATTATGTTTCGCAAACAGGAAGTTGTAATTGAAAATTATTGTATTAAGAATATTGAAAAAAGCTTCCACGGAGGTTTCTTGTGTGATTCTTCCCCGTAGATTTAGCATTCCGAACCGGTGGTAGTAAAAAATATGACGATTTGAAAGTGCTTATTTCAAGTCTATTCGTAAAAAAAACATTTTGACTTTGACTTTGACATAAAATATGTTTGCATGGCGTGTATGTGTTTTGAATTAATTGTAATTATAATCACAAATGTATTAGATTTATGTATAATAGTGTCATAGGTTTATTGTCTGTTAAACTGTGATATTTCTTTAATCAATTATAAATAAAACATGAGGAGCTTCATCTTTTTCAAATCAAGTTAAAAATAGCACAAAAGAAAATTCAACAACCTCGATTCGAATTCTCAGTAATAAATTACCTACTTCGAAAGGCATCGCATATTGATACAGTTTTCCATATCGCACAAATCATTCGACAGCGTCCAAAAAACAACGAGACTTTGCAAAATCCACCAAACCTCACAAATCAATCGCACCCACTCTAACCCAGAAACCCGAAAATTATTCATCGCTACTCCCAAAACCCGAATCCTTTGAAAATGGAGCAAATATGAAATAGTTGAGCAAACAGGACGTTTGAAGAACTGAGTATTCCGAACACCTGTTTTGCTTTTCGATGTGGTACATGAAAAGGGCTTTGACGAATGAGTGGTTTCAAGGTACCTATGCAATAATAACATTAAAGGTCATATCCATCTTCGATTTTGAAATAACAGATTCGTAATTGTCTTTATTCGTACGTTTCAATAACAAATCACATAACACCAGTTATTATCTTGTGATAAATATATTATAATAAAAGTAAACCAATTTGGATAAAAATTACTGTGGCTTAATTTAATTGAATTTATAATGACTATTGATTAATGAGATACAATAATGAAAAATATATTTTTTAAATAAATTAAACAAATAAACTCACGCCATAATCAAGAGGAGTTAAACAACGCATGTTGATGTTGAGTTCCAGTGTGACAAGTTGCGAATCTGTCGCCACTATCTGGGCACATTGAGAAACATGGCAGCTACAACTTACGGCAACACGAGACTTAACCCTCGACCTGTCGGGTCGCATCGGTCGGTTAACCGAGGCACGTAACCAACTTAGCTACCACATAAAAAGTCAAAGTCAAAATATTTTTATTCAAATAGATTTAAAATAAATACTTTTAAATCGTCATCTTTTATACTACCACGTTTAATAAATTAACTAGAAAAAAGGATTTCCCAGGAAGTTAAACAGTAAACCGCTTCATCCTATGCCTTCTGTCGAGTGTAGTATAGTTAAATATTTGAAAACATACCACATTTTCCACCTAAACCGAGTAAGGGAGCCATATAGAAGGACAAGTCAACAGGTTACAGGTAGTTGACATAACCGAAGGTGTATTATTATTGTCAAACACGTTTTTTTATTACACATGTTAAAAGGTATGTTTGTAAATTGATTTAAGAACCAAAAAAAGTTAATTAACATCTGGAGTAAAAAATTCGCACGTAACGCAGCCGACAAAGATAATAAAGTCAAAGTCAAAATGTTTTTTATTCGAGTAGACTTAAAATAAGCACTTTCAAATCGTCTTTTTACAACCACCGGTTCGGAATGCTATTTCTACGGGGAAGAATCCGGAAAGAAACCTCCGTAGTTGCTTTTTACAAATTACAATTTTTCAACATAATAATTCTAGCTACACTCTAACTGTCAATAAGATAAACCTGTGCAGCCAATTAAATTACTTCCATAAACAAAAAAGTTTAAAAAATACAGTTTTTAATAGATTTTAATATTAATTTGGATCACTCCCCGACCCCTATTTTAATCTTGAGCTCGTAAATACGCAGATGAACTGCAAACAAGCACAAACAATAAGGAATAGCATATTTTTAGAAATGCAAATGTCAATAAAAATTCATTATTTTAGTATTGTAAGTGTCTACGTCGTGTACATTTATGTTGATATAAATTAAAATGAAAAAGTCAATATCAGAACGCAAATTTAATAAACCCTTCAAGTATCATAGTGTAGTATTTTGAGAAGTATTTCTGAAGGGTTATTTCAAGTGCGTCGGCATGCTTATGTAAACTAAACCTAACATACCACCAGGGGAGTGACCGCCAGGGAACTGAGCACAAGTGGATACTCGACAGGGGAATTATATTTAAATATTTTTCTACTTTGATTTGATCCTATTTATGTAATCTGTTATAAAAATTAAATGAATCTTTTGTACAGAGTTTCATTGAAAAAAATGCAAAATTAATATTAATAACCACATCACGACACACACCTTGACTCAGCCCTGCACTAAGATTGTAAAATCTAGTGTCGTAAGTGCTAAGCAACGATATGGCATTTACTAAATAATAAGAATACTACATGCAAGATCGAGAAGCGAAACAATGCGTCTTGCAAAAGACACAAAGTCTCGCCCCATCGGGATTCGAACCCTTAAACCACAGCGCCACAGAGGCCGTCAATTGTGTATCTTTTGGTTATGGTCTCGAAGAACTGCCTTTTCGGAGACAATTATTGATTATATGAACAATAATAATATGGGACTTGACTTATTTTGTAAAGGGCCAATGTGACCCTCAGGCATGATTCAACAAACCTTAAGGGTCAACTAGCTTTAAAAATAACTTGTCAATTAAACAAAATGGAAAAGGGAGTGGACATAAAGGGCTAAATTCAATCGAGTCAACCTTGGATGCATTGTTTTGTGAATGTACCATCAAATTATAACCTACTAGCTTTTGCCCGCGACTTTGGGTATATTTAGTTGTTTTACCTCTCAGGAACTTTCAGTTTCGGTATTAAAGTATTGCATGTGTTAATCAAAGTGTAATCTATCTGTGTGCCAAATTTCATTCCAATCCTCTCAGCCGTTTTTGCGTGATTAAATTACAAACATCTAAATATTAACAATTTTAATATTAAGTAGGATTTTCTTGTAAATAAAGCAAGATTACTATTAAAAAAAGATTTATCTTATGATGAGTTAAAAATGAATTGATAATAATTATAAGTTTCCTGTGAGGTCATCTCAGCAATGGGCACAATGCCAGAAGTCAAAACATTATCAACAAGACCCGAAGATAACCAAAGCTTTTCGTATCCAGCTCTCCGTCTATAAGCAAAGATTTTACTTAAGTTTTTCAGACTCAAAAAGTAACTCTAGCGTAATCTAGAGGCAACTTTCTGACTAAAAGACTTTTAAAAATAAACCGCTAAGCGAGAAAAACTGTGGATGAGAGTTCTTATTAAGAACTCAGGTCGGAACTCTTTAAAAAGCGATCTAAATACGCAACGTGCGCGTTATACCGTCGCTGTTTAAAGCATCAATAAGCTTTTCTTCCTGTCAATGCCACCCTAGTCGAAAAATCACTCAAGCTCAGTCATAATGACTAATGATAATCGAAAGCTATTCCTATAAATAAATATGAGTTATTTGAGCAGCTGAGTATGAATCATGCATTAAAGATGAATATAAATAAATCAGAGGGGGGAGGGTTAAACAATCAAGGCGTAAGGTCATCCCTTTTATTTATTTGGTACTGGTTTGATTCCCGGCTTGGTTCGTAGACTGCTGCACTAGAGGTTCTGGCTTCGAATGCCGGTGGGAACGGGACGTTGTATTGCAAATTGCAATGTTTTGCTTACCGGTCTTGGATGTAGTATTCTTATCTATGTAGTTTATACCGTATCGTTTCTTAGCACATACGACACAAGATTCTTTAATCTTACTGTAGGGCTGAAATAATGTGTGTCTTGTGATGTAGTTATTTAAAATAACTTTTGTCTACTATCTCTTATATAATGTCGATAAGAGTAGATATGACAATGAATTAACTATTTTTGTTGCAAAAACTCTGCAACATCTTGCAAGGTCTTAACTTCAAAATTTTTTTTTTCATGGATAGTGTCCAAACATCCCGTTTTATATATCTTCTATATTGTCAAGGCACACCTACCACTCTGTCCCACCACTGCAACTCCTGTCCACAAGGATCAACAGTCACATCGAGTCTTTTGATGAAACGATAAAAAATTATGAATAATTATGATTGATGATGAAATGATGGTAGAGATTGAAGAGGAGGAAATCATCATCGTATATTGCAACAGTGATCATGGCGTTCCGTTTTAATCTATTATTACGATCTACTATTATATTATTATATTTTACGTTATGTTCATACGCGGCGGTATCACTTTCCTTTATGTGAAACGCTAACTTGGCTCATGACATTGTATAAAAATAAATTATTGAAACTTTTCAAGCTATACCAAAAATTCTTGCACAAATATTTAGAATTTACTGTCATGTAGGATATAGGTCACGTCTTAAAGTTACACAAACCGATTCTACGCCCTATTCTATGTCAAGGGCGAAAATGTTTTTCGCGTATAACTTGCGTATTTTCGGTTTTGATTACATAAAATTTCTTTACTACGTCATTATACACATTCGACCTTGACAAACCAATAAATAACCAAAATGGCCGTAGCGTGACTAACTCCCATCAATTAATAGATGTCATTATTTATAGGTATCCCATGGCTATCCAATACAAAACGAATCAGCTAATTACGAAGCTTATTCCTAAGTCCATATCTACAATACTAAATTAAAATTTTGTGTTTTATTTTTTATGTATCAGATCTTCAAGGGTCGACCGACAAAATCAATATTGCAAGATACATAGAAAAACAGTGAAAAAATTTATGTAATAGCCACAAATAAAGCTTCGCAAAACAAATGCAATATCAATCCTTATGCTGTACAACTTAAGGACAAAGTCCAAACAGGTAAGGTTGACCCATGGTCGTGTGTATAGAACTACAGTCAGAATAATCCATATGGCATTTGTTTTATTATTAATAATTAGTATATGCTAACAAAATTTTTATCCGAGTTCCCAGAGAATTAGTTTATAAGGAAATGTTCGTGTTATATCTTAGTTACGTACGTAAAAGCATGTACACGCTACGGTAATTGCTATTATGTACATTTGAAGTATTAAAGCCCCATAAAATGGTAAATAAACTACCCAACAACAAACCTAGACGCAAAGGACATTTTGTAGATTATATACTTTAATTGTTATTATAGTTTTATTGAAACATTTAGTAAATATTTTTGCTATGCCCTTACAGGGTGTCACATGGATACTAAAATCTTTTATACCCATTATAATGTGACAAGCAATAAACGATTTGAATTTGGATTTGACGCTAGCAAGTGCGACACAGGGGCGAGAGATGGCAACTTTGTCTTTCTTTTGTCTTTCTTATGAAAGGGATAAAAGATCTTGTCGAGAGGGATATGTCGCGTGCTAGGCCTGCACGGTAATCCAGTGTAAAACTAGCCTAATCCTGCTGTCTGCTAGAACATTTAATTAGGCCATGGACACAGCGAATTCGCTACAACGTTTAATCTTCATAATTACTGAATACCTATTCGGATTAATATCAACGCAAAAGATCGGTTCTATAAATTTTAATAATGTGTGTGTAATAGCTTGAAAATGGATGAACCGATTTGGATGTAGTCGAGACTGCTTTATTAATATGGACCTCAGCTACTTACCTACCCATTGTTTTGGGAGTTTTTGATTTTTGTGTGTGTTTCGGTTAAGTTAATAACGATCGTTCTGATTGGAACTGTATTCAGCATTGGTCTTCTTAGGCTGAGATGTTGATGTTATTAATAATACGCTTGCAACACAATAAGTGTCACGGGCGCGCTGCCAACACAGTGACACAACACAGTTTTTTTTTTTGAAGATACAGAATAAGCACGCAAATTCCCATGTGCAAGGAAGTAAACTCGTTCGTAAATGAAATTGTCAGGCAGAACCGGGTCAGATCAATTAGACGTAATTAATGCTGACATATGGACAAACAGTGCATTTCTATTACGATAGTTCTGTATATCGTTCGCTAACAATACTGCTTTGTTCATGCTACCAATAGTTCTGTAATCTGCTTGTCAAGAAGTAATTGAGGTAGAGAAATCACGTCGTTCTTGCTACACAACGTTATGGACAAACAAGCAGACGGTTTATGGAATGTGATACCGCATCGACACGATGATAAAAAAACACAGCGAAATACTTGACGGCAGAATTTTTTACCTTACCAACTCAGACGATCTCGGCATAAAACGTTTACCATATATTTTTTTAATTTTTCCATAATTTATTTAACAAAGGAGTTTAAGCAAAAACAGCAAAAAATTAAGGCATTACAAAATCTACAGAGGTTTTACTAACTATTTTAGATAATTACGTACAATAAATTTATTTCGAGTCAATCTAGTAATTTATTAGAAAATATTAAATTCTTTTGTCGATATTTTTTTTAAAGTTAACATAATAAAGTTAGTTTGATTTTTGATTATTTTTAATTTATTTAAATGTAATTTAAACTATTTTTGGTCGTTTTTTACCACACCTCAAACTATAATAAAAAAGGAAAACAAATATTTAATAGAAAAATAATAATAACCACATCACGACACACACGTTGACTCAGCCCTGCACTAAGATATAATCTTGTATCGCAAGCACTAAGCAACGTTATTGTATAAACTAAATAGAAAATAATACAACATACAAGATCGGTAAGCGAAACAATGCGTCTTGCAAATAACACAAAGTCTCGCCCCCTCCGGGATTCGAACCCGGAACCTCTAGCGTAGCAGTCGGCTCGTTAAATAATAACATTGTGTTGTATAACAGAAAATATAAAGAAAAATCTATCCTTAGCGAGTAATTTAATGTTTGTTTGGAAGAGGCTCATGCTAAGCCATTTAAAAAATATCATCAAAATTCTACACAACTCCTGTTTGAAAATGCAACGATATATGACTCCTTTGTATGCAACGTTCTCGTATCGGTTTTCAAAGTCAAATACATAAACGTCCCAAAAAAAAATATTTGTTTAATGTATTTTTAGACAGTTCCTATTTCAAAGAATTCCTTTCATTACAAAGTTAATCAAATTTTAGAGATCCCTGAGGAATGGTTTTTCAACTATTTTATACCAGTGAGTTACATCTCTAGTTTTTCTTCCAATAAAAGTTAAAAAAAAATCAATATTAAACTTACTTAATAAGATTTTTTAATCAATACCTAACTAGAGACAAATATAGAATAATCTTCAACTTACAAGTAACACTTAAGTTTTGGGTCCAGTAACAAAGCTTGGGGAGAGACAGTTTATCCTTTTACAAAACTGATGACCTTTCATAGAAACGCTTTTGGGGGGGGTAGGTTGACCTTGACAACTTTGGGTTTGACCTCAGTAGGAGTTAAAAGCCCGAAGAACTCAGATACTTTTGGGGGGGCTGGCCCTATAGTTACTAGCATAAGCAAGCTTGCGTTTAGTCACAATGTCACTTGATGGCAAGATACGATGTGGCAGAAGGAGCATGTCTTGAGCACTGTCAACTTGAAGATATCCAAGTTCTAATGCTCATGGATCACATCTGTCCAGATCCATTTCTTAGCAGTGCAAATGATGGAACTTGTCGCTAAGCATTACAACGCATTTTCGGTGTGTCTAAGAAATAAAATATGATTAAAAGAAAAATGGTATAAAAGCTACGGAACCTACTATACCTGTGTACAATACTTTCAGTTAATTTTAACCTCTAATTTGTAAGCATGTTGCTTGAAACGGTTTCCTATTAGTATTCTATGGTGGTATGCCATAGAGAAGCATAGTCTTTCTATGTCGTAAAGTTGCACACAAAAGTGTTAGACCAAAAGAATTTTTTTCTGTTTTTTGAGACCATTTTTTTTTCACTAGTAATTTAAGGCAGTTATCATGATATATTTTTTTAAATGTTTAAATCGATTGCAAACGTTGTTCATCTAAGTTAAAACTTGTTTTCGTGTAATAACTTATTATTTACGCTTACAGCATTATCTCATTTGGATCAAAATAGTAAGTAAAACGTACCTATAAAAAACACTTCTCTGTACGACTGTAAGATTTTCTTGACCATGTTACGTTTTAGTATTCAAAGCTACTCGTTGGCATTCGTGAATCCTGAAGCCCGCTTGTGTCAACTGGAGTTAGCAAAACTAACACACGGTTACGGTTTTTTTTTCATACGTTAATATATCCTTTAACTTTACTTCTTTCTATTTCTATGATCCCCTGTAATGAATTAGCTTAATAACCTCACACATATCACTAAGAAATAATCTTAGTAGTTAATAATCCAATTTCCAAAGTCCTTGCAAAACGTAATACAAAGTTCTCCCATGGATTTAAACCCGTTTCGAGAATTTATCTTGCATAGCAACCAGCTGTTACACCACTCAGCATCAGCCTTTGAATATATGAACGTTAAACAAATAAACAATATCTACATATCTCTGATTATTGAAAACTTCGCTCATGAGTGAGTAAGGTTTTTTTTTCAACCTTCATTTATTTTTACTTAATAACAAAATCCAAAGCTCTCAAAGGTAATACAAAAGTTCTTATGGTGAAAACTGACAGCCATAATGGATTTTAATTTAACAAATAATAACCACATCACGACACACACATTGACTCAGCCCTGCAGTAAGTATCGTAAGAACTTGTGTCACAGGAACTAGGCAACGACATGGTAGGTATAAACTACATAGATAAGAATACAACATCCAAGACCGGTAAGCGAAACAATGCGTCTTGCAAATAACACAAAGTCCCGCCCCCGCCGGGATTCGAAACCGGAACCTCTAGCGTAGCAGTCGGCTGTTTACACCACTGCGCCACCGAGGTCGTATCTTATGATATAATAACTTTAGTTACTTGTTAACTTTGAGTTAGAATCTCGGACTCTGGTTAAAGAAATAGGCCCGAAGGCACGTTGTCATTAATATTGCTAGTTTTAATGTGCGGTTTTCATTCGTTCAGATCTCAACCGCTTTCATGGTAATCCATACCATGAAAGCATGTGCTTGTAAGGAACATTCTTAACGGGATCGAATTAAATAATAAATAAAATAATAATAACCACATTACAACACACACATTGATTTACCCCTGCACTAAGATTTATTCTAGTTGCGAATATACTAAGCAACGATATGGTATAAACTACATAAATAAGAATACAATATTCAAGACCAGTAAGCGAAACAGGCGTCTTATTAATAATTTAAATTAAGGTATTAAATTTGAACACTATTATAGCCAATTTTATGGTTATATGTTCATAGCGTAACCCAGGCAGTTAATTATATTTCTCCATTTTTTTAAACGCCATTAATTTTAATATTTTGTAAAAAAAAACTTGTTATTCTTTCTTTTAAGAATACTGTCTGGCTTTTCTAATGTCTTCTATTCTTCGTATTGCAGAAGCTCGCCACTCCATGCAGAGACGGGAGACAGATGAAGCAAACTTCGATGACCAGGTCCTGGCAGATGCAGCCAGCGATGATGACACGCAAAACGATGCTGATGGAGGTAATTAACTTAAAAAATACAATTAAAGAAAAAAATGTAACTTCGACCGTCGTTCTATTTACAGTTCACGAAACTGACACAAGCTTAAACGTTAGCACCCTTGACCAAAATATAAAGTCATCATCAAAAAACCCTGGACCTTTCGTGTCTGTGCCCTTGTCTTAAAGTCATTCAGTCGCATCAACAAATAAATAGTATTTAGGTATAAAGACAAAAGTTAATAAAACAAATTGTCTCGAAACACAACACAACTTTTACGTTTTCTGACAAGAAGAAGAATACTTTGGACTAACGATAGATGTTTTATCTACGTAGTTAACAAATTAACTTTTGTCTTTATATCGGTTTTTGTCTAACAAAATTAAGATTAAGGAAATAGCAACTGTCGCAAACGCTCAGGCCGTGCAATGAACTCCCTGGCATCGTTTTCCTTGTTTGAACAGCATGGGATTCTTCCAGAAGGGCATTAAAAAGTTTTAAAATGGTGACGTACGCGATGTCTCTGGTATTTCAAACATCCATAGGCTACGGTGACTGCTTACCATCAGGCGGGCCGTAAACTTGCCAACGCAGTGGTATATAGAAATTATATTGAAATGAACTTCTGTTACAGGTGATGATGATGAAGAGGAACCGGCGAGCAATGCTGTGATCGTAACTAGACCTGAGAGCTACAACCTCACCATTGGACAAAGCATGCGGCTCCAATGCAAAGTCTCTCCTGAAGGTAACATTAATCCATATTATTATTATTAAGATGTCAAGTTTGTTTATTTGTATGTAGGAGTATGTCTTTGAAGATAATTAGCCAACTTCCAGAACTCTTCCACCTACAATGATTGTATGCACTAACAAGAGGTAGATATATCATTAGCTAAGTGAAGACTTGAATGATTTCCAGTTGGTGATTCTTTCCAGAGTTTGTTTACTTCTCAGCCGAAGCGTCAAACACTTTTCCTCTTCTTCTCTCCATATTGTTTTAATAGCGGTATCTCTTTCATATAAATTGACAAGTGTCAAACATTTGTAAGTGTGTGCGCCGCTATGTTTGGAACACTATTTCTCGATTGATTTGTAAGCGAATAACGTATCTACGTTTGTATTAGTGTTCACTGTATAGTATAGATTTTCAGGGTGTCTGCCTACATAAGCAACATTTGGTCTTAGACTGCAAGATTGGCAAAAACTAGTTTTGTTTATAACACGAAATGATCGATAACTCAGATAAATCTGTTATGAGTCAAAGCAAACGACTCTTTCGACAATGACTTAGTAAGATATAAAATTGTATGAAAATCCAACAAGAATGAAAATCATTTTATGGAAAATTTAAAAAATAATTGAACCATCAACATAAACTAAGATCAATAACAAAAGGCAATTTATAAATCATGTATTAATTAATTTATTAAACAGATATGATCGACCGCCGCGTTCGACACTAACCATTCATAAATTACACTTGATTATAAACTTTTTATCTTGCTTCCAACATTTAGCCAAAATAGCCTTAACCCCTTTGGATTCAAGAGTCAGAGTAAGCAATTGGATAAAGTCTACATTAAAACGGATACAGTTGCACATGCTCATAGTTTTGGCGCCACCGGATGTTCCGCCATTTTGGGAATGCAGCATTTATATCGTCATCAATCAAAACTTGATTATTATTTTAATCGGCTCCGAGGCGTTCTAATTTTAAACAGAGGAAGTGTGTTTTTACTTTTGGCTACAACTTCCGTTTTGTTTAACAAATTTTTCGGTAGGAATTATCGGATAGTTTTAATTTTGAAACCTCTAAGTAATTAACCCATTGTTTGATAACAAATGTGAATATATTTTTATGTAACCTGAATGACATTTAGGTATGTACCCTGTCTATTTGAAAAAGAGTTAAAAATCAGATTTTTTAATGTTTTACTGTATTTTAATTCAAAAGAGAGAGATAAACAAATTAAAGATTCAGAGAAACCTTACAACATATTAACTATATTGAATACAACAAAGGGTTCCATAGAACTGACCAGTTTTTTCACGCTGTACAGCAATAGTCAACCTTTGAGCAAAATGCAGACCAGCTTCGGTCACGACTCTCTTTTCGTAACTAAACGCTGAAACTAATCATAAATGTGTAAATGTTACAGATGCTCGAGTGGTGATGCAGTGGTCCAAGGATGGGGTCATGTATTTCATTGGAAAGGTTAAGACAAACGCTCCTGAAAGGTTTTCTATGTAAGTTTCTCATTATCTGCATTTATACCTTATCCCCCTTTAATGTCACAGTTATTATTTTGAGAAGACTTTTCATAACAAAGTCCTTGGAATAGTTAAAAAATATCAATAATTAAAGAAAAGATTGAATTTATCTCAGGAATGACTGTAATACGCTCGGTAATAGAGTAAGAATCCGTTTTACGTACTATGTCTTCTTTTACTGCACTAACAATATACATAAACTCACGCCGTAGTCCCTCGAGAGGAGTCAACAGAGGTGCTTGCCATAGAGTACCAGTGTGACAGGTTGCGATTCTGTCGCCTCTATCCGGGCACACTGAAAAACATGGTAGCTACAACTGACGGCAACCCGAGACTTAAACCCTCGACCTATCGTATCGGGTCGGTCGGTTCTCCAAGGCACGTAACAAACTGACCTACCACATCCTCAAAAATATATGTATAGTGTTTGTCCACCGTTTGAGCGATAGCAACGGTATAAGTCTTTTTTAGGCAAGCATCATCCATCATTGGTCACAATGTAACTTTCCATCAGGTACGTATTTCACGAAACACTTTAAGTACATCATCAGCCGGTAGATCCTTAATTCAATCTGGATATAGGCTTTCCCCAAAAAGGGGGATTTTTTCCAATAGGAGCGATCCTGGGCTTGCATCCACTGTGCTCACTGGTCTTGGCAATACTTATATTATATATATATATTTAATAGATATAAAAACATTATGTTAATGTCACTTGCGACACAAAATCACAAAATCTTAATGCAGGGTTGAGTCGATGCGTATATTGTTAAGTAATAATTCATTATTCTTCTTCATCCTTCCAGTGACTCCAACTCCAATGATCTCCTGATCAGGGACCTCGAAGCATCAGACGTGGGTACCTACAAGTGTGAGATCCTGCAAACCAATGGGGGTTCCATAGAGCATACAGTCCATATCCTACAAGCTCCATCTATAATTAGTAAGTTTTTTTGATTGTCTGTGAGTTTTTTTTTCTACTCTTGGTGTTATTTATTTTTATACTAATTAATTCACGAAAAATAGAAGAAGATTTCAGAAGTTTACAACACTAACATTTATTTGAAAAAATAATAATAACCACATCAAAATTATTTTAAAACAATTTAAGTTGTGTACTCTCTGACGAATTAAATGTGCAATAATTTTGTGCCTAAAAACTAGTCAATAGATTATTGTTCACAAAACTTTACATTACAGGCAATAAATCAATTATCAATCCATATGCTAGAGGAAATAAGAATGGTAATTGACATGTCCCTGTTTATTCCAGGTTTCACAGCCTCAGACAAAGAGCCAGTGGAAGGGTCTGATTTGCTACTCACTTGCATGGTCTCCGGTATGCCACCACCAGAGATTGTCTGGTCCAGGGAAAGGAATAACGTGGTAAGGACTTGTTTCCTTTCAGCCAAAAAATTCAATCTTCTCTTCTATATCATAAAAACGAATAGCTGTTTGTTAGTCTCGCTAAAACTTGAAAATGACTAGACCGATTTGAATAATTATTTGTTACATTATTCAAACAATGGAATAAGATTCCCAATAAAATTGTCACGTGGTATAACATTTTCGGGGGCAACTAGTTGATGACAAAAAAATATGTGTCTTGTGCTATAAGTACAGAATAAGGAATATGCATTAATTTAAATTTGGTTGTTCAATCAATTTGTCGTTAAGTATGTGGAAATAGTATATTTACAGTGTAAACAGGATTAGAATTGTACAATAAAACAGTAAATATCCATTAAAAGTAAATATATCTCGCACATCAGAACAATATTTTCTATGGAAGTTGTAGCCCGTGTACTTTGACGTCATTGAATATATTGGATCTCTCTGTCTGACCAACAACTTAGAAGCCTTATAACTTAGTTAATAAGTCAGATATTTAATTTAAAACTTTTTAATTGAAAATATAACGGATTTGTGAAAACATGTGGTATCAAATTATAATAAATAAATAAATAAAATGATGCATATTTTTATTGTCCCTACGCCCATACAAGTTATAAACTTACGATTGTACTACCACTGTAGAGTAGTTGTCAACATAAAATTTATTTCACAATACGTTCTCAATTAGAGAAAAAACCCATCAACTCAACGTCACCAACGATTCCATCAAATTTTCAGCAATGTTGGTGTACATACGTTTGTCTATACTGTTTCCTCTTTCAGAACGAACGCCTGACTGAGCGAGACGGCGAGTTCACCCACAACTCCGTCTTCATCAGGAACCTTCGTACCGACCACTCTGGCAAATACTACTGCTACGCGTTCAACGGAGTCAATGAGAGCCATTCAGAACTGACAGTTACTGTTGCTGGTAAGAAAAAACAGATTTTGAGCTGATGTCTTTAAATTTGCTGTAACATTCAGAAAACCGATGATAACCAAATAGGCTGCTACATGTATACCATCTATACCCAAAATTTACCCAAAGTTTGATGAAAATCTAAAGAAATTGTTGTTCAAAAAGATTCCTGAAAAATTTTGGTATTTCAGAAAGAACAGTCTCGTGAATTTTCTCATAAGTTAAAAATGATTGCAAAATGTATGTAATTTATTTTTTCTGTTTTCCCAGGTAAGCCTCGAGTCCATGTCCATAAGACGTTTGTGAACTCAGCCCTCAATGTGGAAGCAGTACTGCAGTGCTCCACACACAGCCATGGACCGTGAGTTTCATCATTATTTTCACCACGAATTTTAATAATTATAAACACCAATGTCAACATCATTTAGTCAAAAAAAATCTTTTTATTATTTCAATAAAAACAAGTAACTAGTTTACGAAAGTAGAGTACCCGATTTTAATGTTAAAATAAGTTTGAAATGATTTGTTGACCTTTGGTCTTCTTAAAAACGACTATTTTTAATGTTGTTTTTATATTTGACGATTTTCAAACCGTCAACAATATCAACAATCGAAGATTTTTCAAAATCCGACTATTGATTTCAGCGTCCACATCCGCTGGTACAAGAATGACAAACTGATCGAAGACTCTTCATCGCAGTTCTCTATCCGCACTCGCTCTCACAACTCCAACTTAACCGTCACTCCTACCGCTGATGAAGACTTCGGAACTTTCACTTGCGAGGTAAAGTACTGGACTTACTGGTACAGGTTATGTTTATAATGAATCGTCGTATCGTATGTGGTGATGTGATGATTCAGTTCTGAAGCAAAAAAAAAAAAAACCACAATAGCTTCGGTCCGCAACTTCATGCGCAAGTCAATACACTTCCTTCCATTCTCAGGATATAGTTTATCATGTTAACTTATTTTAAGAAAATATTTTCTAGGTTTGTCCTTGAAAGGCGAGAATTTGGTCAAAGTCTCACCTGATAGAAAGTGATGATGTGGCTGAAGGAGTAGCTATTCTTCTCTAGTAATAACCTATTTTATTTTCGACATAACCTATGTGATGAGGTAGTCATCCAAAACCTATTACTAAAAATGTTTTGGCATACATTCCAGGCTGAGAACAAGTACGGCAAACATAACCGCTCCATCAACCTGGTGCAGAGTCCGGTGGTTGAGGACCTGGACGTCGACGGACCCAAGCTCACGTGGACCGTGCACTCACACCAACCGCTTGAGGAGATCGAACTGCAGCTTAGGGGGATGAACGAGGTGAGAAGCATATTAATCAAAAAATAAATAAAAATCGACGATTCAATGAACTTTAGAAAAGCAACTTGAGTCGCCAAAATGATAAAGCAAATTTTATCGATTGGAAATTAATTTAAATAAAGATAAAAATGACTCAACCTGAGTCACCTCAAATGAGCATCCGATTCCGGAAAAATTTGGTTGAAGTGGGAGAAATATCGATGGTAGTTGTTTTAAAGTATACCGGCTGGTCTCGAAATTAGGAGTTTGGGTTGAGAAAATCCACGAGAATTTCTGGTGATTTTTTTTTTTTCCAAAAGCTTATCACTAAGTTGTAGCGACAGAATAGAGCCAAATATTTTTTCAAAAATATCTATGACCTCTAACCTCCCTACTCTTTCTTCTTCAGGATGGCCAATGGCAAAAAATCCAAGTGCCTCTCCCGGACAGTCGCGCTCACCAGTACGAGCTCGTATACGTGTTGGACGAAGCTTCGTTGTCTGCTGGAAGGTACGAAGCGGTCGTCAAAGCCAAGAACCAACATAGCTGGAGCTCAAGCGACGAGCCTGCGGTCATTGATATCGGTAACGTCTATATCATCATTGTCTTTATCGTCGAAATAATTATTACTAGAATCATCATATTTAACAACATAGTCATCATAATTATTAACGCTATCGTCATCATTATCTACACCATCCTCGTCATCATTATCATCATCATTTATTTATTTTACATGATTTTTCAAAACGCAAACCAATATTAACCTTCAACTTTGAAAGTTTTTTTCAAGCATGTTTTTGTAAAGGGGAACATAAATTGAATTGATCTAAAATATAAGGAATCGGAACGAGTCAATTATAACGTATCTATCTGGGTTCGAACCCGGGACTCCTAGTCGTAGAAAAGGTGACTACAGACGTTCCTCTATCTCAGGAAGACGGTCTTAATAAGGTTGTTGTTAGTTTTGCTTAGCGTGTATGTATAAAAAAATATGTATATTTAAAAGAAGTATATATAAAAATAGTATAGCTCAGTTTGTTACGTGCCTTGGTTAACCGACCGACCTGACCCGACAAGTCCAGTGTTCGAGTCTCGGTTTGCCGTAAGTTGTAGCTGTCATGTTCCTCATTATACCCAGATACTGTCACACTGGGACTCAACATAAACATGCGAAATGCGGTGTTTAACACCTCTGCCTACCCCTCTCGAGGGATGACGGCGCGAGTTTGTGTTTATGTATGTCATACCAAATGCTATCTTAGAATATACAACTTCTGTATTTTAAACATACCCTGTTAACTTTATTTTCTTCTAGTTAGTTTTTTTTTTCCTCAATTTGTTTATTGTTTTTTATTTTTAGAAGCTCGCCCAGAATACATCCAGCACGCTTCAGGTATTTTTTAAACATTCTGTTTATTTTCATTTTTAAACAATTAGTTTCACTTATTAGTTAATACTTTAATTAATTTTTATTTAAATTTTAATTGAATTTAAATTTCAAAGTCTGTTTTTTTAATAAATCTATAACGTATAAGTTCCTGGTATAATTTTAAAAATATACAAGTGCCTAGCTCAATTTTCTAAAAATTTGTACAGGCCAAACAAATTTTGACATCTTTCCTCTATGGGCAACGCATTAAGGGCGTTGTAAGACCCGAAGGGCGTCGTCGTTGTGTCAATATCTTTTTCCATTAGGTGAACCATCTGCTTGTTTGCCCGCGAAAAAATGTTAGTTTTTTTTTTTCAGTATTCCGAGGCAGCGGGCACTCTATCAGGCCGGTGTCTACTGTGTTGCTGACACTAATGTACCTCCTGATCCGAATGTAAACACAAGTGTATTTATTTATTAATTAACGAAGATTTAAGCTGAAATTTATTGACATTTTCTATTGATTCTACAACTTTTATTTTGTAAGTTTTTCGACACAAGCTATTATTAAAATGTATTTTTATTAGAAAAAAAACAATCCTGAAATTCTTTTGTAATTTTTGGTTTTATATGTTTTATTAAAGGCATCAAATAAAATTTTTGTTATGAATTTTGATTTGTTTTTTAAAATGATTGATGACAAATTTTAAAAAGGTACATGAAAATGTCAATAACTAACAGTAGTATATACCTATTTAATTAAGTACAATCAAAATGGCATCATCAATGCGATGATGAACACAGCTGGTGATGATAAAGGGCCTTTTATTTAAAATAAGCCTATTTAGAGTGGAAAATACTATAAATGCCTATTCGAAATCGATTCTAGGTTTCTTTGTACAATATCTGTTTGAATAGGAAATTTTCAGAATGGGCTTTTTCTTATAATTAATATATTTATTTTATCTTTTGCTACTTTGAATCTGAAACTATAAGCAAAAATATAACAGAAATTAATAAGCTGTTTTCTAGAAATTTCTTAGAATCGACTTCAAAAAGGCCTTTATAGATGTTTTCGGCTGATTCAATGTTTACCGGTGTTTATATAATATAACTAGTGCTTTGCTATGTGCTGTTAATTGTAATACATAAGTACAAAAAAAACTGTTGTAGAAATGAAATTCTTTTTTAAAATCTTATATACACTTTTTTATTGCATTAAAACTATTAATAGAGCTAATTTAATCTTTTTAGCCATTTTTTATAGATTTTCAACAAAAGAAATCCCAGTGATTTAAACTTCAAAATGTAAACATACCAGCACAATTACCTACTTAACATTATTATTTGTAAATATTATTTTATATTAAATAATTTGTCGTATGTCATAAATTAGTTATTAATTTAATTTCTTTGTAGTCTGTCGGTTGAATAGTTAAATATATTACTAAGACCTACTCTCGATCCACTTTTTACTTAAAGAAGAGACACGAGAGATACCTCTCGAACTCGAACATCTTTACTGCTACATGGGCAACGCTTAGAGGGTGCTCTTGGTGTCAACATCAGGGGCACCGTCGTACAATACGCTTGTTTGCCAATGAATTTATATAAAGACAAAAACGTCTATTACTGTTTTTATTAAAACCCCTAAATTTTATTAATAATTGAAATTTTAAGTGACGAAACTTATTAAAAACTTAAAAAATCTTTTTTTTTTCAAAATTGGTCTATTTTTTTAATATTCAAACGACAGGTACCACTTCATATAAGAATTTCTTCTATTAGGATAACAATGTAGTTATTTTTGTTTAATTCTAATATCGTATAAAGGTTTTTATCTCACATTTTAATTTAGTTTATAGTTTCATGAAAAGTAGGTAATTGCTTACCAAAGTGTAATTAAGAATCATTGTTAGTTTTAGCTGAATTGAATCAATTAGGTTTTCATAAAAGAATCACATCTGAAATTGTCTTCGTTTTAATGTATTGTAGTTTTCTTTTTAAGTATATTACAATCACAATTTTATTTAAATGTTACTTTAGAAATCAGAATTGAGGCCATAAGTAGGTAAAATATAAGTAAATAAACAAATATATTGTAAATAACATTATTGCCTGTTAACACAAGTACCTAATTGTTTCTATAGAATCACCCAAAAACTTGGAAATCCTGTTTGGTGCATCAAAGCATAAACTTTAAGACATCTAAGAAATCCCCTCCCCTTTTTATTTCTGCCGTGAAGCAGTTCGCTGTGTTTCGGTCCGAAAAATGTGTGCTGTGTAATTACCGGTATTACATCTTTACCTCTACATGGGCACCGCCAGGGGGGTGCTCTTGGTGTTTCACGGCATCAGTGGCATCGTCGTGTCAATAGGCGGCGGTATCACTTTCCATCAGTTGAACAGTTTGCTTGTTTGACCATGATGTTGTATAAAACAAAATAAAAAAACCGACAATTAGTAGAACTTTTAAAGAATTAAATGGATTTTTTATTTCTAAAAGAGTTCTTAACAAAAAAACATGGTCCGATAAAAAAAAGACCCAAAATATACCCTTTAAGACAGAAAAAAACATTTTTCTTCTTATAAAAATAGTTTTCCAATAAAAAAACAGACAAATTGAGTACTTTAAAGTCGAATAAAAAAATTCTTGTTAATATTTTGTTGACAGGTGATAAAACATTTTTCAATGAATAGTTCCAATTAAAGGTGCTGTTAATAATTCTCTTCCATAAACTTATATACAGTAAATAATCATTTACACAGGCTAGTCTTAATAAATATTGCTTTTATATAAGTCCATAGTTACTCAGATTAAGTATATACTAAATAATATTTTTTCGATTTTAAGTAATAATTTGAGAGACAATGAAAATTAAAACTTTGATCATAAATTTTACTTATTTTTTGCGGCAGCTTTTTAAATAAATTTGCGTTTACTAAAATTTGGCCTTAAAATTGTAAATTGTAATGTCTTTTCGTGCCTTCAATGTATTAGACTTGAAAGGTGATATTTTGTCTTAAAATAATTATATTAAATAAAATGAATAAATGTTTGTAAATATTTATACATGTTTTATTATTTTTCTACCAAAAATTTACACAACTACCGTTCAACAAAAAAAAAAGAAAAAAAAGAAAATCGTGCGATTATAGTACCTTTAGAGTACATAGGCCAGAGCGTTTGAAATTGAAATGAAAATGAAAAATGAGCTTATATTATAAGTAAAAGAAAAAAAATAATGAGAAATGAATGAGAAAAGAAAGAGATGAGAAGAACGTTCAGTTTATAATTACTGATCGATAATAGACTCTTGTGTTATCTTATCCCACCTTGCAGTTTTTGAGCAAAGCGTCAAGTCGACGTCGCTTCGCAAAATCTTCAAAAGAAGTACTGGCCCAGATTACCAAATACTAAGTTTATCATTTTTGACGTCATGGTATGGTAGCCCCATTACACATCTGCTAAAGGTTACGCTCTTACTCAGAAGCGTATTTCAAGATTTGGCGCCCCGGGCCATTCAACTTTGCCGCCCTATTTATTGTAATAGGTTTTATATATAACATTTAAGAAAAAAACTGTAAATACCGCGGGCTCTGGCCACCTTGGCCCTAGGGTAAATACGCCACTGCTCCCACTTAGAAATGCTATGGAATCCAGCTGCGGCATTGCTTCACAATAATAATTAAGTATATCAGTGATGTAATTATTAAATCTAAACTTTTCCTTTAAACCCTTCACTAGTATCAGTTCTAGATACTAAAGTAGAAAATAAAAAAAAATAATTTCAAAAATATATTCAAACTCAATTACAAACAAAACAAATAACAAAATTAAACTAAACAAAAACATCACAAAACCATGACTAATTAAACACAGACTCTATGAGAGTCTTGCCGTTTGTATAGGTGCCAAAGCATAGCAAAAAGGTTCCAAAAATGCAGATGATGACGCATTTCCAAAGCCTCCACATCATGAACCCGAGGCCAGGGTCTTCCCAATCCAAGCACAGCTCAATAAAAGCGGGGTAGATGAAACCCATGTTGGAGAGGCAGAAGGATCCAAGCTGGAGAAAAGGGTTATATAGTTAAAACACATTTCAGTATACTTCAACAAAATAATTAAGATCGAAAACTATTTTCAAAAAGCGATGGTGGACAAATAAAACTCTGATCTTGTTGCTGATTTCATGATATTGTAAAAACCTGGTTTCATGGTTTATGATCTTCTTTCACAAACCCACAAAAGGTGCAAGTACAGTTGCAGTGACTGGTGATAGTCAAACTTTCGGTGTCTAGTAGATTTGTACAAAAATATGGTGGAGGCTCACCACCATATTTATACCACCAACTCAAAGGGATCAACACCATATCAACTCAAGCTTTTCGGCATTTTTTGTATAATTTCCATACTGTAACGCACACTTTTCTGCATCGCGAGCGTATCACCACGAGCTGACAGCGAGGCATAAGCTGACGTTTGTTGATAGGTATGTTACCATCGGTAAGTGACGGCGATGGTGGTCGAACAACCTACATAAATTTAAACACTTATTTTTTATTTTATTTTATTAAAAAGATCACCAACCTAGTGTACACTCATTCATACAATCGAAGAACAATCACAGTACAAAAACAAGTCAAATGTCACTACAAAAAAGGTGAAGACAGCATGCAAGATAATAAAAAAAGGCAAACATTTAAAACATCAAAAACCGAGTAAAAATTTTGCCTAAAACTTAATGTCCAAACATACAAATACATAATAAATAAAATAATATAGTATTAAATAATGTAAACCAATTATTCATTTAACTCAACATAATAATTTCATAGATAAAACGAACAAATTACTGTGTCAGGGGCAAAAGCAAACAAACATAACACTACTTAAAATTGGCTTTAATACTGGGTATGTTGTCTGCAAAAATATCGAATTTCTCTGTCTTTTGGAGAGAATTATATTTCCTAGTTATTCTTGTTAAGGGTGCATTGTAACCCAAATTGGTCTGATAGCTATTTAGTGAAAATAAATTGTAAGTCGTTGCTCTGGGTGTCTTATAAGGTATACAAAAAGTTAATGAAGTCGGGAGCATCAAGAGTACCATTCAACAATTTATAAAGAAAAACAGTGTCCAACATACATCTTCGATCGACCAATGCTGACATTTTGAAGTGTGCAAGCCTTGACTCATAGTTAACCAATGACTTGCCCAAATAGCAAGAATAAGTTAGATGCCATAGGAAACGCTTTTGAATACCTTCCAGCCGTTTCTTGTGAACATCGTAAAAAGGACTCCATGCAACGCTCGCGTATTCTAACCCACTACGCACCAACGAGTTAAAGAGCAAGATTTTAGTTGAAGGGGATTTAAAATCCTTACAATTGCGCAAAAGGAACCCCAGAGACCTGAACCCACAAGAAGCAATATTATCAAAGTGGACATTAAAACGAAGTTTAGTGTCTAGCGTCACGCCAAGATCACGCACTTCGTCCACGTTTTGGAAGATCTTTTGCTCATAAAGCCATGTTGTTGAGGTATGATTATGTTCCTAAAGTGCCAAGACAGTTAAGGATAAAGTAATTTTTCAAAGACTTTAGCGAAGGTGGGAAGAATAGATATGGGTCGGTAGTTTTTTATAAGGTTAGCCTTTCCTGACTTAAGCAGCGGAACTACCAGTGCCTCCTTCCAAATATCTGGAAACGACCCTGTGCGCAAAGAAAAATTAAAAATTAGGCGTAAAGGGGTTATTAAGGCTGGCGCACACTTGACTGCGAAAATGGACAGAATACCATTCGAGCCAGCACCCTTATTAGAATCAAGTCTTTTTAAAACCCTTAGGACCTGCCTATCATCAAACTGTAACAAAGATAAGAAATTACTTGTGATGTTAAGATCAGCGAAACTTGAAGATTTGGGTTGGTTAGTCTTTGTTATACACGGAAGCAAAACTTTTTGCAAATAGACCACAGATCTCGCCCTCCCCTGAAGCTATTTCATCACTGAAAATCATTTGCGCTGGATAGCGACTACAACTCTTCTTTTTAATTTTAATATAGGACCAGAAGAGTTTTGGATTGGAACGCAAACTGCATTCCAGCCGAGTTATGTAGTTTTTTAACAAAATAACAACAACTTTTGTGCTCCTTGTTTAGCGTATTCAAAGGAAAGTTTGTCACGTGGATTGAAATTGAACTTACGATTTTTTTATAATATTTATGTTTTTCACGGAGAAGTTTATAAGCTCATTTGAAAACCAAATAGGGTATTTGTTAGAACGTAGTTTAGACTTGGGCACATGGGTAGTGATGGGTATTCATAAGTATTCGTAAAAAATTTAACCATTTCATTAACCGTTTTGCATGATGAAAATTCAACATCCCATTGAACCCCATTAAGTTCGGTTACAATTTTGTCAAAGTCGGCTTTGTGGAAACAAAGAGTAAGAGCCAAGAGGCATAGAAAATGAAATCGGTGGATGTAAGGGATCGATAACTGAGGGCTGGAACTTTTAAAAAGGTCTGTAATCCTGACATTGCTCAAAAGAAGATCCAACTGTTTGCTCTTTACGTTCAAAGTGTAGTACTGCTTTAAATCATACATAGAAATGAAATCTAGAAGCATAGTGCAATATAAACCATTACTCATGAGGTTATCTGGTTGACTGTTGCCATCCGAAAAACTCCATTCTATTGAGCTAAGATTGAAGTCACCAAAAAAAGCGATATTTTGAGTATTGCATGCTCCAAGAACTCTATTAGCATTGTCAATAAACTCCTCAAATATATGTTTATGTAAAGGTGGAGGAAGGTAAACTGCACATAGTACAGCTCGTCTCTTTTGTAATCATCAAAGCAAGTCTGTATACTAACCCAAAGATCCTCGCACTTAGATTCAAAGCTGTGTATCACCAATAAAAATAAAACTGAACAGAAGAATGTGATGTTACTCGCTTGACGTTCCGATACATCTCTTGATTGGTAGGGTGTCCCTATGCCTTCATAGAAATGTGGCATAGTGGTCTAAGTGTAGGACCCGAGCGCCCGCAACAACTTAAGAAACCGTCAAGAAGCAAAAGTCAAATATTACTAATTATGATATTTTATTGTCATTCCACCTCAAAACGACGTGGGCTATTATTGTTATTGATTCGACAGGTCGGTTCACATTGTTTCAGTAATCTCTTTAATGAGCAAACTCTAGTTTACTAAAACAATGTGTATGTTCCAGCCTGACAAACCTAACACAACCTTACAAAACTACTGTAACAATTACAATGACCCATGAGCTGCTATCTAAAAAAAATAAACTCACCACTCCCATAAAACTGGAGACATTAGGGAAGATGACCGACACGATGGTGATGAGAATGATAAAGGCAGTCCTGTAAAGCCTCTCCCAGAACCAGTGGCGACTTTCAGGGTGTGGTCTCTTAAGATAGTACCATACCAGGTCGAAGGGAACCCAGAAGTTCAGGGCAAAGGTCACGTAGATCATAAAAGCCATGAACACCTTAAGAACCATCGGGAAGCTGGGGAATGGAATAGATTTTTTTTTTTGTTAATGGAAAGTGATACCGCCCATTGACAAGACGATGCCCTTGATGTCTGAAACGTCAAGAGCACCCTACATGCGTTGCCCATGTTGAGATAAAGATGTTATAAATGTAATCACGACACACACATTGACTCAGCTCTGCAGTAAGTATCGTAAGAACTTGTGTCACAGGAACTAAGCAACGATATGGTATATATTACATAGATAAGATACATACAACAACAACGTACAACATACACTACATAATTACAACATCCAAGACCGGTAAGCGGTCCCTCCCCCGCCGGGATTCGAACCCGGAACCTCTAGCGTAGCAGTCACCACCACCACTGCCCCACCGAGGTCGTCAAACCGTAGGAAGGTCAAAGGCATCGCGATTGAAGTCAAGGGCTTAAACATCAAAACTTACGGCTCAAATGGAAAGTTTATTGTGACAGGTGACTTCGCCTTCTCTCCGAAGCCATAGTATCCGAAGAACCCGATCGTCATCACAATACCAACCACCACCGACATGCCTGAAAAGAAAGGAAACAAACATCGCTTTTTCAGGGTTCCGTACCCCATAGAATCGTTGCCCATGCAGAGGTAGAGGTAAAGCTGTTAAATCTCTTGTTCTTTTTATTAAACTGACACTTGAAACCGAAATAGATAACGAACAGGGTAGACAATTTCACAAAGCAAGAAAAGCTTTAAAATATTTGCCTTAAAATTTATTCAGGTACTGCTAATTTGCCAAATGGCAAGAATCAAGAACATTCTATAAAAATCATCAATAGATATGGGTGATCATGTATTTGGATGAACTAGTGAGAGTCCCAAATAATTATATACGATGGGGTCAGAAGTTTTTGACTACCTCTCGATTACAGATATGACCGTAGGACTAAATCGTAATAATTCTAGATCGCATTTGGACTAGATCGGAATAAGGCCAGGTATTTGTATTACCTCCAAGCAAGACCAGTGGAAACTTTTTCGGTTCCTTCATATGGTTTTCAATTGGCAGAGAAACGCCGACTCCCTCCATACTGAACACCACCATACCTTCAAAGAACACGCATCTTCAAACTACACATTATATGGTAAAGATTTTGTCGTTTGCACGAGTAGTTGAAAAGGAATAAGCTTGATATCCCTAGGGTCCTTTAAAATGGGCGCTAAAAGGTTCTGGTTGAGCTGACAACACGTGCCAGATACCACTGGTGAAGACTTATCAATGAATCAATTTTTTTTATGACATCATATTGTCAGTGATAGTGCAATTCCGCGTAAACTACAATAGAAATCTAATTGAAAAATAATCTACTGAGGAATCATTGTATAATCTCATAATTCGTTTTCAGAATCCTGAAAAATTTATTACTTTTGTAGTTCCTCGGTATCTTCCACTTTTGTTTACGCGTCACTATCACTGAAGATACATATTTCAATCTAATTAACCAACAATAATCATGTGTCACCTACACTGGGCCATGGATCAACCTAATTCGTTAGTACTTCTGGTTCTTATGTTGTACAGCATAAGGATTGATATTGCACTTGTTATGTGAAGCTTTACGCGTGGCGCCTATACTAGAGTGTGGTATGTTTTGTTTTCATTAACCCAAACCCTTATTTCTTTTAATGAAATAACTCACCAATCATCGCAAACAATCCACTGGACCCTTTGAATACTTCGAATTCTGATGCACTTGTTTTGTTCGCTTTAAGACCGTACACTACAGTGGAAATGGCAACCACAACTGAAACACGACAATATCTTATATATACAATACTATAAGACCGCCCCGGCTTCGCACGGGTAGATAGCTATTTAACTTTTTTGAAAATATTCTGTCGACTATGATCATCGGGAATAATGAAACATAATGATGAAAGAATTTTTCAAATCGATCCAGTAGTTTCGGAGGCTTTGCAATTCAAGCAAATCTTTCCTCTTTATTGGTTATTTTATATTATTAGTCTAGGCTATCATCATGATCCCGAAAGACGCTCACAAGTAGAATAATTCAAAGCAATCCAGTGCTGCTCTCATCCGGCTGCTCTCTGCTGCCCACAAGATCAATCATCCACTACTTTTTACAAAACAATCATAATTCTATAATATCTTCATTATAACTCAGCCCTGCACTAAGACAGCAACAAATCGCAAATACCAAGCAAAGACATTGTAGTAACAAGACATCTAAAGGTAAAGGCACACTCCAATTCGACAAGGGTAGTTGTGCGAGGTTTCATAGGATATCATTTAAAGAATTCTAAAATTATTTTCGTTCAGCGCGTTTGGCTCGGATAAATATGCTGTCACCTTTCGCATGCAGTTTATTTTATTGCCCTTTCCTAGCAAGTCATTAAGTCGCAGGTTAAAAAAACATACATAAAAAATAAGGATCACTTACTTATAAAAACGTCAGCGACTATGGAGAAAGGGGCGAGGTATTTGAGCTGGGTGATCATGCAGATCAGGATGCAAGGGAGGAGCAAACCAATTATGTAAATCCTGATGGGTGGATTGCCGTGGTCAGAGATATCTTCCGTCATCTCAATAAGCTGCTTGATGCTGCGAGCGATGATGACCTGGTAGACGCAGCAGGAGCCGAACAAATCGATCGTAATGGTGACATCCACTGCATACCTGTTGCATAAATATGTAGTACGTATTCAATCTATGTATAAATCATGAACAAATCCATATTTTAAATAGGTGTTCCGAAATTAATGCAGGATTTGAATTAGACAGTCAACACAGTTTATAGTCATTACTTTTTCTTTTCACCACTGTATAAAACGAAGTCGCTTCCAGCTGTTTATATGCCAGTAAATGCCGTATGTGCTTTGATCTTTAAAACAACGCAACGGATTTTGTTGCGGTTTTTTTAGTAGATAGAATGATTCGTAAGAAAGGTTAATTTGTAATACATGTAAAATAAAAATGTATTTGCCTGATGGGTTATGCCATCAATAATCTTATGTACTTTATGATTCGATAAAATAACAATCTAGAGAATATCAATTTTATATATACAGTGAAACCTAGTTAATTGGGATCTCAAGGGACCAAGGATTTTGTACCATTTAAAGAGGTTTTCATTTATCCAGTTTACCATTTAGACAGGTTTAAAAATTTGCTGTCTCATTTACAGAGGCCGTAAACAAAACACGTGCAAAAGAAATTCGAATGTTTGTAAACAATCGTGTCGAAACCTGTCCCAACCTGATACATTATCTCACTTATAAAGGGAACTGAGCTCCAGAGTCCCAATTATAGAGGTAAACATGAAAAAAATCCTAGAAATCAAATCTCATTTAATCAGGTTCGAAAAGTCCCATTAACAGAGGTAATTCGATGAAAAAGTGCCGGGACCTCATTGTAGTTCTCA
This sequence comes from Choreutis nemorana, assembly GCA_949316135.1. NCBI lineage: Eukaryota > Metazoa > Arthropoda > Insecta > Lepidoptera > Choreutidae > Choreutis > Choreutis nemorana. The sequence continues at coordinate 1,520,887 of OX438620.1, read as the reverse complement.
ATACTAGAGGTTTCTCACTTATCCAGGTTCCACTTAACCAGGTTTCACTGTATAATTTTTATGTTATTCAAATACTGCGTTAATTTCGGCACACCATAAGTTATCATGAATGCGAGAAGAATTCTTTTCAAGTTTTTAATGTAAAAGTGAATACCTAAAGCATTTGGCAAATTTCTTCAATCTTGGAAAGGGTCCGACACTCAGGCATGCCTCCGCCAAGTCAGGGTAAGACAACTTTGGTTCTTGTATGATCCCGTACATCTTCTGGGCTGATTTCACTAGAATCTACAGAGAATACTTATCATCTGAATATACCACATTGCTTTTCATAGTTAGGAGGTGTGTACCAGCAGAGAAAGGTGGTAACAGTGGCGGTACTGTCATACAAGCCCAAAAGCCCGGCTTGCCCTATCGATCCAAGGTAAGTTCGCGCTCTCGTTCATTCATTACTTTTCAAATCAAATAACAATATGCTTTGCATTGCATGGTTCAAAAGTATGAAGTGTAGATTTAAGAGTAATGAGGCAATAAGACATTTATCGAAATGAATTATAAAAACTACAATAACGTATCTCTCGGCTTGCCCTATTCTAAAACTCCAGGCACGCCATTGGGTGATAATTGTGAATAGGTTAAAATTTAATTAAGAGTACTCTGTTTCCTATTGTGGTACGAGAAGTGATTTACTAAGACTACCGAAAGATTTTCACCCGACAACAGCGAAGCCAAAAAAAGAGGGTTATGCGTTTGATTGAATGAGCATTAGAAAACTTATGAGCCATTTCCAAGCCAAGCTATTTTAGAAAATTCCCAAGTATATGTTAATAATTCAACCGTTATTATTTGATGATACGGGCTTGAATTGTAGGTTTAAATATTAAATATCTATAGAACAGAGAAGTAGAAAGTTTGGACTGTGGAATGAATTCACTGGCATGGTTTTCACATGTTCACTACACGTGGGAGTTTTTAAAAAGGACTACAGGTATTAAAATGTTTATGTGGGTTCGGCAACGCGTGATGTCCGTCTCTTGCATGTCAAGCGTTGGGCTATCATGACTGCTTACCATCAGGCAGGCCGCATGCTTGCGTCGTCGGAGTAGTGCGTTGTTCGAGGGTGCCTTTAGCTTCCCTCTATAACGCAATGCCCTGAGAGCTGACGATGTAGGCCTTACGTGAGGTTTTAGTTGGTAGGTCACCGGATTTCCGTGACACGTCAGACATACTCAATCGGTCTTTCCGGGCTGAAGGAGATCCATGAGGATTTCCCCAAGTTAAAAAAAGGCAGCATGCTTGCAAATGTATAAAAACAACAAGGACATCAAGAATACCCCTCAGAAATAGAAATAAGGGCATCCCATGACGTTGCAAAAAAAATCTGTAAGGATGAAGGGCTTACATGCATGCAGTAGCTGACAGCGAACCCCAGGAATACATTCAGGAAGAGTGAGGACCAAAGGCCGCAGATCATGTAGGCCTCGTGGACCGCCACCACTCCAGCACCAAGGCAACTCTTTATCAAGTGGCCGATGGATTCAATCACACTGGTATAGTAATAATATATACTTTGAGATACAAACACTGACCCAACTCATCACAAAAATTTTATATGGCAGGCATTAATTAAAAATAAGACAGACTAATAAAAATTGAAATCATATAGAATACTAGCTTTTGCCTGCGACTTTGTCCGCGTAGAAGTCAAAAATTGTTCTGACAGTATTTTAATTACATGAGATTTATCATTATATTTTGGACTATTTACACAATATCTTTATATTCTCATGTATAAGCTATATTATTGTAAAGTTTAATTAAAATCCATTCAGTAGTTTTTTCGTGAAAGAGTAACAAACATCCATACATCCATACATCCATACATCCTTAAAAAATTTCGCGTTCATAATATTATTAAAGATATACCAACTTGGTATGTTTTATGTCGCCCCTGGCAGTTGCGTAGTCGTAGTTTTTGGCGGCATCGCCGGTTGCTTTCCTTGTATATCTTTGCTAAAACACAAAATTAAAAACTAATCAAGTTATATAGTCATTCAATCACATGAAGATAGTTCGTCTATAGTTGTTATTAAATAAATAAACCACATCACATTGACTCAGCCCTGCAGTAAGTATCGTAAGAACTTGTGTCACGGATAAGAATACAACATCCAAGACCGGTAAGCGATACAATGCGTCTTGCAAATAACACAAGGTTCGGCCCCCGCCGGGATATCCAGAATATCAAGCGTAACAGTCGAGTGATTCGCTACAAAGTTCGATTAGAAGTGCACATTATTTTAGAGCGCTTGTCGTATCTGCTGAGCCAACTCGACGTTACGGACACTGAAATAATGTGCATGTACACGGCTAACAAAACTTACAGAACGAAATTTATTTCCTTTTTCATTTCCTCATAAGCTGAAATCACCGTCATTGTCAAGCAATAAATTATTTTTCCATTATATAAATGTCACACTAAATTTAGAGAATATGTCATCCAAATACTAGTTATGAGACTTAAAAGGGTAGAAAACTAATGGTTTTTCATGGCACAGGTTTATCTAATGACAGTTGAAGTGTAGGGGTTGCAATGAATGATTTATCCGTGCTTTAAAAGAAACTGAGTTGTGTCCAGTGTTACTGCTCGCTTAAACGTAAACTCGTGTTAAACAGCCTTAGTGGAACCGACTCCGTGAGGTGGAAATTACATTTATAAACTGTGTCATAATATCTAATTCTAATAATTTAATTTTGCATGCCTCATAGACGAGATATTGTTAATACTTAATATTTCACTTAACATTTAATGTATTATTTACAAATAACGTATTTTGAATTTGAATTTGTATGACTGTACTAGTCTAAAGTCTACTCGAATTATAATATCACTAGCGACCCGACCCGGCTTCGGACGGATATTATGCTTGTTTTTATTTTATGGGCATCAAGAAAAGAAGACGAAGAGAGAATTCCTATTTGCCAACGTAAAATGGAAAGAAGAAAAAAACAAAAATGTACACAATCTCCCTATTTTTTTTTGTTCTTTTTATCCTTAATATATATATATATATTTTCTTAGAACTAGCCTAATTTATTTACAGCTAAAAACTTGCCCGAAAATTGGTGGATGTGTAGCGTGTTAACGTGTATAATCTTATAAAATTCAATCTATTAAAATTATTAAATTAAAGTTCTTACCTCCGAATCCCCCATTTTCCTAAAAAAAAAACAAAGATAAATGGTTAAAACTATAGGAAAGACAAACCAAACGTAAGACTCAATTGAGACAAAACATGTATAGAATCGCATTACCTTTGAAGGATTTCAAATACTCACATAAAACGTTAACAAAGCAGTCTTTCACTCTAGCAAATTTAAAATACTCTTAATGTACAACGCATACCATTTTATTTTTAACCATGTTTAATTGACTTTAAAACTTGATCGAAAGAAAAATTTCCTATTGACAAATTTTGACAAGAAGAAATTTAAATTAAAAATCTATGAAACACAAGAATGCAGAAGAAAGCAAAGAAGTCTATGACTTTAAAACAACCAAACTTTTTATTCCACAAAATATATTTATGATGATCTTTTGAGATTCCAGCCAGATCGGAATTTAAAGAAACGCGAAAATGATCATACATTTTGTTGATACAGGGTCAGCAACGTTTTCGTGGTGCCCCTGATAGTTAGTTTGTCGTGGCGCATTCTGCATTAAGCCTCTTCAATGGGCCATTATACGTCAGGTAACCTTTTTTTTTACGTGGGGAAGTCGCGGGAGTACCAAAGGAGTATGTCGGACTCACGTAGAACCCGTGCCTACCGAATATAACCAAACGTTCTACCAACACCGTTAGCTGTCAGAGCATTACGGGATAGAGGGAAGCCAAAAGAACCCTCGGCTGACCCGTCTCAACAACCACCAACGGTAAGCCTTGCAAGCAGGCCATAACGTCCTAGCAGTCTTAAAATGGGCCTTCGTCCAGTGGGCGTTTTACGAGTCTTGACCGAGTATTCCGTGCACACTATTACGGTGGAGGTAGAAGATGCGCAAATCTTCGCCTTTGTTGGCTCAATCTGCACACCTACGGATCAAGTCGGCGTTAATGTCCGCCTCCATTAAGGCTACACTGCTTACCATCAGTGGGCCGTATTTCTAAATAAAACAAAACTAAACCAGCTCCGAAAACACAGTAAATAAAAGACCTCAGATTTTTACATAGACGGTATCACGTTTATTTGAAACTAAATTATTTGTTTAATTTTCTCAGCACACTCCCCAGGGTTGAAGCTACACCACGCCGACCAGATGGGCTGGAAGTTGACGTCACGAAGCTGCAACCGCCACCTTGAAAATATACATCTTAAATGAAGTCTAAACTTTATTCTGTGATTTGCATTTCTAGAGAGCAAAACTATATCAGCCCATTGGTAAAAGATGAGATACAACCTTTTTACCATATTTTTTACCAATTTTTTTTACCATACTTCCAATCTGCTATCGGCCGACTTAATCGTGGACGGTATCAGACCAGTAACTTAATGAGACATTAAACAGTACAGTACCGTTATTCGAAGCCTAAATAATATGAAAGTAGTTTTCCATCCGGATCCGGTTCGATCCCCACCTCTTCACTAGCGCCACAGTTTCTATCTGCGCTTGGCGCTGGATTTTTATCGTCATTGGCGATTCGTTTCCCGCCCGAGGCGGTCATTACTAAGTACGTGTATAGAGACCGGCTCAAATAGTCGTTATACATTTAATTTGCCTGGCAAATATAATATAGTGGTATTTATTGTAAGTGCTATGTGCTGATTCAACTGTAAGTAGTTACTTAATTTAATATTGTGAGTAATTGAGTCCAGAATAATTTCAAGTTTCAAGACACAAAAATCTTGTGCTATATTTTATTTTATTTTAAGGGTGACACATGTGCTAGTGAACACGTGCCAGACAAAATAATAAGGTCCGGTTGCTAAACTGTCTTGCTAATAAATAATTGTGTCTTAAACATTTTTATCCTGAACTTCTTGTACGTATATTTAAAATAAGTCCTGTAACAGTTTTTCTTTCCTGTTGGAGGTTCACAATTTCAGATATGGAGGAGAGTCAACCCGTCCCAGGGACAAGCAGAAACGACGAAGCTACGAGGAAAAGGAAACGACACATGTCTTCTAGTTCTGAAAGTAGTTTCTTATCTACTTCAAGCTCATCTTCTGACAACGAACTCAGGGGACGTAAGAGACGAAAGAAAACTTCACGTCAAGGTAAAAAAAATATGATAATTATTTGAAATCGAACAAAGTCAAGCGCTCTTACAGCATTGTCGAGGAAAAATTTTCAAATCTGGATCGGTTCAGCATCGAGATGACAATTTATCACATTCCACGGAATTTCAATTATCATGCGGACCATCTGTCACGCAGGAAACCCCAGCCAGAGTGGCATCTGTTGCCGAAAATAACACAACTAGTTTTAAAAAAATGGGGGACATCAGCGATCGACCTGTTTGCCTCGAACCGAGCTCACGTGGTGAAGAACTATTGCACGCTGGACAGACGAGACATGAACGCGATACAATTCGACGCTCTGAGTATGGTTTGGAATTATCCCTTAGCCTGGGTATTCCCGCCGCCACACCTGATACCCCGAGTGCTCGGTCACTTAAACAAAGCGACGGGAACATACCTCATAGTCACACCTCACTGGGAACAAGTATACTGGCACCCAGACTTGAAGTGCAGAGCTCAAACCGCACCATTCCCCATCAGGAACTTGAATCAGGTACTAATAGATGTGACAACTGGCCGCCCTCCCCCCAACATATCAGAAATCAGTCTGGAGATATGGAAATGTGGGGGTGGAACGAACACTTAGAGGGCTGGACTCAAGAACAAAGACTTCTTTTACTATCATGCTGGCACAAATCTACACTAAACACCTAACGTCCTGCTTGGAAAAGATGGTCAAAGTGGACTATGGAAAATAAGGTCGATGTCAATAATCCTAAGGGTTCAGACTTGGCAAGATTTTTGGCTGATCTATATCAAGTAGAAAAACTATCTCTCAGTACGATCCTAGTTCACAAGTCAGTCGTAGCCACATTTACAAATCCAAACAATCACGAGAGATTGGGTTCCAACAGTTTTGTTAGACAAATCATAAAATCAATATCTCTAGCTAGGCCGAAATTAAAGAAACCACCTATTTGGGATACAGACATTATAGTGAGTCTCTTAAAGGCTAAAACCCAAACACGAATAGTTTGTTTGAAGCTGCCCAGCGCACTAGAATTTTGCTGTGATTATGCTCAGGAAGACGCGTACATGACCTGATTCTGCTCCAAGTATCACCTGATCACTGTGAAATTCAGCAAAATCACATAATTTTAAGGCCTGCTTTCGGATCAAAAACAGACAGCAGTACTCATAGGCAATCAGGTTGGAAACTCATTGCTAACAACGATTGCAAAGCACTCTGTCCGGTTCATTGGTTGAAGTGTGTCATACCTTTGTATCAACAAAGACGAGAAGTTTCACAGTCTGATAGCTTTTTAACCATTAGAGGGAACCCGAAACCTGCCACTCGTACTGTTATTGCAGGTTATATAAAAAGCTACTGCAAGAAACCGGAATAGAAGATTCTGCAGGAAGTATCAGATCTGCGGTAGCATCAAAAACTGGATAGAGAATTTGCAACTTGACGATATTTTAGCACGGGGAAACTGGAAATCCGCAAACACTTTTAAAACATTCTATTACAGACCGATACAAAGTGGTAAAAAATCTACGAAATCCATTACGACTTCTTTTGCACCGACTGATTGATTCACTTTGATTGAATGTAATAATAATATGTATATTTAATTATACCTCATGAGCGAAATATCATATGTATATAAAACCATGTCTATATGTTGTTGTTTGAGTGATTAAATAATAAAAGTTTAAAAAATGCTTTGAGTATTTTATAGTTAGTCAATTTATGAAAAAAAAAAGTATCACATTGGCGTTACCTAACGCCACCTGGAGATAATAAACACGTCTCTCATATTATTTAGGCTTCGAATAACGGTACAGTACTGTTTAATAGCTACGTTTTACCTGAAACAAAAACGTGTATTAAACATACTTACCTTATTGGAAGCCTAACATTTTAAAAACCTTCCTGGTGTTTGAGAGACACAATGACGATAAAAATCCAGCGCCAAGCGCAGGTAGAAACAGCGGCACTAGTGAAGAGGTGGGGATCGAACCGGATCCGGATGGAAAAAGGTGCACGGGTTGGCCGGAAGCAGATGACTAGACTATAAAGGAAACGAATGCTCCTCTCATATTATTTAGGCTTCGAATAACGGTAAGTATGTTTAATAAACGTTTTTATTTCAGGTAAAACGTAACTATTTACACATTGCACATTGGCACATAATATAAAACGTTAGTAAAAAATGTAACATGAAATGACTTTCGTATGCCAATAGGCTGCACACATTATCTTGCTAGAACATCTGCAGTATGTACCTAAATTATTATGCAAAGGAATAAATGAATTTGAATTTGAATATTGTCAGACAACGTTCGGCCGATTGCTGAGTAGCACAAGTACTTTATTTGCCGATAGTCGACCGATTGCAAATTGAAAGTATATTTACAGTGCATTATGGAAAGCTTTTTCTTTGGCTAGAACAAGATATTGACCAAGTGGCGCAAACGATATTCATTTGAAGCTCGTTCTTGAAATGAACTTTCTCCGGTTAACCCTCATGGTTCATCGAGCATCACAACTCTTCAAATCCGAACTAAATAGTAGTTTTCTAAGAAATCATCACCAACCACCACCACAAGTACCATCGTTAGCCACATCGCCACCTAATCAGTAGTGTGAAACCAAAATGCTAACTTACTTTTTATTTATTTATTGACACAACAACAGCATTAAACAGGGGTAGTTAATAATGTATGATTATGAATATAAATCTAAAGTGTATGCCAATTAAAGTTGTGCACACCATTGGCCCAGAAGACAAACACTCAGAATGAGTTCAGTGAGTCACTTTTTAACAGCGATTGATTATGCTTACTTACAACTAAAATGCTACATTTCAATGGGTAAGCCTGTGTTGTGACATCCTAATAGATTAAAAAAAACTTTTCTAGCGCTAACTAAGCTAAAAGGAAAAAAATACGAAAAGTACTCTATACTGTATTAATCTATCCATCAAACCACTATTGATGATAACTATCGTAACGTAAATTATCCAGATGGTTACTAACATGTGGATATCAAGTCTGGCGTAAACTTTAGGTGTGGCCGTGGTATTCAATACATCGTTAGACCACAGTCTCTCTGCCACAGCTGCTGCTCGTGGCCACAAGTGCCGATCCAGATTCCCTGATAAATAAAAGGTAAAATTTAAAAAAGTAACAGCAAGAATTACCAAACATCTTAAGACAATTTACACAGAATGCTACGCCGAAACAATGCCGCAGACCTATACTAAAATATGTCAAAGATATGCTAAATTATAAATATAAATAACTATAGATAACTAAAAACTTAAATAAAAAGAAAACACCCAAGAACACAACATAGAGATAAGAGGTGGAAATTGTGTCGCAAAATATCAACTCAAGCTGAGATTTGAACACAGCTTCGCAAACACTTATTGAACAGTTACAAAATTATTTATATTTTGTTACTAGAGAAAGAGATTCTCCGATATAATTTTAATATTTAGCCTAAAAAGCAAAGCCATTAGGACTAGATAAGAATCTCACCAGAATCTACAAGGTCAGACCATAGAATAGCTTCGCCACCCTCCGTATCGAATGCTTCTATCATTTCCCATGGCTTCCAAGAGTACATTTGTTGCCAAGTTCTATAAAAATCCATTACAAATTTAAATTAAACATGAAAACAATTTTTTATAGGTTACTTCAAAGCAAAAAACTTCTACAGAATTACTGGTCCGTATATCGATGAAATTTCGGAAAAAGCAACCTTTATATTAAAGTAAAGAAAACCGGGACCATCTACCATATACTAACAAAATTGTACTACAAGTTACGGAGTACGACTCGCATATGGCAAGGTTTTCCAAATCAAACAAAACTTGCGGAATCCATTTTTGAAGAAGATGGAGATAGACAATTGTTTACAAAGACATGCATTCCATCTAAAACTAATTGGTCTATTTCCAACAAATGTAATTTGTAATCATTACACGTGAGCTGATACATTTATCTCATTGAAGTTAGATATCTATTTAATGGATTCTTTACCCCCCAAACTCTTCAGACTCTAACTAAAAAGACAACACGGGTTATATAAAGGTCAATAGTTGACATAGATAACGGTCATGTACTAGCATCGTGAAGTTAAAAACACACGGAATCCAAACGCTGTAATGGAATATTTTAGAAATATGACACAGTGATTAGAGCAACTCCCTCTAAATTATGTAGACGTTGAAAAGAGAAAAAGATTTCCAAAACGAAGATTACCAAATGTCATAAATCACAAAGTATAATCTGTGTCGCTTACATTGTTTAAAAGATTTTAGTCATCTTGGATATCGAAATGAACAGTTGTTCGTTATGGTCGCATAAAATAAGAAAACTTACTTGTTCGCTCTAATACAGGAAGTGTAAAAAATAAAGGTTAAAAACTTGAAATGTTTCAAAAGGAACGGTCAAACAGTGCGAAGTTCGCGGGGCTACCTAGTAATTAATCAATTAAGTTTGATTACAAATATTTAACCTGTATCTCACGCATCTGTTTACTTCTATCTCGCACGACATATCCCATCGACTTGAATGTATAACAATGAATCGGTTCATATCTTTAACATCTGTTGGAAGCCACTCAGCTAATTGAACCCCAAGCAAATCCCAAGTCTTTGTTTTTGACAGTTTGGCTTTGTTAGTATACCAAACTATAGGTAATTTTGGAAGAAGCCCCATGTTGGCCACCTTCAGTCGGTCTAAAGCGTTAACAAGAAAGCTTGTTTTATCAGCTATCAGCATCGGACAGAAAGTAAAAGGAAATAGATTGTCACTTAGGTGAAAGACATCATCGACTTTGGTCATATGAATGATGTTGGTGTACACTTGTTGTAGGATGTCAAATACATCATTAATCTTCATTCGTAAACACTGATCGTGCCAATTAATGGTTCCATTGTCGTTTTGATCGCTGACATCTTTTGACCCAGCCTGAGTTCTCCCGATTTGACCAGTAGCTACAACCTCAATCAATACCCTGATGCCTCTAACGGCAGCTCTTTTAACCAGATATGTCACCAACTCCCTAGTATAAACCCTACCGGTCTTATATGTGCCAAACTGAAAAAGCTGTTTTATGTTAGGAAGAAGCAAAGAAGAGCTAGTAACATCGGAAATCCTCCAGTGAAAAGTATTGAGCTTACTAGCTGACATTGCATCTATTGTCCTCATCAAAACTTGCACAGGTATATAATTCCTGACAGTATCAATCATGAGACCTCTATATCTGTAGCTTGGAGCATCGTTTACTTCAGCTGTGGTTAATGTTATTAGTAACCCCGTGGTTTGATCGAAGAGAATCATTTGACTCAGTGTCTCTAGACCGTGTCTGACACCACAGAATGAAGCAGAATTGATAGATACATTGACCTTATCCAGATAAGTCTTGATCACAACCGTGTACGACTCGTCCGTACTCAACTTCAGTCTCGGATCGGGATCATTATCCACATCAATAATAATTAAAACATTTTTACTTTTTGCTATTTCTTCTTCTTTAACAACTACATCGGATGCTTCTAATTTTTCTAAATCTTTTCTGAACAGGTCGAAAGCTTCGACGAGGTGTTTTCTTACTTCATTGGAAGGGATAGCTCGAAATTTATGCTCGATACCTTTGACTGAGAATTGGACTATCTGGTCCCCGAAAGCTGTTAGCCCTGTAGGAACCGGCCAAATTTGGGGCCTCATCCTTAACAGAGTACAAACCGCTGGTGAACTGAAAGTCTTTTTGGTTGAATTATCTTTGTTTACTTTTCGACAGAATCCATCCTTGTACCGCCACGCCAAGCGTTCTTTGCCCCGATCAATCCTTTTAAAAAAACAAGCATCATAAATATATGACATAGCATGATAATTTCAACTGAGATCAATAACATTGCAAAAATTACAGACTGTTTTGGTTCAGCTCTTCTCGACTCCAATTCTTCGATGATTTCAATTTTCTGATCCGTGGATTTCAACATCATGTACAATACAACTGCTATACACAATAAAGCGATAATCAACGATACTACTATTGACGTTATAAGAATCCATTTCTTTCCACTTTTCGAGCTGAAACAATGATTTTTATTTAAATAAAATCTATGATAATACTCTACCATAAGTACCATATTCCTACATTTCATTAAATATGGAGTTTCGGTTTAATAGTGACAGACTTTCCACTCTGTACCACTCCTGTTGACCAGAATAAACAATAATGTCCTTTTGAAACGTATACTGCAGCTGTGCAATAAAGCACAGGCTACATGCCCAGACATACTACCGGAGGTCATTTTGTGTGTCTAGTTAGTACGGATTTACTAACGGAGGTGAACGAGGGTTTTGACAATGTTGCTTCTTTTTTAGATCGCCGTCCAATGAGCAGCAGATATCATTAGATCCACAGCATATTTTCTCGGAACACTCGTGATCTTCTGCAAAAATACTTATAAAGAGAGAATAAGATTTTCTATGTTAATCTATATTACAGAGAAGCCCGGTAAATAAACGTGACATAGGCCGGGACACGGGAATTGAGATGACATACACTCTCTAATAAATTCGATCCCTATCGTAATAAAGAAATAAGAAAGAGACAGCCTGTATTCTGCTGCCGCACCTGTCATTTCTTAACGTGCTCTGGTGATGTCGCAAAATTTTTTTGCAAGTATGTTTGTCATGATATAAAACATAAGCATGCCACTTTAACTGTTTAACTACATTTCTAAATTAAAACTACAAAGATGTGTAAGTAGAAACTCTATCTACGAAGCTGGGCGTATAGTTTTAGCGACAAATTGGTATTTTGTGATGAACCTAAGAATAATTTTCAGTGTGACTCAGATAGTTTGTGTGAATAGTCCGAAGATTTAATTAAAATCAACAAAAACTAAAAATCTCCTACCTGGAATCTCATTAAATGTCGCAAGTGTATTTCTCTCATCAGCTGTAGTTCTGTAGCATTCATCCGTTTTAGTCCTTCTATTACCTCTAGGGAATGTCTTCATTCTAACACCAGGGCTGTCAGAGGTCGCGGCTTTGAAATCATCAGTCATCTCCCTCATCTTAGCGAGTGAGAGATCAAGTTGTGACGATGGAAATGATTGATCAGTCACGTTGGACGATAAAGAAACAGTTGCTGACGAATTGAAAGATGCTACAGGTCTCTTTATAACGGAACCTAAAGGGGATAAGGGCTTGAGAGAGAAAGATGATGGATTTTCTGAGTCTGACGGAGATTTCGATGAAGACGACTGGCTTTTCAAAAGCAGTTGTTTGTGTATTCCTTTCTTCTTAAACTGCATTACTGCTTCGTATGCCTCTGAAATAGAAAAATAGTATATATAGCAGTACAGAATGGGGTTGGCAAAATTAAAATTGCATCATTTAATTTTAATTTGAACTTGATCTGATTTCCCTTAGAATAATTCATGTAGAGCTCATATTCGGAAGTATTTAATTTCCTTTTCAATCATGTATGTTACTGACTCATTCTCAACCACAATCAATCTTCCCTCATACCATTAACCGAGTACTCCACATTGAATATAGTCTTCTCCATATCGTCGAGCATCTCGCAGAACTTGAGTATCAGCTCTTGCTCTGTTCTGTTGAGGTTCCTGCAGATGTCCCGGTCCACCTGCCCGCTGGTTGAGTTCATGCAGCAGTGGTACAGAATTACTGATGTCATGATGTACAGCTTCTTTGGCTGGTCCCTCTCATCACTCAGGTATCTATTTTAAACGGATTCTACATTATGCACTACAAAACCTACAATAATATAAAATTTACAGGGAAGATTATTACAGGTGGTAAATTTAAGTCCGAGATTGTCTGGGTTGGTACCATACTGCTTTCTATTTCTGCCGTGATGCAGTTCGCTGTGTATCGGTTCGAAGGATCGTAGAGCCAGTAATTAGTAATTAATGGCACGAGAGGTGTAACATTTTCACTTCAACTACATTGGCGTTCCAGAAATTTTCCTGCGAATAAACGGTATCACTTTCCATCAGAAAAACAGTCGTTATTTGCTCGTGATGTTGTATAAAAATTTTAACTAGTTTTCAATTATTTTATAGTTGCTCAACTATGAAATCAGGAACAAAAGCTGAGAATCGAGTTTAAATAATGTAGATCAGTTGATTTTGGTCTTGTATCATAGGATCAAGTTTTATAATGTGTCTAGTTTAAGACCACAAACTAGAAAACGTATATAAGCTCGAGTCAAAATGAGAACTCTATGAACATCAGCAATTTTTTTTCAGGATCATCAATAGATTAATAGTTAACCCACTTGGAGCATTTGCCTATAATGTAGTGTTACGGAGTCGAGCATTACATCAGAGAAAGAGGCGAACCGAACATTACCGTGCGCAACCTGTAATGGCACAAATTTGAGCAATAAATTTGTGTAAAAAGAGAACTGATCATTGCAGTACGCAAATGTTCGTCTAGTCCGGGAAGCAGTATTGTAATAAATCGAATCTGTTACATTACAGGCAAATGCTCGTCTAGTCAGGGAGGCAGTATTGTAATAAATCGAATCTGTTACGTTACAGGCAAATGCTCGTCTAGCCAGTGAGGCAGTATTGTAATAAATCGAATCTGTTACATTACAGGCTTATGCTCGTCTAGTCACGGAGGCATTATTGTAATTTATTTATTTATTTATTCGGAGACACAACAGCGGACATATTACACATAAATAGGAACAAAAAGAGAAACATATACCACAAACATAAACCTGACAACTACGGACATATCTCACAAAAACATTATATACGAATACTACACATGATACGTATAAACATAGGAGAAACATAATCCTCTAAACAAAAATACTATTAATAGTTGGTAGTGCAAGAAGAACACAAATAGAAAGAGTAAAAGAAAAACAAAAAAAAAAAGATAAATTAACATATAATTAAATAAATAATAATAATTAATTAATGAAATAAACGGGAAATAAATTAAAATTAAAATGCCTAACAATAACAATAATTATTCTGCCAGTCTCATCAATATAAATCATGGTTAAAAATTAATCATGGTTGCAAAGAATACGTCCAGATCGGGGAATTTAGTATTAAATCCTTCGAGCGAGAGATTCAAGGAGATTCGAGATATGAGATCCGTGCAATTATATTGATTTGTGAGATTTTTTTTTAATATGACCACATCTGCAGGTATCCTACGGTTTTGGAGAGTTGGTAATCAGTATTTGGGACAAAGCTCTACATTTGACATAATAAATCGAATCTGTTACATTACAGGCTAATGTTCTAGGTGAGGGAGCCCATTTATAATATAATATATTATAACTAACCTGAGCCTTAGGATGGGGTATTTATATTTAATAAAGGGCTCCACATCGTCTCTGAAGAGAATGGCTCTGTCGACGTCGTTGTCACAAATGTCATCCTTATACTTATTGACGACTTCTACCAGAACACTTGCATTGAGTTTCTTGATCCTTCTCGCAGGACAAACGCAGTCATTAATCTAGAAAATAAAGATGGTACAAACGCCTATGCATAACCTAACCTAACCTAGCCTATTTCCCTCCCTCCTTCCCCCACGACCGATAGTCGGTCGATTTTTTATAGCTGAAATGTAACGTACTGATTGCAACAGCGAAACGCACACGTCCTACACAAAAGTCACAAAATCGGTTTATAAGACTAGTGGGAAAAATCGGCCCGATTTATCGGAACTAAAAGACGCCCGTGGGCGGATACCCTTAGTTATTATTTAGTACAAGTACTAAACAGTATTATCAGATATTGCTAATCGTTTGAAAACCTAATCATATTAGCAAGAGTAAAGTTTTGATGAAAAAATGGAAATGTCTAAGCAAAGTGAATGATTGAAATGGAAATGAATGACTATTCATGCATTTTTCTGACACGATAAATAATATTTGTATGCCTAGTGACTGGCTGAACATATGGACTGCCTAATGTAACATCTGCATGTAAATATTTTATGTTCACAAATAAATGTATTTGATTTGTAAAGAAAAGTTTCAATCATGAAAAAATCATTATGCTTTGTAAAAAATTAAAATTAAATAGTAAAATAGATAACTTGGCAATAGTTTTTTGAGATCCAAAAGGAAGTATTTAAAAAGTAAAACTTTAACCCAAAAAAACACGACTATTTACCCATTTCAACAGCAATTCCTTCCACGATGATTCAACTATTTTCGTTTTGTATTCTGAGCCAGACATTTCTTCGGATGAATGCATTTTAATAGGTTGTTGTTAGTAAATAAACAATTTTTTGGTTATATTCTTTGAGAAAACATGCCTTGTAACACAGCTGTCAATTTTGAGAAGAATAAAGGATAATGATTTAGGTATAAAACCTGTATCTAATGATGACCAATAGAGTTTACCAATCACCTGAAAATCCTTTTTTTTTGCTAAATTTAGGTAAATAAAATGATCTCAAATGGACTTTCATTTTAAAAATCAAACCACCCGCTATTTATTTACTGTTTTTAAAGGTTTTTAAATATGTTTGAGACAATCAAGACCTTTATAAAGCCGATAACCTAAATAACAATTATTATGCGCAGTTTAAAATTATTGGAATTGCGGGGCGTATTGAAGATTTCAACGCATGTGCGGTGTAAAGCTTAACGTTCACGATCTCATAAATATTTATGTTGATATCTTAGATTGTAAGAGAAGTCAAAATCAAAATATTTTTATTCGAATATACTAAATTAATTGCTTTTAGTCATATTTTTTTACTACCACCGGTTCGGAATGCTATCTCAACGGGAAAGAATCCGGCAAGAAACCGGCCTAGTTGCTTTTTGGGATTCCGCACTCAAAGGGTGAGAAACGGAACACTATTACTGAGACTCTGTATGTTCATCTGTTAGCGGGTTGTATCTCATAAACCATAACAGCCAGACACTTCAAATAGACACAGTATTACAAAATCTGTAGCCGCCATAACAACAATTACTAAAACAGAAAGTATATGAAACTTGTTGTTGTTGTGATAATTGCTTTGCCAACGACGATACGTCGAAATTTTTTTTCAGAGAGGTGTCAACTCCCGAACATTCAAATTGCGTTTTGTTAAAAACAGTCGGTGTGAAGTTTAATTAAAAGTAATTAAGTTAAAAAATGCTAACAGTAATTATGTATGTAATAGAAAAAAAATATTCTCCTAAGTTTTTTTTAAATTAGGATTAAACTCTGAAATATAATATGAATTCATTTTCCGGCATAAACTTTTCCTTCAAAGTACTTAACAAACTTAAGAAAGACTAAAAAAATTAACATTTAAAACTAATCAAATAAAAATTTAAAAAAATTAAATCGCTGTCTTGTTCCTCATTGTGCCAGGATAGTGATGACAGATTCGCAACCTCAATAAAAAACATGCTAAATGCGGTGCGTACAACCTTTGCCATCTCCTCTTGTGGCGTGAGTTTACGTACGTTTATGTGTATATAGAATTACTTAGTTCTCATAATTGTAAAATATAGAAAGGAGCAACGAATATCGTTGGTAAAATTTGAATAAAACAACTGACAATAAGACTAATTTGTGAAGTAAAAACCTCTTTTACGCATTGACAATCAAATTTTTTGCATTAACACAATATATTTCTTTGCGTTCTGTTTTGTAAAGTGCTAAACATTTTACTTACTACTAAAACCATAATGGCGAAGTCTTGAACTTATTTTTTTTATTTTTTGAGCTTTTCTCCTATTTATTATTTACACCTACCACAAATAAAGCAACATTATGTACAAAAGGACACCTTAAAAGTTACCTAATCTCATTTCAATGTAAATAATACTGGTAAAGTTTCTTATTCGTGTTGGTATGTACATTCATGATTACATATAAAATAGAATGTTAGTTTGTGTTTTTTCTTTAGAAAGATAAATGCTTTTTGTTGTTGATTATTTACACTGTGACAGTAAAAACTTATATATTTTATTTGAGTTGGCAAACAAGCATACTTGAAAAGTTACTGCCTATGATGAACGCTTGTAACGTCACATCTGTCACTACAGCGTTGCCGACTTCTTCCAATCCTGAATTTAAACTATTTTACTAATTTACTTTTAAAATATGTTTTATATGTGTAATATGCAATTGTTTGGCCTCAACCTCACCTGATTTTACATCGAAACTAAACTCTACTTGTCTAGTTCCCAAGCAAAGGCAGCTGCCGCTACTAGCTACGAGGGTATTAATTAGTTTGTGGTGGAAATACAATCCATGGAAAGTTGGGGAAGCCTGATCAGAACGGTATGTTTATCCCTTCATATTGATTTCACGTGCGGTATAACTTTACTTACGTAATAGGATTTCTTATTCTTATAAGCTATTTATTTTGACAGCTTTTTAAAATCCTCTTACATGGAGGGAGTTTCTATAGTCACTTAGGAAAACCAGGCTCGGAGGTTCATCCCGAGTCCAGAGTCCAACTTCAAAGATCTTGTGAGGAAGCTTCCCGTTGCCTTCATAAGCCGGCAGTATTTTTAACAAACAATAGGGAAATGCCCAAAACCTCACCTGATTCAAAACAAGCGACGAGGCGAATGGAGTATACCTGAACGAGATAATGTATTTTATTTATTTATTTATGTATTTGGATAATCATCGACTTGTATAGGTCTATAAGAAGTTTGCCGTTCACTAAGCGTACCAAAAGATTACAATTAATAACTAAATATAAACTTTAATATAAATGCCAATGCATCGATGTACATGTGGGTACATTCATCTTTAACCTCTGCACGGGCAATCATTGACGATGCTCTTCAATCGTAATTTCCATTGCATGTCTGTCCCTTGGAACTACTGGGATTTTTATTCCCTTTAGTTACATCGGACTTGGCAATGGAACTAGGGGGTACGAATATTTTTAGTAGTTATACCATGCTCTTGGCGTTCTAAGACATGATTAGGATCCCCGACCCCATGTCCATAGGCGACGGTCACCACTTTCAGACGGTCACTACGTTAAGTGAAAATATAAAGCCTGTATGCAATATTGAGTCGAACCGTCTGCTTGTTCACCCACGACGAGGTATAAAAAAATATTAGTTCAGTTGTCTCATTTGAAATTGCAGTGAATCGTCGCGTGCAGTGGTGACCTCTGACGCTCCGTTGATTCCGATAACTTCTTAATAAACTCTTATATAATTCATTCACAAAAGAATCTAGCCTTGACAATGATCTACTTCAATAATTCCACTCATTGATGTCCTTGGCTTAATTGTTAATTTGATTTGATGACCTTCATACCGGTAGACCGGCTGTGACACGCGAGGTCTCGGGTTCGAATCACAGGTCTGGAAATTATCGATATTATTCCTTTTGATGAGTATTTATCCTGGAGAAGAAAGACAGATTTACCTAGAGATCAATCAGCGGACTTAAAAATACGTTGACATGTCATAGAAAATTTCTATCATAATTTTTAAAGTCGCTACTTCTTATGGATAACTTACAGTTCAAATAGGGAACATGCATGAAATTTAATTTCATTATTCAATCAATTATCGTAAAGAATGTGGAAATAGTGTTTATTTACAGTGAAAACAGAATTAGAATTGTACCAGGCAGATGTAACCATTAAAAGTACATATTTCCATCTCGGTCATCAGAACAACCTTTTCTACAGAAGTTGTACGGGGCCCGTATACTTTGACGTCATTGTACATATCGAATCTCTTTGTCTAACCAACGAATTTGTACCTTTATAACTTAGTTAATAAGTCAGATATATGAGAAAATCTAACGGATTTGTACATTTATGTCGTGTCGAATTATAATGAATATATTTAAAAAATTCAAGCATATTCCCTATTATATAAAAGCAGTAACTGGCCATTTTACGATTTCACATATCATGCAATGTTTGTGAAAACGCCATATAAGAGTACAATAAAGTTTTGCAGGAGAAATACTCAATTGTTTTTATTATCTAAGTCTATCGACTGAGATAATCGTTTTTAATTTTTATACAACATCACCTGATGGAAAGTGATACCGCTGCCTATTCACACGACGATGCCCTTGACGCCTGGAACGCCAAGAGCACCTTACATTGTTATTTACATTTGATAATTTAAAAAAAATTAAACCTGAAAAGTTCTCGTTCACTTTCTATATACTGGCGACCTTATTCACAAACAGAAAGACAAAAAACGCTGTTTGGTTGTTGCCTTCTGTAAGGTCACCATATTTGCCTACTCGGGTTTGCTTACAATAATCCTTACTAATATTATAAACGCGAAAGTTTGTAAGGATTTATGAATGAATGGATGTTAGTTACTCTTTCACGCATAAACTACTGAATAGATTATACTTACATCAGAATAAAATATAGCGTATAATTACAAAGATATTGTATGAATTGTCCAAAATATAACCATAATTTCAAGTAATTAGAATCCTGTTAGAACCATTTTCGACTTTTACGCGGACGAGGTCGCCGGCGAAAGCTAGTCTGGATATTAAATTGTTTCGTAAACTTCCATTCAATATCTTAAGGATGAGTTAATTATAGAATATTTTGGAAATCGGATCAATATTTGACGACCTCGGTGGCGCAGTGGTGTAAACAGCCAACTGCTACGCTAGAGGTTCCGGGTTCGAATCCCGGCGGGGGCGGGACTTTGTGTTATTTGCAAGACGCATTGTCTCGCTTACCTATCTTGGATGTTGTATTCTTATTTATTTAGTATATACCATATCGTTGCTTAGCACCTGCGATACAAGTTCTTACGATACTTAGTGCAGGGCTGAGTCAATGTGTGTGTCGTGATTTATTTATTTATTTTCGAAGATTTACTCCTGATAAATCTTTACCTACATTACAATTATTTTTAAATATAAACAGGAAGTATTTTAATATAAATAAAACGAATAATGATCTCAAACATTAGAACATTGATTATTATGATATGAGAGACATTTTATTTAGATGTCAATTTAATTAAGCACGTAATGATATATTTAATTACACTTTTTATCGATTAATAACAGTCGGAAATAAATTTTTCCACTAATTTAATGATGATTTTTAACGAGCGTATTTTTTTTTTGATACCGACTCTTTAATGTAGAGGCTAAATTACAATTTTTTACTGAAAAACTTCTGAGTTCCTAATTGGTTGTGGATAAATTTAAATAAATGTACTATGAAAATAATTTTACCTTGTGAAATAATTATTTTTTAACTTTGTCATAGGTCTACAAACTTGGTAGTGAAAAAATCTTTTGCAATACGTTAATTTAGAGGCCAAAAATTTTAGAAGCTTTAAATTAATATAGACTATATTTTGTCAAATTAAAGGACAACTCCGGTGTCAATAAAATCTGAAAAAATATAAACTTGAAACTCTGACATTTTCATGGCTCAATGAATGACCAAGTAGATATGAACACAATTATAAAGTAACATTTAAGGTTATGTGGCATTCTTTTATTATTTTGTTCTTCCCTTTAGTCGGGATAGGCAAAGAGCATTAACCCATACAGCACAAGTCTTCCGTAATTATAATATAGTTTTACTTGAAAATGGTGAGATGATGATGATAAATGGAGTAATAAATCTGCCTACAGTGGCATGCTAGTAACTCTTATTTTTCCTACTTCTGAAAATAGTGAGATTTCGGTAACCTTAAACAAAGATAGTTTTAAAGGAAAAAAAAATAACAATACAACCGTTTACAAATAATTTTTTGAATCAAAATTTCGTCATTTTTAGAAAATTAAAAAAGTTACATAAATTTTTTGGTAAGGGATTAATTTTATTAATTATTTTGGGCCCGAACCCGGGTTTCTTTTAAGAACTATTAAACTAGATACATTCTTACTAATTAATCGTGTGCATTACAGAGACATGCCGACTTATACAGAATACAGTGCGGCCTGAGTCGATGCGAAGTCGATCGATTTAAAAGCTGATAGATGTACGACAACCTTAAGCAACAGAAATCAGCCGGTGAAAAACCCCATCATTAAGAACGCCGAAATCAGTACTAATTAACAAATCAATTAGAACTGATTTTAATTAATTGTAATAGTGTTTTATAATTGTTATTTAATATTGTGTAACTTGGAGGAGAAGTCATTGATACGTTATCACTCTTTGTTTGTTTTTTTTTTTTTATTCAGGAAGGTTATGAGAGCATTCTTACACGGAACAGAATTTGATAAACTATTGACATTTATAGAAAAAATTTAGTTAACATTGTGTAAGTTTCTTGACTCGCTGCTTACTTTGGCTCTGGGTGGAAATGTTTTTTTTTTTTTGCAATCAACACATAAATAATCATAGGGTCATATAAATAATCAGTTTTTAATAGCTGAAGAAAATAATGAAATAACCAAGATTTACATATGATTTCTTTAAGTAGATATATAGGTGTACAAAGGTACGAAAATTGTCTATTTTTATTAATGGTTCATCTAATGAAAAGCAATTACCATTTTTTCTCTTCCGGTTGCAGAATTTATAATTTACAAATAAAATGATTTTTGAAGGCTTTCCAGTTGTCAAGAACCAAATTATGTTGATAGAAGTTTATCGAAATTGATATAATTTAAAACTATTAAAATGTCAAACGAAACCCTTTCCATCACTTAGATCAATCCATCTTTCCATGACTCGCCAATTTTTATGTTCTACTGGAGGTTGAGATAAAAATGTTTTTGTACGAAAAAAATTAATAAAAATTCGTTTTTTTTTATCTAATAGTTCTCACGTTTCCCGACATGTTTATAAACGTTATTAGGCCATTATTATTAACAATGAGAAAACATTATAAAATATTATGAAATTTTGACTTTAAAAGTTGCCAACGAATACTAATTGTCGCTCGCTTCATTAAAACTTGATCAAGTGTAGTATTTTTGTATTTTTTTTCGTTTTGCCAATTTTTATCTTAGATCAAACACGTGTGTTGCACGCGAGCCACGATACAATATAATGAATAAATAATTAACACAAACTTTTAATTTACCTAAGTTTGTGTTATTTCTCCAGACCAACACTAGTTTGCAGTTTTGTAGATTTGAATGTCCGAAATAATTATTGACTTATTTTGTTAACCCGTAACCAACAAATATAATTGTAAATATACCTTAAAATATTTATTAGATTCGGAACCGATACTCGAGACCGATAATTTTCGTTTAGATAAAAACTGTAGCCAACAACAATACAACAATAAATTATAATACAACACAATAATAAATTATTTAAATAAATTAATAATGAGATTATATTATAAGTAATCTTTCTTTTTGCGATCTAAAAAATATTCAAGCGAGAGCAATTGAGAGCAAATTAAGTAATAATATAGATTTAATGTTATGGAAACGTAATAACAAAATGGATGAGACAAAAAAGCAGCCCAAAAAAAAAATGAAGATACAAAAATTTTATTTTTTAAACAGTGAATGCATTTATCTCAGGTCAAGGCCGTGTTTAAATACAATCAAATTATTGGTCACGTTTTTAGGGATCTGCAATAAAATTTTGGTTGGTTTCCTTGCATTCATCTTATGGTGACAAGGTTTCATAATCTACCACTTTTCTGTCAATTAG
This sequence comes from Choreutis nemorana, assembly GCA_949316135.1. Taxonomy (NCBI): domain Eukaryota; kingdom Metazoa; phylum Arthropoda; class Insecta; order Lepidoptera; family Choreutidae; genus Choreutis; species Choreutis nemorana. The sequence goes on along the minus strand of OX438620.1, from coordinate 1,498,015 downwards.
GTGGGCCGTATGCTTGTTTGCCAACTTAGTGATATTAAAATCTACCACCAGGCAATAGAGGAACGTTGATGGTCACAAATCACCAGCAGAAGGATCACCTGATGTCTTACAACGCCAAGAGCAAAGCCAATTCTTTGCCCATGTAGAGGAAAAAGATGTGAAAATCAAAGTAGTTTTTAAATAAACTTAAAATAAGTACTTTTGAATCGTCGTCTTCTGATACAACCACTGGTTCGAAACGCTATTTCTACGGGGAAGAATCCGGCAAGAAACCTCCGTAGTTGCTTTTTTCAAAATAATTAGATACGATAAATTTATTTATGTTACAGTAAAATAAAATACAGTTTGTTTTCTTTACATTTAAGTTATGTAACAAATGTTTTATAACAATTTAGTCTACTTTTAGTCTATATTTTAAAATAAAAAAATTAATGAAATACAAAACATGCAAAGAATGTTACGTACAAACAGGATTAACTGATAGAAATAGTGTAAAAAGTGACGAGAGCCAGTCCACACAATTAGCACCCAATCACGAGTATAACGTGGATTTGTGCCATAACCCTCCTCAGCCATATTAGAGGGAAGTGAGCAACCCGGCACCCAACCGTCTACCGTAGGCACATACATTTCAGCGAGCATGAAATTTTGACCGCGGATCTTCAACGCAACCTCTGCAATAAACCTCTAATGCCGGATGTTGTATCTGCTCTCCAATCCTTCGACTGAAATACCGAGGATTGTTTTACTACAAAAATAGAAAAGAGGTTGGTACCAAACAAGATGATCTCGAACGTAAATATACCACCTGTAACCTACCACCTGACCATGGTTGCCTGACAAAGTTTTAAAGAGAATACAAATAAATGAGTTTTGATTTGTTTTGTCTATTAACTATATCAATCATTAAAAATCCCTGACATTTTCTGCCCGCATTCCTGACAGGCGGCCGAAAGTCCTGAAGTGTCAGGAAAATTTCTGACCCAGTTGGTATTGAAAATTCTTACAAAAATACACGTAAGGAACCCCTAGGAAATATTTTTTTCAACGAAAATATATTATCAAGTAAGACCTGTAAACAATAAAATGAATTATAATATTTGATTGCACTTGTTTTGACATCCAGTTGTAGATTGCTCGGTCGTGTGAGTATTATTTTAATAAACTAAAAAATAACTGACTAAAAACGGAACTTAGTAAATTCGATAGTTTCAATTTTGTCAAATCAAAATCTGACACCTTTCAATTAACATGTAAATTACAATTTACAAGTTTGCCACAGTGGAAAAACTTACAAATTTATAGAATTATTTGTAGAAAAATTCTACCTATTTCTGTTCAATAAACATTTTAAATTTACGCGTGATTTTTACAAGTTCGTAAGAAAAATTGCTTTTTAAACAAAAGTATTTTTTATTCATCTAAAAGAATGGTAGAATTTTAAGTTTTATTGAAAAGGGCCCTGACTGTTACTGTTATTTAGCCTGCCTAGATTTTTTTTTCATCCTAAAAGTCCATTCTAGATTTAAAAAAAAATCTTATGAGTACTTTCGAAGATTAAATCGTACTGTAATGAGAACATAGTACCTTTTTTTAATTTTAAAACCTTTAGTTTACTAGGATCTCGGTGTTTAATTATGCTATTAAATAAAACTATAAACAAATTTATGGGCTCACGAATTGATTACATCTTTATTAATTAAATATTATACAGTGGTAAAATTTGTAAGTTTCGACGTAATTGAAACCCCTCAATATATAAGAGAGATATTTTACCAATAAAAAACAGGGATGACATAACCCATTTGTTAAAAAAATAATACAAATCTATGCGGACGAAGTCGCGATCAAAATTTAGTTATTAATAAACTTTCATTTACTGATTGTCAGTTTCATAAATACAAATAAATAATTTTATTGCAGCTAAGAAAATGATAAAAGTGGGTCTTGATTTTTTTAAATTTAATCTCTAAGCTTAAATAGTCGAGTAGGTTGAAAAGTCGGATTTAGGAGAAAAAAATAGTAATAAATCCCAAAAAAATATTTTCCAATCACTTCAATGAACGAAAAAAAAAACTCATCTTCATTCCAATTGAAATGTTTATTTTTTTTCCAAATTTAAATCTAAAATTTCTTTTAAATAGGAAGTAACCGCTGTAGTAATGCTATTTAACCACTAGGATATACATTCCAAACAGAGTACCTTACTAGTTTTTATAAATACAAATATATACTTTAAATACTTATTTTATTGTATCTAAGAAAAAGATAAAAATGGGTCTTGATTTTTTTTAAATTCAATCTCTAAGCATAAATTGTCGAGTAGGTTGAATAGTCGGATTTACGGAAATAAAATGTAAATCTCAATGATTTCAATTAACGAAAAAAAAAAGACATCTTCATTAAATAATCTTTTCTTTTTTCCTAAGTAAAATTTCTTTTTAATAGGAAGTAACCGCTGTAGTAATTCTGTTTAACCACTAGGATATAAATTCCAAACAGAGTACCTTACTGGTTTTTTTTTTTTGTAGAAAAATCTGTTGCAATATTACATTTTATTTCGTAACAATTAGATATGTTCCAAGTTACTATCTTAAATTAATTAGTAAACGAAACAGTCAAAACAAATGGCCTTACATAATAGGTTAATGACGTTAAAATAATTCAATATCTTGTACATATAGTTTTTTGTATAAATACAGGAAGCTCACTTAACAGACTGGCCATTTCTTTGCGAGCAACTGCCATAGACGCAGGGGGAAAAGGTGTACAGCCAAGTTAAAAAAAAAACTTTCAGCAGTATAAAAGTCTTATCAACTCGGTTCCGTTCTACTTTTTTTCGCTGATTAAATCGCGATTACCTTGGCCGTAACTTAAAAACCGGTTTCCCGCTCTAATTAGTACAGCCATTGCCGTTCGCGGTTGTTATAATTTGTGTGCTGTCAAAGTGACGTTTGGAAGCGCGCGAATCGTTGCTCTCGGGTTGCGGATTTGAATTTTTTCGTAAATAAAAAATACGTGTACGATTTTCAAAATGAAGGAGCTCGCGACTGTTTCCAGCCAGTGTGTAGACAAGAACGGCGCGGTCACCGCTCTCGTTACCAAAAACGGGAAGAAAAATGAAAATGGTGAGTTTTTTATTTTTTTAGAATACATTTCTTCGCAGATTTATAGCGAACGATTTTCAAAAATATACCTTTGTAATTTTAGCCCGGGTATTTTAAAGATTTAATCGTCGATATTATTTTAAATGAAAGACAATAAAAATAAAATGTTTTATAATGAATTACTACTTCAAAAAATTTGCACCAGTAGTTTAAAAATTAAACTTATATAATTACGAAACTTTGTTGCACTTCCCTAGCCCGTTGTTTTTTTTACTATGAATGCCTAATAAAAAAATGTATTTGCTATATTTACTCTTTGCTCTAACCTCTGATGATATATTTGCTAAACATGAAAACTACACTATACTATTTATTTTTAGTATTGAATTGGCATGGCCGTTTTGACTTCGATTTGAACGAAAAAAAAAAAGTTTTTGTGTTAATAATCCTATCTTATTGTTATTATTATTGTTAATAATGGAGTGAAATTTACAAGATAACGCAATTAATTAAAATATGACGAAATACTTTTACTATCCAATTTTCTTAATGACATATAGAGATTGAACATTTTATGTGACTTGTGTGTGTGTGTGTGTTTTGTTGAATTTTAAAGCATTTGTTTTTTTAGATAAACACACGCATATATTTATATACACTGAAAGTTTTCTGAAAGTAAAACCAACCAGTCAAAATGAATATTTTTATTTATTGGCAAAAACAAATAAGAATATCCAGTAGACAGTGATTTTTGATTTGGTCCCCTAAAGGCTAATGCAGGGGTTCAAAGTGAAAAGCATAATCCATTATTCTAAATTTTTACTAGGTTTTTTTCCCTATTAATTTGAACATAGCAATAAAACATAAGGGAACATTTAAAAGAGCAACGTTCACATAACTTGGTCTTGACAAAATTTAATTGTTATTAATTACTATTAAATAAATCGATTTTAAATAAAAATATTAGTATCCTTATATCAATGGTATAATTTATGTAGCATTTTACAATCGGTATTTTATTGTAACAATGTTATGGATAATCATTTAGGGTGACCATGATTCCCTTTAAAAACAGGCCTATAAAAAAATCTATCCAAAAGACTTTTAAGAACTATTTTTAAAATTGTAAAATCATATTACAATATAGGTATACTACATTTATAGAGATATATAGATATTCATTTAAAAAATTGTTCAACGAATAAATTCATTTGTTAAAACAATTACCAACATCCTACATTATTAATTAGTTTTGTCAAAACCAAATGTCATCGTTAAGATAATATTATTTGATAACTCTCTTATCTATTTGTTGGCATACAATGTTGTCAAACATTTATTATTTACAACTTTGCCCCCAATGAATTAAAAATAATTAGAGTTTAATCATTTAAATAAACTTTGTATATAGGAGTAAATAGGAATAATGTTTTGTGATAATTTATTGATAAATTACAGACGTTTGAGTAAACAGAAAAATCATTGTTGCCTTTAGGTATAAAATACAGTTTAGGTTTTTTTTCTTCTCTTTACTTACATAAAACCACAGCATTACAAAACCATTAAAATAATTTAAAGTAAACTTAACAATTGGCCAATTACGGTTTCATTTTTTATGGAACATTTAAGAAAACGGTCAATCATTTTATAAAAACAAGATACAACTTATTCTAGATATAAATGAGTAATTTAAAAATAAATACAAAAGTGCGTGTGTGTGCGTGTATGTGTTTGTGTATGCGTGTTCATGCGCGTGAGCGTGCATGTGTTGCGTGGAATGTACGTGAGAGCAAAAGGTTAGGGAGGTATAAACTTATTTGTAGATATAAAAACAGCGCCATCTATTGAGTTCAAAACAATAACTTATTTACTTTAAAAAAAGTCACGAGCAAACAAGCAATCGGATAACCTCACAAAGAGATACTCATGATGTCCAGAGCACCGCCAATTCATTGTGTAAGTAGAGGTTAACTATTTTATACCTCTCACGCCGGTACACAACCACAAAACTGGCAAATAGTATTTGAAATTAATTCATCCACTAAATTCAAAAGAGATGGTCACCCTACAGTTACTAAGATCACCAATTACAGTGGCAGCATTAATCATGGCTAACCTTGGAGACTAACAGACCATAGATACCGCTAACTACCCATAACATGCAATCTTGTCTATGGCATAACTTTATTCAATAGACTGTACCTAACTTAGAACACAAAAAACTAAGATTTATTTTTCTATTTAACTTAAATTTTAAGTAATATTATAAATAAATAAGTTTGTATTGAAAAAAATAGCTTAGCACTACGAAAATTTAAAAAATATTGATATACCCAATACATTTTGTCTCAAATAAAGAGATCTACGCAGACGAAGCCGCGGGCAAAAGCTAGAGTTTGATCATATAGTTCATCTTTGACTACCTTTTCCCTCTCTATATACCTCCACAAATAGATTTAGTGTGAAATTGCACTATTTCTGCTCTGTTTTATGTATTTAATAATCTTAATTTATTTACAGCATTAATTATTTACTAATTGTATATTACAGAGACATATACTAGTTTCAGCCATCGTCTTCATTAATTTAGCTTAACCGTTTGAACCTATCTAGTTCGGGATAGAGAACTTTAACTCAATCAAGGAGATAAACTATTTGTTTGCCAAATCTCACCCCAATCCGTTTAGCCGTTTTTGCATACAAATCAGACTTTACATTTATATCAGTGGGATGTCAATAGGTTTACTTACCTGCCAGTTAGTACATTCAAATTGTGTTTGGCCTAAGATATTATAATTATTATATTCAACATATACTAACATATACTGCTGGTATATATGCTGCTGGCTTATATATGCAGGTATATATGAATTTGGTCAGTAAATTAGAGCAAGCATTTGATATGTGCGATAATATTTACTGAGTTTGGTTAGAGAAAACCGCAATTTCTTAACCAAACGTCGTATATTACTATGAAATCAAATATTTATATAATATTAAGTAACTAAATAATTGGGATCGATTGGCATATAGTGGTATACACGGCCACGGATCAACCTAGCCTAACCTAAAATTGTTCAAGTCGACTCTGAGAACTTCTCTCGCGTCGCCCGCTCGTTCACTCAATTATATATTCGAATTGTTTCTTGAACCAGCAATGTTGTTAAATCCTATAATATTACAAATATATTAATAAACCACATCACGACACACACATTGACCCAGCCCTCAAGTAAGTATCGTAGGAACTTGTGTCACAGGAACTAAGCAACAATATGGTATAAACTACATAGATAAGAATACTACATCTAAGACCGGTAAGCGAACAATGCGTCTTGCAAATAACACAAAGTTCTGCCCGAGCCGGGATTCGAACTTAAACCTCTAGCGTACCAGTCGGCTGTTCATACCACTGTCTCAGAGGTCGTCAATAGGATTGATATTTCACTTGTTTTGTTAAGCTTTGTGTGTGGTCGTCTATACATGCACACGTTTGAAAGATGCAAATAATTACCGATTACCTTTGAGTTCATTAAATTAATGTATTTTTAAATCTTTTGTTGTTAATTCAAGTCTTCATACCAATTAAATTTTTTTCTCTCAAAAAAACTGTTATGATCTAATTATCATTTAAGATTTTGGAATATTTTTTTAATTTTATTATCAATGACCTAGTACTACTTTATTTAAATGAAAAGTTTAAAAAAAATGTAAAATTTGATATTAATTATCTTAACTTCATTAAAAACTTCAGACTTATATAGAGTTTTATATGCACTATGCTATGCGTTTACATACTTATGTATTGGGATTAAATAAATACTATTTGGAGCGACGGAGCAGCTTTCAGTGTGAAATTACATCCGGGGCTTTATTTCAAGTGTTTTCGGGTTCCGCAGTTAAACCACAATGAACAATTTTTTAATAGATTATTACTTCTAGAACTACCGGCCGGCTTCGCACTGGTACATAAAGGTATTTAAATTTTTTGAAAATATTCAAGCGCCCTATGTTCATTAGGGATAATGTAGGATTCTAATGGTCGAAAGAAATTTTCAAATCGGTCCAGTATTTTCGAAGCCGATTCAGTGCAAACAAACAAGCAGATCTTACCTCTTTATAATATTTTTATATATTATATAGTGTAGATGTAAACAGAGACAATACAAAATTATGATGACCTTGTTGGCACAGTGGTGTAATCAGCTGCAACGCTAGATGTTCCGAGTTCGAATCCCGGCGGGAGCGGAACGTTCCGAAATGTACAAAACGCATTGTTTCTCTACTTGGATGTAGTTTATACTATATCGTTGCTTAGCAACTGCGATACAATATTCTTTCATTTTACTGTAAGGCTGAGTCAATGTGTGTGTCGTGATGTGGTTATTATTATTAAAGTCCATTTGCAATAATACGAGTATTATGTTTTACATAAAAAACGCGTTAGTTTTCTAGCTCTTTCTAATAATAGCTTCGGAGTCTTCATTCAGTTATTTATATGGATACATTCGAAATAAAACTATTTAATTTTAAATTTACTAATCATACACCTTGCCTATATACTTGTACGAGTGTATGAGTTTCGTTTACAAAATTTTCACAAGCGTTTTTATATTTTGGAATATTTTTAACAATAGCGAGAAATTTTCGACAATAGCGGGTACATTTCATCTTACATTTCTTCAACAACAATAAACCAGGAAAAAACACTGAGATAAAAGAAAAAAGATCGTTCGGGACTAGATTCAATAGAGTATTAAGGGCTTACAAAGAAAGGGCTTATGTTCTATATAAAAAGGATTTTCCTTTTATGCCTCTCTGAATGTCAAGTTCATTGGATAGAGATCGCAAGTATGTACTTCACTTTCAAAGTCAAAGTCAAGGCTTTTAAATTGAAATGGACTTGAATTATTTCTTTTAAATCGTCAAAATCTTTTAAAACTATCTCCAAGAATGCTTACTTACAGAGAAGAATCCAACGAGTATTCTGTTTTTAATGTTTATCGATAGTTCAGTATTTAAATAGGCTTTTTCTAGGCAAGCGTGTCTTGTAGACATCTTATCTAATAATGTATTCAAGAGACGTGGTAGCTCAGTTTGTTGCGTGCCTTGGTTTACCGACACAGATTCGCAATCTGTCGCACTGGGACTCAACATAAACTAGCGTAATGCGGTGTGTAGCACCTCAGCGTACCCCTCTCGAGGGATTACGGCGTGAGTTCATGTTAGATGTTACCAATGGAAACAAACCCAACATCATTAGACCAATGCGGGTAACACATACAAACATATTACATTATGTATAGTGAGTACACATCAGTACAAAAAAGGTTATTTTTGAATTATACGTAAAACCCCGCATGACAAACTTTAGTTAGAAAGAAGGAAAAATACTGTGTTATACAGTCATACGTAAGTAAACATGCACATTGTGTTAATAGTGACGCCCAAAAAAACATACACTAGAAACTCCTCGAAAACTTCGCTAAGCGACTTTTCTCGCTCAAATAAAGTTCGCTCATGTTATAACAATACAAAGTTCAACTATACTTCTAGGTTATTTCAAAATGTTTTATCTTAGCGACAATTCTGACTTTGTCGCAAAGCGACTTTACTCGCTATATTAATAACAGGAAGTCCTGCTATAATCCTATAGGTACTTTTCCTTTACTTGGGAACGTTGGGAACGTGATGCCTCGCATGTTGCTAGATTCGGGAAACTTCACGATAACTGTTGACACGGATTTTATAAAAAAAAATATAAAAGTATTTCGGGAACACCCGCAACTCTGCCCCAGCACTGCAACTCCTGTTCACCAGGATCAACAGTGGCGTCCTTTGATCGAATAATGCAGCTGTGCAATGACGCACAGGCTGTGCCCGGACAACCTAACGGCTGTCTTGGGACCCGCAACGAACTTAATAAAACTTGTATTAAAATTAATGGTTATGTATCTTTCAGTATATAATATTTTTGCATTATTAGTTTAAACAAAAAACCTTTAAAAAAACGTGACATTATCGACATAAAGCGATCTTTTTTGAAATTAACTACCGATTTATCATTAAGTATTAAGAATGTTGATTGCCTTACTGTACGAGACCGCAAATAAAATAAAAACATTAAAGTTAATTACGATTTTATGATTAATTACCAATAAAATAAACTGTATAATTTTGCTTTTTATAGTATTTCCCTCTTATTTATACTTTTTGTTTGTGTTTGTATGTATGTATATTCAAACATTAAAAATCAAATCTTTCCTCAAATTATGCTTTTAACAAAAAAAAAATACCTACATGATCGTAATTCCGGTAATAAAAACCTATGGTCGGTAATTCTTTCCAGTTTTTGAACCTCGAACGAGTTAAATAAAATCGAACAAAACAATAACAGGAATTTATTAAAATATTCATCCAAATAACCCACGTCGATACCAAAATTCCCAAAACAAAACATTACCATGATTGCATTTAAATTTTGAAGCTTAAGCGCGAAAACTAACCAAAATACCGTCAAACGAATTTTAACTTTAGTATTGTGTCGTCAAAGTACAAACCCGGTAACCGGTCCACCGAAACCACTTGACGCATATCGATTTCCCGGTTTTTCACGCAAGCGCACGGCTACCTGCCGTTCGCGTACAAAAATCATCTGTTGATCGCGCTCAGTATTCAGTCAGCCATAAGAAAGGGACGCGTTCACGCGTTTCGAACATTTAAGTTTTTTTAAATTAAGTGCAAGCTTTTCACAACACTAATCAGTTTTCGCGCCTTGTAAGTTCACGTTCTGAAGATCAATTCAAACAGCGTTCGGATTGCAAATTTAGGAATTTTTGTTATGTGCCAGTATTATTTTAAAAAAATCGGTGTGCGTTTCTTTAAGGAGTCTTGATTTTGTTTGTATTTAATGCGTTATGTAAGTTATGAAAGTAAATAGGTAAGCAATGATTAAAAAATATGATTGTTCGGATTTTTTGTAACACATCTCAGTTTTATGGAAGTAATGCTTTTTTCATCCAATTTGAATGCAATAATAATAAAATTGAGCTAAAAAACAACCTACCGCAATACGTTTCCGTTTAGAACATACAATACAATTATTAAACAACTACAAACATGACATTTAAACATTGTAACATTTCTTGACAGGTATGTCACTAAAAATTCCTTGGTAAGAGTCCTTTGGTGGACAATATCATGTATTTATGAATAACACTATTACTTTCCATGTTCAAACGCTACAATAACTTCTACATTGTCTCTACTCAGGTACTGTTTTTAAAATACCGGTAAAAACCGAACCAGTAATTTTAAAAGTACATTTTTGGAGGCTGTACTCGGTAAGGACAAGCATTCACTTTTGCTAAAACAAGGACATTTTATACAGTTATCTTAGAATATGAACGCTCGATCACGATACAATTTTTACTACATTTACTTTCAATTTATTTTAACATAATAGCTTTGGTTTTACTAATGGTTTTATTAATTAATGACAAAAAAGCCTGCATAAATCTCTGTTTCAAGGCTTCAAGTCGATGTTAGGTACAAAATTAATGATCCTTTTTGTGTTGATACATATATAACACATATATGTTTATATAAATCGCACACATACACACATAGTAAGAAGTACAGTTATAACCCTAGCAGCTATTGCATCAATTTGTACATACTTCCCTCAGTATTTTTCCTAAGACATAAAATGTAGCAATTTTTTTAATCGCAGAAACATTAGGTTCATTAATTGGAGCACATATTAATAACTATACTTATTAATGAGAGTAGATAAACAAAACAATTTTTGATAATTTATTGAAATGGAATATTTGAATTATTAATTAGTAATTAAAATTCCGAACTTAATTAAATTGCTGAACGAAAGTAAAGGCATTTGGCTGGCCAACTTTCCTTAATCAACTATATATGTATCAATAGAAAGTTTTATTTTTATGTATTTACATTTACAAAACTATATCATGTTGAGGTTACATTTATCAAAGCATCAAATTTTCGTTAATTTTGAACCCGAATGTATCTTTGTTCAAGTGACATATGTAAATATTAAATCTGACATTATTTGTAAAGTAGTTTTACATGTGAAGGTGTCCAGTCAGTTTGCCTATTACTTAATGTTAATTTAAAATTTGCTTCTGTGGTAAAAAAAAACATACTTCATAATTTATTACGATTACTGTGAACGATTTTTTTTTAATATATTGTCATCTATCATTTCAAAACCACGAAAATAATTTCCATGACTCTTATCACGTACTTGAGCTTAAAAGATCCTGATTCTATAATTTATTAAAAGTTCATTCAATTTTCTCATTTTTTTTGCATTATGACTTATTCATTTGCACGCATTTCAATTGACTTAAGTTAAAAATAACTGTACTGCTACAAACTTCAATCTCAGTCGCATACCATAAATGTAGTATTTTTTCTCAAACCTATACTTTTGGTCAGCAATTATCACTGACCAGTAATCTTTCATTGTTAAGTAACATACGTAACAATTACTAATAGGAAATTAACAAGACCTCGCATTTAACCTCTACATTCGAATGTAGGTTATGTAGTCATTACCAAGGCTACCGGTAAGTACGATTTGATTCGAAAGAAAAAACCGGTTCGCGACATTTCAACCGGTAATTCCGGTAAAACTAATTGTCGTTTTCGCGTGCTTTACTTTTTATCCGATAAAAATTAAATGCAATATTTCGGTGACAGAGCTTATGTGCGGACAAGTGATACTTTTACTGTTGAATCTGCTTCAATCAAAGACGCTCAACATTGCATTAGTTTTATAAAAGCAAGTGAGTAAGGGCGTCCAAATGATAGAAATATAACCCATCATAGTCTTATCGATAGTTATTTAATTAGTCATTAAGTTTCGTCGGAAAACTAAAAATCCCTAATACCTACTCGTCGTGAGCATGGGTAATTTACAAAAATATTAAAATACATTTATGAATTGTCACCATTCACGATGACAATAACTTCAATTAATAATTTATTTTTAATTGGGATTTTAGTCAGCCCTACTAGGGTAATAATCAATAAGTGTTTACCAGGTCTCAAGGACCTAAATTTATAGGAAAGGGGATTTTTTTTACTTCATGGGAAAGTAAATATGCAGACGGTTCGCGTGATTGAAGTGGTAGATTAGGTATAAATTTTCGCTTTTCAGCCCTATATTTATATCTAACATTTGAATACCTTTTCCCACAAAACAAGCTTACAACTTATTACAACAACAGTTTGTTACTTAGCGCCATTTTTGAAAATTGTCAAAACATGGTTGTACAGAAAATTTTCCTTTGCCTTTCGTAGACATGGATTCAGGTCATTCGGGTAGCAACAATTAATCCTTGTAAAAACACAATTTATCTGCTTATAATTTATCACCTATCCTTGCTTACAATGTATTGAGATCAAAATCTAATACATCGTGATAGTATAGAGGTTGTGCGTCGATATAAATAAATCTTAATTGAGGTCAAGTAAAATGCCGTGTTAGATGCTAGATATTCATATCCATTTGTTGAAAACCTATTTTTTAAAGATGAATTCGATTCCGTTTTTGTTTCTTACGACTTACAGTTCCTTTTAATTATCCACTTTTAAATTTAGACTTTTCAAATTAATTCATCTTTTTTTGATTTCGCCGGTTATTTTTTTTTCAAAATTGTTCCAATTTCCTTACAATTGTTAACCACTTTAAACGCTACTAAACATTATCATTATATATTTATGATAACCCCACACGAGTTAAATAAACATACAAATTACAAGTTAATTAAGATTTCTCTTACTTTGTCAGCCTTTATCACTATTTCGTCAGTCCGACACTGCAATCCGAACGCTGCTAACGTTATATAAAAAAAAAATAGCAAAATTAACATAAAACCTTCTTGTAGCTTTTTTTAAATGAAATAAATATGGCCGCTGTGAATGGGAAAGATTTGGAACAACCTTCCGTCCCGCCTTCGTCGTTGATTCGCAAAGTGAGCTCGCGCTCTTTAAGGAACTCGATTTCGGAGGAAAAAGAAAATGGCGTAGACGGAAGCGCGGGAAAAGCTTCATTCGTGAACAAATTCAAGAAGACGCCTGAAGCGTTGAAATGTTTCCATTTGAATGAAACAGAAAGTGAAATTGAAGTTCCCGGAACGCCGATGACGCCTAGAACATCTACGACTCCTGGTTTGTATTTATAAGAGTAATTAAGGCTGTCTTTATAAACGTAATTTCTTTTTTTTTCTGAATGATTTTCGGGTCTTTTTCCGTGGCTTTTTTGCTTCTACTGTTTTATAGTGCGACCAGCCTTTTTTGATAAATGTAACTTAATTTTGAAATGATATTTCGTAGCTCAAAGGTTTTCGGAATCAGCAACGTGTTTTATCATTTTTGAGTTGAATGCGTCCTCAGACTACGGTGTTCGATTCACAATTTTCTTTAAAGTTTTTGACTAAAAGTCGTTACGTATAAATTTTAAGTCCATTTATCTTCAACAAAAAAGTACAATCGAATGACTCATTATTTTTTCACGTCACGTCGACAATATTATTTACCTAAGCATTGAAGCAATGAAGACATATAGGGAAAACCACACAATACCATTTTAATTTGCAAAAGCAATTTGGCTAATGTATTATTTATTGTCACACACATAACGACAGTCTATTGTCATCTCCTTACTTCAAATGTTTATTTTATACTAACACTAGTAACATTTCTAAGCAATTTATAAATATTGACAACAGTGCGACAAAACGGATTCAAAACTATCAAACACATTCACAAAATATATTCCCCGATGTGGGGGTCGCGAGTAATGGGGGGTCACAAAGAACGACTTCATTTGGAATGAAGACCTAAACAATCAGGTCGCCAGTTTTAGATAGGGGATCCCAACCGATTTATTTGCCACGGGCCCCAGACGGTCTAGTTATGTCACAAGGCAATTTTTTTTTTGACGTAGTTAATTCAAAAATACAAATTCTACACGGACGCTGCCATGGCCAAAAGCAATAAATAAATCTACGAATAATTAAAAAGCCATTAAAAATTTTATTCAGCGACTTCAAACGTATTTCTTGTATTTGCATATTCTTTGCCTACTTCAACTATATTTCCTATCTGATGTTCTAGTAGCTACATCTTCTATGAGTAAGGCGGAAATCACATTTTCTCAATAATATTTTGCTGCCTGACATTTTTATAAGGTAAAACCCGTTCCCCATTTATTTTAAGGGTCTAATTTCCTTTTTTTGTCCAATCCTTTTCTCTTTCAAGACCCTTTACATCCTTTTTCTTCGATTTCATTTTATATCCAAAGCATTTTACTCCATTACGTTTAGAAATATATTACATGTACTCGTTCTTGGCTCTGTCGTTACCAACTCTTATAGCTGTTTTAATTAAGTTTATTTTATCTAAGACGATTAGCTATTATTTGACAGACTCTGTGGCTTAGTAGTGAAAAAGATTCACCAATTCACCAAATCAATCTAGTGATGGCAGAACTTTGTTATTTGCTAGAACCTAAAATAGTAATAAATGTTAGTTTTTAAGTCAGAGGAATTTGAATCTCACCAACGTATATGAGAACTCCGAACAGAATCAGGGATGTTACTGCAGAGTTGGCACTGCGTTCTTGATACCCCTGGTATTGCAAACATCCAAAGGCTGCAGTGACTGCTTACCATCAGGGCCTGCTATGCTTGTTTGCCACTGCAGTGGTATTAAAAAAAACATATCAAGATGAAGCCAAGCTGGGGTAGCCCCGTCTTTCAAGCCTAATGTTTTATGTGTTATTGTTATCTATGCAGATTTACCATATCATTGCTGAGTACCTGCGATACAAAATCTTAAAGCTATGCTGAATCAATGTTGTGTGTGATGTAGAGGTCAATAATGTTATTGTGTTTTTGTCCGCAGGTCACGAGAACTGCACATTCCACCATGACTTGGAGCTGGACCACCGCCCCCCGACCAGGGAGGCTCTTCTTCCTGACATGGCAAGCTCATACAGACTACTGCTCACAGGTACTTACTTTCAAAAGTCAAAATTGCATCCTGAGCAAAACTTTTGTTTAAAACATGAGTTTTACACGCATTGAGGTGATAGACCAATTAAAGCTTTTTACTGATTCGTTCAATCTCACAAAGTTGGTTTGACTATGACAGTAATACTGCAGGTGCATCCACATTTTTGCAGCGTGTTTAACATCATGTTTGCTCTGTAGTGATGAAGGAACGTATACTAGAATACTATGCACGTACACGCCTGATAAATCTGACAACAACTGTAGTCTTTGCTTTGTCTTTTATGAGGATTTTATTTATTTGGAGACCAACAAGCCACTTTCTCACACTCTGGTTTAATTCCTGGCTATCAAGTTTCATCATTATCGACTTTGCTTGTAAAATTTTAAACGCATGGCGGTTTCTTTCAGTTTATTTATTTTCCATTTTTTTGCAACGTCATCATGGGCAGACAAGCAGACACTTCACTCGATGGAAAGTGATACCGCCTATTGACACGGCGATGCTATTGATGTTTGAGTTTCCAAAAATACTATTCATATATAAATAATGTAATTATGTGTTGTCTAATAAATATTTACTTTTCAGGATTGGGAGAAGATCCCGACAGGCAGGGACTGCTGAAGACTCCAGAGAGGGCTGCCAAGGCCATGCTCTTTTTCACCAAGGGTTACGACCAGAGCTTAGATGGTAAGCATTCATCATCAACCCGTATAATAGCTACCCGTATAACAGCTAGTTTAATTAAAATCCAAACTTATGTGCATATTATCTAGATAAGAAAACATTTTATCCAATTAATTTTGTCAAACAAAATAAAGACTATAACAAAATTACACAAATAATTTTGACAATGTTAATTTAGATACAAAAGATTTCGTTAACTCGACGCATTAATTTGTTCAGATTTATTTTGTAATGAAATATGATAATATTCAATTATCAATTCATTTTTCGTAATGATCCACTAGACTATTATTACCTAAAGTTTTAAAGCTTTAATAACGAAAATCAGTAATGACAAGTAATCTCAATTAACCGTGAAACAATTCCTCAAGTGAAACTTTAGGTCACTCAAAATTAATGGATTGTTACAAATAAATTAATTCTGTTGATTAAAATTTAGTTTGACATTTTAAAAAACTAAGATAATTCTCCATTTTCCAGATGTTTTGAACAACGCCATATTTGATGAAGATACCGATGAAATGGTCGTAGTGAAGGATATAGAAATGTTCTCGATGTGTGAGCATCATCTCGTGCCATTCTACGGAAAAGTCTCCATCGGGTATCTACCCCAAGGAAAAATTCTTGGACTCAGCAAGCTGGCTAGGTAAGATATATTTAGTAATAACAATTTCTTTTCACAATTCAAACAAATTGCCTTATAATCCCAAACTACACACCACAGACCAACAGGTTACTATTGTGTAGTCCATACTTTTACTGCTCATCAGGCAAAATTTAAAAAGGAACAAAATATAAATAAAAAAGAGTAAAGTTCTACATATCAGCGCCATCTATTTGTTGATTGTCTGGTCTCAGATATCCTGTACGTGCAGACACGTGGTATTCAGTAATCAATTATTGATATCTAATAATCCTTTTCACATCCACACTACCAGACCACTTAAAAACCATCACACTTCGCCTTCGTTTTCTTCTAATCTCCTGCATTTATTTCAGGATCGTGGAGATATTCTCCCGTCGCCTGCAAGTTCAGGAGCGTCTGACGAAGCAGATCGCATTAGCAGTGACACAGGCGGTCCGGCCAGCTGGAGTAGCAGTGGTTATTGAAGGAGTGTAAGTACTGCAATAGTGTATTTCTTATCCAACGCCATTTTCAAACACCTTATGAAAAGTGAACCGCCTAATGACACGACAATACCCTTGATTTAAGTGACCCATGTAGTTACTCTCGTTACTTTATCTTTTTCTAGCTGAAAGAACTGTTTTGCAGTAGAAAATAGAAAGTAGTGTGATAAAGTAGACGTAGTCGAACTCAAATCTAACATCTCTAAGCAAACAAAATGTCCTTGGTCAGTCCAACTCCCGACCGGGTCTGTACTAGGTCAGGCTCGATGGGGACAGATATGGAGGTCGTGCATATGCTTTCCGTCTTGTTGTGTTATCTTTATTAAGACGATATAGCCTAATAGATTGTATAGGGAACGATAACCACGGTAAAGTAGTCACGGTAAAGCTGCTAAGGCCTCCGAGCCGCAGCACTCGTCGTTTAGGAAAAAATATCCAAGCAAATGATTCAATTTATTTATTATAGTACACAGTAGATTCTCAAATACAGTAATAATACAATTTATCTAAAAAATATTCAATAAAAATTTTACTATTTAAATTTAATTAAATTTAATATTCATTTAATTTCAACAGGCACATGTGCATGGTCATGAGAGGCGTTCAAAAGATCAACAGTAAGACGGTAACATCAACAATGCTCGGAGTCTTCAGAGATGACCCGAAAACAAGGGAGGAATTCCTAAACCTCGTCCACTCAAAGTGAGCAAAACTTACACCACGGGAGAGGGGCGATAGAAATAACAAACATAGCAACACAGATACAAACAATAAAAAAAACTTAAACTGTCAAAAGCCTTGAATCCATTCTTAAAAAAAAAAGAAACATTCTGAGCTCCATTGCAATATTTGTAAACCAATATTTTGTTGTTCCAAATTCGAGTTACAAAGTGTTGCCCCTCTTAAAATAATAAATCAGACAATCGACTCAAAACCACCGACCGAAGGAAAATGTTAAATATTATTTTCAACACCATTCAAATTCTAATATTTAGTTCAATAATTGGATGCTTTTTAATCGCTTACGATTGTTTTAATTCGGCAAATCAACGAAAGATGGCGTTTAAAATATTTAATTTGATTTTCTGAATTATTTCAATTAATTTATCAAGTTTACGTATTTTGTGATTTCTGCATAACCATAAATGTTTATTGGTTTTTGTTTGTAATTTTTTATTTTTTTTTAATTTACCTAAGTTATAAAATTATTTGTTGTAACTATTTTATGTGAAGTTTTCTGAAAAAATAATCAAAGTACAAAATTTATTTAGATCTAAAACCTTGTTAATGTTTAGTTTAGGTAAAAAATATTTGGTGAATGATTATATCGGATTGTGTAACTGTATTTTTTGCACTTCTCAACTATTTTATATAAACTGCCTAAATATTAGTAGTTTAGCACAATTTTTTGCTTTTTTATGCAAAAGGGTTTTTTACTACTGTAAGATTACCAGTTTTACCATTTATTTTAAAAAGAACTTGAAATATTACTTAAAAAGTATGAAATATTTGTTTTTTGTAGTTAAACAATACATTTTAAGTTATGTACGATTGGAAAAAATACTTGATAAAGTTTGGTTAAAAACTGGTTTTCTTACTTTCTTTTATATAGCAGTTGGTTTGCTCGCTTTAGTTGTAATTTTTAGATTTAAGTAACCCATAAAATAAATAATTTCAATCAACAAGACAATAACATATGCATTGATGAAAAAAAACAATTCCTTATTATGATTAAACCGGAAAATGTGGTAATAAATATTAATTGCCCATATTAACACATTTTCCATTTAAAATATTTTACAATTAAATAAGTTAAATACATAAAATATTGTCTGTGGACCAATAATTGCTTATATTATTATTTTATGTAAAAATCTTGAGCAAAAATGGCTGTTGCTTAATGTTTTTGCATAATTTTTGTGTTATTTTTTTGGAAATGCTTAGTAAAAATACCTATGATGTTGCCTTAAAATATGGAAATTGTTACGAGAATTTTTATATTATAATATTTTTATTATGTAATTTAAAGAGTATTCTGATTTTATAAATAAAGGTTTTTTATTTTAAGTTCAAACAATTTTGTTTTATTTATTTTATTGAATCGCTTTCAAAAGCACGCTTACCATAGACCCTAAGCCAACACATAACACAAACTCACGCCGTAATTAATCCCTCTAGAGAGGTAGGTAACGGTGTTAAACACCAAAATTTGCATATCTATGTCCCAGTGTGACAGGTCACGAATCTGTCGCCACTATCCGGCACAATGAAGAGCAAGGCAACTACAATGTACAGCAACCCGAGACTCGAACCGGGTCGGTCGGTTAACCAAGGCACGTAACAAACTGAGCTACCACATCCTCCTTCCAAGTCGTCCTTATTCTTTCTCTTTAATAAAAATATTGAGATAATAAAAAAAGCAAAGTGGTTCGAGTAAAAAAGCATCTATGGTTTTGGACTTAGCCCTTACTTTGTTAAAACCCAAAGATATTTAGTTGAAGCCACCCCAAATGCGTTTCAAAATTTGTTTTCAGTTTTAAGTGTAGACAATTCTAGATCCGCCATTGCTAGAAGCTCAAGTACTCAAGTGAAGCTTAGATGAGCTAGTTTCGCTTAAGCAATCTTTATGCGATCACTCATCCCATACTTTTCCCGGTTTCGAGTTGTATTTTAAAAAAAAACCTTTCTGAGCTGACGTCTCCTACATGTAAACGATAGATTAATGATTGGTCTCCGCTACACCGTGACTACCAATATTTAATATATGATGTGAACCTAATGCCAAATTCTCAAGGCAGAAATTTGATAGCTAGAAAACGTTTTAAATAGTATAATTAAATAATATAAAGTAGGTATTCGAATAAGCGTAAGTAAGAAAGGGATATTTTCGAACTGTCTTTTGACATTGCACTTTTTGAAATAACTCTTTTAATATCTTATGTGAGCCTACTGTCATAGGAAACATTAAAAACTGGTGTACACAGCCGACTGCTACGCGAGAGGTTCCGGATTGGAATCTCAGCGGGAACGGAACCTTGTGTTATTTGCGAGACGCATTGTTTTGCTTACCGGACTTAGATGTAGTATTCTTATCTATGTAGCATTTACCATATCGTTGCTTAGTTCCTGTGACACAAGTTCTCACGATACTTACTGCAGGGCTGAGTCAATGCTATGTCGTGATGTGATTTATTTATTGTTCACTACACAAAGCACAAAGCAGAGAGCGCACTAGCACACGTATCATATCGTAAAAACCATCAAGATGCGAAATGTTAAGTAGATTAATGATTGGTCTTCCTGACCGCGACTAACAATAATTAATCTTTATTTAATTTTTAATTTATTTATTAATGATCCACTGCAATATGGAATCATCAACTCAATCAATCACTCATGATTAATTCAATCCGAAACACGCCAGTGTTATGCCCTCTGATAACGTTTCTCTTATTTCAGACATGACAACGAAGCCCTGCGGAACCTACCAGGATTCAAACCACAAGAGGCTTCGAAACGAGCTCATCTCTAATAATAGAATTGGTTAGACCACAATCCAACAATAAGACATTGCCAAATATCACATAGGTAAAGATATTCATTTGAAACAATTCTTTACAAAAAATCTATCACCAAAATTAAATTGCTTCAAAGGGTTCATTTTGTCAGAAAACAAAAATAAAATAAAATAAAGTGGAAGATCTTTTTATTTGTAAGTGAATCATTAACTGATCAGCCCCCTTACCACTTTCCGCAAGCGTTAATGCTAACAGAAAATGTATAAAATTGACATTTCCTCGCGCTCGATTTACGTCACTGTAATGTCATTTCGATACATTTTTATTTTCTTTTAGCGTTAACGCTTGCGGAAAATTTAATTTGTCTAAGGAGGCAGAATAGAAGAGAGAAATGAAAATAAATTCACTCATCTAGTTTTAATTTTTTGAAAGCTAAAGTTAATTTATTCAGTTTTGATTTTGAAGTAGTCTTTATTTTAGTTTTATTTGATACCTGTTGCTTCTCGGATAACAAGTAATTATTATATTTATTTATAAAATATTGTTTCCTTAACCTAAACCTAACACTTATCAGAACAGTCTACCACTGTGTGATACAAACTTTTACATTGGCTGAGCTAATTTCAACTCTATATCCACTAAGGAAAGTACAATATAGACTTTTATCGTTTGTTTGAAGAGCCAATTAAGTTAGCTGATGTTGTTTATGTTGTCATTGTATTGGACAACTTTAAAGTGGTGAGTCGTACATTTTTATTTTACAACAAACAAAGAAAGGGTTTATTAAACAGACGTACTAAAGCAAAACCCTGACTTTGGTCTCTTTTAGTTTTGGTGTGAGTTTATATTGCTGTCACCGGCTTTTACCGGAAGAGAGACAAAAATCTGTTCCATAATTCTTCCTGTTTCTTCTGACTACTCTTATGGGTGCCAAGACAGCCAGCAGTATAACCTGTGATTCACAGTACAACTGTATCATACGTTACGAAGGACGCCACTGTTAATCCTGGTTAGCAGGAGTTGCAGTAGTCAGAGCTATTAACCTCTAAATCGGTTTACCTTATTGACGACTGCGGTGACCGGTGAAAGAATTGTGAATTTATTTGTGTATGTTTGTGTGGAGACACGAATAAATACTTATTTGAAAAACTATAAACCAAAAGGTTCTGATTTGATTTAACTTTTTTGCAAAAAGTTACTTACCTTAGAATTTGTATGAATTATCCTGAAATATTTTGTAATATGAACTAACATTGACTAGTAAACTATGTCGGAATGCAACTTTGCGATGACCTCATATGTATCTAGTCTTCCATATCATTTGACATTTGATCCTATTTGAAAGTATAATTCATCACGATATACGTATTCAACTATTAATAACATAACGGCAAAAAGATATATTAGAATATTAGAATACTAAAAAACAAGACAAATTGTTTCTCGACTTACTGAACTTACTGAATAGCGAATAGAAAGTGTTCATATAAGCTTTTAATTGTTGAATATCAGACTTTACTCGGGACTATCAACTTCAATAGAGATTCATAAAATAAGCAGAGCCTGGGCACGAATTTTCACCACTTTTGTATATTGTCAACCGAATTTATTTTTAAATTGCCAAATTTTCTCTTAATTTAAAATTTGTATTAACAAAGTGGTTGGTAAATTTAATAATAATAATGCCAAGTAAAAAGCAAGATACATCAATATAAGGCAATGTTATTGGTACTCGTATTAAAAAATTAAGGAATAGCAATTAAGTTTATCAACACAATAAATATGCTCCACCCCATTCAACTAAGGTTGTCCTTATTTTGATAGCAACTTCCTTCAACCGTAGCTTAAAAATCAATAAATCATTTTACTTTTCAGGTTCCAAGATGAGGGTGTTAGCAGTGTTTTGTTTGTTGTTCTGTCTAGCATCCAGTGCTCCGACCGGAAAAGATGCGATCATAATCGATGAAGATTTCTTCCCCAAATCCTTTTCCATTTACAAATCTGAACACGACATCGTCAATATTATGGTTCCCTTGAACGCTCTTAATTTTGCTGATACTGAAGACAATGATGATACTAACCTATTTTTTACTGAAGCTGATATCAAAGATGGAAAATACGATTACAAAGGGCTTTATGTCTTGAAAAATGGCCATCCCTTCAAACTTCTTGAGAATGGAAGAGATGCTACAGCCCCTAATGGTGACAATATGGATGCTTACTTTGCTGCTACTGATGGTATTTATAAATACAACGAAAAAGAAAACAAAGCAGAAAAATTTGGAACAATCTCTGATAGCATAGTCAAGATAGTTCAGTTAAATAACAGTGATGCAATGTATATTGTAACAGAAGACAATAAGCTTTTCAAAGTCACCGAGAAAGGAACGAAGAAAACGCCCGTTGAGGGTGTTGAAAACGTGAAAGATATTGTAATAGATTTCTCTGATAATCTTTATTATTACGGAGACGATAAAAAGGTTTATGTTATAACAGATAAAGGAATCAAAAAAATTGATGGCCTTCCGGAGAGTCCTAATTCAGTTAAACTTTTGAGGCCTCCTTTTGTTGTTGAAGATGCCGTAGCATTAATATCTGATGACAATGCTTATGTTATCTCCGCAAACGGAACAAGTGAAATATCTGATTTCGTTCTGAAAGAAAAGCCTACTGCTTATTCTATGGAAGGCACTCTTCTCCAATACTACGGCTATAACAAAAACATTTATGAATACAACGTCATATCTATCATTTTTGGTGAAGCCCTCAACCAGATCAAAAAATTCCTACAAGATCAAACCTCTGCTATTCAAGATCTCGCTTCTAAATCTAGGAATGATTTGTTTTAACAAGACACACTAAAAACATACCATGTTGATAATATTAAAAACATAAATTTTACAACTGAAGTTTTTTTTAAATCGTAATTTGCTGATGTTTGTTAGTTTTTTGCGATAAAAACTGTGCTACAATTCATCCAATCCAATCCTTTCCATTGAACTCGAAGTACTTTGAATTGAAATTGTAAATTCACCGTAAGATGTGGATAAAAAGATGATCGAGCATGAGTAGCTCAGATTTTTTGTTAAACAAGTTGTTACAGATTCATTTTAACCTGTAGAAATTAAAAAATCAGTTGGCCGGTCACTTTAGAATCAGTTACATCATCACTTAGAAGCCGTTGTTGCTGTAAACAAATGATACTATAAGGATTTTATACATAATTATGTTTCCTTAACCTAAACCTTATTAAAACTGTTTACCACAGTATGATATGAACTACTTTGAACTTTTAAGTTGAACTAATTTCAACTCTATATGAACTGAGTAAACTAATAAAGTTGCATTTCACTGTGATGAAAAGCTAGAGATAGCAAAAATTGTTTTTGTTATCATCGTAATGGAAAACTTTACTGTGGTGGGACGTATTTTTTCTATTGAAAAGCAATAAAAACTAAGTTATTAAACCAACATACATACAAATATCACAATCTTAATTATATATTTTTGTTAACTAATAGGGAATATCCATGAAATTTTATTTGATTGAGATACTAAGTGAAAACAGAATTAGAATTGAACGATAAACAGGTAGATATAACCATTAAAAGTAAATATATTTATCTCGCTAATATGAACAACTTTTTCTATTCTAGTTGTATGGCGCCTGTGTACTTTGACGTTATAGTACATATCGGATCTCTCTGTCTAACTAATGACGTTGAAGCTTTGTGATTTAGTTAATAAGTCAGATATTTGAGAATTTCTAACGGATTTGTGTAAATATCGAATTATAACAAATAAATTGAAAAAAGACATGCATATATTGTGTAGGACTAAAATGTTTACTAACTAACAAGCCTTTAGAAATATATACTCATATATTCCATGCCCTTGATGTTTGTGAAGGCAAGAGCAGAGGTAAAGATCTTATACCTCTCGTACTCGTAATCCTATCATTTAAATGAAAACATAGTGAACTGCTTACGGTAGAAATAGAATTGAAGGTGGTAGCAACCCTGGCTATCTCGAACGTAGATCTACCACCTGTAAAATATATACGAGTATTTGAATTTTTTATACATCTTAACATCAATATGGCAGCAATCATAATTATATCATCTGTCTGTTAATTAAATATCCTCAAAAGAAACAATTTATGAAACACACTATACTTTTACATGCAACTTTGTGTATTTTTGGTCTTATCATTTGATCTTATTGAAGAGTATATTTTACTGTAACATGATTTTTACAATCCTTTTAGAATACTGATTGATATTCACTGAGCAATTGTCTATTAAATAATAATGTAAAACAATAATACTTTTATTCCCGTTCTGTACCCTTTAAATGTTGTTGACAAATGACAGGAAACAGTTTAAATCAGCACCGTAGAGTTATCATAATATCCTAAGAAAGATAACAACTCTGAACCCCAAATGTACATCGGGATAATTACTCCAAATTTTGGGGCACACCCGCCACTTTGTCCCTCCCACCACTGCAGCTCCTGTTCACCAGGATCAAAATTACTCCAAATATAGGAATTCTTAAACTGTTTTATGTAATCATAAAGTTTTTCCACTTGAGTCTTGGGTTACCGTACATTGCAGCTACCATATTCCTCAGTGTGCCTGACAGATTCCCACATAAGACAGAGTCACAATGGGACTCATAAACTTGCTAAATGCACTGTGTAACACCTCTGCCAACCCCTCTTGAGGGATAACGGCGTGAGTTCATGTTTGTTATCATATCCACTTTTAAAATAACGGAGAATCTGTTTCATAAATCTACTAATTCTTTTACTATCTTTACTCTTATATCATTTGCTTGTAATGTTTATTATTTCTTTCTAAATATATCTTTTAAATTAGGGTGTTAGCAATAACTTACTTTTTGTTCAGTCTGAAATCGAGTGCTTAGACCGGAGAAGATAGTAAAGATTTGTTTCCCAAATCTTTTTCTATTTACAATCTGAACATGACATTGTCAACATAATGGTTCCACAAAATGATCGTAACCTCAATAAACCCAAAATCACCTTGTTCTTTGTTGAAGCTGATATCCTTAGTGGTAAATACGATTCCAAAGAACTGTAAGTCTTTAAAGATGACCAAGCTTTCAAAGTTCTCGAGAATGGAAGAGATGCGACTGCTTCTAGCGGAGTCAATAAGGACGCTCACTTTGCCGCTACTGACTGTAAATACGAACGAAGAAGAGAGCAAAACAAAAAAGTCCATCCAACTGCTTTTGCTTAGGAAGACTCCCTTCTCAAATACTACGGCCATGACAAAAATACTAACGAAATCAACATGTTAAACTTGATATTTAAAAGTATCCTCGACAACGTCATAAAAATTTCACCAAAAAAAGTCTCAAGACTCGACAAAGTCATAAGACTCGAAAGTTTGTTCTTAATCTAAGAAAGATTTAGTTTTAACAAATAAAACACAATTAAAAAAAATGAAAAGCAATAAAACGTATTCAACAACTAAAGATTTATTTCAATAAATATCAGAAACTTATTTTACATTAATGAATTATTACTTGTAAGTTACTTAAGTTAATTAATGATTATATTTCTTACAAGTTAAACTACATATTAATTTGTTTTGTTACTAGCTTATTGCCATTCCATATGCATTTGTGGATATCCCTAAAACTGACATAATCATTTCAGATAGATCGGTTGGTAGTACATTTATCATTCCGAACATTGATTTTAGCAGCATATCCGATAGATTAAACTCAAAGATCTTCCCTTGCTTAGCAACTACGATATATAATCCTGTATCTATACTGAAGGATGTTGGATTTTCTTTAAAATTTATGCCTTTAGCTTCCATTGTTCCATTATAATAAACGATGTACAAACTGCCATCAGCAAACATTGGTACACAATCATCCATCATCAATGCGGGTCTTACAAGCATTGGTTTTTGTAAATCATCAAAAGCGCTTGTATCTACAGGAATCATTCGACCATTATTTAGAAGTATACTTGGTGAATTGTCTTCGCAGTCAATATAATACAAATTATCAGAAGTATCTAAGACAAATTGAGAAGCGCACTGAATGACAGATACTTTAGTTCTAAGTGTACCATTGTTTTGTATGGCATAAATCTTTTGTGTAGCGTCTAAAATATAGATACTATCTTTTAATTTGGCTTTTTGTAATTGTACAATATCATCCCTAAAAGGTCCATATTTGTTTAATGAAGCACTCCCAGGGTCATATTTGTAGATTCCATCTTTAGAACCTAGGTAAATAGAAGGATCACTTCCATAATCAGATGTTATATCTCTTCCTCCATCCAAGATCTGGAATGGTGTTAATTCTTCTAGAACATATACCGAACTACCGCTATCTGATGATGGATCAGCTACAGCGAAGTATATTGAAGGGATATCACCATTAGTTGTAGCACCAAGTCTGCTACCGCCGCCGGCAACAGGGACAAACAGTCTGGTTATGTTGAATGATGACGAGAAAATCTGGTGGTCTTTGGACAAAAATCTGTTAACGTTAATGTTGTTAATGCAGACTATTTGATCAAGTGTTGTGATTATAAGTATTAGATGAAGCATCTGAAATAAAAGAAAAAAAAATGAAGGTTTATTGTCACCATGTTTGTGTAAAGACACAATCTTTAAGGCAAGAGTCAATAGGCTTCTCCTGGATAGGCATCATTCACCTTAGACTCAATCGCCGCTTCAGTTAAATGCTTGCCTAGATTTAAATTTAAAAAATCGTGGTTCAGTCAATGGGATAATGGGTTGGCTTAAAATAATGTTTGCACTGTTTTTAATAACGACACATAAGCAAAGTTATTTTAATTTTGTTTATTGGTACACGTGAATTGTATAAAAACAGAAAAAAATACCCAGTTTTAGACTATCTAATACGTATTTCCTAAACGAATCCCCGGCGAACTTACGATAATACGTTCGTTGTACGAACATATGAATTTCCAAAACTTCTAAACCGATATCATTGAAATTTTGTGATATTTATGGTTAATAGAATCTTTTACTATTGGACCCGAAAGTTTGCGCTGTTGTCGAGATCTATAAAATGCTTAAACCATTTTGGTCTCCAAAAAAGAAAAAAATGACTAAAAAATTCAGTTACATAATCAAAAGAAAGTGAATATATAATCCCTGAAAATATAATCTACATACATAGTCTAATAGATATTATATAAGAAATGTGCAGTTTTCCACGCGATATGAAAAGCAACTGATGCGAGACCATGTTCCGATGTCGCGTGTTTCCATTGCGCTCTCTACAAATAACGTTTAATTGTTTAATTGAACGCTTACAGCTCTACATTGAGCTCATTCATTGTTTTTAGTAGTGACATTATATATTTTAAAAGGAATATTGAATCATTATAAAAATATAACCCTTTAGGAGATGAGCAACTCGTTTGGATGGCAAAAAGTTAATCTTGGTTATCCCAAAAACGCTGGCGAAGCCGCGGACAAAAACCAGTTTGAAATTTTGTGACTTCTTTTAATGAGCTCTTTTCCAAATTTTCTATTTCGCCATCTCTTATCTATGCTGCTCGCGTCGCCATCTTGGAAAAATGGCGACAAAACGTTTTTTTTGACAATATCAACTCTTTTTACGAAAAAAAAACGTTGTTTTCTATATTGTAAGTAAAACTGCCCACTTTAAATATAACTTGACTACAGTTATATCTTACAAAGAGTTATCTTAGTTACTATAATTAAAAATATCTTTTACTAATTTTATAGTATTTTACCGGTATGAAGGCGTGGCGCTAGTATAACAAAAAAGACTTCCAGGCTGGAAATGCTAGATTTTGTTTAAAAATTACGAGAAGGAGTCGCGGGCAAAAACTAGTTAACTTTCAAAATAACCAATGGAAACAATATCTCTGTACCAACAATTGTATTTCCTTCCTTCTATTTACAAGATTCGCTATATATAGGAGCTAATAGTCTGTGAATACTATTTAGACAAGAAAAGTACCTTCCACCAAACATATACTAAATATACAGATCTGTATTTAAACATATAAAATAATGTTTAATATTTTCGCAACAGTGATATAAGCTGACCCAGTTTAAAGTTTTTGAACTTTTGACATTAATAAATAACACGAATATATCAATATATTTATATTTATGTTGTTATGCGTTTGAGATAAGTTGTATCTTGTTTCGGTTATTGCCACCGGAATTTGTTCAGAGCTGTACGTATTTTGGACGTTTGCAAGGACAAAAGTGAGTCTGTAAATTAATTTTATTTAACTTTTTTTTTGTATTTATGTAAAAAAAAAGTCCATTCTATGTTATCTATTTGTAAAAGCACTTAATATTTTAACGATAAAAAAGCTTTCTTATAGATACTTATTCTTTGTACGATGACAATAAAATTTGTAATATTTCAAGATTAACTTATAATTTCAAGACTACCTTTTCGATGTGATTTTTAGCTTTAGAAGTGTGTTTGCAATTTTATTATTATTAAACACCATCCGAATATAATATATATTTTTATATAAAACCAGTATTATGGAAAAACAAAAAAAAAAAAGCAAAAAAATTACATTTGGAATTCTTTTGTTGGATTATTTTATATTATTAATTGATGATGAAACACATTTTTGAAACCGTTTTCTTTAACTTATACAATTCATCGTTCGATTTGTTTTGGTCATTTCCACCTTCTTTCTATAAAATATAAAACAATTTTTTTCCCCTGATTTTTTAGATTAAGACCATGCTCCCATTACTGTTACTACTCGCGACTTCAGCTTTTGCTGACGACTGCAAGTACAACTTCGAAGGTCTGAACTACACTAGATCATCGATTCTAACCATAAAGGGCCTCCCGACGAACCTGGTGGTAAACCCAAACACCAAAGACCTTCTCTTCACACTAATAGACCTGGAATCACTGCAAGACGACGACGTACAAACCAAAATGGATCAGTATATCCTAAGAGAAGGTAACCCCATAAAAATCGATGAAATCAATGGGCAGGCCGCAGCAATTGACGTAGACAACAATCAAGTGTATATAGCGAGCGATGATGGACTCTATCTCCTAAATAATACGGATCAAATTAACTTTGTGAGTTTGAAACAAGAAGACATAGTGCAGCTATTCAAAACCATTCACAATGATGACCTTTACGCAGTAACGTATCCAGATCATGACGTTTACAAGATAAACGTGGAGAAAAATGAAAAGAGGAGAATCGAGAACGTTCCGTGTGCTTTCATACTGGCAGTTGACGACAATGACAATATATTCTACGAATGTGACTCTAAATACGTAAAAGTACTGCTCAAGGATTTCTCTGAGCCTGTTGAATTCGTTGGTATTGCTAAAAATGCGGCTAGGGCTATGACAATTGATGATAACCATAGGATAATTCTAGCTACCAACGACGGTTTGTATCACCTCCGCCCAAACAATCTGATTCCTAAGAAACTTATGAATTTGGAATACATGGCTTCCGGTATAGCTTACCATGGATCCGACATGTATATTTCGACGGTCGGCATAATATACAAATACGAAATCTGCGAATGAATGCCATCGATATATTTAATAACATTGTAACAAATTGTGATAACCTGATTTATTTAATAAATTATTTTTAAAAATCTATTATCTAATTCTTAGATAACTCCAAAAAATGATTTTATTTCACTAGATTTCCTATTGTTTCTTTTAAACTTTTCACGATAGATAACTACAAAAATGTTTGTTCTATATTGATTTTTTAATTTATCTTTTTGAATAACCAACCAAATAGGTTGGTTTCCCATCACATAAAATATACTTATTTCATAAAGGCAATTTTTAATAAAATGAGTTATTGAAAAAAATATATACTGATAAATGGTTACCGTGGCCTAAAAAACTTGCAATGCAACATCAGAGGCAGATAACCATAGCTGGAAAATTAACCGTTCATTAACAAAGTTAACATTTCTATTACTGATTAGATTTCAATAAATATTTCATTTTTAAAATTGAATTTCAATTTAGATGGTCCTTACTTAACTTAATGAGCAAACAAACACGGTTCACCTAATGGGTAATTGACACCATCTTTTGACGCGACGATGCCCTGCATGTCTGAGACTACCAAAATCACCTCCAATGCATTGCACTTGCAAAGGTAAGACATTTAGTAACGGATCAGCGATTAATGAAGTTGCGGTACCCAGCTATGGGTAAAAGGGCCCGTATTCACTTTTAACGACAGTTCTAACAGCTCAAATCGTGATGGTTCCAAATCAGGAAAGACGCAGATCCATAATAACAAGACCTCAATAAGACCGCACAGTTTTAAACCTAGTTCGACCTCTTGTTTTTTAGATACTGTGTCCGTTATAACTTGACCTTCTATGTCGGATGAGGGTGGACGATCCATAACTCATGTTTTCGACTATTTTTTGTCCAACCCCTATTAGAATATTTAACTTTACTCCCTCACAAATGCTTCTCACTCACTAAGGGTTGTCTTGGTCCAGTCACTTAACCATTTAATCTAGTAATAATGAAATAAATTACCTTTTTAATATAACACACCTTGCTAATACAATAATTATAATTCAAATGCAATACTAATTTTATTAATTAAAAAGTGTTATAGAATTAAATTCAATATCAATAATAAATGTCGTAATTTGTTATAGAAATTTTTATTGTATTTTTTTTTTGTTAGGTTTAGAAGTTTTACATACAGGGTGATTTTTTTTTCACGATGATTTTTGTCTAATAATATTTTTGTGTCTATATTTTCTAGAATAACAGAAGAGTGAAAAAAAAAAATTTATAAAACTTATGAGCAAATTAAAAACAAAGCAAAAATTTAAAAGTAAAGCCAAACTTTATTTTCATCTGCTAAGTAAAAATATAACTAAGTAGGTTTATTTATTATTATTATAAGGTATTCTTCAGATATCCGTTACCTATATGGCAAAACATATTTTAGATTACAAAGGTTACGCCATATAAGACTTGTAACCTGTTAACTGATAGAGAACTAAACATTTTACCGCCTACTGTAAACTTGATGCAATTATAAATGAAGAAGAATTGCTATATCTTACCACCAGGCACCAATCTAATTAGAAATCACCACCAAACTGAGGGCTTAAGAAGATTATCTTATCATCATGAAGAAAGGATATTGAAGATTGTCAACAACATATATCGAACTTTATTTAGCTAACTCCTGAGTCATACCTACATAAGTAGGTACATAAAGCTCTAGAAAACTGATATCTTTTATCTTAAAAAACTGTGTTTGTGCAACGAAGAATTAAATTTCCATGGATAACTACAGTAATTTGTGCTAGCATCTGTTTTCCTCATCCTCAGAATCACCGTGCAAATATTCATACAAAAAAACTGCAATTACTAGTGGTAAAAGTATAGGATATACCTCTCGGTAGACAATGATCGTCAAACGATACATCGCAAAACAAATTGCAGACATCTAAACTTAAGCAAATGCCCTTATAACGCAGGGACAGGAGTGGTATCAAGTGGCAGCAGGGGCTGCAGATGCCTGTGACACACCCTTGGTATTGCAACCGTTCATAGGCTCCGGTAACTTACCTTAAGCTTGCCAACTAAGTGATAAAAATAGATAAAATAATAAAGAAAAAAAAAGAATCATGCTGTACATATAATGAATTAGTCCACGCAGTACTAGTTTACAAACATTAGACAGTGAAAGACGCGATTGTCCAATGTTTTTATATCTGTCAACGCTACAACGATACCGCTGCATTGTACTGACTGCTGTTGAAGAAGCATTATATAAGAAGGTACGTGGATTATTCTTACATTCCTAATTAAAACAAGTCCGATTGAAATCTCTGACCACTTCTATGAATCAAACAGATTTGATAGCGATTACTTCAACAAAAGGAATACAGACAGGTGAATAATAAATTGGATTTCGTCCCTTTATGTGCATCCTAAGCTGTTCTTTCCTAAATATATTTGATCTGTTTATAACTTTGACATCTATAAGATCTTCAAAGAATTATGTTAGTTATTTTTTGTTAAATTGAGGATCCCTATAAATAATAAAATACAACCAAAGGATTTAAAAAGTAAAATCTGACGTGAATTAAAAACTCTTTACTTTCAGCCTCACTTCAATTGGCCATGTGTCCAACATGATCATTTTAAAGGAAACCTTCATTATCATCATCCCGTTAATCTTCATTCGTTTCACAAACGCCGAAAAATGTGAGAGAACCAAAATCGGGAATGAGTACTACAAGAGGTTTCTTTTAGCTACGTTTGATGGCTTCCCGACGGGAATGGTTGTGGACCCTCGTACGGAGAACATCTTCTTCATGCTGCATAAACGGAATTACACTAAAGGGATCTACCTTCTAAAGCAAGGGTCTTTGGGCATCAAGGAGCTGCCAGTCTCCGACGAACTCACGGGCCAGTGCGTGGCTGTTGACGTTATTAACAACATAATTTACATCGGCACCAATCAAGGCATTGTCACTTACGACTACTCCAGAACTGAGATCACCGCCGAAAGACCAATAGGTGACGATGACGTCAGGAACATCTTCATAGACAAAACCAGCAACCAAATGTACATAGCCACCGGTGGAAACTACGAGATCTTCAGGTTTATGAACGGTTCTGCTGCTGTCAAAAGATACGATAAAATACCCAAGGCTTACAGCTTCGTCTTGGACAGCAAAGGCAACGCTTTCTACGAATATGTCGATGGGAGACTGTACTTCTTCCCAGTTGAATTATACGAGCCTATACCCTACAAAGGGTTGACTAGGGACCTGAAATTCATACTTCAACTGAGCAGGAACGACGAAGCTATTGTAGCCGTCAAGGGTTCCCTGTTTCACTTGACAGTTAAGAGTATCCTTCCTG
This sequence comes from Choreutis nemorana, assembly GCA_949316135.1. Taxonomy (NCBI): domain Eukaryota; kingdom Metazoa; phylum Arthropoda; class Insecta; order Lepidoptera; family Choreutidae; genus Choreutis; species Choreutis nemorana. The sequence continues at coordinate 1,464,594 of OX438620.1, read as the reverse complement.
TCAAAATAGCGCAAATGAACTACAAGATTACGGGTATAGTATTCGATGATAAGAACAATATCATCATTGGTACTAAAGGGAAGATATATAAATACAAACCAATCAGCACCAACGACCCTTGTCCAGCCGACGATTATTTTATGACTAACATATGAGAGTTCCATGTTTTTGTTTCCTTATGTTTGTATTGTTAAAGTTTAATGTTATTTCTGTACCTAATAACACTTCTCGAAAATAGATACCTAAGCCACCTTACTTAACATTTAAAACGAAATAATTGGAGATGTTTAGAGCCAAAAAATAATTCTAAGTATTCAAAACAGGAAGACAGTTCTTTAAAGGTGAACGCACACTTATCTGAGCCAAACGCTCCGAGCTAATCGAACGAAAAGAATTACAGAATTATTTATATAATATCCTATGAATCCTCGCACACCTACCCGCGTCGAATCGTCCGAATCTTGTGCGAGGCCTCCTTGACTTCGATTCGTTCGTCTCGGATAAATGTCCGTTAACCTTAAAGATATTAAATAAGTATGTACGCTAGTTTTGTGTCCGTTAGTTTGTGTAATGAACGTTTAATTATCTTATTTTTCTATAAAAACTGATACTAAGAAAGCTGTTTTTTTAAAGACGAAAAAAAATTAAGAGGTTCTGGTATCCTGTATGTTTACTAGCGGTGTTCATCCGTTAACGAGTATTAACATCTTCCGTAACTAATTATGGTTATAATAATAACCACATCACGACACACACATTGACTCAGCCCTACACTTATATATAATCTTGTATCGCAGGCGCTAAACAACGATATGGTATGGTAGAATATAACATCCAAGACCATTAAGCGAAACAATGCTTCTTGCAAATAACACAAAGATTCGCCTCCGCCAGGACTCCAATCCGAAACTTCTAGCGTAGCAGTTGGCTGTTACACCAGTGTGCCACCGAAGTCGTTATTAAGCGCAAATCTAATAGTTATGATATGCAAAATTATATAATTAACATCGTACATCCTGTTGCAGCAAAACATGATTCGGATAAATACCTACTAACACAAAAACCTAATTTGTACGAAATTAATTTAACATTATGTATGAATGAGTATCGATTCCTGACAATGTATGTAATAATCAAATTCGCAAATCACCGAACATAATACTTATTGCAAATTCGGTTTTTGTATGACGAAGCATTTGATCAGGCTTCGAAAAGTAGGTTGGGTTCAATAGATTTTTTGCAAGATTATTTATTGTTGTAACATACCTAGTCAGGTCATAAATTCAGTCACATGTTTAATATAAAATAATTGAAACAAGTTTATTCATTATGTAACCATTTATATACGAAAATGAACTTAACAAAACATAGATTCTTATGACACTAAAGTTTATTCAAAATTACCTCCGTGATTTTGAATACAGGCCTTCTATCTGCGCGGCCAGTCGTCTATCGCAGCACGAACGAGGTCCATGTCAATATCGGCGGCTGCCTTAATCAAGGATGTCTTGAGTGACTCCAAATTGGGATGAGGCTTTCAGCACGCCTTTTCCTCCAAGTGTTGCCATATCTTGTAATCTAACGGATTCAAATCTGGACTGGAGAAGGGCCAGTCTTCGTGCCGGATGAAGTCGATTTCACGCGCCGCCAGCCAGTCTTGTGTGCTCTCCGCTCTATGAGCTGGCGCCGAATCTTGTTGGAATACCCAATGCCTGTTATTGAAGATGGTATGAGAAACAGGTTCCACAAGGTTCGTCAGGACTGTATTTTGATACACAACTGCAATCGTTTTTACACCTTTCTCACAAAAATGTACCTCTGTTAAGCCCCAATAAGAAACTCCCAACCATACCATGAGCGAGGGTGGAAAATGACCTCGTTGGACACGCGGAATACGGTTGCTCGTTTCTCCACTACTGTGTGCGTACACCTTATCATTTTGTTTGTTGTAGCTCTCTTCTACGGTAAAAAAATTTTCATCCGAAAAAAGAATTGCCCGATAATTTTTTCCCGCGTACCGCTTCGACAAAGCGCGGCATCTCTTCAGTCTCAGGTCCATTAGACGAGCATTCAAACGATGTCCTTTTTTTCTTCGATATGCCCGAAGCCCTAAGTCTTCATTTAACACCCTTTTCACCGTGGTTTTGCTTAACCCCATCTAAAGGGCCAACAGTTTCTGCTTACGTTTGGGATTTCTTTGAATTCGCGCCTTCACAGCTTTTATCACTCCTGGAGTCCTAACAGACCGAGGGCGACCACTTCTTGACCTGTCACTTACACCAGAGCCTTCATTGTATCGTTTGATGGTACGATAAACGAATCTTTTGGTTACATTAAAATTTTTCAGTATGTCAAAAATTTGAATTGGCACGTAACCGCAACGATGCAACGCAATAACTGCAACACGGTCTTCTTTAAGCGTCAACTCCATATTTAAAAATGAGTAAAATTCTAAAAAGTATACATTTTTATTTTCATGAACAATTCGAAATTCGAATTCAATAAACTTTTTTGTGGCCAGCATTCTAAAAGAAAAGTTTTTACTGTGTGACAATACTTATGACATGACATCTATAATTCTATTGATATTTAGTATACATATCATCAAATATGAAATAAGTATATAGGGGGTAGATAATCTTCAAAAGTACTCATCTAGTTTTTACACGCGACACACACATTGACACAGCCCTACAATAAGATTCAAGAATCTTGTATCGCAGGTGCTAAGCAACGTTATTGTACAAACTAAATATATAAGAATACTACATGGGTGGTAGATAAAAACTGACAATTTGAAAGCACTTTAAGTCGTTTAAATTTTTTAAATAATTTAATTTGAAATTTGATCGGTAACCGAATCAATGAGTCTTCCAAATAACACAATGGTCGCCCGCCGGGATTCGAACCCGGAACCTCTAGCGTAGCTGTCGGCTGATTACACCACTACGCCACCGAAGTCGGAAGTTTCAAAAATTTTCCATAATTATTCTCACATACAGATATACATACATGCTGGATGGACTGGGCAATTTTTTTCTACTTTTGTGTATGATTTCATACATATTTTTAACAAGCTGAAAATGAATTAGATCATAAAATCTATATTGCAACGCCACAGTGACACCTTTAATGTTGCAAGCATGTATAGGCTTCGTGACAAGATGAATAAAAATTGTAAGGAATCCACTTTCATAATATTTGTCAACAAACAATAAATATATGATCAGATGTTGTTAAAAGTGAAAACAGGCAGACATACCTGCAAACATAACATAAACACGATACTCTCGGATTACCGGATTACTTACGTATTACGTAATCATTGATTAATTCTGGCAGAAAGTTACCATGTTTTAATGTTAGTGGGTCATGTTTAACACAATTTTAATCAATAATATATTAAATATGAACTATAAATGTACATATATCTAACTTCCGATACTAAATTTTGACTTTTTAACTGACTATTGAAAAGCCAAAAGTAAGGTTATGATTTAATGTTTAAAACAAAATATTGTATGTATTTAAATCTTTGTATTTATTTATGTATGTACTATATATCAATGACAATGATAATTTAACTTCGTCAGTTTCAAGTCTTGTGCAGAGATGGCGCTACTAAAACATGAATACATAGAAAATTTGTGTTATTGCAAATCTTTTTTTAGTTATTAGAATTATTATAAGCAGCACATAAAATTAAAATAAATAACAAATTATAAAAAGGTATTGGGCTCGTCCGGGATTTGAACCCGGGACCTCTCGCACCCTAAGCGAAAATCATACCCCTAGACCAACGAGCCGGTGATAGACTTTTTGAAATTAAAGCTTAGTATCTGCAAATTTATCAAAAACGTTTTATTATACCTTTACATGATTCTATTTTAATAATATTGATTTGTCAAAGAATTTGAGAAAAATGGTCAGTAAAATAATTTTTTCCAACAAATATAACCTAATTCAAATCGTCAAATCAATTCTATAAGATACAATAGCTACTTACAATGATAAGATTTTAAATTATCATTTTTATAATCCTCTTTTATTCTACTGATAAAAATTACATGCAACGGAATTGAGAACCTCCTCCTTTTTTTAAGTCGGTTCAAAAGAACAATTATTGCGAACATAAATAGTTATGTAAAACCAAAACACTGTTTTTACTAAACCTTTGCTGTTTTTCAATACAACAAAGCAAATAACTTTCTAAAAAAAGCAGCAATGGATATAACTCAAAACGAAAGAACCTCCACGCAGACCTTTATTCAACAGTAAAAGGTCGACACCACCACTTTGCAAGAAGTCGAGTGCATAAAACTAAAAAGTTCACCACCTTGCCTGCCAGTATTAGCTACGAGGTTGCCGCGAAAACATTGACATTTTATTTTTTTATTTAAAAAAGCGGGAGATTCGAATCGAACGTCATTCGTATTTTTAAACTTTTAAAAAGTGGCATGGTGTATTAAAGTATAAGACAGTTAAATTTTGTACGTGTGGATTTTTTTAAAGAAGGTAATCTTTATTTATATATTTAATAATGAAGACTGATTTGAATTACTTTTTTCTTTGTTCACTTCTATACTATAGGGATTTAAAGGTAAAAAATGGGAAAATGTTCCCGAAGGAAAGGTCAACTATTTATGAACATTATTTTTAATAGTTTAAATACTGTAATTATGAATTGTAAAGTTATTAGGTTAAGTTAAGGTGTGGGCTCATGGCTTACAACTTTCGATTCGGTTAGCAAAGGTAGCATAGCCGATGCATCCTTGCACAAAAGGTTAACAAATAACTTTATAACTCTAAAAATTAAAAAAAACGCCATTGGCTTGTGCATGAGAGTATGTCTCTCACTTGACTGGTTTTTATTTAAAATTAAACAAGTTAATCAGCTTTATTATTTCTACGTTTAAAATATTAGCAAACTGTCTTTTTTATATATAATGAATAATTAGTTTCATTGAAATGAGAGTAAATCAAAGTTTTAAATTAGTTATAAGTCTCTTTAATAAAAATACTCCAGTTCTAAATTAAATTAATTAATGTAGATTTCTCCATCATTATTTAAATAAGATCTTTCTTAAACTTAAGTAATTTATTAGTCATTTAGGCCTAAATGTCTAATAAATCTCGTTCATATCAGCCTAACTGTAGCCAGCGTGTGTTAAATTAACTTTCAGTTTTGTTGGAGAGAGTGGCTTCGTACAAGCTCCATGACCTTTGCTTGGAGATTAATTAAATTACATTGTATTCGGTTTAGCGGTTCACTAGTCATAATGATAAGGAGGAAACTTGGTAGATATGATTGATTACCTACACTTAAGACAGTGGCGGATTTAGTCTGAAACCATTATCTTAGTGCCTACTCTTTCTTCTGATTAAGTTCGTTGCTTGTCCCAATGATCCTGGTAAATAAGAATAGCAGTGGCGAGAAAGAGTGACGGGTGTGCCCCGAAGTAGTGGATTTAGAATTGCCGTTCGTACCTCCTGCGTAGTATCCAGCTATTACACCGCTGAGTAACAGAGGCTGTTTAAATTAATGTAATTAATTAATAATGCTATTGGTTTTTGAATTCGGTAATACCTATCCGAAAAGTAACGACACACGTGCAACAACACAATCAAATCGTAAACGAAAGCAAACATTTGTTTAACGCGTTTGATGACATGATGATGTCGCATCGATTGATGCGGTTCAAAAATGTATCAATCACGCCAATAGAAACAACTTAAGCACCTATTAAAAGCTTTAAGCCTACCGGTCTTGCATGTAGTATTCTTATCTGTGTAGTTTATACCATATCGTGGCTTAGTACAAGAGTGAATTTAGCCCTAAGGCCAAGAAGGCTATGGCCCGGAGTTGCATTTTGTAGGTTTTGTCTTATGTAATATTTGATCGTCAATAAATGGGGCGGCAAAGCTAAATGGCCCGGGACGCTAAATATGGAAATACCGCTCTGGCTTAGTACCTGCAACACAACATATATGTAAGTGCAGGGCTTATGTGTGTTGTGATGTGGATTGTATTGTTATTGTATACATACTAGGCAACAAAGTTTCTTGTTAATTAATCAAATTGTTAGCATTAAGGCAACATTAACGATTTATCAAGAAATTCATAATTTAGGTATAGTAATAGAAACCGAGCTAGTATGTTTTGACAACCACAAACTGCTTTTCCGTTCCCATAGTTGTTTATATTTATGTTTATATCAATAAATAAAATAAAAACAAAAGGGTAATTACCTTTTACTGAGCATCCGCTGTACGTCTATCTGTCTGTCAGCGGGTTGTATCTCATAAAACTTCATAGCTAGAATTATGATTTTTTTAAATGTATTTCTGTTGCCGCTATAAGAACAAATATTAAATAATTAATGATATTGAAAATTAAACGTGTCTCCTATACAAAGAACGCCATTTTTTCGATTTTTTTTGCTTGTTCTCTTTTCTTTTACCAAATTATCTAAAAGGTTCATAATGTTTAGCTTATAGCTACAGAACCCATCATGTTGATTCCGACCTACACGTGATCGGTATTTTATCAAAATTGCAATATAATCTTCAAAAACATTTATTTATATATCGAACCTCCTTGTTTTTTGAAGCCGTTTAAATAAGTAACTGGCAATTTGTAACTGTTGCAGTCAACATGAAAAGTTCACACGATCGTTCGAAATTCAAAAATCATTGACAGGTCAACGCGGAAGGTTCGCGCCAAAATAACCGCGTTCCATGTTACGCAACGTCACCCAGATTATAGGATGATGCAATATCGCATGTCATCTTTGCGCTTTGTAAAAACGGAACGAACTATGTTTTATTCATACACATGTTCCGGTGAATTTCATTAGATAAGCTAATGGTTTGATTTAATCTATTTGGATGAGTAAAAATCTAGGTTAATGTTGTAAGATGAAACTTAAATCACAATAAACAAAGGTTTTACGTGGAACGGAACTAAAAGTTTGGCCTTAATTTTGTATGAACGTATGTTGCTGAAATGTTTCTTGCAAACACATGTTTTTAAATTACATACTTATCTCCTAATTACTGAAGGTCAATTTCATAAAACAGTATTGATGTTGCTAAAGATTAAATTAATTTTGCACAAATTATAAAGATATCACTTTTTTTTTTGCAAATTTTCGGAAGTATTCTTATCTATGATTATAAGAACTATTTTCAAGAGTGAAAGAGTTTTTGAGTGTTTATAGTTTATACTTAAATCATTGTTTATTATCTAAATTTATATCGTATACATACTAAAACCATATTGTTATTATTTAATTTGCCATTAAACACAAAGCATAAAGTTAGTATTGCCAGCTTTAATTAATGTTTATTTTGTTTTAAGCGTAATTTACAATATTAATGAATTTTCTTTTTCATAGTTTACTAACTAATTCGGTAGCTATTTTATCATGAAATCTTTTATCTTTTAAGATGAAGAAGTACTGATAAGTTACCAGAGACAACAATATAATGTTGTTAACTTTATGACCTGTCAAACCATAGACCAGTGAAACTATAAGATTTACCAACATCCTATTGATTTTAACATGCCTAGAAAATTAAACAAATATTAGAAAATATATACTCTTATAATCATTTTATACTAGCGACGCGATATATTAACACCCGCCCTGGCTTCGCACGGATATTTTGAATGTATTGTATACATATAAACCTGCCATTTGAATATCTCTATCTATTTTTAAAAAACTGCATCAAAAGCTGTAGTTTTAAAGATCTAAGCAAACATAGGGACATTGCAAGAAGCGACTTTGTTTTATACTATGTAGTGATTTAAATAATTTTGTATTTTGTATTTGTAACGCCTTACAGGTATTACAATTATACATGTTAAAATGATTTCCCTTGATTTTTGACAGCCCTGTAAGGTTATTACGGATGACATTTACCATCACAACATCACATAACCTATAAGTTAAACAATACTTAAACGATACAAATTCGTTTTCTTTTACAAAATGTCGTCAATAAATACGACCACCTTGAAAGTAAGTGAAATAATTTTCAAAATTGGATTTGTAATTTCTAATTTTCTGACTTGCTGTGGGTCAGTTAAGTAAGGATGACTTTTCTTTTTTTTTAATTTTCGGTATACCCTTTGGCATATGAAAAATAAATGTTGCCATTTCTAATCCCTTGGTCGTTCTACAGCGAAAGGTCAAAGCAATAATGCTTGTGAATTTCACATGGCAACACTAGTAGTGTTGTGCCATGACAATCACTTAAGATACGGCGACAATCGACTTATTCCCATAGAGTTACTTTCGTTTGCTTTTTTTCTAATGCCTTCATCTCATCTAGAACTTTTTGTGAAGGTCAATATGCTTTGTTATGTAATTGCGTGTTATACACAACAGCTCTACTGGTGAAGGTTTTATAATGTACTTAAAGATCAATAGATCTACAATTTTTATTTTACCTCTACGGGGCAACGCATTGGCGGGGCTTTTGGAGTTCTGATACATCAATGACACGTCGTGCCGTGTCAATAGGCGGCGTCTGATTATTTGCCCTTTATATAAATGAGGGATTAAGAAAGCTTGTAAAAGTCGCTGTAGTAATGTATTGTTTTGATTAATCCGATTCATGTTAGTGATTTCTTTACAAATGTTTTAATTCATGAAACTTAAATGCAACTAGACTTGGCACAGTGGTCTAAGCCACTGTGACACGCGAGTCCCCGGGTTCAAATACGGCTCGATAATATTCGTCTGATGATCATGACTCCTTAGCAAATACTCGGGTTCATTGATTTTTTATTTATATAGATGTATATGCTTCTAACACAAAAAAAAAATCTTAAAAATACAAATATACTTGACCAGCTCCGTTTTTTATTTTTTCGTCAGTTAAAAATGACAGTTTTAAATAACAAATGTTACAATAACAATGAAATATACGACGTTACGATAACATTGTTCCGCGATGTTAAATTTATGTGTTTCAATTTAACGTTCATAAAAAGTCGTGAGAGAGAAGCTAATTAAAATAATTTTATCATTGTGCATTTTAATTCTTTACATAAAACCACGCATTTATACCTGTGCATGGGAATTATTGATAAAATTAAAATTTAACAAAACCACAGAGTTAGTAATAGACAAAACAGTGTTTTTATTTATTTAACACTATGAAACATTACAGCCATGTAGTACATTGTAGCTGCCATATCCCTCATTGTACCCTGATAGTGGCGACAGATTCGTAACCTGTCACACTGGGACTCAACATAAACACGAGAGATGCGGTGTTTAACAACTGCCAACCCCTCTCGTGGGATTAATTACGGGATGAGTTTATGTTTTTCAGATAAACGTTTAGACTGGAAAGTGAAACTTGGTGATCAATACACTAAATCATCCCTCAGGGAGTCAAACCTAGAAACTTGTTTTCTACTGTTGTACTTTTACTTCATTGTTTAAATAAGCCGCTGTCAATTTGAAATAAAACATACACTTATTAATATCAATAATGATCAAGCAATAGTTCCTTTCTTGAAAAGCAAGTTTTAAGGTCAAAAACCTGTGATTCTGTTTATGGTATTTTAATTGAATGCCCTAACATGTGTAGTAATAAGTTAATTAAAGAAAGGATTTCCTAACCATTCATACATAAACCTAAGCAAGGTTAGGGCTGGCACAGTATTTGAATAAGTTTTATATTCACCCTTCATAAATTAAAAAATAAACATTTTTTTTTTTTATCTTTTTAAAAAAATTCTAAAAACCTGTCACGTATGAGTCAAACTCGCACGTGGTGGGTTCTGAACCATTTTATAAGATTAAATATAATATACTTTTCGTGAAAAAGACAAACAAAAAAACTATAAAATCACGTTTTCGGAAGCTCCGTCTAAGTTTTAATTTCTTTATGTTATTAGTATTTACAGTCTAGTTATTATGGTTTATGAGATACAACCCGCTGACAGACAGACGGACAGCGGAGGCTTAATAATAGGATCCCGTTTTTACCCTTCGGGTACGAAACCCTAAAAACACACAAGAATACATCAGAAATGCATAAAATAAATTAGAGTTAGGTTTTAGCAATTGCCAACCAAAAAGCGAGTTGCTTGGCGATGATGACCCTAATTTGCTTTAGTAAGTTTTGTCCAGTGCGTTACGGACATAGGAACAGGTTTGTGTGCATATGTGGGTTGTCCGTCCGTCAGTCAGTGAGCACGTATTGCCAGTGAAAGTTCCATGGTCGTTGAGCCTTCTCATTGTACAGATGAGAAGAAAATTAGCTAGTTGAATAACTTAATTAGATACATTATTTAATTAAAAATAAATTTTATATCAAGTTATTTTATTTTACATGTACTGTTTAGATTTATAAAATTATTGTTATTTAAATTATGTAAAAAAATTGTTTATTAAAGAACTGGCTCTTTCAAACATTCATACTTTTGATCATTTTAACGAAAACAATTTTTAGTAAATAGATTATTTTAAATATCAAAAGAAGTACATTGTAAATAGGTCCACAATTGACGGAGAATCCGTCGGTACATAATACATAACCTCGTACTTATTGAAGTCGGTTAATAATTAAATTTTTGGACAAAAGACAAAAAAAACTATTTCTACAATATTATACCTCGATGGTAAACTTGAATTACTGCTTTATGAGATTATTTAAATTTTTAAACTTTTTTGAAATACATTTTTCGTGTACCTTCAAAATAGTAGTTAGTTATATTGAATTTCGAGGTTATATTTTCCTCCCTATACGTTTTGTTGGCCTAGCATAGTTTGTTATACATGCTATTTAACATTGACTTTTTTCGTCCGTGAATCCGTATTTTTTTTGTCCGCTCTCAAAGTCAATTCCAAATATCAATGTTTTTAATCTTTTCTTCAGTTTTTTCATCATTACTTCCTATTTACCTGTTCATTATCTATATATAGTAATAAATCAAGCAGTTTGCTCCGAACTCCGAACTCGCGACCCCGTAATTCTCGGTAACCCCTTTACCGATTCAGATCATATTAATAATTTAAAAATCTTTTTTCTTATTGTTCCACCTACTAAATTTTTCGACGATCCGATCAACGATACTCGAGTTATTGTCGAACAAACATTTACACGTACAAACGCCGGATTGCTCCAGATCTCTGTAAGGCCTGTATCACTGACTCATCACCGCCGAGCCTAAACACTTGGACTCGGAAAGCTGAATTTTTCCCACGTTTTTATACACTCACTATCTTTTTTGTTTTATAGGTTTTGTTTAAACGAGTAATGGAAAGGATTTTCCGGAATTCAACCCGTTAGGGGATGAAAAAAGGGGTTGAAAGTTTCTATGGAAAAATTGACCTATGTTATCTCAAACTTAACGCTAGCGAATCCTAGTATTATGTATAAAGATAAAACTCCTCATTTTAACTAGCAAGTTTAATTTATAATTCAAATCAATAAGTTAACCAGACTATAGCTATTGATACAATTTTCAACATATCTCAACCAATATTTCTTGTTTGTTTGTTATTCTTTCTAACTTATAAATTAGTTATTTAGTTGTTATTTTCTTAATTTTATAAGCTGAGTTAGCGCCACCAATGTTTAAATTTTTAATCTATTAGGGTCTCACAACACAGCCTTACGCCTAGTGTGTCGGCCATTAGTATTAATACCAAAATGTTGAATTTCACTTGTAAAATAAATAATGATTATTATTAATATCTCAGTTCTCACCAAGTCGTTAAGTAAAACACTTAATTACAGTAATTCGCAAAGTTTATTCGCTCAACTAAATGTTAATGACATACACAAAATTAATGATCATCATATTTTTGTTACGTATGTCATATTCACTTCACTCTACTTTCTCAGTTTGTTTGTGTAAATGATTTTGGTTAATTGTATGGACAAATTAACCTTTAATGTTAAGTACTTGGCATTTGTGAGAAGAGTTGGAAGGAGTTGTGGGGAATTGGGATATCAGCAACGCAGTTATGACACGTTTGATGTTTCTGTCGTTTTAAGTTACAAGTACTTATAGCTATTGGAGTTTTATAGCCCAACTCCTATATATAGTAGGAGTAAGCTATATGTAAATATATATATGTATTTATATGTATATCTATGATATATATATTTCGTGACCTCAAATTTCTACCAGCGTACGAGTAGATAGAAATTTGATGTCACGAAATTTCTTTGTTTTATTTATACATATATACTAATTAAAAAAAGGGTATAACAAAGAGGTCAGATTTATATAAAGGAGGTACGTAACCTTCTAATTCAAAAAAACATTTCTTTTATAGTGAACATAGGCTACATTAAAAAAAAACGAAATCTTGCTAGAGTTGTAGCGGCCAAAAAGTTTTTGTATCTAAATAACTAGCGCCCCCCCCCCGGTTTCGCTCGGGTAGATATTTAACTTTATAGAAAATGTTCTATCACCTATGTTCATCTGGGATAATATAGGATGCTTATGGTGAAATAATTTTTCCAATCGGTCCAGTAGTTTTAAAGCCTATTCTTTGCAAACAAACAATCAAATATACTCTTTATGATATTGTAACAGTGTAAATAGATAGCAATGAACACTTCAAACTGTCAGAAACGCACCTAGACCGATTAAGCTGATTTAAATAAAGCGTTTAAAATGTTTCCGAGTCTTATGAAATGAAAGTTTCCAATTAAAAATTAAATAATGAATATTAATTCAAAAACTTAGAACCAGGTCATTTGGAATAGACGTAATAATATTAAATCAACTATAAAACAAGTTAGAACTCCAGCCTAACCTACATGTTAGCAGGTTTATATAAACGATCATATTTTATTATTGAGACATGTAATCCAATTTAGTAACAAAACTTTTTTTAAATTTACCAAACATTTGACCCTAATTCCGCCTGATATTAAGCGGCGACGATGTCTAAGGTGAAACATGTCCAGGAGAAGTCTTTAACTTACTTGTTAAAAAACCTTTATGTATCGCTCAAATAAAAGAAGTATTTGTATAACAACAACGTTAATAAAAAACGTTTCTTTAATTTCAGGTACAATGGCGTCACACACAAATCGGCTGTTGATTCTTTGTAGTGTCTTCTTACTTTGCGTCCAACACACATTTACGAAAGCAGCGAAAACAAACACTAGACCTGTGCACGAGATCATCAATGAACAATCAAGGAACGACGAGAAACTAAGAATAACCAGTAGCCCTGGAGTTTTACCATATGGCAACCCTTTAGCTGGTAACTCTCAGCAGAATGCAAGAATCCACGCCAAGAACCAACAGGCTATGTTCAATGCCGAAAGAATAAGGCAGCACAGAGCTCAGCTACAAAGATGGACGAAGGCTCCAATCAAAATGGACAGCTACATGCAGGCTTACCATGAGAGCCAGGATAGCCATCAGTTAGCACTGGAGCAGCAGCAGACGAGCAACAGAGACGAAGCTATAACCCCAGCTCCTAAGCCAAGACAGAGACAGAACTATAGAACGACGAAAACACTGAGAAACGCTGAACCAACGAAAATAACTCGAGCTGATGCTGTGGTTAAGACCGAAAGGAATAGAAATCATAGATCGTATGGGTCTAATGATTATCATCAGTACCTACAACACAATAAAAGATACCAAACGGTTCTGGTAACACCAGGCCCAACTTACGACCAAGGAGTCACTATTAAACCAAATGGTAATGTAGGTCTTACACATCTGAAACCTATTGAAGAAACAAAGCTGTTTACTGAAGCTATCCCCAGTTCCACAAAATATGTTTATCCTAAACACTTCCATCAGATGAACACATACCAGTCATCTCAGGATATAGACATGCTTAGTTCTCTACTTAAAAAAACTCCCAACGATCAGCTAACCGAACTCAACACTTTGTTGCATTCCTCCAATAATCAAGATCAGCCAAAAGATGAATTAAACACTCCAATCGATCTATATTTCTACTTAAAAGATAATCCAGGCCAAACACTTGTTAAAAATTTTGAGCCAGTCGAACATAATCACGCGAGTGCATATTTGTTAGAACCAGTCACAGAACCTAAAGATATCAAGCCAATCGTCGAAGAAATAGATGACATAGAAGACCCTAATAAAATCAAAAAAGGAAATTTCGGTTTTCAAACAATTCCAACGCAAACTCCTCCAAAAGAAACTACAACAATTAAAAGTAATAACTACTACAAAGTTGAAGTAGCTAGTCAAACCATAACTACTGGGTACAAACCTTTATTCCCAGCGAAACAACCAGTTTATTATTTAAACAACAAAGAAGAGAAGCCTCGATACCAAAACTACGCACAATCGACTTACTTCAATAAGAATCCTAAGACAGAAGGAGACCTCAGTGAGAGATACCTTCATCACAACGCTCATCACGTAGGCATACAGCATCTCAGCGGAGACGGAACAGGAGTATCAGCTTATGGAGACGAGAATGTAAGTAAAACTATAGACCATAAAAACAGAAATAGAACAAAAAGAGAGGCATTAGACACTGATCCATTCGTTTTACCCAACGATACTGACTCTACTAACAATACTAAAACAATCGCTGAACCTCTAATAAGAATATTGCCTACTAATCTTAGAAGACTGAATGTAAACAGACTTGTTCATGAACCTAATCTTGCTGGGGAAGCTTATGACTATAACTTATATAACTTAAGACCTAACAACCACAACTTTGACGATCACGAGGCGGTTTACGAAGACGATGACTTTGATGACCATGTTGCTGACTTCAATGACTTCAGTGCAACGAATCTTAGACAATCACCACAATTTCTGACTGACGATGACTATGTGTATGCTCCTTCTGCCAGTTACAGTAAATACAGCGGTCGTTGGAACAAAAACAGGAACTATAACAGACACTCTCTTACAAGTGGTTACTTACCAGAGCTGTACAGTGAATCTCACACATACGGTGTGCCCAATACTTATAAACCAGTCTACGGACCTCCGACTTTAAACAAAAATGGCGGTCTAAATCTTATACAGAACTTTGGTAGCTCAATTCCAGTAAAAGAGCCTATAGAACCTGTTTATTTGCTGACTGAAACACAACTAAAGAGTCTTGTGGGACACCATAACCTCAATATACAGCATTTAGACGTGTACCAACTAGCTAAAGAAAATCGCCCTCCCATTCCAAAGAGGCACAGGAAACCTTATAGATACAGAAATTATCATAAACATTCTCACTATCATAAAGTTAGATTGTAATTTGTTTGAGTTTCAGAGAGATAGGTTAATTGTCGTCAGTCACCAGTAGGTGGCACAGGAGAAAACTGCCCCATAGTGATTAAATAATGGTACAGTCAAGTGTTGGTGGAATTTTATACCTTGGACTTAGAAATAGGATTGCCCAGAAAAGATCACAAAACCTCCAAAAAAGACACAAACTACAAATATTTTAATTACTATTCAAACATTTCCCATACTCCATAAATCAACTGCCCCCCCCCCTAGGCCATAGACTTGTCAACGGCCCTTAAAAGCCACGGCTCATGGCTGGTACCTACTAGCCCCAGATGTTATTTACTATAAAGATTTAAAGACTGAGATGTATAGACCTATCTTACGCTTTAATCAAAGTCAACAAAACTAAAAAGAACTTCATACAAACAACTGTTCTAGTTAAAAACAAATTCTTGTCAAAATCACTCGACAAACTCTTATTTAACACAAGATCTCTTACTTTAATTAAATTTGAATTAATCTCACCTGAGACTTCTTAGTACCAGCGTTTGTATGAGTTAGAGAGAGTCAAACATGATACCTAACAAGGACGACATTTTAATCTATATAAAATAACCAACCTACCTCAACTTCCTTCAACTACTTTTCTTAGGACCTTTAATCCCTAATTTTCCTTGCTTGTTTGAAAATTAGCTGATACACACGCGTATTTCAATTAAAACTTAGTCTAAGTCAGATAAAACACAGCAGTCTTTTTAATTTCTGCCTAAGCATAAATCTCTTGTATCTCTTGCATCAAATTGGTTAATGACGTTATCTTTAAATAATTTATTATGTAAGTAAGTGATATTATTTATTGTTAAATAGGAAGAATAAGTTAATTTAATATTATTTATAATTAAAATATTATAATAAACGTATTTATTTATTTTATTAAATATAACCTTGATTTTATATTATACATGAGATTCTAAGGTAAATAAATATTTAGGTATAATTTCATTCATTAAGGTTAAACACATTAGTTTAGTAGGCGCATACAATTATTAAAAGTAGTATATTTTTTAAATATTCATCTATAAATTAACTCGTTATTTTGCTACCTCGTTTGTGATTTAAATTTAATTGAGTCATAAAAAGACAAGTAGGTAAACTTTAATGGTATGTGAAAGTTTTTAATATGACATATAACAATATATTTTTATGTATGTTACTAACTCTTATGTATATAAACGTTTCGAGCTCACTGGGGTAACATGTTCGATCCCCGTTTGCTTTCAATTTTTGATAAAACTGAAATAAGAGAATTTTAAATGTTCGTACATTTATAATTCAGCGTATGTATAATAATAAATATAAACATAAATTTAATTTCAATTTATTTTTATTTGAGAATCATCAATGAATTGATTAAAATCTATATACCAAAGTTAATAAATCGATATACTAAAAATAAACTTTATATTCAAACTATACTTAATTTTTTATTATTATATATACAAAACATAAAACATTATTTACTTGTATATAATACATTATTCATAGTCCCAACAACAGATAACAATTAACATTATAAAAGACTTTTACAAACTAATTTGTAACAAAAAACTTCAATTACAGCTTCACTACGCCGCAAACTACGAGTTCGGCTACAGAGTTAGAGACCTGAACAGCGGGAACAACTTCGGTCACCACGAAGCCAAGACTGGTGAACAGACCAACGGGCAGTACCACGTCTTACTTCCAGATGGGAGGATGCAGCAAGTCAAATACTCCGCCGGCCCTGAAGGGTTCCACGCTGATATATCATATGACCATCTTCATAAGTAGTGTCTTGTAGCTCCTCTATAATATGGTCAAACCTCGCCGTTAGTGCTCATGCGATGGTTGTATCAACATGCCACAAGTCGTCTACCGCCTCTACCACTTCTACACGATGGCCTTAACCCAGAAAAATGTAAGCTTACCATGAGGTGAGATAGGAGCCTCATACTTGCTTCTACCTACATACATTTTTGACGGCCTATGCGGTGCAACAGTGTCGCAGCAGTGTTCTGAGTTCGGATCCCGGCACCGGACGGAGGCGGATCTTTGTGTTATCTGCAAAACGCTTTGTTTCGCTTCTGGTCTTGTATGTTGTATTTTTATCTATGTAGAATATACCATCTTGTTACACAATACCTGCGACACAAAATTATATATTAGGGCTTAGTCAATGTTTGTGTCGTGATAAGGTTTATAATATTATTATTTAAAAAAGTTAAACGACAAATTATAGCAGTTGTCTCGAACTCAATAAGCTGTATATGACCTTTCTAAAGAATCTTTTTATTAAGATAAATTGTATTCCTGCCAATGATTCATTTTTTTTTTTCTGTCCCAAACTTAAATGATTGAGACTTTTGTTTAAATACAAAACACGGATATATGGATAAAATGAGAAACTGGCAAACCTAAAATTATTCTAGACAAATAAAACGAAGTGAAAAAATATATTTTAATTAATGTAAAAATTTGTTACAAAAAACACTTGTCTTAAAATTAAGCAAAGAGAACAAAACTAAAGCTTATATGTTAATGTTAAACAATGATAAATTATTTTGGCTGTATGTTGACGGTTCAGTGCCTCCATGAGAAATGGAGGGAAAGAAATCCGCGCGAAATATAAATACTAACCGACCGAAAGTAATTTAGAGGTTATAAAAGTTTTCGCGGCAAAGTGAAATGAAAAGTTCAAGTAGAAAGTCACAAATTCCTCGCTTGACTGTTAAAATGCAAGTGTCAAACCGAGATACGCGTTACTTCCTTTGAATTATGTAATTGTTACATGAAAATTACATGTCATTGTGGTATTTACCATTGTTATTTAACGATCTACGTATGACTGTACAATACGTAACGGCCCTCGTTATTATGTCTTATTTATTGTTAATTTATAGCTATAGGAAACGCATTGTGTAGCTATTAGGTTGCAATTTGATATAAAGAAGAGTTAATACAGCTAAACTCAACGAAAAATACCTATAAAGGGCATTTTATATTGTATTAATAGTATTAAGACCCTAAAATGTAATGTAAGGTGAAAATGTTGTAATGCTGAAAGACTGAACAGTATTCAGTTTTTTTTTTTTTTAGAAATGACTTAAACCTAACAACTTGCAAACATCTTGCATACTAATTTCGAATTAAAATAATAAATAAATAGTTAAGTTTCTATGTTATTACTATAGAGTAAAAGCTAGTCGTATTATAGAATTATCTTATGACCCACATATTGTGAGGCTTTATAATTTTGTAAAAGTTAATTTAAGTGAAAATTAGTTTATATTTTCATATTTTATGTAAAATTTGTATTTTTTTAGATCTCGCAATTTACAGCAGTTTGATTGATAAAGTATTTTTACCTCACCAAAGTTTTTTTGGGAATGTGCAATAGTTAATTTGAAAAAACTCAAGCTTGGGTGAAGTGCAATAAATAATTTACTACACACAAATAATTGACAATTGTGCCTTAAATTAGTTTGATAAGTGATTTATAAACATAATCAGAAATTAATAAAAACATTTTTATTTTTAAAGTTATTTTTTACTGTAACCTTTACTTAAAGAGAAGATAAATTTGTTTTTATTAATAAAACTTGTTTTACGTTTATTATTAATTAATTCAATATGCATTTATTTAAACTACCCCGCTGCCGATCTTAAAGGGAATTTCGTCTTTGATTTTTTCACTAACGAACGGTGAGTCATTTTCTTTCCATGCATATTATAAACAATTAAAAAACATTTTCATAAAATATTACGAATCTAAATAAAGATTAATTTTAATTTGTTTACTTATTTAAGTGATTCGATATCCGCTGGCACCTTTAGTTTTAAGTATGTATCGCTAACTAATTCAAATTAAATTTAAAAGTTAGGGTTATTCCTGTTATCCCGTCTTTGTTCTTTTGTGGTCGCGTTATACATGTCTATATTAGGAAGTGAGAACTTGAGCGTCAACGCACTAATTATCTATTACAATACAGAAAAAAAAACATTTTTCTGCAAGAATGACGCACACTTTAAAAAGATAAGACAAATTCATCAATTGCTCGTGGCGCTACTGCTTCGCACTCCTTGTAGCAACAATAAAACACCAAATAATCTAAAAAATCTTCGTGATAGCTCAGTTGTATTTGGTCTATACCAAAACCAAGTCTAACTGTTGTAAATAAAACCAATCGGTCAGCTCGAATATCTTTTATTTACTAAATAAGAGTATTGCAATAATACTTTTGACTATTTACACGCCTTACTTGTAAGTAGATTTAGGTACAAAAAAAACTATTAAGTCAGACAATTTAAAAGCAAAAAAATTAACGCTAAAACTAAAAAACACAATGTTTACATAACTTACATATAAATTCACAAAATGATATCCTTTTTAACCTTATTCAGTCGATTTTAGATGGTAGTAATCGTTTACTCTATAGTAGTACATTTAATATGAATTTTCACACGTTGAAGCGAACGCAGTTATACGAATATAATAGCTACACAAACACTAAATATATGGCTAGTACAAATAGCTGTAGTAATCTATAATATCTGACGTATAAAAAGTAATCACAATAGTCACACTGTCCTCAATGTGGACAAGCATATGTATGGCCACTTAAGGCCGGAGCACACCAAATCCGGTTACAATGCGTGTACAGGATTATATTTTTTTTCCTTTTATGGTGTTGCCATCATTATGGCAATATATATAAGTATTTTGACAGTGTCAAGTAATACGAATTATCAAGTTTTGATGAGGATTGAAATTATGAAGAAATAAATAATAAAAGATGGGATAATGAATCTGTCTATAGTAATTTGCTAGTATGGTTATCGAAGACACTAGTAGGTTAAATGGGAGATGAAGAAGAGAGCAGCCAAATCGTCGTTTTTCACTATCTCCACACTTGTACAGCACTCCAGATAAAACACTAGCACTTGACACATTAAATTCTGCTGATATACATTAAGAACAATAAAATAAGAATATTTTAACTGATTCTTCCCGTTCCCGCCAAGAATGAAAGTTTATGACAGACGTCACACCAACGTTGCACACACAGTCCCGTATCGAACCTCTAGACATAATATGTGTATAGAGGAAACGAATATTCTGCACTGTACACACGCGCACTGCAACCGTACCGCATTCCGATTTGGTGTGCTCAGGCCTTTATTGATACATACTGAGCAGACACTCGGCCGATAATCAAAAACTTAGTTAATAAACTACACAATATTACAGAGATGATTCGTTTCCACTTATTCCATTGCCAGGTCCAATGGAATGTACGGGAATAAAAAGTCCCAGTATTGCACAGGATATGCAATGGAACTAGTGGGAACGATCCAAAATACCTTGTAAATTCGCTTTTTGAATTTTGTATTTTTCAAAGAATCTAACTCTTAAAATTACGATATAATTTTATGGTGAAATTCTACTACAACATATGAATTGTAATTTTTACCATATTTAAGTATAATGTGTTTGCAAATAAAGTATACAAATAAACACATCGATAGTGAATACAATATTTAAAGGAAGACTCTTTTGTTTCACAACTACAAATATAATTTAATGCATACATTTTAGATTCTAATACATGTAATTTCAATAACATACGTTAATTTCCGAACATGTATCGCACCACTTTAAAACTTTTAATCCTTTATTTTCTCACTTTCTTTTTAATCTAGGTAGGTTTATGATATATTACATAAATATATAATAAACACTCAATCTAATTATGGAAAAAACCCTTATTTACAGGCGTATATAAATAAAATTTTAAAAACAAAAAGATCTTACGTATGTACGTACATGAAGATATACGTAGATAATATAGCTACATGACAGTTTGTAAGTTAAGAAACAATTTAACTTGGTATGTTACTCCGAATCGTGAACTATCAACCTCCAATATCTCGGGAACCCCTGGACCATTTTGGCTCATATTCAACATTCCATTTTCCTTATTAAACCACCTACCAAATTCCGCCACGATCCGATCAACGATACTCGAGTTATTGTCGAACAAACATTTACACGTACAACCAATATAAAATTGTTCAAGTCGACTCTTGAGAACTTCTCTCGCGTCGCCCGCTCGTTCGCTCAATTATATATTCGAATTGTTTCTTGAACCAGCAATGTTGTTAAATCATATAATATTACAAATATATTAATAAACCACATCACGACACACACATTGACCCAGCCATCAAGTAAGTATCGTAAGAACTTGTGTCACAGGAACTAAGCAACATTATGGTATAAACTACATAGATAAGAATACAACATCTAAGACTGGTTGCAAATAACACAAAGTTCCGCCTCCGCCGGATTCGAATATGCATATTAATAATATCACATAGTCTTATATGAAGCAATATCCTTAAAGGCGTATTTAAAAATAGTATTATATTACTTTTTTAGTTTTTTACACAACAACAAAAACTACTGATCGAACTTTATCACACTTTTTGCTGAAAAGATTCTTAGGTTTTATAATATTTAATTTTTAGTTAAGGAATGATATCCGTGCGTTATCAAAGCTTGTTTTTAGTATTATATTGTAAAGTATTTGAGAGAGAGAAAATAACGGACTATTTCAAACCCCACTATCTAAAAATCTCTGTTACAATAAAACAACTAATTCGATATTACAACGAAAAGAACAATGACTAAATAAGGTTTCGGCATGAGAGTATATTATCTAAACAAATAATTTTCAATAGGTACACATTTCTTAAATCACAACAATTTTTATTGCTTATAAATGAATAATAGGATAAAGACATTTCGAAACCTCTTTAACTCTAATGTTATGTGTATTTAAAATAACTTTTATAACTCGAATACATAATAATTTACTGTGCTATTCTATAACAAGACAAGACCACAATCTGTCAAAAATAATACATACCTACGCTCTAAAAACACGATACTCTTTTGATCGCCTCGAGTTAAAAAAACAGTCTCGGCAAAAAAGATTTCATTTATCTGACAACAAAAAAATCGAACTCAACCGGTAAATAGGCCAACGTATCCGGAAAACTGGATAACAAAAATAACCTGACATACAAAAAAAGAAACCTAATCCGTCTTCTGCTTTTTGCTCACGCTTGGTATGTCTTGTTCTTGATTTGCATCTAAGGATCGTTTCAGCTTGCCTTCAAAGCTTTTCGACAGGTTCGACAGCTGTCTAATTTCATCAGTGATTCCTCTTATCTTTGCCATAGTTGACTGATGCTTGGACTTCTGGTCGTTTGACGTTGAAGGTAGAGGACTTAGCCTATCAGTATCAGTGTTACTGTCATTTTGACATTGCGGATCCGTACCTTCTGTTAGGCTCGGTAGCTTAATCACCGGTTTTCGTGGCTTCATGTTTGGCAGTACTAGAATTAAAAAAGATAACGTCAACATAACTTTTCTTTTGTTTTTGTCTGTTTATGTAAGTCCGTCAACATCACGTGAATGTGAATTACGTGACATTGGCTTCGTAGTCGTTTAATACGATTGTCGCCACAAAATAATTGATTGATTGTAATGTCTACTGTTTTAAAATATATATAAAGTCACAATTTAGGATAGGGAACCCATAGGATACTCTTTTAAGGGGGGAGCCTGATTTAGAAGCTTCAAAAAATCGATTTTTTTTTTTTTGCATAAATGTCTTCCTAAACTATCTAAGAATGTGTCCTCAAAATTTCAGACGGAAATTCGCAATATTTTCGGAGTTATAGAAGAAAGAGTCGGCAAGCGTCGAGCAGGTATATACGAGCGGCCGGATCGCTCGGAGCGCGCGCGCTCCGCCCCTCGATCTATTGTTCGTGTTATGATCCAAACAGAATAACGGTCCTTCGAGGGACTGTTGACTGTTCGCAGAAGGTCATTGTAGAGCTATGTAGGGATAAAAGTATGTATTATAACGGTATATGTGACCTGGCAGCGTCGGTTCGAGCAAAGCTACATTTAGCATTTGGGTTCAGTTTCGATTTGTCTTTCGGCACGTGAACGTCTTCAAATCATGCAGAGCTATCCAAAAGTGAGCAAATCTTCAAGTGAACGCAGTGGAAAGCCACGGAAACGTAAATTCCACGGCAATCAGTTTCATAATGGCGGCTTTTAAACATCCACCACGTCTAATTGACGAACATGTCGAGCAGCACATTCGTCCTGTGTACGAGGACTTATCCAAGGACGAGCTGCTTACGAGGTGTTTGGGTGGACACACACAAAATGCGAACGAGTCGTTCAATTCCACTGTGTGGTGCATGACACCTAAACACCTTCACTCAGGCATTAAAATCATCGAAATTGCTGCTTACATCGCTGGAGGAATGTTCAACGAAGGCTACAGTGCAGCATTGAAAACCATGCAGTTGATGGATTTAAAAATTGGACAGCAATGTAACAATTTCGCCAAGAGAGCCGACGAGGAGCGCGTCACCCGACAAAACAGGCGCGATTCATTGTGTAGTAAAGAGGCCAGAACAGCCCGCAGACTCGAACAACAGGGCACAAACCAGGTTTTTGAAGAGTGTGAAGGTTTACTTTATGGACCAGGAATCGCTGATTAGCATAATAACGCGGTAAGTTTAAGAAAATTACGATTTTTCATATACGAAAACTTTGACGCACGTTTTCTCGAGTTTTCATTTTTACGATTTTTCCTAATTGGCGGGAAAGATAGGGAAAAAACTAAACGTCCTATCGAAATAAAACAAAATGCATTTTATTCGGGATGAAATTCTCTTCTAGTTGAACCTAAAAAACCTTGAAAAAGTTAAGATTAACATATTTTTTAAACAATCTAAAGTCAATTTTTTTTTTTTTTTTATGAACTTTTTTTTCAATTCACTAAAAATTATTGAAATTTGAACGTTTTCATCAATTTTCTTGGTTTAACTAGAAGCTATACTATTCAGGAATAAAAATATTTTTGGGTTTTTTGTTTCAGATGAAAATTGCGACCTGCATCATTCCCGCCGCACAACAAAAGCGCTCGCGAGACGCCTCGGCGAAATTCTTGTCCCGGGCATAATATTGCTTAAATCTTCATGAAAAAATTTGAGAAGACTGTTGAAATATACAACAATAAAACCTGAAAGTTTCATTCCAATCGTATATTTTTTTCCTTCCCAAAAAAATCCTTCAAAAAATCGATTTTTCGAAGCTTCTAAATCAGGCTCCCCCCTTAAAGATGATTCCTCTAGGACCGTAAAACCGATCTATTGGAAACACACAAGATGGCGCTGTATATATTTTTTTTCTATCTTAATGTTAACATGGACGAAATAGAAAGTAATACTGCAATTTTCTGGCGTCAGGGAGCAGCACTAGCGTAAATTGTATTTATTATATTTGACATTTAGCAGTTGGCGGGTTCTTTACATTATGTGCTAGTACGCCCTCTGCTACGAGCTTTGCGTAACGTTCCCTATTACAGGCAGAAACCAGTGATTATAGTGTATGACGTACATTTGTTCTGATTCCTTTTGTTAGTACCGATGGGTAAGACTGAAAGATCCAGCTTGATCTGACTTCCGAAATGGCGGAGCGGCTGCGATGACGATGGAGACACATCCTGAGATGATGATGCTATGGAAATATTGGAAAAAAACTTTACTATTCATATTAAAACACACACACGTTGAATTAAACAAATTAATAAGTTGTAAAACGGTTTTTAAAAAGATCTTCAAAGGCACTGTACCAAGAATCGAGACTTGAATATATATTTTAACTAAATTAGGCTTTAAAATAAGCTCTTTTGAAAAGTCTACTTGTACCGGTTAGGAATACTGAACTATGTGGAGAAGCTGGCAAGAAATCTTTATAGTCGCTTTTTTAAATAGCGCTATGAATAGCTAGTTAAAGTAATATCAAAGATTTATATACCTGCGATAGCTTTTCCACCGACCGCCTGATTGGTGTGCGTAAGTTCACTGTACTTTATGTCGCATTCTTCTATACGCTTCTTTAAATCCGCTGAAATCATTTAATAATTTATATGAATTTTTATTACAAACACAATTATATTTCCTTTAACTATTCTTTTTAAAAATGAAAATATCTGATTTAAGTAAAAAAACATCTGTCCCAAGGCTTAAATCTTGAATAAGAATGTTTAAGAAAATAATTTTACGGTTTTTTTAATGAAAAGTTTCTCTATCCAAATTCAACAAGTTTTTCATTTTTCGAAAAAAAAAATCTCATCAAAACCACCCTTATAAACAGTTTTACTCGGTCAACCTAATGAAATAATTATCCATTTTATTATTAATTTTCTAGAAATACCCTCACCTATAGCATTATCTTGGTCTCTCTGTTTTTTGTTCATCTTCTTAATGAACAAACGCTGTCTCCCCGCTATCTTTCTGTATTCAGCCATCTATTGAATCAGATTATTCTCAATTATTTTTTTTTAACCACTTTGAACACGACAAATGTTGTCTGATGTCAAATATCCAAAAAATGTTAAAAATTTACATTACTTTACAGTTACTTTGCTGATGGTTTATTTATAACTTAGTTTAAATGAAAAAGAATAAACGCCAATATTCTTAGATATATTTTTTTACTTTGGAAAATTAAACTTTTACATTAACATCTGTTTTTATCCCCTTTCCTGTGATTATAAAACTAATAAAAAATTCAGGTATTTAATTCTCGTGGTCGAAGTGCATTGGCCGTGCTCTTTACGTTGGAACTTGGAAGACATCAAGGGCATTGACGTGTCAATAGGGTTGGTATCACTTTCCATAAGTTGAATTGATTGCTTGTTTACCCTTGAAGTTGTAAAACAAAAGTGAAGCAATGCCTAGAAAATGCCCATGTGCAAACTTACTAGTCTGTCAATTACATGCTTTTTTTGTGTACATGACATATTTTACATATTTACATTCCATCAACTCTCAACTAAGACAATAAGGATGTGGTTATCGTTTATTACTAACCCGTTTAAAGAACTTCTTGTACTGTGAAGCGAGGTACAGTGACAGTTTTGCGTTTAATATCGCGCGGCGTTTTAAATGCTGCAACTCCGCTTTCATAACCAATGGGCTAACAGCTGTAATAAAAACGATACAATTTAATACACAACAAAATACTGTATGTTCCTATTTACTAATCTTAGAAATGGGTTTATTAAAAATAATAAAATTTAATTAAGTTAAGACAGAAAAAATATTATTGTTAAAATATGGCACTTACATTAAAATTAATTAGTAATTTAATTTATTTATTTGAATTCATTTTTTAATTTAAACTTGGTACCCGTGTTTAGTTGCATGTAGGGAGTGAGTAAATAAAACTTTTGCTTAATTCTATGATGCTAAATTTTTTAGACAGGATTTAAGCAAAAATATACCTAAATCACACCTTCTGATGATGATTATGTCATTTGATTGTTTTTTTAACAGAAACAATAACGTTTATAGCAAAAATACTTGTTCCTTATCTAAAAACAGATGTGTGAATTCTAGTAGGTATATAAAAATTTGAATAATGTCTTGATCTCACTGTGCGTCGGTCTCGGCTGTGGCGGGGTGACTCCCTCTTGTAACTTCTTCCTGAACGCTGGTGATATCTTATCGTCAAAATGCTCTATCGCCATGCTGGATATATCCCTTAACTCTTGAAGCACTTCATGAGCTCGCGGTGGTGTCTTAGACGAGACCACTACGCTTAGAACTTTACGTATTTCGTCTATCACCTGATGGAAAAAAATTGGTTAGAAAAATGCATTATAAAATATATAGGTTATATTAGGACAAATCGCCATAGTTCTCAACTATTCCTCAGGCTTATGGGGGCTCTAAATAAATATGTAGGTTTTATATGTTGATTGATTATTTTTTTCAAGAACCATGAGCTCATAGAAAAGACATTTTAAATAATGCCAGCCTTTCTAATCACAAGGTGCAACTTTGGCTCTTCAAAATCTTTTTTCATAGTACTTACATAATCATATTACAAAACATTTATCATATACATTATATTAGTGTATAAAATATTAAAACTTACTTTCCCTGGAATAAAGCAACATATCCCATTGTCTATGAACTTTGAATACGTCATGTTTAACATTGAGATCCTCGTCTCGATCGATGTTAATATATCGCAGTGTCGCGACAGCGGGTGATATCTGGAAATATTATAATAATTTAAATAGAATAAACCTTTGCAGTTACAAATGTGTATACATCTTTCCAAATGGCTCTACCAAAACATAAATTAAAATTGCTTGTACAAATCACATAGCAGTTCTACTGTATCCAACATGAAAAAAAAAACCAAACTCAAAGAAGACACGCATGTAAAGTAAATATACACATTTGTCCAGGCGTCTGCTAAAATTCTCTGTTTAACTAAAGGCCAACTTAAATAAATAAATAATTTACCTGCGTTCAGACTCTCTCCGTGGTAGCTGTGCCTTCACAGTTTTGAGGGCCAATGCATGTCTACGTTCTATCATCAGAAAACCTCGGTTCAGCATACGCATACAAATCTCATTGAATGCTCTGCACACCTGGAAATTATAACAAATCTGTCAACTGTGACTCGCACATGATGGGTTTTGCACAGATACTTTTTGGATGGTATCATAAAAATATATCAGGTATCTTGTATGGGTCAGGAACCCTAACAATCATCATCTTACATACATTTCTTTATGTTTCTAATATTTGTTGTAAAAAGGCAACAAAAATTGACATTCTCTGAAAATATTATGAGATAGAGCTAACAGATAGACAGATAGATAGACAGACAGTGGAGACTTAGTAATAGGACCCTGTTATGTCTTTGGCTATGGAACCTAAAACATCAAATCTATTGCTTAGGTTTTGTCTTAAGGTAATGTAATCAGCCTCCATGGTGTAAGTAACATTAATTGTAATGTTATTTCCATTTGTATTAATTTTTAAAAGAAAATGATATTTATCTAAGGAGGCTGGTATTTAAATCTTAATATTGTGTTTATGAATATAAAACTATTATACATAAAGGAAAACAAAAATGGTTACTTCAAAATAAAATTAAAAATTAATGGTAAAATCCAAAACAAGTTGTGGCTTACATTGAGTCTAATACAATTTATGTAAATGTTCCCACTTATTTTTAAAAGTTTACACTTTATTCTAGTTTTGTGCCCTTAGATTAGTAACAACCCATTTCCAGCCCCAGAGAATGTCTACTCGTTTTCAAGTTGTACAGCATAAGCATTGATAATGCATTTGTTATGTGGAGCTTTATATGTGGTTATCTGTACTCAAGTCAAATTGTTAATCAGAAACAAACTGTAAGCAACTAAAGCTATTTATAAACATATTTATAAAAATGTACTGTATGAAAATACAAACAAAAATAAATGAAAAAAGTTGATCAAAAAAATATACTGTAGCTTCATTAAAACTATGTAATTGGCTGGGAGCAAAACATATACCTATTTACATAATTATGTATCTATCATAACAAATTAGCTTTACATGCCTTAACTTACATGTACTTTAAAGATGACATTGTTGTGTGCTAATGATGTAATAATTTAATGTATTTTTGTAAATACAAAGTCTGATGTTCATATTTATGTTGTAGAACATTCTACAAAGGATTTCTTTAAAAATAATTTTTAATATTCTAGAATTGTCACATCCTTTTAAATTTACTATATCAGCGCGTATTTGAGTAGGCAAGGACTAGTAAAAAAGTAACTGGTATTTTTTTAATTATTACAAATCCATTTCTTTTGTTGTTGAAGAAAAAAGACACGAAATGTTCTCATTATTTGATTTTTACTCATGATTATCATTTAAAACCAAAGTTTAGTTGTATGAAAACCAACTTACCAATCTATTTTTTGCGATTTCGTCATAGGATAAGAAGGATATCACATTTTCCAGCATAACAATCGGGAGACCCAACAAATCCAACTGATTCATTTGTTCCATAATTACGGAGAATACTCAATTTGCCAAATAAACATAGAATTTTCTACACAAAATTTGTTCTAGAAGTCTTTGTTGCAGGTGAAGAAAGACTTTTGGCAAAACGGCAGGAGTTTATTTTTAATGTTGTCACCCACATTAGTACCCACTAATTTTCTCCTCCCGATTTTCACAACAAATGAAAATGTATGTATCGCTTCTTGTAATTATTTATTCTCGAATTTTCATCTATAGAAAATCCTCAAACCAACCATCAAAACATTACTACACATTTCGTTCATTCATATTTTAAAACATCAATCATTTCATTCCATTCGTTATTCATTCACATTCAACTTGAACTTGAACGATCATTTGACAGAAAGCACCACTGAGAAATTTGTTGAGGTTGCTTGGCGGGAACGGGAGGTATGAGTTCAAGTTTTCTTGATTTATTTCTCTTCTCATATAGGTACAGAATTTAATGAGTAAAATGCTAGTGTTTTTACCAGTGAATATCTGTAGTGCTGTACTTGTGAGGAGAAAGTGAAATACGACGATTTGGCTGCTCTTTCGTCATTTTAGAGCCTACAGTAACCATATTAGCATGTTACTTTATGCAGATTCATTGTTCCATCCATCAATTCATATTTTCATCATTTAATCCCTCATTAAAACTTGTTTATATTTCTTGACACGGACAAAATATAAACAATATACTTAAACAGTTATTGCCATTATTATAGCAATGCCATCAGAAGAAAAAAAAAGCATCACCGAAAAACCGAAAGTGTGCTTTATTATTTTTTATATTAAATGTCTTAGATCAATCTCAGAATATATAACTCCTAAATCTGAGTCATGTATTTTTTCAAATTGATTTCAATTTAAGTTTTAATTTATGAGAACTAACGTTGTTATTTATAAAATGATCTGAAAAATGAGTACTTTAACCAGTGATCAGTTGTTGAATCTGGAACAAAATATAAAACACATATATAATTTGAAGACAACACAAATTTCAACTTTATAAGGATGATTCCAACCAAATCCTAAAATTGGTTCGGAGAGATAAGTTATTCTCGCTCTCAAGACTTATACATCTTTGTATTTCATATTCCTTATTTGACTTGACAAATGTAGAAATCCATATTCCTAAAGAAATCGGATATAATAGTAATGAAGGCGATTTAAACTCACTGCATTATTTTCAGGGTTCCGTAGTTTAAAACGAAACCCTTAGGTTTGTATGCATGTTTGACAGAAGTAAAAAAATAATAACCACATCACGACACACACATTACTGCACTAAGATCTTGTATCGCAAGCAAGTACTTTCATTTTATAAATTTACTTAATTAAAATGGTTTTATGTACTTTCAGTTCATTAAAACCTTTGTAATGGGAAGGAGGGGTAGGGGGGCCCAGCATATAAATTTCGTGAAATGTTTTCGATCAATAATGAGCCTAATAAAACATAATACAAAAATATGGCAACGAAACAAACAGTTTGGCTTGGACAAAACGAATAGGCGTGAAAGACCAAAATATTAGTCTAAAACCCAATCCATTTCTTGAAAATCGGTTCACATTAGTGTAAAAATAAAACAAAATTTTTGTAACACCAACTTAAATATTTTTAATTAAAACTAACGAAAACAATTAGCTGAATGTCGGTAAATCACAGTGTTTCTTTCTGACGTGAAAACGCAGCGACGTGTTGTATTTAGTAGCGAAAGGGCAAACTTCACATTTAAACCTTTTCTCAGCTGAATGCTTATATTTATGCTGAACAAGATTCGCTGGTAAGATAGTCGCGTAATCACATTGGTCGCATTGATATCTCTTTTTCCCAGTCTCGTGTGCTTCTTCATGGTATTTCAGGATATATTTATTCATCGTTTGGAAGGGGCACTTCGCACATTGTAGTTTGACACCTATTTCTGAATGTTTGTCCTGGTGTTTCCTCATAGCTTCTTCATAAAACGTTTTATAAGAGCAACCGGTGTACGTGCAATGAATTGTTTTGGCGTTTTTATGCCGTAACAGATGCTGCGTCATACTTGCTTTGTTTTTGCTTTTAAATTCGCAGTATTTACACTGTAGTTCTATTTCGTTATGCAACTTCATGTGCTTCGTTATATCTGCAGACGATATAAGCTCTCCACAAACTTGACACTGTGTTTCCTCTTTCATCTCATGCCTTCTATGGTTTTGCTCGTAATGAACTTTTAAGTCATCCCAAGTATCATAGGAGTCTGGGCATTTTATACACTGAAATGTAGGTTTAGGCGGTTCTTCTTCTTTAACTTCTAATTTTACGTTTTCAGATTTAAAAGCTATATTGTGGGCCATATTTATATGTCGGCAGAGTTCAAATTCGTCTACAAAAGTTTCTGTACACTGATCACATTTTTGCATTTGTTCCTGAGCAATATCATTTGAGGGATGCTTAAATAAAATATGGCGTCTATAACTCTCTTTCGCTTTAAATATCTTCTTACAAACTTTACAAGTATATGACACTTTTAAATGCACTTTTAGGAAGTGAGGTTTCAGTTGGCGTTTCTCATAGAAACCCTCGTTACAAACATTACAGAAAAATGTCTTTGGACTATCTATTTTGTGCGTACAACGTAAATGCTTAGCTAAACCACCTTGCGAGGCGAAAATCAATCCACACAGGTCACATTCTTTTATTTCCTTAATTTGACCCTTCAATTTCATATCTGATTTTCCAGGGTAGTGTTTTCTTCTAACGTGTCGTTTTAAGCTTTCTATTTTATCATACGACATATGGCAAATCCTGCACTTAAGTGAAAAGTCTTCATTCAATGCATTATGCTTCCGTCTCATGTGTAGTTTGAGAAAATTTATAGAAGAAAATACTAATGGGCATTCTTTGCAAACAATTTCCCCTGTACGTTCATCACGACTGCTTTCTAACAGTTCATCAGTTATGTTTCTATGCTCTTCATCATCATCATCTACCCTGTGCTTTCTCTGAATGTGACGGCAATAAGTCTCTCTCCTATTAAAAACTTTAGGACAAAATGGACAACTGTATAAATGGTTCAAAATTGGCTTGTTAGTTGAATGTTTCCTATGCATGTGAACTGTCAAGCTTCTATATTTATCATAAGATAGGCCGCAGTCACCGCATGAATATTTAAACGAGTCTTCAAACAGGTCATGCTTTCTACGCATGTGCAACCTCAACCTAGCGGTACCTTTAAAAACTAATGAGCAAATTTCACATATCTTCTCTAAGAGATCTTCTTCCGATACGTTTGATTTGTGCTTTCTTTTAATGTGCGCTTGTAAGCTAGTCTTCTGGTCATACGACATTCCACAGTAGTCGCATACATGTATAAAAGACTTCCTAAACACTTTGTGCTTTCGTTTTTGGTGCATTTTTAAAGTCTTCACGGATTTGAACACCAGATGGCAAATCTTACAGAAATGCGTCGCTGGGGTTTCGGGTTTGAATGTTTCCTGCTCATTGCTTTCGTTAATCACGTTCTCAAACGTCAATATTACAGCTTCATGGTTCTGCTGTTCTATTTTGACAGCCGGCTCGTAAACGTCTTGACTCAGCTCTTGACTCTCATTGATTGTAGCTGCATCATATTCAAACTGAAAGTCAATACAAATTACGAATGTTTTCACTCTCTGCACAAAAATATCTTTACATCACTGACATGATCTATTTCTGGATTTCTATTGGGGGCGATCATATCTAGCCTACACAATAGTTATGTTAAATTTATGTCATATCATCAATACATAACATTCATATCATACAAAGATCACACAAAGACTGCATCTTTTTAGACTGGTTTCTTAACCATTGCCAGTGTCCCTTATTCTCATACCACAAAAGTTATATTTATTTTAAAATTGCGAAAACTGACATTGGATATCCCTCAACTATAGAAATCATAATAAATGTGCTTGGGTTTTACCATATCTCATACTTACATCATTAAAATCTAGTTCTACTTCAATATTTTCCACTTTTATCGTGACCTCCGGGTCCATGCACATATCTAAAGTAGGCACTGAACAGAACTTGCTATTTATGATGGTTGAGTCATCTATCCCTTTGAAGGGGTCTTCCGCTTTGTCCCGTTTCTTTTTCTTCTTCTTCTTTTTAATCTCGTACGTCATTTCTTCCTCCGGTAAAAAAGAGGTTGGATCTTTTCTTGTTGGAATTTCATCTTTCCTTGATTTGACATTTTCGGTGATTATATGGGACATTTTATGTCACTGAAATAAGAAAAAAAACATCATGACAGTTACTCGCACCATGCCATAAACACATTTAAGTAGATATATTTAGCAAAACAATAAAAAATAATATATTACAATATTTAGGCTTAGGGATTTCCTGTGCTCTTGGCGTTCTATGACATCAAAGGCATTGTTATCTCATTATTTAGTGTAATCAGATGTAATAAAATAATATTTAATTCTCAATAGATTATAATTTTGCACTCTATTCTTACTCTATACATACTTTCTTCAGTACAGAGACAATGAGTCAACTGAAGAGATCACTTGCCATCAGGTAAACGGCTTGCTTGTTTGCTTGTGAAGTTGAATTAAATAAAAGTTATTAGGTGTTGTCTCAAGATACAACTCTCACATTTATCCAATTAATATTACATTTATTTTATTTTTAAAGGTAGTGTGAGTCTACCACAAAATTTTCTGGTTTGTCAGAAATAGAAAAGATAATGATACTCCTTTCTATTTCTGTCATAGAGTAGTTTGCTGTGTAATTACCGGCATGAGAGCTAAAACATCTTTACCTTATATTAGCAACGCATTGGCTCTGCTCTTGGTGTTACAGACATCAAGGGCATTGTTGTGTCAATAGATGGCAGTATCACTTTCCATCAGGTGAACCACCCACTTATTTACATCTGATGTTGTATAAAATATAATAAAATATTATGTTTTATATATATATTATGAACAGAACCCTACCAAAACATGTAAACTTGCACTTGTCCTCGTCAACTATCTTGATAATTAAACTCTGAAAAAGTTTTTTTTTTTGTTGATACTTAAAAATGTATACAAAACTGAATTTATTGAGAAATATAATTGTAATTTTTTAAGAAGTTACACATTGCAACTAACCTTTTATAAGTTTAAACTTTTCTTTGTTTAACAATAAATGTTACTATTAAAACTAACATTTGCAATTAATAAAAGTTTAAGACTCTACAATGACAAACCTAGATAATTCATTATCAAAATATCCACTTGAACTAGGCAATAAGATTGTTTTAATAGTTTTATATGTGAACAAATAGCAAATGCGTGTTAAATAACCTTTAATAATTTATAACCTTTCTTAAAACATGAAACAAAATAAAACAAAACATAACAATGTAGAGCAACCAAAGATGAAACAAAATCAATGATATAAATCATGAAACAATTTATATAATTTCAAGGTTATAGTTAGCATAAAACACGTCACTTGCTTTTAATAACTTACCAAGATATCTATAAAGTTATTATAATTTTGAACTCTACAACAAAGTTACTTTTGATCACAAATATTTTCTTAAAGTTAAATCCGTACTCCATCCCCATATCACAGTTAGCAGATGTACCGTTACTCTCGGATTCCTTTGTGTTGGAAAATCAATAATTATAAAATATTTTCTATACAAAAATTATTATAATGCCATTTGACGTTCTCGATATTATAATCTTGACGTTGGCATTTGCTTGGCAGATAGCACTTTGACAAGTGTGACAGATTGCTCAAGGTGTGCTGCCAGGAGTTGATTTCATTTATCTCTATTTATATTTTAAAATATTATGTCATAAAATTGTAAACCTACGTACTACTTTTAAAATCAAATGAAAACTATTTTTATTTCTATTTCTTATAAACTTTTGGCTCCGTTTACTCCGGGGTCAAATCTCAACTAGGGGGTTTATTTTTCGTCACGATGATGAAACGTGAAAGTCTAAATTTAAAAACTAGTGTAAGCATACTATTAGGTGAATTATATGGTGAATGGATAAAGCTATTTAAACAAATGTTTTCCAAATCTTTTCTTAAACTTAGTCCAACATGGTTTGTTAAAGATAACAGAAACAAACGACCCTAGTCTAGTGATGGGACAAACAGATATACATATTTAGCTAGTAAAAAATTTATATTAAAATCGATCAGATACCAACCCTTTAAATCAATAAAGATCAATCGAACTCAATATTTTGCAATTTAAAAAATATGTAATAAGTTAAAATGTAACTTTCAAAACATCACTTGTATTAATTATAATTTGCGCGAAAATGTTAATGAATATTTACTAGAGGATGTAAATCAATGTATTCAAATTGTTATAGAAATAAAAATCTTATGTTGATCTGCACATGTAACTTAATGGAAGATTTTCATGTTAAAATCGATCAGATAGATTTATAGAAATTGTTTGATCCAATTTATGTCGATTGAAAATAAATCAATTTTATGTCGATTCAATGCAACTTTTAAGCGAAGCTCTGTACGTTCACAAATATATAAGAGTTCAAAAATATGTATGATCTACTATTCTGAGTATAAACAAGGTTGTGTTATACATAAAAGTTATATGATGAAAACACTTTTGTATTGTTGTGATAAATATTATACTATTACAAAAGTTTTCAGTAAAACGCTAGATTTACACTGGTTAGAAGTTGTATTGTCGGTCAGTATTACAGCTGTCATCGGTATCAAGCTATTTTGAACAAAAATAAGTTCATGAATCTATCTAGATAATACTTGCACACAATAAATTTTGTGTCAAACAGATGTTTTAAACGATTGCTAAAATCATGATATTCTTTTATTTATTTAACCAAAATACATTTTGAACTGCACAATATTTCTACTGTTTTTTTTATAATTTATATTTTATGATTCCAATTCACGAATTTGTTGTAAAAACCACCATGATAAGATGCGTTTAAGACAAATGTGTTACGACAACTCAAATCTAAATTGAATGTTCATCAACCAATTTGCGCAGTTATCTACAAACAGAATTGATAAAGTTAAAATTACGACTTGTTCCATCATGCCATCGTAAAAGTGTTTGTCCGAGAGATAGGCAAATGAAGGCTCATATCAAAAATAGTTCATGCATTTTGACCCGAATATAAAACGTTATAGTACAAAATAGAGACCATACTGAAATAATGCTTTATACTATGCAGTGGCGGTACTGTTATAGAAGCCCAAAAGCCCGGCTTGCCCTATCAAACTAAGATAATTTGGCGCTCTTATTCATTAACAAATCAAATGAATTTTTAAAGCCATCGAAATTGTGGTTTTGCTGACATTTTTGCAAAGTTCTGAGTGTTTTGCTGAGCTCCTCCACGCTAGCAAGTCCACAACGGAAGTATGAAGTATCTATCTCGGCTTTCCCTGTACTAAAACTCTAGGCACGCCACTGATACTATGCGTACTTTCGCAAAGCACACACACATATTTCGACGAGTCATTCACGGACAAGAAATTTTGGAAGGATTGGTAAGGAAGCAACTGCGATTGACACTTGAGTTTGACGTTTCATGTTTTTTTTTTCAATACATACATAATCGCGTATACAATACATACGTAATCCCTTTGAACGAAAGGGGTTGACAGAGGTGTTAAACACTGCATTTCGTAAGTTTATGTTGAGTCCCAGTATGACCGGTTGCTAATCTGTCGCCACAATGAGGAACGTGGCACAAACCCTCTACTAGTTGGGTCGGGTCGGTTGGTTTGCAAAAGGCATGTTACAATTTTTTTATCATGTTTTTTTTGGTGCCTTGATAATACATAAAAATAAATTACCGTGAATTTCATTGATAGAGGAATCGTCAACAGTTATTTCAGTCACAAATATCAACAAATAAACATTGAAAATCTGACAAAAAACATTTTAGTAACGAGCATTTAAGTATGAGATTTATCGCCAAGAGAGTTTTATTTCGTCATAGCCAAAGATAACATCCCTACCGCAAATATCAGGCGAAGCCATCAATACTCTTTACTTTTATAAGCTTTACTTTGGTACTCTCTCTATTTTGTGGTTGTAGTAGGCACCATTGATAATACAAATAATTGCTACACTCTAGACTTCATATTTTTTGTTCTCTTGCAAATTTTTCCAACCGAAAAATAAATCGTCAAAGGAATGTCAGAACTGACACTGACACCTTTATAACCTCAAATTGTATTTGAGGCTGTAAAAGTTTTCTTCCAGCTATCGAAAACTAAATAAAATAAATTATCAATGTTTCCTACATTAATACGTCGGCTTTTAAAGCCTCAAAAGTTAAAACTTGTAAAGAATACAGGGTTTTGTTTGAAACGAGAATTGCACTTAACTGCAGGTATTGTTTAGAATTGAAACGAATGAAACTGAATGAACTTGTTTACTTTTCTTATTATAAAACTGTTTTTTTTTTGTTAGGTTTAAAACACGGGGAATATGAATGGCAGGACCCCAAATCAGAAGACGAAGTGTAAGATTTAAAACTTCTTTGTTAAATTAGAAATTTTCACTTTAATTTTAATTTTGATTTGTTGGTTTTTAAGGGTTAACATTACATACGTAGATAAAGACGGAAATAAAACGAAAGTGAGAGGCAAAGTAGGTGACAACGCTCTGTATTTAGCACATAGATATGGGATTGAAATGGAAGGTGTGTTGAAAATCATTGTAATTAATGACTGACTTACCATAGCACAGTAGATGGTAATGGAAAAATTGATAACAAAAAAAACCGCTCAACTCTTTAATAAATGCTTTAGAAACTAAGTTTTAATTTTTGCTCCTATTATAAAAACCTAAAAGTTAAAAAAAATCTTAATTTTCGGCAAGATTTGTTTGTTAATGAAAAAATATATATATAAATATCATTTATTTTATGTTACAGGAGCATGTGAGGCTTCATTGGCGTGTACGACATGCCATGTGTATGTGAACTACAATTACGTTGATAAACTGCCAGCATCTGAAGAGAAGGAAGATGACTTGCTTGATATGGCACCGTTTTTAAAAGAAAACTCTAGATTAGGTAAATGTTTTTTAAATATAAATTGGTTAATGTTTTATTTAAGTGTTTATTTTTAAGATATTCAGTAAGAGATAACATGATACCAGTAGTTTAGCTGTTTCATATATTACAACTTCAAGCTCTTCAAGATTAAAGTGAATACTATTAAAAGTCTCACAAAATACATATATAATACTCTATATTTTAATTGTGAGAATCCAAAACAGATTTATCAGGAAACAAGTTTATCCTACATACCTATTATAATTCATTTGATATGGCACTGCTCAATCACCGGTGATCTCACTCACCGTAAAACGAATGTTCTCTCAAAATAAATTTAATGTATGAAAACGCATCTCCCTATTTCAGGTTGTCAAATAACTCTGACCAAAGATTTGGAAGGCATTGAACTAACATTACCAAAGGCGACTAGAAACTTTTATGTTGACGGACACACACCGAAACCTCACTGAGAATATTTTAATACCATTTGATTATATAAATAACTCAAGAGATGTAAATTTATAATAAGTTACCCCAAATGTTCAAAAGAGATCATTGCTTTATTTTTACTTTATCTCCAAATTTACAATGAATACTATTTACAACAATGATATAATTAATTCAAAATGGTGGGTAGCAAAATTAGTTGAAATGTAACTACAGACTTAAATGTAACTGGGTATTTTTTGTTACTAAGTAATAATATGAGTTCTTTAAATATCAGAAGAGCACCTTTATGAGAAAGGCATGTTAGTTACCAAAGAAAACCCAATAAAAATCAAAATCTTAATCTCAATGCTCATGGGAAGAAACTGAATTTGTTTTATGGTTTGCCATTATCTCTTTTTTGCATGAAATGTTAAACATGCTAAACAATTGGGGATTATGATATATGTGAAAATTTTAAAAATAGAATTTATTACGCAATATATTGTTTAAGTATGTAATTGTTTACATTTGTCATAGAAACATAGTTTCATTTGTAAATCACTTCAAATATGTTTTGTCACATTTTATAACGTTGTTAAAATATGTGTAGCTTGTAAGTAGAAAACAAATTGCAATAAAACAGTTCATCGTAATTTTCTTTCTCCCTGAACTATTTTAATTAATTGATTAATATCGAAGTACCAAGACAGTTTAAAAGTGCGTCATCTATTTTTAGATTAACAGAATGAAATATATTGAATATAACTCAGCGTGAATTATTTTAGAGTAAAAGTTTTAAATTAACATTTATAGAAATTAAAATCTTGTATTCAGAACGTGCGTCACAAAGAAAAAAAACGAAAATTACTCATTCTGCGCGCGCCGCTTCGCTTGCCGATCCGCTGTCATTCGTTCACTCGTTCATGTATTCGCTCATTTCAATCAGTCTGCCCGCGGCTGCCGTTAAGAGTAGAGGTGTCGCAATTTTGTTCCGTACACAACGCGATTCGGTGTGATTTGTGTGTTGTTTTTGTGATTCACGATGGCTTACAACGGTAGTGGTGGTAAGAGACTGTGCACAGGAACCGATCTCGAAGTTGAAAGGGTAAGTTTGTTATGTTTAATTAATTTAAAACTCCAAAGTATGTACTTCCTCTGTAGCCTGAAGGTTTTGTCAAAAGATGGCCGAGTCTCTCTCAATTTCTGTGTTATTCTACGTCTTTTACTGTGAAAAACGTAGGCGATAATGCTATTTTAGCGCTTTTCTTATAAGGTAACAGGTAGACTGATTTACTGCCTTAAATGTTCAGTTTATTGTGTACATAACCCACGTTCTACTGTTGATTTTGCAAGTTTTTAGGTTATTTTTGATTGTTGAGAAATATTTTTGTTTTATTTTGATGCTATGCCATGCCGCTATTTTACACGGCGGGTTTTGAACAAAAGTTATTTTTATTACAGTCTTGTGAGAATGCGAAAATAGATGGATCCCGGACAATGTCAATTAAAGTGATTGACAGCAGTTGGTCATTAGTTTTACTAAAAAAAAAAGTTATATTGAGCAGACAGTACCAAAAGTAGGCTTCATTATTTGTATCTTATTTAAATACCTACTTATTAAAAAAAAGGTCCCTACACGGAGAAATTTTAAAATTTTGTGTGTACCTTCCGAATTGCGAATAAAAACAAGGAGGCTTATTTCTAAAATCAAAAATCTATGTTTTTTGTATCAATAACTGTTCATTAAGATATAAAAAATATTGTCCTTTAGACTCATAGTTTTTTGACAAGTGGGAATACCTAAATCATAGTATAGTATAAAAATAACATGATTTTTTTTAAATCAATTAAAACTCATTCTAGAACAATTTTTTTGAAAACGTCGTTTTTAACTACTTTTTTAGACTTGGCTGAATCGAATTTCGTGCCAATGCTGAGAATGTAATAAAAAAAAATGTTGCTCTTCATCTTCAAAGTGGATTAGGCACACAGCTAATTCTTCCCTGCTTGTAGTTGTTAATTGTGTGATTTAATGTCAACACATGGATAGACACATTTTATTGTTTTACATTTTCCATTTCATTAATTAAAATAGGTTCTTAATTAGTATTATTAAAGCTGCTTCTTATAACTAAAATTTGTTGCCTTCCCAATTATAGACAATCATAACATTAATTATGTACTGTATCCATTTTTAAAAAAAGAACAACCATTTTTTTTTTAATTTCTCTTAGAGTGGCAATTTTTCTTAATTTAATCTTAAATAATTTTTTGGATTTTATCCGACATGGTTCTAAGTAGAGATGCAGTTTAAGAGTAAATAATAATCTCTACTTCATGGTACATAATTATGACCACTACAAGCAAAAGAATCACCATTACTGTGTGACATCATGTGTCTACCTAACTTACCTACACTAGTGCAAATGATTTGATTCTTTCTCCTACATTCATTGAAGCTTAAATTGTAGCTATGTAGGCACTTGAAGCAATTGAATAAACAAGAAATTCTCATCAAAGCAATTAATGTACATAAAACCAAAATTCGATTGTGAAATTCTATTTGGACAACGGTTATTTACTTAAATTATACATGGTAATTTCTTTAACTGTAGTTTTGTCTCAGTTTTTTCTCCTACACATTAACTTTTAAACATATATTTAAATTTAACTCATGAATAGTTCCTAAATTGTTTTTTTTCTTGTTCAACTCTGCAATGTACTGTATGCTACAAAGATAAAGTGATTCTGTTCATAATAAATAATTTTATCATGATTAACTATGATAAGGAATTGATAAGAGGTAACTGTTTCCATACTATTTATTTATTGTTTGGTTTGTTTATATTTTGTATAAACAATGAAGGTTTTCATTATTTGATAAAGTAAATATACAGCATACTGTATGTACTGTTGTGATGTTAAGTTTAAATAAAATGATACATTTTCAACTTATTTTGTTACATAATTTTTGATATGAAATAATTTTATCCATTTACAAAAACATAGCTACAATATTTTTTGTTAAAAGTTGTATGAAATCTCGTGAAACAGATTATTAAGTAATAATTATATAAAATCTTGGAAATATTTAATTATGACCTTCAATATTAACTAACCTCAGAATGGTAATTGCTTGAAATTAAAATTACAATGAATGAATGAATTAATAGTTTGTTGTTGTTGGATGAGTGCAGCTAAAATTAAATATATCTTCATTAGTCCCAAATAGTTTTACTGTATTCTAATTTTAAGCACAGTAATACCTTGAACTTACGTGATAGGTTACGCGTAAGTCGAATTCGAGTATGTCGGACTTTATATCCACGTAAATATACATTTAAATAATTTAGACTTTGGGTTAAAAAACGGCTCTTTAATTCCTAGTTTTATAGAAGAAAAACGTTATTTTTTTGGAATTAATTTTCTTAAATTTACGATTTTGTTTGAAAAATTAGATGAATCGACTTTATTTTTACAACCTCGTAACTCTGAATTCGGGTAATTCGGCGTGTAACTGTATATCAGGTTGTGCTTGCTATTTATTATGAGTACTCAAAGTCAAACTTTCAATTAAATACAGTCTCGTGATTCTAGTATCAAAATTTTAAAGACAATTTGTGTGATATTATATTTAATCTAACCGTTTTACGTATGCAAGAACTGCATTAAGCTATTGTGTAACTTCAATTTCAAAAATCTCAGAAAATCTTGGAATATTTAATCTGGGTTCCATGAAATGTTTCTTATCTACTCGACAAAACCAAATATGTTTGAAGTAAGCCATATATTTATGACTCTCATTATCTTTCGAATACATATCTTCTCAATCAGAATCTGGTATCCGGCCCTATTGGATTTCTTAACTGATGAAACTTTAAAACAAGGAATCGAATAATACCAGATGTTACATGGAAACTTCAACTAAAGTTGAATGTAGATTCCGCGGGGAAAATTAAACCGACTTACGATCAATTCATTATACGATACCGCAAACTTTCGATTGTGTTTTGTGACGATTGAGTCGATTAATTATTCGCGTTCTCGTTGTTGTTTTCATTTGTGAAAGATAAAGGAGTAAGGGACGATAGTTCTTTGGTTATCTCGTGATGTTTATTGACATTACCATTATCGTCGGCGACGAATGAAAATCTCGTATGTAGGTATATCGCTTTTTTTACAAGATGAGTATCTTTTGTAGTTACCTCTACGCGGGCAATGCATTGGCGGTGCTCTTGGCGTAACAGCCTCCTTAGACAAATGCCATTATTCCGCAAGCGTTAACGCCAACAGAAAATAAAACTGTAATGAAATGACATGTTGCGCTTGAGTGACGTCATTGTTCTGTCATTTCCTTACATTTTTATTTTCTGTTGGCGTTATCGCTTGCGGAATAATGGCATTTGTTACATATCAAAGGCACTATCGTGTCAATAGGCGGCGGTATGACTTTCCATCAGGTGAACCGTCTGATTGTTTGCACATCATGTTGTATGAAAAAAAGATAATAAGCTGGTATCGCATCTAAGATTGTATTGTATGTATCGGATTTAGATATTAAAAAGTAGACAACATAACATAAAATCACGCCGTTATCCCTCGAAGGGGGTAGGCGGAGATGCTACACACCGCTTCCTGCATGTTTATGTTGAGTCTTAGTGTGACAGGTTGAAACATGGCAGCTACAAGTTACGGTAACCCGAGACTCGAACCCTCAATCTGACCTAAAAAGTAGACGCTAATTGAAAATAAAACATGAGGAATCAACGACAAACATTTTCAGGGGATGATGTACCTCCTGTAATATTAACTTTTAGACATAGGAGGTTTTCACTTGTCCCGACTTAATGTTGTTTTATCTTGCTTAAGTTACTACCCCCTACTTCGGATCATATTCTGTATGCAATATTA
This sequence comes from Choreutis nemorana, assembly GCA_949316135.1. Taxonomy (NCBI): domain Eukaryota; kingdom Metazoa; phylum Arthropoda; class Insecta; order Lepidoptera; family Choreutidae; genus Choreutis; species Choreutis nemorana. The sequence continues at coordinate 1,420,988 of OX438620.1, read as the reverse complement.
AGAAAATTAAAGAAAATGTAGACTAAAACCTAGGGCATATAAAGTTTTTGGTCAGTTTTACTATGAATAGTCATCCATTTGTTTTGTAAGGATACGACCTAAGGTATGAGTCTAGGCACATCTATCACTTCAGCTGTGAAGGCTCAGGTTGTATTGTCCAGGGAAATCCCCGGCTCCACTTCTGCAAACGTGTAAATCACCTTTCAAAGATGAATGACCTGTAGGGAAATATAGTTGATACCGGATATTAGGATTATTCTCACCATTTCGACAATCGAACGAATGTTTTGAACTTCATTAGATCGATTGTCGAAAAAATCTCACCAATTCTACTGCATTTAAATATTTTACAACTTGCGAAATTTAAGAAATTTGTTTCTTTTTATGATTCTCCAATCAAGCCATACATTACAATAGACATTTAACTTTAATAATCCGATATTATGAAATCGTAGAAATATGGATGCTATATCCGATAGTCGTTATAGGCGGCATGTTGATTCTGAAGAGCTTATACGGAATTCGGTAGTCCGCCATCTCGCTATTGAGTCTTTATAGCCAATCTATCTTTGTAATCTATGTCGTTGTCACAGGCTGCAACTGTAAGTAGGTCTTTTATCTAAAAAAAAAAAAACAATTACTATTCTAAATATGGAAGATCACCGCGGACGTTAAAAGTTTCGATGCATCATTAATTTTAATTTTCTCTTAATACGAAAATAGCTTTACATTAGTGGCATAGGCACTGACCTCACCTACATAGTTGCGTAACTGATTTTTTTTCTCACCGGACTATCAGTTTGGTCGACAGGCGTCTTTTGACGTTTTAGAATGAGTCACCGGCGTTGTATTAAGTGTGTCTAGCTAGCCAAGGAGGAGGCGTGATGCTCAACTGCTGCCAACCGTCCCGCCCTCTGATTGGTGGTTGGAAATTTTCGGAAATTGCCGGTTACGCCTATATTCACGGGCAGCCAGTTTACGCTTCACTTGTAGATTATTTATATTTTAATATAATTATTATACTTTAAAAATGTCGGGTGCTTCCTCATTAAAAAAATGCCAAGATGCCAAGAATTTAAAATACATAATCATTGTTTTCTAGGACATACTATAGGAATAATGTCAAATTTAACGAAAATTTATAAAATGTTAGGAATTGCACACCGAAACCGTACTAAATGTCAGTTTTATTATATTACTAACTTTAACAAATCAAGTGTTTAAAACTACTACAGATATTCCATCTCAGGAAAAATATTGTGTTAGCTTTCGTAACCTCTTTACTGAGCAAACCCGAGGTTTCGCACACTAAAACAACGTGCAATATACATACCTGTCTAAACTATTACAAACTCAATCGGACGTTTTTCTAAAAATAACTTTTGGTGGATTTTACTCTTAGGAAATAGAGGATTCTTAAATTCTTACCTTTATTTATGTTTCAATAGGTTACCTACTGTCATTGTTTACAATTAAGCAGTAACGGCGATTGTTGCCAAAAGTTTAGCTGTATTATGTGTTTGTTGCTAGATTTTATTGTATTTTAATAGTACTTATGTAGCTAGATTCTATTAATTCTTCTTTGTATTTTTGTCTAGGTATAAAGCAAGATTGTTATAGAGTAACTTGTTAACAAGTAAATATTATTATTAAAAAGCGGAAAAATAATCCCGAATGTTTAAAAGTATAATTTTTTTATTATATTTTTTATTAAAATTCACTTTTGAGGAACTTGTTTTATTATATAACAGTTTTTTTTTGTGTTTATAATAATTTATTTAATTTAAATATTTCCGTGGGTTTAACGTTCAATACGTGATATAAATGTTTTGTAAATAATTGTTACGAATTAGTGCTATTAATGATAAATAAATAGCAATAATAAGCTTTAATTTGATACCCATATTGTTGTGGAAATCATTTTTTTTACATATATTTAGGCCTATAAAATCAGTCATTACAGTAATCGGTACAGTCGTTACACACACATGACAGCAGAAGGTACAAATAGAACGAACGTACATATCCACATACATACATACTCACTAAAGACATTACCTTCCTTCTAGCTCAGTACAGTTAAAAGAGGAACGTAGAATTCCCCTAAGATTAATGTTGTGAACTATTATCCTAATTTGACTGTTCAAAAAGTTTTTAAAACAGTTTTATTTTGGTTTTAAGAGACATAAAAAAAAGAGTTACGTTTTTAAAGTAAAATAAATAAAATACGACACGCCTAATATATACACATTTGTAATTGTAAATAACAAGAAATATCCGTTCCGTCTCTAATCTGGTTTACCAAGGAAATATTGTATGAAATCAATTTGTGTAAATAAATTGAGAAACTAGAATATCTAGCATTATTGTGAAACATTGTAAAATATAATCCGTAGATTAAGTAACATTAAGATTTATTGGAGCTTAAACGGAAATATATAGCCCTTTGATGTTCGGACGCGTTCAACAGATCTGTATAATCCTAGTGCACACTGTGGAAAAATGTAGCAGCGATTTTTTACACTACATTAGTTTGTTCTGAAAATTTTTATGCTGTTTTAAATAGAAACAAACATAACATACTTAACATGGAATATGGATACGTATCGTATATGTGAGCATTTTAATAACCTTTGGTCTTTTAACATTACCTATTTTTAGCATGTGTATTGAGTTTTGTTATGTTAAACCTTATATTTAATCTCTAAGCAGCCTGGTGATTATTTAATTATTGTTATTATCAATAATTATGTCAGAACTACACTCATGGACAACTTATTAAGTTTGTTTGTTTTTGTTTTATTTTATTATATGCGACGTCGATCCAAATTAAATCTTCGTCGATTTGGCTTCCTACTTTTTATTTGCATAATAATTTGAATCAATCGATAAATGTACCAATGTCAATTCTTGTCGAAATCTCGCAACGTATCTTACGCTGTCGTACACCGGCCTTAACTTATTAGATGTTTCTATTTTACAAATTGATATTTGTAAAGGAATTTTGATTGGATGAGTATATTTATGCACATGTAAAGTTTATTCAGAGATGCGGCGCATAGTGGCAATGGTAGGTGCATCCGAACTGATGCATTGCCAATAAATCCAGCACTCACCCTCGAATTAGAATGCCTGGATTCCATCAAAATTCTCGTACGCGATATTTATATGTACTCTACATAAATATGTACTGTCTGACGTATTTTGTCCGAATGGTTTTAAATTGTAAACAGACTGTTGTGCCTGCCTTATCACACACGCACGACTCGGCTATCGCAATGATCAGAATGCGCTTCGTTATGGTTCGACATAATGAGTAATGTAGAATGATAACGAAACGCATTCTGTTTTGTAATTTATAATAAGTTCAACGGAAAATCTATTCTAATATTAAGTAAATTCTTTGTTTTATCTTTTTAAAGGTTAACCGCTGCATGTCTGTTTTAATGAAATTTTAGAAGTTCGATACATTGTGTTTTGGAAATCTTTTGTATGTGATTTATTTCTTTTACCAATTACGGTGAAGCCAAGAGGAGGGTTATGTTTTTGGCCCGCATTTTTTAAATCTAATCCAGAGAACATTTAGTTAAATTTTTAAAACATATCGTGAATATTTTTAAATTTAGTAAATAAATTTTAAATACATAATGGATAATTAATACAATATGATTCATTTAAAATATGACGTGTTCTCAAGCAATAAAGCCGCTAACATCAGAATAACTATTTACGTTCCGTTGTACGCGAGATCGATTCGATTCGTCGGTTTCAAAGCGTTATATCTACGTAAAAAGGAACTGCACGCTTGTTTATTTATAATGATATAATAATGTGTTTAACAAACACCTATACATTGATAGGTACATTCCTAATAATGGATTAGATTGATTTTGTTTTTATAATTATTTATTTTATTTTAATTATTGTATGGATGAAAGATAAAACATATATAATTTCGATTAATTTGATTTCGTTCTTTTTAAAAACATTATTGTAAGCTTAAAAATGATTATTAGCTTAATTTTTTAAACACGACAGATAGGTAGTATTTCAAAATGGCCGGTTTCGTTGCCAGGCATGAACCATATGATGGTGTGAATAGGTACAAAAAAAAACTCAAATATCTCGAATTTTAATTTTGCTTTCGCCCTAATAATATATATAGTTGTAGGTATATGTATATTGACTGTGTATAGGAACTAAGATATAATGTAAGTAGAGAATGCTACACACGAAGCTTCACAGTAAGTGCAATATCAATCCTTATGCTGTACAACTTAAGAACGGTAACAAACAGGTTAGGTTGATACATGGCCGTGTGTACTTGTGAATAGTCTATCCCAATTTAAACATTACTTAATTAACAATTGTTGGTATTTACACTATCGTCCGCTTAGCTAGAACTCTAATATCGATTGGAAGAATTTAAGAATTGAATGAGTAGGTATTTTTGAAGATCTCATATGACAAAGAATGAATAAAAAGAATGATCCGGACCAACAAAGAATAAATTTTTTTGGAAGCCGGTTAAAGAACATCTGGATTAATTCGTGATGGATTAGAGATCATTTTGAAATGTAGGTAAAGTCTCAAGTCGAAACATCCAAAAGGAATCGAACTGTGGACACAAACAAAGTCCTGCATTTGTTTACGTAAACAGGGGGAATAAGAATTTCATATGAGATTATGTAAAAACGGTCAACGTTCCTTGAATGTAAAACCGGTTTACTCAAGTCTTACTGTACTATTAACTTTCTCTACGATTCTAAACTGTAACGCCTCAGTTTAAAGTTTAAAATGAATCGGCAGTTCGAAGCCTCGCTTCTTAAAATTTCAGCAAAGTTTGGACGTTTGAACTTTGAAACCTAATTTTTGAGAATCCCTTTAGAAGTGTTGTTCTACATGTTAGTTTAGTTTTCTTGCTTTATTTTTGCATTTATGTTTACTAATACGACGTGGAAGAGGATTTTGTAACTCAGTTTGTAACGTGCCTTGGTTAACCGACCGACCCGGTGTGACGTGTGACAGGTAGAGTGTTCGAGTCTCGAGTTGTTGTAAGTTGTAGCTGTGACGTTGTTCCTCATTGTGGCGACAGATTCGCAACCGGTCACTCTGGGGACTGAACGTACCCTCTCGAAGGATTAAATACGGCATTAGTTTATGTTGTTTTTTGCGTTAACTTAATGTTGGAAGGGAAAAATTAGTCACAAAAGCAACAACGACAATAGTTGGGTTAGTTGTTCTCTAGACTTATTGCTTAAACTCTCTCCTTCTTATTAAAAGACGTGGACCAAAAATTAATAGGAATAAACCTGGTTAATTAAATCATGCTCGAAGTCAATATAAGACGCAGTTTGTCGCTAAAAATTATGCATTTTTGTTAGGGTACTAATGTTGAATAACCCAAATAGTTCTGGACATAGTTATGGTTTTAACCTAATTTAGTCTGTCGGTCGCCGTTTAATATTGATAATTTTGCAAGTTATTTATTTATTATTAATAATTAAACGGGAAACCCCAATAAATTAATTACAAATATTTATTACAAATTATATATCATCAAAAATTCAAACAAACACATAATTATTGAACAATATTTGCATAGTAACTAATACAAGTAGGCATCAATAACTTCCATCCATCCGCAAACAAATCAAGTTCGGGTAGAGTTTCTATGAGATCATCTATCTATCTATTCATTGAAACTGTCTGATCTTCTTAATTAATAACTCTCAACATGACGTAATCGCCGAAGAAAATTCCAAATTCTTGATAACCTAGTGTCAACTGAGCTGAAGGAAGTCCTTCGATTGTTACCTATAACATAATCGAGATTCGATTGTTATAGGTAACAATCGAAGGACTTCTTTCACGACGTAGGCGTCGTGGTGCTACCGAGGAAGTGAGAAATATATTTTTCGCTTTAACAACACAGCCTGTGTAAGTAAATTGTACAGCTGCGGTATTTTTTTCGGGGCACACCCGCCACTCTGTCCCACCACTGCAACTCCTGTTTATCAGGATCAACAGTGGCGTCCTTTGATCGAATAATCAACGAATAATGCAGCTGTGCAGTGATGCACAGGCTGTGCCCGGACACCCTACCGGCTGTCTTGGGACCCGCAACGAACTTAATCAGAAGAAATAGGAGGTAGTAAGAAAGCGGTTTCAGACTTCCCTCCCAGCAAAGCGGAGACAGCAATTGAAATGGCCCAGAGGCCCAAAAATCTAAAGGGGAGACAGTCAGGAGACGCCTGACCGTCTAAACACCACGGTATGCCACTAACTAACAGGGGATAAATTAGATACTAACCTAAATCTTACAGCTGCGGTATACAGATACAAAGGACCGCGCAGTTGATCCGGGTTAACTGGAGTTGCTGCGGTGGGACTATTCGGGGCTAACCCACTCCCCCGCTCCCGAATTCTAATTTTAGTATTATACTAATCTTTTGGTCGCTTTAATCTATCTACACGTTACTAGTACAAAACTGACACGTCCTCAACTTTTATTCTTATCTTTCAGCAACTGCCTCCTTAGACAAGACAAGATTCCGCAAACGTTAAGGCCAACTGATAATCCAAATGAATAGAAATGACATTTCCTTTCGCTCAAGTAACGTAATTGTAATTTCATTTCCATACATTTTTATATTCTGTTGGCGTTAACGCTTGCAGAATAAAGGCATTTGTCTAAGGTGGCTATATGTAAAACCTGTACCTACGTCAAAGTGACGACATAACACTTAGCTATTAACGTTAGATACGATCGTTTCTATTAACTATGCTTCCTATTTTACTTTCCCTGAAGCAGTTGCTTGCTGAACGACTCATGCGCATCTTCATATAATTCATTACTAGCTTAAAAATAATATTGCATTGATTACACTATACAGGGATGTGCAGTTTGTATTTGGTGTTATTTGAGACGAAGATTTTTTGTGTTTTTTATATTGATGTGGATTAGGACGTGGTAGCTCAGTTTGTTAAGTTCGCCTTGGTTTACCTACCGACCTGACTTCGATGGTTCCAGTCACGGGTCGCCGTATATTGTAGCTTTCATGTCCCTCATTGTGTCCGGATAGTCGCGACAGATTCGCAACCTGTCACACTGGGACTCAACATAATGCGGTGTGTAGTGCTTTTCACTTCTTATTACCCTCTCGAGGATTTAATTATTACAATAATAAAAACGATAGAAAACATAAAAATAATAAAAAACACTACAGGCTTCCAGCATCAGGTGAGGTAAGAGTGTATGTGAATACTTGTGATTGGATAAAAAGTAAAAGTTCTTATCACACGCACACAAGCATGATATAGTCAATACACACTGCAATAACGAGACTTGCTATTAATTAGCGCGGTATCAAGTAGGAGCACAGGGAAGACCAACCGTTAGGTATTCTAAAAGTGCATGATTAAAATCTTGACAGTAAAAGAATCCTGTATTTAGCATCGTCTTCAAGGGTAACCAACCTCCTTGTTTTAAATAACCTTAAAAATGGAACACAGCAAAAACACCGCTGAATATAGCAGGATAATTAGTCATGAAGCGAATGAAGTGTGCAACATGCTGCACATGTATGCATGGGTTAAGGCGCTGCGCAAAAGTGTGTCTTGTATCGGATACTACAAGCCACTATTTAATATTTAATTTTTATGTAAACAATATTAATTTGAATCATTCCCTGTGCAGAGGTGTGTCCAGTTGCAGACACAGTCAGCATTTTTGGTGTTTGTAACTGGAAAGAGAGTAGATAGTTGAAGACATTAGAAACATGAACTAAGGACATTTAAATTAGGCCATACAAGCCGGACTAAATCTCTCGAAAAAAGCAACCGAAAGTGGCTACCGGCACATTATCTGGTCGCCGATATCGGACACTTGAACAAAGGATGTTTAAATTAGGCCATACAAGCCGGGCCAAAAATCCCGAAAAAAGCAACCGAAAGTGGCTACCGGCATATGGTCTGGTTGCCGATACCGGACTCGGCGACCTCAGATTCTAAAGTTGGAAACAAGCCTGCTTTGATTATTACATTTTAATATAAATCAGTCACCGAAGCGGCAACCAGCGACCATGTCTTAATGCCGCTACCTTGTACAGCAACTGTAGTGGTAACAAAAAAGTGGCTTGTATCCGACACAGGACACACGTCTGCGCAGCGCCTTTGAATGCACTAGTGTGAGTAATGAGCATTAGTAAACAAGGAATCTAAATTTACCAAGGTTTAAGAGTAACGACCTACAGTTTTAAGTTTATTGCTTCTTAAACGCACGACCCGATACGATGCTGTTTGTTTATCGGCAAGTTTATGTTCTACTTTATTATCATTTCAAAATCATCATTCAATTCATTCAAATATAGATTACTCGTAACATTAATAGTCATGTGGTTTATTAAGTGAAATGTTTTTAGCATTACATGTGAAGCGAGAAACGGAAATTTTGTTGATTTCGTATTAGGTTGTTTATTGTTTAAAATATGATTAATAGAACGCTCCATGGCCCAATTAAGTGGCTATGTGCGAGATGCACCCAGTTAACCTAACCTAACCTAGCCTATTATTAATAGAAAAAAAAACAAAAACTTGACTTAACTAGGGCCAAAATTTATTTTATCATAAAAACTTAAATACTTTTAAAATCTAAGACTTCCTATTATTAAAGATACTTATATATTGCAAAATATAATTCAATAAATTGCACTACACTGTATATCGGACGTAAGGTATGTCTATTTACGTCGCATGCCCACCGGGGCGGTAACTCATGCCACTTACATGATGAATCATGACATGATTTCAACTCATGACTTCTATTTGTCATGCGATTCCCCTTAAAGTCGGATCGAGGCATGTTCTATCTAATTGACTGTCCCTTATTAGTAACTTGCTTTGGCCCGCGACTTCGTCTGCGTAGACATCGTTTTTTAATCCTCAGGAATATTTTTTCGGGATCACCTAAGAGTTAATCAAGGTGATAAACTGTGTCAGATTTCATCCAAAATATATTTTTGATATTGGTAATGGGCTCCCTCAATAAATACAAAAAAAACTTTCAAAGGTGACAAAAAAAATATACTGTTACTAGACGCAAAAATTTTGGCAAATTGGCAAAAAAAAAGTAATTTTACATGTTTTTTTTTCACAATTTTTCTCAGTAGTTAGTAGGTAGAATTTTGTGTGAACTGTGTCAAATGGTTTTACTAAATGATAAAACAAATCTTAAATTTTTTGATTTATTTATATACAATGTGTGTGTGTGTGTGTGTGTGTGTGTGTGTGTGTGTGTGTGTGTGTGTGTGTGTGTGTGTGACCAAGCTGAAATTCCTAACGCGTCAATAAATTTAATTTTTATTAACGACTGTCTTCGTTCTATTCATTCATGTTATAAATAGGATAATAGAAAACTTTACCGTCACTGCCAAGACTTTGAAAGATACGGAAGTGACATAATATTTGATTGTTACACTCTAAATCAGCGGTATTCAACCTTTTTTTTTAAAAAAAAAGGCCACATGCACCTTCCAGTAAAAGCCGCGGACCGCTGTAAAAGCACTCACGTGGGAGGGGGTCGCTAATTGATCGGTAAATTGTTCAATGCAATTGGGCCAATCAGAGGTTTAGTATAGCTATGTCCTCAATTTTTGGTTATAAAAGGTTTTGAACCAGATCTGCTAAATCAATATCCGAGTCGTGTAGACAGAAAACTTCTTTGTATTCTATATAAAATTTAAACTATAATACAAAAAAAATTATTAAGTAAGTAAATTACATAACTTAATTCAATTGGAGAGTGGATTTAAAAGTACTTATTTTAAGTCCATTCGATTTAGAAAAATATTTGACATTTACTTAAAACGATACTAATATATAAGACCTAAATTGTACTAATTTTTCTGCGAATAAATGATTTTTTATTATTGTAACAGATCGTTGCTTGTTTTAAATTAAAATGAAATCTATTTACCTACCCATCTAATAATAATGATTGTTTCAGTGGCTATTAGGTATTTAATTTCACAATAATTGCCCTTTCATTGAATAAGACGTTAGAAGAAAAAAAAAAGAAGTTGGAGGGATGGTCTAATTAAGATTATCTCACCCAAATTCATTTAGAAATTTTATTAACTCGCGGGTAGATACGCAATATCAGACAATATCTTTATACATATTTATTATGTGTTATTCTGTTATATAATCTGTATTATTGTAAAGTTTCATTCAAATCCATTCAGTAGTTTTCGCGTGAAAGAGTAACAAACATCCATACATCTAAACAAACTCGCATTGATAAGGAAGTAAGTACTACATAAACATTTAAATTAAATATACGCTACCAAACACCATCGGACCGTATAACTGATTGAAATGACAGTCTTTATGTTTACACAAGTACCTAATAACTGATTCATTTGAAGTCCAAACTTGCATAAAGTATGATTTAACGCTGTGTTTACACATGCAGGCCGTGAGCGTGTGCATTTGAGAATGTTATTACAATTTATCAACCGAATGCAACTGACTCCCCGCAAGCTAAAGATGTAGCGTCTCAGTTACAATATTTACTTTGGGATCTCATCAGAACTATCCAGCTAGAGTGCGGTGATTATGACTCATGATCAGGGTTGCCGATTTTTATCAGTCGTGTTAAGTATATAAATGTATTTTTTTTTTTTGTTGTTGTATATCGAATAGAATCGATGGTTAAGTTTTATTTCCTAAAAAAAGTGTAATGAATTTCCTAAAAAAAAAATAGATTAAGAGAATTTGTAAATAGTTTTTTAATATCCGTCGCGTGATTACTCGTGTGTTTGTGTCTCTAAGACTTAATCTATGGTATGTCTTGAAAGTCTGAAAGTTTATTCAAAACAGAGGATGGAATAAGTTTATATATTAATTTTACTGTTACTATACACAAACTTTACACCTTTATAATAGAAGTAAAGATGGTAAGTGACATTGTGGCTGATTATAATGTAGATAGGTGTCACGGATCGACTCGACTAGGATCGGGAAACGCATTTTTTATTTTATTAAAACAAAAACGCAGATAATAAACCTATGATACTTAAATCTAACACATTTGTGACTACAGTAGCACGATTACAATTGACTCTAAAAACCAATTAAAAAAAATATACTTGAGGGACATCCGCCGGGAGAGAGTTGCAATTATTGGTAGAAATTTTGCTTCTTGTAATTGATATTTTTAAAAACAATTCTTTAATTTAATTTATACTGTTAAAAAATCCTTCTATGCTTACTTAGTGACGTCTATTTCCGTACACGAATTAAATTATTCGGTCGACAACCCTGTTCCATTCGTTCGGACACTCATCGCTATACTACGCGTAGTTTTAAATGTTTTTTTTTTTATGAGTCTAGCTAGATTGAACAGATGTTTTTCTTTCGAATGTGACATCGTAAAATCATGTAGGATTTCGCATGATTTATTGTCGGACAACTGCCCTATTATCTTTATGCGTGTGTATTTTTTATAGTACGTATATATAAGTTTGATGTACATTTAAAGTAAGTGTTCTATATTGTATTGCGTTAAAGATTTCTCTTATTTAGTTGGTTTTGAATGAAGTTTCTTATAAGATATCTTTGTCCCCTGCTTACAGTGTTGCCATGTGTTCTTGCAAGTGAGTAAGTTCGTCAAAGTTGATTTGGAAAGGGCTCTGATGTGTCTGGTTAATTACTGTAACAATTGCAGTTTATTAATGTATAATTTGCCGATGAAATCGTTCAAAAACTAATTAAATAAAAAAAAAAACGAGCTAGACTTGTCAAAAAGTCTAGAAGATGAAAAGTAATAAATTATTCCGTACGCGACGGTATCTGGTAGGCATTTGTCATAGTTTTTTCTTTATTCTTATACAAGAATCATTGACCCGCGCTTTTGACTAATGCTTTGTTTTTTTTTTTCGAATATGTTTATTTCAATCGAGCCGTATGAAATATACAGCCAGATGAACATCAAAAAGGCGGTGACGAATAAATATTTTCTTTTTTTTTTTGCTTTTCCGTAAGGTAACGGAATAAGTAACGGGCTATTTGTTTTATTTTATTATTCGTTTCAAATCGTGTCCGTCATGTCAAGTTTGGTGATTGATTTGTTTTTCCATAAAGACTGTCAGTTGTTAGTGGTCGTGGATAACATTTTAGTTTTTTACTGTTTTTATTGTCATTGTTGGAGGACCTTGGGGGTGGCCTGTGTCCAGCAAAATGTTGATCATAAGATGATTTGTAAAAAAAATAATGCACAAAAAGTACTAACTTTTTTAGTAGTGGATTTACCAAAACTAAGTACGCGTCCAACTTAATGGTTTTGAGAATTCAAAACAGTTACACTAAAAGTTTTCAACATTTAGACGTTTTAATTCCACAAATAATCAATATAAAAAGATGCTCTTAAAAAACTGAAGTAGTTGATTTTATACTTTGTGTTAATCTTTTAATCATACACACACACTCATACATACAAACTTCCTACACTAATACACTCACATGTACACCCAAGATAGTAGCAATTTTAGTTTAGTTTATTTTTGGATTATCATAATTCTGATTTTATTTTATATAATGAACAACCTTTATTGGCATTAGATAAGCTTATTTTTCATGTTACTTTTTATTTCTTAAGGCTGTGGTTTTTGGTATAAAAAATGTAAGCAGACGGATAAGCAGTCATAGGCTAGTTTATTATTAAGAGGTTAAGTATATATGTACAAGATCATCATCAGAACTACTCAACCGATTAAAATGACATTAAAATGTAAAAAAAAAAAAAAAAATTCGGACGGTACATTTGTTAGTAAATTTTCACCCTGAACTCGAATGTAGCAGTTTGGCTCTGTTAATTATTAAGAAGAAAAATTTGTATCACTACCAATTGTTACAAATTTACAATCTCTGTAGTAATCTGTGGTATCTCATGGTACACATCAAGCTTTACCGCACACTCTTCTATTCTTTTTAATTTTCATATAATATCACGGCCAAACAAGCAGACGGCTCACCTGATGGAAAGTGATACCGCCTATTGACACGACGATGCCCTTGATGAGTGGAACGCCAAGAGCACCGCCAATGCGTTTACAATGTAGAGGTAAAGGTGTTATATCTTTCGGGCCGTTAATTAAACAGGCTCTCCAACCGAACACGGCAAACTGCTTCACGGCAGAAGTAGAAAGGAGGGTTCTTTTATAGGTACGGTTGTGGTGAGAGATATTGCGACTGTGTGTTTTGTCGACTAATTTCGTTTTCCAAAAAAATTGCCATTTGTCATAAGACGTTATAAAATGAATACGATTATTGATGTACCGGATAGCAGTGCTTGTCGACCATCGCGAATCCCGAGAAATAACGAACTTGCTATATTTCTCACTACTTTACCTTTAGAATTCCATAAAGACCTGTCACACTATTAGTAAACACAGGGGACCTCAATAAAACCAAGGGGCGGGGGGTGGAACGGCGTTTGTCAAAGGAAATGGCCTATTATGATAATTATTATGTTTAACGCCGTCACGCTACCCAGTCTGGCACGCAAGTGAACTTGTGCGGTTCGAGATATGTACAGCAGTAGGATATGTTGCACGCGACTGTCCGAGCTACATGTGTGTTTGTGTATGTTATGTGTTACATAGTGAACAAAACTGTTCTTAACCATCCGAGTAGGGCCACTAGGATGGGCCATTATGTGAAATGGGTAAAGGCGTCGGATAGCTAATACAACCATAGCATGACTTGACCATCTTCGAATTGCGAGGGAGGATGGCTTACTGTATAGATGAACTATTCTGTTTTGTTCCTTTTTTATACCAGTAAGGTGGCAAACAAGCATACGTCCAGCCTGATGGGAAGCAGTCGCCGTAGCCTATGGAAATTTGCGATACCAGGGGTATCACGGGTAGGTTGTAAAAATCTTTTCACACCAATTGTATGTTCTGCTATGCTTCCACTGCTGAAAGGTGCTGTTGGTTGATGGTTTTGACTAGGGTATTATTGTAGTTTCATCCGATATCTGCATTGGATTTGCTCCAGCAATTTTTAGATCGTGACAACAGGGCCTTTCTAGTAGGCCTTAGTTTGTTATCAGGAAGGTAAGGAATTATTTGCTTTGCTATTGTTTTTCAAACGAAACGGTTGAAACTACACATGTATGTAATTTGAAACGCATGCTGTTCTAATAACGTTAGCTGAAAACAATAAAATGAAGAAACCCAAGGTGAAATGAAATTAAAACGCGATGTTTTCGTTTCTAAACGTTTTTGTATTTATGGCGAGTGGATATGATAGCTCATTGTCCTTCCTTCCTAGTTGGCCTTCGATCCTAGTTTTTTAAATTCTTTTTTTTGGCTCAGATATTTTTGTTTGATTGATTAGCAAAATGATATGTCATGACGTCTTTGATTGAGGTCTTTGTTTAGTATCCCGTTTATTTATTTTTTGTATCACTAATGTTACATACAATATGATAAAGTACAGTACAAGATGATTTTTCAATAAAATTAATTGTTGCAAAATTTACGGGCATGCATGCAATTAAATTGAATTTGAAATCAGTAAGAAAAAGACACATTAGCAATTAAGGTACAAACAATTTGAAGATTCAGATACAATTTAATTAAAATTAAGTAAACATGTCAGATACAAGTTCTTCTTTTTGTTTGTTAATTATGTCATATTTCGCTAATTGTTTTTGTATGAGTATTTCACCAAAAAAGTAATAGGCAAGATCCCGGTGATGGTGAGCAGAGCTTCCTGCTAGGCTAGGCTTTTTTAAAGTCCCATGCAGTTGTCACTTGGGAAAATATCACCTTGTTATTGTTTTATTGGTGATTTCCTGATAACCAAATAAATACTTTACTTGGATTAGGTATCTGTGTTTACCCGTTCGAAGTGATGTCGCGTGATCCGATATGCCATACTTACTGACGGCCTTGATTTTCAATCTCAGCTCCCGGACGATTCGTATTATTTTGACAAGACACTATTTTCGTGCCCGGGTTAAAACGAAACCCACCAGCTTTTCTGAATAACTGTCGGGACTCTGTCAAGTGTCCCGGTGACATGTGACAGCTTGGTGTTGATTTATCGACGTCGCAGCGGATTCCTGTACGTACAGTCACACCATCTCGAGTCCGTTCGCTTGTCGTTGTCATTGGAGGTGTACACGTATATTATTGTAGTGTGCGTAATCTCTTCACTGAGCGAGCTCGACGTTACGCACACTGAAATAATGTTTACGCACACGAATGACAGAACTACTGACAACCTTAGGGGAACGGACTTCATGAGATGGAAAAACTGGAGTATCGCAGAAAAAAATGCTGTATTGTTTTGCCGTTTGAAAAACGTATTTCGGTTTCCGTATGCTTAATTGTTTCCTTTAGCCTTGATTTTTAACAAACTTTTCTCAAAATTATGTTTCTAGTCTGTTTGCTATTTTTGGAATCAGTAATAAAGAACGCTGGTTTTAATACTTTTGTTTGGTAATCCAGGATTGCTCCTGTTATTGTTTGGTGGAGGCCTATGTGCAGTAGTGGAAGTTAATTAATGATGTTGGCAAATGAACAGTACTAGTGAATCATTCGTCTTTTTTCTTGAATAAAAGAAGACTGTGTGTAGTATGTACGTTGCTCTTCTCTCTCATGATACTGTAAGATAATATTCTGCCCCTAAATCAACCAATTAGTCCTCCAGTGATTTTCTCTATTAGTTCCTGCAGTGCCGTGTCGATTGATGACACTTTTCGCTATGGCAATAAAGTTAATTTTCGCTTGTAACTACGATTGGTCTATCAAAAAGGGGGGTGTGATGTGATTTATGATTGGCGGACAGGCGACTGGCGTTTTCCTTAATTAGCATGACGTAAGTGTCAAGTTTTGGACTAATGTCGTCGAAGTGTTTGTCCGCAATTCATTCGCTCGTAACGGGCTGTGTAGTTTATATTTGGTGTCAAGAAAAATCAACTTAAGGCTGCCTTTGTATCAGAGATGAAGATTTTTAACTTTTGATTTGAATTGACGTGGATGAGGGTCGGGGCACACCCGCCACTCTGTCCCACCACTGCAACTCCTGTTTATCAGGATCAACAGTGGCGTCCTTTGATCGAATAATCAACGAATAATGCAGCTGTGCAATGACTGTGCCCGGACACCCTGCCGGCTGTCTTAGGACCCGCAAAGAACTTAATCAGAAGAAATAGGAGGTAGTAAGAAAGCGGTTTCAGACGTCCCTCCCGGCAGAGCGGAGGCAGCAATTGAAATTGCCCAGAGGCCCAAAAATCTAAAGGGGAGACAGTCAGGGGGGGACAGGGACGTGGATGAGGGTGTGGATGTGGTAGTTCAGGTTGAGTTTGTTACGTGCCTTGGTTAACCAACTGATCCGACAGGTCGAGGGTTCGAATCTAGGGATGCCGTATGTTGTAGCTGCCGTTTTCCTGATTGTGCCCGGATAGTGGCGACAGATTCGTAACCCGTCACACTGGTATTCAACTTAGTTATGTGGAATGCGGTTCTTAACACCTCTGCCTACCCGTCTCGAGGGATTAATTACGGCCTGAGTTTATGTGTCATGATTGCATGCACTAATAATGCATTTTTTTAAGCGAGTAATGGTATAAAAAGTAAATTTAAATGTTAAAACCCCTTTTAGGTGAGTTGGAGACAATAATTATATTTTCAATGTGAATAAGAAAATCTTTGATTGAATTAAATATAGATATGTCTTGTGGCAGCAAAAAGCGGTTCATTCGAGTTCAGAATTATGCTCCATCTATGATGTGGAGGTGGTACCAAAAAAGCGTTCCTATTCATTAACCTTTGTTCGTTTGAGAGTGAAAGTGTTAATTAAGCGAGATATTCTCACATCTAACAGCTCTAAGAAAATGTTGAAGCTCCGTTTACATTGGTTAAGTAAACATGGAGTTAGTTTAGTTGGCTCTCTTTGAGAGCTGCGTCGTGTCTAGGTACTTGTGGCTGCCGTTTTCATCTTAGACGAAGAAATTAACTTTGGGGTGGATGTACTTTTATTTTTTATTTCGTCGTGTCCTTTGGTTCGTGATATTTTAATATTTCTGCTAAAAAAATGTTAAGACATTTAAATTATAATTATAATTTTATAACTAACGAAGTACCGCAATTTTTTTCGATATACTATTATATATTTGTGAACGTGAATTTTAGTGTTTTTTTAACACTTAAAAAGCATATGGTGTCCCTAAAACCTTTTCCATAATACGATGGAATAAAAATATAAGGTTTTCAGTCTAGAGTCTTCTCTAAGGAGATTCTTACTTAGTCTAGGAAATTTATAAAATATACTTTGAGTAACTTTATACATTATAGGTACTCTTATTCTTTATGAACTGCAATGTTTACTTTTTTTTCTCCTCCTCGTATCACAACATACCCATTCCATACAGGATGTTCTTATCTTAACTGGTCTATTGTAAACTTAGCTTTAAGTGAAAACGATGCGGTTTTTGTATGTGAGCGTAGTAGATATTTATTTTATCAACCGACTGCAGTGTTTGTGCGGACGTGATGTGAGTAGGTTACTTACTTATGTAACAGTGTTATGTATGTATGTATGTACGTATATGTAAACGGTGGTGAGTCGATACGAGGTGTCATTTATTTTTCTTTTAATTAAAGTTGAAAAGCTTGAAGATTTTCGCTATGTATTTTTAGATGTTATCAAAATATTGGATTATTTTCTTGTTTCTTTTGGATTTTGAATTAATACACATCTTTTTTTACATGTAAAAGTATTTCCATTTTCGATTTTTTTATTAATTTTAAAATCAACAGCACAAAACATTAAAATAAGTTCTAAATGAGAGGGTTTACAAAGGTGATTGTTAAATTTCTAAATCGTTCCCTTCACTAAGGTATTTTAATTTTGGTCGTACCCTCGCCGGACCGGCAACCTTGCCTATATACACTGGTACACCCACTAATCCTGATATCATATCCTTTTTTTCTTTGATACTACTCAAATATTTCTTATTTTTTAAATTGTCTTGGTTTATTTATTTAATTATTAATTCTAAAATGCAAAGCACCAAACTCAAATTAGTATATAAGCCAGTCAAAGGTTTACAAAAAATATTGATGATTTATGGAAATATTTTTTTTTAAGAAAAAAGTGTTGTAAATTTTGGTTGCAATAATATTGTTGTTTAATAAATTTCATTTTGTTTTATTCTTAATTTTGCCTGGTCTTTCCCTCGCCGGACCCGCAACCCGCACCTTATACATTGGCATAGCCATTAATCCTGATGCCGATCCATCGCGGTTCCCGCACTCCCGACTGTGGTATTGTAGACTAGTGGCATGGTGACGATGAGATGGCGATTTCACAGAGAAAAAAAAGTTCACCGTGTGTTGTTACACAGACATTGTAGGTAGATAATTAGCTCTTTTGTTGCCGGTTTTAACTAGAGTTACAAAGTTTGAATGTTTGTTTGTGTCTACGGGATAGATGTGAAAATAAGATCTTTATTACAGATTAGTGTAGTTATATTATATCTGATTATAGAAAACTAATCTGAACTCATGAATCATGCTATACACAAGGAGCAAGTTAAATAGTTACAGTAAATTAGATAAGTAGTTAAAAACTGTTGCATGGGCAGTAAGAGAAGAGAGGAAGAAGGAGCAAGTACTGATTCCTTAATTAGCTGTTTTAAAAATTGTCATCATGGTGACAGGATACCACTTGAAAGTTTAGCTCTTTATGAAAATAAAATATCTTAGTCACGATATTTTTGTTAATTTTTCTTCCTCATTTCCGACACTAAAATCGCATTGATTTAAACACTTTTCACGATCAACACAGTTTCGCTTATGAAAACGCTCGTATCAACGCTTCGTCGTGACAGTGCGCCCTCACCCGTAGTCTCATTATAGACCAACATTTGCGCTCATTTGTCATGACGACGTCCGTCCGTCTGTCTGTATGGTAGTAACTTTCGTTTACATTATAACGGGATGAAACGAGAAATACCTTATTAAACTTTAATACAATATTAAGTGCCACTAAGTTTCACTTGTGTAATAATAATGTATGCGACCTTCTGCATGATTTCACTATGATCACTTGTCATGTTTATAAACATGTGTTCATTCTGTGGAGAGTGTGAGAGTGATGAGTTTGAATTATGTTTTAGTAGAAAAGTAGTTATATGCTTGTCTTTTTTTTATTTTTATTATATGAAACATAGGCAAATAAAACAGACGGTTCACCTTATGGAAAATGATACCGCCGCTTATTGACACGATTGCCGTTAAGTTATGTTTGTTTTATTTTTATGAATTCTAGTTTCACTGGCCATTTTTAAATATCTTTATAGGGTAAAACATTATCTGGAAAGCTTTATAGGGATAAACAATTCTATTACTTCTTAATCAAAAAGGCAATTCGAGCCGAAGACTTGGCTTTCATCAATGATAACGCATAATGCAGATTTAAATGGTGTGTGTATATAATTATATAATGTTTTCATTATAATCTAATGTAACACTAATTGATAGCGACTTCTGTTTTATGTCGTCGCTGCCCACGCAGTTTTAATACACATCTCTAACCTGTGACTCATGAAGTGTTTTCAATTTCTCTTATATACGTATATATATGTAGAATAGTGTAAATAACATTACGTGTAACCATTCGCGGATCCAGGGGGGAGGATAGGGGGCTCAAGCCCCACTAAAAGGATTTGAGTTCCTCGGATTTTTACCATGTGAATTTTTAACATTAGCGAGGTCGAGCATCTCACAAGTGTTTAAAAAATGTCCCCAGTTTTGTGTAACCATTACTATGTGTGTGAGTGTAGTTATATTCAAAACAAAATATGTGTTAAATTTTTTAAACAATACTTTCCCATATAGTTTTGTACGGTTTTCAAAAATAATTAAAAAATAAAAATGCTACGTTCGACGCGTATGTTTTTTTTTTTTGGAAACACGTCATTTCAATTATTATTTTGACATCATAATGTTTAGCTCCGCTTTCCTATCTTTTGTAAAATGAAATGATAGTTAAGTTTAACCTTTAAAGTCAGTAGACGTGATACTGTATTTTTTATTATAAATCATTGAATTTGGATATATATCATCCATATATAAATAACAATCAATTATAATAAATAACTTAATTAATACATTCAAAAAACCTAATAAAAATAATGTGAACAATGGAGTGTGCCCATAGCCTGGCTGCATTTCCACGCTGTATAGCGATGCTCAACCTCTGAGCGAAATGCAGACCAGAGTTACGGTCACGACTCTCTTTTTTAAATTTAACATTTAAAATTTTGAATAATCTTTTGAAATTCGCCAAGAACCCATAGTCTCGAAACCAAACGGCTCAAATATTTAATTGTTACCCAATAATTGTTATTGTTGACATATTAAATTTAAATAACAATCAATTAACTTAATTTTAATACAATAATAATCATTCATTTTAACGTAATGTATGATTTAGCTTTTATTTTATTTAACAGATTTTCAATCAATGAGTGAAAGGATACTCAGCTGATATCCTCGGTTTCAGATGCAATGTTTTATTTTCACATCTTCCCCTCCGAAGCACCACAGCTGGCCTGAATACCTACACGTATAGATAAAGAGCTTCGATAGAAGCAACTGAAAATACATTAAACTCTAATCATTCAATTTAATCCCGGTTTATATGTTTCTCGAGGAATTCCGCTAATGCCGTTCGATCTAATGGTAAATATGTACTTAAAAACTATATAATAGGTGTGTGTGTGTGTTGTATAAAGATATAGTTCTTTTGATCTCAGACTTCGCGTCACGTTTTGTGGAATTTCATAGATTTTTATCGGGAAATTACTCACCACGAAAAAAAAAATGGTTACCATATTTTTCTATACAAGTAGGTGGCAAACAAGCAACAGGTCTGATGGTGAGCAGTCGCCGTAGTCTATGGACGTTTGCTTTAAGTTTTACCAAGGGCTTTAAGCGTGCCGACCCTACAAGACATCCATTTTGACCCTTTGGAACCCCATGGAGTAGTCATTTGGGTAAACTAGTTGGAAGTTCATATCACAGCCTGATTTTTTTGAAAAAGGGCTTCAGCCTTTCCTGAAAAAGGGTCAAAATGGATGTCTTGTAGGGTGTAGCTTGCTTAAGAGTGCTGATTAAAAAAATAAATATATATTTAAATCAATGTGCATTGTTATTGTAATTGTATATGTAGTTCAAGTTAAAGTGGAAAGTGTAATTATTGTATACCACTCGTTCTCAGATTTTAAACTCTCACATTACGTACGACACGTACGCGTTGCTCGTCCGTTTTGCGTACGTACGAACGTACGCCGTGACGTGGTTTCCATACTAAAAATAGTGTCAGGTCAAATACCTGCTACTTTTATAAAGGTCGAGTTCTATTTGTGTACCGGTTGCTCTCTCGGAGAGGAATTTATTGATGTTTCCGTATTTTTTTTCTTTAAATTCTGTTCGATGAGGTTTTCTTGCCGGGTTCTTCTTCCCCGCAGGAAAAGTCGGTGGTGGATTTAAAGGAATTTTGATGTTTGAAGAGCCTTTTTTTTAGTCATAAAATAAGACTGGAAGGCTTTGATGTCTTTTCGTTTTTTTTTTTTGTAATAAGTATGAGTACATATAATATATGATTTATATAGAATACAAATACATAGGTGTTTTTTTTCCTTTCTACATACTTCTAAAAGCACCGAACACCGGTGATTTATTAAAATAAAATTGTTTTAAAGTACATTTTGATTTAAACTCGTTTAGTAGCGGTACATTATCAATATTAAATCTTTATTGTAATATCTTGTTACGCGTGTTTATTAATGTTTTGATATTTCAATAAGCATCTTCTTTAAACTGGACATTTGTAATTACTTAGTGATCCTCTTAACGCTACATAGTATAAAACAAAGTCGCATCCCGCTGTCTGTCCTTATGTATGCTTAGATCTTTAAAACTACGCAACGGATTTTGATGCGATTTTGTAAAATAAGTAGAGTGATTCAAGTGGAAGGTTTACATGTATTCATAATACATGCTTAATATCCGTGCGAAGCCTCGGCGGGTCGCCAGTTTGTTTTATCTGTTAAAATATTGGCAGGTCCCATATACGATCGCCCGATTGCACAAAGCTGAAAGCAGAAAGCTCACGTAACGGAAAGAATCCGCCCGCCAATATGTGAAATTTGTATGATTAATTAGGTATTTTATTGTAACAAACACAATTTACGCTAGAGCTGCTCTCTGACTCGAGTCTACATTACAAAAATTTTTGAATATATTATATATATTTACACAGGATTTTTTTCACGATTGGTTTTTATGCATGACATATATTCTTCAAAATTTTGTGTTATGTAAGCTAATTGTTATGAACAGTAAATTTTAATATTGTAGTAATGTACGTAATAGACACTGAAACAAAAAAAAAAAAAAACAGTCATACAATTCTTCAGAAGTTTCAGCGAAAAAAAAAGTAAACTTCTTGTTATTCGATTATAGCATCAAAACAATCAGTTATTCCAGTAATAACTGTAAATCCGATGCAACGTCCGATTTAGCCATTTGCGATGGCAGAAATAGAAACGAAAACTCTGAACGTCTGCCTCCTAGGATATAGACATTCTTTTGGATTTAGATTCGCAATCGATCGGTGTTCCATCGAAAGGAGGGAGTCAAAAATAACTTTGTTTCTGTTCAGTTTGAAACTAGAAATGTTGGACGTTTATCTTTTATAAACGCGCGAGGTCGCAGAGTAATCGAAATTAATCGATTGACAAAAAAATGTACTCTTCTCGGATTAACCATAAAACATAAATACCATAAACAGAGTCACACATGTTATATGTGTATATTAACTCACGGTATTGTGCATTTTCTTTTGATTAATTTTATTTTATAAAATATTAGTTTTCTGCACTCCTCCTCCATATAACGTCCATGGCTACGGTGCCTGCTCACCGCCAGGCGAGTCGTATGCTTGATTGCCACCTTAGTGGATAAAAAAAAAACTTTAGTTGTGTCAAATTTTTTGCTCGACGGTTCGAGTAATTTACCGTAAAGTATGTATCATTGCGACATGAGATACTTCTCTACCTGTCATAAAGAATAAATGTAAAGGACAGCCTATATCACGCGCCTCTCTCTATATCTATCACTCCTTAGAATGCTAGCTAGCCCTGCATAGCGTTTACGAAAAAACAAACACATGTTTTTTAAATAGATATGTTTATTCAAATATTTTTTTAAATAGAAGGTTAATATAATCAAAACATCAATTTTGAGAACGAGATGTTTGTAAATGCAACATTGTATGAAAATTCCAAGTGATATTTTATGATTGGCCTAGGGCCAGTTTGTTTTGGAAGTGATCGGCGTAACTTTCAGATTCGTTGGTTTTGTTTTCGTCTATCCTGAATGTGTGATGCATGCAATTTGGTTGACTGAATACAATTTATGTTTTTACTTACGTAAAAGTAATTTATTTATGAAGTCAAGTCGACAGTACATGCATCACAATTACACAAATACATTTAATTTTCGTTGGGCATATACATACCAATTATAGGCAAACAATATGATAAATATTTACAATATAATATCAGCAGTAACAAAAGCTAATCATCGAAAGACGAAGAGAAATTATAAATTAATAATATGACAAATAATAATAATAAACATAAGTACTACTTATTCTTATAGATGTACTTAATCAATTGAATTAATTGAATTATTTATTGACGTTTAACGATATGTTATGTTCAGTGGTCATCCACCACACAATGTTGCAAATTAATCTGCATCGTGGGATTCTGTTTGGTTTCAATCACACAAATTAACTATTGACGTTTTAAATATGCAGTGGACAAATTATTATAATTACGTTTACAAATTTACATGTTCTGCTATCTTTTAAAGAAACTTTTTAAAATAGCGTTTACAGATTTGGAAAATTATATCGTGCCTAGAAAATGCCTATTTACCTTCGACTAGAAGAGGTCCAAAATGGTTTACTCTGGGATGATATTCAACATTTACCAGTGCGATTTTTAAAACATGCCGCAAAGAGATTCTTGGTGATCTAGTGTAGTTACATATTTAACCTCTCGTTTCGGTAATAATACTGGATTGGAGAGCCAGCCTTCAAGCCGAAACACGGCGAACTGCTTCACGGCGGAAACGGAAAGGTGTGTGTGTGGTACCAACCTAGACGATCTCACACGTAGACCTAACCCACCTGTAAAACTTTTGAATAACCTTAAACCACTTAGCACTTGTAATAGTTTAAGTTTATTAATTCTAAAAACTTTTAAAACTCAATATTCTGTCGTTAGGTTTATTAGTTGGAACTTGAGCACTCAGAGTCTGGCTGCAATTTCTCTTGTGATAGCAAAGTTGCAGTAGAGCAGGATAGAGCTACGTAACTCGTGTAGCTTGGTCCTTGTCACACTTTACAGTGAAGTTTTTTTAATAAAAGCTGTATTTTACTACGCTCCCTGTTAAGCTGTAAAATTTTGTATTGATTGCAACTAATTTGTTGAGTGTAATACGAGGCTCGGTTCGTGCTAAGTTTTTGAGATGATAATATTCATTTCTGCCAAAAGATTTAATTTTTAATTAAAGTTTCAAACTTCTATTAGTGCACCTAATCTAGTTTTGATATACTTGATGCTTTTAATACCTCTGTATATAAAGTATAGTAGTGTTAATTTGTACGCCAGCAGGTTCTTAAATAATTAAATGTTTTATATACCTACATATAAGACCATGTACTTATACCAAACACTGATAGGTTAAGATTCTCATTCTTAAGTTATGTGTTAACAAACAAGCTTGATAATAATGTTCTTCACTCAGTGGTTTGATGGTAAACAAAAAAATACTAGTTAAAATTAACTATGATATTCATCTGTTATTTAAGTTCATTGCAAGCAAAAGTTTTGTAATGATTTTTTTTTTTGTACTTGAATTAATTTTTTCCAGTTGGGAAAGAGAGTCGATGAATTTTTATTTCATTGTTCAAGTTTTCAACTTTTTAACAAGAGAGAATGCTGTTCTGTTGAGCTTTTTATTTTCAAAGATATCGACAAAATTTTCGTGCGAAACATCAGCATGAATATTTTATTATTTTTGCTTTATATATATATAAATATATATATGTTTGAACAAATACATAACAAAATTAATTAGCAACGAACTATTCATCGCTTTTAAAATTTCAATTTTAAGGTATCTCAGTAGCCAATTTATCTATAAAACGTTGTACTCGTTTTTTTTCTAGTAATTTACTAGAGTATCTTATACGGAAGTAGGTATGTATTTGTTTATTATTCTGCGATTTAATATTAATGAAATCGACGAATGCCGATTATTTTAGGTAACATTATATTTATCATACAATTACACTACCACTACAACCTATATATCAATATCACGAAACACACATTGACTCAGGCCTGCACTAAGATATATTGCATCGCGGGCACTAAGCAACGATATGGTATATTTATATCAAAACCTGTTGTAGTAATTAAGTTTTTGGAATGGATTTTTATTTTTGTCAGAGATATTATAAATGTTTTTTTTTTTTAACTGAATAATAGCAAAGGTATCCCATCGACTTGACTCCAGTCTCTGTGAGAAATTAATTAGTCGTTGTGAGCACTGCGTTTTGTTATCAACCGAACTTCTTGCCCATTTCCCGCGCTCTCGTATTTATTAACGCAGCACCGAGTCATGGGCGGAAGAGTTTTTTTTTTTCTTCTCTAAACTCACACAAAACATGTCACGATCACACATCCGTATCATCATTATTCTCAAAATTATGCAAGCAAGGTGGCTGCTAGAAATACTTATTGACTACAATAGTAAATGCTTATTGACTTTTGTTTTTGCATATCACTTTCACTGATAAAACATGTGGTTTTTTTTATTGTTAAGATCTATATTGTTATTAGGTTTGATTGTCACTTTCGGGTACACTGGGAGTGGTCATGTCTAATTTTGATTAATAAAATATAAACATACAACTAAAGGCTTGTTAAGTACAAATAAATGTCACAAACCCATCACAAATTTATATGGATGTAAGACAACAGAAATAAATATACTTTGGGTACATATACAAGTCAAAGTTGATGAGGCTTATGCGATAATTAATGAGTTCCCAGGTGTTATGCTGTTGTTAACTAATTTTTCAAAAACAATGACACCATTAAAAATATTCACGAAAATTATTTTTTTAAATATATTTAAAACTATAAAGCTATCTTCTATGAATTAAACCAAGCGTGAGTAGTAGAAAAGTTTTAGATTTCCATTGTTCTTGAGTTCCAAAGTTTATTGGTATTCATTTTGTTCCCTTCAATATGCTCTATAATTTAATTTCTCCCTGTAAATAAACGACTTCTTTTGCTCGTTGTTATTGCTTTGTTAAAATTAAATAAATAACTTTTAATGCTTATATTTTTAAATCACGACGCACACATTGACTCAGGACTGCATTAAGATATAATTTGTATCGCAGGCGCTAAGCAACGACACGGTATAAACTACATAGATAAGAACACTACATCCAAGACCGGTAAGCGAAACAATGCGTTATCACATTTTTTAATTTATTATTTGTTTAACAAAACTTGAGTTAGTTTTTATTATTATTATTATGTTCTAACATGGTTGAAGGTGTTATGAGTTGTTTTTGACATAATATTGTTCAACGATTTAATCTAATGGATAAACTATATACACCAATACAGAATTTTTTAAACACGGTCTCGGACAAACAAGCAGACTGTTCACCTGATGGAAAGTGATACCCTCCATGTCTATTGACACGACGACGATGCAATTGATGTCTGGAACGCCGAGAGCACCGTCAATGCATTGCCCATGTAGAGGTAAAGATGTTATATTTATCGTGCCGGTAATTACACAGGTTCTCCAATCCTTCAATCGAACCGAAACACAACGATTGCTTTACGATCTCGCAAGTTGATTTATCATCTGAAAAGACTTATTGTTACTAATCAATAAGTGTTAAAGAAGATAATGTATTTTGATTCCTGCATATTTGTTTTTTTTTTTAATCAATTAAAATTTTGTTAAAACATTACGCCATTTTGTTTTAACTAATAGGCAGTTTCTCATACACAATAACGACAACAGTAAGATATTTGTCTCCTTAGTTAATACTAGCCGTAAAAAGGTATTAGAACCAAGGCGGTCGGTTGTCCCGCGAGCGAAATAAACTGTGTGTACATTTAGCTTTAATTATTGTTTGTTTACGATCGGGTGATTTTCGTTATTATTGTGTTTTGTATGGGGAATATACGCTGCATTTTTATGCTTTTGATCAGAGATCCTCAATCTGCGTTGACATATTTATTGTTGAACTTTTTAAATCTCGAGATAAGAGTTTACGTTTAAATAAAAATGTTGTTCCCTTTTTAGTTTTGTTAATATAAAATGGTATAAATTCTTTATCTTTTTATAAAGTTTTTTTTTTTTTTGCATTTTGTATGAGGCCAGCGACCTGTAAAGGTTGAATACCTATACTGTACTAGACTATACTTGTTATTTTTTTTCTCTATATGATAATTGTTGTGTTGTTTTTTATGATTTTATTTAATGAGTTTTCATAATGATAAAGATTAAACCATTAATATGGTTATAAACTTTTTGTTTTAATATCTACGAAGATTCGTACTACTGCATGCTTTCAAATAAAAATGGCAATAGAAAAAAATAAGTGAGTTGGATAATTTTTCATTGACATTACATTATTATTTATTTAAGTGATGTTAAAAATAACATCTTTAACAAAATTTCTGTAGAATCCCTTTTTTAACAGCTAATGCGATTAATACCCCCTCGCACACAAGGGAAGAACCCGCGCTTTTGTCAAAGTGCGGCCTATCTAATACATTTTCTGGATGACGCGACGTAAACTATCATAGCGAGACCGCAATTTATCGGGTGCCCGGTTGGAAATAGCGTTTTATGGGTCCCTCGAAAGCAGTGAACAGTTCTCTTTAAAAAAAAAATGCCTTTGTCCCTGTTTTATTGGTGTTCAACGTTGACAGTTAGCGAGGCTAAAGCTTTTAGCAATTGATGTAGGTCACTTATTTTATTAGACTCCAGCGCTTAGAGTAATGTACACACGGCAATTTATCAACCTAACCTGTTTGGACTTTGTAACGTTCTTAAGTTGTACAGCATAAGGGTCGATGTTGCACTTGTTACGGGAGGCTTTACTTGTGGACGTCTTTACCTACTAATGTAGCTTTACTAATTTAATCGTTTGTCCTGACTGACTTTGAGGTTTTTAAATTTAGTTACATATGATAAAGTTATTGTTAAACTTTAAATGAACACGATTTCGCTTGAGTATATTTCATGTAATTTCGAAAATCCTTTTCCCAATAACATGCTAATTTTCAATTCAGTCAGTCAATGAGTAAGTGATTTAATTATAGTTTGAAAGTTTCTTTGTGACCATTCGCTGAAAACTTTATATTTATGTACAAATACATAAATGTCTATAGTTATGTATAGATAGACAGCCTGGTTCCTTTCGAGGTTTGGTCCAAGGCCATTGGTTTATTGCCTCTATTTGGTTATGAGACAGGCGGCCGGATCATCCGTTCTTAGTATTGATCATCTTATATGCTAGGAAATAAAATTTCGCTAAACTAGTTGATACGCCTCAGGTTTTCTCGGAACTAACAAAAACTATTTCATTTATATCACATATTATATATTTTCTTTGATTTTAATACACGGTGATACGTCAAGCAACGTCTCGCAAATTTAAAACCTTATTGTTGTACGACTTAAGAACGGTAAAAAGTCCGAAAAGGTAAGGTTGATGTGTGACCTTCTGTACCTTAGGCTGTTTATTATAAATAAATAAACGCTTATTTTAATCCTTGCAAATTTGAGTTTTTATTTTGAGATTTTTAGTTAAATAACCAATTAATTTGCGTTTTTTTTTCTTTCCAGGTATGTATCGCGTTGCCATGTGTGGGGTTATGGAATGTTCATACCTACGAATGTTTAAAAATATTTTAATGCTGGCAATTTTGGAATTCGCTTTAACGAACGTTCGTAAGTAATAATTGTTATTGCTTTCTCAGTCATAAAAATGTTGGAAATTTTCTTTATTGCGTATTATATACTTATGTAGGTATGTATATCATGCCATATATATATGACACGTAATTATAGTTATATAGCAAATAAAAATATAAAGGTACTTTACCTTCTTGAGGGTTGGCAAGGAAGTAAGATTGCCAAAAGTTTTTGAGTTTAATAAAATTATCAACGCTTTCGTGATACCTTTATTTTTGCAAAGGTTACCAATTCTTAATATCCAATTAAAAGGAAAATTGACACTTAAAATACCTTCAATTTCTGTCTTGGGGGATGTTGGATTTGATCCTGTACAAACCTAATTATGTATGTAGGTACTTATAATAATAACCACATCACAACCAATCACAACACACATTGAATCAGCCATGTACCAAAATATTATCTTGAATCGCAGGTGTTAAGCAACGATATGGTATAAACAACATAGATAAGAATACAAAATTCAAGTCCGGTAAGCGAAACAATGCTTCTAGCAAATAACACAAAGTCCCGCCTCCGCCGGGATTCGAACCCACCAAGTTCGTCAAATAACAAAGTAGTTTAAGAAAATAGTTTCAGTTAAGTGAGCTCGTTATTTGCTGAAACTATCCCGTAACGTTATTGGAGTAGTCACGGTTGGAAATAATGTAATTTTTCTACTCTAGTTTTCAATAAGCCGATCTATATCGCTTCTGTTCGCCTCTTGTACCTAGTAGAGTTGGTTGTATATAAAATTGAAAAGAAAATATTTTGTTCTGTGTTATGATCACTGTTCCATCCTACTTTTCAACGTTTTTACACACTCACTTTTCTTGTTTGTTTGTTTGTCGTTCCTGTCGGATTTTTGCAACTCAATTTTGAGGCACTTCCCGATAAGCTAGCATGTTGAAATTTTCAGGGGGGCTTCAAACCCGATGACAATGCAATTTACAACTATAAAAACGGCTGGACCGATTTTGATAAAATTTGGCGAACAGACAAACAACAAAGACATAAATAATAAAACGTGAGGGCGTATATTATTTAAGGAATTATTAATGGAATATATTTAAATGACGTGTATAGATCGTGGGTGCAACTTGCAAAGATACGCCCCCACGTTTTGAGTGGGGCCCCTCTTTCAGCCCCGTAGGGTTATTTTCTTATTTTTAGGACATTTAAAAACGTATTTTTAGATTTTTTAATCCAATTTTTTAATTGTTTTGTTTATTAATTTAATGTGGATGTAAAAAAAATCTATGGATTATGAATTTAGTATGTATTGTATAGTATATATTTTATACTTTGTCATTTTCATATTGGTCGGTTTTAAACTGTGAAATGGGTTACATAAACTTTATGTAGCTAAGTATCGTTGAACAATATATCTATTTAAAGATAAAACATAAAATTTTACGTTCCATGTTTTATGTACGTACTCAAAATAAAATAATAAAAGAGATACTCGTATTTACGGTATCAACACAGGATTTATTGATAGCGTATAAAGATTTAGGTTCATGTTTGTTATATACCATTTTTTTACATTATATACCATTTAATTTTTGTTTGAAAAGTTTGAATCTTTATTTTTGCACTGTACCTACTCAACGCCATTTTCAAGTCAAAAAATTTCCTACCTACGTATGTATCTCATTTACAATAATTCAGTTGAAAACCTTAACTCTTCATGTTTTTTTTTTCAGCACAAATCAATACTTTACTCTTCTTTGTTCACTTGTGAAAATGAGCTTTAAAAAAAAAAGGTTGTAAAAACAGAATTCTCGTCCCTCGTGCGGATTGTCGTTATCATTTCCATCCGATTGAACGGTCTTGAATTTACGACCTCTTCTCTTAAACACGAACTAGGCACGAGTGGGGACGAGCGGTGGAAATCGCACGATTTTTGAAAAAATTACGCGCGATTTCAGCACACAACATGAACGAAATTT
Source organism: Choreutis nemorana (assembly GCA_949316135.1). Classification (NCBI taxonomy): domain Eukaryota; kingdom Metazoa; phylum Arthropoda; class Insecta; order Lepidoptera; family Choreutidae; genus Choreutis; species Choreutis nemorana. The sequence continues at coordinate 1,389,877 of OX438620.1, read as the reverse complement.
TCGCTTGGAAGCTTCAGATTTCAATGCTCTAATAATAATTAATTTTTTTGAAGTTGCATATTTCTTCGCACATACATATACATATATCCCTGTAACAGGAATGTATATATATATATATTTGTCAAATGCTTAAGATTGGTATTCTGTATCAATATGATTGGTATTCGTCACTATTTAATCATCAAATGCTTGCATTTTCATCTTCTTCCTATTAGATAATAAGAAGATTGATGACGAAGTTGATAATGAAGAAGATTTATTTATTTAACAAAAATGGAGAGATGTCCGTCAGTTTCGCTTGAAAACGGCTTGACCGATTTCAACCACTCTTTTTGAAATTGTCCGTACAGGGACGGTTTAAATAAATAAAAAAATAGGCACGTCAAAGGTTCGGTGACGTGGAAGGAAGTTGTCGACGTCAACTAGTAATTTCAACTTTATTATTTGTTTAATAAATATGTCCCATCTGATTCGATGCAATAGTAAACTATCTACGTTGCTTATATTTACGCATTAGTTCGTCACGACTCTCGGAAATTTTTGTTTATCAGTAACTTTTTACGACATTTCATCTACTCTCAACTGGCCTTATCGAAGTCCTTCCGAACGAAGAATTTCTTTTTTTTACTATAAAAACGGATCGACATACTTTAGTTAGTTAATAGTTTGAATCGTGGAAGACATGGTAGCCCAGTTTGTTACGTGCCTTGGTTAAACGACTGAAACGACCCGAAAGGTCGGGGGTTCGAGTCTCGGGTTGCCATGTTTCCTCATTGTGCCCGAATAGTGGCGACAGTTTCGCAACCTGTCACACTGGGACTCAACATGAACATGCGAAATGCGGTGTGTAACACCTCTGCCAACCCCTCTCGAGGGATTGCGGCGTGAGTTTATGTTATGTTGTTATGTTATGTTAGTTTGAATCGTTTCGGACATGCAATTTATTTGTGACGTATTTCGGGTTTTATGCTATTGTCACCTTTCTGTTAGTTCAACTTATTGTATAAATTTGAATAGCGTCGTTGTTTCTTTTAATGTTATTTCTGTGATTTTACCACTTCCGTGCATAAGGAAAATTTTGATAGCATTTAGGCCTATTGGTAAACTGTGCCGGTTTGATGGTCAGGCTTAACCTGGCTTACTTTCTTTAAGGCGGTTTCTATTGCTCCTTTGCTAGCTAGGAAATCTCGAGAGTTTCTTATTTGGTAATTCTACTGATTAAATTTGCTGCGAGTCCCGCTGTCGCCGGCGGTAGATCCGGGCACGTAGCCCGTGCTTCACTGCGCAGCTGTGTTATCCGTTTCAAAGGACGCTATTATTGGACAGGGTCAACTGGAGTCGGGATGGAGTGGCAGGTGCGCCCCGAAATGTTACCGCTTATAGGGTTTATTTGTATGCTTTTTCTCATCGGCTTGTTATTAGGAAATAACTTGTATTTATAAAGATACAGTGATGACTTTGAAAGATTAACTCAAATCAATTGAATGGAATTCAAAATTACGGTCCGAGGAATTTGCGACCCTTCTCTCGACTGTTTACCGCTTGATTGACGTCATAATGTCACCGGCAATTCACGAATGGTGATTCGGTCTATACGGTTTATTCCGTCGTATAGCTTATAACACGGCATGGGCTCTGTTAGGTTTAAACAATAACTTATTTGTTTAACTATAAATCCATGACTATTTCGTTTTTAAAGTTAGTACCAGTGTGTTCCATACCATGAGTATGTTTCCAGTACCAAGAGTTCGGATTTTTTCCTACACGTCAGATAGCATATCTTGCTAGTGGTTTTGTAGTAAAAATTTTAATTCCTCATCTTTCTGAGTGGTGTCTGAGTATTTTTTAGGGTTCCGCACACAATTTGTGAAAAAATGGGACCCCATTAATAAGCCCCCGCTGTCCGTCTGTCTGTCCGTTTGTCAGTGGGCAATATCATGTACTTACCATAATAGCTACTCTTGAAATTTTCAGAGAATGTCTATTTCTGTTGCTGCTGTAACAACAAATTAAAAAAAACATAAAGATAATAAACAGTAAGGGGAGAAATATGAGAAACGTGATTTTCTAGATATGTTTTGCTTGCTCGAGTTTCTTTTAAGGAATCATCTTAAAATGCATATTGTTTAAACTTGTACTATGGTACGGAACCCTTCATGCGCGAGTCCAACTCACACTTGACCTATTTTCCATGTTTGTACCAGTGTGTTTACCATGAGATCCGATTTTTTCTCTATGCGTCAGATAGCACACGATGCTACAGTGATAGTGATTTTGTAATAAGAATTTTAATTCCGTCATCTTTCCGTTAGAGGCGTCATAGGACGGGTAATGTTTAAAAATGATTAAAGATGTAGTACCACGGCGTGGACCATGAAATTGATTTGAAATCAATCACCGTTACGGTATTTATAGTTGTAATTAAAAGTACCTACCTACTTGCCGGCAGTTAAAAAACCATAACTCTTGAAATAGTCTGTTAATTAGATTGCGAAAATAAATATCGAGTTAAGATTAATAATTTTACATAACATACATAAAGGCAGAGATGTTTGACACCGCATTTCTCATGTTTATGTTGAGTCCCAGTGTGACATGTTTCGAATCTGTCTCCACTATCCCGGCACGATGGGGCAATTACAGCAGCAAATAATAAGTAATAATAACAATGATAGTATTCATTATAATTGCTTGAGCAGAATTCATGTAAAATGGAAATTTAAAAACTTATTCTCGACCTTGATGTTAATTTTCCACAATAAATAACTGCACTGCTTTCGACATACCCTGTCGATTCAGTTGTATTTGTATTTGTATACAAATGCACATGGTTTTAATGCTAATATATAAGTATCGTCTGTTGGCACAGGTGTATTGTAATTGCATAATGTGCAATTAAACATTTCTCTACATCGTATAAGCATGTGTGTTATTATAATTGTTTCCACTTCCGTAATTCTTTTACCTTTACAAATGAAGAGCTGTCCGTTTGTTTCGCCGTAACTCGAAAACAGCTAGACCGATTTGAATGATTATAATTGTTTTTTATTCGCTCTAATACAAGGTAGAAAAGGGAATTCGCAAATAGAGGGTGATGTCGTACGAAGTTATCTATTTTTTATAAACTATATCACAGTTTAACGGATAATAAACCTTAGACACGGCGATAATTTTATTTAATACATTTGTGATTACAATTAAAATTAATTGTAAAAATATACATGAGGGGTATTATCAATCACGTCACAATATCTCTTTTATTCGACATTACTTTTCCTTGAGAGGGTCAACAAATTCTTTCATAAACATTTCTGCTTGCGACCTGTCCGATTTTACTTTAGTTAAAGGGAGAAAAGAAACAATACAGCTGCGTCTTATTGGATTGATTTAAAGTGTACGTCCTGTATAGTAATTCTATCACATGAAGAACTAAAGCTAGATACACACAACTGTCGTGGCGTATCGTGGCGCGTCACCATCATATCGGTTTCATAGACTTGTTATAGAAGAATATACACTCATCCATTTGATCGTATTTGCTTGATTGGGTAACTTTCAACATAACTCATTCATGAAATATATATTAGTTGTATTTGTGTTTGTGTAGTAAATACCGCATCTACCATATTGGATTTTGGATGACGTCACATAACCAGTGATAAGTTCGAGGTCTCTTGCTGTGTTGTTCGAGATTAGTTACACACTGACGTATTTTGCAATCTACTACGCTAGTGGTTTGCTTTGAAACTTTGAATTTGCGATATCCCATATCTCGGAAAACTCCACTATTCCACCTACCAAATTTAACGACGATCCGTTCAACGATACTCGAGTTATCATACAAACACCGGGTTGCTCCAGAAGACTGAGAACTTCACTCGCATCGTTCGTTATTTAAATATTGGACGTAAAATGTAATAAATTTCTAGTACACCATTTATTTAAACCGTTTGATCTTACTTTGAAAGTTGAGTGTCGTATCTATATAGTTAAATAAATAAACATGTCAAATAGAATACAACAGAAAAGTCACCCTTAATTCGCTTGAAATGGGGAACTCATAAGATACATAACCGTACAATGTAGGTCACTAAAATTGGCACAAACGGTTCACTGTAAAATTGAATTTGTACTCAATATCTCCGGTTTTCTATTTTCCAAACAAGCTACGTGTTGCCGGTTCACACCACCTTGTATTGTGTCTGCAAAAGATGGCGGATGTGATATGTTCTTGTTAAAACTATTCGTGAATTATTTCTGAATAAAACCTGGTAATCAATAGAAATTTGCTGACTGTGTAAGTAAGACATGCGATTTTTTTTAAAATAGAGTCAAACGTTTTTAAACATACATACACATAAACTCACTAGTCCCGCGAGAGGGGTTGGCAGAGGTGCTTGCTATACACCGCCTTTCGCATGTTTATGTCGAGTCCCAGTGTGACTGATTGCGAATCTGTCGCCACTCTCCGGGCACAATGAGAAACATGGCAGCTACAACTACCGGCAATCTGAGACTCGAACCCTCGGTCGGGTAGGTCGGTTAACCAAGGCACGTAACAAACTGAGCTACCACGTCATCTAAACGTTCAAAAGTTTTTATTTTAATTTTAATAGTGATCAGATTTATAAATACGCAATGTTTCAAATTCTTACAAACTAGGCCCTTACGTTTTGTCTGTTGAAACCTAATTGCGGCACGACAAAGTCCATCCAGGGTGACAAAGTCCATCGGATGGCTTATCTCCGATTGATAAAGTATGTCCCATCGCATAGAGGAGCTATAACGTGTATATGCAATAACCAACTGTGTGCGAATCCGACTTCAACTTGAGTTTTATAGTTGGATCGTAAAAATCTTTTCTCCTCCGAGGGTCAGTAACTCGGGTTGGATGACCCGTAATTTAATTAATTTCGCTATACATACCCTAACATTAAGGGATTCAGTACTCAAGCCATGAGGTTTAATTTTTAATCAACTTTTTTATTAAAAAATACACAATTTCTTACAAAGTTATACTCTGTCTGAATATTACTTTCGACTCTGTGTGTGTGTAACCTTTAACAAACTTGGGTAAAAATATTGATATATTTTTATTGTTTAAATATGAAAAGCAAATGGCAAACAAACTGTTTTGGTTTTATGGGAAGCAACATATTGACAAACAAAAATATGGAAGGAGGGATAGCATGGTAATAGGGTTCCGTTTGGGTATGGAACCCTAATCGTACGAATTGTAAGTTCGAGGCGTTTACTCGTCTAAAACCTTTTTTTTCTGAGCCGACCTCGGTGGTCCATAGCTGACTGCTTCGCTGGATGTTCTGGGTTCGAATCTTGTTGGTGGCGGAACTTTTTGTTTTTTGCAAGACGCATTGTTTCTCTTACCGGTATTGGATGATTAGTATTCTTATCTATGTCGTTTATACCATATAGTTGCTTAGTACCTGCGATACAAGAATGTATCTTAGCGCAGGGATGAGTCAATGTGTGTCTGTCGACATGTCGAGTAAACAAATTTGATTTATAGTCACATAAAGATTCGACAGTCATAAGCAGCAAGGTCGTCAGCGCAACGCCTTTTCGCCTTTTCCGCTGTCAACGCGTTACGATACGATACTGTTACGATGCTGATTCGATGCAGTATGGAATTGAATCGGTCATTTCAAAAACCTCATCAGTCACGAAATCAAAACTTTTCAGAAATCAATAAAAACTGTTTCATACACAAACAAATAAGTTTTAAAAGACTTTTTTATGTTCATTTTAGTATTTGAGTGGAAAAAAAAATAAAATAGCGTATAATCTTTACAGTTTCAAAGTTTCTTTACAAATTCTGCCTTGTTTGGAATATTGCTGTCACCTTTGGGATGGTTCGGCCAAGTGTCAGATAGCAGCTTTAGACTCTGTTGAAAAACGAGCCCGAAGAATCATCGGGATTGACGATGATATTGCTAACTTTCATGATCTCAGCCACCGCCGTGAAGTTGCGTTTCTATCGGTATTTTATAGGATACATTTCGGAGAGTGTGCGCAGGAATTGCACAATTTTGTTCCACCGGCCCCCTTTTATAATCGGAATACAAGACGTAGGCTAAAGTTGCATCCTTTTGTGGTAGATATTCCGACCATCCAGACTAAACGCTTCGATAGCTGCTTCATAATGCGTACTGCAAGGGTGTGGAATTCTTTGCCTGCCGATGTGTTCCCTGACCAATATAACTTGGGCCTCTTTAGGGCAAGAATGAATAGGTTTCTCCTAGGCAGGCATGATCCACCTTAGACCTCATCGCCGCTTAACATCAGGCGGGCTTGGGGTCAAATGCCTGCCTGGTCATGAATAAAAAAATAATAAAAAAAGTTTATTAACAGAAATAATTAAAAAAAAACTGAAAAACATTTCTTGACTTACGAGAGAGAGAAATAGGTTTAGTAGTATATAATTTAACCAAAAAAATCGTAGTCATGATATTTTTTATTGCTTATAATTAAGAGTTACACTTAAAAATAATCTTAACATTTTACATGTATTAATTTGTCATGTTTTAATATCTTTATGGAACATAGTCATATTCTCCATCATTCTCATCTGGATTATCTTCAACATTTGCAGTTGGCCAGCTAAAAATGTTGTTATAAAATGGCATATGAGCATATGCCCATACGCCAGAATGATATCTTTAACTTGTTTTAAATCTTATTTTTTTATTGATGGGCACTTTCATATTCGTAGGCTTTGGTTGATGGAAGTGAAACAAAAGTTGTTATTTTCTTTAATAATGAGAATTAATGTTTAATCAATCCATCAATATATTCCTCGGCTATGATAGTTCCTTTTCGATCTGAATCATACTGAAAACTCATGTATGTCGAAGGTGCGAAGACGAAGGAATGTATTGATTTAAGATGTTTTCACCCAGAATACGCATCTACCTTTGAGGAACCATTTTCAGCAAAAAAAGCATGAAGGAACAAATGGTGAGTTGTGAGGTTTTTGAAATGACCGATTCAATTTCATTTCGTACAAAGAATACCGAAAGGCTCGAGCTGATGCGGCGTTGATCCCTTTGACGAGTTGATTTAATTGTTACCTTAAATATAACAACAGTATCGGTAAACGTATATTGACGTTAACCGGTTAATTGAACCTTCCGCTTCAAAAGTAAACACCTTTTGAATTGATGTTTACATAATATTAATTCGCGATTACTATTAATTAGAATAATAATAAATTAATCTGTGCTTGTAATATGTTTTCATGTGATAAAACGATTTTCGAATATAAATTGCTTTGGGAATGGGGTTTCATTATAGTGAGAAATTGATGACAGAAATTAAGTAATTTCGTTGGGACTATGCGAGTGTATTGGTATGGTATATATGCATGTGTTTTTCATACATTTTGTATGATAATTCGAATATGAAGACAATCGGTCCGTAGAGCCGATCGGATGCGTAATGATTTCATGAGTTCGATGTATGTTTGTACGTTGTATGATCCACCGTAGCTCATACAATAATGAACCGATTTTGATGAATGAGGTGTCATTCGATAGATATTTATGTCATTTGTAACATGAGATACATTTTGTTAAAAAAATATATATGGCGGCAGTGATATGAAAAAAAGTGTCTTGTCAAGTTGGTTATCAAAAGAAAAAGCTTAATTAGCAGTTTTAAAAAATAAAATAAATAGAATTGTTAGCTCATGCTCGCGGCTTTGTTTTGATGCAAGCGATAATCGGGAATATTTCTAAGCTTATGTAACATTTTCTCTTGCAAGCCAACCAATAATCAGTATTGAATATTTAGTGCACAACAGTGTTAGATTAGATATTTTCTTGTTTTTTTTTTAAATCGTAAACAACGAATTAAAACACTTGACCTAAAAATATGAAACCATAAAAACTGTTATGAAAAAAAGGTTGATGAGTAACGCTTTAAAAATAAATTTATTCCAAAATCTTTATAAATATATTTTTTTGACAATATTGTACTTGCTGTTGTAGGTAATCGTTTATCATAGCTAAAAAATGTAAAAAATAATATGTTATTTAGTAAATATTTTCCTATTAATTACACTTCTTGTAGAACTGTGGTTGTTGCTTGGTCTCGGTTGCATAATTAAATTCCTTTTATAAAATATTGCTTAGCTAACTTTCATGACCTAATTTTTATATTGGTTGGGTTATCAAAGTGCTTGGAATTATCCATGTAGATTTAAGAAAACTCCCGATGAATTGGGAACCTTCTACTTTATTGGAGATGGTTAATTTTTTTAAACTCAAAATTGAAGTAAAAAGTTTTATTTCAATTAGTTTTATATACTTGTTTTATTAAATACCGATTGGTCGACCATCTACGGGGATAAATGCAGCGAGAGACTTTGTTTTAAATAACAGTAACCATTGTTTTATTTTGTCTTCAAGTCACAATAATATAATATAGAAAATGATCTCTTCAGCATCCGCTGTACACACGGACATGCATTAATCTACACTGTTTGGACTTTGTACCGTTCTTATGTTGTACAGCATAAGGATTGATATTGCACTAGTTTTGTAAAGATTTATGTGTTGCCGCGTCTGTAAAAGCTATTTAGATTTAGTAAAACAGTATATCAGTAAAGAGCTTTTATCTGTCCCATGGATGCTTTCTTACTCCCTTGGCTGTTTCGTCGACTATGTGAATCTTTTTTACGACTTAATACATACAAAGAGATGATTGGAAGGATGCCAAAGTAAGTTATTTAGTTAGGTAATGCTTATTATGAAAATTCAAAGGGTCAAATGATAAAACGGTCTCCATATTTTGTTAGCTTGAATATGTTTTGGTCGTACATATTTAATTTTTATTTTTAAGCGACGAATGACCGAATTTGTGGTTGAATTAATGTTTCCGTTCTCTTTGTTGTTGATTAAATGAATATACCGATTTTGATGAATGATGTGTCGAATGTTTTTGTTGCTCGTTTTTTCAGGGTATAATAATAATAGTAATAACCACATCACGAAACACAGATTGACTCAGCCCTTCACTAAGATATAATCTTGCATCGCAGGCGCTAAGCAACGATATGGTATAAAGTACATAGATAAGAATACAACATCCAAGAGCGGTAAGCGTAACAATGCGCCTTACAAATAACACAAAGTTCTGCCCCTGACGGGATTCGAACCCGGAACCTCTGGCATAGCAGTCGGCTGATTACACCACTGCGCCACCGAGGTCGTCGAAAAACTAAGTTTTGAACAACTAAAACTAGGTTTTAATTTAAAAAAAACATTAAATGAAGGGTTTAGAATGCTTTGCCTTCCAATAACGGTCACGATTTGAGAAGAACTACGTAAATAAATGGTATTCATCATTTTCATTTTGAACGTTAATCATCAGTCAAGTTGATTTACTTCCTCAAATAACATCTATCTTTTTTTCAAATTCCAAAAAAGACATGTATTTCCGTTTATTCAAACGCGTTGAAACTTCAAAAAGCTAAATGCAAAATTTTAACGCAATGGTTTGTTTTTTTTCCGTCTCAAAAATCTATCATCTACAAAACATGTGATCGTTTTCTAATGCACGCATTTGTAAAAATACGAAAAAAAATAAAGTTGGTAACCTGCCACGGAAACGATTAATTTGATCGCTTCATAGCTGAGAATTAATTTGAATTAATAGAACATTGTTTTTCTATTTATCTCTTTCGTTTTTATGTCATTTCTAGTGAATGTAGTTTTTTTCAAACTTTCATAAATTCTTCTCATTTGATTGTTGGTTTTTAGTTTTGGAATTTCAGTTCTATTTTCATTTGATTTCAGTTTATTTTTCTTTACTTCATAATTTGTCGTGAAGCTATGCATAACAAACACCAAAACGATATCATACAGTTACCGAAAAGTTAAATAAAAAGGAATAATCTTTCTCTTTTGTATAGTTTCCTAAAATGAATATATCCAAGAATAACCCTTTTGAATATTAAATCACGCTGTTAAATGGCGTTGCTAGATTTGTGAGTGTCTCGAGATCTGCTCTCGTAAAAAAAACGGCCAAGAGAGAATCGGACTCGAGGGTTCCGTGTAAACTTATAGGTATAAAAATGTCGCTAAATCAGTAGAATTATAATAGATAAAAATACTGTGAAACAAACTACAAATTGACCGAAATCGTTTTTTTTTCCTTTACTTGTGCTATAAGATGTTGCTTTTTGCCATACAGACAGTCGGACTGACAAGCTTATTAAAATACGTTACATAATATTTAAAAACTTGAGCCCCTCGCCCCTCGCCCTCGGTTTGTGCTAATGTGGGGGGAGCCCAGTATGTATTGCTGTTACTTGTGACTGTGGTGTTTTAAGATTATTTTTATTAATTAAATTAAAAAACTCGAGTTTCTGAAAAAGTCACTGTCATTCAGGTTAAACCCATTGTAATAACATGTAAATAATACAGGGTTGCGTTTTGTTTTTTGTTTTACTTAACCCTAAAAATAAATGTATGATGATTAATGATGTTCGAGTCGTTAAATCTTTTACGATGCCGTCTCGTTGAGATCTCAGTCGAAAGTTTAGAAGGATTTTTAATGTTGGTGTCATGAAAATCCATATCTACTAATAGGTATCTAATTGTCAAAAATAACTCCATCCGTGTGTCTGTTTGTTTGCTACCTTTTCATGCCTAAACCGATAAAAATACTCTTGTTATATGTAACAAGGAGATGTTTAGCATATCGAGTATGATTTAAAGTTATTAGTATTCTTTGCGAATGTAGGTGCGAACTAATAACGACACAAATAATGTTTTCAAGGCAAATAAATTGATATTTTTTAGATCTAGGCCAGTGGAATTCAACCTTTTTTTGGTTGGGCCGAAGGCTAAGTGGGAAATATTGTTTAATTCAAAATCTTAATTCAAGACTGATTTGAAATCATTTTATCGTGCCAGAACATGTTAGGAACAATATGGTATTCAGACACAATCGTAATAATTTATATTTTTCTACACATTTATAAGGATTTACCCACACGAAATTTTGTAACGTAATTTTTCCAATCTCAAAGGCTCGGCGGGCCGTTTGTGGCTCGCGGGTCTCACGTTGAGGACACCTGGTCTATGCAATCAAAACAAATGCTCCATCTTCTCCCAAATCGTCACTTATCATCGAGGGATGATATTATATTTGTAGACAAATATTTGCCTATTTATATTGTTTTAATTAAAAAAAAGAAATACATATACTCGTACGTACAAACATATGCGTGTGTGTAGTATTGCAAACGTCCATAGGTTACGGTGACTGCTTACCATCGGGCGGGTCGTATTTTGGTTTGCCACCTTAGTTGTATATAAATACAACATTTCCTCTAATTTTATTTCGTCTGCAATTCAGAGTAGTATCTAACGATGAGAAATATAAAGGTACAAATATATAGTATGCTATAGTTTAGTGCGAAAGGGCTATCTTTATGTGTAAATGTAACCTCCTTATTCAAGTCACGCAAACACCTCTCTTATTTACGGCAATATTATTGAATCTCCGCTCTGACTGGAATACACTCTTATATATCTGTATTTGTATATATACCTTTACAGAGGTGTATATTATGAACGCTAGCGACATGATATTAAATTGTATAGTGTATCATTTCATTCAAATAAGCTTTGTTAATATATTTCATATAAAAAGTTATAACAGTCGTAGAATTAGCATATTAAATATGTGATTACCTACGTTTTGAAATTTTATCATTATTTTCGAAATATACTTTTTTGGCTGTACAGCGAGAGGGATAACTTGTGGTATATAATACCGCAGAAAAACCTAACACATCGTATTTGCTGTTTGACATACATGTGTATTTGTAAGGTATTTGAACATTTGGTTTAAATTTCACCTAATGCCGGATGGTTAGCGACAATGTTGAATGACAACCACTGTTGCTTGCCAAGAAAGTGCAAATAAATTGCCAGTCATGTAATCACCGTTATAGTACATAATTTTTACCTCTACATGGGCAACGCTTAGGGGTACCACGACATCAGGGGCGCCGTCGTGTCAATAGGCGGCGGTACCACTTCCCATTAGGAAAGTGATACCACCCGATTGTTTGCCCATGATCTTAACTAAACTTAAGTCGGTGTTGATTTGTGACGCCATATTGTTGCAAGCGTTCTTGGGCTACGTTTACTGCTTGCCATCAGGCAACCAACGAAGTGGTATAAAAAGTCATAAGTATTCTTATTCCACAGAGGCTGCCTAGGGAAACAATCCACTTAGATACAGCGTCTTAGGATTCCACCATCGAAATTTCTCAGAAGATCTTTCAGGAGATTCTCGGATTTTGAAGACGGCTTCATTATCTATTCAGCAGACCTTCTGTTTCTTTAGGGCTAATGTAAATATAAAGATCTTTACCTCTACTTGAGTGTTGCTCGCTCGATTCTCCCCCTGTCTCGGTTGTTTGCTTAAGAACAAATTGACAGACTCATGTGAGATGTACAGACGCCAACACATTAATTAAATATGAGGAAAATAATGAAAAAGTTTAACCGCATTTTCCCCAGACTGTCAAAACGTAGTGAATGCGTTTCAAAGTTACTGCAGCAGAATTCTGCTCTAAACGACAGCTGCACGATGATTGACAGGCTGGACGAACGATTAGTTTGTAAATATACAAGTACACAGTAGGCAAAAGGATTTTTGGAAACGTGTGAACTCTAAAGTTTAACTTTATTATAAAACTATATTATATGTGAGAAAATTAAAAAAAAACCTCAGCTGTACGATGACAGTCAGGACAGTAAAGATACATTAGTATAAGTAAATAGTGCAATATCAATCCTTATGCTGTACAACAAAGTTCAAACAGGCTAGGCTGATACATGGCCGTGTGTACGTACTTGTTTTATGAAGGTTAATGAACCTTTTTGCACACTTGTTTTTTAAAGTTACGTTTACTTTGGGCCTGTCGCGTCTACTGGGGTTAGTTAACATAGATAACTAAATAAAAATTTGTGTTGGACTCGCACACAAAGAATTCCGTTGAATTGAATATAACTCTATACATCCCCTTTAATTTTTAATTTTACTACTCGTATTTGTGGCTATAGTTGCAAAAGAAATATACGCTATATGAACATTTTTGTGTATCTATTAGACAGCCCGATGAAAGACGGACGGACAAACGAACAGCGGAAGCTTAGTATGATTTGTTTGATTGGGTTTTTTACGCATCCTTTTGGTAAGGAACCTATAAAAAAATTGCTGAAGTTTAAATAAATATTCAGACGTAAATTTTGTACCACAAACAGAATTATGTACAATATGATAATATTAATTCCCATTAATGATACAATAGATACAAGTCGATTTTGTATTCAAACTCCGTGAATACTTACTGTGATTCATCAATAAATATAATGATTTATATTTCGTAAATTAATTTTCATAAATGCGATTAATGTGTACAGTCGTTGATGGTTTCAATTTTTATTTTATTTTTCATCTCATTCAATCTTAACTTTACATTTTTACCTATATTTTTTATTCGGATGGACTTTCATTTTGGACTGTTTTATAAATTTAAAGAATACTAGTTCCATGAGGAAGAAATCGAAGGCAACAGCTATCATATAGTGTCATCAGATGGTCTCGGATAGAAAACAGCTGCTTGCAACATTAGTTGTCTTAAAGTAGCTACTACCTCTGTAGGTGCTTTTTATTTGTATTGTATTATTGTAAATAATGTTTTATCGTCAATTAAGAATTATAATAAAACATTTTTGTTTCTGTTTACCACTTTTTTGTCATAGTGGTATAAATAATCGACTGCTCTATGCTAGAGGTTCTGGGTTCAAATCCCAGCTGGAAACTTTATGTTATTTGCATGACGCATTGTTTCACTTACCGGTCTTGGGATGTAGTATTCTTATCTATGTAGTTTATACCATAGCTTAGTTCCTGTGACACAAGATGTTACGATACTTTCTGCAAAATTGACTCAATGTGTTTGTGTCGTGATGAGGTTTATTTATAAATAGAAGCAATAATTTTTCACTATTGAAGTGTGGTTATTAAAATAAAATAATTATACTATTAAGTCTTAAGGAAAACTCGGTTGAATAAAACGCAATCTAGATAATTGCATCCCGGGAAGTTTCAATTGATTGAATTGCTGTTAAGTTTGCTTGAAGCTTCCAAGAAATAGTTCCTAAATAGCACCACAGGGATGTATTCTTGCGAAGGATTTCAGGGGCCTATTTTCTCTCAAATGGAGTGGATTTTATTTTTTTGAGTTCTTTGTCCCACCGGTGCAACTCCTGTTCATCAGGATCAACTGTTCTTTGATCCCTGTAGCGAAGTATAATGAAGCTGTGAAATGAAGCAAAGGCTACAATGTCCGGACAGTTATCAATTGTCTTGGTGCCAGCAACGAATTTATGAAGGGAAAGAAAGAAGTATGTTTTATTAACATTGATGAAAATTAAAAGGAAGGTATAATTAAAATCACTTAAAAAGACTTCCATTTTTTACTGATTGATAAACCCAAGAGAAGTCGCTGTCCGAAGAAGGCCGGTAGTATGTCCTGTAACGTAGCTTGAGCTTCATTGCAAACCTCCAATATTCGGTTTCAAGGCACTCCACTGTTGATCCACCACCATTATGCAGTGGTGGAACAGAGTAGTAAATTTGCTGTGTAGCCTCTATTGGATAGATGAGGTTTACGATCACTAGTAATATCATTCATCATTCATCATCATCATCATCATAAAGGATCATTGTAATAAGCTATTGCATCTGACGTGCAGAATAGTAAATACAAAACAAAGTACAAAGTATGACTACAAAATGTGTACAATAACTAAATAATAAATCGTTAGAGTAATCTTTTGTTTACAGAATTATTGTTGACAGCAATCCAGTTATTGCAACAAAAAGCATTAAAGGGGGGGAACTTGGCCCATTTGCTCTTTTCTCAGTTAAGTACCATCTTATGCTCCGCCAAGAGCTCATCAAATGCTCAACTTGTTATTATATTATAAACATTTCAAAGACTAATAAACTATGGGAAGCACACTTGAAAATTTACGCCCCGCCATAAAACGTATGAGATAACCTTGTAAAGGCGAGATTTTGTATCACAGTTTGAGATTTATCAGTTCAAAAATATATAAGCTCGATAGAGGGTTTAGTTTAGTATCTTATCTTATTTGTTTATTGAATTCCATTGAACTTTAACCTTTGGAATAGTTTGTGCTCTAAAGGATACGTGTGGGCGCTTACTTGTGTTAAAACTAGAAATGTGTTTATAAATAACCTCTCACAACACGAGTTATCAAACTGTATAGCGCCTTACAAGCTTCTGGTTTTTTGCCGGTGTAATATAAGCTGTCTAAACAGCTCATACATTTTGCATTACCTACCCGTTGACGCGTATGGGCAAACGTAGTGTTGGACGCTTCCCTGCTAGATGTAGCGACGATCTGCGTAAGGCGGCTGGCAGCAACTGGACGCTTAAAGCTTAAAATCGAGGAAAGTGGCATGCCTTGGGAAGACCTATGTCCAGCAGTGGACTGCCGCAGGCTGACGATGATGATGATGACCCGTTGAAGTCGGGCCGACGAAAACCCGGACGGTGCAAATGTGAAAATGCACGAAGGGTTTCTAGTAAATAGATTAACTTTATCCGTTGCTGATTTGTTGAACTGTTTGAAGAGTCGTAACGTTATAAATGGGTAGTAAAACATCGAATATTGCGGAGTCGCCAAGTGTCGGTAGGTATTTACGTGGCAATAAAAGTCGCGGGCGGACGATGGCGTATATCATGATTCTATTTCACGAAGTCCTTTTGTCTCAGGTTGTTGTTAGTTTCGTCAGGCGTGTACGTGCACGTCGCTCTAGTGTGTGTAAACTCGAGTTTGCTCAGTAAAGAGGCTTCGCACACTACAGTAATATGCATCTGTACACGTCTTAACACAACCACAGCCGTACGGTCTTTCTGTGATGGAAAGACGTAACCTTCGTAACGTGATGGCGTATACAGTTTTATTAAATTCCTTCCTTTATTAGAGGTTAATGTGGATTCGTGGTTTTGAATTTCGTATGCAATTCCATCGACAAATTTTGGACTGTAAATGGTTTTCGACTTATGGCTTTCGGTTTTGGTTTCGAATAATTTCATATTGAAAGTTGTAAAGTTCTCTCATTGTATATTTGGATTAAAGTTGGTAAGCAATGTTTGTCCTACTCTATATAATTTCAACGGAGCAAAAATTCATATTTTTAATGTATGTGTTTTTAATTTAAATTATTTCTTTTGAGATGTAAAAGGTTTCTAATTTCTAATCTCCAAGGTTTAAAAATCAAAATATTCATTTTCTATTAGTAACTTTTCCTGTTTGCAATATAAAGAATTAGTACAGTCACAAGTTTTTATTCAATAAGTCTCATTAAAAGCTCTATTAAATTGTCAAATTTATCACCAATAACTACTGTTAGATACAAAGTGTCATTAATTACTAGACCGTTACTAGTGTAGTTTAACAGCATGTTAAACGGCAAAACACATGTTCCGAGTATACACATACTCGTACATAACATATTGTCACACGTACCCAACGGCTATTGCAACAGCATGTTACGACATGGTATTTAATAAAACGCCCTCACAAAGCCATATCGACACATCCAGCGATGCAACTACTGAACTAAAGCGAGAATGGTTTTTATTAAATTACAAAAATACGCGTTGGAATCCCCAGGGCTAACTGTAACATATTAAAACCATCCAGTTCTTAAAGTCTGCCGGCTTTTTAAATGATTTAAAAGTGCATAAGGCAGGAATGATATGGTTAATAAAAGTGTAAGAGCGAGACAAAGGTATGCAAAAATTCGTCGGTGAATGGTTATTGACGTCATCGTAAAAAAAATGCATACTCATAGTACGAAAAAATGCATACTGCAGTTTAATTTTTGCCCTGCCCAAAAAAGGTTTTTTAAATTCGTTTTAAAACGAAAAATTTTGAGAATATGATAAAATTAATATTTCTATTTATAGTTTGAACGTTATTATTCCTTTTCGTTATTTGTAAATTCTACTTGACTTTGAGGTCATAGCGAATAGCTTTGTTTACTAACAAACCTGACCACGTGTCGGAGTCATCACCATCATCGTAATCATGATGATCAACAATGGAAATAACTTGGCAAGCTTCACCTAAACAATTTCGCTAATACACCTTAAAATCACAAGTTCTGATATTGTTTGAATACCTAGCTGCGGATATGTTGAATTCTTTGTTTTTGTTTTGTTTCATGACTTTTACAAAATTTTGACACTGAAATTTTAATGTCGTTTCATCTCAATTACTCACTATCTGTTGAATATTATCAACAATGTCGCTTCAGCCGTTTCAAAGCCTTAAGAAAAGGATAGACAGATTTTTAATAAAAAGTTTCGAATAAAAACATTTATCCCCAATTTCCTTTTTTTTGGGTTAAATTTAGAAAAACCTTTTCATAGCTGATTTCATGCCCTTTAGTTAATGTAATTGTGTTTTTCACAAAAGAAAAAAATAACAATACTTTATAAATCTGTAAAGAGATTTTACGGTATGTGGTTTTAATTAAATGTTGACGACCTCGGTGGCGCAGTGGTGTAAACAGCCGACTGCTACGCTACAGGTTCCGGGTTCGAATCCCGGCGGGGGCGGGACTTTGTGTTATTTGCAAGACGCATTGTTTCGCTTACCGGTCTTGGATGTTGTATTCTTATTTATTTAGTGTATACCATATCGTTGCTTAGTTCCTGTGACACAAGTTCTTACGATACTTACTGCAGGGCTGAGTCAATGTGTGTGTCGTGATGTGGTTATTTATTTATTTAACTCCAGCTAATGTAATGGATATATTAATTAAATTAAGCTGATGTGAAATATCTCATGATTACTTATTTTAAGTATATATACATGTAATATATATGAAATATTAACTTGTACTATCATGGTAACATGTTGTTGGTTTGTATTGACAATATTATCACAGAATCATCCAATTACATTTAGGGTTGGCACTACTAATAAAATCTAAACACAACGTTTACTATGAGCGTCTAACAGTTTCACATATGTAAAGTTCAATATTCAACTCTATTTCTGAAGCCTTAAGATTTATTCAGTTTAAGTTTTGTTACTAATTATACGTATTATGAAGTGAGAATTGGTTTAAATCTTATCAAAAGGGAATAAGGTTGGGATTTGGTTGGTGATTCGTTGATTATAAATAACTCTGTCGCTTATTGTGATGGCCCAGCCTTTAATGTAGGTATGTTTGGAATTATCACTTAGTAATTGATTTATGCAAAACTATGTGTAAATAGAACGTAGTAGCTCAGTTTGTTACGTGCCTTGGTTAACTGACCGACCCGACCCGACAGGTCTAGGGTTCGAGTGTCGGGTTGTTATACATTGTAACTGCCATGTTAATCATTGTGCCCGGATAGTGGCGACGGATTCGGAAGCTGTCATATTGGGACTTAACATAAACTTGCGAAATGCGGTGCTTAACACCTCTGCCTATACCTCTTGAGGGATTAATTACGGCGTGAGTTTATGTTGTTGTTTTGTATGCACCTATCAGTAACTATATACAAGGTATGTATTTTCCGGGCTTCGCCTTAGGGGTTCTGTCATGGGCCAAGTGTTTATCGATAGTCGGAAGACGTACACTGCTGGTTAAAGGCGTTTCCCATAAGTTTCAATCAGAGCGATCCTGCTTGCTTGCATCCAGCGGCTACCTGCAGCCCGTAGAAGAGCCGTTCGTCCTTGCGGTTTCGGGCCATCCTCTTTCGCTTTCCGACTCGTAGTTGCCACTCCGAAAGTTTAAATTAAAAAAAAAATAACAACACGTATGTTCTAACAATTAGTTTAAGTTTTTATTGTTAATAACTGAATTTAATGTGATTTTTTAATGAAAAATAGTCAGGCTCTTCTGTAAACTGTAAGATTTCCATTCGAAACAAAAAAATCCAATTTAACAGATACACATAAATAATTTCTTATCCTACAACAAGGTACCTTATTAAGGTCAAAAACGTTTAACGTTAACCGTTGATGTGCCCTTGTAAAGATAACAAGGTGTGTACAAACATGCAGCACTAAATACAAATGATTCGACGCTATACGAAACGAGCGTATTGTCGTCCTCGCCCGTTTGTAATAAAAGCAAATGTCGGCAAATGTGTCGAGAACGTTAATACCGCGATGCTGGCAGGCACCGGTGAGCTCCCGTCGTAAGAAATAATTGAAACTTGTTTCCCTAATAAAATTATAAATGTTTTTTTGCTTAATCACGTAAAAACATCATCATGAAAGACGTCCACTGCTGCCACACTAAAACCGCGGAGTGATTCGGATGACATTTGGCAAACAGATAGTTTAGTGGACCTTAAAAGGCCGCAACTAAGAATTTCTGATTATTTTCATTTTCAGAAATCGTTTCAAATAATCGTATGTCCCCGACAATTTCTTCTAATTTTTGCAAGATGGCCGATCATCTATATGGATATCTGACCAACAATTCACTATTTCAGTGGCTGTTTTACGAATTGACGTATGTATCATATTTAGATTCCGCTCCGGTCGTTTTGGGCCCCTTCTATATTCGTCCTTTTCGTCTATTCCTGAAACATCCACTACATGAGAAGCAGTTTTCAAATTACAATTTCCATTTCAGAAAAATTCCATTCCTTTTCTAATTCCATTAACTCTTCCTTATTTTCCCACTTTTATAAACCGTTATATACCGACCTTTTTACCCGAAATTATATTACCTTGGTTAACACGCACTTTTTAAATCAGAAAAACTAAGGTTCCTGAGCAATGAAACAACGAAATTCATGGAGACGAAGTTATTTTTAAATAGTGTTTAGCTGAAGAGGAGAAATTAATATTTATCACTTCTTCCCTAAACGACGAGTGCTGCGGCCCGGAGGCCTAAGCAGCTTTACCCTAACTTTACTTTACCGTGGCTGTCGTTCCCCATGTTCCCGTGACTGAGGGGTAAGAGGAATCTAACATCAAAGTTACCGAATAAGAACCGGAATAGGACAGAACGGAGAACTCATTGGTGGTTTGATTATCGAGGGAACTGGGGTAGGTCTTTTATCACTGAAAAACTCATTTGAGAGACGAATCAAGGGTGACAAAAAAAAGTTAAAATAACGTCTTTTAAGGGATCTTAAATTTATGAATTAACATTCAACAAGTGTCATTTTGTCCCTGGAAACTTTAACTTTATGAATTGTTAAAATCGTCACGTAGTAGGCTGAAAGGGAGCCCTTTTTATTATAAAATTTTTCCCTTTTTTTAATTCTAACATTTTATTATTTTTACACTGAGCTCTTTCTTATGGCTTGTTGAATTGGTAGACTTGAAAAACTATATGAGCTGTTTGTTCTTTTTACTACCTCTATCTCAGATAAGAACTGGGCTATAAAAAATACATCAGCTTTTTATATTGTAACTAAGCTTTAAAAACTTCGTTCGCGTAGAACTGTTTTTTTACATCAATGAAGAAAAAATACTCTCTGACATTAAATTCTAAAAATGTGTGATAAAATTAATGTTTTTTTTTTTTTGAAAAGATCTAAAGTCTATTAGAATAAGTTCAATTATCATGTCTAATTTCCACATAGCTCTATGGTTTTAATCTTGAAGAGTTACGATTTATTAGTCGGTTTATCATTTAGAATTTAATTAAAGTTGTAAAATTTATTGCTTACCTACTCTGTATTTTTTTACCGATTTAAAAAAAAGGAGGTGGATATTGTTTGATATTTTTAATGCAAGTTTTTCTAGATCGCACGATTTAGCCTTGTCAGGTATAGAATATTATAAGCATTTGTTAAAAAAAACTTAGCCATTCTCTAATGCTTGGGCGTAAAATAAAAAATTGTTTTATTTTATTGTTTAATACAAACAAAAAAAATGATATTAAACAAAATAATGCTAAGTCCATGCTAACGTAATAACAAAAAGAAGTCTAACCATAACCAGTGAAAAAGTTGAACATTATTTACAGGTTTTATTGGTGGTAAAACTACGCGCGAGATCGTCTGCGTTGGTACCACCCTCCTTTCTATTTTCAACGTGAAGCAGTTCGCGGTGTTTCGGTTCGTAGGAATGCAGAGCCAGTTTTATTACCGGCACGAGATGTATGACATCTTTACCTCTCCATGGGCAACGCATTGGCGGTGCTCTTGGCGTTCTACACATCAAGGGCATCGTCGTGTCAAACGGTGGCGGCATCACTTTCCATCAGGTGAACCGCCTGCTTCTTTTTCTACGGTGTCATATAATATAAATATATTTCACAACTCGCAGTTTGACTTGATAAATCAAAATATCCTTCGGCATAGGGCAAGATTGCGTCTCGTCCCGTTGTATCGACAGGGGCTCACATGAAGGGGTGACTAATTAAAGAGCTTGTCGAAACCCCTTTACAATTAGCGATGGGTGGTTCCGGTAAATGTACAACATGCTGTAGGTATGTAGGTATCTGTATCTATATGGAATTGATTCACGGTGTAAATAGTGTGGTTATGGTTGTGATTTGTTTTTTTTTTTAATACGGCTAGCTTTTGTCTCCTTCCGCGTAAGTCTTTTTAAGGGAAAAAGATACATTTTGGTAACAGCTTTAAAAAATTGGATAGGAAAAGTCAACAAAATGATTATTGGTAAAATGAAATTGATTACGTATGTTTATAACAAGCTAATCCGAAATAATGCGTATGCATAGTGACAGTTTTAATGTCATAAGCTTTCCGCAGACTACGGTAACTGCTTAAACAGAAACGTGTTTATTTTTTTTTATTTGTATTGATTTATATGGACATGTAACAGCAGAACTATATTTGTTAACATGATACTATGGAATTGATATAAACCAAGCCAATAACAAATGTCACGTGATGAATAGTGTATATTAATAGGGCTGATAATACAAGTTAGAGAGTTGGATTTACTTTAAGATTTGATGAAAAACGCTCGCCTTGATTTATAGCGATAAGCATTACCTATTTCGTGCATCACGATGAAACTATAAAAAAGTTTTTACTACAGCTGTAAATTTAAAAAGGAGAATAGATTACAAAAGTAATAAAAAAATCTTACGATTCTCTAGCGTCTTACTGTGGGGATTGTATTATTTAAAAAATATAAAACTTAAAATGCAAACGTTTGGAATTTAATGCACGTAGTTGTCAGGTTTCAGTTTAAATTTATACTTTATTGCCAGGTATGAGGTATCTTTTATTTTAGAATAGTGACCGTAAAGTCTTACAAGTTTGCTAAAAAGGTAACCCCACAAGTAGATTATACACAAGAGATATTTTGACGATAAAAAACCAGTACCATAAACGTGTAACCTTGTAAATCTCTAAGATTCAATTTACGTTTTATTTTATGTCGCACTAAGTATATATACAAGATCTAGCAGTAACTGATTTAACCCCTTCATCAGTGGCGCTCATTCGATTATCGACCTTAATTCTTATTAAGTAAAGTTGGTACTGTTGTAGTGTAACGAGAGAGTTGAGTTATCCCTTACGGAAGTCCTCGTGGGCGATGCAAATTGCAACCCTAAGGAACGGTGTGTGACGTAGATATCAATTTTACGTACATACTGGATGTTCCTGTGTTTTTATTTTATTCGGTGCCTCTCCTTCTCACCACTGAAACCCCTTTTCACTAGTATCAACAGTGGAATCGGAAGAAATAGGAAGTAGTTAGATTTCCCTTCCAGCAAAAGTATAGACTACAATTGATACGGCCTAGAGGACAAAAACTTAAGGTGCCGGTTAAAACACCAAATTTTGCCACCAACAGGGGGGATATACTAAATGCTAACCTACATCTCACACCCTAGCACTGAAGATCCCATCGGTTTTACAAGATCTAGGTAGTAAAAAGGACTACACGTGGTTACTTGAAGCAAATTTAACGTGATTGACCCTTTGCCCTGCCAGAGACTATACTCCCACAAGATATGACGGGCATTTTGAATGTCACGAATCCTTTATCCGAAGTCGAACAGTCATAAAGAGATGACAACACCAAATGAAAAGAAAACATTTTGATCTATATGTATTCAAGAATCTGTAGCTGGCTTAAAGCTCGTCATGTATGTCAATAGTAAATAATTTTGTTTAAAACCAATTAATTGATTTATTTATAAAAAATGTAAGACATTTCAAATTAAGGTATTTCTCCTTTATTAACTAGGAAACATATCCAGTCTTCAGTAGGTCCTTAAGTTAGGCACCGTTTAATTAAGTATGAGGTCAAAGACCATAGGTTTATCCCATCAGCTTAGTTCCAAATGATCTACCTACTCCATGTTCCAGGTAACTTGATATACTCGTACTAGTGGCATTCAAGGTGAAATTGTATGTCAGCTGACCCATCTCAAAATGTTTGACATTCTATTTATTTGAGACAACCTTCTCGTTTAGATTTAAGAATGTTTTTTAATAATATAAATAAGGTATTTTTGCTTTTTTTTTTGTAACGGAATGATTAAAATGCGAGTGTGAGTGTGAGCTACAAGAGACTCTTCAAAAAATGTATGTTTTAAAAAAGTACAAATAAATAGCCTGATTAGTTTTATATTTTTCATTACCTGTTGTTTTTTTGCCGCATCCTTATCAAAAATAATAGTCTTTGATTTGTTTTTTAGAAGTTACCGGAACACGAAAAAAACTATCGTAAAGCTGTATTTATAGAGATGTAACTCAGTGTATTGTGATTTGGAAGCAAAATTCTAAACTATAGATCCGAGCCGATTGTTTGAAAAAAAGACTACAAAATAAACTCTGCCTATTTGTTCGTGCGTCATTCGTTGGACAGTTTGTTTAGCTGGGATTAAAAAGTTTTTATGTTTTGTTTTGGAAAAACTGATACAATTTTTTTTCGCTAGCCTCGAGACAATAGAGAATATGTATGACTTTGTTTTATTTATGTATTATAATTTCATATCATATTTATACACAAACCCAAGTTAGATCTAAGCTTCAAAATCGTTGTAAATCCTTCGAATACGTACAATGACGTCAAAGTCCACAGTCGCCATACAACTTCCATAGAAAAATTGTTCTGATGTGCGACATAGATATATAAAGTTTTTATGGTTATGTCCCTTTGGTTTATCGTACAATTCTAATTTTGTTTTCACTGTAAATATATTATTTTCACATACTTTACGATAAATTGATTGAATAATCAAATTAAATTTCATGCATATTCCCTATTCGAAATGCGTACTGATCGATTTTCGAAGTATTAGTTTGTTTTTCCACCCTTTGTGTGTTAATTACTATCACAAAAAAGGTGTAATTTATCAAAATTTAATTAACCAGAAATACTTTATGATCCTTCTGTTTAAAAATTTCAAAATAGTTCTTAGCGCAAATACGTTTAGTAACACTTAGAATACGGTTGATTTCAAAACCTTTGAAGTTGGTTTAAATATAAATAAAATAACCACAACATAATAAATAAATGAAAATAGAAATACAAACGGATGGATATAAAGTATATACGAAAATCTATTTACATTTCATGAAACATTCTATTCAAATCAAGTATCATATTTTCCTGGCGCAAACTTTTATTTCAAAGGGTACGTAACCAATATTCATGAAGAAGGAAAAAAAAGGCAAAATGTTTTTCCTTACAATTAAAATTGTAGTATTTTTTTTATTATTACACAAATTTGCCGATTTTTTTTAAATCAACTCTCAGCTCGATTACATTGTATAAAAATACAAAGGTTTTGCAATAATCCCTGTGACATAATGTGACGACGTAAATATGTGTATGTACGTGTAGGTAATATAGACTATGACGTCATAATAACACGTTTCGTAATTCTCTAGAGTGCGAGTTGTTCTCGTAATGTTAATTAAGATATGTATTATTAATTAGATGACTATTCATTAGTTGAACTATTTCATGTGTTAATCCTTAGTAATATTATAAACGCAAAAGTTATTAGGACGTATGGATGTTTGTTCCTGTTTGACGTAAAAATGAATGGATTTTAATGAAACTTTATAATAATATAATATATGTTGTAAGATAAATGTCAAGTAATTAGAAATCTTTTTAGAAACAGAAATTGTCATCTTTTGATATGTGATTGGAATTGAAATTTCGGCATATGGTTTCCTTGTTTATTTTGTGTTCAAATAATAATGTACTGAATTGCATTAATTTATTATTTGGTATTGTTTCAGGTAAGGGTCTTTATTGCGGAAAGAAGAAAACAGTTTTTTTTCGAAACAATGAGAAGGGATATTAGTTTATCAAAGCGAGTCTTTACCTACGTATATATTTAAAGTCATTTTTTATTAATTCAAAAAACCACGACGAATGCTCTTTGGATGATTTTGGTGAAGTTCATTTCATGGAGATATTTCAGTAATCTTTATTATATTTTACTCTTTAAAACAAGTTATGAAAACCGATCAAGTGCATAATCTATTCAAGGATAACAAGCGACTCTTTGTTAACTTTGAAATAAAGTTGTCTTATGCAGTAGTTCTAGTGTATTAGTTATTCTGCGCTTACGCTCTCCTTAACTTATAAAATGGCTTTAGAGATATTGTATTTAGTGTTTTAATTAAACGTCCAGTCCGGTATTAAGCCGCGGGCGGTCGCTAGTTGATTACGAGACTAATTATCTTAGTGATTAAAACGCAAGCTGTAATACTGCCTTTTAAGTAACTGGGTTAATGCAACGATTTGTATTAAAGTATTGACCTACTACGGAAATTTGTAGTAAATGGCTTTGTACTACGTAGTACTACGGTTTCCGCGTAGTAATGACGTAGTCAGGGTTCCGCATTTATTTCATGTAAACGCAAAGCTATTGAATAATTTGTGTTGATTTTAATTTCTTTTCGTTTTTAGTATTTGTTGTCATAGTATTAACAGATAGATATTCACTGAAAATTTCAAGAGACTAGCTATTATGTTTCATGCAATATAACACGCTGACAGACGGACGGTTAGTGGAGGCTTAGTGATAGGGTCCAGTTTTTCACCCTTTGTGTACGGAACAAAACATTTAATGCTAATTCAGGCCTCTTCGAGTCAATAAAAGATTTTTTAAATCTACTCTACCAATAAAAGTATGTAGTCTGTTATAAATATAAATTAAATCTGAAATCTTTCCCTTTCGTTTTCCCTTAATAGTGGTTCTACAAGATCAGCGTTTTCTCTAAACACGTACGGGATGGTCTTTCCCGTTGGATTTCCGTATTTCAGCTTTCCACCACCCCAATACACGCTACCCTTGCAATGGATTAGGTCACGCCCTTTGAAAAAAAAAGCCTCGTCACCATTTTTAAAGCAACTCAATTTTTTTTAACAAGCAGACGTTTCACCTGATGGAAAGTGATGCCGCCGTCTATTGGTTGGTTTTGGCGTTTTACAACGCTAATGCTTTGTCCATGCCGAGGATAAGACATGACTCTCGTGCCGGTAATTAAACTGGTTGTCTAATCATTTGAACGGAAACACAGCGAACTGCTCCAGGGCAGAAATAGAATGGAGGAGGCTGTTACTAACGATCTCGCACGTATATCTACCAAATTCAAAATGTTTATTGCTTGTCACATTACAATAGGTACAAAAGATGTTAATATAAATAAGTTATACATGGGACACCCTGTAATGCCCTTACAGGGTGTCACATGTATACCTTTTATGCCCTTGCAGGGCAAAGATATATACTTAATTTTTTAATGAAACTATAATTACTCAATTACAATACGAAATATATAAAATGTGTTCCTTTAATGTCACTTCACATTAAAATGAGACACAGATAATTACATAGGAATGTTACCACCTATTTGTATTGGGTGGTAAGCATTACCTTAATATAGGCCCCAAGACTGATAACTTTCTTGCTTTTATATATATTTTTAAAACTTTTTTGGGGTTATTCGTAATGGAAAAACCCTTTTCGTCAACATTTTATGTATACGTAAACCAGTATAACGTGAATTTTCACACTACCGTGTCTACGGTAAGTTTTACATACGATTGCCGCTTGCGACTGTAGTTACAAGTTTGTATGGATCTTTTCAGAGCGCCTCTAATGGATCGATGAGGAATTAAGATAGTACAAAAGACATGTGGAAAAATTATTCGAACTCGTGGTAGACACGTAGGTTATTATTTATTAGCTTGGCAACTTTATCCGCGAAGAATTAGCATTTTTTAAACATCATGTAGTCTTTGTCCTCTTAGAAATTTTGGTTTACAATATAAACAAAATCAGATAAGAAGATTAAATATTAAAAAAAAAAAATAGCCTTTATTCTTCCACAACAGATTTTTTTATTTTTTTATTCAAGACCAGGCAGGCATTTCATCCCAAACCCGCCTGATGTTATGCGGCGATGAGGTCTAAGGTGGATCATGCCTGTCTAGGAGAAAGCTATTCACTCTTGCCTTAAAGAGGCCCAAGTTATATTGGTCAGGCAAAGACATAACATTACATTACATTTAATATTTATAACTACTACGAAGAAACTCTGTGTAATTAAAACAAATAAATTAAAATAGTAATTTATAATTTACCATAATATAAATTAGTGCCGGTGATTCATTCGGTACGCAATGATTTAAAATAAAGCAACTCGGCGTGAAACCGCTGCAGTTAATGTTGTTTTGTATCGGTTTAAATATAAATTTAAAGGTGAACCGCGAAAATTTTGTGTTTATTTTTTAAATACACATGCTGTAGTATGAATTTACCGGTGACTATGAAAAAAAAGGGCTTTATGAAAAGGTTTTTTTTTTGTTTTTATAGTAAATTTTAAGTTTCAGTCGTTCGATGTTGTTTTCTTTTGGACAGACATATTAACTCAACATTTTTTAGGATTGCATTACACTGACAAATAACTTAATGCGGTATAATTTAAAATAGACAAGATAGCACTTCAAAATTGAATTGAACATTAGAAGTACCTTGTCTCTAATTAAGGTTCAGTGCAAGGTATCAGATTTAGAGAAAAAAAGTTTAAACGTTTCAATGTAATTACTTTAAAAGTAGGTAAACTGCTAATTAAAGTACAATATAAAGTTTTATTGACTACGTAATTACTACGGTTATGATAATGACTACGAGTACAGTTCGTAGTCAGTTTCGTAGTAAACATGTAGAACGTTGGCATAGTTTAGATTTTTTGAGTTAATTGAGCTTTGTGTTTTACCTTTTAATTTGTATTAAACAATGTAGTATAATGAACTAATCAAATCCTCCTTTCTGTTTCTGCCGTGAAGTAATTCGCTGTGTTTCGGTTTGAAGGATTGGAGAGCCATTGTAATTACCAGCTCGAGAGGTATAACATCTACCTCTACATGGGATACAGTACTTTTTACGGGTAACAAAAAAAACTTCGAGATTAAGTAAGTACGATTATTATAATATTTAAGGAACAGACCTTGCTCGTCATAAAAACTGACTACAAAAAAAAGCTAAATCAGTCCCTAATACGATGCCAAACGGAGCTTGAAATTAAAGTAATTGTCAGCGATTTACATTCTAAACGTTCTCGGTCTTTTTAGCTTAAGGGAAAAAATTGTAAACAGTTAAAGAAAAATAAAAACAAATTATACAGTACTTATGTTAATATTTTACTCTCGACGGTTGCTCGGAAATTTAATCTGATTAGTTATAATGACGAACACTTGTTGTACTGAAATAAATAATGTAACCTTTTTTTTTTAATATTTTAATCACTGGGAATTCGATTTGTATGAGATTGACTTGATTGTTGTTTATTGATATATTTTATGAATAGGTATGGAACATTTGCGACAAGCAGTATGATATAAGAAACAGGTCGAGCGTGAGTTCGAATCGCACTTGGTGGGTTCCGCACCATTGTTAAATATTAAACTTGTACTTTTTGACTCATTTCGTAAAAGAATTGAGAACTTGTAAAATATTCCTTTCTCTTGTATGGAAGCCCGGTTTAATTTTTTATGGTTTTAGTATTTGTCGTTTTTGCGACAACAGAAATAGGCAATCTCTGAAAATTACAACAGTCTAGCTATTGTGGTTCATGAGATACAACCCGTTGACAGACGGACAGACAGACGGAAAGCTTGAAGCGGCATTTTTAACTCTTTGTGTACAGAACCCTAGTAATCATTTTAATTAATACAAACAACTTCTTTACCTATAACTATTTGTTTTCTTGTATTTTCTTCAATTTCGAGCCTTTTATATATGGAAGGCCCAAACTGTAAATAAAAAAACGTCCAGTACAAACGGACATGTCTTAGAAAATAGTATGATCACTTTCCATAAGGTGTGCCGTCTGCTTGTTCGCCCGTGTACAAAAAAACAAGTGATATGTTACATATAAGACGGCTTATCATTAAGATGCGTCCGGTTTCTGATAAAAGAAATACAGACATGGCAACATTAAAGTTGCAACGGTCCCGTAGTGAATGTTCGGGTCAGTCGTATGAATAGAGCTCGTTACCGTTCATTATAACAACCTGAATTTGAATAGAGAGGAAATCGGTCTGGTTATCCCGAAGATTTGACTAGTCAATTTGCTATATATACACTTTGGTAGTCCCTTTGTAGAATGGTACCTATGTATATAATAATACATATATATAATAAATATATATTTATATTTATTTATTGCCAAAAACAAGGTACAAAAAGAAAAGGTACTTTAATTAATTTATTAACTTAAAGGTATTGGCAAAAGGAAAACAGCTCAGCTTTATGCTGCACGAACATATATGTACATTTGAGCGGCAAGTTAAACGTTTAAACATTTTCAAAATCATAGCCTAATTGTGGATTTAATAAATTGAATGCTAAGAATACACAGATAGTAATAATAATAACCTCATCACGACACTCACATTGACTGAGCCCTGCACTAAGATAATCTTGTATGGCAGGCGCTAAGCAACGATATGTTATATACTACATAGATAAGAATACAATATACAAGACCGGTAAGCGAAACAGTGCGTCTTGCTAATAACACAAAGCTTTCCCCTTTTTTTCCATTATTTTTTTTTTGTCATAATTCGCACTCAATGTAAACATAACATGTTCATAAAAATTCATTTAAATCGTTTTGTCGGTTTCTGAGATAAAGCCGCAAAAAACAGTTGTCACGTGGTTTTTGAAAATTGAGATTGCATATTATCATTGTATACTTTGGTAATTTTATAACAAAATTAAACACAAATCACAATGTAGCCTCCGTCTTTAAAACGGTCGTTAATTTCGACGATTAACTTAACCGGATCGTTAAAAGTTACTTCTCGTACGAACATCGAAGGATTTAAAATCACCCTGTATAAGCGTGTTTTTTTTTGCCCGTGCTTCATTTATAGCCGATCGCTCACGCGTTTGCTTATTTGAGCGAATTTGGAGCTTATAGAAGCAATATCGCTGGGAGAGTTCACACTCTCAGCTCGCGCTATAAGCGTCGATAAAACCTTAGTCTGAAAGCGCCTTTAAAATCACCCTGTATAACGAATTCATCTCACAATCGAGTTTAAACGATTCGGTTTTTACGACTGTTCGAAACTCTACTTACAGCTAACTTATTTAAGGTCTTATTCTAAATGTCATATGGTTGATTTTACATATTTTTTCTTGCTGTCGGATTAGCTACTTAAATTGAAAATATGTTACTGTTTAATTTTATTTCAAAGATTCAACTCAAAATTTTCTGTTTAACTGTTAAAGCGACCTTGTTATGTGAAATGATGTGTCTGTTACGTTATTTTATCAGCTAAACTGGTATGTAAATTAAATTTGCTTTACTACAGAGACAGAGAGAATGGTACGAAAAAAAAGTAACATTAATAACTCTTTCCGTCATCGTTTTGAGGAATCTTTAATCGACTGAACCAAAAACAACGCAGATACTGTATCAAGTTCTTATAAAATAGGTTTATAATTTTTTCTCACAGTTCACACCTCTAAACAATTTTTACGATTCAAATAATCTCATTCAAAAATGTCGCACAATCTGTGAGATAACTTATACGGTTTGAATTAATTTTAACTATAAACATCGTCCACTAAAATCCATGTAAACATGCCTACTTGGTATCAATAAATGTATTCGCACTCTGACAACAGCGGATATCTTATAAATTACCGGGTTGACATAAATATTTCAGCGCTTTGTCTGAAAGTTCAAACAGAAATGAACTTTATTACCGGTGGGATAAGGTTAATTTTTGTATTAATACTAAAAATGGCAAATTGATTGTATTGGTATCCTTTAACATTATCTAAAATATATATCATATTTATGTGAAAATTTATATTTTTGGAGGTCTTCTCTTTCTCACCGCTGCCCCCACTTTTCTTAACCAGGATCAACAGTGGCGTCGTTTGTAACATATAATGCAGATGTGCAATGAAGCACAGGCTACGTGCCCGGACATACTACCTGGTTAGCTTAGCTTACCATAGCTGTCTTTGGATCAGCAATGGATTAAGTCAGGATAAATAAGATTAAAGTGGCAAAAAGATTCTAGACTTCCCTCCCCAGCAAACGCGAAATAAGCAATTGGCGTAAATTTTAGACGTTTTTAGGCCGTTGTTTTATTACCAAAACTAAGAGGACTCGACTCTAAAAGGGAACACAGTCAAGATAGTCTCAACTTTACGGTTAGCCAGGAGGATTTTAAAATAAACAGAAGAACGTACGCTACGACATTATACTAGAGTTTTTTTAAAATATTTTAATAAAGTGGTTTTATAGTAACTATAAAATACATAAAATATCTCTTAGAAATAACACCATACGTGTCCTAAATGCAATAAAAAGGTTTATCTTGTTTTTGACACCTGTGTCACCGTTCTCAGTACACAGAATAATGGGAGGATAAATAACTAGGTACGCCTCATTGTCAAAATACCACATAATAGTAGCGGCTTAAGGGGGGGGTGGAGAGGTGGTTCCCCCCCGGTACCAGCCATCGGGGGGTTGGCAAAGGCAACGGACATGTGACTCACACAGTCATAAAATCGCATACCAAATAATTACTGGCGGTTTGAACTGGTAACTCGCGACCCCACATATCTCGGAAATATTAATAAAAATGAATTCTCGGATGCTAACCTACCTACTGCCATATAACACTACTTACTTAAGGTTGTAGGTTAAGGTTGAGGTTGTAGGAGGACAGGGTAGCTCAGTTTTTTACGTGCCTTGGTTAACCGACCGACCCGACTCGACAGGTCGAGGGTTCGAGTCTCGGGTTACCGTAAGTTGTAGCTGCTATGTTTCTCAATGTGCCCAGATAGTGGCGACAGACTCGCAACCTGTCACACTGGGACTCAACATAAATATGCGAAATGCGGTGTTTAACACCTCTGCCAACCTCTCTTGAGGGATTACGGCGCGAGTTTATGTGTGATGTGTGTGTGTTAAGGTTATAAATCTAAATTAAATGTAGCTCTATAAAACAATCATTTATGAAACGATTTGCTTTTCACACTAGATGTGGAATTCAATTTGTCCACCTGAACGTAGCATGGGAAACGAGACGACGAGACGACGAGACGAGAGGATAAAACTTATGGTTCAATTAAGAATAATTCTATCCATTAAACAGTCGACAGTGGACACGAGTGCTCTCGATCTTGGCAATTGTCCATAACAGCTCTACAGAGGTTTTTGTCTTTAATATACTAATACAGTTGTTAGTTTGTCGTCGTATTTCTACACTGAACTTACGAAGAGTTAATGTATGTTAATATGTGAGTTTGTTCGTTAATTTAAAATATACAATGTCATTGGCAAACAAGAAAATGGTTCACCTAATGGAAAATGATACCGCCGCCTGACGTCGTGGAACGCCAAGAGCCTATACGTTGACAATAATAATTGATTGATTGTTAATAATAATAATAACCACATCACGACACACATTGACTCAGCCCTACACTAAGATAAGAAGAAGAAGATATGGTATAAACTATATAGATAAGAATACAACATCTCAGACCGGTAAGCGAAATAATGCGTCTTGTAAATAATACAAAGGTGCGCCCGCCCCGCCGGGTTTCGAACTCGAAACCTCTATCGTAGCAGTCGGCTGTTTGACCACCTCGGTAGCGGTCGTCAAAGTATCTTAAGATATCTTAAGATTAACCGGTACACATTCACCAAGATCGTTGGTTAATGTTCTTAATTAATACTTGAATTGAAACGTTCAGCGGTGTAACCAAACAACCAACCAACTTAATCTTAAAGATTGACTAACATCGGACATCAACAGTAACTCACACTTACATACAGGTTTAATACTAATTAATCCTACAAATTTTCTCAACATTAAACAGACACGTTAGCTCTGAATCCTCATTACTTATTTAACAGTATTTTAAAACATTCTCTCATAATAAAAGCTCGCCCTCCATACGTCACATTTGTTTTTATCATCGCAAACGTTAATCAAATATGTAATATTTAAACCATTTCACTCCGGAACTGCGAAGGGAGAGGGTAAGCAAAAAAAATGGTAGATTATAAATCTTATTAACAAAAGGTTTTAATAAAATGTAAAAATAGGTAATTTTTTGTTTTTTCGTTACAGTCGCGAGGTCTCGCCTCCGTTTTGTGTTACTTGACAAGTTAAAATAAACCCCCATATAAAACCAGCCAAGTGTCGGGCTCGCAGTTGAAGGGTTCCGTACTTTTGTGTTACTTGACAAGTTAAAATAAACCCCCATATAAAACCAGCCAAGTGTCGGGCTCGCAGTTGAAGGGTTCCGTACTATCGTACAAAACATATGTACTTTGTGTTGTAAATGTTTCACGTTTCTTGTATGGGAGCCTCTTAAATTTTTAAGGGGCTTTAAGAAAATTTCAAGTTTATATCGGTTATGGTTTATGAGATACAGCCTGCTGACAGACGGATGGACGAACGGACGGACGCTTAGTTATAGGGTATCTTTTTCCACCCTTTGGGTACGAAACCCTAAAAAAGTGAGCTGTGAGAAAACTAAATGAAAAAAAAAAAAGAATTGGTTGAATGTTTTCTAATATAGTGTAACTATCATATAATTTTTAAAAGTGAACAAAACCAATTTTATAAAAAAGTTATTAATACATTACTTTTCACGAGGACGTGGTATCTCAGTTTGATACGTGCCTTGGTATACCGACCGACCCGACCTGTCAGGTCGAGGGTTCGAGTCTGGGCTTATTGTGCCCGGATAGTGGCGACAGATTCGCAACCTGTCACACTGGGACTCAACATAAACAAGAAGAAATGCGGTGTGTAACATCTCTGCTTACTCTTCTCGAGGAATTAATTACGGCGTGAGTTTATGAGTTTGTAATTTTTTTTCAATGTTATGTAAAATTGTGTTTTTTTTTTCAAGTTATTCGTACCTGTTTACCGTCTATCATTCTCAAAATAACTCCAGCCGTATGTCGTTTAAATAATCCTACTCGACTCCCGCCCGGCGCGGGCCATTCGAACAATGAGGGTTGAAAATTAAGTAGCCGTCTAATACAAAAACAAAAATGTCGAGACTGAGCAATTTTTCATACGGGCAATTTGAACAAACGTGATGTTATTTTATACCTCTTTTTCTCTCTCCCCCTACGTCGCTTAATTAACGAGGTGTCTAAAGCCTTTTTTCTGTTTGTCCCGTTTTACAGTTTAAGCTCTTATTTTGTTTGTTTTAATGATGGATTTTCTGAAGGTTCATCTCATGTTTTGTCTCGGCGTGTCGTTAAGTTGAATGGAATTAAAACTGCAGTGCTGAAAGGCCGCTTTGCTAGTTACGTAAGTTTGACGGCCTCGGTGGCGCAGTCGTGAAAACAGCGGACAGCTATAGGTTACGGGTTCCAATCCCGGTGGGGGCGGGAGTTTGTGTTATTTGCAAGACGCATTATTTCTCTTACCAGTCTTGGATGTTGTATTCTCATATTTGTAGTTTATACCATATCGTTGCTTAGTCCCTGCGATACAAGATTATATCTTAGTGCAGGGCTGAGTCAATGTGTTTGTAGTCATGTGGATATTATTACATTGTATTCGGATCTAAACATCAAAATTACATCTAATGTAAAAAAGCCTCTTGCTGCGTGGGAATCGAAATGTCGAAATGTGTAATGAGTAGGCATCTTACTTATTTCCGCACGGGAAAAAACCGCATCAAAATCCGTGGCGTTGTTCGAAAGATCTAAGCATACATAGGGACAGATAGCGGGAAGCGACTTTGTTTTATACTATGTAGTGAAGGATCAGGAACGTTACATACAATATGACTAAGTACAGTACAAGATATTTCAATAAAGTTATTGTTGCGAGGTTTACAACCAACCAAAGCAGGCAATTAAAAATAAATTGTTTGATATATTTTACACATTTAAAAGCTTAAGTCTTTCAGCACTTGTCGTACTTTGTTGTTGTTCATTGAATATTTTACTATAGTTTGAAAAATATAATGAATTTATCTACCGACCAGTGAATAATCAACATTTTTAGTTTCTATTATTGTTGAAGTAAATTTTTCTCTTTCAGTTGTTTAGTGTTTATTTTAAATTTTTAGACTAAAAAATGTTTAATTGTGTATTTCAAACTGAAAACTTAAGCATTATAAATTAAATTGTTACAGGTAAAACTCTTATATATCTCTATAATTGATCTCCGCTATCAGCTAATTATAAATCCACGTTGATGATGGATATGCGGTTTGCTCCTGTGCTGTTGTGTAATCACATGCCATGGTTTAATACTACGATTCACTTGCTGCAATGCATTGATGCCTCTCGTTGTACACACAGCTTCAATTGTCATGGATATACTCGTAGATTAGTGTCGAATTTTAATTCGTATGTAAGTAGTAGGTTTTGAAGCATTAATTTTTAAATTAAATTTTGATTATTCAATTTTCTTATTTGACTGGAAAACATCTCAATACATTCGTTTCGACAAAAGATATTGTAAAAAAAAAAACTATAAACTACAAGATTGACTCAGCCCTGCAGAAAGTATCGTAAGAACTTGTGTCATAGGAACTAAGCAACGATACGTTTTAAACTACATAGATAAGAATTTTCATTCAAGACTTGTAAGCGAAACATTGCGTCCTGCAAATAACACAAAGTTCCGCCAGCGCCGGGATTCGAACCCAGAACAAGATCTCATCTAAATAAAATCTATCTCTTTATTGAGCTAGTTTGATTTGAAAATTTTAAAAATAAAAACATTGTTTATATTGTGTATGATTAGAAAGTAGACAGTAGGTATTTTTATCGCCACAATGTTTATTATAAAAAAATAAATAAAAGGATCAACCTAAAGGACTTTGATTTCTTAACTAATAATACCCAATAAGTGTTTTTCAAATAAAGCCAACCGAAATACAAGTTTTTATCCTCTTGTAACGAGACCGTAGCAATATATTTTCCATTATTCGTAATATTCAATAACACAACATGATCTTTGGCAGCAAGCTGAAATGTTAATAATGCATTTTAATATTATACACCTAATGGTAATAATCTATTTTGAAAAGCATTACTCATGCAATATGTTCCGTTCGTTCTATTTCTATTTTGTATGACAGCTAACCTCAAATTACACGTGGTTGGTCATCTCTTTGAATGTTAAATGCCGCAATTGGAATCGAAAATAGCTCCAGCTATTAAATGGATTATTCGCGTTACTCTTATACCTACCAAAGTAAGCTTTGATAACTACATTATTTATCAGAAGGGTCAAAATCACAACCCTCTTTTTTGCTTCGACGTAGTCGAGTAAATAGGGCTTATATTACAGGCAGGGCTGTCCAAAGTAAATATGATATAATATGATCCCTTGGTCAAATCCAACTACTTAATGTAGATAAGGTCCGTAGAAACTACAAAAAGTTTTGTGAGAAGAAAAAATTATATCTTGACTAATAATTTATTCGTTTTTTTTCACTATGCAAATATTCTACAATGTATATTCAATCGAAATTTTTAATTATTAAATGTGCTTTTAAAATAACGATTACAAGAATATATATGTTCATTACTTGTATAGGATAATTTCAATTGAGATTCCACAACCGAATGATCCTCCCCCTTTAATATTTTAATTATTAACATGTTTTACATTGAACTCGTTTCTAAACGCTCCTTTAATCTCTGGCCCCTCACTAATTAAAATGTTCGAATTCAAATGGGCCCCGGATAGTCTGCCACGGAAGTTTGTCTGTTTATTCATGTTAAATTTTACGTTCGTGCTCATTTTAATATATCTGCCTTTTATTGTCCTTTGTCTTATGAAATAAGTTAAAAGTTAAAATTTATATGATTTAATACATGTTTTGCTGTAATGTGGAATTTTTTATTTATCTACTTCAAACATACATACATATATATATTCATAAACTCGCGTCCCTCGAGGGGGTTGGCAGAGGTGTTAAACACCGCATTTCGCATGTTTATGTTAAGTCCCAGTGTGACAGGTTGCGAATCTATCTCCACTCTCCGAGCACAATGAGAAACATGGCAGCTACAACGTACGGCAACCCGAGACTCGAACCCTCGACCTGTCGGGTCGGGTCGGTCGGTTAACCAAGGCACGTAACAAACTTAGCTACCACATCCTCCATGTTACCACGTTTTATTTTACTGCTGAACCTAAATAAAGAGTTCTCTTTTAAATTTTAATGAATGGCTAAATATTGTAGGGAATGTTTTTAATTTTCTATTCAAACATGTATTCGATACGTCAATTAATGAATGATGATGATTTCAAGGAGAATATTTTATTAATATTGTCTTGTGTTTCTAACTGTACTTGAATACGTGTAAAGGGTTGTACATAAAACATTCTCCCATTAAACAGATATTCAGGTATACAATATTATTTACCTGTAAACATCCGAGTTCCTTATAAACACGTAATCGGATTTCTCTCAACAAATCATTTAATTTATACATGAATATAGGATAATTGGTAAATGATTGAAAGGATCGAAGAATACTTAAAGTGGGCCTATATTAATAATTCTGTTAAAATCATGGATATTTTCCATCAATTTTTTACTAAAACCCATAGGCAAACAAGCAGACTGTTCAACGTTTCACCTGATGGTAAGTAATACCGTCCCCTATTGACTCCATGACGACCTTGTTATCTTACGACGTTAAGGCCACCGCGTACGTCGCATTACGTATGTCTCACCTGTTTGTCGCATCTTAACAAGTCATTAGCCTGTGACTTAGTTTGTATTGCGGTGATATCCATGATTAGATTTTTTTAAGTAACGGTTCGGGGCACACCCGCCACTTTGTCCCACCACTGCAACTCCATTTCACCAGGATCAACAGTGGCGTCCTTTGATCTAACAATCAACAAATAATGCAGCTGTGCAGTGACGCACAGGCTGTGCCCGGACACCCTAACGGCTGTCTTGGGACCCGCAACAAACTTAATCAGAAGAAATAGAAGGTAGTAAGAAACCGATTTCAGACTTCCCTCCCAGCAAAACGGAGACAGCAATGGAAATGGCACAGAGGCCAAAAAACTGAGGGGGGAGACTCCTGACCGTCGAAACACCACGGTTCATATTTCATCATCATCAGCCGACTAAAGCTTCATACAATGCCTGCTTTGGCAACGCCCACGTACACATCATTCACTGAGATGAAAATTTGGAAAGTTTGGGAAGACGTCCACTGCATTGGCATGGACATGAGCCTCCCACAAATGTCTCCAACCGGAACGATCCTCAGCCGCTTACATCCAGCTGCTTAGTATACCTTGACTTACTCACGCCGTAGTCCCTCGAGAGGGGTTGGCAGAGGTGCTACACACCGCTTTTCGCATGTTTATGTTGAATCCCAGCGTGACAGGTTGCGAAATTTAGTGAGGGTTTATATATTTATTATTTTGTATTAAGTATTATTTTGTAGGATTAGATGTTCACCTGAGGGGTGTCGGAGAACGCTAACCTATATAACCTAATAAGACCTGTCGATAGGGGTACAGGGCTTTTTTCTGGTCGGGGCACTCTTCGCGTGTATACTACTACTACGGGGTATCTCTGTATCACACATTTTATTTTGGTTTGATTACTTTCGTGCAAATCGTGTGACTGACCAATTAAATTAGATTACTTCTGACCCAAAAATATATTCTTTGTAACATAATAGTCTTTAATATAGTGTTTTGTTTAAGTTGTCGAGTTGTATTTTTTTAACGTATCTCTTAAAAACTCCCGACGTCCATTTAATTACTTGAGTGAATGCATTAAATGCACCTGTTAACAATTTTCACAGCACTAATGACACTATAAATATAATGTAGACTATTTCAAGGGTTTAAATCATAAGATTCAGACACTGGATGCAATTAAACTTCCTGTACTGGTACGGTCGTCGAAACAAGCTGGAATATTTAATTAATGGTTTTATGGACGTTTACGTTTATGAGTGTTTTTTTTTTTTTTGATGGTGAAGTTTTAGTGAAATGTATTTTAACTTATAATGCCGAGTGTTAAGAAATGTTGTCACGTTTGTTTGTTTGTATATAGTGTAGAGAGAAGGTAATTTAGGAATTTATAAGAAAAAGATTCGCACGTACCTCCTAGACTTCATCGCCGTTTTACACCAGGCGGGATTGGGGTCAAATGCTTGTCTGGTTTAACAAAAAAAAGGATATTTCTTTTGCCTATTAATTTGAATGAACGTTCAAGACAGATATAGGTAGACAATATATTGTCTTAGAAAATACAAAAATACGATCTCTACCCGGGTGACGACAAAGGAAAAAGCTAGTTTTAATAATTCTCTAAGATATAATTGAAAATCTTAATGTTGAAGGATACGACAAAACTGAAATTATTTTTATTTTTATTGAAAAATAAAAGGGACGAGAAAAAACTTTTTCAATTTATACAAATTTATGGATTAAGCAAAAATATTTTTATGCCATCTGTACTGTTTCGAAACAGTTGGTAACGCAAGTTTTCTATATTTACATTTCGTCTTAACAGAACTTTATTTTAATAACTTTTTGACTTCACTTTTGCTTAATTAATTCCCAGCACAACAAAAAGTTTTCGAATATGGAATACGATATCTTTTAGTTTGTATCTTTGAGTGAATATTTTTTTGTACAGTTTTGGTAACATATTTTTTACTTAAAATTGTTCATTATAATTAATTAATTGATTGTAAATTAAATGAAGAATAGGAGAAAAATCATCCTTTTGAAAATACATTTATATAGAGGTTAAGTTTGTGACTTTGTATCTAAGAGATATTTAAGATAAAAGCTGTGGGTACAGCTCGCCGCTAAACGCAGTCATAGTATAGCACGTTCTCAATGCTAAGGGGTGTCATAGCATGCTCGAGCCGAACGCATTTTGGTATTCAGAATTTAATTAAATTCAGGACATCGTTTTTGACGGTTCACCTAATGGATATTGATCACCGCCGCCCATTGACACGATATAAGTCAATTATTTTGAAACGACCAAAATAAATAGGAAGCAATTAAGTTATTATTATATTGAATAATTAATATATTGTATGTGTAAATTAATTGCGCCCGTGTATTAATTACCTCATCAATATTAATACAAACTGAGCTGTTACTATTTGATTTATGTTCTCAAGGGTCACTTAATGATTAGCGTTATCTAGGATCTAAACGAATTACGGTATTGTATTGAAGTTGTCGTCGTGAACTTCTGATAAATCAAAAGAACTTAAATAATAACAATAATCACATCACGACACACAAATTGACTCGGCCCTGCACTAAGACATAATCTTGTATCGCAGGTGCTAAGCAACGATTTGGTATTATAAACTACATAGATTAAAATATTAAATCCAAGACCGGTAAGCTTAACAATGCGTCTTGTATACAACACAAAGTTCCGCCTCCGCCGGGATTCAAACCCGGAACCTCTAGCGTAGTAGTCGGCTGTTTACACCACTGCGCCAACGAGGTCTTAAAAATTTAAAGGTTATTGTTAAAATCGCTTGAATAGTGAACAAACTTAATCAATTTCTAACATTGGTAGATTTATGGAGTGTAAAATAAATTTACATATAGAACAGTCAACGTAAAAATCGAGGAAGGTACAAAAAAAAACTTTTTAATGCAGTATATTGTTTATTCCATATCATTACATAGACTGTAGTAACTAACTAAAGCGCATACGTTTTTCAAATATAAAATTCAAAATACTTTATTTGTATGTATGTATGTGTACATTAGATTTTCGGTCAAAAATATAGCATCAACAATATTTCGTCTCGAATTATATGATGATATTTTTGTGTCGGATTTTGTATTCGTAATGTTGTTTTTAGACGAAATGCCTACGTAAAAACAGAATGGTATCTGAATGCATTTGATCTCCGACTTCTCGTTTGGCCACTTTGTACCTAAAAAAATCTCGTTTTATTAAAATCCGTTTAGCGGTTATAACATGAAAAGGGAACAGACGGACAGCGTTTACTTCAGCTTCTATAATTATCAATCAAAACATTTCACGTTAGTTTTAAAACTTCAATTCCTTTTTGTAACTGCTGATTTTATTGGTTTCTTCAAATTCTGAAAGCGGGCGATGTTTAATACATTTGTTTTTTGTATGTCAAACTGAGTAAAATCTATTAGGTAGAACAGATGTCGAGGCGAGTGATTTATAAATTTCGTCTATAGAAAATAATTTCAAAGTTTCATTTAGTTCATTTTTCACTTTCCTTTCGTTGCAAAACACTATTGTCAATCAAAACGCGTTCAATACTGAAATTGACATTCAATATTGTTTTTACAACTGTGAAAGTGAAGTGAAAACTCTATATTAAATATTTTCGCGTTTAGTTTTTCAACATCAAAACGAACAGTGGGTACTGCTATTAATAGAATACATTTTATTTTAGAGTTGTTGAAAAACTAAAAAAGCATTACATTTTCGTTTGAATTTTACTAGAAAATTTTCTAAATTCATTCCTCTTTTTGTCGTCTGAAACATTTTTTATATTTTCGTCCAAATTTTTTTTTTCAAAAAGTAATTGTTTTTTTCTTGTCAACAGAGCAATGGCAACAACTACATGTCAAGCGAGCCTCGAAGGAAACGTGAGCTACCAGCGAGGCCGAACCACATCCTTCTATACACCATCATCAATCCAGCCTACCCCATCACTGTGGTAAGTTCACTACCCCTAGTTTTAAGTCACCGGCTAAGACACTGGAGGTCTCAGCCTCAAATTATTAATTTTTTCTCAATTGTATGTTAAATTAAATTTT
Source organism: Choreutis nemorana (assembly GCA_949316135.1). Taxonomy (NCBI): domain Eukaryota; kingdom Metazoa; phylum Arthropoda; class Insecta; order Lepidoptera; family Choreutidae; genus Choreutis; species Choreutis nemorana. The sequence goes on along the minus strand of OX438620.1, from coordinate 1,347,530 downwards.
CATTCTTTAAAATGTTCTGTTTTTACTAAATTATATTGAATAAAACTATTCATATCGAAAGTGCGAAAAAGAAATCACCAATGTAAAAAAAGTCAGGGAAGTTTTCAAAACTGACGTCTATTTACGCAACTAGCTACAATGACAAATTTCAATTGTAACAATTTACTCTGTGGACTAAACACCGATTTAGTATGGAAACAGCTGTAACTACCCCATCCACTTTGGACGAAATGACTCGTAGTAAGTATCGAAGGATCCGTAGTACGACCGTAGCACTTTCGTAGATGAATCTCTTAGCAACAGGTCTACTGCTACGGATTGTTCGTACGTGCCTAAGGGGCGATTAGATTTTTATTTTCGCGCTTAAAATAAGTGTTTGACGCTTCTGTCAATGGTGTTGTAGGTAGATCGTAAACGGATGGACCGACTTTAATGCGATTTTTATTATTTGATTGCTGATTGTATTCGATTTTTTTTCGCTATGTGTACTGTCGACAACGTGTTTGATAGTAGAAGGGCTTTTAGTAATTTAACCGTTGTCATAAATAAGTTATTAATGTCATAAATCGAAGCAGCGAGTAAACTAGATCATAGCATAGAATGTGCATTCTGCATAAGGATAACATAGATATTTGACTCCTACGCGTACTCAAACACACCCACGCCTGAAACTTGGATCCACGTGTAACATTAATCGCTATTTGTAGACTTCTACAATATTAATAGTTTATAGGTAGTTAGTAGTTTCATAGGTAATCCATTTGCGGTGCTCTTGGCATTCTAGACATCAAGGGCGTCGTCGTGTCAGGCGGCGGTATCACTTTCCATAGGGTGAGCCGTCTGCTTGTTTGCTTGCCAGTGATGTTGAATAAAAAATACTTCTGAAAATCCTTTTTTCAATACAAAAATTTATTACCTAGCTTTCTACAATAAATTTCTAACAAAATACCTATCTGTCGTGATTTAAGCAGGGCTTTGTCAAATCAAACGTTTACTGTCGACAGTCTTCGGTGCCGAAGCCGTGCGTTAGTCGTCCTGCTAACGGACGATCGATTTTTCTTTCATGCAAAACTCGCGGAGCGGCGACCGTGCGACGAACGCACGACAAAAGGACGGGAACAGCCGACAACAACGACGTCTAAATTTAAATAATTCTTGGTAGTCGAGGTGTTCAGCGGAGACCAGCTCTCTAATAATCTGATAATATCAAATATAATTATCTATGGTAATAAACCTTTTGAAATATTCTACTGAACGAATTGCTTATAAAATTTGTCAATATGATTTTCATAAATGTAGCTGCGTCATATGCAAGATTTAGCCGACAGAAGCCAACTGGAACAAAAATATTAGTACTTTGCGTACGAAAACGCGGGAAAAAGCTACCCACGTTTTAGATAATCTTCACATTGCTAAGGTATTGTATAGAATGTATAGATTATCGGTCAGATATAGATATTTAAGTTTCGCTTTTCTTATCCAATGAATACTCACGAACAAAGATGCCGAGTCATTCGCTTTTCATAATGCTCCGAACATTCGAAACGTTTTCAACTACTTTACCCAACTTACAATCGTATTTTATTAGTCCTGTTAATACCATTCGAAAATACATTCTACTACTTAAGAAATAAGATCTTAAATAACGACAGCGGAGAGGAAAAGTTTCGAAGAAGTTATCAAGTTAAATAATAATAGGGATAATGTCTGAAGCGTCGAGTGTGTGTTAAATTATGATGAACAATTTTACGCTCTAACGCTTCCGTTTAAAGTTTCATTTTGTACTGTATCGAAAGTTTTAAGTTATGTCTCGTTTTAAAGATGTAGGTACGTACATTCGGTTGGAAGTACTAAATTGTATTTTTTAAAGGAACGAATTAGCCAAGCAAGCTTCTTGCTTGAGGGTTAGCGAATGGTCTTTTACGATTTTTTTAACTATTTACTAGTATTTCAATGAGTTGCAAATTATTTCAATTAGAAAGATAAATCATTCATCATTTCGCATAAAGAAAATATATTTCAGAAATACTCAATCAAAGTTGTTAGATAAAATTGAAAACATCGCAAACGTATAGCAACCATATGTTTACATAAAAAATGAGCGCTCACATATTTTAAAATAAGCACTCGCAACTTGAACCTCTCCAACACTCTCGTTGCTAGAAACATTTAATATTAATTCCGTAAGCTTTACGAACTATTTCCCTTTAAGCAAACGCTCCAATTGGAAAACTTTGTCGCTCCATAAGTTTACACAAATATTATTCATTCTCGAAAGAGACAACCCTATTGAAGGATATCGCAGCATTTTCTCTTCTACGACGTTTCGTTTGAATAAATTTTTAACGTCCATCGCTAGCATAAAATCGGTCCGATTGCACTACGCCGATACAGAAACGGCAATGTATAACTGTCTTACAAGAGAATCGTTCCAGTTGATACGGTTATAATAAATGTCGGTATCAGGGCTGCCGGCGGCGAAAACTTTTTAGATAGTCGTCGTCAAGATTGCTTTTGTCGTGCTATCGGTTAAGTTTTCTAGATTTGTCGGAAGTTAATATCTTTTCTTTGAGAGGGATATCTCACTTCGGCTTTGTCCGGTCCCGTTCGGTTCGGGGCGAAGGCGATTTGTCTGGAAGTTTCTCTTAAATTAGTTGTTTGAATCTTTGTTGGGTGATAAATTTTTGAAATGAAAATATCGAAAGCTGCGATCTCTGCAACTATTGTTGTTTGTTTTTAGTTTTGTCGCCCATTGTTTTAGATTTATATCGTTCGGGTCAAAGTTTACGTTTTTATTTAGAGATTAATCAAAAAATGTTGTGTGTGTTAGAAACATTAAGCTTTTTCTCGAAAAAAAAACCGAACAAATTAGTTTTTTATGAGTGACTACAGCGATTGATTTATAATTAAAATATACTTAGCAAGACTAGGGGCATAGAGGTTCATAGATGTTTACTATGTTTTTATTAGTAATTTATTAATAAACTATTTATATATCGTTTAAAAAATATTTTGGATGTTGTAAATATTAAATATGGCAATAATCTTCTTTATTATATATTACAGAATAGTAGGTATACTCTTATATAATATAAACAAATGTGCCATATCCTCTCATCTTGTTTCCCTTCTGAAGGCAATTTCCGGCAGAAAATATTGCAGGAGATTACGGTGATAACAACGTTTTATCCAACTTTTTATATTACATGACCGTTTCCTCAGCGTCACTGCAAAGTTTTACTACAGAATATGCCCAATGTAGGCTTAAACTGTACTACTGAGGCTTACAGCTGTATAACGCTCTCAGACTTCATAATAATGAAAGCACGTCAAAATTCAGCCCTGCTCTAAAATGTGATCTTGTATCGCAGGTACTAAGCAACGATTTGTTATATACTAAATAGATAATAATAAATAAAAATGTGTCTCGCAAACACCACAATGTAAAGAAGTACCTACTGTAAGGATGGGGCCTTTATACGATCGCAAAAAACACAAGTATTGGATTTCCTATCATAGTTTCTCATTTGACAGGATTGTGGTGGTATTTTCATCTTTATATTTAGCGTGTTTTTTTCTTCAGTAAAAATTGCCGTTTTTTTTTTCGTAAATATAAAATGTTAAATCGAATATAAAATATCATTCACCAATGCAGGAATTCAGTTCCATGACGATCTTAAGTGCAGAAACTCCAAACCTAAAATATAAGATTCAAGAAACTACCATAAATCAATCTCAGTTACAGTCAAAAGTTTATCCGAATATATCCTTGTTAGGTGCAGTAATGTGTCGTCAGGGAGGTGCATGTGCAACTTTGGCAACCCGAGTCATCTATCAATAACCTTACTAATATGTTATCCACTTGCGTAGCGAATATGTATGAAGCGACGACAATATTCTATGATTTATAGGTTGATTTTAGTATAATTAAAGAAGGTGTGTGAAGTGTGAACTTGTGCTTGATGCCCCTGCAGGCCTAGCACGCTAATTGATGATCGCTACTAATAAGATTCTTTTCCCTCTGTCACTACAATAACAAAAAAAAGAGGTAGCTTCTATCTCGCGTCTTTGTGTGCTAGCCCTAGGCCTAGTAGGCTAAATAATAGCGACATATCCCGCGCGATTAGATCTTCTTTCCCTGTCATAACAAAGATAAAAAGAAAGTGGTTGCTTCTATCTTGCGCCCACATGTCGCTCTCGCGCCTCTCGCATCCTAACGTGGTGTTCCAAACTGATTGTACCTCGTGGCTGGTTACTGTCCTGTAAAAACAAACAAAAAAGGGTAACTAAGGTAACGAAATGATTGTACATTGTATTTTACAAAACGACTACCGTAGTTTCTTGCCGGATTTGAAGAGTTAAAATAAATTAATTTTAAGTCCATTAAAAAAACATTTCTTTAAAAAATAAGGTGAATATAAGATTTGATTGATATGTGACAGGGATTACTTACAGTTGATTTGACAAATAAAAATGGTATTTTAAAAAACTTGCACTTGATCCAGAAAACTTTGTCCTATAAAATCTACCTTCTTCTTAACATCCGAGACAACAAAATAATATACCAAGTATAAATTACTTTGCATGTTGTGAAGTACTCGATTATCTCTCCTCTTGCATATAAAGTTATCAGTTCATGCAATACATATATTATATATGTATGTACTTCCCATGTAATATGTCATCGTGTAAGTTTAGCTTGCGAGTTCATGAAACTTTCCATCCATCCATCAACCAGCAACTCGGGGTGTTATTCTGATGGCCAAATGGATTTTTAACAGTATCCTTTACAAAACTGTCGCATCGGTTACGAGGTAGACAAGTTGAATGTGAATAGGCGTTTTCTAGATATGCATGCTTCAACGATTGTGGTTAAAATTATTTTAAAAATGAATTAACAGTTAACAGTGAAGAGAAAATGTAGAAACTTGCTATCCGATTTTAATAAATAAAAGAAAAATTTCTAGCCTTAAGGGTTTAGACTGTCCGTTCGTACATACGTGGTTTTATTTATAGATTTATATCAGAATTACATTTAGTTTAAATTATATATAATCCACAAATATTTGTACGAGATTTTTTTTGTTCAACCAACTCATGATAAAATTGATTACTTATTTTATTTATTATAACGAAATCCAATGCACATTACAAATAACAAGTATTGACAAAACATTCGATTCACGGTTGCAGATATTATGGGTTTACAATCTATAGTTAAAAACATTTATACAAAAAATTTAAAACGGAAAATTAATAAAAATTATTTTAATCGTTAAAAGATAAAAAGATTTGTCTGATTTTCGTGTTAGTAAGATGTTAGAAATTTACAATAAAGTGTCAACAAAAATCTGCCATGCAGGCGTTGCTGGGAAATGAATGTAATGTTTTTAAATTTAATTATATTTTCATTCATTTCCTCTCTTTAAAGGTTAGGTAGGTTCTTCTTTTACATCAGTTAGAATCTTACCTCCCTATCTATGTGAATCTGTATTATAATTCGAAAAATATTTTGTATCAGAATAACCTCCCTCGATACAGGCGCCTAAGATACTTTTTATATTAACCAAATTGAAAGTGGGATGAAAAATTGAACTGGAATTTGTATATGAGTAGCTTTCGATATAACTCGGAAACAGAAATTATGTATTCACATAAAAATCTAATACAAGTTTTTTTATTTTTGCTAAAATTCTTTGAAAACAGTTTTATACTTTGTTCTTTATAGGTAATCATTATTATTGAGTTTTTTTTGCTGTATATTACGAGTCTATGTTCATTTATTTTAGTATAAACTGTAGCTCGGATGATTAAGCCTAACCAGAGCCAAACATGTTACTATAAAAAACGCAGTTGAGCTTTTTTTTTTAATTTCTAAAATACATAGATATAACGTGACCTCAGTACCACGTGCTTGATTTTAATTTAAGTGTTCTTACGTTGCTGTGAATGCCACTTTATAGGTATAAAACATAACTTTGGAACGGGTGGACTACAAAAACTAATGAATTTGTTTAATTATTTTCATGGATATCGGGCCCATCTGAGTGAATTATGATTGAAAAAAAAAGAGAAACTCGGAGCTTCGAATTAGTGTTAAAATGTTTTTAACACCAATAAAATTTTACAACAAAATCATATTAATTAACCCACTTACATTTCATCTACTAACCTACCTATAACCGTAGCTAACTTAAGTCATAACGTCTCTGTGAGATGGCGAGATATTTCCGGTCCATTGTCCCTTAATACTGGATCCCTTTGTTTCCGTATCCAAATGAACGCCCTTAATTTGGTGAGGCAAGAGTGGCAGCCGTGTGACAGAGCCACTCATAACAACGAGCTTTATATGAATATCTTTTCACTGATTTTTGAACGAGCGAACGAAGTGAGTGTAATTTTACGAGTGTACTGGAATAATTCTGCGTTTGTATGCATGTATGTTAGTTTGTATATAAATGTTTGTTCGACGATAATTCGAGTGTCGTTGATCGGTTCGTTTGGTTTTTTAATTTGGTAGTCGGAATAATGAGGCAAAAATAATGTTTAAGTTTGAATATGAGTCGAATCGGTTAAGGAGTTAGGGGTTTATAACTTATAGTTATGTGACTATAATGATGGGGTCTTTAGATTGATTTTTTAAGATCCGACGCAGTTTAAAAAAGGATGTTAATGTAAAAAGCTTCTGCCGAAAAATATGAAAACATGTTTTGTTCCAATATAATAAAAAAACTGACAGTAATAAAAAAGGCTTAATTTTTTTATGTTTGTATTTAGTGTAGTTTTTTATTATTTTACTTTCAGTTTTTGAAACCAATCCAAACTCAGTAATTACTCAAAATCTTTAGATTATTTATTTTAGGTGACAACTAATATTAGCTAGGTGTAAGGATCGCTTTCCTCGTACATACTATGCAATATCATTGAGATCGGGATGAAAATAGTAAAGGATCTAGAGTCCGGGATTAAAATGCATCGTTTTAAAGATTGCATTCTCCCGAGAGACGCTATATCTGAAGAGGAATCATGTTCTTAATTCTTGCTCTGCTGCCATTGTTTTAATCTTTCGCAGTAGTTTCGGATCGTGAAAGATGAGTTCTGTGTCTAATGGTTTCACGTGATATACTGTATCAACGCTACTATACGTCTGGTTTTAATTTATAGGAGTTTTTAAATGATTTTTTTGAATATATATTATACCGTGGAAGAGAAAATCATGTGAGATCTAACAGACGTTTACCAACTGAAAATTGAACGAAAGTAGTGTGGTTGGACTATGTTTGTTTTTTTATTTTTATGTATCGATATTTTAGTAACATGGGTACATAGTTGAGGGGGTAAAAAATATATAATAAGAAAGATTGACAACATTATTAAAAGTGCATTTATTATTGAAATTAAATTAAAGCTTTAATAGGCAGGTATGACTTTCTTTTTTTTATTTAATAAAAATCAACCAAAAGACATCAAGGGCATCAGATGAGTCATCCGTTTGTTTGGCCGTATATTTATATATTATAATATAAGTTGTTGTAAACTGTTAAATAATACTAGCGTATTTTTAATAAGCATTATTAAACCACGTGACTCAACAACAACGGTGAGCTAAATCGTAATATAATATCCAAACAAGAGCCTTTTTAGATAAGACGTAATCGATTTTCGATATCCACCGGTGGATATTAAGATATAGCTCCCCTTCGCTGTAACCTGTGATACGGTTATCACCGGAGATCCTGCCGAAAATCTCAACTCTTAAACCTAGCTAATGTCAGTTTACACAGAAACGTGATATCTTTAGCCACTCCTGAGATTTCTCCTATACATGTAGGTAACTAAAATGAACACATCCCGTGTCGTTTGTGTGTTGGTGTAGTGTGTTCGGTGAGACGTGGCTTCCGTGTTTGTATTACTTACAGCTTACAGTATGGTTTAAGTGTATGTGCTGTTTGATGATTTTTTGTGATATACCGTGTCATAGTCATTGTTTTTAAATGAACTAATAATATTTTACAGTTAAAAGCTATAGTAATTATATTTTGATTATACGAGAAACTACATAAATAGATAAATGTCAGCCATTTATGTAATGTTACATACATTACATAAAGGGGATATGAAAATACAAGTAAACAGACAAATGTTTAAGATTTTTTAACTGTAACACTCTTTATATATGCCACTCACACTAGTGCAAATAACAAAATCTTTGCAAATGTACTATAGTAGTTTATACGTGGATATACCTAATACATATGTATAGTTTGGTAGCATGTACGACAGTACGTCCGGACTCACTTATCTGCCCACCCCTTTGGTGAATTGTGTCAAGTCAAACATTGATATCTTTAGATGACGTCTAATGACAGAGTCCATTTCAAGGGTTCCAGGAGATATGCATGTGTCGACTTATCTCGTGTTTTATGACAGATGATGTAACAAAACATACATGGTTGAGAGTTAAGTAAGGTAGCTTTCAGTTTTTGATTGTGCTTTTAAATGATTGCTCTTGATTACTGTGTTTTGTTTACTCAAGATTAAATTCAGATTATAATTTTTTATAATTGTCCAACGATAAATAAATAAATAATACTGAGTCGTAATCCTGTTTCTTTCTTTGATGATGTAAGATACTTTTATACCATTAAGGTGGCAAAGAAGCAAACCTATACCCCGCCTAATGGTAAGCAGTCACCGTAGCCTATGGACGTTTGAAAAAACAGGAGTACGCTTTGCCGACCCTTCAGGAACCTTTTAATAACCTTATTCGAAGAACCACGTGCTGCAGACACTAGGTAAAATCATAGGGGAGTTATTTTCTGTTACTAAGTTGCTAAGCTCGTCATTGGGTGCAAGGTGGTTGATCACACCTGTTTCAAAGTATATTTGGTTTAGCAATTAGTCTTAGCATCATATTTAATTACATATCATTGTTTAAGTAACTATAGAAAATAAAATCTTTTGCTATAAAATAAATTTTACAACACAAATAAATGTCAACATCATAAATTATTACAAATATTTATAATATTGTTCTAGAGGGCTATTTTCAAATGTAAATACGCCTAAGTGAAGCGCATCCTCTATTCTCAGTGCACCTTGCAATCTCTTCTGTAAAGGTATTGCGCAGTATTAGTCAGATGCACTCAGCCTTTATCCGAGGCTTATGTAGGATTGCAACGAGGCGCAGTATTTTGCATCTTGTGTTTCAGTTTTTAACTATAGATCTAAGAGATACTAATAATGTCCATTTAAAAATCGATTAGATAAAACTTTGCGTGTGATGAAGACGAGCAACGTAAACGTTGAAGAGCCAGCGAAATTACCGGCACGAGAGGTCTTCATCTTTACCTTTATATGGGCAACCCATTGACGATCAAGGGACCGTCGTGTCAGTAGGCGGTGGTATCACTTTCCATTAGGTGAACTGTCTCCTTGTTTGCCCATGATGTTGTGTGAAATAAGAAATAAATAACTAATGCTAATAAAGCTTGTTGAGTTTAGTTTAATTGAAATCGCTTTGTTTAAGAATTAAAAAAAATACTGCTACAGTGCGAAAGGTTTGATCCCTAGACTAACAAATATACCTATAAAAGTAAATTGACTTTGTGTAAAAACCGTGTTTTGATTAAACATAATTGACAAACATGTTGTACGTGTTAAGTGAACAAAAATCCTTAAACATTACAAAGCAAAGGTTTCTTTTATTCAATTAAATCAACTTCAAAAGATTCCTTTCGAAGTGCTGGTCTATTTCTGATTGAATTCTACTTTTGAAGTGCACTTTGACTGATGGCCAATTAGATAGACGTCGATTGAAAGGGTATCGAATACGAAACTAGTACTATATGCCATTCGCTATTCAATCAACAAGTTTCCATTGTTGGCTACACTATGACATCTGCTAGTTGAAGCTTTGGTTACGAGAATAAAAAAACTGTTGGAGGGGATTTTAGATCTTTGTAAAGAAATCTTTCCGAAAATTAATTCAGCCAAGTTTAAAAAACAAAGATAAGCATAAAATTAGAGTAAAGTGAGAGAGAAGTTATCAGAGTCTACCGGAGTGATGTTGTAAAGTTTGTTGGACGATATCTCGAGTATCGTTGATCGGAACGTCGTGATATTTGGTAAGCGGAATAATCATGCATGCATGTTTAAATTTGAGCCAAATCGGTCAAGGAGTTTACGAGATATGGAAAGTTGCTAGTTTAAAGTTCGGGGCGGAACACAGTAATTTTTATGAGTTTCTTCGTAGTATAAACCTACTACACCTCGCCTTTCGTAGCAAACCACAGAATTTGCGTAGTCTTTCATATTACTACGGGTTTCTCTATAGATAAGTATCTCTATAGATAAAATTATATGTATTATTTATTCTATTATTATTTAAAGTTAGAGATTTTGCATATTGTAGTACAGGGGATACGTATTATTGTAAATACTTTATTACAGTTACTACAGATTTTTCATAAATATAATCAAATCACGAAAATGTATCAAATTATTTTCCTATATTTCATGCTATTTAAATAATTTAATACGTTATATGAAGCGAATAAATTATTAGAGTACAATTAGTTTGATTTATAGATTGAGTACAGTTATTTTAATTGTACTCTAATAATAAATTATTATACTCTAATAAAATAATTCAAAATAATTATTAACTTTTCTCTCATAATTTTATGAGAGAAATGATCGTTTTCTCAATAATTTTACATGATATTTAATACAAACAATAAACGCCAACATAACAATTCATGTTAAATTACGTTCCAGTAACCGATACGCATTCAAGGCGCCTGCAGTGACATCTATAGGCGTCTTGAGGTTATCATCTCGTACAATGGACAATCTTACCTTATCCAAGATAACCTATTGTGCTTGGGATTGCATAGAATTGAACATAACTTATGTATGTAAAGCATACAGGGGGTTTTTTGAGTGGGTTCCTAATTCAAAAGTACAAAATAGCAGTTTGGTAATTTATGAATATATATATATATGTATGTTTGTCGGACTCAGTGGTGTATTGGATGGAAGCGACGCAAGATGTTTCAGGTTCCAATCCTGGCGGGTCCGGAACTTTTGTCATTTGCTTGCAATAACGAATAACACAAAAATTTTGCACGCGATTTCGTCACGCTGTTTTTTTGAGTTGGTCCTTCATGCCTTTACTTCGAATGCATTGAATCCAGATGCTAAATGTTATCGGGATCTATTCAGTGGCTAGAGCGCGAAAATGTAAAAAAATATTTCACGTTTTATTATTTAGGTTTAAATTTTGATAAAGCCTTTATTGTTGTCATCGACTTTGTCCTCGTAAATCCTGAAAGAATGATAAGATTAATGTAATAATATGGAAATCGGATGGGTAATTTTCAAGATTTATACACTTCTATCTACTTACAAACTATACCTCTATTAGTTTTATTTTTTTTATAAAAGACCAGGCAAGCATTCGGCATCCCGCCTGATGTTAAACGGCGATGAAGCCTAAGTTGGAACATTCCTACCCAGTAGAAGCCTTCTCACTCTTGCCTTAAAGAGCTCCAGGTAGTTTTGAACATAATTTACGTCGTCGGTCATATTACAGAGACCTAACTTCAAGACATATTAATACCTAATTTCCGAAGGTCTGGACACCGTTTGATAAGCGCCGCCGACTCTCGCACAGGTAGTTATTGTTAACGGTAAGTACCATCATTATCGGTTCAGCAGTTCAACTAGATAGCCGTTATTATGGTAATTGCCTGGTGGTTTTCGTAATGTATCTGTTTGTCGTGTCGTACTTATTGTTCACTTGATTATGATTATGATTATAGATAAGATGAGTTGTGTTTAGCGTTTAATTAGATGTCGCCTTCGTATTGTATGTTTGGATAATAATGCAATGTTTTGTGTGGAAAGTGATGGGAATAAATTTATTTGATTGGTCAAAAAATATTTCAGCATCCATCTCTACGATATTTCAAAATAGAAAAGTTTCTGTTGTAGCTATCTCATTGTTAGCTTTTTATTAAACGACTTGGAAAAATAGGAGGGGGTTCTCATTTCGTCGGGATTATTTTTTATTTATTCAAAACTAGCGGCCCGCCCCGACTTCGCACGGGTAAATACGCGATATCACATAATATCTTTTTGCACATTTTTATTATGGTCTAAATGTTATTTTGTTGTATAAGCTATATATGTAAGTGTAAAGTTTCATCAAAATCTATTCAGTAGTTTTTGCGTAATAGAGTAACAAACATCCATTCATTCATACACCCATTAATTTTAGTATGGATCTGTCGCAACACAATTTTGATTTACGGGGCAGAAAATCGAAACACCTACGTAATTATTACGCCTAGTTCCGTTGAGATATTAAATATTAAGATTTGAACTTTTTTTATAAACATTTTAAGAATTACTTATAGAAAAATCTAATCTTCGTAACCGACAAAAGTTTAAAGAAGGCCAAAAAAAAATTTGCAAATTCGTCAACTCCATAACTTGTTTAAGGAAAGTTTACCACGAAACTCAATTTTGTAGCTTTTTAGTCCTAACTTATAAACGTACGATTAACAGTCTTATACACTCTGAAATAAAGTTCATTTTTATTTATAGTTCGGTCAGTCTTTGTCAAACTTTCCCTTTTTCATTAAGGAGTTACAACTACTGGTTCAAAAAAATAATAATTTAATGTTATTCTGATTGCAATATAATCGTATCGTATTTATTGATCTGTGTATTGTAACAGTATGTAAGGAAAACACATGCTGGTTTTGTATTTTTGGAGGATTTGGGATGCTGTCGTCGTTCATATATATCAAGTTCTTCGTCGTGTCAATAGGCGGCAGTATCACTATCCATTTGAGTGTCATCATTAAGGTTAAAAAGACCGCTTTGTACCGAATCTGATTAGTTTTCCGCTTATGTGAAATGTTAACATTTGCAATTAGTGTATTTTACACTTTTACTATGGAGATAATTAATATGGTCACTAAAAGGTGACTTGCTTTTACGTCAAATTTAAAAAATGAAACATATCAAGAATGCTTTAAAATCCCTTTTAGGGTTTCAGTACAAACGTAGTTAATGACTTAATTTTCTTCCACTCACTTGTTACACTACATAATCTAAATTATTGATGGAGCACGTGTAATTTGTAATTGTAAAGACAGTGTCTAATTATACTAATTTTAAGCCAGTGAGAATTTCGAATTTATATTCATAGGTCTTTATTTGAGAGCATTTGAAATTTTATAAAAGGACTCGCGGCGAAAAGCCTATAATTTATATATGAGAAAAAGAACTGTTGACAGTTAAATTGGATAAAACCGCAAACTTTAGATTACTTCATTTTATATTATAAAGTACAGTCTAGGAGAAATTTACATCTGTTTTATTGTTTAGTATTAAAAAACTCGTTTTTTTATTATTTTATGTTTGAATACGACAGAGAAAGAAAAAATTGGTAGAAACCTATTTTTAAAACAGGGTTACAAACCACATAAATAATAGAGAGAGTCTCAAAATTAAATTTATGTCACTTTAAAACATTAACCAAATAAAAAAAAACCTATTTCACATTAATAAAATGAATGCCATGTAAAATTACAACACGATGATAGATTAAAATGAATCAAATGTAAATTAGCTATGCACATCCACAACTGCGACTGTAACAACTGAATATGAACAATAGTTGAATCTGACGTTAGAATTAAACCGTACACGTTTGTGTAGGCGACTGTACATTGGTTACACCCACGTTTCTTTGTATGTGTGTGTGACTGATTTTACATCCAATTACAATCTTACTGTAGGCAACGTTTTAATGTATCATCCTAAACACGGTTGTTTATTTCTAACACGTTATACTTACAAAATACTGTTACTTATTTACATTTGTATATCTGATAGCTTATTTCGTGTACACCGGATATCTTCCAGAAGAATAGGGATTGTATAAAGGACGTCTCCCTGTTATTTTCCTATGCGGTTCTAAATTAAATGTGTTTCAATTTAAAACAAGAAAAGTTGTGCGATTATAATAATATATTTTATCCGTTAGACGGAGATTTTAATTAGAAATCTGTCAGTGTGTTTGAGTGACATGAGGATAAATTAAATCCCCTTATGTAGAGGAAAAAAGGATTTAAAATTACGATACAAAACTTCGGTACATAAGCAAACAACATATTAACATGCAAGTACTCAATCAAAAGTTAAATTAAAATCTAAATGCATTTATAGCAGATGTTGATTTAGAAAAACTGGTATTTTTAATAAGTATATGTTATGAAAAAGTACGTTTTTTTTCCTTTAAGATATATATCTGTTGATTAAATTTCCTCTTACTAATTAGATTGCGATGTCATTATCTCACCGCAAATAATTCTTTTGGATTTCCCGTGTTTTATAAATACGTTTGATTTGTATTTTTAAAATAATTTGTACGACTTCAATTAATAAAGATAATACGTTGAATCTGGTTCTTGTGTACGTAACAATAAGATCTTTGTTTACGTAAAAAAACATTTAGCATAAAGTATTTTAACGTAGACCCGGCACCAGGACCAAGTGATTTCATCTGAAATTTCGATAAACCGATAAACCGAACATAAAATCAATGATAACAATGCTTTCGAAATAATATTTCGGTGTTTCCGTAGTAAGGTTTTTGAAGCAATACATGTATGTAAAACAAAGATCGATCAGAATGAATGTATCTGCGAGCCAGACTGACCCGATCGAAAGACTTTCGTATTAGGAAACACAAGAACATTCGGTCGATACTTCGTTTTTCATCGTTTCGCAGTAGACGCCTTTCGCAGGCGTCCAAATGAGGCATGTAGTAGATTTAGTTATATACCTACAAGAACATGACTGAGTATCAAAGAGATATTATAATAATCACCGCTATGATGTGACCTAATTATAAACTAATCGAAATGAAAAATACTCACATCCAATCAAAGGATAAAGTCTCGAATATAATATACCTTATTTATTACATCTGAAATAAGAGACACGATAAAGCAGCGCCTATTGCCATTGTCGTGTCAACAGGCGGCGGTATCACTTTTCATCAGGTGGACTGTTTGCTTTTTCGCCAATGTTTTAAATAGGAAATAGGAGTTTCGAAAAAAGGTCTCACTGCGCTATAGGTGCCTCATACCGGGTATTACGATAGGTCTCGGGCATTTCTACAAACGTTAGGTGGTAGGCTTTCAAAAGTTGTGGTTATTTCGGAGTGCGGCACCTTATATCCTTACGAGTTAGTAAGACCGCCATAGTACCATATTTTGGGTGCAAAAGGGTAGAGATGTCAGCAACGCGCACGTAATGTTTCTTTCGATGTAAGCGTATATATTCCTATATGAGTACAGTTTAAGAATGGGTGAAATGTGGCGCAGTGGTGTAAACAGTGTTAGGCAGGCATGATCCACCTTAGACCTCATCGCCGCTTAACATCAGGCGGGTTTGGGGTCAAATGCCTGCCTGGTATTTAATAAAAAAATTAAAAAAAACAGCCGACTGCTATGCTAAAGGTTCTGCGTTCGAGTCCCAGATGGGGCGGAACTTAGTGTTATTTGCAAGACGCATTGTTCGCGTACCTGTCTTGGATGTAGTGTTCTTATCTATATAGTTTATACCATATCGTTGCTTACTTCATGTGACACAAGTTCTTACGATACTTACTTAGGGTGAGTCAATGTGTGTGTCGCGATGTGTTTTTTTATTTCTAACTAAATAAGTACCTACATTCAGAAAAGTGTTGCGTAAAACGCACATAATCCCATAAATATAATGCAGCGTAAATTTTAATTAAAAGATATTAAAATATCTCATTATGATCACGGTTTTCTCACTCGCTGGTGGTGGTCTAATTGTGTTCTTTTTGAACTCTCCTCCTTCTTCATGTTAATGATCTTTTTAACGACGTTGTAAATTTGATTTTTACTGCATCAACAACATCCGACTGTAATACCGGTGGAACATTCTCTATGAAACTGCTTCGGTGTTTATAACAAAAAAATAGAAATTTGTCTAGATTTTTTTTTTTTCTGGAAAAAGTGTAACATTTATTTTACAATAATAATAGAATGCTTTAATAAGACAATTTTTTCGTATATTAAGATAAAACATTTGACTTTGTATATAATTTTAAAGTTTTTAACGATAAATCAATCGAATGACCCGGGTAAAAAAAAATGTTGTTAATACACAAAGTAAATCCCTTACAAATATTTTCTCAGTCGATGTCGAGTAAGAAAACTCGTTACATCTAAAGAAGAAAAAAAAAAAACTAATTGAATTTAAAACAAACCATTACAACACTACGCCATTAACAACAAGGAATTCCTTATTTATATTTCCCGCAAAACAATTTAAACTCATTTAAACTGTAAATTTTATTACATGAAAAATCACCAAGAAACACCAAAGAAATGACTTTCATTTAAAAGTGGTTGAAGTAGAGAGCGACTCACGGTTTTTAATGAGGTCACATTGCATAGGATCCAGCGGTTTCATAAGCGGTTCCGATAGATGTAACGTTTGTTGTTTGTTAACGGTTACATTTTACTAACATTACATTTTGTTTAAAAAATCATACCAGGACGACATTGCGTAGGAAGTTATACCTTGGTAAAATTTACAATAATTATCATAGTTGTGCTACTTTTTACTTAACGTATGGGGTTAAAGTTTTACTTTCAGTTTAAATAAAAAAATATCTCAACATAGTATTTCTTCAAGGTTCCCCATTTTCATATCTACGGTAAGAACAAAAATTTCTGACCCGAACTTTAAGCCCAGTCCCATAGTAAAAATTAAAATAAATACTAAACATCAACACTTTTATCCTTAACTTATGTACCTTATTAACTTTTAGCTTTCACTTTTAAAGTGACAACAACATTAGTAGGTAATTGAATAATCTAGAGATTAAATTTAAATCCGCTACTCGCTTTCTCTTTAATACCGAAACCGCATCATTATCAAGCTTAAATTGGAAGAAAGTAATTAGTTGCCCGTCCTACGAAAATGGGGGGTAAATCGTAGGGAAAAGGGGTTTGGTAGGGGGGGGGGGGCGTAGTTGCACAATAAGAAATACCTTAGTAAATGAAATCGAGCATTCGTAATGGTTGTTCGCTATTAATTCATGTCTGAAAACCTAGGCGGGTAAGAAAAACGTGACTGTTTGTAAAATTGTGAAATGTTTGTAATTAGTCTTTAATAATTTCGAATTTGGTTTTTTTTTCGGAAACTTCATTTTTTTTTTGTTCATTTTGTGAATCGAATGAAAATGTAGTTGAAAATATTACGTTGTAAAATATATATTTTTTGTTTTTTTCATGAAATGAAAAGGTTTCATGAAAACAACAAAAATGAAAAATGTTTGGTTTCCTAGAAATGATGAAGGAATCGAATTTCGGTCCTGTACGAAATATCTGGAAATTTGTGGAAACGTTAATCAAGTCGTTTCGGAATTTTATAATATTCGTTTATATTTCTCTCCATACAGATAATTACAATTTTTGTACGTCTTTCTGACTATACTAAATTCAAGTTGTTAATATTCCTTTGAACATTAAATTTTATTATTTAACAAGTGATATCCTTTCGAAAATAAATAATTGAAACGAAAACCAGTGGTATCAGTTGTTGGTATATAGTTCAAATTAAATATTTTAAAGCGAGTCTTAAAATAAAAATTATTCAATAAAATTTTAAACAGGGACTTCGAGACGTCCCGAGACTCTGACCCTATATAACATATTTACATGAGTACTATGCTCTATGTATTCTTTATTAACTATTCTCTCCATCCAAAGCCATAATCACTTTATATTCTTGTTCTTCTTCTCTTCTCTTTAGATTCTTTAAATGCCAAAATAAATTAACGGTTTCATTGATCACTGCCTGCGCATGAATATTCGTGCATGGTGAAACTTTTTTGTAGGTATTTTACGAGTCGAGCATAGCGGGGCTAGGGCATGGGGGACTTACCCACTCGACGTTACGCACATAGCTTTAGTCGAATGTTCTTTGTGAGATGGTATGACTACTATACTTAAGGCAAGGTGATAAAGTAACCTACATGATAAATAGGTAGGTAAATATGTTTCCATATTAAAAAAATCGTTAATTATAATTATATATACAATTTTTAAATATTATTAGTCGTTCCAATTAGCTACGAATATCCTTATGAGCGGTGATCATCACGTTGACAATTCGATACAAATTTATAAAAAAACAACCACACGGTTTATACATGTTTCAGTAGTTCGTAATAGTTACTGATGTTGCAGGAGTCTACTGACATTGTTTTGTTCAGCTTTAGCGAGTTTATTCACTCATTTTTAGAGGTTTGGATACGGCAGAGCCTGCGTGATGTCGCTAGTGCTGCAAGCGTCCATAGTTCACGGTGATTGCTTACCATCAGGCGCGCTGTAAGCTTGTTAGCCACCTTAGTGGTTTAAAAAGACAACGCAATGTAGAAGTCGACATTTTCATACATATCTATAAATTTATTTCGTGTTTTGTCAAATAAACCTGTCGTCAGTCTCGCTGGAGGTTACATAAGTTGCATATCTTTTTAAATTTCTAGAGGTTCACCTCCATAATACAAGTCTGAAACCGCTTTCTTACTACCTCCTATTTCTTCTGATTAAGTTCGTTGCGGGTCCCAAGACAGCCGTTAGGGTGTCCGGGCACAGCCTGTGCGTCATTGCACAGCTGCATTATTTGTTGATTATTCGATCAAAGGACGCTACTGTTGATCCTGGTGAACAGGAGTTGCAGTGGTGGGACAGAGTGGCGGGTGTGCCCCGAAAAAATACAAGTTACATTTCTTTTGAGGGTTCTTGTACTCAGAATCTTGTAGTAAACTTACTTACCTTAACACAAGTTATTATATTTATTTCTGATGACATGTTAGAAGAAACTGTTATATTCTGAATTCAAGTACTTCATCATCATCAGTCGGTAGATCACCACTGCTGATCATAAGCCTCTAAGAAATATATTCCAACTGAAGCGATCTTGAACCGATAGCATCCCAGCGGCAGGTCTTACAAATTAAAAATTGTACATAATATAAGACGTTGTTGCAGTTTTATGTACAGTAGCGAGATATTTCCCGTAAAACTTTCTAAGCACTATTTCCCTTACACTTTTGTTTCATCGAAACTTCTCGGTTTAAACTATCTATATTTATTTATATACTAAACAAACAAAACGATTAACATTTTCACCTCAACATTATACCGTCGGATGTTGAACCCTATCATCTCACAACGAAGGTCGTAATTCCTTTAATAATATGAAGACAATGTACATTAATCTCGAGACTCTCTCGCATAGAGTTAAGAGGGCATTCTTTATCGTTTAATTTTCGTGATAAGCCCTCTAAGGAGGACAGTTTAGAGAGGGGGTGACGTTTATTGCCGCAACCCTTTATGTGTACGGTTTAATATATTGTATGAACTAGCTTTCGGAGGTGGGTTTGGTTGGTAATGTTTGTATATTTGTTGATATTTTTTAGGGTAAAAACGTGATCCTGTTATAAAGACTTCGTTGTATGTATGTCTGTCTGTCTGTGGGTTGTATCTCATTAATCATACTAGCTAGAGATATAGATATTTGGTATGCCAGTATGGTAGAACATAGTGTGGCATGTTCTACCATACTGGCATCTAAATCTAATATTATGTTCAAGAAATAAAGAAATTTTATATTTGAATAAGAGTCTTGAAATTCTCAGTGAATGAAGGAAATGTAACTATCAAAAATCGTATGACATGTGATAAAGGTAGCATATACACAAGAGTTACTCGTCGAAACCATTCCTCCGATTTAATAAATAATTTCATATTTATAGGATGAACTTTATGGATGGAAAAGTGAAATGAATTTACTTTGTCTCAGGAAAAACAAAAATAAGGATCATAAACGGACAAAGTCGTGGACAAAGGTAGTATAAACACAGGGGATAAGCAATGGGCAAAGTTGTTTGGAGGCGAATATTTTCTCTAGTAGCATGATTTAAGTAGGAGTTGGGCTTGAGAACAAGCGATTGGCGATTTGATAGCTTATTTGCCTATCACGTGGTTCGAGCCCCGGTTCCTGCGGTTTAATGGATACCGGATATTTCGAGTATTTAGTATCAGTACCAACATTTACGTTATATAGATTCGCGGAACCGCAAATAATAATAAAGAATAATAATAACCACATCACGACACACATATCGACTCAGCCCTGCACTAAGATATAATCTTGTATCGCAGGCACTAAGCAACGATATGGTATATACTACATAGATAAGACCACGATAATTTAGCGGTGAAATGGCGAGATAATTTAGACATAAAAACAAACAAAGTCAAAATCAAACTCAGTCAACTCAAGGCATACAATTTTTAATAATTATTTGTCATTAAAACATACCTTCTTAAAAATTAAAACAGATTTAAATGATTTACGAAATACTAAAAACATACAAAAACATTAATCCATTTTTTTTCTCTTCAAGATCATAGAGATTTCAATTTACTTTTTTTCCCTTGCTTTTTAATTCATCGTCTATTGAACATTAGATGAGATTGAATTAAATGTTTTTGTTTGTTTTTTTTTTTCTTCATTAAAATAAGGTTTTCATGGCTCTACAATTACAACGAACCCATAAGGTGTAACTTACGTGATATCTTAACTAAAGACCGTTTTAAAGACACACTACAGTAACATGACATAAGGTTTATAACGGCTTATCTCGAATGATTTATAAACATTCCTTACGATATACGAGCAGACGCGCGTGTGTGTGTGTATGTAGGTACTGAAATTAAAGGTTGGAGCACACCAAATACGGTTAGTGTGATGCCGTTTATGGGGTTTCATATGTATTTTACAATTCCTAAACGTATTCATAAGGACTGTAAACGGATTTGATGTGATCTGGCCTTAAGGATTCTTAAGTGACTTCATTAATTTAGATTCAATTTTGCTTGTTTTGTTTTTTAGGGGATTGTCTTAATGGAATCGATTTAAGTGTAACTTTTTTAAATATGTTCCCATACATATTTTTAAACATGTATGTGGATACAATTTTGTTTGATTCGTAGAAAGATTTTATATGTATGTTACATAGGAAATTATAAATAGTTTGTTTTGAGAAAATTTAAACAAAAATCGTTTGTGTGATGAAGATAATAAATGAAGATATATATTTTTTAAATTAATTATAATATTAATTACTATGAAGAATTAACGTTTCCCCTTTTATACTTTCCCAGGTAAGTTTAATTTGGAGTTCTATAACGGATGGGTGCTGTTTTAAGTGGGTACCTACTCGTAGGTAAGTGATAAATTTCACCACGAGCGGTCTTGTAGATTGTACGGTTACTATAGTACTCAATAAGGCAGGCAAGCTTATCTCTGTACTTTAAACAAAGAGTAGAGGGCTCACTAAATTTTTTTTTCAAATCTTCCGGCCCCCAGGCAGTTCTTCAGTCGTTTTGAAAAGTTTAAAAGCATTTTACGAGCACCTAAAACATGAATGACACGGTGAATGGAAGAGTGAGACAAAGCTAAACAAAAATTCTTCGGTAAATTGTTATTGAAGTCATATGAAAGACTTATAGTACGGAAATGTTTACGCAGTTCAATTTTTGTCAAGCTATAAGAGGTCATAGTAGGCACCAAGATTAATATATTCCTTAAAAATGGTACTATTCATAATAATTTAAAATTGTTTAAATATAGGAAAAATAAAACATGTACCTATTTATCATGTAGGTTTTGGGTTCTACTTACCTCACCAACTTGCCTTAGGGATAGTCATTCCGTCTTACGGAGAACATTCGACTAAGGCTGTGTGAGTTTTGTCAGGCGTGTACGTGCATATTTTTGCTATGTGCGTAACGTCGAGTTCGCTCAGTGGGTAAGTTGCCCCTATGCTCTAGCTCCGCTATGCTCGACTCTTTAAATACCTACAAAAGTTCATTCGCAGGCAGTGAACTAGAACGGTATACACACGTCAAATCACCACCGTCTTCGTGACATGGACTACCTGCACTCATGTAGGGGTAGGTGTGTAAATTGGGATATGGAAGCAATAAAAGTCGTCGAATTGTAAGAAAGTTTGTTGCTATCCTTCTCGTTAGAAGAGGGGGAAGGGTAAGTTTCAAAGTGCTGTTGGTATACTTTAGAGAGGTAACTTTCAAAGTCTACCCCTATAACGGTAGGTACATAGTAGCGACGGGATTCAATGACGGATAGGTCGAGAAACTATTTTTCTTCTTATCGATGTATCTGTAAAGGGAATATTAACAACTTAGAGATTACGTTTGCTACTCCTTCTGTCTTTCTATTTCTCCCGTGAAGAAGTTCGCTGTGTTTCGGTTCGAAGGATTGGAGAGCCAGTGTAATCACCGGCACGAAAGGTTTTTACCTCTAGATCGGCAACGCATGTAGGGTGCTCTTGGCGTTCCAGACATCAAGGGCATCGTCTGGTCAATTTGTTGTTTTTTTTTTTCGCCTTAAAATAGCCATAAGTTGTTGAATTTGTGAAATAGCAATGTGAAGGATTTGAGAGCCAGTGTAATTAACGAGAGCTATAAATTTCTTTTACCTATACATTGACCTTTTGGCGTTGTAAGAGGTATCATCGTGTCAATAGCGGGGCGGTATCACTTTCCATCTGGTGTATGGTCTGCTTGTTTGCTCTTGATGTTAGAGAAAAAATTCTTAAAAATTTACTATTTTATTTAGCCCTTCAAAAAGAGAATCTTGTATCGTAGGTACCAAGCATTTTTGATCTCGGAACCTATGGAGTTGAGGCCAGTTGTTATATCGGTGAGCATGTGAATGTGTGGGTGTCTGGAAGATATCGTAAAAAAAAAATATACGAATAGATGAAATTTACGGAAAAACTAAAATAAAATTTAGGAATATTTTTGCATCAAGTCATTAATCAACTTCAGTAAAGTGAAATGCTGCAGAAAAGTAATTATTCATTTAGCAAACATAGTTAAACTAGAACAAATAACTTTTTAATTGAAATTCTCGATATAAATTTTAAGTATAGTTTTTTTTAACTATTTAATATCTAAAGCTTTTAATCTTTATAAAATAACGGGGAGATATCGCATAACACCGAACGTCTCGCCTTAAGACTAGTAATTTTCGACAATTTTATAAAGACATAAAATTCTTTTTTTTTTCACCCAAATTGCCTTAGCCATTAATTAATACACCAGATTTTTATCATGGGTACTAACCGCCGATATAAAAATAAATAGATCTTATAATGGATAAAGTTTTACCATGATTGCTTTTTTGTTTACTATCGCAGGGTTTTTCAGTCTTATGTCCACATACTTATGTAAAAACTCAACATCCACTAAGAAGATCTTTCTAATGATACACCGTACTAAACGTTTTGACTACAGAACATCCCGATTATTTAGCCTCAGCAATTACATTTTTTTTTTTAATCACAAGGCATCTGTTTTTACGAGGTCATCTCGGTTGATAATAATTGATACCGCGATGTAGAAGTGCAACTACATCTAGTAATTAAAATAGAAACTAATTGATCTTTGAATACGACTTGACATTAAATCGTCTTAACATTTAATTACTATAAAACATCTGTGAAAGTTTCACTCAAAGAGATACCTTAAACATTGATAAAACAGACAGACATACATACACACATACTGCGTCTGAAAACCATCACCCTCCTTCGCCTTTGGGTTAAAATAATTTTCTTTCTCTTTGCGTGGATGATACTAATATGTTTATTACGATACTAATCTAATGTATCAAGTTTGTATTCAATAAAATAAATAAATAAATAAATAACCACATCACGATACACACATTGACTCAGCCCTGCAGTAAGTATCGCAAGAACTTGTATCGCAGGTGCTAAGCAACGATATGGTATATACTAAATAAATAAGAATACAACATCCAAGACCGGTAAGCGAAACAATGCGTCTAAAATAACAATGCGTCAATAGGTAGGCAATATGCGAGGCTAGGCGGATTTTTTAATTTCTTTCACTTATATTTAGAATGGACTTCGTAGTAAAATAGATTACATTTTGCTTTAAAAAATGTAAGACAACCCGATCGAATTCGCGGCCAAAAGCAAGCTAAAAGTAGACATTTATTTCACATTTAGTCAATCAAAAACTTTCCAGTAGCGATTCGCACGCGTAGGTACCTCTTGAAAAGGTGTTTAAAACTTAAATTTGTTACATCCCACGTCTCCAGCGAACTTGCTGTGTCGGCTATAATTTTAATTACAACTTCCCTAGGTGATAAATAATGCTCGCCTTGCATCTCGTAAGATGCTCGCGATCCTACGGAGCTGTGTGTAGTATAAACTGGGGTAAGTATTATGATGTTGTGAATACTTAAGCTATGTGTAGACTTGTTAATTTGATCTCGAATTTTTTAAAGGATTTCTCTATTGAAAAACTGTAAGCTTGTGATTGGTCAAAATGTAAGTCTGGTATATTTTTTTTCTTCTTTTTGGTATAGTTTGAAATCATGTTTTTGATCTGCTAGTAAGTTGACACAATGATACTGGCTACTACGAAAATTCAACAGTTTTTTATTTTCTTTGCCTATTTATAAAACCAACACACATTTCGAGTTATTCGAGACATTTCAGTCAATCTGAATCCAATACTGCATGCAAACCATTCGACCGTTTACAGAGTGAGTGATGGCAGAATTCAGTTGTGTTTATTTGTTTTTTTTAGAGAGAATCAAAGCGCTTTCATCTTTTAAACTACTGCAACTAGCGCCCTTAAACCTCATAGCCCTATTTGCCGGCTGGATCCGAACTCGCCCGGCTAATTTGACGGGCGGCCGTCAGATCTGACAGGTGACAGCCCGGTGTCAGATTCTGACGTTTCTCAGTAAACACAGAGAGCGCCCAGAGATTCGGTTAGGGATCTATTTCTGTGTTTGACACACGGGGAATAGTTATAGATCGATTTTTGTCGACTATGGTCGAGTCGAAATGACCTTAAAAAGTTTTTTTTTTCGAATTGAAAAAACATTACTTTTGTTTGTCTCTTTTCTAAATTCATTGTGCCTCTGTGAGCATACATCTGAATACAATTAATGTATGATGTTTGCGAATCTTTTCTTTTCCGTAAGGATATTTAAAAAAAAATACATAGAATTAGTAAGTACGTACCTACTTCTAGTTCAATAAAAAAAAACGTCGAAAGTTTAGTCTGTCTGTGTATTAGTTTTTTCCTTGTGTCCGAATTCGATTCCCGAAATAAAAAGCACGGGGCAAGGACACGGGGAAATATTTGATAGATCAAAGCTGAGCCGATGTCTCGGCTATTAACCACGGTTCGCGCTTGACCGAAATTTAGACTTATAAATTTATTAATAGACGGGCACGCGAGTCTTTTGACATTTTTTCTTTTCTTTTACGATTTTTGTCTGTTAATAATTTGTTTCGTGTTTAGTTGATGTGGTAAATTATTTTGATTTTGCCACAACAAAAAAAAAGTTTTGTTAAACATTGTATTAATAATAGAAGGGTCATCAGCATCACTTACTTGCTTTACCTTTTTTAATTGTATTTGAAAATGTAATTTTATAATTAAAAAAAAAACGACCATTTTTTTTGTAACTATAATTTCAGTTTTACCTTTTAGTAATAAAAAAATATCTCACCCTAAGAGAACTTTACAACCCTAATTCTGTCTATACGAGGCTTTATTCCGAGTTGATGACGTATCATGCATGCGGGGAGATGAAATTTGATTAAGGGTAGTTCCATAAAATTGTTATAAAGAAAGAATGAATGAAGGAAAAAAGTGATGAAGCTCGTCGTTACTAGTATAATATTGTAATTTCATTCATTGACTACAGAAAGTTGGTGAAATTGCACTGTAATACAGTGGTTGTTCGAAAATGAATGATGTCGGGGTGGAATGAATAGTTTTTGATTCGAAATTGATATTGATTTATATAGAAAATTAGCAACTAGTGGTTGAATAATGTATAGAGGTATGAATAGCCCGAAATGTAGGTAAGAAGGTATTTCACTCCTTGACTACATTTTGTGGCTTTTATTTTTCTGTGTTTATAAAAAAAATGTATTAATTTGTGACTTGTTAAAAAAAAAATCATTTTCGTCTGTTTTTTAGCAGGATTAAATGTATATTTTGTTCAGAGTAGGTATAGCATATTTTACAAGGTAGTGTCTGCCACCTCCGTTAACATTTTTTTTGTAAATTTATGTTGAAAATATCTTACTAACCCCGAACCCTTATTATTTTCTGAACTAAAGTAAGTAGTTACACTTGATAACTGATGAGGTTTCCGATACTATCTAGAAAAACTGGAATATATTTTATAATAACTGTGTTGCCGTGGATTTTCACGAGTGAGCACCGTAAATAATTATGCTTATTTAAAATTAAGAAAACCTTTCTTTATGGACGTTTGGAAAACTATAACAATTACGTAACATTACTTATAAACATATCGTATTCCTGTTTTTTTCTTCTTTCCTTCGTTTAATTTGAATATAATACAAAAGATATAAACAGCAGTTTTACGATGTATTTTAGGAGGGAATCGTGCAAAAATAAAGTGGGTAGTTAAAAAATGATTTATCATTTGTACACGCAAGGTGGTTTTTCTTTCACACGTTCCCCCTGTCAAAGTACCCTATAATTTACCTTAATGTGAGAATTTATTTTACAGCTCATATGAAAAGTTTTATATGAGTAGAGAGTAGGTGTAAGGTACTCTTTATTTTTTTCGTACACTAAAAACTGGGAATCATTACCAGATTGTCGTGCTTGTAACACAGGGATGGATTTAGTATTGAATGTTTGAAGCCCCCATTCCATTTTTAAAGTTGTGCGCTGCGTACAGTTTATTTAAGACAGTTTTAACGTCGATATTATTGGTTATGTTAATTGAAATTTTGATTGAAGTAAATTTGATTGATTTGGTTAATTTATTATGCTGGTGACTAATTATGGAAGTAGTTTTAAAATTCTTACAGTAAGATGTCCTTTTCTGTAAATAAAAACTACTGCTATCTTTCTACACTTGTACTGATATTGTTTGGCAAAATAAAATAACGGTTAAGTAATTAAACCAATTCTTATATTTTAGTTTATATGTCACAGAAAATTATTTTAA
Organism: Choreutis nemorana; assembly: GCA_949316135.1. Lineage (NCBI taxonomy): Eukaryota > Metazoa > Arthropoda > Insecta > Lepidoptera > Choreutidae > Choreutis > Choreutis nemorana. Next base: position 1,320,329 of record OX438620.1, on the reverse strand, counting down.
TAATGAATGCTTGTGAAGCTTTCCAAAAAAATCAAAAACAAAAGTGTATCCTATATTTATCTAAAATATTTGAAAGGGGGCTGTTGAATCGTAAATCCGCCCCTGATCAAGTTAAGCGTGTCAAGTAAATATGTCACGAGAACCGCTAATGTATCACACTTGCTTCATTTTTTTAACATCCATCATATCATTACATAAAATATGGATTTACAGCGTCACTTGCTTGTTATGTATATATGTACGTTTTCATTGCAAATTGAACTCTTTCGTTTCAGGTTTTAAGGGTTTTTTGTTTTTATTTTGTTTCGTAGCTGAAACATCATTTGCGAAGGATCCTTTGAAATTTATTGTTGTTGGTTTTATATGCAGTTGGTGGCTCGTAAAGAGAGGATTCGTAAAATGAATATATATAGCTTCTTTTATCATATTAATTTTATCACGTTTGTGTGTATGTACGTAGTGTAAATTTGTATCAGAAAATAGTCTGTTGATTTTTAAAACGATTTTTTTTATCTTTGATGGTTTTGTACCTATAGGGTGAAAAACGAGACCCTATTACTAAGCCTCCGCTGTTCGTCCATCCGTCTGTCAGGGGGTTGTATAACATAAACCATTCTAGCTAGATTTTGGAAATTTTCAGAGAATGTATATTACTATTGCCGCTATTACAAACTAAACTACTCCCATACAATAAAACTTAGATTTCGGAATTTTTTTCTTGATCTTTTTTCTTATAAAAAATTAGGTATGTTAAAGTATGCGGGTGCGGGGAACCCTTCATGTGTGATTCCGACTCAAACTTTACCAGTTTTTTTAATGACTCATAGCTTTTGCACGCGAAATCGTGTACGTGGAATCCGAAATGTAATCTATGTCCTATATCCACCTTGGATGCGAGGTTTTAGTTAAAGTTATTTTTGAAATTGAATGAATAGTTCCAAAAACTATATTTCTGCCGTGAAGCAGTTGGCTGTGTTTTGGTTCGAAAGATCAAGGAGCCAGTGTAAATAGCAGCACGACAGGTATAAAATCTTTACCTCTACACGTGCAACGCAATGGGGGTGTTGGCGTTTTTATATATTAAGGATATCGTCGCGTCAACAGGCGGCGGTATCACTTTCCATCAGGTGAACCGTCTTGCCCATGATATTGTTTTTTAAAAGAAAAGTTCTGAAGATTATCGCCTGTGTTAGTTTTGAAAATATTAATAAATAAATTTTTTATTGGTAGGTTTATTAAATAATCAATGAAAAAAAAACTTATTCTCGTATTATAACATTTAGTAGTTTCAATACACCCCCTCCACCCTTACTACCCCCACCTAAAAGGCTTTTCAACCCTTAGTAGATATAGTACAAGTCACGAACTCGTGTTTGTTCTGGGATCATGATTGAAATCTGCCAGCCTTTTAATCATGTTGCCGTTGTGTATACAGCCTTAGGTTGTGTGCCTTCCATTCTGTCAAATTGTAAATAACTTTATATTGGGGGAATACTATTATCATGTTTTAGATTTAATTTTGGATCTCCTAACACTAGGCAACAATTGTCGCCCAACACTTGACGCTCATCATGACAGGCAACGTTGCACAACAACGCCCGACGTTGACAACTTGATGCGAGCTTACATACATACACAACGTGTTTGTCATCTTTAGTGTATATGAGGCTTTATATTTTCGTTGTATTGTCACTTGAATCTACATTTTTTAAAGTTGACATTATTAGTAATTTAGTTCAAAGTTTTACGTATTAAATAAAATTTTCGTATTTGAGTGTAGTAGACAAAAATACTGCACAATTTAGCCTCGTTTAAACGTGTTAGTGTTTCTGTAATATATGTTAGCGGCAGTCTACATAATCTAATATTATATAAAATACCTAAGCTATGTATGTATGTATTTTAGAAATATACTTTGCCTCGGTATTGTGTCAACGTAGTTTTTGCCGGTGGACCACAGCTGGTACTCTATACAATCCCTAATAATTGTATTAATTACCTAGGCAATGTATGTTATGGATGATAATATATAATATTTCATACATCGCCAAGATTCTCCAGGTTTTTATACGTTGCCTGGTTGTCGTATAGAATATCAATTTTACTGATTTCCAGTAACATGTATACCTTATCAATGTAGGTTTAAATGTTTATCTTTCAAAATGAAACTTCCTAAACTTTTTTTGAGGTTTCCATCTAAATTAAAAGCGCTCTCGAGTTACTCTAGTTTTCATTGCAACGGCTGAGGTTATGTTGACAAAAGATAGCGTTTGTTTTGATTAGCAATTGTGATTTTTTGAAACCCTTTTTTTCAAATATCTAGAAAAACTATTAGATCTTTCGAATTTACTCGTTGTTAATGTTTTATTTCTTTCTTATATGTAGCAGTTATTTATATAAAACTACTTAAAATATAAATAGAAATGATCTCAAGTTTAAGTTACCACTGTGATTTACTATGATAATATTCAGTCTAGTGGTTGTTATTTATTTAAATTCAATAATAAATTAAAAATAAATAAATAAAATGAGTCTTAAATAATGTAGATCAAAGTGTTATCGTAGAAATGTTTTCGCAGCATTATTTTAAATACCTATAAATGTATGCCTATAAATCGCTACAGCTTATACAATGTTGTATGCATGTTAAAGTCATAGCCCCAGGTGTGTACACGCGTCTGTAATGTTTATATTTGTGTTCATCTCTACGCCAACCACTGTATTTACACAGACAAATGTATTTTTATATATATGTACGTATGTTTGTAGGTAAGTTAGGATGAAGGGTTGTCACTCGTGTTTTGTTTTTGTCCATTTTTTAATCCTTTTCGTTAGGGGGTTTTTTTTATATAGATTTCTCTATTTGTTATAGGTCGTAGAGTTTTTATTTTTATTTTAGATATTTTTTTTCTTTTTAATGTATAGGGATTTAAATTATTAAAATTGAAGGTTGTACATAGAAAAAATCACAATAACACACATTATGGAACCTGTGTAAATATTTTTTACTAGATAAAATAAATAACCTTAAAATACATTTTAAATTTAAATGGATACAACTTTTTATTGTCCCTTTCATAAAGAAACTCGTTATGAAAACCTTCGGATTTTCAGTGTGATATAGTTTATTTATTCAAGTTGACAACCCTATCAAGGGGTATGGACGTCTTACTCTGGAATCGAAGATACGCGAATCATGCGCTTTACGCTCTACAAATTCACCGGGGCGACCTCTATACTTTGCACGAAGGAAATGATTGTCGGATATATAATAATAAATATCAAAAGGTATAGATAGAAAATGTTGGTAACACCTGCTCTAACGACTTCCTACATCAGGGCTGTCCATACTGCTTCCTGAAGAATTTCAAATTTTAAAAATCAACAAAATATATTTAATTTTTAGTTTAATTAAAATTTGAATTTTTTTGTTGTTTATCGCAAAACAAGACGGCTTATCGATTGATTCGATAAATTACTAATTTTAACCTTTTCTGTCTCAAATGTGTGTTTTTAAGGTTTTGTTTCCAAAGGGCGTAAAAAGAGACCCTATTACTTATTAAGCCATGTATATCATAATAGCTAGATTCTTGAAATTTCAGGGAATGTCAATTACTGTTGCCGCAATAACGACAAATATTTAAAACGCAAACTTAAATTCAATCCCATGCAAAGTTTTTAGTTTTATTCGTCATTTTTTTGCTTTTTCTTTCTTGTTTCTTTTATAAGTTAACTATCTAAACAGTATATATTATTTAATCTTGTACGATTGTCTCGTACGGTACCCTTCAAGTGCGAGTCGGACTCACGCTTGACCAGTTTTTGTAAAAGCTTTAATTTTACTGTTATTTATCTCATTTTGTGGTTATTATTAACCATTCCTATTGAAGTCGGCCATGTGGCACGACTCAAAGGTAAGAGATGGACGAAGTTACTACATGGAGCGGCCCCCCAGGCAAGCGCCGGGCGGGTAGATCGTTCACGCGTTGGGAGGACGACGTCAAGGCCATTGCTGGAGCAGAGTGGATGGTGACGGCTGGCGACAGGGACGCCTGGAAATCTTTGGAGGAGGCCTCTACCTAAAAGGGGGGTCCATACAAAAAATGCATATCATAGTGTTTAAATAAATAAAAAAGGTTATAATTGTAAAAGTTTACGTATGGAATAAAAAGGCTTTTTTATTTTATTTTATTTTATTGAAGTATTTCCTTACGATGAAAACTTTAAATATCATAATGTTTGCGGTCCATTTGTTCGTTAATGTTGTTTTATTTACGTTCACAACGTTCCGTTCCGCGCTGATCGTGTGAGGTGATAGCGACTGTGTTGGTTGTAGGCACACGATTGACTTTAATTAGTTTTCGAGTCACTTTATGTTTGTGTTGTACTGGGCAATTTAATATACCTAAGTAGTTGATATAATCAGTTTGATTAAATACACTTTATAACTACATATATATGGTATTTGGCATGTATCTATAGTATACAGTATGTATAGTATGTACATTTTTGGCCTTGTATTTGGCGTGTCAACTTTAAAATTGTATAACTTAACTTGTGCTTAATGCGAAAAGTTATCGGAGTAAATTGGTCGAGCTTTGGGTTTGTTTATGAAGGTAAGTATATTAGCGAAAGCTAGAATAGAGAATGTTAAGTATTAAAGCATTAATTATTTTAAAAGAAAATATACCCATTATTTTTAAAAAGGGCTTGAAATTAAATTAAAAATATGATATTTCGTTTTTCAAAGGATATTTAAAGAACTGAAAAGTTTAAAATTTGTCTATTGTTTTTGCGAGCTAGTAAATAATACTTTTACTTACTTTTACAGTAATAATATAAGAAACGATTTTGTTGTGCTCATCTTTCAATTAATATGGTATTTTTAATTTATCTTAAAATGATCAACATTTTATGAGAAATTAAATCAATCAATTAAAGCATGTACCTAACCAATTAAGTCGAATCTTAATTAACATCTTGAAAATATCCCTACATGTTTTCATAACATTCATGTTAGATGTTAATTTCTTAAAATTTTACGTAATATTTAATTAATTTAATGTTTACTTTTGGTTAATTATCCTAATGAGTTCGGATTTGGGTCGGGTTGTAAGTGGTTTTGATGGTGAAATTTTATTAAAATTTAATAAGTTTCAATTTGTTTTTCGAGTGTAGGTATATCTCCACGAACTCCTGTTTTCACTCGTGGTAACTTATAATTGGCTTTTGTAAAAGTTTTCATTTCTATTTTTTTTGTAACAGTTATTTAAAAAAAGCATACAATCGTTTGGTCGTTGATAGTTTGACCGATAGATCACCGTAACCGCTGCAGGCTCGAATCGCAACAGCGTGTCTACCATGAGTTTGTAAAGTTTTCCTACAAGTCAAGTAACATAGATCACTACAGTGATTTTGTATGAGCAATCTTAATCCCTCATCAATCCGTAAGGGCGCTTTACAAAGATTTATAAAAATTTGTAGCTGCAGTCGCAAGCGGCAGTCGAAGGTAAAACGAAGGTAAAAAAGAATAGATAGAACTTTTCATTAATTGAAATGAATAAAACTCTTTTGTCTTTTACATGCAAGAAACCCTTTTAATACTTAAATTGACATAGCATTTTATATTAACGGCTATTGTATTTGTTTCAGGTATGTATCAATCACTGAATCTGACATGATTTATTCGTAGCACAGTAAGTAATTAATTTTTAAATAAAACAAACAGTTCTAATGTTGCTGATTAGATTTAAGTTACAAGGAATGTTTTATATGCCTACCCGAATCAAAACGGCCATAGTTAAAATTTAAGCCTTGTTTTATGGGTACATACCAAGCCACGATAAACATACGTAGGTGTAGATAACACTGCACTGCATACTCGTATTCATCACACAAACATCTGTCCAAATACTAGAAAACTAGTCAAAACTCAAAATTATACTACATGCGTAATAAACCTCATCGTAGTTGTTTTTGCGGCCATTGTATTAGCTTTAGACAAAAACTGCGTAACTCACGTATACATACGAAGTCTCGCTGTCTTTTAACGATTGCTCATTAACAAGTGTGCGTTTTAGAAAGGAATATAATTCAATGAACAACGAACGTTGTTGATCCGTTACCGAGTCGACGAGTGTGCCACGACCCTTATACTACCGCCACAATATACAAAATGTCCACTTAATATTTGGTCAACATAACACACAATAGAAATGAAAAAAATATTTAGGTGAATTTCAAAAGAATCTCACTTTCGTGTAGATAAGTTTTTTTTTTTTTGTTTGGTTTTCATTGAGACAGAAGGAGAGAGACATTTGAAATATAGCGGGGCGTACTTGTTGAACCTTTGGGCGGGGTGCAGTTTGAGTTTTGGCGATTTCATGCTTTATACTTTTTTTTTTATATGCGATCGTTTGTCTGCATCTCGCCATAGATATGCAAGTAGATGAACCATTTAAAAAAATGTCACCATTTGAAAGCTCAGCATATTTTTCAACGCCTTCGTCAACCCTGAGTAGGTTCTGCTGTACCTTCTTCAAGATTGAGGCAGCTAATGAAAAGTTTTATTTCATCATTTTTTTAAATTTTGTGAGGGGCTGTTTTGGTGTTGATTTGTCATTAAGAGTATTTAGTGGTATCAGGTGAAGCATCTGCTCGTTTACCAGAAAGTTTGTATTAGGTTTGACTACCTCGGTGGCGCAGCGGTGTAAACCGCCGACTGCTACGCTAGAGGTTCCGGGTTCGAATCCCGGTGGGGGCGGGACTTTGTGTTATTTGCAAGACGCATTGTTTCGCTTACAGGTCCTGGATGTTGTTGTATTGTATCTATGTAGTACATACGATATCGTTGCTTAGCACCTGCGACACAAGTTCTTACGATACTTACTGCAGGGCTAAGTCAATGTGTGTGTCGTGATGTGGTTATTATTATTATTATTATTATTTAAAAAAAAAACGCTCAAACTGTCACTACGTCCTCTATGCCGTGAAATTATTCACCCCTCGCTCGCCTCACTCCGTCGCAGCCTGCGTGATACAGAAATGGGTCACTTTTTGTCCTCATCTCCTCTTTATGAAGGTACCCCCGATGGTTGGAAGGTATGGAGTACCTTTGACGCTTTATTTTTTTAATATTCCTTTTTCATAACCCAGTGACTATGAGTATACTGCACGTGTTTTTTTGTACAGTTTCCAGATATGTTTCGGTTGTATTATTGACGGCGAAATGCGCGATTTGATTCAATGTGGATTTTGTATACTTTTTTTTTAAGATTTCGAATATAGACTAAGGAAAAGTTTTCGACTCTTTATAAATGGAAGGTGTGCTATCTTTTTTTCAAGTTAACTTTTTATGTGACGCGTTTTATGTCGAAACGTTACGGTTGTAGTGTGATTTTTTTTTCGTATCATATAAATTTTCTTTCTATTCTTTAAAGTTTTTGTATCCTCTCCTCTTTATTAAGGCAACCCCGATGGTGGGGACTTTTAATTTTTTTTAAACATTCCTTTTTCCAGTAACTACTGGTATGTTTTCGCGATTCGTTTGTGGAAACTGTTTTGATATGTCCGATCCGATGTGTCTGATTTTAAATTTCAATCTGGAATTCAGAACAATTTTTGTCCCATCTACTCTTTGTAGAGAGTTTTGTAAGAATTTTTCGTAACATTATAGATTTTGATCTAGACTAGATGATAGATAAGTTGGGGTTTATTTTAATGAAAGCAGCGAAAATAATGTAAATCAGGTGACATGGGTGTAGGGAACGAAATTTAATTCTCGCAGTGTAGTTTCCGGCACGAAAGGTATTACATCTTTACCTCAACTCGGGCATTGGCGTTACACTTGGCGTTCAATAAGCAGCGGTATCACTTTCCATCAGGAGAGCCGTCTGATTGTTTTCCCGTGATGTTGTATAAAAAACAAATATCTTATCAAGGGCAAGCGAAGCCAAAGCAAACTCACCAGTTTTAAAAAGACCTCGATCGACGATTGTCGTAATAAACTTATGTATAATATTTTATCACAAAAAACAGCGTAACTTTTTTCTATTAATACAGTAATAGTAGACAGAGATGATGGTATTGTCTTTATATATCCCAAGTTATATATCCCGTATAAATGGGGAAAAAACTCAAGTCTAACGCCAAGAAAAAAATGAAAGCAATATATCAAGAGCGTACAGCATAAAGGGCCCAAGGAGAAGGTATCAACGTCTCCATATTAAAAACGAAAACCTTTTGTTTTGTCATACATATATTATACATATGAAATGAAAATGTGTTGGCATGTGGAACTTTTATATATTTTTTGGGATAATCATACAAACATGTAAAACGTTGTATGTGTGGTACCTATTATAATTGTAGTGTATAATAATAAATAACCATATCACGACACACACATTGATTGACCAGATCTACAGTGAGATTAAAGAGTATTGTGTCGCAGGTGTTAAGCAATGATATGATATAAACTACATAAATAAGAATACTATATACCAGGCTGGTAAGAGAAACAATGCGTTTTGCAAATAATTTAAATTTCCGGGATTCGAATCCGTAACCTCAAACGTAGCAGTCGATTGTTTATACCATTGCGCCGTAGAAGCCGTCAAAAGTTACGTTCAAAGTAATAAGGTAACTTAAGTAGGTAATAAGGTATGCTTACCGTTAGTTTAAAGCCTTGTCTCCGCTAGGCGACAACTGTCGAGCAACATGTGTCCCCAGAGACAGACGATGTCAGGTGACTGTCACACATCGCCCGACGAATTGTTCGACTAGGGGAACTTGACATGATAGGTTCGAGTAAACTAAACTGGGGCCCTACTCTGAAATGCTGCCACCGAAACTTCAGGCCGACCGTTAAACCGATCGAACATAGAATTAACGATAACACTGCTTTCGAAATCAATGTGTCGGTGTTTTTGAAGTAAGGTTTCTGATGCAATATATGTCAAACAAAGTTCGATCGCAATTAATGTATCTGCGAGCCAGACTGACCCGACCGAAAGACTTTCGTAGTAGGAAAGGAAACACGCGAACATTCGGTCGATACTTTAGTTTTCGTTGTTTCGGAGTAGAAACCCTGATTTCGACAAAAACATGACATGAGGCGATGTGGTGCGATGTCGCTAGACAAATGTAGCTCAGTGGAGACGCGGCTTGGAGCTGAAGTGTTCTTTGATAACCTAGTTACAAAGAACATTACAATTGCTTGTTGGAAACTAGTTACCGAGCTAGCTTATGAAATTATTATCTCTTTGTAACCCGGTAACTAAATTATATGAACATTTTCTTGGTTCAAGTATGTAAAGTAGCTGACCATCGCGTTTTTTTTTTTTTTTTAACTTAATAGACATTATTTAACGCCTTTTCTGTCTGCAACTGTCCGTGAGCGTCGGTATCATTTACAATCAGATGAGCCGCCTACCTAATTGCCCTCTGTTTTTTTAAATATATTTTTACGGGAAGGGGTGCCATTTTGTTTTCATTGATACTGTAAAATGCTTATGGTTAGAAATAAATAAATCGACGCACCCCGCAAAATTTAATGATTTTAGGTCAACGAAAGTATTCTTTAGTGTTTGGTTATCAAAGAGATTCTATAAGACTCCAAAGTATGAAACCTTAAAAATATATTAAAATGATAATATCCTGCCTTTAAAAGTTTATAATTAAGAATTCATTGATTACATTGAACCTTCTCCCTTTAGTCAGCTGTTAATTTTATGAAAGCATTTCTACTTTCCTCTAAGTAACGGAATGTCCGATAATCCGATTAAGGCTAGATTTACACGAACTAAAGAAAGTTGCAGAGATAAACAGGAGGACGGGGGGGGGGGGAGCAACGGATTCCTATCAAAGTAATTATGTCCGTATTAAGTAATCCTTGTTTTACATTTGGGGGAAAGAAAAAAGAAGGGTGAGAATTACATAAACAAAAAAATGCTGTGGTTCCGTATGCATCAGAGTTTATTTTGAACGATGGATAAAAATGTTTTTTTGATCATTTGAAAAGGTAGTGATTTTGAATCGAAAAAGAGCAGCGAGTCGATAATGAAATTTGAACAACTAATTTTGATAACTCAAAGAGATTCGCAAAAAAATTACGATTTGATTAAAGTAAATATATCCATAAAGTAACAGAATTTCAAATAGAATGATATAGAATTAAACCTTAATTTGATTTAATTTAATTAATACTTGATATCAGTGCTCGGAAGAATTATAAAAGGGAAACGGTTCAGGTTACTTATTAAATAATATTGCGATTAATTATACAAAAGTATGGAATTCAAAATGTCTTAAATTAATACCTGTTGTTTTTATTTATGTAATTATTTAGTTTCAGGAATATTATGTTACATTTTTAATTAATAAAGTTTTTACTCACTTACTTACAAAATGGTTTTATGTGTCGTAGAATTTGTCTAAGGAACCCTTTTAAAACCAAGACATTCATTAATTCCCCCTTTGAGGAACATTTCGTCGAATCATTAAAATAGAATGATCCTTATCTAAACGAATATCTTACTTTGCGTTTTTTTTCTTCTTTCTTTTCTAAATGTCGTGTTGACAGTATTTTTTTCTTCCCTTCACCCTTCGCGGTCTAATTGTGTCGTTTAACATTTTTAATGATTGTTCATTTGTTGCTTAGTCGCTTTACAGCTGTTTGTTTTTAATTGTTTATTTTGGGACATTTGTTTTTTAACGTAATCTAATGTGCACTTATCTCTTTTTTTTTAAAGTATATACCGATTGTTTTTATTCGTTTGGCATTTTTTTGTATACAACATCGTGGGCAAACAGTCGTCTATTCACACGACGGTGCCCTTGATGTCTTAATGCTGATTGACAGAAATAATGCGGTACATATTTTTTTTAAACTATTTAATACAAATTAAAGCTACTTTGACTGCGGTATGACTGTCGGTTTGATTGTTTGGTTTATGTTAATGTTATGGGACCAAGTTTTCAGACATGGTTTCTATAAATACAAAAATAACACATGTCATGTTATATTACGTTAAAATATGAGTATTGTGCGCACACATTGTGCGTAATATACAAGTAAAAGTAAAGTGGGTAAAAATGTTGGTAAACCAAATAAAAAATAAATGTTGAACTAAATATACAAGTAGCATAAAATCTAAACCCTTGTTATTCAGGTCCAGTGTATTCTCGGAGTGTGGCTAAAGCGAACATTTAGTTCCAACAGTCTGTCTGACTGGGACCTAGTTTTGGTGCTAACCGGATTCTAAATTGTTCCTGTTACCAAAACTGTAACTTTACTAATTTTAATTAGGTTAGTTATTGAGGTTTTTGGATGTATGTTTTACTGTTTTGTTTTTAATTGTAACTTTAGCATTGAGTTATTCAAAAATGGGTCGTCAACGCGTGGCAAGCGTGAAATCTTAAGATCCAAAAACCTACATTTTGAATAGCATGGGGTTCTTTAAAAAGGGCGTTAGTAGGTTTTTACCGCTTAGGTATCGCGCGACTGCTTACCATCAGGCGGGCCGTATGCTTGTTGGCTAACGCAGTGGTATGGTAGCATAAGTCATGTATTGAAGCCGTATCGGTTGTTATATAGGTAATGAAATAATAAAATGTCAATATCTACATTGTCATTTAACGATGGATAAAAAGTTTAGGGCGTGGTAGCTCAGTTTGTTACATGCCTTAGTTAACCAACCGACCCGACCCGATAGGTCGAGGGTTCGAGTCTCAGTTTGCGTACGTTGTAGCTGCCATGTTCCTCATTGTGCCCGGATAGTGGCGACAGATTCGCAACCTGTCACACTGGGACTAAACATAAACATTCGAAATGCGGTGTTTCTGCTAACCCCTCTCGATGGATAACGGCGTGAGTTTGTAAAAAGTTGATTTTCCGACGCAAGAATAGACTAGGACACTATACACTGTTCACTTAGTGTATATGTACATACACCGAGTGTGTCTGATGAACACGAGTGTCTCTAATTGCGAAATTAATTGTCACAAGATACTTAATTAGTATCGCTTCACTAGAAATCAAGAAATCTGTCTCGGTGTGATCTGAAAAGAAATATATATCACAATTTCTGTCGTAGTTCATACATACCCTTAGTTGGCTTTTATTGTTTTTCTAGATATTTGAGAAGTCTCTCTAGTGAAGCTAAATCGTTTTACCGAAATTATTAAAATGTAAATATTATACAGTTTGATAGTCAAATTTTGAAATCGGGTCACAGGAGCTGGCTTACCTAATATCTCATTGCCATTCTGAATTTGTAACGTTGTCGCTCTCTCGCTCAGTATGAAGGTATAAATCCGGTGAGCCTATCCAAATTGTTTTAAGGGGGGAGCCTGATTTAGAAGCTTCGAAAAATCGATTTTTTGAAGGATTTTTTTGGGAAGGAAAAAAATATACGATTGGAATGAAACTTTCAGGTTTTATTGTTGTATATTTCAACAGTCTTCTCAAATTTTTTCATGAAGATTTAAGCAATATTATGCCCGGGACAAGAATTTCGCCGAGGCGTCTCGCGAGCGCTTTTGTTGTGCGGCGGGAATGATGCAGGTCGCAATTTTCATCTGAAACAAAAAACCCAAAAATATTTTTATTCCTGAATAGTATAGCTTCTAGTTAAACCAAGAAAATTGATGAAAACGTTCAAATTTCAATAATTTTTAGTGAATTGAAAAAAAAGTTCATTAAAAAAAAAAAAAAAATTGACTTTAGATTGTTTAAAAAATATGTTAATCTTAACTTTTTCAAGGTTTTTTAGGTTCAACTAGAAGAGAATTTCATCCCGAATAAAATGCATTTTGTTTTATTTCGATAGGACGTTTAGTTTTTTCCCTATCTTTCCCGCCAATTAGGAAAAATCGTAAAAATGAAAACTCGAGAAAACGTGCGTCAAAGTTTTCGTATATGAAAAATCGTAATTTTCTTAAACTTACCGCGTTATTATGCTAATCAGCGATTCCTGGTCCATAAAGTAAACCTTCACACTCTTCAAAAACCTGGTTTGTGCCCTGTTGTTCGAGTCTGCGGGCTGTTCTGGCCTCTTTACTACACAATGAATCGCGCCTGTTTTGTCGGGTGACGCGCTCCTCGTCGGCTCTCTTGGCGAAATTGTTACATTGCTGTCCAATTTTTAAATCCATCAACTGCATGGTTTTCAATGCTGCACTGTAGCCTTCGTTGAACATTCCTCCAGCGATGTAAGCAGCAATTTCGATGATTTTAATGCCTGAGTGAAGGTGTTTAGGTGTCATGCACCACACAGTGGAATTGAACGACTCGTTCGCATTTTGTGTGTGTCCACCCAAACACCTCGTAAGCAGCTCGTCCTTGGATAAGTCCTCGTACACAGGACGAATGTGCTGCTCGACATGTTCGTCAATTAGACGTGGTGGATGTTTAAAAGCCGCCATTATGAAACTGATTGCCGTGGAATTTACGTTTCCGTGGCTTTCCACTGCGTTCACTTGAAGATTTGCTCACTTTTGGATAGCTCTGCATGATTTGAAGACGTTCACGTGCCGAAAGACAAATCGAAACTGAACCCAAATGCTAAATGTAGCTTTGCTCGAACCGACGCTGCCAGGTCACATATACCGTTATAATACATACTTTTATCCCTACATAGCTCTACAATGACCTTCTGCGAACAGTCAACAGTCCCTCGAAGGACCGTTATTCTGTTTGGATCATAACACGAACAATAGATCGAGGGGCGGAGCGCGCGCGCTCCGAGCGATCCGGCCGCTCGTATATACCTGCTCGACGCTTGCCGACTCTTTCTTCTATAACTCCGAAAATATTGCGAATTTCCGTCTGAAATTTTGAGGACACATTCTTAGATAGTTTAGGAAGACATTTATGCAAAAAAAAAAAAATCGATTTTTTGAAGCTTCTAAATCAGGCTCCCCCCTTAATGTACGTGACCGATTACACTGCACCACAATGTATACACCTATATTAGTACTGATACACACTATAGCGATTGTACCGTAACGAACTATCGAGAAGTAATACATTTATCTAGGAATTACTTTACGAATTGCCAAAAAAGAATACTTAAGAATTCGAATAAGTCTTAAGTATTATTTTAAATATAGGATATAGGTACAGCTTGCAACTTATTGAATGCTTAACTTACCTACGAAAGATATAATTTTAATCGAAGGATCGTGTGTTTGAACATTTTATAACTGTTTTATTTTCATGTTTTTAGTTATTTTTAAACGAAGTATTGTACAATTATTATACGCACTTTATTTGTCTATAGGTGTAAATAGTTTCCAAAATGGATTTACTGTTTCACTGTTCGTTTGTCACTCAGGTGGTATTAAAAATAGATTTTATTCATTTGGTAATTAGCGAATGTAACGAGTAGATATTCATATTCAAAATAATTTATTTTCAAATACGAGTATGTTTACATTAGTTGTTCTGTTGAAGATGTTGTATCAAAAATATTTTGTCCATGAGGCATGCAAAATTATATGATTGTGATTAAATATTATCACACAGTTCACATAAATGTATTTAACGGACGATTGGTCAAATAAAATTTAATACGACTTTTAGGTGCATTTGTTACTATGTTCAGATTGATTCATAATACTGGCTTAGTGATTCTATTAAAATTATTTTAAATAAACTTGAAAGGGTTCAGTTTTGAAAAACTTCATGACATCCACTGAAATAAAAATACATTCCTTTCGGCAAACATTAATACTTTACATGGTACATGATAGTAGTTTTGCAAAAAATAAACAATAATAATAAATATAATTAATTCCACGCTTCAGGCAAAAACATAAATAAAATAAAATTCATCAGGTCGATTCTAATTAGGTACTGTACATATTTCTATGAGTAGATAAGAGATTCTCGGTTTCCTTATGGGTTAAGGTAACTAGCCATTTGTAAATAATGGTTTTTACTTGTTGAAGGGGTTTTTTTATATTGCGGTGTTTTGCTACTCTGTTGTTATTGTAAAATTTTATATATGGTCCCATTCGCGACAAATTAATGCTTAAAATATGAATGTGTTATTTGGACTGGTATGATGCCATACAAGTTATATATGTTTTACATTCAAGACATTTTATTGAATACATATCAATTCCTTTTCCATTATAGCCACGGAGATTGTAAATAAACAGTTGGAACATTAAGAGTTATGTCTTGTAATAAATTTCACCAAGCCCGAATTTGTGTTGGTACTAAAAAGTTTACATTCAACCAACCTACCCCTAGTACCTTAAAAATCTTGCTTGTATTTCCCAAGGGAAATTCACAAAGAACACCTTACATTCAATTAGATGCGTCCGACCCCTAAGGCGGTCGGGAGGGTAATGATTTAGTTATAGTAGTTTTTTTTTTTTGGGTTCTTTTTTGTAACTATTTTAAAAGTTTGATTGAGATAGGCAAAGGTTTAAGCAGGTTCATGGTTTATTTTTAATACGACGCAAGATATTTAGACTTTTTATCAAGTCTTTATTAAGTCCATACGTAGGATGGGTATTGCAGCTGTAATGTATAGCGTGATGTAAGGCCATATAAAAATAAATAAACTGTGCTGTTATTCATGTAGGTATCATCATTTATGTAATGTTTGTTTTGTTTTTAGTTTGTAATACGCGGTTTACACAAAACTTGTATTGTTGTTCCATTGAGACTGACCACTAATCAAACGACACTTATCGTTCTAATATAGACTCTAGCCGGTTGAGATAAGAGCTGCTGTACTCTTACAGTTTTCACGTTTCATCATACTCCCTTGAATAAACTACATGACTCGTTACATTAACATCTTTACTGCCTCTTAATAAGTTCTACTTTAGTTGCCATGTTTTAATAAATTAAAACCCGCCGGTAGGCCTGTAATGAACGAAATTTTTCGTTGAAATTTCAACTTTATGCCGTTTTGTGATAAGATTTAATTTTACAAAAATGTTAAATTTGAATATTTTGAAATGATTGTGTTAATTGCGTTTCGTAATTTCGACCAGGGTTTTAAGTTGTCCCGTTTTCCAACAAGTTATTTAAGGTCTCCGTTATTTAGTATGTACGGATATGAATAGACGAATGTTGAATTAGTTATGGTATATATTTCATTTATATGAAATGCTAACAAATTAACATAGCATTGTTATAGTTTTAGTATTACTGAAAATGGGTTAGTGCATATTATTCATGCAAATTACAAGTATTCACATCTTTGGATATTTTTTTCTTGAATGCTCGAACCCAAAAATACAGGATACACGTGCAATAACAAATAATAATAATTGTATTGATTCATTGTTATGCACGGTATGTTATTAAGTGTAAAGAAAATGTGTAGGTAAAGAGAAAATATACAAAATTTTACCAATATCATTTTTATTTACACGAAATTTTGAGTTAAAAAATTACTAATTATTTGATGTTATAGCGTCATTGGTATAGTCTGAAAATTTCAACTGTCATAGTATTACTCTTCATGAGATAAAATAATATAGTGCTGACTAACTAACGAACGGACGGACGGACGGAAAGCAAAGGCCTCGTATATTAGGGTCCCGTATGTCATACTTTTTTACATACAATTTTCAGTTTCAAACGAAAAAGCTGTGGACGTGTTGATTGTCAACGAATATATTGATGATGATGATGAATCTTGTTAAAAATAGATGTATATTTTTAGTTGGAACTCATTAGAATCTCGATTTTGTTTTATTGGTACTCCTTTGTACCGGCACTTAAAATAAGTCCCTTATAAAAATATGCTATCAAAATTTACTATTGTATCTTCTGCGAAACACCCAAAAGTTTAACTTTATCATCTTTGTTGTACGAGTAGATATGTAAGTTTGTAATAGGATTGACCGTCGGGAAGGTCTTTTGTATTGTTTTTTTTTCTGTGTCCTTGAGGGATTTCCCTGAAAAATCATAAAAAAATGAGAAAAGTACCTGTACTCAACTTGTAATATTTTCTTTTGGAAGCGAAAATTGTGTTTCTCCTTTTCAGATTATCTTGAAGCGTATTTTCTTAAATTGTTTGTTTATTTGTTATTTCGTCTTGTTTCATAATTATTAAAACACGTTGATAGAGACTTACAGCGGATTTCGGAATGAGGATTTCAAGTTGTGAAGGTCTCGACTAGAACTCAACAAAATTTTCCGTGGCTTGAATTTAGTTTATAACAGGTTTGTTTGTTTAGGTTCCGGCAACACGTGCGTGATGCCCCTGGTATTGTTTAATCATCCAGAGGCTACTGCCTACCTTCAGGCGGGCAGTGTGCCATCTTATAGACCCTAAACACGTCCCTGCCGCAGGGTCGATCTAGGACGCTAGTAGGTTCATTATTGTCAACTTGACGGATTACCCGTCAGATCTAACGCAGAGGTAAGTGACGTGGTAAAAATATCTCATAAATTTTATATAAATTCATGAGCAAACAATCAGACACCTGATGGAAAGTGATTTCACCGCTTATTGACACGACGATGCCCTTGATGTATGGAAAGCCAAGGCATGTACAGGTAAAGATGTTATGCCTCTCATGCCGGTAATTAAACTGGCTCTCCAATCATTCAAACCGGAATACAGCGAACTGCTTCATTGCAGATATGAAAACCAGATGATCTGGCACGTTGATCTACCACCTGTAAAATATGTTTTAACGGATAATGGATTTTTTACGGAATCCAGAGATTTTTATCCAATAAAAATTTCAATATCATCTTATTTTCAAAATTGGATGATTTATACGAAAATTTTTGTACAGTCATGTTGGCAGCTGGCGAATTTTGATGTCGAGTCTTCCGTCTTGAATATATAGGAGTTGGTCACACTGAATTCGCCCCTGCCCCAGAGACGTGTGCAGATGCTTATAATTAGCTTTAAAAAATTGACACGTTCTCTACTTAGATTCTCATTTTTGAAGCCGGCTGTTTAAAAATATATTTATGTTAAGGTAACATGGACTTGAAGGTAAGTCTTCAAAATGATCCATTTAAGTTTCGTTTTTGCGTGTCCGTTTGAATATTGATAACAATCAAGTCTACAATACTTTATTAATGAAGACGAAATAGAACATTTCAATTCGTACTCGCCCGTGAATGGTTCTGTACCATACAAGATTAAACAATAAATAGGTGTGTATTTTTAAGTAATGAAAGACAAAAGCAAGCAAGAATGCAGAAAAAATCACGCTTCTTGTATGAGGGAAGGCGTCCATTATTTTTTTGATGTTAGATTGACAACAGATAACCATTTTTTTTAAACTGTTTACCTATTACGGTTCAAGAAATACAGTCCTCTGACAAACATACAGATAGACGAACTGACGGTTTAGTAATAGCTCATCACCTTAAACACATAGTTAATAAAATTCATCTAGTCAACAAACGTCGTAGCGTACCGTCGCTCCCTCGACAGACGTTGTCTGTTACGAATCGACTCGGTGCAGCGGTGTAGTAGTGCCGCAGCCCGCGCTGTCGCCGTCACGCCACCGTGACGTAACCCGAGCGGTGACACGGCGTGGCACGATCGCGTGACACTGTCACTGGTCATGTATAGGTAGGTGTATATATGACATTGTTGGTATTATTATGCTTTAAATGTTCCGTCTCGTGAAGGGCAGTTAGGATATGAAGGGACTTTAATTAAATCGCCTCTTTCCTATGTAACTGTTAATAAGTTTGTGGATTTGATTTCGAAATTAATGATTCTAAATTGATTGACCAAGAATTGTAGTTAATTAAAGTTATTCTCTGAGCATTTTATATCTAAAGTCTCTGTTGAGTACGGGTTTAATTTGAAAACTAAAAAATTATTAACTTACTTGATATAATGTCAGGAATCCTGAATTTGGACGTAAAAGGAAGAGAAGTGTTATAAGTTTACTTGTTGGTCTGTGTGTCTGTCTGTGGCATCATAACTCTCGAACGAATGAAGCGATTTTGATGTAGTTTTTGATGTAGTGTTCTTAGCTAAGTTTGATCAATATCGGTTTCCCCATTCAAAAATGAACAAACTAATGTATGTAAATATGTCCAATTGGATATTTTTTAATTTGTAATTTTTAGCTTTAGGGTCTATATGAAAGTTTTATTAAATGCATAGAAATTATTATTAATTTACAGTGTATTTAATCGCGGTAGTCATCACCTATTGATCTTAACTCCAGTCACCTTTAAAATTTGACAAAGTGGTGTACATATACTTCTTGTTTTATAGTTGTGAGTAGATAGGCTTCGACGGAAGCTATTCAATTTTACGTTTTATTGTCACTGAAAAATAAATAGTTTAGCTTGTATAATATATTCACATTGTTACAGTTCTGAAACCTTACGCGAAAAAGTTTGCGATAGTTCACAAGTTTTGGGCTATGATGAGATTTTTATATGGTTTTGGTATTTTCTTTAAAATGTTCTTCACAAATATAAATCACTGGCTTTTCCTGTGTTATTTTTTCGTTCAATTGAATACGCTATATGTTTTTTCTTTTAAAGTTTTATTAATTGTATTTCAGTGCATTCCGTGTAACATTAGCTTACAGTTAAAATTCAAAATGTTTTTTTTTTTAATTTTAAATAGACTCAAATTAAGTGTTTTCAAATCGATTTCTTTAAGTGTAACACCTGTTCGGAATGTTAACTACGGTGAAGAAGTAGGCAAGAAACCTCTGTAGTTGTTTTCAAAAATTTACAATAGTTGTCCAATACACTTTGGAATATTTAGGTTTTCTATATATTTAATCAAATTAGAAGTTTCTATGGTTTAATAAGAAGCAAAATTACAATATGTGATATATTTTTACTTGACAACACTTGAATGGTTTTCGATTTATCGGTCGACGATAAACGGGTATGCTGATTCTGTTACGTATCTCGCTGTCTGTCACGTGGTTAAACCCGCATTGCCTTATTGGTGATTACATTGATTGACTGGATCCGGCAAAACGGATGCATCGGCCACTTGAAACATGTGAAATATTTTTTATAAATATATAAATTGTATGGGAAACTTTGGTTGTTTAGATGGATTTCATTTTTGATCAAATCACGCATAAACTGGTAAAGAGATTTGGATGTCAATCAATCAATAAATAAATCATTTATTGCATAGAAAAGTTACATTTTCCATAAACACACGCCAAAATAGTCGGTGGGTATACAAATTAAAGACAATTATCAGCTGGAACTTACGATAGGAAGACCTGTGATAAAAGTACAGGTCTTTATGTGATAAAAGTATCAGAATATGTGTAAATGTCAGTGGCGTGTCTAGAGTTTTAGAATAGGACAAGCCGAGAGATACGTTATTGTAGTTTTTATAATTCATTTCGATAAATGTCTTATTGCCTCATTACTCTTAAATCTACTCTTCATACTTACGCGTTCGAATTAGCGCGAATTTTGAACCATGCAATGCAAAGCATATTGTTATTTTATTTGAAAAGTAATGAATGAACGAGAGCACGAACTTACCTTGGTTCGATAGGGCATGCCGGGCTTTTGGGCTTATATGACAGTACCGCCACTGGTAAATGTAAGAGGGCGTTTCACCCACTTGACAGCAGCAGCAGCAACTCGGTAAACAACACAGTCTATGGACAAATATTCTACTAATAGGCAAGTACATGTAAACTATTTGTTTAAATACTATAACGAATTGTTTCACTGAATTATTGTTTATTTTTATTACAATAGCTATATTTGAAAGTTTGCATTATGGCGGTTGAGTGATTTATGTCAGATATAGGTGGTGCTTGCGCCCTCTGCTTTGTGCTTTGCGGAAAATACCCTATTTGATCAACTTGATTAACACATAGGATATATACTTTTCATCCCGGAAAAATGTTCTCTTTCTGAGAGATAAAAGAGACGAAATCGCGGGGAAAGCTTGTCTGGTTACGTATACGGCCCGCTTGATGCTTTACGTGTACTACGCTTAAAACAGCAAACGTATCACGCTAATGTTGCAGGCGGGTTGGGTTCGATTAGATTTTTAAACATGAATCACGTGTAGGTATGCTCGTCACTTTGCCTCTGTACACTAGGGTCCCGTGAGATCCTCTTAAAGTCTTTGTAAGGTTAAATTCCACAACGGAAATTTTTATTAGATCTATAAAGTCAGGATTGAGGACCTGGTATTAAATAAATGACAGAATCCGGTACTCAATATCCTCTTGCAAACATTCTTAAGTTGGACAATATATATTCTAGTGGAAAGAAATGTTACAGTGTACGGGTGATGACAGTAGACACGTTTTCGATGGAAAGTTTTCTAAATTTTTTATCAATTAGGTTTGTAACATTTTTAAGTAATTTATATTAAACATTTAGAGGAGCTTATTCTTGATCTAATATGTATAAATAATGTTACACGATTTAAATAAATAAATTTAGTTGCATGTGTGAAATTAAAATATAGGAAAGTAAAATAAAGTGCCTAGATTATAGGTACTTTAAAAAGTATAATCTGTACTGAATTAGAATTTTTCAAACAAACAATTTTTGTTTGATTTGTTTAGTTTTAACCTTTCAATTAAAATTTTATGCTCTATACAAAATTGATAAGTTTCAACCTAGAAGAAAAGATTACTGTATTTCACTTTAGCTGTAACAGTAAGGCCAGTGAATTTTAAAGCCGACCGCCCCCCGATATATGAAAGGATTCCGCGTTATTATGACCGCCCCCGGGGCGCACGGACGCCGCCCTGGGCGGTATACAATAACGTCACGATCAGCTGACGTTTTTATACAGTCGCTGTGTTTGTGTACGTAACGTAATGTGGAGAGGAAATTGTGTATAATAATGTTATTGGCTGTTTGTAGCGTTCTTTTGTATTAAAAATAATTGTATAGAAAAGTTATTTTTCGAGATAAGTTGGGTTTTTATTTGATTTTAGTTTTATAGTTGTTGTTTCTGTTGCAATCGTGTTTGAATAAACAATGTCTATTGTAGATGAAGTTTGATTAATCGGTTTAATATATACTCAAAAAACTGTTTAGCTGTCTGTCTGAGTAAATCATATGAATATGTAATAGGTCTCTTTTGAGATGGGTTAAAATGCTATGTAATCCTCAAGTGTGTCTGCCACCTTACTTGTATGTTTAAAAAAGCCTATTGCAATACTAAATCTATGTTTCAATTGAATATAAACATATGAGACTGATATTTCGCAACACGTACAATTTACAATACTCCAGTGGGAGGTATAAATATTGGTGAAATATCCCCAGCAGTGCAGCAAACGAACGTAACATCCACAAGTAGCACTCGATAAATCAATGTACAAGACATTTTATTAAATGTATAGTTGGTTTATCAGAGAGCTCGCCCTGTGGGACGCCGACGGTCTTATTGGATAATGGTGTTTGGGAGAATTTTTCCCAAATTCTTGTGTTAAAAAAATGGAGTTTTCAAGGACAGGCTCTGTTGATTCTTTAAAGTAGTGGTTGTTTTCTGTAAAAAGATGTTCTAGTTCTGAAAGATTTAGCAAGAGAGATGTATAAAATACTAATCATAACAGATATATCAATCTGACACTGCGTTGTATAACATTATCAAAGATAAGTTGGTATCGTAATAAATCTGTACTTCGTTTGAAACCGTTCATGCTTATTCGCGTTAACATTATCACTTTGAAAAGTTTCCGTCGTGTAGTAAATAAGAGACGGTATAGTGCTACAATTTGCCACCAATTTGCCGGCAGCTGCGTTCTGGGAAATAAGTTGGAATTCAGAGGCATGGGTATATCGCCCGTCAAAGCCCGCACCAGCCCGCGGCGTTCGCTTACACGTAGGTACTAGGTAATGCTCAGTTACTGCCTTTTTGCTTTCGATCGAGCAAACGGTTGTATGGTGAATATCTGTTTTTATCCCGTTTCACCCCGAGGCGGTTGGCGGGATGGAAACTTTTTGAGATAATGATTTGAGCGACTTCCTCGATAGACATTGGTAAAAAGATATTTTTCTCCTCCCTTCCCTCAGTTTCCGCTAACCGATTAAGTGTTAATGCGTTTCGAGGGAGCTTGCTCGGATTTTTTTGTCGTTGTTTTTTTAAAGATACGCTCGATTAGTCGGCCCTTTTATTGTAAGTGTCGAGTTACTTTGGATTTTTGTGTAACGCGAAACCGTTGACGCTTTTAGTTGGAAGGAATTGATTGTGTCTGAGGATATTTTCGTTTGGAAGGTTTTTTCAGTGATTTTTTTTTTTTCATTGCCCTTTAAATAGTGTGTAGATTTGTTTTTATTACATTTAAAATGTGCAAGGTTGCAAGTTCCTATATGAATTTCCTGATATGTTTGGTTTGCTAAATCGAAACATTTTTAACACTGCAATTCATATTACAATATTAACCTTGTCGTTAGTTTTTTTCGTATTTATTACCAAATATTTTTTTTTACCATAAATTTCTTGTATTTTTCTGATTCGGAAGAAAAAATTTTACTTATATAACCCTTTTCTTTTGTGTGAAACTATTTATCTCTCAGTTTTAAAAGAAGCTAAATTAGAACATTTGTTTACCGCCCACAGTGCGGTAGCATTCAACCGGGCCTTTGCAAACCCGTCCATGCATTTGACCGGACTGAATACATCCCTGCACTTGGTCAAGCACCCATTACATTTATCTCAATTGAACCTTACAACCCATTAAATAAAAGCCATTTCACTTTGACCATATGATAGTCTTCAGTATCAAGCTTATTTACATCTGTGTGCATAGAAGATGATAGCTTCAGGTTTAAAGTGAACATAACTGAGAGGTTGTTTGGAAATTTTGGTAACTGTTTGCGAAGTATAATTTGGCCTCCTTGTGTAGTTTTCTCATGTGTCTTATTGAATCGTAGGTCAAATTTTTCTGTTAAAGAAGATATTGTATTATATTTTTTTATATTATTATCCGACCTAAAGTCTTTCTGGTGATACTTTAAGAGGCTAAATGATCTGAAATTTAGATCAATTTAGTGGAAAATTATTTTACGAAAGTTTTATGTTCACTTTTACGTTTTTATATATATATTTTTTCTTGTAATTTATAGTGAAAGTCAGGGAGATGTTATTAAAAAATAAGTTTTCACGGTTCTTATATTGTAAATATACTCTTACATTTTTCTTACTAGAATAAATGTTCATCCTTACTTTATTATATTGTATGTGGTTACATTAAAGGAATACATATCAGTAATCCCACTTATTATGTTACTATCGCTCGAATGCAGTTAATAAAACCATATCATCTTAAATGTCTGACTTAGGAAATATTTACACGTAGGTACATGTTGCAGTCGAGCGTTTAAGGAGTATGTGTTTTTTTTTTTGTCTGGTTTTCAACTCTGTGAAAAGTCAAAGTCAAAATGTTTTTTATTCGATTAGACTTAAAATAAGCACTTTCAAATCGTCATTTTTTTACAACCACCGGTTCGGAATGCTATTTCTACGGGGAAGAATCCGGCAAGAAACCTCCGTAGTTGCTTTTTTCGATATTCAATTACAATATTTTCTCGACAGCCTTTAATTTTTTGTTGAAATACCTTTAGATCTTGACTTAAAATAAAAATAGTTTTTCCAATAGATTATTCACAATAATAAGGAAGATGCATGACTTTTTTTTATGCATTCTTTAGATTTTCTCAAATATCTGTCTTATTTACTTAGTTATAAAGTTTCAAAGTCGTTGGTTCGAGAGATATGGGATATGTTTTATGACGTCAAAGTACACGATCGCCAAACAACTTCCATAGGAAAAGTTATTTTGAAGAGTGAGCTAGATATATTTACTTTTAATAATTATATCTCCCTGGTTTATCGTTTAATTCGAATTCTGTGTTCACTTTAAACATACTATTTCCATATACTATACGATAAATTGATTGAATAATTAAAAAAAGATAATTTTAGATGAAATTTCGGTTCAAAAGTTTATCCGGGTATTTCAACCGGTTTATTTCACTGACCTCATGTACCGAACATGATTTGTCATCCGTCCGCGTTTCACGACCGCAAGTCTACACCAGCCCTAAAAGTCTACGCTGAAGACGTGATAGGAATTAATGTTGTTAGTTTTGGTCCCCTTAATAATTTTCCCTTATCAAGCTCAAACAGGAGGGGATGAAAAATCAACCACCAACAAACCACCCGCTTGCTCGCTAGCTCGAAAGCTTAGTAACAAGGTGCTTTCGTAGAGATTCTTTAACGTTCGTCGGAGATAAAATTTTGTAAGAGATTTTTTTTAATTTATGACATTGCTTAGCTTTAGTTTAAAGTGTGCTAAAGTGTTGTTATTATTAGATAAATTATAGTGTAATTTTGGTATGGAAGCAAGTCTTTATATTTTCTTATGGTTATTTTATAGTAAATTTATAGTTAATACAACAATAGCCTATGATTTATTTTCTTTTTAATTGTTGTTAAGATATGTAACATTTTCATTTATAATTACAAGCGAAATTTTAAAATATTGTAGTGACCCCTGTTGGTAAAAATCGCTATTTAAGTGGGTTTAGTTTTATTCGATTCGGGAAATGAAGGCAATGTTTTATTTTCAAAAGAAAAAAAAATCAACTGAAAATAAGACATCCTTATTTGTTTGCTGAGTAAAGGCATTTGTAACTGTCTTATTCTCTTGAAGATAAGGTTGGAAATATCCGTAACTGGATATCGGATTCTTTAAATCCGTTTATTGACCGGTTCGGTTCTGTTTCGACCGGTTTAATTTGCGGTACTCTTGATTAACAGTAGCTTCGCCGGTTTAATGCTCCGCCTCTGCAAAAGTACTGCTTTCTCTTTGCCAAAGGGTTAATTACCGGCATTTTGTACCGGTTTTTTTTTTTGAAGATCCCGTATTGCCAACCTATAAATGCAACATGGTCTAGGTAACTAAGTTAACTTACGAGTTTCGGGTATTTTTCTAAAGGTACTGATTTTTTTAGGCAGAAGGTCGAACCGGTTTTATTTATGCCATCCGTGAGCCTGTTATGAGGGGAGCGATGACAAAAATATGTTTAAAGGAAGAGCATGTCTGTGATTACTTATGTGTAGAACAATTTTAGTACCTTTTTATTATTTGAATTTGTTAGTATGTAAGTAAATTATAAAGCTATTTCTTTTAAACATACCTACTCTTCCTTACTGTTTTTTTTATATATTAGGGAGCTTGTCGTTTTAGTCTCGTCTACCAATATCAAAAGTTGTCGTGAACGCGTATTGTTTATGCATTGTTTTAATCATTCTCGATTGTAAAGGCGAATCGTGGGAAATTATTTTTAGAAGTGCCAAGTTTTTCACGTTTGGTCCCGTTTCTTTATATGCTTTGTTTTCAAATTTGGAATAAAAATATTACATATTCAAAGTTAAAACTGGTGAGGGATTTCACGTTTAATTTTTTTTAAGCTAGTTCAAAAAGACGTTCTAATACATCGAAACTCACGAGCGCTAGAAATCGAAATAACATTAAAAGTGAATTAAATTAATACTAGATAATAGAAAATTAATGTCGAGAT
Organism: Choreutis nemorana; assembly: GCA_949316135.1. NCBI lineage: Eukaryota > Metazoa > Arthropoda > Insecta > Lepidoptera > Choreutidae > Choreutis > Choreutis nemorana. The sequence continues at coordinate 1,293,826 of OX438620.1, read as the reverse complement.
TAAATGCAGATTGCATTTTCTCGAAAACAATTCATCATGTTAATGTTACGTTATTATTTTGCAATATAACATAGGAAATGAAAGTAGATTCCTTTTGATTTGTCTTTGATGTTAAATTTTCATCTCCATACGAAAACAAATCCATATTGTTAAAGGAATAAAGTACATTTTCCATCTTACATGAACGAGCGAACAGAATTACCGCGATCGTAAGCCGAATTGACAACGAAATTGGATTCTAATGTAATCGATTTAGGAGTCGTTTCGGTTTGTTAATAAATGTTATCTATATGAAAGATGTGTTTCAAATGTTGTACGTACGAGCTGCGGTGAAAGTTTTCACGTCGGCGCGGCGGAGTCGGAAAAACTGCTTGTATTACATAGTTTTTAAGTCAAAAGATGACAGCGATAATTAACATTATGCTATCTTTATTAAGGTTGCTTGAAAAAAAAAGCTATGCCTCTTATGCCTAACGGGGTATTTGTAGATTTTTGGTCTTGTCCTTTTTGCGTGAGCTAACAAAATTATTTTTATGTTCCAAATAGGTACTAAGCTCTGTTAGTTTTGCTACATGTCTTTGGTGAGTGAGTCTAAACAGAGGCAATTCACGGATGTTATGTTATGCATAAATACAATTTTACTATAAAATGTATAGCATAATGGACGCTCTATCCATTCTCAGGCACCGAGGGCACAGTCTCGTAAATGTATCAAGTATCAATTACTATCAAGAGAACAGTCGGCTTGATTAAAAATCGCTTAAGCCGTTGACTTGCGGCCGATTTTTTTCCAACTACCGTGGTTGGTGTAAATCAACTTTTTTTTTTTTTAGCTACATGTTAGTTACGTCTTACACGTTATGTTATCGTAACCATTTGATACGTGTGGAAGTTGTAAAAAATAAACTCTTCTTTTCAATGCACATTAGAATGTAGGAAACACACTTCATACACTATATCAATTCTTATGTTTTTATTTCGACGTTTCTAATTAGTAGTAATTCTAGCCCAGGCGTTAAGAGTTACTTGTGTCTGCCATGAGTTCGCGTAGTTTTTGTGCACGTCAGGTAACATAGATTACTACAGTGATTTTGTATGAGCAATCTTAATACCTCAACTATCCGTTATAGGCGCTTTACAAAGATTCATACAAATTCGTAACCGCAGTATCCGGAGGAAAATCTGTAAAATTCATGATGGTAGTCCATGTGTAAACTTTGTAGGAAAACTGCAAAGGCTTAGATTACTTTGTGAGTTTTAGAGGCCTAACTAGTAAAATGCGCTTTTACATGCTTAATTCGTACGAAAATAACGAAATAATAAGTAAACGTGTAAACAAATAAAATCATAAAAATTATGGGTAGCTACGGAGTCCTATTCTATGCGTCGCCTGACACGCACTTGGCCGTTTTTTTGTATTGTTTGAAAGATCTAAATAAAAATGCTTTTGTATAAAACTTAGATATAATTAATATTGTAAAACAAAGTAAGCGGTCGAGGGTCGTTCTGGCTGGAATCATTCGGGCCTATGTCCAGGATTGCCGTCTTCGGGCCGATGATGCGATGATGATGATGAGATACAAAACTGTAGGTGGCGCTGCTTCCAATATTAAAATAAAAAAAACGACAAAGGACTCCATAATTTGATATTAGTATTATTTATTTGAAATACTATTTAAAAATAATAATAATAAAAAAATTGTAATACCTAAACAGACACCATTTTTTTTTTGGTCACCATGTAATGCTCGTTTTAAATGTTACATAGAATTTATAGAGTTTTCAAAATAACCAATGCGCATTTAACACGGAACGATAGATTAAAGACTCTGTGTTTACTGGAATATGATGTAATTTTCTCCTTCATTTGTTTCATATAAATCATTCGAGCGAGATGTTACCACCCGTCCTGTTGGGTAGTTTTCATTTCGATTGAAATCTATTGCAGTTCAGCTGTAACTTGTTTAGCGCTTATTCTTTGATAGTGTTACTTCTACAATCAAATGTCTCGTAATTACTCTATTGAAGCTTGTAACACTAGATACTTTATTAACGCGATGGGTATACAACCCTTAAAGAAATCGTAATTTATTTAAAGTCAACTTTTTTTCTTCGTAAAACTCAAAAACATAAACTCACCCCGTAATCTCTCGGGAGAGGTAGGCAGAGGGGTTGTGCAATACAACGCATTCCGCATGTTTATGTTGAGTCCCAGTGTGAGAGGTTGCGAATCTGTCGCCATTATCCCGGGTCAATGAGAAACATGTCAGCTACAACTTACGGCAACCCGAGACTCGAACCCTTGACCTGTCGGTTCTGGTCGGTCGGTTAACCAAGGCACGTAAAAAACCGAGCTACCAAGTCCTCGTCTACGTTTTTTTTCTTTGTTGTTGGTAAACTAATAATATTCTTCTTTCTTTTGTTTCAGGTATGTATTTGAACCCTTAATGTACCCTTAATATTTAGTTTGATTTGGTTAAAAGACCAGGGACAAAAAGTAAAGATTTTGAATAAGATAATAAATTGGTAAGTGAAGTCTCCATGCTATTACCGCTGTAAAGAAATATAATAATATTGACCACAACACGACACACACATTGACTCAGCTCTGCAGTAAGATCATGTTGTATCGCAGGCACTAAGCAACGATATGGTATTTACTAAATAAATAAGAATACAACATCCAAGACCGGTAAGCGAAACAATGGGTCTTTCAAATAACACAAAGTTCCGCCCCCACCGGGAATCGAATCCGGAACTTCTAGCGTAAAAATCGGCTGTTTACACCACTGCGCCACCGAGGTCGTTAAAATATACTCATTAAATATATATATACACATTAAAACATCTCTTTATGTATCAAAATAAAGTATTATTCTTTAAATTAAAAATAAATTAAAGTGTCATAAGGATAAATAATTTTTGAAGTCCTTATTTAAAATTACCCTCTTTGCTTCGCTAAAGTTGAGTAAAAATAATCATAGTAATGGTTTGATCCATTCTCCTATTTACCCATAAAAATAAATTGTAAAGAGTGCTAAAACTACAATAAAGAAATACCCAAAACACAAACATTATACAAATCACCTAATTCGACATTCAAAATAGGCTATCGCTCTTACCTGGAGGATACGAGAATATTTCAGATGGACACGACAGAAAGTGATACCATTCATAATATATAAGGTTTCGCAGCTTTCACTGCCTTGTTTACGGTTCCCTCTTGACTGGATTTATGATGGCCCTTCTTCCCTTTAAAGGGCTGTGTACAAGTGTCGGACGATGACGCTGCGATTTCTTCGAGCGCTTTCGTCGTGTCTGTTGCTTTATTTTTTTTTCTGTTATCTATCATCTACCACTGATCGGTACTTGTCGATGGTCGTTTTTTTTTTTTTAAATTGTAAGTAGTCGAGGAAAAAAAAATTGTTTTTCATACGGTTGAAAATCGTAGAAAAGTTTATGCTGTATTTTTGTAAGTGAGTCTGTTGCTATGGATTTAGGATTAGGGTTCGCCTAATGCTTCTCTTGTTGCAATCTATCATGAGTAATAACATGTGCTTGCTATTATATTCGTTTTCTTTTTATAGAAAAATAACGCAGCATTTAAAAAAAGGATGATTTCGCAGAAAAGCAATAAAATAAAATCTTATATTTCGTTGTATAAGTGATGACAATGGTAGAGTACCTAATTGTTTTTTTGTCTCTTCTGAAAATTTACCAAATTTACATGGACTTATCTCAAGTTTGTAAACTGTTTTATCTCCGAATAAATGTATAAATAATCGCAGTATAACCTACAATATTGCGATGCACAAATTCAAATTTAAACCGTTTTTCAACTTAAACAAACTGAAAAAAACTCTTGACGAACTGTGTCAAATCATAAACAATCCTGTTAGAAAAATCGCAGCATATGTTATCTCGCATGTGTGTCACCCTTTACAAGAAGATACATGTGTTTTTGCTAACAATGTCCGTATGTATGTCCTTTCGGGTGTACATGCATTTATCAAGGTACAGCCGTGGATCAACCCGGGACCTTAATATATTCACCTTTTTGCCATCGACAATATATCTACTTCAATTATTTATCACCTGTTTTGTTAAAATTACTGCTGTTGTATTTTTTTGTGTGTTATTCTTTGTTCGAGAGGCTAACATATATAGAAATTTAAAGTACATCGCCTATTTTCCCTTTAAAAAACTCTTTCTTGTCGTTCCTGTGTATAAAAATGCAGGCTATCCATGTCCCAATTAATCAATTTTATAATTAATCAATGAGTGGTGTTTTGTTTTTTTACAAGCGACCATGCATCAATCGAACCTATTTGGACTTTGTACCATAAACATAAACTAGCGCCGTAGTCCCTCGAGAGTTGCTTGCTGCTCACCACTTTTTGCCTTTTTTTCTATGGAGTTGTACCGTTCTGTAGTCAAAGGTAAAGCATTAGGATTGATATTATGATATATGTGAAGGTTTATTTCTTTCCGTATATACGAATAGATTAATGTTCGCCGACTGCTACGCTTGATGTTCCGGGTTCGAATCTCGGCGAGGGCGGGACTTTGTGTTATTTGCAAGACGCATTGTTTCGCTTACCGCTCTTGGATGTTGTATTCTTATCTATGTAGTTTATACCATATCGTTGCTTAGTTTCTGTGACACAAGTTCTTACGATACTTACTGTAGGGCTGAGTCAATATGTGTGTCGTGATGTGGTTTAATATTATTATTAATGTTTTGTTCTTCTTGTACGGATAATGTACCATTCGGTATTGTTACCTCCCTTTTTATCTGAGTGTAGATTACACCCGAGGCGAAGACTTGTATAAAATAAATGTAAGAATCTTCTGAAAGTCTACATCTTCAGAGCTTAGGAACCTCATATGAGGCCTGGTGTCCGTTCTTTCTCTTTATTTTATCAACGGTAACAATCTTCTTAAGGTTTCCGTTTCACTTGTCACGCTATGGTAAGTTAAGTTGAAGCTATGTAGTTGTTTTGAATGCGAGTTACTTGGTGATCCTGAAGGAAAAGATAATAGGTAGGTTTATTTAAAGAATAGCCTAAAATATTTGTTTCATAAGAAAATAAACGAATGAAAACGGAACATTTCTAACTATTCCTTTTGTGTATTTTCTATGTATTTTTACAATCGTGATTTGATATATAGAGATATAAATCTAGTTTTTATCATACCAAAACAAAAAATATCAAAAGCATGTGAAATAAATTGTAATTAATTGCTATGTTTAATTGTTTTAATAATTTCTCGATATTCTTTTTTCCCACTAGAATGCGGCAACAGGTAAGCTAAAAGAAAGGGTTATTTTTCAAATTCTATGAACCATGCTATGTTATAGCCGGGACGTTGCGACCTATTCATTATCCGGATGGAGGTCGGCTATGGCGCTCAGTTGCTTATCTCCCGGCGTACTCCATTAGCTCGATTGGACCTCGATGTTGTTATTGTTGTGTACTTTTGTTTGCCACACACTGTACCCTCGATACTTTTGTTGGCAACATACTGTACAGTGTAGTGTACACTCAACCATTGATCAACCTAACCTGTTTGGACTCTTCACCGTCCTTAAGCTGTACAGCGTAAGGTTTGATATCGCACGTGTTAATTGAAGCTTTATGCGTTGCCGTCTGTACGTGGTGTGCGGTGAGTGGCCGATATGTAATGCGGGTGTTTTGTTGAATTATTTTTATTAGTTGGAAATAAAACGTACTGTAGTACATTATGCAGGAGAAGGGGTTATTTGTTCGGTAATGTTATTGGGTTTTTATTGGGATTTAGTAATAAAATGTACTGTAGTACATAATGCAGGAGAAGGGGTTATTTGTTCGGTAATGTCATTGGGTTTTTATTGGGATTTAGTGATAGTAGTTGGTCTGTTAAAATATCGCTTATTTATCAACTTTTACCCTCTTGTTATCAATTAGTATAAACATACACAACATAAACAAACTCACGCCGTAGTGCCGCAAGGGGGGTTGGCAGAGGTGCCTGCTACACACAGCTTTTCGCATGTTTATGTTGAATCCCAGTGTGACTGGTCGCGAATCTGTCGCCACTATCCGGCCACATTGTGAAACATGGCAGTTACGATTTACGGTAACCGGAGACTCTAACCCTCGACCGATCGGGTCGGGTCGGGTCGGTTGAGTATCAAAGGCACGTAATAAACTGAGCTACCACGTCCTCCCCGGCCACCGTGAGTTATCACGTCGTGATAATTTGCGATATGTTACGAATTGTTATATGTTTTTTTAAATGTAGGACCAAAGACAGAGCACACAATTATTTTCTAGGTATTTGTTAAAATGTAAAAAGTTTTCGGTTTCTCTAGCCACAGGGGTAAAATTTTCGTCCCCTATTTCTTTCGCTAAGAATTTTAATTTACAAAGTTTAAGCTTTTAAGACTTAAATGTTTAAATTCTGCGAAGATTTTATTTTTAAATTAATTACGGTAAAGGAAAACTATTCGTAATCCACTTAATTGTCCTTCTAACAGAAAGTTTTTAAGTGTTTCAAGTATTATAGTTTAATATCTTATGTCAGGTGCATTAGTTATAATGTTTAGATTGATTCATATTACTGGCTTAGTTAATCAATTTTTCTACTAAATTTTTGCTTTAGGGGATTAACTTTTTAAAAAACATCGTGACTTCCGCCGACTTGACGGTTAAATGGGCACGGTCACTAGGTCACTGTTTGGGAGGAGGTATCATTTATGTTGAAAAGTAAATAATTTTTTTTTTTGTTTGTACAATGTAGGATGTATAATTACAGGTATAACCTAATGCGATATCCAATGCAATTTTAATATATTACTAGCTGTCCCCGCAAACGTTGTTTTGCCATATAAATAATTTTAAAATGGCTATTAAAAAATAGGGGTTGGTGATAAAAGGGTAAAAATTTAGGGTTGTATGTATTTTTTATGCGACATAATAAAAAATAAAGAAATTAAAAAATGCCTAAAAATAAAGAAAAATGTTAAGGGTGGACAACTCTTATCACTAAGGGGTATGAAACTTAGATGTTAGCCGATTCTCAGACCTACTCAATATGCTCACAAAATTTCATGAGAATCGGTCAAGCCGTTTCGGAGGAGTACGGGAACGAACATTGTGACACGAGAATTTTGTATAAAAGATAATAAATATAAATTTAAAACCGTATATACTTATATAACTAATTACAAATAATAAATGAATAAGGCGATTATTGATTTGATGTGGGCTCAAGACTACACTTGTTTGTTTTATTGTAATTTTTAATTTTTATAAATGTATTAAAAATACACATTTCTATGCTTACATTATCAATTTGCACAGTAATTCAGTTATTTCCATATCTGTCGATACATTGTTACAAGGATTAGTCCGGCTACTAATGCGATTATCTCTTGTATCGAACACTACCCTAATTAGCTAAGCCTAATGCCTCTTAATCCGAAGCTTAGATCCGAATTCGACTGTTCTGTTCGGATGTATAGAAACATCTGAACCCGTTTTGATGGAACTCGTTGATGTAGATAGCTCATGTTTCTAATGGTAGCAATGATCAGATTTGGTCTTTTTTTTTCGTTCATTACCTTATGGCTGCTACTCACTGAAATTCATATCAAAATTGGTTAGGTGTTTCCTAGAAAATCGAGGGAAATTCAATAAAATGGCTAAAAATGCTAATTTCAGCAATTGACTGGATTAATTATGAGTTTTATGGAAATATCTTGAAAGCATAAGAATATCTTTTATTGTTTCAAAGGAACAAGTTTTTAATTGTCTCCTATGGAGAAGTCAAATCGACATAACAAACCGCTACCCTCTTGGTGTTCAGATTATGTCCGGTCACAGTTTAACGTCACCTGTCATAAGTGCATGTCAAAATTAGACAGCCCTCCGTCCGTCCGGGCGTCGAATCCACCACGTCACTCCCCAGGGTGTGTCGGAATCTGGTGTGCACTGCTTTGGATAAGGTATATGATGATGGATATGACGTGCAGAGGCAGATTAGAGAGGAGTTCGATGCTGCGGACCCACGGCCACACGTAAAGCTTCAGATAATAAGTGCAATATCAATCCTTATGCTGTATAGCTTAAGGACGGTACAAAGTACAAACAGGTTAGGTTGATGCATGGCCGTGTTTACGTAGGGAGGTACTTGTGTAAGAGATTTGAATACAATAGGGTCTGTTTGATTGTCAATGTATAAGAAAATAGTAGGTATTTTTTAGAGCGGCTTATGATAGATAAAACATAAGGACATTTTCGAGTAGGCGACATAGGCGGACGGTGATCACTTTCCATCAGGTGAGTCGCCTGCTTGTTTGCCTACGAAGTTAAATAGAAAAGTGGTGTTCAGGTGTGGATTTAAAAAATCAACAGTTTCAACCACAAGACAGTCAGATTTTTGTGTTACTTATTAAACTATACATAGATAAAATGTAATATTTTTACTAAATTCAATTAGTCGGATGCACAAACGGACTATTTCTCTTCTTCTTTACTTTTTATTTGTGTATAACAAAGATGAATAGGTAACAGAGTTATACGCTAGAAAAAAACGAAACGAAATATACAAATTTATGATTTCCCATCAAAACCAGAGATTTATATCTCTTATATGAACCGAACAACGTGTAAGAAAGGTGACAAAGGAAAAGGATAGAATATCGATTCGTCATAAAATAAAACTATATGCAGTAAAATGCAGGGAATCGTCTTTATTTACACCTTCCTATTTCTCCTTGGCACGATGTGTACGAGAGATTTTTATTTGTCATATGTTTTAGATGATAGATGACATGTGTACTAGACAGCAACGTATGCAATTTTTTATTAAAAATAAATTTGTTATTTTTTTGTTGGAAGCTTGTAATTGACTAATAAACGTATTAGTCGATTATGAGTAAACCGTTCAACGAATTTTGATAAAAGTTGGAACAACTGCTGTCCATGTTCTGTCTACAAAAAAAAAAATCTATAGGTCGTAATTTTTTTATTTTGACTCGGGATGATGTATTGTTCTTGATCTTGAATTTAGCGTTTTTGGATAGTTATTATTTTTACAAAAGATAGCTAAAATAATTTTTGAAATTATACGCCTGGTCACCACCAGATTACCAAACAAACAAGCTTTATTTCTTTATTATGTAGTGTAGATTGATTGATATAGCCGACGTTACAAAGTTAGACAGTTTCGTTTTCGACTAAAGCAATTTACATTATAATCTCTAAAGATATTGTTAATTTTATCTCAATATTCAGAATTGTTGTTCAAGACGGATCGTGTCTACAGTTTACCAGTATCCTGTCTGCTAGCTTTATTCGTGATATTTTGTAATTTTCCTAATTATATTTCACTTGAGAATGCTTAGACAGAATATGGTTCCTCAACCAATCTAAAATTAATTTTGCTTCAATGATTTTACTTGAAAAGTAAACTTAACAATACCTTTCTATTAGATTCAAGTTTAATAATAGGCTTATTTTAAGATTAAATATCTGACGGGAAATAATTTGGATTTGGTCTTTTGGATGTAGCTTATTTTATAAATGGGTATAGATATTTATTAAATGCTCTAGGTACATATTAATTGAGTGATTGTATTTCTTACTTTAATCACTCTTTAGTCCATGGGAGTGTCTATCTGAAGGTCACTAAACAGAAAAGCCATACTTTTCGATCCAAAATGTATGGTTTGTTAGGGCTCTTCATGGGATCCGATAATTTTTTACGGTGAAAACTTAATGAGCTTGTGAGACCTGGTAACTTTTTATACATGTCACCTTTTTGGTTCTTTTTGGCACACCACCATAGGAAACCGTAGTTTAGGTCAGTATTTACATTATCTCCTGTTAGTTAATGGCATACCGTGGTGTTTTTGACGGTCAGGCGTCTCCTGACTGTCTCCCCTTTAGTTTTTTGGTCTCAGGGCCATTTCAATTGCTGTCTCCACTTTGCTGGGAGGGAAGTCTGAAATCGCTTTCTTACTACCTCCTATTTCTTCTGATTAAGTTCGTTGCGGGTCCCAAGACAGCCGGTAGGGTGTCCGGGCACAGCCTGTGCGTCATTGCACAGCTGCATAATTCGTTGATTATTGGATCAAAGGACGCCAATGTAGGTCCTGATAAACAGGAGTTGCAGTGGTGGGACAGAGTGGCGTGTGTGCCCCGAAGAAAACCGTAGTCGCTGTGTCCGGTGGCGGCTACCGGATATAGTCGCCGGTTGTTTCTTTTGGGTGACTGATTTACATGTATGAAACGTAAATAGTAGCTGGTTGCTTGTATCCGACACACAAGGTACACTTTTGCGCAGCGCTTAAATTTTTAGGGGGTTAAAATAATCTCGCTATGCTGATTTGACGCATTGTTTCGCTTACCGGTCATGGATGTAGTATTCTTATCTATGTACTTTATACCATGTCGTTGCTTAGCACCTGCGACACAAGTTCTTACGATACTCACGATGTGGTTTATCATTATTATTATTATTTGTATTAAACGTCAAATTATAAATCTAAAATGGCGTACGAAACCGTTTGAAATTTCAAGGAATTATTAACTCTCTATAAACTAGAGTTATTTAAGTTGAAACTACCAAAATAAATTCGTTTTTGAACTCCAGTCCAGACTGCTTGATTACATTTAAATAATTTTCTACAAACTTATAGCTTAGTTTTAGTCTGAACTCGATGCCTAATTGTATTTTAAAGTTTTTGAATAAAGATAACAAGTAAAAATTTTTTTTTTTTTAAGTTGTCTAAACACATATTCCATTTGTAAGATTGTGAATTAAATATAGAAATGACATAGTTTGATAAAATATATACTAACCGTTTTCATAGAAACCTATCAAAATCCAATAACTCCAGTCTTGTGTAACAAAACATGACTGATTTATTGCTTTATTACCCTTGTCATAGGCTTTTTATTGCAATAACTCCCACTACAATGGATAAGAATCCGTTCGCACAATTGGCCTCCATCCAGATTATTTCCAACGACCATCATATCTTGACCCGTGACACCTTTGAAAATTCACAACATAAATGTCAGATAACGTTCCACAAGAGACTGGACGGTTCTATTTAGGATTACACGATGGTACAGTCGTTCCATTTCACGAAGACCGTTCGACTAGGGTTGTTGTTAGTTACGTCGGGCCTGTACGTGCAAGTTGTTCCAGTGTGCGTGACCTCGAGTTGGCTCAGTAAAGACGATACACACACTAGAGCAAGGTGCTTGTACACGTCTCAACACAGTCACAAGTGAACGGACTTCGTGATATGGAATGAATGTACGTTATTACTTGCGGTCGTATTTTAACGACAAATTAAGCAATGATTCTAGTTTGTGTGAATTCATTTTAATGAATTTGCAATGTAGTTCGTGAATACGTGCTTGTCCTATATGTTGGATATTTGTCGGGTTTAACACCTGTTGAACGTTGTTTGGTGTTAATTCATTTTTGTTTTCCAACCTTGATTAAATTTAATGGATCTATTTTGGAATTGACTATCAATGTTTTCGTGTCAATGACGATGCAAGTATTTTTGAAAATTCGTGTTGTGTTTGGTCAAAATTTCGTTAGTTTGATGTCGGATGTGATATTTTTATTAAATATAAAATAACGACTTAAATAAGCTATGATATAACAAAAGGTATTTGAAACAACCCCCTTAGACAAATGCCAGTACTCCGCAAGCGTTAACGCCAACGGATTTTTTTATTGAAATGACATTTCCTGGCGCTCAAGTTCCGTTATTGTTATATCATTTCCATACATTTTTATTTTCTGTTAACGTTAACGCTTCCGAAAAATTGTAATATAGTAAATTATGTATAATAATATCCAAATATTAATATAGTAGAAATATGAAAACCCGGACTTAAAAATCTCGCGCTTTTCATTACCATTTCTATTAACTTTTATACCCTAACTAGCGACCTTCCACTTAAATCACTCTATCTATTTAAAAAACCGTATCAAAATCCGTTGCGTAATTTTAAAGGTCTAAGCATACATAGGGACAGACAGCAGGAAGCGAATCTGTTTTATGCTATGTAGTGAAGATAACACTTCACCAGCCTAGAAGTTCTAGAAGGATATTAAAAATCTGATAAAGCTTCAAAACTAATAAGTCATTTAAGAGAAAAGACGCTTTCAAATATTAGAACGACCGGAAAGCCAATAAATTATCGAATCTAATTTCAATAAATTAATATTCAATACTCTTAGGTTAATAAATTCACTCGAGTACCTACCTACCTACTTAGCTGACTGCTTGCTGTTGACCTAAATATTTCCGTTCCGATTATTATAATAATGACGTTTTATTACTATTATGATATTAAGCCATTTATGTCGTCGTTTGAAACGATCAATAAGTTTTTTTGTCTGTAAATGTATTCGTCATAGTAAGGAAGTATAAAGGATTTATGTTTTTACCTTCGCGATGGATAAGCAGTGATGTGTATGTGACAATCTGAAACACTGATGATGGTTGGTTCTTAAACAGCAAAGGTATTTGTCAAGGTTTTCCTAGTTATCGTTAGCGATGTAAAATGCAGTTTTTTCGTTCATTTTTAATCTCAAAACACGGAAATGGTATCAAATGTATGCGTATGTAATTTTAATTCGATTTGATTGATCTATTAAATGTTAAATAATATTTACGACCTCAGTGGCGCAGTGGTGTAAACAGCCGACTGCTACGCTAGAGGTTCCGGGTTCGAATCCCGGCGGGGGCGGCACTGTGTTATTTGCAAGACGCATTGTTTCGTTTACCGGTCTTGGATGTTGCATTCTTATTTATTTAGTATATACCATATCGTTGCTTAGCACCTGCAATACAAGTTCTTACGATACTTAGTGCAGGGCTGAGTCAATGTGTGTGTCGTGTTGTGGTTATTTATTTGTGGTTATTTATTTAATACATAACAGTTCTTTTTAAAACAATTTTAAATGGTGTCTCGTTTCCGGTGCGCGGGTAGTTAGAGAATTTTTAAATTTCCGGGAGTACGGCGCGGCGATGTCAGTCAGTCGATCAGAGATACGGAGACGGTGCGGACCTACGTACTGTTTGTTATTCAGGAAATTAAAACGATCCGCCGCTAAGATTGAAAACTGCATTTAATTTTGAAATGCATTCTATCAAATTGATTGATTTTTGTAAACGAATCCAAAACTGTGTTTTATCTTGTATTTTTTCTCTGAATATTTTTAGTATTATAACTTTCCTTTAAATACATTTTTATAGTGGATTTGATTATTCATTCCAGTACTTCATTTATATTTTATTTTATTTATCTCGGGATCGGTACAGTTAAAGAAAAGTCAAAGGACGCCTATGTTGATCCTGGTGGACAGGAGTTGCAGTGGTTGGACAGAGTGTGCCCGTCGTTACAGAAAAGTGAATTACCTTATTATTTTTCTTTGTTTTCTGAACTTTCTTTAATTTTAATTTAAGAACGATAAATAATTGCTTCTTGTTACCGTACAGTTCAATTTTTGAACCAATTATTTTCACGAGAAAAATTTGGTGTTATTGTATTTGTTTCAATGCTTATGTCATTTTGCACTTAACTGAAGTTTTATTAGGAAAACTCTGTTTTGGCATTTATGTTGAACGAGATAAGGTGCAAACTAAAATAACTTTCAATATTGCTGTTCTTTTTCTTAGAAGATAAGCTGATACTCTGCATATGACTCTTCTCATACAATTAGTTCGGATCTGTGGTTTTGTTTAAAAATCATAATAATTAACTCAGATTATTATTTAATTGCTATAGATGTGTCGATTGCAATAGTTTATGTAACTTTCTATGAAAGCGGTTCCTCTCATGACACTTGACAAGGAACCACCGAAATAGATTCTGGTCTTCAACTCCTTGGCAAACAGACCAGACTCCTTAAAATACAATACAAAAGAAGACAATGGACCGTGCACTGTCGGACAATAAAACCGCGCACGAAGAAATCCAGACTGAACCAAAAATACCGCCGTCTTCTTCCCTCTAATCATTAAGGATCACGAGAGAGACACGTATAGATGTAGATATCTCATCACAGTCGGGTGTTGAAGCTCGATTTATTGTTCTAAAGGAGTACGATGTAAAATTAAATTAATTACTATCACAAATCATAGATGGCGACAGTTTGGAGACAATAAAATTAATAATATCCGAACTGCCGTGACGAATGTAAGACTCGGATCGTACATTTGACAAGGCGTTAATGGTTATATATATTTAATAGTTTTGTGAAGTATTTTTATGATATCTCTTAGTAAATAGGTTTATTAGGTGTCGGTTGATTGCGTATGTACTAACTAACGTCTTAAATTGAAAGGGCAGTCTTAATTGATTGCTTATCGTTGTAATGATAGAAGTTAAATTTAAATTGATTTATTTTAAGAAGATTTTTAAACTATATTTAAACAAAATGGTCTAAACTGATGGAAAATGTTAATATTAATAACAGTAATATTGACCATTTAATTTTTTATAAGGACGATTTGAGATACATTCTTATAGCGGTGAATGGATATCTCTTAGCGGATGTGTTCCCCGAGGATTACGATTTTGATCTCTCCAAGTCGAGAGTAGTTCGACATCTAAGCAAACATGCTTCACTTAACACCACACCATCACTTAAAATCACGTGAGATTGTAGTCTGTGGCTTGTATTGAAACTAGAACAAAATACAATTAAAAAGTCTGCCTCCTTACTGAAGATCGTTGAGGCTGCGAGAAAAAAAGACAGTTTATTTTTAGTTTCTTCCAGCGATAATGTCTTAATTATCTCTATAAAGTATTATACATCTAGAGTATATACATACGATGTGACAGTCGAACGAGTCTCAGGTAGAATCTCTTATAAATCATACTTAAATAGCCATTTACGTCTCATTACTCCGACAATATTTCGTAGTGTTCTGAAGCAATAATTTCAGTGCACCGTATTTAATGCGAACGCTGAATAATAGTTTTAGCAGTAGGTACGAAACTATTTTAGTTACCATGTTCCAAACGAAAGCTTAATAGATAATAATGGCAGCGTAGAGGAAACGACCTATAAAATTAATTTAATCTTGACGTTTAGTATCTCCAGTAGTTGGATTAGAGTTTGTCGTCATGTTGTATGGATTTGTTTACGATTTCCTTGTGCAATTTGTAAGATTTTTCTTTTATGTGTTGTTTTTGTTTTGTTAAAGTTGTTGTTTATCTGTTATAAATTATACAATCTTGTATAAGATTTGAGTGAATCAATTGATTTTCAAGATTTTTTCTTTTCGCGCAATGTTATTAAAGATTTATTTGTATAGCATTGTTAAAAAAAACAGGTCACTTAATAGTAATAGGTGCGTGTTTGTAGTTATGGAAGGTTGGAACACAATAGTAAATCTGCTATTAAAACTCATAATTAACTGCATCAAAACTTTATTTAGAATTGTTTTATTAAAAAACCCTTTCATAAAACCTTTATGTAAAAGAGATACTATCTTTATTAAACGATGCGTGTCTGAAATAAATTCCCGTTTATTTTGCACGCACCTTTATTCGCTCTCTTCCGCAGTGGTAGCCATCTAAACTTAAATAAACGCAAATCATTACGACACACCGTTAGTGAATAATTGTAACAAATGTACCTAGCATGTGCTACACAACGGAGATTATACTATCATTACACTGTTTTAATTATGACGCCTATTGTGAATGCCCCGGGATTATATATCTGGGGGCTTGTTTTTTTGTCCGCCACTACATATGAATAGAGGCGTTTGATAGTTGAATGGTAATGTAATAAATTTAATAGATTAACGCAGGTGTTAATTAATTTAAATTGTGAGTCAAGTATATGTATTAGTGTCGTGTTCAATTTAACATAGCTACATACCGCAGATCAAACTGTCTCTGATCTATTTTAACTTTGGAATTTGGTATCAGGTAAGACTTGATAATAAACAGTCAGTATATATTAAATATGTAAAAATAACAAATAGTCATGGGCGCAGGCGACGCTGTTGTCGAGATTATCTAGTGAAACTGTGACGAATTAACTAGTCTTCAAAAATCGAAGCATGAAAATAATTACATTGCCAAATAAAACAACGTATTGTTCTAATGCTGTTAGATAAATTGTGATATGTAACAACTGGTATTATTTTAAATGATACAGCAGTTGTGTCAAAGGTATGTTGCATGTCGCGTCTTGTTGCGCCCGCATTGTTGAGTTGCAGTGTTTTATTGGGTTAAATTAAATTATTTTATTTTGTCTGCGACGTCGTCGGCTCATGCGCGTGATATATTCCTTTAACCTCTCATCTCACCCACCCTCCAAAGTTTTTATTTTAGCAAAATATCAGCAGCCATGTCCTCGGATATCTTCTGAGAGAGTTTTCTCTCTTTCTGTAAAAAATCGTCAAGATTGGTTGAAAATAAAAATGTTTTTAAGTTTTATTAAAAATAAACGTCGTTATCTGTTTTTATTTGGCGGCCATATTGCTTGTTTTTTTCATGTTGTTTTATATTCTTCTTGTCAAGCCCTTTATTGTGATACCAATATTGAGAGGGTTGTGAAATAACATCTAGTCCGCCATTTTGTATCGGCGGCCATCTTGAAATACAATAAGACTGAATATATTATATTGTGTTGTCATCAGAACTAAAGGTGTAAGCCAAAAATCAGGTCAATCTGTCAACAGGAAAGGGGTAAAATTTCAATCACTAAATTTGACCCAAACAAACTGGTCAAGCTAAATAAAACCGTTTAAAAAAATAAAAAATAGTAAAATTAAGATTTAAACTGAACTATTACACAACAGGGGTTCCTTACTATCGATTTATTTTAATATCTTTATCAAATAATTCTAAAAGATTTCGCATTTTATCAGCACGAAAATGTTCATGAATGGCACAATGATATTCGTTTTTAGATAAAGATAAAGATTTATGATTGTTTTTTTTTGTTTCAGGTAAGTTTATCTGTACACAATAGATAACACAGAGGTGCAGCAATTGTTGTGGACTTTTGATCCTTATAAAGGGGTAATTAATTCCATTACATATTCAATAAGCTTTTGCCCGCGACTTCTCTCGCGTAGAGTTCGTATTAAAAATTAGATCACGATGAAAATAAATTGGTGAAGTGTTTTTTTTTGTGAAGACAAAAACTACCTTTTTATAGTATTTAGTATAAACAACAATAATAATAATAACCACATCACGACACACGTTGATCCGGCCCTGCACTGAGATATAATCTTGTATCTCAGGCACTAAGCAACGATATATTTAACTACGTCGATAACAATAAAACATCCAAGACCGGTTCGCGAAACAATACGACTTGCAAATAACACAAAGTACCACCCCCACCGGTATTCGAACCCGGAATTTCAAGCGTAGCAGTCGGCTGTTTACACCACTGCACCAGCGAGGTCGTCAAATCCACCTAATCGAGGTAGTCGTAAAATGAATATGTGTAGTATTTGCGATTGGTCAGTCTGCCAGGAGGTGGACGGAGTATCTTGAGCCGCTGGATGCAAGCAAGCATGATCGCTCCGTACGGAAATATTTGGAGAAGCTCCTGTCCGGCAGTGGAGGTCTTCTACTGATGATGACGAACGGAAAAACTTTCTTACTTTATCATTACTCACGCAATAATGATTCATAGTGACTTAATACTACAATAGATAGTTTAAAGTAAACATAAACTCACGCCTTTAATAATCCCTCGAGAGGTGTTAAACACTCCATTTCGCATTTTTATGTAGTCACAGTGTGACAGGTTGCGAATCTGTCGCCATGATTCGGGCACAATGAAGACCTGTCGGAACTAGTCGGTCTGATTACCAAGGCACGTTACAAACTGAGCTACCACGTTCCAATAGCTAGTATAATATACATTTATGAAAAATCTCAAGTCTTCAAGAAAAAATGAGTACACAGGTACCGGAACTTTCATAATGTCTAAGTAATGCATAGATTATGTTTTTTTTTTTTTGCAATCCTTCGATAAGATAGCATAATATTTATCAAAGCAAATCTTGGATTAACAAAACATGTTAAGTTTAACCTACTGATGAATGATGATGAAAGATATGTAATATATAAGTTTATATATTTACTCGTAATGCAGATTCTTTTTGGTTCCAACTATCGGGACTAAAACGATCCTTTTATCTGAAAATATATAAATTTAATTGAAATCGGTTCAGCAGTTCGAAGATTAACGGGTACAGGTAGATTCTGTTACAAGTTTATTTTATACCAACATATCAAATGCTTTTTTTTTTTGTAAAATGTCTTCTGTAACCAGACACTAAAAAAATTGTAACCTTAATGTTGCAACATCTATAAAATTAATTTTGTATAAAATGTGCAAAAACCAGTATTGTGAGGTCAATATTTCATAAATTAGAAGCAGCCAGGTATATAATTAATATAGACATTCAGCTTTCAAAGTTGTTTATGTTAAACAATTATCCACATTTGTATGGTGATCTTTGACATAGTTTAAAGGCATAAAGCTGCATTGATTAGGTAATACTTAATCAACTATGCCTATATCACTTTCATCAAATGTATATTTGTAAACAAAAAACATTATATAATAATATCTTTATAATTACTTTTATGTTTAAACAACAATTATAAGTAGATAAGAGTTTATTTTAACTACCTATAGCTTATCTTATAATTAATACTTAACAACTGATACTAATACAATCTTAAGGAATAAATTAATGGAGTAATAAATTGAATGTTGCGTGAAACAAAATTCATATTATAGTTAATAGTCTTTTAATTTTAAATACGTTTAATTAAAAAAAGATGCTTACCTATCTAATATACAGTAGTAAAATTAACAGTTATTTTTGATGAACCATCTTAATTAATTCGGATTTTATCATCAGCATCACTAGTGACGCGCGAATCTAAAGCAGGTTTAGTTTGTTGGTAATTTTTTCATTTTTTTGGTCAGCATGCTGAGGATCGAGAAACGCGACAGTGACTGACATAAATGATTTTCTTCATAAAATCTGATTCTGATTTCTTCTTTTTTTTTTCTTTTTCATAAATGATTTTTTAAATGATTTCAGGGAGAGATGTTGTCTTGTCTAGCTTTAATTGTCCCATTTATCTATCGCGCTAACTCTGTATTTCTTTCTCTATATAATTAATAAGCAGAATTAGCACCGTCTACTTCTAAACAAGCACCCGTCAGATTCGGAGTTTCGTTGCTGGCGACGAACAGTATCGTCTTCGCTATCTCTTCCGGCTCTATGATCTTCTTGCTGGGTACTTCCTTGGTAAGGTAATCGTACGCCTGTTCTAGCATCTCCTCGTCAATGTTCAGATTCCTTAGGAAATTGGTCCTAGTGTACCCCGGTCTCACTGCGTTCATCCTGACTCCCTCCGAAGCTAATTCCGCTGCCCCTGTCTTCGTGAAGGTCTCCAAGGCGTTTCTTATCATACCGAAAGGTGTCAACCCTGGTCTCGATCTGCTCGATGCGGCGAAAACGTTGACTATGTTGCCTCTTGTCTTCATCAAGTGCGGTATGCACAGTTGCACCATCTTGTAAGGGACGCGCAAATTCAGGGCTACCAATTCATCGAAAACTTCCATCGTCGAGTCGAATAAAGACGACAGTAAAACTTTCCCAGCACAGTTTACGAGAATATCTATCTTTTTGTATGTCTCTATTGTTTTTCTTACGACCTCTTCGCAGCTATCGGATTGCGTCAGGTCCAATAATAGGCATAGCGGCCTCTTCCCGCTCACCGATTCGCAGTTAGATGCCGTCGATAGCAACCTCTGTTCGTTCCTGCCTATTATGGTTAGGAGGGATCCTTTCTGGGCGAATGCCTTGGCTGCGGCGGCACCTATCCCAGAACTGGCACCGGTGACGATCACGACTCTACCGTTGAACGTCATCTTCTCGAGTTTTGTTTTCGGTTTCAGAACTGACACATATCTTGTAACGCCAAGACTAGTTTAAACCAGTAAAGTGGCCACCAAGCATATGGCCCGCCCGATGGCAAGCAGTCACCGCAACGTTCGCTATAACAGGGGTTTCACATACAGTAGCAAAAATAGCTGTAGTTAATTAATTAGTGATCACTGTTTAGTAGATTGCACTGTTTTTGCATTTACTAATATTCGAAGTAGTTGTTTTGTATAAATGATTCAGAATGAACGTCCATCTGCGTCGGCGCATGGATTCGTACTATCGTTTGTTTGTCAAGGTCGACGAGTAAATTGTCGTTTGTTCGGACTTCTAGACTTGCCATTTAGGGATCGGTGATAAAATATAAAACGGTGCGACGTGCCTCTGCATAGTCAATTGAAACGTTTGTTTCACAATGACTTGTGTAATGTTATGCAATTTATATATTTTTAATTTATATAGCTTTAGTTATTTTCTAAAATTAGTTCCTTTAATTTTTAAATACTGTAGGTATTCCTATAAAATATATAGTATGCAAAATAAAAAAAAATATTTGTTTTGCTTTTTAATTGTTACGTTTTTTCTACTGACCTATACTTATATTTTTATCATGTTTTATACATTAGAAAGCATTTTAAAATTAAATGATTTCTTCAACAGCGATAAAAATTTCAATGATAATTCAAAGAAAAGTCATGTGTGTTTATACTGAATAAAATCAAGTAGCAAAAAAAAAACGTACGGAACCCACTTAATATAGTTCTAATTATGTAATAGTTTGTCTTCCAACTACTGAGTCATTAAGCTGTTGTCATTAATTAATAAATGAAGAATTTTCTTTAGGTATAAATACCAAAAGGCTAAAGTTCAATAATGTTGTTATTAATTTATATAAACAATTTTTATGTTCTAAATTTTCTCCATGCGTCATATTGTTATGTCATGTCAGAAGTTGATTATGTACATAGGTACAATGATTGAAAACATAAGGTTAATATGTACTTATCGTGTATTAGATAATGATTTATTACGTAAAATTTATCAAATTGCTTGATATTATAATGTTTTCTTTAGCATTTTGTTATTGTATCTCTTGACAAGAGGTGTTTTTCTATTTGTGTTGTGTAGCGTTGCTTGACGGTCTCGCATTTTGGGGGTGACTGCCTCCGATTTTGGTATGAATAACATGTCCAGCTCGGGACAGTCTCTGTACCAATAGTCAAAAGTCTGACTGACCTAAAGCTAAAAAAACAAGGTCTCTAGTCTCAGAATGGAGCCGAAAAATAATAACAACCTCATTGTAAGACGCAATACCTTACTGATAGTTTATAGTTTACGTTATATAAAAAATACTCGACTTTTTTTTAGCGCAAGTTATTTTTTACTTTAAAATGTTGCTACACACCGGTGATAATTTTTTTTCATTTCACCTTCAAACATTTTTTTTTAATCACAGTATCATAGGCTTAAAACGGTTAGGGTGCTCTTAAAAACTCTATATTTAAAGGAATAGCCTTTTCCATATTGTTTTCAATTGTAAAAGGGAATGTATCTCTATTATCCGTAACCTACGATGAAAAATCGGGCACACACTGACAAATACGGAATGAAAAACGTTGATCCTGTATCGGCCAATAACAGCCAGCTCCGTAATAAATCATACTCCATGACAATATCCACGCTACGCTATATACGGCGTGTTCCAATTGGGATGCCACGTTTTATTCAGAGCTCCCGTTTTTTTCCCCCCTCTTTTTTATTTACGTTTGCTACGTAGGTAGTGGAGGATTTTCACGGGATCGGTTTAATTAATTTTCGCCTTTTAATAGTGATTTATTTGTTTCAAGGTATTTTTTCTCGGTTAGGTACATTTTTCACTATTTAACTTAACCTTTTGTTACCTAATAAATTGTTTCTCTCGTATTGGCTTTGATGAAAAAGTAAATTTTTTTTTTCATTTCGTCGTTGCCTTAAAAAAAAATCTATTCATTAGGAAAATGTCGTATGAAACCTATATAAACCTTGCATTGTTTTCTTTACTTTGGCAACGAAGACGAATAAAAAAGTAGATTTAGTTTCCATACAGAATCGAAATGATCAGTGGAAATGTGATTTAATGCCTATATACGAGTATATTCATTTTGACCTCGGTGGCGCAGTGGTGTAAATAGCCGACTGCTACGCTAGAGGTTCCGGTTTCGAATCCCGGCGGAGGCGGGACTTTGTTTTATTTGCAAGACGCATTGTTTCGCTTACCGGTCTTGGGTGTTGTATTCATATTTATTTAGTATATACCATATCGTTGCTTAGGACCTGCGATACAAGTTCTTACGATACTTACTGCAGGGCTGAGTCAATGTGTGTGTCGTGTTGTGGTTATTTATTTTTCTATTTTCATGGCTGTTAAAATTTACAAAATGCTGTTATTAGTAACTTAAGTTGATTTCTTAATAATAATAATAAACACCACTGCGCCACCAAAAATAACTGCCTTTTTTTGCACACACAAACAAAATGGGTTTTTTTCTTTTCTTTCTTTAAAAGAACATACATTGGGCTACATTAACAATGTCGCTTCCCTTTGGCTGTTCCTCTGTATGTCATATCTTTAAAACTACGCTCCGGATTTTGATGCGGTTTTTTAATAGATAGAGTGATTTAAGAGGAAGTTTTATATGCATATAATACATGCATAATATCCGTGCGAAGCCGGGGCGTATCGCTAGTTTGTTATAAAAAAGAAAAAACCGAAATTCTTTCATTTTTCGCGAAGTTTCCGACGGGGCGGAGAGGTATAGGTATTGGAATGTTGTTCTGTCAAAATCTTAACATTAGCATTCTCTGATGAGGGTATGATTCGCTGGTAATGACAAGCTCGCCTGTTCAATGGACAGCTCGATGGCTACCTGTAATACACGAGGTGGTTCATTTTTAGAGTTCCGTACCCAGTGAGGGTAAAAATCGGGAGCTATATACTGCTTAATAACTAAAGCCTCGACCGTCCGTCCGTCAGTCAGCGGGCTGTATCTCTTGTAATTTTCAGAGATTGTATATTTCTGATGACGCTATAATTAAACGTAATTTTTTCGAATTTTAATTTGCTTTTACTTGTTTGTATATACGAAACCCTTCATGTGCGACTCTGACTCACACTTTACCGTTTTTGTATAGGTATATTTATGTCTAATGTAATGCAGGTAAACATTGACACTATTACATATGTACAATATAATACATGCATGACTCATGTTGTGAGGTCACTCATCATTCATAATTTTATTTAACAAATTTTTCAGATAGGCAATATGTAGGTAGGTATATATTCCTCGTGTTTTTCTTTAAATATCCGTAAGTCACAACACAAAATTAGCGATAAAAAAAATATATCGTAAACTTCTAAAGGCAAAAAAAAAAGTGACCTGTTATTTAATAATTTAATTTTACTTTAATCATTAATCTTTGTACAGTTGTAGATTCCTAAGTATTCGGGGTACATTTTTTTTTTAATAAATATAATTTTAAATACATTAGTGGGTAAATTGTAATATATTTAATTCAATTAATTCTAAACCACGTTTCTTGTATCCGCACTCGTTGTGAGTTTCACTATGAATGTTTTCACTCCATTATTATTGAAATGAGCCCATTGTTTTCGTTAAAAGCGGGGAAGCCATTTTTTTCTAGATGATCCTCCCTGTTGTACAGACCTGGCGCTTTCACAGTTTTAGAGGGTGACCAATGGCACTCGATTCTTTACTTTTTTTATTTGTATTGTTAAATATTTATTCATTTAAAATGGCAATTTAAGAATAAAAGAAGGTTAATAAAAATAAAATTTTATTATAAAACTATAAATGTATTCTTAAATTTAGCTCAGAATTAGTAGATTCGTTCTATGTCCTTGAAAGAATTTGTGGAACGCATGTGTAGTAAGATATCAAAGGCATCGTCGTGTCAATAGGCGGCGGTATCACTTTCCATTAGGTGAGCTGTCTGATGTGATGTTATATGAATACGCAAAAGTGTTTTATTTCAAACTAATTTGGGCTATTCTTTCGTGCTTTTTAATCAACTAAAAAAGTTTTATATATTTTATTTTAGTATGAACTTCTATTTTGAAATCAATTGAGTAAATATCTTTTTCTTTTCTTTCTTATTTTGAAAACGTGATAAACGATCGAGAACCTATAGTTGATCCTTAAAAAATATCCTTTGTTCTCCTCACAGTCATTAGGAAGTTCGTTATTTTTAATAATAATTGTAACTTGGTAATTATTAATAATTACCTATTCTTACTTTGCGGAACGTTATAAGGAGAGATGTTTTTTATTTTTCTCTTCAACATTTTCCTTGAACGATTTTTATGTTCGCTTACAACAATATTTCTTTTACTTTTTTTATAATTTTATGCTTTTAAATATGAAGCCTTCAAAAGAGAAACATCTTAAACTAAAATTTCCGATTTTACTCTGATATTTTTTCCTGAAAAGGGTCGAGTGTGTTTACTTATGTGAATTAAAATAATTTCACTTTTATCTTTGAACAAATTTTTCTTAAACAATTAGATTCACTGAAAAGCGTGACAAGTCAAATTAATCAATGAAACAGCTTTATCGATGAAAGGCAATTTCTTTCTTGTAAGTAACTAGCGGTTTTGGCGAGTAGGTTTCATATATATATATATATATATATAAATTTCTATATATTTTAAACTAAATCTAGCAGAGCTCGTCCACGTGTAAGTTACGTGTAATTTTGAAAGGTACGTACCTAATTTTAAAAAATTAGAACTTACAAACACAAACTGAAAAGAAGAAATAGTTTTAAGTGAAACATTCAAAACATATAATCCTGATTAATATTATATATGTATGTTTGTTACTCTTTCACGCAAAAACGATTAAATGGATTTTAGTGAAACTTTACATGAATATAGCTTATACATCAGAATAACATGTAGGCTGTAATTTATTAACATATTGTGTGTGAATAGTCCAAAATATAACGATAAATATCAAGTAACTAAAATACCTATTAGAACTATTTTCGACTTCTACGCGGACGAAGTCGCGGGAAAAATCTAGTTTTACATAAAACTAAAATAAATCTTCACCGAAGCCATAATTGTTATTCCTACCATAACACTCAGTTAAAGTTATTTCACTTGAAGTAGTTACATCTCTTTAAACTTTAACCGTCGCAATAAAACTATCGTGTCCTTTATCTGAGATTGCAATTAACTTTCAACCTTGTATCGTTGATGATAAGAGCTAATATGATATTATGATTGCGTCAAGAAAATGGAGATCCTGCTCTCTAAGTATATAGCAAATTGTACCAACAGGATTGTTAAGGCGATGGTGTTTGTGAATTTATTTTTTAAACAAAGTCAAGGAAAACAAACGGATGGTTCATCTAAAGGAGAGTTATACCGATTGGAAAGACGATGCCTTTGATGTCTTACAAGGCCAATGTGTTGTTTGAAGATATGAGTGTAAAAAATATTTTTTTTGAATAAAGTAAGCTGAGGCGGGTCAGCTTTGCTGGAAAAATATTTAGAACTCGCCAAAAGCGTCACCTAGTGTGACCATAACTATATTTAAAACTTTGTAACAAAATGGGACCGACCATGAAATTTAATTTAAATCGGTTGGTTTTTTTTGGAGACGAACTTGTTCTAAATACTTCTCATACTGTGATTTTTTACTATTAATATATAAAGTAAAAGGAAAAAACGTTCACGATCAAACTTACCGTCGTCGTTGCTTATATGCTTTTAGTTTATTAATATAGAAAAACTTTTAAAGGTTTTTTTTTAAATCATTAAATTACATCTCTATTAAAAATTAATACTTATCATTTCAACACAACTTATCCATTCGGGTTAAAAGTATCATTTTATTAAACAAATCGTTCTTTATGAGTTTTTTTTTTTACCTGCTTAATAATTCATCGCCTTAAGTTCAGTTCCCCCGGGCGGGGACCAGGGAAGTAAAAATGCTGTAGAAATGCAATAGTCAACCGTGTCGCGGGAGGATCCCGTAATTTACTCTGATGCACTTTAAGATTTAATTACTCCACGTTATTTCAATGGATTTACGACTCATTGTGATAATAATAACAACGATATGTAATAAACTACAGAGATAAGAATACTACTTATAAGACCGGTAAGCGAAATAAAGCGTCTTGAAAATAACACAAAGTCCGCCCCCGCCGGGATTTGAACCGGGAACCACCAGCGTAGCAATCGGCTGTTTACACCACCGCGCCACCGAGGCCACATTAGACATGGACATACGAAGGATCGGTATTCCTAATCGGATGTGTTTATCATTGTAAAGATGTAGGTTCTAAGTCGAAAGTAATTAGACATTTTTAGGCAAGTATGGTATATTTTTAGCTGAATCGTCACATACAATAAGTAGGTATTTTCATATCGTCATAGGAAAATAAGCAGGCAGTTCACCTGGTGGACGGTGACACCGAAACCTATGGACACGAAGATTTTCTTGATACTTGTTGCAACGACGTCGAAGGTAGAACCACAATAACAGTATTATACTTATAATTACGGCACAAAACTTGTAAAATTACTTTTATAGTGAACCTTAAAACGATAAATAGATTATGTGAAACAAGTAGGTACGATCTTACTTATACCCTAAGGAACACAAAGCTATTTTATTTAGCTATAAAATTTCTAACGTTTTCGAACATTAATCAAGTATCTATTCAGCTAAAAACTTATAGATAAATTTTCAGTTCATCTTTTCAAAAACAAAACGAAGAGAAATGGAATGAATATTGAAAGAAAGAAATATAGGTAAATTCCAGTCGCAACGCAAACTCCGCGGCGCCCGTACAATACGGATGTCCCGGTAGAATGTGAGCAATTCATTAAGTGTTGCATATTGTGAATTGTCTACCTGTGCGGGCTGCTATGGGAATCGATTTTGCAATTACACCCCCACCCTCGTTTCCCCCCATTGACACACAGATAGCATATTCAGTCATACCTCCTGTCGATTCACGTTAACGCCTCCCCGTACCTGTAATATGCGGTTGAATTCGATTCAATAGCTTTAACTGTGTGTGTTGTCATCAGATTTGAGAGATTTATTTTTAAAGTCTATTGTTCGAATAAATTAACATCTGTTATAAATGTGACGACAGTTTTCTAGTAGCATTTAATTCTGTTTTTGAGCTATGTATTAAAAATATGATACAGCAATCATGATATAATTAATATTTATTTTGAAAATCACACATTAATAAAATGTTGTGTTGGGTTAGTGATATTGATTAACAAATGAGAAGACAAAAAATTTTTTATTTTTAAACTGAAACTTATGAACTCTCTGTGCGACTCTGTTTTAAAAATAATTGAATTCAAATGGTTTAATATCTTCTTTTTTTTTGGTTTCTTAAAAGGAAGCAAAACATATCCAAAATGATACATTTATATGATGACATATTATATAAAAATAACCCAAAGCAATCATACATCATCACTACGAACTCATATTGTCAGTTTTGCTTCATATGTTATAAATACCTGGTTTCCTATCGGATCGATTCCTTAATTTCCTCCCTTCGTGAGGATATAGGAAAGCCCCTATTGTATCTAACAGAAATACCAAAATACCAACTGCGTGTTAGCGATTTGATTCAGGTTTTTGGGTCAGGATGTAAAAAAAAATTGCTAAACAGAAAAAAAATGTAACTCGTCAAAGTCAAGAAGAAATTGAGTCAATTTCAAACTTTAGATGAGTGTAAAAAATAAAAAAGGCAATGAAAATATAATTTTAATTTTCGGTTTTCAGTATTAGGATAACTAAAAGATGATCCCCTAGTTTTTTAATTGAAATCAAAAATCATGCTGAGCACCCTGATTGGCTTTATAATGTAATTACCCTATAATGAAAACACTTTAGTTATAAATGAAAAAAGCTGTATTTAAAAGGCCGTTAAGCTTGTTACAAATTTTTTGCGTTGGTATGTTAAAATCAAAAGTTTTTTTGTAACGTCAGATATTTTTATTTTATTTATTAAATCAAATACACTATCATAATATTTGGATATTCACACAATATACAATATCTGGATATTTTCTAGGTAGGTAAGTAAAACTTTGATTAATGTTGAAATTCCGAATCATATAACAAAAATGTTTTCTTTTGCTTAAAAAAAATAAAAAGAAAACGGTCCATTTACTGAGATTAAACAAACGATATATCAAGGAGAGATATTAGCAATTAGCCTGTCGGAATGTGCTTTAAATTGTAATAAAATTACTTAATAAAAAAATAATTTCCACCGTCTCCTTGTAAAGTAGGTGAAGCGGGAGAGGTCCATAAAAAATAATTTTAAGTAGAGGTGTGTCGAGGGGGAATAATTTCTCTGGGGTCCATGATGAAAATTCAGATGAGGGATGTGTATCTTGAATAAAAATCTGTTAGATCTTTCCATATCAGGGCGTCTACTCCGAAACGATGAAAAACGAACTATCGGTCGAATGTTCGTGTATTTCCTACTAGGAAAATCTCTAAGTCGTGTCGTTCTAGCTCTATTCATTCCGATCGGATTTTGTTTGATAGGTATATGTACTCGTATATTGCATCAAAATGTTTATCCCTAAAACAAGGACACATTGATTTCGAAAGCAGTGCTACCGATGATTTTATGTTCGGTCGGTTTATCGATCAGGCCGAAGTTTCGGTGGCGGCATTTCAGATGGAGGCCCCAGGTTAGGATCGCGAGCGAAGCATGGATTGACGTGTTAGTATTAAAATTTAAACTCATGAGTTTTGAGACTGGTTTTTAAATTTAATTAAAATTCCGTCGATTTAATTACTCATAAAAGTACTTTAAGCCTATTATTTTTATTTTATAAACATTTTGACATTGACTTGTAAAATAAATATGACGATCTCTTTGTTTGAGGTTCTGGGTTCGAGTCCCAGCGGGGGCTGAACTTTATATTATTTGTAAAACGCGTTGTTTCGCCTACCGGTCTAGGATGAGTATTCTTATCTATGTAGTTTAAATACCATATCGTTGCTTTGTTCATGTGACGAAACTAACTGGAGGGTTGAGTCAACGTGTGTGTCGTGACGTGTTTTATTATTGTTATATTTAGCAGCGTTAAATATACGTAGATTTAATAGTTAAATACTTTTCTTAAATACACAGAAATTTTTCAAGTACCCTATGCGAATACAAATACCTATTAAAATGGAACCCGGGACTGTAGGGGCCACAGCCAGCGGTTAAACCGCTACGCTATCTATTGTTATTTGGGTCGAAATTTTATCAACTTAAGTTTTTTTATTTTTACAACTTAAAACATAAACTCACGCCGTAATTAATTTTTCGAGAGGGGTAGGATAGGTGTTAAACACCACAATTCGCATGTTTTTGTTGAGTCTCAGTGTGACAGGTTGCGAATCTGTCGTCACTATCCGAGCACAATGAGGAACATGGCAGTATTTTTATTTTGCATAAAATTGAAACTTTATGTTTAAGTAAATAAAAACCATCAATCCCTCAGTGAAATGTTGTTCATTTCAGATCGAAACCGAATCTATTGTTGGTTTTCAATTGTTTGCCAAAAGACAAACTTGAATTTAACAAATCTAATGCACAATACCGGATTAACCAGATCCATTTCTAAAACTTTTCGGTTCAAACCGCAAGTGAAACCACCGAGGAGTCACTAGTTAAAATAGCTTAATACAGAAAACAATGATTAAGTCAAACCTAAACAAACAAATGTCGACTCTATTACCGTCGTTTAGGTCGCAAATTTGCAGTTATTTCGATTCTGCCAAAGTACAGATCAAACGTGTTTAGAAAGAGATGCGGCTATACCACTGTTGATGTCGTCCCTTTCACTCTTGTCGTTTTTTTGGAAGGGTTAAATCGGGGATTCCCAAGTTAACTTTTCACTTGAAAAAGTCCCATTGTTGTCAACTGTTTGTGTTAATTTCGGAAAATTCAAGCTTGAAGCTAGTAAAGATATGCTATAAATGATTATGAATGAAGCTATAGTATGTAATTTAGTTTATAGTTTGCTTTGAATTTGTCCAAAACCTTAACTGTTTAAATACCTTCAAAGCTAGTAAATCGTGAGCTATAAAAAAGGAATTTGATCTCAAAAAGTTTTGTAGGTAGATTTGTTTCATCAATAATGAAAAAATCTCTTGATTGTATTGATAAGGGAGCTTTTGTTACTGATCACTCGTAGTTTGTTTTTTTGGAAGTATAATTAAGGTATATATCGACACCGTACTGTGAAAACCTCGTATGAGAGTTCAATAAAATTATATATATAAATAAAAGGAATAAAAAAATGCATCATATTTCTATCTAAGAAGACTAACAAATTACTTCATTCTTTGTATTAATCATATGTCCATAGAGGTCCGAAGTGCAAATTTTTATTGAGCATAGACCTCTGTTACAAAGTTCTATGTCGTAAAACCTATTACAGGTACTGGCTAAACAAATTTTGCATTTACGAAGTATTTAAAGTTCGGTATCGACATGTACAGTAGTATTTAAATGTTGGCTATAGTAGGTTGAGTAGTTAAGTATTTATGTTGTTACAGGCTCGCCTAGTGCAGGGCCAACGGTAAAATACTTTTTGTTTAAAGTTTTTACGTAAATAAAGATATTATTAATATTATAATGGTTTAACCTGTCCTACCTTTTGCTATTGCTAGCTTAAAATAACTTTTCAAGTACTACTGAGTTTTTAAAATAATTTATATTTTGTAGTTAAAACTCACGAATACAGCTACAAATAAACGTTATTTAAAAATCTATAAATTTTAACTCGCTACCAACAAAACCATAGCATTAATTCGTAGCTCCAGTTCACGATTCGGAACTGACTCAGCTACCGGTTAAAGGTCCGAATTAAGCTTCAAGAGTTAATAATCTTCAACCGGG
The DNA here is from genome assembly GCA_949316135.1 of Choreutis nemorana. NCBI lineage: Eukaryota > Metazoa > Arthropoda > Insecta > Lepidoptera > Choreutidae > Choreutis > Choreutis nemorana. The sequence goes on along the minus strand of OX438620.1, from coordinate 1,262,898 downwards.
GTTTGAACGCCGGTTTCTTTATGTAAATTAATGTGTTTTCGTGATCGAAAAAGTTTGTAAGTAATTTTTGGTGTAACATAATTTATAATTAAAGGAGAATTCAACAAAACAAAGTTTCAGGATTTAAGCTTAAGAAAATAAAGTCTTGACTTAAGGATGGCTTTATTTTTAATTGCAATTCGGGAGATTTTGAGTTTTAATTTGGTTTTCAATTATTATTTTTCAGTTTTAATACTTTTATATCTGAAATTGTTTTTATTTTTAATTTAGAAAGTGATTAAAATATTTTTAGCTTTAAACTTAGTGTGTAAATTTAAATGTGACGATAATTTTAACAAATGACAATAACAACAATAATTTTAATGTTGATCTGTTTTTCTTTTTAGTTTAATAAAACCAATAAATTAAGACTATTATTCTATTCTATTCGAATGTCGACAAAATCAACACAGTATAATGCTATTATAATTTATTTATATCGGATGCAGTATTCCATCGGCAAATGTTTGTTGGTTATTTGAAACTGTATGCATTAGTTTAAGTTTAAAACGTTAACTCAAGATGTTTGTCGGGAATTGTATTACTCAACTAGCTTTGTTTAATACAAATCTTATTTGTAAATAAAGCTTTTTGGTATACGGCGAACTTAATTACTTCAGGTGTTTTATTTAATTAATTTGTTAAATATTAAATTGTTTATACAAAAACTTAAAAAACGTGAATTTGTTATGACTTTTTTCCTGTTTGTCACGATGAGTTCGGATTATTTTTCTACACGTCAGATAGCATAGCTTACTACAGTGTTTTTTCACTAAGAATCTTAATTCCTCATCGATCCGTTAGAGGCGCTTTGCAATGATTCATACAAATTTTCAATTCCATACAAACTGCAGTCGCAAGCGGCATTCGAAGGCAAACTGGTTTTATGCAGTTATGACTACGCGTCTCGTTGTATCATTATACTACGACATTAATACGTACTACGTGACACTACGGTGGCTCCACTAGTAGACTACGAACCTACTTATCGAGATTAATTTACTAACTACAATTTAGTTAAGAAAGTACTTAATTTTTATATCTCGAATGGACTTTTACTTTTAGTTATTTTTTCTATTAATTCTAATAAACTTAAAACATTGTCGTCTTATGCGGCACTTTAGTAGTTAATGGAAAACAAATTAATTTTCTTTTAAAAAATATAATAAAAGGTAATCCATCAAAACTGTTTATTCCGTCTACATCGACTGATTATATCTGTCTGTAGACACGTCATATTTATTTTGTTGAAACGTCAGATTGATTGACGGCTGACGTTTTGACGCTCGCGTATATACAAACAAACACACCAATTACCGTATCGAATTGCGTCATGATGTCTTTTTAATGAAACAAAATGTTTAATTCCCCCCCTTAAATACAGTTTTAGATTAAACTGAAAGGGAAAGGTAATAAATGAATCCATATTAGTATCTACAGTGTAGTATAAAAATTAAAAAATGTATGTGTCAGATTTCAGTTTTTTTTTTACTAGTAAAAAAATGTTTACACGCATGTCAAATGATTTATATGCTGTACTTCGATATTAAAGAAAAAGTTATCGTCAAAACAAAAATCCATTAAATATCTAGAACTTTTCCGTATAACGAAAAGATGGATGGGAGATAGTTATGCTAGATTGGCTCTTCATAATCAAATGGCGGTAGATGATTTGAATTTAAATCCCGTGTGCACTCGCTGCCTGCCAGTTGAACTTTAGATATATGAATTGGAACGGTCATACATGCGTAATGTACTTATTATTATATACTACCTTTTGTATGTTTCGTTATTGTATATTTGTTGTATGTTTTATATTCTGTAAAATTCACATAATATCTTTATTAATTGTAGTCTATGTATTATTCTGATGCATAGGCTATATTATTGTAAAGTTTCATCATGATCCATTCAGTAGTTTTTGCGTGGAAGAGTAACAAACATCCGTTAATCTATTCATCCATACATCCTTACAAACTTTCGAGTTATAATATTAGTAAGGATCTCCTTTTGTTTTTGTTGTGTATATAACCACGAGTAAATTTGTAGGTAAAAGCTCATCTTCGAAAAACATTCAACCGATGAAATTTGTGAACTCTTTCGCTGAAAAGCTTGAAAGACTGGATAGCTTTGGAGTGCTTTTGACCAGAAATGTGGCACTTTTGTAACATATCCAAAACATTTTTGAGTGAAGCTATTACTTAATATTGAGGTAAATAACTTTTAAAAATAAATGTTTTTTTTTTATTATTTCTTGATGGAGCTTTTTTTCCTTTAGGTTTAGTAAATTTATTTTCCATTATTTTTACGTAAATATTTGTTTGTTATGCGTGGGTGTGGTAAAGTTATTTACGTAGGTAGACAGTATAAATATAATAAAGTTGTTAATTACTTTGTTTCAGCGTGGGAGGGATCTGTGATGCCTCTCTCAATTTAGAATCCTTTGTTAATTAAAAATATATTTGATTTTAACACCTAGGTGTTTAATAAAAATAAAAAAAAATAACTAAACGTGAATGAAATATACTTTGTTATAAAATTCAATTAAATGCTATACTGCTACACTACTATACTATTAATATTACTGGGTTTTATTAAAACATATCAAACAAAAACCTAAAAACCGTTGTCAATATTATTTGTGTATTGAAATAAAACAACCTGTTAGGGAGTAAGAGCAACAAACGCGTGTCAGACCCGATGTTTCAAGCGTCTTTATGCTGCAACGTCTGCTCACCATCAAGCGGGACCGTATGCTTGACTGCCACATTACAAACAAGAGTATTGTATTCCTAACTACTAGTTGATTATATCAACAATCTTTTACTTAGAAATTCTGTTTGTATCCGTTTCAAATGTTCCTTTGATCTTGTATTCATCGATTGGTAAATAAATCAGGGTTTGTATTTCGGTTTTCAAATGTGTCATTCCTTACCGGCCATATTTATGACAGTTTCCCATCATGTTCAAATATATATTTTCGTTTACCTCTATGGGTACAGACGCTTCTCATAACAAGTGCAATATCAATCCTCATGTTGTACAACTTAATAACGATACAAAGTCCGAACAGGTTTGGCAAATGTAATCTTTTTAATTAGGGTTAAAAATAATCTAGGTACTTACTTCGTGACTCGTTTCAAAATTTAGCCCATTTTCAAAAAAAAATGAAGGGACTTTTTCGTAGATAATAGTTTTGCCTAGAGACATAGATTTTGTGAAAACTAAAAGTATTTCCTTTTTATGGTTTCGTACCCAAAGGGTAAAAAACGGGACCGTATTACTAAGATTTCTGTTTGTCTGTCTGCGGGCTGTATCTCAAGAACCATAATACCCTTAAAATTTTCAGTGAATATCTATTACTGTTGCCGTTATAGCTAAAAATACTAATAAAGAAATTATAATTTAAAGGTGATTTTTATAAAAAATTTTGGTTGCTGTTGTTTCTTTTATTTTATTATCTTAAAAAGTATATTATATTTAACCTATAAGATGGTGCGGAACCCATCATATGTGATTCCGACTAACACTTGACCGCATTTAATATTCAGTCAGTCTCGTCGGAGGAAAATAAACCGCTTTTCGTTTCATTTAAGGTTTAGATTTACTTAAACGTAAATCCAATTTATAAAAACGATATAACCCTGTGAAAAGCTGTGTAGTGGTACAATAACAATGTTATTCGAAAGTGAAACGGTTTTGTTTACGAAATATACATTAATGTTATTCCACCGTTACAAACGTTTTCTACTTTCTAATAATAAAAATTTGAAAGATTGTTTGTCAAAAAAAAAAAACTGGCGGGTTTTTATCAAAATTAATGTGATTTTTAAATAAAAAATCTATCGAAATGTTCATATTTGATTTGATTTAACGAAAACGTGTGATATTAGTGATTGTTTGTTTAATTATTGTATATAGCATTAATATTGTAGTAATTTTGAGTTGATTTAAATGCTAATAAAAAAGCTAACAATAATAATAACCACATCACGACACACACATTGAATTAGCCTTGCTGTAAGTATCGCAAGAACTTGTATCGCAGGTGCTAAAAAACGATATGGTATATACTAAATAAATAAGAATACAACATCCAAGACCGGTAAGCGAAACAATGCGTCTTAATTATATTCGTCTTGATTTAGTTTTTAATAATGAAAATATATGTAGAGATATTTACTCTTGTAAATATTCTATAATACTTGGATTATATTTAAATTAATAAATTTATATTATTTTACATTTACTTTTATTTTTTTAGCCGCTAGATTATTTAAAATTTTATTATTTTTAATATAAAAAGTTAGGTTTTAATGTAATGTTTTGTTTCTTATTCTTAATAAAAAAAAGACCACAGTTGAACGGTCTAGTGGAACCGCGGACAAATCAACGTATGCATCGTACAAACAAGAACTTGTGTATGATGTTGATCTTTCACGTATCTCTGTGTAGGGTATATCTCTAATGAAAATACTGCGGAGAACGCGCTCTGCTTATAAATAAATACACTATACCGAGGGGATATTTTGCGACAAGGTTTTTTTTGTCCTCAAGTGTATATTTTTAACTACAAAAGATTAATTAGAAGTAGTATATTTTTCTTTACAGTTAAAATTAGAATGCTTAAAATTAACAGATCTTTTTTTATTTATCGATCTAATATTATTTGTTCTTAATATAATTATTTTAGTTGAAACGTAATTATATTTTATTTGGATTATGATTTGTATCGGTTCTATTTCGCCTTTTTATAATATGATACATATATATAACATAACGTTTATTTATCCGGTTTAAGCTTGGGGTCACACAAAACATGTAACACTATAAGCATGGACGTGATAAGATTCCGTGAACAAGCGACCGCATACGTGTTTATGTCACGGCCATGTGTATGTGTCACGGCGGTGGTCGGCCGTCGGCGTGACTTGCGTGACGGTCGACATGTTCAACGAATGTTATCCCTTTGATTCGGACATGATAATACTTAGTTTTACATATATAACAACAGGTAGTCGAAATTCTACAAAAGAGTTTTTGTATGAATCTCTTCTTAGTTTGATCACAGAGTTTAACATAAGCAAAGACATGTCATATCAAATGTTATACTTGTGTATTATTCAAACTACAAATAAGTAAATATGCATTTTAAGTCATTGTATGAACAAAACATTGTCTTTACAATCTTCCCCGGTTTTACCGTTTCGTCGTAGTCAAATTTTATATTTGTTTTTGAGTACAAATTTGATTTAATACGTCCGGACCGAGCCTACTCAAACATGCATCAAAGGCCCGGCTTTAATTACTTTTTTAATTGTATTCAAAAGTCAGTTTTCTAACCGCAAAATTTAATTTTCATTCGTCGCTTTGTTCCTTTTGTTTTTCGCTCTTACTCGAGCATGTGAAATGAGTTTTGGCGCTATTCACATTATCATTTCACTTAACGCATTTGATATAAGTTATTCTGTTTTGTTTTTGTCCACTTTTCTTTAGAACTTTTCGTTAGAGTCTTTAGATGTGATCGTATAGGAACGTGCTCAAATAAAACTTAAATTTACTCGAAGGTTCATTTAACGTCCTTTAGCAGAAGCTCAAAGCATGATTTAATATAAAACAATTAAAAAGAATCCAGAATCGGTTAAACACTACGGTTCCTAAACCTAACTTTCCCATTTTTGTTATTACAGTATAAATTGTACTTTAAGCAAAGTTTACTTTAGGCTTAAACACATTCGGGAACTGTTAAAGGCTCAAAAGCATCGGCACGATAAAGTTTAATCAACCTGTATCAGCCCCGTTTCGGGCGCCAAAACACGGCACGGCTTAATTCATACAGTGCGGTACGTTTGCAACTGAAATCTACCTATATGCATAAATTAACAAGAGAATAGCACATTAAGACCGACACGCGGCGACGTCAAACGCGTCCGGTCGGATAATTACCGCATGATATATGTACGTGATATATGTTGGTTTATTACAGGACATTCGGTCAGGTGTTTCGTCGACTCCACTGTTTCCAGATTGAATCGAATTCTCCGGCATTAAACCCGCTCCATTAACTTGTAAATGCACTGACAATGTGACTGTTTAATTGCTGACCGTTTCAAGAGTAATTACTGACCTCTAATATGTTTCAAGTTAATTAATTTTTCGATTGCTACTCGATTGTTCGACTCTATAATATCGCATCGCATTCAATTGTTGCAACGTATAAATATAGGCTGTATTATCCGTGTGTTGCATTATTGCTTGTCCGATCGGAATGTTATCGACGATCGTATTAATTAATTAATTAATTAATAACTATCCGATTTCAAGCTGTCCGGTGTGAATATCGAAAATTTCACCGTCGTTTTGGTACGGATCGAAAGAGAATAATCGGACTGTCACTGAAATAATTGGATTTGAGTCAGAATTGGCCCGAAAGAAAAAAAACCGTAACCGCCACATCGGGGAACTGCGTGCGAAACAATTTACGCACTGGAGCGAAGCCGGATGACGTTTAATTACTGCAGCGGATACGATACAGTACGAAAAGCAATTTAACGCTCATAAAAATTAGGTCTATAATGCCTGTTTTCGCGGATTGCCTTTGGAGAGATGGATTGGCGCCCGATATGGAACCAGCGAATCGGTTTCACGGAACAAAACGAATAAGGCTTATTCATCGCTCGATCGTTTGACGAATGCCTATTATTGTCTATTGTCTCTTATTACCCCCTCCCCACCCTAAATGCTAAGATCTGATCCAAGATAAAAGGGAAAAGGTTCCCTTTGTACCGAGGTGATTTATTTCATTACAGAGTATTATTATATTTCGTTACGAAGATTTGAAGTTTACGCGATTTTATCTAAACATTAGTTGAATTGAAGTATAGGATATTATTAATCATTTTTGTATTTTGTTTTCAGGTAAGTTTCGGCGGATTTCGATCGATCCAGTATAACAATAAAATTAAATAAGAATTGTAAGTACTAATTAACATTTAATTGAAAGGAGTAGGTACTTTCATTAATTCATTCATGGCAAGTGGTTTTTCTGAAACATATTATTTTTGATCGTCGTCCATTTTGGATTTTGCGTAAAAAGTTCCCTTTTGATCATATTTTTTTAATAACCGTCGTCGTGTTTTTTTTATTATTATTTTCCCTCGCGTACGTAACACACGCGATTAAACTTTCACTAATCCGTCGTACATTTGAATTTATTTTATTAAAGAAACAACCAGTAACAAGTCAACAATAAAATTGTGTTTAATCTCTACGAAGTCGACGCTCATCTTGCAGTTTTAAAGCAAAATAAACTTTGTTACATTGACGATACGATGTTGTTTTAGTTGCACCGTCCGTGAGCGGTACAAGATAACAGGTTGATGCAAATTTAATTAAAACCTTAGGCTGTGCGCCCGTTAAAGTACTGATCTCAGTTATCTTGTATGTTACTTAGAAACTGTGTCAGATTTTCAAGATAAAAAAAATAAATAAATGTACCAAGAACGATATATTATTAAGGATTTATATAAGAACAGTAATGGTAAATATGTTAAAATTGTTTATAAATCATTAGTCACATCTGGACGTCTACTCTGAAACGACGAAAAACGATGTTTCGGTCGATTGTTCTCATGTTTCCTATACTACGAAAGTCTTTCGATCGGGACAGTCTGGCTCGCAGATAATTTCATTCCGATCGAACTTTGTTTAATAATACTAATAATAATTAATACTTTTTTCATCATATATTGCATCAAAAACCTTAGTTACACCGAAGACGTTAATTTCGAAAGCGGTGTTATCGTTGATTTTAAGGTCGGTCGGTTTATCGGTCGGCACGAAGTTTTGGTGGTTGCATTTCAGAGCAGGTGTCCTAATTCTATAGACTCAGTTGTATTTGGTCTAAACAAGATACGAACTTATGAAATATTAAGTTCCAAAAACCTACCGTATGACTACAGCATAGGGTTCTTCATGAAGGTTTTTACAGCGTCGTCAACGCGCGATACCCCTGGTATTGCGAACGTCCATAGTCTTCGGTGACTGCTTACCATCAGGCGGGCCGTATGCTTTTTGATATTAGTTTGGCTTAGTGATATTAAAAAAACTATTTATGTGTTATGTAAACTTACCATTGGGCTACGAAGGCATTTTTAATTTACTTTCGCTAAACGATAATTTATCACTTGTAAAAGAGATTGCTCCGTTTTTCAAGCGATCTTTGAACCTAGTATGGATATTAAACAACTTGAGAGCTTTCTTCCCTGCTATTAATCTTAGTTAGATAAGATATAGTGAGATTAAAAACATGGTAAGTTTTCTTCCTATTTTATTTCTATTGCAAGAAACTGAGTTGAAGTAACTCCTTGAACATTTTCAATGCCCAGTACGGATGTTGGTTTGTGGTTTAGAAAAAAAAAGCGGTCAAGTATGACTCGGACTCACACATGGTGGGTTCCGTACTACCTTGTAAGATTAAACATTATATAATTTTTAGATAACTTTAGAAAAGAAACAGGAACAAAAAAATCAGAAATGTCAATCAAAAATGTCAAAAATATCACGTTTCTTGTATGGGAGTCAACTTAAATTTTTAATTTATATATTTTTCTAGTATTTGTTGTTGTAGCGGCAACAGAAATAGATGTTATCTGAAAATTTAAAATTTCTAGCTGTTATGATTCTTGAGATACAGCCCGCTGACAGACGGACGGACGGACGGACAGCGGAGTCTTAGTAATAGGGTACCGTTTTTTATCCTTCAGATACGGAACCCAAAAAAGCATTCTTACCCATCCCGCAAACGCTCAGCCTGTGGAATAAACTCCTTTTCATGGTTTTCCCTAGTAACTCCAGTATGGGGTTGTTCAAGAAGGGCGTCAAAAGGTACTTACAGGGTCGGCAGAGCGTGCGAGATGCCCCAGACGGACCTTAGGTACTTATGTTTGTTCACCATAGTGATAAAAAAAACTCAATAATTACTTTTTATATACTAGATATAATTAGCCCATTTGACCGTCTCAGAAAGCATTCACCATCGTGAGGTATTGAGGCTATATTGCATGTTCACATTTATCATTCGAAATTGTCTTGTTTTCAAAAGGATTTCTTATATTTGTGAGAAAATAAACTGAACGAAGTTGAAATCGTCGATCTGAAATCTTTTACTTCAGCAATGAAAAGTAATGATTTGAAGATCCTAACGATAAGCTATGGACGGAATGAAAAGTTTGGTTAGTTTTAATTTAGCTGATGAGAAAATACATAACCTTGTAACGAATGTTTTAGTAAGCTCAAATTTGTTTAATTATACAGTAAGAAAATGACAAAAATACATAAAGGGAAATTTTGCCGAAAGTCAAACAAACCTGCTATGAGTTCATTCAAGTTTGATAATCCCTAGGGCACTAACACTTTTCGGTTTAAGGTCGTTAGGGGCGGGCTTGTATCTGGCGTTTTAACAGTCCACACTATTTTGCGTACCATATTGTGATACGGAATGCCTGCTTGACAGGTAACAATTTGATAGTGATTTGATTTGAAAACTTAAAGACCTGATTGAAAACTTAAATCTCCTGTTTTGTACGTTTATAAAGTATCACAAATGAAAGTCTTAAGTTATAGCTAGGTATGTATATGTGTGTGTTATTAAAATGGTTTCGCTTTACAGTTTGATATCTATCCCTGTAAGTCCTCGTACACTTGTAACTTATTAAAGATGGATTTGTTCTGTTACCCTCCGGTATACGCTTGAGCTTTTGTTTCCTTACATACGAGTATCTTTTATTTTTCTCCTACGAAATATGCCGTTTTTAAGTATCATTCTGAAAGATCTTTCTTGTTGAATGAAAATTTTTCAAAATGCCTATGCAATTTTTTATAGCATCTCTACACGATGATGTTTCGCTATTCGAAGATGTAAAACAGTAAAGTATTTTTGTAAGGAGATAATCTTCTAAAATTGTCATCCGACTTTGAAAATAATTTCTAAAAAATTTTGAACGGACGGGTGTGGATAGGCTATAGTTTGTTTATAAACTAATATATACTACTAAAAACAAAATAAGGGCCACGAGGTATTTTTTCATTTTGGTGTAAATTATTAAACATTTACATATTGAATGTAGTAAAATATTGAGTATACAAACTCTTTGATACCAAAACTTTTAATATTGTAGTATTCATCTAATGCTGGCAACAATTTTAAATAAAATTTGATTTAATTATTTTTGAAAATTTTGATTCCATTTTCTTTGTCGTTTTGCTTTCCTTAGCTTCTTGGTTTATTGGAAATTATCAGAGTTCATTGATATCTCGAGTCAGAAACATCTTTCGCAATATGCCACAAGCACGCAGGCGTCATATGGACTCGCTAACAGTAACCAGAGCCGTTACACTGATTGAAGAAGGTCATTCGCAGCGATCTGTGGGTTTGCAATTGGGATTTTCTCGAAGAGCTATTCAAAATCTATGGAATCGTTTCCAAGAGACCGGCAGTGTAAGAAGAAGACCTGGTTCGGGCAGAGTTCGCATTACAACAGCTCAAGAGGATCGTTACATTCGATTAAGTGCGCGCCGAGATCGCACAACGACGGCCCACAAGCTGCAAAATCGTTTACGGCTCACAACGGGTACTCGTGTCAGTCACCAAACTATTCGTAATCGATTGCATGAAGACCAGCAGGCATCAAGAAGGCAAGTTGTCCGTGTTCCATTAACCAGAAATCATCGTGCAAATCGTTTAAGATTTACCCGTCAACATTTGGACTGGGACATAAACCAATGGGGCATGGTGCTCTTCACAGACGAATGCAAAGTTAAATTTTTTAACGACCATCGGCGTATTAGTATGGAGAAAACGCGGCGAGAGATTTTCAGAAGCCTGCATCCATGAAGTCGATCGATAAGTTTACATGGCAAAACTGAGCTCGCTATTTTAAATGAGGGTACTGTTACTGCTCAGCGGTATATTGAGGAAGTTGTCAGACCACATGTGATCCCATTTGCCCAGCGAGCGGGTCCTGGATTCATCTTGATGCAAGACAATGCTCGTGCACACATGGCTCAAGCGACTCGGCTTGTACTGGAAGCGTCTCAAATTCAAGTCTTGCCGTGGCCAGCGAACAGTCCGGACTTAAATCCAATAGAGCACATGTGGGATCAGTTGAAACAAAGAGTTAGAGACGGTGATCAGGAAATCCACAACCAACAGCGACTCATCAACGCTGTTAAAAGGGCCTGGGAGGAGATTCCAATGGAAAATGTCAAGCATTTGATTGAGAGCATGCACTCCAGGCTTCAGGAGTGCGTAGAGAAACGAGGAGGTCATACTCGTTACTAAAAGATGAGCATGGAGTATTTTCTTTTGTTTTCAGTAACATTGTTTTTATTTTTAACCTTAATTTTTTTTTCTTTCAAAAGCAAATAAACTTTTTAATCATTATTATTGGAATAAGTTTATTGGTCTACACGGTAAAAACAACATTAGTTTTCGTTATGGAGACAAAAAAATATTTATTGGTTTTATTATTTTCATGATACAGACAAAATACCTCGTGGCCCTTATTTTGTTTTGAGTAGTATAGTATAGCTTAAGCTAGAAATTGTAATACAAAAAAAAACTCATTCTAGTAACTGCATCGTTATGAAAATGGGATTATTTTTCATTTAATGTACCTACATATTCAGAAGGGAATTCAAACTTTTGGACTGAGCTTTTGAGTATTTAGCACAACTGCTTTTATAGGTTACACGAATTCTGATTAAAATGTAATATTTTATATTATTATAATGTTCAAATACATAAAACCTCTATTAATATTAAGACATTCGTTTAAAATTCTAACCATTATCGTCTACATCGGGTCAAACTGTTTTCGAGTCAGACGATGAATTTTTAATTAATCCCCGCAGTTCCGAATATAAACAAGGTAATTTAGAACCTTCTCGTTTATAATATGACACCGCCTGATCCGATAACGATCGGACCTTTTAACACTGTCAGGGGTTTTAAATGATCCCACCGGTTTTAAGACTTCAAACGTTTTTAAAGCTTTCAAGGTTTTAAACATTTTATCGGAAAGTTAAGAATGGGATATCGGTTTTAAATTAATCTAGTCGTCGGTGAGCTTGAGGGGAAAAGTTTAAATTTTCGTTATTGTTCGTTAAATTGTAGGAATCGGTAGACAAAGTTACGCTGTTTGTTTATATTCAAAATCATATCAAAGCTTATCAGTCGTATAAATCAGTATCTTCTAATTTTATTAAGTTGAGTTAAGTTAACTTAAGTTTTATAGTCTCAAGTCTGTTGTACTCTAATTTAATTAAAAAGCATTTAAAACAAATCACAAAAGATATAAATCAACAGCACCGCACCTTTAAAAAAACAAACAAATACCAAATCGAAACACTCCCCTGAGAGCCCATTCAAAACAATAAAACCGCAGTGGTAAACCTTCCGGATATCCTGTGACATTTCCAAATTACCCCCCGTCAAGGCAGCGTAAAGGTCTTCGCACAATGCACCGACTCAACGCCGACTCCACTTCAACTCAAATCTTATTTGAATGGTGTCACAACATCAGTAAATAATGCACTTGCAGGGTCGGGAACGCGTGCTTGATACCTCTGGTATTCCAAACGTCCATAGGCTGTGGTGACTGCTTATGGCAGGCAGGCATATCGTCGTTTGTCACCTGGGTGGGGTAAAAATGTTTAAACATGGAAATAAAAATAAGTCTTTCATTGATGCTGAGTCAAAAATTATAGTTGGAACTGTGGTGGATTGGTGTCGAGTCGATGTAATGTGCGAGGACCTTGAAGGTGAGCGACCATTACAACCTCGACGATAAGCTGACTTAACAATTACAAAATAGTCTGACGAAGTAAGGGGTGATAAACATCAGCAAAAATTAACGAGTCGTAAACCGATAAAATCTTTATACTATATGATAAAAATCTGGTTTTATTGTTGGAAATGTCGACGTCGAAAAAACATGCTATAATGATGTCGTCAACGTAGACATCATAATGTGATGTAAAGAAATAATGAGACATGTTTTTATTTAGAACTGTAGGGAAGTTGTATTTGTTTTTAGTAATGAATGATAAGGGAATAATAATAACATAAAAAAACTAAGATGTATACTATTGTACATTGTCGGATGTTCGATAGCAAATTGATGATCATCTTTATTGATATCATTTATTACAACAAGAAAGAAGGTAACGTGAACTGAAAAATATATGTATGTAATATATTTCAATAAAAACTGCTGTTCAGAACTCGAGATAATACGGCAAACGGGACGATGGCATATATCAGTGTCTTTTTACCTCCTTACATTTTTTGTCAACCTCGCATGATTGGATAAAAATTCTTGATATATCCGTACAAAAGTGAAAATCTGATCCACAGTTACGCATGACTTACTACCCTTTAACCGACCTTCTAAGGGTCTGGTCAAACCTTCATACGGTACACCTATAAATCTTAACACAAAGGGATATGGATCGAATTCGGATGGCCTTGTAACAGATGATATAGTATAGGTACGTGACGTCATAAGTCATTCCGTGCATATTTTACTCTTTGATAGTGGAAACTTGTTGCCTTTTTATTGGTTATACGAGAACGGAGTTGTTTTATTTGTTTTTTGTTGAATTTATCGCTTTTTTGTGACTGAATATTTATTTACACTGTGGTGGAATTCTTAACAAGATGTCCCTTGTTGAATAGTAATTACATTTTTCATTAACATTCATTGTTCATTTTTCCGTCTCAGAAAATAAAATCTACAATTGTTTAATATTAGAAAGTTGACACTATTTAGGTATGTTCTTCAATACCTAAAATTACAAAAATATAAACATACATTTTTCTTTGTTTCCATGAGATGGCCTAAAATCCATTTTTAACTTACACTAAAAAAAATCCATTCCCAACTCATCAGAGAAAAACCAAATTGAATTTAAAATTTACCTAGCTTTATCACTATCCAGTAGCAAGTCTAAAAGAGACCGAGATACTTAATTCAATTTACCATGTCGAAGGTAAATCTAAGACAAGTTGTTGTGCGGTAACATTAAGACTAAAGGCGAAAGGACTTGTGCTACTCGAATAGAGTGGCGTTTTAATGGAAAACATACGGGTGGGGATTCACAAGCGTTCTCGCAGAATATTATGTTTATGTTTAGTTTTTTAGGTGCAGAGTGGATTTAGGTCGAGTAAATTCCTCTTGTCATTTCAAAAGTTGAAAGTTTTGGATTTTTTACAGTTTCATGTTTAGGATACAATCGTTAGATAATACGAGTAGCCTACTTTATAGTTTTTATTTTGTTTAAATATCTCGAATTGAACTATAGTTGAAAAAAATGCGCATTAAAAGCATCTTTTGTATTGCAACTCAGAACAATATTTCATATAAATTCTTTATTTTCCAATGGAACCGAAAATCTCGCCTGCTGACATTTAAGTATTGGAATCCCTTATAGTTCCAGTTTTAAATTTCCCTTCAAGTCGACGCTTGTTATTCCCTCTGTAAAAAGCACTTGCTTCGTCTCTACTCACGGTTGAGTTTCGTTTTATCTTTTGAGCTCACAAGATGGTCTCGAAATTGGACTCCATTTTTGTCTCGATTTTTTTCTCAAGTCAGTCAATTTTTTAAAACCCAAAAAGGTATTTTCGTGAAGTTTTTAATAATTTTATGTTGTTATTACATGTGTTTAGGTATTAATATACTACTTTAGTGTTATATTCAAATTGTGATTGGAATGTCAGATTGATTTCTTGGGGAATCCTAAAAATTTTACGAATGAGAAAGTTTAGATGTTTGTTACACAATCATGTTAAAACAGCTGAAGATATTTTAATGAAATTTGGCGCACAGATAGTTTCAACTTGATTTACAAAGTGAATACTTTTATCCAGAAAAAATGTTTCCTGAGGGATAAAAAAATAATCTACGCAAACAAAGATGCGGACAAAATATTATCTAAAAACTTAAGGTTCAAATTAAGTTAAGACTTTAAAATTGGCCTTAAGTTGAGACACGATCATATTAAATATAATTTACTATCTCAAGCTCAAATTAACTCGTAAAATATCAAAGAAACCGAAGCACCTTTCCACTTTTTGTTTTTAAAAATTCCTCCACCTCCGTGGAAATGCAACGAAAACGTTTTATTGGCATCCTTCTTTTTATTTCCTTTTATAACTTTGCCGCATGCGACTTGTTAGTCTTGCGCGGGAATAAAAATTGATGGAGGAAAAAGAAAAAAAAATCCGAATGAAAAGCAACCGATATGGACTTCAATTACAAAGAAATTTTTGCTTATAAATCAATTTCTAAGCCGTTGTTTCAAAGGTCATCCATTTTTGTCATTAAAAACATGTCATTATTTGAAAACTGAATAATATGTCTCAAATTTTCAAAGTGCATCGAACCGATATAATATCTACTATTCTTATATATGCGTATTTTTAGTTTCAGTTCAGTAATCAATTTTGTATGTTTAAATTGAATTAATAAATTTAAGACTAGCTGTCGCTTTTTTTTCTAAGCATTCATGATATTTGGATTTCTGACAGTGAGACACAATACACAATAGAAAATATCTTAATTTTGCATCGGCATATTTGGCGCCCGACGTGGGGCCTATCTGTTGCCTCCATATTGGATTTCTAACGACGAATATTGGCAGTTTAGGCAGCCGTAGAATGGACGCGGGCGTTATTGAATGTATCAGACTGATATAAAAGTATATTGTCCTGTTTTCAAATGGGTTACTGAAAAAAACTTTCCCATATCTTCAAATGAACGGAATATTTTTGTTGCTAAAGGTTGTTTTTAAAACTATCCATTTAAAGTTTACACAAAGATTAGATAACTGTCCTTTGTTTCTACCTTGAGGGTACGTTTTGTTTACTCTGATAAAGTCACCAGACTAGGCGTTCTCTTTCAAACTTTGCGTTGTCTTTAATTTTTTTTTAACTTAATCGGATTTTCATTACTAAAGGTTTGTAGTTTCAAAAAGGGATTACATTACATTATGTTTTGTTATTATATTTCTGAAACAGTTAGCCGTGCCGTTTGTGAAGGTCATTATAATATTTTACGTCCATATCAAGCACCTAGTTAACTCTATAATCTGGCGCGTACCTCCTTAAGAGCTGTAAACATATTCGCATCGCCCTCCAGACTCGGCGTCAAGCACGTTTCTCATTGGGTACGTGACGCGGGTGCTATAACTTGACGATCAGTCAACACGGTTCAAAACAATACTGCTATTATATTATATTCGTGGCATCCGAAATTAGATATTTTTTTCATCGTTCATCATGGGATTATCTAAACTACTCAACATCGAAGTTAGTGTCAAAAGAGTGGTAAGAAACCTTGGTATATATTTTGTTTCTATGTTGTTCGATGTTAAAAATGTTGCTTATCAATAAATATTTAAGTTTTTACTAATTAGTCCCATGAACTTTTGGATAACATCAGCGTGTGAGTTTCTAATGAAATATTGATAGAAAGATTGAAAAACGTAATTAAAGTTACAATTAAAGGTAAAATATTTTTGGTGAATCCATCAATTTATTTTGAATGTAATCAGGTGAAATTTAAAATATGTCCTATTTGTCGGTAAGTGTTAGGTGAGATAGCTTCATAATTTGTCGGTAAGTGTTAGGTGAGATAGCTTCATAATTCTACTGTAAGTGGATATTATAACGTGAAAGGAAAGTCATTTTTCGCATGATCGGAGTATTTGAATAGGATTTTTATTAATATGGAAAAAAATTCTGTTTGTAAGCCCTTAAAAATGAATCTTTTCATCCGGATCCCTCCTTAAAGATCTTATGACGTCGAGCCGTTGGAACTCTCGAGCTTAGAAAAATATAAGCCCCCATCTCTTGAGATTAAATTTCTTAGAATCAGATGTAATTAATCTCTAATCAACACACCCATCGAAGTGGGACGTACTGACAATTCAAGCGAAAGAATGATTGATAAATGTAAAAGGGATATAAAAAAGATACCAAGACGCAGCCCTGAGGCGCTCCCCGGTCTCGTCGTACAACTTTGGATATTTCAAATTACATCAATCCGTTTCTTTAATAGCCCATCTCGGACATCTGCTTCATCAGCTTCCACTTGCGAAGAGTTTTCTTTCAAAATATTAACTTTTTCACTTGGCAAAATCAACGTATCTAACGTTAGTTCACATCATCACACTAACTCATATGGTAGTTTACATTTTGACCCATACCTACATTTGGGGGTTTTATCCAATTGAATTTACACAATCAAAAATTTATGATGGAGAAGATACCAGCAAAAAACTCCAGATTCTGTAATTTGGTATATCAACATGTTTTTATTCTTAGCCACTAATACATCTTACGGTCTAGGGTGAGAGAACACACACCCGGATTTACAGACGCTTGCAACAAGATAAGCATCACTTGGTCGTTACCTGCCCTGAAATGTCCTGCTCTAAAAGAATGCTGGCATTTACTCTTAAGTAAGATTAATGGTACTCTTGTTCTAAGATTTTGATTTTGTGTTATAATTGCAATGATTTCAACTGTTCCACTATAAATATTAAAGACTCAAATCATTTTTTAACAGAGAAGTTTTACTTAATGTCGCTTTTGAAAAAAGAGAGTCCAATTTTTTTTCAAACTGCAGAATAAAGAATGATAATAAATATATTTTTTAACTCACTAGAATTGAGCCCAACATTGAATTCACTTCAATATCAATGTCTCAATGGTAACGAGATCGATCCCTAAAACTTGTTCTTTCCCTACAAAATAAACATTGAAAGGATTTTTCCGACGTCAGTCTCTATCGAGCTGTGTCAACAAGTAGCTATTGGTGTCTACTATGGAAGAAGGGGAGGGGAGGGAGGTGTTAAGGTGGGGAGAGTTAAAGGTGGGATGTACACTTGATTTTATCTGTTTCATCGGATTTTTGTATGATTTTTACTTGTAAAGGTACTTTAAATATTATAAGAATAAACACGTTTAGACTCACAAATTGACTCAGCCCTGCACTAAGATATAATCTTGTATCGCAGGCACTAAGCAACGATATGGTATATACTACATAAATAAGAATACAACATCCAAGACCGGTAAGCGAAACAATGCGTCTATATGCTTTATATTGTTGTAAAGATATTAGCGTAATTAAATTCGCAGTCTAATTTGAGGGTTTGTGGGTAGTTCTGATTTGGGATTTTCTATGAGTAATAAGTTTTAACATAACCCTAGTATTCTGAATGCATGGTTGCTATACCTATCGCGTCCATATTCTGTGTTATAAAGATCAACAGTCAGTCAGATCATGTATTTAAAAAAATACTTTCATTACTATGATAACAAATCGTAAAACTTACGATTGATTCTTTTGACCATCCTAAGATATCTGTTGTATTTTAATTTTATGTTACGATAAAACTATAGTCTCACTAAAAGACTAGACTAGACTAGAAAAAGTACTGGGATTAAACCAGGTAAAACAATGCTAATGTCATGACAAGACGCAGTATATCGCTAAAAATTAAACATGTCAGGTCCCAAACAAAACGGTAACAGTTTGCATGTAGATTAATTTTGACGCTATCAATGAATCACATCGATCATCCGGGAAAAGAATACCCTCGAAGCGTTCATGTCTCGGTGAGAGTTCTCCTTTAAATGAACGAGAGGGAGCCGGGAACTAATGATGAGATCAAAGATGTGATCCTCGTATCTGGGAGGTTGATTGATGAGCTATAGCCCGGCCCCGCCAAGCATGGGATGTCTGGCAGTGAAGCCGAATAAACTGACAGCGGACTGTGAAATCGGCGTCGGGTTCGAGTGATTTTTTATTTTTTTTAAATATGGAACTGAAGTGGCAATTTATTAGTATAGGCTTTTGAACAACGCCAGCAATGGATACTTATGATATGGAAACGAGTTGGGGCGCGATGTAGTGTTGGACAGCTGCCCACGAGGTGGACGCGTAAAGGCTGCAGGGAGATGTATGCAAGCGATTCAAAACATCTGGGGGAACCCTATGTCCAGCAGTGGACGTCTGATGATGACTTTTTTTTTCAGGAGTAAAGTAGTTAAAAATATGTAACTCTATTGCACAACCCTTATGACCATGCTGACTACAAAACAAACAAGACATGTTAAAGTATTTCAACTTTTAAGTACATGTTTAGACGACCCTATTTTGTACGGAATCACTTTGAGATATTAATTAAATATCCTACTATTGAGGTTAATTTATTATATCGTACAGAAATACCTTTATCCGGATTTAGAAAAAAAATGTTTTATATCAAAACGTGTAAGCCTAGATCAATTGTAAATTTCAGTCAACGTTTGTGTGTTAGAGAAAACCGTTCCACGGATTCGGATGAAACTATTTAATTAAACTATAAGATTTATTTTCATAATCTCAAAAATACAAAAACAGTGGGTAATGCGAACGCAGTCGCGGGCAGAGGCTAGTTCGACATTATTACTACTATCCCGTGCTAAAGCGAGATTGGATAGTGAAATAGGTTCCTGTAATAGGTCGATATCTCAAAAAGTGACTATATTTATGTGACCCTTTATTTTTCACATATCTCCCATCCTCCTAAGTGGTGGGGATGATTGGTTCTGGTGTAATTTAATACTAGCTATTGTCAACTACTTCGTCCGTGTAGATTTCGGTTTATTATCTACCTAAACTAAACTAGTTAACGGGATAACAATCCTACAAAGTCAAAGTCAAAATATTTTTTTATTCAAATAGACTTAAAATAAGAACTTTTAAATCGTCATCTTTTTATAGTACCACTGGTTCGAAACGCTATTTCTACGGGGAAGAATCCGGCAAGAAAGTTCTATAGTCGCTTTTTCCAAATGTTCAGGTACAATAAATTAATTTCTACAAAAAAAATACAGTTTTCTAATTTTAAACCTAATTTAATCAAGGTAATAAACTACCATTGTGTCATATTTCATCAATATCCCTTCAGTCGTTGCGTGATTGACTAACAGACTTTGACAATTATAATAATATATTAGTAGGTTATATGGAGACATATATGGTGGAGGCGATTTAATTTTTCTAAAAAGTTCAAACGCGTAACCGAATAGACAATCCCAGGTAGTAAATTCAACTTATATTCTTTTAGTCTGATAATATTACTAGGTATATAAAGGTAGATCTATCAACATATTTTGTTTACTAATTTACCGAAACAGACAAAATTGTGGAATGAGTTGCCGCATGCGGTATTTCCGGCACAGATACGACCTGCAGACCTTCAAGAAAAGAGCGTACTGTGGTTTAAAAGACCGACAACGCATTTTGTAGCTCCTCTGGTGTTGCAAATGTCCATGGGCGGCAGTATTCACTTTCCATCAGGTGATCTGTCAGCTCGTTTGCCCGCTATCATATAAAAAAGTACAGGTTTCATAATTACGGAAACAGAAAAAAAACTAATAATTAACTCCTTGGCATTATTTTTCTCACTTGATCCTTTAACCCATATTTCCGAGGTACGGGAGGTACCTGTCTTTGAAATAAACTGAACTGGGGGCTAAGACAAGTGTTATTTAACGCAAAACGTAAACGCTTACGAAATATCAAATGTATTGAAATGACATTAACTTGAGAGATGATGCTGCTAAAAATCCTTATTGCTGAAATAAACCAATTAGGTCATGGTTAAATTTTTCGCGCTCATACACTTTTCGACAACTGTCAAACATTATTCATCGACAAAACTATATAGTGTATTGCACGAAATGTACTCCTTGGAAGTCACCGAGCGTTTAGCGCTACGGAGAATGGGCATTTGTCTAAGTCCCAGGATCATGTTTTTATTTTAATAAAAGATAACGTAAGTTTGTTTATCACGCGGAAGAAATCATTGGAGAAACACAAATTTGTTTCGTTAATTTAAAACAAAAAATCGTGTCAACTCATTAATTTACTGAGTAAAGCGACGGACGGACGACGCTGAAGAATGTTTCCTTCAACAAATTGTCATTTTATGACTTTTAGTTTGACACACGTTAAAATGCTAACAGTTGTTCAGCAATCATTTACATTAAACGGTTCCGTACATTTTAATAACCTTTAATTTTACGTGTTTTTTTTTTTTTACTCCAATCAAATCTGAGTCAGATTTTGGCAATGGTCCTATTTGTTCGGTCTGTAGAATCTTTGCCGAGTTTAAAATTTATTTGTGTTGTGTTTCTCGGTGCATAAGGTTTAGAATTGAATGGTTTTTTATTTCTTAAACTAAATTTATTTTTAAAATTCCTTCGCGACTAATGCCATCGACCTCTTATTTAATGTAGGCATATCAGATGATCTCAAGTGTTAACAATTTATGTAAAAGAACGCAAACTAATCAATTTTTCAAACAATCTGCTACTTATTCAATCGCACGTCTCTTTCCGTTGAAAATTATTTGTTATTTTTGAACTGTGTGATTTATTGTTTTTTTATTTATTTTAAATATATGTTTTATTCGTTTCTATTCAAAACTTATGTTATGTTTAATTATTTTTATAAGCATTTTTTTAACTCAGCGATTTCGTCGGAGTAGAGTTCCATATTTTTAATTTTTTTTTGCAAACTGTCTTTTTTTTCTCCCTGATAGTCTATGAAATATTATAATTTTTTATTTAGTAAGT
Source organism: Choreutis nemorana (assembly GCA_949316135.1). Taxonomy (NCBI): domain Eukaryota; kingdom Metazoa; phylum Arthropoda; class Insecta; order Lepidoptera; family Choreutidae; genus Choreutis; species Choreutis nemorana. Next base: position 1,241,165 of record OX438620.1, on the reverse strand, counting down.
TTTAAGTTTAATAAAATCCTCAGTAGGCAGGTAATATAAAGGTGAATAAAGACTTGACTGTTTGGATATGTACTTGTATGGGTATCTATACAAGTACATATAGTACATTATACTAACAAAACATTTATCGAAACGAACAATGAGCACGACAATGGAAACACTTGACAAAATGCTGCAGTGTGTACTTACCTTAACGCAAATACTACAATCAATTTATAACAATGTAATAGTGCTTGACGGAAGCATCGTTGTCGATGGATAATAATGTCGATATTTTTAACTCGACGATCGATAAATAGCCCGGCATCGATTCGTTTAAACTCGATACGTCTCACGTGGACCGTTCGGCTGTTGTTGTCGTGATTGAACGTGTACATGCATACTGTTCATGTGTGCGTGACCTGTGTGTCTACCATGAGTTCGTATAGTTTTCCTACACGTCAGATAACATAGATTACTACAGTGATTTTTGTATGAGCGATCTTAATTCCTCATCAATCTGTTAGAGGCACCTTACAAGGATTCATTCAAATTTGTAACTGCAGTCGTAAGCGGCTGAAGGTAAAACTCATGGTTGGCACACTGTTCACTAAGCGAACTCGAGTATATACACACACACTAAAACGATGTGCATGTTCACGCCCGGCGTAACTTACAACAACCGTAGTGAAACCGTCTTCGTTGGATGGTACGAATGTGCTAACAAATGCGACACACATGCGAGCGGTGGCTTTGCCTTTCGTGTGTTCACTTTTGAATCGTCTATTATTTAATCGCCACCGTCAGCCACGGTGTAATAAAACATTAATATATAAATCGTCTTGATCGGTACACGGATAGGGTGGTAAAACGATTTTCGTTTGTATTCGGTTGTCCGATGAAAGTAGATAGTACTGAAGTATTATACTTTGTTGCTATTAATGTATTGGTTATTTTAATACAACGTCACGGACAAACAAGCAAACCGATACCACCGCCTATTAACTGGATAATGTCGCGTGGAACGCCGAGAGCACTGGCAATGCGTTGCCCAGACATAGATAAATATGTTATACCTCTCGTGCCGGTAATTACACTGCCACTCCAACACAGCGAACTGCTTCACGGCAGAAATGTAATAGGAAGTTGTTTGTTATTTTTAACGATTTTAAAATGTTATTCAGTTTTTAATTTATTATTGATTGTAAAGCTATATAACACGACAAAATTTTGAAGGGATATTTTCCTCTGCCTTGCTGTGATTCAAGTAACTTTATATAACATCAAAAACAGAAAAATGGAAGCTTTATATATAGTAAATAATGAACAAATAAAGTGCGCGTGCCTGCTCATGCCTCTTGTAGATTATCACAATAAAACTTTGTTTTATTCGTAGTTTCCATGGCAACGTAAATGCTTTGTTAAACATTCTACACAAATACATAATACTATTAATAAATTTAAAATATTTAATGTAAAGTATATTTATAACTCTTAAATTTTATATGTCAATGTATGTGCGTATCTAGATGTAGTATATACAGTCAAAATAGTGATTTTCGAAGACTCCATAACTTTTGAAGCTTATATCTTGCAGATAGGTAATTTATATCACATGTTTCTAATGACGGCCTTATTAATGACATCTTATCTAATCCGACATCATGCGAGGCAAAAGTTTTTATCAAGTTGGCTGATTTAGGCTTAAAAAATTGTAATTCTTTAGTGTTACAGTTTGTTTTTATAGCTGTTTATTTATTATCCCTCGCCGTTACATGGCGATATTGTCGCTTAACGACAAAGCCCTTTTATTAAATTTACAAAAAAAAAAACAGTTATACGTCGGAACAACGCTATGTCACTGTTTCATACATAAACTTATCTACATAAATTCACGCCGTTATCCCTCGAGAGGGGTTGGCACAGGTGATAAACACCGCATTTCGCATGTTTATGTTAAGTCCCAGTATGACAGGTTGCGAATCTGTCGCCACTATCCGGGAACAATAAGGAACATGGCAGCGACAACGTACGGCAACGTGAGACTCGAACCTTCGACCTGTCGGGTCGGGTCGGGTCGGTCGGTTAACCAAGGCATGTAACTAACTTAGCTACGAAGTAACTGTTTGAGGGGTCATTATACTATTAAATTACATATCGTGATTTGATATTTTGTTGAGACCGTCAATACCATCAATATTAACGTTATTTGACGACGTTCCGGGTTCGAATCCCGGCGGGGGCGGGACTTTGTGTTATTTGCAAGACGCATTGTTTAGACGCTTACCGGTCTTGAATGTTGTATTCTTATCTATTTAGTATAAACCATATCGTTGCTTAGTTCCTGTGACACAAGTTCTTACGATACTTACTGCAGGGCTGAGTCAATGTGTCTGTCGTGATGTGGTGATTATTATTATTATTATATTAGCTGGGCAATACCCCGCTATCTTAACCCATGCAGCTCCCGTTCACCAGACTACGTAAAAAGACTCGTATCGTAATGAATTAGCCAATTAAATAGTCATATAAACATCACACAATATGTGACTTTGTCAATGTCTGCTGAAGGTATCAAAGGATCGAAAACATTCGATTAACAAAATGTTAATTTAACCACAAATAGGGTTACCAGCCGTCAGGAGTTTTCCTGGCGTGTCAGGACTTTTGACAGTTTGTCAGGAATTCGGTCGGAATACGAGAGTGTCATTTAATTTTTCTGATTTGTCTTTTTTTAAATCATACAAAACTTCTGTACTTCTTTCTAACACTTGATGACAAAACCCACTCGTTTTCGACCCGACCGTCAGGAATTTTACTAGTAAATCAGGATTTTTGTCTGGTATTTAAAAAATTGTATGTGTTAACCCTAACATGGAACATACCTTCTGTTTCATTCCACTTTGTATCTCTGCTTTTCGTCTCTTCGATGTACAAAAATAGTATCGAAGCACGACCGCTTTGATTGTTACTATATCTGTAGCGGAGAGTATGAGTGGCCGGGCGATCGATGCGAGAAGAATTCAAAGATTATCTACATACTTACTGAATTCACAGATTGGACAAGTTATACAATGTATTATATTGAAAATAACCGGTATTTCATTTCAGGCTTAGTGGATTTGTGTGGATGATAGATATATTAGATAATAATCTTAAGAACCCCTAGAGCTAGGAGATTATTTATATCTATATAAGAATGACAGGGGAGGATAGATTTTTTCTTAAAAATAAACTAAAATATAATTTTTGAACAATGCAACCGAAAATGCCATGAAATTTTGTAAAAGTGCATAAAGGGCCAGTTCCATCTTGAAAGATAGGGACAGATTTTAAGTTTTGCTTTTGCTCTTGATTGGTGGCGCTGTGTTTGCATTCTGAAAAATAGCTTGAGTGATTCTGGGGCGAGATTATTTATTTAAAAAGTTGCTTTCTGTTGTTCTATGTAGGCTTATTTATGTAATTTACATTTTCAACTTTTTTTGGGAAACAGAAATGACGAATAATGCATGTAGGTATATCTGCGCAGTGTCTACTCTGTGATAAATGATCAGTTTAATAAAATAACTCATTGTGTGCTATTTCTGTTTTATCTTTAAGCTTTCGTTTTCTTTCTCTACGTTTGAAGTGCATGCTTAGAAAATATTTATTGTTATTATTTTTTCACCATGATTCATGTTTTTTATTCTTCTTAATTTAACTTTTATCGTATTATCTGGTAGTATCTGGAATGTTACCTATGGTTCGATGTATTGTATAGTATTTTTGTAAAAAGCACAGTCAAAAAAAAATTTCAACAAATAATTGTTAGTTTTAAGGTCGACCCCGCTCTGGCTAAATAATTTATGTTCCTAGCTCATAAAAAAATATAGAAATTATAGAAAATTTAAAAGCACAGTGATCTCATAAACACTACTGCCAACGTTTTTATTTGAATCGAATATTGACTTTTTAAAGGTAACTAATACACTATTTTCCGTTTTCACCCACGATTTTTACACTCGCGTAATAATTTAAGACAGTTAAATGTACATAGCAGAGAGCGGTGAATCAATTTCCCGCCATTTCTAAAACTCCCGCCAAAACGAACAAATGACTTGTTTTTTTTAAACCACGACGAACGTAAACAAAAATTCGTTCATCTGTAATAAATCAGTTGTAACGCTTGTGTTTCCACATAGAAAAATCTCGTTGAAATTGACTCTATTGCTTTATAAATAAGGTTCAATTTGACTAGTTCGATTGGCTATGACATTTTTTTTTTTCGCATAAAATAGTTTTTGTTCAAGAGCAATCCGTTTACGAGATGCATTTTTTGACACGTGTTTCACATGAATTAGGTATGTCGTGTTTATGAATGAGTTTTCGAGTGTATTTTGATTTATTTAGTTTAAAAAGACAAAGTGATTTTTCATAGTGTTGAAATTATTAAATGTTTACCTACGAGTATGTAGTCTGTAGTATACAGGTATATGGATGTTTTTTGAAACTTACTCGTTTGAAGCTTTATTTTTAATACCTGACACAAAGTTTTTTTTTTTGTACTAAGGGAGCGTTGGAAGAACAAAATCTGCTGTTGACAATCGAACAAAAGGCAGAATTATTGTTGTGTTAACGGTCCTTTAAAGTTGTGAAGGTTTTTCAAGTAGGCGTTTATGTGGGAAGCGTGTAGTTACTCTCTGTAGATCATTTAATAGTACGTTTTAAAAGTAAATGTTTCGAAGAGTTATTTGTTAACTTTTATTCAATATTTTATTTCTACTAGTTTGTGAATACACAATTACATCTTTCAAACTAGAACTATAGAAATTTAATGATCTTAGGAATGAGTCAAAGGTCACGAGCAAAACCTTCGGAGACAAGTTAGCTTATTTTTTTAAATTTGTATTGTATATTTACTCAACCACTAAAACAAGTAAATTTTGAAAACTTTGAGATCGAGGTATTATCTAGAGCATATGTAAATAATGTAGTTTAGTTTAAAAATTGGTTTTTAAATGAAACCCCTGGAGCAGAACAAATAGTCCATATTAATATTCGAATGATATTCAACCGCTTATTTTAACAAGTTATAGCTTTATTTATAAGAAAATATTTCTCGGTAGATGTCAAATTAAAACTTGTCAAATAGTGTTTGCCGGTATATAATAGTGTTTAAGCTTCAATGTTTCGTGTTCAAGATGTTTGGTTTAATTAAATCGCTTAAGTTTGTAGTACAACTCGAGGGCTAACTTTCTTCGTAATGGCCTAGAGTTTGATGCAAACACTATGGATATCGGATGAGCATTTCTTGCTCACTTCAACTGGGAGTTATAAGATGTTTTGCATTGTCAGAAGAGTTTAAATCATCTTATTAATGTTTTACAATGTAACATAATATACAAAATTAGGGGACAAAATTATTATTAAATAAAAAAAATCATTTTCTTGTCAAAGTCAATGTCTAATAACAATGGGTTTTCGATATCATGTGGAATGTTTTTTTTAAATTAACGAATAGTTTACAAAATAATATTTATTAAGTCCCACAATTATCTATAACATTTTATTTTAGATGAGGTTTTTTTTTGCGATCCTCTAATTTTGTCCTTGAGTGTAAATGTTTATTTTCAAAATTTAATTAATTTTATCTGATATGTTAAGTTGTGTTTGTAACCATCGTAAATACACTATAACGTAGTTTTATAAAAAATAGAGTATTTCAGTGTAAAATAAACTGTGAAATCTGAATTATAAAAGAGATTACCCCGTCTCTGTCTGACTGTCGGAATTCATGTGAGGCTAGTTCAGTTCGCTTCAAATAAAATCAGTTTATGTTATAAGCTTATTTAATTTTGTAGGTTCCTTACTCAATATGAGCATGTTTTACTTAAAAGCAATATGTAATTACATCGAATTGAGGAGTTTTTTTTTAGGTTAGGTTAGGTTCGAAATATTGAAAGGTTTTTTATACCCGTTCCACCAGATTCAACACGTGTAAAGCCGGGGCTGGCTGCTAGTTTTAAAATAATGCTATTCTTTAACGGTTACAATTTTAGTGACCTACTTACTGTTCGAGCTATATGTATGCTTCTTGTTTATTTGATTTTTCTCAGGAAGTGCAGTTTTCCTCAGTGAGTTCTAAATATCTACCCCACATTAAGAATCGCTATTCCCTTTTAATTTGAATACTTCCCTGGAGTCATTTAGAAGTCTTCTGAGTTTTCCGACAGCACTTCACTACACACTACACTGTACACTACAATACATACTACACTACACACTACACTACATAATGCAGTTTTAGTTTTCACGCCACTCTTGCACTTGATATGGTTATTTTGTATGTGCATAATAGAGTTTTATAAATCGTTTATAGTGGATGCATTTTGTTTGAAATTATAGGTATAAGATTTTAACACGTTAAAGTAGAAATACTTGTTTTGCATCTTAGTAAATATTAAAATAATGAAATCATACATTTTCACCTGGCACGTGTGTTTAAAATTGACATTTATTTATTTACCTATATTGTTAGAAAAAGAACGCTATACAATACATACTTCAAAAAAAGTGGATTAAAATACGTATCAACTTTGGATTTTATTTTCGACATTTAACGTTTCAGTTTCAAACACACCTTGTAAAAAGATACATTTCTCCAATCAATTATCTATAGGTACTTACTTGGAACAAAGGCCCCATTATCTTTCGCTTTATTAATTGTCTTACGTTCTGTCGATTGATTTCTGTACCCGATGTCGTTTGTTCCGCGGGGTTCCTCATTCTTTGTTAAGTGACATTCAAGTCCCCTCGATCCACAGAACAATCAGTCAGCCATGTTGGATTTATCGATCAACAGTGTTAGATGCCATTGTAATAAATTAAGAGACTATATACCACCAGGCAATCGGCTAGCTTGATGGTAAGCAGTCACCGTAGACTATGGACGTTTGCAATACCAGGGGCATAGCGCGTTGCCGACCCTGTAAAAACCTTCTAACGCCCTTCTTGAAGATCTCCATGCTGTAGTCATAAGGTAGGTTTGTGGAACTTTACATTTCATAGGGTGATGCCCAGGGGCGCTCTATTTGCCGACCCTGTAAGAAACTTTTGACGCATTTTTAGACATACGATTCTCCAAGCGCTGAATGAAAAAAAAAATGTTTTTAGTTTTGTTCTATTGATAAATATTACACCGACAGTGCACATATACGATGCATTCATCATCATCGGCCGTCGGCAAGTCGTCGACAGCTGGACAAGGGCCTCCTCCAAGATCCTTCACACCGATCAGTCCAGTGCTGCCCGCATCAAGCGGCTTCACGCACGCATACTGTGCATTGATATCTTCTATTTCTATTTAAGTTTATTTATGTCATTTTTAAATTTAAAAAAAATAAAAAAAGCTTGATTTTTATGTGAAATTTCTTAAAACATCGTGTTCAGTTTTCTAGTCCCACGTTTCAAAAATATAATTCGACAGTGAAAATAAAATGACTTCGAAAACCTGTCAGATTCAATATGTACGTGTGCGTTGATATTGATTTCCGTTTCTATTCCAAACCTATAAAACGTAGAATAAGGTTTTTGTTTCGGAACGAAGGCTTTTTATGTTTAAGTTTTATATCTCATATATGTGTATTACAGAAACTTGTATCGAATTTGATAGTTAAAAAAAAACTATAATCCAAGGCACAATATACATGATTTGAAATGTAGCTAATAATTAATCAGTATAGTTTGTTAAGTTATCACAAATAGTTACATAGATATTAGATTACATAGATAAGACTGCCCTCGGTTAAGTAGTTCAGAAACTAAACTTTCATGAAATAATGTTTATAAAAATGTTCATATTTCAAATGTATTTTCTGTCTTTAATAACATCCCGAAATATTAAGGAGACGTGAATCAAACATGGTTTCGTGTTATCGACGCGTGAATTAATACAGAAGAGCATGTAAATACGCACAGTTCCGAATAAAAATTCAACTTTGTAATGTTTGAAATAAAGTTAAATTTTCACTAGCATTGTTATGGTTTATCCAATAAAAGAGTTTTCGTTTTTATTAAAAGTTGAAAGTTTAAATAATTTCGTTAGCTGGCTACGTGTGATGTGTGTGAACTCTGATAGTTTTTTTCGAATTTAACAGTTCGCGACGAATGCGTAAGGTTCAAAATTCAACTTTTCCTTTTTTGTGTAAACGAAAGCCGCCAGGTGTTGCTATATGAATAAATTAAACGCACTCAAATGGCAACACCGTGTTAGGATTCCGCTCGGTGAAATCGAAATAAATAAATCGGTGCAGCTGTTTGTTGCCAATTTTACAATGAAAATACTGAGAATTAAATTAACTTTGGTTATGTTTTACGAAAGTGAACAGAGCTTAAGATTTTTATTTTTTCATAAATGTATTTTATGGTTTAAGGCGTTATGTTTGATTAAGTTAATGATTCGGAAACTCGCGTTGTATCTAGAAACAGTCAAAGTTCTATAGGATGTTGCTACATCCCAACAGTTGCTACTGTGAATCGTTTAGTAAAGTAATTAGGATAATTAACACAAATTGCCTTAGTTCCAAACTAAACCGAAGAGGTTTTTACTATGTGTACTATACAACTAGGTATATAAATACTTAAATGGCAAGTACATACTTCCTTATATCAATACCCCGAACTGAATACCGTATCATATCAAACCTGTCAGAAGCTGTCAGTCGGAATCATTTACCAGACCTATATAATGGTATCGAAAGAAATTTGTACCTGCGGAACCAAGTTGAATGTAATTCAAAATGCACTTGATATGTTTTCACGTTAGTTTTTTTTTTCTGTCGTTGACGGACGACGGACGGACGAACGACATATAGGAGGCATTTTTTAACTTGACGCGTTCGAGTGCTTTTGTTGAAAAAATAACAATTTATTTTGACGTTTGACCTGTTTTTTCATGAAGTCCTCAATTTTTTTGGTAGTATTTATGAATTTATGTTTTTTGAGCAGGTTTGATTATTTTTTTACGACTGCGAAAGAGATGGATAACTTAATTTGACTTTATTTTTTATATCTGACGCAGATTATATATATATTTTAGATAAATATATCCATTTTTTACTTTCACCGTTGACAGTTAATTTGGTGAGGATTGGTGCAAAGTAGGAAAATCATGATAAAGTCTGAATTTAAAACTGATAATTGAAAACATCTTTTGATAACACGGTTAATTCTCGACGACCTCTGACGCAGTGGTGACTGCCAACTGCTACGCTAGAGGTTCTGGGTACGAATTCCGGCGGCATCTGTGTTTTTTTTGCAAGACGAATTGTTTCGCGTATCGGTCTTGGATATAGTATTCTTATCTATGTAGTTTATACCATATCGTTGCTTAGTTCCTGCCACACAAGCTCTTACGATACTTACTGCAGGGCTGAGTCATTGTGTGTGTCGTGATGTGGTTTATTTTTATGAATTACTCGCCCTTTACAAAAATAAGATATTTTGTAGTTGGCTTTAAATGCATATTCATATGCATATAGCTATCTATATGTACGTTGATAAGAATATGTAAATGTATCGTATAATTAATTAACCATTTTGCTATCATGACAGTCGAGTTGATCTATTTAACGCAAGTAAAATCACACATGATGTAATCACAGAGCTAATCCTGTATTTGTGTTGTTAATAGGATTACATATGTACTGGCTTAAGTATATTATATACTAAACGACCAACCTAAGCTTGAACAAACACTATAATACGGTTTTTATTGTAAAGTTCCCACTGAAGGGGCGAATTAAAAAAAATCCTGACGTCTTGTTGTGGTTGTTGTTGTGACGTCTGACCTTTACGAGTTAACTATTTGATTGCTGAAGTTCAGCTTTATTGATTTAGCAGACCAGAGTATCTTTGGCTTGATACCTGTTTTTTTTTTCAATATAAATCCAGGCAAGCATTTGACTGCAATCACACCAGTTGATATCGGTTCGAAGGATTGGTGAGCCAGTGTAGGTATTTGCCGGCACGAGATCTTTATGTGTACTTGTGCAACGCATTGGCGGTGCTCTTGGCGTTCGAAGACTTTAAGGTCGTCGCCATGGCACCAGGCGGCGGTTTCTCTTTCCATCAGGTGTACCGTCTGCGTTTGCGCGTGAAAATTTATAAAGAAACTTCTTTCAGGATAAATGATTATTAAATAAGTGTAGTTAGTTATAAGGGTTTCGATATTTTAATTAAGGATGACTCGAAATTATTATCAATCATTTTCCCTATTATCGCCTATCAAATTAGGAACAGTTGTAGGAATAAATATCAATTAAGATGAATTTTAAAGAAATTTTAAGTATTATCGTGATATTAAATCCACATTTATTTATATTCGTATAAGCTGTTGTTATGATGAGAGATGGTCTTCTCTGTAAGATTTTTTTTTTTTTTTTGTTTCAGGTAAGCGACGTAATTTGTAAATGTTTAAGGCATTGGTAAATAATGTTGTGGTTTGTAAAATTTTAATATATAGTGTAAGTATAAAGGAGGTATCTAGTAAAGATTTTTTAAATTTTCTCTTGATAAAAAAAAATAAAAACACACGAGGCTTTAAATATAAAGTAAAAACAAACCAATATCTAGTGGTATTAGAATCGGATAAATCGAAAAGATAGGTGCATTAGATTTTTAAAATAAACGACGAGCTCGTAAGTAGGTACTGTGAATATTTAACGTATATTTAACAGATAAACAAACAATAATAGGTATTGTTTGAGGTAAAAGGTTTGCATATCTTTTGATTTTGCCTGATTTATTACATATTCTAAAACTCCGTTTTAATATACTAAAACTAATACACATGACCACATAGACTCAGGACGTAAGTATGATTTCCTTTTTTTTTCACCTCTCCCAACCTGCCTTAAACTCCAAAACATCATGGTTAAACAACGAGGTTAAATTAACCTCACTCCGGAGGATCCCTTATTAATATTTCAAAAGGATTCCGTACAAAATAGGGTCGTTACCTGTACTTAAAAATTAAAAATACAACTACATACACGTACAAGGCTTGTTTGTTTTGTTATGTGTCGAGTCATTAGGGTTGCGTAATAGAGCTAGGTTTGAATAATAATAATAATAATGTGAAGATTTTTGGCGATATTTCGGATTTACGTCTTAAATAGATGAAGTGTTTTTTCCGGTATTCAAAAAAAAAATAATTGCAAGTATTTTTTTCTCATTTTAAAAGAAAATATTTCGTTATTGAATTTTTAAGTTTTGCCAAAGTAGTAGTTTAAACTATCTAGAACTCCCGTCAGTCTGCTTTGAGTAATTTTTTTCTTCTACTCGCGTTGTTGCTCTATGGTAAGAACATCGATTTAGTAAAGGTGTAGGGATAGAGTGCTTAAAAAATTCAAAGCTCGAACTCGTCTGTGGCAACCCTGCCTACGTTTCAACGTTCGCACGCATCCGTTTTTATGTGAAAAATTCAGTGGATGGACGCTCTGTTCGGTTAGGTAACAATAGGGTTGGCGACAGTAAGTTAACAGTCTTGAATACGTTGTTTTGCTGAAGATCTGACCCTTTTTTTTTCGTTTAGGTGAATGGTTTTTTTCCGTTGATTTTGCTTTTTTAGATAAAGTAACATCGACTTACAGACCATTGTAATTCGATGTTACCAAGGCAAAAAAAAAGTATATAACACAAACTCACGCCGTAGTCCCTCGAGAGGGGTTGGCAGAGGTGCTTGCTACACACCGCTTTTCGCATGTTTATGTTGAGTCCCAGTGTGACAGGTTGCGAATCTGTCACGAAAAAAAAAACATACAAACTACTAATTTCGTATGTTTGTTGGGTTAATAATAATTGACTAAAAATATGTAATGGAAATTGTTGTATTGAATTAATTCTAAAAACACAGTCATCCAAAATATGCACTTTTGAAACAGTTTTTCTTTTACAAATTCTACTGTGTACAAAACATACAGCGAACAAAAGGGATGGCTAATTTATTATAGAATGTGTCGGTAGACTATTTGCATTATGTCTAGGTAGGTGTATAAATTCAAAAGTGTATGCACCCTATGTAAACAACCCATGGCCGTTTCTCTCACACATTCACCGCGACCGAACGTCGACCACGAATCTGTGGCCCTTTTGTGGCATGAAAGGCATTCGAAATATTTTCTCTATATGTTGTATTTGATCAAAATATTTAGAATTATTTATGTTAAAATGTAGTTTTATAAATATTTTAAACGTTTCATGGGAATAAAGAAGCTTTACCCGCGACATCAACTGCGTTGAATTCGTTTTAATATTTTTTTACCTCCGAAATTCCATTCTAAATATTGGTAAAGATATTTTTAATCCGATTAGTAATTTCAAGTATTGATTTTGATTTATCTTTTTGTATTAACAAGGTTTATTATATTTTAACCATTTCGAAGGTATAGGCAAATTGTTTTGTACATATTGTATACATTTGTATATATTGAAACATTACGTTGTACACGTGGACATACATGGATAAACCGAACCTGTTTGACATTTGTACAGTTCTTAAGTCGTACGGCATAAGGGTTGATATTGCACTTGTCATGTCTGGCAGTCTGTACGTTCATTTTCAATGTAACAAAAATTTAAATTCACCTCCCGGGTATCGAACCCCACTCCGGTTTAATCTTCTCAACGTTTTAATAAAACCTCTTCGCTCTTTCTATTCAGGAAACGTGAAATGCAATTACCCCTACGTTACATTTACCGTTAAAATAGAAATAAAAACCGGTCAAGTACGCATAGGTACGGTTCTACGTTATGGTTCCGTCTACTCCAATTTTATTGTAATGGTCTGTCATGCTTGAGGATTGTAATCTGAATTATTTGCTATAGTTTTCAATTGAAATCGAAGGGTATTGCATATACAGATTGCATTATAATTTTATTGTACGGTCAATGTTACATAAATACTAGAACAAATAAATAACCATGTGGGAAAGTTTTTTTTTTTTTTTTCAGTTTGTGCAGATTCGGTATACGTTAAGTTACGATTAATAAGTAACGTTTAAGTTTTTTTTATTTCATAGCTTTCTATGGTGACTACTTATCACGGGTCGTAAGCTCGTTTGACACCTCCGGTCTTAACAAAAAAACATGGTAATACGTTGGAAGGTACAGATTAAACAAAGGATCCCTAAAAATGTTGGACGTGTGCTACGACGGCAGTAGCTCAGACTTCGAGGCGATTACATGTTGAATTATTTAAGTTCTGTTCGCCTTATAGGCTATTTTTCAAGGGAATTACTCGCTATATAATGTGCATCCACGTAGCTTTTATGTAAGAACTAACATAGGCATTGTTTTAGGTTTTACATTGCTTTAGTGTGATAGTGTTGTTTGATTGTTTGAGTGTGTTTTTTTTAGTATGTGGTAAAAAAAAACACACACATACATGTTGTAATGTTGTATGACGGGGTAATGTGGCTTTGAGTAATATTTTGAAGGGTAACCGTACAGTTAAGTAGTGGTTAGCTACTTATTGTAGTACATAAAATGGTTGAAATAATAATAATGACATTGCATACATTAATCTAACTAATAAAAAAATATTAACAAGATATAGATAAGGGTATAGATAAAGGTTACAGTTTACTGCATATTCTGACAGGCTAAGAGAAGAAATTTTGTTTTTATTATACACTTGTTCATACTGAAAGTTCTCTGCTAAAATTGGAATAAAATAAGTTTTCTTTAACTAAAAGCTATTTTATCTGTGTATATATAAAATGTACTTGGGTTTCTAATTCCAATTACTAATTATGAGATTTCTCGGTCAGGGCTGGATGTCTTAGTTATAATTTATTTAGTACATCTTAGATTAATTCGTAGCGAATTAAAGAAGGTACCATTAAAAATTAAAGCTTCTCAGATTCAGGCCTGATGGAGAAGGTGGGGTCGCAGTTTGAGCGATTTCTTTTAAGACAAAGTATTAGGTTTTAATAACACTAACATAGCAAACAAACATGCGGCCCGCCTGATGGTAAGTAGCATTTAGTTGCGTCAAAAGCTGTTTTAATTAGGGACGTAAAAGTGTTGTATATTTTGTTTTACATTTAATATAATTCAGCTTGAATGAATTTAATTTGTAATGATTAATCAAAAATTAAACCATACATATGAGTATATACCATAAATTTTATTCAATAAAAACATTTTTTTAATTTAATTTAATTACATTTTACATTTTTTAAATTAATACTTCGTCAGATATCCAATATTCGTACCATATATTAAAACGAAACGTTATTCCTGTGTTAGGTTCAGTTTAGATTAAAGTAAAACGGATTGCAGACATTGAACCTATTTTTGGCACTGACACTTGAGATCTATGAATTTTAATATATTTTAGTATATAAAATTTATTATTATTGTGGTTGCAAACAAGCGTATGGCCCGCATGGTATACAGTTTTTCCTATGGACTTTGGAAATACTAAGGGTATCACGCACGCGTTCCCGACACTGAAATAACCTTTTGAACCTTTTTGAAGAACCCCATGCTGTAGGCACTAGGGAAAACGAAGATTTTAAAATATTTTTTTTAGAATCGCTGGCAATTAGACCATACCTCCAAGTTATACCTCCTGAGGGCCGAGTTAATGGTTGGTTATCTTATTTAGTATATACCGAGTCTTGTATATTATGTACTCTTTTTTTTTTTGGTGAGTATGTCAAAAGAAACTTGCTTTTCTTTTGATGTGCCTCGTCTGTATTAAGAAATTAATGTATTTGATTTAAGCTTAATGTTGGCTTAGTGTTGGGATTGTGTCTCTTTTGTTTTATCATTTTTACCTCTAAAAAAAATTGCTCGAAAAAGAAATTTTCTTACAGCAAAAATTTATAATTTATTTTATTTCTGTCTCTCTATTGCCTGTAAGAACGGTTTAATCCGGATATAGATCACCTTGCACCCTCACCCCTGTGCACCTGTTAAAAGCTAAGTTTATCAGCGCCCCGCTTTAGATTGACGGCAGAAAAAAGGAACTAATCCCGGGATTACGGAGCTGGACCCAGGGATTAAAGTCACAGCCTAGAATTTTTCCCATCCCTAGGGTATTTTCCACGTAAATCCTATTCGGTAACCTGTTAACGTAGGTAAGATCGACTTATTTATTTATTGAATTAAATTGAACTTAACTGAGCTGAATTAACATGAATCAATTAGAAATATAAAGATCCAAATAATGTTGTAGCATATATATGATATTAAAATCATACATTTTATATAAAATATAAATAATAAATGATATCAAAGTTTTGATCTATTAATTTTCATTTTAAATAGTTATATACCTACAGATAATGTTTATTGGTAATCAAACTCGAAAAAAAATCAATTGGTCGATGCCATTAGTTTTATTAAGAAGGAAAATATTTAAAAATATATTATTTAAGTAAAAGTAGGGATGCATTAATTTATTTTTTGTGATATCATTTTAACTAACTTGTAATAAAAGTCAAAATTTGTTATTGTTTCCAGCAGCAAACAAGCTCACGGAATTTAACATTGTTAATCTAATTCATTTTCTTTATAAAAACGTCGCAAAGTGCTAGTTTATATCTGAAATCTTTGTTTTATTCCAGTACCACCAAAGTATTGTAATTATGTTGATATTTATGTAACAATAAAATCTACTGATTTAGTCTGTGTGTCTACTAAGTTAGTGCTTAGACTCGGTCTGAATTACCGAAGATTTATATTGTTGAGAGTTAAAGAGATTAACCTTTGTTTGCTTCTGTTGGGATCGTTGATCAAATAGAAGAAAAAAACTTAATGGGTTAGATATATTTTTCATATGACGTTCTCTCTTCAGATAGCAGCTGTAGCGTAAATTGTAACTGCTACATTTAACTAACATGAAAAATTTTGACATTTCGCATTTTGGCGGTTTCCTTACGTTATTGCGTCACTTTATATGCGTTCTTTGCGTTTTGCATGAGCTTTGCGGAATGTTCCCTTCTCAATGAGGAAGGTATCAGCGTTAGTTTTTAAAATAAATAAGCAAATTAAATATTTTAAATACTAAATCAACACTGACCTACTCCCAAAAATCTGAACCGACTTACATACATTTGTGATTCGAAAATAAACTGTATGTATGTATAGTTGTTTGTGCGTTAATCTAAGTATTAATTAATTATTACGTTTTTAAGTTTCTGATCTAGACTTTTTTCAATTTTTGGACGTGATTCATGATTCTATAATTATAATTTAAAACATGTGTGATTTTAGAGTTATGAATTTATTATTCAGGGTTTGCTTTAATCTGTTATAAAGAATACTTAACGAGTTTATTTATTTATTTAACAAAGCAACCTCCTTTACATTTGCAAGGGAATAATAAATGATACCACAATAGTTTCATTACGTTTCGTATGCTAGTTGTTTGGATTTAGTAAACAAATTATTCTTTATGTTTAGCTGTTTTAAGTTAACTTTGTTTGGTTCCAAAGGGATCATGTTATTTTAAAGAGAAGTGCAAATTAATAAATAAGGATATTATAGCCATATACATACCAAAAATAAATGATTTTCATGTTTGGATCTCATTTGTTTTTCTTCTAATTCATTTAATCTCAATTTTTATGTTAGATATCTATACCTATATTATAAAAATGTAATGTTTCTTAAATTGGATGTAGGAGGTTAACTTCGAAACTACACATTTGATTTTAAATATTATTTCACTAGTATAATGTTAAATTATCACTGATTGATAGGGGATAGGATATACCTCGCGTAATATGTAAAAATATTCGAATGTTGAAAAATCTGTGCCGAATAAAGCTTAACAGATTCCTTTGAGTCGTCGCCACGTTGTCTGCCCTTTGGATGTATGTGAAAAACGACAAATATGCGGTCGTTTGTCTATTAATAATTACGCTCTATACTAGCGTCCCGTCTATCAACGTTCTGGTATACATATACATCTGTCGCTAAACACTATTTCAGTATACGTAGAGTCGACTTTACCAAAGCATTCCACCAGCTACAAATAGTGACGAGTGACGAAACAGAAATAGTCACCGATGTGACAACTGAATGTCTTTTAGGTGGATTTTTAGTTTCTTTTTTTCAAAGGGCTTTCTATTTTAAAAGAATTCCCAAGAAAGAATGGATAGTTTAGATGTTTTGATTTTTATCTGTTTAATCTGATTCTGTGTTATGTGGATGGCTTTCTGATATTGATTTTGAAAGGATCGCTGTTTAGTAATATATCAGTAGAGGATTGTATTAGTTATTAAGAAGAAGGCATATTTGATACTTAATAGAAAATAAAATTATAGCGACACCGTTCCATAGCAATGAATATATCATACAGTTCGGTGTGCCACGACTCACACTTGACATCAATTACAACAGCAATTGGCAGACACTATGTTACTGCTCCTCTGAAATAAATTTGCACCGTGCTGATCTTCGAATTTTATGATGTCATAAAGAATGTGAATTATAATGTGCCTCGTTTTATTCGTAAGATTTCGTATTTCGTAAGGTTTTATTTTTTAATTTGATACAGATTGTTTGGGAACGGTAAAATTATTAAGAGGAAGGACTGAATACACGTAACAAAGGTAAAAGAAATATTGAAACTTGATAAAATAAATGCGGTCTCCTTTGACGACTGTTATAGTTATTTCGGAAATGTAACGTATACGTTTAAATATTTCCAGTTCACCGGTAAAATCTATTGTTACACTTTAAAAATATAGTGTCTAGACCGAACTAAAACCAGGCACTTCCGTCTAGTAAGACCTAGAAATAAGAGATTTTAGGTCAGTTAGTTTTGGCGTCACGAATCTAAAAGTAAAAGTAAAAAGTACATATTGTCAAAAGAGCCTTTAATGTCAACTTTAAATTATATAGTATATAATACATCGTTATAGAGAAAGATTTTTTTTTCTCTTTAAATCATTTTTTTTATTTTAAACGTTGCGTTTGCTAACTAATAATTTTCTTTACTTCCAAAGGTGTCAATACAATTATTTTAATCTACAAATTTCTTTTATAGGATCCATTAATAAAAAGACGGAGAGGAAAAGCACAAATACGTTTAAATTAAAAACATGACAACTTTACTTGCACACTCTTTGAATATAAAACCTATCGACCTATAAAAATAAAATTCAATTGAGTTGAAACAGCGTGAAATTGCATGATTTTGAATACCTTCGCAATATTATTATGTTCTTATATTTCCACACAGTGAAAAGTTTCCTTTTATCTCCTGTTTTTATATTAAAAACGTATACCTATTTGTTACCCGTAAATATACCTTTGAAACTCTTGTGGAAAAATTGCTCAGTTGAAGGAAACTTCGTAACGACTTTATAATTTGATTCTGTGACGCAGTTGAATTTAGTTTTGTAGTATTTTTTTAACTCAATGTTATTCTCTTTGAAAGTACTTTTTGTAATGGTTACGTAAAGTTCTTATATTGTTTGTTGTTTTCATTTAGACGACCTCATTTAGATTATTGTTGACATTTTATTGTTTTGGTCCTGCGAGCCTGTTAAGTAAAATCATATTTTAACAAATAAATTAACTTGCCATTTTATTACACGTGATTAAGTTTTACAAGTAAATTTCAAACTAGCTATCCCCTTTTGACGTAGCTGAAATTTTCTAAATACAATACATGGGACAATTTTTTCTTTTTCTTTTCAAAGATTCTTTAGTCCTGCCTTTATTTTATCTTTTCTCCATTTGTAAGTAGCATACGTACAGACAACAGTATCACTCTTACACTTAACGTAATGGTCGTACTTAAGCAGATGCGTCAACGACGACGTCGTATTAAATAAACGCAATACATTAATGTTAATAACCAGTGCTAGCTTTTAATACCGTTTTACTTGAATGTTTGTTGACCTTTATGGTGACTTTTTTAATTTATTCATTTAAAACATGCATCCGCGTCTTTATAGTGGGTGCAAAATTATAATACATTTCAATTAAGAACTTGTACAAAATCATGAAATTGAATTCGGTTGATATGTTTTGGTGAATATCGGTAGGAAATACATTAACACGTTATTTTTTACAAATTAGTAGTATTCCCTTGCCTATGGAAGCATGCAACATTACTGACTCCATATTGCCGGATGCATTTGTTATAATGATCAGATTGATTCGTATAATTAATTGGCTTAATGAATATGTTTTTGTAAACTTTGAA
Organism: Choreutis nemorana; assembly: GCA_949316135.1. Lineage (NCBI taxonomy): Eukaryota > Metazoa > Arthropoda > Insecta > Lepidoptera > Choreutidae > Choreutis > Choreutis nemorana. The sequence goes on along the minus strand of OX438620.1, from coordinate 1,221,976 downwards.
ACATAAACACATATTCAAGAACATGGTCATTTCCGTTGACACGATGGTGAGTGGTGAGTGGTGAATGGTGGTGGTGATCGACACGGTTACCAGGTTACCGTTTGCGAGAAGATGTGATTTTTGAACGGTTAAAATTTTTAAATAAATGAATCAAATGCTTTAAATTCAATTTTTTATTATGTTAATTGGACTGATCTTAAACTTCAATATATCCATTAAACTCTTGAATGATATTTTACATAATTAAACAGATAAACAAAAGAACTTTGCTTGTTATGATTTGGGAATGTTAATTACAAGTATGAATAATAATTCCTTTTATATAATGTATGTATCATGGCTACCTTATGTATCGTGTAAGCTTGAAACTTACGTTACACAATATTTCTTACTGACGCTGTACGATGTTGTTTCTCGCTGTATCGTATCTCTTGAAAAGATTTATGTATTATTTTAAGATGAATCTCATGCAATGCAACAAGCTTAATAGTTTCTTATGTAACAAGATGGAAATGGTGAATAAACTCACCCTGACTTGTGGGGATGAGCCGTTTTAATATTAATTTGTGAAGCATGACTTATGCTAACCGTTTTAATTTAAATGATTGTTATTCTACACTTATATATCCAGGTGTAAGATGTTTCTAATAATGGTAGTCTATTAGGGAAAGTTTGTTTATAGGCTGTAGGTTATCTTTAAAACTACTCAAGCGGTTTTAACCATTATTTAACTATTACTTATGATGACTTTTCAGGGTACGAAGTTCCCGACCAAAGTAAAGCTAGTATGATGAAATAAAACAGAACTTTACATTCTAACTTTAATTACAGTCGTAAACCATTAAGATGTTTCGTTGACTTAAAAAAGAAAAACATGAAGTGTCCCGCAAAATGAATGTCATAGAGAGAAATAATCTCTAAAATAAATCTGCACCCGAGCAAGCCTCGCACTGAATAAAGTTAATATCAAAAGTTGTACTAGGAACTACTGGAAGTTTGAACAAACAGCTCTCCAGGACCTAGCCTTAATAAAACCTGGAGATCAGGCAGCCTTGCTCGCCTGCTACCCCCTAGAAACGTTCACCAAGGACTTTAAAACTAAATAAATAACTGTTTAAGTATTGTTTTGATATATACCAGAAAGAATTTAAAAGCTGTAGATTTGAGATCGTGTTGGAAGGGGAATCTAAGATTATATTTAATAGTTAGAAAATATCTAGCTGGAAAAACAGACAGACATACAGTTGAACAATAAGGATGAGTGAAAATAGAATTGTTTGATTTTTAAATCTAGTGTATTTACGTTTGCCCGTTGAAGTATTCCCTGATCATTATAAACTCGGGCTTTTTAAGGCAAAAGTGAATAGGGATCTGATTTGATGGCAAATTCCACCTTAGGCCTTCATCGCCGCTTAACATCAAGCGGGATTGGTTTCAAATGCTTGCCTTGTTTTAAATTAAAATATATCAACCAGTCAATTCAAAAAATATTGCTTTTCTTTGTGGAGTAATTATCATTATTTTATTACCACTGAGGTGCATACGCCCCGCCGTTGATAGTAAGCAGTCACCGTAGCCTATGGACGTTTGCAATACCAGGCATATAACGCACGTACATATCATAGTAGGTAGACCGATAAATTTATGAAAACTATTTCAACGGTATATCTTCGATATCCAAGGCCAATTAAATTAAATTCGAACAAGCGTTGAGGCTCTCCTTTTATTCTCTAAAAAAACATCCAAATCGATTCATAAACTAACAAGTCATGCCAAAACATAGTACAATATAAACGATTAAATTACTTTTTTGAAGTCTATAAAAACTTGTCTTACAACATGTGTCTTCAAAGTCAAAGTCAAAATATTTTTTATTCAAATAGGCTTAAAATAAGTACCTTTAAATCGTCATCTATTTATACTACCATCGCGTCGGTTCGAAACGCTATTTCTACGGGGAAGAATCCGGCAAGAAACCTCGGTAGTTGCTTTTTTCAAAATAATTAGGTACAGTAAATTAATTTCTATTACAATTTGTAAATACAGTTTTCTAATTGTAAACCAAATTTTTCTATAAATTTAAGTTATATATACGCTACACTTAATAAAACCTACGTCCCAGAAAGATAAACTAAACGTTTACCTAGGACTGTGTAGTTAAATAAATTTCTCTCCCTTAAGCCTCTCAAAGGATCTGTATTGAAGGTTTTTCATTTTGTTAAAAAAAAAAAGAAATAAAGAAAGAAAAGGTTCATCCGAAAAGAAAGAGCTTTATTCCTGTCTTAAATTTGACCTCTACGCGAACTACAAAAGGTGAAATAAAATGTAGTTCATCAGTGTTATTCTTGTTACGTCATTATCACGTCTTCGGGTGGACGCTAATGTCTCCAATTGTGATATTTATTGTGACACGATAATTAGAATCGAGTCTCGTAGAAATCTGCCGTTAGTGTGAACAGTTAATGAATTTGTGTTATAATTGCTGTCGTAGTCTAAACTTACCTTATCTTTTATTGCTATATAATAATATTAAATGAATACGAGATCTTGTTCTCTTCTCCTTTATTTCAGATTTCGCAATAAGATTTTATCTTAAATTAGAGGGTTAAAGTTTTTAATACAATAATGATTATCTTTATTCATAAGTGTTTTTTCTAGTAAAATGTTTATTTTTTCTTAAAATATATATTTTATTTTAAACATGTTATCGTTAATCTGGAATCAATTAGTGCGTTTTTTTTTGTTCCTGGGGAGATAAACTATGTACGTTCGTATCCGTTCTCCAGTTTTTTTTATTGGTAGCGCTTTATTTCTGAATGTGCATATTATTAAATTTACGATAGGTATATTAAATAAATATTGAATAATGTCCAGTAATTCAGTATGACTTACGGCAAAGGCCACCTCCTCAATTTTGGTTCGGCTTTTAATAAATTAAATTCTTACTTCACTGGCCCTTTTTACGTCTCTCGTTCTCCAGTTAATAAGTATTATGTGAAACATTTTCATGCTACATATTATAGCCATGTCACGTGTATAAATTAATAAAGGACAGTGTTTTAATGAAAGTATAACAAATAAATTGTGAGGGTAGTTTTAAAAGGTCGTCCGGATGCCTCATAGCTTCCTGTTGGCGTGCACTTCCGTTTGTAAACTTGTTAGTGACGTTCGAGCAGCGGTCGTGTGCGGTCGCCTTGCCGGTTAATTGTTTAGAGCTGCGTTAAAAGGGATTGTTGTTTTAGTTTGTAATGTTTAATACTAGCTACTTAGTTAAGCTTTTAATGTTATCTTACGAGTATGTTTTGTTCGTGTTTATGTAGTAGGTATAATCTTCTTAGTATTCATTTTCTTCCTTATCTTATATGGGTTTATCATTGACATTTATTAATAGAATAATAAATGTTCCAATACCTATCTCTTCATTTCTTTTATAATCCAATTCCGTACGCTTCTTTCATTTATTATAAAACAGGATTGTCCTTATTAAAATCTTCGAATGCCAATAACATCAAAAGGGACTGGTGGATAGGAAAAAAAGGGAATTCAATTATATAAACTCTCGACAGGCGATCTCCGTAGAGAGAACAGGGCTATAGGTGATCTAGAATTTAATTAAGGATTGTATGAACATTGTTCTTACTGTTAAACGGTATATATTTAGGTAGTATTAAAAATATACTAATGTGTTGGACCATAACACAAAATAAGTAGCCACATTCACATTTAGGAAACGGTATCTAAAAAAAAGAGAAACCTTTGAGAGTTTTATGTTTGTTTGTTACATTATGTTAATTATACTACTAAAAGTGGCTAATTTTGATTAAGTGATATGGTTGTGATATTATGTGTTGGTGATGTAGTGGCAGAAATATAACAGTGATTGGTAGGCTTCTGTTATGCACCTAACGTTGCTAGCGTCATAGGCTAAGGAAATCGCTTCCTTTGTCACGAGGCAGTATCCTTGTGTAACACCTTTAATAAGTACAGTATTTTTGCCACTAAAAAAGTTAAATCATGGTCGGTCGGAACAGAATTACAACCAAATAAAATAACAAGTAACAATTAGTTAGCTTCAGGAAAGTGACCGCTCGAAACGAAAGGAAATAAATCTAATATTAAATTGAATACCTTCCGACCGACCGGTTGAGCTGTAAATAATTATATTAATTATTTCAACGTTAATGATAGAGGGACGTGCAAGGCTGTAAGGGGGGGGGAGGAAGGGAAAGGTAATTAGATATGCCACGCGAAAGCCTAATAGTAACTACTGTTGGTAGTCGATTCATTCTCACCCAGTGGCGTGACTTACCTTAGACAGGCCGTGTTTCAAAATTTGTAGGTGTGAAGGGCACTCTATTTTTTGTAGGCTTTTTTGCACAGTATAATTATATTTTTATATGTGTCATATTTTTGGAATTTCGATAAACATAGATTCGAGAGAAAATTAACCAATTTTCATTTCATATCATATGATCTAACTTGTTGATAAAAAAAATATTCTTACTCGTTTGCGTATTGCGTAATCAAGAAATAAGTAACCGTTTGATTGATTTAATCCTTGTTTTTATGTCCTTTAACTTTTTATTACTTTTTAAAATCGACAATCCAATTTACGTAGAGACCTAACGTACATATGCACAGAGTAGCTTAAAAACCCAATCTGTTTTGTATAAAATCTACTTGGCCTTTCAGTGAATAATTATCGAGAACAGATGGTTTTGTTTTTATTGTATTCTAGTTAAATAAGAATATAATGAGTGAGTAGGAACAAGAGGGACGGCGACGAATGTAATTAGAGAATTCGGACACGAATCGTTGTTTTTTTTTTTCACGTTCCCTTTTAGGACAATAGGCAATGTTTCTTCTTCTTTTTATTATTTAAGTAGGCTCGTATTACACGGGCATTGAGTGGAGTCTTCTTTTATTATTTTACAATTCAGAACCAAGTTTTTTTTTTTGTAGAAGTAGGTTTTCTAATTATTATGTTGATTTTCGTTAAATATTTCCACTTGTTTCAATGTTTTAGCTATATTTATTTTTTTAATAATTTCATGATAAGGTTTTATATTGATCTCGTAGGTGCTATTGTAAAAAAACTGTCTGAAAAAAAAGTGACTACAGTAAGTGAAGTACAGTATTACATTGACAATAGTATTGAAGATATTGTAAAAACTATACAGTACTTTGATAGTATTCAATTCAGAAACTAGGTGTACCTAACTCCCCTGACGAAACATCAAGTCGTGTACATTTAGTGTTAATACTGAAGTCCATCATTCTGACTGACACCACTAAATCATTATAACTTGACGTTTAGGTAAGATTTGTAAACGTCAAAACATTGGTAACTGACATATAAATCAAGCTTCCCCCGTAAACGCTAACTACATTATTTCGAATTGTGCGTAAATTGAAGCTTATCGCTATGAGGATACGGTTCATGTTTTACTGAAACTCTTGAATAATAGATGCAGATGCAATTTTGTTGAACGAAAACAGCTGTATTCGAGTAATAATGATTTACGCGACGGGTTTACGGAGCAAGCATTAGTTTTAATAAGTTGATATGTTAAATAGTTCTTATAACAAAGGCCATTAGGTGCTATTTTTATATTTTTTACTTTCCTTTTTATGTGTCGTTTCAGTTTTTTATTTAATTTAATGTGACAGATTTGTTTTGACATGTTGTTTCTCTAATAAAGAACATGTTGAAAAGTGGTTTAACACGTCTCCGGAGTGTGTAAGGATTTTGGGGTGTTAAATAACTTTGAATTAGCTCGGCATCTTTCTAACAGAAAAAATTCTACAAATTGAAAATTAAGTTACTAAAATTGTTATATTGTAATAATGATACTATTTTAAATCTTTACTGGGCTTTGAAATGATTGCACTGTCAATTAAGCAATATGATAAATACCTTTTCCGTTAATAAATATTATACTTTAAGCAAATTATGACGTGTTTTTTTTTGTATTTTCATATTTCATGCTTATCATGTGTGAAATCGATGTAGGGAAGTGAATAAAACCGCTTTTAAACATTTTACGATACAATAAAGTTTCAGTGGAGCTTCCTAAATCGGATACCGTCCCTGAAGATTTGTTGAAATTCACTCGGTCTCCGAATATATTTCAAATCTATTCCACTTATGGAATCCAATGCAAATCTACAAAAGGATTTAATTTGATGTGAATTTTGAAGACTGTTATTTAATTAACTTGAAATGTGATTTGTTTAAACGTACATATTTCCTTGTAGAATTTATTAGTTTTAGGTTCGTACTTATTTTACTTAAACTTTAACTTAAATGTAATTTCTTACGTTCTTGATTCAGGTACGTTCAAGGCATGATACTGTTTATTATTTTATTAAATCAAGAGGGTCAATGTCATATTTTTGCTTACTAAAAATTTATCGTTTGAGCATGTTTCAGATTACTACGGATTTTCACAAATGGGAAACGGTTTTATTTACATTAATTATATACCTACTACATAGGCTATTTTTGAACTTAACAGCTATATACTACTAGTTCTACCAGTAAGAAGCCGAGGCGCGGTTGCTTTAAAAAAATATATAAACGTTGTTTTGTTTATTAATGAAGATAGATCGTGTTTTAATGAAGTCCGCTACAAAATTTATTGCACTCGACTTCATTTGCCTGCGATAGAAGTGGAGATGCAAACCTCTTTTTATTATAAATGACTTATACATTTTTATGATAACGTATTCAGAAATTAACGTTACGGCATTGTCTTGTAGGTATGCTAAGCTTGCTCATGTCGTTTTGGGCAACTTTTCTGTTCGAACTTCTCAAAAGTCGTCAACTTTTTAAAATTTCGTTTTAAAATATTTTGTCCACTTTTGTTCGCTGCTTTTAACTTGTATTGTTTTTGAAATCTTTAGATGGAATGTTTTTTTTTTATGACATAAAAGTATATGATGTCAGATCTCACACGAAGCTAAATCGGTAACGTGGCATTTAAAGAAAATATACATACATACATCGTAACATGGAACCTTAATTATTTTTAAATATCGTATTTAAAAAAAGTCACTTGTATCAAATAAAGAAGCTTCATATTTGTTTGTAGAGGGTTAGTTTTTAAATTGAAACGAAACTCACTCTACTTTTATGATATAGAGGAAACTGTAAAGCCTGCAAAATTTTAAATTTGGTTACTGCAGTTCCTTATAAAACGTCGTAGATATTCGCTGAGGAAGTGTTCCTTGAAATTTACTCCTTAACTGGTAAAATAGTGGATGAAAATTTTCACGGGGATTGCTCGAGAGATGCCTTCGTAATTTGCTTTCTCTGCATTTGCCGGGAGAGCCGGGATGTTGTTTGCCTGTAGGTATACATTCAACTTATCTATTAGTCTTTTTCTAGTCCCAGGCCGTCCATTTTAGTCTACATTATAGTAGGGTATTACTGTTGATATAATTTTAATGGCAAATCATCATACCTTTCTCTTTCTTAAGAGCAGGTATGTCCGGGCACCTAGCCAGTGCTTCATTGCAGAGCTTCATCATTACGTTACAAAGGACGGCACTGTTGATTCCTGTGCAACAGTGGTAGGAAAGAGTGGCAAGCTGTTTCTCTAAGCAATCCTTCAACTTTTAATTTAAATTTATCTATGAAGTTCATACCATGTCGTTGCTTAATTCCTATGACACAAGTTCTTACGATACTCACTGCAGGGCTGAGTTTGATGTGGTTTATTTATTTATCTGGGCCTCGTTGACTCGAGCTAATTGACATTTTCTATTAATGCATGTAGCAGGAAGTGCAGTGCACGCTTCGCCCTAAGGTATTAGACGGCAACACATAAAGCTTCATATAGCAAGTGCAATATTAATCCTTATGCTGTATATCATAGAACGGTCCTGAGTCCAAAAAGGCTTGGTTGATCCATGGCCGTGTGTGCGTATATTAAGATGAGATTGTGAGCAAACGTTCGCTACATAAATTGTTATACGCAAAGAGATCAAATTCTTCACTCCCTTTAACATCTTTTCATTGATTCATTCAAAATTAATATTGATCCAGGGGTTACCAACCTGTAGAGCTTGGTAAGTACCGTTAGCAAATAAAGTAAGATGAGTCGATAAAATTCAATTCTCGCTGCTTGTCAGGTTGCTTTCGAGCACCAGTCGGGGGACGACAGTTGGAAAATTATATCACAACCGACGGTGAAATGAGATCTAACGTCCCTCCCCCCGTCGCCCCCCTTTCGAGTTTTCACTTGATTTTTCAATATTATAAGGTAAAACGAATACATCAACTTGGATTGACAGTTATTGAAAACAGTTTTTTATTTATTTATTCGATATGTTGTTGTCCCCTTCTCGTTGGTTGGATGGCCGGAAGAACTGTATAAACTGGCCGGACGAAGTACACCTAACAATTAACGTTTAATACACGATACCAATTATACTTTTTTTGGTAGTTTGTTTTTGTACAAATTATACAAATAACCGTTTGTATAATTAGGAGGGGTTATTTATAGTGGGGTACAATGTAGCTTGTTGTTTAACGTTAGCTTCGTTTGTTGCGTGTCGGGCGTTCACTTTGATCTCGACGCGATTGAGTTCCGTAGCGGTATGTCTCCTATGATGTCGGTTTTGTAATACCAGCGGTATCCTAATTTTAACATTAGACTTAAAACTAAACTTTGACATTGTTTTTCCTAGGTTTTATTATTATTTTTAAAGATTAATGAATAAGTGTGCGTTAAATAAAGAGCCTTCTCTCTTTTTTTAGGTATTTTTAGTTTATCTGTAGAATCTGTCTGAATGTAAAATTTCTTTGAAATATTAAATTTACCTCAAAATGTTTGAAATACAATGTTTGAATCGAATTTTCACAAAATATTTGAAGAGTTTGAATTGTAATTGTTGTAAGTAATAAAGGACTACTTGAGGACTATAATTTCTTGGAAATTCCATTGAAAATACATACTCGTATAATATCTAAAAGCTAGAATCTTCAGTTCCAAGAGCGAACTGAATATTAGCTTTCAGCGTATTGAAGTCGTTGCAACGTTGAGTATCTCAAAGGTAACGCAACCGTGGTAAATGGTATTGTTCGGTTAAGAGCTATTGAATTAACGTTTGGAGATTATTATATATATATATGTATGTGTGTGTGTGTGTCTTTCTGTGGCATCATAACTCTCGAATGAATAAAACGATTTGATGAAGATTTTGTGTTTGAAAGGTGACTTGATCGAGCGTGTTCTTAGGTGTCGTTTGGTCGATATCGGTTCCCCTTTTTAAAAGTTATGGGGTATTTTTTTTGGCACGACGGAACTAACTAGTGTTGCCATCTCGGAAAGAGACGCGTATCTGTTTTTGTATAGTGCAATACCGTCCTCGTCTAGAAACCACTTAACTGTAGGTTTAGCTCAGTGGGTTTCAACCCCACAGGCTACCATCATCGTCACCAGTTGATGAAGTGCAAGTGCTCAACAGTCTGAACATATTCCTCCCCAAAATACTTACAACTGGAACGACCTCGGGCCGCTTGCTTATAGCATTTTTTCAAGCTTGTCTCCAATAAATTCAACTGTACCGAACTCATTTAAAACCGATGCGATGCCACAGACAGACAGGCGAACAGCAAGAAGGACGAAAAATCCTCTTATCACACCTCTTGTCAGACCAAAAGAACTTTAAACAAAAATTAAACGAGAAACTCAGGTAAACACTGTAATTTAAAAAGTTGCAAGTTACAACTGTTAAATAAATTAAATGAATGAATGAAAAATCTCGCATAAAAAGGAAATTCATCCGACGACTAATGGCCTTTTTTTCTTTTTTTTTTCTTTCACTCTCGTTAAGGCAATGAAAAAGGTTAAATCGTACGGGACGTGAGTTTTTAATTATTGCAACACTTAAAAAAATAACGCAGTCTCTCGTCTGCAATGTAAGTTTTATTAAATTTTTACGGAATTTTATACCTTGTTCCGTAGGAATAAGACACGTTGCGATATTTCTCGAATTCCTTCGCTTCGAATTGTTAATCTTAATAACAATACCCATTTTCATCCAACGTGTGGTTTTTTAAACCACGACATGTTGAGATTTTTTTATTTTTTTATTTTAGTTGCGGTGGTTTGTGTTTCAGTGAGAAACGTCGATGAAGCGTGCTGGGGTGATGTTGAAAATGTAAATAAAAATGTAGTTGCATAAAAATCGGCGGACACTCATACTACTTATCTACTTACTGTTCTTTTTCTTATAAAAATTACATTAAGTTTATTGTAAGAATAGGATATTTTTAAGAAGCATACAGTCATTATACATAAATAATTTTTGTTAGTAAATGTTATAACGATATAAATCCATAATTGGCTTATTTTTTAATATCGTTTTGTAATTAGTGATGTGGATTTTGTAAATCAATGAATAATTATTAGCTTTTATGACCTTTTTTTTTACATAAATTAGATTCGTAGGTATTTAAATACTTAACCTGATAGCTGAAAATTTAACTTGTCATCTAGCTTACTAGTGGTAGTTTAATAATAAAGTCAAGGTTCAGGTTAAGTGAAAAATAAAAGAGTTTCCCTCCAGCAAGTGCCGGCGAAAACTACATTATAACAAGCAGCAGCAACGGTGAGACGGCAACGGCTATAAAGTCATTTCATCTCACAAAGACCGGTCGACTAAGGTTTTGTTGACTAGTTATGTCATTGTTTCAGCTTGCGTGACCCCGAGCTCGCTCAGTAGAGGTTAGGCACATTAAGACGATTTACGTGCATACGTCTGACACGACGAAAATCACAACAACCAACACACAATACAACACAACAACAACAAGATGCGAATACGCGGGCCCCGTGTCGGAAACCAGCCACCACTACATTTTTATATTAATCACAAAAACCTTAGTATCTGCGAATACGTGTGCCCTTTGTCGGGCACAGGGCACGCGCAACAAAAGTTGCCGCGGCGCCTGTTTCCGGTTGCCGGACAGAGCGACTAAAGTTTTCTATGCTGGTGTGATGTGTCGGCAACAAAAAGTGACTGGTGTCGGATACAAGACGCAACGTCTTTGTAAAACGGTCTTCGTGAAATAGAATAGCAGTATTAAAACAGCATCCCTTTTTATGTTTTCATTTTCAATGTTTTATACAAATATGTTTTCTCATATTATTATTTTTCTCAGAAGTTGTCTGAAGTAATATCGTTTGTTGTGATTCTTCTTTTTGCTTTTGAGTGTTATATTTATATTTTATTTATTTTTATGTTAAAGTGTCATCTATATGTTATCTCGTGTAAGTTTTTTTAAATCTTATGACTCATTATTTCGTTTTTTCTTTTTCCTATTGATATTATGGATGTGAAAGTTTTGATGGTTGACATTTAATCATGCAAAAACGGTTGATTAGATTCGGATTAAATTTGGCACCCAGATGGTTTTCAAGAATTGGTTTCGGAGGGGAAAAAAACAAATCTACACAGCAAGCGAAGTCTCGGCCAAAAGCTTGTAAAAATATACTTTTTCTAATAAACACGTAAACATAAACTCACTCCGTAATTAATGCCTCGAGAGGGGTAAGCTGAGGTGTTAAACACCGCATTTCGCATGTTTATGTTGAGCCCCATGTGACACGTTACGAATCTGTCGCCGCTATCCGGACACAATTAGGAACATCGAGAGACAATTAGGAGACTCGAACCCTCGAACTGTCTGATCGGGTCGGTCTGTTAACTTAATTCCTCGTACTTACGTTTCTAATTAAGTATGAAATAAGTATATATTTTGTATGAACCTCTGTATGAATCATTGGTGCTGGTTACGGAAAACATGTCTCCATACACTCAAGAAACTTTATCAGCGAAAAATTTCAATGTCTACGAACTATTACGCGAATCTGATTTAGTTATATTTAAACAGAACATCTGATTCCGAGTGTTTCATCACTTATCTATAACAAAGCTTAAGTGTATGTCTGTATGTTGGTACACACGGCCATGGATCAACCTAACCTGTTTGCGCTTTGTACCGCTCTTAAGTTGTACAGTATAAGGATTGATATTGCACTCGTTATGAGAAGCTTTAAATATTGTCGACTGTACGTATGTTGTTGATTTATCCCATACACATGGTATAATATGTAGGTATGAATATAAATGCATTGAAGTTCCCTTCTCGTTATATTTAGTGCTGTATAATTTAGAGATAGGTAAGAGTTTTCGTTGATTGATTTATTTAATTATTGTTTACGTTTTAACTGGTTTAACGAAATTGATGTTATAACTCTTGCTTGTTGCAGTTAAGGCGATACGCTTGTGTTACCAACACTACACACGCACCCACACACACGCAAAACGAAATACAAAAAAAAACAACAAATATATGAAATACACATATCACAATGATTTTATTAGACGCTTGCGTAACTCTTGTATTACAAACGCGTTTCAAATGCTTCGTACAGCACATCTATTTAAAAAATACGCAACTTTTGAGCTTCAACGAAAATAATAAAAAAAATTGGTCATCGGTGGAGTCGGACTCACACATGATGGTTTCCGTACCATCTTATAAGATTAAATATTTTATAGATTAAATTATTGATACAAAATCAAGCAGTTTTTTATAACATCAAATTTTTGTATGGGAGGTTCCTTTAATTTTTAAGTTATTTATGTTTTTAGTATTTGTTGTTATAGCAACAGCAGAGATAAACATTCTCTGAAAATTTCACGAGTCTAACTAATATGGTTTATGAGATACAACCCGCTGACAGACAGACGGCCAGCGGAGGCTTTGTAAGTCCCGTTTTTTACCCTTTGTGTACGGAACCCTAAAAAGTAAACCATCGCCTTGCTGTTGTTAGCGTTGGTTTAATGCATTCTAGAATACTCCCTTCGGGAATCGAACGGGGCTCTGATTAGATGAGGGATTTACCCGTGATCTATTCGTTAGTTGCTGTATTGAATATTGTAGTTTGGATGGATGGATTGATTTGCTATGATTATTTTATTGTTGTTGTTGTTCCAATCTGATTGGTAATGTTTTGATTTCAGGAAGGTTTTTTGTTTAATCATGTTATTGTGTTTTATCCTGCTTCGAAATGACGTTTTTGCGTTTCTATTAAAAAGTGCTTCTGTGATTCTTTTCTTGAAATTATGGGTTTAATCACACCCGTTATTTGTATACAACCAATTGAATTAAGTATCCACTTTAATTAGATTCTACATTTTTTGTAGAGAAACATTCGATGAATATTATAAGTCCACCAAAATCTGTTATTACCCAATCGAATTAATTTTCTTTCGAATTGAAGTTCCATTGCGAGACCATCGCTCTTTTTATATAATTAATCATTGATTTTAAATGAATTGACTTAATTTTAGTAAACATTTTAACTTAATTCATAACAAAAGAATAAATAAATTACTGTAACTTTTATGTTAATAAACATTTTTCTTTCTGAAACCGCTTTCTTCCTACCTCCTATTTCTTCTGATTAAGTTCGTTGCGGGTCCGCGACAGCCGGTAGGGTGTCCGAGGCACAGCCTGTGCGTCATTGCTGCATTATTCGTTGATTATGCGATCAAAGTTCGCCACTGTTGACCCTGGTGAACAGGGTTGCAGTGGTGGGACAGAGTGGCAGGTGTGCCCTGCTGAAACATTTTACTCTAAGTTTTATACGACTAACAAAATAAGCCTAACTGAATTTGTATAGATCGATGAATTCATTGAACAGGGTATACTGACAACATAACAAGCTTTTGAATAAGTTAGTTGCGTTCAGTACTGGTTTAGAAATGTCGGATAATGTTTTAAAGTTATTCTGTAGGAAACTTTAGACGTGTACTGGTATTGAACTTTACCTGTTTTAACTATTTTATGTATGGATTTACCGTAAAAACTTTACCTGTCGTATTTGTATGTTGAACTTGTTGACCCGTCACAGCTGTTCTCGTGCAATCTCCTTTTGAATTTTCGTCCCCTGTTTTATTATTTAAGGGTTGAATTTAAAAAAAAAATGTTTAAATGACGTTTGTAATGAACGGCTTTCGTGACTAATTAAAGTGTTATATGTAGGTAGTTTTTGAGAATAAATGCAGTGAGTAGTAGTGGTGATTCGCTTTTCAAAGTCAAAGTCAAAATATTTTTCAAATACAAACGAATACAAAGTGTTATTAGATTTCGGTATTCGAATGGAATATTTCTTTTATTCAAATAGACTTAAAAGAAGTAATTTTAAATCATCACCTTTTTAATACTACCATTGTATTGTAGATCAGCTTTATCTCGAGACTTCCGCGTAGGAGTTCAATCCTATATTTAACCGACTTCAAAAACGGAGGTCGTATATTCGATTGTCTCTTTGTTTTTCTGTGTATGTTCACCGATATTTCCGTATAATTGTGGAACGATCTTCAAAAAAATTTTGGTTTTTTTTCTGAACTAAAATGTAGTTTATAATATAAAATGTAGACCTTGAAGTTCTATTGTAATTGTAGATGCAAAAATTTTCGAAATTTAATAAGAAATTTTCGAAATTCAATATTTATCACTTCATAATAAAGGAGGAAAAGCATCTTTGTCACACTCCAGTTGTCATTTTTTATTTTGTGTAATTTAATTATTTATTTTACTGTAATTGGAGTCTCCCGTGTATATATTATAACTATAAGCAATAAATAAATAAGAGATCAATCTTCATCCTGGGAGTTTGGGAGACAACCTCTCATAGATCTATTGATTTGAGAGATTGCTACTCGTATTTCAATGTGCATATGATAGTATAAGATGAAAGAGTACATACTGATTTTATGAGACATGTTTTTTATTATTATATACTGGGATAGGATAAAAGTGTCTTGAAAGGAATATGGTTTTTGGTATCTATCTAACGTATAATTGTTATTGTAAAACTTAGTTTTTGTATATTATTATGTATGTTAATGTGTATGTTTGTTTGTTTCAGGACGTGATACACACAATAAGTTCGCCACACGGACAAGTACAAAGGATCGTCGTATTCAAGAAAAACGGTGTCCAAGCCATGGTTGAATATCCTTTACAATATGATTTAAACATAAATATAGCAAATTATTCAAGAAATTCAGAGCAAAAATTAATAAATAGTTACACGAATTTAAAAATTTTCATCAGACAGGCCTTGCTTAGTTAGCTGAAGTTGAAAAATGTTTTCGAATACTTGTGTCACTTTTCTCTATTTTTTTTATTATTTACATACATTTATTTTCAAAGTAAAACTTCGCAGTGTCGTTATAACAAACACGAATAACACAAATGGATATTTTCTTTGAATTATAATCTTATTATAGCAAAGTGCATTGTAAATCAATGTCGGTTCTACATATTCAGCCGTACAAGTCGTAAGCCAATGTTTCGTTTGATTGCGTGCAAAAAATTTATACAGAGTCAGAAAACAAAAAAAAAAGAAGGAAAAAAGAGCTATCTTAATTAGAAAATATAGACATCCTTACACTTTTTAGATTTTTTTTTAAACTTTGGAGTGAAGAGTAGAAATCTTTCAAGAGTAAGATGAATTACAGTCGAGTTCTACTCTGCTTTTACTTAAAATTCGTTCTCAACTTAACTACTAGTTAGTTTCTTGATAAGCATTGATAAAATTGACTATTAAAAAAAAACAAAAAAAGTCGTCAAGTATCTTTTTTCGACGTTTCATGCGCAATAGTAATACAGATTCACAATACAATATTATTAAAAATCAGGTAATTATTATGCTATTTTTATATGCTCAAAGGTTTATAAATCAATATAGAGAGTTTGTAAAAAAATATTTCGTGGCAAACCGACGAGAGTGTGTAGACGTTGATAAAAATAGACTCGTGTACAAAAATAGGGTTTGACTGTAAAATGAGAGGTTGTATATTTATTTGACGGGTATTCTGGGTTGGTCGTTAATACAACAGTGCAGTGCAGTGTAAAACGCACGCTTTGGGAATTACAAACTCAAATATAGAGCAAATGTTAATTTGAAAGTATGTGTATGGAATATTTTTTTCATTAAAAAGGTTTTCGAATGTAGAGATTTGTTGTATGAATGAAAGGTCATGTATAAATGATGTGCTGTAGGTTGAAACGACTTAAAAAATGTACATGTTTTGAGACATTTTAATTGGAATATAAAACTGAACTAATGACAAAGAATGGCAATTGATGTCTGAATGATATTAATTTTAGACGAAAAACCTTATTTATGAAGAAACCTTACTATTTTATAAACTGTGTTTGATATTCTTGATCTGCTTAAATTAAATATAATACATTATCAATTATAAAATTGAGCAAAATTTTGAGCGATGAAAGTTACAGATTATTTCGCCATTTCGATGGATAAAAATATATTTCAAATACTGAAATAATTTTATTTGTTGTTTATTAATTAGGTTTATTACTTTAGGCAAGGACAATATAACACGGTCTCGGTGTAGAAATATATATTTTTTTATAGCTCTTCGGTTGATTTTTATTTCACGTCGTAAAATTGTTTTTTTATCGCCCAGAAATAGTTGAAAAGCTTAGTGTGGGTACGTTTTATATGTTTTTATGTAACGAGAAGTTTTTCCTATTATTAATGCTCGATGAATCATAGTTCATTTATTTATTTGAATTTATAAAATAGGTTAGGAACCACTGTTAACAATTGCTGTTTGCAATTGAATTAAAAATTTCACATAAACCAGTGCGATTACAAGAATAAGTAGGACTTGTTAAATCAAAGTTAGATCACTAATAAATCGTAACATTTACAAAGAAAAGAAATCATATCTTTATTTTTAAGCGCATTAAGAGATATATTTATCTCTCTTGTTTACATATAACTATAATGAGATAGAGAAAAGAAATATAGTTTTCGGATTGCGTACGTTATAATTATATTTCATGAAACATGTCTATGAAGAAATGTTTATAAATTTTAGTTTTTGGGGAAACGTATATTTACGATGCCCGCCGGTAGCGTTGGCAATAAAATTGTTGATTAGATTTGTATTTGACATGTGTAATGTGAAATACGACAAAGTTATTTTATGATTCATCGTATATTATACTATTAGTATGTATTTAAATTAATTGATAGTTTATTGTCGTTTAAATGGTCTGTCGAGTGTTTTTTTTTTTTCAAAATGGTTACCTCCTTTGCATAAGATTGGAGCCTTCATAATTTGTTTTCATATTAATCTTTTAGATTTATTTTTAACATGATTACGAGAAGATATTTTAACTGTAAGACTCTTTTTTTTTGTCTACATACAACTTCATGGTCAAAGAACGGTTCACCTGGTGGAAAGTGATACCGCTGCCTATTAACACGACGATGTTTTATGTTGAAGTCTCTCGGTAATGTAATTTTTTATCTTTAATTTCGTCAGCCTTTAGACTTTTATAACTAGACAAAGGCCTCCCTAAGATAAATCATACTGGAGCGATCATGCTTGCTTGCATCCGTCGGCTCCCTGCGGCCCGCGTGAGATCGTCCGTCCCTTAAATTTTTAAAGACTAATTTAAATTTGTATAAATATTTAACAAACGTTTAAAATTAAAACATTCCGTGGATTACATTAGTGAGCTCTCGGAAGACGTTACCGTTATTTTAATATCATGTTTTTGGACGATTTTATTCAAATCAGTTTGGAAGATTTCAACCGAAATTAGATCGTCGATTTGTAAGGTGGCGTCTTTGCTGTGAGGCGGAGCGATTATGAAAATGTTTTTGTAACCAAAAAAAAAAATTGGTTCGACGTTAAGCTACCACATCGACGGTAGCAGTAGAATGTAGGTCTTAGTCCAAACAAATGCTATTTAAAAAAAACAGTCTATCATTCCTAATAAATACTTCATAGGTCATAAACGTTTTAGTCTGTTGCAAAATCAAATTAATCTTAGGAAATTACGTTTTAACGCGTCCGATCGCAAATTTACAGAGAGTTATTTAGCTTAGCAAAAATTATACTTTAACTGGTACTAATTTGTTACAAATTTTCCTTTAATATTAAAAAAAAATGTCACCGCCATAACTAAACCCATATCCTTAAATTAACGTCTACGGCTGAGGCGGTTTGTATAATCTCGGTGTCTCTCGAACTTGGTCGCGTAATAACAGTTTGATATTTCATCTGTAATCCCAAACGTAATGGATTTCTTTTATACTCCTCCCTTACCTTCAGCTCTCGTCATCCCTTCCACTCGGTGGGGTGATGCCGATCGTTTATTTAGTTATTTAAAATCCCAGTTATAAGGTTACTGTCATCTGTTTTTCCTCTTTAAAGTGATTTTTTTTTTTCAAAAATTGTTTGGAGTTCAACAAGCGTAGGGCTTGTTTAATAGCAGCTAAATACAGTGCCTGTAATTAGTACGTACCTCTGTAGTTACGTTACGCCACAACGGATTTTAAGGAACTAGTCAAATTCTCATACGAATTTGAACATTATCTTGACTATAAGGTAACTAGAGAGGTTCGTGATACAGGCACTGATTTCGCCACAAAACATGCGCGACTTCGTCGTTTTTCGTTCGCTAAATTCGTTTTCTATCAAGTTTAGTATTAACTTGTCATAAGATGTCATTAAATAAATTCGATTTTTGATATATCTGATAGTAGCGTTCGGTAATCTTCGCGAAAACCGAGAAATAGCGAAGTCGTAACATCTCTCACTATAGCTGTACTTTAACGTATATGGATTGGTGTTTTTAAATTAGTTTAAGATTATTTATAACTTTTTATTTTTGACTAAATGTTTATTTTATTCTTTTGTTAACGCTACGTAACGATTTTTTTTTTTTTTTAACTAAAAAGCACTCTCGCACCAGATATTACGTATATATATATTTTTTGTGATAAATCCTTAATCATCTTTTTTATTACAGTACAATATAAATGGTTATATTTTGTTTCGTCTGCCAAATGAATTTGATCCTTAACCCAATAGCCATACGTTCGAGAGTGTCGAGTCCGCGACAAGAGCTAAAGACGCGCTACACGGCTGTGACATCTATTCCGGATGCTGTACTCTTAAAATTGAATATGCCAAGGTAAGATTTTTTTAAAATAAATAATCCTTTATTATCTAATTTAAGTCGGTAATTTTTTGGTTATGGATAAGATAAGGGTCTTAATGATTTTGCAGTTTTGTTTTTAAATTTAGGTGATCTTCTTTTTCAATTACTTTCAGTAAGACCTTTTGAATAGACAAAATTACTTTTTGTGGTCAACCTTTAGACTTTTTTTTAGTGTCATGACCCTATTATTTTTTTTTAGAAAACTGTTATCTTTATAAATATATATCTTTTTATAACGATATCAAATTTGAGACTTGTTATATACGACGCTAACTCGTACATGATACTCGTACGATAAAAAGCGATATTTTTAAAAGTAGGAAATCTTTTACACATTATCCTTTTATAACATCGATTCTTGCTGAGTCAAGTGTTGCCACTTTACGGAACTGCTGTCGATGTTAACAAGGGTGACCAATTTTACGCAACCGGTTTTTTTTGTCACGGCATAATGTCGCCCCACTTTTGACGTAAACGCTACGTCATGTAGATGGGGATGTCCCCCTCTTTTTAACAAATACCACCGCTCTCCAGTAAAGGTAGCAATAATGTTGTTGTTCTTTTGTATTTATTACGAGGTAAGCTTTTAGTATTTGTCGGCGGTACAATAGATATGAATAGGTTATTTTTATTATTTACAAACAGGCGTTTCTTACCCCTAACTTTTTTTGTATAGAACTGCAGGCCTAGCACGTTAAATAAATGCGACGTATCCCGCGCGACAAGGTATTTTTTCCCTGTTATAACAGAGGCAAATAGAAAGAGATAGTTGCAATTGCAGGGGCGGGAGCCCTGTGTCACACTCTCGCGCCTTATTTTATTTTATTAGTAAAATACAATAGGTCGTAATCAAAACAAATTTAAAAAATTATAATAACATTAGAATCTACGCTGCGACTCAACATGGTGTCATAACAGCATAATCAGCATAAACAGACAATATCAATATCTGTACTTAACAATTTATTCAACAATTTGTTCTTAACAGGCAATTATTATAAAAAGATTTTATTGTGCTAGCCCTGCTGGAGTGGTAAAAATTCGTTTTATTTGATTTGTTCTTTTAAGGGTTGGAATATTTAAAATTTCTAGCTCATATGTCCTATACCTTTATGTCTCATGTATCTGTATGCCTTTACAAGGAAAATGATTTATTCATATATAAAGGTTACTACGATTTGGTGGTGCTACGCTAAAGGCGCGTAGTCTGTACTACGATAATACAATATTATGTCGCAGTAGGTTCTTTGCGTACGTTACGCGTAATTACGAATTTTGTTCTTTTTTATTATTGGTCTGCTTGAAAAACAAAATGCCATAATTTTTTTTGAAGATTTGTAGGAAAAAAAAGATATTCAATTAAGATTTTAGTCAAATTTTAGAATAACACCTGTTGGTTGACTCTTGCATCAACAATATAAAAACTCAATTACAGAAGCCTCAATTAACCTTTTTAAATTGGCTCTGAAATGTAACATTCTCTTTAATCCTTTGAATGTTGACATTCAACGGAAAAGCCAAACGTTTAATGCCGTAGAAATATGGAAATCCTCTCGTAAGAGATGAGGAGATTTACCCTGCAAATAAGATTTAAAAACCAAAGACCTGGATCCTGGGTTGACATCTGTTCAGATGTAATGAATTCGGTCAACCTAAAGTCTGAGATTTTTACAATATGAATTAATATATTTTTAAATGCTGGTTGAAAACTTATCTACAGAGTTGTTGGTTTCAATTTTGTATCTTTTTTTGTTGTTGTGAATTCAAAGTATTTTTTTGACTTAGACTTTTCAAAGTATTTTCGTTTCGAATGAACTTGAAATAAGTTTTTTGAAATCGTAGACGATCGTGTACTAGTACCTCTATTTCGTATGAAATTTATATTCAAGTATTTTTCCTATATTTCTTTATCCTTACTAGATCTTTTGATCTTTGTGAAAGAAACTCACACTTAATAAATAATATAAATTGTGACACATCTCCAAAACGTTAGCTTCCTCCTACATCGCTGCAGTCAGATGACTTTTATTTTCAGTTCCGTTTCAGTTTGGCTTTGTTGAATTAATTTAACGGATTTCAACTACAGCTGGCCCATCTCACGAAGACGTTTCGACTTTGGTTGTTGTTTGTTCCGTTAAGCGTGTACGTGCATATCGTATCAGTGTGCGTGATGTCGAGTCCTCTCAGCGGAGTTACGCACACTAGGGCAAATACGAACGGTCTTCGTGAGGTGGATAGCAAGGACCCGTGGCTGCAGCGGGAGGCGGGTGCATCCGCTCGGTTCATGTAAGCTTTTAATTTAACGATTCACAGAGGAAAGGAACCGCAGCGATCTCAAGTTGGAAAAACTAAACATCGAGCTTTAATGTTTTGAGGTTATTCAGTTAATTTTATTGCTTAGAGTTAATGTGTCTGTCGTACTGTTTTCCAATATATTTATTTGTTATTATTACAACGAAAGGTTTCGATATATATTTATACATACAATTAATATAAGCTCGGTGAAAGTGTTTTAGTAGTTCAAAGCCTAGCTTTTAGTAATTTTTTAAACTTAAGAGTCTTTCTAATATGTTTTGAATTAGGAAACATAGCAAGATCTGTTGCAAAAATATCGATGTATACGCACTCAGGTTGGCACACTGCACTAAGCGTGCAGTACAACAGGTGAAGATATGCGACTTCTTCTTGTCTCGGTTTTCATGTAGATCCCCGAACGCTACTATCCCATACATCAATAATCGCGTCCCCTGTTAGTGGCTTGCCGTGATGTTTTGACGGTCAGGCGTCTCCTGACCGTAGATCCCTTTAGCTTTTAGCCGTTTCCATTTCTGTCTCCACTTTGCTGGGAGGGAAGTCTGAAACCGCTTTCTTACTACCTCCTTTTTCTTCTGAAGTTCGTTGCGGGTCCCAAGACAGCCGTTAGGGTGTCCGGGCACAGCCTGTGCGTCATTGCACAGCTGCATTATTCGTTGATTATTCGATCAAAGGACGCCACTGTTGATCCTGGTGAACAGGGGTTGCAGTGACGGGACTGAGTGGCGAATGTGCCTCGAACATCAATAATCGTATTTATTTAATTACGTCTCATCACAACTTAATCCTAAACTTGGAAACCGAATTCAGCCGACCAAACACGAAGTCACGTAATTTCGCACTAGATCTGTAACTTGATTCCCAGAAGTCATCCTTAATGTTGTATTCTTATCTATGTAGTTTTTACCATATCGTTGCTTAGTGCTTGCGATACAAGATTATATCATAATGCAGGGCTAAGTCAATGTTTGTGGTTATTAAGCTTTTTATCCCCTTTTGAAATCTGTTTGCAATAAAATGGAATTCTTTACCACTGCAATATATTCCCCATCGTTATCCAGTCTATAAATTGTCTACCCCATAGGCACCCCCATATGTTGGTAGGTAGGGTACGCAGGTACACCATGGGGTGTGCTCGGTTCAATTATTCCTTTCTTTACGATTATCGTTTATGGGAAAATGTATAATGTATACATGACTACCCGTATGAGTGGGTGTTTGGTTTAAATCTGCGGGGAATGCGATGTATTTGCTTGTTATTTACGTTGTTTGTAAATACTTAATTTAAATTAAATGTTATGAATTCGATTTCTTTTGTTATTAAAATATCTATAATGTATTTGTAATTAATATGTTACTGACCAGCATTACTGTAATGAAAAAATGTTAACTTGTAAATACCGTACCCGTTGTGTGAACCGTAGCTTACAAACGCTTGCAACGCCTAACGTATCACGTGGCTGTTCAAAGTCTCCCTTGTAAGAGCTCTGCTGACAAATCGCTCACCTTAATTAATATCGTTAACAAAATACGAGTTTTACGAAAATATTTGTCAATTATTCTACGATATGTAAACTTTCGTGTGCCAATAGGGATTGGCTTGATTTCATAAAATGTGTAAGAAAGTGTGTGAGATAATTATCACTTTTGATTGATATTTTTTTGCAGTTTTTAGTATTTATAGTGTTCTTGTCTATCTTTTAGTTACAGAACTGTAAAAGTTCGATCAAAAAATATATATATATATCCTGGAAGTAAAACGGACTAATACCCCGCGTTCCAAAGTTTTACGATTCAGTCGATCAGTTGAAACTGTAGTTGTAATGACCTCTGTCAGAACCGCTCCGATTAGTATTCGATGCTCTTTTCTTTGTCTAAGGATCAGGTCTCTTTGCAGAAGCGATGGGATATATAAAGAGCTTGGTATTTTTTAATTGGTATATAAAAAACGCCGTTGAAATGCGTATCTTTTGATTTAGTCAGTTATGTTATTCTAAATATTCTGTGTCAACAATAGAATAACAGAGTATAAACAAAACTTGATAACTAAATAAATTGCTCAAAAAGCCGATAATGATGCATCTTTTAACACGGACGAATGATGGAAAGTCGACATTCAAATCTTATACACATTATCGTTATATTTATTTGACATACTAACAGCAAAACATAACATTCCTATAGTGTTAGTATTATTGGCGTTCTTAGCTAGACTAGTATTTTTCGGTATATTCCAGTAAAAAAACTACGATTTTTTAATACAAGATCTATGGTATCGTTTCAAGTACGACTGCAACCTTAGATTGTTGCTAAACAAGCAAAGTTGTAAGCGATTGTCCGAACTCTATCTATCTCTCTCCCTTTAATGATTGTTTAGAGTTTGCGATTGTCTCCGCATCGCCTCGTCTCCGCTTTGATATTCAAATCCGATACCATCCACTAATTATAAACCCTCAGAACGATATCCGTTTCATGTTATTCATATCTTTATACAGCTCCGTGGAAATTATTGTCGGTTCGAGAACTAAAGATTTGACGCTCGTATCACGTCTCAAAGAGATATTGCTAAGGTTTGTTCTTGAACTGAAATGGTAGACAATAGCGAGCGAATGGTTTAGGGTTGAGGAATCGGCAGTCGATGATGCTATAGATGTATAATAATGTTAATACGTTATGATTATGGTATACCATTAGTTTAGTTTCGCGTTTCAGTGACTTTATAAAAAATGCAATTTTCTTTACACGAAAACTGTCGATGTTTATTTTTATTCAAATTTATGCATTCAAAAGGACAATAGACAGATTGCAGATTGGTGACGTTCTGGGAAAAGGCCAGGTCAGAAGTACCCGTAACCGTCGTGTGTGTATGAGGAGGTGCATGGATGTGGAGGAAGCGAGAGATGTATGTAAGGATCGTTGCGTATGGCGCTTTGGGACGAAGGAGTGAGTGTGTGTGTGTGTTTGTGTGTGCATTTAAAAGGAAACACTGAAAGACGAGCACAACTTTTGCATTTATTTTCTTTGATCGAAACAAGATACTAACACTCACTCGCATTTTCGCAATTAGTTTAATATAATTTAAAATACAATATATGCAATAAAGGCGATAAACTTTAAAGACTAGAATGCATTAGGTTATTAATTCAACTAGTACTGGACGACGACAGGATGTGACGTGTCGATAGCCCGCGGCGGATGCTCCCCTCTCATTGGCCGGGGGTAGTGCGGACCGTGCATTTCCTGCATCCGCTTGCGTTTATTGTCATTCACTCTTCGAACGTCGGAGGGTAAACACGTCGAGATAACTGCACTGACCGCGCGTGTTTACGAGAAGAGCTTCGTCGTCTGATTTTGCGGTAAAATGTTTTAGTTCTTTTAGAATGTAGGTATTTGATGCATCACAAATAATAATAACTTGGGATGCCAATACCTTAATCCCCCTAACTAATGTACTAAATGAATTAAAACTTAAACTGTTGTGCGCTCTAAGCGCTGCGCCGATCGGTATATTGTCATGAGTCGTACTTATCTGTTACAAGACTTTTACAAAATGTTAAGGACCGAAACGACGCCAGTGCTCGAGTGTGAAACACCACTAAAGCGGTTGTCAACTTTTTTAAGCGGCACACAGTTGATACGAACCCTGCTCAATATCGCTTTAACGACTTTGACTATAACGAAGTAGACTTTACTAATACTTTTTTTTAACTATTTCGTTGCAATTTTATGTAGGTTCATATTTATTGATCACGTGAAGCATTAAAGTCCCCATACGAGAAATATATTTTTCTTCTTTTATAAGAGTATAGTGACAAATCTTCTACAATGGGACGGTACCAGTAACCTTTCGTGTCATGCAATCTTTATTAGAAGTAATTTATACCTGAACCAAATGTGATCAACATCGGCTTCGTTTAAAAGGATAACAGGCTCACACACATGGGAATCTTTTCGATTACTGCTTGTTTGAACAGTTCTTAACCGATTAAAAGTTAAACTGACCGTAAAAATCTTCTCTTTATGAATGCCAAGTTTTGGGCAATCTCTTCCTTTACAAGTTTAATCCACACAAAAAGGTAAACTAGCCATCAAGTGTGGACAAGTACACTTTCAGAGACTAAAAGTGCTTACTCAAAGTCTCTTCAGTCCCCTTCCCCCCTCCCGTTTCTGACACCCCTCAGTCCCCTGTCCTACCCCCCTCAGTCCCTTGTGCCTCCCCCGCGCTAACTGGCTGATAACTTGGCTCTTAAAAAGATTATCAAGCCCCCGACACACGACGACGACTTACCACTTATATTTCCACTAAGTGTAAGTACATGTGGGCACTTTAGGTAATTTACTTTTTCCTCTCTTGGATTGTTTTCTTTATGTGTTCTTATGTTATATACCTACATTTGTGTATAAAGATGTTTTTTTTTTTAATTCATCATGTTGTCTTTTTCTTGTCCGAATACTAGATTATAAATGGATAGGTGTTTGTTTTACTTTTTTAGTTGTAAAAAAATAAAAGAATTTTTTTCTTACTTAACCTAAAAAACATTACAACTAAGTGAAAAATGTTATGACAGTGTTAAGGAATACGTTGACGACAAAAACTTCAATAAGGATATTTCTTCATTTTAATTCAATGTATGTAATGCTCTGATTTGAAATTTTGCATGCTCGCTACGAGTGCAATACATACCTTTTTGTAAAATTTAACAACTCCTTGAATGGTCATACTTCGTGGGAAAAAATTATTCTTGGTAGTAACTATTTAATAAAATAATAGTTGTGAATTTTTTCTACATTTGATATTAAATAAGAATGTGACCGTATTACACAGAATGTTTAATTTTTTGTGGCAATTCTGTACTTATCCTCGGAAAAACGTTAAAAGTTGCGGCGGCGACTGCGTAATAAATTGTCTGGACGCTGTCTGCATGTTTTGGACTTGTGTATGTGTGTGTGTATGCGAGAGAATTTGTTGCCAGAGATGAAAAAAAAACCTTCTGCATATCTGTAGTTTAATACCCTTTAGAATTCTGTGTGGTATTTCTTGTGAATGTTAAATATAGAATAATAATATTTTTTAGAAGATTTTTTTTCGTTGAATGCATAAAGGATCTTTTTAAAGTAACTTTATGATGTTGAGTGAGTGACGAATGTGTAATAAAAATAAATTAACAAATACTTGATAAAGAGTTTTTCATCCCACTCGACGTAGCTTTCTCCCCTTTGGTAAAGAAATAAGAGATTAGATATGATAGTTCTACAAAGTGAATAAGACCATCACCAGGTATGGTAGATATGCTTAGTTGAACACTTTGATTCTTTTAAATAGCAACACCACACGATGGGCTATTTGGCCCATTGGGATGAGTAGTAGCGTCGGATAGCTTATGGCGCCCATAAACAATCATGACATGATCATCTCCGAATGGCGATGGATGGCACATCGTACAGAGGAGATTTAACAGATTCGATAAATGAAGGGTGTTTGTTACGGAGACATAAAATATAAACATAAAACATAGTCATTGTTACATGGGTGTTAATATAAATAAATTGTTGCAATTAAAATCCGTGCAGTTATTTAAGCGATATGGCGATGACTAATCACAGTTTTATGTTAATTTGTAACATTAATTATAATTATACCGCGGAAAAGTGGATTTCTAGTTAGTGTAATACGGTCGAGCTTACGTGTTTCACGTAATTTTTTTTTTCTTAAATTAATATACATAGGTATGTGTACAAGCATGTATGTATGTGCGCTAAAAGTTTTTCTGTCTGTTCATATGACTAGTTTGTCGTTCATAATGAATTGATATACACAAAAAATAAATGTTATCTAATACATAATTTTTAGGTATGTATTTCAAATTATTTATGCTTTTGTAGACACTTTGAGTTTCTTTTAAATTAACATTAAGTACTGAAAGCATAAGTGAAAAATGAATGTTTTATTAAATTGAATTCAAGTTTACTTCTGTCATTTATTTAGCTTATATATATTAATATTATAGGTATTAAATACATGTCAAAAGGCAAAACCACGCAATGTCGTAGTAAATATTCAAATCAGGTTTATTTCTATCGAGGCTATATTGAAGTGAAGCATTAAATAAATTAAACTTACAATATGGAGTATAAAATAAGCAATGAATGTTGGGAAGGGTTGTTGAACTGTTTATTTTAGTATTTTCTGCTTTAAAATGATGACGTTTTATTATAGTACAGGTTTATTCAAGTTTATTCATTACAAATCAGTTATTTGTGTTTATTATGTTGTGAGTTTTGTTTGAGCATGAAATCTCGACAGAAGCGCGACTTTTTTGGGTCCAGAACACTTATCTGTTATGCTAGAACGAATCATACAGGTGAAAAAAAAATTGAACAGCTGGTCTCGAAAACAAGCTTGGACAAACTATCGACTCGTGGGTTTAGCTGTTTAATGTGACGAATAGAAAATGTTTCTAAAATAATAAGGATACCCACATCACAACAAACACATTGACTCTGCCCTGCAAGATATAATCTTGTAACGCAGGCACTAAGCAACGATATGGTATATACTACATAGATAAGAATACAACATCCAAGACCGGTAAGCGAAACAAAGCGTCTTGCAAATAACACAAAGTCCCGGCGGGGCCGGGAATTCGAACTCGGAACCTCTCAGTCGGCTGTTTACTTAACTGCGCCACCGAGGTCGCCAAATAAAAGTTATGTTGACGCAAACGGTCTTTCCGAAACTAAATCGAGGTATGTCACCATAAAAACGATCATTTGGAAAAGCTCGAAGCGGACGACGTACACAAAGTGACATAACGTAATGAAACCGTCAACATACCTACTTATTATATTGTAAAATAACAATTTACGCTGCTACAGTGCTGCTCTCTGCCGCGAGAACGTTGCAGTTCTACTTCCCGTTACTAAGTAGACAAATCAAACGGATAATCTCCAAAATCTTACATATCTCCCAAAGCTTTGGCACAAATATTCGCATTGTAGGCAGGCCTCATCAAATGGCTTCGGTGACATGAATTTTGGTATTAGTACTCGACCTACTTTTATGAAATAGTGTCAACATCTCTCCTTATTGCCTGGAAGTGGCTATAAAATGAAGTCTTTTGGCAATTTTAATGTAGACATTTGCCAAATTGATACAGTTATATTTTGTTACGTATAGTAAATTTTATTTTTGGGCATAATTTCCTTATTTTTTTACATAACTTGATTATAAAAGGATAAAACTGCAGGTTATATTTAAATTTTACAGATTCTCTTACAGAAGATTCTCTTTACTGTATTCTTTGTGATAGGAATTTAAATACTATTTGTAAAGTTAAAACAGAAGATACGTTAAAGTTTTACATATAGGCGCCTTAAAGGCTAGAGCTAGATGTGAAATATGCACACAGTTGCCAAATCTATGATTAATATTTTCGTGGAACGGATAACAGATGTCGTTAGTGAAACTCGAGGTTAAATTATTATCTTGGCGCCCGGCATGGGGTCCGAGTAATTACTTATTTCCCATTGTCTTTGCCAAAGTTCCATCTTTATTTGTCAAGTTTTTATTGTCCTTCTCGTCTCGTCTTAATTGTTGTTAAATACGTCTTTGTTTATGCGTTAATTGATATTTAAAGGTCAATGATATCTAGTTGAGATGCGATGGATTCTGATTGGTTTAACTCTTGTTTGATAAATGTTTTACTCTATAGAGAATAAGTACTTTTTTACATTCGTAGAATGATGACGTGCCGAAGGTGAAACGCGCTTGCATAAAACTTTTGAACTTAAAGAGATCTTTGCTTACCATCATCAAGTGGGGCGCATGTTTGTTTTCCATTTGAATCTTGTGTAAAAAGACTCGTCTATCGTTCCCGCTCTTTCTTTTTAGCTAAAGTCTACTTACTCTACTTGTAAACTGTCTTCTGGCGCCATCTTTGTACTTAATAAGTTTAAATTTTTCGGGAGTTCGTGACCGTCGAAAGTTTGCCTTGAAAAATAAGTATTCTTAAAAGAAAACTGACGACTTTTTGAACCTACTCGAACCATCGAACCTCTATAATAAATATAATTAATAGATTAAAAAAATCTAAAAACCCACGTTTTTAAATGTCTTAAACAAATTTTATCAAAATCGGTCCAGCCGTTTTTATAGTTGTAAATTGCATTGTCATCGGGTTCGAAGCTACCCTGACAATTTCAGCCTGCTAGCTTATCGGGAAGTGCCTCAAAATTGAGTTGCAAAAATCCAACCGGAACGACAAACATACAAACAAGAAAAGTGAGTGTATAAAAATCGTGGGAAAAATACGTTCTATGACCGGAACAAAACAAATGCATTGTAAAATTTTAAATTGGTACAGTTTCGTTTCAAGTACAGCATGCTTGTCGAAGTCAAAACTTTGTATGCTGTTACCTCATTGGTATAGTTTGAGGTAGTGTGATTAATTAATATAAGTTTGTTTATGATACAACGGATGAACGAGTTTTGGGTGGAACATGTTGCCCTCGTGAGTGAATTTAATGGGAGTGAATAATTCACTTATTTTCAGTATTGCTATATACTAACTGGCGCCTATGGCTTTTTCTGCGTCGGTAGGTAAATGATAATTATTTCTCAATACAAACATTCTTCATAATTTTTGACAAAAAGAAGCCTATCACCGTCTCGAATACATTCTCTCGAAAATTTCTTTTTTAAAATTTATAAATTTATCAAAATTGGTTCCAGGGTTTGGGTATGTAAGACAGACAGACGTAGCCAATTTCCTATTTATACCATTAGTGCTGACAACATATATGTTAGACTAAAACGGTTCTGTGTTCGTTGGTTTGTGTGTACATCGATCAGAATTGATTTAATCGATTGATAGGGGTTCCCCCTATAGCTAGCTTTACAATACAATCTCCCAATGTTGCCAGAACGTTACAAAAGAAAAAATTTGCGTTACTTTTTGACCCTTTGGCGTTACTCTTACGTGAAAGAGTTTACTGCTTATCATACATTTTCAAACAACATAACTTTAATATAAATTTTACGAACCGGTCGTCGAGTCATAAAAAAAAAATCATTTGACGATTCTAAGTATTTTTTTTTAAGTCAACGGAATAAAGTTATTTTGATTTTAATTTTGAATCATTAAAAAAAATCGATGAAAATGGGAGTGACTAAATAAGAAAGAGGAACCTAGTTTTACTGAGGGCAATTCATTTTGTTTAATTTGGCACATTTGAAACCGAAAAGTTGGGCGTTTCAATTATAGTAGTTTTGGCTTATTAAATGATAGCTTGTAACACTGATTTAGACAGATGGACATGCTTACGTGATCTAAGCTATGACTTGCTTACGAAGCTTTGATTAATATATCATCTCGGGCAGATTTTTATGTGATCATTCGCTTTGGGGATTAACATCTGAATTCAATATTTAAATATGGGAGTCGTTTTTACGTTTAGACGTATATAAAAGATTAGGTTTAAGACTTAAAGAATTGAATTTCAGTTAATCGTCTCAAGGTATTTAGTTAATTTGATTGTTTTGAATTTTTAAAGAAGACGGTACTAATCTATCTTTAATAAATTATTTAATAATTTATTTATTTATTTTATTTTATTTTTATTTTTATTGTTCAAAATGGATTTAGTTTTTCATTCTATTGAATTTAATACGTATAAAATAAAAGTTGTCATTAGAATTAGATTGGTTTAAATACCAGTTTTATATCCATCTAAATGGTGCATGTACAAGTCAACAATTACCTAATTAACACTAAAAATAAATACGCTAAAACGTGCCTATAACGGATGTTTAGGTTTTGTGCTATATTCCAACCCTACCTTAACCTGTTAACAATAAGGTTGACTATCGTCCGATGTATGTTTAAAAGCGAGGGTATTCTAGTTTAAACCGCAAAGTCTATTTTACCTAAATGTAGTCCGGTGGGCTACATCCTAAACTGGTTGACCTTAAATAGATCAAAATACAGTCGACTCTGTGAGGACAGTGGGACAATTGTATTTCAATCAATGTACAGGTTAAAAATCGTTTTCTCCAGATCAAATACTCTTTGTATTTAACTAATTGAAGACGGTAACTTATTGATTTTTTTCTAATAAAAATAAAGAAAACCTTGTAGTATATTTAAAGATCAATTTGAAAACGCTTCTGAAACGAATTGATTGGAAAGCGTTTAATTAATGGAAACCGACTAGGATTTTCTCAAATCGAGTCACGTGTTTCAATCGTTTTAATATAATAGTCATTCGAACTCACGAAGTCCGTTCGGCTATGGTTGTGGATAGACGTGTAAATACACATCTCTCTAGTGTGCGTGACGTCTTCACCGAGCGAGCTCGTGCTCACGCACACAGAAACAACATGCACGTACAAGCATGCCGGAACTAACACAACCTTAGACCAACGGTGTTCGTGAAATGGAACGACTTTACCGCCCCCTAAGTGGAAACTTAGCAAAGATTAAGATATGCTATCGGAGTAACTCTAGCTAATTGGTTGTCAAATATTAGTTGACATGGTTAAACAAATTACTTGAGTTTGTTCATGAAATCCGTTTGCCGGTGCCGCCTCATCGCTTTAGGTGGAGGTAATATACCTAACCATATCGTTTACCTAACTGTTTAACTTTGCTTGTTGGTTTTTAATAGGAAATCGATTCCTTTAGCCAGGTTATCGGCAGTTTGGAAGATGTGTTAAAAAAATTGAAGTTAAGGCATGAATGAAATATTTGAATTCTGTAGGTAGTAGGACAATAATTACGCAGGATTGGCCAGTTTTAAATTAATTCAATCAGGCTTTCATGATATGATTAAGTTATTGTAAATTTTATTTCCTTGGCAAATGTTTATATTTTGTTAATATAACTGAAACTAGATTCCAATGCCTGATAATATTCCAAAGAAATCAATTTAACCCTCCTTTTTATTTTTATTTTCTTAAATTTGAGTCTCTTTAAATTTTAATTTTATTACTCACTGTTACTAGAACACTGTACGTATCGATTGCTGAGTGATTTATTGTTCAGCTCAGCTCTGAGACGGTTGGGTGAACATTTTCAAGAAACGAACCCCCACAACATTACTATCTGTCCGCTGGATTAGAGATTCACCAGCTATCTACATATCTAAAACAACAAACGTACACACGAAAACATATACATACATAAACATACGAAAATTTCATAAAAAAGGACAACGGGTATCACTGTGTCTTTGCTGGTAACACTCCATGCTTATGCATTTTTTTTTAATTTCGTGGCACACCAGCCCTTCTGTCCCACCGCTGCAACTCCTGTCCACCAGGATCAACAGTGGCGTCTTTCGATCGAGTAATCAACCAATAATGCAGCTGTGCAATGATGCACAGGCTTTAATAATGCAGCAATAATAATTTAAATGCTCATGCTTTATAAAACCTTAAATGTATTGTTAGCAAAAAATGTTTTATGACAAATGAAATGACACTTCAATTTGGCTAGTACATGTATTCAATATCACGAAGGGACCTAGAACGATGTGCCCATTTTTACCTTTTCAATGAGCAAAGTTGAAGTTACATGGACACTGAAACAATGTGCATGTATGTACACGCCTGACAAAACTAACACATCCATAGTCGAACGATGATGAAATAACTGGATCTCACTTCTTACTTTTTTAGTTATTTTCAAATATTTACTTTAATACTCTTAATACTATTTGTTAAAACATAATGATATATATGTTTTTACTTGACCTTTATAATAATGTTATTTTGTTTTTCTTTCCAGCCCGAAAGGTTGAACGTTTTCAAAAATGATCAAGACAGTTGGGACTACACATGTGAGTACTTTGTTAACATGTTGTATAACTTGCGTGTTATTTACTATTAATATATATTTAGCTTTTTATTCGTTTGTGCACGTTTAAATATTTAAATTTCTTTATATTTAAAGGTTGTTTCTGAAACGTTAATTAAAAGTTAAAAGCTTATTTAACTCTCAATTTCTAGCTACATCATATCACTCAACGATACGACGTTCATATTTAGTCGTCTTCTACATGTGGCCACACAACAAGCTATACATTACGATCGCTATAAAATCCTTAAACTGCACGAATTAAGAACAATACAAATCCTAAACGGCGTAGATTGATGTGTGACCATATTAAATACTTTATGTTTGAGACAAAATG
The DNA here is from genome assembly GCA_949316135.1 of Choreutis nemorana. NCBI lineage: Eukaryota > Metazoa > Arthropoda > Insecta > Lepidoptera > Choreutidae > Choreutis > Choreutis nemorana. The sequence continues at coordinate 1,188,393 of OX438620.1, read as the reverse complement.
TTTGTAAGCAAATCGTAGAACAAGCTTTTGCCATTTTTCCATTCACTCAGATAGACTTTCAGCCATACAACTTTGACGATCTCATGCTGAATTCAGCACATGTTTAAAATTTGGTTTTAAAGACCCATTCGCGGGGATACTTTTTCGACGCGCGTTTAAAAAAGCGAACAAATGAAGCGTTGTCGCGAATGAGACCTTAACCTCTAACACTCAGGGCCGGAAATCCAAAGCTTGCTTGCTCGTGTTGAAAAGCATTCATATGAAGTACGTGATAATTACCAAGTATTCGTTCACACGGTGCACCTCGGTGGCGCAGTGATGTAAACAGCTGACTGCTTCGCCAGAGGTTCCGGGTTCGAATCCCGGCGGGTGCGGGACTTTGTGTTATTTGTAAGACGCATTGTTTTGCTTACCGGTCTTGGATGTTGTATTCTTATCTATGTTTGTGTTGCTGAGTGCCTGCGATATAAGATTATATCTTAGAATGCTTTTAAAATGTGTTTTATCAAACACTGTCAAATTTCTGGCGTTGGATGTTAAAGTCTGCAAATGAGACCAACGCTGTTTCAAAATCAAGTTTAATTTAACGCAACGCTTTTTAATCTCTTGTCCGAATGAAGCCTGGATTGTCATTACGCACATTTTGAAGTCAATGCACGAGGTTTTTGACGGTTATTTTGTTTTAACAACTGACATGAACAAATAGCAACATATTAAGTTTGACATTACAAATGCAATGTTAATCAATACACTACACGACTTAAGAACGGTACAATGTTCAAAATGTTTAGGTTAATTTGTGGTGGTGTGATACCTTTTAAATTTAAATTGGAATTTTGCATGTATTACTAAAATTATATTACGATAATTAATGTATTACAAAAATTGTAATTACTTTTTTTTATTGACCTGTGTCATAATTTCTTAATTTGTGATTTAGCGAAGTTTGTTCATGTTACTGAAACACATAAAAATTTCAAAGCAAGTGATTTAAGAACTCGTTAGTTTTTCGTTTATTTAAATCCTATATACTTAATTCAGTATTTGGACGACAGTCACTATTCTATCTCTCACTATATAAATTCTTCTTTAAAAGTTTAAAACGAAGTGACGTCTTTGAATAATCATTTAACACGACTTATTTCTTTGGAAAATTTCTCTTACATTTATTAAAAACGTTGGAGCTTTTTAAATTTTTAACAAAAGGCCAAAGGAAAAAAACCCTTTGTGGAGGCAAACTGACTAGAATTAAATCCTTATTTCTTGTCTTGGAATTTTAGAGAGAATATTTTATTCATATTATAGTTTTTCACGCGTTTTTAAATAAGAAACTAAAGAAAAAAAAATTGTTGTCCTCCTTTTCATTCTTGTGACTAAAACAAATAGATGACAGATGTATTTATAAAAGAACTTTAGCTTTGTCAGTCTTTTCATAAGATTTCATAATTACAGGTATAAAAATAATGTCTATTACTGTAAAAACCAAAATTTATTTTTAAGGTATTAAAAAAAAAAATTGACGTCGGTGTTCACAATGAAATGATGCAGATATCATTGGATTTGATGTTCAATGGAGATTTCAGAGCTAGTTTTAATGCATTGAGATATTACCTTTTGGAATATTATTCGTCGGTATGTTCGTTGGGTATCCGTTCTATTATGTTTGTCAGATCTCTTTGCGCGAGGTGGTATTACGGGAGACCACCGGGGGGATTTTGAGGCGTTTTCCTATTAACCGCGGGATCTCTAAATGTCAAGACTTAGGTAACCGTAGAAGTGGGTTTATTCAAGAGATTATGAGAGGATCAAAATATATTAGTTTAAGTCAATGTCATTTATTGTGAATATAGTCCATACAGATTTAAATATTGTAGATGTTACGCAGTGTATTGTTACGCAATTCTACATATATATATTTTTAATTTTAAGGTTTATGATTGTTCGTTACGTTTTAAAAATAATAAATGAAATTATTTAACACTTTTACTTAATTGGATTATTTGAGTACTATAAAAGGTTATGACTAACGATCAGGAAAAAAATGTTTTATAAATGTCAACATTAGATACGCAATTTTATAATCCCTTTGAATCACCGGTCATGAAAGAAAGTGAAAATCTGAACGCAGGAAAAAAATGTCATAACAATAGGTATCAAAAAGTCGACTCTACATAATTCCTAGCTCTCAATAATACCATAGAGCTTTCTCTACCGCGGAAATTGCAAATCTTAAGATTACTTCACCAAGTCCCACTGTCTCTACATTAAATGAACGGTGACTCTATAATACTCTATTATGACGAAAGTTATGAAAATGAATATATTTAGTTGAATATCTTAAAAGCATATAAATTTTTTGTATATTTGTATTATTTTTTTGTTCGCTTTTTATTATTATTGTTTGAAAAAGGACAGTTAACTATTATTATTTTTTTATCGATTCACAACTTTATGACTCAGCGTATGACTCCGTTGATTTTTCCTGCTAAGGAAGTCCCTTGTTAGCTCATGTAACAAAATTATCATTATATTATAAAATATACATATATATGTGTGTGTATATATGTATATAAATTACAGATTTCGACTTTGTAAATTTAGTAGTTTTTAGAATAAAAGTCAGTACCTACAGATGGTTTTCAAATTGAACAGTGAAAATAAATTTGTGTTACAATTTTATTTCGTAGTAAGTGGTAGGTAGGGTTGCATGTGTTAGTGAATGAGTAAACTTGGTGGTTAATAAAACCTCCACGTGCTCGCCTGGTGCATACGAGCGAGCAGTACCGCTGGCTATGCATGCGACTAAATGTCGATGCACTTTGCATAAATTTGCACTTTTCCATGCATTCGGACATCGAATATAAATCAGTTTTCAGTCGACCGGTTTAACTTGAACTCCAGTGTACGTTGATTGTGCTTTCCTTAGTAGTTGAATTGGTTTTTTTTACTTGTCTCTGATGGAATAGATTAAATGTATATTGCTTGAGTATATTATTTTTGTTTTAGTTTACAAAAAAAAATCTGGTCTTTGTCTTTAAAATACCTTAAATTGACTGGTCTAGGTTTTTATGCGCGTGGTTTTGTGTTTTTGAGTTAGTAATAAAAGATAAAATATTTGTGTACGCCCCGAATACATCCTGGTTTAACTAATACAGCGTAGGTCCTTTGAGAGGACTTTTTATTTTTTTGTAATTTTACACTCACCGTCATTCGCGTGCAAAGGGGTCTTACAAAAATGGTCGTTTCCTAAAAGCCAGTTATAATTCATTCGATTTTTGATCGAAACGGATTTTTCCCATTACAACAATAAAGGAGAGGAGAAAATATTTTCAACGTTCAAAATTTATTAACGTCCTTTTAAGTTGGCATTGGTGTAAACTTAAAAGTTGGTTAATTGTAAAAGAGCTAATTTATTTAATGTTGTACGCGTCTCATCATAAAGTCACTTTACGATTTGAAGTCGAATTCAATTAATCTCTTTACCGAATGACGATAACCAAATCTCGTGAAACTCACTGATTATTCACAGTTCAAAAGGATATATTAACTTTTATACGTTATCATTAAATTCAAATTAAAAGTGTGGTACAGATGTGACGAATGGTTGGAAAATGGATACTGAAGTTGGTTCGAAATTGTTGATAAAAGACAGCAATTACAAGGCGAGTCAGTACTAAAACATTAGGTCTTAAGTTAACATAAAGTGTAAAGTTTAGTTGTTACAAAGCGTTCCGAGTGTCGTGCACATTGTTTGGTTCACAAAAAAGTGAGGAACTTAAAGTGAGGTGGAGACCATGTTTTATTACAAGTAAATGCTCTTGTACGGTATTTCTTAACCTGTGGACCGCTGACTGTTTTAGGGTCCGCCGCCACATCTCTAGATTATAAAAAAGGACACAAAATATCGTAATCGCTGCTCTTTGACAGATTATATTATTAATGAAATTTGAGATTACATTTGAGTAGCAACATCAATCTGAATATCACTTCTTTAGTTGCAAAAAAGCAACGTTGATATTGAAAGTATTTTGTTTAAAAAAGGGGGTCCTTGAAAATTGTTTTTTAATTTCCTGGGGGTCCGTGGTCATGGAAAAAAGAAACGCTACTCTAGTATTGAAATTCTTGCCGAAAGAGATCGCCAAACAAGACCGTTGTTCACGCGAGGGGGATTATTCGCGGTTTTGGCGAATTCATCAGATCTGCACGATATTTTATTCATATAAATCGATACGACTAAATATAGATAACCCGATTCTGATGGTGATAAGTCGTAGAGAACTGCTGGAGGGTTGTAAATTTAAAAGGTCGTTTTTTTAATGTCGTAAAATCTTCTCGCTAATGGAGTTGGTAGCGATAAATATGTTTGTTTTATTGGTATTACAAGGAATTGAGTCGCGTGGTCGGGGAAACGAACATTTCGGTTTCCATTAGACAATTACTTATCAAAAGTAATTGTCGCAGCCCATTGATGCTTGCAACGCCAAAGATATTACAATATGTTTGCATTAGTCTTTTGGATATGACATTTCAGATTTTAATTAAACATGGCCAAAATTTACTATCAAATTCTTGATATGATGATGTGTGATAATAAATTAATAACTGTTTTTTTTTCGGGGCACACTCTGTCCCACCACTGCAACTCCTGTTCAACAGGATCAACAGTGGCGTCCTTTGATCGAATAATCAACGAATAATGCAGCTGTGCGATGACGCACAGGCCGTGCTCGGCTGTCTTGGGACCCGCAACTAACTTAATCAGAAGAAATAGGAGTCTGAAACCGCTTTCTCATTAATAACTGTTGTTCAATACCGTCCCTTAACGTTAAACATATGTTTTACAAAGGCATTAATTAAATAATAATAATAACGTTAATATAATTTTTACTTTATATTAACGTTCATGTTTTCAATGTAACCGATGAAACGTTTACTGCTTTACTCAAAATTGGCCTGTAGATAGGTTTTTGGCACGAAAATGCATATCCGAGGCACCAAGGTACAAGAAATTGCTGTTGAATTATATAGAGTAGTTCGGAAGTGGTTGTAATAAGATTCTAGTTTAAAAGTTGATTCTTTTACGACGTGTTCTTTTGAAAAGGCAAACAATTCAATAGGCAAACAATTCACCTGACGGAAAGTGACACCGCTGCCTATTGACACGACGATGCCTTTGAAAGCTAAGAGTACCGCAAATGCTCCTGTAAAAGTAAAGATGTTATACCCCTCGTGCCGATAATTACACTGGCTGCTCCAATCCTTCGAACCGAAACAAAGCGAACTGCTTTACGTTGTGAATAGAAATTAGGGTAGTTCCAACCCAAACGATCTCGCATGTAGATTTACTACTCTAAAAATAATAATAATATCTTTATTTACTTAAAAACATTTCACAAAAAGTATTTATCGTGGTTTTATCGTGGCTGCACTAGGCGAGCCTGTATCGCAGGCGTCCGATTTAATACACTATGAATTATAATATACAGTACCCAAAACAATACAATATACAAGAACAGAATGAATCTATATGCATAAATTAAATAGGTATTATGACAAAACATGAAAAAATGAATTAATGGGTTAATCAATGGACGGGAAATTATTTGTATGAGTGTGGGTGGGTGGGAGTATGTGTTATATAGTGGTTTTTATATAGTTTTAAGTAGAGTATAATGGAACGAATCGTACCTATAACGCTACTACGACAAACTCTGAGTACATAAAAGTATTTGTGTAATTTAACAAATTAATTTTTCAACTAGATAAATCAATTCGTACAGAATTTTGAAAAAGCGATCGAAATATGTCTTTGGCAACGAACGAAAGCGTGACTGAGCTTTAAAAAGTTTAGATTGTGTACTCTACGAACTAAAAAAAAAACTCTTATTTCCGAAGCAAAACGGTTCATTTTACCTTAATTTTTGAAAGCATCTAACTCAACTTACTTTTATGGAATATTCCCAAAGTTACCCGGTGTCTTATCTCATTGTAATAAAGATTAAAAATGAATAAGAAGTTATGACTTTAGTTTAGTTGACTTTAGTGTATGTGGGTAGGTTTAGTTTTATTTGGAATTGATCCAACGTTTTTTTTTTTTTGTTTTGATTATCGACATTTTTAAATATCTGCTGTAGAAAAAAATATTGTTACGTATTGAAAGAATCGTTTTAATTCAAAAAAATGTACTGAAGTCTTTAGGTCTTCCCGTTTTTTTTTTCTAAATAAGGACGCACCCTGTATAATTTTTATTTTCGTCGTCTATTAATAAAAGGCGGCGGCTGTATTATTTTTCACCAGGTGATCCGTCTTTTTTGTCCGTGTATTTCTAATATTTAAAAAAATACATTCTACAAAATCTTGCCTACGTACTTTACAAATGGGTACACCTAACACATAATACCATTACTAAGTAAATAAACCTGTGTAATATAATTTACATAATAATAATAATGTTAATAAAAGTAAGCCAAACAAACTGAAAGCTATTTCCTCACCGGAAACGGAAGTCCCCCGCCATTAGTAAAGGTATGGGGGGGAAATGAGGGGAAGGGGGGCAGGGTGAGGTAGACACCGAGGAGGGCCACTCGTGCTATTTATGAAGGAAAGTTTTATCGTTATTGGTTCTTCTTTTTTTTTTGAAGATAACCTTTTCTTTACGTTAACTTGAGAATTTAGGAACAGTGGGGTATTTAAATAAATCGCTCGGGCAAGTGTTGTAGTTAAGTGGCGATGTTTGTACTTTATGTTTTTAATTACATAATTTATTAATGTTGTTATAACAGGAGAAATATCGCATTTCTTGATAGATCGCCTACCGGTTGTTTGTTTTCCAAAAAACACTGAAGAATTTTTGTTTTAATCATTAAAATCTTTCTATTAATTCTTAATATTGATCTGTCCTATGTTAATTATAATAATAATAATAATAACCACATCACGACACACACATTGACTCAGCCCTGCAGTAAGTATCGTAAGAACTTGTGTCACAGGAACTAAGCAACGATATGGTATATACTACATATATATAAGAATAAAAATCTGATATAATCGTAATATTTAAATTATCACAACTCTTTGGTTGTATCGCTATCTATAAATGCAGCTGTATTTTAATAACACCAGTGTATAATTCTATTATGTTAAATAAAAATCGGATATTTTCGAGTGAAAAGTAAATATTTTGACTCGAAGCGATCGCGCTATGTTTGTGCTCGGACGCCGCCGATATATTTTTGACCTTATCATTTTCGGGTTAAGGTGCACTTTCCTGTAGTGTTTTATATTTTATTCGGATCCAGTTTTTCCAGAGGTTGTAAACAGTTTCATCTGCCAGCAACCCTTTGATATAGTAGTTTTCTTTCATGAAGAAATTAACGGAAAGTTAAAATATTGATGAATATATTAAAGAATGTTTTTTTTACTTCCACCTATTTGTTCTGGCTGAATTTGTAACGTTTGTATCGAAAATGAAACGAGAGAAATCAAAGACCGATACAAACATTTTCAAGGGACAATGTTTTTCCTCCGATAAAAAATTATCTTGGATCTGTATGTGTTTTGTTTTGGTTGATATATATATATCGTTGAGAGGGAGTCATAGTTCGTTATATGTCTGCCTTTTAAGTGCCCTTTCCTATCACATATTTAAATGTATAACTAGTTGATAACGATTTTAATGTGCAATATGCATAAAATTAAATTTGATTATTCAATCAATTTACCGTAAAGTATGTGGAAATAGCATATTTACATTGAAAATATATGTATTAGAATTGAACGATAAACCAGGGAATAACCATTAAAAGTAAATATTTATATTTCGCTCATCAGAACAATGTTTTCTATGGAAGTTGTATGTCGCTTGTGTGCTTTGACGTCATTGTACATATCGGACCTCTCTGTCTAACCAAACGACTTTGAAGCTTTATAACTTAGTTAATAAATGACATATTTGAGAAAATGTAACGGATTTGTTAATACATGAGATATCGAATTTTATTTAATTTTACTAAAATTTGGGAAACAAACAGTATAAATCACTATCAGTTAAAAAATAATCATTTAAATAAATCATATACCAATAAAGTTTCCACAGATGAAATAAACAAAACAGTACATGGCACAAAAAATAAATTTAGAAAGAATATAAAACATACAAATTCAAAAAGTATACAAGTTAGTATGAAATTTCATAAATAAAAAATAATTGAAAATAAAACAGTTAAGAGGCTTAAAAGGTAAATAAATTAAAATCACAATTAAATTAAAATAAGAATTAGAAATCTACAATAACAAAAAATTATACATTTTTTTAATGAGAACACTGACATCACGCTTAAACTTACTTTGTGCTGAGCTACATATATGAAGATAAGTACAACGCTGATTAAAAAGCGCGAATTATAATAAATAATTTAAAAAAAAATCGTGTATATTCCCTATTGCCTGTCGCTATTATGATTTTACTCTTCCTTACTATTTCATTTCAGCAATATTATCTATGACTTTACTAGTAAAATATAAATATAATAATGAGCTTCATGTTATGGCGCACGGCATAACAGTCACGTAGCCGGAGTTCGAGATGTCGGCACTTTGCTTTTGAATGCAAGTACAAGTAAGAGTGGCGGCTTTTACTTATAGCTAATCTTTATAAAAACGCAATTTTTAAAGTTTACTGTAGAAAAATTGTTCGCGCACAATATGGATTCTTCTACTTCGTTTTAGTGATTGAAGGTAATTAGTTTAAAATAATATATAACCTACAATAGAACAATGAACATCAAATTAATATTGCGGCAACCGAATAAAAAAAAATGCTGATTAAGTAGAAGAGGACGTGTTAGCTCAGTTCGTGCATTATTTAACCGACCGACCCGACCCGACAGAAAGGTTGAGGGTAGCTGCCATGTTTCTCACTGTCCCCTAATAATGGTGATAGATTCGCAACCTGTTAAACTTGGACTCAACACAGTCATTCGAAATGCGGTGAGAACACCTCTGCCAACCCCTCTTGAGGGATTACGGCGTGAAGTTATGTATGCAGATTTCAAATTTAAAGTATGCTTAGGATTTCCCATTTACCATAACTAGAACCTTTTATCATATTTACTCTCAACTTGATAAACTGACGCATATAAGCTAACATAGCTTCAAAGAACTTTAAATAAGAGCTCGACTCGTTCATTTATTCCAAATAAATATGTTCAATTGTTAGAAATTTGTAAGTATTTCAGACTCGATGATCTTAAAAGCGATCTGCATTGAACAGCCCCAGCTATGGCGGGACATTATTGGAGAAAAAAAACACAGAACGGTTTGTCGAGTGTGAAACGGAATCGTTGCTTTCATTGCTTCCCGTTTAGTTAAATGCCTAGGCTTTTTTGTTGAACAGCTTGTAGTTTGCACTCTTAAAGAACATGCAATTCTACCAGCCAACCAATGAATAAATAAACTACATCATAGCACACACATTGGGTCAGCCCTGCAGTTAGTATCGTAAGAACTTGTGTCGCGGGTGCCAAGCAACGTTATGGCATAAACTACATAGATAAGAATACTATATCTAAGACAGGTAAGCAATACAATGCGTCTTGCAAATAACGCTAAGTTTCGCCCCCGCCGTGATTTGAACCCAGAACATGTAGCGTAGCAGTCGGCTGTTCAATAAGTTTTGTCGTGGCGTTATTTCCACAAAAGCCTAAAAATATTGTCTTTAATTATATAATCTGTTTCTGACTTCATCCTATATTTGTCCGTGCACTTAGCCTGTGCTTCATTGCACAGCTGCATTTTACGTTACAAAGGACGCCACTGTTGATCCTGGTCAGTAGGAGTGACATTGGTGGGACATTGTGGCAGCTGGTCCACGATTTTATTTTCCATATTTTTGACCATGACTCCTGCAAAAGTTAACAAAACTTTATAAACATAAATAATGACATTATTTTTTACAAATTTTAAATATTTAGTTACATAGATGCTCAATTATTGGGCGATGTCCACTGAAATACCCTGGAAGATAGCCTGGGCGGTCTTTTTTACTGTTATTTAGTCTGATCTTATTTTTATTAAAAATTTATTATTGTTGTATGTTATTGTTCTGTTCGCTTTGTTATATTTAAAAAATACGTACAAGGATTGATTCTATGATCTGGCACATTATATCGCTACTGGCTATTTTCAACAGAAAAATAAGACACCTAGCGCCACGACCAACTTTAACACAAAACTTGCGTCCCGTCCGTCGCCTTCCTACACAGTTCTCAAACAACTCACTGAAAAATTAAACTACCCTCATTTAGACACTTCATCCTAACTTCAACCTTAAATAATGTGATACAGGATTCACTCTCAACTGCACTTAATATCATAGGTCAAACTCTATGACATCTATTTTCGACTTTACCCTGTTTAGATTAAAGTCTATTTTTCCTTATATCATTTGGTACAGAAGGTGGGTTTTGTTGGTCGGAGGATTGTAGGAATAAATGAAGGGTTTATAAATACGTATTTATACCTACAATTTGTATGTCATTAAGTGTTATTAAACCGTTCCTTACAAATAAGTCTCAACTTTTGGAACTTTTTTTGTTCCTTATACGAACTTATCTATTTTTGTAAAAAAATATGTATTTTTTGTCAATTTAGGAATTAGCTTGTCAGTCCTTACGCCTGTTGTTATGTCTGTTGCATATTTGTTTTTTTTTAATGGAAACCAAACTATAGACTAAGGAAATATACCTAAATGAAAACTGGAACCTAACGAACTAAAATGCAATTTTTATTTCGGACTGGGGCTGAAATAAAACTCTGTCCCTCGGACTACGAGAATCGAAGGCAAATGGGGGGAGGGGAAGGAAAGAGAGGGGGGAGGAATATGAGTTAGTTTAGGAGGGGCACCTTTTTTATTTAGGTCCCAATTGAAAATGAAAACTCAATTGTGATAACTTTCCATGAACTGAGTCGGGAGCTGAGTAGCTGAGCTTGTGTGCGTGAGTTGTGTATAAACGAGTTGCCATGGTAACAATGGTTTTTGTTGATAAAATAACGTGAATTTTGCTTTACCTAAATTTTGATGTATTTTTATACAGTAAATAAAAATTACGAATAAAAAAGTTGCGCTTCTCAGGGGTAAATTTAACCCTGATTTTATCTATTTTAACTTTTAAACTACCTAAATAAGTATATATAGCTAAAAAGTATAAATTAATCAGGTTAAAATTAATAATAATGAGATTCGTTTTTTTTTTCATTTATGTAGTATTTTAATATTTACAGTATTTAAATATTTAAACGGTCGAAACGTTTCCATTGCCATCAAGACTCCATACAAATGCGACCGTTTTTTAATATTTCTCACTGCGGAAATCTCTTCACCGCTCGGTCTGAGGAAATTTTCTTCAGTATTCTAAGTTCCTATGCCACAGACTAAAATAATGTGTGTCTATATTTTTTTAATTGCTTTTCTTGAAAAAAAATAAGTATCTATATAGAATATTAAATGGTTTTGCTTGAATGACTGTCAAAGCGCAGCCAAAAAAAATTGTTTTATGAATCTGAAGTAGGTAAGGTTTTATATATATATATATTTTTTAATCGTGCCTGATCCATTTTTTTTTTCAACTTCTATCAAAGTAATAGTAGCATGGTTGTATTTTGTAAATTGTGTTATGTGGTATAATTTGGATCATGATGATATTATGTAGATAAATAGATGCATGGATTTATCTAAGTTAAACTGCTAACTTGAAAGTTTTTTTTGTTGTAAATGTATTAGTCTTCTTGCCTTTGTCGTGTGTTTTTTTTTCTTTTAATCTGAAAAGTAAATAAAAAAAAGTATATAGTTTGTCAATAGATGTGAGATTGTCTTAATAACTTTTTTTTTGAAGCTTTTTAGAAGCTCTTCATTAGAAGGACTTTTCGAATTACTTTGTATTAATATTAATATTTAAAATGCTATTTAAATATTTAGTCTGTGCCTCCTTTGCTTCAGCCATCTTGCTTTAGTATTCATAGCGGTTACCCTCACGGGCGGCAGTCCACTAGAATAGGAACCTAACATTGAAATCTAGACTTTATTCCATTCAACATAAGTGTCCATTTTAAAATTTACTTCCCTTCAATTGTACGGATAGGAATCCATTTCGCTATTGGAATTTAAATTCTTGAACAATAGAAATAAAGCTTAAATTTAAACGTTCAAATCGAAGTGTTGTGTTCGTAACATCTCTAAATGAAATACTTCCTTGAGTCTATAGTAATAAGGTATGAAACGTTTTATCATACATATATACATGTAAATAGGAGTATATTGATTCAATTATATGTAAAATTATGTTTTTATTTCAATGTTTTCCTTTCGTAATGTGTAGTATCGGTTTAGATTCGTATTGAGATTGCGTTTCGTTGTTTGTTTGTTTTTTTGTTGTTATTATTATTGGTATTGAACCGTTTTGTTATTGCGTTTTCTCATGCTGGATGTAAATTACCCACCCGTGTTCCGGTTTATCGAAGGCGATGAAGGCAATGTGGAGATTTTCCTATCGTTTTGTTTTTTTTAATTTTTAAAACGCTACGGTTTTTTTTTTTGGTTTTTATACATCAATTTTCTATGAAGACAATGCTTGCATTAATATACTTTATTTAGCTTGCATTAATTAATCTACCTTTTTTAGTGATTTTTAAACCTCCAGTTAAGTTTAGTCATTTTAAGCTGTAGTTTTTGTTTGTTATTTTTACTGGCCATAAAGACCTTTTTCACGAAGTTTGGTGAAATGTAGAGTTTTTATTCGTTTGCAACTTTGCAAAAAAAAATGTATCATATTTCTCCTTCATTATCTATGCAGTGTAAAAGAAGCTTATTTACGTTTTAATTTGACTCCTGGTGCGTTTCGCCCATTTGTTTCGTTAAAACTTTTTAATGAGGGAGATAGGTGTCTTGGAGAAAAAAAAGAATATTCATTCTACCCTTTTTTCCAGACGACGGACAAAGTAGAAAAGATCAAGTGTAGAAATATGGAACTAACCAGTCTGTTTAAGCTTTTCCCATTTTAACTAGCGCTAGATTTTCTTGTCGAGTCAAAGTTTGTTTGTAGTTCTTGGTAAAAAAAAGAGTTTTTGCAGGAGTACCACGTCGGGCGCCATATTTTTAAACTCGAGTTTGAAGTTCTCTTATACTGTTTTTGTGTTGTTTTATGCGAAGAGTTAACTTACGAAACAGTTTTTAATTTGATAATAGAATGCGATGGTGTGAGGTAATGGTTTAGTTTATGTCCTATGAAAGGGACGTTTTTTTTTTTCTTCGTTTTTTATTTAACCCTTTACGTGAAATTTCATTTTCATTGGTTATATCAGTGTATTTTTATTTTGTATCCCATGCTTTCTTTGGTGTTCGAGTACTGCTCGCACTTGTCGTTTTATTAACAACGTTCAACTGAAACCTTATAATTTGACATTGATTGACAATCCATTTAATACCTAACAGGATCCGGTGCTGAGATTTCATCTTGTAAGGATTGATTGATTGACTGGAAAACACCCCATCTAAAGAAATAGGGGATGAAAGAATGAGGGAAGATTTGTTTGCCTCGACTCGATTTGAGGCTGTTTTTTTTTCATCGTATTTCATTAAATAAGTTAAATATTTACTCTAAGTATATCAGCCGATACTATAAAATAAATATTAAAAGTTACATTTTTATAGTTAAAGTTAACTATAGTTTTGTTAATTTTAACATTATTCAAACATTTCTGTTTATGTACGGACTGCAGTCAAATTTGTTCGTGTTTTTTTTAACTCGTGTTACAAAATTCAACTGAATATCTACGGGTTAACCAGAAATGGGCGAGTGCCAATATCAAATGCATGATATCCGGTTGCAGCGAACAACCAACCGGATGAACGTTTTCATAGATTCTACTTTGCTAAAGAAACAAAAAAGTTGTAGAAGGCCGATTTCTGTAGATAAATTCAATATATTAAAGCAAAATTAATCTTTGGCATATTTTATTGTAAGATACTACAACAACTATTTTTAGAATATTTGTCTGTCTGTTTATGTGTCAACCAAAAACGACTGCACGGAATTGAATGCAGCTTTCACCGGTATATAGCTAGTTTTATATCGTATTTGAATATGATTTGATATTTTATCTTATTAAAATATTGACTAAGCTTTTTTGGTAAAAATGTAAGAATCGAAACTCGGGACATTAATGTTTTTAAATGTACATCCATTAACGGTACACGGTACAGTGGTTACATTTCACGTCACCATGTCATGCTTTTTACATTAAAAGGGGATTCGACCACTACAACAAGTAACGATAATACTTATATTAATTAAACCTAAGTTTAATCAATCGATCTGTGAAAGAAAAAATAAATTTGCCGAGAATTTTTTCTACATGTTTTTTTTTAATTGCTATTGAATACTAAATTTCCCTTTCTCTTTTTAAGACGGGTTCCTCTATGCAAAGTTCACGACGGTATCCACGTTTGACGTCACATGTGGATATTGCCATCTCTGTCACGCACTAAATTCACAAACCTGTGTATCTTTCAAACATTTAATTTATTGTTAGCAAATATTTGCACACCTCTTCATAGGTAAATGTACGGGTCTTACTTAATTTGGAACCGACATCAGTGGCAAAATAAATAATTTATTTAACGATGAAAATTTTTGTTTCAAAAATCGATTTGTAAAAACTTTTATTTTATTTTAATCGTTGTATTAAAAACAGTCCGATCCCATGTTGTAGTTTTGTTATTTTGTGTGCGTACCATGTTTTTTTGGCTTTTTGTAATAATGATAACTGTACTATTTTTTTAACATACAAAATGCTTCTTACATTTGATCATTACAGCTCATTTAATAAGGTATGGTAGTTTTTTCTTAATCATTTTGAAGTGCGCTTTAGTTGTATATATTTCCACAACAGAGATTTAACTATAACATAACTACAGTTTTATACACCAGGCAAAAGGAAAGGTTAACCATATATGTCGTAAGGTTGATTTTTGCCAGTTTTTTTTTCACTTATGACATAATCTTCGTGTGTAAACAACAAATACGACGTGGTTTTTCGACGTTTTTATCCGGAAAATTTTGACTTTTTGTATCTTTTTTTTAGGTTGAAAAGGATTGAAAAAAAAAAATTACTGCTCAAAATTTACATGATATTTTCTAAAATAGATGGTGAACCTTTTCTTTGAAAGCCTCATCATTTATACAAATAAATAAAAAAAATCTATTTAATGTTCCATGCACATATAAAGAACAAAGACAAACACACTCTTATGGTATTTAAACATTTTTTAAATAAATTATAAAACAGAACGAGACAAATATGTTAAAAAAGCACAAAACAGAAGAAAACAACAGCAATGACACAAAACTAGACACAAAAAATAAAGTCTCTTGCAATTTAACACGAAAACATAAATGTTATTAAAAGTATTTTGTGTAAAAAAAAAGTAAAAAACGTATCCAAAAAAAGTTTTTTTTTTTTGGATTTGTGATATTTTTTCGTTGTTTGTTATTGTAGCTTTTTTAATTATATTATATCATGAAATTGGCATGCACAGTTAACGCTATGCAAGAGGGAGTTAGTTATATTGGAATTTCTAAAAAATTAAAAGTTAGAAAAGGATGGAATGAGTGTGTTCGTCTTTTTTATATGTGCAGGGAAATGATGGGACGGCATTATGACGTCATCGTGATGATCAGAAGATTCCACCTTTTTTTTGCTGGTGAGTTTTACTTTGTATGATTTTTTGTTTTTTTAATACCTTTTCATTTCTAATAGGATCTTTTTGCACTTTACTCATATAATCACGAAAAGTTATGTGTAAGGAATTATGATGTTTTGTTTTAGTTTTCTATAAATTAATTTTATTATTTTCTTTGTTAGTTTGATAAAGATCAAAATACAACTTTATTTTCATGTTATTTCTCGTGATAAAAATGGTTAATAACACAAAACGAGACAAGCTCTCTTAAAGGGACTTAAATAAAAATACCTCAATCCGACAAATTGAGTGAGGATAAACAAATTTTGTATTTTCCAAGACGAAATAAATAGAAAAAAATATGTAAATATTTACATTCAATTTATTATTACTTTTAACGGAATCCGCTGGCAAATTTGATCGGTAACGGATATATTTTTCTGGTTAGGAAGGAAGGGGCAAAGGGGGCATCTTCCCCTTGGTTTTTGTGTACGCATTTTCATCTCCCCCCGTCGTCGTCGCCACTGAAGTGAAGATGTATTTGCTAAGAGAAATAAGATTGAAACAGGAACTATATCATCCGCTCGGTCCCCCCTCATAATCGAATACTGATTACGTCCTGTCTTTGTTTCGTTTTGATCGACGTGAAAATTTATTTTCATTGACTCACTTGCTTCCATTTTCATTATTTGACTTTTATTTGATTCGACATTTATTTCATTTTTTTTTTTTTGTAAGAGATTTTTTTAGATGAGCGACGGCTTTTACGTTTATGGTTCACTATACTTGACCTAACCTAAAAAAAAGACGTCCACAATCGGACACTAATTGCGTATGATTACAATAATTAGACGATATTATAATAAAAAAGTTTAATTTTGTTTTTGTTTTGTCTTGTCTCCAGTATCCGAGGATGTCCAGCCTGTCCAGAGAAGCGCTCCGTTGCTCCAATCACCACAGTACACCGGGGGGAGACCACAACCATACAGTGAGTATGGTTTTGTTTACTGTACTTTAGTAACTATGGCGTTGAAGCAGCACGCCTATAACTCGGCGACGGGACGTCAGCCAGAGTTGATAAGTTTGCCACCGACCTTCCTTCAAATACACCATATCAATACTATGTGATCAGTTGTATACACAGTATGTAAATGTTTGCTGCTAAAAGGTTTTGAGTTTTAAAATTTAGTATATAGGACAATTTAGTTAGATTTATGTTGATTTATTAATAGGTATATAGCTGTAATTATTCTGTTTTATCTGTATATGTATTGTGTAGTGCTGTGTCATATTTTTTTCCAATTACACTAGTATTTATTATATTAAAGTATTGAGGAAACCTAAGCATGAATGAAATGCATATATAATTTATGTTATTTATTAAATCTGTATATATATTTTATAGTACTCACTATGCCCATATTATTTTTACGTAATTCTTATACTTCTTATCTACATACCCTCCATGACACAAAATAAATAATAATCATTACAAACACTTTAAGCTGTTTATAAAAGCAAAAGCAGTCACTCACTAACTGCCAAAACACGAAACTTTAAAAACGACTCGACCTAAGGAGCTCAAATTTGTCAAATTTATGGTTTATATGTAGTAGTCGTCTACTAAGATAGGGTTTTTATAAATCAAAATTAAAGTGCTGCTTGTGCAGAATATACCTTACCGTCCGACGCTCAACGCCAGAAATCAGACAGTGCTTGGTAAAAAAACGACGCGGTTTAAAAACGAATACATGAATATTGCGTATCGCATCTATATAATTTGAACGTTTTTTGACGCGCGTTGTAAAAGCGTTCGTGCCAATAAGCGGAACAAATGGAAGATAAATGAAACACTTTTACATTGATAGATGTTAGGTATATCAATTACGCCATATTAGCTATTGTAACAGAACAAGCTACCGCCAATACCGACCAATCAGGAACCGTTGACATTTTAACGAATAATTATATAATAAAACGGCAGATTTATAAAGCCTACCGGTAATTTATACATTTTGAAAAGTTTTCATTTGAAGAATTATAAACTATTGATGTAGTAAATGATGAAAGTGACGACGACGGGGAGGACGGTAGCTCTGTTTGTTACGTGCCTTGGTTAACCGACCGATACGACCTGACAGGTCGAGGGTTCGAGTCTCGGGTTGCTGTACATTGTAGCTGCCATGTTCCTCGTTGTGTCCGGATAGTGGCGACAGTTTCGCAAACTATCACACTGGGACTCAACATAAACATGCGTAATGCGATGTGTAACACCTCTGCCAACCCATTTCGAGGGATTACGGCGTGAGTTTACGTGTCAGTTGAGTAAGTTAATAAAATTGCGAAAATGATTATAAACTAACGGTAACAGGTGGTACGTACGTGCGAGATTGTGTGGGTTGATACAACCCTCCTTTCTATTTCTACCGAGAAGCAGTTCGCTGTGTTTCTGTTCGAAGGATTGGAGAGCCAGTGTAATTACCGGCACGAGATAACATCTTTACGTTTACATGGGCAACGCATTGGCGGTGCTCTATGCATTCCAGGCATTAAAGTCATCGTCGTATCAATAGGAGACGGTATGACTTTTCGTCTGCTTGTTTGCACATGATCTTGTATTAAACATGTACATCTCAATCATAAGGTGACAGGTACGAGGCAAAGATTCCCTAGGCCGTTCGCCATGCCTAGTCTCCATCCAGATGGGAAAAGTTTAAAGTTGAAACATCCCGTCTTTTGCATCTCGAATCTTCTTGTCAGATGTTAAAAACTTTTTCCCTCTGAACAAAAGTATGTACTTTGATAGTAGTTGCGGATACGGCACGTGGCAAACTAAAGTAGTTTAAGAACTTGTGACTGCGTTGTCACATAGCAGCGATATAGAGTAGACAAGGTTCTACTACAAGTTAGCAGGTTTGATAAACCTTTGGTTCCGATTCGATTTTAATTGAAATGTATTCAAAATTAGAATGCGAGTACATTCATTACCTAAAATCGGATTGATAGACATTTATTATGATTGACTTTCAGTTTATGACGAACCTCTTTATAAAAACATTATATTATTAAATGGTCGTATTCTTTGAATTGTTTATCTCAAACTGTTAGTTGTTTATCCTCGATGAACACAAAACATCGGTAAATACATTAAGTTAAACGTCAAAAGTTTCCTATAGTGTGCATGCAAATGGCATAGGTCCGGCTAAAGTTCTAGAAGACGCTATCTTGCGGAATACCCAACGTAAATTTGGTCCAGAAATTTCTGGAAATTTCCAGCAGTAGTTTAGCCGCCGGTTATTTTCCAGGGAGATTCAAAACGGTTTATACACGCTTTGATCTCTAACTGGAGACGTTTTGCCAACAGTTTCGGAATAATGTCCTTTATTCCGTTACGGTTCCGGATTTTGAATTTAATTGGATTTAAAAGTTTCCCCTCGTGTATGTATGGCGTTGGAAGAAAATTTTAGGACGGATTTATGTGATTGATTTCGTAGAATTGTGTATTTGATAGTTTTGTTAGTGAGGTTTGGTATTAGTTCCGGGAATTTGATTATTTTTCTCTATTAGTCTTTTTTAAAAGCTTTTTTATAATAAGCAAACGATCAGTTTGAAGGTAAGTCAGCGTAGCCGAAGGTACAGACTCTTGCAACACTTTTGTCGTATTTACATGTAACACGAGTGTCATATTTATTCGTTTTCTTACCTAAAACTAAAAACATTTAACCATATAAATATATCTTTAAATAAATTTCTTTGCACATTTTATCGTTTAAATTACAATGGTACTTTTCAATTTTTCGAATTTTATACAGTTTGAAGTCGTATTCAAATATTTAAGACACTTCTTTTATGAGTTCAACTTTTAAAGAGAAAGGTTTGGGTCCTTTCGGTTTTTAGTTGGATTAGTTTTCTTATATTTTTGTATAAGTATGTATATTCGGAAGTATTTATATTTATTTATAAAACTATTGTTTCTGATTTATATGTTTTTTTTGAGTACAAATATAGTAGGTAGGTAATTCTTTAGGTCTTTTTATCATTTCTTCGTTCCAATTTGTTTTTGTTTTGTGTTATAGGTGACATACACGCCGGAGGTCCCTATGATGGTGAGTGCTTTCAAATCTTACCATCTTTGCTTGTTTTTTTAAAAACGTTTGCCATATTTTTAAAATATCTGGCTCAATCAACCACTACTACTTCTATGAAGAGCGAAATTTCATGAATAAAACATAAAAATGCGAATATTTTTCAGGAGGAAAATATGTGAAACAAATTTCGTCGATGCTTTGTATTTTTTTCTAAAAGGGGTTTATATATTTAAGCCATAAAATGCTCGTCAATTTTTTTTTAAATTACCATTTTTTTTTCGACTAATTTACCTAGTTATGGTTTTATTTTAAAATTCAGTAAAAACTTTATTGTTTTTCTTTCCAAGTAAACGCTTATTTTGCCTTTGCATTTGGAATATAAAGATATACTAACTACCACAAACAATTGTTACTGCTTACCATAAAGAATGCTTGTTTTTTTTAGTTTTAAGAGAAAAACAACAAATTGGAGCGCTACCTATACTTCACTTTACTTGATTAAATAAAACTCGTGGTCTATACTTTGTTCTTCTATCTTCAAATTGACTCCAACTGCGTATATTCAATCCCTTTAAAATAATGACTAATCCACCATAAAATAATAAAAAATACAGCAGAAATAAAAAGTAAGGCTATGAAAATTACTATATAATTAGGAAGATAAATGAATGTGAATTATTTGCTTTTTTATTTCTAGAAATTATAAATTTCAAAGCCTGCCAACTTTGTTTTAAAATAAATAGAATATTAATTCATATCAACAATCAATCTAAACGTAACCCTAATAAAACAATCTTAGATCATTTCATACGTCCGCATCCCGCCGTTCAAGTTTTCCCGCCGAAACATCTGACGCACCGCCACCGCTGGATGTTGCCAGTTTTAAATAATTCATAAATTTCACGCGAATGTGAACACATTGCACACAGTTGCTGGCCCGCCGACAAAATCGTATCCAGTATCGTGTAAGCGAATTGATATAGAATATTAGTACAGGGTTGCCAACATTTAGGGAATTCTTTCGTGAATGCCTCACGCGAGCCAAGTCTTTATGTTTCATTTTATGCTGACACAGTAATAATAATCTTACGGAACGTTGAATCTCTTAATAAATTTTTAAAGTTTAAATATGCTATTGTGAATAGAGAACTAAGATGTAGGTATATTTTTATTTTTAAAAATATATATTGTTCTATATAAAAAATCTTATATGTTAAGGGTTTTAATGAGATTTATACTCCTGCTTAGATTTTTTTTTTTTATTCATGAGATTTATATCTACACGGGAAACGCGTTTGCGGTGCTGTTGGCGTTTTAAGAGCATTGTCGTGCCAGCAGGCGGCGGTGGTCACTTTCCATCAGGTGAAACGTTTGCCTGTTTCCCCTTGATATTGAATTGAAAAAAAAATACACATTAATTTTCAGTCAATATAAAGAATTTCACAGAAAATCTGAAACAAAAGGGGCTCTGAAAATTATTTACCCTGAATTGTTATTTACAACGGGGCCCTTGTGTAATTGTTTCTTTAAGGCAATTATGAGAAGCCCTTGGAATTGGCAACCCTAATGGAAGGGTGAAAACTTTAACAATAGCTTTTAACAGATGTCGGTACGACGGGGAGGTGGGGGGGGCAGGGAGTGAATTTATTTAAACTAGCTTATATTTAAACTGTTGCTGTCGAGTTTTAGAGAAAAAAACACAGACGTGAAACAAATTCAGTTCAGTCGATTTGATGAATCATCCAACACATGTTATTTAAAAAAATCTTTAAAAAAATATTCAACAAGATCAAGTTATTAAGCAAATGTAGAAACTAATCAGAGATGTTTATTGAACTAAAGTATTTGATGTGATATCTAATAATTAATAATATTGCCAACTATAAGTCTACTAGCTGACCCGGCAAACTTTATTTTAACATATACATAATTTAAAAAAATATAGATGTTGGCCGATTCTCAGACCTACTCAATATGCTCACAAAATTTCATGAGAATCGGTTAAGCCGTTTCGGAGGAGTACGGGGACGAACATTGTGACACGAGAATTTCATATATAAGATAATGTATTAAAGAATTTTACAGTCCGTCTGTAAATTAATTTCAAGCAGAAAATACTCGAAAATAAAACTTTATGTTAATCTATTGAAAAGACTTGCCGTGCAGTTGCTTGTTTTCAATTCTAAAAAAAAAAATGCACAAAGCTGTGGACGAATAAATTTTTTATGGGGTTTTATCCAGTGCATAGAGTTTTACGTTAACTGCCTGCGCCGCATTCGTACGCGAGTGTAGGCTCCGCTTTTAAATTTCATGAGAGACTATTCACTTTTTTTTTTCTAAATCGCGCATCGCAACGAACCGTGCACTCTAACGTGTCGGCTGAATATTTGGTTTGAATTCCTTTTTTTTTATTTTTGGTCAATAGATTTTTTTGCTGTTTTAACATTGTTTTGTAAAATAATCGAAAGTTATTTGAATAATTTTTAATTGTTTAGTCAGTATGTAAGAACTAAGATTGTACACATTTTTAATTTGTTTGAAAATTATAAATCTATTTTCATTTTCATTGTACAATATGATAAAAATAATATTAACTGAACTCGAAAACAAAATCGAAAATAATAATTATATTGTATACGTGTAAAACTAATTATATCGAATAACTTTTTGCTGTCATTTATTAATTATGATATAACTGTGACGTCCATTACACAAATTGCTCTATCGTATTACAGTCGCGAGCAAATAAATTAACGATTTCACTTTGCGATACGATTTTTTTTTTGTCGACCCGCTTACACACAGGTATTAATTACTTATCGCTTTCGTGTCATCCATCTATCACAGATTTGATGGAAATCTGTTTCAACTGAGATCTGTTTTAATGAAAATGTTGATTTCAGTTTTATTTAATAAAAATATACAATTAGGAGATACATAAAATGATCTACTAAAATTTGATTTGATTGACGAAGATTTGAAGTATCTGTTTCAGGCGAGTTGTCGATTTATTTACTAGTAAAGAAAAAAAACGCTGTCATTGCATTGAAGAAAATAGAGCATAATTGGTAACTAACTAAACTTAAATTAATATTATACATGGATTTTATTAGTCCAATAAAATTGCTCGCATTTGTAATAAAATGGATTACAGACGTTCATAACTTAATTATCATAGTTTCCTACAAATTTATTAAAAGCTAGAAAAACAATGTTCATTAAAGCGAGTTATTTCTCATAAAATTTCGATTTACGTTTATTGTTTGTATATTTTGACTACTTTTATTTGTTTACATTTTAAGGTTTTTTTAAATATATATACTACTCAAAACAAAATAAGGACCAAAATTTTCTTTGTCGTTTTGCTTTCCTTAGCTTCTTGGTTTATTAGAAATTATCAGAGTTCATTGATATCTCGAGTCAGAAACATCTTTTGCAATATGCCACAAGCACGCAGGCGTCATATGGACTCGCTGACAGCAACCAGAGCCGTTACAATGATTGGAGAAGGTCATTCGCAGCGATCTGTGGGTTTGCAATTGGGATTTTCTCGAAGAGCTATTCAAAATCTATGGAATCGTTTCCAAGAGACCGGCAGTGTTAGAAGAAGACCTGGTTCGGGCAGAGTTCGCATTACAACAGCTCAAGAAGATCGTTACATTCGATTAAGTGCGCGCTTACACGGCAAAACAGAACTCGCTATTTTAAATGAGGGTACTGTTACTGCTCAGCGGTATATTGAGGAAGTTGTCAGACCACATGTGATCCCATTTGCCCAGCGGGTCCTGGATTCATCTTGATGCAAGACAATGCTCGTGCACACACGGCTCAAGCGACTCGGTTTGTACTGAAAGCATCTCAAATTCAAGTCTTGCCGTGGCCGGCGAACAGTCCGGACTTAAATAAAATAGAGCACATGTGGGATCAGTTGAAACGAAGGGTTAGAGACGGTAATCAGGAAATCCACAACCAACAGCAACTCATCAACGCTGTTAAAAGGGCCTGGAAAGAGATTCCAATGGAAAATGTCAGGCATTTGATTGAGAGCATGCACTCCAGGCTTCAGGAGTGCGTAGCGAAACGAGGAGGGCATACTCGTTACTAAAAGATGAGCATGGAGTATTTTCTTTTGTTTTCAGTAACTTTACATTGTTTTTATTTTTAACCTTAAATTTTTTTTTTCTTTCAAAAGCAAACAAATTTTTAATCATTATTATTGGAATAAGTTTATTGGTCTACACGGTAAAAACAACATTAGTTTTCCTTATGGAGACAAAAAAATATGTATTGGTTTTATTATTTTCATGGTACAGACAAAATACCTCGTGGCCCTTATTTTGTTTTGAGAAGTATATTTTTGATACCTATAAAAAAAACTATAAAGCTTTTAACTCAGCAGTCGTGGTATGCTTTTAAACAATTACCTCGAAATGGAGGCGTAGGAAATCATATTATTTGTCATAAATGAACCACTCTGTATTTAACTTACGCCCTTTTAAAATAGGGTCGGTTACAGCTTTGTGGTTAATTTAATTTAATTTCCCACAACCCTCAATGGTATTTCGACTTTATTTTCTATGTTATTGGGGTTCATTTTAACTGGCGTTATTAAAAAAAAATGAAAACGTCACGGCAACAAGGGCTGGCGGGCCGGTGCGAAAACATTATTACCTTCGGGACAAATATTTGTATGTACCTTAAAATAAGATGGGATCTGGTTTGGTAAACATTTATACTAAACTATTTACTCTGATGGTGGTGGTTTTTTTTTCTGTTTATTAAAACAAATTTATTTATTATGAATAAACATATTTTTACACTAAACATGATAATGTAAGGAAAAAAATATGACGCAGCATCAAAAGTTACAAAAAAAAAGCACCTAATAAAATAAACAAGACTATTAACAACGAAAAACAAAAACAATACTGAAAACTTTACTTTGAACAAAAAAAAAAAAGATTTATTTGATTTGTATACTTCTTACCAAACACAAAGGCGAAAAAGAAGTCCAAAGTTCGCACAGTGAGTCCACCATTGCAGGTTTGTAGTCATATCTACCAATAAGCAAATGATAGAAAACTGGAAAGGACTCTAGTTTGAACTATGAACAGAAGAACAATTATATACTTATCAACCAAATTGCAGATGCACACTAACATGAACAACCCAATCCAACAGGACAAAACAGAATATCATGAAAAATAAGTAATAAACCCTAAATGTGTGTGACATACAATGTGAATCAATATATTTAGTGAATCATTACACATTAACATAAACTACTCACCCAATTTTACGAGACTATATATGAAACATCAAGAAAGGATTGGTAGAGTGAAACACGAATACATGAAAATGTTACCACAGTACAGTTAACAGGGTCACTCGCCAAAAGGATATAGGCACCCAATCCCATCTGTGACTCTGGTACTATGTGTATGACTAGCCCTACTACCTACTTCACTACTGATACAAATAAAAGACATAGAAAAAGTAGAATTGTAAAAGAAAACTCAGAACAAGGTCAAATAAAGTCCTTTATGATTAAAAAAACAGCGTAAGAGGTTTATAAGGTGTATTGGAATGTACAGATCAAGCTGCATCAAACCAGAATACGAGCAGAAATGTAACCGAAGACAGTTGCTGCAGTCAGAACAGCCAGCACCCGTGCGACCACGGGAGCAATGGTTTGTAATGAATGGTATTTTGACTGATGTGAAATACTGCGCTTTAGAAGGTCGTGTAAATTCTGAGTCCACAATTTTATATACATGTCAGCCTTATTGCAAGTGTTGTAACATTTAACAGTCCTAAAACAGCAGAGGTTTTATTTGTTACACTTTTTGTGATGATCAGTGATGGACTCTAACACTTGTATGGTCGTTAAATAAGCTAGTTTTTTAGAAGATGTGACACATCATACCGTCACAAAAAAAAAAGTGAAATATAAAAGATGTAACGTAACCGTAATTGGTTAAATTTAGATTATGAATAGGTTATATTTTTTGTACTGTTTAGGTTTAGCTTTGGTTTAAAGTTTTTTTTTAAGTATTTACACGCACTTCTTAAGCACAATGTATAGGCTTGTTTTACCACCTTGTTCCTTTCCTCTTCTCTCGTATCTATAAAAAGTTCTATTATCTACTGAATTTCACGAGAATGGTCCAATTCGATTGGTATCAGTACTATCAGTATTAGATTTTGCCCCCAAAATTATAAGCTTTTCCCCACTGTGTGTCTGCATTCACAAATCCCTGCAGTAATTTAAATAAAAAACATTCGCTGTTAAACTAATTCGATTAAAATCAATCTTCTGTAATGCAAAATGTCCCTTTACTAATCAAATGTAAAGCATGCTGAATGTCTGTTTTGTAATTTAAAAACAATAGTAAATATATTTGTCTTCTGTGTAGTACCCTTGCTAAAAATTAAAAAATAACGGTAATTTGTGTTTGTGTGTGTTTTCTCAAAGCTGACTATTGTAAAAATCACTTTGTGATTGAGAAAAGTGAAAAATGGTATAGGTATAGGTCTACCAGAATCTAATGGCACGGAATAAAAAATACAAACCATTTTCGTGTGGTATTGTCCATTGACAGAGCTGTCCTATTATTTTAAAAGCTGTGAATCATTGCTGAAATTTAGTGATCTCGTGTCGTAAATTTGTTGTTTATAAGAAACTGTCGAAAAAGGCGATTTGATTTTATGCGAGAAACATTGTTTTATCAAAATACGCGAATAAAGTGGTGTAAATTTATCTCAATCTTAGATTTTAAGGCGCGTCGTATAGTCGACAGGTAAAATGGATTAAGTTACTAAGATACTTTGAATTTTATAATTTTCATAGCCACTACACTTCGAATGATAGATGAGGGTATATCGAGGGATGATGTATTTCTTGCGCCTGGTGGAGAAAGAGAAGAAAATCAATTAGTTAAAACTTTCTCATAAATTGGCGCATAAAATGTCGTCTTGGTGAAAACAAGACTGTATAAATTGAAATACTGGAAGAGCGATTAAATGCCTCCTTATCCTCATCATTCTCTCTCTCTCCATGATCTGTAAGTTTCTAATGACATGCATGAATTGGTAAAAATATAAGTTAGAGAGAATATAAAACTAATGTTCAGACTACATTCTCAAAATATTTTGTAATTTTATTGACATAGTATCAAAACTGTTTATTGCAACTACCCCGGTATTGCCCTTAACAAATTTTGATTTCCCTATTTGCCGTGAGATTCTGGGAGACCTATAGATCTGTTTTAGGTCTTACCTTTAATGTGTTAAGGTCGCATTTACGAAGGCCATCACGTGTAATGGATGGTGTTTTGCTAGTCATTTCGAGTTATAACATTTCACTGCCTGCACTGTACAAGTAGTTAATTCAACGTACCTACAAACATAATGTTAAAGGTATTCTCTCACTCGTCAACTGTTCACTTCGAAAAAATCACCTTTCTGATGTTAGTCATTCTTACTTTGAGTTTGTACTTTTTTTTTTTTTTTTTGTAAATGCCTTTTTAATTTGTGTATTTTTGAGGATTTAAAAAAAATATCAAAATATGAAAAAAATACATACAGTTTAAATATAATATAATATACGAGTCTTAGGATCCTGAGTAAGAAAAAAAAACAGTTTCATGTGAAATACGACCTTTATTTACACAAATTACATTGTAACAATACTTACCTAGAATACTAAACGGGTATATACGCAACATTGTATAATTTAATTACTACAAATACGAACTCCTGTTTTAATACAGTTTTAGGGACTCTAATTTGCATCGTAGTACCGACATTGTAATCATCAATCACATTGCATCTTTAATTAAGTAAGTTTTATCGTTTAATTGGGAAATACATGAATATTGATACAATTTACAGTCTGATTGAAATTCAAAATTAATCGTCAATTACATGTTTAAAATGTTTGTGTGTTTTAAAGGAAGAAAGGTAAATTTTGTAAAAAATATATGTACTTGTATATGTCTGACACTCTAAAAATATTGTTCCTTGAAACCTTAAAAACGTACAAAATATTACTTATTTATGTACAAAAGAAAACTTTACATAATATAATATGTCATATGTATACTACTATACGGCATATGTCTTTATATCCCTGAATACTATACAATAAAATACATACCACAATTAATAGACTTTTATTTGAACCAAATAATTATATCTTTGACATAGAAAATTAATACATACCAAAATAATAAAAATACTTACGTAATTCATTTAAAAAAAACTGCATGTCTTCCCTTGTGTGTGTGAATTTCGTATTGTTAGTTAAGTTTTAAGTGTTTATTAAATAAATTAACATTTGTTTAACATATAAAAAAATGATTTTTACTATTGAAAATGTTAAAATGTTATGACCAGCTTAAAAACGTATCTTTACCGCTGGCGATTTATATCTCGCACTTTTTTTTATATATTTTCATGGATCTTTGTCAAACAGATATGGAATTCGGCAGCGGAGGGCCTCCACCTCCTGGGATGATGAAAGACAGGCACGGGCCGCCGCCGCCTCATCATCCGGTTAGTGAATAGTGATGATGATGACTTTTAAGTTTGGGTTTTTATCCTTAAAACTGATTTAACCAAAAAAATAAAACATTGTTGATTTTTTATTGGGTTCGAATCCCAGCGGGGTTGGAACTTTGAGACTCATTGTTTCAGTTTCCGGTCTTGAATGTAGTATTCTTATTTATGTAGTTTATATCATATCGTTGCTTAGTGCCTGCGATACAAGATTATATCTTAGTGCAGGGATAAGTCAATGTATGTGTTGTGATGTGGTTATTGTAGGTATCACTTTCCATCAGGTGAGCTGTCTCTGCCAGATTGTCAATGAGGTCGCGGATAAAAAAGTAGAAAATATTTTTGACTTTGATGTGGTTTTTTACTTTTATCCCCTAAGCTATGCCAAGTGTAAGACTGCTAACACAACATGGCTTCAAACTAAAAGCTATGCAGATATTGAATCACTAATTTGACATGCATTACTTAAGCTAGGTTTATTTTATAGTCGGTAATGTCACACATACATTTTACACAAACACACATTCACACTCTCTCTCATATATACACACACACACGCAAACACGTACAAGGCAAATAATAAAATGCATTGCAAAAAAAAAACTAAAGTAGTAAAAAGTCTAGGAAAAAAAGGAAATGCAGTTATGGAAGAGCGGACCTTCCTAGCACAAGCAAAACCTATTTGCTTAAATGGAAGTTCCGAACATATTTGTATATTTTAGACGTTAAGTTACTGAAATAAATGATTTTTGATTTTGATTTTTGATTGTTTCCAGCGCGACCGCGGCTTCGGTCCGGAAGGTTTCGGAGGCGAGGGGTTCGTACCACCGCCGCCGATGCACCACCCGGCCATGTCACAGAACCAGGTGCAACTTATATTTATCATTACATTTAAGTATTATGTTACAAAACATCATTTTATTTATCAAATTTTGAATTGATTTATTTAAAAATTATTTTAGTCAAAAAGGAAAATAAACGTGCGATAGTTATACATTTTTTAAATTAAACCATAAATATCTAGTTGATGCTTTTGCTCTTTTATTCCTATTAATTTTGTATATTAAATACTGTATCATTGCTCAGTACCTTCGTGCAATACTAGACCCTATCGTAGTCGGAGCTGAGTCAATGTCTGTGTTGTAATGTGATCACAGTTGAAACCGGATATAACGGCATTGAAGGGACCGAATCAACATGGACATTTTATCCGATAGTCGTAATAGGCAGTATGTTTAAGAGTTTATATGGGATCGAGAAGGCTGAGACCTTGCTATTGTGTCTTAATTACTAATCTATCGTTGTAACCGATGTCGTTATAAAAGTAACTATAATTGTTTGTCTCCAGGGAGGTCCGCCCCAGCAAGGAGCCGTGATGATGGTCTACGGGCTGGACCCGCAGACAGCAAACGCCGACAGGCTGTTCAACCTCTGCTGTCTGTACGGGAACGTAGTCAGAGTGAGTTGTGTGCTTTTTTTATTCTTGCCGGTGATGCCGCCTTGAGGTTTCTTGCCGGATTCTTCCCCGTAGAAATAACGTTCTGAACCGTTGGTTGTATAAAAAGATTTTAAGTAGAAGTACTTTTTTAAATCTATTTAAATAAAAAATGTTTCGACATTGTGTTGACTTTAAGGGTGAACATCTTTTGTTTGATAGATTTCGTTCAAAGGATTATAATTATTTATTTACGTTATCATTACCGTTGATTGAAAAATTTAAGGTCTAAATATGTAAATAGTATAGGCCATACCATGAAATGAATCAAAGATGATTAAAATGCATAAACAGTTGGCTTGGAATAGACAAGCAAACCGCTGTTCTTTGCAAGCTAAATACGATGGTCACTTTTAGGTTAGGAGTCATCTCAACAAATATACACAGAAATATAAACTCACGTCGTAATCACCCGGGAGGGGTTGGCAGAGGTGTTACACGCTGCATTTCGCATGTTTATATTGAGTCCCAATGTGACTGGTTGCGAATCTGCCACACTGAGATCCAACACTATCCGGGCACAATGAGGAATATGGCAGCTACAACATCCCGAGGCTTGAACCCTCGAATTGTCGGGTCGGGTTAACCAAGACACGTAACATACTGAGCTACCACGTCCTTCGATCGGCTGTAATTATACTTTATTTCAGATAAAGTTCTTAAAGACAAAAGAAGGCACAGCTATGGTACAGATGGGCGACGGCGTGTCGGTGGAGAGATGTGTACAGAACCTGAACAACGTCACAGTAGGAGATTCGACGCTCACACTCGCGTATGTATCTGTATATACAATATATTATATACTTTTAATTGTTAAACATACCATGTCAGATTTACATTGAGCTACACCAACATAACTTTAACGATTACATAAAATGTGTTGCGCCATTTTAATACTTTAAACGATGTCACAAAATAACGGTGAGTTGCACTATTACTGTAAAGATAACCAACGGTCCCGTTTGTACAACTTTAGGAATCATTATAGGTTACCTTTTACAATTACGTCAACTGTTGTCTCGATGCAATTCACCCTTAATTTGTTGTCGTCGTTGGTAGCGTGTCCGGGCATGTGCTCAAAGTTGATAAGTCACACGACAAATAAATTATTATTAATCATTTATTTCGGGTATATATCATCCATATATACATTTTAATTTTAACTGTAATTATCATATATTTTAACCTTATTATATATTATCAAAATATTATATCAGTCAAAAAATATTTTTTACAGTAGCATCCTAATGCCCGAAATGTAGTGAAAAAAGCGTCACAAGTTTTTTGAAATTTCATGGTGTTTTTTATTTATTTATTTGGATGTAATTATTACAAGTACAACAGTTATAAGCAATTAACTGCAAAAGTATTGTATACGTGGTTAGAAAAATAATAAATAAAACAGCATCTAATGTATTTTGTGATGTTTTTTCGCTCCACAGGTTTTCAAAGCAAGCATACCTATCAGAAGTGATGAACCCCTACCCCTTGGCGGACAAGAGTCCGTCGTTCAAAGACTACGTCGGCAACAAGAACAACAGGTTCCTTACACCTGCATCCATACACAAGAACAGGATACAGCCGCCCTCAAAGGTGAATCAAGCGCTTTATGTATTTCAGATACTCTTTTTTTTTCCATACAACATCACGGGCAAATAAGCAGACGGCTCACCTAATGGAAAGTGACACTACGATGCCCTTGATGTCTAGAATGTCAAGAGCACCGTACATTCGTTGCCCGCGTAGAAATGATATATCTCTCGTGCCGATAATTAAACTGCTTCTCCAATCCTTCAAACCGAAACACAGCAAACTGCTTCACGGCAGAAATAGAAAGATGGGTGGTGGTACCAACTCAAACGATCTTACAAATGGTTGAAAGATCCTTTAAGACAAAAATTTTTGGATGCTATAGAAAGCTTTGATCTCGCTACGAGCCGTAGTACTTGAGAGGGGTTAGCAGAGGTGCTTGCTACACACCACTTTTCGCTTGTTTATATCGAGTCCCAGTGTGCCAGGTTGCGAATCTGTCACCACCATCCGGGCACATTGAGAAACATAGCAGCTACAACTTACGGCAACCCGAGACTCGAACCCTCGACCTCAACCTAACCTCAATTAATACTTATTTAATTAAGGATACACCATCGACTTAAAAGGTATCTTAGTAACGAACCAACAACAACGCCATGTATCTGATGCCAGTACATGTCACAACAATCTTCATCGACTTAGTTAATATTTTACAAAGACTAATTAAAATTTAACTGTAAGCCAATTTATTACACCAATAAGCTAGCAAACAAGAATATGGCCTGCCTGATGGTGAGCAGTCACTGTAGCCTATGGAAAATTTCAATTCCAGGTGCATACTGCGTGATTGTCGACCAGTTAATTATTTTGAACCCCCTTTTTAGGGTTCCGTACCCAAAGGGAAAAAAACGGGAGCCTATTACTAAGACTCCGCTGTCCGTCCGTCCGTCTGTCAGCTGGCAATATCTCATGAACCATAATAGCTAACTCTTAAAATTTTCAAAGAATATCTATTTCTATTGCCGCTGTAACAATAAATACTAAAACCATAATGAAATTATAAATTAATGGGGAATCCCACACGAGAAACGTGATTTTTAAACATTTTTCGCTATTTGTTACTTTACCGAAATTATCTAAAAAATACATCATGTTGAACTTATAAGATCGTACGGAACCCATGATTTGCGAGTCCGACTCACGCTTGACCGATTTTTATGTTATCTGTTTCTCTGTAAGGTGGTGCACTTCTTCAACACGCCCCCGGACGTGTCGGAGGAGCAGCTGCTGCAAGTGTTCCACGAGTACGGCGTCGCGCCGCCGCATACTGTCTCTAAGTTCCCGCTCAAAAGTGACAGGTGACGTCTCTTGTCAGTTTGTTTGTGACGGAAGTCGAAATTTTTTATTTGAAAAGTAGAACTATCATTCAATTATCAGCAATTAATTGTGGTAACTCAGTGACTAAAACAAATTACAAGACTATCGCCTGTAGCACACCTCCGCCGCGAAACCATAGCAGCGAATCCGCACTAGGTTCGCCATGGTTTGTCAGTTGTACGGGCGTATGTGTTACCACATTGGAAGCGGACATATTTTTGCCAAATAAATATTATTGCATTTTTTGCCTTTTATAATTTGTTACCAGCAAATAAAAAAATACACTTAAAAATATGAACAGTTGACGTTGCTTTAATTGACTTTGTAGTTTTAAATTAAAGGAAGGAAATTTAATTGTTTTTTGAAGTGACGATGTTAAAATGTGCCATTTTATTGATTTCTAGATCATCATCAGGCCTAATGGAGTTCCAGAACATATCTCAGTCTGTGATGGCTATAATGGCGTGCAACCATGCGACCATACAACATCCAGGTAAATTATAATATCATGTAAAATATATTTGTAGCTAAATACACACACATACACTTGTGGTTTATTACTTTTGTAATAATGTTACTTATTTTATAACTTAATCACATTATTATTATTATAGATAATAGAGCTTTTTATGACTCATCGCCATCAATCTGAATCTAATGAAATGAGATGAAAACACAAATTCAAAATGATTGCTTATTAAAACGTTCGCACTATTAAAACTTTTTAATAGCTTTTTAAAGATATTCTTTTACATTAAATAACCTTGTCAATCGGTATTCCTTTATTCTACCTCTTAACATTAATGTATAATAAAAATAAATATGTTTCTTTTTTTTCAAAACTCCAGGTGCGAAATTCCCGTTCGTGATGAAATTGTGCTTCTCGTCGTCGAGACAGATCGGCCAGAAGGGATCGCAGAATAACAAGAAGGACAACAGCCCTAATTCCAATCAAGACAAACAGAACAACGGCCTGGCAGAGCACGAGTACTAGTAAGCCCCGTCATGTTGGTATTAACGTAGTCAGTGCGTTCTCGATTACGAATTTCGTTGGTTGATTGATTGATATATTTTATAGTAAATGAAAACAAATCGACAGTGACATTTTTCTCCCGTGATGTTGGTAGTGGGCATAGATGATTATCATATTTCCGTGTATGGAGGTGTATGTCCGATTTGTTGTTATGCGTTTGTGTACATTTTTCGAAGGTGAATCATTACAATTGCACTGTCGGACCAAATGTTAAAAAAGGGGAAATGTTTGGGTTTCTTTTTTATCGGATTTAATTACTTTTAAAGTGACCGGTGCAATATTTGTGTAGAAAAAAAAATGGCATTAGTTATTTACTCTTTTATAGGACTGACAGCACTTGTTAAATATCAGTGTTGCCAGAGTCGGTTTTGTTTTTATAAGCCAAAGAATAAGGTTACCGGGCTTG
Organism: Choreutis nemorana; assembly: GCA_949316135.1. Lineage (NCBI taxonomy): Eukaryota > Metazoa > Arthropoda > Insecta > Lepidoptera > Choreutidae > Choreutis > Choreutis nemorana. The sequence continues at coordinate 1,154,163 of OX438620.1, read as the reverse complement.
TAATTTCGCTTAAGTTGTTGTTGATGAATTATAAAATATAATTAAATAGTTGGTCGTATTGTTTGCGTTTTTATTGTAAATTTTAATGTAGTGTGTTAATATTTGTAATAGATAAATGGCTGATATTATGTTTTCGCACAATTTAGCTAGGTTAGTTTAAATACATAGTGTTCTAAATAAATCTTTAAAGTGACTTGCCATTGTTCAATATTGTTAACATTTTTGTTACCATTTAATTATTGCAAACTCATTACACCGGCCTAAAATTATTTAAATCTAGTCTTGAAAATTTTATTCAAGTGAGAGATAAAAACATATTTACTATCGTTCCTTGTGATTTATTTTTAAATTCGTAGAATAAAATTTTACTCATCTTGACTGTTATATGAAATTTTAAATTGAATAAAAAAACATTTTAATCTTTCTGGATAGGGACCATAGACGAGAGCATCTACATTTGCTTGGATGATGAAAACACAAATACCCTTTTATTTATTGAATCAAAAGACATTTTTTCTAATAACAATTTTTGTTTCGCAGTGCAAAGACTGTCCGATTCCAAGCAGATGTGTGTATGCAAAAAAATTAAAGTACTTCGTTATTTTGACGAATTATATATATATGTATATTCTTATAAAATGTACACTTTTTCTAAATTTTATCAAATGTTTTAAAACTTTTCTCTATTCATTTTTATGAACCTATCTTCTGACACTAGAACATTTTGAACAATATTTTTAATTTTGAAAAAATAATGGCAAATAAAAAAATTAAAGAAAAACAATTTGGTTCCTCATGCCTTGTCTAAGCCAAATTTAAAGCCAAAGTTTATTGAGATGTTAGATTAAAAGAAATCATTACATGTTATAAATATAGATGGAAATCCGTGTACATAAAAGCTGTTGAAAATAATTTTTCGTGTCTATAAAAAAGAAAGTACATAAAATTTTCAGGTGTCATAAATTACATGTAAAAAAATCTAGGAATGTTTAAGTATTATAATATATATATAAATAGTGTAAAGAGCATGTAAAATGTTCGTAATGTATTTAAAAGAATGACATATCTTAATTTACGAAGTCATTTATCAGATTGCCGGAATACGTCAATTTTGAAAATTTTGCAATTAAAAGAGAGCCTTTAGCTATTTGTAAGGGTTTGTAAATTATAAAAATTGATTGTGTACAGTCGAGCTCAGCTATACCTATTTGATTGTAAATTATATGCTTTTGTAGGCTTTGAAATCTCTTTTTGTACTTAAATCTTGCTGATGTAGTATAAATGAAATATTAAAATAGTTGAAGTTGTGCCCGACTGTTGCTTTTTCCTCGTCTTGTTTTTAAGCATCTGTGTATGTGAGTGTGACGATGTAAATAATTTGCTTCCGAAATTTCCTTCTACATATCATGACGACAAATATAATGTGTTTATTTATATTTCATTAGATAAATCACATATCCATCCAGTATTTACGGCACGGTAATGAAAACTGCAAACACTTGTATAGCTTTTTTATGTTGGTTAAACAAAAGGGAAATTTAATTTATACTGTCAGGTTCCTATAGGTTTTCTTTTACGCAACATACACTATCACATGCTATGATTTATACATGCCTACTTTTTTTTAGTTACAAAAGGGATTCTCCCTAATGTCAATGACCACAGATTAATACAAACATACTGACATTCGTATTTGCTTCTAGTTAATGGCGACCCGGCGGATACACACTCACACATATCAAGACGGAAGGCAACACACACACACACAGCCAACACCAAGATGAGGGGGGTGGGGGTTGCCATTGTCGAAAAAAAAATAACAAGATAGTTTTTCAAGGCAAAACACTCAGTTAGCAGTTCACAAATATCGCTTCATTTTTCGCAATGGCAACATTTGAAAAATAATTCCTTAATTTAACATTTTGTGATCTAGATCACTTTTATAAAGACATTAACATTTAGTTTTTTTTAATTAATGTAATACTTAGACACAATACAATTCATGTTTTTTTAACACATTATATTACATTTCCATTCTTTTAGTTTTGTTTTTAAATTAGAGCTATGCTCTGTATAATGCATAAATGCATTTTGTTTTGTGTTTTGTAGCTGCATAGGCGTTATTTTAAGTAAGTAATACCTATTCCCATTTTGATTTCATAAATGTAAAAGTCAATTCATACTAGTGCAGAGTCGAAGCGCATCGAAGCGTGAATCTGAAACTTCAAGCAAATTCACCCATATCTCCACAAAGTAATGCACAAATTTCTTCAGAGAAAAAAAAAAAGATGTGCAAATTCGCGCGCAGACGACGGAATTCCCGCGTCTGAGCGCAACCAACGCTGATTGGTAGTAGAAGATGAAATGTACTACGTTGTAGAGATAAGGGTGAATTTGTTATTTTAGTTTGTTAGATTAAGACACTTCGATATGCTTCGACTCTGCGCTAGTGTGATTTGACCCTTAGAATTAGTTTTACGTTTCAAGGTGCCATTTTCAAACACTCTTTTGATGTAAATTTCTTAAAATACATGAAATGTTATTTTAATCAAAAAATTGTTATTAATTAATTGTGCATGTTATTCATAGTTGATGAGTTTTGAGGATGGTACTCCTTTTTCCTTTTGTAGTGAGTTTTTATATAATTCATTTTATATGGTTGTTTCATGGTTTCTTTTGTCAATTACCCCTATTTTTAAAGTATTTAGAGAACAATGTTGTCGTTCACCTATTTTTTTTTTCAGAAAAAATATTGTAATTTTAATTTTGGTACATCAATGCTTGAATTGTGCATGTTTATTTTATTTTTCGCTTTGTTTCATAAGTATACATTTTCAAACTGTAAGAACCAAAAAATAACCTAAATATAAGAGAAATAGTTTAGCACCTTTTTAGGCTAGTAGTAAGTGTCATTGCAATGTCAATTATATTCGATTAGTGAAAAAAAATGTCAGTACGGATTTTCTATAAATTTTTCTTAAATAAAAAAAAAACAAAATTCTAGAGATGATTGTTTGTACAATCTTAAAATGGTAAAATTAGAAGATAGACACTAACAAATGAAACTGTTCAATTTATGCTATGTTTAATTGTTTTATTTTCTCCTTACCTTTAAGCCTAGATGTGTTAAGGTGTGACTTGTGAAATGCTCGTCTATAAAACTGTTTATGGTCTGAGCATTATGCTTCGTGAAGCGCTAAAAGACATTATTTTTTTCTCTAATCATAACATAAACAGCCTTATAGCCAGCCGTAACAAAAAAATATATAGTTCTTAAAATAGCTGATTTATGAAATAAAAATCAATGTTATCAGGTAAATAGATGCATATCTTTTTCTCTAGAGCTATTTTCAAATGATAAAAAATAATTAAATGTGTTAGAAATAGGACATCGATGTCGTGATAGCTTAACTCTGTTTTTGTGTTAAATGTACAAAGAGAAAATATATACGTGTATCGTAAAATGGTTTTCACGTTTGATACTTTCTTTGTCACAAACTAAATTACACTCTTCAACTACTAGATTGGACGTACGAAGTTGAGTTAAAAAAGCATTATTTTATGTCAAATCACATGAAACGAAATACACGATAGGACTAAACTAACTCTTCCCAGAAATAAAACACAAGAACAGCACCAAATGGACCCTGGCAAATTTAATATAAGATATTGTACTACATACTTATTTAGTTTATTATTATTTTTTAATTAATATTTTTAGAATACATTGCATTGGAAAATAGGTTCTTGTAGACATAGTTAACATTAAATACATGTCAACACAACAAAAATAATCTTTCATTTCAACACGACACTTATGCCTTTACAAATTGCATTTTAAATACTTATTCATCTATTGGAATATAAGCACAACATGCAACTATTATTTCAACACATCTACACTGTAGCTAATGACAATAACAATATATGTAGATTTAAAAAAAAAATCGGAGAAAAGAGATGAAAAGAATTGCATTTTTGCAACTAAGTTAGTGGGTAGAATTGCTATCGCAGACTGTGATAGTGGAAGAAGAAGTTACGGAACACCAATTAGAAGAAAGATGTTTACTTTATTCAAATATTTATTTAATTTTGCTCAACAGCATCTAACACTTACAAAGTTATTAAAATTGTCTAAGAAATTGATAAAGCTCATTTTCTCTTCTCCTTTTGAGTTTGAAAAGTTTCAACGAGCGAATCAATTTACTATGGACAATGTTCGAAACTCATCGCATACTTTGCTGACGTTTTAGGCTGGTGCTAGAAATTTGATTACAGTATAAAATGTTGACCAGTCATCGTAAAATGTGCGATGAACTAAAAACTCACTAATACCGATGCCTTCGCGCAAGAAAACACCAAACAGCACTCTCCAGCCGCACTCATTCAGCTTCAATCGCTTCAAATAATTAAAAAATGTCAATAATGTAAATAGTAAGTATTGTTTAATCATAATTTATTGTAAGTAAATTTACAAAAAAGAATAGTTTTTCTTAGAGAAAATGCACGGTGCGGTGAACGATGTAAATTGTATAGAAATAAATAATGTTTTTAATAAACGGTGTTTTTATTTTTGAAAACAAAGAAAAAATAAGTTTAATTTTATATTCTGTAGTCGCATTGTGATAATCTAAAATTTTAATTTTTACCGCGCTTGTACTGATTTGGGGTGTTGCCATATCAATAAAACAAAAAAGCAATAGACTGAGGCAATAGAGAACGCTGTCAATGTGACAAACCGGATATCAGCGCATCTAGTGGTCGAGTAGAGAACTTCTTTTTGACGTTTACAACGCGTTATGGTGGCTGCTTGAGAATTGATCATTGCTGACAACATATTTACAAAAAACATAATTTTATGTTGCGATTCTAGTATCATTTTATCACAATTTATTTTAATAATCTACAGGTTAGTAAAATGTATGACTTATAGAAATGACTAAATATTGACGTGTTGTATAATATCTGCGTTAAAATGGCGGCCATTCATTATTAAAGAGAAAATATAATTTCCGTGGAACCACAAAAACTAATCATTTATTTCGTTAAGGTGGTACAAAAACATAGAAATGTTGGTACTTTTGTATGTTTCGTGATAAAAACGTAAACAAACTTTGTTTTTGCATAAGAGATGGTCAAATTAAATGTTTTTAGAAAAGTATTTGTGTACGTAATCAATTAAGTTACAATAAAATAGAACAAGTTAAAATAACTAAGCTAATTCAAAATGTGTTAATCTGTAGAAGAGAAAGAATAACAGTTCTTAGGTGTTAGTTAAAATTAAATAAGGAAGCTATGATTTTCCTACAAAAAATTGCAGATAAGAGTAATGAGCGATCCTACAGCCTTTTTATTTGCTTACGTCTTTGCTCATGCCTATCCTAAAAGTTCATTCTAAATAAATTGTGAAAAAGTTTTTGAAAATAGATGCGCAGTATTAAAAATTACCTTTTTATGATTATGATTAGTCTCAATATTTTATAAATAAACATAGATTTGCATTCTAGATCAAAGATATTTCTTTGAGGTTTCGAAAGGAGTCTCAATTCGTAATCATCAAATCTATAAATGATAAGGGAAAGTTGGTAGCAAATCTTTTCATTGTTATACTCATTGTTTAACTTACCAGTCTTGGATGTAGTATTATTATCTGTTAAATTTAAATACCATATGGTTGGTTAGTGCCTGCAACACAAGATTCTTCAATCTTGCAGGGCTGAGTCAATGTGTGTATTTTCATTTAATTGTTAAACATATTTACAAACCAAATATTTTGTCTTTCAGTTATGAACTTGCAGTGTTACATCTGCAATGGAGATTGCAGTACAGATATACAAACTAGTCGATTTATTGATGTGAGTGTTCAATCTGTTTTATTTTTAAGCCAAGCTTTACAAAGATTTTTATACAAATGTGTAACTCCAGTTGCTAGCTGCAATAGTAAAGGTCATGGTAGGCACACTGTTCCTGTAATTATAATACCTGAAGGGTGTTGACATTAATCTGCTGGAAGTATCACTTTTCCCTTCATTCACATTTGTAACCTTTTCACCAGTTGAACCATTGGTTTGTATGTCAATGATGATTAAAGCAAAAAAAAACAGACTTGAGTATATTGTAGTGGTGATGTTAGGAAATAACATTATAAATAAACTAAATAATAAAAAGAACTAATCATCCAAATAATTTTTTTTAGAAATCATGGAATGCAAGAAAAATTATTGACCTAGTTAGTGAATTAGTAGAGAAGCCTGTCATCCCTGAAAAGTTGCATTCAGATCAGCTCTGCAGTGAGTGCTATGAGACATGTATTCTTTACGAAACATGCAACCAAAAGTAAGTACAGTCACATAAACATGGTAATTCACAAATTCAATTGTCATTTTCTATTCAAGCTTTTAACTATAACAATACATGTTACAGATGAATACAATTCATACTTAAATACAATAGAAAACATCAAAGAACTCAAACATACTTTCATCTCACAAATTGAATTTTAAAAATCCTTAGAGATAATTTCCAATTAAACACTTTGTTATTAGTTACTCATAGAGCTAGGAAAAGTATTTATTGTTAAAAAATATATATTCAAAGACTAATGTAAAATGACGGCAAAATAAAAAATTATTTCACAGTTTTAACTAATATAAAATTGTTTTTATTTTAGACTAAAAAAAATAAAAGCAGACACAAAAGTCAAGTTTAGGAATACTTTAGCGGTGAACAACTTAAACTATGATCTATACAATGCGTCTCCCGCTAAGCTTGGAATTAAGAGGTTTGATGGTAAGACTGTTGTGGTACCAGCATCTAAACTGATGCCTTGTCCTCCGGAGATGTTAGCCAAGGTCGGAAAGGCGCTGTCCATGAGCACAACCATTGGAAACCGAAGTCCTATTAAAATCAAGGTGAGTTATTTATGTGTGCTGTTTAAATGAAATTATTTTGTAACTTATAATTAATGATTACTTATTTTAAATCTGTATTTACAGTAAATATCTTGAAATTGGCTATATATCTGACTTATCTTGCCTCAACATCTGCAGTAAGTACCTAAATTATTGTCAAAATAAATAAATTTGATTTTTTTTACAGTCACTGACTCCTACATTCAATAAGTTAAATAGTCAAGCTATAATAACCCCTATCAAGAAGACTCAAGTTATAGCAACCACAACCAACACTATAACGGAATCAATCGGACAATCAATGCCAAACCTTGAAGATATACAAACTTTAACACTAGATGTCGCTACAATTGAATCAATAGGATCTATCGATCAATCTTCTATACTAACAACTAGTACTAACAATATGACCTTTGAAACTATGAATTTTAGTACTTTACCAAATGATTTTTTAGAGAAAAATATTGATGGTGACCATCAAAGTGATAATGAACATGTTGATGATGGGCATTGTAATGTAATGGAAATAGATGAAGGTAGGATTTTATATTAAATTACAAACACGTACATCTGACTTTTTATCAAAATCATATTCCACCAGCATTAACATTAGCAGAAAATAAAAATGTCGGAATGACATTACACAAGTGTGAGTAAATGTCATTTCAATACATTTTGATATTCAGTAGGCGTTAACGCTCGATTTTTTGTCTATTAAACATAAAACTATTGTTTCATAACAAAATAATAATAGTTAAATTGTTTTTTTATAATTACAGATTGCAAGGACCAAAATAATGACAATAGTAATGGATTTATACAAGTATATATAGAAAATGACAAAGTAAGTGACGGGATATCCCCTTCCCCCCTCTTGACTGTAAATAAAATTACTATTAGGTACTGTTTTCTTTTTTTTTACTTAGGTATTATTGTTTGTAATTGTTCTAGCTGATTTTATATATTGAATGCTGTACATGCCTTTATTTGATAGATATATAAGAATACCTATGAGATAACTTTTAACAATTGTTTAATATATTTGCTGTTGGCATATCTAAATATATTAATAAAAAGAAGATGAATAAACAAATAAAAACATATGAGGCATTGCAGTGCATTGACACTTTTGGTTTTGGAGTGACATGAAATCGTTAATTTTTAACCAGTGTTATCCTGTAGCAGTTTTTTTGTATAACTTTTTCCAAGTTCTTACTAAAAATAATGGTTTTAAGCTATTAATTTATATATTTAGATTTGTGTAATTATTTAAGTACACTGTTTTGTATTTAGGCATAATGGAGATTAAAGCAATTCAAATTGACTTATATACTACATTTATTTATTTTCTAGAACACATCATCAGGTGACAATAAGAACTTTCTAGACCTGAACCTTCTGACTGGTGGCACAGGTGATGACTCACAAAACAAATACATAGTCAGCAAACTGGAGATACTCAGCGAGAAGGACGAAGATGATGAGGAAGGCGAAGGCGACGATGGTGGTGAACAACGTGAGTGAACAATATCCACTCTAATACTACACACATGTTAATAAAAAATAAATGATATGTGGGATGGATTAATCTTTTCCCAATTTGAAGCCATTAAGGCTATAAAATATTGTAGAAAATACCTATGGTATGGTAAGATAATAATTGAGTTAATCACACAAGTACTTAATATAACATACAGCTGCTTAATACAGATGCTGTTGTCTACAAAGAGATATTAGGAAAATTCGTGTTGAAACAACTCTAAGTTCATTTTTACATAATACCAACGGGCAACGGCATCTTCGTGTCAAGAGACGGCGTTATCACTTTCCATCAGGTGAACCGCCGGCTTGTTTGTTCCATGATATTGTATAAGTTTGACTTATTAATTAAGTTAAAAAAAAACTTATATTATAGTAAAAATAAGTCACAATAGAGACATATCTATACTTACATATATGTATATTGAATTACAGATACGATAGTGATGGACAGTGAGAACGGATCGATACTAAGAGTGGTGTCGGGAAACAAACTCATGTACGGCGACGAGGAGATATCATTAGTGTTGCCGCAAAACGACGACGCGCAAAGTCAAGGTAGATGTTGCCATATATGCTTGGACATATTGCTTATTTATGTCTAAGTTTGTGTGTAAAAACCATAATAACTTGAGCTACGAAAACGTGCAGTACAATCCCATGTGAACCACCAACCAAGAGTGCAAGCCAACAGTACATGGATCACAATTAAACTAATATGTTTTTGCGTTGCGTTGTTGGACTTTGTGTTATTTGCAAGACGCATTGTTTCGCTTATCGGTCTTGGATGTTGTATTATTATCTATGTAGTGTATACCATATAGTTGCTTAGTTCCTGCGACACAAGTTCATACGATACCTATACTGCAGGGCTGAGTCAATGTGTGTGTCGTGATGTGGTTATTATTATAGGGCATACATACCAATTATAGGCGAGCACAACATTTACAATATATATCTGCGATAACATAAACTACTGCTTTTCCATATTTCTTTCCATACATTAAAGTTTTTTTTTTCTCGTGTTACAGATTCAAACGATGATTCCCAAATAGAATTGCAAGTTTCCGGTGATGAAGAGACTGCGAATGCGATCATAGCTGCAGCACAAGAACAAGGTAATATAAAAAAAAACATGCAATGAAAAATTATCATACAAAAAATTGAGTTATTTATATCAATGGATGTTTAAATTTTATTATTTCTAATGGAGGTGTTGTACTGTTAATATTATCACGCGATACGCGTTATACTGATCCGGTATCGTGTAGTATTGACTGTATCGCGATAATTATATGATAATACCAATACTTGGTATTGATAGTGTAATACCCCATCGTGCTAATTAGTTCTAATAATAACTAAAATAAATAGCAATACAAATTTATTCAGCCCTATGTTAAAAATACAATCTTTGTATCGTAAATACCAAACAACGATATGGTATGGTATACACTATTAATTAGAATATTATCCAAAACGATTTATTTAAGATTTTTCCTCTTTTAACTATGCAAAAAAAGGTGGTGCATTCATCAAAGTCGGTTCAGGCGAAATGTTCCGAGTGAAATCGATTGAAAGTAAAAAGAGGAACGAGAAAGATGAAGGCGATGATGATAATGATGATGATGATGAACAACAACTGACTGACTATGTGAGTTTTTCTGTTTATAAAAATATTTATGAAATTGCCATTTCGTTAAGTAAAATAGATTTCTCAATTGGTTTAGTAGTTCTAAACGAAATTACGTGCTATTTAGCTAGCATATTGTTTTGTATTTGTTTATTTATATTATTTCTGCTGTGAAGCAGTTTGCTGTGTTTCGGTTCGAAGAATTGGAGAGCCAGTGTATTTACCTGCGCGAGAGGTATGACTACTTTAGCTCTACATGGGTGACGAATTGGCCTTCTCAGACAACAAGGACCTTGTCGTGTCAAACAGCGATGGTATTACTTTCCATCAGGTGAACCGTCTGCTTGTTGGCCCATGACATATAAAAATAAATAGACAATGAATTCTAGGTATATTTTTTACCAAACGTAATTATTTGAAAATTACATATGTATCTGTTGTTTCAGCTTGTAAGATTAGTAAATGGAAAATTTAGCTGTTTAATATGTGAAAAACAAGATGGTAAGAACTAAATTTTAAATATATTATACATGCATTTTATATATATTTTTTTAATAATACATATTGTAAGTTGCTTTATATAAAGGTAGTCATAGTAGCTTTAAATTGTATGAAATAGTTAGAAATGTTACAAAATAAAATGAAAAACTATTGATAACTAAATTTAAAAAAAATAACTGCGGAGGTTTCTTTCGGGCTTCTTCTCCGTAGACAGCATTGCGAACCGGTGGTAGATAAAAAAATGAAGATTTGAAAGCACTTATTTTAATTATATTTAAATAAAAAACATTTTGAATTTATACCAAACTTTAATGGTGGAATTAAAAAAAACCATTGTAAATATGATATAACTATTATTTATTAATATAAATTATTACAAATTAAAATAATCATCTCTACATGTATAATATTTTAAGAATTAAGTTGTTACTGCGTAATGTTGTTACAAAATTGTAATTATTTATAACAGATGTTAGAAACGTGTTGCTCGACGCGGACAGTACGATGCGTCATTTGAAATCACGGCATGGAGCCACGATATATATATGCCGGCTGTGTCATCATATCACTAGGAAGAGAGCTAGCTATACTGCTCATATGGGTATGTATTATAGTATATATTTACGTAATATTAAAAGTAGTCGCTTCCCGCCGCCTGTTATAATTAAAAATATAACATCTGAACGTCTGTCTCGAATATTGGTAACAATGCGACGGGGTTCGCTTGAAGAATGTATATATATGTATTTTGTTAATTGAATATAATTCTTAGAACATTAAGTTTGATAATTTACCTATATTTTCATGAAAAAAAATCCATAAATTTACATATGAGCATACAATTTTTATAGTGCATAAAAGTAAAAAAATAATATCAATTTAGCTTTACTAAGAACAAAGAAATATGTTGGAATGTAAATACTTTTTTTTTTTTTTGCAGAAAAACATACAACTGAAGTAAACAAATCAACACAGAATGCTGTTAAAAACAAAATACACGAATGTAATGTCTGTCAAAAGCGATACAGGTGACTTGAATCAATGTATATTAAATATAAATGCTTTGTTCAAAAAATATCTTAGCTTCTTTCTTTGCTCAAATCGCAGAACAATAATTTTTATACACAAATATTAGTCAACTTGTATATTTGTCATAGTCTTTTAGCATAACGTGAGTTTTTGGCCAAATAAAAAAAAAACTATTTTACAAAAAAACTGTGAAACTCATAGGTAATTTTAAATAAAAAATAAACTTTGAGAAATACATGGAAAAATATCATAAATTAGATTTATGGTTAATTATTATATATATAAAACAGAAAGTGTATTTAATTTAAATTATACTTTTTAAATTCCAGTTCAAAAACTCTTCTGTCGGAGCATATGAACGTACACAACGGTACGAAACCACACACTTGTGATATTTGTAAGAAATCCTTCGTATCTAAATACACATATCAAGCTCATCTCAAAACTCACACGGTAAGTTAATATTATATTTACCAATTATTTAATAATTTATTTACCTTTATTTATTATAGATTTATTGAGATTCATAATGCAGATAACAAATTGTTTATGTTTAATAGTTGGAAAAATAGAAATATTATGTTTTACAAATTGTAATAGAAAATTATTGTATTTCGAATATTGAAAAAAAGCAACGACGGAGGTTTTTAGCCGGATTCTTCCCCTTAGAAATAGCATTCCGAACAGTTTATAGTAAAAAAAAAGTCGATTTGAAAGTGCTTTATTTTAGTCTAATAAAACAATTTTGACTTAGGCTTTAAAATGGTAAGAGGAATTGGTAAAAATGCGTGTTTTTAATTTCTAGGAGCGGCCACGACCTTTCAAATGTACACAATGTGGGAAATCCTTCCTGTCGAATCAGAATCTATTGCAACACACGAAAACTCATACAGGATTGAAAAACTTTCTGTGCAAGATATGTGGTGAGTTAAAAAAATGTTTTTTGAAACATAAAGATATTGAGATATATATTTTTTTGTTTATAAATATACATATATTTAAAATAATTGTAACCTTCTTATTATCTAGGCAAGCTTTTTGTGTCGACATAAAATTGAATAATAAGAAAGGTTTCTATAGAATATTAAAAATAATTATTTTTAAAACGTTTTTTTTTCTTAAAACACAAATCTTCGGTTGGTTTTTCAATATGTACATATTAAGAACTTAAATTGTTTGGTGTTTTCTAGATAAGATTGTGAAGTAAAACATTCATCTGATACAAAATTAATAATAAACCACATCACGACATACACATTGACTCAGCCCTGCAGTAAGTATAGTTAGAACTTGTGTCACAGGACCTAGCCGCGATATGGTTTAAACTACATAGATATGAATACTACATCCAAGACCGGTAAGTAAAACAATGTGTCTTGGAAATAACACAAAGTTCCGCCCCCGCCGGGATTCGAAACCAGAGCATCTAGCGTAGCAGTCGGCTGTTTGCACCACGGCTTCACATAGATCGTCAATTTTATCCAAACCTATTACCGTTGATTACAAAAATGCTAATTATATTTTTTTCTATTCACCGAAAGGTAAGGGGTTCGGTTCTCAACACAACCTGGAGATTCACGGCGTAGTACACTCTGGTCAGAAGCCCTTCGTGTGCGATATATGCAGCAAAGGGTTTGCTAGGAAAGCTGAACTTACTGATCATATTAGGACACATACTGGTGAGTAACATTTCATATATATCCATAAGACTTGCCCCTCGGCTCTGTGCCTTTTTTTTTCTTGTGTCACCTTCGGTTTTGTCCCCTTAAAACCTGAAAATCTAAAGCATATTGGCCTATAGGTACTGTGAGGGGTCGAAAGAAAACTCATGATCTTGTATATTTTTTCCCACGTTTTATATTTTAAATCCCGTTTCGGGACTTGATGTGTGCAATATCCAAGCTCAACCAGGTATACCGGGAGATTGACGTATTCTTATTTTTAGAATAATAAAATATTCTTAATTTAAAACTTATATTTTTAATCTAATAAATTCACAAAAAGGTAGAAAATCTCTACAGAAAATACGTAATTATATAAAGTACATATTTCAACGTTTAAAGATCTTAAAAAAAGAGCTATATTATGGTATTCAATTTCAACCAACATTTAACCAATTAAAATGTCAAAATTAAAAAAAAAAAAAATAAGTAGATGATATTACACCTTTGAAGATCTTTTAAAAAAAATTGACACTGCCACAGAAAATATTCTCCCTCACTTTTACTGAAAAACTTTTAATATCTAATATTTGAAATGGATTTTCTTTAAAAATAGGGGTGTAACTTTTTTGGTAAGGAACCCTAATTATTTTTCAAAATCAAAGTATCCTGTAGTACGGCCTGAAATATATGCTATAATTTAGTAAAGTCCCATTAAAATCGGACCAGTCGTTTCAGAGATTACCCGGAACAGACAGACAGACATTTTTTTTAATATTAATGTACCATATACATATTAGACCGTTTCAAATAAATCTACTATTTATTTTTTTCAAAACCCGCAGTGAAATACTTTCCTATTATTGAAAAAAGAAGCCGGTGAAAACGGGAGCTCTTAATATTAATATTGAAAGGTCGCTTATAGTGTATTTCTATTTTACATTTAAATAACATGGGGGAAAAAATAGTACTTTGGAATTTTATAACTCGTTTTCGAATGAGCATATCGGGATGCGCGATACCTATTTTTGAAGGAAATATGATACTCTAAATAAAATGTATCTTATGCTTTTTATGTAAGTTTATTTTAAAATACGAAAGTGACTCTGTTACTCTTTATATATCCTGTGAAAGAATATAAATGAGACTTTGGGTAACGGGCATTGGTTCTATTATTTTTTTGCGAAAAGCTTTTAAAGGGGGTAAAAGTTTTCGACGTATGAGTGCAAATATACATAGTCAAAGTGAAGTTGTTTGTAAAGTAGTTATTGGTGCATTTGTAACAAAAACATATAATTTATTTTAACGCCTTTATAAATTTGGAGTCTATAATCTCGCAGCGCTCCAACCTGCTGTCGCATACATATAGCACATACATATAGCAGTAGCAACATGTAGTCGTATTGCAGGCGAGCGTCCGTTCAGCTGCAGCACATGTGGCGCGTCGTTCTCGCAGCGCTCCAACCTGCTGTCGCATACATATAGCACATACATATAGCAGTAGCAACATGTAGTCGTATTGCAGGCGAGCGTCCGTTCAGCTGCAGCACATGTGGCGCGTCGTTCTCGCAGCGCTCCAACCTGCTGTCGCATACATATAGCACATACATATAGCAGTAGCAACATGTAGTCGTATTGCAGGCGAGCGTCCGTTCAGCTGCAGCACATGTGGCGCGTCGTTCTCGCAGCGCTCCAACCTGCTGTCGCATACATATAGCACATACATATAGCAGTAGCAACATGTAGTCGTATTGCAGGCGAGCGTCCGTTCAGCTGCAGCACATGTGGCGCGTCGTTCTCGCAGCGCTCCAACCTGCTGTCGCATACATATAGCACATACATATAGCAGTAGCAACATGTAGTCGTATTGCAGGCGAGCGTCCGTTCAGCTGCAGCACATGTGGCGCGTCGTTCTCGCAGCGCTCCAACCTGCTGTCGCATACATATAGCACATACATATAGCAGTAGCAACATGTAGTCGTATTGCAGGCGAGCGTCCGTTCAGCTGCAGCACATGTGGCGCGTCGTTCTCGCAGCGCTCCAACCTGCTGTCGCATACATATAGCACATACATATAGCAGTAGCAACATGTAGTCGTATTGCAGGCGAGCGTCCGTTCAGCTGCAGCACATGTGGCGCGTCGTTCTCGCAGCGCTCCAACCTGCTGTCGCATACATATAGCACATACATATAGCAGTAGCAACATGTAGTCGTATTGCAGGCGAGCGTCCGTTCAGCTGCAGCACATGTGGCGCGTCGTTCTCGCAGCGCTCCAACCTGCTGTCGCATACATATAGCACATACATATAGCAGTAGCAACATGTAGTCGTATTGCAGGCGAGCGTCCGTTCAGCTGCAGCACATGTGGCGCGTCGTTCTCGCAGCGCTCCAACCTGCTGTCGCATACATATAGCACATACATATAGCAGTAGCAACATGTAGTCGTATTGCAGGCGAGCGTCCGTTCAGCTGCAGCACATGTGGCGCGTCGTTCTCGCAGCGCTCCAACCTGCTGTCGCATACATATAGCACATACATATAGCAGTAGCAACATGTAGTCGTATTGCAGGCGAGCGTCCGTTCAGCTGCAGCACATGTGGCGCGTCGTTCTCGCAGCGCTCCAACCTGCTGTCGCATACATATAGCACATACATATAGCAGTAGCAACATGTAGTCGTATTGCAGGCGAGCGTCCGTTCAGCTGCAGCACATGTGGCGCGTCGTTCTCGCAGCGCTCCAACCTGCTGTCGCATACATATAGCACATACATATAGCAGTAGCAACATGTAGTCGTATTGCAGGCGAGCGTCCGTTCAGCTGCAGCACATGTGGCGCGTCGTTCTCGCAGCGCTCCAACCTGCTGTCGCATACATATAGCACATACATATAGCAGTAGCAACATGTAGTCGTATTGCAGGCGAGCGTCCGTTCAGCTGCAGCACATGTGGCGCGTCGTTCTCGCAGCGCTCCAACCTGCTGTCGCATACATATAGCACATACATATAGCAGTAGCAACATGTAGTCGTATTGCAGGCGAGCGTCCGTTCAGCTGCAGCACATGTGGCGCGTCGTTCTCGCAGCGCTCCAACCTGCTGTCGCATACATATAGCACATACATATAGCAGTAGCAACATGTAGTCGTATTGCAGGCGAGCGTCCGTTCAGCTGCAGCACATGTGGCGCGTCGTTCTCGCAGCGCTCCAACCTGCTGTCGCATACATATAGCACATACATATAGCAGTAGCAACATGTAGTCGTATTGCAGGCGAGCGTCCGTTCAGCTGCAGCACATGTGGCGCGTCGTTCTCGCAGCGCTCCAACCTGCTGTCGCATACATATAGCACATACATATAGCAGTAGCAACATGTAGTCGTATTGCAGGCGAGCGTCCGTTCAGCTGCAGCACATGTGGCGCGTCGTTCTCGCAGCGCTCCAACCTGCTGTCGCATACATATAGCACATACATATAGCAGTAGCAACATGTAGTCGTATTGCAGGCGAGCGTCCGTTCAGCTGCAGCACATGTGGCGCGTCGTTCTCGCAGCGCTCCAACCTGCTGTCGCATACATATAGCACATACATATAGCAGTAGCAACATGTAGTCGTATTGCAGGCGAGCGTCCGTTCAGCTGCAGCACATGTGGCGCGTCGTTCTCGCAGCGCTCCAACCTGCTGTCGCATACATATAGCACATACATATAGCAGTAGCAACATGTAGTCGTATTGCAGGCGAGCGTCCGTTCAGCTGCAGCACATGTGGCGCGTCGTTCTCGCAGCGCTCCAACCTGCTGTCGCATACATATAGCACATACATATAGCAGTAGCAACATGTAGTCGTATTGCAGGCGAGCGTCCGTTCAGCTGCAGCACATGTGGCGCGTCGTTCTCGCAGCGCTCCAACCTGCTGTCGCATACATATAGCACATACATATAGCAGTAGCAACATGTAGTCGTATTGCAGGCGAGCGTCCGTTCAGCTGCAGCACATGTGGCGCGTCGTTCTCGCAGCGCTCCAACCTGCTGTCGCATACATATAGCACATACATATAGCAGTAGCAACATGTAGTCGTATTGCAGGCGAGCGTCCGTTCAGCTGCAGCACATGTGGCGCGTCGTTCTCGCAGCGCTCCAACCTGCTGTCACATCGCCGCGCCACACACCTCGACGATCGCCGCTACGCCTGCGATGTCTGCCACAAGAAGTTTAAACGGAGACGGTATCTATTATACACAAACACGCTATCAATAAATTGGTTATTTACCAAATCACTGTTGCGTGACCCCAGCAGAGAAGTGGTGAATTGATTTATTTGAACAGAATAGATAAATTTGTGCCTGACAAGGCTTAATTGTGCATGTTACTTAGGCCGCTATTACATTATCATTTATTCATCAAATCTGTATGTATTCATATCTGTATTTTCATATTTATATGATGATGTAATTCATTTTTGTTTATTACATGCAAGATCCACCTATGATCATTTAAATGTCATACATAATTACGATGAACAATAATTTAGCCGCGTTTTCTCTTGCTATGAGTGCAATTCTATTAATTGCAGTGAAGAAAAAAGGAATTGATAATAAACGAAACAAAAAAGACCTCTGCATCACTAATTAATTTTGCATTGTTTGCTATTGTCACGATTTTATCTTAATTCTTAATTTGTGATCGTATTTAAGTGCAAGATTTTTATAAACACTCGTTTTCCTCCTATAGGTTAATATTTTCTTTGTTTCATTCCACTCAAAATGTTTGAGTTTTGAAGACTTTTTTTTACATTCACCGCATGCTGTAGAATAGGATCCCTTATCTATGATCATAGACGATCCTAATCATATAGGTATAAAAATTAAATTTTCATAGGTTCTTCATATATGGATAACTTACTCCTATATTTTTGATCATATTTCTATGACAGCGTAATAGCGGCCTTAGATATTTGTGCGTCAATCCGTTTTTGAGAAAAACTTTTTTCTTTTCTTTTAGTCCTTGATGAAAATAACACAAAAGTAAGTGGTATAAATAGCTGTCTATATATTATATTAGTGCCTTCTAAGACTCCGGAGTTAGTTTCTGCTGGGTTAACGTTTTGCGTGGATTGGATCCATGGATTTTTGCTTAGCTCTACGTTTCTGTCTAGCCGAAAGTAATTGATCGGTTGACTTCTTAAGTGATGTTTTATATGAGATCGTGTATCTTGTAAATAATAAATCGATCCATATATAATTTGTGTATTTATATTTGGTGTTTTTACCCGGTTTCCTGGCTCAGACTAGTCTGTGAAACACTATTAATTATTCTATTTCGTAAATTTTTGGTTACGAATTAATAAAAAAATATGATTGTATGAGTCCAGTTTGTTGGAATACCACGTGAAGGCAAGTCACACGGGCGAGCGGCCGCTGTCGTGCGAGGCGTGTGGCGCCGCCTTCGTGTATCCCGAGCATTACAAGAAGCACATGCGCATACACAGCGGCGAGAAACCATACGTCTGCGAGGTACGCACATACTCACTATCAAATATACTTGAAACCGAACATAACTTTATTCATGGACCAAGGAACGCGTTGAGTCGTAGTAACCGATATGTCGTTATAACAGGTTTTGACTATACTTACAGCTTGTCAAAAAAAGTATATCGTGGTGAAAGGTGGAACTACATTTTTCTTACCTGTCAATACCGCGATTTCTGTCAAACTAAGCAATGTCATTGGCTGATCAGTGTTGCCCGAAGTGGCTAGTTTTTTGAAAATATTTTTTTTCCAAGCTTTACCTATATTTGACTGAATTAATATAATTTTAGAATGAATATTGTGATTCCATAAATGTTTCAATTTTTTATTAAAATTATTAATGTGATATTTAACTTATTAATAGTTAAGTTTTTACATTTAAAAAACTTAACTTAAATATTGAAAAAAGTTAATTGTTAACATTACACATGTTCCATGTATGTGTAGCTTAATTATGAACAACAAAAAATGCTCCCAAAAAGTGAGTTCCAATGCTAACCCAAAATGTATCAAAGAAGTGTAGACAATATGATTGTGAAATAAGGATTCTATTATAATTTTTCAGGTGTGCGGTAAATCATTCAATTCCCGTGACAACAGGAACACTCATAGATTCGTACATTCCGATAAGAAACCGTATGAATGTCTTGTATGCTCCGCCGGCTATATGCGGAAAAACCTTCTTTACGCACACATGAACTCCACCGTAAGTATATTACCTAAATACTGGTTTGCGCCCGCGGTTTTGTCCACCTGGACTTAGAAATTCATAACAGATAGACAAATATTACATGTCTATACTAATATTATAAAGAGGAAAGGTTTGATTTTTTGTTTGTTTGTTTGAATTGAATAGGCTCCGAAACTACTCAACAGATTTGAATAATTCTTTCACTGTTGGAAAGCTACATTTTTCCTGAGTGACATAGGCTATATTTAATTTTTAAAAAAATGGGGATCCTTAAATTACGATAAAGTTTAAAAAAATATCAAAAAACTTCCTTTCATCGCGTACGCTGCGAAAACTATTGATGATAGAACAAAATGATAAAACAAAGTGTTAAAATTAACAAATATAAATGTAACGTTTAATGCCCGTGCGAAGCCGGGACGGGCCGCTAGTTCTTTATAAAATATATATTTTAGTTAGGTTTACCAAATTTAATTTACATTTCTAAAAAAAATGATTTACTTATGATACATAATATTAAATGTTTACATTAGCATATAAATATGATTAAATTTTAAAATATAATGTAATATAATTATATTTTCAGGGACATCTAGCTGAATCAATAGTTGTTAATCAACCACGAGTCACTAAAGTAACTGACCATGTAAGTATAAATTATATACAATTTAATTGTTTTGTGATGTACAGTGCATGTAAATAAAAATTGCCTTTCCTTAAGTTTTAAAGTTTTTTTAATTAATAAAATTGCCTTTTCTTATGTTTTTATTTTTTTTATTTAATTCTTTTTCTATAAATTTGTTTGTCTATACAAATATTGGGAATTACTTAACATGCTGTATTTTTGCCGCTAAAAATTAATACCTATTTTGATAGATGTTCCATTGGCAATGAATGTATAAAGCTTGTAGCTTATATGTAACGCCAGTAGAAGGCCATTTTATAACCAGTTTTTTTTCAGGTTGTTACGACGGAGTCTCTAGTCGTTGATTCAATTAAGGTGAAACAAGATTTGAATATATCTGATACCGTAAGTGACTGTATCTGTTTATAAATATATATTTACTTGTTTTTATTTTAAAAGTGCATTACCTAAATAACAGTGGCCGGAGCCTCCTACGAAGGTTAATTTTGCCTGTGCCAGCAGGGACTGCTCTTCCATTTATAACTCATTAGTTTTACATACATACATATATTTTTTTGGTAACATTTTATACTATAACTTAGATTGTAATGAAAGATTATGATATTGAATGGCAACTACGGAGGTTTCTTGCCGGATTCTTCCCCGTAGACAGGCATTTCGAATCGGTGGTAGTTCAAAAAGAATTTTGACGATTTGAAAGTACTTATTTGGAAGTCCATTTGAATAAAAATTTATTTGATTTTGATAATTTTACTTTTTATTTCTGCATATTGCGTTTATACATATTACATGGTAATTTCCAAAGTTACTTTGTCCTTTCTGTCGGTTAAAATATCTATATAGGATATAACCTTTGTTGAAATAAAAGCGAACTTGACACTACTGACGTAACCACACAAAACCAAGTTAAAAATATGTAATAATGATGATCACTACATAATTCTCATTCATTTCCCCTCATCATCAGATGTTCACAACTGAAGAACTGGAGTTGGAGATCCCTGGCAAGTCCCTGGAGGTGATAGGTGATGACAATCAGGTCCATGTCAAAACAGAATCTGACTTCCTCGAGGTGATCACTGCTGAGCAACTGGAAAGGGCACAGGTACACTTATAATATAATTAACATTATTATTATTAATTAAAATAATTATTATTATTATATTACACGACCAATAAACATTAATAATGTTCAATCGAATTTCATTTGTTATTTTTTTTATCAACAGATCGTAGCTAACGATGAAAACGGTGAGATGGTGAGATTGGTCCAGATACAGCTTCCGGATGGTAACAACGGCTGGGTAGCCATACCTTAGATATCAACATCATGTACCTAAATGATATACTGGTCATAAATATGTTCCATATTAGTTTGCGTTTGTAATGGCTAGATGGCATTGTTATATTTGCTTTATTTGTTCTTATCTTCTATTGACACACAAAAAGTCTAGGATTAAACGTCAAATATGTCTTAAAACTTGCTCAAAAGCACAATATTTTACAATATGTAAAATTAACAGTTCATAATACTTATGATATTAACAACAATTCTATTTATTTTAAACAGAAATTCAAGAAACACAACCGACTTTCGTTGAATTTAAAATAAAATCTTGTTGCGAGAAAGTATAAAAATAAAATCATTTTCAGTTTTGCTGTTTTATCGTAATAATTGTACAATAATTAAAGTATATGTATAAAATGTGTAAGTGTAAAGTTGTAAGTTAAGTGTTAATTAACGATTTATTACTTGTAAATAAACGATTTTTATAATTAAATGAGTTTTATTGACAGGTGTTCAAAATTATTTAAAAAAAACGTTTTTTTTTACTTCAAGTTTAAGGCAGCTCCTTAATTGATATTAAGTTTGAAGGTACGAGGGCGGGTCAATAAGTCCGTGACTTTTTGAATTTCTGACCTCTACTGAAAAAGCAACACTACTCCTGTCAACAGGCATCTGTCAGTTGACTCCTATCAAAATTTGAACTTGCTGCGTTAGTTAGTTTGTGTTTGACAGCTATCTTTATCAGACTACCCAGTAATTTGAGGAAAAAAAAATGGAAAAAAGTGAATTTCGTGTGCTTATTAAGCATTATTTTTGCGAAAAAAAACCACTACCGAGACCAAGGCTAAGCTTGATAAATACTATGGTGACTCTGCACCATCGATTTCAATGGTAAAAAAGTGGTTCACTGAATTTCGTTGTGGCCGTACAAGCACTGAAGATGCCGAACGTCCTGGACGCCCAGTTGAGGTCTCTACCCCCGTAACAATCGAAAAAATTCACGATATGGTGTTGGCCGACCGAAGATTGAAAGTGCAAGAGATTGTGGAAGCCGTAGGGATCTCTCATGGCTCAGTGGTTCCAATTTTGAATGATCAGTTGGGCATGAGAAAGCTTTCCGCAAGATGGGTGCCGCATTTGCTCACAGTCGACCACAAACGCAATCGTGTAACAACTTCACAGGAAGGTTTGACATTGTTTAATCGCAATATGGAGGAGTTTTTGCGCCGAAACATGGATCCATCACAACAAACCAGATACCAAACAGTCAAAACAGTGGGTTTCTAAGGGTGAATCGGCACCAAAGAAGGCCAAGGTGGGTTTGTCAGCCAATAAAGTTATGGCGACTGTTTTTTGGGATGAAGAACAATGAATGGGGAATATTATGCCAACTTATTGGACCGCTTCAATGACGATTTGAAAAAAAACCGACCTCATTTGGCCAAGAAAAAAAAATTCATTTCATTTTATGCAAATTCACTTTAGTGGTATGACTTTTACCTGTTATCATGCATAAGCTTGATATACTAAGAAACGTCGATTCAACTCTCCTTGCAATTTCTCAGTCATACCAGTGTTTAGTACCAGAGGAATGTATGAATTACCTCAGTGATTTTAAAACTCCCTTAAAAATACTTCACGTCAATATTCGCAGCATTAACTGTAATTTTGATAATCTTACAATTTTTTACATAAACTTAATTTTAAGTGTGATATTATCATACTCTCTGAATGTTGGTTGTCTAAATGTGCTAAACTCTCGTATTTGGCAGGATACATGGCTCGTAGATCTAACTACTCCAACCAAAATGACGGTCTGCTATGTTACTGAATCTCTGTCGTGTAAAGATCTCAAATATTACTGATGCAAATTGCCTACTAATAAAAGTCTCTTCAGATATTACAATTATGGCCCTGTATCGATCACCGTCTTATATAAATACTGATCACTTTTTGGACTCTCTTGACTTATTACTGAAGTCCCTTAACTCATTTAAAGCTGTAGCTCTTATTGGTGATATCAATATTAACATATTCTCAAATGATTCCAAGACAGATAATTACCTGAACACCATTTCTTGTCACGGATTCCTACCTGCCCATAATATTCCTACTAGACTTAACTCTTGTTTAGATCACGTTATTCTGAAAACAGATAACAAATCCACTACATTAGTCCTAAAAGCAACATTTACAGATCACTCTCCTGTCCTCCTTGTATGTGATACTAAATCTAACACTCAAAATGTCAATAAGAGATTAAAGCGTTTGGATGAGAGTGCAGCAATAGAGGACATTAACAATACTGATTTCTCATTTGTTTTTGACTCTGGTGATCCTGAACTTTGTGCACAATGTTTAGTGTCTACTGTTTCTGATATTATCAGCAAAAACAGTCGTGTAGTTACTTTACCAAGCAGTAAAAGGTTGATAAAACCGTGGATTACTCCGGGCTTACTCCGATGCATTCGAAATCGTGACAAACTCCAACTTAAAGGATTAAAATGCCCAGAAAACCCCATTGCAAAGACAACCTACACTCGCTACAGAAACTTTTGTAATAATTTGCTAAGAAAAGTTAAAACAGAATACGAAAAAATTCAGTTTGAGATGGCCAAAAATAATCCCAAAGCTACGTGGAAAATTATTAAAGATATTACTGATCTTACAAAAAATTCATCCTCATTAAACGATCTCTTGCATTCTTCTAGCCCTGATGCAGTCAATAAATATTTTGCTACTATCGGTAGTACACTCGCCTCTAATATTCCACAATACACTTAACAAATGGCACACAACTTGTTTGATCTCTCACCTTTACATTCCATGGCACTAACTGAGATTGAAACTGATGAAATTCATAATACGATACTTAGTCTAAAGAACACGTCTGCAGTAGGTTGGGATCAAATCCCGACCTTGATCATCAAATCATGTAGGCACGTTCTTTCCCCCATTTTAACTCGACTGTTTAACCCTTGCCTATCAGTATCTTCCTTTCCTAAAGTGTTTAAAAAGGCATTGGTACATCCAATTTTTAAAACTGGAGACAAAAGCTGTGTGATAAACTATAGGCCTATTTCAGTCCTTACATGCTTTTCCAAAATTTTTGAGAAAGTTCTAAATAATAGACTGATTTCTTACCTAAATAGATATAACCTAATTGCTCCTAATCAATTTAGCTTTCGTAAGGGAAAGTCAACTGAAGATGCGGTCCTTGAACTCACAAATACTAATATTAACAAACTAGAAGCGAAACAGAAATGTTTAACCATCTTTCTCTCTCAAAAGCCTTTGGTACGGTTTCTGTACCTCTCCTTCTTAAAAAGTTAGAGGCAATAGGTATTAGATCTGAGGCATTAAAATTTTTTGCTAGCTACCTTAATGATCGAAGTCAATGCACTGTCATAAACGACCGACTCAGCCAAGATGAAAAAGTTAATTATGGTGTCCCACAAGGAAGTGTCCTTGGACCTCCCCTTTTCTTAGTTTATATCAATTCCTTGTGTAAACTAAATCTAAAATCCTGTAAGATCATAACATATGCTGATGACACTGCCTTGATCATAAGTGGAAATTCCTGGTCGGAAGTAAAAGTTTTATCTGAAGCGGCATTAAATACAATTATGGGATGGCTTTGCACAAACTTACTAACTCTTAACTTGGCTAAAACTAAATTTATTCCGTTCGGGCTAAGATCCTCATATTTTCCTTCTTCTTACAATATAATTGCTCATAATTGTCAATATCTAAATTCCTCCTGTAATTGTAATCATATTAGTCAGGCAACTTCTGTAAAATATCTTGGAGTACTGTCGATGCTTCTTTGTCTTGGCAAGAACATATTAGTAATCTAATATCTACTACACGCAAACTGATGTTTGTCTTTAAAAACTTAGATCTAGCTCTACTTTGCCAACACTCAAAATGGTATATTTTGCCCTTGCCCAGTCAGTGTTGTCCTATTGCATAACAGTTTGGGGTGGCTCAGTGAAAACTCAAATGTTACGGCTCGAGAGGGCTCAAAGAGCAGTTTTGAAAGTGATGACCTCAAAGCATATTCGTTTTCCCACAAATGAGCTGTATCACCTGACAAAAGTACTGACAGTTCGTAAAATCTATGTGCTCCAGGTTACTCTGCGAACCCATCTTAAAACCTCTTACGACTCTACTTTCTCTAGTCGGAAACGAAGTGGGCATAGGGTTTGCCAAATAGTGGACACTAGAACAGAGCTGGTTAGACAACAATTTCATTATATGGGAAGTCATTTATACAATATTATAAACAAAAATCTTGGAATCTTTAAGAAAACTTTCCGAGAGTGTAAAATAATTATAAAATCATGGCTTTTTATCTTTATCGTATGATCAAACTGGACGTCTGTTAAAGTCACAGAATTTGAATTTACTACATAAACATTGAATAACATCTATAAAATAAATGTGGATTTACTAAAGTATCTATGTAAATTTATTTATGAATATATATACCCAAAAAAAGAAAAACTCAATAAACTACTATTTATAATAAAGGTACAATGTGTAAATTACTTTACGTTAGTGAAGATGGGTGATGATGGCTGCGACACAGTTTTAACTACTGCAGCCATTATGTTAGTTATTTTTGTTAATTTTTGGTTTTTAAATAAAGGTTTTTATTATTATTATAATGTTTGATTACAAATTCCAGAATTTGCCCGAAAAGGCAGCAGCTTTTCTGGGTCTGCTAACTTAAAAAAATCGTGAGATTTAAAATCCATAAAGTACTAGGAGTTCATTTAAATAAACAAAGTTTGTAATGCTTATTGGAGTCTCAAAAACAATTAAATAAGACTACATATTTTCCAATTTTTATTTAACATTTTTATAAAAGATAATTATGAATAGTTAACAAAAAAAAAGCAAAATCGTTTTAGTAACAGGTTTCATAGATTAAAATCCAAAAATACGTCTCTAAAACTACGAATAGCATAAACCAAAGTGTTATCATAGATTTTTCATGTACAATCATAGAATCCGGTTTGGTTTCCAATATTTATGTGACGAAACATTAATTTTCACAATCACCTTAAGTAAAAGAGATAGTTGCGCATGCTTTAAATTATGAATATTTTTTAAGTTTTTGCCGAAACATGTTGAATGTTGTGATTTTAAATTAATTTTCTTAAGCTTCTCAACTAACCATTTAAAAAATCGAATATTCATTAGGATATTTACAATAACAAAATAGGAGTAGTTTTTTTTTACTATTTAATAATTATCCACTATTGCATAGGTATTACTTATTACATATAATAATTTCTTTAATTTATTACGTTATACTCTTAGAATGAATTCAAAACCGGTGATAATTTTGTTTGGGTGTCGAAGGCAATTGTTTTTTTTAAATAATAACCATTGTAATTCATATATGTTACTGTATTTCGGACACAAGATGGGGTCCTTGATATTCCAAATATTTTATCTATTACGACCATTTTTGATATATTATACTAATAATTGTTATATATCCGAGTGTTTCGGGCAGACAACTCCATGACATTCATTTCCATAGTCCATACATGGCCTGTCACCCGGCTTCAGAGGCTCAGCCTTGCCGCAGAATTGTATTACACTGAAACAATGATGTTATTAATATGGAAAAAAACACATTTAACGTTGATATCGTTATATTTTATTGAAGATAAATCAACTTGAATATAATATGGAATGATCTCACAATTTAACTTAGCCTTAAAATATCAACGCTAGGACAACATTCATAGACTAGAGTGGATTTCGAAGAGAATATTATTAAAGAAAAAATACTCAATACTCAAGGATACTCAAGGAATTTCTTTAAACGAAAACGGTTTCATCGAATTTATGGCTATACAATTAGATATAATCTTACAGGAATTATTCCATATGAAGAAAGCTTTCAGCGACAATATCACCTGATGGTAAGCAACGATCGATTTGAAAGTGCTAATTTTAAGTCTATTCGAATTAAAACATTTTAACTTTGACTTTGATGTGACCAAAGATATAGATAAAGATATAGAAAATGCCTATTTTCTTTCCACTTAAAGAGGTAACTATCAATCTCTTACCCGAAATCACCTTTCTCCATCCACTTAGGGTCTATTTTGTTTGTCGCTTCAAATTTCCCTTTGCCGAGACCACAAATCAAATCTGCCTTCACAGTTCGCAAAGCTATTATAGGAGCTGGTATGAACCCTGAGAATACATACATATAAACAATATTTACTTAGTCCCAAACTGAAAGGAAGACTAGTACAGACGTAAAGCTTCACATAACAAGTGCAATATCAATCCTTATGCTGTACAACTTAAGAACGATACAAAGTACAAACAGATTTGAGAGGTTGAGCCGTTTGTATACAAAACCAAACGTTTAACATTTTCAGATAGCCCAGAAAATTGGTAAAACACCTGACAGCTAGGTTTGTGACGTCTTAAAAATCTACCACTGCTTCCATTTAGCAAAAATATCAAATTGTCTTCCTGTGGTATCGTAATACATAAATGAATTCATCAATCAACACACACAATTGTTGTTTGAAAAATGACTTAATCGAATGTTATTAATTTCAACTGACTTCAAAACAAAAATTGAGGTTTTCCATTCGAGTATTGACCCTTACACGACCGTTCAATTAATAATTGATTTTAGACAAAAACAATGGTATTCACCTTGTAGTGCAGGTTCGAATCCCAAATAAGGGTTGCAATTTCTCTCCCCGAGTAGCTTCCTGTAGTTCAAGTCACCCTTAAACACTATGGCTAGTGCGAACTGCAGTTTTCTGTATAAATTCGGATCGTATTTCTTCATATCCTTGTAAGTGTGTGGGGACGTCCAGAAGTCGTCGCACTGTAGCAAAAATAATATTATTGAAAAGGTTGTATGTTGTTGTAATGTTCTATAATTTTGAATGGTTTTCACTTATTAAGATTTTTTAAACAAAATTCAGCATCCACCTAACTCGGGATGCATCAAGTCATCTCGGTCTGCCTTATCACAAATCGCATGCAAAAGTGATATAGTTAGCGATTTCGTATATAATCTTCGAAACTATAGTTTTGTTTGATTTCTCCTTGACCTTTCGTCTGAAGGTGGATATAGACCATATTTTTTCTTCAATAATATAAATTCTAACAGATTCGCTAACAAGAGCTTTTTTTTTTTGCTGTGTTTAACACCTCTGCCAACCTCTCTAGGGATCACGGCGTGAGTTTAAGTTTATGTATGTTTTTGATTTATATTTTATTTGAAAAAGCAATATATTTTAAAGTAAATAAAGCAGATTCTCCTCACCATAACTATAAACGTTCCGTTATCATGATATTGTTTCCAGCGAGCCCCCAACTGTTTGAGTTGTTCGGAGGTGACGGTGACTGGCTCGGGGGGAGGGGGGGGCGCTGTCGCCTCTGCTGATTTGTCCTTGTCCTTTTTATCCTTCGTTACCTCTATAATTTTTTAAAGAAAAATATATATTTATGGCCTTTCATTTTAACTTAAAGAGTTTTATTGTAGTACTGAGGATTTTTGTTAATGAATTATTTTAGGATATTTGGGCATTACTATTAAGAACTTAAAATTCAGATTTCAATGAGGAATGACATTTATACGCGAAAATTCATTTATGACTTCAAATTGATAAAAATATAAGATTTACACTACATAAGTGTGAAGAATCATTAAAGAATAATTCAGCTCCAACCAGGATTTGAACCCGAACCCTCTTGCATAGTAACCAGCTGGAATACCGTTGCGCTTGTACGTTAAGCAGGGCGGTCATATTTTTCTATTTTTTATAGATGATAATTAAATGTATAACATTATTTAACTGACCCGGTTTTACTTCTATTTCTACTTTGGCGGAAAACTCAGCTTTCGCACAACCGTTTATGACGTAACTGAAATAAACAAGAAACACATTATCAAGAGATAAGTTGGTGTTGTAAAGTTTATTTACAATGCAAAATTATCATAAATAGAGTTTAAGTCGATTATAAGTATTTAAAAAAAAAACATGCTGATCCAATAACGAAAAATCTATCGAAATATAAGGATATTTACAATAAGAACTTTTTGTAAGTTCGGTTGCAACACCAGAAGCATCACCGAGAGTTACACAATTAGTAAAACTTACGTAAAATCTTTGGGAGTCACATCAGATATGAACCAAGGAATTTTTTTTACGTGGAAGCGAACCTGAAATTTAAAAAAAAAACTTAAATATTTTATATTCTAAGAAAACTTTAAACTAACCACATCACGACACACACATTGACTCAACCCTGCAGCAAGTACCGTAAGAGCTTGTGTTGCAGGCGCTAAGCAACGATATGGTATAAACTACATAGATAAGATTACTACATCCAAGACTGAAACGAAACAATGCGCCTTGCAATTAACACATAAAGTTCCGCCCCCGACGGGATTCGAACCCGAAACCACTATCGCAGTCGGCTGTATACACCACTGCGCCACAGAGGTCATCAAAACATTACACAAATAAAAATAACATCAATTGAACATAAACACTTTAAAAATATATATATAATAATAATAATAATAATTTTTAACATCTAACTTTATAATGTTTTAAATATAATTTGATAACGATCATACCTTCGTGGCTATCTCTTGTGATACGATGAAGTCAGCTAAACATAGATCAGTGAATAATTCATATCCAGAATTGTCACACACTATATCTGTGAAAAATTCATAAATAATTATTTTAAATGAGAAATCAAAGACCCAACATCATATATCATTAAGTGAAGATATTTTAAAATCTGATGTCTTTGTATATTTTTAAAGGTTTATGATTTATGTATGTATGTGTGTGTGAGTATGGGAGTTTTGTATATGAAGCTTTGTTTACTATTTATGTATGTATGTGTGTGTGTGTGTGAGTATGGGAGTTTTGTATATGAATCTTTGTTTACTATTTATTATTTATGTATGTATGTGTGTGTTTGTGTGAGTATGGGAGTTTTGTATATGAAGCTTTGTTTACTATTTATTAATAACAAAATTGTAATCTAACAGCTTACCGAATATAACAGTCTGCGGCACGAGCATTTTGACGGGGCACGGCGGTTTCTCCGGCTCGGGCGGGGGCGGTGCGTCGCCTTCTTTTTTCTCTTCTGCAGCAGGGGGAGGGGTGGGGGGAGCTTCCTGTATTTATATAGATGTTATAGAAAAGTAATGTAGCTTAAAAAATTCTACGGTGAAGACTATACAATTAAACTATACTATGAAATTTTCAAAATAATAAAGCTTTAAAATAGGTAATTAATGTCCCGAATAACAAATATTAAAGTCAATTTAATAAAAATACCTACAACTACATGTTTTTGAATTTAATTTAAATTAATTTCCGATATTTAATTAAAGAAACATGAAAATACAATAAGAATAACTATTACTTTGGCAACTGGTTAAAACTTGTTTTTTCTAATAACTTTTTTTACTAAAACTGCCTACAAACAGTACAAAATTAACCTCCTTGCTAATAGGCACTCCGGCCAACACAGCTAGTCTTTCACAGCTGCATTTCTTTGCTGGTGCAGCCTGGAATAACATGTTCATTTGCACAAATTTCGTCTGATACACAGATCCTATCTTTACATAGATTCTACATAAACATGTATCAGTACAGAGCGGTTGGCAGAAGTGTTACACGCCGCATTTAGTATGTTTATGTTGAGTCCAAGTGTTACAGGTTGCGGATCTGTCGCCACTATCCGGCCACAATGAGTAACATGGCAGTTACAACTTACAGAAATCCAAGACTCGAACCTACAACCTGTTGGGTCGGGTCGGTTAATGAACTAGGGCAAGTAACAAACTGAGCTAACGCGTCCCCCAACACGACACGAATACACAGATACATACAGATTCTAACTTATGCAAAGATTTTAAGAGTATAGACAAAAAAAAATCATCGAAATCTCTAGCTAGCATTTAAAAAAAAATTACGGCTATTTTGAGAAAAAAAAAATCCATTTTTTTTTTTTATTTCGCAACGTAAACACGGTCATGACTTTTTAACTTATTATTCTTAATTTATACTCACAGCTTTTATTTTCGCCGCCAAAGCTTCAGATTTGGCGCAAACTTGATCTGATATCTTGTTTGTATCGTCGATTAATAACTAAAAGATTTAAATTATAATATTATTTAAAGTCGAACTCACAAATGCAATTAAGTTTTTTTCTAAATCCATATAACATTATTTCATTTATATAATGGAAGTAAAAGTAGTGCAAAATAGTGAACTTTATCACCTTATCTTTAAAGTCGATAATCATTTGAAAAGGATCCGTAGCGCTTTTAACATCTTCACCCATAGACAACGATAGGTCACACTTGTTAGACCATAGACAAAGCTGAAATAATATACATTTTAATTAAAAAACAGTTAAATGATCACAATAATACATAGTCTGTTTAAAAAATGGAAAATCATACTTCCTGGAAATCGTGATATAACAGGATTTGTGGAAGGGAAAAATAATAATCAGTTCCAACCAGGATTTGAACCGGAACCCTTTTGCTTAAAAGCCAGCTGAAATACCGTTTCGCTACGGAGACCACTGGCGGATCCTGTGGGGAGGGGCTAGTTGCTCATGCCCCTCCCAAAAGCATCTGACTTTTAGAACCTGTAGCCTTTGTTGTGTGTGTTAAAACCTATCGTTAGAGAGGTCAACCCCCAAAATGACAGGTCCGGCCCCGTAGAAAAATGCCACTATCCCGTTAGCGATAACGTCAGTGTTATGTCATTTACTGGAGCGTCAGTCAGAATGTCATTTCAATACATTTTTATTATCTGTTGGCGTTAACGCCTGAGTAATAATAGCATTTTTATTCTCGGATTCTTCACTGACCGAGACCTTTACATTTAATCATTAGCTTTTACTAAAGGACATAGTTACCTTCAATAAAGTGATAAAGTCAGCTTTCCTCTTGTCTTTCTCTGATTTGCTCATCATTCCCAATGCTTTCTCAGCGACCATGCACATAGAGACCATATTCGACTGGAACGCCGTCTCCTTTTGCGTCTCGAAAGGATCAAAATCATTCATTCCTTTGCTGAAAATGCAATACAACTTTAGTACATAATTTTAATTTACCCTAAAAAAACGTTTTCTGCACGGGTTAAGCGTTAATGCCAAAAGAAAATTAAAAAAAAATCTACTTCCGAATGAGTTACGTCATTGTCAATATCATTTCAATACACATTATCAATACATTTCGGCGTTAACTTTTGCGGAAAAATGTTTTTTTCTAAAGGGCCAGCGATTCATTTCTGCCATTATTTTTCTTTAATAAAGTTTTTTATAACCTTTTATTGAAGAAACCCCATAAAAGACAGCATACGTTTACTGTTAAAGTAGTTACCGTTGCCTATAACTGTATTCTACCTCCCACGTGCTATACATAAAAATAAAACTGGTCAAGTATGAGTCGGTCTTGTACATTATGGATTCCGTATCACCTCATAATCTTAAACAACATGTATTTTATAGATAATTTTATCAAAGAAAAAAGAACAAGCAAAAAAATTTCAACAAAATCACGCCCGTTGTATGGGAGCTCCCTTTAAAAGTTAATTTCACTTAGTTTTCAGAATTTGTTGAGTAGTATTTAGCAACAACAGAAATAGACATGCTCTGAAAATTTCATGAAATCCAGCCATAATGGTTCATGAAATACAGTCCGCTTGCAAACAGACAAACGGACAGCGGACGTTTAGTAATAATAATAACCACATCACGACACACACATTGACTCAGCCCTGCAGTAAGTACCGTAAGAACTTGTGTCACAGGAACTAAGCAACGATATGGTATATACTACATAGATAAGAATAATACATCCAAGTACGGTAAGCGAAACAACGCGTCTTACAAATAACACAAAGTTCCGCCCCCGCCGGGATTCGAACCCGGAACCACTAGCTTAGCAGTCGGCTGTTTACACCACTGCGCCACCGAGGTCGTCAAAAGTAATAGGGTCCCGTTTCTTACCCTTTGAGTACGGAACCCTAAAAAATTACTCACGTAACTTCACAAAAGTCCCTCAGTTTCCTATAAATGTAGCATTCAGTGAACACCCAGGTGTTCGTAAAGTAGTAAGAATCCGGTGAATTATTTATATAGTTGTTCCATTTCTTAGCATCATCAGAGGTCCCTTCGAGGAGTTCGTATTTCTTGTTGGTGACTATTTCGTTTTTAAGTTTGCTTATCTTTCTAATAAGCTCCTGTGATCCAGACTGGAAGCAAAGATACAGTTATACAACCTCTGTAGCTTAGTGGTGTTATAAGCCTACTGCTAAGCTAGAGGGTCCGGGTTCGAATCCTGTTGGGGGCGGAACATTTTGTTTTTTTTCAACTATATTAAATCAGCCCAGCTCTAAGACATTTTTTTATCGCAGGCACTAAGCAACGATGTGGTATATACAACATAGATAAGACTACTACTTCTAAGACCGGTAAGCGAAATAATGCGTCTCGCAAATAGCACAGTTTCGCTCCCGCCGGGATTCGAACCCGGAACCTCCAGCGTAGCAGCCAGCTGTTACACTGCTGCGCCAGGAAGGCCGTCAAAACAAAAATCAACAATACACTTAAACATGGCAAAAACAAATATGAAGCTTGGGAGATTTCTTGTTTTGTGGTTATGTAGTATTCGGTCGGAACATCACCATTGAGTCATAATAACCGATCCGTTGTTGCGACTAAAGTCGTTATAACCGGGTTTAACTATAGTTATTATTAAATACGTCTATCTAATATTATGTTTACTCACCCCGCCGTGTTTGGAAAGTTGATCAATTATTTTTGTTAAAATCACTGGCATGCGTTCTTTCAGCGAATAATAGGCGAAGCTCCTGAAAAAAATAAAAAGATCTATAAAAGTCCAAAAATTTAAAAAAAAAACAAGAATTTTATAGAATAAAAGAAAAAGTGGCCGCCCGAACAGGGACTTGAACCCTGGACCCTTGGATTAAAAGTCCAATGCTCTACCGACTGAGCTATCCGGGCTACGAAAATGGTTACGAAATTACTGTTTAGATACCGCATAAGCAAATAGTAGTACGTCATATTAGAGCCGCTTTTTATCCATATAGAAACTTAACACAAGAGTCATAAGGTTCATTTTATCTAGTACCAACATTTACTTGTATTGCTTGGCTCCTACCACACAGGAAATAGGAATCATTTTTAAAAAGTATCAAAATAATACTTAATTTGCATACATTTGTTCTCTTATATAGAAATTACTTATTATAATTATAAGAACAAAAAAAAAAGGAAAACATACATTTATTTTTTAAATTAAAAATCTTTTTACTTGTACTGTACCTATTTACTATATTCTATGTACGTATTGTTTATAAATTAATTAATATTGTTTATTTATTATTTACTTTTTTTTTATTGCATTGTCTATAAACTATGTATTGGGCTATACTATGTGACTGTCTTTGTATTTAAAAAATATTTAAATCGTTTTGTAGATAAACTCTAAACAGGGCAAAGGGTAAATTGTTTCGGCTTTGCAACACACTTATGATAACTTTCATGTCGCAAGGACAGCAAAAATACGACACTTACAGGTTATATGTTTAACATCATAAATGAATAATAATTGTAGCATTATACAAATAAATGATGCAACTATATTCATGTGCCACAAAGATTAATGTTTACACAGTTATATAATGTAATAGATTAATGTTTACACAGTTATATAATGTAATAACTATTTACAGACTGTTATCATTATTATAATTTATAATTCCAATAGAACAATGGTTTTGATGTTCGAAATGCTTAAATATTTACATAACACTCGCATATGTGTATGTAAAGGACGAATATTATATTATATTTAGGTGTTAATTTAGTTTTTTTGCCACTTTTCAGTAGGAAACAAATATATCTTATAATTTTATGACCCTTTTTAAATGTTTCATAACATTGATTGATAGAAAAGTTTTTTTTACAGCTTGGACTACAGCTTGCCTAGGTGACTTTTCTTGGCTACAGCATTGTTTCTTTGGCACTTTTTCTTTTTAATAACAAGGTTGTATGAATTTGACGCCTTTGCTTACGAAAACCAACAAAAACATTGAATCCATCAAAATTGTGTCAATTTGTATGACAAAATTGCAATTTTCTATGAAACAATAAGATTGCTTTGGTTGAGAATTAACATAAATACTTCTTATACATTTTAACAAAAAATTGTGGACTTCCAACTTGTCCATTGAAAAAGTAAAATTTAGCCAAATAACAATTGATTTAACAGAATAAAATATATTTTCTTATAAGACACTATTTTTTTAAATTGAAATATAAATATTTGAAAAATACTGTACAGTACTGAATTTAATGTTTATAGTAATTTATTACTATTATTTTTATAACTATACAATTCCTAAACTAACTACTAGGTTCAATTTAAATACGTACTTTTTAAATGTTCCCTGAAGCTGTATATTGATTGGAGTAGCTATATCCAGAAATGGGTCAGGTTTTTTCACTTCTATAAATGGACCTCCATAAATAAAATAAGGTTTTGTCCCATCTTCGTCCCCATCAAAAATCCCTGAACTACTGTGTAATGATTTTTTTGACCCCATACTCTATTTATTTACGATAGATTTATTCCATAGCCAAATAGATGTGTTTTATTGCAGAATTTTAGTTAATAAATGATCAGACGAATGGCAAATGTTGATTGATTTGAAAAATATTTAGTCTTTTATCCTTAGTGACATTGACGTTGACATTTGTTTTTTTCGGCATGGGTTTGATGCGAGACGATGAAATCAAATACTACAAAATAAAAATTCTTTAATTCAATTTTAATATCACTTAGTATATAATTAGTTACCTATAAAAAGTTTATTAATTAAAGTCGTGTAAGGTTGATTTTAATCAGCCACAATATTTCAATTTCAAGTTACTTATGCTCTGGTCATATCCTACGGATTTATATTATGAATGAAGTAATTTTAAACTTAAAAAAACACATTAAACTACACTTTACACTCCCAGTTTTTTTTTACATACTAACTATTTTTAACTTCCAAGCGTTACTCACATTCCAAATATCCCTCGCATATCAACATTTCGAGGTGTAACCACTCTCATAACAGGCAGGTTTTCAGTATCTATAGGCCAATCGTACGGCTTCATTTTCACTTTTTAACACAGAACTTTCACGAACCAAACACAAAGGAAAACAGGGAAAACGTGTAGCGGAAATAAACGAAGACGCAGATTCGACCGTGGACTAAAAACTAAATATAGACGCGACATGTTATGGCTCATTTGCAAAAAACATCTTCCAATACAATGAAACATCGAAACCTATCCATTTTAATTGACGAAAACCTGCCATGTGCTTGCTTTGACACAATATTTTGCGTGCCAATTTTTAATTAGTTTACTTCCAAATTGTTTTCCTATATACACATAGCTTTTTAGACACCT
This sequence comes from Choreutis nemorana, assembly GCA_949316135.1. Lineage (NCBI taxonomy): Eukaryota > Metazoa > Arthropoda > Insecta > Lepidoptera > Choreutidae > Choreutis > Choreutis nemorana. The sequence goes on along the minus strand of OX438620.1, from coordinate 1,117,220 downwards.
ATTGGAGTAGGTGTAAGTTTATATTTTATTTACAATTTTTATTATGTGATTTAAAAAAATATTAATAAAATTAGGTAAAAATCTTCAGAAAAATAATCTATTTACCTAGTACTTTTTAAATTATTTTAGTATAAGTTAGGGTAATCCCAAACTGTGGCGCCCTCTACAAAAGAGCGTATACAAAAAATCAGGTTAATAAAACAAAAAGTTATCAAGTTAATTTGTTTATTAGTCACCAGGCACCAAACATGCAATCCTATAAAAATCTGTTATTTAAAAACATTAAACTTATAACTAATAAGTACCCCTACCAAAGTAAGCACTGAAATCAACAGTGAAAATCATTCAAGTTAAAATTAAATCTATTATTACTTATTTTGTAATAAAGTAACTAAATTAACAAAATTTAAGAATTACAATTGTAACATTAAAATATATTTATGAAAACTTAAAACAAAAACTTTGGACTACACTAGGTAGCTTTACTGAAGGTAATTCATTGGGTTAAATCAAGGAAATCATATTTTTTTAATTCATATCAATCAGCTGTTACTTATTAAGTATCAAGTTTGTTAATTATAATCGAGTAGCTGTAAATAGTAAATTATAAACAAAAAAAAAGTTATATCTCAAATCAAATGTAGTTACAAATAATATGGAATACAAATTGTGCAACATTTAAATTAAAAATCGTATCCAATTACTATTTCAATGAAGGTAAGGTAAGTTAAAAACATTTTCAAAAATCTTAAAATCAACATTAAACTTCGAGTTTGTACCTAATTATACTATATATACGTCAAATTAAGATATAAAACATATCAATCGTGAGAATTATAGAAAGAGATCATGATTTTCATTAATTACTATGAGACAAAGAGTATGTTAAAATCATAAAACAATAATGATTAAAAATTGCATATCTGCATTGTCAAAATTTTAAAGTTAATACATGGATTCATGATTGGCAGACCTTCGGAGAGCAATCATTAATCAATGAGTCAAAAATTATAACCACAATTGAAACTACAGTCAAAAACACATGATTAGAAAATAGGAACATTTTTTGTCTAATTCTACTCAAACAAGGAAATTATTTAAGGCATGATCGTTTCTTTTTTTGTCATAATTGGAATCTGTAAAATATTTTCGTCAAAAATATAAAAAAAATGAATTTTTAATTTACTGTGACATGGCAAAAAAACTTATTTTTTACCAAACACAAATAAGTAAATTATCTATGGCATGATCATTTTTATATTTTTGTCATAGGTGAATGAAATATGTTAAATATTTTAGTCAAAATTATTTAAAACATTTGTCAATTTTAAATTCACTTCTCCTAAAATACAGATAAAAAATCAATATGTTATATCAAGTCAAATAATAAAAAACACCAAAAAAGCCTATTAAAATAGCAATTGTCCATTCTTAATAAAAATTATTTAAGTAAAAAGTTTAGAGCTTAATATAAAAAAAGTAAAAGTTACATATCTACCACCTAAAATTATTATGAAAGTCCTGTACCGAATCTTCAATATTTTTCAAGTACACATGTAAAAGACGGAAAATGAAAAACACAGCATAATTTAAAAATCCAACATTGAATTCACAAATCATTATCAAAATATTATAGCTTTAAAAATATAATACACAGCAAATAGATGTTAAAAATAACTATTCTATTCTATTTCTTCAAATTTGTTAGTACAATAACTGTTAAATTGCATGTAAACCAATCTTTTACTTTTCATATCATGCTGTTAAAATTAATGCAAGTGGTAAAAACCAAAGCCAAACCAAAACTGTGGGTTTGTAAAGAGGACATGAACAACAGTTACAACCTAATTTATAGAAACTATGAAACGAAAAAATTAAAAATAAGACAACTAACGCCATCTATCGAAATTAGAATCGTCTCCTACCGTTACTTTTGACGCGCGTGTTTTTCAGGGTGATTGTTGTAGACGGTATTCGATTTCCATTGTTCGTATTCCTCAGAACTGGGCAGTAGGTACTGAAACAAAAGTAGCATGTTATAGAAAAAAACTGTCTAAGTAAGTCTAAGTTAGACAGGTAGCAATAGTCGTAACCTTTGACTTAAAATAGTTTGTTATATCTCGAGAGAGGTGGTTGGCAGAGGTATTAAGCACCACATTTTGAATATTTTGATATTATGCATTAAAAGTAGGTAGTCAATAGAAAAAATCTATTGACTCCATTATTGCATGGTTTGATTTGAAATTTTATATTAATTTTGGTGTAAACAAGCCTTTTTATGAGAAAATAATTAATACTGAATTATTTCACTTCTACTTTTATGTAGTTTATATAATGATAGGCCTAGCAAAAAATAAATGTGACATTCAAGATACTTCTCTCCCTTTCACAACAACAAAAAGAAAGAGACCATAAATAAAAATACTGTGTGCTAGCCTTTCGGCTATTTATAATCTTATATACTTACATGGTGTGAGCCTTGTCTCCAGTTGCCCTGCAAGCAGTGCACACATGGGACCGCAAAATAGGACAAGTGACTATCAATTCACCATCTATCTGCTCTTTGACTCTATGTGTGGTATACACTCGTGGAGTCTCACCATTCTTACGGCAGAATGTACACATAGTCGCAGCCCCAACGTCGGAGAAAGACTTGTTAGGTGTATATTTAGGACTTCTGGGTGTATCAACTCTTGGTTTACTGAAATTTGGCCATGGTACTGGACTGGGAGGGGTTCCAAAGCTCTTGTAATTGTAACTTGGTGTATTTGGTGAGTAGCTTGATGAACTAGGTGAAGCATTTGTTTGGTATTGGAGAGCCATTGGTGAACTGACTGGCGTTTTAAACCCAAGGCTTCTGTTTTCTGCTGGAAACAATTCATAGAATGACCGATTTTCAGTTGTACTGGAGATTGAGTTTCTTGAGAAGCTGTCATCAGATTGCCATATCATAAATTGATCATCAAGACCTCTCCTTGGAGGAGTTGGTAAAACATCAGAAAATATTTCACTATGATTGGGTATATGTGGAACTTCTCTAACTGTTTGCAATGGTTCAGCCTGGCAAAGCGCTTTTCGGCCAACAATTCTTCGTCCAACTGGTGTACTGTGTTGTTGGACATCTTGGTACCTAAATGGTTCATTCCTCGGTAGGAATGTTGGGAAGTCAGAGAAGAACTCTGAAGACATGGAGTCTCCAGAACTTGATGATCGGTTGACTGGCGGAGACTGATTGAAGGACTGGAACATGGCTGTCCTCCTACTTTCGTTCTGAAGGGCATCTAAAAAAAAAAGAGTTTCTTTCCCACTTTAGTCAAAACTTCAATGTTTTAAATTAACTTTCACTAACTATAGAGTATCTGTCACCTGTAAGTTTATTATCAAACTTCAAAAAAGAAGGTGTTATATTTATCGTATCTAAGTTTTCTTTAAGCTAATGGCACTGTATCAGTAAAATAAAGAACTTTGATGTATAATCTATGAAGTTGATTAAAAAAACAAGACACTAAAAGATTTTTTATTTTATAATAAATCGGAAGGAAGTTGCAAAATGGACTCTTAACCAACCTTATTTCTTTTCTTTGTATCAATCGTAATTAAGTTATCTTGACTTTTGTTTAAAGTTAGCTTGCTACTTAAACGCATGGAGGAAGGCAATTAGTATTTATTCGTATTTTTTGTATATTATTACCATTTAAAAAATATTGAATCATAACTTGATATAAGAATTAACTTACCATTATCTGCAGTCATAGAATTTTGAAACAACTTATTAACGTCATCTTCGCACTGAAAACTGTCTTTCGAATAGAACATTGTAGCTGAAAAGTTATTAAATCACTTGTAATTCATTGTAAAACTTATAAATATCAAAACATAGTAAAATTATTTTCACCCATACCTACTTCCGATTTACGAAAATTTTAGCGGAAGCCAGACCGACCATTTGAAAGTCAATAGAGACTTGAATTATTTAATTTTAACAAATAGAGGCTTACTATTAATTGTCCATTAAATGAAAAAAATGCCTCATATTAAAAACCCGATTTATGAAATATATTTTGATAAACTTTTTATTAAAATATATTGCCAAAAGTGCGGATATTTTTAAATTATTGATACACTTTGTACATATTAGATTTTTTGTTTTTTTTACAGCATTGATTTAATATACGTGTGATATAAAAGCCTTAAAAATGGAAGCAAGAGAGAAAAAATAAAACAAAAGCTAATTAAGTCGGTTAAAAAGAGAGATCTCCCTAATTACGTACAGGAAGAATACTCACCAACCAATTTTATGTTTTCAAAACAAACACAAGACTTTAACGTTCGTCCGCTCGCAAAGAAACTTCGTCGTCGAATGAAGAAATTTACAAAAATATAAACAGCATGCCGCTCATGTCGGCTTCTTCAAAGGGTTTAACTGCGACCCCCTTGGTCTAGTTTTCGCAACAACTCTATTACAGGTTTGATTCTTGTTAGAATTGTAGTGTATTAAATCTCATTGGAATCACTAAGTTATTTCAAAGTTAAAGTCAAAATGTTTTATATTTGAACAATCTAAAAAAAAAAAACCTTTCAAATCGTCATATTTTACTACCATTGGTTCGAAACGCTATTTCCACGAGGAAGAATCCGACAAGAAACCTCCACAGTTGCTTTTATCAATATTCAAAGTACAATTATTTTCTATAACAACTTACAATTTGTACTAAATTGTTCTAATAGAAGTAAGTAGTATTGGAATGGAAGTAGCACAATATCTTTTTAACGATAACGATAAAATTAATATTTAAAGATAGATTTAAATATGACTTGTTGCTTTATTTATTTTGATGTAGCCTAGTACTTGTTTCAATTAGCCCTAGATTCAGGTACAGTAAGCAATTTAGATTTGGATACAATGGTTTGCTTGGTCGTTCACTTTTGCTATAATTTTATGTGTTAAAATTAACAGCTCAGTGAAGCTCATTCTGAATTTTATTTCTTAGAAGCGATGGCTTCCAACAAACCAAAAGTCAGAAATATTTGATTGTGTTAAGGTTCGAAAACAAATAGATGCAATTGTATTAATAAAATAAAAAGTGAAGACGTTTATTATTAACTGATTCTGAGCATTTTTAAATAATCAAAACCACAGTTTTTAAAAGCTGACGAAGAATCTGGTGCTATATCTTCGTAATCTATATAAGATGTGGGAACGCGTACGCATCATAAAATTTACATTAATGAAAATAATTCACTTTCAAGGTCAAGAAGAAAGTGAAGCTACTTTTAGTAAAAGAAAAGCCGCAAAGGCGGTGTTTCATTGATAACAAAGACACCGCCCTTACTAAAGTGCGCCGATAGTTTTTGCTACTCGACAATAGATGGAGGTAGCAGTTAAGTTTCGCCAGTTAGACAGATTAGATTTATATTATCTTTTAGTTATTGGTGTATTATAATTATTTTATCATATACCAAAAAAAAAAAAAAATTAAACCTTGAAAATTTAAAAATAAAATAAAATGGAGGTTTTTTACCTACCAAGAGATGGAGTTACCCGTAAATTAAATCTTTATACATAATACTAGCTTAGGAGTAAAGTAACAATTATGTGACCTCTTAATCTCTAAACTAATAATAATTTGTATTTTAACTATAAGATTTAAGTTATAAAAAGTACTCAGAACTAAAAAGTGAATTAAAACAAAGTAAACTGGAACACTACGACAACATAGGAGGATAAGAAGAAGAACATCTTAACTACGAGCTGCATGTTTATGGGCAACATTCCAAATATCGTCAAGGTCAGTGGACGATCCTTCAGAAAGTGCAGAAACTCACGGATGTCGGCTTTCTGGGCTTCATCTAGAATCAAAAGTAGTTTTTCAATTAGTTGAAGTATAAAGCCTACTGCCACCTTGATGGTAAACAGTTACCGTAGCCTCAAAGTACCCGTCCGTCGTGTAGAGTACTCGCCATAGTGTTAGATAGCGGGGAAATTTGGGTTTGTTCAACAAAAATCAGGAAGGAGCAAAATTTCGGGACAAATTTCTCTCGAGTCAGTCTGGTAACAAGACGCTATTGTACCGGATTTTATTACATAACTACTAAGTCTACGTTTAACAAATACTTTTTATGTTTAATAGGTAAATAAGACATATTTTTGCAATATATGTTACTACAACAACTCCATCCCCTTAGAATTGTGCCAGAAATGATAAGCTTGCTTCTGGCAACCCCACTTAGAAAGTATAATGCTTAGTTGGAGTTTAAACCTGGTATAATGTTAGTTAGCAATGCTAACGTTAATCGAAATAATGCTCAAGAAGTAAATACTTCAATACTTAGGCAGCTCATTTGGTGCGAGAAAACTGGCTACAATCTTAGTTCAGCTCAAATGATATGGTAAGCTTAACTAAACGCACCTATTATATAAGTACCTATTTAGTGTGTCTACCATGAGTTTGTATAGTTTTTCGGAATTTATTACTACAGTAATTTTGTATGAGCAATCTTAATTCCTCATCAATTAGAGGCGCTTATCAAAGATTCACACAAATTTGTAAATACAGTCGCAAGCGGCAAACGAAGGTAACTCATGGTAGGCACACAGTTTCCATAGAGCACTGTAGGTATGCTTAGACCAAAAAACACTGTCTTTGTAATTACCAAATTTATAAATGAAATTAACTTTACCAGTGTTCGTCAAAAGCTGGTTGAGAGAATATATTTTAATTTCTTCCAAGTCGTCATTGATGATCTCCATGATAATGCAAGGGTAAAAAGTGGTTGCAGCCTGGACAAGTCTACCGCCTAGGATTAGGTTTTTGTGAGGATCATCAGACTGCAACAAGATTTATTTTTTAACGACGACGATAGAAATAAAAGGGGAAAATTCTGAGGAGAGGAGACGGTATATTAAGTTTTGGTTTATTAAAAAAGAAAACTTATTTCTTTTAGCAGGTTTGATAAACATTTAACTTTGAATTTACGTAATAAGAACTTTTAAACGAATACCATAATTATAATCATCTATGTAACTGACCTAGAAAAAATCAGTGATTAAATCAAAATCATAACCCTAGCTTTCGCTTCTCCGAAGTCGGGTAAAAGTGAGTTACCTACCGAGGTTTATTCCCTAAATCTCACAACTGACCCTAACAGGACCCTATTACTAAACCTCAGTTGCCGCTGACAGACGGACTTCAGCGGGCTCTATCTATCTCATGAATAGACACTTGAAATTTAAAACATAACCTATTGCTGCAATAACAACAAATACTAAAAACTAAGACAAATTTAAAATTAAGGCGGGTCTTCTTATAAAAAACTTGTTTTATTTCCAAATTTTCTGCTTGTGTTTCTTACTATTAGGAAACTATCAAAAAAGTACATATATATTTATTGTTCATGTTGTACAATGGTACGTATCCCAATTCACGATAAAAACATGTATAATTTAGACTTTAAATACTAATTATCATAATAAATTCATGAATTCTCACCCCATACTTCATGTCGGATGCAAATTGAACCACAACTAGTAACGTTTTTAAAACTGTGTTTATAAGATTTAAGAGAATCTGTAAAAGTTCAAAATATTATATGCTATTTTACTTAGTAACATAAACCACACATCACGACACACACATTGAGTAAGACCTGCAGTAAGAACTTGTGTCACAGGAACTAAGCAACGACATGGTATAAACCACATAGACAAGAATACAACATGAATATGATAAGTAGACCATACAGTAGTACCGGTGGTAGTTGTAGCGGAATGCTGTTTCTCTTATTCTAGGCTTGTTGAGTCATATCTGTTACAGGCTCGAGATTGGTATAAGAAAGAAATACTATTGTTTATTATGCCAACGCGTAGATTCGAATCCAGGTTTGTCGATGGGAGCAGGGCCAAGGTAGTGTACACTTTCTTTAGAAACTGACCCATACTCTGCACTTTTTTACCCCTAAATTGGACGTGAGGACGTGGTAGCCTAGTTTGTTACGTGCCTTGGTTAACCGACCGATTCGACCCGATAGTGCGAGGTTTCGAATCTCAGGTAGCTGTAAGTTAAAGCTGAAGCGTTACTCATTGTGCCCGGCTTGTAGCGACAGTTTTGCAACTGTTACACTGGGACTCAAAATATGCGAAATGCAACGTGTAACACCTCTGCCTACCCCTCTCGAGGGACTACGGCGTGAATTTATGTTTATATGATGTTTAATGTTGCAAAACTTCGGTTTTGGGGGTGGGGGCTTGACCTCACTAACGCTAAGTTTTCACAAAGCAAGAGCAAGAACAATCCGAAGAACTTAAATGCTTAAATGCTCGACGAGGATCCGCCGGTTTTACGCGGTATTGGGTTATTTTTTTCACTTCTATTATCGACAATTATATCCAATCTAAAGTAACTCACCGATACCATGACAAAGCTACTATTTTTCTTCCAGTTTTCAAGAATGGTTTCGTAGACGATGATGTTCTTGGACCTCTTCTCGTTCGCAGGAATCTCCCCGAACCCATGCCTCTCAACCTTTTCTCTCAAAATCTTGACACGAATGAGCAGGAGCATGCAAAATGCGTTCATTGGCAGGCATCCCATTAAAATTGAATAATCAGTCAGAGAATGAATAACATGGGTACCAATTAAAACGGATTTACGTTGAATGAGAGTGATGAAGAAATAAAAGATTCTGCCGCTGTTGAATATAAAGCTTTTCAAGAAGATGAGTATTTCAATTTTCTTGTAGAGCCTGGTGTAATAGGAGAGATCGTCGTAAACTTTATTGACGGTGAAGTAATCAAAGAACTGCCTTTGGGCGGTGTAGCAGAAGAAAGAGAGCAAACAGATGAGATGACAAAAGTCTATATAGAATGTTATATGGAAAGTGTTGAAGAATAAGTAAGTGGAATAGACTAAAGCGTAGAAATAAACAGCGCAGTAAATTCTTCCAAAGAGTCTAATTGCAAATGGGAATGTATAATTAGGATAAATGCCAGCCGACAAAATGATATACTGTAGAAGGCTGATTTTAAAAACGTATTTTCCGATATCAAACATTTTAGCATCTGCTAGTATTTGTGCCCGCATTCAAAAAGGTTAAAAGAAAACATTATAATTTTATTCGAATGTGTAAAATAAACGATAGAGTGAAGTAATATTACGATATCATTGCATTGAGTGCATTGCATATTTAATGGAAATTATTTTCGGTCTATTTCTGTCTGAAAATAAATAATGTGAAAAAGAATTTACAGCTGAGTTTGTTCGTTGTACATTTATAAATATAGTATGGTCCTCGAGTAGGTATATAGTAGGTATGTTGATTAAGGGTTTGTGACTAAGTAATTATTTTAAACCTAATGTTTTGATCGTGATCAGCCCATGGGAGCGAGTGGAGCGGCCGCTCTAAATGCTGAATGAAAGGTACCGAAATGGGTGTTTCCTAGAAAAAAGAAAAAAAATAGAGAGCTAAAAATAAGCACGTCGGTCTCTGAAAGGCGTAGAATACAAATATCTTGTTTCGTATAGGGCCGGGGCTGGTTTTGATTCCCTAGCAACGTGAACTACTCTTAAATACATATTAATATTCATTAATTCAAGAACGTAATTATAAGAAGTTGCAGTTGGTTGCAATTATAATGTGATATAAGTAAGGCTAATCAATCAGCATTTTAATTTCCTAAAGGCTAAATAAAAAACGAATTTAATTACATATCTTATAATGTTCCTTTTTCAATATTCGCTTGATTATGACAGTGTAATATTGTTTGTATGTTGTTTTAGGCTACGTGTAGTGTGCCAACCATGAGTTTTACCTTCGATAGCCGTTTGCGACTGCACTTACAAATTTGGATGAATCTTTGTAAAGCGCCTCTAACGGATTGATGAGGAATTAAGATTGGTCATACGAAATCACTGCAGTAATCTATGTTACCTGATGTGTAGGAAAACTATACGAACTCATGGTAGACACGCAGATGACCGCACAGCAGCGGGGGATATAGTCTTGTTATTTTGGGGGGCTCTACACCCACATAACTGATGACCTTTTATAAAAACGCGTTTGGCCTTGGCCTTGTTCCACTAACTTTAGGTTTTAACAAAGTAAGAGCGCCAGTCCGAAGAACTCAGATGCTAGCCACCCCCCTGGGTCAACCAGCGCCGCGTGGTACCAACATGTTAACGCTCCAAGCACGCGGTCATGTGAACATAGCCTTATTTAAAGTGGAAGTTCGAATAAGTTCATAGAAATAGCTTGTTTGAATTTCTAATTAAAAACTAATTCGACTAATATACGAACTAGAATAGTTTTCATTAGAAAAATTGTATTTGTATCGGTAAGTAGATACTTTTACCCGTTTGCTTATTGTTTCCATTATCTAATTATTACCTATAGACATAAATAAATCATATAATATTTATAAACATAAACTATAATAAATAAGTGTCTGTACATAACCTATACATAGTAGGTATTTAAGAACGTTTTCATAAACTAAGGCTGGAAATTTATAATAAATAAAATGACAATTAAAATGTTCAACATTTTATTAAACGTAACTTATATCAAGCGGTTAAATCAACGAATAAATACAACGTGAAATCTCTGTCAACAATGTACAAATAAAATTCAGTAGCAGACCGACATTTTTTTATCAAAGGCATAATAAAATATACTGAAAACCTGTAAAACTTGCAACACCCAACAAACCTCATTTTGATAAATTCACTTTAAAGTGACTTTCTGGCAACACTGAGCAGGAATCAGCCAATGACATAGCTGAGTGTGACAGATAACAAGGCATTGCCAGGTAAGAAAATGCACCCGTCACCACGTCTTACTTTTTTGGAAAAGCTGTACAATTTGCAAACCTAAGTTCTTAGGGATTTAAAAAACAATCCAACTGTAAATAATATTCGCTGGAAAATTTGAAGTTGAGAACGCATCAACATGTACTCATCTCAACTTCGTTTAAGAAAAAGTTGACACATTCTCAACAAAGAAATCGCCTGTTTATGTGTTACTATAAACAAATTGTAAAACATTATTTTATTTAAGGAGCACATGTTTAAATAACATGTTTCTAGGGCGGATCAGTAAAATTAAATAAAGAGCTCTGGCAACACTGACATTAGCGGGAACACAACTTTTGTGTAAAAATAATTGCAATTTGTAAAAGGCATACCTCCAACAATACATTGGTTTATTTAAATAAATGCTTTGATGTAATACATAATGCGAAGTTATGGACAAAGGTTGTTTCTAAGTAGGCTTATTTAACCGTTGTTTTTTTCTACATTCGAAATGAGGTCTATTTCACCAAGAAGTATCAGTTCAACACAAGTCCATTGATGAATGTAAAATAATGTATAACCAGCATAGAATCAATGTAAGAACACAAGCAGTAGGAAGCAGTACTGCAATGTAGTCGCGTCAGAGGGCAGCTCTAGCGTAAATTGTAATTGTTACAATAAAATAACAATTATATTTGACATTTTGCATGTTGCCGGATTTTTACTTTATGTGCTAGAGTGCGCCCTCAGCGTCGAGCTTTTCGTAATGTTGCCTATTTAACAGATTACCAATATTGCCATGTGTGAAAAATATTAAACATATTATTTTTTTAAATGCTGGCAACTTAAACCGAACTATATGTTTGCATCTCATTTATGAAATAATTTAAATAACGCTTTACAAAAGTAATTTTTTAAAACATAGTTTATATAAACTATTCATTCAATTTAAACAAAAATTACCTAATTTAGATTAAAATAACCTAAAGATTGGATATGGGCTACATTTAGTTAAAAAAAACTATTTCTGAGCAAATGATATCGCATTTAAAATCGAATAAGTGTGTTTTTTTTTTTTTTTTTTAAATTGTCGGTCTGCTCATACAACATTTTACTTTACATTACAATAACCTCATCGAGTTATGCGTAGTTCATAATTTAAATATAATGCTTAAATTAAGTCGATTTAGTTTAATTAATAAACCAAAATTTTGTGCAATATTTAATGAATAAGAGAAATAAATAAATCAATCAAACAAAATGTTTTAGTAATAATTAATTTTAAAGAAAAATATTTCAATCAACTGTAAGTATTTTTTCTATTTCGAACTTTTAAAGCATTTTAATTGTTTTATCGCTAAGAAATTCAATGAAATACTTATTTATAGTTTTTTTAATAATTAAAACTAAAAATTCAATTTAATTAAAAGTTTTGATTACAATTAAAACTATAATTAATTATTTCCTAGCCAATCTTATATTCAGACAGAGCACAAATGTTTTCTGTTTTTATCCTTTTTAACACATACAAGTTCTAGTGACGTCACAATTAAGTAGCAAAATAAAACGTTTTATTTAAATACAAAATCTCGGGTAAACTAGCAGACGGCTCGCCTGATGGAATGTGATACCGCCTATTGACACGACAATGCTCTTGATGTCTGGAACGTCAAGAGCACCGTCGACGCTTTGTCCATGAAGACGTAAAGATATTATAAGTCTAGTGGCGGTAATTACACTGGTTTTCTAATCCTGCCGACAATCTAAAGACAGCCAATAACAAAATAATAAATTTAAACCTTATTTCTATTACCTTAAAGACACTATTATATCATCACGTAATAAAGTTTCAATTTATTTAAACACAACACATTTTCAATTCATTAGCATATTTCTTTAAAGCTATAATAAAAAATAACAGAACTTTTTTCAATGTTGCCAGTCTAAAAATTAAAAAAAAGTCATTACTTTTAAACTAAATCGACATAATGTAAACATTGAGTACTCGTTATATACATGCTATGTATAAATAAATAGTGACTACTTTTCTTTGTTGAGAGCTTCTATAAATTCCTCAAGTTTTTCTTGTACTTGCCTAACTCGTTCTGAAACAAAAAAAAAAAACAATTTAAAACAAAAATTAAAAAATTAGGTGAATTAAATATTTTTTATATAATTAATAAGAACATAAAAATTGATTTTAAACATTATTCGATTTTTTTGTAAAGTTAAATAAAATTTCTAACAAATTCCTCACGATATTTATCGAAAAAAGAATTCACAAAAATTAAAAAAACAAAATCTTGGTTTTTTCATCTCAAAAAAAAGCTCATTAAAGAAGAAAGAAACCCCACTCAATAACTAATCAATGAAAGTAAATAACTCAATAATTCTTATTATATAGGAAGGCAACTCACTCAATTCTTCAGCTAGTTCCACTCTCCTCCCTGATATTAGTTTCTTTTTTAAGTCTGGGTCAGCCGCCATCTAAGCACAAACATAATTAATCATTAAATTAATAATACATATAAAATAAACACTTCAATTTTATATCGGAGGTAAAAAAAACTTTACTTCTGTATTTTTGAAGTCCATACGATTCAGATTTTTTTAATTTTTTTATTTTGTATTAGAACAAATCAACCAAAATTTTGGGTACGAATTGCATCGTACTATCAAATTAACAGGGCCGGATCAACAATGTCGTAGCCCTCAGGCAAAGCATAGGCCGGCGCACTAATTGTTAGTAATTCTGAGATCGTCCCGAATTTGAGGATTTGGACCTGTGGCATTTGTTATCACCAGACAAATACATTTGCAATGATGTCATTACAATCCGACAACTTGTGTCTTATTACCTACAGTCAGTTTAGGATAATTAATTAAAAAAACTTTAAAAAAAGCACATGGTAATGAATAATCCGGCCCTGCAAATAAGTATCTAAATGGACTGCTGTACATTAGGTGAACCGTTTGCTTGTTTCATAAAAAAAACTATAAAATAATTGAGTAAACTGACCTCGTCTAAAACCTCTCTAAGTTCCCTGTCGAGCCTGGCCGCCTCCCGGTTGTGTATTTGCTGCCTCAAGGCGTTGGCCGTCGTTCGCAGCGTGGATTGCACGCGCCAGAACATCACCACCTCACAGCACTCCTTCTAGAAGATTCCGTATTAGATATGCACTTCGAACAATAGGAATTAACACTGCTATGTTCACGCGTCAGAGGGCAGCACTTGCGTTAATTGTAATAGGAGATTGTACAACTATATTACATTACCAAATATACGTTTCAACAAGTTTTTTTAATGTTCAAAATGTTCTATATCTCTGTTTCTTTCTTAAAAGGTGCATAGTCTATGACGCTACCTACGTGTGACGTCACACGTGCGTTCAACGCTAAATTTCGAACCCGTGTGTGCATTTTTGGCAAAGACTTAACGATTTTATTATCTTTCATAGATCGATTTGTATAAACGTATATTTTAATTAATGTAAGTTTTAATTCATATTCATTGTTATAAAACATTTATATATATTATGTATTTGATGGCCTCTGTGACGCAGTGCGTAAACAGCTGACGGCTACGCTAGAGGTTCCGGGTTCGAATCTCGTCGGGGTTGGAACTTTGTGTTATTTGCAAGATGCATTGTTTTGCTTTCCCGTCTTGGATGTAATATTCTTGTATTTGTAGTTTATACCGATTTATAAACAAGACACTTCGATCCTACTGCAGTCAATATGTGCGTCGTGATGTTATTATTATTAATTATATGAATAAGATATACTCACTCCAGTTCCGTTTTGTTGGCTGTACAAGTAGAAGCTCTTTTTACAGTCTCTCGCACGCGTCTGAGCTTTCTGAAGGAAATTCCTATCAATCAAAGTCTCCTGTTAATACATATTGATGTATATTGTCATGGATATCATATTATACATACTATATTCAATGTCTTTTATCCCTTTCTCTCTTTTGGTTTACAAATATATCATTTTTCGGTAGACATTTTCTAGTTTAAAATAACACAAAAACATAAACTCAAGCTGTAATTAATCCCCCGAGAGGGTTAGGCAGAGTTGTTAAACACCGCATTTCGCATGTTTATGTTGAGTCCCATTGTGACAGGTTGCGAATCTGTCGCCAATATGCACAGTGAGGAACATGGCAGCTACAATGTACGGCAGACTCGAACACGGGTCGGGCGGTCGATTAACCAAGGCACGTAACAGACTGAGCTACCACGTCGACAAAATAACACTTAAAGGCGGTGCATTATTAAAGTTTTTAATTTAAATTTAGTGTTATTTTTCATTCTATTCAGATAAAGTGTCGGGCACCATTTAGAAGCTTTTATTTAAAAAAAATCTAATAATACTCCATCGCGGCTTAACACCAATCTGGATTGGGGTCAAATGCTTTATCTAGTTTTAAAGAATAAAAATATATAGAGATAATATATTTTTTTTAAATAAAATATTAATGTTTCGAAGATTCCCGTTTATATTCATTTTTTGGACGCGTATTTTCGTAAGCAACCTAGTCATTCAAAGTCTTGTAAGCAAAACATATCTGGCATATGAAGCTGACGAGACGAGATGCTTCTCTCTGTCGTAACTAAGGCAAAAGAAAGAGAAGTTCTATGCAATTCTTTTTATTCCACTTGTGGCCACAGGTGCACGGAAAATCCGGGACTGTCCCGGAATTTTTCTTCTTGTCCCGTGTCCAGTAATTGAACTTGACTGTCCCGGATTTTCGAAAACTACTGGTTAATATTTTTACAAGTAACCATTACTTAAATAGCATTTTTAAAATTCACTGATTGATTTGTCCGGGACTGAAATTTATTTAAGAATTGAAAAAAGGAGAGCAAGAATTGTATTGGAAATTAACAGTCAATTTCTGGCAACCTTGCTTGTTATATTTAAACCATGAATCTTAAATAGCTGTATAAAATGAGGTAATTTTGGCACTTACTTCAAATACAGGGGTTTCCATGTCTCGCGTATGTAGTCGTTGTCGACCTCGACCCCCCCCCGGCGCAGGTTGTCCCGCACGGCGGCCAGCGTGTCGTACGCCAGCGCCGGCCGCGCGGCCGCCAGCCGCTGCAGCTCCGCGCGGACTGCGCTGCGCCGGGTCTGCTCGTCCGTCGCTGACTGCCAGTACAGCCACCTGTCCTTCAACCCCGGACCTGCCGGTGGAATGGTAAAGGTAAAACTTTGCGTTCGGAAAGATTGGCGACCGATTCGCAACCTAACTGGGACTCGATATAAACATGCGAAATGCGGTGTGTAGGTACACCTTCACCGAACCCACTCGAGGGATTAATTATGGTGTAAATAAGACAAAGCATGTTTTTATCTATCTTTCGATTTTAGATTTTAAGTCTTGACCTAATAAAGGTTGTTTTATAAATGATACTTTTTACGGTACTATCTCAATTATACCATAAAGTATTCTATATTTTTATAAAAATCTCTAAAAATTTATTTCGTTAAATTTAGACAAATTTATAGTATATTTTGTAAATCTACTAACTTGAACACTTCTGACAACATATTATACAATACGAGGCATGCCTTTTAAGTTTTGTCGTTTGAAGAAAAAAACACAACTAGAACCCTGTAGTAATTTTTATTATATTTCAAAGTATTCACCACGTAGCTTAATACCCGTTTCCATTCGCTCAAACCAGTTATTATGACATTTATTCCACTCTAAAGTGGGGGTATTCAAAAAGGCTGACTTGAAAGCGTCGACTGCTTCTTCTCCGGACTGGAACCTTTGACTACGAAGAGTTTTCTTAATTTTAGGAAATGTATAGAAATCGTTAGGGCTTAGGTCAGGACTGTTTGGAGGATGGTCAAGAATTTCTACTTTTTCCTTCTTCAAATACTCAATCGTTTGTCGAGGCGCTGTGTGAGCTTGCGTTGTCGTGGTGCAGGATGATGCGTCGCTTTGAGTTAGATTTTCGAAATTCGGCGATGACTTGTGGTAAACAAACTGTGGTATACCACTCTGCGTTAATCGTTCTACGATCTTCAAGTCGCAACATGGCCGGTTTTTCCAACGAACGTGGCCTCCAATTTCTTTGAAGTGGTTCGAGAACGAACAACTTTAGTCGGCTTTGGCTCGTTTTGAAAGACCCAGATTGTAGATTGTTGTTTGGAATCAGGATCGTAGGCATAGATCCAAGATTCGTCACAACTGATGTTGTCGTAGACGTGATTCAACTCTCTTCGGTTGAACCTTTGCAGAGTTTTCTTAGACCATCTGACGCGGGCCTCCTTGTGATCGTCGGAGAGCAGCTGCGATATCCAACGACAAACTAGCTTTCTCACACCAAGCGCTTCATGCAAGATCTTCTGAATGGTTGTCCGTGAGATGAGCCTCTATCTCTCGATACGTTACATGACGATCTTCGAGAATTAGTTGTCTCATAGCAAGGATGTTATCTTCAGTGAAAGCGGATTTTGGGCGTCCTTCGCGAGATTTGTCACTAACACTTGTATGTCCACGCTGGAATTCTAAATACCAGCGTTCGACTGTCCGCAGACATGGGGCTACATCACTGAAAACAGATGCTAGCTCTTCAAAACACTGAAGCCGTGTCAGTCCTCTTCTAAAGTTGTAGAAAATTATTGCAAGAACATTAGAAAGATTCCTTAGAAATATTAATTTACGTATTTAACCTGATAGATTCCAATCGACGCTGTGACTAAAAAACAGCATCAATCCTAATACTTTCAACTGTTTTTAGATTCAAAATTTAAACACATTCGAATATAGAACAGTTCCAAATTCAAAATTGCCGGGAAATATGGAAACGACAGAACTTATAAGGCATGGGCGTTCGGAAAACCGGATTTTTTCGGTTAATGAAACAGTATTAATTCGTATATATCGCAGTGCCAAAACATCAATTTTGTATAGCTTAATCTATAGGCTGCTGTATTAAATATACTTTACAAGTCGTAGTACATGAATGCATAAAAAATCTATTTACTATTTACACTATTTCTATTAGTAAATCTTTTTCGATCGCATATTTCACAAGTAACATTCATTGCATCCTTTGTAATTTATTATTTTTATTTTAGAATATAGACATAGTCATCGACTTAAATATTATATAAATTTTATTTTATGTAACTTAAATTTATAGAAAAATTGGGTTTATAATTGTAAACTGTATTTTATTTACAAATCGTAATAGAAATTAATTTATTGTTTCTAATTCTTTTGAAAAAAGCAAGTACGGAGGTTTCTTGCGGGATAGATCTTCCCCGTAGAAATAGCGTTTCGAACCGGTGGTAGTATAAAAAGATGACGATTTAAAAGTACTTATTTTGAGTCTATTTGAATGAAAAATATTTTGGCTTTGACTTTGAATCTTAAATTTTCGTCTTTTGAAGAAATCTAACATTACAAATCACGAGTCATGTGTTCGGTTAAGCAGTCGTTCGGATGATCGAAATTAAATATAAAGTTCCATGGTCCCGGTTTAGTTGTAACATAACGAACAAAACAAAAGTTGCCTGTGAGCTAAACAACCTGTGCTTCATTGCCAGCTACATAATACGCTTTAATAATAATAATAATATTTTCATCACGACACACACATTGACTCAGCCCTGCAGTAAGTATCGTAAGAACTTGTGTCACAGAAACTAAGCAACGATATGGTATAAACTATATAGATAAGAATACAACATCCAAGAGCGGTAAGCGAAACAATGCTTCAAGCAAATAATACAGTCCCGCCACCGCCGGGATTCGGGCCCGGAACCTCTAGCTTAGCAGTCGGCTGTTTACACCAATGCGCCACCGAGGTCGTCAAAAGTACGCCACTGTTGATCCTGGTGAACAGTAGAGACAGTTTTAAATACCTGTGAGCTCGTACAGCTGTTTGTCGACTTCCTTCAAGCGTTCCTTGAGGGCCGAGTCCATGAGAGCGCCCGCCGCGTCCCAGTCAGCGCGAGACCCAACGCAGCGGTCTTGTAATGCATTCAGTTGCAACACACGCAACACCTACGCCAACACAACACCACATCACTATGACGGATACAGGATATTATCAACTCTGTCAAAACTGACGACCTTCGTTTGAGAAACGCTTATTTTGGAGGGAAGGGCTTAACCTCACCAGGTCCTACTAAAGGGCTACAAGTCCAAAGAAGCCAGATGATTTTTGAGGGGGAGGGGAGGGCTTGAGCCTCTTAGATTCTCATTCCTGATTCGATCGTAATGAAACTCCCACGATATGGTATAAACTACATAGATAGCAAGAATAACTAGGAAATATAATTCTCTCCAAAAGACAGAGAAATTCGATATTATTGCAGACAACATACCCAGTATTAAAGCCTATTTTAAGTAGTGTTATGTTTGTTTGCTTTTGCCTCTGATACAGTAATTTGTTCGTTTTTGTTCGTTTTATCTATGAAATTATTATGTTGAGTTGTTTGTTGTAATTGGTTTACATTATTCATTATTATTTTTATTTATTATGTATTTGTATGTTTGGACATTAAGTTTTAGGCTAAATTTTTACTCGGTTTTTGATGTTTTAAATGTTTGTCATTTTTTTTCCTCGCATGCTGTCTTCACCTTTTTTATAGTGACATTTGACTTGTTTTTATACTGTGATTGTTCTTCAATTGTATGAATGAGTGTACACTATGTTGGTGATCTTTTTAATAAAATAAATAAATAAGAATACTACATCCAAGACCAGCAAGCGAAAAAATGCGTCTTGCAAATAACACAAAGATCCGCCGCCGCCAATATTCGAACATGGAACCTCTGGCGTAGCAGTCGGTTCTTTACACCACTGCGCTACCGAGGTCGTCAATTTGGAGTAATTATGCCAATAGTTAGGGACCACGTCTCCGTTCCATTGGTCATCACTGGTTAAAGGTTTTTGTCTTCAACGACTGAGATATTTTGGACCAGAAGTCGTTGCTTAGTTTCCAGAACGCTGCCCATCCGGGTTGGCTTCGTCGGCTGAATTCTATTTCGTTTTTTGGACCTACCTAATTGTGGGACTTTCCTAGGTACACATAGTGGCAACAATCTATTTACAATGAATTGTCTGGGTATTGTTTGTGTCTTTGTATAATGTTTGTGTGTTTGTGTAACGTATGTGTGTTTGTGGAATGTATGTATTTTTATATAATGTATGTGTGTTTGTGTAATGTATGTGTGTTTGTGTAATGTATGTGCGTTTGTATAAAGTATGTGTGATTATGTAATGTTTCTATGTTTGTATAATGTATGCGTGTTTGTGTTATACTTTAACTCACATCCTGCGCCCTCTCCTCCCACTGGTGCCTTTCAAGCGCCTCTTCCACAGCTTGCTTCTTGATATTCTCGTACAGAGGATCGGCGTCTTGCGATGATGTCATGAGCTGATCATAAAAATAATACATAAACAATACTTAATATATGCAAAATATTACAATTTAAGATATGTCTGATGGACATCGCACAAAGCGTAAGCCTGTTTTATGATTCTATAAAAAAACATTTGTGGCGTTGACAGATTAAAATATGCGATAGTTACAATAAGATTAAGTAATGAAAAAAATCTTAATTTACGTAAAACATTTAATTATACCTCTGTGAACTCTTGGCGGAGAGCCTCTCTGCCAGCAAGGATGGATTGCCTCGGCAGTTCAGATTCCGCCCATTCCCGGAGTTTTATATCGACTGAAGTGTTGAATTTGTCTGTTGTAAAGAATTAAGTCAAATCAATTTGCGGTAGATCATTGATGGTAGATTTTTTTTTTTAGGTTTGGTCGTATTTAATTTTTTAATCGATGATAAATTTGGTAGCTAGTATAATAATAAATAATAAAACAATTGGGATATTAATTAATTTCTAATAATATAACAACGGTGATTGAATGAATTAAGTGTAATGAGTTTTAGATATCACTTTAAAATAATAATGATTAATGTAAATTTTATTTCATTAAATTAATGAAAAGAAATGAAATTTATTTGCCAGAAATATATTACATTACATATGTTTACATTTGTTTGAAAAAGTTCATACATATTAATTTGAATGTTGGAAAATTCTAATATAGTAAGCCCCCCTTCACTCGGCATTGTACCGCACGGTTTCAGAGCTCAAGTTATAATAGTTTACTAAGAAGAACAACGAGAAACCATAACAATAAGAGCCCAGAGAAAACTTATTCGGTTTTCGAACGTCGTCGTTCAAGTTACGCTGGACGTTCGTTGATTTTGTAGTTAAACTCCATTATAACATGACCTAACGTGTCGGGACTCCGTGTGATCGGGGGCTAAATCCACTCATATTTACATTAACTAGATATTTTTCTACTGCAAATTAAAATCAACCTAATTAAGTTTGTACACATATCGAAGTTTATAAATGCTAAAGTAGTTTTAGCTCACTGGTGTTAATATCGTAAGGGTCCATCCACACTGTTGTCTCTTTATTAGAAGCGTTACCAGTATGTTTGTATTTTATAGCCCTTGGAAGGTATGACGCTAGAGATATATGAAATTATCAATGAAAATATTAAGATATGTAAACTGGATTTGAGGATTTTGAGTTGTTTATGGGTGTATTGGTTCGGGAAATAGAGTCTAACTAACTTTTTTTTACATTAACCAGTAACTGAGTTGATTAACGTTGCAGAATCATAAAAGGATCATTATAGGAAATGTCTTTTAAATCTTTTAATGAAATCAAATGGTATCATGTCCACTCAGTTAGTATTTTATAATACAATTTCCTGGTAAAATAAAATGTTGGTGATCCATAATAATGAGTGGCCATCTTGCAACATTTAATAAAAAGCAAAACTTTCAGAAGAATTGCTTAAGCGGCCATTTTAGGTTCCCTGATGAAAAGTCTACTTGTTTTCGACATTGATTAAAAAAAGTAACTTACCGATATCATCCATGGCGCTAGATGCCGCCGGTAAATAGATGCCGGACAGTATATGCTCAGCGGCAGAGTCCCATAGTGTGTTGGTGAGTCTTGCCTCCCACCTCGGAGGTGGTACGGCTGATAACTCTGCGGATTGGTCCAGAAGAATACTGCGTGCTCGTTCGAACACTTCATCTCGGTCTAGTTCACGTTGTCTGCGTAAAAACGTATCTGACATTACAATCTTATACGGGACACATGCTTATTGAACGAGTGAAGTACTTGGTCTACCGGAGCTACCCGGCGTTTGTATGTATGTATGTTTGTACGTGTGTATAAATGTTTGTCAGACGATAACTCGAGTATCGTTGATCGGATCGTCGTAAAATTTGATAGGCGGCTTAGTGAGGCAGAAATATTTTTATTTTTAAGTTCGAATACTAGTCCAATCGATCAAGGGGTTCCCGAGATAAAGGTCACGGGTTCACAGTTCGGAACAAAAGCAAAGCAAAAGATTTCCTACATCCTCCTACCTCGGGAAAGTATTCTTCCACTCTGTTTCCAGGTTGAACCGCATCGCTTTGAACGCGTCCGCTTGCTGTTCCACTGAAGCCCTGACCATGCGCCAGAAGCAATCCGCCACCGCCAGTGACAGGTTGCGGCATGTCACCTGCGATGGAGTAACTAAACCGTCCCTGAAAAATAACGTCATACATAAAATCACGTCTTCGAGAGGTGTTACTATCCGTCACTATCCGGGCACAATGAGGAACATGCAGCTACAATGTACGAAAACCCGAGACTCCAGCCAAGACCTGTCGGGTCGGGTCGGTCGGTTAACCAAGTCACGTAGCAAACTGGGCTACCACGTCCAAAATACTTATTAATTTAATGCTCATGAAAGAGTGGCTTCTCAGGCATACGTGATTAATGTTATTTATCAATTTAAGAATGTATTTTTTATAGCTAACGTCATTAATTGTCAATTATTTATGCTACTAGTAATACAATTCGTTGCTTCCCCTATGTTTCATGCCAATAAATAAAATGTATTTAAATAATAGCCTAAGTAGACATAAAATCATTAATTATTAAAAATATTACATATTGTAGTTTGCTTTATATAAAGGTATTCATAGTAGCTTTAAATTGTATGAAATAGAAAACTTAAAATGTTCCAAATTGTAATAAAAAACTATTGTAAATTTTTGAAAAAAGCAACTGCGGAGGTTTCTTGCCGGCTTCTTCTCCGTAGACGGCTTTCCGAACCGGTGGTAGATAAAAAAAATGACGATTTGAAAGCACTTATTTTATATTTAAATAAAAAACATTTTGAATTTGAATTTGAATAGTAACCACATCACGACATACACATTGACTCACCCCGACACTAAGATATAATGTTATATCGCAGGTGCTAAGCATCGATATGGTATAAACTACATAGATAAGAATACTACAACCAAGTCCGATAAACGAAACTCAAAGTTCTGCCACAGCTGGGATTCGAATCCGGAACCTCTAGCGCAGCAGTCGGCCTATTACACCACTGCGCCACCACAGGTCGTCAATATTATCCCCGTTTTTATTATTTTTGTAGCCCAATAACAAGTATAAAAATTTTAGTAATTTAATATCAATCAATAAGTGTAATGTAGACTAGATATAAAAAAACAAGTCAGTATTATAGTAATTGTACATACTGTGTCCAAATTTTCAAATCAATTATACTAATTTAATTTAGTCAAAAATTACTCGACCACCGATTCGCATACGTATAATTTAAGCTTTGGGGAAGATATCGCCAGGAAACCCCGTATATGGGGAAAGATATTGGAAGAAACCCCGAATTTGTGGAAGATATCAAGAAGAAATCCCGGATTTGTGGAAGTTATCGTCAAGAAGTTTCTTACTTGAACAGTTTCGAAGTCCTGAAGAATCTCTCCTCGTATTCCCTGATGCTCTGTATGGAGTCATCCTTCCTGCTTCTGCCGGTCACCACCGCATAGTAACCCAGTGCACGCATCGGGAACAACTTGCCTTCCAATATGCGACGGATCTTTATAGAAATAGGGTTGATATTAGATTGTTAATGTGGGTTAGGTTATTTGTTTATATCATTGTCATGATGTTAAACTATAAGGGCATAAACTGCGTTAAGCGTGTGCACGTCGCGGGCCACGCTTCTGGTGCACGCACGTGAGCACGTTCGCGTGCTTATGCGCGGGCATCGGCGCGTGCATCCGCGTACGCAGTTTTCTCAGTACAATTTTGACGTTGGAGGTGTACAGTCGAATAAGTAATAATGGATAAATTAATGTTGTCGCGTGCATGCGTGCCCCATTGCACGGAAGTATCACGCGACGGGCTCACGAGCGTGTGCACGCGCATGGGCACGCGCGGGTCGTTTTTGTATGGACACGCGAGAGGCACGCTTAACGCAGTTTATACCCTAAGGGACAAAATTATTTATACACACATATATATATTATCATACAAATAAAACATATAAATAAAAAATACATATGGTTAAATACTTAAAAATTATCTTTGTAAGCACTCAAATAACTATGCTAAAAGAACTTAAAAAAAAACATGTTTCTTAAATCTAATTAAAACATTTGCATTATTTCCAAGTGTACAGTGATGTGTGCGATTAAAAAAAATTAAAACTTTGGCTCAAAAAAAAAAAATTGTTACAGTGAGTGTTGATCTGTATTTAGTAATAAATTTTGAAATATTCTTCTTTATCGTTTTCAGAATATTTATTATTACTATTTAGTAGTTATCGGTAGTTAATAAAACTGCTTACCCGATTCGGATTGGCCAGGTTCTCTTCAGCCAAGTCAACTTTAGTGAGTACGAATATGGTTCGCTTCCCGGACGGGTCACAGGACGACACTAGATCTGTCACGTTGCTCCTCTCAGCATCCACTGAGCCATCCTGTATGAGATTTATATTTAAATAAGTTGAAGCTTTTGCCTTATTGATAAAATATAGGCTGACCTATTGTTAATATAGTAAATTATTTATTTTTATTTCATTTGTTTAAATATTTATCTAGTTCTTTTACTTAACAAAAAAAATTGTTTTTTATTATTAAATTTATTATTGAATTAACAGTAACAGAATTATTGTTTATTTTTTGTTGTTTTCATTTCAATCAAACTTTTTCCCAAGATTAAAAAAATAAAACAAATATCTCTCTATACAAAATACATTTGATATTTTTGGCTGCTAAATATACAAGATTTATGAATAATTAAGGAATATTTTGATCACAAATATTAGGATCTTTCTTCATTTTAATTCTATGTATCGAATGCTTTGTCTCGAAATTTTGCATGCTTGGTACAAGTGAAAATTTAACACCATCTATTTTCATTTAGGAGCTTTTTCCAATGAGGATATGTCAGCCAAAAAAAAAAAAAGAAAAAATATTAAACGTTTTCATTTAGCTTGGCCATATTTTTTGGGTCAAATTTAGTGATTTAAATTTTACCCCTCCCTGTTGACAAATCGACCTGATTTTTGGCACACACCTTTAGTTCTGATGACAAATCATATTTTCAGTATTATCGTATATCCAAAATGGCGGCCGCTACAAAATGGCGGATTACAAGTTTTTTCACAAGCCTCTCAATATGGGTATCAAACGAAAGGGCTTGACTTGAAGAATATAGTAAACCATGAAAAAAAAAAATGCAATATGGCCGCCAAATAAAAACAAAAAACATACCGACGTAAATTTCAATAAAAGCGTTTTATATAGTATTACTAGATATATTTTAATTGTTATTATTAAAGCATACCTGTATACACAGTATGATGGCGTTGGGGTTGTCCATGTACTGTTTCGTCATAGCGCGAATCGCATCGCGGGTGTCGCTCGCCATGTCCACTGTTTGCGTCTGACAAAACAACAACAACATTGACATTTATGATTTTCTGGGCCGGATTTAGGCGAGGGCAACCGGGGCTACAGCCCCGGGGCTTCCACAAGAGAGGGGCCCCCATTATCAGACTTAGAAACATTAGTAAACAACATGAATTAATGATTATTTATTTGTATGATTTTTCTTTAGATACAGATGTCATTATTATTTTATTCAAAGAAAAACCTGCCTGACAGGCGCGCAAATATTTAAATCAGGCTATGAAATAGCAATAGAAATAGAATGGAGTCTTCAAACCAAAAACCATAATTATAAGCAGTAACCAATGAAGATTTTATAAGTAGCCATTATTAATTTTAAATATTTAAAACAGTACATAATATTAATTTACCTACTTATAAACAAACAATAGGGAATATGCCGGAAATTTAATTTGATTATTCAATAAATTTATCGTAAATTATATGAAAATAGTATCATTATAGTGAAAACAGAATTAGAATTGAGCGATATACCAGGGATATATCACCAGCAAAAGTAAAAATATCTATCTCGCTCATCAGAACAACCTTTTCTATGGAAGTTGTATGGCGCCTGTGTACTTTGACGTCATAGTACATATCGGATCTCCCTGTCAAACCAACGACTTTAAAACTTTATAACTTAGTAAATAAGAAAATCTAACGGATTTGTACATTTATGTCGTATCGAAATGTTATAAATAAATAAAAAAAGTCATGTATATTTCCTATTATATAACCTATATTAAAAGTATTGTAAGACTTAGAGGGCATGATCGTGTCAATAGGCGGCGGTATCACTTTGACAACCTCGGGGCTTCGTGTTATTTGCAAGACGCATTGTTTCGCTCACCGGTCTTGGATGTTGTATTCTTATTTATTTAGTATATACCATATCGTTGCTTAGCACCTGCGATACAAGTTCTTAAGATATTTAGTGCAGGGCTGAGTCAATGTGTGTGTCGTGTTGTGGTTATTTATTTATCACTTTGCAGCATGTGTAGCGTCTTTTTGTTTGCCCGTGACTTTGTCTTTCACCTTCAGTTTTCATATAGATGATGACAACGTAAAAATTAATAGGGTATTTTTTACAGGTGATAGACCTATGTATCAGACCGTCTGAGTTGCTTACTTGTCCAAAAACTATACTTACAGATATAACCCCAGGTAAGTCGACCAGCACCATGCGGCTGATCCCGGGTCCTTTAACGGACATGCTGATCACATCGGTGGACACTGTCCGTCCACCGCGGACCGAATTACGCATTCGGAGCTCCACCTCCCTGTAAGAAGGAAGATAGAATGTCTACGTTACAGCACACATTATTATGGACAATAATCCACGCAAAATAATAAAAAACCTAGCAGCCATGTTGACTTTAAATTTGCCTATAGCATCACTAGTCAGCGCGTTACATCGGATTAATGTTATTTTTACGTTTTTTTTATAAAACAAATTTGTTATCTTGTTTTCTTTGCTGATAAAATGAGTAGAACAATATTTTTAAGTCATGCTAGTGACTAGTATTGCTGGCGCTACTGAGAGTTCAATGAAAGGAAGTGAAGCAAATTTAACGTCAACATAGCTTGTCAGGTGTTTTATTATTTTACGGGGATTCTATTTTTACTATTAATTATTGTTTTTATCACAACAAATGTTATTATGACAATAAGAATAATAAACTTTTTGTTCTTACTTCCTGAGGTCAGCGAGATCTGATTCCTTGTTCAGATCGAACTCTCTGGAACTGTCCCTGAACTGTGCCACGTGGTATGGTCCTTCGGACAGTGTCACTTTCACTGGTGCCCTGGAAAAATATTAAAATAAAATTTAAAAGCTTTATATGTATTTCCATAATTCGACCTCGGTGGCGCAGTGGTATAAACAGCCGACTTCTACGTTAGAGGTTCCGGGTTCGAATCCCGGCGGGGGCGAGACTTTGTGTTATTTGCAAGACACATTGTTTCGCTTACCGGTCTTGGATGTTGTATTCTTATTTATTTAGTGTATACCATATCGTTGCTTAGCACCTGCGATACAAGTTCTTACGATACTTAGTGCAGGGCTGAGTCAATGTGTGTGTCGTGATGTGGTTATTTATTTAATTACATAGTGTACATTTTTTATTAAAGTTTATGTTGAGATGTTTAACTCAAGTATATATAAGTAAACAAAGTAAATGGTAACAACTTTAGTAGTAGTATTGATATAGTTTAATTTATTAAAATATATATTTGTTTCTATGGACCTATATTTGGGTGAAGGCTTTCGCCATCTCTTTACAGAGTTCCCTATCTAACAGTACAAGTAAAGATCAGCAATTAATATATAAGATAAAAAAATAAAAAAATCCAAGTGTTTTACCTACTTGCATTAACTGTCTTCTGATACAGATCAAATATTTGAATTTTTGTTTAAAAATACCTGGTGCACATTTCACCAGCTCCTCTCGGGAAGATCCTGGCTTGAGCGATCATCTCGAGTACAGAAGTTTTCCCGGCGGACTGGTCTCCGACCACCACGACTCTTGGCAGACGGTCCGTATCTCCAGCATCCCAACCAGACAGCTCGTCCAGTACATTGGAGTACATGTCTATTAGCGAACGCTGCACGCAATCAGAACATGTTGATTTGTTAATTATTATTTTAAATAGAAGTTAGATGTAATAATAATAGTAATAACCATATCACGACACACACATAGACGTCAGCCCTGCAGTAAGATTGAAGTATTTTTTATCGCAGGCGCTAAGCAATGATATGGTATAAACTACATAGATAAGAATACTACTTCCAAGACCGGCAAGCGAATAAATGCTTCAAATAGTATTACTAAAATTAAGACTGTTCCATGTGCTTTAAAATGACAATGGCAGATGGTTTAGAAGATAACATTTGCGTTCAAAATCAAATAGATATGCTAAAACAAATAATTATATGTCGTCAACAAATATTTATTCATCTGAGGAAAGATAGAAAATAAGGATTTTTAAAACATCACACATTTTAAATGAAACAGAAATGCTGACATTAAAATTATTTTTTTAACCGACTACGGCGAAGCAATACGGAGGGTTATGATTTTGACCGGTATGTACGCATGTATTTATTTTTTACTCGCTTTTAAAGAAACCTCTTCCCACGAAAACTCGGTATGTGGACCCTGATATGGTTTTCCTCAGCATGGGGTTCTTCAAAACGAGCATTGAAAGGTTCTTACAGGGTCAGCGACACATGCATGACACCCCTGGTATTGCAAACGTCCATAGGCTACGGTGACTGTTTACCATCAGGCGGGCCGTATGCTTGTTTGCCATTTCGTTGAATATAACATATCTATAAAAAATGAAAAAAGGTGCTATACCTTAAGTTTCTTAGTAGGGGGGGTTCTCCCCTGCCTCAGCAGCATGTTCTGTTGCCGTAACTCTCTGTTCTCTTGTTCCAGACGTTGCAGTTCCCGCTGGTAGCGAGCCTGGAGCGCCAGGACTTCCTCCTGGAGTACGTGGACTCTCTTTTCTGTGATGAAGGTCTTCTATTAGTTTTCTTTTGAAGGACTGATAAATTGGGTCAATAATATGATACAGATTTTGTAATTTTTATAGATTATGGATGTTTCACTATTGCGATCAGTACGTCACATTTTCCATCGACAAAAAATATGTCCTTGACTATCGGTTGTGGGTGGGGAGTGTGAAAGTGTGTTTAAGCCAAGCCGAGGACCTTGGCCACCAGATCCGAATCGGGGCCCCCACACTATCTGTCGACCTTTTGTTTTTTTGATCAACAATAAAAATATTAGTCGAAAGTCATCGCCTTCTTTTTATTTTTATAGAAATAAGACCTAAAGAATGGTCATGGAGATTTGTATAAAATAATTATAGAACTCCCTTTCTATTTCTGTCGAGGAGCAGTTCACTGTGTTTCGGTTCGAAGGCTTGGAGAGCCAGTGTAAATACCGGCACGAGACGTATAACATCTTGACCTCTACATTGTGAACGCACTGGCGGTGCTCTTGGCGTTCCAAACATCAAGGGCATCGTCGTGTGAATAGGTGGTGGTATCAATTTCCATCAGGTGGATTGTCTGCTTTTTTTCCAATGATGTTATATGGAAAAATGTAGGGATTCTATCTATTTCTTGGTCTCCTTTATGATGTTACGGGTTTGTTATGAATTTGTAATTCGTCGTTATGCATATGAGTATTATATCTATAAACACTCATATAAATAAATTGTATATATTTTTACCATAAGCGGAGGTGTCTTCATTTGGCTGTTGACTAGCTGTGGGCGCCGGCCTGCTCTGTAGATTGTTCACTATCTTTGGTGCCGGTTCTGTTGACAATTATAACCAAAATTTAATTACATGAGGTCCCAGGTTCGACTCCCGGCGGGAGCCGCTTGTGTTATTTGCAAGAAGCATCGTTTCGCTTACCGGTCTTGGATGTTGTATTCTTATTTATGTAGTTTATACCATATTGTTGCTCAGCACCTGTATGTTTGCATGTTTGTATGTAGTAAGTATGCAACCAACTCGTCTTTATTTATTAGTTTTTATCATTAATTATAAAACTGATTCCTTTTTTTATTTTTTAAAATTTTTCTAAAATTTAATTAAATAAATGTACTTGCTTGCACAATTTATAGACCCGACAATGGACTTAGTCATTTCTTTAATTTACAACTACTTAATAAACGACAATTGTAATCATCTCTTACGATTTTTGCCATCAATTTGACATGGAATTGATACACTTACATATTAAATTTATGGCATAATTAACAACTCTCAAAGTCAATTCAACAAATAAACAGGACGTCGTCTCACCGATCCTGCTATGTTCGCCTGCTGCTGCCGCAGCGACTGCATCTTCATAGCGCTGCGCGATCCACGCCGCCAATTCACCAGCTCTCGCAGCACCAGCGTCCCGGAGACGAGGATCTACGAGCGCATGAGGTACACCTAGCGGATATCAGCCCACACTGTCATCGTGGACAACGTCATGGTGGATGTTTGTCACAGTAGACATTGTCAGGGTGGACAGTTGTTATAAGTGTACAACGTCACGCTGAATATGGTCAGATTGGAGACTTGTCATAGTGGACTATGTCATGGTGGACACACTAATATAATAGATGCTATTTTATTTAGGGCACACACGCCACTCTGTCCCACCACTGCAACTCCTGTTCACCTGGATCTACAGATCTGTCATTTGATTCTTGAATCAAAGAATAATGCAGCTATGCAATGAAGCACAGGCTGTGTTCGAACACCTTACCGGCTGTCCACACTACTATGTTACTGCATTCATTTACATGTTCATGGACACATAAAGTAGCAACTTTATGAGACGACTCTGAAGATGAACATCCATGCATACTGCCAGGGAAGACATTGTCAAAAACCAATAGCAACCAAGTGGGCATAGTTATTTCACTAAGTAGATTAAGCTTTTGCTTTACTTTATTAAATGATTATTTTCATAATTTGAATTTGATTAAATAATTATATTCACCATGGTTGTCAATATATCTACTGTCACCATGCTTTCTTTCACAGTGGACTATGTAACTGTGGATAATGTCATTAAGGACACTGTTACACGGTGTCCCTGTGCAACAACTAGCAAACAAGTAAACACTCACTACAGACACTAAGTTTTGATATTCATAAAATTTGATATGGTTTTGGTGGGATCCAGTGTCTAGATATAGGTTTACTCCCACCACCTCAAAAAATAAAAAAAAATATCTTACTCTCAAAATTTTACTTTTCTATTGTTTAAGTATTATATTCTAGCCCTAGCATTAAAATGAATTTAATGAGATACTAATGACACGTTACTACAGCTACGAACGATTCTTAAATAACCATAAGACACTTAAAATTTGATTAATTTATAATAATCTTAATTCTACTTTCTTAACAATATTAAACAGAATTACATTCATTTATCAACAAAACAGTCCAGTTTTAGCTAATCCAATCCTTTACTTTACTCTAAAATATTTAATAATGTTTATTAAATTAAATGAATAAGTTACCTATTTGAAAGTTGTCCGCTATTCTGTCCTTGGCTGTGATGAGTGTTGTGGTGAATTTGTCCCATTGTTCATTGTCCGGGAGGAGATCATTGACCCATCCCATGTCAGGTAGACCATCCTTCCATTCTATGTATTTCTACAAATTTCATATTTTATTTTAGGAAAACTTATAATTTGACAATAATAGATATTAAAATTAGCAATTTATATATAATCCACTTCAGTCTCCTTTGATAAATAATAAATATTGTGAGAGCATTAAAAATGATTAAAATTAGACAAAAATACTATACAATATGGAGATTAAAATATTTTTTTCAATTTGTTACTCTATAGGGTATCATAGTCCAAATTAATTTTAAACTTGCAGGTTGCTGCACATTTTTAAATGTTATTGATTAGAAATTTTGGTACTTATTTTTATGTGGTGACAAGATTAAAAAAAAAAAAAATCTCTAGTATGACTAATCAAAGAGAATAATTACTTTTTGGCCACCTCCATAACTTAAGTGAAAACATTTTTCATTCAAATATACATGAAATAAGTATTTTCAGTCATCAAAATAAAATTTTATATATAGCTACCTTATTTAGAGTCATTCCTCCACCAACTGCTCCTCCAAGCACTAAATACCGTATCTTCAGAACTCCTCTCACAGCTCTCGCAATAAGCATTCCGTAAGTCCTGCGTTGCATATGACTTGTGTCCACTGGCTTTCGGAGCAGCATGCTTCGACCTGTCCATATTGAAAAAGCCACAGCTCGTTTGTCTATGGGCCAAGAAGAATGTTTATATGAAGACCTGTAAATGTAAAATTATATTGTATTGTATATTGTATTATGATGCATGGGGAAGTTTATTCAATGGTTACAATTGCTTGTCATATGTACAGGTGATTATCGAGGTGAAAATTGTTATTTTATATAAAGAAACAAAGTTTACCTCTATTAAAATTGATTAAATCAGCCCATGAATTGAATGGATTTGGGAACGTTATGTTTGACAATGAGGGTGATATGGATAGTTAAATATAGGAAGGATAAACCATACCTCATTCGATTGTGTAGTATTCTCGACATTGTTTACGTAATTTATTTCACTTCAAGGGTACTAATAAACATAACCAATAGATATTTAGAAAATATGTCATAACCTCGCCGGTCATAAAAAATAACAATCTCGTAGCTCTAAAATCAACTTAACAGTGTAAAACTAAACTTCATTGAGATATATATTACACAATCAACATGTAAATCATTAAAAATTTAATGAAAATCACATTATTTTTGAAAATCTGTCAAATCGCAGATTTTTGGATCTTCATTCGATCATTTTTTGAGGTAAAGCGTTTAGTTTTTCAGAACTCTAGTGATGACATAAATATTGCACAAATTGTGTCTGCCTTTACGCGGTAAGGCCATAAATAGTAGAAATTTACTTTTTTCAACTGGCAACCTTAAAATCGTAAACGTCAAAAATGGACTGAATTTTTCTGCAGTGTTTAGCCAATTTTGTGTGAAAATTATCATTTATTTAAAAAAGTGTCGTCATATTATTGATTGGAACTAATTTATCAATCCAAGGTTTAGTGTTTTGTGCTTAAATCTAGCGTAGGCAGTTAAAAATGGTGTTACTTTGTTAGTGAAAGAAACCTGCTGATCTGAGTAAGTGTTTTTTATTAATACATTTGTGTGGGCGCTTTTTGTGATGTTTTTGATGGTGTTAATTGGTGCGATAGTAGTGTATTCTACCAGGAAGTGATGATATCATTCGGTTCTTTGACCTTACCGTCTGGCCATGGTATAGTTTTGATTACTCTTGGATAGATAGGGCTTCGTTTACGTATAGTTATTTATAGATTTCGAGTAGTACGCACATAAATGCTGTATGTTTGTTTGTTCACGTATGTTCTGTTTACAGTTTGGTGTATTTTTAGGGCTATCAAAGGGCTAGCTTGTAGTTTTGAGTTAACATTGTTGATTTTTATGTCTGAAGGTTCAGCCTTCATGTTAATTTGATCTTTTGAACTTTCGTACTATTCAAGTTGATATTTAATAACTGTGCTTTCCAAAACTAAACATTACAAATAATAAAAATTGTGTACTGCCCTGCTTCTATTAAAATAATGAATTTAAAAAATTATTACTACATGTATTCCCTGATACAAACAAATCAACAACTTTAACAAGTATACAAGAAACCTGACTGTGCTTAATTTTGTTATTATAAGTGAAATCTATCAATTTTAATATGAGTATTGTAGTCAGGGATTATTTATGAGTTTTATTAAGTGGCTAAATATCCCTCAGAAATCTTGTATTTATTTAATAAAAATAAAAAATCTCATAAATCATTATCTAATCTAATCAAATGCCTATGTTATTTAAAAACTAAAAAATAAATCTATTTGATAAAAATAGTAGAAGAAATAAGTTTTCACAAAAACATTTTAAAATGACAAAATCATTTAAAATCCCCATTGATAATAAATTCAGTCACTATTCCATACTGAAGTATGTTTATATATTTATTTATTTTTTTTATATAATAAATAATTGTCTTGCAATTATTTCTAATTAAAAAAAGAGCATTGCGCATTTATGAGGTCAAAAACATTTATAAATGCAAATTAAACCAGTTCAAAACTAAACAATTATCACTTCTATTGCTCATACATTAAAGCACACATCTAATTGGTATTTATGGTAATTGTTCTTCCAAAGTTGATAAGAATAAGGAGTTAATTAGCAATTCTAATATTGGATCATTGTTTATTATGTCAAATGGATGATATGATGTGAATGAATATTCTAGAATAGTATTAAACACTATAAGCAAACTTGCCTTTTGAAAAATTGATTGGTTTATCGAAAAATGATTTTTATAATTAGAAAACTGTATTTTATTTACAAATTGTAAAATAAATTAATTTAATGTACTTAATTCTTTTGAAATAAGCATATACTGACGTTTCTTGCTGGATTCCCCATAGAAATAGCCTTTCAAACCAGTGGTAGTATAAAATATGACAATTTAAAAGTACTCATTTAAGTCTGTTTATTATTATTTATTTAGTGTTTGACTCGACTTTGACTGTGAATTAATAAAAAAAAAAAATGTAGAAAAAGGTTGGAATCACATTTGTCAGCATTAATCAGCATGTTAGTATAGAAAATTGCTATTTAGTATGAAAATGTTTAAAGCTGAATCAATGTTTAGCATCCTCATAATATATAGCTTTTTGCTGGTTATGCTGTTAAGAAACCATGTTGGGTTGCTATGTAGATTCTAATGTTAACTAATAATTAATTAAAATAATTATCTTTGATGTTTGTTTAGATTCTGTTTTATAAATAAATAAAAGAAAAAAAAAGCAATTAAAAATGTGATGCAAATTTGTGATTTATTGGTATTTAGTATGAATATGCAAGAAACTGTATAATGTATAGGCATCCTAGTAATAAATAGCAATTACAGATAAAAAATATGATGCAAATTTACAAATTCCATACATAAAATGATGATTAATACTGACAAGTGTGATTGTAAATTATATCCACATTCCATTTTAAATACATATTCATTTTTTTATTACAATACAAAATTTGCCTCTTTAAAGTATTAGTAAAGGTAACTTTAATATGTTGGATAGTTTATAATATTAAATAATTTTATACCAGTGATCCTCAACCTGCGGCCCTCAGTGCCTTTGAGATTTCCCAAACAAATTTAGCATAAAAATGGTTACATTTTGAGAAAATAGAATTGTGTAAACAAAATTTTGTTCCTAACTGGTTTTGTTATGATAAATACATTCAGTTGTTTTGAAATAAACAATATTTTTCACTATGCTTTTGGCTTCCAACCAAAAAAGGTTGGATTCCACTGTATAACATGTTGTTTTGTTACCATAAAAATTCTTTAGTTTTTTAAATTAAAAAAATATTTTAATATGCTTTCGGCATGCAACCAATAAACATTGAATTCCACCTCTTTATACTCTATGACATGTGATTTAACTTATTTTAATTAAAACTAAGATTCTTTGAACTAAGATTAGCGCAGACATGTTAAGATGGGTTATCCATCCATATCTGCTAAGATTCACATCTGGTTATGAATAGATTTGAATAGTTTAAAGATGAAATCATTAGGTCAAATCTCAGCTTGTTTCTTGACATTGAGCTTGTTGATTTACTTAAGTGACGTTCAGTCATTAGTAGTACCTATTTTGCCATAGTATGAATGAATATTTCAATTATAATAATCTCAATATTTTACCTCAAAACATTGACACTATAAAATAAGTCAGTTGAGTCAAACTAGGTGAATAATTAAGTAAGTAAATAAGATATTTAGATACTGGTTGATCACCATTTATTAATCTATAATATAAAAATGAATAGCAAAATGTGTTGGTAAGCGCATAACTCAACAATGCCTGGACCAATTTGGCCAATTCTTATTTTTAAATATTTGTTGAAGTTCAAGGATGGTTTTTACGGCGACAAAAATTCGAATAATTGCCGCAAAAACTATAAAAACAGCCCTTTTCTCTTTCTCATACAAAAGGTTTTGTTTTCTATATAAGTCTGTCGGGTCCGCTAGTATAATAATAAAAAAATATTATGATTAAATTCTCATTACAATTATTAGTCATAATGATAAAGTTGGGCTAAAACTTTGTTGCAATATTCATAGAACATCTGATTTTCCTTACAAAGTGAAAATGTAATTTTTGCTAATTCTTTTACAATACGAAGATCAGTTCAGACACTCTAAGTAGTCAATCAATCTTTGACTACTTAGAGTGCTTGTAGGACTGTAATATTTTTGAAAAAGTAATAATATATATGTTATAAATTGTCTTGTCAATTTGTCAATAGGTTATTTGGTGCTGGGTGTATTTTTGCTTTAGTACTTTAAGTAAATAAATAGCTGTATATAGGCAAAACCACAAATACGATATTTAATACTGATTATATTCCATTAAGTAGCAATATTTGATAGGCAGGGTTTACATTACAGCATGATAGCAACTGACTGTGTTGATTTGAATTTAAAAATGTCAGAAACCATTATTGAAATACAAATGATAAGTTAATAAAATAAAATAAGCCCAAAGTATGCACTCAAGACTTTTTCTACAAGAAGTAAACTACTTTATAAACTTAATCAATCATAGATATTTGTCTGATGAAAACCGCATCAAAAATTGGGTGACTCAGAACCTGAATTTTTGAAGTCAGTCAAAATACCAAAACCTTTTCCTAAATGTAAAAAATACTTGTATAAACTGCATCTAAACTGTTTCAGCAGAAAGCGAAATAATCGCGAATAAATATATATCCAATCATCTTTTTTTGTAAGTTGGTTAAGAATAAATACACTAATGGATTAATCATACAAATCTGGCCAATTGCAAATTTGGTCTGCTCATAAAGGGTTCCATATCATCTATTACTTTTCAAACATGTACTCTTCTATTTCACTGAAGTGCCTGCCTAAAGCGGGAAACAAACCTAGGTCCTATCATGCGAGTCAGTGGCTTAGGTAGAGTGCTGTGCCATAGAGGCTGATTATTTTACAGTACATAGCCATTGATATATATGGAGTGACAGAAAATGTCCTCACCAAATGTCGACCCAAACAAACATTTGGATAGACTTTTTGTATTTGACGATTGTCAGAAATTTTATTTTTGTTTTTTTTAATAAGATTGGTTGATACACCTCTCTGTACTGTTCTTAAAATTGAATTTGTTTTAATGCATGTTTATTTTCTAATAGAACATTCGATCTCTCCGTCTCTATCCACAATTTATGGCACTTTTTAAGTGAAGTTTTGTTATGAGGACATGGGATAGTGTATCTTTAAATAAATAATACATAGATGTACCTACATACGTAATGACTTGTAGTATTGAAATATAATATAATGTTATTTCCGATACAGAGGTTGCGATGCGATAACTGCCAGGAAAACAACAGCGCTCCCTATCGTAAGTATATACTGTAATTAAAAAATCTCTGGGTTGCCATTTTAAATTAAATTTTTGACGGCCTCTGAGGCGCAGGGTTTTGGGCTGCTACGCTAGGGGTTCCGGGTTCGAGTCCCAGCGGAGGCGGAACTTATGTTAATTGCAAGACGCATTGATTCGCCTGCCGGTTTTGGATGAAGTATTCTCATCTAACTAGTTTATACCATATCGTTGCTTAGCACCTGCATCACAAGAATCTTTGATCTTACTGTAAGGTTAAGCCAATGTGTGAGTCGATGTGATTATTATTATTTTATTATTATAAATCGTATCCCTTGTCATAATCAAAAATCAATTTAAACCACCACTGTGGTTTGCTATGTCCTTTTAAGTGATGTTATTTTAAATCTTGATTTCTGGATACGCTATCGTAATTTTTAATTTTATTTGTACGAAAATTATAAATAAGTTTGTGTCAAGGAGATAATCTTTAAATTTACACATCCTATTTCAAAAGTTAGTTTATCTATATTTAAATTGGACCGGCAGGGTGGATTTTTAAGCAGACGAAGTCGCAGACAAAAGCTTTTCATATATATAGATTCTCTACATCCAGTGGCCGATTCGGGATTAACATTTTGGGAGGGGGGAGAGTTCTATCTAGCCCTAACATCAGAACTGACGACTTTTTTTTAAGAACGCTTTTGGGGGAACTTGAACGCTTGACTTCACTCACGTTAGGTTTTAAAGAAGTTTTAGGGGGGCTCGAGCCCCCTAGCCACCAATCCTGGATCCGCTAGTGTTTACATTTAACGATCTGTCTGTCTATTTCCTATACATGATTACGTCATGCTGTTGGGGGAGACGCCGTGACTTTATTTTATGTCTTATTTTGATTACCACAGATTATGTAGATAAATGAAAAAAGTAGATACGTCACACTTCATTGTACTGTAGATTTAGGACCTATTGAATTTTAGGGTAATTAAAATTAAAAAGGAACCTTTTTTTAGCTACTTTGAGGCCTTAAAAATTTACAAAGATTAAATGGAACAAATTACTGTACAAATAACTGCCGGTTTTTGTAAATTTTGTATCGGTGCATGCATGTACGTATGTATGCCATGGATAAACCTGACCTGTTTGGACTTTTTAGCGTTCTTAAGTTGCACAGCATAAGGATTGATATAGCACTAGTTATGTGAAGCTTATATAATATATACGTATTATATCAAGACTGCAGTCTTCGTGAGATTTGTGTAATTTGAAATGGTTTTTTGCTATGTTCATTTGAAAAGGACTTATTCCTTATAAAAAGGTCGGAAATGCATCTGTTGACATGGTGTCCATGGTCGTCGGTATCACTTACCATTAGCTGAGCCACCTTTCGCCCTCTAAACAAAAAAAAATCTAACCAAATTGTTGTTTTAACGTCTAAGAAGTAAAGAAGTATCTTTTTCAATTTACCCAAATTTTTTAATGTAACTGTAACTTTTTACTTACCAAAAGAGGTTTGCTGTAATTTTAATTGTATGTCTGTCTCTACAATGGTAGCTCTTAAACAGATGAACTGTTTTTGATATAGTTTTTTTTTTGTACTAAATCCGCGACCGCCGTTCGATCAATTTGCTACGAATAGAACTATAGATTTATCTACGCGTCGCGTCGTTTAGTCTAGACTAGACGGTGTAGTTAGGTACTATAAATTAGTCTTTCTGTATATTTCAACCTATCTATACTATGACCGTAGTTCCAAAATCGATATGCAGTCAGTCGTTCCGGCTAAATTTAGCATGTTCCGGAATCGATCTGACGTTTTATTACTAGGTAGGAAATAGGGTTGTTTAGAACTTTATGTGGTCCCAGATTTTTTGTATATAGTTATTTTAATTGTGAGAGGATGTGGTAGCTCAGTTTGTTACGTGCCTTGGTTCACCGACCGTTCCGACCCGACAGGTCGAGGGTTCGAGTCTCGGGTACGCCGTAAGTTGTAGATGCCATGTTTCTTAATGTGCCCGGATAATGGCGACAGATTAGCAACCTGTCACACTGGGACTACTCAACATAAACATGCGAAATGCGGTGTTTAACACCTCCGCCTACCCCTCGCGAGGGATTACGGCCTGGGTTTATTTATGTATATGTTTATGTATGTATTTTAATTGTCTTCCAAAGTAAGACAAGGTTCTTAATTCGACTGTCGGTATTCTATATAAAAAAAGAAACACGACGTGTAGAGTGAGCAACGTGTGCGCGATTCACGTGGTGTTGCAAACGTCCATAGGCTACGGTGACTGCTTACCATCAAGGCCGTAAGCTTGTTTGCCACAGTTCCATAACTACACCAAATAATAGGGGTCAAATGCTTGCATGGTTTTAAATTTAAAAAAGCATGTAAAAACAATTTATTTGTGTAGGATTAATTACAGTGAAACAATAAAATATCAGATAATTTTTTCCCTTGTACATTGATAAAATATTTGATTACAGCATATCCAAGATGGCGTCAGTGTGGAAACGTCTTCAGCGCGTGAACAAACGCGCGGCAAAGTTTCAATATACGGCGTCATACCATAGGATAGATTTGGAGACCACGCCGAAATGGTAACCACCCTATTTTTTCTTGTCATGGCAATAACATTGAGTATTTTGCCAGTGTCGATTAATATAAAACTACAATAATGTATTGTAGCTCAAAATTCTATTTTAAGTATTACATTTTCCTTTGCGTTAAGAAGGTTCCAGTTGTTCCATTTAACAAGATGAATAGTTGAGCCCTGCAGTAAGCCTAATTTGATAGAAATTAAGTTGCTGCACTAAACAAAACGAGACGTGGTCGCTCGTGGGAGGACGTGGTAGCTCAGTTTATTACGTGCCGACCTAACAGATCGAGGGTTGCCGTAACTAGTAACTGCCATGTTCCTGATTGTATCCGCATAGTTGCGACAGATTCGCAACCTGTCACACTGGAACTCGACATAAATATGCGAAATACGGTGTTTAATACCTCCGCCTACCCCTCTCAAGGGATTATTTACGGCATGAGTTTATGTTTACTTAAAAACATTATACAATAGTGTTAATGTTTGCCGAAGGGAATATTTGAGTAATTGTTAAACCTTGTAACAGTGTTCCCTCGATACAGGCTTGCCTAGTTACGCGACCAAAATACATGTAGATTTACATGTTTGATGTGAATACATATTTTTCATTATTATTCTCAAATTTTGATGAAGAATGAAAGGATATGTATAATGATAGATGAAATGATGAATCTGTCTACAGTAA
Organism: Choreutis nemorana; assembly: GCA_949316135.1. NCBI lineage: Eukaryota > Metazoa > Arthropoda > Insecta > Lepidoptera > Choreutidae > Choreutis > Choreutis nemorana. The sequence goes on along the minus strand of OX438620.1, from coordinate 1,076,295 downwards.
CATGATAGTACTGTTACTGTAGGCTTTGTTGAGTTACTTGGGAGATGACGAAAAGAGCAGCGAAATCTACGTAATTCTTCACACTTGTACAGCACTACAGGTATTCACTTGTTAAAACACTAGCATTTCACACATTAAATTCTGCTGATGAACAAGAAAAGGCAATAAAAAAGCAAATTAAAAGTGACAATTCTCGTTCCCGCCAAGTGACTCCGATAAAAAACATTAAGGTACTGTAGAGTATCCACCTCATTTATAACGAGCTTCTTCCAAAAAGTTTTAAACCTCCAGTTGTTGCACCTTGTGATAAAAAATTGGTAATGGGAAATATACGAGCGACGGCAGGTTTTTTTAAATGTGGAATCTAGATTCATTTAACCTACCACTGTTTTTACCTGACTGCGGCGATACAAAAAAGAGCATGTGAGGGCATGTGTGTCTGTGTGTGTGTTACCAAATCCTTGTCTTGTAGGTATACGCTTATATTCATAATTCGTAGTTGCTTAACCACATCGGATTACGCGCTACCACATAATGGCGAACATTGTGGAGTTAGCAATAAGTTAATAATAAATAGCTTGTAATTAGGTATAAGGGGGGCTTCGCATTACCTATATACTTGAAACTGTATTTTGTGACAGAATATACGATGTCGAGTCGTTTCGGTTTCATTTAACCGCACCATCCTGCAACATACGTAAGTCTATCTTACAAGAGATATTACCTCTTAACTTAGAAAGTACCAATTATAAAACTATTCCAGATGTTTCTATTTGTTTCAGGAAACCAAACAAATTGAGCATCGTTTGGACTCGGCGTTCTAGAAGGGTTGTTACAGAGCCCATGGAATGGGAACCGTCATTGAAAGACCCTCTTAAGTAAGTTAAAAAAAAACCAGTAATTTGTATTAAATTTACCGTAGACATTTCTTTATTTCGACTTAATAAGACTTTAACATTTTTAGAAACTGAAATAATATTTTCGAGATTTATTTTTTTTTGTAATTTTTTTCAAGTAGCATTTTATCACATAAATGACACTTAATTAAATTTAAACTTAATTTTTTTGTATGTTCGAGATCTTGTAAATCAAACCGTCGAGGCTCGAAATAATTTCGTAATCTTCAAAATTAAATATGAATTGTAAATTTTTCAATTCAATTCATTTATTAGCTACAAATCTAAGTATTATACAATTTTTCACTACATTTCACTATATTAATTAAGCATGCTAATATTGATAATAAATTACGATTCAATCATTTATATGTGAGCAAATCAATAAAATTTACGTTACGTGATAAATTATAAAGCTTTGTCAACGAATAATTAAAAAAATTGGTGAAGAAACTACTTATTGAAAACACATGTTTATATATACACATGTTTATATATACACGTATGTACTGAAAATGGCAAAATAAAGTATTAAAAAAAAATGTTTTGATTTTTTAATACAAACTCAGTTTCAGCTGTAGGTACTGTAGTGATTCATGTATGTATTTCTGTGTTGTAGAGGTTCGGTGATATTCACAATGCCTGAAAACCAGACGGTAGCCGTCACCCTGTTCAAGGACTCGAGGACGAACGAGCTCGAGGACAAGGATTGGACGTTCGTGCTTGAAGATGTAAGTGTGATTGTCTTATTTTTTAACGGTGATCGGTGGGTATTGATTGATTGATTGTTTTATTTTTTAACGGTGATCGGTGTGTATTGATTGATTGATTGTTTCATTTTTTAAAGGTGATCGTTGTGTATTGATTGATTTTTACGGATACGATTGATTGATACGTTTTCTTTATAAAAATAACAAAATACAAAACATTTAAAAAACAATATTATACAGCATCAAATCCGTATTTATAACAAATAAGTTTTATCAAACATAGAAGGTAACAATTAATTTAACAAATTTTTTTTAAGTAACATATTTTTCATAAATCTCCTTATGATGACTTGGAAAAAAAAACCAGTCAGTTGGTAAATAAAATGCCTTTTTTGACAGATTGAAAATCAGTTTTAGTTTAATTTGTATTTTTAGTAAAGGGCCTTATCACCAAGGTGTCATACAACCAAAGTTATAAAATCCAAAAAAAAAAAACATATTTTTAAAGTTTTTTTTTTTGTCTAGTGGCCTTATTATATTTATTATACGTTTGTAGGTATCGAGAACTGGCAAGCGTCGTCGCCTAGCGTCCTTGCCACTGAACATGCGTCGCTACGCCAGCCTGGAGCCGTCGCAGCGCGGGCTGGAGCTGCGGCTGGAGCCCGCCTCCCGCAAGCTGCGGGCCGCCGGCCTCGCCCTCACCCTGCACTGCGTGCTGCTGCGGGAGGGACACGCCACGTATGTATGCCACGACACACACACTGCGTGCTGCTGCGGGAGGGACACGCCACGTATGTATGCCACGACACACACACTGCGTGCTGCTGCGGGAGGGACACGCCACGTATGTATGCCACGACACACACACTGCGTGCTGCTGCGGGAGGGACACGCCACGTATGTATGCCACGACACACACACTGCGTGCTGCTGCGGGAGGGACACGCCACGTATGTATGCCACGACACACACACTGCGTGCTGCTGCGGGAGGGACACGCCACGTATGTATGCCACGACACACACACTGCGTGCTGCTGCGGGAGGGACACGCCACGTATGTATGCCACGACACACACACTGCGTGCTGCTGCGGGAGGGACACGCCACGTATGTATGCCACGACACACACACTGCGTGCTGCTGCGGGAGGGACACGCGATATGGTATAAACTACATCGATGAGAACACTACATCTAGGATCGGATGAACGAAACAATGCGTCTTACTAAAAAAACATTATTATTTTTACACAAAGTCCTGCCTGCCCAAAATGGGACTACCGAGGTGTTTCGTCGGATTCTTCCCCGTATAAGCATTCCGGACCGGTTGTAGTTTTAAATGATATTATTTTGCTGATGATAATGTGCTTATTTTAAGTCGATTAATCCTTTATACAAAAACACATCGTTGCGGCCGTTAAAAGTATTAATTGACGCAATTTTTGAACAGTTTTCACTTTTTAAAGACGCGTTTAAAAAAAATGGTAACTTTGACATAAAAAATGGTGGCCATCGAGACATTTATTCAGTAATCAGTAAGACAAGAAGAAGTGTTTTAAAATTTGCTCAAAGTCGGCGACATTTGATCGAAAGCCATTTAGTATTTACACTTATACGAATCCCCCCCCCCCCTCCGCAAATCGCGTTACGTAATACTTGACCGGCCCCTGTCTCACTTATCCCTCGGTAAATTCTTACTTACTTTTCATTATAGTGTATGGGTGTGAGTGTTTTGTGTGTAATGTTTATTTGTTTTTTTTTTAATTAGATTTTGTGTTCTATTGTTACAGCGACGAGGACATGCAGTCACTTGCGTCTTTACTGTCAGTCAACAATAACTCAGACATTGCCGTGTTAGAAGATTTGGATGAAGACGACTACACACTTTCTGATAATTCTACCAAACAGGTGAGCAATGCAACAAGGGTAGCATGGATATCCCAATTTGAATAAATTTTTCGTTGATTTTTGATCTTTTTTTTCTTGGGACTTGAATTTGGTTCCCTTTTTAGGGTTCCGCACCTAAAGCGTGACCGCTGTCCATCCGTTCGTTCGTTTGTCTGTCCGTCAGTGGGCTGTATCTCATGAACAAAATAGCTAGACTTTTGACTTTATATTGCCGCTATAACAACAAATACTATAAACGTAAATAAAAATAAACCTAAAGGGGGGCTCTCGTACAAGAAACGTAATTTTTCGTCGTTTTTATGCTTTTATTTTTGTTTTTTACAAGAAATTATCTGAAAAGTATATATTTTTTCATTATATATTTTAGTTTAGACCAAGATTACTACGGTTTTAAACCCTAATCTTATTTATTCCCAAAAAAAAAAAAAATCTCGAATACCGTTCTCATGTTAAAACATGTACTACTACAGCTTACTTAGATACTTAGTACTTACTTAGATACTTGAGGAATAACTTAAGAACTTTTTTTTTCTCTATGCCTGGTAGATGTGTGAGTTCCGCCACCAGTTGGAGGAGCTGACGTTATCATTAAGTTCGGCGTCGACGCCGCGATCCATCGCCGATACGCCGACACACGCCGATGCATTGCCGCAGGTCATTATATTTATATTATATTTTGTATATGAATGATCGAAAGTAGGATATATTAACGACCTTGGTGGCTACGCTAGAGGTTCCGGGTTCGAATCCTGGGGGGGGGGCGTGGCTTTGTGTTATTAGCAAGACACATTGTTTCGCTTACCGGTCTTGGATGTTGTATTCTTATCTATGTAGTATATACCATAGTAGCTTAGTTTCTGTGATACAAGTTCTTACGATACTTAATGCAGGGCTGAGTCAATGTGTGTGTCGTGATGTGGTTATTATTATTATTATTATTACTATATCATAATAATATTGTAGACATCGTTAATGTATTATATATCAATTGTACAAGCAATGGATTTTTTTCCTCATTATTTTGTCATCATTTCAGCTTTGACATTATTTTATCTTGTCAAATAAATGTAAAAAAGTTTGAAATTGGGATTCACTTATTTTTTTCATTTTTTTTTTGTGTAATTAATGCTACAATAAAAACTGAGCAGCGAAAATTATGATAAAGGCTTATTGTCTTTAAATGACAAATAAATTAAAAAAATCGCAAACTATGTTCGTAGTTTCTTTGAAAAGATTTTTTTTTTTTTTGTTTCCATAAAATGTTGATATAATTAAGATATAAGTAGAAAATTAATGGAATATAAACATTTTGCGACATACAGTGGCTAATGGATATATCTTTTATGAAACTACCAGTTAATTTTATTAATTAAAATAATTTTACTAAATAAAAATAATTTTAGTAAATAAAAATTTCGGTACATAAATATGTATGCATTAATAAAACTCTTATATTCTATTTTTTTTTAAACAGGACAAAACCCCAACCATGGACACGTACAACAATACGAACCCGTTCGACTACACACAGCCGAACTTCATTAAAAACGATACAGCCGTTACGTCGACACCGAAACCAACACCAGATATCAACGAGATGAAGAACATATTCAAACCGAAGATGATAGCTAAAAGGAACCTTAAGCCGTTGGAGTTAAAGATCAATTTAAATAGTACTTCATTGGACGGGAATGAAAATGAAAAGGATGACGTCACACCGACCGGAGATGACAATTACGTACCGCCGAAAATTGACAATAAAGATAAAACGCCGGTGAGTTTTATCTCATTTTCAGGGTTCCGTACCCAAAGGGTAAGAACCCTATTGCTACACACCCGCTGTCCGTCTGTCTGTCAGCGGGTTGTATCTCATGAACCATAATAGTAAGACTATTGAAATTTGCAGAGAATATCTATTTGTATTGCTGCAATACTAAAACATAAATAAATTTAAAATTTAAGCTCGTTCCAATACAAGAAACGTAATTTGTTCTTGCTTTTTTAACGAAATAATCTTGTTTAATGTTGTACGATGGTACGGAACCCTTCACGTGCGAGCCCAACTCACACTTGAGCGGTTTTTATTTAGATTTTTTAACATTGCAGTACTACTTTTTATAATAAAAATTGTGACTGTCAAAAAAAAAAAAAGGTAAAAAATAATAAACAAAATTTATAGGTGGTGGAACTACTAGAGTGGTGTCAGGCGGTGACACGTGAATATGCATCAGTAAAGGTCACAGATCTAACGACTAGCATGCGCTCCGGGCTTGCCTTGTGCGCTATCATACATCGATACCGGCCTGACCTTATGTGAGTTATAATAATAATAATAACCACATCACGACACACACTTTGACTCAGCACTGCAGTATGACATAATCTAGTTTCGCAGGAACTACATTCGAGACTACTAAGCTAAACAACGCGTCTTGCGAATAACACATAAGCTCCGCCCATGCCGGAATTCGAACCCAGAACCTCTTCCGTAGCAGTCAGCTGTTACTCTGTGCTACAGAGGTTATCAGTTATATAACATCGTTATTATTCCTTGAGTTTTTCGTATTTATAGTAGTATGCAGTGAATCGTAAGCTTTTATAATGTATTTCAAATTTTATTTCATTTTTATTTATTTACCACACGAAACAGATTACAGTAAAAAAAAAAAATTGACAGTATATTCTTAGTCTATGACTGTACTGTAGTCCAACAACTCGTGTGACTAGTAGTGTAATATAGTAGTAGTGTAATATCAGCGGCAAATTTAGAATGGAATCATGGAAATAAATTGTGAAAGAAAAGAAAAATATTACTAAAAAAAGAAAAACAAAAAGAAAACTTAAATCTAAGTAAAACAGGATACGATCTTACGTTTGAAACAGCTAAACTTTGAATTAAATATGTCAACATCTGCTTTATTTTTTACAAACTCATTATATTGACGACACACACGTACAAGAGGGTTATAAAAGGTTGTATTATTAAAGTATACCCTTAAAGCAAACGTTGAAGGGTTACGCGAACGATAGTAGGTGTTAATATTTATTTGCGACAGTAAACTAGACGAATCTATATGAGATTGCAAAATTTTATGCAAGACCAGAAAATCTTGAATTTTTCTGCGATCGATTCATGCGAAGTGTAATCATATTGTATATTGCAAGTCTATCGCTGTAATGGGGGAGCATTCGAGTGTTGCGTTGCCTAAAACAAAGTATTTTAAAAAACTTTTTTGAATTCTTTCTATGCGGTTGAGGTGACTATAAAAGGGAGACCAAATAACTGAATTGCACTCTAGAATGCTTCTGACTAAAGTTGAATATAAGTATATGACAAAACAAGTAATAAAACAATATTTCGTCAATCTGCAACAAATGTTGTCTCTCTTATTGTGAATTAGATGAATTGTTTGGAGGACGTGATAGCTCAGTTTGTTAAGTGCCTTGGTTAACCGACCGACCCGACCCGACAGGTCAAGCGTCATTCTCGGGTTTGCGTACATTGTAGCTGCCATGTTCCTCATTGTGCCCGGATAGCGGCGACAGTTTCGCAACCGGTCACACTGGGACTCAACATGAACATGCGAAATGCGGTGTGTAACACCTCTGCCAACCCCTCTCGAGGGATTGCGGCGTGAGTTTATGTTATGTAGGATGAATTGTTTCACTCGCCGAGTTTCGGATTTGCGATAGTTTCTGACCTACATCCCAAATGTTTCCAATCATTTCCAAGCATTTGACATTATTCTAACTCATACTAATATCGTCAGAAACAGATCACTAGACCCCTTATACAAATGGCATTATTCCACAAGCGTTAACGTCAACAGAATTTTTTTTTTTAAATGAAAATGACGCAACTTTAGCGCGAGGAAATGTAATTTCTATTTTTTTATTTTCTATTGGCGTTAACGCTTGCGGAAAATGAGATTTGTCTAAGGGTTCAGTCTTACTGATTGATATTAATGTATCCTCCCGCAGTGACTTCTCAGGCCTGCAGCCGGAGTCTTGCGAGAGCAACGTCCGCGCTGCATTGGAGGCATCCTCAGCACTCGGCATAGCTCCTGTGCTGACAGCACAAGAAGTTTGTTCGCCGGCACCCGACCGACTGGCGGTACGTACGGACACACACACGCACATACATATCATACGTAATACACAATATGCTTACACAAACTACTTCATACTGAATACGCTAAACTAACTACTAGTATTAGTACAGTCTGTTCCCATTAAAAAAAAAAAAAATCGAATCTTGTCAAATGAAAGGTCGAGTAATATTTTTTTAAGATTTTTTTTACTATTTTGACTATTTTTTTTAGATTTACTAATTTCAATTTTTAATAATTTCATATTCTGACAATTGAACTAACCTAAATGCAAAAATAATACACTTGTACCAATGTGCTTGTAATATTTTGTTGTATATATTGTATTTTTTATACAGATAATGACATACCTATTCCAACTGCGGGCCCACTTCACGGGATCCGAACTCCAAGTGGAGCAACTGGGCTCGTCACGGCAGCAAGCCGCGGTGTACATGGTCGGCAGGCATGACACTGACGGCGACCTGCCCACGGAGCTATTCTGCAGGGAGACCAGGGCCAGGTCCTCCAGGAACTTTAAGAACAGGTATAGTGGGTGTTGGGAGGATGACTTGATGTACAGGTGTGATTTGGCAAAAAAGTATTCAGATTAAATGTGGGCACTTGATGCGTTTTTGTGGCAACACTGAGTTAATAGCCGATATTGTTAAGTACTGTTGTTGCCAATATTGTTGTTGTGCAATTGTTATTGAATAAATTGAATTTAATGATGTTGCTGTGTTTGATAGAAAACATAGCAATGCCAGGTAAGAGATATATACTCTTTTTGCCAAGCTGTACATCATGTGATCATACAAGATTCCGCCCGCGACTTTGTATGCCTAGGTTTCGAATTTTTATCTCTCGGGAACTTAAGTAAAAACTCAAATGTTTTAAATATCGTAAGTACTGCATAGCAAGATGATTAATACATCTGTGTTTGACATTCATCGAAATTATTTTTTGCTCGATTGATTAACAAACGTTCACTTTTGTTATATTAATATATTTTTATTTATTTATAGCAAAAAAATGTGTGTGTATAATTGAGATATTCACCCCTTTGTTTATTAGACTACTTTTTTAACTCAAAACTGTCTAACAAACAAAGTAGTCTTCCATTAAATAAACTCCGATACGTATGTTTATATATTTTTTTTTACGATTCCTTTCTCCTTGACAGTAAACGTCCGGAAATACGTCAGTCCCCTGACAAGCCATCGTCTCCGACCATGCTCTCTGACGTTCGTGACATGCTGAAGAACTCCCGCCACGCCATCAACAGTATGCTGTCACCTGTTAAAGACAGGGAGGCCAGCACCAAGTGGTTCACCGATGAAGACGAGGTTAGTTGGCGATGACATGTGTCACGGTGACAGACGTCACCTTGACGAATCATTACTTTAACTGTCAAAAAAAACTCGTGACGAAAAATTTTAAGTTTTATGTGGGAAGTTACTAAAGTATCTTGTGAATTTCGACGACCTCAGTGGCGCAGTGGTGTAAACAACCGACTATCTAGAGGTTCCGGGTTCGAATCCCGATGGGGGCGGATCTTTGTGTTATTCGCAAGACGCCATGTTTCGCTTGCCGGTCTTGGATGTTGTATTCCTACCTGTATGAAGTTTATACCATATAGTTGCTTAGTGCCTGCGTTACAAGATTATATCTTACTGCAGCACCGACTCAATGTGTGTGTCGTGATGTTGTTATTATTATTATTAATTAAAATACATGTGCCTGATAGAGAAAGTACCTATGTTTGAAATAAATAAGATTAACTGCAACAGCAATAAATATAAATACTGTATTCTCCTCCTTCCAGCCTCCCCCGGTCCGGCCTGACGTTTTAATGACACGCAAGCAACTGACAGATCCGTTCGCATCGGATGACGAAGATGACACCAAATCCAACAACACAGATGTCAATGTTAATGTCAACGGTGTCACAAGTGAGTAGGGGTGCTGTTAGAAATCATGTGACTTTGTCGATTCACTTCTCCATAAAGTTTATTATTAAGTTGTCAAAAGACGTCAATAAATAAATACGATTATTGATGTATCCGATGGTAACGTTCGGGAATGTTCGCGAAAACCGAGAAATAACGAAGTTGCAATATTAGTCTCATTTTATCTTTATATAAGCTTACAATTTATAAGTAAGAAATATAGATATTCTTGTTTGAAAGTTATTACATAATTGTTAAATGATTAAAGTGTCAAAGTATCTGTCAAACTAAATGACACAGGAGTCACAAATATTATAAAACGGTTAGAAAAGTTTTCAATTCGCTGGTAGTTATTGAAAAAAAAATCCTCATGTATAAGATTAGTAAAGGGCTAAAGCAGTTTGAGTCGTTATTAAATCTTCTACCTATAATTAATTATATAATAGCTACCAACAGCATACACATAAGTCTGTATTTACTGAAAGTATAAAAATCGTTTTTTTTTTTACTGTAAATTCAAATTTTTACACACACAAAACATTTTTTTTCTTCTAAAGATAACCGTCAAAAATCACCGTCACCGGAGACGCCTATGTCAGATCCGTTGAACGTGAACAAAGTACTACAGCAGTCCGACAATAAAACGACAAACAACATAAATGACAAACAGAAGACTACACCGGATCTACCTAAGCCTACACCGGTAAGTGAGGTTATGTTTTTGTCTTTTTGTGTTTTGATTATTTCGCCAATTTTTTTATGTATTTTGAGCTTTATATGTAATCATAAAAAGTTGTTTTTTTTTTTTCAATTTTTTGTTTTTTTTTGAGCCTAAATTTCATTTTGTTCGTTGATTCGTTTTTATTTAAATTGTTTGATATAGTTTTGCGTTCTGTGTTGCTATTTTACATGCTTTTTTGGGTTAATCGTATTAATCGATAAATTTAAAATTTAAAATCGTAATTGTTAATATTATAAAGATATCCCTGTAAAATATAATTTATAATATCACACTAAACATTTACCATCTATATAATTTATTTTTATTTCTCCATCCCCTTGCATAATCATCAACGCTTTTGGGACAAAAAAAAAATACATACAACAAAATGGCCGCTTCTCATTGGACGAACCCGTTTGAAATGGACGTTTGTGATTGGTTGTTACGCTTGTAATTTTAAAAAAAGCAACTGCTTTCGCGACACGACGAGTTGAAAGAAAGAGCGAGACAGCTGCTAGAAGCTACGAAAAGAGAGGCGAGAGCGAAAGAGAAGAGACGACAGGCTTCGAAAGAGAAAGAAGACGCAGCAAAAGATGTACCAAACGGTTTGAAAACAACAGATTTAGTGCCGGAAAAGGTTGGTTGGCTTCGTTTTTATGTTTGTGTCGTCCCATATATATATATTTATATATATTTTGTTTTTTAAATCATTTTTTTTGTGTTGTTTTGTCGAAATTGTTTTTTGAACATGCAACTAGATTAAATTATTTTCTGCGTAATTAAACATATTTTTCGTTGAGAAAAGAGAAATAAAATAAATCGTATTACATAGTTCATGTATTTCTTGTGATGAAATAAATGCCTAAATCATTAAAAATAATAATAATAATGTTACGTAAAAGTAAGGAAGCACTTTCAAAATGCCAAAATCATTAAAAAAAAGCAACTCGTTACATATATCGATTGCTAGTTAAATTGACAGTTCTCTATCTATTTGAAATGTATTATTTTCCTTTAATTATGTAATTGTATATGCGCAGGCGATGACAGAGGAAGAGAGACAGACAATGCTGCGGGAAAGAGCAAGAAAACTAATAGCTGATGCCAGAGCAGGGATAGTCAGGTGAATTTTACTATAATTATTATGTTTGAATATTATTAAAAAATATATTTCTTAATTTCTATTACAATTCTAACATTGGTGTGTGATAAAATAAGATACCATAAATTGATAATATTACATTACTACAAAATTTCAAATTTGACATACAGTTTTCAGTGACAATCACAGATATTATTTTACACACATCACGACACACACATTGACTCAGCCCTGCTCTAAGATAAAATATTGTGTTGCTATAATCTTTATTTTGTTTATTCGAAAAACTCAACCTGTAACAATCAATACAGTTGTACAAAGAAACAGTATCTGATACCTGTTTTTTACCTTAAATCTAAATATTTGAACGCCTGAACGGCAGTTTTTTTTTTCTAATTTAAATAATCTGACATTGACTTTTGAATGATTTTTGACATTTAACTTAATTTATTTTATCTTAACCACAATTTCATTGCTAACTGTTTTTCTTTTATTTTAATTTAAGATTTTGACTGTTTTTTTTTTTTTTTTTGACAAGACTTTCGTATGCCAATTGGCTGCTCATACCTCTTTTATCTTGCCACAACATCTCCAGTATTATGCACAAATAAATGAATTTGAATTTGAAAAAAAATCATTATATTATCTAGATTGGGACCAAACATGGTGTCTTCACAGCATAATCAATTGTTTATTTGTTATTTTCTAGTCCAACATCACCGACGTCACCATCCCGAGCCCGCGGTACGGTTGAGATCATCAGCAAGTATTCTGTCATGGAAGAACTGGCGCAAGGTAAAAAAAAAGAAGATTTTACAACGAAAAAAAAAATCCAGTCAAGTATGAGTCGGACTCTCACATGAAGGGTTCCCTACCATAGTAAAATATTAAACAATATCCAGTTTGTTGATAATTTCGTTAAAGAAACAAGAACAAGCAAATAAAATCGAGAAAATCACTTTTCTTGTACTCGAGCCCCCTTTTATGATTAATTTCATTGTTTTTACTATTTGTTGTTATGGCGGTAAAAAAAATAGAAATTTTCAGGTATTATGGTTCATGAGATACAGCCCGCTAAATTACAGATAGACGGACAGCGGAGACTTAGTTATAGGGTCCCGTTTCCCCCCTTTTAATAATAATAATAATTAATTTATTAGCAGAAACATAAGTACAATTCGGGTTTTATATGTGAAGTTCATCCAGACATGTCTTGTCAAATATTGTCTTGACGTGCAAATATTAAGTCAAAAATAATGTTAATAATAAACAATGTCCTTACAACTTATATCTAACCAAAATTCGAAATTATTTCTGAGTACGGAACCCTAAAAACGACATAAATTATAGGATATTGTCTTCAGTTTACAGCGGCTCTAGTGGCGAAGATACAAGGCCGCAAAGTAGAAATTTGAAAATAGCACATCCAAATTATATAAAATCATTTAAAACTCCCATAAAACTTTAAATAAATTAAAATCACAGATAAATAAACACAATTTGATGAAAAAAAAAGAAACACAAAAATCTCAATATTCCCCCCATCAGCAGGTGGCGTGGAGCAGCTGGACTCGATGCTGAGGAGCGAGTCCTCACACTCGAGCCCGTCGAGGAACAGCGCCAACAGCAGGTCCGGATCAGGTCAGTCTCATTCATAGTTGGCACCCAAAAAAATAAGCGACAATCTAAGGGTGGGTTCCATGAAAGTTTCTGATTAGGAAGCTAATTTTTATATTTGTAATTTATTATTTAAGTCGAGTTTATTGTCATTAAGAAAAATAAACATTATTTCTACTTTGTTTTTTGCTTTAGTAAATTATCCGGTTCCTAAAAAACATGCCCCAAGGGTTAGATAAAGTTTTTATGGTTATTTTAATGGGATTGTCAACGACGTGTTAAATAAGAGGGAAATAAAGAATTTGGTTTTTAAAATAATAATTATTATTACAAGAAAAATTCTGAACTGACAAAGCTTTTCGGAACCAGTAGTTACAATATATATTAAGATTAAATCTTGTATCTCAAGCGCTAAGCATCGATATGGTATATACTACATAGATAAGAATACAACATCCAAGATTGGTAAGCGAAACAATGCGTCTTGCAATTAACAAATTTCCGCCGGAATTCGAACCCGGTACCTCTAGCGTAGCAGTCGGCTGTTTATACCACTGCCCCACAAAAACCGTCGTCTCAATGTTTTTTGTTTATTATATATAGAGGAGAGAACTAGTTCAGAGACGGGCAGCGTCAAGAGCGAGTCGTGCATAGAGGGAGAGAAGAGATCTCCTCTGCACTCCTTTACTGATCTAGTCGACAGATTGACACCAGATAAAGAGAATATAGAAGAGGTCAGTACGAATAAAAATATATACATTTCCTATATTAGTGGTAAAGGTCTAAAATATTAAAAATTTAAATGAAATTTGGAAAATTTGTAACAATATTGATGATTCTGTTAAATTTTTCCATATTTTTACTTATTAATTTCTGTTTTTTTTTGCCTTATATATAAATAATAAATATATATAAAATATAATAAAAAATATGATATTGTATATACACACACACTCACGCCTTCGTCCCAAAGGGGTAGGCAAAGACAATGGTTCGCCATACGCAACGATCCTTACATACATCTCTCGCTTCCTCCACATCCATGCACCTCCTCATACACACACGACGGTTACGGGTACTTCTGACCTGGCCATTTGTATATATATATAAAGTATATATTAATGATTCCCAGGGCGGTGAATGTGGTTCGTACATAGCGTTAGAGCTGGGCGCGTTGGAATTAGAACAGAGGGCTGTGGACGAACGAGCCGCCGCCTTGGAGAAACAACTGCGAGCTGCCATGACTGAACAACGTACCGAGGTAACGTACATACAGACAAACTATAATAATAACCACATCACGACACACATTGACTCAGCCCTGCACTGAGATATAATCTTGTATCGCAGGCACTAAGCAACGACATGGTATAAACTACATAGATAAGAATACAACATCCAAGACCAGAAAGCGATAAAATGCGATGCGAAACTATAATCAACACGCCACGAAACAAGCTCCTATACGAAAACTTATCATTTCGTTATTGTTCCAAAAACAATGAAAAATTTCAAGTTTAAATTTAGCGATTGTATATATTTTGCTAGGATTTAACCTTCTAGGAGTTCGACTCGCAGAATTGGATATACCTATATATTCCGCCCATTTATATCATTTCCCCGCTTTCAATATAACACGCAAACTTGCCATATTTCAGCTTCACATGTCCTCTTTTATTTAAGATTTATGATAGTAATTTTGTCGATTTAAATCTATTTTTTGCATAATTTCAGTTAAAGTGGAAGAGTTTACTCCTACCTTGCTTAAGACCATCTTTCAGTTTGGTATCCGCCGCTTTCTAATTCTTAATAAAACAATAATTACATTTTAATAATTATGTTTAGTTTTTATTTAACTACACATACTTTACAATTTTAGTATCAAAAGTTGTAGTTATTAATTTAATATATTAAATGTTTCAACATGTAATGTAGATTTTTGAAAAAACCAACTACGGAGGTTTCTAGCCGGCTTCTTCCCAGTAGATAGCATTCCGAACCGGTGGTAGATAAAAAAAATGACGATTTGAAAGCATTTATCAAGTCTATTTGAATAAAGAACGTTTTGTGTCTGATAATGTTGAATTTGATTGTATATACTTATAAAATATTATATACTTATACAAATATTGAGTTAAGTAAATATTAAATTAGGGTAGTTAGAATTTTGTTGTTGATTTAATCGACTCTAGCTTTGCTTAGATAAAATAAAAAGTGGACAGGTATCTAATATAGGAAAAACCCTGAAATCCTTCTTAAGGCTTGTTTTTTAGTAATTCTTAATAATCTTATGTAGTTTTGACGACCTCGGAGGCGCAGTGGTGTAAACAGCCGACTGCTACGCTACAGGTTCCGGGTTTGAATCCCGGCGGTGGCGGGGGCTTACCGGTCTGGGATGTCGTATTCTGATTTATTTAGTATATACCATATCGTTGCTTAGCACCTGCGATACAAGTTCTTACGATACTTAGTGCAGGGTTGAGTCAATGTGTGTGTCGTGATGTGGTTATTTATTTATTCTACTGTCGGATGTAAAAAAATAATAATTAAACTATACAAATATTTGTGTACCCATAGTTAAAGTCAGTGGCTTAGTTTGGACAAATTTCGGGTTGTTAAAAGATGAGGTATATAAAACTATTTATTTGCAGGACGAGGCCAGACTCATGACGCAATGGTTTAATTTAGTCAACAAGAAGAATGCTCTACTCAGAAGACAAATGCAGCTCAATATACTGTAAGTTAATTATATAAATTGATATTATGCATGTATTATATACATGTAATACCTTCCCCTTCCTCCTGAATCAGTGTATCTATTAAAAAAAAACCGCATCAAAATCCGTTGCGTAGTTTTAAAGATCTAAGCATGCTTACATAAGGACAGACAGCGGGAAGCGACTTTGTTTTATGCTATATAATGATTATATAAAATAAATATATAGGTTATTATTAAAAATCAATGGTTCTAGTTATTTGTAGATTCCTGCTATGTATTTTAATATCCTTATCTCTAAGATTGAATGCTGTATGTAAATTTTGTTTTTTTAATTCTGGATTATTTTAGTTTTAATCATAAATAAGTGATATTATATACTTACATACGTTTTATTAAAATATTTTATTTGACTTTGATACGTACTTTTTACCTTAAGTTTTGGCTAAATAAAGCCGGTTATAAATAAGGATACCTTTTTAGGGTTCCGTACCCAATAGTTAAAAATGGGACCCTTTCACTAAGCCTCCGCTGTACGTCCATCCGTTTGTCGTCTATTTCTGCTAACGCCATAACAACAAGTACGAAAAAAATAAAGCCAAGAAACAATAAGGGAGGATCCCATACAGAAAAATATTTTTTTTTTTTATGTTATGCTTATTCTTGTTTAATTTGAGAAATATTCTTATAATTTAGATAGTTTAATCTTTTATGATAGTACGGAACCCTTCATATGCAAGTCCGACTGACACTTGGCAGATTAAAAAAAATAAAATGTGTGTATGTGTTTCAGCGAGCAAGAAGAAGATTTGAGCCGTCGTTGTGAGTTATTGGCGCGGGAGTTGAGACTATCATTGGCTGTGGATGAATGGAGAAAGACCAGCGGACAGAAACGAAGAGAGAGGCTACTGCTGCAGGTAAGGATCTTTTTACAACATCACGGGCAAACAAGCTAGCGGTTCACCTGATGGGAACTGATACCGCCTATTGATACGACGATGCCCTGGTCGTGAATGCCCTAAACGCGGAGCCTCTTAGAAAAGGATAGATATTCTTGAAACGGCCTTAAGAGAGTTTTCTGCAACTCATGTTTTTTTGTATCAATAATAAAAAAACGTTATTTTCTATTGTAGCAAATGTTGACTGATATGTTTTATTGCTTTCCAACAGGAGCTACTGACTGCTGTGAATGAGAGAGATAGACTCGTACAGGAAATGGATGAACAAGAGCGAGCGTGAGTGTATTAAACGATTTTTTTAAAACGAAACCTTTTTTTTTGTCATGTATATGGCACAAAAATTTAACATAGCTTTACGTTTTAAAGCATGTCTGTGTTTTTTATAGATGTACTAGCTGATCTAGCGTAGTTCGTACGATCTTTAGCCAAATACAGCAGCGCCATCTACCGGGTTCATGAGTTTTCAAACCATCCGGGAAAATATTGAAATATACACACAAAATTTCATCCAAATCGGTCCAGCCGTTTAGGAGGATCTATGTGACAAACACACGTACAGAAGAATGATTTTTTTGCTTTTTTTTAAATTGCTTTATTACGTTATCACCATAAATATTGTGTGCATCTATAATACATATGTGTGTGTGTGTACGTTTGTCTCTAAAAAAAAACTTTACATTTTCAGGATTGCCGACGACGATGAAATAAATCGTCAGATTTCCGAGGTTGACATCCAAAGGAAAAACAACTGTATCCTGCAGTAAATATAGTTCATATTTAAATATAAAAGGCTTGTAGCTTTGTTACATTCTATTTAATTGATACGGCGTCTTTCAGTTTGTCTTCAATGTGGTGTATTAAAACAATCAAAATAAAAATGCAAAAATTGTACACCTTAAATAGAAAATTGAAAAAAATGTTGTTTTTTGAAAACAAATATAAATTCAGTATGGCGGTAATGTTTTACATAAATAATATTTTTTAAATTAAACAATTTTGTAATAAATTTTCTACTTTTAAGTACGTTAATTGTTGTTGTGGAGAACATAATACTCATAAATCAATCGTTTCCTAATTTTTTAGTCTGCAATTTTAATTTATTTTTCTATTTAACAACATTTTTAGATATATATCCGCTTATTATGTCATATGATATAAAGCGTGGATCATAAATATCGTCAATTACAATATTAATTTACGTTAATTTTCGTTTAACCAAAGATTTGATAAATTCTCTTATCCCGATAAATGACTTAATTAACAATTTTAACACATGACTGATCGACATAAACCTCGATAATTTGTTTAGTCACAAAAGGTGATAGTGAGTACAATTATTTGCTGTATTTATTTAGTTTAAAAAAAAAATAATTAAAACAGTTTGGTTTTGCTACGAAAATGTAGTTTTTTTTAATGTAAATAAAATTGTAAGAAGTACCGGTTTTGTATTGTAATCAATTATTTTGTACATATTTAATGTAAATGATTTATTTATTTTTTGTCTTGCCTTTTTAAAGATAAGGCTAATTTATTACAAACAAATACGTTAAATGTTAGTTTTTTTTTTCAGAAAACAATTATTGATAACTTGTCAACGTAAATTGTATGATTTTTTTGTATTTTAACAACAAAAAAAGCTAGTATGTTACCATTTTGTCGTGTTTTTCGCTGCAAAATATATTTTTTTCACGTGCTATGAAATATCCATTGATTTGTAATGTAGTTTATATTATTTAAGGTTTATTTTTAGTGATCAATTTAAATTAGAATTGTCGTGTTCGTGTACGCATCTCAACATTAACTTTTTTTGAATTGTTTTTTGACGTAATATTTACGTATACGTTTTAACGTGTGGGCATTCCTTTGTAGAAATTTTAGAATAGAATAAATGATATCAAATCGTCCCCATAGAAGTAGCATTTCAAAACATATTCTAAATAGTTTTAAATAGTACTGCACTTTACTACTTTATTCATAATGGACGCCTTTATAATAAAAATATTTTAATTTAAAAAGTTTTGCAAAAAAAAAAAGGACAGTATGACATAATGTGTTAACATAAATCAATCTATCTATACATTGAACCTGTCAAAACAATAAATTCAATATTATAATTAATTCGCAATCATATTTCTTTGTAAGGTGCTAATTTTTTAGTTTCAATCGAAACAAAAGTATTCGAGTGCAATTTTTATATTTAAAAGTGATATATAGAAACGGTTTCTTATTATAATTATTATGTGATCGCTTACTGACAGTTGAAGCATTTTGAAGCACTGAGTAGTTTAAAGTCAAACATAAAAATTTAAGTTACGCCAGCTACTATTAATGTAAACTTAGATATTATCTTCGAATTATATAAATCAAGTCCATGTAATTCTGTACTTTTAGGAGAAGAAAAACGAAACACTTGTAACTCGCAATAAATGTCTGTATTCGATTTACAATGAATAATAATAATAGTGAAAACAACGCTTGTCTATGATAATATTCTGGTGAAATAAAGTGATATTGTAATATTTGTGTTGTTATTTTAAATTTTTCTTATTACATGACACGTTGGTTCTTTGAATAACAGTGAGTGCTTTTATTTTCTTCATGAATTGTTATACTAATCTTGTTAAAGATTTAGCTTTTCTGTATAAAGTGAAATAAATTGTTTTTTTTTTTGACACTGGAACATTTCCAAGTGTCAATGTCAGTGTAACCTTTTGGTTAAATAATTGCCATAAGAAAAAAACTTGGTCTATGAAATATGTTTGTATTTTCTCATAGATATCCTTAAATTCATTGTGACTCCAAAGTCTTAGGACGGTGATCATTAGATCCAGAAAAATAGGTCACGGATGGTGAATTTACATTCAACATTTTGTCTTAATATTAAAATTTAAAAAGTGTTAAATTGATTATATTTCTCTTTGTTTGGAATCTTGGGGTGAATGAAATGAAATAGTTAATATCAAATTCAAAATTTTTATTATAATTTCCTTGTATAAGCAACTATAATAATAATATAATTTTACATTATTCAAAAATAACTTATTAATTAATTGTAAGTAAATTAATCCGCTATAACAGATAAAAATTATTGGAAGATACGTTCAACGAAGACAGATGTTAAAAATATTACAGATAAAATTAATTCTAATTGCAATCGAATCAATGCTTAAAATGGGGAAATATTTTTTCCTTTCAATTCACTTTATAGGTTACTATGCCGATTCAAAAAAAAAATATTAAAAAAAATAATCTGATAAATTGTTTTACTTGTGTCTTCAAAATTATTCTTATGAGAAAAAAAACAGAAGTTACATAACGTACTAATATATGTAAGACAATATATAAATAATTAAAATGGCTTTTATTTCTGTACCTCTATGTAGGTAAAAAATTAACCTTGATTGTAAAACTTGAATTTTTTCCCCAGAATCGGCTGTAGCAAGTTATTCCATACAGTTTAAAAATAATTTAATCAGTTAACAAAGCTTAGTACAAAATTACATGTTCAGAGTAAAATCGACCTTAAATACTCCTTTTTATATACAAGCATATAACCTGGACTGATATATAACCCTTATTTACTTCGTCGCAGGATCACATAGAAAACCGGACTATTTAAAAAATCCTAGGTTTTTCGTGAAATCACGGATGATTGTAACAATATTCCAATCTTCCTTAATAGTCCCATTTAAGACGCATTTGATTTAAAAAGTCGTTTTTCCTCCAAACACGTGCTATTTTAAGGTTAGTTACATATAATAATTTAGCTACAAAAATGTTTGAATGTTAGTGTATTCTACAAATTGTCATGTAGTTGGTCGTAGTTAAATGGTAAAAATATTACACTTAACTAATTTATTTATTATAAGAAGTTTGTAATGTAAAAATTACGTGATCATCTCTTTTTAATTACAGACTGTTTTGAACAAAGTTATTTACAAAAACCAATGGATCATCTTAACATTTTCAGTTTGCAGTTTTCAGAAGTCTAAAAGAAGTTATTTTTTATGAAATTTAGAAAAAAAACCGGGAATGTGTGTGTCAGAAAGATGTGAACTTCTAAAGGGTTTGAACTATTTAATTTTGATTAAGAAAATTCTTTCATATTTAAAGTTTTTTTTTCTTTTCTCGACGATCTCGTATTTATTCACAAAGTCACGTGGACTGAAACATGCTTACATACTACAAAGACCTCAAAACGGTCGGAAAACTTCAACCGGAAGTATTTTTTCTAAAACATTTTGCAAAAATTGACAAATTTTGCTTTTTTTAAATCTTATTTTCTAGTAATTTTATTTTACAATTTTCGTGTCATTTATCATTTCGATTAAAGCCTCATTTTTAGTTTTATCGAATCCGCGGAAAGTATGTACATCACCTTACATACAAGAACAAGTACATACCGTTTTGTACAAAATCGAGTATTGGAGGTGAATAACATTAAATCGTATTAAAATATCCAAAGTTCACAATTTACGTTATCATTTCGTATTGCTTTTCAAAATTTCCATCATAGGAAGAAAATTTACATATCCATTGTCATGTTGTAAAATTTTAAGACTTTTCAAACGATTTCGTACCTTATTCCTTCGTATTAAGACATACGCCAATACATAAAAATCTTGCAACAAAATGTTCTGAGTTCAAAGGATTTCATACCATATTCCATTACATTAAGAGTACACATACATTACATTACATCACGTGGTTACGCTCTTGTGTGGTTGTTTGATGTAACAGGGGGAGCGGCTTCTACTTCTTCAGCCTTTGCTTCAGCTTTTAACTTCCTGTATTTACCTGGATATGAAAAGTAACGATATTTTAATTTTGGCGCCCGAACTGGTATTCTTTTAATATGAATTTTCTTACTCATTAAGAGATCAAAATGACAATGAACATTGATAAACTAATGATTTTCAATATTATAACCTATTATGAAGAACCTAGCATTTTTACATACACAAATTTGTAATTATGATTTAAAATATTGGCACCCAAACTGGTACTCAAAGAAGTTTTTTATTTTGCTTATTATTTTTATAAAGATCATCTTTAATTTTCTGAAATTTTAAATAATAAATAATTTTTCAACTATTTCAAAGCGTTTTCAAATTCGGCACCCTTAATGGGGCTTTTTCTATATCATAAGAGAACGGAAAATATATGTAAGAAAACAAGAACTTACGTGATATTTTGACGAGTATAACTCCCCACCAAATGGACCACCCCCATCCGACGAGACAAAACAATACTGTGAACACCTGTCCCGCTCCCACTAGCAGATTTATCACGAATGAACCTGACAAAAGAAATGTAATATATGATTCACTGGTCCATCCCCTATTTTACCCGTTTAGGGGTTTATATAAAACCTATCATAGCACACAGTCAAGCATTAAAAAATCTACTTGCAAGATTTGGCAGTCAGGACAAACGGGTTTGTAATGAGATTTATTAATCGAGTCAGTATGTCACATACAGATTTTACAGTAAAACTTATAAAATTTTATTATTTAAAGTTCTTTGGCTTCAACTATAATGTTCATGAAACGAAGGAAATAGTTTAGAATAATTGTCTAACCAAATATGTAGTTCATGACACGAGCTATTATTTGTTACGAACTTATTCTAGGAAATACACTGCACTGCAGTATTGCATAGATGTTAGGAATTAAATAAGAAATGTAATAATATAGAAGAGGGTATGATTTTAGGAATTCTGATGTTATTGTAATTAAATTTAAATTTAATAATAATATTAAAATGAATACCTATTCTGTGTTTAGCACCATCGTGAGCACCAAACCTCGGGATTCCGAAACACAAGCAAAACATGCCGCTGAATATTGTACCTGCAGTGATAAACGAAAACATGAGAATGCAAAAAGCAATTAGTAATAGTTAACATTGACTCAGCCCTGCAGTAAGATTGAAGAATCTTGTGTCGCAGGTGCTAAGCAACGATATATTTGATAAAACTGCATCTGTGCAGAGTTTCATCCTGTCTTATGCGTGTGTACCTAATGAATTTGCTGTGACTTGGTAACATGTCACCTCCATGATACCTCCTTTATATTGTTATGTTATCAAAACAAAATAAGATTCATGATCCCGTGCTTAAAACTTGTTGTCAGAAAACTTTAATCATGATGTAATGACATGGTTCTTTTGCTATTAAAAATACAATTAAATTTCTCACCAAGTCCAGGCACGATGACGTTGCATACGAGGCAGAAGTACGCCAACACAGCTGGTAGCACCGGTATAGCCCCGCGCATTACACTCGTATGCTCGATCAGAGACGGGTCTAGCTTCGGTCGAGTGTCCTAAACAGATACATTAAAGGTAAAGACAAATAAACGAAATCCAATTTTGAGAAAGTAGGTGAGGTTTAGGGAAAAATGGATGCTGAACCTGGATGGTCAGGGTAGGATCTATAAGGCTTTTGCCCATAGGAACTGCTGGAATGTACCCTCATTTGCTTGCACTCTAATGCAGTCAAAAAATAGTCAACGATTTTTTTGAAAGAACAGCTTTATTCGTTTAAACACAAACAACTGTCTGTTGTCAAATGATTGGTCCCCCTTCTTCATCTTTGTTTGGGAAATGATTTTAGAAAAGATTAAGTAACCTATAAAAATCCTAATTATATAACTTTGGATTTTTTCCCCTTAACGATGAATGCTGCGGCCCGGAGGCCTTAGCTTCAGCCTGACTATCGCCTATACAATCGATCAGGCTGTATCATCTTTATAAAAACAAAACAAGACGAAAAGCATAGGGGCGATCGCCATACCTGTCCACTTCCCATCGAGCCTGACCTAGTACAGGCAAACAAACATAAACATCCACAACTGTAAGGTTTACGCGGAATTCCCTGTCTTGTATTACCACTTTGTGGACTTAGCTGCCGAAAGCGGTATTCCCGGATATA
Source organism: Choreutis nemorana (assembly GCA_949316135.1). NCBI lineage: Eukaryota > Metazoa > Arthropoda > Insecta > Lepidoptera > Choreutidae > Choreutis > Choreutis nemorana. The sequence continues at coordinate 1,052,694 of OX438620.1, read as the reverse complement.
TGCAACATAGGGGCCTTAAAAAAGGGCCTTCTCCTTTTTGAAAGGTCGGCAACGCATCTGCTGGCATGTTTTGCCTGCAGGTATCCATGGGCGTCGGTATTACTTATCATAAGCCGCCTGCTCGATTGCCCTCATTTGAAAAAAAATGGCAAGTTTTGTAAGATGTCGCACGTAGCTATCTCATTCCTGTTAGGTTAGTATCGACTACCAATTTTTTGTCTAGGACATACACGTACATAATAAGGTAGGTATGTAGGTGATGATCTGGTATCCTGTCTACATCTATAGGAAGTGTGAGTTATGCCTACATGATATGTCTTAACAATGACGCTGTTTAAGCCATAAATTCATTTGGATAACCAGCATTAGTAACAATAATTTTTAATCTTAATTTTTCATCCACTATTGGACACAGGCATCTTTCAAACATTTCTAATATGACAAAATTTGGCTGCTAGAAATTGTAATTTATAAAACAAAGTAGCGTATGTTACGTATTTCATTATTTGAGGACGGCTGGACCGATATTTATTATCTTCGATTTGTTAAATTTGTCTTTGATATCAAACTTTTGAAACACGAAACAATCCACGCGGGCAAAGTAATCACAGGGTAACAGCTAGTTTTGAATATTTTCTTGTAACTAAATCCTTTTTTAGAGCTTTGTTTTAGGTACCTCTATAGATTCATCGTCCCTGTCAGTGTCTCGTTTCATCATGTCGTTACTTAGAGTGATCTTGACACTTCGAGGCGGCATCGGCGACACCGCCGGCGACATCGGTAGGTTCGTCATACTCATCTTGCACTTATTCACAGGCCTTTTAACTTAGGTCTTAATACTTTTCACTATACACTTCTTTAAACGTTGATCAAAGTCCAAATGTTTTCTTTCAAGTTTCACTGGCTGCTTTCGTCGTTTCGCTACTGTTTTTTTTTGCTCAAATATCTTTTATCAGACACTTTCACTGAGCGCTCCAGTATTTTTTTAATTTAAAGTCAAAAGTGATTCCTGATGAATCTTTTCTATTTTAATTTGTAACGTTTTTAAAACGGGTGGATGAAACTAGAGATCAAATTTAAAAGATATTAAATTTCACGAAACATTTTAAGTGTTATGCTGCTGTGTTAAAGTTGTAGAAATAAAATTATACCAGCTAAGTAGATATGTTTAAGATTTAAAGATACTGCTACGGATATCAACAATAGTTAATACTTAGCTCATATCGCGTTGTTATTTAAAATTCAAAACTTTGTTAAGCACTGGTCACGTTATTACACATTCTATCGTTTATTTTAAAATCAATTTAATAGAAAAATAAATAAGATTCTTCTTTTTAGTGTAACCTGCGTGTGAAGTTACTCAAACAGCGAAAAATATGAGTATTAATTATATTATGGGTACTTATTAAAATTAGTTATAATTCAATGTGGATTGTTTCAAATAAACACTTTGTAATTTATTGTAAAGAACATACAACGTTTGCAGTGAAGTTTCGGTTGCAACTTTCAAAGTACTTGGATTAATGAGTTAACCCTGAAAATCCTGAAAGTTTTGCTACTGGAAACATGACTAATTAGCCAACTTGAATACACAAATACAAATTCCTAGCACGCTTACAACTTGGGAACACTAAAAAGAAACTTTGGACTCCACGCATCCACGTTAAAAACCACGCGAATACTGACGTAGTAATTGAAAAGCTGTTCGCTAATAATACTGACGATTGATTGAAAAATATTGATTATCTTTCTGTATATTGTCATTTCAATACCGACCTTCGGTTCTTTGGCCTATTTATATAAAAATAGTGAAGTAAGTTCAGATGTTTAATGTGTTGTGATTGCGATCGAGAGGGAAAAGTTGTGGCTTGCACGCGAGAAATGCCACGGACGGACGTACATACCGGCGTCCGTTTTAAACTGTACTGCACATAATGAACATGTTTTTTATTAATCTTATTACAAATCTCTCATTTAAATAGTTAAAATATTTCGTTCCATGTGTATAATATATATGTATATTCGATTTAGTATCAAAAAATCAGACCGCTGCCGGCGTACAAATATAGTAGATCAAATTTCATGCACATAATAATAATAGTAATAACCACATCACGACACACACATTGACTCAGCCCTGCAGTAAGTATCGTAAGAACTTGTGTCACAGGAACTAAGCAACGATATGGTATATACTAAATAGATAAGAATACAACATCCAAGACCGGTAAGCGACACATAACACAAAGTCCCGCCCCCGACAGGATTCGAACCCGGAACCTCTAGCGTAGCATTCGGCTGTTTGCACCACTGCGCCACCGAGGTCGTCAAAATGCACATACTCTTTATAACATATTAGCAGCTTTTCTTTTTTAAGAGTTGTTTTTGTCATGTCAGTAGTTGTTTGTTGTACATATCTTACAGAAAACTATAGAAATTCAAAAAAAAAATAATAATTAAAAACGAAAGTATTTCTTTAAGGGTTGGAAAACTGTTTTGTTATTATTAAAGTTGGAAGCCACATTGTTTCTTTAAAATCGTCGTGGTTACGCCAGCAATAGAATAGCGTAACGTGTGCTTTCATTTCACCGATAATTATTGTAGTCTCTGAATACGACTGGTGAGCCTTTTGAAGTCATTCGTTAACTTATTTACGTTTCGTAAGTATAGGTTCTCTTAATAAACCTCAGATTTGATCTATTTTAGTCTCCAATCTCAATCAATTCAAATTTAAAAAGTTTTAATTATTATGGAGTTTAAATTATTGTTGAGGACGTGGTAGCTCAGTTTGTTACGTCATCGGCTAAACAACCCGACCGACATGTCAAGGGTTCGAGTCTCGGGTTTCCGTATGTTATAGCTGCCGTGTTCCTCATTGTGCCCGGATAGTGGCGACAGATTGGCAACCTGTCACACTGGGACTCAATATAAACATGCGAAATGCGGTGTGTAACACCTCTGCCTAACCCTCTCGAGGGATTACGGCGTGAGTTTATGTTCATGTTGTTATAATAATTAATTGTGCTGACGAATGAAGTTGTTATTTATAAGCTTGTGATAATCTATTTAAAATTACATGTTTATAATTTATATTATATGCCCAAAACTTCCTTTTAAAAGTAAGCCATAGTACTTTCAATTTCTTTATCACCAAACTAGTTGTTTTCATTTTCATGTGAACGTTCAATTAAAATTTAAGGACCATAATTACATATAATTAAAACTTTCTTTCTTAACCTTCGATCCAATGAGTCAAGTCGGCCAAGCTTGCGTGACAAACAAACTTATTACAATATGTCTCAAGGGTCACTGTTTATCCATTCAAATTGTATTTTCAATCTTATCACGTTGAATTAAGATTGAATTCGTAATGGCAAGTTATGTGTTGGGGACGATGCTTTTTGCATTTTTTACGGTTAAAGTGTTGCTTTTGATAATTAATTTGAATTGATTATGTTTGATCTATGAAGTCTTATTTAAAGGTAGCCAAACATTGTCTCAGTATTAAATTTTTTGTCGTTTACTGAGGCAGAAAGTTGTCAACATACTCGTATAGTTAAGATTAATCAAGGAACACCGAAACGCAATCAATAAATACATTTTATAAAACGTATTTACGGTATTAGGTAATTTGCAAATGTTTTGACTGACAAGTTATTGAATGGCGCCTAAACTGGGGGGCCCCATGTCGGGCGCCAAAATATAAATAAAACCAGCGGATCCGTTTTCAAAGTCAAAATCAAAGTCAAAATGTTTTTTATTCGATTAGACTTACTATATATATTTATTATAGACAATATCTTAAAATTTTCTATAGTATGGAACACTTTACTTACAGTTTATTTTACTATTTACAAAGGAAAACTCATATAAAGATTTAAATGCAATATTGCAAAAGCGACCATTTTAGCCCCGCTGAAAACTAAACGCAGCTAAAGCCTAAGCTTAAACTTGAAATGTTTGTGAATTAATAACTGCATACAAATAGAGTTGCAACAAACTTTTAAGTTTACGATAAGCTAACGAGACACGGTCATTGTCTCATTTAGTTTACTTCGCTGTTTTTAAGGTTAGGTTTGGCATCATTTTGCGCGCCAACTTAAAACCTAACCTCAAAAACTCATGCACATTGTATTAGAACTTAGAAATATGCAACAAAGAAATCTTTTGCTATAAATGTTTCATATTTATTCTGTGGTATTTTAAGTCCAAGAATAAACTAAGATTAATTAAATTTTATTTATAAGTCGTTGTAAGACTTGAAGGCTTTTCAACGTATAACGGAACGTAAATAAACGTTTATTAATAGTGCTGACTGTAGTAATGTTTAATTAATATTTATTCTTCTGTGTGTCACGCGAATTAGGTGTTTTAAGAACGAAAAATTAATTATTTTGACCTCCAAATTAAAGGTGTCTGAAATATATTTGTGTGTATGAATTTTAATTAAAAGCGAATTTAGATTGGGGTTTCATTTCGCTGACAAAGCTTTCACGAGTTTTGAAATTTTGTTATAATTTAAATGAAAGAATCGAAATTCTCTGAATACTAAATATTTAATTTACTGAAAGTGTTTCCCTGGTAATATATATCATAATAGTAATATATTTCCCTAGGATGTAGTGAGTATAAATGTAAAAGTTCTCTGTCGACTGTGTGGGTACATTTAGTATTTTTATCCCTTAAGAACTTAGCATTTTTGCATGAAGATGCTAAATTTCATCTAAATCTTTTTATCCGTTTTAATGTAATTGAGTAACAAACCTCTAAAGATCCTAACTTTCATATTTAGGGTCAGGTATGCGTGATGCCCCTGGTAATGCAAACGTCCATAGACTACGGTGCCTGCTTACCATCAGGCTGGCCGTATGCTATCTTTGTGGACTTAAATGGATAATATTAGCAGGTCTACAATTATTCCATCCCATTAAGGCCGTTTTGCTTTGGCTTTGATTAGAAGTGTATGTTCAATTGTACGTACACATTGCTCTAGTGTGCGTGATTTCTTTACTGATGGTTTTCGAGATTACATACACTGAAACACAGTACACGCCTGTCAAAACTAACACAACCTTGGTAAAACTGTTTTCGAGATGAATCTATACATAGAACATGTGTTGGTATTCACCTCGGGCGGCAGTGTGGGTGAGAGGCTCTTGTTCTTGGAGAACAGACTGGGGCGGCGGCTGCTGGGCTCGGGGGTACGGCGACACGCACCGCGGAACCAGTTACAAAGCCGGTTGTTACAGCAACTATTAACAAACAAATTACTTTAATACAAAAAATCCAGACGATGGAAAGAAATACCAAAAAGATTTACAAAAATCGTATTTGACAATTTTAACCGACTCACCTGATGGTCAGTCACCTAATGGTAAGATGGTGGTTGCTGGTTATTGATACGACCATGCTTTTTATTTCTTACAACTCCAAGAGGACCTTGGTGAAAATGTTGAATGATAATGTGAGAATCTTTGTGGTCGATGGCTTAGTGGTGAGTGGTGATGGTTAGCGGTCACTTGGAACACCACTACTAACTTTAAGGAAGAAACAATGAGTACATATGCATAATGACAGAAACAGGTAACCAGAACTTAATTAATATGGTCCTTATTAAAATATCTTGGGATAGTTCTCGAAAACTTTCTTATATCCAAACTGAACTGAGCCAGGATTCGGACCAGTCAGGTATAACAGCCTTTATCCCAAGTGGTAGCCCAGCGTATGTGCAGAAACGTACCCCTTGAAAACCGCCAGGTGAGCTACAGACCACTGTCCTTACCTTACACTGACCTTAGGGTTCGGTCACGTGTTACTAAAATTTTAAAATACAACTTCTTCGAAACCACAAACACTGAACAAATATGTATTATATTTCCTGGCGTTAAATCCATACTCACAGCGTGGGCGGTTCATCGCTGAGTATGCTGTCCCTCCTGTCGACAGCTGGCCTGCCCCGGCCGCAGCAGCCGCCGCCGCCGACCGTGCCGTCTCCCGCCGCCGCCGCACTGACGTCACTGACTCTCCGCCTTCGACCGCAACAACCGCACAGGATGTCGCGGACCTTGCGCTTGCGTTTGGTCTCGCTCTCGAATTCTATCGTTGACGCCTTGAATTTAAAGATTACAAATGAATAGTATGGCATAATAAGAATTTATTTGCATAAACTCGCAAATTTGAGACAGAGATTTTTGCTAGCTGGTGCCCATTATCCGTTCCTCAAACAAAGTCTCAGGTCTTATCAAATACCATAAAAAGTTAATAATAGTATGGATGGTATTTCTTAAACTGACCTTTCCAGCAGCTCTTTCTATGTCACTAATCGTATCTTTATCCTTCTTTCTGCAGCAATTCAGCCTACTCATGACTCCTCTTTTTTCTTCTGACTCCTGCATCTGTTCCATATCCTCATCAGGTTCAGGTTTACCACAGCAGGCACAGCATTTCTTGCACTTTCCCATGAGTCTCTGGCAAATGTTGGGTTTCTTGGGTTCCAAGCCCTGTTCTTCATCAGGTGGGGTTTCTTCTTTGGACTCTTTTCTGTGAGCTCGCGCTGGTGGTTTTGGTGTTGTACTTGTGCTTTGAGGGAATCTAAAAATATAATAACAATTTTGATTAAAAGTAAATTTTATGTTTTGGTCACAACTCGTCTTAGATGTCAAATACAATCTGAATTCAATGGACACGATGTAGTACTCGTGTCCAAAAGTCCCCAGACTCATAAGTGAAACCTTGTAAGTATAGTTTCATGTCACAGCTATGAAATGGGCTGTCAAATAAAAAACATATTCCTAGGTAGTATAAGTACGAGTAGTGCGGTTTTAAAATTAGTTTTGTAATCTAAAGATTTTAATCGATAAAACAAATGTGCTTAAGTGTATTTTAAATAAACTGAGGAAACAATGACAGTAAAGGTCTAGTTGAAAAGTGGCGCCCGACGTGGGACTTCATGTTTTTGTTTAAATTGAACAAATAAACTTTTAACCTCGTGATTTAGAGCATGCAATCACTCGCGTTAAATAAATTGCCTACGAAAATTACCTTAATAACGCAGATTGGCCAGGAAGTCTAAAATTGTAAAACAAATAATTTTAACGACCAACACACAAGTACAAATTTTCTGTCTGATAAAAATTTTGTACAAGTTTTTTATTACAAGACGACTCGCTTTCACTTTTCTGAAGAAATTTTTAAACTTTAACGCCATATATTTAACGCATAGGGGTTGAATTTAAAATCCTTTCAATCTATCAACCAGACAAACTGCTTTCTAGAGTTTTTTGGCTTTGCTTTGATAGTCCTTCAGATAAATAATTTTATAAGTGCAGATTATTTCGGTTATGTTGCATCTCCATTAAAGTAACTATTTTATACCGACTTAAGTGTTGTCTGTGTTCTTTTTGCTGAATGGTAAAGTATTTAGTAAATAGAATACCTACATCATGTCAAGGAAGTCGAGGCCTTGCTACGAGACATCCGGTCTACACTGTACGGTGCAATATTCAAACTAAAATTGAGGTTATTTTATTTACTTAACGTTAACCTCTAATTTGGTGGGTAAAGGCTATTTAGTATTATAACCTTAAATTCTATTTATGATAGCCAGCGTTAGACTCAAACATGTTGTTTCATGTAGATGAATCAATTCGTTTAAGGCTACGTTAAACAAACACAGCTTGTTTGTAGCGATTTAGTGACGAAAATCTGTGATTCTTACAATATATAAAACTTAATCAATATCAAACAAGTTTCATTACAAACTTAAATGCTAAGATTTAATATAAAGTTCTAAACTAACTTTTCAATCGTACCTAAAATTGTGTTCTAACGTAAAAGACATACCCATCGACATTGTCGTATCTCTTCGGTAGCAATTCATTTGGCAATATGTAGACTGTTCTATTGTGAATCATTCTATCAGAAACACATAACCACAAAAGTAGCTACGAAATCACATAAAACCAAACTCTTTTAAAACAGAGAACTTGAGAAAACACATATTGAATTCGGAACGCTTCAGCTGGTCTTTTTTTATTCCCGCAACGAGCTTTATATTATACAGCCAAAGATTTGTAGGTTATGTTGTCGTTGTGTTTGAATGTGGTCGGTTTTTTCGTTTTAAGACGGGCGGGGCGATCGGCGAACGAGGGTGGACTGGGCTTTGAACCAATTTCTCAAGGGTCGGTATATTGAGTGCCAAGAATTACGTGTAAGAAGTTGTTTTAATGAAATACGCCCGGCTGCGTGAGTAATTGGCCTTTGCCAAGTTATTCCGAACGCCGACTTATCGGTTTTGATCCTTGACATTACAGAAATCGCTAGACGTCCTAATGGGTACGGGAAAACTCGACGAATAAATATTTTGTTTGTAATAAATAACCCGAAAAAAAGCGTAACCATTATTGTAAATTTCTGAGGAAAAAAACGTAAAGGTTTTACAAAATTTCTATTATTTCGAAGTATTCCTCGAATTATTTTGATTTTTGTTAAGAATGAATAAGCTGACAATTTTTATTAAAGTTCCGAGATTTTAAAAGTACAGTCGACAGCAAATATATTTGTGAATCCTAAAAATATTTATTAATGTAATAAAGTTTAATTTGTTTACAATTTTAACATGAATGTACTTTATTATTGCACTTAGTTAAATAAAAAAACGATCTATATCTTCATTTCTTCATATTAAATACTTAACCAAAATAAATTGAAACGAAATATAAACTTCCATGTAAAAAATAACTATAACAACTTGTCTTCGTGCCAGTACGTTACTTATTATATTTCGTACGCATCGGAAATTAACTCTTCCACGATGAAAGCGAGTAATTGTTGTTAAATTGAGGTTAATAACGGATAGAGGGCGCTGTCTGTTGGAAATACGAAGGAAGTGAAATAGGAAATTAATAATTCCATAGGAGTTTACAGGAAATGTTATTTTAACCAAATTACAAAGAGAGTCTGAATTTTTAGTTATGTCCTGCAGTACCACACGTTTAGGAATTCTGTTTAGTCTTTTTAGTCAAATTAACTTAAAAAAGGACTAAAATGTTTTTTTTTAATGATTCGGACCACCGGTTCGGAAAATTTAAGTTGAGGAAGTTACCGGTAGGAAACCCCAGATTTTGTATAGTAAACGCCTTTTCTTAATGATTTATTATAATTTAGCAATTCCCAATTGGTTATAGATGTATGCGACAACAAACGTATCATAATTCCGTTGCTGATAGCAAAGCAAAAACTTACCCATAGGAACACCAAAAATAAAACAATATTTTGTGATTTTTTTTAAGTGTGTTTTTTTAGCTTCCTGTTTTTTTTAGTTTAAATATCAGAAGAGATATTAAAGGTTAACTATATTCTGTAGGTTTTTAGTGACTACAAAAATCGCAAGAAATAACTTAACTACGAGTAATATTCTTGATACTATATATGAATATAACTTTAAAGTAAAGTTTTTATTATAAAATCTTTTAAAAAGTAAAGTCACTTTCTATTTTCACTTTTTATTTACATTTTACATTGTAACTAACCTTTTTATAGGCCATTTTTACAATGTATAAATCTACAATTATTTTTTATTAAGTCTATATTTTCTTTGGTTAATTATTCTCATACGTGTTAAGTATGTATTGGAGTTTCTTTGCCACGGTTGACATTATAGAGCTTGGTTTAGTTGTGTTTGTGTTATGCTAATGTGTGGGGTGGTCACGCCATCCCCCGGTCAATAGTTGACTGTTGCTGACTGTACAATGTACAGTTAGCAAGGGGTGTTAGCTTGTTTACCAACGAAAGAAAGATTGGTTGGTTTATTGATAAAAGAAAAGTTACAATTTTAATTGTTTTTACGTAACTGCTAAATGGCAAAGACTCTTTTTAAACCGCTAATGAAAAGAACAAATTTTTCAAACTTTTGATGTATTTAAAAACAATATTGGTCTTTAATGCACTTTAGCGGAACCCTTTTAGGAGTCAGCTAAAATGATATGTATAAAGCTTTTTTTGAAGCCCGATAGTGAATATATTAAAATAATTGTTGTTTTTTAAAGGATTATTTTTGATATTTTGTTTATGTTTAATGAGGCTGAAATTGTTTAAAAGCCTCTTAATAAATAAAGAGAAAAAGAAACCGCTTATGACTTGTAATACTTTGAATTTGCGTATTTTTGTTATAAATGATGGCAAATAAGAATACGGCGTGCCTGATGGTAAGCAGTCACCTTGTCCTGTGGACGTTTACAATGAACTAACGAACGCTTTGGCAACCCTGTAAACATTTGGCGCCCTATTTCTATATTCATAAAAGCAGGCGGGTCACCTGATGGAAAGTAATACCGCCTATTGACACGACGATGCCCTTGATGTCTTACAACAAGAGCATCGCCAATATTTTGCCTATGTAGAGGTAATAATAATTCCTCTCGTGCCGGTAATTACACTAGCTCTTCAATACTTCGAATCGAAACATAGTAAACTGCTTTACAGAAGTAGAAAGGTTTTTGGTACCAACCCATGACGCATATAGACCTACCAATAAACCCTCTTGAAGAACCCCATGCTGCTTTAATAAGGTTTCAATAGAAATGGGAGGGAATTGTCAAAATAAGTAATATACCCCGTGTCTTATTATGGTCCAGAATGTTTTAGTTTTGACAGTAATCATTTTAAAATCAGGCTACTTCTGTTCCTTTGAGCTTTGAATAACAGATACATGAACATTCAGGACATTATAAAATTGTATTAGAGCGCACAAAATTAAAAAATATATATTCAAACCTGATTGACAAACAGCTCTTCATTTTTATTATATAGATAGAATAAGATAATCCGAGGCAGGAATCTTAAATGCAGGAATTTTAATAACCGTAAAATCAATATTGATTTAGTTTTTCGCCTGCACTATTCTGCTAGATTTATAGTTATTTAGAAAAAAAATGTTTAAATTGAATCATTTCAAATAGATTAAACCATCTACAAATTAATTTTATACCCTACTTTTTGTTATAAATTTATAATGAATTTACTTTGAATTTTTATTTATTTAATTTAAATTAATCTGAAATAAGTGAGTACGAGTAACTTGAATTTAAACTAGTTATTTCAATAAAATAATAAATTTTTACACTACCGTTGTACAAATATATAAATTTAAAACACGTAGTAGTAGCCCGCAAGGGAATTACATGAAATTACACCAGGGATATAGTGAAACTTCTTCTCTAAGGAATCGCTTTCTTTTTGCACGATATTAATATGTGAGTAAATTATTTTATGTATGATATCAAATATTATTGATTTAGTGTTGTTTGAGATACCAATTAATACGTTTCATTTTGTAAAAAGTCGATATAAAAGTATCCTTGAATAAAATTGAAATTTAAAAGATTAGGTGTTGCTGCATAAAAGTTTTTACAAAAAACTTCTTGTTAAGAAAACGACATAAAGTTGCAGTTAAATTAAGAATCAAAATATAACAAGATATAGTTCGACTTGATAATGTATTAAAACATTAAAAAGCATGTATTCTGTTCGATTGTTTTCTAATTGCAGTCGTGTGTGTCTAATGGTGCTAATGAAAAAATTATAATCAGAATACTAATAATAATAATTCGACTTGTCTGTGTCTCAAACATATAAGGGTTAACTTAGGATAATAAATAAATGTAGTAATAACCGTCTATAATGAATTATATTATATCGTCTGGGTTGGTACCACCCTTTCCTTTCTATTTCTGCCGTGAAGCAGATTGCTGTGCTTCGGTTCGAAGAATTTTAGGGAATTAGCTAAAGGTTTACCTCTGCATGGGCAACGCGTTGGCTCTTGTCGTTGTTAGATATCCAATAGGCGGCGGTGTCACTTACCATCAGGTGACCGTTTGCTTTTTTTATCCATGAACTTGTATAAAAATAAAACTTACCCGCCATTACTGTGTGTCGACTTGTCAGACCCATTCTCCGCCATTTTGTTTTCAACCGCCATCTTGTCAGCCGCCGGGGTTGACATATTTGAACTCTGCACTTCTACTTCTGGGTCGCCTTTTACTAAAGTCTCTGTCATTTTCTCTAACTCTTTACTCGGGCCATTAGTTTTCTCATTAACCACGGTCACTATTGGTTCTATAATTTTCTTCACTTCTTCTTTAGGTTTCACCACAGGTTTTGGTTCTTCCACAGGTGTTATAATACTGTCTACTATTTTTGAAGCTTCAGAACGAATTTCTTCTGTTGTTTTTTCAATCTCCTTAACAGAAGCCTTGACTGTATCCTCTTTGATTTCTTCGACTTTTTTTGCAACTTCTTTTGCTGCGGCTGCGTCTTCTTTAATTTTTTCTGTTTCTTCTTTCAGGGCTTTCTTTGCTTCTTTAATTTTTGTATCGGCTAAAATTTTTTCTATAGATACTTCTGGTGATCTTAATATGTCGTCAATTTTCTGTTTCACTCTTTCTACTTGAGGATTGTTGTAAGGTGGTTGCAAAGGTTTTAGTTTTACGTTATCGTCTATAAAAACAGTGCTGCTGGTAATTAATTCTGAAGCTTTTTTCTCCATTGTGGGTTTATCAGGTTTGGTTATCGTTTCTTTTTTTTCCTTTTCTTCATGTTTTTCTTTAGTTTCCGTCGTTTTTTTCACTGTTGTTTTAACTGGTTCCTTTTTTTCTTCTTTATTTTCCTTTATGTCTTCTTTGCCTGCTATAGAGTCCTTAGAGTTCAACCTCTCAAAGATTCCTTTCTCTCTAGCTTTTTCTAGAGCCGCTGGTAATTGGTTAGTAACAGTCGTGACTACTTCTAAAGGCTGAGCTGTTATTGCAGCTGTGGTCATAGATATTATGCTTTTTTTAGTTAAGAGAACTATTTCACCCTTTTCATTTGTAATTTTATCATACTGAGTTTCGTTATCCTGTTTCGTTACCTCATCCATATTAGTTCCAGAATCAATACTTGTCTTAGCGTTTTCTTTGTTAATTTTACCTTCTTTCTTAGCTGAAGCTCTGTTTGTCTTTTTATCATCGTCATCTTTCTTTGTTCCTAACTCATTAATCTTACTTGTTGATTGAGCTTTGACAGGAATTTCTTTTTTACTTCCTTTTTTAACAAGCGGTGGTTTTTCGTTTAAAGTTCTAGTACTTGGAGTTCGGACTAAACTTTTCATACTATTGGTTCTGTTCATAGGCTTTTTAGTCTCAGGTTTAGATGCTACGATAGGCTTTTGAGGAGTTTTGACACTGACTGATCGATTGACAGGTTTACTTGTTAGGGTTTTAGTAGATTTGGCAGTAGTACTAGGTTTGTTTAAAGTTTTTCGCTTGTCAGGGCTTTGGTCTCTACTGACAGCTCTGCTAGGCTGTCTAGAATTTAATCTAGATGTAGCAGGAGTATTGCCAGCAGTCTTCACGGGTTTCCTTGCAGTCGCTGCGGGTCTCTGAGTTGTCCTTGCTGAACCTGGTTTTGAATCTTCAACTGGACTTTTGTTAGGAGTTCCAACAATTGGAGACAATCGTTTAGCATTTATTGCCCTGTTTGAAGGGGGTGGACCTCCTCTGCCAGGAGAAATTGGAGGCTTGCCTTTGACAGCAGGGGATAAGCTTAAATGCTGGGTACTTTTACTCATAGCTCTTTTATCATGAACTTGGCTACCAATTTTAATAGTTTCATGAATACTACTCGTACTGTTCGACATGAATCTTTGACTTCGATTTAGATTATTCTCCATCGGTTTTCGAGAATTCGACACGTCCCTTTTAATTCCTATTCTTGGTGGAGAAACGGAACTTTGTCTTTTAGGTATCTTTGAGTGTTTTGGTGAAACATTGTTAGATTGAGGCTGAGATTTCGACACAGATCTCAACCTTGAATTGTGCGTTACTGGTTTGGAAGAAACATCAGTATTTATAAACTCTTTGCTATCTGCTGGAATCTTTTCAAAGTGTAAAATTGCAGAAGGTGAGTTAGATCTAGATCTAAGGTTAATTTTACTTGGAGAGTTACTCCTTGAAGCAGTTCTAGATGCATTTCTCGATGCAACTAAACTTTTTATCGAATCACTTTTGCCGTTTTTGTTTAAGAGTCCCATTTCTTTGAGAAGAGCTTCTTCTTCTTCGATTCTTTGTCGTTCTAATTCCGCTTCATGCTTCTCTCTGTTAAGTTCGCTTAGTTCTCTTATCTCTTCTATGTTTTCTTTTAGGAAATTTCTTGGAGAATGTGGTCTGCTGATTGTATGGACCGGTGGGGGTAGGGTGGCAACGTGCGCCATTTTGTCGATTTTCGACAAGGAGTTGGTTCGTCTTCTAGATGGTGAGGGTGCTCTGGAGTTGGCAGCTGATGTCTTAGGGGTCGTGTGCCTCGACGTCTCTTCTCTGAAGCCTCGTCCTAGAATAAACATGTACAAAATTTAGTTTTTTCTAAGATCGATCTATAAAATGCGTATTATTGAAAAAAATACTTTAAAACCCATTTAGTAATTATTTTTAAAGTGGGAACCACTATAATGAAATTAAATAGAACGACTAGTCAATGTCTACATTCTCTGCATTGTGCTCTGTGTACCAAAAGGCTGTAACGCAAGAGATTTCTAGTTCGAATCCCGATGGAGGCTGAACATTTATTTAATTTGCAAAACGCAATGTTTCGCTTTCTGGTCTTTGATGTAGTGGTCTTATCTAAAAAGGAAATTCCAAATCGATCCATGTCTGCTATACAAGATTATATCATAATGCAGTCAATGTGTGTGTCATAATGTGGATATTAGTATTTTATTTATATATTGTTTAACTTATTTTTGTTATTATACCTTTAAATGGTGAGACTCTTCCAGTTCGTTCAATGGGCAGGGACCTTGGACTTGAAGGTCGAGAAGCCACTGGAGTTTCAGACAGGATCGCGAAGGAAGATTCCCTTTTCCTTTTCGATATTGGCACTACCCTGTAAGTTAGAGAGGGGGAGAATTAATCATGATATTGAAATTGTATAATAAGAAGCGTCTACAGTTATAATTAGAATAAGATTATAAGTAAGTATATTAAATTCCTGTCTACAATTTAAATTTTGTAAAAATTCACGTTCTTTCTTGGATTTATTTGAGTCCAGTATTTTCATTCAGACTTTGTTAGACTCAAAATTAAATAATAAAAAAGTCGTAGTTTTTTTTTCCTATGCGTAAATTAAATGAGTTTTATTACAGTTTCCATGGTAATGACTTGCTACGTAATGATGTGCACAAAAGCCTTCGGTTACGGAAATGCGAGACTATTGTGTTTGAAATAAAAAGAAAATTAGGTGACTCTTGATTAATTATCTGCAGTTCAAACTATTGTGTTAGGAAATTTAATTTTAAGGTGAAATATTATACAGTCCGCTCATTATTCGAATGTAGGTACTCATTTCTTATAACATTGTTTTATATGGGTGAAATTGTTCTTCCAATAGACTACGTAATATAATACTCAATAAAAAATTAAAAAAAAAGCTTAATAAATAGATAATATTTGCAACATTATATTTAGAGATTAACAAAAAAAAAACACTTTTTAACTTTAAAATAAGTATCGAAACAGTTTCATAAACAAAGAAGTTCCGAATCATCCCTTTTGAAGTCGGTTAAACAAAATCCAGGGCTGACTAAGTGAAATAACTCATGATAGACCTCCCTTGACATTTTGCAACTTGAGGTCAATGTTCTATTGCTCATATTTTTTTTGGAAATTGTATGAGTAACTTTTTCCACGGGAAAATCATGATTGTTATAACTTGTTATTCAAGTAGCTTGAATACAGACGTTTAAAAATGACGATGTCTTGACATTTGGAAGTTGACCTATGTCATGTCATGATTCACAGAAGTTACATGCTAATGCACTTCAGATTCGCTGAACCAATGTCTTAAAGAACTTTCATCCCAGATGTTCCCGCTTACGGATTGAATTTAAAAAATAGTTTTAGCTGTCGTATTCGACCTAACCTGTAAAATGGCAGCTTAATTTCGTGATTAATAAACCAATAGTCGGTTTTCACTTTTAAATATGTACTTCGTCCGAGTACTTTTAAACAAATTGATATATTAGGATTTTTGCCTTTTTCGTAATTAAGTTTAATAACTCCTGAACTGATAATAAGACAGACAGATAGACAAATCTTTAAAATGACATCCATGTCGATTTTTAGTCTTTTGTAGAGACATGGGCGTCGCCAAGGGGGGATAGGGACCTCAGCAGCCCCCCCCACTAGAGTCTAAAAATGGCACAGGGTACAGCCAAGTGTCAATCCAGCTCTACGCATTGCACTCTTACATAAAATTCTACTATCATCCAACAAACATTCGAACTGCAAATATAGAGCTTAATTTGCTATACCTACCTACAATTTTTTTTAAAAAGCAACTACGGTGGTTTCTCGCCGGCTTCTTCTTCGTAAATAGCATTACGAACCGGTGGTAGATAAAAAAATACGATTTAAAAGCGCTTATTTTAAGTCCATTTGAATAAAATACATTTTGAATTTTAATTCATACTTTTTCCATCTTCCATATGTCAACTGACCCCTAAGCCATAGGCTGGCGACGCCTTGAGTATATACTTGATTGATCTGGCATTCTCCTCATCGAAGATGGATAAATTGGCTTTTTTCTTTAGAAAAAAAACACATACAAATTCATTATTCAAAACAACAAAAACGAAAACTATTGTTTACTAAAACATTTACTCAACATATTTGGTGTCCAATTCATGTAATCGCCAATTACATTACCTAGTCTGTGGAATAGAACAACTTTGGTACCTAAAACTAGCACAAAAATATACGTAGCCTGTAAAACGTCATACTTAGCCTACTTCAAGGATACGCCAGTTTTCCTTCAAGGCTGTATACGACGCCTTGTTAATAATTGTGGTGTGAAAGGTGGGGTGGCGGCCTTGGTATATGCAATTAAGGTGCGTTGTCAACTTGATTTGTTTTGTGGGAACGGTCACAAAGAATAGAATTGCTTTGAACTGTGTGTCTGTAAGTTAAACAGGTGACACTTATGGCTTCGCAATATAATCGTGTGTAATTTTATATGGAAATCCGGAATGATTTTTGAATCTGAATTGAAGGTCTATTGAATCATCGAAACTTACCGCCGGCTGATCTACGGGAAAGAATCTGGCAAGATACCTCCGTTGTTGCTTATTTCAATGCTTTACGATGACTTAAGTTTTAAATATATTTTAGTCTACTTACTTAGTTTAATAATAACGAGGATAAATGGATAATCTTATTTGTCTGCAACAAACAGGACTGTTTACGACCTTATAATTTCTGTTTTGATGTATTACTTTTACTCTTTTTATTTTATTTAAGTTGATATCGTTACAATTATTTTTATTTTTTGACTGGTGGACTTTGTCTGGTGTTTTGACTTGTGCATTATTTTATTATATTTTAATTCTCATTCTTGGATTGTTTATTCCTTAGCATTGTACTAATTATATATTTCATAGCCTAATTTAAATGTTTGAACGCCTATCAGGCAGGATTTCATGTGACTAAACTAATAATGACGTCTGTATTGAACGAAAAATCAAACAATTAAATATTCAGTCATTCATTCATTCTTCTGTTTTTTTAATACCACTGCGTTGGCAAATATGGCGTACGGCGTGCCTGATGGTAAGCAGTCACGTTTGCAATACCAGGGGTATCATGCACGCCGACCCTGCAAGAATCTTTTAACACCATTTTTGAAGAACCCCATGCTGTAGTCACTTGGGAAAGCCATACTAGGGAGCCCATTCCACAGCTTGAGTGTTCCGGGAGGAAGCTTCTTTGAAAGCGAAAGAATTGTGACCAATTTGGCTGTAAGGTGTGGGGATGATTTCCCTGACGATGGCGAGAAGTGGTTCTCTCAAACAATTCCTCGAAACACTACCCATTATATAGGCTGTAGACAGTGTGTATCTGCAGTCCCGGATCTACAACTTTTTTGAATCGGGGCAAATTTTTGCATGGCGCCGTTTGCTGCTTTGAGACGAGCTGTTTTTTGGAAAATAGATGTTGGTTTTTAGCACTCTACATTTTGGAATTTTGGCGCCCTCTTAAACCTGCCATCTTAGGCTTGCCCTCTCCTACACCCGGGGTTGTATATCTGTATATTAAAGCAAAGCCAGATTACTCAACTGATATCGTTTTCGATTTGACGACCTCGGTGGCGCAGTGGTGTTAACAGCCGACTGCTGCGCTACAGGTTCTGGGTTCGAATCCCGGCGGGGGCGGGACTTTGTGTTATTTGCAAGACGCATTGTTTCGCTTACCGGTCATGGATGTTGTATTCATATTTATTTAGTATATACCATATCGTTGCTTAGCACCTGCGATACAAGTTCTTACGATACTTAGTGCAGGGCTGAGTCAATGTGTGTGTCGTGATGTGGTTATTTATTTATTTATCATCTAGAACTGTATTAAAAATTATAAAAGAAAAGTCATACTAAATGATATAAAAACAAATAAAATTAAAAAAATAATACCAACGCGATCTGTCTAGTAGATTTATGGAAACTTCTATTTTATTTTGAACCTTGTTGCTATTAAGATAGGACGTTCATAAATTATATTATTGTCATGGTGCATGGTTAATTGTATCGCTGGTGGTACAGTTACCGGCAAAAGTTGATTAATCACAACAAGAACAAGTTTTACTTAAATAAGCTAATTTTTATCCTTTTTTCTATAAACTTAAGTCATTAATTAAAATAATTGTTTCTAAAAGTTAAACTTGCGCATAAAAATTGATCAATGAGGTAGTAACTGTCAGAAACACTAAATCTAACCTAGCCCAACCTATATTGTTGAATGAAAAATAACCTCTAAGTACCTACCTGGGCATAGAGATGTGCTGAAATCAATGTAAACAGTAAAATTTTGGTCATAATTTTTCCTAGAAAAATGTCTTAGCGCTCTACGAGTAGGTAACTACTATCAAAATTTTCTTCAAAGAAAGTCTCTGTAAGTTTAAAATTCAAATCCGTCTGTTTAAAACTTTAGTTCATAATGTTTTTTTTTTTATTTATCTGTACGTGGCACTAGTTGCAGTAATACGCAAGGTGCGTTACTTTCGCCCTCCACGCCCTGTTAGCCACTATACAACGATACGCCCGCGGTGCAAGCCATAAGCAACACACTTAGGTAGGTCTCTAGACACGACCCTGCGGCAGGGGCGATTGCTTCCTAGCAATTGTAGGCGAAGTATTGCCAACTAGAGCTTCCCTCTAACGTACTAGGGTAAGAGAAAACAAGGGAAAAAAAAGGTTTTTTATGGAATCGTGAGATTTTATCCAGTAAAATTTTGATGGAAAAATTAGACTATTTATAGGATTCATATCATCATGTTCAAACACTGGACAGACGTCGAAGAAACGCCAAAGACTTGTGAACACCACCAATGTGTGTGTGTGAATGCATTAGTCGTAGGTAGAGAATACGTTTACAAAAACCATAGGGTTTTTGTGACAATCTTTTGCACGATCCATGTTTCGATAGTGAGCTAACAATATGAAAAAAATACAATTATACATTCTGGAATGTATTTAATAGTGTTTTTTTGAAACAGGTCTATTTATTAGAAGTATTTTTGATGATAGTAATATTAAATAAATAAAAAATCTGTATAAGTTTCCTATTTTGTTACTGTAGTGTCTCGTTTTAGTGTAAAAATCACACCGTAATTAATCCTTCGAAAGGGGTAGGCCGAGGTGTTAAACACCGCATTAAGCATGTTTACGTTGAGTCCCAGTGCGGCAGGTTGCGTATCTGTCGCTACAATTCGGGCACAATGAGGAACGTGGCAGCTACAAATTACGGCAACCCGTAAACGAACCCCCTCGACCTGTAGGGTCGGGTCGGTCGGTTAACCAAAGCACGTAACAAACAGGTATCACGTCGAAAAATAATACATTTAAATATAAATTTAACTACAACAATGTGTTATTATAGTTTTATTGCAACATTTAGTACTGATATTACTTATATATACACCACTGCGCAACCTACGACCTCGGTGGCGCAGTGGTGTAAACAGCCGACTGCTACGCTAGAGGCGGGGGCGGGACTTTGTGTTATTTGCAAGACGCATCGTTTCGCTTCCCGATCTTGGATGTTGTATTCTTATTTATTTAGTATATACCATATCGTTGCTTAGCACCTGCGATACACGTTCTTACGATACTTAGTGCAGGGCTGAGTCAATGTGTGTGTCGTGATGTGGTTATTATTATTATATAATTATGCCCTTACATCACGTCACCTTGCCTTTTCCACCGTCACCTTATTTATCTTAATATCTTTTGTTACTAATGTAATGTGACAAGCAATAAACATTTTGAATTTAATTCTACGACAAAGGTATGTATATCGCTACCTTCTAACAATCACACCACTACAGCTTACGCACTGACGAACGGTGACCATGCGTAGTAATTACCGTCAGGTTGAGGACCCTGGGTTGTGAATGGTGATGTTACCACTGCGGATCAGATTGTCTACCGCTTCCTTCTTAGCTGCTGTTGCGTATTAAGGTTTTATAGGTATGCTGTCTGAGGTATTATTATTATTGTTTACCATCGTTAGATGTTGATATGTCTGCCAAAAAACAATTAAGAGAAAAGATTGAGAGGGGTATAATGAAATCTAGATACAAAAGATTTTTCTACTCTGTAAATGTTAATTAGATTTGGTGAAGCTCCAAAATGAAATAGATTTAAATTCAAAGTAATGAAGGTAATTAACACGCTTTTATTAGGTATGTAACTTACTATGAAGTGGAATCTAAGGTAACCAATTTAACCATCTTCCAAGGGTCGTAGCGTAATGAAAACTGGCAGCTGTAGGTAGTTCCGATGGTAATGCCGAACTGATCTAATGATGGAACCGGTATAAATGAACTGGAACTTCATGATCGAAAATGGAGTTTTTCGTACATGCTTGTTTTTCAAACTTTTTTTTTTAGTTGTCTCACGAACGGTATTTCAACCATTACTCAGTGTACACAGAGCAAGGTTCTTCTAGTTTGAAAATGTTAATTAAGAAATTTATAGCTTAGCCGAAATGCATTTCAATTTTGTCATCATTCTTACACCATGTTTTTCATGAAATGAAGCATCTATCTATCTAACCATTAAAGCAATAAAAGTTTTGGAGCACCCGCCATTTTGTCCCACCACTACAACTCTTCTCTAGACTTCTTTGATTTTTTAAACGAAGGAAAAGCTACGTTCCCGGACACACTACGAGCTATATTGGTGCCTAAGAAAATTGAGAACAGTGTTGACAACGTAACTAAATTAAAATAGGGCATTTATATCAGTGGGTTTGTAATAATAAACAAATAATTGCCATACTTAAAAATCCTACACACCACAAATTGTTGTTTCAATTTGTAATTTCTCGATTTAATAGGTAATTATGATTATTCCATACACTACACAACTCTAATGATTCACAATGATGAAACTACTGAACACCTGTTCGGCCCACACACGCCTCCAGATCCCTAATTTCTCTATTGTTACCAACCTTTAGTACTTATAATGCATTTTACGTAAAGCTTTAGCTAATTTGAATTGCATACATGGGCGTTATATTTCTAAGAATATTGCATTACGGTTTCTTTACATTATGTGTTAGAATTTATTTTTTTTCTATTACCTATACATAACAACACAATATAATCGTGAATTGTTTGTCGAATATTTTTACTGTCATTAATCTTAGAGTTCCTTCTTATAATTAAAAATTAATAATTTTATAACGTATTGCCTAAAATGTTTCGAGAATTGCCCTTTTCTAACTTCATAAGAAAAATAAATTTTACGACATTCAAGAATATTTTGAATTTAAAAATTAATTGTAATTATTATTTGTAGATGTTTCTCTAAACATTGAATAATGTATGATTATTTAAATTATTTTTTGTAGAACATTTCAAATGGTTATAGCATCTTGACATGTATTTTCTTCTTTTCTTTTGACACTGAATTTTCTTAAATTTTCTTATTTTAACTGCATTCAATTTTTTATATTTGTATGCCGTAGATTTTTCTGTAACTAATTAAAATATGTATGACTTCTGTATAACGAAAAATCTGACAAATAAAGGGTTTATTATAGTGCGATTTTTTTAATAGATTGAGCTCAAAACTACATGAAACTTTACGAAGCTGAAATAGAGCAATTAATATTGAGGAATAGGTGAATCAAATCAAGTATTATTCATGAAAACATTTATTGGCATAAGACAAGTTTATCGTTTTCCTGTAAATTATTGTTTTTAAGGCTGTGACTTTTGGTAAATCAATAAAAATCGTCTTGATTTGAATGATTTGTGAAGAATACATAATTTGTGATTTGAAGAAGAATTCGTCTGTTAGTTTTTTTTCTCAAGACAACCGATGGTATGTTCGGGCACTAAGCCTGTGCTTCATTTCACAGCTGCACCTCAAAGGAGACTAGGTGGTAGATCTATGTACGTATGAGATTATCTGGATCGGTACAACCCTTTCTATTTCTGCCGTGAAGCAGTTCACTGGGTTTCGGTTCGAAGTATAGCATCTGTACCTCGTACATTGGCAACGCATGGCGGTGCTCTTAGGGTTCTAAGAAGTCAAGAGGTTCGTCGTGACAATAGGCGACGGTGATCGGATCATTTTCCATCAAGTGAACCATATGCTTGTTTGTCCATGGCGTTATATTAATAAGTATATTGTATAAATGTTGGTAAGGGGACAAGGTACCTTAGATTCTAAATAGGGGTTGTAGTATCGTGAAATAATTACCGTCTTCACGATGCATGTCAATAATCCCAATAAAGACATGGATGAGTAAGTGTTAGATAAATTATGACATGGTATCACTTACCATCAGGAGAACCAACTGCTTGTATGCTCATGATTATTTAAATACTGCATTCCAATAAAAACTGGGGTTAACTGTGTGTGTTAGTTGGGAGAAAACTTGGCAAGAAAATTGTGTATGCAATCACCAACATCAAATGAGAGACGAGAATCCGTAGGCAGACGTAAATGTTGCCACAGTTGAAGTCATTAGTTGCATTCTCTCGTAGGATGCACCTTACAAGGCCGTTTATCTTTTGTCTTATCAACGAATCCGACACGTGGATAATTGTTCAGCCTACATCGTTAGGATCTTGCGAAATTTCTTCGAGATCGCCTCGATTGTGATGAGTCAATGCCTGTTGTAAGATGAATGAAGAGTTAACTACGTTTGTGTAGAAGATGTCTTAGAAAATATAAGAGATGAAAGCGTGGGCAGTCATAGATAGGAAGATTAATTTGACGACCTCTGTGGCGCAGTGATTTAAACAGCCGATTGCTACGCTAGGGGTTCTGGTTCGAATCCCGACGCGGCGCAACATTGTATTATTTGCAAGTCGAATTGTTTCGCTTGCCGGTTATGAATGTAGTATTCTTATCTATGTAGTTTATACCATATCGTTGCTTAGCACCTGCGACACAAGTTCTTACGATACTTACTGCAGGGCTGAGTCAATGTGTGTGTCGTGATGTGGTTTATTATTATTATTATTTGTACAGACGGCTTTATGTAAACCATTACATAACATAACCTAAACTCACGCCGTAATCCCTCGCAAAGGTGTTACGAGTATTCTCCACATTTTGCATGTTTATGTTGAGTCCCAGTGTTACAGGTAGCGAATCTGTCTGTTTTCCAACGTAACAAACTGATCTACCTACTGTATGCTCTGACTTGAAATTTTGCATGCTTGATACAAGTGAAATATGTATAACTACCTATTTATAAAACTTAATACCTCCTGTATGGTCATATTTCGTGCAAATAAATTATTCTTACTCTTCTATCACATCTTCTCCTTCTCATAACAAGTGCAATGTCAATCCTTATACTGTGCAACTTAAGAACGGTCCAATGGAAAGTCCAAACAGGTGAGGTTGATCCGGTGAGGCCGTGTGTATGTAGAAACTTACTCATAGGGTAATCTTTGAATAAATGTATACAATTTAAAAAAATAAAATTATGTGTAGAACGGACCGTCAGAGCATTTCCATTTTGTTTAACGATGAATTAACTTAAATTCGCTTGCGAAAGCCAACACCCATTAGGTTATCCTTTTTATTTCTGCCGTGAAGCAGTTCGCTGTGTTTCGGTTCGAAGGATTGGAGAGCCAGTGTAATTACCGGCACGAGAGGTAATAACATCTTTACCTCTATATAGGCAACGCTTAGGGTGGTCTTGGTGTTTCACGACATCAGGGGCATCGTCGTGTTAATAGGCGGCGGTATCACTTTCCAACAGGTTAACCGTTTGCTTGTTTGATCATGAAGTTACGTTAAAATAAGAAATTTGTTTTTCCAAGTATTTCTCTGGCCCGAAATGTAAATTGGCACATTGTGTAAGACTATTATAAAGCTTATAATAAAAAGCAAGAGTGTTTTAATACGGTGTGAAGAAGATAATCTGTTAACTTTCACATTTTATGCTTTCATTCTATATACTTCTTTTCCATCTTCATTTTAAAAAATTGCTTATAGTTAGCTATGGGTTTCACCTCGAGTTTTCCTCATTTTCCCCTAGGGGTACAGAATAGGTTGACATATCCAAATAAAACGAAATGAAAGGGAATAAGCTGGAATTTTTGTAAACCTTCATAATGGTGGCGACCTTTGACGACCTCGGTGGCACAGTGGTGTAAACAGCCGAATGCTACGCTTGCTAGGTTCCGGGTTCGAGTCCCGGCGGGGCGGGACTTTGTGTTATTTGCAAGACGCATTGTTTCGCTTACCGGTCTTGGATGTTGTATTCTTATTTATTTAGTATATACCATATCGTTGCTTAGCACCTGCGACACAAGTTCTTACGATACTTAGTGCAGGGCTGAGTCAATGTGTGTGTCGTGATGTGGTTATTTATTTAATGGTATTTTTAGGGTAGTAGGTACCGGTTTTCTATTTTTACTGGACTACTTTGAAGCTTAGTCAATTGCTTCATAACAAATTGATTTTTGATACATTTTGAAAAGAGCTACTACGGAGGCCAGTGACGGAAATCCAGGATTGAAGTTTGAGGGGGGGCTAGAGAGTTTACCCTCCTACAAAACTGACGAACTTTCTATAGAAATACTTTGAGGAAAAGAGGGAAGGCTTGATTGAAGCAGCGACGTAAGGGGAGGGGCGGAAGTTTGGTTCCCGGATACCAGGCATCAGCGCAGCTCGCGACACTATAAATCTCGGAAACCTTTGACCGACGTGATGTTTTCTGGGGAGGTGTTCAATAAAAAGAAATACGCCCCGGGTGCTAACCTAGGGCTAGGGCTAGTATTTCCCCCCTTTCCCCTCTTGACCCGCCAATGTAAGTACAAAGGTTTCTTGCCGAATTCTTCTTCGTAGATCAGCAAAGTGAAGAGGTTTTGGTAAAATAAAACAGTTTTAAAATTCTTTGAAAACAAAATTTGAATGATGAGTGAAAAGAGAAAGAAAACTAAAAAAAAAATGTAACTCAAGTAGGTATCTTATTTTAATTCGTGTGAGAAAGATTAGCTATATAAGTATCAAGCTACCTATATAAGGTCATTTGATACCATGTACAGAAACCTTCTAACAAAAACAAGTGTGTAGGTAGTCAAGTCAATGACCTTAGTTTTTTTTCTCACTATCATTATATACTCGTACTTGACTATGACTAACCCGCGAATTAATGTTTGATAAGTATATATTTTTAAATAACATTAAAGTATTGGTACACGATTATTTTGGTTTCAGCTAAAACATTGGAATGAAGTTTTCATTGTTTCGCTGTGCAAAAGCCATTACTTTAGTTTATGCGGCATATACGCAACGAATGTTTTAATAAAAGTCATCAGTCAGAAATATTAACTTATTTTCCAAGAAATGAAAAGATAGACAATAAAAAAACAAATGCCTGAGTAATAAGACTAGATAATAACATTTGTAAGCTTGTATTTAAGATTATCTAAAATTTAAACGAAAAACGATTTAGGCGAAAAAACTCGCTAAGAATACTCGTACATGACGCCCATAATCCCAATTCGGAACGAAGGTACCAAATAAAAACAATCTGTAGCAAGACTTGTTTTTAAAATAGGATGTGTAATAATAAACAAATCACACCACAAACATTGACTCAGCCCAGCACTACGATATAATATTTTATCAAAGGCAATGCAATCAACACAAAATTCTGCCCAAGCCGGGACCCCAACTCGGAATCTCTTGCGTAGCAGCTTCAGAACGCTCCGCTCGAAAGGGAGGGAGGAAAGAAGTGGGGGAGGGAGGATTTGATAAACAAATCAGTGGCAACTACTAATAATGGCTTCTCTTCTCATTTGTAATTTAATCTTTGTCAAGTACAAATCAGCATCCTAAATGTACAATTATTTACCACAATAGCGCCTATGTGCGGTTGCTAAACGTAAATTATAAACTGCGTATCAATTATTCAATTTGTTAGTAATTTGCCAATTTGTGTGAGCGTGTGTGTGCGTGGGCAGATTGTAAGTAATTTTAGTTATTTCGTAATCGAAGATACCATATTTTCTAGTAATTTCGTTTAGGTTCGCTTCTTCGATTGATTGTTCCACCCACAAGAAAATTCTACTGGTATCTGTAATATTTCAAATGAGCATCTTGCTCATTCATTGTTCGGTGCAAATTTTGAATGACTTTAACACATTACATAAAACATAAACTCGCATGTGCATTTCGCATGTTTAGTCCCAGTGTGGCAGGTTGCGAATCTGTCGCTATTTATCGGGCACAATGAGGTACATGGTAGCTACAACTGGAAATCCGAGACTGAAACCCTCGACCTTCGGTTAACAAAGGCACGTAACAACTGAGTTACCACGTCCTCAAACACGTAAATTAGTACAGCTTTTAACAAGCATGTATGTTTGTTTGTCGTTTAATAAATTCTAATATCACTTACTTAAAGGAATTTTATAATAATGTAGTTAAAAAAAAACATGCTATTCAATTAAACGTCACAGGTATTTCATAAAATTCTTTCATATTGTTTCTGATGAATAAAATAATGAAAGGGGTCTCTGCAACGCCCATGTTACCCCTTGTGTTGCACTAACAACCTTAAGGGCTCTTTCAATTTAGACGTTTGGCTGCGTTGCCAAAGTCGTGCGTTAGTTGTCTTGCTGAAGGACGATCGCTGTTTTTCATACAAAACTCACGGAGCGATGACTGTGCGACAAACGCACGATGACGGGAACGTTTTGTATGAAAAAAAAGGACGTAACTCACTGCTCCGGAAACAGCCGAAAACAAACGTCTGTAGTGAAAGAAACCTAAAGCAGCCCTTTTTAATTTACAATAGATTCGAATAACTCCAGTACTACCAACACTATCATATCAAGACATGCTTTAAAAATACAAAGGCGACTGTCCTCGTATTAATAATGGTTAGATGTTTAGAAAGCGTATTAAACCAGCTGGTTACCTTAAATACTGATATACATACGTACATACATACACTGGCGTATTATTATGTTAGTATCGTGCTATCTACATATACGTAATAGGTAATTTACTTCTTAAATTAAGAGTTCGTGATGTTTTTTTGTTTAATTTCGTTACGTGTGGTTTCAGAACGTGTTTGGTTTATTAAATATAAAGTGGTTTTTCATCTGTGTTCAGAGGTAATGAAAAAGATTTGATTGATAATTTATTCATGTCGTTCGTTGTGTAATTAATTAAAATATGAATTATTCTGCTACAAATGGAGACAGATATTTTATTAAAAACTAGGAAAAGCTTAGGGAATAACAAGTACATTGCTTTAATGTTTTTTTTTTGTTTTTGCTCGTGACTTCGGTCGCGTACAATACAAAAATGGTTCTAATGGCCGATGTGTTACTTTGATGAATAAGCTACAATATTGTAAAGTTTCATTAAAATCCATTCGGTAGTTTTGCGTGTAAGAGTAACCTCCCTTCACTCATTTATTTATTTTAATTTAATTAATACGGGACACACGCACCCATTACATTAATTAAATAAGATTAATTAAATAAAATAAAAATAATTTTGAATACACTTGAGATTTAAAAAAATCGTAATTAATATCAATACAATAATAATAATTAAAATTATACATCCTTACATACTTCATTATTTTACAAACGTTAGTAAGGAATAATGATTACTGCTTCTTGATAACAAAGTTCAATGCAAAACAATTTTTAAATTCAAGGAAGTGCGGTTAAAAATTTAACCTAACATCAAAAAATTTAAACAGTTTTAAACAGTCTAATCAAAATTTAAGAATTCAGACGTACAGATGAACATGACCAACTTTTTTTTAATTTTCTAATACATTTTAATATGGAACGGGGCCGGACTGGCCGGTGAGACTGAATGCTGCGCGCGTTCTGTCAACCGTTAATTTGACAGTTCGCTTCCCGCGCAAATTGCAGCCTTGGCGCTAAAATTAACGTCTGATCCATTGATACGACATTAACTGTACCACCCGGGTTTGTTTATAAACGTAACAGTTTGTTAAGTAATTTAGGAAAGGACTTGTTTGTTGATTTATTATAATAGTTTTTTAAAGATTTTTAGTATTTACGGATTATTAAAACTTTTTGAATCGTTATAACTCAGAAACGGTGGCACTCAAGAAAGTACTGGGCACCATTTTGATATATTATTTTTAATTTTTTTTTGGACAAATTTCCTCATTTTTGGCTTGATCGGAATTTATGTACTTTCACTCTTAATTTTTGGGCTAATTTGATCGGACTAATACCTCACATACCTAGATAACACCTCTATAAAAAAAATCCAAAAGGGCCTTAAATATTCAAGATTTAAATTAACTTATTTAAAATCTACGAATATAAATAACTTTGACTTCGGTAAGTATATTATTTATTATGATCACTAATTGTTGCAATTACATGCTACCATGAATGATTTATAATTAATATTGACCACAAATAATTACCAAATTATAGCTCGTGCATTTATAACGCCCAGAAATAATAATAACGCATTGCAGAGCAAATAGATGTGTTCTTTGTGATTTTTTCACGAGTACAGACGGCCACACATAAAGCTTCTCTTAACATGTGCAATATCAATCCTTATGCTGTACAACTTAAGAACGGTACCAAGTTCAAACAGGTTATGTTAATTGATGGCAATGTGTAAGAGAGCTTTGTAATTAACCAATTTTCAAGATAATATTGAATCCTGGTTTGGTCAAATATTGTAAAAATTGGTAATAAATTAAATAAAAATGTATTTTTATTTATGAATGTCTTAGTTATTTCACTGAGACTAGAAACACCTAATCAACACGATCTAAATATGTTCTGAAATGGGATTTTTTTACTATTGCAGATTTTTCGTTATTTTAAAAATCTTATTACATTTTTGTTATAAAATCACTGTAAAATTGTATTTAGAGTTAAAAAATAGCTACAATTAGAGGTCTACATTTTTTTTTTTGGATTTAAACAAAATATGCCTTCCCTGAATAAAACTTTAAATGCTTACTGCGAGTTGCACCGAGATAACAAACGAATGTCAAACCAAATTAACGTGAAATCTCCGGTTACCATAAAATGCGTTACGCCATTTTAATAGTAAAAATTATGTCACAAATTAACAATAACACTTGCGGCGAATTGAATCAAATTACTTTAACGTAAGCCAATGGCGCCGTTTGGACCACGTTAGGAATCATTTTAGATTGACCTTAACAATAACATTAACTAAGAGTAAGAGTTTAATTCATACAAACCAAATTTCGTCCTGACAAATAAATACAAAAAAATACTAAAATATAATGCGTAAACAGGGTAGCGCTTAGACTCCCTTTGGACTAGTTTAGGAATTATTTGAGGTTAACTTTAACAAAAACTTTAACGGCTGATTCTGTTTACTTATCGTATTTTTTCGATTAAGTAATTTTAAATTTGAATTAATTTGAACATAAAAAATTCAAAATGTTTTTTATTTAAATATACTTAAAATAATTGCATTCAAATCGTCATTTTTTATCTACCACTGATTCGGAATGCTACGAGTATCTACGGGGAAGAAGCCCGCAAGAGTAGAGTAGTTGCTTTAAAAAAAAAAATACAATAGTTTTTTTATTACAATTTAGATATTTCAGTTTTCTAACTATTTCATACTATTTAAAGCTACCATGAATACCTTTATATAAAGCAATTTAATAATTAATGATTTTAAGTCTACTTTTATTTTAATACATTTCATTTGATTGTATGAAACATAGGGGTTACAACGAATTTTATCTACAGAACAATGCTATAGAAAATGATCTTATTAAAATATTGTGAACAAGTGTTAGCCAGTCCACAATATTACAAATATATAGACTTGGTAAAAAATAAACGACTGTAAGTGTAATTGATTCTTACTTGACCGTAGCTATAGCATAGATGTATTTGTTAAGAAACAAGTTACTTAATGTTCGTTAACCGACCGTGAAACAGCTGAAGTAAGTATTGCAATTTGTATTATTAGAATAGTAAGTGACTAACTTGTTGATTGAGTGATTTATTAATGTAGAACGTTTTTAAGGTTCCGTATGTGGTAAAAAACGGGACAATTGCTAAGATTCCGCTGTCCGTCCGTAAACGGGGCTCCCACTCAAGAAAAGTTATTTTTTGTATGTTCTTGTTTCTTTTACGAAATTATCTAAAAAATAGAAACTTTCGGGGCACACCCGCCACTCTGTCCCACCACTGCAACTCCTGTTTATCAGTTAATCAACGAATAATGCAGCTGTGCAATGATGCACAGGCTGTGCTCGGACACCCTAACGGCTGTCTTGGGACCCGCAACGAACTTAATCAGAAGAAATAGGAGGTAATAAGAAAGCGGTTTCAGACTTCCCTCCCAGCAAAGCGGAGATAGCAATTGAAATGGCCCAGAGGCCCGAAAATCTAAAGGGGAGACAGTCAGGAGACGCCTGACCGTCTAAACACCACGGTATGCCACTAACTAACAGGGGATAAATAAGATACCTAAATCTTACACCAGTAATATTGGTGACAAAACTTTTTAAAGGCACGGAAAAAATTTGATACATAATGTTTAGGATTATAAGATGCTACGGAACCTATCATTTGAGAGTCTGACTCTGATTTTTTATTCTCTGTTATAATTTACCCAACCGGGTTCGGACTTCGATCAAAGGGTAAGCATCGCTATACAGCGTGGAAATTCAGCCAGTGCTATGGGCACACTCCATTGTAAATATGATTTTTAAATAGTTTCTCAAATTTATTAGTATTTGAAATTGAATTTCTATCTTGTATCCTTACAAATACAATTGAAAAATAGCAACTATCCATACTAATATATATTATTTAGACGTTAAGTTTATAGGTAATAAGGTTATCTTAAAAACTCAGGATTCGAATAATCTTTTACTACCATTTTACTTTTTGTATTTGAAACTTTGTCTCTGACTAGTAAATATTATACAAATTGTATAATAATTACACTTCCTTCAACTAGTAAAACAAAATACAAATTATATAACAGTTAATTTGTAAAACACAAGGTCCGTTCGTATGATTAGAGATACTGTTGACAAAAAACAAGACTTTTTTTCTAAATCTCGCCACAAAAAACTAAACAATGCAATGACACTGCTGACTTGACTGTCAAGGTTACAGACAAACTATTAACTTGACCCGACCTGGAGTCGCTCGAGTATAAATGTTGAAGAGACAAAGTTAATCTTTGATATTAAATTTTGTCCTGAGTTACTTTCAACGCACAGACAAAATATTGTGTCGAAATAGCTTAAATTTTAATTAGAGGTATATTTTATAATGTCATTTTCACTACTTCAGATCGAAACATATTTGACCTTCAAACGCCATTTTATTTTGATTTTTATTGTACTAAATTATATTGCACTTTCACAAGTTGAAATTTCAACCCTTAAAAAGGATAATCAAAAGTTCTTTTCCGCTAGGAATAATAAAGGGGCTGAGTTTCCGAAGGAGATTGCTAACTACTTGACATATGATATCAAACATTAGACATTAAGGTCCAACTTAGAAATAGCTAAGAAAGATTTTATTTTCAAATTTCATTCTAAAATATAAAGGTAGATTTGTCATGAATGTTTGTAAGAAGATTGCTCATCCTAAAAATAAGGAGTTCACAAACGTATGCTGTAATATATCGTAAGATATATTATGCGTTCACAGACGCCCGCTACATATTTGTGTAGCGGCCGTCTGTGAACTGCTGTACCCGTATGATATCTTACGACACCGCTATATATTATAGCGCACGTTTGTGAACCTGTTAAAGCTGTTAAATATATAAACTACATATCACCGTGTCAAAAAACGCTTTCTGAAACCGCCTGACCGATTTAAATTACAATTTGTGAATATCTATGAATGGTTAGTTTCAGCTTGAATAAAGGATTCAAGCAAATTTGTTTACTGATTCTGAACAAACGAGTATCTGCAATTCAAACTGAAAAAAAATACCATTTGTTTTTTGGTGTTTTATAAACTTTTGCTGTCTGAAATAAATGTATTATCTCTTGTAGAGAACTTTACAATTTCATTTGAACCTAAAATTTATTTTGCGTTTTTATCAAGATTAAAAATATTTAACGGAATCTAAGGAACTGTTACCATCAAATAATATTGATATAAGTGACTAAATGGAAATGTTTTTAATGTTAAAACACTACTGTTTCACTCGCTCAATATAGATGCTATTTAGATTAAGTAATATAACACTTATATACCGTTTAAAAATCCATTTAAGGTATCATATAATAGTGTTATCTTACACATAATGGCAGGTGGTATAGTGCAAGTAAATTGCTCAAACTTATCTCATTCAGAAAGTGTGTAATTGTATTTCACAATCGCACTGCACAGATTGTTATAGTGCGTTCGGTTTTGTTATAAATATAAGCCAATTGTATTTATAAGAGCTTTCATAGTCTTTTAAATAATTGTTCCCGAGTCGGGAATCGAAACTGGAACTGGTCTTATATAATAATAACCATATCACGTCACACACATTGACTCATCCCTGCAGTATTGAGGAATTTTGTGTCGCTGGTGCTAAGCAACTGTATGGTATATTCTACTTGGATAAATCATATTTATTGATTGGGGATGAATTTTGTGTCGCTGGTGCTAAGCAACTGTATGGTATATTCTACTTGGATAAATCATATTTATTGATTGGGGATGAATTTTCGAAAAAACAAAGATTATATTCACTTAAATTAAGAGTCTTGGGGTCGATTTTTAAAATAATTTTTATCATAATCGGCAAGACAGGTATAACATTTTTACCTCTACATGGGCAACGTGTTAGCAGTTTAACTGGCGTTATATATAATAGGCGGTGGTATCACTTTTCATCAGATGATCCGTCCCTCTGTTTGCCTATAGGCAATGTTGGCGTTGAAAGACATTCGCCTATCGTCCTAGCAATAGGCGTATCACTTTTCATCAGCTGAACCACCTCCTTGTTTGCTCATGACATCGTAAAAATGGGAACTGAACTTACGACCTTCAGGAAATCAAGTTTATTAAGCATCAATGGTGGTTTATTTTATTATGACATTGAAATAACAATAACAAAACACTCGGAATAGAATTAATTATTTTTATTATTTCTAAGAAATCATGCAGAAAAAGTATCATTGCGGTAACAATAGTCAATTTAGATCATCAGATGGAAATGTAAAGACGTCTTTTGTTGTGGATTGATCCGAGTTTTTACAACGTCCTCGAATCTGTGGTTTGGTTACTTCCTGTGTTTTTTACACTCTATGGTCCGTTAAACAACAGACGTCTGTCAATAGATGTTTTTAAAGGAAAATTTGTAAACGTCTTACGCCACTATGTTTTTCGATTTTTACTTTCTTTAACGTGTGTTCTTTTGTCAGCGTAAAAGTTGATTATTCCCTGAAAATAACTTTATAAGTAGAACGCCGATCATCCGAACGACCGTTTACGAGGGGTACAATTTCTTTACATCTACATGGGCATTGAGTAACGCATTGGTAGTATTGGTAGATAAAAAAAAATGACGATTTGAAAGGACTTATTTAAACTATTTAAATAAAGAACATTTTGAATTTGAATTTGAATTGGCGGTGCTCTTGGCGTTCCAGATCTCAAGTGCATCGTCATGTAGGCGCAGTATCACTTTCCATCAAACCCTCTGTTTGTCTGCCATGAGTTCGTATACTTTTAATAAATTACTACAGTGATTTCGTATGAGCAATCTTAATTCCTCATCAATCAAGAGGCGCTTTACAAAGATTCATACAAATTTGTAATTGCACTCGCAAGCAGCAATCGAAGATAAAAGTCAGCACAGCTTGTTTGCCCATGATATTTTATTTTAAAGGTGCCGAAAGCGTAATTCCTGGATATATACCACACACTATATATTCCTATGCACTAACTCCTATTCACTATATTTCTGGATATATGGTATGTTGTATATACGGCAACTCATCTGCTGACATCTTTTGCCTGCAGATGTCCACGGGCGTCGGTATCACATACCATTAAGTAAACCGCCTGCCCTCTTTTGAAATAAAAACCTAATTAACATGCTACTAGCATGAATATGTTTAAAAAGTGCGTGACTAAGCCATTTTTAGGTCACATAGCTTTGAAAGATAAAGTTTTAGATTTTTAAAGCATACCAAATAGTTGTTTGTCTGTCATATACATTTGCCAGTAAATTAACCTGTACGAAAAACTATTGAAAATTAAGATATTGTTTGATTATCCGAAAAAATCCATTTTCAGAACACCCATTGTCCAAAATTAATTAGAATAATCGACACTCTACTGTTTATGTGAACACTTGAAATGAGATGACAAGATTCTGAGATTATAAGATGAGATTATTAACAAATTTTTACCTTAATATAATATCAGAATATATTTATAGATTTGACATAAAAATTCAACCATTTAAAATGAAACATGGAGACAAAATGACGCTTCAATTCGAAAAAGAATCCCCATAATTTAGATTTCAACGCGTTGTCACAAAAATTAAGTGCGTTATTGTTTAAATATGTCAACTTTTTGTAAATCATAAATATATTTTACTAATGTGTAAATAGTAAAATAAAAATGTGCCTTTATAAGTGAAATACATAAGCAATTTGGCTTATGGTACAATCAAAATTTTGAAGAGCCAAAGTTGATCTTAAGAAGGTTAGTGACTACAGCATGGGGTTCTTTAAAAAGGATGTTAAACAGATTTTGAAAATATTCGTCAGAGTTTGCTTTTTAAGGCATTCCCTATTTAGAATAAAATTTTAGGTAAATGTATGGTTTTTGATGAAAATCACAGCTTACTGAGCAACCTTACTGAGCTAAATACATATTTGTCACTTAGTCTCAGAAAATAAAGTTTTTTACTATTTGTATCTCTGCCAGATGGAAACAAGATTCCTACAATTCATTATAACTAAATTTTGAGAACTACTAGGCTTGTAAATCTGATATTTAAAATTTGGAGACATCAAATATGGTGTTTAGAAATTCATCCCCTAAATGATAAAAATCCAGATTTAAAGTATAGGAGTTGCTGAGGAATAGGTCCATCGATAAAATAAAAAAATCACATTTGTAATTTACTTACCAGAGTTATAATTATTAACTTTTACAAAATCTATTTTGTGGTTACAATGATTTCATTTCAGCTTTCTACTCAGTGTCGTTGCGGTTTAAAAAAAGGAAATTCTATTTCTCAACACACACTTACATTGTAAAACAGTTATAACACTTGTAGCTTGTATTGAATTAGTGATATTTGGCTTTACATAACTAACAGCGGCCCGCCCCGGCTTCGCACGGGTAGGTATAGGTGTTTAACTTTTTTGAAAATATTCTATCGCCTTCAGGGATAATGTAGGATTCTAATGGTGAAAGAATTTGTCGAATCGGTCCAGTAGTTTCAATGCAAACAAACAATCAATTATTTTCTCTTTATATTTTTATATTATAATAGCTGTCGCCCGCAACTTCGTCCGAGTAGAAGTCGAAAATGGTTCTAATTTTGATTTTTGTATACTTGACCTTTAACGTTATATTTTGGATCATTCAAATAATATCTTTATGCTTTATTACAGCTTATGTTTTATTAAAAAAAATGAGTAAACTTGTAAATTTTGGAAACATGAATATTTCTAGCAGCACTCGCTTCAATCCTGAAGGTTTTTCCATTTTTCTGATAAATTTTTTTCATAACAATTCAATTTATAAAACCCGATTATTACGAACATAATAAAAAAGATATAAGCCTAATCGATCGAGCTGTTTTCAAGTGATATTCAAATATAAATGTGTTTTATCTACAATATTGTTGACACCAAAATTTTTAAACGAATACCAGGTTTTACAGATTAATAAACGAATTTTAAATACAAGACGTAATCGCATTTCAGTATAAATGTAAATTAGTAGGTAAATAATTAAAAGTGCAGGTAATATTTTACGAAATGAGGAACTAACTAATTATGTCTAATTAAAAGTCTGCTTATACCTATATATACATAAGGAAAAGTAAATGACCGCTTTGTAAGTTAAATAATAAAAATAATTGTATGTCTACATTGAAAAAGATACGAATAGAATAAGTGATTTGATACGAAAATTAAAAATCTGAATAACGTTACTTACGGTTAAATGTTTAATATGATCATGAAGAATTTTTAGTAACAATTCTAGAGCTTTAACAGATAACCAATCAAATATAAATATTATTAACCCCTTTTTATTGATTATTAGAAAACTATCCCTACATAATTTTCATTTTATTTCAATTTTAAAAACTAATTGAATTAATTATTACAAGGTGTTATAAAAATTAAAAAATTAAAGTAAATAAGATATAGACTTACGGTAGCGCTGCAGGTGAAGGCTCATTCCTCACAGACTCTGCCCCTTCAGTTGAAAGGACTTTGAACGCCCCATGCTCGATTTCTGTTCTCGAATCAACAATTTTCACCGCCCGCTCCTTTTTCCCCGACCCAGGGGCACTGCGCACTGAAATCGTACTTTTCACTACACTGTTCCGATTATCGTCGATTTTAGACGATTGCCCTGACAGATCGAAATACCTATCCTGCGCGTGGATTAATTGAGTCACAGTGAACGCTGGTGTTTCATCTTCATCGGACGATCTTTTTAAGAAATCCAATTGAGGCCCAAACAGCGAATCGTCGTAGCCTATTTTCCTATTAAAAAATCGATCGTCCTCAATGTCTTTCGACGGTGAGGCTTCGTCCGTGAATGCGCGGGATTTGATCGTGATGTCGACTAGTGGGTTGTTGTTAAGTCGTAACGTGCGCTCTGTGGCGAAAGCGTACGGCGTATTAGCTAGCTCCTCTTCGATGCTATTGTAGCGGCTTCGAAAAAGCGACCGTGGACTATCCCCCCCATCGTACTTCCCGCCGAATAAATCGTACTGCCCGAACCTACTGTTGATTGTGTCGAACTTGGGATCTGTTATGTCTACTTTGGGTTCTGGTTCTTGGTTCCCGTTGGGTTCCTTCGGGCTAGATGTGGGGCTCATGTTGATGTGGAGGATACCGTGCTCGTCTGTGTATTTAAGTTTAAGTGCCATCTTCTATGACATTTTGAGCGACGATTATCGTACCTGAAATTAGAAAAAAAAATACAGTTACTTTAGCTTGACGTTTTTAAATTCTATTTAGATTTTACATTTATTTACTAATATTATGAATGCGAAACTGTCGGTCGATTATGTGTATTTTGTTTACCATTTTGCAGGTAAAAAAGTAATTTATCATTGAAAAAAGCAACTACGGAGGTTTCTTGCCGGATTCTTCCCCGTAGAAATAGCATTCCGAACCGGTGGTTATAAAAAAAAAGACGATTTGAAAGTGCTTATTTTAAGTCTTATCGAATAAAAACATTTATACTTTTTTAAAATTCATCAGATGTTTTGTAGATAGAATAGATGAATGATGAATGTAGATAGATAGAATAGAATAGATGATAGAACTCCTCAATTTTTATTATATGACAGCTAAAATAGAATTAAAACTAAAAACAATATTCAAAGAAATCATTCAATCTTTGACGATAAAAATCTTCAAATAAAATTCAAAGTACCTAAGTTAAATAGTTTTATAGTTAAAAAATACTTTTAGAAACATGATTTTAACCGATTTTTTCTAAACTAATACCATTACTTTATATTATTAAAATGCAAGTTACATAGTCTACTTCACCTTCGCATGTCATGTTTAGGCTTTTTGTAGCTTTTTATAGGTTCTAATATTTATTTAAAATACCAATATTTTGTGCGGTAATGTTTGATTACATAAAAAAAATATTAAGTATTTAGTTTTGTCGCAAAAAATATTGAAGTTACGAATTACGTTAATTTTTACAATTTTCCTTTGAAATGTAGTCTCAAATAAAACGTAAACTCACACCATAATTAACCCCTCGAAAGGGGAGGCACGGGTGCTAAACACCGGATTTCGCACGTTTATTTTGAGTCCTAATATGACAGGTTGCGAATCTGTCGCCACTATCCCGGCACAGTGAGGAACATGGCAGCTACAACTTACGGCAATCAGAGACTCGAACCCTCTACCTCTCCGGTCGGTTAACCAAGGTACGTAACAAACCGAGCTACCAAGTCGAAATGTTATAGATATTTTTCCCTAGTATTGAACCTGTGGCCTTCCATCGTTTGATGCAACGATCAAATTAACAACTTAATGATGCTACCATTTTCGGCTATCGACTATTCAACTATAGATTAAATACCTATAAACAGATTTCCTTTAAGGATTAGAATTGAACAAAAACAAGAAAAAGAGAGATAAACTAGTTTTCAAGCTATAAAAATAAATAACCAGCCTTTAAATAATATGCAGTGTGTGTGTGGAAGAAATTATAATTTATTTTAAATTAAATTTTAGTTTTATTTTATAGCTTATCTTGTGTGTTTGTTGCATCATATTTTCCTACGAAATACATGAATAAATTTTAACAGTTCTTGTTGCTAGAGAATCAATTTCTCAATGCACAATTAGGTTTAAGAAAATTTTAATTTAGCTTACTTGTTTTAATTGCGTTTAAAGGGCGGTGTTGTCTCTTATAAATTAAAAAGAGTTCACAGATTTGATAGTATATTTTAGCAAGATGTTTTTGGCTAAGTTTTCCATTAATCTGACTTAAACAAATCCATACAACAAAGAAGGTCTTTGCACCTTATTTATGGCCACACGTCATGCCAATTTCTTTGTGAATTACTCTGTAGATATTTTTCAGCAATAACGCGTTTTTCGCTCAATTGTTTTCGGTCTTTAAGCATGTAAAAAATGCATATGTGTGTCCATACGATTTTATTATCAAATTAAACTTAGCTAATTAATCTCGTGTCCTTGATAATAGGTGACAAAGATCCATATAATTACGTAACATAAATGTTTATAAAGGAAAGATTAATATCAAAGTAGGTTAGCTTTTTCAACGGTGAATCTAATACAAGGCAAAATAAACCTAACACAAAAGACTTAAGGTGTGATATCAAATGTGGTGTTTATAAAGAGATTAGCCGACGATTGCAGGAAGGATGCAGACGTGTTATGGTTTTTTGATTTTCCTTGCAAATTGCATATATTACGAACAATATGCGGCAACATCTTGTCCAAAAAAACTTAGCACTTAAGAGCTCTTAAGCCAGTCCATGATGACCTAAGGAAATTACCTATTACAATGTAAAAGATACAATGGTTTAGTTGGTGGATCAGGTTGCCCTGGGATTAAATTCCGGCTTGGGCAGGTATTTGGGTGCTGACTCTAGTTTGGTCTGGACTACTATGGAGTTCTGAAACGCCTACCTATCTATTTATTTAAACAGGTAATTAATCAACGAGGAGGACGTGGTAGCTCAGTTTGTTTCATGACTTGGTTATCCGACCAACCTGACACGACAGGTCGAGTGTTCGAGTCTTTGGTTGCCGTATGTTATTGCTGCTATGTTCCTCATTGCACTCGGATAGTGACGACAGATTCGCAACCAGGGACTCTACATAAACATGCGAAATGCGGTGTGTACCAACCTGTCTTGAGGGATTACGGCGGATTATGTGATGTATTGAATAAATAATTAAAAGGTGTTTCAAAAGTCGTATTAAAAGCGTCTAGTTCAGTTAGCCATTCAAGGTTTTTCGTAATTATTTCGTACTTAAAAAAAACATATCGCGACACACACATTGACTCAGTCCTGCAGTAAGATTCAAAATCTTTTGTCGCATTGTGCTTAGCAACGATACGGTATATACCACATAGATAAGAACATTACATCCAAGAACGGTAAGCGAAACGATCTGTACCGTACCTTTATTAATATTTTTTTCAGTCGAAGTGGTTAAGGCCGTCAGACCACCTATTAGTAAGTCAGTCAGTCACGGCAAGCGAAGCTAAAAGCTAATATTCAGATACCTATTTCATAGCATGCCAAAACTTCAAGGAAGGAATTTCAAAGTACTGTTGGAGCATGTGGAAAAAATAAGTTAATTACGATAAACAAGTCTTAGCTAAAATGTACAATGTGGAGGTTGTGTATAGCATAGCTTCGTTTGTTTTCCATGTAGAGGTATGGGCTGTGTGAACGCGCTTTGTAAATATTAATTTTAATAGTTTTTGTAATGATATCCAAGTAAACATGAAGAACTTTATTTCGCAGGTATCGACACATGATATGGTACAAGTATAAACTACATGGATTTATGATGCTTTTTCAAATTACTTGACAAAATGAAAAAAAAAAACTCGAAAAATCCGTTTTTTTTTAAGGTTAAGACAAGGGAGGGTATAAAGTAATCGACTTAAAACTAGGCTAATAAAATAACCCATTCGGTATATATATATATATATGACATACAAAATTAATTACCCGTATTTATTTATTGTCAACTATAGATATTAGGAAAAGAATGACCTTTGCGTAATCCGTTTTTCCAATTCGCTTGAAATTAGACAAAAAGAAGAGCCGTCGAAACAAGTATACTCTTCTTTTTTTCAGGCCACTCTGTCCCACCACTGCAACTCCTGTTCACCAGGATCAACAGTGGCGTCCTTTGATCGCATAATCAACGAATAATGCAACTGTGCAATGACGCACAGGCTGTGCCCGGACACCCTAACGGCTGTCTTGGGACCCTCAACGGACTCAATCAGAAGAAATAGGAGGTAGTAAGGAGGTATACTCTTCTTATGTAATATTGATTAAATTGAGAATATTTGTATCCGAAGCACCGATTTTAGATTTAGCATTGTTATAAGGTGAAACAAGTTAGTAAAAAATAAACATAATGACATCAGCGAAAGATTCTATGATAGAATTATTGAATGTTACTGAAAAAATAAGATAAAGAAATAAATAAAAGTACAACATGAGAGTCCAATATGATATCTTGTAGTTTTTCTACAAAATGAAATTAACTTTAATCATTAATAAATAAAAAAGTATATATAATTGTCCGTGCGATTTTTCTTTTTTTTTTAGTTTAGTTGGGAAAGATACCGGCAAAAAAATCTCAGTTTTTTTAAAATGTAAGTATATAAGCGTTTTTTATACTTAGACATTAATCCATGTTACAGTCGACAATGCTCATTACCTCTTGTAATTACAAAACAAATAATAATAATAATAATAATAATAACCACATCACGACACACACATTGACTCAGCCCTGTAGTAAGTATCGTAAGAACTTGTGTCACAGGAACTAAGCAACGCTATGGTATATACTAAATAGATAAGAATACAACATCCAAGACCGGTAAGCGAAACAATGCGTCTTGCAAATAACACAAAGAGACGCGCCCGCCGGGATTCGAACCCGGAACCTCTAGCGTAGCATTCGGCTGTTTACACCACTGCGCCACCGAGGTCGTCAAAACCACCATACCATACTAACCCGTAACATACATATTACTCACATAGAACAAGTAATTATATGAGCAACACGCCAACAGTTCCGATCTTGTTTTAAAAAACATAAATTACTACAGTGATTTTGTAAGAGCAATCTTAATTCCTCATCAATCCGTTAGAGGCGCTTTACAAAGATTTATACTAAGAAACTGCAAGCAAAGCGGCAGTCGAAAGTCAAACTCATGGTAGACATATTGAACGATTAAAAACACTATTCCGCTTGCAGTATAACCACACAACACTGCTCTAGAATATAAGTAGGAATTCTTTACTTCAGTAGCATACGAAACACAACTATTAATTTAACAAAATAATTATGATTTTATTTCTATTTGAATAATAACTTTAATAATGTTTTCTGTAGAATATTTTTGTAACCTACTTATTATTTTAACATTAGTTATTGTTAAATGACCTACAAAATATCTAAGTAAAAACAAACTGCCAACGAATTATTCATTATAGATGTTATATAATTTGTTTGTATTTTATTTCTTGATTAATGTATGTATATAATTTCCACCTATTAATTCATACGGGATCAGTATTTGTTTTGTCTTTTTATTTTTAAGATATGTGTCGCAGTGGTGTAGGCAGCCGATTGCTACGGTTTTGGGTTCTAATTCTTTAGGCGGAACTTTGTGTTATTTGCAAAACGCATTGTTTCGCTTACAGGTCTTGGATGTAGTATTCTTATCTATGTAGTTTATACCATATTCTTGCTTAGTATCATTGTCGTGATGTGGTTATATATTATTAAAATAAGTATCACATGTTCGGTTTAGCAAAAACTATTTATTTACTAACCGACTTCAAAAAAGGAGGAGATTCTCATAATATTTCTTTATCATATTTTACCTAAATAAACTTCCTTTTACTTAAAATAGTGACTTTAATATGTGGGTAACACTGAAAATGTTTAGAACTGGCCAGTTAGAAACATTGCTAATGAAAGTTTTTTTGAATTTCAATTTTAGAACTCTTTGGTAACCTATTGTAGTTTGTGCATTCATTTGTCATTTGTTTTTGTGAATTGGCGGCAAATAAAAAACTCTTGTAACACGTGAAAATGAATCTAACGCAGAGAAAATTTTCGGTCAATGATTTATTATGACTTTCTTTGTGGGCTTACTCAACAACAAATCAATGATAGGTTGCGGTTAGCATTTTTTAATGAAGCCCAATCTCGTGCCACTATTTACGAGTTTAACGAGTTTAAGCGTGGACGTAGCAATCTCAATGATGATCCGCGTGAGGAACGTCCTTTTACAGCGACTACTGTAAGATAACATCAGTGCTAACGCATGATAGAGGAAGATAAGAGAGTGACCTATCAGCAGATGCGGGCAAGCCTAGGCATTGGTATGAGTCAAGTTCAAAAAATATTACACGTACATTTAGGCGTCAAGAAGCTTTGTACCAGATGGATTCCCCATAGGTACTTTAACCGACGG
Source organism: Choreutis nemorana (assembly GCA_949316135.1). Taxonomy (NCBI): domain Eukaryota; kingdom Metazoa; phylum Arthropoda; class Insecta; order Lepidoptera; family Choreutidae; genus Choreutis; species Choreutis nemorana. The sequence goes on along the minus strand of OX438620.1, from coordinate 1,009,212 downwards.
CCAGAAACACATTCGCATGGACTGGTGTCGGCAAATGTTGGATTAGTTCAACGACGGTGACTCAAATACTGTATTTGACATCGTCACAGATGATGAAAGCTGGATATATTGCTACGAACCCGAAACCAAGAGACAGCTCAGTGGGTGTTTCCTTTCGAGGATCGGCCAACTAAGGTAAAGAAAGGAAGAAGTCAAGGAAAAAAGATAATGGCCTCATTCTTTAGTTGAAAAGGTCATTTCGCGACAGTTGTGCTAGAAGATGGAAAGACAGTTACTGCAGACTGGTATGTCAATCGCTGTTTGCCTGTCGTCTTGGAAAAAATTCGACAGCAGCGCCCTCGAAGCAGAATCCTCCTTCACCATGACAATTCTTTAGCGCACTCGACAAAAAGAACTGTTGTATATTTGACTATGGCCTGCCAACACCTGTGTCGAGATAAAAAGTCATCCACCATACAGTCGTGACCTGGCGCCCTGCGACTTTTATTTATTCCCAAGAACTAAAGATAAAATACGAGGTATTCGCATTACGAGCCCTGAAGATGCGGTGAAAGCGTACGAAAATGCCATTGAAGAGACTCTAAAGGAAGAATGGGCCCACTGCTTTTCTCAGTTGTTCCATCGAATTCGACGATGTATAGAGAGGAACGAAGATTACTTCGAAAACAATAAAAGTATTGGCAACTTTCTACATCAAGGCGATTTTCATTTTCTATACATTTTCAGTGTTACCTAGGTATATATTTAGTTTATATCATATCTTTGCCTAATTCCTGTTAAACACATATTTTTACGATACTTACTGCAGGGCTGAGTCAATGTGTGTGTCGTGATGTGATTTATTTATTTATTTAAAAGTCCACAAGTCAAAGACTTTCGATCGATATTTTGAAGACAACCGTAAATTCTTTTCAATATGATATTTCTATATTGTCACAATGCATTTATAATACACTCATTCCATGTCAGGAAGACTTTTTTGACATGTTTGAGTAAGCTTGTTGTTAGTGTCGGTACGTGCATGTTGTTCTTGTGTGTTACCTTGAGCTCGCTCAGTAGACGATACACACATTAGTACTGTACGTGTATTCGTCTTACCACAGCTATAGTTGATCTGTCTTCGTTAGATGGAATGACAACCTGTCTATCATCAGCCACTTACCAGGATTAACACAGACGGTTGATGGAATGCAACTATGCAATTAAGCTCTTTGGAGCTCTTTAGGATTAACGATGAAAATAATCCGATGTATTATAAAATAGTCAAATAACAAGCTTTAAGGTAAGCAAACACTTCAACGTTATGTCGAACGATATATAATTTTGATTAAATAAAAAATAATAATTATATACCCATCTAGAATTTAGCTTATTAAAATAAACTGAAACAAAATTTACATTCGAATCGATTCGAAATTTAAAAAGAAAGGAATCAAAAATAATTTGGAGGAAAACAAAAAAAACCATGTACATCAATATTTAAAGTTAACCAGGATGCAAAGCAAAATTTTAAATAAAATAAAATTTATCATATCATATCATATTATAATCACGCGGTTGTGTGAAGTAATACCGCCATTTAATACCGCCATTTTCCTTTTTTTTCGAGTGACTAACTCTAGTTTTCAATTTACGTGGTTAAAGTATCCCTTCACGTAAAGTGCTTTGCAACATTTTTCATTATTCGCTCTATGTATTGTTACTATTGCCCACCGGATATGTTTTCACTGCATTAATTGCATCACAACCAGTAATTTGCCCAAACACTTGCCTACTTAAAGTGTCACAATTTCAGCGTCTCGATGCTTTGTCATAATATTAAAACATGAATCGAAAATTTTGTATCACTTTTTGCATAATTAGCACGGACGAAGGGGTACGAAATTTGATAACACCAGTTATATAGAGAAGTAGTGACGAAAACTAAAATTTCATAAAATATACCTGCATAAGAATACCTATTTTAAACAAAGAAAAACACGTTTCACACACTAACATACGTCGACATACACAATTATACAGAAATTTGATATGTCTTTGCTTAGGATAAGAAGAGGTTTATGCGCTTTTGTCGCTTTTGGTGGAGACCTCTGGTTACAAGTAAATAATCTAGCTTGTACGTGAGTCTAAACGTAGCTTAATATCACATATCCCTATTTTGTCAGCGTAGGTAAATAGCATTTCGTGATGTGAAGATTATTCTATTAATATGTAAACAAACCCGGGATTTTTTAAGTACTATAAAGCTTAATAGTCGAGCTGAAAAATCATCCCATCAAATTTTTGATTAGTTTAAAGGTAATAAAGGTTTTATACATGACCTAAAAAGGTTGCTTTAACAATTTTTTGAGATATTAAATTTTTTGAATTGAATTAAGTAATTTTCTTTTTAAATATTTTGACCAATTCCCAAGCAGTAACTACGAATTAAAGGATTTAAATACAATATTGCCAATTTAAAATTGCAAGGTTTCTGTGCTGTCCTTGTGTTGTCCATGTGCTGTCTTTATAATGTAAATAATTGTTGTTTATATCGTTACAGATTCGGCAACTGATCACAAGTCAGAACACCGATCATTTTCTAACTTATAGCATTGTTTCTTAATATAAAGTTAATGTCACGTGGTTCTCACCATCTTAACGTTAGTCGCCATAATAAATGAATTGATTATAACATTGCCAAAGCGGTCTTATATATATTTTTAATAAATGATAATAATAATGTATTTTACAAGTGAAATTTAACATTTTGGTATTAATACTAATGGCCGTCACACTAGGCGTAAGCCTGTGTTGTGAGACCCTAATAGATTAAAAAAATTAAACATTGGTGGCGCTAACTCAGCTAATAACTAATTTATAAGTTAAAAACATGAACAGTGAGAGGGATCGTATCTGAAAGGCTAAATAAACGATATTATTGAAATAACTAAAATAAAATAATACATAAATATAAATACATGTATGTACAAAGGAGATTCAAACATAAATGGTGATCGATTACAATCAAGAGCTTTGAAGAATGATATGATAATGTTGTTTAATATAATTAATAAAATTCCAGAAGTTTTTCAGTACTTTTGTAGTCTAGTTTACTGAGAAAGTCATTTAGCGTATGTTTTACAGTATGTCGGCTGCATGAAGTAAATATTAATTATAGTTAAAATTAAGTTAATTGATTGTTATATATATATGGATGATAAATATCCGAAATAAATTATTAATCATGCATATTGCTTTTATTTTAGATTACATAAAACTTTGGGGAAACTAAAAATGAACAAAACTTTCTTTCTCAGAAAAAAAAGGCAACAAACTACTATTGCTTCCTCTTGACCCAGTAACTCGTGGTACAAAGTAGTAAATAATGCGTATTTTAGTCAAGGGTGACCGTGACACGGATCTAACAGATTCGGGCTACGATAAGGGGCGCCACCACCGGCTACAGCCAAAACGTTATACTTCAAGCTTGTTTGATACATAATTGTGTTGTTTAATAATTGTTGAGAATTTAATCCATCGTCATATTTAATAATAACAACAACCACAACCCGATAAATACATTATTCAGCCCTGCTCTAAGATCTAATCTTGTGTAGCAGGCACTTAGCAACGATATGGGACAACGTATATAAGAATACTACATCCAAAACCGGTAAGCGAATCAATGCGTTTAGCAAATAACACAAAGTTCCTCCCCCATCGGGATTCGAACCTAGAACCGTAGCGTAGCAGTCGGTTGTCTACACCACCGATATCTTCAACTTGTAAACTTTTACCTATATTCCGTATTGACCCACAGCCAAGCAACACAAGACAAAAATCAGACAGTTCCCCTGATAGAAAACGATGGCGCATATTGACGCGACAATGTCCTTGATATTGAACGCCATGACCACAACAAAAGCGTTGCCCGTGTAAAGGTAAAATTTTAAAACCTAAGGCCCGCTGTTACTTTGTCCAATCCTTCAAACCTAAACACGGTGAACAGCTTCACGGCAGAAATAGGAAGGAGGGCTGTACCAAACCACTGGAGAGCAAGTGTAATTGCTGGCACGAAAGGTATAACATATTAACTCTACATGGGCGACGGTTAGAGGGTGCTCTTGATCTTGTGTGGTATCACTTACCATAAGGAACCGTTTGCTTGTTTGCCCATGAAGTTGTGTAAAAACAAAACGTTGCAATCTCGAAGGCTTTGCCGCAGTCAGGTTGTTTAATGAAACTGTTAAACAGAGGTAGCTAGCATAGAAATTATTATCTCAGAGAAGAATAAAAATGCCATGAAAACACATCTTTGTTATTGATTATGATTGTTCGTTGGCTTTCGGCTTGAGGGATCGGAGAGCCTGTATTATGAGTAGCTTACTTCTATTTTATTTTATTTAAGAACTAAATCCACAGTTCTTAAGTATAATACAAAAGTACTTATGGTAAAAGCTAAAGTGATGGATTTACGTTATATAAGAGGGGTTTGTTACTTAAATCAAAAAAAATTAACACACCATGGGTCAAGTCAAATTCTTCTTCAAATTTCAAATCGTTTATTTGCACTCAAATGTGGCAGTGATCACTTTCCATTAGTTGAATCGTTTGCCTTTGTTATCAAATTTTAAAAAGAGATTTTTGAGCAGTGCTGCCTATTTTAAAAACACTGTTGTGAACATCAACAAATTATAAGGAACTAGCTTAGTTTGGTACCATAGCTACGTTCCAGCTAGCTTCGCACAAATATTTGACCCTCTGTCTTTATTGGTAACGGGAGCGGTTTCATGTTTTTTAGTAAACATAAACTCACGCCGTAAATAATCCCTTGAGAGGGGTAGGCGGAGGTATTAAACACCGTATTTCGCATATTTATGTCGAGTTCCGGTGTGACAGGTTGCGAATCTGTCGCAACTATGTGGATACAATCAGGAACATGGCAGTTACTAGTTACGGCAACCCTCGATCTGTTAGGTCGGCACGTAATAAACTGAGCTACCACGTCCTCCCACGAGCGACCACGTCTCGTTTTGTTTAGTGCAGCAACTTAATTTAAATGTTCTATTGTCTATTGGATATTATATATAAGACGACCCGCAGTGGTGTAAACAGACGTCTGATACGCTAGAGGTTCTCAGTTCGAGTCCCTGCGGGGGTGTAAATTTGTGATATTTGCAAGACGCATTACCGGTCTTGGATGTAGAATTCTCATCTATGTAGTTTATACCATATCATTGCTTAGTGCCTGTGACACAAGTGCTTACGATACTTACTGCAGGGTTGAGTCAATGTGTGTGTCGTGATGTGGTTTATTTATTTATTTAAATATGGACCTGAACAAGGAGCCAGTCTATCGTATGTATGAAGGTATGTATGTATGGTTAGCACAACACGTGTCTAGTAGAGTACAAGAAAACAAAGCTTTGTGATATCGATCCAGTTTACAGCAAACATCTGTGTACCGTTCGCAAGCAAAGACGGAGTTTTCGGACGTAGCTAGGTTTTATAAGTCTTTTAAAGTTTGTGGGAAATATATATATATAAATTTAATAATGGTTTCAACATGAAAAAGAGTAAAAGTGAAGTTTTTGGTGATAGTTCATTTCCGCGTAACTTCCAATAGACAAAACCGAGTTAATGCAAAATGAAAAAAAATTTGGAGTCACAAAATACGAAACATTTAAGGATTTTTGTCTCATTAATAGTGATTGTTTAATTTTTTTAGTTAGTTAAGCGAAATGGCACAATCATTGACAAAATAATTCATTTAATGATCCTATAAAGTAAGGTCTAATTAAATACCGACATATTGACAAACAACTTCAGTGAGATTCGATGAAAATTGCTGTAGCGTTTCTTTTAAGCTATGGAAACTTGTCTTGTCTATGGAACCACCAAGGAGCCATAGGAGTCAAGTGAACAATGATAAGTGTAAATGATACTAACATACTTTATAAGATATAATTGTCAGATCTAACCTTGGAAATGAAAATAAATACATTATTATTATTATTTATGATATGATTTTTTAAAAGGCAAAAAAGAGATATATTGTAAAAATTTAACTAGGTATGAGAGGCGTTTGGAATCTCAGAAGGCCCTCTGTCCCACTTGGCTCCTTCCTCGTTACGCCTGGTATTATATTGTTTTTAAAGTCTCAAATGACTTTGGTAAATAAATATCAACCTTTATTGGGTCTCGACAAATAAAAAAACTTGATAAGTTTACCATTGAATTACTTGAATTGATCTCGTAGATAAAGTTATGAAAATTAATACATAAGAATGTGTGTTATTTTATTTGGATGTGTTTGTTTTATATAGACAAAAACAATAATTTATTAAGTCAACTTATTGTCCTAATGTTTTTTGTTTGCTAACCGTAGTTTCTAGTGAGGAGCTAGTAAGGGTCGAGTTGGTTCAATGACTGTGGCCGTGCTGAGTCAGTACCAAGGGCTAAGGGACGAAGGTTCGATGCGCAAGTCATGCAATAGCCTAGTGTTTGGTTTTAAACCACTAAAGTGAAAAACAAGCTTAGGCCCCGCCTTATGGTAAGCAGTCTCCGTAGCTTATAAATGTCTGCAATACCAGGATGATCTCGCACGCAACCTTCTCACGCCCTCCTTGAAGAACCCCACGCTGTAGTCCCTAGAAAAACCATGCCAGGGAGTTCATTCGACTGACCGTTCGCTATAGGCTTCTTTGCTCTAAAATAAGCTCTAATAGTAATAAAAACTGATTCTAATCCTATAATTTTTCATATCTCATAGACGAAATATTGTGGATACTATATTTCTAACCGAACATCTAATGTACACGTATTTTTAAAGTAAAGTATTTTGAATGTGAATAAGGGTTGAGGATGAACTCCCTGACGATGGCGAGCGGTGGAATGATAAAGAGTGCCGTGGGCTCCTCGAAAAAATCCTTGGAACACTCCTCATTAAACAAGCGGTAGTCATACAGAGAGAAGCCAAGTCTCTTCTATGACTGAAGGGCTCAGTGATTAATTCTACCAACGTTCTAGCATGGCTAACAAAGAAGTTGCCACTATATCAATGAAAATCCCAGTGCGCTAGCGGTGAAGCCCAAAATCATTTTGCGCAAGCATCACGCTCAAGATATTTAGTTGTAATGTAATTTCAATTGATAGTATTAGTATGAAAGGGGCAGTTGCCCTACTCCTACTCTGAAATGCCACCACCGAAACATCGAGCCGACCGATAAACCATAAAATCAACGATAGAACTGCTTTCGAAATCAATGTGTCGGTGTCTTCGGAGTAAGGTTTTTGATGCAATATATGTCAAACAAAGTTCGATCGCAATGAATGTATCTGCGAGCCAGACTGACCCGACCGAAAGTCTTTCGTAGTAGGAAACACGCGAACGTTCGGCCGATACTTCGTTTTTCATCGTTTCGGAGTTGACGCCGTTTCACCTTATGCCCTTAAGTAGGTATTGTTGTACAATAAGGTTTTATTTTTCTCAAGCGCATTAACGACAGCTATATATTGTGTTTAGAAATACATATGTTGGCAGAACTGGCTGGATTGGCGGGAGTGTGAAGTTCAGTGTGTATATGGATGAGCTCATTAATTTTTTGTTTATTGATAAATATTACAGTATTTTACAAAGGTTCTTAATTTCTAATATCAGGATCATCAATTTCACGAGGTCAGGTCTTTACAATGAGCTAACAAACAAGAATAAAGATATTGATGGGTTCCATGCCAGAACATCGTTTTTAGGGTTCCGAACGCAAAGGGTAAAAAACGGGAGCCTGTTACTAAGCCTCCGCTGATCGTCTATCCGTCTGTAAGCGGGCTGTATCTCATGAACCATAACAGCATACAGCATAACCATAGTCCCTTGAAATTTTCAGAGAATGTCTATTTCTATCGCCGCTATAACAACAATTAATAATAAAAACATAAAGCAATTAAAAATGATTTTTTCGAAATTTTTTGCTTGATCTTGTTTCTTTTACGTAATTATCTAAAAATTATACATTGCTTAATCTTGTACGATGATGAGGGACCTTTTATGTTCAAGTCAGATTCACACTTGACCGGTTTTTTAAAGTAATTGCTAGCTAAGGATCCTCAAATGAGATATAACTATTGTTAACTAACAGCTAATTTTAACACTTAAACAACTACGTTCATTGATCTCTTGTATATATTGGAAAAATTGTAATGATATATTTAAATCTAAAAATTAATTGAATGAATGTAGTTCGTCGTATTGATTTTCTTTATTGTCTGTTATACATTTTTGCTGATTGTGCTGTTAAGACACTATTTTGGGTCTCATTCAAGATTGTAATGTGAACTCTATTGATGATATCTGTTTTGACTGTGACCTGTTGTGTTTTAAAAAAAATAAAAAAATATTTCGAATGGACTTTCGGGATGGCCTTAGGGTATATTGAAAAACTTGTCTAACCTAACATATATAAAAACGAGGAAATTTATCTGTTTGTAACGAATACATTCAAAACTACTGGACCGATTTTTAAATTATTCTTCCGTTATAATGGTACATTACCCCCGAAACATTTAGTCAATTTTTTTAATTCCAGCCAGCCAGCGTGAAGCTAGGGCTGGCTGCTAGTAAAAATAAAGAAATTTCAAAATACTAGTACATAGATAGATATAGGTAGGTAGTATACGTTTATTTATTTTATAATTTTGGTTTTAGAATCTAATTATCTAGGCGTCAGTTTCCCGACCTCCGCTGTCATTGCGGGAAAATTGAATCGATTTCTGTAAAACAGTTAACGCTGCTTCATTGTTTAGATATACCTAGTTTGGCTTGATACCTAGTTTTGGGTATTTTAAATTATGACTATTTTAAATACTTTACTTAGAATTATTAATTATAAGTTAAATTTATTATTTGAATATTTCTTTGCGTTACCTTTACAATAAATGTTGGTATAAATCTACAAATATGAACAAATAAGCTGACCGACCTGACAGAAGCAATCGTTTGTTGACGCTTGCAACACACGCTGTGCAACTTCCGCGTTGCTAACTAACTATTCATATAGGATTAACCTACCAACACACCAACCAACAATTATAATGTTAGAAATAATTTAATATTTCGATATTCCTTACGAAAAAGCACTAAATCTTCCATACCCTTTGTTTTAAGTAATCCAACGACATGTTTTTTTTCTTTATTTTTATGTTTAACATAGGCATGGATTATCAAGTCTTAAATATCTAGACTAAATCTAAAGTAGATAAATTAGGAAGGTTACCATACTTCGCTTACCATAAAAATTTTCATAAAAAAGTAATTCCAAAAATGTCCAAAATCACATTCACTCAATAAGTTTAGAGCACAAATCACAATTTTACACACAATTTTTAAGTTTTTTTATGTTTCACATTTTTGCCACTTTATTTAACAGCACAAATTAAAAAGTCGTCATTTCAATTTAATTTTGAAATAGTAAAAAATAACGGAAAAAAGATTCACGAATATCTTTCTGGCGCGAAAGAACATCTTCATTGCTGTCATTTTTGAAAAAGGAATAAAACTGTATTCTAAGACATCGCGCGACAACGGCAAATTAAAGTTAAAACATTTACAAATAGAGCTTTCTCCTTCAAAAACACTTTTATTAACAACGAAGGTTATATTTTAACTAGCGGCCATGATTTAAAATTTAGCACACATAATCTAAAAATTAAATCTATTCTTTTTTTAATTTTTCTTCTCGACGGCCAGTCACTCGAGTATAGAGACTGAAAAAAGTTAAAAAAATAAGGTTGTTTTTATTTTTGTTTTGCACTTTTGTTTCTAAGGCTACGGACATAAGTGCTACAAGGCTGTTCTATTGCTACTGACCATTTGCGAAGAAATGGGGGTGGTAAGGGGTGGCAAGACGGTTAGCTTCGGGGGTCTTTAATCACACGGGGGGTGGAATAATTTTGTTTTTTAATTATGCCGGAGTGCGTTCAGAAACCTCATTCTTTGCGACTTGTAAGTGTTATTTAGGGTTTTTATTTAGGTTACGGTGTCGAGTGATATACTGATTTGATTTATAACGTTACTTAATATATTTTTTCCTTGTTTAATAATAAGTCTTGATTAGAAATAAGTTTGCCGTATAGTTTTTAACAGGCGTTCTTGTTTATGTAATTTAGAAGGACTTGAAATTCAAATAGGTAGTAGTAGATAAAAAAGGTACCTATTTTTATATGCAAATGCTTTGCAACGCTGAAAATGTAACGATGCGTTGAAAACTCGGGATTTTATAGATACCTACTTTTGATACCGCCACCTATTGACGCGGCGACGTCCTTGAAATTTGTTTTACTAAGCAAAACGTATTCTTTCTTTACCTTACAAGTCCAAACTAATCTACGGTACGTTAAATAATTTTTAAAATCAGATAAGCGCCTCGTTTCTAATACTTAAGTATAGTTATTCTATATCATGAAGACTGGTCGGCTAAGGTTGTGTTAAATGTACACATGCTTACTGCTCTAGTGTGCGTAAGCTCTTTACTATGTCTACCATGAGTTGTACCTTCAATTGCCGCTTCGGGGCTGCATTTGTATGAAACTGTAAAGCGCCCCTAACGGATTGATGAGGAATTATAATTGTTTAAATAAAAACACACACACACATTACCTGTGTCTACCATGAGTTCGTATAGTTTTTCTACACGTCAGGTAACATAGATTACTACAGCGATTTTGTATGAGCATTCTTAATTCTTCACAAACCCGTTAGATGCGCTTTGCAAAGATTCATACGAACGTAACTGCAGTCGCAAGCGGCAATCGAAGGTAGGCACACTAAGCGGAGTTAACGGCAAGCGCGTTGAAACAGCTAACACAGCTATACACTGACACACACACAAACACTTGATAGAACTAACACAGCTATTGTCAAACCGTCTTCGTGACATTGACTAATAGAACCTTCTCTCTCTTACCTACTTACAACCTTTATAATATAAGTTTAAATATAGTAAGAAATATTGCGACGTTATTTCTCGGTTTTCGCGAAGATTCCCGAACGCACTATCCGATGTATAAATAATCGTATTTATTTAATTACGTATTACGACACCTAAAATACAAAATTTTATGGAAATCGAACTTAGGCGACAAAACACAAAGTCGCTTAAGAAAAGTAAATTGTTTTTCTTTAAATTTTATTATTTATAAGTCTAAGTAAGTATTTTATAAGTCGAATGAAATAGTTCTCATTAGGTTCAGGATCTTTAGATTTCAATTCCTATATATTTTTTTTTCTTTTTTAATTTCTTTTGTATAATGGATTAATCTAAACCAATGTTATTTTTCTTTGTGACCTGTTTTTATTTTAGTATAATGTGTGTGTAACCTTTGTAAATGTTGTGTTCGTCTGTTATAGGCATGTACATCAGTTTCTGTTTATAATATGTGATTTTTATATGTTTGTGTAATGTACTTGCTGTAGACGTCCCTAAATAAATAAAATAAATAAAATATTTAAATTTCGAATTGAATAACCTATGTATCGTTTATTCAATCCATTAAGAATATAAGAATCCATTTTAAAATTATCAACATAGGTATGTAGAGTAAAGTAAGGTTAGATCGGGCCACACCCGCCACTCTGTCCCACCTCTGCAACTCCTTTTCACCAGGATCAACAGTGGCGTCCTTTGATCGAATAAATAACTGATAATGCAGCTGTGCAATGACGCACAGGCTATGCCCGGACACCCTACCGGCTGTCGCGGGACCCGCAACGAACTTAATCAGAAGAAATAGGAGGTAGTAAGAAAGCGGTTTCAGACTTCCCTCCCAGCAAAGCGGACAGCAATGGAAACGGCCCAGAGGCCAAAAGCTAAAGGTATCTACGGTCAGGAGACGCCTGACCGTCAAAACACCAAGTAAAGTAAGGTTTGATATTGTATTTGTTTTTATTAAGGCTACGTACTTATTAAAATTTTCGAACATTTAAAATTGTATACAGTAACTTAGCTAGGGTGACATGACCACAGGCCCCGAGCTTAAAGGGCCCACGACGCGAGCGGTATAAGGGCCTCAAAAAACGGGTCTGTTCGATAAATTTGTCATAGGCCTGGACCTCGTTCGTTAATATAGTGGTTTTACTTGTTGTAGACATAAAAAAGCTCCCTTATTTTTTACGAAGGGCCTCATTCTTTTCATCTACATCTGGGCCCGGACCGGAAATCTGTAAATTTCAGATATTCTATACAATACCTAGGCAACGTATAAACTGTCGGTAACTATATATCAAGAAACTGCTACTGACGAGTCCCGTAGAAGATCCCGAATTAGATTCTACCACCACACAGATACTCTAAAACCTTTTACCTATCATTGACTGATTCGACCCACGAAAAGAGTAAACCATTGCAGGGCCAGATTTAGGCCAGGGCAACCGGTGCGACAGCCTTCGGGCCTCCACAAGAGCGGGGCCTCCACTATCAGACTTATAAAAACTAGTAAACAACTTATACTTTAATAGTTTTTTTTCTCGCTTTACCCTTGCCAATAGTACTTTGTACAAACATGATTAAATATTAAACGAAACCATCGATCTACATTTGTACATTCCAATCCGGCAATCAGTGAAATATCAAAATTTCAAATGGCTATGGTAAAATTCTTGTCGCCGATTATATTTATAATTTTTGTTAAAAATAAAAGAATCTATACTTGGTTTCATAATAAACTTGTCTATTTTATTTTTGAAAATAATTTGGGGCCAGGGGGCCTCCACTCCTTTGTTGCCCCGAAGCCTCCATACCTCTAAATTCGGCATTGAACCATTGCACAGATCAGGTTGAATTAGGTAAAATATAGTGTTTTTATAAATGTGACTGCATTATTCAGGGTTGGTTTGGATGCAGGCGCGGCTATTGGAAGGCTTTGCTTCATACATTACACTGCAGGCATTACACTACTTTTATACCATGCGATTGTTCGTTGTTAGTTAAGCGATGCAATACAAAACAGTAGATATTTTAACTCAAAAACAAACAAAAACGCTGACATACATAAGTACCTCCATATCTATTTTTACTTATTAATAGTCTAAATCAAAGTCAAAATGTTTTTATTCGAAAATACTTCAAATAAGCACTTTCAATTCGTATTTTTTTTACAACCACCGGTCCGTAATGCTATTATTTCTACGTGGAAGAATCCGGCAAGAAACCTCTGTTGCTTTTTTCAATATTCAAATAAATTTTCTTCAATAACTTACAATTTGTAAAACATAATAATTCTAGCTTTTAAATGATTGAATATAAAACAATGTGCTATATAAACAAATAAAACATTAATCTATAAAACACAGGCGTGTGTTTTTTCCGTCAAACGGATTCCCTTCCAGCTGACTCCGACTTTCCGGGGTGTATCGATACCCATAACTAATCATATGCAACTTCTTGGCCTGGAAATATCGTCGAACATGAATTTCGGCTCCTACATCGAGTCTATAACCAAAACAGCGGCTAAGAAGCTTGGTGTTCTATCCCGGGTTAGGCGGTACTTTACGCCCAAACAACGGCTTGTCCTGTATAAGGCGCAAATTCGGCCTTGTTTGGAGTATTGTTGTCACCTTTGGGATGGGTAAGCCAAGTATCAGCTAGCAGCTTTAGACTCTGTTGAAAAGCGAGCCCGAAGAATCATCGGGATTGACGATGATATTGCTAACTTTTATGACCTCAGCCACCGCCGCGAAGTTGCGTGTCTATCGGAATTGCACAATTTAATTCCACCGGCCCCCTTTTATAATTTGTGGTAGATATTCCGACCATCCGGACTAAACGCTTCGATAGTTCCTTTATTATGCGTACTGCAAGGGTGTGGAATTCTTTGCCTGCCGATGTGTTCCCTGACCAATATAACTTGGGCCTCTTTAAGGCAAGAGTGAATAGGTTTCTCCTGGGCAGGCATGATCCATCTTAAACCTCATCGCCGCTTAACATCAGGCGGGTTTGGGGTCATATGTCAAATGCCTGCCTGGTCTTGAATAAAAAAAAAAACATTTGAATTGAATATATTAAAGAACTACTTGGGAATGAAAACTGAATGGGTTTTAAAAGGATTATAATAGGCACCGAGATACGAGTATTTGTGTATATAGACATTTTATAGGAATCAATTTAATGTTTTAAATCAAAATAACTTAATTAGTAGAATAGTCAAATGAATTTAAATTTTTCGCAAAAATGACTCGACCACCGTTTCGGAAAATTTATGTTGGGAAAGATACCGGCAAGAAACGCCATATTTTGTTATTTAGTATATTTACATGTTTTATACTTAGCCAATAATACATTTTACAGATATGCGATATAGAGAGAATGCGATAAAACTCATGTCACAATAATATTACTTACTATATATTACAGAAGAACTCCAAATAACAATAGCATAATGATAATAATATACGAATTAAAACTAAATTATCTATTTACATAATAAGCTTGTCTATCTGTGTGAGTCTAGTAAATTAAAGCCATATCATTTTTAAAATCGTGAATTGTAAAGGACATTGCAAAAATAAAGCACATTACGGTAATTGAAATAGGCGCCTATTAGAAAGAGTGGAGGCCGCGCCTTTGGTTAAAAAAATAATTTCCTTTTTAATATTATAATGCCTCTTTAAGCTATTTATTTAAATTTTGCTCATTTACCCGACAAGGGTAAATTTCACCGTTTTCAAGCCATTATGTAATATACTAATACGAAGTGTATGTCTATGTTTGTATGAAAGAAGAGGTATCTATTTAGATATAGTACATACATATTTTGATGACCTCGGTGGCGCAGTGGTGTAAACAGCTGACTGCTAAGGTTACGGGTTTGAATCCCGGTGATGGCGAAACTTTGTGTTATTTGCAAGACGCATTCTTTTGCTTACCGGTTTTGGTATGGTATTCTTGTCTATGTAGTTTATACCATATTGTTGCTTAGTTTCTGTGATAAAAGTTCTTACGATACTTACTGCAGGGCTGAGTCAATGTGTGTGTCCTGTTGTGGTTATTATTATTAAAATATCACATGTTCGGTTTAGCAAAACATATTTATTTATAACCCGACTATAAAAAAAGGAGGAGATTCTCAAAATATTTCTTTATCATATATTATCTAAACAAACTGATTTCCTTTTACACAAAAAAAAATCGCATATTTTATAGGAGTGGAATTCTTTGCCTGCCGATGCCCCTGATAAATATAACCTGGGGTTCTTTGAGGCATGAGTTAATAGGTTTCTCCCCGCTTAATATCAGGCGGGATTGGGGTCAAATGCTTGCCTGGTTTAAAATAACAAAACATAACAAAAAACAAAGACAATCCTAAACAACTATGGAACAGCATAAAGACTATCACACACACAACAAAACAAAAAATAAAACTTCGCATCTTAGTAAAGCACGAGAAAATATATCGGACTCACTTAATCATTGTAACAACTTTTATTCCAACATCGGTAAATCACTCGCAGATAACATTTTAGCATCCACAAACGAATCACAAGAGACACTAACAGATAAAATAAGATTAAAAGGTTCTCCACTTAAGTCTCTCTTCTTCCAACCAACTGACGAATATGAGGTGAATTCTATTAAAATGGATCTCAAATCTGACAGTGCTCCCGGATTGGACGGTGTTAGCAACAAATTTCTCAAAACCTATAAACATCACCTTCTCGCCTCTCTTACATACATTGTCAATCTAAGCCTGAATGAAGGAATGTTTCCGTCGGTGTGGAAAGAAGCAGTAGTATCCCCGATATTTAAGTCAGGAGACAAAACCAACCCTAGTAATTACATACTTATTTCTCTTCTTAGCAGCTTCTCTAAAGTCTTAGAAAAAATTGTTAATAAACGGCTTGTTAGTTTTATTGAAGAAAATAAAATATTATCCGATGGGTAGTTTGGCTTTCGTCGAGGGTGTTCTACTCAAGATGCAGTTACACTTCTAACTAATAAAATCTCAGAACATCTGGATAGTAAAAACGCTTATTTCGAAAAAAAAGCCTGGCAAAAGCCTTTGATACTGTCTCTATACATGTACTACTTCGCAAATTGAAACTTCTTGGTATACGCGGAAATGTATTAAGCTGGTTCAAAACTTACTTATCGGATCGTTCTTAGTGTGTAAAGATAGAAGAACACATAAGCGATCTAATGCCAATTAATTTTGGAGTACCACAGGGTAGCATTCTTGGCCCCACTTTGTTCATTCTGTACGTAAACGACCTCCTGGAAAATGACATTGACAATGCGACTACCTTTTGCTACGCCGATGATACAGCGATAATCTTCCATGGCAACGATTGGGATGAAACCTTTAAAACAGTAGAACATGGCATGTCTCGCATCGCGACGTGGTTACAATGTAACGTTCTTACTCTCAACCTATCTAAAACAAAATTTATGTGCCTCCACAAAACTGCCGCGTCAGCACCTCGCTATTCACCGGACGCACAGATTCACACATGTGGCGGTATTAAAGAAATTGGTACTCATAAATGTAACTGCCAGTCTATTAGCAGACTAAATGCTGTTAAATACCTTGGAGTAGTTATGGATGAGAGACTGACATTTGGAGACCACTTATCAATTACAGCAAAAAGAACCCGAAAACTGATTTACGCATTTAAGAATCTTAGAACTGCCGCTGACGTTGATTTACTCCGCACTGTTTATAAGGTTATTTTCCAATCAGTCATAGCGTACTGTATAATAGTCTGGGGTGGTGCCGCCGTTACTAAAGTACTACCGCTTGAGAGGGCTCAACGAGCTGTGTTCAAAGTCATGCTAAAGAAACCAATCCGCTATCCAACCACACTTCTATTCAGGGAGAGCATTGTTCTGCCAGTTCGAGCGCTATATATTCTATTTGCAATGACACACACACACCAATTGGTTTTTGATTCGCCTACACACAGGAAGCTACTTGAACGAAGAGTTTACATGATCCCGACCCCTGTTATTAACTCAAAATTTGCGAGAAGATTTCCCAACTATCTGCTCCCATATAATTATAATAAAGTTAATTCAATCTGTACCATTAAGAGTTGTTCCATGCAGGAGCTTAAATATAAAGTTTTTAACTGGTTAAGTACTTTAACTTATTATGAAATTGAAAATATTTTTAGGGAGATAAGATAGTCAATGCAAAATCTGTTTAACACACATACATAATCATATAATAATAATAATAACCACATCACGACACACACATTGACTCAGCCCTTACAATAAAATCGTTAGTAAGTATCGTAAGAACTTGTGTCACAGGAACTAAGCAACGCTATGGTATATACTAAATAGATAAGAATACAACATCCAAGACCGGTAAGCGAAACAATGCGTCTTGCAAAAAATATTTTACACAAATATTTTCGCTTCTACACTCATCCTGCACATGCAACAAACATACACACTTGCATTTCCATGTCACACCACACACAAACACTCACAAAATCCACACACTCACCGTCACAAAATTTTATTTAATTTTTTCCCCCTCGATGTTCACACTAATTAATTTCACGAATGTTTATAATAAATAATGAAAAACTATAATATGTAAATGAAATGACAGACCGCGTTAAGTCAAATATGTCAAAGATAAACTTTAAAAATGTGTACCTGCGAGACAGGCTTTGCCTAGTGTAGGACTCATAGCAACTCCGCGAGTAGTCTTTGCAACAATATTGTTTTTCTTTTTGTGTAATATCTTTAATAATTTTATATTGTTTTTTAATATATATATTTTTTAATTTTATAACAAAAACTCACGCCGTAATCCTTCGAGAGGGGTTGGCAGAGTTTTTACACACCGCATTTTGCATGTTTATGTTGAGTTCCAGATCGGTTGCGAAAGTGTCGCCACTATCCGGGCACAATGAGGAACATGGTATCTACAATGTACGGCAACCCGAGACTCGAACCCTTGACCTGTCGGGTCAGATCGGTAACAAACTGAGCTACCACTTTCTCAAAAAACTAAAATAAACAAGCGTAATAAAAAACTTGCTAATTCAATATCACGATAAATCATAAGATCAATAAATGAAAAACGCTGTTGAATTCAAGCATTTATTGTATGAACAAAAACAATGTACAGTAATTATAGAATAAATACAATTATTTTTGAGGAAATTCTGTATGAAACTGTTTGGACATTTCTCGCTAAATAATCAAAATTAAAAAAAAAAAACAGAAGGGTTATTTTTGTACACATTGTTTTAATTTTAAAAAAGTCAATTTAAACTAATAACAAACGATAAGCACACTTTAAACAAGATGTATGTACAAATACTAACTTAATATATGTTAAAAAAAAGAAAAATAATCATGAAATGATGGATTATATCTATACAGAATTATTATACAATTATTTAAAATTACATTTATTTATACAAAATTCAAATGAATGACAATAATTGAAGTTACAAAAACATAATTACAATTTTAATATTTATTAATGTTAAATCGTTCAAACAAATTAAAAAATATACCAATGAAATGATTTTTTTTTTATTACAGAGGTATTTTTCCGATTTTGTTGTGTAGTTAATAAATTCCACTAAGAGCTCTTTAAGAGGGTATAACGGTATTTGTAACGCTAGCACGACGCGTCAAGTGTTCCAAGCGTCAATAGTAACTGTAGCAAATTACTACCATAAGTTTAAATTATTTTTCACTTTTCAGATACAACATTATCATCACTACAGTGATTTGTATTAGCCAACTTAATTCCTCGTTTTTCCGGTAGAGGCGCTTTGCAAAAATTGAAAGGATTATTACAAAGTAACTAGAGTCGCTAGCGGCAATAGCAGATGTAACTCATTGTAGACACACTCCGCATTAAACGTAGACTAAAATAGAAGTAGGTTGATATTGACATTGAACTTGACAAATGTGATTTGAATATGCAGTCTCCCGCCAAAAAGTATGCATTTATATACTGTATCTGACTTCGAAATTGTGGATTTAGTTTACGTCTGTAATAAAGCAAACTAGGTCATAATAAATTTTATAAACAATTATAAAGTGAACATACAAAATAATATTAAAGTTAATATTTACAAATGTCTGTAAATACTAATTACTAATTTGAACTAGAACATATTTAAATGCTAAAAAAAGATAATTAGGTTACATCTTTTAATTTGAAATAATTCAAAAATGTATGTAAAATTAATTTAACGATGCAAAGCTCTGTCGAATGTAATAATTATTAAATAAAATAATACAAATATTACATATCGTATTTGTTATTATAATAATGATAGAATATGGTTTCAACGCAGAAACTAAATCAAATTAGTTTTATATAAAATCTTAATTGTAAATATATAAATTTTTAATACATTATATTATTGTTTATGGCGATTATCATAATACATTGGACATTATTTATAATATAAAAGACAATTAAATCATTATGACATATTAAAACCATAGACCAGAAACCAGTTTTTTTTTTGTCGATTACCGTTATTAAAATCTAGACGTACAAAGAAATAAACTAGTTTTTTTAAGATTCTCTAAGTTAAGAATAGCACCTTTATATGTCGCCGTACATAATTTAATACGATTTTAAATTAATGAATAGTGATTAAAAAAAGGTTTGACAAACAAAAAAAAGTCTACGAATTTTGGTAATTTACAATTAAATGTTTGATAGATCTGATATTGTATGAAGAGGGCTAGAAAAGGCCTATTTTTGTTGAATTGATTTTTTTTTTTTTAATTATTCAAGGATTACCTTACTGTAGCTCAGTATTCTTTACTGATTCGCTGAAAGAGCTAAGCGTTAACTAAAGTAGTAAGAAATTCACATTCAAAAAGTCAAAAGTCAAATTTGGAGCTATTTTTTTAATTACTGAATTTGATAACTTCTAAAAATTAAAACACAACAGCCTTGTTACTTTTTCTGAATCACTCATAACTATTTATATTAAATTCAGGAATAATCACAGTTAAATAATAACATCTGACTATTGATTGATCTGTGAATTTTCTTATATCCGCTAAAATTAAAATAATGTGCTTTCGTATATTACGTATCACAAAGTTTTTAATAGGAAACCTTATGCAAAGTTCATCGCAGAGGGCGCAATAGCACATAATGTAAAGAATCCGGCAACATGAAAAACGTCAAATATGATTAAGTTATTTTATTGTAATGGGGAATATGCATGACATTTGATTTGATTATTCAATGAATTTAACGTAAAGTATGTGGAAATCGCATATTTACTATAAAAAAGAATTAGAATTGAACGATCAACCAAGGAGATGACCATTTAAAGTAAATATATCTGTCTCGCTCAACAGAACAACCTTTTCTATGGAAGTTGTATGGCGCTCGTGTACTTTGACGTCATTGTATATATCGGATCTTTCTGTTTGACCAACGACTTTGAAGCTTTATAACTTTATACATATAAATGTAACGAATTTGTATGTGTTTGTGTTATCGAATTATAATATAAAAAATGAAAAAGTTATGCATATTCCCTGTTACCATTTACTCTAGTGCTGCCCTCTAACGCGAGAACGCTGCAGTTTCAGCTCACATATCTTTAAGCACATGTTTTAAAATAGCGCCCTCTGTGTTTCTAGTTTGGTTAACTCCAGTGTCAAGGGTGTGCGGTCTCTCCGACTCTATGGATAGTTGTGAGCTCGTTTCTACCTTGTCTATGTTCTGGAAGAGGAGGTTGTTCGATCCGGTTGAGGGGTTACGTTTGTGGCCCTGCTCGTATGGGCTTGGACCTGGTGGGGAGAAAAGGTTAAATTTAGAATCTTTATATCTTACTATACTCCGATTTTTTTAGAATTAGACAGAACAATGTTGGGTTTTTAATGTGAAAGCTGAATGTGATAATATTTCACTTTTGTCTTTAAGTTTTAAATGGCCATTAATGTGACACAGTTTACTAATAATTGTAATACTAAAATAGTATAATTTCAATTATTACAATACTACAAATACAATATACAATAATAAAGTTATAATACAAATTAACTCATCACCGTGGAAAGTTTAGACAGAAAAAGACCCAAAGAAGTAAAGTTACCTGAGCAAATTAAAAATAGAATGTCAATGGCGAAATACGTAGGGGAATAGGTGATTTTTAAAGTGAGTGCTTAATATGTATTGTTTATAGAATTTCTAATGTAAAAAAACGGACTATAAGAGCGGCCATCTTGATTTTTTTTGAAATGAATTCAGCGAATTTGAAAAATGTAAAGATCTGTTTTTTAGGTCTACTGTCAGACCTGTTAGTGTGTTTAAATAGATACAATAAAATATCATTACCCATGGTAGAACTCCTCCTACTGGACTGCGGTGTGGTCGCAGAGCTGCTGTTATTCAAGGTCATGATGTTAGGCAGCTGCCTTGGTCTACTCTCATTCTGGAGGAACTTCACGAACTCCGCCGCGAGACTGTCCGAAGGTGGCCGAGATAGACCGAGCTTCTCGCATTCCTGCTGGTTGAAGTCTAACACAGTCGATAGGACGCGTAGTACTTGGGTCCTGGGAGGAAATTTATAGGTCAAATAAATAATAAACATGCTGTAACCCCTCGAGAGGGGTAGGAAGAGGTGTTACACACCGTATTTCTCATGTTTACGTTGAGTGTGACAGGTTTCGAATCTGTCGCCACTATCCGGGCACAAAAAGGAACATGGCAGCTACGACTCACGGCAACCCAAACTCGAATCCTCGACCTTACGGGTCGGGTCAGTTGGTTAACTAAGGCATGTAACAGTACTATCACATCGTCAACTATATAAAGGTGTAAGCTTAGAAGGCATTTAGGTTTATTTTTTTTAATAACTATACAAGTAACAACAGTGGCGTTCTTTGTAAAATATAATGCAGGCAATTCAACTGACAGGCTCTGTGCACGGACATTAGATATGAGTTGATGGCAGCAGCTCTGAGATTAAAAAACAACAGCCTGTGGAAAACCAACACAAGCACAACACACTCGGAAATCCTAAGGAACATTCTGAAATAAATACCTCTCCTAGAGGCAACGACTGACACAATACCCAGTCACTACGTCTTTGACAGAGGCTACAACATTAGACTCAGTCCAGAAACCCTTGACCACTCTAGGGTTAAGGAGGTAAGGATATACACAGATGGCTCTAAAACCAAATGTGGCACTGGAGCTGGAGTCTTCTCAAACGATATAAACATAAGAATAAACTAAATACAATATTTCAAGCAGAATGTGTAGGTATTATCAAGGCGGCGCAAGCGGTTGCAGCCAGGGATGTCGGAGACACGAAAGTCAAAATAGTTTCCGACAGTACATCAGTACTTCAAAGCCTACAAAATAACTCCTTAACCTCGGCACTCATTTTGGAATACCACGTAGCACTACAATCCATTGCGAAAGACCGTAACGTCACCCTGCAATGGATAAAAGGACACAGCAACTCTGTAGGTAATGACGCAGCCGACGAACTGGCGAGACGTGGATCAGCGACAACAGTATACCGTCCGGTACCCATACTGCCGCTACCCAAGTCCCAGTCGAAGGTATGGCTCCGAGAGAGAACAAGAGAGCTGCACCTTAATTAATAGAATAACGAAGGGGGTTGTAGACAAACCAAAGCGGCTGTTCCGGCGGCAGGCAAGAGGTTCAGTCGCAATCTCCGTAGGTTAAACAGGGACAGGTTACGTATAGCTATAGGTATTATAGCAGGCCACTGTCCACTAAACAAGCATCTCTTCGTTATAGGTGTAACTGACAGCCCGCTATGCAGAGGATGCATGCAGGCAGAAGAAACGCCAGCACATGTGATATTGGAATGCACAAGTCAATCTCAAGACACCACCAACACTCTCAGAAGCTTTCGGCAATCTGAAAAGACTGCTGGACTTCTGGGAGTGTTTGGGTTGGCTGAAATAGGGAATAGAAAGACGACACGCACAATGACCCAATTAAGCGGCTAAGTGCGGAAAGTGCCCAGCCAAAACAAACAAACATGAGTTGATGGCGGCGCCTGGGTTACGGACTATGTCGAGGAGAAAGTCACCTCTGCTCCGAGGACTGACCCTGCTGAATGCGTTTCTGGCATCGGTACCGGCATATTTTGAGGTGATTGATAATAGGCCTTATGTCTTAAGCGTTAATACCAATTATAATAAATGTATTAGATTTAAGTATTATAGTATTTTAGTTTTATTATCTGTTACACTTCGATATTGTATTGATAATAAATAATCCTAACGGCTGTCTTGGGATACGCAACGATTAGATCGGCAGAAATAGGAAGTGAGAAAGCAATTATGGACTTTTCTCCCAGCAAAAGCGAAGACAGCAATTGAAAAAGGCCAGAGATCAAAATTAAAAGAGTGTTGTCTCTAATACTTTTGGCATCTAGGTAGGCCTGTCAAAACACCACGTTACACCACGAGCTGATGAATAAGTGTCACTCTCAAAAAACCAGTAGCTAAAAGACAATTTAAAAAAAATCTAACCTACTCCTTAATGTTGTTTTTATTGCAACCCCATGGAAAAACAAGCAGACAGTTTTACCAAGATAACTTGGGCCTCTTTAAGGCAAGAGTAAATAGCTTTCTTCTAGGCAGGCATGATCCACCTTAGACCTCATCGTCGCTTAGCATCAGGCGGGTTTGGGGTCAAATGCCTGCCTGGTCTTGAATAAAAAATAAATAAAAACAGTTCGCCTTAAGGAAAGTGATTCCACTGACTATTGTCACGACGATGACAAAAACTTAGAACGCTCGGAATTTTCCTTGTTAACGTTATTAGATAGTTAATGGTACAAAAATCTTAAATTGACCTATATCGAGAAACATGTAATGGACACTCACTTGTTAGTGTGGTTACCACCGGCGGTGACCACGTAGTTGATCACCAGGTTCTTCACCAAGTTCTTATCCACTTTGTCCTGCTGGTTTGATATCGCGTTGTAATACCTTTCTTCAGCCGCCGAAACTGACGTTTGCAGGGTTTTGACTGATATATGAGAGAAATATATAAAATTTATTTATAATTATATAACATTTACTTCTAATAATCGGGTGATACGACTGGTATTGCAAACGTCCATAGGCTACGGTGATCGCTTACCATCAGGCGGGCCGTATGCTTGTTTGCTACATTGGTTGTATTAATTGACATTATCGTATCAAAATTGTTTATTATTAACATTATCTTTGACTTAATATTTGAACGTCAAGACAATATTTGACAAGACATGTACTTATATATATAAGACCTAAATTGGACTCTTGTTTCTGCTAATAATTGATTTATGATTCAGATTATTAACCATAAACACACACATTTACTGAGTTCTCCTGTAAGATCTTGTATCGCAGGTATCGATCCAAGACTTATTGTATGCAAATATAACAAAATCAAGTTTTGTCTCCGCCGGAAATCGAACCCGGCAACGTTTCGCTAAGCTAATTAAGCAAATTAATTAGATTTCAGACTTATATAAGTGATAACATTATATATATATATACATAGGCATAACATATACTACTTTCTACTCTTACCAAACACAAAATTCTTGGTCCCTCGGGCGTCGAACATGCACTCACGGCTTCGAAGTATTATTCAGCCACTGGGTAAAAGGGATCGACATACTTTTCGAATCTAAATAGTAACGACCAAAAAAATCCGACAACATTGAAAAAAAAATGATGTTGATTTTTGTTCTGCCTTTTTTTTTGGTAGTCCAAAAAGTATTTCGGATCCCGTTTTATTTAACAGCCAGTACCTGAAGTAATACTCAGAAGCAATGAGGCCGAATGCATCTTCTATTTTCTACTTTTTATCTACGGAACGCTAAAAAGTCGCATCTCAAAAAAAGTTTCATGCCGGTTGTGAGTTTATGCAAAACTTTTTTTTAATGCAAAAAAAAGTGGGTGCGAATTGACATACAACACAAATGTGCAAAATTAACATTCAATGCAAAAATCAAAATGTTACACATAAAACTTTAAGAAAAAAAAAGTTTTTTACTTAATTTACAAAATAGTTTAAACTTATTTTACAAAATAAACTTTTCCATTGTACCTTCATTAATAAAGGTAAAAAAACAAAATGTATTTTTACTTTTATTTTTTTAATTTGTAAAATAAGCTAAAATTAACAGGTAAATTAATACAGGCTTATAAATAAAAAACATAGCAAATCACACACGGACGGACGACGTTAAGCCAAATACCTCGATCAAACCCCATAAGGTAATCTGAGTAGACTGTGACTTCACTTGCCTGTCAAACCGATTTTTGACATGTGGGAAGTTTTCATTTTTGACACGCCAAAAATATTATTCTGACAGGCCCCAGGTCGCAGAGTGAAAGACTCACAGTTACCAAATGAGATTAGACCGGGGAAGGCGAAAGCTGCATCTCGATGAACACATAATGCTAAGCTTAAAACTTTATACAAAAGTTAAAATCAATACAAATACAAATTTTAAAACAAAAATTGTGACTTACGGACGGACACGAGCACAAGTGGTGTAATAGATGAAAAACAAAATGGTCAACATTCGTTATTACAACATTCATTTTGTTAATAAAGTCAATCACAATAACTCTCAGTAAATCAAATCAAAAAACGAATCAGGAGTTTTTAAGCATCGTAAATTATATTTATTTATAAATTAAGTATTAGAAAAAATTTACTGGTTAGGCAAATAGCAAAACGAGTTTTTTTTTTAACCCAAACACTAAAATTAAACTTTAATGTTATTGAAACTGACTTGTAAGCAAAACAATTGACACAGTACACATTAATAAAAAAACTTACTTGTGTCAAGTCAAATGAGGTTACAATAGTTGACGCACAACATTCAACTGTATACCAACCGGTAGCCTGGGATTATACAGCCCAGAATTACCAGCTGATATTTAGTCAAAAGTTGCACTTATATAAACTGATGAACTACAAATACAAGACAAAGGCAAAAATATTTTAGTTTTTAACTTTTTTTTTTGTGCTACTAAATTTTTTAAAACAATTTAAAAAAAAAACTAATTCTGTACAAACTAAAAACTGTGACAACAAAGAACTAAAGCAGTAAACTGTTATACAGAATATCTTTCTAATATTTTAACAATACATATTTCGACTACTAATAAAATAAAAAACTATACAAACACAAAAGATGCAATCTTAGCTTACCTTGCTCTTTTAAGTCGTTTATTTGTGCTGTTTTCGTTTCAACTTGGTCTCCCAACCTCGTGGCCGCTCTGAGACCAGCTGTAGATTCTTCTAGTTTCTTATTTAACCTGGAAATTTCCTCCCTCAACTCATGGTTATGTAGTTTCAGATCCTCCATTTGGTTTCTTATCTTTTCAGTAGCTGCGTGTATTTCTCTTTCTTTATCTGAAAATGATGATTTTACATTAAAGCAATCATTTTGACGACCTCTGTGACGCGGGGATGTAAACAGCCGAATGCTATGGTAGAGGTTCCGGGTTTTAATCCCGGCGGGGGTGGAAGTCTGTGTTATTTACAAGACGCATTGTTTCTTATGTCTTAAATGTAGTGTTGTTATCTATGTAGTTTAGACCATATTTTTGCTTAGCACCTGCGACACAAGATTCTTCAATACTACTGTTATCTTCAGGTTATTATTATAATGCTCAGTATTGGCGCATACCCAATTTATAGCATATCATGTTATCCTAAACTAATTATTGTGATTTACAATAAAAAATCTAATTAAATTATTTATAAATTTAACTTATTGACTTAAAAACAACAGAATAATTGCTAAGCGGCCATTTTTGGTAACCTGGTGAACGAGTTTCCCTATGAACATAATCACATACCCAATTGGAACTGCTCCAAGACGACCTGAAGGTTGGTGAGTGCCGCTTCGCTTCTGCTCCTACCATCTTCTGCTTCACCAAGCTTGCCTTGGGCTTCTTCTCTCTGCTTCTCCAATAGTTTGATCTGGTTGCGAAGAGTCTCCACTTCTTGATTCGCTCTTATGCTGGAAGTGATTATTTTAAGTTATAGAACGTTGATTAAACTTTGAGTTTATTGCAAATAATGTGGTATGCTAAATCTTTTTTCAAATTTTTGGTTTCACTCACAAAATCTCATAGAAAAAAAGTTGAATTACAAACAACCAAGGTTTCCAATAATTATACTGAAAGCGAATGATGACCCACTTGCTTCTCCACAATAAAAAAAAATGCAAACAAGCATACGGCCCGCCTGATGGTAAGCAGTCACCGTAGCCTATGGACGTTTGCAATACCAGAGTCATTATGCTAAACCTTTTACACTTTAGTAGATCTACGTGCGAGATCGTCTGGGTTGACACCACCCTTCTTTCTATTTCTGCCGTGAAGCAGACCGCTGTGTTTCAGTTCGAAGGTTTACAGAGCCACAGTAATTACTGGCTCGAGAGTTATAACATATTTACCTCTACATGGGCAACACATTGGCGATGCTTTTGGCTTTCCAGACATCAAAGGCATCGTCATGTCAATTAATGGCGGTATCACTTTCCATGTGTTATATAAAATGTTACAAACAATGCACCTATTTCGAAGAACCCCATGCTGCAGTGGTAAGTGTTGGTAGTTCGTTCCACTGCCTGAGCGTCCGCGGGAGGTAGCTTCTTTGATCTTTTGTACTAAAAGATAATACTCACCTATTACTGGTATATACGGTGGTATTGTGTTTAGCTCTTTCTTCGAGTCTGTGCAACGCGGTCTGGCATTCCGTGAGTTTTTGCTCTGACGACATAAGTTCTCTCGTATGGCTCTCCTGTGTTTCCATTAGGTGATGCCGTAGCCTTTCTAGCTCTTTTAACGATGTTTGTTCTTTCTCGGTCAGCTAAAACATTGCCATAAGTGTTATTTTTGCTCAAATCTTCATTTGTATAACCTAGAAAATTTGCTGTAATATTGGTGAATATATCAGTCTAGAACAAGGCCGTCCAAGCCTCAGCACACATTCCTACCCCATACCAATGAAGAACCATTTTGTATATTTAGGTTTTTTTTTTTTTGGCAAGCCTGCTTCATTTTCAAAGCTAAGCCAAGAATGCCATAGTAAGTAAAGACTTAATACTGTTTGTAAATATTTAATAAGCCATTTACACTTTTATGTTTCATATAAATGTGCTTGTGTTTACGAAATATTACTTAATTTTATGATTGATAATTTTCTTTGAAATCAATCGAGAAAATTATACAAGCTGCAGGGCTATTCACAATCGTCTCGGAACACGCAATCGACAACTTCTCGATTCTCTATTCACATTCAGCGTTCGGATAAATTTGACAAATGTTTCCGGAAATGTGACAGTTTGCATCGGAAACTTTCCGAGAGCTCTGAGGCTGGCGAGATCTTAAAAAATGATAATTGTAAGAGATAAATAAGCTTCATTTTAAATTTGTTAATAGGACGTATTTTATATGAAAAGCTGTTTTTTTGTGAATATCTGGAAGAATGGTGCGTTTCTATTTAGATACTTTCCGAGTCGAATCCTAAACGAGAGGAGATGTGAATTCAGTCTGTAACATTCGGATCCAATACTTGACGATCGGAACATTCCCAATTCCGAGAGAAATCACTCTGAATCATTGTAAATAGCCCCGCTGGTCACATTTAAAATATTATATTGATTTCAACTTAAAATTTAGATAACACGCAAAACTGTTCTGAGTCAATGATAAAGAATTTATCTATAGTAAATCGAAGAGCAAAGCTAATGAAACAAAAAAGCAATGACGTCATTGCATTGTGTATCTAGTTCGAGTATTTAAACGGAAAAATACCTGTAATGTAATATTCACCTGTAAATTTTCAGCTGTCAATCTTTTAACGTTATCCAGCTGTATCGCCAAATTCTTTTCTAAGCTATCCATCTTTTCTGTCAAGTTTTTCACAGTTTCACTCGCGTTCTGCAGATCCTGTTTCATTTTTTCGATATCATTGTCATTTTCATTACGTTTAATAAGTGAATCTTTTTCTTCAATTATCACCCTCAGTTTTTCACATTCCGAACAATTGTTCTTGGTGTTCTGTATATTTTTTTCGTTTTCATCGATGATTCTCTTGAATTCATTGGCTTGCTCTAGTAGTATGTGATTTAACCTCTGTATCTCATTGTGGTACTGAAGACTTTCGTTGTGTTTCATGTTGACTAGTGTTATTAACTCTGTTTTTTCTTTATTCGATGTGTCTAAAGCAGTTATGTGGTCTTTACAGGAATTTTCTAATTGCTCATTTTTTATCATAAGTTCTGTTAGTTTTCGTTCACTTACTGTAAGATTGCTTTTTAGTTCATCAATTTCAGATGACTTGTTAATTTCATTGTTTTGATGTACATCGTCCACTTTCATTTTATCTGATAATTCTACAATTGATTGCTTAAGTTCCTTGATTTCTTTGTCTTTAGAATCTATTGCAAGTTTGTGCTCGTTACAAACATTATTAAGTTCATCTAATAGACTTTGTAATTTAGATATTTCAGAATTTTTCTTATTTAAATCTTCAGTCAAAATTATAACTTGTTTTTCATTTTCTTCTTTAAGAATACTGATCTTATCAAATTCCTGTTTAGAACTTAAAGATTGATTTAAATTTTCAGCTATCGAGGATAGTTCGTTTCTAAGTTTTTGGATTTCATCATTTTTTATTTTAACACTTGTTTCAAGATCACCGACATTTTGATTTAAATTTGAAATGGTTGTATTACTTTGTGTAACATTAGAATTTAGTGTATCAATAATAGAATCTTTTTCTGATACTTCTGCAAAAAGTTTTTCAAATTCTTGCTCTAAATGAACTATCTTTACATCAGTACTGGACAGTTCCGCTTCCAACAGTACCTTCTTTTCTATATGTTCTTTGATTTCATCTTTAAGTCGTAAAACTTCCGTTTTCAGTTCATGTTGATTTTGCAACTGACGTTTCAAATCGTTAATTATTTCATGAAGATCTTCTTCAGTGGAATTTTTATTTTTAAGTGAGTCAATTTCACAAATCAATTGGTTTTCTCTCGTTAAAAGTTGCAAAAACTCATTGGTTAGTTTCTCTAACTTTTCTTTTAATGTTGCGTTTTCACCAATGCTCTGTTCTAATCTTTCAGAAAGCAGAAGTTTTTCTGTCAATAGTTTTTCCATTTCAGGGTTCGATTTATTGATATTATGACTAGACAATTCATGTTCAAGTTTTGAAATTTGAACTTGCAACTTTACTTTAGCGTTTTCAATGTCTAAGTTCTTCTTCATCATTTCTTCTATTTTTGCCTCACTTGCAGCTAACTGATTTCCTAGGCTTGTTGACAAAGATTCCAATTCCTTATTTTTCGAAACATTTTCTTCAACGGTATGTTTCAAATCATCAACTTCTTTTGTTAACAAGACTTTATCATTCTCTACTATATGCAAATCAATTGACATTTGCTCATTTTTAGCAGCAGCATTATTAAGTCGTTTTTTGAGATCATCAATTTCTTGTAATGACTTTTTGTATTTTTCAGCGCTTTCATAATTTGTGTCACTTTCCAGATCTTCAACGGCCTTTGTTTGAGTTTTGAACATTTCTAACTCTTTTAACATTAACGTGTATTTTTCCTTCAAATCTGTCAAACTATCTTGTAATGAAACTTTTTCACTTCTCACTTCGGATAGCTCGGATTCTATTCTTTTGATTTCAGATTCAAATGTTTTATTTTGTTTAGTACAATCAGCAAGCTCTGTTTCCAATTTGTTTAAGTTGTCTTCGTGAGTTTCAATAATAGGTTGAAGTTTAGACGTACTTTTTAAGGCGGCTATTTCATTTATCAAGAAATCGTTATTTTTCTTCATTTCATTTAATTCCGATTCAAAGTGTTGAATATCAGTTGTGAGGAAATCATTTTCTGACGTGAGATCGTCTATTTGCGTTTGCAAATGGTTCATGTTAAGATCTTTTTCAGATATTTGATGTTCAAGGATATCAATTTCTTTTTTGAATGAATTGACCGTTTTAAAAACACTTTCCAATTTATAAAAAACAATATCTCCTGAAGTCGGTATTTCTCCTACAAAATCTATTGGCAATTCAAAATTAACGTATTTATTGTAAAGCTGCATTATCTTTTCTGCTTTAATCGTTTGATGGTGAATATCTTGACTTGTTTCATCTTTTTGCGAAAGTCGGTGTCTCAACTCATTAATGTCACGTTTTAGATTTTCGATTACACTTTTAGCATTATCATCTATATTAACTTCATCTGTGTGGATTGGATTAATATTTCTAGTTATTTTTAGATCATTTAACTCCTGAACTAATTTTTCATACTTATCTTTAGAAACTACATTTGAACTTTCAGATTTTTTCATTACAACTTCAAGATCATGCTCTAATTTAGTAACTTGCTCTTGCAATTTGAAAACCTCTTCATGCAGATCTTGATTTTCTTCCTGAAATTTTTCAGCATTCTCTCTTAATAGACTATAAACTCTTTCTAAATTTTGATACTTGTGATGTAAAGTATCATAATCTGATTTCTCAGATTTCAACCCTTCAATCTCTTTTTCTTTCTCTTCTATTTTAATCAGCAGCTCTTTGTTTTCGAACGAGCTGTTTTCGTTCGTGTTCTTCAAATCCTCGTGTTCTTGCCTAAGAATTTCAAAGTTCTTTTGCAATTCAGTCTTTAGCATCAAAAGTCTCTCCATGGCCATTTGGTGTTGGCTGTCCAGATCTTCTAGATTTGTTGTTAGGTTCTTGTTTTCTTCTTTTAATCTTAAAAGTTCCTCTTCATCGTATGGTCGGTTGTGATTGTCAGTGTCTTTCAAGGAGGCCAGTTCATCTTGCAGCGCTCGTATCGTGGCTCTGTACTGATCTTCCATGTCAAGGTCGGGAGGTCTAGATCTCGTTTGATCAGGGGGAGGGTCCCAGTACCAAGTAGACTCATCTTCTTTGACGCCATTCTTCTTCGCGAGTTTCTGTAATGAAAGAAAAGAGGTATCAGTAAAGAATTTACATGCCAAGGTGAATTTACACAACATAATGGTCACAAAATTCGAAGAGAGCGTAAAATCGACTTTTTCGAGACAGTTTTAATTTATTTTTTAATTCATTCATATTCAAATTATTATCTGACGCACATTCCTATTGTTTTGATAACTTTTTTCATTTAAAATTACCATCACACTTTACTTATATTGTTTAATATTCTGCTCTTATTTTTTCTTTATAAAAAAGTAAAAAACTTGTTGGCATACAGGGCTTAAAACATTATGTAGAAGACCGAGATATCTTGACAATAACATTTTAGACTGTACGCTTGTTTACTAGCTGCGGTCATTCAAAAATAATCATAAAATTATTTAACCTTTACATTTAATCTAGTAATATAAAATCCGAACAAGTTATTGGGTATCTCCGGATCGAATGCATTTATTACGTCGTATAAAAATTAACCGATGCTGAACTAATCAAATTTTAATATAACTTACTGTCGACTTTGAGCTTTGCATTTGACATTGCTCGACCTAAATTATTATATGGACATATAAACCTCAATGTGACATTACATTGGATTGCCGAAAGAATCCGCTAGAGGCGACACTGGTGAGGTTTTACAGCAACTGATGGAAAACTGCAGGAGAACTAGCAAAGCGTATATGTTAAATTTAATTAATAATATGTTCAAATTGAAGATATTCAAAAATTCTTTATGTTTCTACAAAGGTATTTAAAATAGCATAAATAAGGTATAATTAAAGAGGTATATTTCGAATAATTCGAATTTGAAGGTTTTATGTACTACCACTTTATATATGTATTTAACCATGTCAAAGTCAAAGTCAAAATGTTTTTATTCGAATAGACTTAAAATAAGCACTTTCAAATGGTCATTTTGTTTTTACTGCCACCGGTTCGGAATGCTACGAGTATTTCTACGGGGAAGAATCCGTCAAGAAACCTCCGTAGTTGCTTTTGCTATGAGCGAATAAGTCAAGTGATGTACTTAGCTATGAAATTCAACCCATCATCTATTGCTCTTCCCGGAGAGGGTATTAACCTGGATCTTTATAGTGGATTATGGAAATTAAAAAATTAAAAATAATTATTTCCATCAACATGTCACATATAAAGCAATATGTCTTATGGTCCCGTCAAAAGACTGTATCGAGGGTACACGTTACAAGGTGTGCTACAATATCACTCAAATATTCCCTTCGGCTAACATTAACACTATTGCATCCATTATTGTAGTTTTGCAGTAATAAATAAAATTAATTCCATGCTTCAGGCAAAAACATAATTCAAATAAAACAAAATCATGCATCGGGTCGATTCCAAGTATGTGCTGTACATAGTTCTATGAGTATATTATCTTTTTCCATTTCAGTTTATTATTGACTTTTCTTCTCCAGCCACTAACACCCAACATTCTCAGATCACTCTCAACGCCATGCAACCAGCGGAGTTTAGGCCTGCCTCCATAACGAACACGAATTTACCATCTAATAACCTTGAGGTACCCTGTCCTCATTACTGGCAACATGTCATCGTGTGATCAAACAAACCTGACAATCCTTTGTATTCAAGACTCGCTTACAAGATGATTTTTTTCTATTAACTATTATTCTAGTATTAAGATATTTTATTACTTTCATTTAAAAAAAAAACTAAAAGAAACATCAGTAAGTGATAATTAATACTATTGTATCGCTTGCCGGTCTTGGATGTTGTATTCTTATCTATGTAGTTTATACCATATCGTTGCTTAGCACCTGCGACAAAAGTTCTTACGATACTTACTGCAGGGCTGAGTCAGTGTGTGTCGTGATGTGGTTTATTATTATAAATTTAAATTAACATCTGTTCAGGAGTCGTAAATACTATACGTAAAACATGATATATGTTTTTGAATTCTACTTTAAAAGAAGAGAAAACAAAATCCTACATCCGTATTTTTTTTTGTCCAATTTTTAGTCCCACAAATAGGGTATATTTAAGTATGTTACAAATGTTTAATTCCCAAAATTCAACCGTAACTGAAGACAAAATTAAAACTGAATTCCTTAATTTCCAAGGCAATTTGAAAAGAGGTTCATTGAACACTAAAAAAAAAAACTAATCAGGTAAGGAGGTATAAATAACAAGCCTAGGTGTACGTGTCCTGTTATCAGTAATACGACTTACACGCTCTGGTTAACCAACGGCTCTGATAAGTAACTGAACCTTTAAGTCTTAGGCTTAAAGCACGCGTAGCAACTTTTAGTTTCCTGACGAGGCAACTGGTTGACTCAATTTACAAGGAATTTAGAATAACTGCGCCTAAGTGGCAAGTTGCGAGTCGCTGCCTCGAGTTGCGAGATTCGGTGATCGCAACTGTTTTCGGTTGCTGCAATCGGCAATAAAATTAACCCTCTACTGCTCAACCTAGCAACTGACAAATTTGTACCCGTTATAAAATGTTGCTAGATTCTGAAACTGGAAGCTTTGGTGTATGGAACTCACCCTCTCGATTTCCATAAACTATTTAAGTTCTGTTTGACCTAGGATCTAGAGTTTTTTAGTGTTTCTGCAACCGTACTGCAACTCTTTGTTCACTTAAGCTGTTACGTGTGCGAAACGCCGTAATCTATTGGTAGCTTGAGCTTTAATAATTATTTAACTAGTTTCTGGCCGCGACTTCGCCTGCGTTAAATTTGGTACAGGGAGAAATCAAACTTGTTATATTTATATTCCCTTGTTTTTACCTCAGTCAATTTTACTTTGAGGTTAAAAAAAGTACAAAGAAGCAAGGTGAATAAAAAAATCTGAAAAACTATGGTGGAAAGAATTCCAATATGATATGTAATAGCTTTTTCTCTATAATTCACTCTATTAGTTCACAAGGAAGAT
Organism: Choreutis nemorana; assembly: GCA_949316135.1. NCBI lineage: Eukaryota > Metazoa > Arthropoda > Insecta > Lepidoptera > Choreutidae > Choreutis > Choreutis nemorana. The sequence goes on along the minus strand of OX438620.1, from coordinate 974,331 downwards.
CCGTATATCAATGACATAGTACTTATATACATAATATATTAATACTAGGAAAGGTGGTTTGTTTGCGATAAACTGATAAACATTTTATCGTAATCCTCGTCGCGAAATCAAACGTGGATTTCTATGTGAACCATAGGCATAATATTAGTATATATATATATATAACATTATATACATATTATATATTTATATATATATATATACACATAGGTATTAGTGTTATATATTTTAAATAAAACTAGGAATAAGAATAATTTATTATTTAAAAAAAACGCAATTTTTAATAAAAGAAAAAAATTACAATTAAGAATAATCCGATTTCATCCTTTAAGATAGTACTTAGGGGTTTTTTTCGGGTTAAATTATATAAAGTGAAGGTACTAATACATAAAGCTTCACACAACAAGTGCAATATCAAAACCTTATGCTGTACAACTTAAGAACGGTGCAAAGTCCAACCAGGTTACGTTGATAAATGGCCGTGTGTACGTACATAATATACAATTCGAGTTAAATGACTTTTGCCGACTTGCGGTTAAACATATAAAGAGTTACTTGCATTACGAAACACGCAAAATAGCATTAAAACGCGTTTGTTTTTCAAAGCGCATTTTGTTCTATGCCAAACAGGTCAGAGGTTCATATTGCATTGTAGGATATGCAGTCGCAGAGCTACCACTTCGTAGATATAATTTAATACCTTTTCAATTGAAATAGCTTGTAATATATCTTAATTGTTGTTTGATTTCAATACTCATCATTGCAATACGATACTCCATTAAGGTAACTGTCTACCATTAGTTCTAAATTCGAATTTCTTTTCTATACGTCAGACATTCTACAGAGATTTTCAGTAGCGATCATAATTTTTATAATTCCTAGTCTATTCGGTAGAGGTGGTTAGCAGATTCATACAAATTAGTTACTGCACTCACTAGCGGCAATAGAAGGTGAGCAATAACCTTTTGATATATACAAAGGACAAATTCTCCTTATATAATATTATCAAATAGCATGTATTTAGTACCTAATGTTTGAACATTTAAATTTAACTCGAACGATTGATTTTAACGCAAACTGAATATTATTTTTACATAAATTACCACATTCAATAAAAGAAACAAATTTAGCAAAATCAATTGAATTATTTTCATCTCATCATATTTTGTAGGTAATTCTGTAACATACGTAAGCACATCTGTACCCTCTAGTGATGCATGATCTATGACTGTTTCAAAAGGCATATTTTTAACGATTCATTGTATTTGCACGCATGGCGTTTTGTAGTGTTTATTTACCTAGCGAATGTCGTAAAGAAATATCAACTGAATCGGTTTCTGAATTGAAAGATCGTTCAGGCTGATTTTCAATGCAGCTACAACTTGGACCTCTAAAAGACGACAGGAAATAGGCATTTTCTAGACAAGCCAAATATTTTGCTACTTTAAAAAGTTTTCAGGTTATCTATTATAGAGCCAAAAATAGATAAAACCTATAAAATTATAAAGAAAAATAAACTTAAAAAAATTAAAAATAGACTGTTGTTTTATTATTCACAAGAAAATACTAAATAAAAACAAAATGCATAGAAAAACAAAAATGAGTTAATAATGCTTAAGACAGTTATTATAAAAACAATTATTTTTCGATATCAATAAAAAAAGGACAATAGATTGTTTTTCTATTGAATACAAAAACATACGCACGATAGGTGGAGTTAGTTTAACTATTAATGTGGAAAAAATTAAGTGCTTTTAGATATATTAATAATAATAATAACCACATCACGACACACACATCGACTCAGCCCTGCACTAAGATATAATCTTGTATCGCAGGCACTAAGCAACGACATGGTATATACTACATGGATAAGAATACTACACCCTAGACCGGTAAGCTAAACGTCTTGCAAATAACAATTTAGCCTAATTGTTTAAGCTGCAGCTTGATATACAGTCAGGAGAAAAGATTTTAGAAGAATATATGTAAAGAATATATTTCGTGGCACACCAGCCAGTCTGTCCCACTAATGCAACTCCTGTTCACCAGGATCAACAGTGGCGTCCTTTGATCGAATAATCAACGAATAATGCAGCTGTGCAATGACGCACAGGCCGTGCTCGTCTGTCTTGGGGCCCGCATCGAATTTAATCAGAAGAAATAAGAGGTAGTAAGAAATCGGTTTCAGACTTACCTCCCAGCAAAGCGTAGATAGCAATTGAAATGGCCCAGAGGCCAAATAATATATAAAATAAATAAATAGCATATGAATCATTATTGAGAAAAAACTTCAAGTTGATTTTAATTACAGCAGACTATGAGTAGGTCGCTCATGTTTACTTTTCGCGACCTGTTCGCGGGCAGATTAGATATTAGATATTCAAGATGGATAAAACGAATTAATTTGTGAAGTAAATTAACTAGAAATGGTTTAAAAAAATGATTACATGTTGGTGGAAGATACGTGACACACAGTCTATGTTGGTAATTTTTTTCGGTTTGTAGCATTGGAGCCGGTGTAATGAACGACGATGTCCACTTAAATCCCCGAGGGGATCTTTTTATCCTGTAATGTCTACTAAAATCCCCTAAGCGATATTTTTACACCTTAGAGATGCCTTATCTGTTTTTTTTACATATTATGTAATAATGAAAATGGTTTTTATTGACCTCATTTTTTTTTCTTCGTCGTATCAATAGGCAGCGGGAACATTTTCCATACTATGATGGATAAAAACGTCAAGTGTGAGTCGGACTCGCAAATGAAGTGTTCCGTTGTAGAGAACAAGCAATATTATTTTCGAAAAAATCACTAAAATAGCTATTATTTTGTTTAATGTTTTTAGTATTTCCTGTTATAGGGGCAACGGAATGAGACATCCTCTGAAAATTTATTAACCATTTACAGACAGTTATAGCATAGTAGGAAGCTTAGTACTACGGTTTCGTTTTCCATCCTTCGGGTCAGAAACCACACTAGAAGTTAGAAATGGTCAAGTACAAGTATGACACTAGCGCTTCCACGCCCCGCCTGCCAGAACCTTGACCGGATTCCCGGCAATTCTCTTGACGAACTTCCATAATTGCAACGCTGATAACCATGTCATTACCATTGTTGGGAACGTAACGACAGTAACGGCTGACAGCAGACCAGAGTCAACTCTATCCCATGGACAATGGAGTCGAAATTACCTCAGTGCAGGCGGCCATTGTCGAACGATATGGACAGATGATTTTGACGCTTAGGTTTTTGAATATTTTAGCTGTTCTCCTATTTGTTTCTATTTGCCTTTGTCGCTTATTCGGGTCAAGATATTTTAAACGAAAGGTTTTATTTAGTATTCATGTTAATGCAGGCTCGAGGTTACATGTACAAAGTAGATACAAGTTACATTGTAACTCTAACTATACTGTTATGAGTTACACCTTCCTATTGCCGCTAGCGACTGCAGTTACAAATGATACAGCTTTCGATAGATAAGGGATTAAGATCGATAGTATAAATCACTATACTAATCTATTGTATTTGTAGAAAAATAAGAAGTCCGTGCACGTACTAGGAGTTTTAAATTCCGATTGCCGTTTGCGACTGCAGTTACTTTGTAAGAACCTTTGTGAGGGTTTAAGATTGCTCGTACGAAATCACTGCAGTAATCTATGTTACCTGACGTGTAGGAAAACTATACGAACTCATTGAAGACACACTGGACACATTATTTTAGTACCACAACAAATAGGTATCATACATCTGACGCTTGTCATTTTGAAAGACCTTAAATACCTTATTAATAATATTGTATTGTTTTCTAATATTTCTTCTTTTAATTTATTCGGAAACGCAAGCGTTCTACATAAGCATTTGTTAAATCAAGGTTCATAATGCCTGAGTTTCATAAGGTCTGACTGCCTCCGTGTCGTAGTTTAAACCGTTGGCTGTGACTCGTGACTTCTCGGGTATTTTTGTGATGAACATTGTGAGATGAACAAGAATATTTGCTCTGGGATCATGGTTGTTTTCTATATATTTCAGTATGCAGTGTCTACATATCTACGTATTTCCTTGTTTAGCACTCATTGTACAAGCCTGTGGCTTCGTTGGGGACAAGTTGTGTGAATAGGGAATATGCATGAAATTTAATTAGATTATTCTATCAATTTATCGTAAAGTATCTTAATAGTGAAAACAGAATTAGAATGTAACGATAAACCAGGGAGATATAACAATTAAAAATTAAATATATGTATCTCGCACATCAGAACAATCTTTTCTATTGAAATTGTATGGCGCCCGTGTACTTTGACGTCATAGTACATATCGGATCTCTCTGTCTAACTTCAAAGACTTTGAAGCTTATAACTTAGTTAATAAGTCCGATATTTAAGAAAATCTTAAGGATTTGTGTAAATATGTGGTATTGAATTTTAATAAATAAATAAAAAGTCATGCCTATTCCCTATTGTCCTGACAAATTATTACTATATAAAAACCATCATACATAGCTAGTATTAAGCATGTATGTAATGTTAGAAAAATAGCTGTATTTATTTTAAATATGGCATACACGACTTGTCATATTTAATTGACACCTAGCTTGTGGTTAAGATTATGGAATAAATAAAATAATTTTTTGCCAATTTCAATTAAGTTTATGGTCAAAGTCAGCATGTTTTTTATTTAAATTCATTTTTTTATTCAAAAAGACTTACAAGTTCTTGGAAATCGTCATTTTTATCTACCGCCGGTTCGGAATGCTATCTACGTGGAAGAAGCCGGCAAGAAACCTCCGTAGCTGCTTGTTTTTTCAAAGATTTACAATGGTTTTTCATTACAATATGTGGGAACATTTAAGTTGTTCAAGTACTTATTTCATATAATTTAAATGTTTGTATTAAATACACTACAGCAACAAATAATCATAAAAAATATATACATATCTATACCTTGTAAGAATAAAAAATAAAAAACCATAAATATATCTCGCTGGGTACATATTTTCTATATCAAAGCATTTCTGCTAGAGGACGTGGTAGCTCAGTTTGTTACGGGCCTTGGTTAACCGACCGACGCGACCCGACAGGTCGAGGGTTCGAGTCTCGGTCGGGTTGACGTATATTGTAGCTGCCATGTCCTCATTGTGCCCGGATAGTTGCGACAGTTTCACAACCTGTCGCACTGGGACTTAATAGAAACATGCGAAATGTAGTGTTTAACACATCTGCCTACCCCTCTCGAGGGATTAATTAGTTTATGTTAATTGTATTTTTTTTTACCTTATAAATGTTCTCTGGTGAATAAATATTAATCGACATCACAAATTGTATAACTTGAAACAACTGTAATATAATAAACTGCATTTTTCACTTCTCTATTAGGTTTTTAAATTTAATTTGTACACCGCTCACTCTTTTATTAAGTATTTTAAACTTTTTAATAATTGCGTATTGTAGAGGTAATTTAATGATTATTATTATTACGAACTGCGTATTATTATATTCGTATTATAACTAAACAGGCTGTACGCTTTTTGATTTTGGATAAAAACCTTTTTTTTAACGACCTATTATGATAACGGTATCTAGGTTGCTACACAAAAAAATAACTAAACTTTTTTGTCTAAAACTTCTTCAATTCGAACGACACACTGTTCGATTTTTAAAACACAGATAGGAAACTTTTTTGATAGTCAAAAGGTATTTTTTTTTTTAAATCACTGACTTATTTTCTTGGATACATTTAAAAAACAAACTTAAACTTCATATCGAACAACACTTAAATTTAGATTTTCAAAAAACACTTTTCTTAAATGTCAAAAGTTATTTTTTATTACATACTGATTTTCTCGTATGTGTTCTACAGATTTTTTAATTTAAACGGTTTTCGACTGATTAATTTTATTGATTTATTGATTAGCCGTTTGATCGACCTGCATGAACAATACTGATGGATTATTCGCGAGAATCTAAAGTTTTCAAAACAAGACCACCTGTACCGAGAACGTATTGCTCGTCCAATATAAATCTGCACCTACAAGAGTTCTCGACTTTGTTAAACTTGAGGCGATATCGGGTGAAGGCGGACGAAGCGGGGGCGAGGTGGAGGTGTGAAGATATTTCGGACGAGTAATAATGAACAACTTGTTATGGCTAGAGGTGATTTTAGAGGGATTATACAATTATTTATTGATAAATGTTCCTCTATACAATAGATAGAAACTGTGACTTTGTTTAGTTTATTCGTAAACTAAGCTTCGATAGAGACAATGTTGATTTTAATAAACCGTTTCATGGGACAGATATTTTCTAGGAATCTTTTTTTGATAAGAAAAGTTTAACGTCACTGATTTCCTTACAAAGATAGTTTGTAACATCTTCTTTATTTACTATTTGCATATTGTATACTATTTATATCTAATCTTATGCTGTACTGTTAATTCATACGCCTAGTGCAGGAAATAGGACGAAGTTAAATTGTCAAATGCTGTTGAAAAATAAAAAATACATATTATTATACTAGTATTTTTATTTTTGTGTATCTGTCCCTAAAATTCTACCAAAATATATTATCACATACTAAAGTCATTAATGAGGAGGTATATTTGTAAGAATACCTACCCGTGTTTAATTTTTCTTCGAATAAAATCCTTTTTTTTTTCATTAAAAAAATATATTATTATTCAAAGCGGACAAATTCACGGCCAAAAAGTAGTATGTAACTTACATATATATACATAGAAAAAACGCAGTGACCAGTAATGACACGGTGCATCACTTACATGGGATTTAGAATCAATTTCACATGGCGTGTCCTTCAACGAGCCGAGCGAGCGTGACGAGTCGCGTGCGAGTCATTGTATACGACCATTAGGGCTGTCACACTTACAATAATCAATTCACTATCAGCTTTTATATAACGTCACGGGTAAACGAGCAGGTGTTACACCTGATGGAAAGTGGTAACGATGATGTTCGGGGCACACCCGCCACCCTATCCCACCACTGCAACTCCTGTTTATCAGGATCGACAGTGGCGTCCTTTGATCGCATAATGCAGCTGTGCAATGACTATACTTGGTTTCACAAGGAACTTGACAATTTATGTTTGTCCATTTTGTTTGGAAAACAATTTGGGGCCTCCACTCCTTTGTTGCCCCGAGGCCTCCAGACCTCTAAATCCGGCAGCCGGTAGGGTGTCCGCACAGGCTGTGCCCGGACATTTAAATTCCTCTGCCATGTTCCTGATTGCGCTCGAATAATGGCGACAGATTCGCAACCTGTCACACTTGGACTCAACATAAACATGCGACGTATTGATTCATTTACCGGTCTTGGAAGTTGTATTCTTATATGTAGTTTATACCATATCATTGCTTAGCGCCTACGACACAAGATTATATCTTAGTGCAGGGCTGAGTCAATGTGTGTGACGCGATGTTGTTATTATTATTTATGCGGTGTTTAACACGTCTGCCTACCCCTCTCGAGGGATAACGGCGTGAGTTTATGTTATGTTTAATTATATAATGGTTACTCATTACACAGCGAAGTTATTATTAAGGTTTCAAAGGAAAAACTGTTTTAACAGGAGTTGCAGCAGTGGCACAAAACTGGTACCAGAAAATTTAATTATTTAGTTTTACAGGCTCACTTAGGCTTATTCGATAACTTTTTAAAGTTGAAAAAACTATAATTTACAAGTCACCCATGGACTTTAACTTCTGAGATCTCTTAGTGAGAACCTGACAACTGTCAACCCTATTTGTCTATGTAAAATCAGATTTTTAACCTTAAGCCGTAAGCAATAAGGCTTCATTTGTAATAATAGTGGAGATGCAATAATTTATGTAATATTTCGCAATGAAAAGACCACAAGGTAGTGCCAAACTTAAACCTGAGTAGCTGTTGGTAGATTTGTCTGTTCGTCCGGCCCAAACTTTGAAACGGCTGAACTGATTCCGATGGCTCCACTAATAAGTAGTTGAACGTAGCGCAGATAATATGTTAAGCCAGTCATGGTAGACTTGTATGGAATTAAATGTATTTCTTATTCTTAAGGCACTTTTACTAATTCCCAAACAAGGCAATAAAAATAAAATTACTTGTTCTAAGTAAACATAAGCGACAGAGGTCACTTGTGAGAAACCCTTTTCCCATTGAAGACAGAAAAGTTTTGTCAACTGATGTATTAGTGAGAGTACAACGAAAACATACACGAGTCGCCACCTTCACTTTGGAATTTAAACTCAAACTGTTAACACATACAGTCGATACTTGTTTGTTGGTCGACGTGGATAGGACGTTTCGGAGGCTAGGTGCGAAACGTCCATTGAAACAGCTCGGGCCAATGTCAGTCGGCGTATGTATGATTGACGTTTAGTTACAGCGGCTTAACGTCACTGCCGACTGTGACTGTGAAGCAAGATTCAACATAACAATAAAGACACTACGTGTCATAAGTGACACACACGAGGAACACATTTGACAGCAGTTTTATGAGCTAAAAACAAAATGTCATATTTTTAAAAGGAATTCCGGCAACTTCTGTCTCGCCACTGCAACTCCTGTTAACCAGGATTGAAACTATCGTCCTTTGAAACGAATGCAGCTCAAGGACAGGTCACGTGCCTGGAGACTCCACCGGCTTGGGACTTAATCAGAAGGAATAAGCTCCAGTGTGGTGTGCAGCAGTAAATGGAACCATGAAACGTCTGAGGCATTTCACGAGACCTAAATCTAACCCTTCAATGGAGAATTGAGGTCCTTAGCTGTATCTTCTTAATTAATATTCTTCATTCGCAACTTTTTAGCTGGATTCCGAGCGAAAAATTTAATATTCAGCATAACTACTTAGTTTTTATGATTTCCCTACAGGATAAACTACATTTCCAGGTTTCAATTTAAGCTTATAAGACAAACCTTCTGTTTTTCTTCACATCTTCTCATTACGAAAACTTTTCAAGAATCGTCGCCCTGAACAGTACCCACGACATGTTTCGTATCAGCTAGTAATAACAACGGGATTCCCTTGGCTTACGTGACACGGTACACGGGTCAGGGCCGAGCATGCGCGAGTATCGCATGAATCCACCACATTATATGTGGGTACAAAATGACCTAGTCTTTGTGGACCTTGAATTATTATCTGCCCATATAGAATGCGAAATTATTACTAGATAGGTAAGTATACGTAGCTACGGTTGGATTCCGATTTAGAAAAATGTACTGTGCTATGCAATTTTGAAAAGGATATGATGTGATTCTTACTGTAAGCATATTAATGCAATTTTGTTTCATGGATAGATTTCTCCCCTTTTAGACCCTCAACATTTTTTAATTCAACGCACATCTTATATGATTTGTCATACATTCAGTCTGGTATAAATTAAATTACAAAATCAAAATTGAATTACGAATTTTCCAAAGAATTGACCCATAAACTTTTAGCCTCTGGGTTGGACATTCAATTGATTTAATTAAGCTAAACAATAATGAAAAAATAGCATTAAATTAGACAGTTATAAAGCCTCTGGGTTTAATTGATTTAATAGCTAAACAAAGACAAAGATAGCCTTTTGGACAAATAAAAAAGTTAATCAAGTTTCAGTAGGAGTGTATCGCCTACCCATCTCTTGTGTCATAGTTGAGCATACAAATGAACTTTAAGTAAACAGTAGCATATATTGCATCCGATTAGACAAGCGATGTACATCAATGTGTGTTTAAATCGATTGCGCAAGTGATTTGACAAAGTAAGCTTATTAGCGCCTCGCAAGTGGAACAAGGCGCTTCGGTGAACTTACTACTTGAAGACATCAAATACAATGTTGTAGAAACCAAATAATATTTGTCTCTTCTAGCTGCACCACACGATGGGCAATCCTGCTTTCAATTCTTTGGACTAGGACGGGACTAGGTACTTATACAACCATCGCATGACCACCTTCGAATGGCAACGGATGGCCCATCGTATAGAGGAGCTCTTTGTTGGATACAACCATGGTAGCAAACAAGCATAAGAATCCTGATGATTGAGAAGTTACCATAGCTTTTAGAGCTTATAGTGTTAACGCTTGAAATGCCTAGCGAAATTCTTGAATTGAAATCATATCAACTTGCCATGTTTATGGGCAACACATTGGCGGTTCTCTTGGCGTTCCAGACATCAAGGCATTGTCGTGCCAATAGGCGGTATCACATTCCATCAGGTGAACTGTCTGCTTGTTTTCCCATGATCTTGTATAGAATTGATAGAAATTGAAGGCGAATTAACTCCTCACGAAGATCTGTGTGACTAAACCGCTCTATCTGTGTACTTTTGTACGTATCAGGTATAGACGACCACACACAAAGCTTCACATATCAAAAGCAATATCAATAATCCTTATGCTGTACAACTTAAGAACGGTACAAAGTCCAAACAGCGTAGGTTGATCCATGGCCGTGTGTACAATAGACTAATACAGTGACTAAACACACTAATATATTAAAAAGACATTAAACATATTCCAACACAATACACAAACGGAACAATACAAAAAACCAATAACTTTTTGATCATTGACATCATTTATTGCGGTACCGCCGCTCTGTTTTACTGTAAATTTGTAAAACTTAAGTAAATATATGACTGAACCTTCAAAACTATAATATAATTTCACGCACAGACTGTCAAACGTAAAACTTAACAGAACAAGTGCAATATCAATCCTTATACTGTACAACTTAGGAACGGTACAAAGTTCAAATAGGTCAGGTCGATTCACGGCCGTGTGTACAACTAGCCTTTGCTTTTGACTTAGTTTTTTTTAAATAAAACGTAGCCCGTGTCGAACGTGGAATAGAGTGGCTTTTTGTATTTTTTTGTATTAAAATTACAACGCTTAGCGAATCGAAAAATTATGTCTTACAGAAGACTACAGTCAAATAAGACCAGAATATTCATGATTAAAGGATCTGGTGATGAAAATTACAATTTGGTAGGGAATATACTTAATATTCATAAAACAAAATCAGATATATTAATCGTATGTCTATATGTAACTCGATACGTCGTAGTTTGCGTACAATATCGACCATTCAACCTTTAACTCGCTTGCAGGCTGTGTAAACAGCCCGGTTACTAGGCAACGGAGCAAAATGGCCGCCCGGACCCGCGTGCGAGCGAGACAACTATACAGCTTTCCATAAAGTCAGAAAGGGACGGAATGTCAAAAGGGTTTGTTAGACGATAAAGCCTGCGCGTGAGTTCATAGTATGTTTGGTTTTATTAAAGGTTTTTATTACTTCCCATATTGTGCGTTTAGTTATTGTTGCTAGGCGGTCATTAATTTACTTCCTAGATCATTAAAATGATATATTTTCAATCTTCAGGTTCCAGGAACTTTAAAGTTAACTACTTATTGACTATTGTTGTAAAGTCAATGCCTTAAAAAAAAAAGTACGCCAGTTAGCAGGCAATTCGCTATGAAAACAATTCATAACCTACAACATCACAAGTACTTAATCTATAACTATTATTATGAACGATAAATTCTGTTTAAGTTTTCACTGATGCCATCTACAAATGCGTGAGCAAATAATTAACAGTAGTGTGCGAAATAAATTTTTTGACCTACCACAAGTTGAGGTGAGAGGACCACCTTGGGAGTTAAACAAAATGAATACAAAAAAGGTAACTGAAAATATTTCTCGTCCAGAAAAAAAAAAACGTCATCTTTAAAAATGGAATCACTCTCAAAATGTTCACTCAGTCAGTTAATAACGTGACAAAAGAAAAAAAAATGGCGATTACATCATGACGAATAGCGTATTCAGTTCATCCTTGCGACACAAACCATCACTGTTCAAAGAAAATTTAAATTTATTTGAATTACAATAACTCCGTATGTATTTACTTGGTAATGCGGCCTTTTTGTCACTGAGGTTAACCGGGGTTAGGTTACGAAATTCTGCCGCTTGAGTAGCTCATATGTTTCAGATCTTTCATCTTAACCCGCGGAGAAAGCGAAGGCAGAATGCGTCAAGATCATAGCACGCTTGTCTGTCAAAAAAAAAAGAAAATCTAGGTGGCCAAGAACAGGACTGCAAGAACAGTTCAAATTTGGAACGCTAACAAAGGAAACGTTACATATATTTAACATTTTGGCATACATGTTACTTTACGGTAAATATGGAACGACATATTTATGAACTAAGAAATCGAACATAAAAGAAAAAAACTAGCTGTTAATACAAAAAATAAAAATAAACGCCAGGTGACACTTGACAGCTATTTAGGCGGGAAGCCCGCATTCTTTTTTTTTTTATTAACCTCAATGCCGTCTTATTCCGGTCACGTTTAGGCAATGCCTTTCGACCAATCGTGGATGATCCTCAAAAAGTTTACATAAGCCAATAGTTTGGTGCTTATTGACGATATTGTAAAAAGAAAACGGGTCGTTCTAGCCTGGTTCAGTTGTGGCACGAGTTTAAATTGTTAGTACGCGGTTAGAATGAAGGCACGTGACAGATGATACATTCTTTGGAAGATGATTTGGAACTTTTGGAAAGTAAAGCTAAAATTTTGTAGGTTTTAATTCGTCCTATCCAAACTGGAAGATTCTTTGCGGAAACGTAATGGTACAGTAATTTTTTGCATTTAATTTTATTTACTTGCATATCATCTGAATTTAATGTATCAAATTTGAGCATCTGTTGTGATATGCAGAGTCGAATAACGTGAAATAAAATTATTTAGCAGCTCACCGTAACCGTCTTCTCGCATGTGCAAAACTCGAGGCAAAATTAATAAATTCATTTGTCATATAATTAATAAACCTTATTATCAAGAAAAAAAAATGTTTGACACTGGCAAATACTAAATGACATTAGAAAAAAAGGGGCAATTATTAGGAAACAGTTCAAAGTATTTTACACTAATACAACCTCTTTTTATCATCGTTTATAAGGTACCTACTATGACACAAGTGTGTTTGTCACATTCTTGTATTTCTGCTGTTAAAGGCGATGTTGACACAGTTGCGCCTTCGTTTATTTAAAGAGCGACAGGACCCAAGATGGCGCTTCCAAGATTTCACTTGTAAGGTCACCGAACTGGGATCTTATCATTTTTTTATAAGACTATCTGACCCACCTCAGCTTCGAATAAGCAAGCTCCATTCAAACTAATCCGTATCTACTATACAAAGTTGACTCAGCGCTGCACTAAGATAATTATAATGTGGTATTGTATCTTCCGGAGTCAAATTTAATAAATTATATATAGCCTTCATTCAGTTGGCAAAGTTTCGTAGGTTCCGAAGAAACGGTACGACAGCGCATAATATACTATCAAACATTAATTGACTAGGAAATATTGCCACAATTTCATCATATGGTGCTTACCTGGTGAGTGACGATGTGGCCTCAGATGTGGTATTTGCTCTCGAATTCAAGAGGCCCAAAGAGCCATGGTGGTATCTCAGTGACTACAAGACAAATTTGCTATGGGAGGGACCATCTTGTTTGAAAGGCTTGTACCCTAAACCTTTGAAAAATCTAGCTCAATCATTAGGATATTTTTATTTATATTTCACAAAGATAGGCAAGTATAGAAGATGGTAATAGATGGAAAACATCATCACATTCATTTCTATTACCTGTCTTTGATTGGAAGTAGATTTAATTAATAATGGATCTTATTTAATTATCGATCTGTCAACATTGGTTAAGCGCAACTTCTGTAAATTTGAGATGTCTGATCACTCACAAAGGGGAACATTTCCTGAGTTTAACTCGGATTCGTTCATACCAAATATTGATTCTAGACTAAGAAAATATTCAATAATTAAAAAAAAGAAGGCTAAACGACTTATACTTAATGAAGAATATTAACACAATATTGAATCGTGGAAAGATTTAAATTTAAACATCATACCTTATAGCGCACAAAACTATGCCAGTTTTCGCCTAGCCGACTTAAAGAAATGTAGATATAAATTATCCAAGTTTTCAATGTTTTCGCAGATTTAAATTTTAGTAATATTTCAGTGATCATCACAAAGGATCATTGAACGGGTCTACATTATAATAACAAAACGGCTGCTTTTACTGAAAAAAAAGGCAGCAATTTACAAAAAATCTTGGTCAACGTATTTTAAAGAGGGGTTTCTTTTTGAATTTTAAAACTGACTCTTGTAAATGATTTTTTCCACATTTATAGACTTGAATCGTTGAATATGAATTATCACGTTCGGATGTGGTAAGCAAGCGATTGACCTGGATAACACCTGATGATAGATATACATGAGGTCTAAAAATCGCCAGCTTAGAAAAAGCCCAGGCAGAACCTATTTATGGTCGAACATAGGCAAAAAACCAAACATTTTCCTAAATTTTGAGCAACTTTGATGATTAAATTCACCCCTCTACAGTATGTCCTTGCACGTAACCTGTGATCATTGCACAGCTGCATTAAACGTCACAAAGGTTGCCACTGTTGATCCTGGTGAACAGGAGTTGTGTTGGGACAGAGTGGCGGATGTTCCCAAAATGTAAAGTAATATAAGGCGCTTATGAATAGGTAAGATCAAAAAATCCGTAAAAACTTTGTCCGGGTGAATCAGCGAAAAAAATACAAATTATGCAAATTTATTGTTTAATATCCATTTATTTAAACAGATCAATCGACATTTACACATAATAGGGGTTAGATCGACGAACGGCAACGTTTTGAACTTTTGAGGTTAAAATTGCAATAACATTTGAATTAAAAGTATTTGTACGGAAAAAAGGTGTTTTAAGCGGCGAGTTTATTAGAATGGCGTTGATGGTTTAATTACTTTTAGATACATGTTATCTTTGAGTCTGGAGAATACGATTGCAAACATAACACATAAGCTCACGCCGTAATCCCTCGAAAGGTTGGCAGAGGTGTTTAGCACCGCATTTCGCATGTTTATGTTGAGTCCCTGTGTGACAGGTTGCGAATCTGTCGCCACTATCCGGCCACAATGAGGTAGCTGCCGTGCTACAATGTACGGCAATCCGAGACTCGATCCCTCGACCTGTCAGGTCTGGTCGGTCGGTTAACCAAGGCACGTAACAAACTGCGCTACCACGTGCACAACATTACACATGATTGCACAATTATGAGTATGGATTATGGTACTGCGACACACCTCGAGCATCTTAATATAACAGATAACATAGAAATGAATTCCCTTTCGTTAGTATAGCTAAAACTCGAAAACTGCATGACCCTTTTTAATGATCCTTCACTACCTTGTTCACTCCGATACAGAGAACATGTATATAACGTGGCACACCCTAAGGAATTGAAACGTGGTGGGAATTTCGTGGAGTCAACCGGGACATGATAAATCTAAATCTTCATGAGTTTGATTTATTAAAACTATCATAAGGATTACAGGGAACGGCCATGTGAACTAAAGATATGGTATGAAGAATACACATCGGCACCTTTATATTGAAGACTGCTGACTTGACCACTCGAAGTGTTAAATTACTGAGACGGTCACTATCACACGGTATATGTATGTGCGAATGCGAAAATATGTCTTGTTTTTAGGAGACAACTAAATAGATAGATCTGTGTTAAAATATCCAAGATATTACAATAACATTTTAAGTTTTAGATCGAAAAAAATGGTCAAAATCGGTACTGAGGAATGATTTGTACGATTTTTATTTTATAACAAAAAAGTGATAAGAAAATTTTGACAAATATTCACGCTTGGGAATTAGTTATAAATTCGAAATGCTTATGCGTATAATTCGAAAAATAATTAAAAAAAGGTGCAAAAATATAATACTGAACTAGCTATAAGACCAGTACTTAAAAGTTCTTTGCGATAAGGTTATCAGACACTTACATGTCGACTGAGTATAGGTAATATGCGGTTAACATATCCTGCATTATCTACCCCAACGCCTTCGCCGATACGAAAAAAAAAACGAATGCAAAATGGCGGCGAGCGGAAGACGCGGGAAAATTGCGCGGCAAAAATACGAAGTCTAATGTTAAATTTATTTTCCGTTAAATTTTGACTACTAGACGACTATTAGACGCAGACGACTAATGAAATCAAAAATTATGTTGATTTTGGTACATTTGAGGCATTTTACAGTCTACGGCACTTCGGCAGTCTACCCCCTACTTTTGTATTATCATCTTTTAACATAGACTTAACATAAGGAGTAGTACATACTCCAACCTTTATAAGAGTTGGTGACCTTAACTTAGCATATTTTTCTTTCTTCATTTGAGTTCCTCTGATGCTAACTCAAAGCTACAATACATACGAGTACATCAAAATACGTCTGTGACTCATTAATTATTTGAACATATATATTATAGGATTTTAAATGGTAACAATTAACTTAACACATATTGTCATGTTACCGATTCGAAACTCAATGATGAATCAGTAAATCATTTGCAGACTTGTAAAGATATTTGTCTATTTGAGCGATGACTTACTCCGGAACTTTTTAAATGTGAAGCCTAATTAGTCACACTATTACTACTTTGAATAAACTCATTTACCGAGAATATATTTTAAATAAAAAAAGAGCGGAAAAAACGTCAGAGGCAGTTTTACGAGAATATATGTAAAATTATATTATACCTTTCGTTTAAGCAACAGAACTACATATATTTCCTTATGAGAGCGAAGCCAGGCTGTATAACTAGTCATAAATACGTTTAACTTGAAAGGAAAGAATTTACAGGGCACTACAAATAAGGTTTGTAATAGATAAAGACGCTGGCCGATAAGAAAATATAACGGTCACAAAGCGATTTCCCGCCTCTTTTACTGTCACGCCCGTCTACCTTATCTGCGGCAAGCAAACCATAAACCATGTGGAACTTTTTCTAATTACTGCTGGAGTCTTAGTCGTGACTTTTTAAAAGTAATTGTTTTTTTTTTCCAAGTCACACCGAGGTTAAATAAGCGATCGATCGACTATAATAGCTTGGAATAACTAATATATTCCACATGAATATTCATTTCGGATAATACATTACATTATTTGAATACTCTTCACGAACATCCGAATTCGAGCGAAAGAAAAATTGTTCGATTCTCTATGGTTTTGTCGTGTGACAATAGCCTGTAGTTCTTAGGTATTTCCAAATTATTTGGGTTCAAAGATTAATATATCTTAAAAGGAATAAGACAATTTGAACATTTTTTTTGAAGACACTAAAAATGCTGAATTCATGAACGTATTTCAAATTTTTTGTCAATCTGAGTCAAGTTCTAGGGTTTGATTAAATTATTAATAATGATATAGAGTATACACTTCATTTTACCATCAATGTGACGTCATTTCACGTTCTGACTAGAATGTAAGATATGATATAACATGGCATTGAATCTTACAAGTCGAACTTATGTTAAACAATCTTGATACTTGCAGGTAAAATTACACGTTGATGGCATCACGCAAAGCATCCCATTGTCTCAATGAGACGGCAGAAAAAAAAACACCAATTAGCCTTGCTAAGGGAAAATGGCGGGTTTTCCGAATGAAGTCGAATCATTGTGAAAGAATCGACAGTATTAATTGCAATATTATTAACATCACTAACTCTAGGATGAGGATCCAGCAGGATGAAAACATGAGGATTAGTAAAAAATAAAAATGTTACTAAAAATATTGAAATAATTCGATGTTATAACTAAAATAAAGAAGGGACCAAGTGCTGAACCTTGTGACATCTTTAAAAAAAATATTTAGAGAGTATTTTCGTAATTCTATCACATAGACATACTAATATTCAAAAGCTAAACTTACTTGTACCATATTTTTCAGCAAATGAAGCATCTATAAAATCCGGTAGACATTTATCCGTCCAAAATTACCATGTTTCATTTATACTTAAAGTACCAGAATACTCGGACACATACAAATGTACAGAAAAACGAAGATGTATGGAAATGACATTACAAAGACTTGAGTGTGAGGAAATAACGAAAACGCTCGGAGAAAATGGTTTTTGTCTAAGCGGGCTAGTTAGGTTTAGCTAAGCACAAATTGTCTTAATTCACTACAAACTTATATTGATGATATTTTGATAAGTTACATGTGCAGTTCTACTGGCATTCCCGTGTAAAATTTAAGAGCTGTTCCATCCAAAACAAAATGCCAGATGCTATTCCTAGTTGCTATTGACGTAAACAGAAAAGAACAGTCATTTAGCGCTGCACATTCTGCAAGTATGCAATGTTACATGTAATAGTTTTGCAATAATGATATAAGAGGTACTGGAGGTCACGGTGTTTTCTCGTTTGAAATAAAACAAGCTAGAGATACAAGGCTAGAGGCATACTACGCTATTTCATACGTCTTTTTGAATGAAGAGAAACCAATGACCAATTTGGATGGACCAATGATCTTAATTCCTCAAAAGATTGGGTTGTTATGGATTAGCAACCCAACTCTAATATATATATATATATATATATACTGCGATTTTAACAAATTTCATATCTTCTTTAGTTGTATGCAATATACGCAATAGTTTTTACGGTGTCATAATCGTAGCATCAGATTGCATAGCAGGAAAAATGCCCAAAAGTCCAATTCCGAAACCGGCGTCAAACGACAGAACTCGACGGATACTGTACCCGTCTCGTTTTCACTTGTTTAATTAACGATTGAGAAGAACGAGATAGCAATAGAAGTCGGTAATGAGACGATCGCCATGATACGGAATAACCGCATAACCAAGAGTCAAGGCATGAGGAATCTTCTTGTGAATTGTGGAAGACTGATAGCTAAATTATCGAATCAAAGAGTAAATTATGCTGGTATTATTATAACTGATTGAAAAAAAAAATGATTAAACCATCCTATAGCATACAGCCAATAACAAATTGGCATCATTCTGTAATTTTGACACAAACACGACATTCTAACAGCCGGTTTTCGTATTAAAAATTTGAGTAGAAAACTTTTCAAATCTACTTAGACTTACATAAAACAACGAAAACTAGAGTTACAAATACATATACAAGGTATTATATAATTCAGAGACCCGCTGCAAGGTTGCCTTATGGCGTCTATTGAAGATTTAAGAGTTACATCTGCAACGGTCAAATGAAAAAACTACCTTGACAGTTCTTCAACGACTTTTCCACCAATGAGCAACGTTGAACATCATGTGATTATTCCTACGCTTGTGTTAATTCCATACAATTATGTTCTGCACATTAGCGAAGTTGATCGATATCCGAATCTTTTCGACTGAAAATTGAATCTGATCTTGGATACAAAAATACACTCAGAGTTGACTTCATTTTTTTACTGTGATTTTCCAAATTAGGGATTTTTCTGTAATACATATTTTGATGACAATCTTACATAATATAAATCAGACATAAATATTTGATTCTCAATCTACTTAAACTTGGTTAAACTAAATGGACAAGTTTAAATGCAATTTTTGTATTGACCTGCTTCAACATTAAAAAGAAGGATGATTTCGCATGAATGACTAACTTATGAGAAAAGTCTTATATGCATTTAATTACCTCCATTTAATATCTACGAGTATAATCAATATTCCATTTCATATCAGCATTTTTTTTTTCTCCGATCAATTCTCCGTTTATTACCAGTTATTAGTGTTTATTAGTCAAACATCCGTAAGGTCAGACGGGGCAACTTGTATTTTATTAAGGAATTTGTAAAAACTCTTGTTTAACCTTGGTTTTTCGGAATTCAATAACTATTTGAATTATTGCAGAACGAATTATTAAGTGTCTCGTGTTAAAACGCGCAAAAAATGCGTAGTTAGAGTCAAATGCATTTTGTGGAGGAATTAAAAATATATATTTTATTATCATGTAAGAAAAAAACAAAATACAAAGTATGATTTTCATAAATATAGGTACCAAAATGACTGAAGAGTTAGAAGAATTATAGAAAAAAAACTGTACAATATAATTCCAATAGAAAATTTAACATACGACTTTAACAAAAATAATAAAAAGTGACACCTATTCTTACCCTTAGTGTATACCTACATCATTCAGTCGTTTGCAAAAGTTGGATGTTAGTTATTAACTAGTCATCATGTTTAAATGAATCACCGTTCTCGGTGAATTGTAAACTTATTACAAACGCTATACAGATAAGCGGAGCATTTACTAATAAAATTTATCATAGAAACCTAATCAAACACAAACGGTGCTCAAGTCCTGCGACCGCAAGCTCAGCGCTAATCAAACGCAAACACGGACCAGAATATTTTTTACGTGTCAAATTAAACAATGGATCGAGAAGGCAAACATTTCGAAACTCACCCAAATTTGGCCGAGGATATCCTACCCGCAAACAACCGATAACTGTGTTTGAACTATGCCGTCACTGTTACTGAAAGGTTAGAGCGCGCAGCCGCGACGTCCTCTCGCTGTGACGTCCGCGCTGAAACTGAGTTGTAAGGCGGCGCCAGCGCATTGTAAGGTACGCCTTCACTCACACACGCGTCGCATACACATGTGTGCGACTGTCGAAGCCTTCATGAAAATGCAACGCGTTCTTTGAATTAAAGTGCAAGGGTGTGTTTTTAATTTTCCCACTGAGTGCATACTCTTGACATTTCTTGACACTATGAATTTGAATCGGTATTCAAAATATTTATGAGGTCTGTTCGTTTCGGTTTAAAGTGCGGATGTAAACTGATTGAATGATACAGAATAGCATTTAAATACAATCATTATCTTACTAATGTATGTAAATGAAAATATATTTTTTTACTATTTCGAACAAGGTTGCGAACAGAGTTTTTTAAAGAACCATCACAGATTAATGATTTGATAACTATCCTCATTTAACCGTAGATAAATAGACATTTCTATGGTTTTGGTTCATGAAATTTAACAAAGTTTACCAGGTAGTTTCGCCTTGCTTTGTTAATTAAATCTGTATAATTACGAAATCGCATAAGTTAAATGGAATTGAAATGTCAGTATTACATTCTGGTGAGCGACCATCTTGGAAAAGAAATTGATAAATCATCAATCGAAATATCAACGAATTAAAATTACAAGAACGTTCAGAACGTTGCTTGGCGGGAACGGGAAGTGTTATTTGAAATTTTCTCATTTTATTTTCTCATCTCGTATATCAGTAGGATTTAATGTATTAAATGCTAGTCTTTTAACCAGTGAATATCTGTAGTGCTGTACAAGTGTGGAGAAAGTGAAATACGACAATTTGGCTGCTGTTTTCGTCATCTCCCAAGAAACCTATTAGAGCCTACAGTAACCGTACTAGCATGTTAGCAGTAGGCAGATTCACTGTTCCTTCTATCATTATGTATCTTTACATAATTCCATTCATCATCGAAACTTGATAATTTCTATAACTTGACACTGGCATAAATAATTAAAAGTTATGGCCATTTGATGCCGTCGAAAAAAAAAAAAACTTTCAGAATAGCTTCATATCGGGCTTTTTAGGTCCACTGTTAATCCAAGGAAAATGCACGAATACATTTTATAAAGCAAAGAATTTTGCTCAATTTTTTTTTCTTCGATAACTAGCAATTTTACTTTAAAATTAACATGTATTATAACATCAAGGGATATTGTCACAAGTGTTCTTGGCATTTACCTATCCTCGTATTAATTAGCCATTATCGAGCAAGTTATTTTTTTATTTTGACGGCCTCTGTTGCGCAGTGGTGTAAACAGCCGACTTCTACGCTAGAACGTTCGGGATCGAATCCCGGCGGGGGCGCAACTTGTGTTATTTGCAAGATGCATTGTTTCGCTTACCGGTCTAGGAGGTTGTATTCTATATAGTGTATACCATATCTTTGCTTAGCACCTGCGACACAAGATTCTTCAATCTTACTCCAGGGCTGACGTCAATGTGTGTGTCGTGATGTGGTTATTTTTATTATTATTTCTTGTATTATTATTTTTTGTGGGATTTCTACAGTAACAAATTAAGGCATAACTCCTTCATCCTATGAATTATAGTTTTGTAATTAGCTTTTTTCATCCGGAACGGTATTTCCGTTATATATGCAAATATGCATATATGCAATAGCATATAAGCTTATTTTATGTACTATGTTAATTGATCAGGTTTTTTTGTAATAATTAATTTATGTTAATTTAGATTGACCCTTGCCTTTTGGGTGGTTATTATTTGGCATTTAAAGGTTTTAATCCAGGCGTTTTTTTTTTCCTGATTCGATATAAATCTATTTTGAGTGTCTTTTTGAACTTTTGAACTTTTACGCCTGAACCGCTGAACCGATTTCGATTAAATTTGGCAAGGAGACGAGTCACATTCCAAGGTAGAGGGTGAGCTACATTTTTCTTCTCGGGCTAAATTGATATAAATCATTTTCCGTGGCTTCGCCCGCGTAGGATTATTATTGTAATTTCGTATTTATTTTCTTAAACTAAGCATCCGGAAAATCTATTCTAAATTAGTGAGAGCATGTTTAAAACCGGATGAGTTGTTTCAAAGATCACCTCAAAGTAGTATCAGAAATTCACATACCCGTTAGCTGCCCCGGCGTCACTCGCACACAGTAACAAACAAAGGCCCCTTTTCATGTGAAAATCACTTTTATATTGAACTCTTATCAATCGCCCTCGCTTTTGAGTTCAATCAATACTTTTATCTTATTTGTATTGTTTATATACTTATATATATTATTTATATACTATCTACATATATAAAAGGCAGCACTTGTATACTTCACTAACAATTCTACATTATAAAAATGAAGAGCTGTCCGTTAGTCGAAAACCGATTTGTAATTTTCATTTTTTTTATTGTTTTTTTCTTTTATATGGTAGATTTCTGGGGTAAAAAAAAGAAAATGCTTCTAAAGAATCAAAAGGTATTGAACAGAATTTTAATCCCGTTTTGGGGCAGGAGTTTCATCGTTGTTTCACTTGATTTACATCTTCCGGTATTTTTTTTTAAATCTCGCACGATCTACGACTCACAAATGATTTTTCTTACTTTATATTTTAATATGTTACAAAAATTAAACAAATATTTTTAAGTGGGAAAAAATCTTCTAATGATTGATGTCCAAATATTTAAACAATTGGATTGAATGATTTCCCATCACTAGTCTAGGCTTATTTCCATCTGTCATCCGAATCAAAAAATTTTGGACAAAGTATAACAGTCTGACATTGTTTGGATTACAACAAATTTGAATAATATTATTAAGATCAATAGAAAAATGCCTATTAATTTCAAGAGAAACTGTACAAAATGTATTAAGAAAACCGCAGAAACTGTCTGAATGAGTGATTAATCAAATCAAACGCAAAATTCCAAAGGTGGAAAATAAATAGTATTGTATAACGGAATTCAAAATAACATTATCCAATAATGTTTTAACACATTTTAAATCAATTAAAAAACTATTTTCCGGAATAACACGGTCTAAAATAAAAATTGTAATGGCAGTGCATCACATTTATAAATAATAATAACCACATCACGACACACGTCCGACTCAGCTCTGACGATATAGTCTCGCATCGCAGGCGCTAAGCAACGATATGGTATGAACTACATCGACGAGAATACAACATCCAAGACTGGTAAGCGAAACAAAGCGTCTTGCAAATAACAAAAAGTTCCGCCCCCACAGGGATTCGAACTTAGAACCTTCAGCGTAGCATCCGGCTAAAAGTGAACAGTAAATGGGGCAACATTGGGCACAATCTCACCCAATGCAAAGCGGATATGGAGTAGGCTTGCCTAAAAAATGCCTATTATCCTTAATGTCAAATGGACTATTTCGGCATTTTCCATCTTAATTCAAAGATTATAATCTATATACATTGTTTCGCTTACCGGTCTTGGATGTAGTATTCTTATCTATATAGTTTATACTATATCGTTGCATACTCACTGCAGGGTTGAGTCAATGTATTTGTCGTGATGTGAATTATTTATTTATATCTCAGAACAAATATTTTCGTTTCCGTATTTAGGGTTCCGTACCCAAAGGGTAAAAAACGGGAACCTATTACTAAGCCTCCGCTGCCAGCCTGTCCGTCAGCCTATCAGCGGGCTGTATCTTATGAACCATAATAGCTAGAGACTAGACTCGTGAAATTTTCAGAGTGTGTTGAAGATGAATTTCTGTTGCTATTATAACACCAATTTAATTTTATTACCATTAAACTAATAATAATAATTCTTACCTCCGCCAGTAACGAAGCCTCTAGTTCCTCAGTTAATTTCTTCAGAGCTGCAATCTGAAACAAAGAAAATTCTCAGCCTCAGCTTCGTTTGTGAAATCTCCATAACCTTCATCCTCTATTTTCCCATTTAGGGGTTGACTAATAAACGCTTTCTTAGCTGATATCTCGCACCTACCAATAACCTTTAAACCGGCCAAATTTGTTACTAAAAACTTCTATTTTCCAGTACGTTATTAAAAGAAGAAGTACCTACAACTGATAAAAAAATATATTTTCTACTACATTAAAGATATGTTTTATAATTTCTATTGGTGCTGATGAAGCTATAACCACTTAGTCGCCGTTCACCCGGGGGTACTGGCGCTTGGCGACATGGAACACTCATGTCACCCCGTAACCAACCTATAGAGTTAACTTTTACCTAAGGAAGTTACAACTAAAAATGTTTTCTTGTTGTTTCTTCGTTGTTGTGTGTTCTTGGTGTGGTATTGTTTCGCTTACCGGTCTTGGGTATTGGTCTTGGGTGTCATATCGTTGCTTAGTTCCTGAGACACAGGTTCTTCCGATACTTACTGCAGGGATAAGTCAATGTGTGTGTCGTGATGTGGTTATTATAATAATAATTATACATAGTTTTACCTTAATATTCAAAGAAAAAAAACAGCATATATCTTCGTACTGTAGACCATTCGCCTGGCTGGCTGGTCGCCGAACTGTTACTTTCTACAGTCTCTATAAGTTTTGATGAAGATAAACGCATTTGGGCGACTCTACATATATTATTAGTCGCCGGGGATACCAGTCCAGATACCAGAGTGTGTATAGGCTCTAAACTAAATAGTAATTAGTGAGCACTAGTGTAAATTGTAATTGTTACAATAAAACAACCGACCCGACTAGACAGGTCGAGGGTTCTAGTCTCGGGATACCGTACATTGTAGCTGCCATGTTCCTCATTGTTCCCGGATAGTGGCGACAGATTCGCAACCTGTCACACTGGGACTCAACATGCGAAATGCGGTGTGTAACACCTCTGCCTACACCTCTCGAGGTATAAATTACGGCGTGAGTATATATGTACAAAAAAATAGCATAATGATATTTGACATTTTGCATGTTGGCGGATTCTTTACGATAAATGCTATTGTCCTCTCTGCTTCGATCTCTGCGTAGTGTTCCCTGTTGTCCACCATTGTAACGAACAGAATATTGAGGATTATTTAATATTTAGAACAGGAAATACGTCAGTCCCATTCACATAGACGGAATACATTTGCCGCTGACCTATCGAACGGTAGGTAGAATTCAAATCGGTCCGGCAACATTCATTTAAATTTCAAAACGTTCTAACCTTTGTTGATTTTTTTTTTGTACCTACCTCGTGAGCATGAGCAACGATTTCCTCCGACGCCGAAAGGAGGGTAGTGTTTTGAAACTAGAATATTAATTTGATAGTTGAAAACAAAGAAATCTTTACATAACGATCTTGTATACAATACTACAGGTAATACATTAGACTATTACTACTTATGTAGGCTTAAATGATGATCATGAAATCTATATATTACATTATGAGTATCTATATAGTCTATAAATAATAAAGTGTAGTAGTAGTATTTATAATATTAGGAGTATATTATGTAAATTAAAGTTATTCATTCGATTAATCTCCTTTAAAAGTCTATCTATATACGTACTGTTGACCAGACGACTCAAAATGTAGGTATTAATGGTCGCCCGAGCGTCCAGCGACTAATTGCATATAGGTTCTTAAGCAAGAATTTTTTATTCAAATACACTTAAATTCAGTATTTTTAAACGGTCAAAATTATTTTAAAACTACCATCCTGGTTAGAGATGCTTCGGGGGAACTTAGGGAAAGAATCCGACTATTTATCTATTTCGAGGAAAGAAACTTAATAAGTATATAATATCGGTTTTTTTGTGATAGACATCGCTATTTAAAATCTACTACACTACATTGCATATATCATTGCACTGTCCTATGTACACGATATTTCATTCATAAAACTCAAAACTTGATTCCAATATCAAAAGCACTTTAACCGGTGGTCGTTTTGAGTCTTAACACAATCACATTAAACTCAACTCTATCGCTTACAACATAGGGTTTACATTTCCAAAGGGGTGTTTTTAAGCTCGTACCATCAGTTTATCTTAAGTAAATAGATAGTGTATCTACCCTATTGCTGTATGTATGTGATCCCACATGCACATGTGACGGGAATATGCGGGCGAGGCAAATTGTAAAGCCGTATCCACGCTCTAACACTAAAAACCGGCTATAACGACACCGGATACAACGACAGATCGTTTATTAAGACGAAACGGTCGAATCCCAAATCCTAAAGTCAAAATGTTTCATATAAAATAAGTTCCCACCACTAATTAAATATACATAAAGCTGTACCAGTAATGCAACAGTTAATATCTACCACCGCGCAAAGTAAGATCGACCGAATCACGTCAGAATTCATCATGAAAGTCGGTCATCATTATGGTCGATTATTTATAAATTTTAACTTTCGCAGCTTTCCTGCTCCGAATATTATAACTTAGACCTTGATTGTATTCGTTTTTTGAGCAAAATATTGTCAGACAGATACAATTTTTTTTTGAGCTTGATGTTTAAAAACTACATTTTCGTTTATGTGTGTGTGCTATATGTGACTAATGTCATCCCACACTGGCCACTCAAAATTAATAATTTGTAAAACAGTCACAGGACTTGTTTTTGAACTATAGTACAGCTATAGCTTACGGAAAGAACCACATGATTCTTCTTTACTGTAACCTGTATCGTGTTTAATCAATAAAAATAAATTAATAATTTGTTTTTCAATAATTGTGTATTTTGCATGTGTTTTTCTTCATACATGCATTCGCGTGTTTATGTTGAGTCCCAGTGTGACAGGTTGCGAATCTGTCGCCACTATCCGGGCACAATGAGAAACGTGGCAGCTACAACGACAACCCAAGACTCGAACCCTTGACCTGTCAGGTCGGGTCAGTCATTTACCCAAGGCACGTGACAAACTGAGCTGCCACGTACTCCCCTTTTCTGCAATATTGTTTCTTAATTTTTTCTTCATGTTCTTGTGTGTATAATCTTCTGTCATTGGTGTAAGTAAAGCATTAAATAAATTAATTGAGGCATGGAAAGCTCCACCTTCCCTTACTTCCTGAATTCATGGTCAAGTGTTGACCGATTTATATTTAAAACTATCCATGAGGCTACTTTACTCGAATAGCCAAGCTCATATACCAATAAATAAGCAAAATAATGTCAGTTTAGTGCCCCGTTAACCATTGTGAAAACAGCTTTATGTATATTGTTTACATAGTCGGGTATTTTCATGTCACCTTTGAGTTCAAATAAATATATGGTAATAAGGTATAATAAAATTCTCTCTCTTTATAATTAAGTTTTACTTGAAATGGGTATAAAGACAGAGACAAAAGTAACACATGTATACATCTTTTTCATCTATAACTAAATAATTTATTACACATATTGAATATTTTTCTGTTTTTAGTAAGCACTCATTTCATTTAATTAATTTCAAATGGTCGACATATAACTTCTTTATTTCAACAAATTTTATAAATAAATCATATAGTTATGTAATGCATTTTTTAGTTTTTGTATTATCCAATTCTACCTGACCAACCTCAGCATTGTATAAACTCTACATGGGCAACGCATGGCGCTCTTGGCGTACCGCGACATCAGGGGCTCGTCGCGTCAATAGCCGGCGGTATCACTTTCCATCAGGACAGGATCTTTCAACCGTCTGCTTGTTTGCCCATGATGAAGTATAAAAACTTATTTAAAAATTTTTACTTGTTTCTTTATAATAATAAAGGTACATAAAGATGTAGTATAATTGTAAAATAAAGTAAATATATTTGGTATTATATAAAATTTTCATGATACACCCATAGCATACGCCATTAAAAGTACTGATCGATATCATGTTAAAAATAACATGTACTCGTAGTACCTAATATTTTTCATATTATAAAGGTCAAGAAAACATTATTACAGTAGTCATTAGCATTACACTAGCTTCAAATGAATTCTTTAGAAGTTCCTTTGAATCATAATAGATGTCACTACAAAGAGATTCTGGCATAGATTGTAGATGATCCAGGCAGGATGCATGCACCAAAGATATCTACAGATTTTATCTATGGTTCACACTTGAGGTAAAGGTGTGACCTTTTTAATGCTATGCCTCATGTTTATGACTTGCAATTTATCATAAAATTAATACGAAAAGCTAAATTGTGTACCCTTTTTACGAAAATTGCGCGGACGAAAGGAATAGGAATTTCGACACACTTACAGATTATATTGCAGGGTTGCGAAAACGAATATTTCAATTTAACTTTTATACTTTAAAAATATGTACATGAAATAAATAAAAAAATTTGTTTCACACTTTACCATGAATTGACATACATACACAAAAACAAATTACACATGACATGTGTGACATTTGACATGGCAAGGCTTTGTTTAGAGTTAGGAAGCGGTTTTTAGACACTTTTCTGGTAAATTTTTAAGACTTCTTGGACCTCTGATTGGATCTGTCAGTTACATGATAATATCAAAATAGTTGATGCTAACAGGTTTTTCCTAGTTGTTGCTACTGGCTTCATCCTACTGATGACCCACCCACATGACCGACAGTTGTTAGCAGCAAAAATAGAAACTCATGCAGTGCAGGGCCTATTTTGTGACCCTTTTGTTTTCTTATTATGTATAAGTCTTAGTATTTACATTACAGGCTCTAAACTCGTTTTAGAGATACAGAATCAAACAAAGAACTGCAGCGAATAACCATTTTTATACCACAAAGGTGACAAACAAGCTTACAGCCTGCCTGATGGTAAGCAGTCACTGTAGCCTATGGATGTTTAGAATACTAGGGGGATTATTCATCTGTCTTAACCCTGCAAGAACCTATTAACACACTTCTTTGAAGAATCCCATTCTGTAGTCTTGCCAGGCTCCATTCCAGTAGGCTTCTAGTATTCCTTTTATACATTTTTACAACCATCTGTATATGGAACAAAAAGAATACCACCAATGTGTTGCCCAGGTAAAGATATACCTCTCATGTCGGTAATTACACCGGCTTTCCAGTCCTTCAACCAAAACACACAAACTGCTTCACAGCAGAAATAGAAAGGAGGGTGGTACCAACCCAGACAATCTTGCACATAGATCTACCACCTATGCTGTAGGCTTGTCATGTTGTGTGTGCCTAATTGTGAGTAAGCTAGTCAACTCCTTGTAGATTTTATAGTTTAAACATTAAGTCGACCTGATTTCTATCTTGCAACACTGGGAGTTCAGTTTTAGCATTTAGTAAAATGGTCAGTGATATAACAAGAATGGTATATACCATTATATTGATATCTCAGCCAGCAGAGAAGGAAGTGTAATGTACCATAACAACAACATATTTGCTACATTAAATGTTGAGTCCCAGTGTGACAGGCTGCAAATCTTTCGCCACTATCCAAGCACAATGAGGAACATGTAAGCTATAATGCATGGAAACCCGAGATTCAAACCCTTGCCCTATTATGCCGGGTTGGTTGGTAAACCAAGGCATACCACAACCTTTCTCTCTCTCTTAAATTTTTCAAGGACATTGTGGGTTTTCAATATTTTATTAGTCGCCAAAAATAGTTCTCATTAGGTTCAGAATCTTTCAGATTTCAATTCCTATAAAAAAAAATTCATTTCGTTTGTGGAATGTTTTAATCTAAACCAATTATTTTTATTATTATTATTTTTCTTTATGAACTGTTTTTGTTTTAGCATACTGTACATGTAACCTTAGTACATGTTGTGTTAGTCTTTTATTTATTATATGTACTTCTTATATGTTTGTGTAGACGTCCCTAAATAAATAAAATAGTTCCGACAATGTTGGTTAAAACCAAAAATTTATGAAGAAATTATTATGAAAATTATCAATTAGTTTCTTAAGTACTGAATTTATATACAAAACTATCTTAATAAAACATATAATATAACTAATACCACCTACTGCTGCTTTTATGATTCATAATTCAGGTTAAAGTATGTACGGTAGATAATAAAAACTATGCAATCAAATCTTAAAGTAACTAAGTTTTATATCTTTCATTCATTCGGGTATTTCTCAATTTGTGTGAAACTTTATTCAAAACTGTGTTAAATAGAATAAACTACTATCTAGTTAATCAATTTAGCCTATTGTACAATATCCACAAACCATTTTTTGTAAAAATATGTACTGGCAACAAACAAATAACAAGTATAAAACCTTTATTTTTATAGCTCTGTAACTACAAATCGTGTATTTCCACAACGCAATTAAGCTAAAGTGGAAAGATAAGCAAAAACTACGCTATACAACTCCTAGCTATAGAATATTGTGGAAAATATAGCATTTTCCGCGAAATTATGTGAAAAAGAAATGACAACATAACCTATAAAGCAACTGTCAAATTAGTTATTAAAAAGGAGAATTTTAATTCGTTAACTAACCTCCAGTTCCTGGTTTTTGCATTTAGCTTCAAGGTCTGTTCCTGATGATCCTTCGGGAGCCAGTCCTTCGCCAGCTTCATGTTGTGGATTCTCAGACAACACTTCAGAAGCAAAACTTGTGATCTGCCCTTTCAAGCTGTTCAAACTCTGGTTCAAGTTCAACCAAGACATGTTTATTATCAATTCTTACTTTATCATATTCAAACCAAGGGTATTAATCAAAAATATTTCCCAGAAATCTATGTAAACAATGAGAAAATTGCATTATTTTGCAACAGTGACAGAATCTTGTCCAGTTGGCAAAACAAGTCAAATTTGACAGTTTATGAAGACAGTACTGACAGTTGTTTTTTAGGGTTACTACATTAATCTTTTGTAAGGTAATAACTTTGAGTATTTTGCCAGTGTCTAGTAATATTTTTTCTCAAGTTTTATGAGTCAATGAAGTAATGAAGCAATAAAAGAATG
Organism: Choreutis nemorana; assembly: GCA_949316135.1. Lineage (NCBI taxonomy): Eukaryota > Metazoa > Arthropoda > Insecta > Lepidoptera > Choreutidae > Choreutis > Choreutis nemorana. The sequence goes on along the minus strand of OX438620.1, from coordinate 943,086 downwards.
AAAACGATTGATGGATTGATGAATCTATTCACAGTAACATGCTAGTTCTATTTCTGTAGGATTATTGAGTTACTTGGTAGATGACGAAAAGAGCAGCCAAATGGTCGTATTTCAATTTCTTATCACTTCTATAGCACTATAGACATTCACTAGTTAATACTCATTTATCATTTTACACATTAAATTTTGCTGATAAACAAGAGCAGACAATAAAAAAGTAAAATTCAATAACAATTCTCGTTCCCGCTAAACCCTATTAATTTATTTTCTTGTAGTACGTATTTCGGAATTTCGTGATTACTAAAACCTTTTCTAATATTTCGTGATATAAGCCTACATTGGTTAGGCTTGCGGTCGATCTGCCAGTTTTACGATGTTGCATCGTAAAATAACATGACGTAAAATGTAGTAAATTTGCTTGTTATGAGAATTATTTATAATACGGCAACGTATTAATTATCCATTGTATATTTCTTTGGATTGCCTTGATGGGTGCGCAAGTGTTGTGAAATTGATTTTATTCAAAATACAGCTCTTGTCTGTGACTATTTAATTTATGTATGCGTTTATCCATAGGACCGAAAAGGAAGATATTTTATGGAAAAAAAGTAGACGCTACCGAGCATTAAGCTAAATTTTTAATATTATGCACGTCCATTCTCTATTATTGAGTTTCAAGGGTCTATGTCTATTATATTTAAATAAATTTTTTAGCAGTTCTATAAATAATAAAGTTATTGAAAATGTTAAATTAAGAAGAGTAAAAATAATTCGTACCATTTTAATACCGTCTTACGAACGAAACGCCAGATCGCCATTTTTCGTTGACGACAGTGGGAGGTGTCAGTTAGCGTCCTATTTATTTTCAAACTTCGAAATTAAGTGCAAATTTAAAGTATTTCCTCGCTTTTCCTTTAGAATCAACCAAACAGTTCAGAATTATAATAATTCTTCCTTTAAATCACCTTTAAACATTTTTGTTTACCCTATGTACGATTCTAACCTAAAATGGGGGCAACAGTTAAGGAAATCTTAAATAAAAGCTTAGAACTGAACGAAATTAAGTCGTTTTCTAGTCGGCAAACCTTTCTGTTGAAGACCAAGAAGCTGAAAAGCTGGCCTTTGACCTGCAAAAAAGCTGCCGAGTTACTTTTAAGTGGTGATTTAAAGAAGAAAGTATGTAGATTCTGCTTAAAATCGGCATCGCCTCTTTCGGAATTAGACCAGTACATGGAGATCGGTAAAGATAGCGTTTACAAGGTCACTATTAGAGACATGATCGGCAGTTTTTATCCTGTCCAAGTAAGTTAGAGATGAATTAGTTTCTTAGAACATAAAACTTTTAAACATTTTATTTGTGGAACTAAAATCCCGATTCTTGAGAAATTATTAACCATTTCTAAAAAATAATAATGTGCTAAGCATGTTTATTTTGATTTCTATTAATAGGAATGAAAATCTGTTAATTTTTAAGTCCCTGAAGCATTAAAAATCCTTTGCTACACTACCAACCCTTTAGTAATCCTGCTTTACTTGTCTTTTATAATATACAAAGTTCATATTCATTCATAAAATTTAAAATACGTGACATATTTGATTGTCTAATAATAATAACATAAAACTGTCTTTTCAGATTAAAAAGCAACCTCATGTACCGAGCAAGATATGTGAAAACTGCTTAAATAAAACTATTAGTTGTTATTTATTTGCACAGCAATGTGATCAGGCGGAAAGAGCTATGGTCAACTTTATAGAAGACATTGATGATAAAGTAAACAAACTGGACTCATTAGAAGTACCAAAAAAGAAAAGAGGAAGACAGAAACTAAACCCAAACTACAATCTAATAAAACCAGAATACAAAAATGTTATAGATTATGCGGAACCAAAAATTAATATTGTCAATAGAGGCTCAGCTCTTTTCGTAGCAGAGCAAACAAAATCTTTACACCCATTTGAGTGCCTTAAATGCTGGGAAGTTTTACCCAATGTAGAATCTCTTCTGAACCATGAAAAGGTTCACCCAAAATCCATGTGCTTCAACTGCAGATTCTGTGGTAAATCATTCAACAAACGAAGCAAGATTAAGCATCATTTGAAAAATCATGTTGACGTAGATGACATGGGAAATCAATCGCAAACAAAATTCCTGTGTAAAGACTGTGGTTTCCACAGTGATGAATACGGAACTCACTTACAGCATATTGAGAAGCATAAATTCCAAGTGATGTTTGAACATCTAGTGGAAAGAAAACTTGATAAGTTGTGCTCAATTTGCTTTGAGAAGCGAGGACAGTTATTGGATTTAGATGGATTGGTTTCCCTTCATGGTGGATACCCATTATTAACTGGAGACCGTAGTATACTCAGCATTGTACAAGCAACGGTGCCTGATGTAAGTATATATGTTTTGTTTATGTATGCATTAAATGCATCCAAAACAAAAATAAATTATTTAAATCAGTGTAATTTGCCTTTAGTCCCACTGTCTTCGGTAGTATGTCTGGGCACATAGCCTGTGCTTCATTGTACAGCTGCATCATCTTCAAAGACACCAATTGATTCTGGTATGCAAGAATTGTGGTGGGTGGAGACCACAGAATGATTTTGAGAAAATGTGTAGTATAGAAATTAATTTGCATTTTTAAACTAACAAATGACACTTTTTAGGGAAATAATTTATTTCAGAACTGTCGAGAAAATCAAATAGTAAAACAGAAGAAAGATAGTAGATATAGGAAGGTTAAAAATTATAATTTCACATTGAACATCAGCCTAATAACATTCGGACCAGAAATAATGAAACAAAATTATTCAAAACTTTTTGAAATTAGAAATAGAGATTCAGAAAAAGATGACACTTTAGAACCTGTATTAAAAAAAATCAAATTAAATATTTACACGCAACTTAATAATAATATAGATATTTCCCTAAAGAAATGCGTCAATACAAATTTAAATTTTTCTTGGATATTTAGTAGAACACAAACACAAGATAATTTTAAAACTGAAAAATTACATGTCATGCCTGACAGTTGTAAATATTGCTGGGTGTTCAAAAAATGTTCTCAATGTCAATATTGTAAAACTATTTTTAAAGAAACTTAACATTACGTTAAAATTTTATCAAGAAACATCTAATGCTGAGATGAAGCAATAAAAAATACTTATATTTAACTATTTGACTAAAGTCTTTGATTTAAATTGTAATATTGATTGAATAATATCTGATACAGAGGTTTTTGGTGGTAAATTTGAATAGATCTAGACTTAACATTAAGAACTGCCATTTACTCCAAACTCCAAGATTTCAAAATGTCTTCAAACTATTTAATCAAATAAAGTATTTCTGATCAGTTTGGTTATCATTACATTGCCATATAGTTGAATAGAACCCTGACTTTTTTGTGGTTGTTTTAATCGTTCATGCATGTTTTTAAATTTATAGAAAATTTATAGCACTCAGCATGCTTTTTTGTTAATTTTCGTTTGTTTTGTTTGTTGCAGATATCCTCACCCCATTCTATTACAAGTAACAAGATATGCAATAAATGTCTTAACAGCGCGATTGATTCATTCGTTTTTATAAACCACACGCACTATGTTAGAAATAGATTAGATATCTGCCTTAATCAGACTTTAGAAGGCTTAAATAAAGTAAGTAAAAATGAATTTGATAGCTCATTGTTTGTTGAAATCAATAAAGAAACAATCTTGCCCTCACAAGATGATAGATATTTAGAAAATGCTTTAGCTATGGCGGAGGAACTGGTTAGCGATGATGAACTTGACATTGATGTTCTAGAAGACGAATTCAGAGAGGACCCTAATGGTTCAAGTGATGATGATGATAAAGATGTCAAAAAAGAATCAGAGGTGGACGAAACAGAAAAAGATAAACTGTTTGATTCTGTTAGAGATTCTATCGAAAGTTTTAATTTAGCTAAGACAGCTAAAAAGACTTATACTAAAAGGAATATGGTGAATGGTTTTCCATCAAAACGAGTGACGTTTGGAGATGTCATCTGTAGTGAGTTTTTGACGTTCAAAAGGAAGACGAAGAAGAAAGTTAGGTACAGCTGTCAGATTTGTAGCAAGTCTTTCATAACGGAGTATCATTTCGTGAGGCATTCGCTGCGACATGTGAAAAAGAGGGTCAAATGCCCTGAATGTGGAATTATTTGCGAATCTAAATTCGAGTTCCGGGAGCATAACAAAATGGCTCACATATTGAAAAGAAGCACTTACAGCACATGTCGTATCTGCCACAGAGCGTTTAGCAATGACAGTCAATTATTGAAACACGTCAGATGTCACCTGAAACCTCAATGTCAGTTATGCGACAAGATGTTTGCGACTCAGAAAATGCTCGATAGCCATATGCAAAGGCACAAACCCAAACTTGCGGTTCAGAAAACCGGCAAAAACTGCAGTTTCTGTGAGAAATTGTGCACAGATGATAATCAACTGTCCTTACATGTTAATAAGAGTCATTTGCAGATTAAACCTTACCATTGCGATATGTGTGAAGGTCAATTCTACACAGACAAGAACTTGGGCTACCACAAAAAGGTGCACGCCCTCAAACGCAGGGAAAAATGTGAATTCTGTAGCAAAACTCTGAAATGTAGAAAGAGTTTGGTTATACACGTCAGAAAGCATATTGGGGTGAAACCGTGGCAATGCAGCATCTGTGAAATGACATTTTATTCGGAGAACAAGTTATTTAATCACATGAATACCAAACACGGTGGTAGATACATCTGTAACTGCTGTAAAGTGGTGTTCTCAAACCGAAATGACCTAAAACTGCATGTTGAAACGGCCCACATGACTAAAAATGAACCAACATTCTACATCAACGTCTTTGATAGTTAGGAAATGATATTTTATTATATGCTTTTTATGTTTTTATCTAGTTTATTTTGTAGATAGTAAAGGAATAAATTGTAATTTATGAGTTAAGAAAAAAATGTTTTATTTACATTATGGGTACTTAAAATATTTGCTGTCTTGCTAATTGAGAATGTTAGGTGTTTGATGAACCTATGTTTCTGGCATAGTGGTGGAAACAGCCGACTACTACGCTAGAGGTTCTGTGTTTGAATCCCGGCAGGGGTGGAAGTCAGTGGCGTGCCTAGAGTTTTAGTACAGGGCAAGCCGAGAGATACACTTCATACTTCCGTTGTGGACTTGCTGGCGTGGACGAGCTCAGCAAAGCACTCAGAAGTTTGCGAACATGTCAGCAAAACTACAATTTCGGTGGCTTTAAAAAAAGTCGTTTGATTTGTTAATGAATTAATAAGAGCGCGCGAACTTATTTTAGTTTGATATGGCAAGGCTTTTGGGCTTCTATGACAGTACCGCCACTGGTGGAACTTTGTGTAAGTTGCAAGATTTGTTTCGCTTGTTTCGGTCTTGGGTGTAGTAATCTTATATAGTTTATACCATATCGTTGCTTAGTTCCTGTGACACAACTTCTTACGATACTTACTGCAGGGCTGGGACAATGTGTGCCGTGTTGTGGTTTATTCATTATGAATTCATTTTGAAAAAACGCTACGAAAAGTGTTATTCGATAAACAATCAGTTTTAATTAATTATTTATTTATAAAAATTAGGTACAAAAGGATATCTTAACAATAAATTGTAGAGATGGTAACTTTAAAAATATTTAAAAGTATAAATTCAAGGCAGTGTTGAGTATTATAGATATTTTATACAAACGAGTAATTTCTAATAATATATTTACAAGAACATAAACAAAACTAAGCATTATTAGATATTTTAACTTGTAAAAGAGCATTACATGCAATATAAATACTTTCAAGTAGTAGTTTAAATAGTTTACTAATTTCCTTTTTATATCACATCCGAATAAATCAAGAAAACTGGCTTAGTCTTATGATTATTTTAACTAAAAAATATTAATAATATTTGAGCTCAGTTGGTGGCTCCCTCTGGTGGTTAAGTTTAGAGACTCGTTTTTAGGTTATTTAGTATTGGTAGCCACCTCCTTGGCTCGGGGGGACGTAGGCTTGTCCAGGGCCTGAGGGTCTGCTAGCGGGGCCACTGCCGTAACCACCTGCTGGCTGGTCGGGGAACTTGGCTTCACCTTCGTAGCTCACCTGAAAACAACAAAGTTTTATATTTATTACAATAGTTTTGATTTTGGATTTGTAAGTTGAGTTCGATGAATTCTGAGCAACGGTTACTAGCTTAGCTTCCATAGTCTTAGAAATCAAAGTCATCGTCAAAATATTTTTTATTCGATTAGACTTAAAATAAGCACTTTCAAATCGTCAATTTTTTTTTTACAACCACCGGTTCGGAATGCTATTTCTACGGGGAAGAATCCGGCAAGAAACCTCCATAGTTGCTTTTTTCAATATTCAATTACAATATTTTCTACTACAATAAGATAAACCTGTGCAATTACTTCCATATATCTTTATCCTCTACAGATCTATCTCTCTAGAATATAGCTATTTAGCTTAAAATTCAGCACAGTAAATTATTTTTGATGAAAACTTGAAACCTGAGTTTTTTCATCAAGCCGACAGATGTCGCTACTTGTCCATAACTAACCTAACTGAATTCTGGTTTTAGCAAAAACAAGTCACTTTTTTATGTTCAATGTAACTTTTACCTTCCAGTCACCATAGATTGCTCGTTTTGACAACAATCTTGTATAAAATAGCATAGTTAGTGAATTACATATGACTACTTGCCAATAGATGGTGCTTATACTAACCTCAGCATTGAAACCGTTCTTCCAGTCAGCAGTATACTTCACGACTTGTGTGCGGCCATCAGGGAGAGCTACTCGGTATTCTCCTCGGGTGACATCGCCGTCCGAAGCCGCGTTGTGGCTGTAGTCGTTGCCATTTTCGTTCACTTGGTAAGCGAAGTCGAAAGGCATACCCGGTTCGTGGTGGTGATCATCGTGGTGTTCATGCTGGAAGGAAAAGTCGATTTGATGATGATGACATATAACATTATGGTTACAACCTAAAAACTGACGAGATTTTTAAGAAACGCTTAATCCATCAATGAAGAGCTCAGATGGTTTTGTGGAGGGCTTGAGCCCTTTTGGCCCCCTGGATCCAAAATTGTAGCAGTTCATAACGCACAGTTGAAAAATTTGAGACCTTAACGATCAATAAGCTTATTCAGTATCAACAACTGGAGTCGGTAATCACAAAATATCATTTTGTAACACCTGAATTTACAAATCTCATTAGATTATGTTATTTACTTATTCGATTACAGCTAGCCTAAAAGTACCTTCACATGATTTGATGCCAACTAAATTGAAATACCTACCAAATTTTAAACTGTGTGATTAAAATGACACATTGTAATAATTAAAATAATCTTAGATTTTTAAAATAATTTGAATTTAAGAAGAGTCATAAAAACTTTTTTAAAATTTCAAAATAATTCAGTGTATTTGATTTGAAATTTATCCATCTGCGATTATGTTTTATTTGCTTTCAATATAATAAAAATACACTTACATTCATGCTTACAGTCTATAAAATAAAATCAAACATGCAATGGTTTATCAGGAAACAAGAGCAAAATGAAATCAGTTGCTTATTACATAGCTAGTTATATAGTGTTTTGTACAAAAAGAAGTTTATTATCTACTTCAATAACATGTCACGATTCGCGCTGTTTTGGTTTTTCTCGGTAGATATTCAGATACAATTAAACGTATTTAAATGTAACTTTAATAGTTTTAAAAGGGTTTTATTTATTTAGATCTTGTCGTCGTTACATTTACCTAAGCCTACTTTTGGGGATGACCAAGAAACCACGTCAAGTAAGTGTTTCAAATTTATTTAAATACCCGTCTCCAAGGTACCCTTTCTATTTCTGCCGTAAAGAAGTTCGCTGTTTTTCGGTTCGAAGGATTGGAGAGCCAGTGGTACGAGAACATCTTTACCTCTACATGGGCAACCTATTATCGGTGCTCTTGGCGTTCCAGATATCAAGGGCATTGTCGTGCCAGGTAGCGGTATAACTTTCCATCAGGCGAACCGTCTGATTGTTTGTCCGTGATGTCGTATGAAAACCATTGTTTTTTTTGAGAATTCCCAGTCTAGAATTCCCTAATAAAAATTGGAGAAAGCATTTTACCCAGTTGCCCTAACTCAGACCGGAACTTTTTTCTTTGGCAAGTTTTATCAAAATCAATTCAGTAATAGCCACAGAAATATAGAAACTTTTATATTAACAACAGAAAGGGGTCGAAATACAAAACTTGGTACTTTTTAACCGACCACTGAGTCAAAAGAGCTGTTATTTAGCATTTAATCTTTATTTCAAAGGCATTCAAGCTTTATTTTTAAATTTGAGGCCCTTAGAAAAACTGTCTGCTTTCTTGACTTTAGTGTTGTATAATACTTTTTTTGTATTCTCCTCCAAATTGTAATGTATTGTTTCCCTCTCTAGACTTGTTAATTTTATGTCAATTCTTTTATGAAGTCCATGTCCATGATTGGAACACATCTTAGGCATTAAAATGTAAGCCCAGTTTGTTACGTCCCTTGGATAACCGACCGACCCGACAGGTCGAGGGTTCGAGTCTCGTGTTGCCATAAGATGTAGCTGGCATGTTTCTCTATGTGCCCGGATAGTGGCGACAGATTCACAACCTGTCACACTGGGACTCAACATAAACATGTGGAAAGCGGTGTGTAGCAAGCACCTCTGCCAACCCCTCTCGAGGGACTACGGCGTGAGTTTGTGATGTTTATGTGTGTCTATGTAAGTTACTTTGTTTGTTTCGTGTGTGGATTCAACAAATAAATAAATAGTTTAAAAAGGTTTTATTTACAGCTCCACCGGAAAAATCACTGAAAGACCTGGAATTGGGTAACTTCAATATTATTTTAAATGTTATATAGAATTACTTATTTTGTTTCTCCAACTATTTTGATATCGCTTTTAGATTACGGCGAAGTATTATCAAGTAAGTTTTCTTCTTTTTTTTTGCGAGTCTTAGTATAAATATATAACATTTTCAAATTCAAACTTGTATATTGTGATTGTAGTTCATAGAACATTGCAGATTACGCATGTAGTATCAGTGTATATATTCTACAAGGAGGCATACAACATAATTTAAGCCAAAATTTCTTAATTGCTTTTTTGATAATCATTATTAGTAATTAAAAAAATAAATTAAAAAGAAAACAACAACGGTATGTTAGCTGCGGATATTAAACATTGAATTTTATTTCAAAGTCAATTAAATAAACAGATTTAACTATAAATGTCTGGATTGAAATATGGAATTAAAAAATTTAAGTCGTGTACCTAATTAATAATTAAATCATATAATTTTTTTTACAATAAATTTAAAAAAAAAGTCTTTCCGAGATATCTTAGACAATGTATTTATGTATTGAAAATTGCAGGTATTGAAAAGGGTATGAGTAAAACAGTAACTTTGATATGCATGTAAAGTTTTAATATAAAAAAGTGACTAAACATTATTTATTTCAAGTAACAAGGCGCGGGGAAATAGTTAAACTTAGCAGGGATATATATCTTTTGAGGCAAAAACTTATGCATCCATTCAAAGTTTTAAATAACTCTTTGGAAAGTTGTAAGTCATTATAATAATAATAATAACAAACCTTTATTTCAGGCCTATTGGCCCATACAAACTTAATACATTAATTACACGTAAAAATCAAATTATACCTAATAAAAAGTTGCATTTACGTATATATATATATCAAAAATACCCAGTTTAGGTAAATAAACAAGGCTTGAGCTATAAGCTAACTAACTCCCAGCCGAAAGGGGCTCCTAGCCCGAAGGCGCTGAGAGCAAGTTGGGCCATTAGCGCCCAAAATTGACTTTCATGTAAATTAAGACCTAAAAATAGGTCACCATATTTTATAGTCAGGGCCCAATCCAATTCATTTGCCATAGGCCCCAACGGTCTAGTCACTTCCCTGGCTGCGGGTACTAAGCAACGAGACGATAATCTTATGTATCTAAATACAACAATTCAATATTTAAAAAAACTCGAAATCGATCGTGGAAAGTATTATTTTTATTGTAAAAATATCATAACCGGAATTCGAACTCTGACCCTCATGTCTTAGCTAGCGAATTATACCACTGCGCCTTAGGCTGACAAACTTTGTATTAGAATTATAACAATTAATATATAATACGAGTGATGAACACATATATACATTTACAACGCACACATTGACTCAACCTTGCATTATTTTAAATCATGTATAGACACAGTTATAGTCGGCCACACTTAAAGCTTCACATAACAAGTGCAATATCAATCCTGATGCTGTACAACTTAAGAGCGGTACAGAGTCCAAACAGGCTAGGTTGATGCATTGCCATGAGTATCACAAAGACTGATCAGCTATAGTTGTGGTTAGATAGTACATGGATAATGTCATGTAATGTGTGTTCGTATTGTCTTAAGCGAACTCGGGGTTACGCACACTGAAACAATTTGCACGTACATACACGCCTGACAAAACTAACACAACCATAGTTGAACGGTTACCGAGAGATGAAATTATTTTCAATATACTTTTTTGAATCTGAGGACTTGGTAGCTCAGTTTGTTACGTGCCTTGGTCAACCCATCCGACCCGACAGGTCGAGTCTCGGGTTGCCGTTAGTTGTAGCTGCCATGTTCCTCGTTGTGCCCGGACAGTGGCGACAGATTCGCAACCTGTCACACTGGTACTCAACATAAACATGCGAAAAGCTGTGTGTAACACCTCCGCCAACCCCTCTCGAGGGATTACGGCGTGAGTTTATGAATTGAATCTCCAGTTTCAGCCCTTGGTTGAAGCTGGAGTTTATTTTGTATACAACGTCACGGACAAACAAGCAGACGGTTAACCTGATGGAAAGTGATACCACCTGTACTGCGATGCGTTTCATGACGAATGCTAACAACGCCAATGCGTTGCCCACGTAGAGGTAATGAGGTAATGCACTTTAGTTTTATTTAATGCATAAAAGTTTTAAAATATTTTCTTCCTCTTTAAAAGATAATCAGACAGGAATAGTTGATGAGAACATGGTTAAAACCGAAGATGATTCCGCACAGAATGAGATACTCGATCCAGTAAATATTGGTGATGAAAGTATTGATGACAGTAGTATTGACTATCAAAAAGGTATTGATAAAATTGAAGTATTGCCGACTGGGAAAAAATGTTCCACGAAATTTCCAATAACAAGTAAGTTGTTATAATTTTTATTTCAAACTTTTTGGGTTTAACATATTTTTAAGAAAAAAATAAAAAGAAATAAAATATTGTAAGCTTTTTCTTTTGTAAATATGCAATAATAATAAAAAATCATGATAAACGACAACTCGACTTACACATTGACTCAGCTCTACAGTAAGTACGGTAAGCACTTGCGTCACAGGAACTAAGCGGCGATATGGGATAAACTACATAGATAAGAATACAAGACCCCAAAGACATCTCGATACTCCTTGATCTTGGAACTTGATGATAAGTGATGATGGGCCACAAAATACATGGTTATATATTTACTCTGCTTGTTTCCTCTAAATTTGAATAAACAGTAAACGAAAATAAATGTAATGTTTTTAACTTTTTTCAGTCGATGCAAATTATATTCCATGTAAGTTACTTTTACATTTTTAAATTGCGTATGCAATTGTTCAGAAGAAATCAACCAGGTAACATAAAACTTTTCGACTTAAAATTATTTAAACCTTCGTTAAAATAAATAAAAATAGACTTTTATTAATTTCAGCAAGCGCATCGAGTGAAGGTAATTAATTATTTTTCATTAAGTCAGTACATGTATGGGAGGGCAGGAAGGGGTAGACCTAGGCGGAAGTACCAGAAAGGTGTATGAGGAGGTGCATGGATGTGGAGGAAGCGAGAGATGTATGTAAGGATCGTTGCGTATGGCGAACCATTGTCTTTGCCTACCCCTTTGGGACGAAGGCGTGAGTGTGTGTGTGTGCAGTAAAAGTGCGAAAATGTATCTGTACTAAAGAAATATTGTCATTACTGTTTTTAACCTTTTTAATGTAAATTATTATTTTGTTTTTGTAGCAGCTTTTGTTTTCCTCGCCTTTACAGGCCGATGTTGTATTTTTTTTAATTAAAAAAACCTTTTTAAGAATATATGGATACATGGGTTTATTATCAATTTAGAATCAACTAATGTATATTTTTTATTTAGAAGACGAAATCAAGAATAAAAGTGGTAAGTGAAAATAACAGCGGGGCTAAGAATGCCATATCGAATCTGTCTTCATCTGAATCGGGTACATCTAAGTTAAATAGTAAAATGGCCGCTTACTACTTGTAAATTGAACTGTCAGTGATGAATACTAATGGGCGAAAATTAGTTGATAATTTTGACAAATATTTCAGAGAATGTTTACTTTCTGAATTGCTTTAATTTGGTATTTTTAGATCCGCATTAATAATAAAAATGATACCCAATCATTATTATTAAATATTTTAATGGAATTTTTAATACTTTCGAAATCAGATTATATAAGTAAATAACGTAATTTTTTAATTTTGTATGCGGTATATTTGGTTTTTAACCATTTTTTACTGTAAAATATACTTAAAATTATCATCTTTTATGTTTATAATAATGTTTTTTTTTAGATTCAGATGATAATGTTATCATTGACACCGGATCAAGTGGGTCAAGTGAAACAGTAAAACCTGGTAAGTTAAAAATATAAATATCCAAGACCTAGTAAATACTCTTTTCAACCCCCAAGGGTGTTAAAAGGTTTCTCCAGGGTCGGCGTGCGTGACACCCCTGGTAAACTTCCATAGGCTACGGTGACTGCTTACCATCAGGCGGGCCGTCAGCTTGTTTGCCAATGCAGTGTTATTAAAATATTAAATGGGATTCGAGCCCGGGACCTGCTACAGCGACTTAGACGGTTGCGCAACGAATCCCAACCTTTTTATTTCATATTAATTTGATATTTTTAGTTTTAATAAAAACATGTTATTAAAATAAAACTAGCTTTTGCCGCCAACTTCATCTGCGAAGACATACATTTTTTTCCTTTAGGAATCTAACACGTTTTCGGGACCAATCGAGGTGATAAAATACATATCTGTGTGTCGTTTGACCCCAGTCACATGAGCATGTGATTGAGAAATAAACTTACACATTTATATTTGTGGGTCCATGCATAATTTTTGTTTTTAATCTGTCAGGGATCAAATAATCTATTTGGCTGCCTGGTCTGTTACGCAAAAGGTTTCGGGTTCAAATCCCGACAGGGGCGGAACTTTTTGTTTTTTGCAAAATGCATTGTTTGCTTTCTGGTCTTGGATATGATATTATACCGTATCGTGAATCAGTGCTTGCAATACAAGATTATATCTTGGTGCAGCGCTGAGTCAATGTGTGTGTCGTGATGTGGTTTTTATTTTTCAGCAACACCCGATGACGTTACCACAACCATCAACCCAAATCAGTACAGAGCACCGATGAGGAAGAATAGTCCAGATCATTACGTTGACATCAGCTAAAATAACATGACATCATAGCAAATACAGTGTGGTTTTACTAACCGACTTCAAAAAAAGGAGGAGATGAGAACCTGCTCCTTTTTGCATCCCTTAATTTTGTATATATACTTGTATATGTATATGTATGTATGTATTCATATTTTTTTAATGTCAGTTCTGATACAACTGTTTTTGGTTTATGAATTTATTTGGTTTTTTTCTATTGCAAAGAAGTACTTTCTAGTCGGTCTCATTTTCATCAGGTTAGGATCTGATGATGGGATCCTGAAGAAATTTAAGGAAGTTAGAGGAATTAACTACTACTTACAGGTGTAGGTCCTGGTGCAGGTCCAGGGGCAGGTCCAGGTCCGGGGGGGATGTAGGATGGCCGCGGCGGGGGGGGAGACGGTCTGTAAGGTGGGGGGGTCGGTTGCTGAAACATTAAAACGTATATTAATACTAGTGACTACAGCATGGGGTTCTTCAAGAACGGTGTTAAAAGGTTCTTGCAGGGTCGGCGTGCGTGATATTGCAAACGTCCATAGCCTACGGTGACTGCTTACCATCAGGCGGGCAGTATGCTTCTGTCGTGATTTATTATTATTATTATTGTTATTATTACTTATGAATCTAGCTGTTTGATTTTTCATTATTTTTATTCATGAACAGGCAGGCATTTGACCCCAAACCCGCCTGATGTTAAGCGGCGATGAGGTCTAAGGTGGATCATGCCTGCCTAGGAGAAACCTATTCACTCTTGCCTTAAAGAGGCCCAAGTTATATTGGTCAGGGAACACATCGGCAGGCAAAGAATTCCACTTGATTGATAAATATTTATTCGGTTTAGTAGTTTTATTTGAATTGAAATACCGGTCAAGTGCGAGTCGGACTCGTTCGCAAAGGGCATTGTTATATACCTCTTTGTCTAAAATTTTACATTTTATTTAAAAAGGTTACAAGTTAGGTTAGGAACCGCTTTAATTAGTTTTTTATATTGACTATTTTAGCAACAGAAGTATATCTACATTCTGTAAAGAATCGTTACTCTCTACCAATTACAGTTCATGGGATATAGCACGCTGACATACGGACGGAAAGCAGACGTTTAGTGTGCTAAGAGCACGGACCCTATTATTTTATAAAAGTTTTAAAGCAAGATTTAATAAACTATTTTCAGACGGCTACAGATAACAAGTGCAATATCGATCCTTATGCTGTACAAGTTAAGAGCGGTGCGAAGTCCAAACAAGTCAGGTTAATCGTTGGCCGTGTGTACCTTAATATATATTTTAAACAGCCTACTATGAGATTATCAAAAACAATAGTAAAATTAAGCTTTCCCACACACATACTTAAAAGCGTATAAACTTATATTGAGCAATTATAATTATATATCTACCCACTTAGCCAATGGCGGTGCAATGGGAGTTTATGATTCCAGCCTTGAATCTAAAAGATACAATAATTAAATTTTATTAACTAAAACCTATAATTACCCATGGAAATTTATTGATGTGTACAAAAATGGCGGTAAATGCAAATTAAATTGAGTAAAAACGGCCATAAATCAACCTAACCTGTTTGAACTTTGCACCGTTCTTAAGTTGTACAGCATAAGGATTGATATTGCACTAGTTATGTGAAGCTTTATGTGTGGCCGTCTGAACGTACGGAGACCATGACATTTTTCACAAGTTTACTAGTGTGTGTGTACGTAATATTGTAGTGTATTTTTTTTCACACAGGGCAGGGCCTATTACTTGAAATTATATTACACACTAATGCAAAGATACATCTTGAAGCTTGAATTTATTTTGTCTTTTATTCAATTTATTTATTCGCAGATAATTTCTTTTTTAAATAAAACAAATAAACGTACGAAAACGAATAAAGATAATATAAATAAATTAAAACTATATAATTTATCTTATTAATATATAATTTTCGAGTGTGTACATATCTTTATTTTGAATTTAGCTCGCCTAGTGCAGGGTCCACTGTAAAAAAACTTTTTGTTAAACGTTTTTACGTATTTATTATTAATTCAAGACTTGTAAAACTTTTATATGGTATCAATATATTTTTATTTTTTGTATCCATACTTTTTAATAATCTATAATATAAAAATGAATCGCAAAATGTGTTGGTAAGCGCATAACTCAACAACGCCTGGACCAATTTGCCCAATTATTTTTTTAAAATATTCGTTGAAGTTCAAGGATGGTTTTTACGGCGACAAAAATTCGAATAATTGCCGGAAAAACTATAGAAACAGCCCTTTACTCTTTCCCATACAAAAGGTTTTGTTTTCTATATGACAGGACGAAGTCTGTCGGGTCCGCTAGTGTATAATAATTACATACCTTATTTGCGTTGTTGTTGGTAGGGAATGGAATGTTGGGGGTGTCGTAATTGTACCCTTTGCTGGGGGGGAGGTACTCCTTGCCTCCCTGGGCGGTTGCCATGGCAACCATGCAGGATGACACAACGAAAGACAACAGCATCTGGAACGGAAAGAAAGTTTGAATTTATTTATATATTAAGGAACAGAAGGTAAATCATTTCGACAAATAAAATAAAATGAAAAATTATTTTAATTTGTTGATTTTTTGTAAAGTGTGTATGTTATTAAAAATATTGGTTTTTATTTTATTTTTGAACTTTCATAATCAATATTTTTTCTTAATAACCTTCAATTATGTATGAAATTTACCTCGAAATTTCAAAACGAAAAGAATAGTTAAACTTCTAAACAACAAAGTGACTTGCATAACATTGCTAAACAATTTTTAATGATTCCTTAACTGCCATTAGGTTGTTAGATTGAAGTTAGAACGGATGTACCAAAGTGAATGCGTTTGATCTTAGCATACAATACGTTTTATGGGAAATTGTACCGTTAGCAAAACAGGATGTTTTATTTCCATTGGTTATTTTTTTTTAGAATTATGAAGATCTTTCGGTTATGGTTGTGATTAACGGGTGGATGCACATTGTTCTAATTTGTGCAACCTCTACTCAGCAAACTTTAGGTTACATACACAGAAACAATATGCATGTACACACCTGATTACACCAACAAAACCTTAGTCGACCGTTTTTTGTGGGATGGAATAACTATGCAGAAAACATAAACATAATCCCTCTAGAGGGGTAGGCAGAGATGTTAAATACCGCATTTTGCATGTTTATGTTGAGTCCCTGTGTGACAGGCTGCGAATCTGTCGCCACTATCCGGGCAATCCGAGACTGAAACCCTCAGTCGGTCGGTTGGTTACCATGTTGGGTACCATGTCGTCAATAATTATAAGTAAAAAAAGATTAAAAGTTTCTAAAAAGAAAGCCTGTGATCGTAATCTACTTTTTCATTTTGAAATAATTATTTTAAGGAAAACTTTTAAGATATATACCATGTTTTTTTTAACTACGAATTTAACTTGGACGAAAGATTTTTACATAATTTATTTCCACTTCACGTTATTTAAGGATTAAAAGTTAAAATTTTATTTGTTGCCTGTTTTGCACCCAGTACAAATGCAATAAGTATGCAATATGCACGCCGAAACAACAATGCACAGTTTTGATAGTGCAAGGACGCGAATAACATAGCAACTGCATTAGTATATATGAACAATACACTTTATTTATATGTCCGTATGTAATAAATACCGATACCTATGTATTAGATGTCGAGATTTCAGTAAATAACTATTATTATTGGGAATTCTGTTTTTGTTACATACAAGCTATGTACGACGGTTACATTGGCTTAGAATTCGATTTTTATTTGTAATACACAACATAAACTCACGCCGTAATCCCTCGAGAGGGGTAGGCAGAGGTGCTACACACCGCATTTCGCACGTTTATGTTGAGTCCCAGTGTGACAGGATGCGAATCTGTCGCCACTATCCGTGCACAATATGCGGGCAATATTTTATATCGATTTTAGATAATTATTTTGAATGGATTTTTAACTCGAGATAGTTAAAATATTGCAGGGGTAGTTTAGAGGTAGGACGTCAGCTAAGAAATTGTTTTACATTCAACCCTTAAATGAACAAAAGGGATGAAAGTTGTTTTAGAGATTATGATTAAGATTTTTTTTAATCCTCAGACAATCCAAATAAACAGCATACAAATTTAAATAAAACAAACTTAACAACATTCTCATACTTTATCTTCTATCTTTAGTGATCAATTGAATCAATTCTCACAATGCATTTTGCTTGCAATATATACATCCAACGCTGTGGCATGGGTAATACAATGGTGCTAAACAAATTTATGACTAGACTAATTAGTAGATCTGTGTTCCGATCTTAAAATAGGGTGTGGTCCCAGTTACAGAGTGTTTTAAGTGATGGGCAAACAAGCGAAGGTGCATTGAAAAGTGATACCGCCGACTATTGACAACGATGCCTTCGATTTCTCACAATACGTTGCCCATGAAAATATAAAAGACATACCTACCACATACATAAACACACGCCAAAGTCCCTCGAGAGGGGTTGGCAGAGGTGCTTGCTACACATCACTTTTCGAATGTTTATGTTGAGTCCCAGTGTGACAAGTTGCGAATCTGCCACCACTACTCGGGCACATTGAGAAACATGGCAGCTACAACTTACGGCAACCCGAGATTCGAACCCTCGACCTGTCGGGTCAGTTCGGTCGGTTATCGAAGGCACGTAACAAACTGAGCTACCACGTCCTCTTACCACATAACTACCAATGCCGGTAATTACACTGTGTCTCTAATCTTTTGAACCGAAACACAGCGAACTGCTTCACGGATTAATTTTGTAGGCCGTTATGTGCCCTTTTCAAAACATTCCAATACGCTACGCTAGAGTTTCTAGGTTCGAATTCCGGCGGGGGTGGAACTTTGTGTTATTTGCAAAACGCATTGTTTTGTTTGGATGTAGTATTCATACTTTTGTAGTTTATACCATATCGTTGCTTAGTGCCTGCGATACAAGATTATATCTTTTTACAGGGTCAAGGCAATGTGTGTGTCGTGATAATATTAAACATTAATATTAAATAGCTTTCAAAATCGCTACCACTCAGCTGCGCACCATCACCTAATGATAGAGGAGTGCAACCGACAGTGCGATAGAGATAGTTGCGCAAGGTCTATTGTCCCTACATTATCTTCATAAGGAATGTTATATTTTGAAACATTACTCATTGGATGCGTTATGATGAAAACTTATTTATTTTTCTTGGAATTGGGATTAAAATTAAAAAAAAGTTAATTTACGCACAAAAAAATTGAGGTAATAACTAATTTATATGTTATATTAAACTTAAATTACGATATTTAATCTATATAAATAAAAAAATAAATATTGCTATCCGAATGGTGTTTAAAGAAAGATTTTTTTTATAAATTTTCCGAAAAAACCTAACAAATTATGGGAAAGTCACAAAATAGTGGTATTTTTTTGATTTTTTTATTTATCGAGAGAAAATAAACATTTTTTAGGCAAGTATGTTTGTTTTTTTTTTTAAATATAATATAATTTTATAATATTAATTGCATATGAACACATGTAGGTAAAGAAATAGTGGGAAATATACAGACTTCGTTATTTTTCGGTTTTCACGAACATTCCCGAACGCTAAATCAATAATCGTATTCATTTAATGACGTTCTTGTGACAAACTTTATGGAAAACGAACGTATCCGAGAAAACATGATGTCGCCACATTTGTCACTGCCACGTGGACTGGATTTGATGGAAGTAAAAAGGGTTCCGTATCGTGGTATTTGCGTGCAGAACCCTAAAGGGCTAAACCTCTCAACGACATGACCTTTGAGTTAGGATCTCTTAAATTCCGTTACATCTATCTGAACCGATATTCTTATAAACTTAAATCAACAACTGTTTTGTCAGTTTTGTTGGAAATTCAACCTTATGTCATAGGTAATAAGTGCTCGGCGTACGTTTTGTACTGAATCGTGATAGTCCTTTTGAAGCATTTGGTGTAAAGGTTATAGGTATTGGCAATGAGCCTTCGTGAAACCGAATTTGATGTTTTATGTAGGGTCAGCAAAACAAGTAAAAAAAGATTTTTATCTAAAACGATCGTCGTAATAAAAATGAATGTGACTGTCTGTGTTTTTATGGCTAAACCACTAAACTGTAAGTAATGCAATTGATCACAATTAGAGCTTGATTTTATGGACAGGAATTAATCGAACTTCATTCTTATTTAACCTGTTTGAAATCGTTGCAAGCCATACTGTATTTTTAGTTTTTTTTTTTCAAACCGTACATCTATTACAATTATACTTGTAAAAGATATTGTCATCGCATATTGAATGCTGTTATCTAGAGTCATATCAACTGAACTGAATGCGAGCATTCATACCTCAAAAGATAAGCCAATAACAAATGTCGCCTTCGTGATTTGAAATGAATCGTGAATGTAATGTTTAATTAAATTATTTAAATTAAAATGTTAAAGAATGCGTAACGCGTATACCTTGTACTGTTTACAAAAAAAAAACGAAAAGATTAATTAAGTTTTCATTTAAAAAATACGCAAAAAAAAAAGAAACATACATTTTAATTTAACGAAAAAACAAATTCTTAAGAAAAACTATCGCGACATTTTTTCCGTGCTTGTTTTGCTGACGTTACTTTCAAGCGTAAATGTGAAGATCAACGCGACTTGTAACATTCTCGACTATGATATGTACAATAATCAATTTAACTTTGATTAAGTTCACTGAATTATTATTTACAAAGCTTCTTTATTCACATACCTACTCATCGATCTTTTATTTATTATCTACTAGCTTTTGCCCGCGGCTTCGTCCGCGTAGAAGTCGATCTAATCTAATAGGATTTTTGATTACTTGACATTCATCGCTATATTTCGGACAATTCACACAATATCATTATAAATTGTAGCCGATGTGTTATTCTGATGTATGAACTTTGTGTTATTTGTAAGACGCATTGTTTCGCGTACCGGTCGTGGATGTTGTATTCTCATTTATTTAGTATATACTTTGAACACCCCTGATCTTTCTTAAACTACATCACGGACGAACAAGCGGAGTCACCTGAAAAGTGATACCGCCTATCGATACGGTGCGTTAATGTCTTACGACTTCAAGAGCTTCCCATCCCATGCAAATTTCATCTCATTCTAAAACAATTTCTGACGACCTCGGTGGCGCAGTGGTGTAAACCGCCGACTGCTACGCTAGAGGTTCCGGGTTCGAATCCCGGCGGGGGCGGGACTTTGTGTTATTTGCAAGACGCATTGTTTCCCTTACTTGTCTTGGATGTTGTATTCTTATTTATTTAGTATATACCATATCGTTGCTTAGCACCTGCGATACAAGTTCTTACGATACTTAGTGCAGGGCTGAGTCAATGTGTGTGTCGTGATGTGGTTATCTTATGGGTGGTGGGTACATTCTGTAGTTTTAGCGTGAAAGAGTAACAAACACACATTCTTACAAATTTTCACGTCTGTAGTATTTGTTTGGATTAAAATAATAAAGGTACATATAGCATCTAAAAAATTAAAATTTTGCATAGACTTTGTAACAGCGTATAGCTGAACAATTGAACGATTTTGGTCGAAATTATGATGAATTGGTTGAGAAGGGGCATTTGAAAATTGAACCCCTAAGGGGGATAAAGATCCTACAGAGAGACAATTGGAGAGCCGGTGTAATATCGGCTAGAGAGGTATAACTTATTTACCTTTATCAATCGACAGCCCCAATTATTTTAGAATTAGGTTGCACAATATTTTTCTTAATCATTCTAGATTTATTTTTGACATTGATTATTCTTATTTTGGAACATAAATTTAGATTATTATCACTTTTTTTTATTAATTGATTGCTATTTTTTTCTAATTTTATGTGAAATTAAATTAATAAATAAATAAATAACCACATCACGACACACACTTTGACTCAGCCCTGCACTAAGTATCGTAAGAACTTGTATCGCAGGTGCTAAGCAACGATATGGTATATACTAAATAAATAAGAATACAACATCCAAGACCAGTAAGGGAAACAATGCGTCTTGCAAATAACACAAAGTCCCGCCCCTGCCAGGATTCGAACCCGGAACCTCTAGCGTAGCAGTCGGCTGTTTACACCACTGCGCCACAGGGGTCGTCAGAAATTGTTTTAGAATGAGATGAAATTTGCATGGGATGGGAAGCTCTTGAAGTCGTAAGACATTAATGCACCGTATCGATAGGCGGTATCACTTTTCAGGTGACTCCGCTTGTTCGTCCGTGATGTAGTTTAAAAAAGATCAGGGGTGTTCAAAGTAGAACAATCCGTGCTCCAATTACCAAACGCAATTGAATGCAAGTATTTCTACAATTACGACATTCTCCCTGTAGTCGTGTGCCACGCCACCCAGCGTTGCATCTCCGTTCTACCCACTAATTGAAACGAAATGCTAGTGATGTTACAGTTGCGAAATAAATTCTCCATTTTAGGTTACTGATGATGTAAATAAATGGGATTTAGACACGGTCTTTTTAAATTTATTATCTATTAAGTGAAAAAAATAAACTTTTGCATAAAAGTACTGTAAACAATTAGACTTTAAAAATAAGGATCGCCATGAGCTCGTACAAACGGTCACACATAAAGATTCACATAACAAGTGCATTAATCCTTATGTAATACAACTTAATAATAATAATAATAACTACATCACAACACACACATTGACTCAGCCCTGCAGTAAGTATCGGAAGAACTTGTGTCACAGGAACTAAGCAACGATATGGCATATCCTACATAGATAAGAATACAACATCCAAGACCGGTAAGCGAAACAATGGGTCTTGCAAATAACACAAAGTCCCGACCCGCCGGGATTCGAACCCGTAACCTCTAGCGTAGCAGACGGCTGTTTACACCAATGCGCCACCGAGGTCGTCAAAACGTCAACTTAAGAACTTAAGAAGGTCTTTGGCGTGTTTGCTAATCGCCTTTAGATAAAAACTGCATTTATAAAAATCGATTCCTAAAAAATTCAACTCGCTAATAAAAAGTAGTTATCTGACATACTGCCGGATGGATGGACAGCAGAGGCTTTTAATTAGGTTACATTGGCAGCCATTTTGTAAAGAACTCTCGAAAGATATTACCTACTTTAGTCATGTGGTAGTTCTGCTTGGAAAGTTTTTTGAGTCTTGAAAATTTAAATCTTATAGATTTTGTGGTGCTTTTTCTGAATTTGCCACCTCGTATCTACGCACCGCCATCTTAGGAAAATTCATTTAAAGCCTATATTTGCACTCGACTATTGATGAATTTATTGTTTGCTTTCTTGCATGCTTTTTTTCGTCTAATATTTTCCTCGTATTGCGTGACTAAGTGCGACATTTTTCCTATCCTGGAAAGTCTTCCAGGAGTTTTGCTCTTTCGGGTACTAACACAGCTTTGTTTAGCACTAAATGACTGCGTAATACTATACTTATCAAAAACCTGGTGAAATCTTAATTTGATATTGCGTTGGAACTAACAATTATTTATGTGAAATTTTTCGAAAAAAAATTCCCACACTTTACATAATGTAGGGCATCTCATTGTTTCATTTTATCTGTTACATATATATTATGTTATTCATGAGAATTTTTTTTTAATAAACCTGGAACGATATTTTTGTTTTTAATCTTTTAATCGATTTTATTTAATAAGTCAATTATTTCGTAACTTTAATCTTATTGCTTAAACTGATATGATTAAGTTAAATTTAATTTTATTTTTATATCAATATTATAAACAGACTTCGTTTGTGAAGTGCCTTGGTTCACCGATCCACCTAACTCGACAGGTCGAGGGTTCGAGTTTCTGGTTGCCGTACATTGCAGCTGCCATGTTCCTTATTGTGCCCGGATAGTGGCGACAGATTCGCAATCTGTAGCACTGGGGATAAACATAAACATGCGAAATGCGTCGTTTAACACTACCCCTCTCGAAGGAATTAGCGTGTGAGTTTGTTTGTTGTGTATAAAGGGATAAAGTGTGTCATCCAATTTAAAACTTCATTCAAAAATTAAAATTAGACTTTCAAAGTGCTAAACTAAAGCTACATGCGTCTAAAAAAATCGCAATTAGTGAGTTCGCATAAAGTCGTCTCGCATAAAAATATTATTCAAAAAAGGATTTCTAACATGATCTTTTGTCGAAACACCAGATCGGAATCTAGCAAAAAACAACGTTTTATTAACCAGTATCTTCGCCTCTGCCGACATATTTTGAAACTATACCGCCTTTTGATATTTATTGTTGCATATCCAAATGTCAGACCGAACAGTGTTGACAAACAAGTCGCTGCCAATTACATTTTGTACAATAGCTGGAATGTATTTTTGTCGCTGTTGTTGATGCTCCTCAATTTCGATAAAGCTTTTTTGCCCCTTGGGGGTTGAATTTTGAAAAAGCCTTCCTTATCTTTTCATATTTTTCTTTATTTATTATTTAATTTTACATCGTTTTAGCTGATAAAAACTTTTTTTTTCCAAACCTAATTGACTATATCTTTGAAAACTTAGAACCGATTTGTATGATGTTTTCACTAGAAAGAAGCGTAATTAAAAGATCTCAAGTTGTGTTGCATAATCTTGTATCAAAATATATATGTTTATTAATTATTAGATGACTCATTGAAATTAAATTAACTATCTACCAGCAAGGCTACTATATTATTTTTAAACAAAGCATATGAACGATCTTGAACAAACACTTGAGTAACTGAAGGTAAACGTTTTGTGTATTATTATTGTGTAGGATTACAGTCATAATAGTTAATTATCCTAAACTATGATCCTACACAAATTACGTATGTGTGAGTCATGTATAAATTCTAATTATAATATATTTTTTATTGTAACTGTATGCGGCCTTTTTTATATAATATGTTTTCTTTTAAAGTTTAAGAACATATTATATATGTACATGTAAATTAGTTTGATTTCTTTTATTGTTAGATAACTTTACTTTAATTTTTTTAAGTTTTTAGAGTATTATGGTGTTGTAATTTTATATCAATAGTGTTTTTTTTTAAATAGTCATGTTTAGAAAAAATATTCTGTAAGTGCGCATTATTGTTGTATATGCCAAAAAGTTTCTATGTTTCTTTCAACCCGATACGATACCCATACGATGCCGATACGAGTGCGTTACGAAATGTAATAGAGAATACCGAGTTGATACGGCGTTGATCCGATTTGATAGATTCAGCCCTCAGCCCTGCACTAAGATAATCTTGTATCGCTGGAACTAAGCAACTATACGGTATATACTACTTAGATAGGAATACTACATCCAAGACCGGAAAGCGAAATAATGCGTCTTGCAGATAACCCTAAATTCCGTTCTGCCGAGATTCGAACCCAGAACCCCAGTCGGTTGCTTACACCACTGCACCATGCGCTGACTCTTCAAGCCAATAAATAGATTGTTCATTATAGCTATATTTTCATATTAATTTAAGAGATTTCCTTGATAATAAAGTCCAATAGACAAATATATTTCGACCCGCGACCCCTGCTGGCGAGTTGAAGTAATTTAAATAAATAACTTGGCTGTATTTTATGCTGGGATTTAAATTAAGTTCAAACCCTATCTTAAATTAGGTTCCTTTGGTACTCTGACGATGCAAGACATCCTGGTGTTGCATAAACTGGCCGGTTACATAACACACGCAATGTTACAATAAAAACTGTATTCAGAATGGATTAGTAGTTAATGTGTGTCGTTTTGAAAGTGCTTATTTTAAGTCACTTTTACTTTAAATAAGCACTTGGATTTTAAATAGAAAACTTTAAAAAACTTAATCAGAAAAACGTTGAATTTTAAAAAAGCAACAGAATCTCAATGCTGATCTACAGAGGAGATAGTTCAGAAACGATTATATTTTAAAAATTGTTTTGTTTTTTACTTTTTTTTAAAGATTTAAAGTCTTTATGTTAACTAACCTAATGGAACCTGCTATCCAGGAGCGGTGGAACGACAAATGTAATTTGAGGGGTGTAGATTATTTACCCTGTTGACGTGCTTACGTGCGTGACTTACCAGTGACGTGCCTAGAGTTTTAGAATAGGGCAAGCCGAGAGATACGTTATTGTAGTGTTATAATTCATTTCGATAAATGTCTTATTGCCTCATTACTCTTAAATCTACACTTCATACTTACGCGTTACGCGAATTAGCACAAATTTGAACCATGCTATGCAAAGCGTATTGTTATTTGATTTGAAAAGTAATTAATGAATGAGAGCGCGAACTTACCTTGGTTCGATAGGGCAAGCCGGGCTTTTGGGCTTGTATGACAGTACCCCCACTGTTACTGACAGCTATTTATAGAAACCCTTTTGGGGCTAGCTAACTTTAGGTTTGAAATAAATTTATTATTATAACGTTGTCTAAGAATCGATAAGTAAACTAGGATACCTATCCTTCATCTTTGACAGTTATTAATGTATATACTACGCAATATTTAATATGAAGAAATCGTTTAATTATTCTATTTCACGAGGACGGTTTAATTTAAGCAGTGGAGTTTTGTTCCAGTATAGCTTCCAGTTCACTCACACTAGATCAATCTTAAAACAAGTTAGTTATAGTAAGAAACATTGCAACTTCGTTATTTTTCACGAAGATTCCCGAACGCTACTATCCGGTACATCAAGAATCGTATTTATTGAATGATGTCTTATGACAAATTAATATTAAACTTTATGGAAAACTTATCCGACAAAACAGTACACCTTTCAAGTCTCACTACACCTTTACACACGCATTTACACACAAACATAGCTAAGCGGTCTCAGTGAGACGGATAGTCCTTAGAGATGATATTGCCTTGCATGTTTTCTTACAAATAGCTTTTTTGTTATACATACAGTGGATATTACAAAATAATAGACTTAAGCATTATGCGGAGTTGATGTTAGAGAAAATTACCTGTTTTTATATCTTTTTGTGTATATCAAAGTTGTTATGCCTTTGAAATGTTCTATAATATGGTTCGTGTTTTATTCTGAATCAATGCCATCCTTTGAAGCGTTTGAATTGATGGTTTTTATTTAAATAGGAATGTTTCTGGCAACCTAATGGCCTCTTTGGCGCAGTGGTGTAAACATCCGACTGCTAGACGTTCTGAGTTCGAATCCCGGCGGGGGCGGGACTTTGTGTTATTTGCAAGACGCATTGTTTCGCTTACCGCTCTTGGATGTAGTATTCTTATCTATGTAGTTTATACCATATCGTTGTTTAGTTCCTGCGACACAAGTTCTTACGATACTTACTGCAGGCCTGAGTCAATGTGTGTGTCGTGATGTGGTTATTAATACTATTGCGAGGTCGTTCATCAACAAGATGACCAATCAAATGGAAGACTCGTACTCAGCAGCTCCAGATTTAACCCTGATGCTGACCACGATCCTCAGATATGATGGACAGAACAGAGAGATGATAGCAAATGAATTTGCTTTTTTTTGGTTCCACAACATAAAAGTAAAAACAAGACTCTTTGTGCGTCGGTCTTTCAGTCAAAACCGATGGAAAATCTAAAGGGAACATGAAAACTATAAAATTCCTAACGTAATTATAAATATTATGAATAAACGTATCACAATCACCCATCAAATTAAATATGACAGCTTTAAATAGGATTTTCGTTTAATTTAACTATTACATTTTAATGCACCTTGTCTATCAGTTATCATAAAATGATTAGCTATCGTTTTATGATAAAATTAGATGGTGAAAAAAAATGGACTCTGCTTCTATCAAGTGGTTAATGTCACGATAAAGTTCACAGAAAATACCGTTAGGTTCATCCCGAATACTTAATTTGAATTTATTGTATATATTGTATGTGTGTATGTTATTATTTACGTGTGATATTTTCAGCTATATTTAATTTAATTGTTGATAGGCAAATAATAAATCTTATAAGCGCTTTGGATATTTTATCTGTTAGCTTGTAAGATCAAATTAATAAATAAAATGAAATGAATTATATAATTGTTTATTCATGTGTACGTTTGTATATCTAACGTATTATGCAGGTATACATAAAGATATACAAGTTAGAGATATATTAATATATATTTAAGTATTTATAGTAAATCTAACTCTCTAACTCGTATTATCAGCCCTATTAAAATACACAATTCAAGACATAACATGACATTCTGTTATTGGCTTGGTTTGTATCAATTCCATATGTTAAGAAATATAGTTCTAATGTTGAATGTCCATATAATAAAAAATAGCTAAATAAAGTGTGATTTCCACTGAAAAGTATATGAAGAATGAATAGTTGTATATATGTATAAAAAACTGGTTAAATGGCTTGCAACGTTAAAGACATCACGAATATTTCCCATGCAACCCTCAACCGAGAAATAAATTGCCTTACTCGCTTATAAAAACAAGACAATCTGTATTTTCTATGAAATTATTAAAGAAATAAGTTCTAAAACGGATAATGTTAATGACACACGGCCATGCATCAACCTGACCTGTTTGTAACCGTTCTTAAGTTGTACAGCATAAGGATTGATATTGGACTTGTTATGTGAAGCTTTATGTGGTACACATAGGCCTAGCATATAAACGATTTGATTGTTGTTATCTTATTACATAATACAAATTCGATACAGTTGTCCGCTGATTAAATGAAGACGTCTGTCTGGTGATCGTCATATTTCTTCGGCTATACCATTAATGATGGTTTGTACTATAGTAATGAATGTGTAAATAAAAAATGAACCGCTTTCACTTATATGACTCGACAATTCTTTTAAGCAATTTTATTGGTACAGTAAAAAATTAACCTACTTCAAAATAGGATGTTTTATTCGAATTAATAATTACATTTTTTTATTATGAAGGATGTGTTACTGCTACTCTAGAGGTTTAAGGTTCGAATCCCGGCGGGGGCGGGACTTGTGTTATTTGCAAGACCCCTTGTTTCGCTTACCGGTCTTAGATGTTGTATTCTTATCTATGTAGTTTATACCATATCGTTGCTTAGTTCCTGTGACAAGTTCTTACGATACTTACTGCAGGGCCGAGTCAATGTGTGTGTCGTGATGTGGTTATTATTAATATTAAGTGTAATTCAGTTTGAATATCATTTCCATTTGATTATGATATTGAAAAATATGCTTCTGATATTGAAGATCATTATCATTTTGTACTAAATGCCTAATTTAGGCATTAAATTAGGCATTACGCCCGCCTGATGCTAAGCAGTCACCGTAGCGTATTGAGGTACACAAGAACCGAGTAATGAGGATTTCTTATACTTAGAAATTATTTATTTTTCTCAATTGATCATATAAAAACACCAGTTATATAAAAAGGAAGAATAGAACACAAATTGCACCAATTCTATTCAATTGTTGACAATGTACCTTGTTTTGGTATAGTCATCCGTTAATTGAATTAGAAAGTTGAATCGCTTCTATTGTTTAAACAAATAAATCAAATGAATTGTTTACTTTTGAAGATAACAAGGGGTAATTTAACAACACTTCTCGCTTGAACTAAGCATGCATGAGAGACTAAAATAGTAAATATTGCAGTTAAAAGTTTTTAAGTGGTATAACCTCGTAACGGACAATACCTTTGGTGTTTCAAGCATCTTACATACAGTGAGAATAGGCCTGAACGTTTTTTAAACGAGCGGTAAAAATCATTCCAATGAAGCATCGTGTTTGTGATAATACCTTAACGTCCAACGCTCAACGCCACAAAACCAAACGGGCTTGATAAAAAAAACGCCGCTCTTGTGCACAAATACCTATACCTACACGGAAATCAATTTGTTTCATTAGAAACGCGCGAAAAGCGTTTGTTTGAATACTTTTTTAATCTTTTGGAACGGTGTTATCGTTTAGTTAACCCAATCAATAAAAAAAAATCATTTATTGTAATCATTCAGCACCATGCTAAAAGAAAGTCCGCCATTTTTTTACCAACACAAGAAAAAACGTAAACTTGAAGCGTGTTACACGATTCCGCAGTGACCTATTGATAATAACGCAACCGTCAGTTAAAAACTAACCTAAAAATTGCAAAAAAAAAACTTACACAACACTATTAGTTGCCAGAGAGTTACCGTAATAACCTCTCATTACTGGATCATCCGAAATGATTTCTGACAGGTCAAACATTAAATTTGAACTTTTAACTGGGCCGTTTTTTTGAAATGACGTCTCAGCTTTCGTTGTTAATTGTTTTAAAAGGGTTTAAAAGTCACCTAGCTATATTGTATCTGAATTTGACACGTGTCAAACCGTAAAATGGTGAATTGAGCTGTCAGATATACATACTAATGAGCGGCCATCTTGCGGAAATTAAATAGAGTCTATATGACAACATTCTGAACTGTTCAATTTGCCCTTTTTAGATTTGCAGTTAAAGGTATTGGCTAGATTTAATGATATTCGCGGCAAACCAGCCACTCTGTCCCACCACTGCAACTCCTGTTCTCCAGGATCAACAGTGGCGTCCTTTGATCGAATAATCAACGAATAATGCAGCTGTGCAATGACGCACAGGCTGTGCCCGGACACCCTACCGGCTGTCTTGGGACCCGCAACGAACTTAATCAGAACAAATAGGAAGTAAGAAAGCGGATCCAGACTTCACAGATTTAATGATATATACTAGTGTTTTCCCGTAACTTTATTTGTGTAGATTTAATATTAATGTTTTATTTTTTAATATCATGTGCTTCTAGAAATTGCTAACGATTAACAACAACTTGAAATATAACCGTGAGGACTGTATTTTTTTGCTCATAATTGAGTAAAACTTCATAAATTTCAATGTTTATTTTATTTTATTGTGTTTTAAATTTTATTTACATGTTGGTCGGTATAACAAGTAAGCTATTCGCAAAATTTATTTGTTTTTAATCTTCATATTTTTATTTAAGACCGCGGGATACAACTTGTTTTAATTACAGTGAAAGACTCGAGTGAATGTACGAGCATAAAATAAGTTATTGGATGAGATAATCAAAATTATTGGCGTTGTCTTGAAGTTTATACTTAATTACCTTTATATTGATATATCAACAAGTTATTGTCGATGTGAAATGATGGACATTCGCATGGTACAAGCTATGAAAAATAGCGATTTTAAATTTAAATTTACAATAGTGATATCTTTCGAACAAGCGTCGATAGGTTATGTGATAAAATAGCCTATTTTAATTATTTAGTTCTTTCTTAGTGTTGAATTTTATTAATCAATTGATAATTTTGTATTTATACAGTATAAATTGATATTCAAATTAGAATTATTGCATGCATAAAAGGACTTACCTCAAAGAATGGATCTTATATAATGCTACTTAGGGTTTTTTATACTAAGGGACTCAGGAATAAAGAATGTGCGTTGCTATTTGGATGGAGACAATAACCTAAAATTATGCTGTAGTTTTAGAAGTGAATTAGCATTCTTAAACACCATTAGAAGTTAAGTGGAGATATAAATATAAACATCTGGCTAATTTATACATAATAGAATTTTAGCGATTTCAAAAATCGCTCTCGCCACCGCTTTTCACTTGAGCCACAAACACCATACCCTATTCAACGATTTTATTGTTTCTGCCCGAACCCGATGTATTGAATTATTAATTTGATTTTATCATTCAGTAAATTTAGTAAGCCTCTGTTAGGCGCCGCGTCGGGCCTTAATCGTTAATTAAAGCTACTTGATGTTTAATTAATTGTTTTTAATTACTTAAAGGCAGTTTTTAAAAATGGAACAAAAGGAATTGGTAACGTTTACTAATTTAGTAGTCACAAGCAGATGTAATCAGCGTTCTTCCAAGAGGTTTACTTAAACAACAAAATTTAGCGTTTGTCCACTCTTAATATCTTCTGTAAATAAATATAAAAGAGCAACATATATATAGTTACCGGACGTCAAGAAATTTCCTGAAATGTCAGGACTTTTGGCCATTCGTCTGTAATTCGGCCGGAGAACGAAAATGTAAGGATTTATTTTATTATTTGTGTTTTGCACATTAGTATAAATACCAAAATCCTTGTTCGGTACTAAAAAAAAAAAATTCGCCATCACCCGTTCGTAGTTTTGACATGAGACCAGAATTGTCAGGAAATTTATTCACAAATCAAGAAATTTGTCAGGTAAGTTCTAACATTGTACCTGGCACCCACTTTTTCCAATTTAAAAAAGGGGTTAAGGGGACGAAGATTTTCGGATGACAATGAGATGAAGGCGGCCGTAGAAACCCGTTTTGAGGAGAAATCTAAGGAATAATTTTTTTAACGGCTTAAAAGCACTGTATTCCCGATGTAAAAAGGGATTTTCACTTGAGGGGGATTATATTTAAAAATATAACATCAAGTATTTCTCTCATTAAGCACCTTAGGCCGCGAACTTATCACTAACTCAGATGTTTGACTCTACCTAAATATCATCTTTAGCTCTTTGTTTTTTTTTTTTTTTGTAAACTAGAATATAAGATAATTCCGATGGACAGATAAATTATAAAGTCAACTTTAAACTTTTGAGTTCCATCTGACATAGTTTTTTTTTTAATATTTCATTTTATTACTTAATAATAAAAATATATAAAATAAAACGTACTAATTATGTGATGACGTGATTAACTTGTATTACACCTTATGTATTATATAAGGCTGGTATGTAATAAATTCTTTAACAGCTAATGACATTACATACCGATCAGCATGATGGTTGCCATGCCATTTATTTGTCATCTCTTAAAGATGTTAATAAAGTATTTACTGAGTTAATCTTTAAGTGACATAATGGTATGTGTTTTGTTTTCTTGCATAAACTAAGAAATAAAGAAGATATATTAATGTTGATAAGTTAGTGTATTTAAACGAAGACACTTTTCAAATGGTACGTAAAACGTAAATTTTTAAAGATTTCAAATACAAAATTTTTTTAAGGTTTTTTAAATTTAAAATGTATATAAATGAATTATTTTTGAAAATGAAAATGAACAATATGTATTTACATCAAACATGTACAGCATTATGTATGTCGGTCCCGTCACTAGGCAAGCCTGTATCGAGGGAACGGGTTTTGATTCTAAAAATGTTGAACACAAATCAAGATTTGCCATTCTCTCGAAAATTTCAGACGAAAAAAAGTAAATTATCGTATCTGGGACTTTCCTTTTAATATAATGCAATACAAAATCCTATGCATTTCATCAGTAATTTTACAATTGCTTACCCGTGCGGTAGTCGAACCTACGACCTTACAACCATTAGGCATGGTTACGAAGCTATGAGTAATTACTATACCATAGCAAATAGTAATTGTCGTACACACGGCCACACATTAAGCTTCACATTACAAGTGCAATATTAATCCTTATACTGTACAACTTAAGAACGGGACGTGGTCAAAACAGTGTACACGCGTCCATTGATCAATCTAATCTGTTAGAATCAGTATAAGGATTGATATTGCACTTGTTACGTGAAGCTTTATGTGTGGCCGTACATACGCTATCGTATTTAACTCGTCTATAATCGTAGTTGTACACAGTCACACGTCAAGCTACCCAAAAGTGCAGCATCAATATTAACTTTATGCTCTACGACTTAAGAAAGGTTCGTCTAACAGTTTAGTTTGATGTGTAGACGTGTAATATTATTGCTGCTAAAGGTCACTGCATGAATGGAAAACAGGGTGAAGATGTGTGTCTAAGTATAGAGAGAGCTTTTTCTTACATACAGACATACAAACATAAACTCACACCGTAATCCCTTGAGAGGGTATGGCAGATATGTTAAACACCGCATTTTGCATGTTTATGTCGAGTCCCAGTGTGACAGGTTGCGAATCTGTCGCCACTATCCGGGCTCATTGAGGTCTATAACTTACGGCAACCCGAGACTCGAAAACTCGACCTGTCGGGTCGGAGCTACCACGTTCTCTTGAGCTCTAACTATGGTTTTTTAAGCCATAAGGTATATTGAAAACTTGACTAAAATTTAATTTGAAATTTAAGGTGAGTTTTCAATGAATAATAATTTATTATTTGTGAATATGTAATACAAAAAGCAGCGTGTAATGTAAATGCTAAGAAATTATTTGCATTGTATTGATTTTTTATGTTTTATACACTTAAAAGAGTATTTAGATTGATTATTTTGATTTGAGATTCAAATCCCGGCGGGGGCAGGACTTATCTATGTAGTATATACCATATCGTTGCTGAGCGCCTGTGACACAAGTTCTTACGAAACTTACTGCAGGGCTGAGTCAATGTGTGTGTCGTGATGTGGTTATTATTTTTGTTATTTATCTTCAAGAGAGTAACTTTAATGTTTTTTTGTTTAAATATCCATATATTTTTTTAATATGCATTTTCTCATGGTTTCTTAGCACCCATAGTACGAGCATCACTGGCTTAGTTTTTTTTTTTTTGTGAATCCCACATATCATTTAGATTTTTAACAAAGCCGTCTCCATACTCACCGTGCCCGGGCATGGTGATCTGTCAAACCGAGGTTGACATGGCAACGGTAAGGAAAATGTAAAACAACAAACTGCTACACTAGGGACAGTAAGTCATTATATGACGTAACAAATACTCACAGTTTCCTATGAGTGTTTTATGGGAAATGCGACAAGATTCATCATAGCTGACATGGAGCTTTCTTGTCAGATTATGGTTTATACGTAGACGATTTAAAAGTAAATGTTTTATGTTAAAATATTTTGAGTTTTATTGTTATGTAAACGCGTACCTTCTGACACATCGTCAGATTAAAAATTAATAGCTAAGAAAATAACTGGTGGGAAGTTTTTTTTTTTTTTAATAATTGAATTGAGTCTTTGGATGTATTTTGAACTTATAGATAGTTCAAGTTAACTATTAGGCTTTATTGAATAAAATTAAATATTATTGCTGTACGGATATTAAAATGTCTTACATTTATTACCTTATAAAGTAAGTTTTATAAATCTAACTGACCCGGCGAACTTCAAACCGCTTTTATTCATTAGTCGAATGCAGCGCTGCCTACCGGGACCAATATAGTTTCCGAACCATTCAGGAACCCATTGAAATAAACATACAAAATTTCATCCAAATCCGTCCAGCCGCTTAGGAGGAGTTAAGTGACAAACACACGTACAGAAGAATAAAATGTTTAAAAAAGATTGTAATTTAATTTATAAATTGATTGGGAATCATTTTTTGAATTCTTGATAAAATCACTACCTTTGAAGGATACGAGTATGTTAGGTGAAATATGAAATATCGAATTATTAAACATTAATTAAGTTTTGCCCTTTTAGTTAAGGTCGTTGACCTTTGACTAGTGAATCAATCTTACAATATACAAATAAAATTAATTTGTCGATTAAATTTTATTTATTCTTTTTCGTACGTCGATTATTTGAAGAAACTTTCGTTCGATATAAATGAAAATATAATTAATGTACTTTTATTTTTAGTGTTTGTTCTCATGTAAGCTGTTTAATACATAATGATGGGACATAATGATCCACTTATTAGAATGTGTCGTGAATACAATAATTTTCATAGCGACCTTGATATTTTTTACGAGTAACCTCTATGTACCACGCTCTACGCCACGCCACCCCATCACCAATTTGTTTAATGTTCCTTCGTCTCGTACCAACCTTGGTCACAACTTTCCATATTCAAGAATATGTAAACAGTACAACTCACTGCCAAAAACAAATAACTTAGATATTTTCGGTGACCATTTTAACATGTTCAAGTGCAAGTTGCTGGGAATGCTATGAATGTCTATTAGATTTTAATTTTGTTTGTTTTCCTTTAATTGTTATATATTTGTTTTCTTTCATATCATTGTTAATTTTCTCTCAATTTTATTTCATTTTATATACTAAATTTTAATTCATTTATGTAGCTTATAATTTTGTAAATGTTGTATAAGTCCTTAATTGGGACACACATATGTACCTTAGTCGTTTAATTATAAGTTATTTTCTGTGTCTGATGTGTGTCCTGTGGATTTATTAAATAAAATAAAAAAAAAAAACCAGGAGCTAAATGCCTTGCACTGCTTAACGCAATAGCTGCGGCTTAGTTCCTTGTACCTAATTAATAATGCATTTTTCTTTATCTCTACCTTGTTTCAATTTTAAGGGTTCTCGTATCTGTTTATGTTAGTTTAATGTTGTCATGTGTTATTGTATTGTTGTGTGTATTGTTTAATGAATGTTGTGTATACCTATAATTAGCATATATATATAGATGTAACATTGTGACTGTCCATATTTAAATGTTTTGATATGTATGCTGTTGATGTACTAAAATAAATAAAATAAAATATAAGCTATAGAAATAGGGATATTGTGAAAATTATGTTTAATATGGTTTATGAGATACAACACGCTGACTGACAGACAAACAGCGGAGACTTAGTGATAAGAATTTAAACTAATCCTCTTTTTTAACCCTCCAAAAAAGTATGACAGTCTACGGGATCTTAGCTTCTGAAGCGTTAAACCGATTTCGATTTGATTTTTGTATTTCCTACGTAGAACTATCTAGGCTAGATGTAAAATGTTTTGTAATAAAATCTAATAATTATTTATCTTAAGATTAGATCGCTTTTCTATTGTCTTAAAAAGTACCGATTAAGTATTATTTAAAATTTTATCGGTAAAATGATTTTCTTTTATTTCCCTTAGCGAATAAAGAGTGTTAAATAATTCAAATAGTTTATGTATTTCACACACTAAATGACTGTATATCTATAACCGGATTCGTTCGTCCTTTACTGCATTGTTAATAAAATAATTGGCGTCAAAAATAAAAATCAATAAATTTTGTAATGGCAAAATTTTTACGATGTATTATTTTAAATTTAACTATTTTGTTAGTATTTAACGGTTATGTATATATATGTGTGCCTATTTCTTTTATTTTTATTTAAATTATTTAATGTACTGTGTCATAGTCAATTCGAATGTGAAAACCGTCTAATAAAAAAAGTTTCAAACGAAAGTAAGTGTAAAGCAGTGGCTTCACTTGTGAGGAAAAAAAAATCAAGAAATAACCCTTTTCAATAAAAACTTTTTAGTTCGTAATAAGTATTTTTTTTTCAATATTACGGACTTACAAGCAGACAGTTCACCTTATAGAAAGTGGTACCGCCTATTGAGATAGTAATGGTATATTATTTCCAACGAAAAATCAAATTTTGTTACATCCATGCAAAGTCAAGACATAACCCATTCAAGTGAAGTTCGTTCATACAATTTTTTACCGCAGCGTGAAAATCTCTCATGCATGCGCAGCTTAAAACCAATTTGTATGGGTTATTGATTGTAATAATGGATATAGAAAATGATTGGGAAACAAATAATATTGACAACACTATGGGTGTAGGTGTGAGAATCATTGTCTTACTGCATTTTTAGCTGTAACTAATTTTGTATGGGTTGTATGGGTATTATTTAATTTTGTTACATACATACAAATTTTACATAATCGCCAAGGACACTTTTAATGTGTGGCTTTATTTTAAAGTGATACGAGGGTGTTCAAAATTTGAAAAATATAATAGTTGACTTACATTTCTGATTGAAGCGTTCATGTTTATGTTTGTTACCTGTGAAAAATAATTAATTATTAGAGACAAATTTAATGCCGCACCTAATTCTATCCATTCAAACGTTATATTTTTATATATAGTTTTATATTCAAAAAGTATTCATCCTATGTTTCCTCTATAAACTAATACACTACTAACTAGATATTTATATGTGGTAGCATTAATCAGCAAAAAAAAACATTTTTTTTTAATTCAGCGTTTCTTAAACTTTTTCGTCTACGGACACCCCTGGGGAATCTTCACTTAATGAACCCCCATGAAAAAAATATTCTTGAACATTGGACCAAAGTAGTGGTATTCGGGTTGACATTATTTAAGTTTTGATCTCAAACCACATTCAATTTGTTGTTCAAGAGCAGTGTAACGATAAATATGTGTACTTTCTTTAATTTTGTCAAATGATCCAGAGACCCCCACACATTTACTGCGGACCCCAAGGGGCCACGGAAACAGTTTAAGAAACAGTGTTTTAGTTATATATTTCTAACATTTAAATTCAGATTCATCGACTAACACAGAAATACACTCGAATTAAATCTAGACTAACATTTAGTTTGGAAGTAAACGTCAAGAACTAAAGGTTACGTGTAATGATATAAATCAGTTTGATACTGAACTGGCGTCGTGTGAACGAGACTATATGCCAGCTTCGTGCGTCTTCAGCTATGGAGGGTAAGCAGAAAAAGTTTAACTAAAAATTCATGAAAGATGCAGTTTTCGCACGACCATATCTTTTTACATAAACATACATCATAAATTCACACCGTAATCCCTCGAAAGGGGTTGGCAGAGGTTTTAAACACCGCATTTCGCATGTTTATGTTGAGTCCCAGTGTGACTGCGACTGTGTGGTTGCGAAACTGTCGCCACTATCCGGGCACATGGCAGCTTCAATGTGCG
Organism: Choreutis nemorana; assembly: GCA_949316135.1. Taxonomy (NCBI): domain Eukaryota; kingdom Metazoa; phylum Arthropoda; class Insecta; order Lepidoptera; family Choreutidae; genus Choreutis; species Choreutis nemorana. The sequence goes on along the minus strand of OX438620.1, from coordinate 904,975 downwards.
GCAACCCGTGACTCGAATCCTCGACCTGCCAGACCTGGTCGTGGGTTACCCAAGGCATATAACAAACTGAACTACCACGTCCTAACGTTCACGTTATATCTTTTTACACGACTTAAAAAAAGAGGGAGATCTCAATTTGTTGCAATTTTTTTTTTAGTAAAACACATTGAACTAAACTTCATGATTGTCACCGTAGTAAATACCATTTTGAGATTTATATCAATTTTTTTTTTTTTGTGTTTACAGTCTCTCCATTCACAATCGGTTCCATTAATTTGTATAAATTTTTTATTAAGGTGCATTTTTCGATTAAGCGTATGTCAGCCCCGTTATACCCTAAATCTTAATTATTTCAACACATTCTAAATAAAGGTAGAAGAGATAAAACAAATTAATTAATAAAAACTTAATACTGAACTATAAAGGCGTCCCTTTGTTTACATTTTTTGATTTTATATTTTTTTAAGTATATTTATTTTGTTAAATCATCTCGATATATTGATTTTAATGTCAGATATTATTATTATTTTGTGTAGTAAGAAACAAGTTGTTTCATATGTATAACAGGTATTCTATTAATTTATATAAATATAAGATATAATTTATCGTTCAAGATATATCATGTACATGAATCTAGTGCCACTATTTAATTAATATACAACTTAGCTGCATGTAAATGATTATTATCTATCAGTTATAATATTTAATTTTGAAATAATAACAACTTTGAATCGGTCCTTAATCTTTTATGTAACCATGTTACAAACATAAATAATAATAATAATAACGACATCACGACACACACATTGACTCAGCCCTGCAGTAAGTATCGTAAGAACTTGTGTCACAGGCGCTCAGCAACGATATGGTATATATATACTACATAGATATGAATACAACATCCAAGACCGGTAAGCAAAACAATGCCTCTTGCGAATAACACAAAGTCCCGCCCCCGTCGGGATTTGAACCTGGAACCTCTAGCGTAGCAGTCGGCTGTTTACACCATTGCTCCAACGAGGTCGTCTATATAATACTAAAATATCCATATAAAATGCTTCTGTTTTAGCTTCGCCGTAGTATATATCTTTATTTTTTTATTTATAAAAGAGAAAACCTATGATAAAATTAATTACCCCTGTAATGAAGCAATTATAGAGTTAGGGAGGTCGACCTTTTAAAGTTAAAATTTTTTTAAATAAATAATAAAATTGTTTAAATTTTAGTCGATTTTAATTAAATTTTTCACTAAACTAAATGAAGTAATTTATTATTTTGGATAATGATGGAAAAAAAATAATTCTACAACTTTTTATAGTACATTCGTGAAATACAGGTTTTTATTTTTCTCATAAAATAACTTTTTGTTCTAACCGTACACCGGAGAGAGCTGTATTAGATCGTGTTGTGAATGTGATAAAATGTGATGGTACAATTATAGCTTGTAAACGATTAAAAAAGCTGTAACTTATGCAATGCTATTTGTCGGTAACCTACGCTTGTTTTTAAATTGCCCAACCAATTTAGTTGTAAAAGCTTCTGCAACAAATTTTGCAGGTTTTTTAAAAATGTTTTTTTTTTTTGAGTTTTATTTAAATATTATCTATGAAAAAAATTAAAAACGAAATTTATTTAAAAGTAAGATTTCATTAATTAATTTATAATATTTTTTACAAATTAATAAACAATAGGATATTAAGCAATTTTTGATCCTAAAAATGTTTTTTTTTATAATTTTCCGGTGTGTTTAATTTTAAATTTATTCGAGTTTTATTTTTATACACAAAAAAGAGTTTTAAATCGATTTTGTGTTTTCAAATAAAAACAATTTTTTTTGTGGTATTTTAGATATGAGCGAGTATTATCGCTGAATTAAAATATTTATAAAAGCTTACTTGGTTTTTTTTTGTATTTTTCATTATTTTATTTCTTGATGACTTTTACATTGTTTGTCGTTTTACAATGTCGTTTTGTCTTTTGTTTTAATTCAAGCAATTTCACAATGATCCCACGAGTTTTAGTTAATGGTAGGTACGGTTAGCAACGGTGACGTCTTAACCGTTTGAAGTAAAAACATGTCGGACATAAATACGTGTTACTTTTTTAAAATAAAAACTAACTATGATAAATTTTGAATTGTAGTAGGTTATAGTGGTTTTCTTAATAACCCTTTTTTTTTTTGTTGGTTATTTAATTCGAATGTTTAGTGTTTTTATTTTTGTTAATGCTTTTTTGTCAACCGTACAACCTGACCAAACGTTGCTTAAGTTGTAATGAACACTTAAATTTAACTATCATATTACAGAATAACGAGAATACTTTACCTGACTGAAAATTTACAATGAAAATGTAATGACAAACTGTCCTGTTTGTTTGTAGTTTAAGAAATTTACGATCGTCTTTTGTAAAAGGGATCGCTTTTTTATGAAATAATAAACAAACAATTTTAAATTATTACTTTAATTTGTGTTAAAGTCAAAGTCAAAATGATTTTGATTCGAATATACTTAAAATAAGCACTTTCCAATCGTAATTTTTTTACCTACCACCGTTTCGGAATGCTTTTCTACAGGGAAGAATCCAGCAAGAAACCTCCGTATTTGCTTTTTCAATATTCAATACCTTTTTATTATAACCAAAAAAATTAATATTGCAGTTTTCTTATTATGAACGTAATTTGATCTTATTTCTCGTATTTGTGTTACTTTAATAGTTCTATTAATTTGAGGTTTTTTAGGTTTTGATATCAAGTTAACAGCTTCAGCTAACTTTCAGCGACGAAGCTTTTCTATACAAAAGACTTGTACGCATATTCCGCACTTGAATATAAAAAATAAATTAACGACCTATTTCCAATAAAATACAAAATTTTTACACACACACACAAAATACCCAAAATAAAAATTTGTTTTGAAAATAAAAAAAATGTTGAAAATAAAAAATAATTACTTTTTTCGCTTCTTCACTCAAATAAAAAATCCAATATATAGCACTATATGCACTACACTTGTACCGGTTCGTCCGAGAGACAATGTGCAACTGCGAGTGTGGTTGGAACAAACACATTATATAGTTGATCTTGTTTCTGTTAGTTAATAGGGGGGATGGTTTCCGGGTGGTTCCGCGACCTTTGTGAGATATGGGGGGTGGGGTCAAGGCCGAGTTGAATCTATGCATGTTATCTGTATGGGGTTTGAAGAATGAAACATTTTTAGAGACTTTCATTTTAATTATTTCTTTTATTTATTAGTCGATTGGAATTGTTGTAAATACCAATTATGAGGGTATGTTGTTGGATTATTTCAGTGAAGATTTAAAAGTAGGTGCTCGTTTTAATAAAATTTAAAATCATTTTGAATTCGACTTGGACTTCGTAGAGTTGGTTTTTGGGTCTGGTTTCAGGGTGGTTTTGCGAGATATGGAGGTCAAAGGTGGATTCAATCTTTGTTTATGTGATATATGTAGGTTATTTTTTCTAACCTATGGTCGTATGGTTCAAGTAAAGAGAAGTAGGTTTTGATCCCTAGAAGTTTTTGTAAGTTTTCGTTTTTTTCCCCCTTTTATTTTTTTTCGTCTGGATTTTTATTAACGATTCACATTATGGTTTCAAATTCAAATTTATTTAATTTCTGCACAATATATCAGGTATATACAGCACCTTCTTTTGCCTGCGACTTCTTTCACGAATAAGTAGCTCTTATGTTTAAGAAATATTAATATAATGAATGTCTGGAATGTATGCATTGATGTCTACATGGGCAACGCATTGGCGGTGTTCTTGGGGTTCTAAGACATCAAGGCGACATCGACTTAATAGGCGGTGGTATCAATTTCCATCAGGTAAATCGTCTGCTTGTTTGCCCGTGAAGTTAATCAAAAAAAAAAGGCACCGTTTCACCTACAGGTGGTAGATCTACATACATGCGAGATTTTCTTTCTTTTTCTGCCCTGAAGCAGTTCGCTGTGTTTCGTTTCGAAGGATTGGAGAGCCGGTGTAATTACCGGCACGAGAGGTATTACATCTTTTCCTCTACATATACGATCAAGGACGCGCACGCGCACCTTAAGGTCGAGTTTTGCTTGCAGGTTTTGCGGCTGGGGGCTTACATACTACATTTGTAAATGGATAAGATTATCATACTTTTAAAACAACATCATGATTTCAATTAATGATTTGCTTCCTTTACCTTCATTGGTAATAGAGATTTACTACGGCCAATTAGAATGGCTCTTGCGATCCAACTCCTAAAACGTAGTATTATCGCGTACAGAGGAATTTCGATGGCAAATGATACTCCGTGGCAGACCTCGACTGTACAACGAATTGCATCGTCGTGTCAACTAGTTGGCGGTATTAGTTTCCATCAGGTGAACCGCCATCGCAGCAAGAAGACGATTCACCTTATGTAAATAAAGTTTTGGACAATTGAATATTTTCAATACTTTTGTTGACTTGAAAGAAATCTTTCAGTAGATTTGTCAGATTCATTAATGATTGTTGTACGAGATTTTGTTCATTTTATTATTTTCTAAAATAAAAGGTATAGTCTCGGGGTGATTTCGCGACCTTTTTTGTATGTATTTTAGATTTAGGGTTTTCAGTCTTCTCTATTAGTGATTTTTTTAAGATTTTGTGTGGATAAATCTTGAGTTTGTACATCAAGTGTTGTGAGCATAGGTAATTATTTCTTGCTTTGTTGTATGATTGTTCGCTCTTTTGATATGACTATTATATAATTCGGCGAGCATGTGTGGTATTTTCAGCTATATTTAATTCAATTGCCAGTAGGTAAATTAATGTTGTAAGCGCTTATTATAAGGGCTTTATCGCTAAATGATAATATCGCCCTGTATAGGCAAGGAATACAAAACAGCTTAAAAACAAATATAAACTATTTACAATTTGTTTAAGCCTAATTCAGCCAACTTAAATAAACATCGAGCCTCGTACGATGAAGGATTAGACAAGATGCCGTTAATAAGACCGCTTTTATAATTGATTTTACCATAAAGAGATTTTCTACTACAATCAATTCAATTATTCCACAATCGACACAATTTGGAGTCGAGAATAGATGTTATATCTGTAAGCTTGTAAGATGAAATGAATGGAATTGAATAAAATTAAAGCAAAAATACAAACTATTTAGTAGTACAAAATGTTTTTTATGCAGACAACAGGCGGGCCATTGTGTTTGGCAATACACACTGGCAATCGGACCACAGTGATGGTCAAAGTTTAATGCAATGAAAAATCCTCTTGTATGTCGTTTTATATACGACACTTTTAAAATTACTTAATTAGGTTTTCGTTTTTTTTTAGTAAAAGTAAACACATCACGACATTGACTTCGACCTGGGGAATTGCCGCAGGCACTAAGCAACGATATGGTTTACACTACATACATAAGAATACTACATCCAAGACAGATAAGCGAAACAATGCGTCTTGCAATTAAATAAAATTTCTCCGTTGGGATTCGAACCCGGGACTCCTTGCGCAGTTGCCAGCTGTTACACCATTGCGTCACAGAGGTCACCACAAAGTACAAACAAAGGTCGTCAACGCATCCCTTTAATAAGTCAATCATCAAATTATTTTCACAAACTCACCCTTAAAATTAGTAAAATATTTATAAATTAATCATTAAAACCCCTATTTAACCTACTTTAACAAATCAAACAATATCAAGAAAACCCACGGGCAAACGTTATCTTACAAAACGCTCAAAAAACCTCAAACTTTATGTCGTTGAGAGGTATTTACGAAATAATCTATGTCACTTCATAATCAAATTCGATCACTTTAGCATTTTATGAGATAATATTTTCTTGTACAATTGCCATCTGTAAGATATATTTTTTTTACTACAAACAATAGCGCTAGTTACTTTCAAATTAAGAGACTTATTAAAGAGATTTTTAGTTCGTTTAGTCGCCGCATTTTGGTGTATGTTTGTTTGTATGGATAACAATGCATTTTACAATATGAAATGGGAATAAAAAAACCACTTTCGATATAATGCACTAATAAACTGTTGAATGGTGCATTTTTCACGTAATTACAGTAACACCACTGAAAACGTAGACTGAAATATAAAAGAAAACTAATAATAATAAATAATAATAACCACATCTCGACACACACAATAACTCAGCCCTGCACTAACATATAATGTATCGCAGGCACTAAGCAACGATATGGTATAAACTACATAGATAAGAATACAACATTCAAGACTGGTAAGTGAAACAATGCGTGTTGCAAATAACAAATTCGAACCCAGAACCTCTAGCGTAGCTGTCGGCTGTTGACCCCACTGCGCCACAGAGGCCGTACTTATTACGGTCTAGCATTTATTTGTAACGCTTTCTTTGTTTTTATGTTTACATTTTTAATATTTTCCCACAAGTCCGATGCCTTTACCTAAGCAGAATCCATATTTTTAATCGAACCTGTAGGTGTAGTCCGAACTTCCATATCGTCGCTCACTTTTCATCAGCAACTTTTCAGGAGAGTGAAAAAATTGCATACTTAATTTCAAATAGAACAATTATAATGAAACTTTATATATTTATTTATACATATATTTCGAAACAGATTTTATATTTAATTCATTGATTTTTTTTTAGAAAATATAAATTTTCCTGACTTTTTTTTTGACTAATGTGTTGCTGTTTTTTAAATGCATGTGAGCTGAATCTATTTTCCGTACCTAAGTTAAGAGGAAGAAAAGATGTAAATTGGCAATAATGGTCTGTCAGGAAATTATTGATTTTACAATGAAAATACAAAGCAAGTTAAAATTAATTTAATTTCTTTCGAATGAGCTATACGACAATATTAAAAAAGGAACCTTTACCGGATCACCTGTGCGTCTCTGACTCCGTGACAGCCATTTTTAAAGATATTACCATAGACTCCAACTCTACACTCTCTGTTGTTTCTTGTACAATACAATATTTCTCACAACAAAGCTGTGCTATATCATCAAAACAATAGCATGCAACATACCAACGGACAGACAGGCATACGCAACGTCTAGACAAATGTTTCAAGTTTAATATGATCGAACGATTTGCAAATGAACTGGTCAAATTCCATCTTAACTAATATTGCTCATTTGGTCCAATTATATCTATTTGTTCCGGATTTTTTATTGTTCACTAATACTTTTTTTAAATTAACATTTAAGTTTATTTGCTTTAAGTAATTTAAGTTTTTAAAACTTTTCTTAGTCTAGCCTTATAGTATGCCTAAGTTCTAGCAAAGTTTTAACGTGAAATTTGGAACTGTTGTAATAAAAAAGCACTCATCAGAAGACATGAAAATCCTATCTGACCGTTTAGGTGTTTATTTTTGAAGGGAATTAATAAAAATGTTGTAAACAAGGACATCTTTATTGATATGGTTTAGTAAATAAAACAAATAAAAAATTGGCAGTAATCTCAGAACGCAATCATTACATTTTTGTTCACTTTACCAGTATAAACATACAATAAATAGCTTTAATAAACTAGTGACTCGACCCGGCTTCGCACGGGTAGATATAGGTATTTCACTTCAATGAAAATTTGCATCAGAAATTGTTCAAATTGGTCCAGTAGTTTCGGGGACTATTCAATGCAAACAAACAATTAAATCTTTCCTCTTTATAATATTATAGTAAATGCAGAATAAGAAAACAGTCAATAAAAAATACCTCAACATCAAACTTACAAATCTATTAATTATAATCATTTATGTCAAAAAAACAATAAAACAAATTCGCGTTTAATTACTCGTGTAAAAATTACAAATTAGCGATTAAAAAAGAAACGAGCGTGTAACGACAGATGATTTCAAAAAGGTATTTCTGACGCTCGAAAATTGCCGAACCGAATTCGATGTGTTTGTTGCATTGTCATTAATAGGTAGCTACTTATTTAATTACTTAAGACACAAGGTGTGTTGGGAAATTTATGATTTCTTGTTCAAATGATGACATCCCTACGTTTATACTCATACAACTTGTAAATTGTACAGAGGGCTATGCTGACAGCTTCTTTACACGATCGAATCAGAAATGAGTATATTTAAGGTTTCTAATATCACACACATAAGCATAAACTCACGCCGTAATTAATCCCTCAAGACAGGCAGGCAGATAAGATAAGATAAGATAATAAATGAATAACCACATCACGACACACACATTGACTCAGCCCTGCAGTAAGTATCGTAAGAACTTGTGTCGCAGGTGCTAAGCAACGATATGGTATATACTAAATAAATAAGAATACAACATCCAAGACCGGTAACCGAAACAATGCGTCTTGCAAATAACACAAAGTCCCGCCCCCGCCGGGATTCGAACCCGGAACCTCTAGCGTAGCAGTCGGCTGTTTACACCACTGCGCCACCGAGGTCGACAAAGAGACATAGGTCGGCAGAGGTGTTAAACACCGTATTTCGTATGTTTATGTTGAGTCCCATTGTAACAGGCGAATCTGTTGCCACTCTCCGGACACAATGAGGAACCCTCGACCTGTCGGGTGGGTCGGTCGGTTAACCAAGGCACGTAATAAAATGACCTGCTACGTCCTCCCTGACATAGCTCACAGGATCATATAGCTAGGGTCATCTTAAGGGGTGTGGGCTAGGGGCACACCCGCCACTCTGTCCCACCACTGCAACTCTTGTTTATCAGGATCAACAGTGGCGTCCTTTGATCGAATAATCAACGAATAATGCAGCTGTGCAGTGATGCACAGGCTGTGCCCGGACACCCTACCGGCTGTCTTGGGACCCGCAACGAACTTAATGTTTTTATGTTTACATTTTTAATATTTTCCCACAAGTCCGATGCCTTTACCTAAGCAGAATCCATATTTTTAATCGAACCTGTAGGTGTAGTCCGAACTTCCATATCGTCGCTCACTTTTCATCAGCAACTTTTCAGGAGAGTGAAAAAATTGCATACTTAATTTCAAATAGAACAATTATAATGAAACTTTATATATTTATTTATACATATATTTCGAAACAGATTTTATATTTAATTCATTGATTTTTTTTTAGAAAATATAAATTTTCCTGACTTTTTTTTTGACTAATGTGTTGCTGTTTTTTAAATGCATGTGAGCTGAATCTATTTTCCGTACCTAAGTTAAGAGGAAGAAAAGATGTAAATTGGCAATAATGGTCTGTCAGGAAATTATTGATTTTACAATGAAAATACAAAGCAAGTTAAAATTAATTTAATTTCTTTCGAATGAGCTATACGACAATATTAAAAAAGGAACCTTTACCGGATCACCTGTGCGTCTCTGACTCCGTGACAGCCATTTTTAAAGATATTACCATAGACTCCAACTCTACACTCTCTGTTGTTTCTTGTACAATACAATATTTCTCACAACAAAGCTGTGCTATATCATCAAAACAATAGCATGCAACATACCAACGGACAGACAGGCATACGCAACGTCTAGACAAATGTTTCAAGTTTAATATGATCGAACGATTTGCAAATGAACTGGTCAAATTCCATCTTAACTAATATTGCTCATTTGGTCCAATTATATCTATTTGTTCCGGATTTTTTATTGTTCACTAATACTTTTTTTAAATTAACATTTAAGTTTATTTGCTTTAAGTAATTTAAGTTTTTAAAACTTTTCTTAGTCTAGCCTTATAGTATGCCTAAGTTCTAGCAAAGTTTTAACGTGAAATTTGGAACTGTTGTAATAAAAAAGCACTCATCAGAAGACATGAAAATCCTATCTGACCGTTTAGGTGTTTATTTTTGAAGGGAATTAATAAAAATGTTGTAAACAAGGACATCTTTATTGATATGGTTTAGTAAATAAAACAAATAAAAAATTGGCAGTAATCTCAGAACGCAATCATTACATTTTTGTTCACTTTACCAGTATAAACATACAATAAATAGCTTTAATAAACTAGTGACTCGACCCGGCTTCGCACGGGTAGATATAGGTATTTCACTTCAATGAAAATTTGCATCAGAAATTGTTCAAATTGGTCCAGTAGTTTCGGGGACTATTCAATGCAAACAAACAATTAAATCTTTCCTCTTTATAATATTATAGTAAATGCAGAATAAGAAAACAGTCAATAAAAAATACCTCAACATCAAACTTACAAATCTATTAATTATAATCATTTATGTCAAAAAAACAATAAAACAAATTCGCGTTTAATTACTCGTGTAAAAATTACAAATTAGCGATTAAAAAAGAAACGAGCGTGTAACGACAGATGATTTCAAAAAGGTATTTCTGACGCTCGAAAATTGCCGAACCGAATTCGATGTGTTTGTTGCATTGTCATTAATAGGTAGCTACTTATTTAATTACTTAAGACACAAGGTGTGTTGGGAAATTTATGATTTCTTGTTCAAATGATGACATCCCTACGTTTATACTCATACAACTTGTAAATTGTACAGAGGGCTATGCTGACAGCTTCTTTACACGATCGAATCAGAAATGAGTATATTTAAGGTTTCTAATATCACACACATAAGCATAAACTCACGCCGTAATTAATCCCTCAAGACAGGCAGGCAGATAAGATAAGATAAGATAATAAATGAATAACCACATCACGACACACACATTGACTCAGCCCTGCAGTAAGTATCGTAAGAACTTGTGTCGCAGGTGCTAAGCAACGATATGGTATATACTAAATAAATAAGAATACAACATCCAAGACCGGTAACCGAAACAATGCGTCTTGCAAATAACACAAAGTCCCGCCCCCGCCGGGATTCGAACCCGGAACCTCTAGCGTAGCAGTCGGCTGTTTACACCACTGCGCCACCGAGGTCGACAAAGAGACATAGGTCGGCAGAGGTGTTAAACACCGTATTTCGTATGTTTATGTTGAGTCCCATTGTAACAGGCGAATCTGTTGCCACTCTCCGGACACAATGAGGAACCCTCGACCTGTCGGGTGGGTCGGTCGGTTAACCAAGGCACGTAATAAAATGACCTGCTACGTCCTCCCTGACATAGCTCACAGGATCATATAGCTAGGGTCATCTTAAGGGGTGTGGGCTAGGGGCACACCCGCCACTCTGTCCCACCACTGCAACTCTTGTTTATCAGGATCAACAGTGGCGTCCTTTGATCGAATAATCAACGAATAATGCAGCTGTGCAGTGATGCACAGGCTGTGCCCGGACACCCTACCGGCTGTCTTGGGACCCGCAACGAACTTAATCAGAAGAAATAGGAGGTAGTAAGAAAGCGGTTTCAGACTTCCCTCCCAGCAAAGCGGAGACAGCAATTGAAATGGCCCAGAGGCCCAAAAATCTAAAGGGGAGACTCCTGACCGTCTAAACACCACGGTGTGCCACTAACAGGGGATAAATTAGATACTAACCTAAATCTTACACCAGTAATATTGGTGACAAAACTTTTCAAAAGAAAAGGGGTGTGGGCTATAGTTAATATCATAAGATATCACACACAAATGCGTTCACAAATAGCCGCTATAGATATACATAGCGGTTATACATATATACATAGCGGCCATCTGTGAACCACGATTCCCGCTGTGTGATATACGATACTGCTATAAATAATAGCGCACTTTTTAACACCGAAACAAAAAGAGGGGTAGTATAAGTTTTATGTATCTGTCTGTGTGTTTGTCTGCGGCATCATAACTCTCTAACGAACAAAGCGATTTTGATGTAGTTTTCTTTAAGTTGAAAGGTACTTAATCGACCATGTTTTCAGCTACGTTTGGTCGATATCGGTTCCCGCATTAAAAAGTTATAGGGAGTGAGAGTGGGGATGAACAATTCAATGCACGAAAATTTCTAATCGGCGGTTTTCAAATTTGTAATTTATAGATTAGATATTTTTACATTCACAGATAATATAATTTGCATAAAGCTTTAAGAACCGTTGACCAAGAAGGTTCTGGAGTGACCACAAGGCCCTACGAGGTGGACAACTCTGTGTCCCATTATTAGCCCTCAAGACTTGTGTAAGTATGATAAACATATTTGTGTATAAATACAATACTTCAATAGGATGAAAGCATCCAAATCCTCAGGGCAACCTTCATCGCACAAATTTTACCACATCGGGATTCGACCCTAAGACATCGCGTATCAAAGCTAGCGGTTTAGACTACAGCACAATGGGAGCCATCAATTGTTTTAAGGTAACGGGCTAATTTAAAAATACTTAACTCGTTAAAACGCATAGTGAATATATTTCGACCTCTATTCGCCTTAATCTGGTTCCAGCCTTGGTGGTTTTCACAAAAACCCATTGAATCATTAAATTCTATGGCAAATTATAGAAAAGATCACTATTTCGTTAGTTAATAGAGGTCAGGGTTATGCGAGATCGTTGCCAAGTAACGGAGGGATGGTGCTATGCGATACAACACAATTTAATGCACTTGAATCAAAATGTTTGTGAACCTGATTATATTTTGATTAAACAAAAGAGCTTTTAAAAATACTAATTGACTTTTTAAAAACAAACGTCCTTGTCTCTTGTCAAATATGCCACCCTTGGCACCATAGCAATTTAGCATTGTTTTATCCATCATCACAGGCAAACGAGCAGCAGTCTCACCTGATGGAAATCTAGCAAAATTATGCCCTAAGGCTTGAATGTCTAACAAAAAATAAATAAAAAGAAACCACATCAAAGACCTTAATTATTATTTAAAAACAACCAACTTCACAAGTAAGTTCAAAACGATAAATAAGTCTTAAATTGAATAGGCAGTGCTGTCGGTGTTCCAGGAGATCAGGGGCAGCGTCGTCTATATAGGCGGCGGTATCAATTTCCATCAGGTGAACCGTATGCTTGTTTGTTAATGATGTTTTATAAAAACACTTTAAAAATGCCATAAATCCTTATGTATAGAATTTTGAAGATTTCTTTGTTTTTTAATTAAATAACTTGACTATACTCTAATGTCATTTTAGTAAATTCAGAACCTTCTTAAACTAAACAAATTAAGGTTAAAGAAGATGTTTAATTTCATTGCACAAATTGGATGACACCATCCAAACAGACCGCGGTACCATCAATGACATAACGTAAAATTAAATGACAATTTGTCATTTGTCACTCAGTTTTTTTAACTTAACATCAAACCCTACCTTAAAGCTAAGTTCTTGAGGTCTGTTTTAGACTGATTTGCATGTCTTTGTGAATTCAACGTGGCATTTTAATGCATGTCTAGAGTTAGTCATTACGTTGATGTATATAAAGGTAATTTGTATATTGTACTACATACTAAGAAATATAAAATACTAGCATACTATACCGTCATGGCCTTTCTCTCCCATAGTTTTTTGACCTCTGGGCCATCTCAATTGCTGTCTCCGCTTTGCTGGGTGGGAAGTCTGAAACCGCTTTCTTACTACCTCCTATTTCTTCTGATTAAGGTCTTTGCGGGTCCCAAGACAGCCTGCAGGGTGTCCGGGCCTGTGCGTCAATGCACAGCTGCATTATTCGGTCAAAGGACGCCACTGTTGATCCTGGTGAATAGGAGTTGCAGTGGTGGGACAGAGTGGTGTGTTCCTCAAAAAAGAAAACAAGCCTTTCAACTCTGAAAATTATTAAAAACGTGCCTCGCTTTGAAATCCAGACGATACGATACCGCGGTGATGATAAGTTTTACCTCTGGTAGATGATATGCGAGATGATCTGGGTTAATAAATTCGAGGGTTTGAGTATATTGTTGTAAGTTGTAGCGCCCATGTTCCTCATTGTGCCCGGATAGTGCCGACAGATTCGCAAGCGGTCACACTGGGACTCAACATAAACATGCGGAATGCGGTGTGTAGCTCCTCTGGCAACCCCTCTCGAGGGATTGCGGCGTGAGTTTATGTTAGGTCTTTATAAGTTATTATGATAATCTTCTACCAGTATACTTCTCGAAAAGAGTTAAAATTATGAATTATACACGGACAAAGTCGCTGGTAAAACCTAGATAATTGTTCAAACTACCACAATTGATCATCATCATCAGCTGGAAAACGTAAACAGCTGGACAAATTCTCCCCTAATGTCTCCAACGGGAACGCTCCTTGCATGCATTCAGCTTCTTCCTGCAGGCTTAAGTCTTCCTTCCACCTAGTTATGGGCCATACAACAAACGACAGATCGTCTGAGTTGGAACCACCCTCTTTTCTATTTTTGCCAAGAAGTACTTCGCTGTGTTTCGATGGATTGGAGAGCCAGTGTACCGGAAAGAGAGGTACAACATCTTTACCTGTACATGGGCACCGTAGACATCAAGACATTCGTGTCAATAGGCGGTGGTATCACTTTCCATTAGGTGAACTGTCTGCTTGTTTGCCCGTGATATATAAAATAAATAAAAACCCAAAAGTTTAAAGAATTTTAAGCCAATATTTCTTTCAAAAGATTTTTAGAATCTTAAATAAGTAGATTTATCATTATTTGCTATTTAGATGTAATACAAAAATGATTTCATCTCATACACTAATTGACCTATGCAACGATCAGTGAAGACTCACAATCCATCGTAATTATATTAGTATTATATGTTGCATTATACTATTACATAAAGAACGCTCTTCGACATCATTACGGTTTGAAATTACACGCAATTATTGTTAAGGTTACATTGTAAACTTTTTTTGAAGTTTATTTATCAAAAAAAGTTATAGATGTTTAGTGTTTTTGTTAGATTTATTTATCACAAAAAAAAAATAAAGAACAACGTTTATTAAAAATGATATTCTTTAGTGTAACAGTATTAAATTAAATCGTTACATATTTTTTGCTAAGTACAGACTATCGAATGAATTTATGGCGACATTTTTATTTTCCTTACATTCACACTCACAAATTTAACATTTTTATATTGTTAAGATGCATCTACTTAATCACGACCTCCGTGGCGCAGTGGTGTAAAAAACCGGCAGCTACTCTAGAGGTTCTGGGTTCGAATCCCGGCGTGGGCAGAACTGTGTGTTATTTACAAGACGCATTGTTTCGCTTACCGGTTTTGGATGAAATATTGCTTTCATATGTAGTTTATACCATATCGTTGCTTAGTTCCTGCGACACAAGATTTTACCTACTGCAGGGCTGAGTCAATGTGTGCGTTGCGATGTGGTTTATTGTTTATTTAATATATGTTAACGAATAAACGAAATAGGTTATTTCAAAACGAAAGCGTTCAAATTAATTTACCTTTTCTCGACGATTCATCGAAAAAATTCCGAATCGATACGATGCTCATGGAAACTGAATAACATCAATAACATAATAAATTTATGAAATCATTAGATTTCGCAGAAAACACGTGTTAACGATTCCTTAAATGTAGAAATGTTGGTTTTGTAACAGCAGGTCATGTCTTAAAAGATGAATTACGGAATTACTCAAGAAAGACAGTATTGAAACTAGAGATCGATTAAGTATATTACAGTGAAACCTGGTTAATCGGAACCTGGATAAGTGAGAAACCTCTAGTATTGAGAACTACAATGAGGTCCCGGCACTTTTTCATCGAATTACCTTTGTTAATGGGACTTTTCGAACCTGATTAAATTAGATTTGATTTATAGGATTTTTTCCATGTTTACCTCTATATTTGGGACTCTGGAGCTCAGGTCCCCTTTTAAGTGAGATAATGTATCAGGTTGGGACAGGTTGCGACACGATTGTTTACAAACATTCGAATTTCTTTCGCACGTGTTTTGTTTACGGCCTCTGTAAATGAGACAACACATTTTTAAACCTGTCTAAATGGTAAACTGGATAAATTAAAACCTCTTTAAATGGTACAAAATCCTTGGTCCCTTCAGATCCCAATTAACTAGGTTTCACTGTATATCTTAATTACCTAGACAGGTCATAAATTCTGTCCCATGTTTAATATAAAATAATTTTAACAAGTTTATTCATTATGTAACCATTTATATACCAAAATGAACTTAACAAAACATAGATTCTTATGACACTAAAGTTTATTCAAAATGACCTCCGTGATTTTGAATACAGGCCTTCAATCTGCGCGGCCAGTAGTCTATCGCAGCACGAACGAGGTCCATGTCAATATCGGCGGCTGCCTTAATCAAGGATGTCTTGAGTGACTCCAAATTGGGATGAGGTTTTGAGCACGCCTTTTCCTCCAAGTGTTGCCGTATCTTGTAATCTAATGGATTCAAATCTGGACTTGAGGAGGGCCAGTCTTCGTGCCGGATGAAGTCGATTTCACGCGCCGCCAGCCAGTCTTGTGCCCTTCGCTCTATGAGCTGGCGCCGAATCTTGTTGGAATACCCAGTGCCTGTTATTGAACATGGTATGAGAAACAGGTTCCACAAGGTTCGTCAGAACTGTATTTTGATACACAACTGCATTCGTTTTTACACCTTTCTCACAAAAATGTACCTCTATTAAGCCCCAATAAGAAATTCCAAACCATACCATGAGCGAGGATGTAAAATGACCTCGTTGGACACGTAGAATACGGTTGCTCGCTTCTTCACTACTGTGTGCGTACACCTTATCATTTTGTTTGTTGTAGCTCTCTTCTATGGTAAAAATTTTTTCATCCGAAAAAAGAATTTCCCGATATTTTTTTCCCGCGTACCGCTTCAATAAAGCGCGGCATCTCTTCAGTCTCGGGTCCATTAGACGAGCATTCAAACGATGTCCTGTTTTTTTTCGATATGCCCGAAGCCTTCATTTAACACCTTTTCACCGTGGTTCTGCTTAACCCCATCTGAAGGGCCAACAGTTTCTGCTTACGTTTGGGATTTCTTTGAATTCGCGCCTTCACAGCTTTTGCTGCTGGAGTCCTAACAGACCGAGGGCGACCACTTCTTAATCTGTCATCTACACTAGAGTCTTCATTGTATCGTTTGATGGCACGATAAACGAATCTTTTGGTTACATTCAAATTTTTCAGTATGTCAAAAATTTGAATTGGTGCGTAACCGCAACGATGCAACGCAATAACGGTCTTCTTTAAGCGTCCACTCCATATTTGAAAATGAGTAAAATTCTAAAAAGTATACATTTTTATTTTCATGAACAATTCGAAATTCGAAGACAATAAACTTTTTTGTGGCCAGCATTCTAAAAGAAAAGTTTTTACTGTGTGACAATACTTATGACCTGACTGTGTATATTGGATCGCTGTATGGCCTAAGCTAAAAATTAAATAAGTTGAAATGGAGGTTTTTTACTCTTTCACGCAAAAACTCCTGAATGGATTTTAATGAAACTTAACAGTAATGTAGCTTATACATCAAAATAACACAAAGGTGTATTTGTAAAGATATTGTGTGAATTGTCCGAAATATAATGGTAAATGTCAAGTAATCAAAAATCCTATTAGAACCATTTTTACTTCTACTCGAAGGAAGTCAATGGTAAAAGCTAGTAACTATTTAAATTCATGCTTATACATCGCAGGGAGATAAAAAAAAAGTCTATTGCACTTGATAAAAGTCTACTTGGATGAATAAGATTTTTTTTTTTAAATTTTATGAACCAGATTTGCAAAACAAACGTAATTAATCACTGGAGAAGGTTAGGCAGAGGTGTTAAGCACCGCATTTAACACCTCTACATGTTGAGTCCCAGTGATACAGGTTGCGAATCTGTCGCCACTATCCGGGCACTATGAGGAACATGACAACTTCAATTTATGGCAACCCGAGACTCGAACCCCCAACTTGTTTTACAAATCTACAAAATTTCATTGAAATCTTTTGAAAAAAGAGATGAACTATAAAAGAATATACACAACATTACCCTCCTTTTTTCGTCGCATTCGGGTAATTAAATAAACAATAAAAATATAATTACTTCAACCAACTAATAAGACATTTAACTTTTTAACTAATTTACGCTAAGGCTATTTTAATCAATTAAAACGAACAAATAATTGTATAGTTACGACTATTATAAGATGTATGTAATTCTTTCCGTCAAAGATTAAATGCACTTAGATATCATAATTGTACGCATATTATACATGTAAAATTTACATATTACTAATTAGTTTAGATCGAAAAAATGCAAAGAAAACTTCAATAATTTATATTTGTTTGTTTCAGCCATGAAAAAAGACCGTGCCCTTGAAAATCCAGAAAAGATAGATGCTGTGCTGTGTCTAAGACAAGTTAAATCACAGATTTTCTAAAGTATTAGTGTTACGTGCCCAAAGCGTTAAAAACGGGACCTTATTACTAAGCCTCCGCTGTCCGTCCGTCCGTCTGTCAGCGGGCTGTATCTCGTGAACCATAATAGGTAGACTATTGAAATTTTTTGAGAATGTCAAAAGTCAAAGTCAAAATAATTTAAACAATTTTTATCAAAATACACTTAAAATAAGTACTTTTAAATCGTCATCTTTTATACTACCACCGTTTCGAAACGCTATTTCTACGGACCTCCGTAGTTGCTTTTTTCAAAATAATTTCAACAACTCGTGAATAAAATACAGTTTTCTAGTTGTAAACCAAATTTTTCTATAAATTTAAGTCATATAAACCAATCGAATGTCTATTTCTATTGCCGCTATAACAACAAATAGTAAAAATAAATGGAAAATAAAAATTAAATTCTTGTGTCTTTAACGAAATTATCTTAAAAGTAAATATTGTTTATCTTTGTACGATAATACGGAACCCTCATTCGCGAGAATGATTATCACTTGTCCGTTGTTTTTTAATTATGTATTTACGAGCGAAATCAGCACACAGTGAGTTACAATAAACAATCTAATTTTCATTTTAATATAAATGTATTTATTTATTTATCCGGAGACACAACAGCGGACAGATTACACATAAATAGGAACAAAAAGAGAAACATACACCACAAACATAAACCTGACAACTACGGACATATCTCACAAAAACATTATATACGAATACTACATATGATACGTATAATTATAGGAGAAACATAATCCTTTAAACGAAAATACTATTAATAGTGTAGAAATTATTTTTCTTTTGTTTAATGATAACCAACTGTCTGTAAGCGTAGCCTTCGACGCTTGTAACAGAAGTAAACTCGCAATAAAGGCCGGCAACGCATTTTGTAGATCCTCTGGTGTTGCAAATGTCCATGGGCCATGGTCCACTTTCCATCAGGTGATATATCAGCCCTATCATATAAAAAAGCTCGCGTTGCATTCTATAAACGGTTGTCCCATCTGGTTGTTTGATCATTTTTAATAACATAGATAAATCATTGACAGCTGAATGACTGGTGAGGTCGGATTCGATTCTCAGACGAATCATAAGCGGAATCCCATTGTTGTGTTATATTTAATGGAAATGTACATCTGCATTGTTGCTTTTGGTGACCTTCGCGTATGAGGATGTAACTAAATGATATTAATCATCATATTTTAGTACTCGCAGCTGTTGCGAGCTACTTCGTCAGTTTAAATTGTTTTTTTTTTGACAACCTCTGTAGCGCAGTGGTGTAAACAGCCGACCGCTACGCTAAAGGTTAAAATAAGAATAAGAATAAATAATAAACCACATCACGACACCCATTGACTAAGCCATGCAGTAATCTACTAATACTTGTATCGCAGGTGCTAAGCAACGATTTGGTATAAACTACATTGATAAGAACACTACATCCAAGACCGGCAACAGCAATGCGTCTTGCAAATAACACAAAGTTCCGCCGCGCTGCGATAGCAGCCCGGGACCTTTCGCATAGCAGTCAGCTGTTACACTGCTGCGCTTCGGAGCCGGAGGCCGTGGATACATGCCATATGAGAATATTTTTTAAAATTTGATTACCGCTTATTTTGGAAACCTGACAGTTCATTTTACAGTAAATTAGAGGTTAGATGCCTATTTTAGATTTGATTTTATAACATATTCAGTTTCAAATCATGAATTTTAACACAAACTGCATAACCCAATTCACATTTATAATAATAACTATAACTTTAACCAGGTTCGCAACACACACGTACAAACATGACATGTTATATAGTTAGGTATTCGATTCGATGGTAATGTCTAAATTGCTCAATTCCCATTATAGTGCCTCTTATGGGAAACACTACGTTGTAGACGAGAACAGTGAGTACAAGCCGTGCTATAAATAAAATAATACATTCTGATATTTATGTTAATTAACTTACTTTAGGAAGGAGATATGGGATTACTCTTGCGTGAGTGAGGGGTTTAAAGCAATCAAATATTATATGTACTGTAGACCATGCTTTTGTGTTCTAGACTGATGAGCTTTTATAAAATAAATATTCGAAGCACATGGTTCACTTGATGGGTAGTGGTCGCCGCTGCTTATTGACAGGTCGTCGGTGACCTTGATGTTATAGCATCGAATGCCAGCAGCACCAACAATGCGTTTGCCATTTGGAGGTAAAATATGCAACTCCTCGTGTGATCCTTCATACTGAAACACAGCGAACTGCTTCACGTTGTAAATAGAAAGCGTAGCACCAACCCAGACGATCTCGCACGTAGATCTACCAGCAGTAATAAAGTTTTATAACATTTGTCTCATTTGAGTTCGCTGCACCATTCACATTAAACCTAGCATTTAGTGTAAAATCCCAGTAGATTTACACCTTAAAGCAAAATTACCCACTTAGATTCAACAAATTTACCGATATGCCAATACTGATGGCACAGCATCATTCAAAATCAAATCAAAAATATTCTATTTGAGAAAATAAGTTTGAACAGGCCATAGTCGCTGGTCTAAAGCTATATCATTGAATTATGTTGGATAATATTATTTAAAAAACAAACAATCTACATAAAAATAATAATCAAACTAGCAATAGGGAACATGCATGTAATTTAATTTGATTATCCAATCTATTTATCGTAAATTATGTGCAAATGGCATATTTACTGTGAAAACAGAATTAGAATTGTACGACAAACCAGGGAGATATAACCATTAAAAGTAAATATATCTATCTCGCTCATCAGAAAAACCTTTTCTATGGAAGTTGTACGGCGCCTGTGTACTTTGACGTCATCGTACATCAGATCTCCTTGTCTAACCGACGACTTTAAAACTTTATAACTTTGTTAAAAAGTCAGATATTTTAGAAAATCTAACGGATTTGTGTATATACGTGGTATCGAAATGTTATAAATAAATAAAAAAAAGTCACGCATTTTTCCTATTTAAGATTCTAAGCTCTTTTCTTTCAAAAACTACTTTTTTGAATGGTTAGAACATATTTCACATTAATATAGTGGACAAAAATTTATATCTTTCTGGACATGAATGTTTAAAACGGCTGAATCAAATTCGTCGAAGTTTATGTTCCAAATATCAGCACAAGCTTTTACATTTAACGACCTCTGTCGCGCAGAGGTGTAACACCTGACTGCTACGCAATAGGTTTCGGATTCGAATCCTGGCGGGGACGGCATCATAAGCTCACGCCGTAGTCCCACGAAAGGGGTTGGCAGATGTGCTTGCTGCATGTTTTTCGCATGTTTATGTTGAGTCCCAGTGTGATTGCGAATCTGTCGTCACTATATGGGAACATTGAGAAACATGGCAGCTACAACTTACGGCAACCCGAGACTCGAAGCCGACCTGTCGGGTCGTTCGGTTATTCAAGGCACTTATCAAACTGAGCTACCACCTCCTGGATCTTGTGTTATTTGCAAGTCGCATTGTTTCGCTTTTTTAGCTTCAATGTATTATTCTTATGTATGATGTAGTAGTAGATACTCCAATGACGATATCACAGTAGATCCCACATCGTTTTTGAGGACAGGGCTGGGGCACAATTTTACTACAATGCCGAGTTAATGTGTGTTGGTAATGCGGTTGTCATCCTATTCTTATTTTAGCGACTCGCCCAGTCTTTGCAAGGATTTTATGCATGTATTATGTACATATAATAATAATAATAACCACAACACGACACACACATTGACTCAGCCCTGCACAAAGTATAACAACAAATTGTATCGCAGGTGCTAAGCAACGATATGGTATATACTAAATAAATAAGAATACAACATCCAAGACCGGTAAGCGAAACAAAGCCCACCTCCCATATAAACCTCCCTCTTAAATCAATCACTCTATCTATTAAAAAAAACGTATCAAAATCCGTTGCGTAGTTTAAAGATATAAGCATACATAGGGACAGACAGCGGGAAGCGACTTTGTTTTATACTATGTAGTGATATAAAATAAAGAGTTGGACCGATTTCAAGTAGATTTTTTTACTTTGTTCGCTATAACAGGGAAGGCGTAAATGGTAAAAACATGGACATGTTCCTAGAGGAACGGGTCACGTGGTACGTTGTTCCCAGGGTCGTCTAGTTAATAAAATATATTGGAATATATCGGTATTCTTTCTCAAAATAAATCACACCCATCAAACTTAACAACCGTAATTGCATTGCAAAATTATCTTATCTGTTCAACTTTGATCTATATATCTTACTCATTAAAGTTCAATATGTTTCACTGGCTTTTACCTGCGAATTCGTCTGTATATTTTTTTTTATTAAATATACCCAGTCTATACGCGGACTTTTTTTTATTAATCGTAGCCTAGTCTACCTAGAAAGTCTAATCTATAAATTGTCTTTTTATTATAAACGTAGCTTAGTCTACCTAAAAATTCCAATCTATAAATTGTTTTTTTTTTTACGAAATCTAGCTTAGTCTACCTAGAATTTCCATTCTATAAATTGATTTTTTTTAAATTCTAAATGAAGCCTAGTCTACATAAAAAGTACGATCAATACAATTCATATATATAATTATAAATTGACGTTTTTACTCTAGGTTAAGTAAGAGCATTTTTTTACTAAATGTAGCCCAGTCTACCCAGGAAATTGGTGAAGGAATTTTTAAATAAAGTATAGCTAAAACCATATAACCATATATAGTATATAACGACATCAAAGAAGCCGTATTCACTTGGACGCTTTATTCGATAGTCTTTTTAGGGCGGAATGATTAGGAAGTTTTTATATAGGATTCTCGCCATTTATTATGAGTCTTTGTAGCCTGTGTCGATACCACAGGTTTTTACTATAGCTTTAAATTGCAAAGGTTCTACAAACAAACATACAAATTTGACCTCTTAATATTATTAGTATTTCTCTTTAAAATCACTTGCCCATCTTCTTCAAATGATGCAATATATTCGACCCTAACTACATGGAATAGGATCTAAAATAGAATTTTTTAAATTTACAAATTAGCCACAAGGAACAATTCATAAATATTTAAAATGAGACTTTCTAACTAAAGGCAGAAGGATGATTTTTGATTGTAAGTTGTAGTAATTAGGATTAAAGAGTGTATTGTGTATCTTGGTTTTTAATCTCACGAATTTGATATCGTAATGAAGTTTTAAAATCGTTTCGTCATTGTTACATATTGGGTATCGATATTTTCGATATTTAGTACTTTCGAAATAGTTTGAATAAGTCGCGAAAGGCAAAGAGCAATAGCTCATACAGGAAAAGTCTACTATAATTATAATTTCTTCTTCCTTGAAGATGGTGAAATGATGAGATGATGATAATGATGCATGAAAATGCTAGTACGGTTACTTTAGGCTCTATTGAGTTAATTGGGAGATGACGGAAAGAAAAGCAAAAGCCAACAAGTCTGTTCACTTGATGGAAAGTGATATCGCAGCCTTTTTTTTTTCGGAGCACACCCGCCACTCTGTCCCACCACTGCAACTCCTGTTTATCAGGATCAACAGTCCTTTGATCGAATAATGCAGCTGTGCAATGACGTACAGGCTGTGCCCGGACCCCCTATCGGCTGTCTTGGGACCCACAACGAACTTAATCAGAAATAGGAGGTAGTAATAAACTTCCATCCCATATGATATAGCAGCCTATTGACAATGCCCTTGATGACTGGAACGCTAAGAGCACCGCCAATGTGTTACCCATGTATATATAGATTTTGTACCTCTCGTGCCGGTAATTACACTGGCACTCCAATCCTTCGAACCGAAACACAGCGAACTGCTTCACGGCGAAATAGATAGGAGGGATTTGTATAGGATAAAGCAATATCATGATCAAGATGTTACAGGTTGCCTCTCCACAGGTTGTCAACATCTTTTTCTGTTTAATCTCCATTATGTTCAAGGCTCTGATGACCATTCACAGTTTAAAAAGGTATCAACCGTTTATAGCAGTAAGTATGTGTGAATGGACTTAGTAAAGAACCGTACAAAAGTATAGAACTGGCATTCTTAAAGATCAAATAGAAAAATATTGCCATATTTTTGTAGTACATGTCTTACATTTTATAGAATTTAGAATCAAACATGGTGCCGTCCATGAAAATAACATTAACATATTTTACCTGGATTTAAATATCACAAAATATTAAATTAAAATGAAATAGCAAATAATAAACAATAAATGAGAGAGGGAGAAGGATCAACAGTGGCCAACTTCGATCGAAAAATGCAGCTGTGCAATGACGCTGTCCCCGATACCTTCCAACAACAAACCTAATCAGAAAAACTTCATAAAAATATCACCAAACAGAAAGAAGCGCTTTACTACAAGCTTCATTATTCGAACTGCTATGTTTTCGAATTCTCTTTCAGCGAATGAGTTCCCGAGACAGGAATCCTTAAGTCAAGATTCATTATCATCATCAGCTGGAAGATTTCAACTGCTGAACTACCTCTCCGAAATGGTTTTAATCCAAAGAGTATAAGATCAGATCAGATTGACGACCTCGGTGACGCAGTCGTGTAAACAGCCGACTGCTATGCTTGAGGTTCCGGGTTCGAATCCCGGCAGGGGCGGTTATTTGCAAGACGATTGTTTCGCTTACCGGTCTTGGATGTTGTATTCTTATCTATGTAGTATATACCATATCGTTGCTTAGTTTCTGTGACACAAGTTCTTACGATACTTTCTGCAGGGCTGAGTCAATGTGTGTGTCGTGATGTGGTTTATTATTATTTATTATTATCAGTTCAAATCTTTACATAGCTCTGTGACTTATAAAGCAATCTTCTCTACAATATATAGTATCTTTTACATGCATACAACATATGTTTACGCGCTTATGATTACAACAAACATCTATGAGCAATGTTTTACTTACAATAAACAACAATTTAAACATTTGTAACTAAATCGCGACGTCTTTCGACTTCAACGGAAATTCATTTAACGAAAATAGATTTTTGATTTTTTTTTTTTTTCTCAAAATAATTACGTTTACTTACATAGCTTTTAACTTAATATTACAAAAGAGAAAACTTTGTTTTGAATGCAGGAGCGAATCTTAAAAAATATTAACTATATATTTGAAAATTATTTCATTAAAAATAATTTAAGTAAAGGAATTAAATGAATTAATACTTCTTATTTTAAAGACCTAGGTGCAGTGGTGTAAACGGCCGACTGCTATACCGGGTTCGAATCCCGGGTTTTGTGTTATTTGCAAGACGCATTGTTTCGCTTACCGGTCTTGGATGTTGTATGCTTGCTTATCTATGTAGTATATACCATATCGTTGCTTAGTTTCCGTGACACAACTTCTTACGATACTTACTGCAGGGCTGAGTCAATGTGTGTGTCGTGATGTGGTTATTATTATTAAATTTATTTTTTTGGTAATGTGTCAACTTATGCATTGTTTCTTATAACTATAATTCCGATCAATAGAATAGACAAAACTAGAAATTTCGATTTAAAATTACACAAGAGGATGTTTCTAGTTTTCATTCTAGTAGTATTATAACGCGTTCGAGGCAGAAGGTGTCGGTTGTAAATAGGAATTAAATGGGTTTGCCTCAACATGGCAACATTAATGACTTTCCTTGATTAGTGTTGCCACACTCAGTCGTGAGGTTTATGTGGTTATGTAAAATACTTGGCTCTCCTTTGGAAATCTCACTATAGTCTTATTTGTAACAAAATAAATGAACTATTCGCAAAATGTTAATAAAATTAGAAATTGATTTCAAATGTTTTTACTTACTCAATCATGCAGAAACGGCTGACTGGATTTGGATGAAATTTTGCATACAAATAGTTTATAACATTGATTAACATAAATGATAATTTTATACCAAAGTAAGTTAGGTTCCTAAGGGATGAAAAAACAAAATCTGCGCAGATGAAGTCGCGGCCAAAAGCTAGTAATACAAATAGTTAAAGTAGTCCGTTAAGCAGTTGTTTAAAAAGTCAGTAACACGCGAGGTTCGGGTTCGAGTCCTGACTGGGGAAGGTATTGGCGTAACAAACATGAGTATTTTATCTGGAGTCGTTGAAGTTCTATATATTTAAGAATGTCTATGTAACATAACCAAACATAAACTCACGCCGTAATGCCTCAAGAGGTTGGCAGAGATGTTAAACACCGCATTTCGCATGTTTGTGTTAAGTCCCAGAGTGACAAGTTGCGAATCTGTCGCCACTATCCGGGCAAAATGACGAACATGCCAGCTAAAATGTACGGCAATCCGAGGCTCGAACCCTCGGGTCGGGGACCTTTCGGGTCGGGTCGGTCGGTTAACCAAGGCACGTAACAAACTGAGCTACCACGTCCTCCGTAAAGGTAAATATATATATCTTTGTATGTATTGTTTATTTCCCATAGTACAAGCCTTGGGACAACTGCAAATCTGTCCCACTTCAACACCTGTCCACCAGGATCAACAGTGGCGTCCTTTGATCGAATAACCAACGAATAATGCAGCTGTTCAATGACGCACAGCCTGTGCCCGGTGACTTGAAAAATAAAGTCTTAAAGTTCATCCTTGATTAGTTATTTGTTGTTTTTTTTTTTAATTGTGTTCATTTTGTGTTATTATTTCCTTATTATCATATTGTTTTTCTTTTTCCCCGTTATTTATTGGAAGCGTTATTTTGATTGTCATATTGAGTATATTGCGTTTTAGTGAGACATGTTCACGGCTGTCGGATCTATGATTTTTTTTCAATTATTTGTAATATGTCCACCGTTTTTATCTTCAAATGAATTATTTATTTTTCAGTACAATACAGGATATATCATTATTATAAACTATTAACAAATTAAAAACCATTTTTTTTTTACAAATTATTACAAAGAGGGCTACCCTTGTGAATTGAAAGATTGATATAAAAGATCTATGTCCTAGGTTCAAATAAATAGTTTCTGATATCAGACAAGTAATCTAAGGCAACTTCTTATATACAGACGTATTTCTATATATAAGTACTTAATTTCTATCCAAAAGAGCTTCTCTACACTCTATAAAAAATGCGGCCAAGTGTGAGTCGAACTGGCACATCAAGGTCTTAAAAGTTTAAACAAATTGTATTTTTTAGATATTTTTGTAAAAACAAAACAAAAAACTTAAAAAATCATGCTTCTTCAATATTATCTGTGTGTTTCTAGTATTTGTTGCAATAGCGGTAACTAAAATCAAAATTTTCTGAAAATTTTTCCCATTGACAGACGGAAGGATGGACAGCGATGGCTAAGTAAAGTGGTATCTTTTTCATCCTTTGAATACGGAACCCTAAAAACTTGTTCCCTTTGACCTTTGAAAAATTCATCTTTTTTTAAAAATTTATTAAAAGGGCTTTGTCGCTAAGCGATAATATCGGCCCAATAATTCATCTTTAAGTTTAAAAAACTATTTCCGTTTATGTGTGTGTGTGCCCTTGGACATTAAATATTGTCTGCTAATTAAAAATTAAATAAACGTTCATACACAAGTACAAATTAAGCTAAATGAAGTGTACAGTAATTTATTATGACCGCGGCAACAATACTTGTTAATTTGTGTATTGTGTTCTGTGCTTTCATGAATGCTTCAAGTATAATTGTGTGTGTTTTTGGATAGTTTAATACTGTACTGAACTAAGAATATAAATAGATATTTAAGTTAAATACTTTAAGACAAAGTTTTTTTCGGTTTTATATTTTATAATAATTTTTATACCAACATACACATGCATACATGTATGTATGTTGAAGGAAAACCAATACAGTAAAACCTGGTTAAGTGGAACCTGGATAAGTGAGAAACCTCTAGTATTGAGAACTACAATGAGGTCCCGGCACTTTATCATCGAATTACCTCTGTTAATGGGACTTTTCGAACCTGATTAAATGAGATTTGATTTCTAGGATTTTTTCCATGTTTACCTCTATAATTGGGACTCTGGAGCTCAGTTCCCTTTATAAGTGAGATAATGTATCAGGTTGGGACAGGTTTCGACACGATTGTTTACAAACATTCGAATTTCTTTCGCACGTGTTTTGTTTACGGCCTCTGTAAATGAGACAACACATTTTTAAACCTGTCTAAATGGAAAACTGGATAAATGAAAACCTCTTTAAATGGTACAAAATCCTTGGTCCCTTGAGATCCCAATTAACTAGGTTTCATTGTATTTTGTTTAATTTTTATTAAATATCTATCTATATTTAAATCAACGGATCATTTCTTTAATTATTTTTTCTCAATACATGTATTGATATATTCTTTTTATTTACGCTTTATTTACATGAAAAACTAATGTTTAAATTTTTATCATATCCTATTATTTACCTATGAAATGCATTAAATGTATTTTAATAAATATTTAAAACATAAAAATCGATTTTAAAATCAAATAACAGATGAGGGGGGTTCTCTATATGGTCTATTGGTCATGGATAATGGATGAATTATGAGGCCTGTTAAATTATCATTATCTTTAATGATTATAACAAAACATCAAAACTCAAAATAATTTCATTCCATAAACTCAAAAGAAAGTACTTAGAATCGTGAAATGAATTTAAATTTCTGTTAAAAATGACTCTACCACCGGTTCGGAAAATTTATATCCGGGAAGAAACCTCAGAATCTGTAATTTGTTATAAGAACATGTTTTATGCTATACTTACAGCCAATAATACATCTTACAGCCTAGGGTGAGAGACTGCGATAAAGATCATGTCACAATATATGAATAAAAATGAAATTATTTATTAATTACGTCTTGTAGTATTTTACAAGTTATTTTTTTAAATGATAAAGTTTTATATTATCAGGGAAATTAAATATTTATTTCATATGCCTTATGTATTTATGTATATATGTGTATATATATTGATGGTTCTTTATTACATAATGAGCTTCTAACATTCATTAATATCTCTTATTCAGTTAATTTGACAGCCGAGGATGGTACTCATATACCTATATATTTATCCAAAAGATGATATATTCTATCCTATTGTTAAATGCGTGCTGTAAATGGCTTAGCAACCGTGAAGATAGGGTTCCTTTGTTAACGAAAAACCAATTATTTCGCTTGATTGATTTGGTTGGTGTGATTAATTAGTTATTTGTTTGCGTTTTATTGTTTACTTTTATGATTTATTATCGAATATTATTTTTGTTTAGGCAGTTTTAAATTTTATGGTTAATTTTAAATAGAATATAAGATATTTTATTTTCTATTGTTTCGTTGTTTTACTAAGCTACATAGTATAAAACAAAGCCGCTTCCCGTTGTCTGTCCCTATGCAAGCTGAGATCTTTTAAACTACGGATTTTGATGCAGTTTTTATAGATAAAGAGATTCAAGAGAAAGGTTTATATGTATAATACACGCTTAATATCCGAGCGAAGCCGGGGCTGGTCGCTAGTTTTTTAAATAATGTGTTATTTGCTTACCATTAATGGGTTTCTAGTTTTATCTTTCAATTATTTATTTTAGTATGACACAACGTTGACGTGAAAATATTAATATTGTGGGTATAGATATGAAATGACACTAAATTAAAAAATAATTGTGACGGAACCCTCGAGACGTGAATAATAAAATCCCCTTTCCTGTTTTCACACTATACATTTTTGATGATAGTTCGGAAGTTGATTTTAAGGTCAAACTTTAATAATAAAAATATGTATTTATAATGCAATATGTTTGTTAATTATATATAGGAAGGAGATATATATGTATTACATGACATTTGTATTAGTCCTTCAGCCTCATAAAAGATTTTGCTACTTAAATGTCAGTGAATTAATCTTTTACAAAAATTTATGTTGGAGATTTAAAAAAAATTACAGAGAACATAACGAAAAAAATCTGCACAGATTTATTTTTTCTTTTTATTTATTTACATAGCACATAATAACGTCATAAGGCAGAAAATATAGCGGTTTATCTTCTGTATATAATAACCATTGTATCATCATCATTTGTATTTCGTAGAATATTATGACAATACACTTACATTCATATTTATTTTTATATATTTTTTTTATATAGCGTTCTATTGCCACAAAAAAAAAACATTTTGGTTTATGTTCGATAATCGAAAAACTAGAATTAATAGGTTTTATAAATTGCAAGTTTTAATTAAGAAAATTATTGTATTTTTTTTTAAGCGTTTCATTTTTATTTATCAGAACGCATGGTGCAATGTTTAGGTGTTCGTTTGAAGTGTCAAAGTGAACCCTATCTTCACGGTTGCTAAGGAGGTTTCTTGCCGGATTCAAATTACATATGCAACGCATTGGCGGTGCTCTTGGCGTTCCAGACATCAAGGGCACCGCAGTGGCGTGCCTAGAGTTTTAGTACAGGGCAAGCCGAGAGATATACTTCATACTTCCGTTGTGGATTTGCTAGCGTGGACGAGCTAAGCCAAACACTCAGAAGTTTACGAAAATGTCAGCAAAACCACAATTCCGGTGGCTTTAAACAATTCGTTTGATTTGTTAATGAATGAAGAAGAGGTCGAACTTATTTTAGACAGGGCAAGCCGGGCTTTTGGGCTTCTATGACAGTACCGCCACTGGGGCATCGTCGTATCAATAGGCAGCGGTATCACTTTCCATCATGTGCACCGTCACTTTTCCAATAATGTATTTGACGACCTCGGTGGCGCAGTGGTGTAAACAACCAACTGCTGCACTAAAGGTTCCGGGTTCGATCCCGGCGGGGGCGAGACTTTGTGTTATTTGCAAGACGCATTGTTTCGCTTACCGGTCTTGGATGTTGTATTCTTATTTATTTAGTATATACCATATTATATTATATCTTACAATACTTAGTGCAGGGCTGAGTCAATGTGTGTGTCGTGATGTGGTTATTTATTTATTATTTATATATATGTGTATAAAATAAATAAATTATATACTGTCATCGTATGTATATAGGAGCATGAAGTGACATTATTAGTGATATCCTGTTGATCAAGTCGATGGAATGATGATTGAACAAACAAATACCACCTCTGCCGAGGAATGTAGGCGATTGCCATTGCTCAGACTGTAGTCTTGGTAAGGAAGCGGTCTTATTTATAAAGCTATATTGTTATAGCTCAACGCTACAAGCTGCACAGCAAACAATAGCAGTGAAAAAAGTCAGTAAATAGAGTCAGAGTCGGATCCGCACATGACATAAAAGCTTAAAAATAGGTAATTTTTAGATGTAAAATAAAATATAAATTAAATATATATTTGATAAAAGATACAAGAAAAATTGTTTTTAGTTTACCCCTTAAATATTTAATTTCTTTATGTTTTTGGTATTTGTTGTTATAGCGGTAAAAGAAATAGGCATTATCTGAAAATGACATGAATCTAGCTATAACGGTTCATGAGATACAGCCCGCTGACAGACGGACTGACGGACAGCGGAGGCTTAGTAATAGGATCCCGAATTTATAAGTGAATTTTGGAATTAAGAAATTTTTTATTTATGTATTTCATCACTACTTACATTCAATGTTCAAGTAACGCTAACTCTTCAATTTGTATTATCAGCCCTATTAATACATTATTCATGACATGACATTTGTTATTGGCTTGGTTTATATCAATTCCATAGTATAATTTTAACAAATATGGTTCTGCTGTTACTTGTCCCTATAAATAAATAAATAAAATGATAAAATAACAAATGAATCCTGAGAAAATATGGATAGGTTTGTATATAATAGGAGAAAACTATGAGCTGGCTGAGGATGCTGGTTATGAAAGTGAACTGATGAAATATACGCAATAATTTTTCGGTTGAACTAACACATGTGGTGGAGATTGTGCAGCTGCATTATATGTTACAGATTTGAATGTTTTATAAACTTTCGATTACTTAAACAATTATATTTATATTTGTGTTATGTTATTAATTATATGTGTATTAATGTTATTCGACATTAAATAGTGTGTTTTATTTGATTATATGAGAATTATTTTTAGGATTTTATTTGTGAAACAAACAGTTATTGTAATTAATTCGTATAAAAAAAACATAAACAATATACAAAATAAATAATACTGAATAATATAAAATAAGGTATTTTTATTATGTGCTGGAATTGTCGTTAAAGTTAATAATTTATTTAAATTAACCAATTTAAATAATATTAAACAGGAGCTTTATTGAGTTTGAATACATAAAGGTATTTTTATCGTTTGCGATTAAACAAGGAGGACGTGGCAGCTCTGTTTGTTACATGTCCATGATAACCGACAGACCTGATTCGACAAGTCCAGGGTTAGATCCTCGGGTTGCCGTAACTAGAAGTTTCCATGTTCCTCATCAAATAAAATAAAAAATAAACCACATCACGATACACGCATTGACTCAGCCCTGCAGTAAGTTCAGAACTTGTGTCACAGGAACGATACGGTAGAAACTACATGGATAAGAATACTACATCCAAGACCGGTAAGCGAAACAATGCGTCATTGTGTCCGCATAGGCGGATACATTTAACATAAACATTTGAAATAAAACGATGTATAACACCTCTGCCAAACGCTCTCGAGGGATTGTTTGTTGATGTTTTTTTTTGTATGTCAATGAACAAACTTACATTGTATATAAAACACAGAATTTCCAACGAATATGTGAAAAATAGGGATCTTTATTTAAGCTAGCTTTACGAAATTTAAAGCTATATTTTATAAAGATATTAAGACAGCTTCCTTATATCTCCTCAACAAGAATTCGAATAAATTACTAACACTCAAATCCTACGCGTTACATTACTCATCAAAATCAACAAAATTATTGCACAAAGCATTATATTATTCAATTCATTAGAATCCTGTCTTCTCAGATACGACAAATTCTCATGAGATACGATTTGATAGCCTCTGTAGCGCAGTGGTGTAAACAGCCGACTGCTAGGCTAGAACTTTGTGTTATTTGCAAGACGTATTGTTTCGCCTACCGGTCTTAGATGTAGTATTCTTATCTATGTAGTTTGTATCGTTTTTTGACACCTGCGACACAAGATTTTTATCTTACTGCGGGGTTGAGTCAATGTGTGTGTCTTGTTATTTATTAATTAATATTCTTTGTAGAAAAATATAAGTTTAGTAGTTATTAATTTAGATAACTGAATGTGGAGTCCGTGGTTCAGCGGCTAGCCGTTCTCTGTGACACGTGACGTCTTGGGTTCGAGTCCCGACTCGGATAGGTATTTGTGTGCTGAACAAGAACATTTGCTCTGAGGTCGTGATTATTTTCTATTTATAGAAGTATATATATTTATATATCTTTATGTGTACGTAAATCATGATACGACTTTTAGGACGTGGTAGCCCAGTTTGTTAAGTGCCTTGGTTAACCGACCGACCCGACAGGTCGAGGGTTGCCGTACATTGTAGCTGCCATGTTTCTCATTGTGCCTGGTCAGTGGCGAAATTCGCAACCTTTCACACTGGGACTCAACATAAACATGCAAAATGCGGTGTTTAACACCTCTGCATACCCCTCTCGAGGGATTAATTACGGCGTGAGTATATGTGTGTTTTATATGTAAAGGTAAAAATGAGAAAATTTGCTTAAAAACAGTCGCGTATAACGAACAATTATAAAAGAACACATGAATGAATGATTTATTTTGTTTACGGTAATTTTTTTAAAATTATACGACATAATTAATGTATAAATCATTGTAATAATAAATAAAGTAATTACTTTGCAATTATAATAAACAAACAGACGTTCAAGAAACGATTGTAAATCAAATTGTATGTTTTAGATAATAAATATAATATTTAAAGATAAACATACAATCAAATAGTAAGTTGTTGACTCAAGTGGTTTACATCTACAACTTTATCTGTATTTGCTTTTGCTTAAAAAAATCGATTCACATATCATTTATCAAAATCGGTTAATTAGTTTAGGGACTAGGGTAGAATGGAACACAGGTTAACAAAAACATACATATACTGTTGCATAATGTCCTATAAAAATATGAAATATTACAAATTTTAAATAGATACAATAATTAAATTTCCTAGGGGAAATAAATAAAATCAAGATTAGTTAATAATTATTATTATAACCACATCACGACACACATTGACTCGCTTGATGAAGATATTCTTGTATCACAGGTGCTAAGCAACGATATGGTATAAACTACATAGATAAGAACTCTACATCCCTAACTAGAAAGCGAAATAACGCATCTTGCAAATAAGGTCCACCCCTGCCGGGATTCGAACCCGGAACCTCTTGCGTAGCAGTCAGCTGTCACACTGCAACACAAAGAGGCCCTCATAAATTATTCTGTTACCAAGCTAAGGAAATGTTAGATTTCTATGACACAAGTTCATCTTTACCTGGAAATTGTCTTTAAGACTATAAAATGAATTATTTATGAATAAATTTTCATACACAGAAGTTCTTATAAATGATGTTTAAAAAAATTCTCATCCCTTATTAGCCCTTTGTTAAATTTCCAAAATTCTTCTAATCTCAAATCACCTAAGCCGAGGTGCACGCCTCCGAGACACCTTAGGTGAGCTAGGGATCCCCGTAAAATCATTGCTAGGGAAGAGACCGTCTGTTGCCGACCCACCCCAGTTCCCTTGATAATAAACCACCAATGGGGGGATCCTCCGTTCTGTTGGGGACTTCCTATTTCAGTTCTTGTTTGATTACCCTTTGCTGTTAGATTCCTCTTGCCCCGAAGTCACGCAAGCCAGGTCAAGGTCCAGCCAGTAGAGGCACCCTTGGGTGACTTAGAGTCTTTGTCTCTCTTTGCCTTCACTACAGTTGGAACGCCAAACGACCCCGATAGTCCGGCTCCCGACCAGGTCTGGACTAGGTCAGGCACAATGGGGAGGCGGTCGTACCTATGCTTTCCGTCTTGCTGTGTTGTCTTTATAAAGACGATACAGCCTGATCGATTGTATAGGGAACGATAGCCACGGTAAAGTAAAGTCACGGAAAAGCTGCTAAGGCCACCGGGCACTCGTAGATTGGGGAAAAAAATAAGAAGAATTCTTTCAGCTTTAAGAATTTTAGATTTTTTTAATACTTTTTTATTTATTCAATTAAAAATGTTGGTACATACAAGTTTACAAAAATAAATAATTATAAAAAAAAATTGTGGCTAGAACTTTATCTAAAGCATTATACAAAGCAAAATGCAAGTTCGACCACTAAAAGAATGAACATATGTAGTTTTAAGGAATGTTTATATTTAATTTAATAGAACATAAATTTCATATGCCTATTGTTTAAGATTGCTAGTATCTAAACTAGGCCTAGCCTGTATCTTAGAATACTAGTTTCTTTCAAGGTGATAGTTCTTATGTAGGTATGCGATTTAGTTAGTATAGAGTTTATATTGTATTCTGCTACATTGTTTTTTATTAAGATTTGTAGAGAATTTGTAGATCGTTGATGTCGGTATAATAATTTTATAAGTTCACTGGATATGGTATTTTTTTCGAGGTTTTTCTGATATTTTAATATGTATTCTGCTATGCTATACTTAGCAAAAAATGAAAGTAACCGTTCTCGAGTTATAAAGGTGGAACTGCCATACTTTACCCGACTACGGCGAAGCCAAAAGGGGGTTATGTTTTTGGCAGTCTTTGTAGGTATGTATGCATGTTCTACCGTGGCGACTAAACTACTGGACCGATTTTAGTCAATGATATATCAATATTCGTTATAATGGCCTGGGTGAAATAGGCATATACATTTTTTTTAAACACTAAGATAATCATCACGTGCTTAGTATCAAAAGATAGGGGAGGAAGAATATATAAAAATATATATATAAAATAAACTTACGCCGTAATCCTTCGAGAGGGGTTGGCAGAGGTGTATACAGCGCATTTTTTTTTTTTGATTCAAGACCAAACATTTAGTCCGGATGGTCGGAATATCTGCCACAAAAGGATGCAACTTCAGCCTACGCCTAGTATTCCGATTATAAAAGGGGGCCGGTGGAATTAAATTGTGCAATTCTTGCGCACACTTTCCGAAATGTATCCTATAAAATACCGATAGACACCCAACTTCGCGGCGGTGGCTGAGGTCATAAAATTCATTTCGCATTTCGCATGTTTATGTTGAGTCCCAGTGTAACAGGTTGCGAATCTGTCGCCTCTTTCCGGGCACAATGAGGAACATGGCAGCTACAACAAACTGAGCTACCACGTCTTCAGGTGAGAATGGTGAGCACATAACTATATGTATTTATATCGTATTGTTTAAGTCAAAATAAAGATTCAGTTTCAGAATCGGGAATCGACAAATGGAAAAGAATTTAAATTAAAATTAAGTTTAAAAGTATAACCCGACTACGTAAAAAAGAGGTATAAAACGAGGAAGGAACGGGACGGAACAAGAAAAAAATTCAGATAGAAATCCAGAAATGCAAATGTACAAAAATGGTAGAACCGTGGTCGCACCAAATGTATCCCTACTATAAACTCGATTATATCTACGCCAAGTCGGGGCGGACCGCTAGTATAAAATAAAATATCTATTTATTATTTCCTTTCTTAAAACTAAATGTGTTTTTTGTATTAGTAAATTAAGACTAACCTAGATATATTCCACTTTTCATTAAAGTTTGCAATCATTAACCTTTGAACAAACCTGCCAAGTGTGATTCTGAAATATAGGGTTCCCTACCATTATGCAAGATTTAAAATAGGTTATTTTTAAATAATTTCAGAAAAGAAACAAGAACGATCATAAATATAAAAAAATCCACTTTTCTTGTATGTTTGATTATGTTTTTAAATAATTGTTGTTATAGCGGCAACAGAAATAGACATATTCTTTCAAGACCGATTATTTTGAGATACATCCCGCTGACGGAAAGTCGAGGCTTAGTAATAGGGTCCTGTTTTTAACTTTTGGGTTCGGAACCCTAAAAATCCTAAAAATTCTTCAGAATGCAATAAAGTAGTTAGTTTCATTAAACTAGGTTCAGAAAGTTAATGTGATTGAAACATTGTTTCCATTGCATCATTTAAAAAAATGTGAACTGCTATAAGTAGACCTTAAGGTGAAATAAACTTTCAGTAGATACCATTGAAGTAAATTTAATCAAAATCAAAGTAATCAAAGTTAAATAGTTAAGGTGAGACCACTGGTATTGCAAACGTCCATAGGCTACGGTGACTGCTTACCATCAGGCTTGCTTGCTTGCAAATTAGTTGCATGAAAGAAAATAGTAAATCTACTTACACAGAACCCTAACAATTTAATCAACTAATTGGAAACTATAATTCAAATGTAGAATTCTTTACAAAATCACATGGAGTTTAGTCAAACTGGTTTGATGCACGATGTCAATTGTAATTCAATTAATTGGGACCTAACAAGCCTTGGTCTTCAAGGTCTCGTCAGGTTATGTTTAAAACATAGATTTATTTCCATAGTAAAAATTGGCATAGTTAAAATAATCCATCATAACATAAAAATGACGACCTCGGTGGCGCAGTGGTGTAAACAGCCGACTGCAACGCTAGAGGTTCCGTGTTCAAATCCGGGATGGAACATTGTGTGATTTGCAATATGCATTATTTCGCCTAACGGTCTTGGATGTAGTATTCTAATCTATGTCGTTTATATGATATCGTTGCTTAGTGCCTGGGGAAATTCTTCAGGTCAGAGTCAAGCAGAATGTTTAGGAATTATGAAGACGGCGCAAGCGGTTGCAGCCAGGGATGTCGGAGACACGAAAGTCAAAATAGTTTCCGACAGTGCCTCAGTACTTCAAAGCCTACAAAATAACTCCATAACCTCGGCACTCATTTTGGAATACCACGTAGCACTACAATCCATTGCGAAAGACCGTATCGTCACTCTGCAATGGATAAAAGGTCACAGCAACTCTGTACGAAATGACGCAGCAGATGAACTAGCGAGGCGTGGATTAGCGACAACAGTATACGGACCAGTACCCATATTGCCGCTACCCAAGTCCCAGTCGAAAACATGGCTCCGAGACAGAACAAGAGAGCTACACATAAACGAATGGAATAACGAAGGGGGTTGTAGACAGACCAAAGTGGCTGTTCAGGCAGCAGGCAAAAGGTTCAGTCGCAACCTCTGTAGGTTAAACAGGGACAGGTTACGTATAGCTATAGGTATTATAGCAGGCCACTGTCCACTAAACAAGCATCTCTTTGTTATAGGTGTAACTGACAGCCCACTATGCAGAGGATGCATGCAGGTAGAAGAAACGCCAGCACATGTGATAATGGATTGCACAAGTGTAGCCGCACAACGGGCTCATATCCTCAAGACACCACCAACACTCTCAGA
This sequence comes from Choreutis nemorana, assembly GCA_949316135.1. NCBI lineage: Eukaryota > Metazoa > Arthropoda > Insecta > Lepidoptera > Choreutidae > Choreutis > Choreutis nemorana. The sequence continues at coordinate 866,418 of OX438620.1, read as the reverse complement.
AGCTTTCAGCAATCTGAAAAGACTGCTGGACTTCTGGTAATGTTTGGGTTGGCTGAAATAGGGAACAGACAGACGACACGTACAATGGCACAATTAAGAGGCTAAGTGCGGAAAGTGCCCAGCTAAAACAAACAAACAAACCATATCGTTGCTTAGTGCCTGCGATACAAGATATTTTAATCTTACTGTAGGGCTGAGTCATTGTGTGTGTCGTGATGTGATTTTTATTTATTTCTCTTGTAGAATAATAATAATAATACTAACCATTCATATGCAATTACAATTAAAAAGCAATATTTTATGTATCACTTAATTAAAATTTGTATTTGAGTTCATACAAGATTTAGTTTTCTCTTTAAGAAAATGCTATAAAAATCTTATGATGTTTTGTTAATCTTTTTAACCCTTAGAAATACAACTTAATTATTATTTATTATATTATACCTTCCTTTTTGTAATTATTTAAAATGTATATTGTAAATTTAGAACTAAGAAATTCAATAAAGATTATTACTTTTATTTTAATTTTTTCTTAATAACTTTGTGGTTTTAGAATAATGTATTAATTTATGATATAACTAGTCATTGCCCCGTGGCTTTATTCGCAGTTAGACAAAGACAAATCCGAAAAATCAAAGATAAATAGGTTCGGAGATTTAAATTGTAGTACTAACCAGATTTTGTTTTCCAATTTTTTTTTTATTATACTAATTAACATCTATGTGTGATGCAAAAAAGTAATTTGCAAAATAAGCCTTGAAATCCTTCAAAATCACAAAATGCTGTGATAAATCAAACTATTAACGGGAAAAAAATAAATAATTGCATTATTATTACAATGTATTCTATAACCATGCATCAGTGTTTTGTATGATTTATTAGGTATATAAAGAATTATTATAAAATAAATAATCATGACTGAATGTCTATCAAAATTCTTTGTATTTTTTTGTAATTGACTTAAAAAAACAGACAAAAATCTACCTTAAAACGCTACAATAAAGCTCGAATTCCAACCTACGCAGACCAGTTTTCTTGGTGTTAGTTAAGACACAAGAGAATGTGAACCTTATGGGTTTAGGATAAGAGTGTCAGTTAATAAGTTTTATAACACCAAGATGGACGTTTGACCTCGCTTTGAGAGCACGCGATTTGATACAGTCGTAATGAAAAGTGATAAAAACCAACACATCACCTTCAAAGAAGTAAACCAAAATTAAACATGAATCATGGAATATACGAATTGACAACACAAAATTTAAATTATAAGGGTGAGGTTGGAAACCGTAATTTTTTGAGTTGTTTTTTGAGTCACGTGATTTACACGCAAAATTAAAATTGCATTTCATACAGAAATCCCTCACAAATATATACTACGCACTAGAACAGCCATCTTGATCAAAAAGTGTTCGCCAAAACTTACATGAGCCACAAACTATGACTATGACTATGAATGACGACCTCGGTGGCGCAGTGGTGTAAACAGCGCGACGCTAGAGGTTCCGGGTTCGAATCCCGGCGGGGGCGGAACTTTGTGTTATTTGCAAGACGATTGTTTCGCTTACCGGTCTTGGATGTTGTATTCTTATTTATTTAGTATATACCATATCGTTGCTTAGCACCTGCGACACAAGTTCTTACGATACTTACTGCAGGGCTGAGTCAATGTGTGTGTCGTGATGTGATTATTATTATTATTCTTTAATCCATAGACTGTGGTACTTTTCACGCGGTGTCAAGATTGTCAGGAGAAAAAGTAATTTTGACGTGGAGTTACTTGGCGGGAATGGGAAGTGTCACTTAGGATTTTCTTATAACGTCAGAAAAACCAGGGCCATCTCATACACTTTGCTAACCCAGTAAAAGTTTTTTTAACAAACCCATGCTTTGATCACTAGGGAAATTCATACTAGTTCATTCCATAGCTTGGGCGTTCGATACAGAAATGTTCTGACATTTTGTGTCAATATTTTAGATGCTTAGCGACTGGCTGTAACATACTTCCTATGTAATATATGTATATGTTTTGTAATGTTGAATACAGCACAACATATATACAAACAATAACAACACAAAACATTTTTTTTATTTATTTAATAAAAGGCTACGAAAACAATAAAATAATTAATTTGAAAGCCTAAATCAGCCATGTCGGTGGCAAAAAAAAAACAAATTTAAAAATTTTTTTTACAATGAAAAATGCATTTTGTGTGCGACTGCCCTTTTAAAGTGCGTATTTATCTGCATCCTGCATTCTGTAAAATCTCTGTGTGCTATAAAACAAAACCACTTTGCCTCTTCATTGATTTGTGCGTGAGATACTTTCAATTAAGTATTATTACTTGAACCTCTTCTAGTCGTCAGCAGGAAAGTGCTGGCACACACTCGATACAAATATGTTACTGAGAAAATATGTTTATTTCAAAGTTGATTTAAAAAACCTTAAGAAATAAAAAGTTACAGGAAAAATAAGTTTGCCTTATGCCAATAAAGAGTTTTCATTATATAAAATAAAATAAGAATTAAGGTAATCCAAATATTTACTAAAATTGCTACTGTCTTGGCTGTACATGTGAGTGTATTTGTGTAGGAAGTTTGTATGTATGAGTGTGTATATGATTAAGAAATGAAGACAAAGTATCAAATTAACTACTTAAGTAATTTAAAAGCATCTTTATATTTATTCTTTATGGAATTAAAAATGTTTAAATGTTGAATAATTTTTTTTTATGGATTTAGATTTTTGTATGAAATTCGCATATCAGTTGGTTTCACATACTTGAACAATCTTGCCATAACATCTGCATTGTGTTAGTTGAAAGTGAACGCAATAAATGATTTGATTTGAGATATTCTTAATATTTCTTAATGTGTAAGATTTTTTTAATCCAATGGGCAATTTCGAATAACTGTCTCTTGTGTAAAGGTTTCTTAATATTAATATAGATTAATGTCAATATTTGAAAATTCTTGGTCGGTTCTTTATTTTTCCGGGCACGAAGCCTGTGCTTCTTTGTACAGCTGCATTATACGTTACAAAAGACGCCACTGTTGATCCTCGTCAACAGGTTACTGTTGTATGACCAAATGGTAAATGATTCCTGAAAACACAATAATAATAATAATAAAAAATGACCACTGACCAATGATAATAATAATAATAATAATAATAAATAATGACCACATCACGACACACACATTGACTCAGCCCTGAAGTAAGTATCGTAAGAACTTGTGTCACAGGAACTAAGCAATGATATGCTATATAGGTAAGAATACAACATCCATGACCCGTAAGCAAACAATGCGTCTTATTTAATTTGTTTTGAATATAAAATAATAGTTCCTCATAAAACTCTATTTAACAATTAATTGTTTTTTTATCGTCTTGTTTCGAAGCAAAAGTTCCCGGTGAGGGAGAGGCGTTAAAATAATGTAATTTTTTAAACGTGTTATACAAAAGGTTAAAAGCACTATATACTAGTTACTTAAAGGTTTATTATACACAAAGAGTATTAAATTACTTATTTCTGTAACTGTTCCCATAACATATTAAGTACTAGCGTGGTTACATATTGATAGCTAATGAATGGTGAGGTTAGGTTAGGGATTATTGACAAACCTTAGAACAGGAATTTTAAGGGATATAATTTGTTATGTTTTTTGTATTTGTATCTGGTGATAGCTGCAGAGAGCAATCAAGCAGGATTGCTTCGTATGGTAACATTGAGGGAGGCCAATGATATTATAAAGCATAAATATGTTGTCACTCACGCCGTAATCCTCGACGGGTTGGCAGAGCCGTTACGCACCGAATTTCGCATCTTTATGTTGAGTTGCGAATCTGTCGTTACTATCCGGGTTTAATGAGGAACTTGGCAGCTAACAACTTACGGCAACCCAAGACTCGAACCATCGACATGTACATAAACTCAAACGGTAACGCCATCATTCTAAACATTTAATGTCTTCCTCAATAAAAAAAATACATCAAAATTATTTCCAACACCTTAATAACTGTGATCAGAGTTAATATTCATTGATTTAATCATTTTTGGAACACCATAAAATACGATTTGATCCTTGAATGAAACATTAAGTTGTTTTCAAGCTATTAGTGTAATATCATTTAAATATGGCAATTAAATCATTTTTACATGTGGTAGATCTACGTGGGAGATCGTCTGTGCTGGTACCACCCTCCTTTCTATTACAACGTGAAGCAGTTCGCTGTGTTTCGGTTCGAAGGATCGGAGAGTCAGTGTCAGGTACTAGCACGACTGCTTGGCTAGAGGTTCCGGGTTCGGATCCTGGCGGGGGCGGCATTTTGTATTATTTGCAAGACGCATTATTTTGGCCTTGCTGTAGGATTGAGTCAATGTTTGTGCCGTTATGTGGTTATTATTATTATTGTTTTTAGGCGGAAGATCTATGGCGAGATCATCGTAGTTGGTAACACCCTTGTTTTTATTTCTGCTGTGAAGCAATTCGCTGTGTATTGGTTCGGTGGATCGGAGAGCCAGTGTCATTATTGGCTCGTGAGGTCCAACATCTTTACCTCTACATGGGCACCGTGGGAGCTCTTGGCGTTCACCGACATCACGGGCATCGTCGCGTCAATAGGTCGTGACTACAATATGGGGTTTAAAAAAAAGTTTTGAATAAAAAAAGGATTTTACAGGGTCAAAGACGCGTGCCTGTAATTGTCTATGGTATGTCAATTAATTTAAAAATAAGAGACTTTAGAATAAATTTTATCGCCGCTGCTCTGAAATATGACATTGCTATTGCTAACTACGACGGTTCACCTGATGGAAAGTGATACCGCCTATTGACACGACGAAGCCTTACTACGCTAGCACCGCCAATGCGTTGCCCATGTAGAGGTAAATATGTTATACCTCTCGTGATGGTAATTACTCTGGCTTCCAATGCTTCAAACCGAAGCACAGCGAACTGCTTCACAGCAGAAATAGAAAGAAGGGTGGTACCAACCCAGACGATCTCGGACCTAGATCTACCACCTGTAAATGTAGGTTGTATTCCTAAACTACATCGTTGCTTGTGATACAATATTGTTAATGTAGAGGTGACTCAATATGTGTTGTAATTATTAATATTATAAATTAAATGCCAGCAATATTATTAAAATAGGCCAGATAACCTCGGGTGGTCTTAAAGTTCCTCTAGCCTTGATCACTAATGACTTTTTGTAATTAGTGAAATACGGATTCATTACTTTTATTAATTAATCTAGTCTTTAGAACCTTACTATCGGCTTAGTCTTTATATATCAAGACTGTTTGTCTAAGCTTGTGGTAGTGTCGTATGTGCAAGTTGTTCCAGTGTGCGTAATATCGAGCTCTACACTCACATACTAGAGCACAGTACATGTACACGTGGAAACACAACTGTAGCTAAACAGTCTTCTAAAGTTGGAATGACCCTACTTCAACTAATTAAAGATCATCCCGTTCTAACCAATCAATCTTGACCCCTAACCCGTCACTTTCAAATGGTAATCTCAAGCAATTGACGCTCCATTTTAGGACGATGCCCATGTGAGAGGTGTCAAGGTATACTGGTTTGAGATGATCTCATGATTTTTTTCCCGCGAGGCAAACTCGTTATCGAGAGAATGTAAATTGTAGATTTAATTAAAATTTTTAATGTAAATTACTGCGAATTCGCACGTTGAATGTGACAATCAGGATACTGTTTTCATTAAAAGCTATTAATTTAAAAAAAACCAAATTAAAAGTGTAACAAAAATATTAAATAAATATAAAGAGTATAGATAATCTTTTTTTAAACGAACTCGGTGGCGCAGTGGTTTAAACAGCCGACTGCTACGCTTGAGGTTCCGGGTTTGAATCCCAGCGGGGGCGGGACTTTGCGTTATTTGCAAGACGCATCGTTTCGCTTATCAGTCTTGGATGTCGTATCTATGTAGTATATACCATATCGTTACGTAGTTCCTGTGACACAAGTTCTAACGATATTTACTGCAGGGCTGAGTCAATGTGTTTGTCGTGATGTGATTATTATTATTATTCTTTAATCCATAGACTGTGGTACTTTTCACGCGGTGTCAAGATTGTCAGGAGAAAAAGTAATTTTGACGTGGAGTTACTTGGCGGGAATGGGAAGTGTCACTTAGGATTTTCTTATTTTATTGTCTTTTCTTATATATCAGCAGAATTTAATGTGTAAAATGTTTTAACCAATAAATAACTGTAGTGCTGTACAATTGCGGAGAAAGTGAAATGCGACGATTTGGCTGCGCTTTTCGTCATCTCCCAAGTAACTCGTTAAAGCCTACAGTAACCGTACTAGCATGTTAATGTAGGCAGATTCATCATTTTCATTGTTCATCTTATCATTTTCGTCTCATTTATCATCTCATCATGTTCAAGAATGAAGAAATTATAATTACTGATGATTAGGCAGTATGGTACTAAAACCAATGCCGTTTAAGAAATACATTTAAAAAAAATTGACGTTTTAATTTCTACCTATTTAAGTTTTGTTTATTTAATATTATGATATATGATATATATATATATGCTGTTTCTTTATTTGCAGGTTTGTTTTAGTAATATTTTGAAATTGTAGTTTTAGTTAAAGTATCCATTGTAAATAAGTTATTTTAATGAAATAAAAAAAAAAATTGCAACACACATTTGATTTTATTTGATGGCCGATTTCTTCCTTATAAAATTAATAAGTTATATGAATAATTAAAAATAGATCTGAAAAATTTACTACTCATTTTTTGACACGAAAAACGACATGAAAAAAGTACCAATTTAAAAAAAAATATAGCTTTAGATTTTTTTTTTCGGAAATGTTTTTAAACACTTCATTTTTTTTAGCTACAGTTAAACAGAAACATTAATACTTTTCAAAATAATATTTTATCTTGTGGGAAATTATATCGATAAAAAATGCGTGTGAATTCGGGTAAAATAAGTAGTAAAGTTTACCCTTGACCCGCTGTTTGATATTTGAATGAACTAATATATTAAGTCAACACAATAGAATGCAAACATAACATAGTACGGTTGGTAAAAAACTAAACAAATTAAAATTGTATGTTTTAGCTCGATAGCTTAATAAATAAATAAATATTATTAGTATTGTACGAGTATTTAATCACAAAGAGAAAAACTATTTATTCTTTTTTTAATATTTATTAATATTTAACTTTTTTTTCCTAATATTTAAATTTATTTGATAGGAGTAGGATTACTGGGACTCTTAAAGCCTGTAGATTTTTTACATTAAAACATTGTTTTTTTTATTATTTAATCAAATCGACTAGAAAATTCAAACAAACCAGTCAAAAATATATAACTAAAAGGAGATACATATATTCAATTCAATTCAAATTCCAAAATGAATAACACAAGATACATTTGCCGTTTTTGCAAACGATACCTACAGAGATGTCTTCCTATTGTTTTAAATTGTTGAACCGATTTCGAAAAAACCAAAACAATGAAGCCTTTCTCCGAATGACTTTGACCCGCATTTAATATCTATTTATCTTATGGCAACTTAATTGTTAAATAAATGTTTATTATGTGACAACATATCTACATATATGTTTTTTGAATTGACACTTCGCTTTTGATGCTTAAAGTAGTGAATTCCTTTTCGTTTAAATACCTTCATTACGCATACATAGCATACTCAGCTTGGCATTAATTTATTTTAATTCAATAGGACTAATTAAGTAGGTAATTGTTTATTGTTATATTTCTGCTGTATTAAATGTTGAATTAAATTTTCAGCGATATTTGTAGATATTAATTATTTTTTTGAAACATTTCATACTAAAACCAAGATTGTAATTAAATATTATTATGATATTGAAATGAGCAACTGCGGAGGTTTCTCACCGGATTCTTCCCCGTAGACAGGCATTTCGAACCGGTGGCATTTTATTAAGAATGTTGACGATTTAAAAGTATTTATTTTAAGTACAATTGAATAATTAATTAATGTAGAATAGATAAAATATGTAGGTACCTACTACATAGATAAAATACCTAAGACAAGTAATAATAATAATAATAAACCACATCACGACACACACATTGACTCAGCCCTGCAGTAAGTATCGTAAGAACTTGTGTCACAGGAACTAAGCAACGATATGGTATAAATTACATAGATAAGAATACTACATCCATCACCGGTAAGCGAAACAATGCGTCTTGCAAATAACACAAAGTTTAGCCCCCGCCGGGATTCGAACCCGGAATCTTCAGCATAGCAGTCGGCTCTTCACACAACGACGGCACCGAGGTCGTCAAAATTTGCCCTCGCTGGGATTCTAACCCAAGATCTTTTGTGTAGCTGTAGCAGTTACATCGCTGGGCCACAGAGGCTGTTGCAGCTGTACAAGGTGTATTGAGAAATATTGCAATTTCTTGATATATCTGTTCATTTTATAATGTAAGAGTAATCCAGCAGACCGTCTAAGCAACGATATGGTAACTACATTGATAAGAATACTACATCCAAGACCGGTAAGTGGTTGTAGGATAGCTGGCTGTGGCTGGCCGAACGGGTCACCTTATGAGGGTTGCAGGGCATCCTTAGCACTGGCCGAGATCTCGGTCACCAGGTTCCAGTCAATCTCGGCATAAAATCACGCCGAGTTCTCGATCCCCACGGACGTCGAGAACTTCGGCCATTACGAAGACTTTTTGTGGCAAATTACTAATTTGGTGCCCTTGTAGTCTACAGGTAAATTTTATCATTGATAATCTTTGATGTCAAACATGAGGAAAATTCAAAGAGTAGCAAAGATCAGAAGGAAGGTAATCTTTTGTATGTCCTATTTATTTATTTTATACGAATCTCTCCACTATACCTTCTCCTCCTCCTCCTCCCGTCTTCGGTCTCGGTCTCCGGTCTCGGTCTCCGGTCTCGATCTCCGGTCTCGGTCTCCGGTCTCGGTCTCCGGTCTCGGACTCCGGTCTCGGTCTCGATCTCCGGTCGGGGTCTTTCGTCGCAGCCGCGGCTCCGACCGCCATGCTTTGCCCATGCCGAATCATTCTAATTCCAAAGGTCAAATTCGAACTATGTTATCCCTTCAACAAACTGTCATTAAGTTATTTATAAATTGCCAAATGAACACTGACATTTAACTAACGAAACCAAAAGGGCCATCGTCATAGGGAAGGCCCTTCTAGATCTAGAAATACCTGGTTAGAGAATGTGTCATACGGAATTTAATATGCACTTAGCAATTAGCAAGTGACCTTTGTAACTGCGATTGCAAGGACTTGGCCATAATGTATCTGAATATGATAAAATTTTAAAATATATATTTTGCTCTGTAATAATATATAATTGCTTAGAAAGTGTTGGACTGCTTTTAATCCGACTACGGCGAAGCAAAACGGATTGTTATGATTTTGACTGTATATATGTATGCATGTTCATCTGTTCCCTCATAACTTCTGAACTCTTTGTCATAAATTGACTGATGATGTATCGTAGTATGTGTCATAATCGTCCGCTAGTTATAGGCTATATGACGTCACATTCAATTTAGTAGGGCGCCCTCTATAGGACGTAAAGTCATTAACAAAAAAAATGTTTCGTTAAATGTAGCCGTGTTTGGTATCTTATTAAAATTCTTAATAAGCTCATTTTAAATAAATATACATTATTAGCTTTTTCTCGCGGCTGTGCTTGGAAGCAAGCGATAATTTATAATCATTTCTAAAATCACGCTTAAGAGGTGAGTTAAACGTTAATCCTCTCTAAGTCTCTAACAAAAACATTGAAAAATAAACAAAAACGTTAAAAAAAAATCATTTAAGACTCAAAATCAAATATTTTTTTATTCAAATGGACTTAAAATAAGTAATTTTAAATCGTCAAAATTATTTTTAAACTACCACCGGTTCGTAATGCCTGTCTACGGGGAAGAATCCGGCAAGAAACCTCCGTAGTTGCTCTTTTCAATATCATAATACAATCTTTCATTACAATCTTAGTTACATTAAAATGTTACAAAAAAATAAATTATATAATAACTACAGATGTCAATAAACATTTTATACAGACGAAATATAACAATAAACAAGTACCTACTTAAGTAGTCCTATTGAATTAAAATATAGTAAAGTTACTACATGAACTGCTGGAGTTGCAACAAAGACCCAACTGATAAAAGCTAGCAGAAAAATAGTTAATGTTCTGAATCTACATTTCATGGAGCATGATTGCAACTCCTGCATTTCAACGGTCAATAGAGGTGCCTGCGAGGGTACGATAGATAAGCCTACTTTCAAATGTCTTTGTCATCAATATATTTATTAATTAAGTATATATATCTAATTATAGTAAGCTTCTTTTATTAGAATATCTTTAACATGTATCTTAAATTTTGTGTCTGACATATCTGTAATATACCGTGGTATTTTATTATAAAATCTAATACAATTTCCGATAAACGATTACTCCAAAAATAATAAAAAATTAAGTTTAAAAACAGAAAACTGTTTAATGAAAACCGAAAAGTATGAACAATATATATGTATAGTGAATATATCCTACCTAACTATATATGTATAGTGAATATAGGGATATTTGACTATTTACTATGTCTACACCTTTATTGAAGGGCATGTAAAATAGTTAAAATCGATAACTTTTGACTTATGGCCGGTCATACTTTAGTATTCCAGTCACTTACATGTGGTCTACAACTAAATGTCATGTATCTTTAACGTGTATATATACTCCTGGGTAACATTAATAAGGTCCAGCTGATAAATACTCAAGGTGACCATGTAAATGTACATTTATATTTTGGCGACCTCGGTGGCGCAGTGGTGAAGGCAGCCGACTGCTACGCTTGAGGTTCCGGGTTCGAATCCCGGCGGGGGCGGGACTTTGTGTTATTTGCAAGACGCATTGTTTCGCTTACCGGTCTTGGATGTTGTATTCTTATTTATTTAGTATATACCATATCGTTGCTTAGCACCTGCGATACAAGTTCTTACGATACTTAGTTCAGGGCTGAGTCAATGTGTGTGTCGTGATGTGGTTATTTATTTATTTTATATATATTAAATTTATTTACCAAAACCCACAGCCTTAACACAGCCTTGATCTAAAGGGCATGAAATCAAATAAATTGACAATAAATTTGAAACCATAGTCGGGTCAATCAAAAAGGCTCTCTAGGCCGCATGCGGCCCGCGGGCCACACGTTGAGCATATCTGGGTTGAAGTCATTGAAGTTGGGATAATTGACGTTCTACTATATTCATTAATTAGTATGTATTCATTATTTTAACTATTGACTACTGAATCTCTGACCTTTAACTTTCAGATTTAAGATTTAAAATTTCAACAAAGTAGCCAACAGAAGCTTTGCAAGAACAATTAACCAAATTTGATGAAACTTACCAAACAAAAAAAACGTCGAAATGCTATGGGAACACAATAATTATTATTTACTAGAAATAAAAAAGTGTATTTTAATTGTATGAAAAGTAATAGAGGCTGTTTCAAAATCGATGTGATTGTCCGTTGATTAGAGCCACGTCTAACGAGATAATCGCAAATTTTATCTTTCGTAAATCTTATATTTCTGTATAAAATATAAGAAAATGTCAAACTATTTCATATTTAATTGTAATGATTGCTGTCAGTTGCTGATTTCATATTGACTTTTGAGATATTTGCTAATGGTAGAAAAAAGTAATCAATAAATGAACAACCACATCACGAAAAACACGTTGACTCAGCCCTGCAGTAATATTAAAGAATCTTGCATCGTAGGTGCTCAGCAACGATATGCTAAAAACTACATTGATAACAATACTACATCTAAGATCAGTAAGCGAAACAATGCGTTTTGCAAATAACACAAGATTCCGCCCCGTCGGGATACGAATCCGGAACCTCTACCGTAGAAGTCGGCTGCCAACAACACTGCGCCACAGAGGTCATAATTTTTTTATTAACTGTACCTATTTATTTGACTTTGACATTTTTTGTTTTATTTGTCGAAATTAATTAAAAAGGAGAAATTTTACATAACTATTAAACTTTATTTCAAATTGTCAAGTTGATTGTACAAAAGATCTACCTGACTATGTCATCACTTAACAAGAGCAGAATAGAATAAGATTGAACCACAGAATCATGGAATCTTACATTTCAAAGTGTCACGTGGCTCTTTGTTGCACAATTGATGTTATGTTTTTGGCACGAACGGTCTGCGACAAATTTCATCATCTATAAGGATTTTAACTCTCTCCCGGCGGATGTATAATAAAAAATATCAGATCATGAAAAATCGGATACATTGGAGACAATAAGAATAATTTATTTGCACGAAATATGACCATACAAGGAGGTGTTAAGTTTTATGAATAGGTAGTTATAGGTACATATTTCACTTGTATCGAGCATGCAGTATTTCAAGTCAGAGCATTAGAGTACATTGAATTAAAATTAAGAAAGATCCTTACTAGAGGTTTTTGTCGACAAAATATTCTCAGTAATAACGTTTTACAGATAGTAGTACGTTTTTAAATATTGTAATGGATACATTCTTATGGGATTCTGGGAGCTTATCATAATTTTTTATAGACATATTAAAACTGTTTCTATAAAAATACGCAGGCAGACCGGCTTTGCAGGACTTAGCGACTCAGCAAGTAGTCATTGATTTTTTTTTTTCTATGTCATGTGTGTAACCGCTTTAATAATTGTAAATTTATATTGTTGTGGTCTAATACATTTTATTTTAATCTTTAATACACACGGTAAAGGTAGCTATTGACTTGTGCTTCGCTTGCCTACCTTTTTACTGCTACACTTACACTACTATATCTTTATACTCGGTGCCCCCAGATAAAAATAATTTCGAAGCGAAACTTTCTCGTTCAATTACTAAGTATCCTGCATCACACATACACGTGTATATCCCATGAGTATATCTTTATTTATTCTCTAGGGATGGAAAAAAAAAGTACACAGCTAAAGCTTCGAAGGTCTACGTGCGAGATCGTCTGGATTGGTACCACATTTCTTTCTATTTACAACGTGAAGCAGTTCTCTGTGTTTCGGTTCGAAGGATTAGAGAGCCGGTGTTATTATCGGCAGGTATAACATCTTTACCTCTACATGGACAGCGTATTTGCGCAGTGCTCTTGGCGTTCCAGATGTCAAGGGCATCGTCGTGTCAATAGGCGGTATAACTTTCCATCAGGTAAGCCATCTGCTTGTTAGCCCGTGATATTGTATAAAAATTCAACTTCACATAACAAGTCCGCTTTGGTGGGAGGTAAGTCTGAAACCGCTTTCTTACTACCTCCTATTTCTACTGATTAAGTTCGTTGCGGGTCCCGAGACAGCCGGTAGGGTGTCCGGGCACAGTCTGTGCCTCATTGCACAGCTGCATTATTCGTTGGTTGTAATATCGAAGGACGCCAATGTTGATCCTGGTGAACAGGAGTTGCAGTGGTGGGACAGAGTGGCGGGTGCGCCCAAAAAAAAACAAGTGCAATAACAATCCTTATGCTGTACGACTTAAGAACGGTGCAAGTCCAAACAGTTTAGGTTGATCCATGGCCGTGTGTGCACAATACAGTCCAAACGCACACACTATTGTATAAGAAGAACTTTGGACAAAATGCCCACAAAAAAATCATTTCCTCTTTTTTTATTTCTTGATCTTTACGGGCTGACAGACAGACGGAGAGCTTAGCAATTAGAGCCATCATCATCATCAGCAGAAAGTCGTCCACTACTGGAAGAAGAGCTCCCCTGAGGTCCTATATATCGATCGGTTCTATGCTGACATCAACCAGCGGTTTCCTGTGACCAGATCGTAGGTCCATCTTGAATTAGGCCTGTCTACGCTGAGTCTTCCGGTACGCTGTCCACGCCAGAACACCTTAATTAAGGTAGGGTTGTTTAATATTTAATTAAAATTACTTTTACATTTATTATTTAGGTTATTTTTTATTATCATTGAGAATACAAACATGAAATAAATCTCTAATACAAAAATATAATTTCGTAATCTTTCGAGATGAATATTTAAAAATAATTAGTGAAAATTGACTTTAACTGTTTCGCTTCAATAACAATTATTATTTAATAACTGTTATTTATTTAAATGCTTTGTCAGAGAATCGAACCTTGGATTCTTTTGTGAGGGTTACGTTTCATTGAACTGTTCGTAGGTATTTTACAAATGTATAATAATACGAATGTCATTCAGTCTTGCTGTTAACGGACTAAAATTGCTGAACCAATTTTGATGACTCGCAAAATGTTATTTGTCTAGAATGATATAACATGATATATATATTTTAAAATCTTCCAACACTCCAACTCTTCTTCTTTCTTCTTCTTCTTTTCTTGAAATTGCGTTTCCAATGTGTGTCGTGTTTTATTGAATATAATGGAGGAAAATTTACTTTTGTTATTTAAATTAGCAATCGGTAATTTTTTAGTTTAACCAAAGAATTTATGCTGTTGAGAAAAATCATAAACCTTCCAACTACATATATATTTGTTTATACATAGGTATGTAACATAATTTTGTTCGTCTGTAATCACTAGGCTACCATGTAATTCGCTAAGCAAAGGTCGCAGGTTCAATTATCAACTGATTCTTCTTTTTTTTTTGTTGTAAATGTCATGGGCCTTATTTGTTTTATTTTAAATTATACCTTTTTAAAAAGTAACACAGTTTTTTGTAAGTAATTAATTTTATTTAAAAACATTCATATTAAAAGTAGAAAACAATTTTTCGTACATTGCTTATTGTTAATCATTCTCAATCAAAAATAACTAGTAACATAATGTATTAAATTGTAATACATAAGCAAGTATGTAGGTATATATTTACTTATGTATATAGGCAGAGCTTGACCACAAACATCGTCAAGTTATTTTATAACATCCTTAAAGACACTTGATGAAAACCATTAAATAAAGTGATAAGCTATTTGCGATGCGATTTATCTTCGGTTTTAGAGTTATTTAGCAGAAAAACGGCCGATGTTTAGAACGCTAGGCGCATCAATATTAATGCTTGTAGGTGCGCGGTAGTGGTAGCAAAAAAATCACAAATTTAAGTAAATTTACACCCGTAATATTATAATACAAATTATTTTTTTCTAAAAATTACTGTTGCTTTCAGAATTTATCCCAATTTTGAAAGTTTAAAACATTCCCCGTATTAGAGTGAACGAAGTAAAAGTAAATGATTCAATTCGGTCTAGCCGTGTTTGAGTTTTATCGAGACTAAGAAACGCTTCGATAGCTCCTTCATAATGCGTACTGCAGGGGTGTGGAATTCTTTGCCTGCCGATGTGTTCCTTGACCAATATAACTTGGGCCTCTTTAAGGCAAGAGTGAATAGGTTTTTCCTAGGCAGGCATGATCCACCTTAGACCTTATCGCCGCTTAACATCAGGCGGGCTTGGGGTCAAATGCCTGACTGGTCAAGAATTAAAAAAAAGCTCTTTTATGTAGGATGACATTGTTTCTTTTTCTCAATTAAAAAAAAACATTTGATTTGTATAGCACAAAACAGCGTTAAATTACCTTCAGAAAATTTGTTTTGCGTTCAATAATTAAAAAACATAAATTTTAAGAGCTGTTGATTTTGTTCATCTATAAATAAAAACTTGATTTAACGAATTTATTTTTAAAGCAACTCCTTTCGGAGGTTTCTTGCCGGATTCTTTCCCATTAGCATTCTGATCCAGTGGTTGTTTAAACAAAATGACGATTCAAAATGACGTAAGAGGAGGACGCGGCTGATCAATTTTTTGCGTTCCCTGGTTAACCAACCAACCCGATCCGACAGGTCGAGAGTTTGAGTCTCGGATTCCCGTACGTTGTAGCTGCCATGTTCCTAATTGTGCCCGGAGAGCGGTGACAGATTCGCAACCTGTCACACTGGGACTGCGACCTATAACTAACCCTCTCGAGGTGTTTAATTGTTTTGGTTCTTTCTAGAAAGTATTAATAAACATAATCATGAAACTTATTGTTACCTTTTTGTAATGTTACTGACTTAGTTAAGTTATTAAAAAATATATGTTAAACCTGATAGTGCATGCTGTGTTAGCCTGTAAGTGATTAGGACACTGAAAAAGTTCTTAAAATGTTAAAACTATATTGTATCGTGTTTTTAATCGTTGTTAAACTAAATAAATAAATAAAAAAAAAAAAAAAAAAAATCAAGCTCTTAAGCCCATAGGTAGAAACAATATCATTTAATCTAGGGTTAGGATGCGTTAGGGTTGGGATATTCCAAACTGGTGGTAGTTTAAACAAAATTACCGTACAAAAGTGCTTATTTGAAAAAAAAAAAATTTACTTTGAATACAAAGTTGTTGTTTTGCTATCCGTACTGTAAATAGAGTCGTGACAGTAAGGACCTTGTGCATCTGATGCACCGATTTGTAGAAATTGGATCACAAGAATTAACAAACCTACACAGATTTATAATGTTTCACTGAATTATAGTGAGTACGTATTGAAAAAATCATTTGAGACGTCTTATGAATCATACGTTTAGACGGAATTAAGGTGAGCCTTCGAAAAGCGAATTGCTTCTTACAAATTACAGTTTGTTCGAATTTTTTATTCACAAGGAGGTTTTATGTGCATCCGACTGTTTGTCATGGATTTGTTAATTTTTTTGTTCATTGTTTTATTTGATCTTCAATTTAAACGAGGTTAAAAGCCAGTTCTGCAATATTGTATACGAATCCAAATATGTTAATCTAGATATATAATTAATGTAAGATATATAATAATAATAACCACATCACGACACGCACACTAACTCAGCCCTGCAGTAAGTATCGTAAGAACTTGTGTCACAGGAACTAAGCAGCTATATGGTATATACTACATTGATAAGAATACAATATCCAAGACCGGTAAGCGAAACAATGCATCTTGTAAATAACACAAAGTCCCGCCCCCGCTGGGATTCGAACCCGGAACCTCAAGCGTAGCAGTCGGCTGTTTACACCACTGTGCCAACGAGGTCGTTAAAAAAAATTAAAAAAGTTAAAATATATATCAAACTTACATATCTTACCTGTACTTACTTATGAGATTAATTTTTTTATATATGATACAACTGCCTAGGTATACAACTCAAGTGTATATAAAAATAAAAGTCATAAATAATATTTTATCTGCAAATTGTTATTGTATATAAACAATGCCTATGTATGTACCAAGTCTTCGCAACGCGTAAATAACTACTCTTGTAGTTCAAGAACGAATATCTCGTTATATACATCCGGTTGTAATAATAATAATGGACACTATTACATTATATACGTTCAAATTACATAACTGATGGTACATAAGTGTAATGTGGGCATTAAAAAAACTAATCTAATTTATAAAATTCCCACGATTTAAGAATTTTTTATTTGAATTTGAAAAAGAGGAAAAAAAATATTTGTATAAATTGCCTTAGTAGTTGCTATTTTTGGGACAGTAGATAGATTTGGAAAAACTCTTTGATAAGCTGTTCTTGCTCCAAAAATATCCCGCGGGACGAGCTTACTGTTTTTCTCTTAGTCAACTGATCCTACTTTAAATCTGACATAAAAAGCTCTCCTTGCTAAGCTGGTCTCGCTTAAACTGAATCCGCGGGCTTGGTGTGTTTTGTATCGGTCAACTGTCCGATACCGCTGTCATTTTTTCCAATTTGTACTGACATGGAAAAAGTAGGTATAATTAAGTTCTTTATAACTTCAGGGGCATAATTTTCGATACGGTATCAGATACTGTGAAGTGAGATACCCTACTTTATGAGCATGTTTATGTTTTATGTGTTTTCTTTCACATTTATGAGGGTTTACTTAATTTTAAGACATGAACTATGGCATCGTTAGAACTACGGCAATCTAATAAAAAAGTTATATGACATGAAAAAACGATAGAATAAAATTGAAAAATTATAATGTTTTATTCAGAAAGTTTTTACAGTTTAAAAACAATAGTAATAACCACATCACGACACACACATTGTCTCAGCCCTGCAGTTAGTATCGTAAGAACTTGTGTCGCAGGTGCTAAGCAACGATATGGTATAAACTACATAGATAAGAATACAACATCCAAGACCGGTGAGCGAAACAATGCGTCCTGCAAATAAAACAAAGTCCCGCCCCCGCCGGGTTCGAACCCAGAACCTCTCGCGTAGCAGTCGGTTGTTTACACTACTGCACTACCGAGGTCGTCAACAATCGACAATCGAGGAACAACGGTAGATTAAATTTTTTGATTGCAGAATGCATCCGTGTTAGACCTAAGCCCTGTTAACATATTTGCTAAAAGCAGGAATACTATGTACGTATTTATGATTTTGATGACGACCTCGGTGGCGCAGTGGTGTAAACAGCCGACTGGAACGCTAGAGGTTCCGGGATCCAGTAGGGGCGGAAGCTGACCATCTGTCTGTCAGCGGGCTGTGTCTAAAGAACAATAATAGCTAGTCATAAAAGTTCAATAGATTGTCTGTTTCTGTTGCTGCTATATCAACAAATACTTAAAACATAAAAATTATATAAATTTAAGGGGGAACGTGTTTTTTTGTTCTTGTTTCTTATAACAAAATATCTAAAAAGTACATTACATAACGCTTACTCTTATGAGATGGTACGGAAGCAGTGATGTGCGAGTCCGACTAACACTTGGCATTTTTTTTTTTCGTTTCATTTGAGAAGTTTTTGACACAATCTTTCAATAGTTTTCGTTTTAGTAAATGTATTGGATCCATTATATGAGAAACTTGATTCGTTGCAGCATAATTAAAATAGTAGATTATTATTTCTCTGGCGCAAATTATCGATGACATCAAGTTGTTTCCTTTCGACAATAGATGGCGCAACATCAACTTTGACCGACTTAAGAGCCAGCTATTAATTGCTATCTGCATTATCATTAAACATACGAACGACCTTATTTTAATAGCATATAATTTGATAAAAATGATCTATGTATAGACAGAAAAAATGTTCAGAAATGTATAGAATATAAAACCAAGTACGAATATAAAATTAAAAATAGATAACTATGCGAACCGCCTCAATTCAAAATTCAACCCCTATTATTTTCTTAAGGGTTGAATGAAAATTAAACCGAAATTAGTTTTCTCTGTCAAAACGGTAATTTGTATCTTTAGCTTGAATTTTTTGAAATAACGTTAGAACTTTTTTGAATCGAACACTGCGTTGGCAAATAAGCATTCTGCCCGCCTGATGGTAAGCAGTCACCGTAGCTTATAGACGTTTGCAATACCAGGGGCATCACGCGATGCCGACCCTTCAAGAATCTTTTAACACCATTTTTGAAGAACCCCATGCTGTAGTCATTCGGGAAAAACATGGCATAGTTTCCACAACTTGAACCTTTTTGGGTTTTATTTAAATATTAAATAGTACATTTTACATTAACTTAAATGGATTTAACTTGATTACATATACTCGCCTGCCTGCCAATCTATCATCAGTATCTCAATTTCGTAAATTAACGAGACACGTTAATTGTAAATTCTGATTAGCATGAAGAATTATTTATTATACAATGTTATAATATACGAATGGGATTATATAATGAAGTTTAAGAAATGTAGGTTATATTTTCTTAGGTATTAAAATATTTAAGGCAGAAATGTTTTTCGATGGGGTTAAAATATTGCTACATTTGTATTCCTCAAAACTGTTATTGCTGGCCGGATCAAGGGTCAGATACAGAAGGCAGTTCAATTGGATACTACAGTAGGTTCCACTCTGCAGCCCTAACTACCGGTAGCTTGAGCACTGCCCCGCTGCCGGCGGTTCTCCTAGGTTAGGTTTTATAGTGTTTCATATTTTGTATCTGTTTTATATTTGATTTTTATATGAATATTGTTAAAAACTATCTTAAGAAAAAGACAAATAAAGAGAATAATACTAATATTTTAAATATTTACCACAAAAAATGCATAGGATCGATTTGAATTTATGTATTATTTTATAAAGATTTTAAGAAATAAAATGCATTACTTCAACACAAAATTACGTCATTCGCAGATGGTTTTCGAATAAGTAGTCCGACGCAAGTATGTTGCACGTATATCTGTCGGTTAGCATTCCCTTTCTAATATTGTGATGGTTCCTTTGCTTTTGAAAGGTCTAAATATTCACAGACCAGGCTTTAGAATTGTCGCAACATGCTTTATGACCTGCATGTATAACGACTGTTGCATAAATGACATGAGCTCACGCCGTAATTAATCCCTCGAGAGGGGTGGGCAGAGGTGTTACACACCGCATGTTGAGTCCCAGTGTAACAGGTTGCGAATCTGTCGCCACTATCCAGGCATAATGAGGAACATGGCAGTACAAAATAACGTGAATATAATGTTGGTAGTCCGCCAGCGAAGCTTGGTGTATCGGATTCGATTTCCAGTTTCGGTACAAGTTGGTATTGGGCTGTGACCCGGATTCCTTGGCGCAGGAGTCTAAACTTATCAAATCTATAGGATATACTTCACAATGGTCATCGTTTGGACCACTTTTTCTTTTTACCTCCTTTTCCTATTTCTTCTGATTAAGTTAGTTGCGGGGCCCGCCACAGCAAGTAGGGTGTCCGGGCACAGCCTGTGCGTCATTGCACAGCTGCATTATCCGATCAAAGCAGCTTCTGTAGCGCAGTGGTGTAACGATGACTGAAGCCGCAGGTCCCGGTATCGAATTCCAGCGAGGGCGGAACTTTGTGTTATTTACAAGATGTTGTATTGTTTTGTGTAATCTTAGTGGAGAGCTAAGTATGTGGGTGTCGTGATGTAGTTATTATTATTATTATTATTAAAGGACGCCACTGTTGATCCTGGTAAGCAGGAGTTGCAGTGTTGGGACAGAAAAAGGGATTTAATTATATATAGGGAAAAGGATGTTTGTTTGTTAACAGATATAGATATCATATGATCGAGGAGGCGCGGTCCCAGTAGATATCAAGGCGAACGCTCACATTCTGTTCACTGTTACCATTCTTCACAGAAAATGGCATGGAGACGAACATTACTACATTTTTTTTTTCTAAAAACCCAAACTTAAACGTTTGTTTAATTATGTCGAATTACTTACTGTGTATGTAGCCACATTTTTATGTCAATTTGTTGCATCAATAAAATAATATGGAAGTAGTAATATTTTATCTTTCTTTCTCAAAAAGGACACCCACTTTATGTTGCTTGTAGACGAAGACTTAATTAAGAAAAAAACCATTTTTCGTTAAAAAAACCAGTAGTGAGCAGTTATTTCAATCTGTATATTCAACGCAAGAGGATTTCTACGAGGTGTGGCTCCAAAACTAACTGGAATTTTGTTTATTGGCGTGAAAAATAACGTGAAATATTAGTGGGCATCCTGAGTGACGCCGCGGCGGGGCAGAAAAGAAACGTTGGACACGTTTGAAGTTGTCCTGAATGCGAGAGGGTCTAGGGGAGAATAAGCCGGAACCCTTGACCCCGGCAAGATTCAAAAGGGCGCCTAAATACCAGACTGTAGGCGCCAGAAACTAAAAATATCTCTAAAAAAAGTTCGTCGCCAGCAAAAAAAGGCAGCAAAGGGCACTGCAAAATGTTGCAAAAAATCGTAGATCCGGGGCTGGTGCAAGATGTGCCGTCACTCAACACACATTTAAACAGGAGGTGCAGGGGAATATAGGTTAAACTTTCCACAGTTGAAAGAAATGTTTAGAGGACCTTAGATACTATGGGGGCGATATTAAATGATAGAGTCATTGGTTCACTTTAACAGTTTACTAGTGTTCAAACACGTATTGACTTACACACGGTCTATTGGCGACTGCTTTACAAAAGAGTTAGCGGGCACGAAATGCCTAGCGTCGCATATTGGAAGTCACTACAGATGCAAACCTGCTTTCTTATTTTGTCCACAAAAAAAAGTTTTACTAATATACAAACGTAATACTTATTAGTAGCAATTTTTTTTTAATATCTTAAAATAACAAAAAATATAACGCACAGATAGGCTTTCTAAAAATAAAAGTTCAATTTCTAAAATAAATCTATTTAGTCGACTCTACGGTAGCTGCTGTTCATCAAAGCATGCTCCTCGCGTTTGACCGGGTAACATTTTAAAAAGGTTAAGATTAACCTCGTCTTAGACTAAGTTTTAACAGTGTCAATGCTTTGAAGTTTACGTTAAACGATAATATAATATATAATATACATATATAGCATAATAGGTACTTTGCGTAGAGTAAAATATTAATAAAAAAGGTTGAAAAGTCACTTAAACAGTTTGCCTAGAGTAAAATATTAGGGAAAAAGCTTGAAAAGTCACGCTAAGGAAGTTTCTTGCCGTTTTCATTTCAGTCCTTTGCGGTGGTAGATTTAAGAATATTGGCGGATTAAAGATATTTTAAGTAGATTTTATTTGAAACCTATTTCGATTTTTGTAGGCTTCGTCTTTATGTTGAATTAAGGTAATCAAAATAACATTGAAACAAGTTATAGAGATAATAATAATAATAACCACATCACGACACACGCATTGTCTCAGCCCCACACTAAGTATCGTAAGAACTTGTGTCACAGGAACTAAGCAACGATATGGTATAAACTACATAGATAAGAATACAACATCCAAGACCGGTAAGCGAAACAATGCGTCTTGCAAATAACTCAACATCTCGCCCCCGCCGGGATTCGAACCCGGAACCTCTAGCGTAGCAGTCGGCTGTTTACACCACTACGCCACCGAGGTAGTCAAAAGAGATGTTTGAGTGGACAAAATTTTTCTTAAGGCATTTACAAAAACAAATGATTTGTTTAAATTTTTTATTAATTTGAAATCACAGACAGACAGTTATTGTAATACAATTTTATTATACGTAACATTAAAACACCTATCTATATCTACTAATTTAATTAGTTTTTTTAAATGCGTCAAAAATAATTTTTCTTAAATAAAAAATATCTAATAACAATTAAAAAAATAAGTACATTTTCTCATGAAAACAAAAAAAGGTTGTCATAAAATTAAATAAACCTTTTTGAAACATTTTGAATAATATTTTAACATAGATAAATTTTTGGTTAATAATTAAAATACTAAAATGTTAGAATGATTTGACTCTTATTAACTAAAATAATTAATTTAACTACTACATATGAAGGAACTTTTATCGGCGGGTAGCGTGGTCCATTTTGGGAGCTGGAACAAAAGATTGTTATGTGATTATAATCACTTTTTTGGGGTACACACCCACTCTGTCCCACCACTGCAACTCCTGAGTGTCTACCAAGAGTTAAACCTTCTATTGCCGCTATACAGTTACAAATTTGTATGAATCTTTATAAAGCGCCTCTAACGGATTGATGAGGAATTAAGATTACTCATACAAAATCACTGCAGTAATCTATGCTACCAGTGTGTCTACCATGAGTTCTACACTTAGTTAATATAGAGTACTAGAGTGGTTTTGTATGAATATTTTTAAGTCATACATCCGTAAGAGGCGCTTTCTAAAGATCCATACAAATAGGCACATTGACGTGTAGGAAAAATATACAAAGTGATGGTAGATACACTGTTCACCAGGATCAACAGTGGCGTAATTTGTAACGTAAAATGCAGCTGTACAACGAAGCACAGGCTGTGCCCGGAGATACTAACGGCGACAACGGGACCTAAGGCACATTTAGTCAGATAAAATAAGAAGAAATAAAAACATGATTTTATATTAATATTTCGTAAGAATTTTTAAGTTGGTTCTATTGAAGTGGTTTGAGAATGATCTTATCTTCAGGATGATAAAAAATTTAGAGAGAAATTCATCAATAAATTATTTCCTGAAAAAATTCTATATTTTGTAACACAACAAAGCTTCATGAAGGTCTGTTCAAAATATCAATGAATTTTTTGTGAGTCGTTGAATATAAAGTTCTATTAGGGTTACGTAGCAAAATGTATGTAGTACAAACCTTAATTTACGCTTTCATTGGATACAGGAAAGTTTTCTCGGTAGTGGTCCCGTATATGTTTTTCACTATGCACGTGTAATCTCCCATGTCACTAAATCTTAGAGACGGGATGTAAAGTTGTCCAGATGGCAGCACCTACGCAACAAAAAAAAGAATGAATTAATATTTTACTAGAAAATACCATGAAGGCTTTGTTTTGTCTTTAGTTTCTGGTCTGGTTTAGTTGCTGTCTCTGCTTTTGTTGGGATGGAAGTCTGATTTCGACGTCTGCCTTCTTTTCTCTTGTTTCTTTTGACAAAATACGTCCCAAGACATCCGGAGGGTATCCGGGCACAGCCTGTGCTTCATTGCACAGCTGTATGTAGTATTCGTTGATTCATGAATCAAAGGATGCCACTGTTGATCCCAGTCCACAGGAGTTGCTGTGGTGGGACAGAGTAGCAGGTATGCCTCGAATATTAAATAAAATAAAAATGGTTTTGTACCTTCCTCCTACTGTCTCCATATATGACGGTATCTTGGCTATCTTGCCAGTAAACCTGGGCCTTGCTGGTGCTGAAGGCCCTGCATGGAAGGATCACTGATGTGCCAATGTTCTGGAACAGTTCCAAGTAGATCTGCGTGATGAGCGGCTTTGAAGGCATCGAGAATAGCTTCTCCAGAAGCAGTTCTTCAGGTTCAGTACCTGGGAAGCAAAGTGTAATAAAATTACCTCTCTAATCTGCTTCTTGTCACTAATATTTTTTACATAAATTATACTTTTCAACGTTTAATAATTTAAAAAAAAACCTTTGAAACCAACAAATATAATATAATTGTATGCTTTCTGTTGGTATATAATTTTCAACTTAATTATCATTTTATTGATCGTTAGATTATTAGATTTTATTATTTTTAAATGAAATGAATAAAAAAATGTAGGTATATAGAAATGGCCGTTACAAATTTAGGTATTTGGCTTTGTTTTTGCATCAATTAAAGTGATAAAACATGTGGAACTATGTTTTATTGTTAAGATCTTGTTATATACATGTTTTACGTAAATAATTATTATATATTATATTCTATTTCATGTACAGACGCCTGATTAAATTGTGTGATAACGTTCGGAGAAGTGAATTGCGTTAATGTATTATTGAGACGCTTTTAGGGTTCCGTAGCTAAAGGCTAAAAACGGGATTCTATTACTAAGCCCCCGCTTTCCGTATCTCACAAACCATAATAGCTAGATTCTTAAAATTTTTAGAAAATGTCAATTTCTTTTGCCGCTAAATACTAAAAACATAAATAAATTAAAAATTAAACCCCCCTATACAAGAAACGTGATTCTATAGAATCTTTCACAAAATCATCTAAAAAGTATGTAATATCAAATATTATAAGATGGGCCGGAACCCATCATGTGCCCACCAACCCACCAACTCCCCTTCCCCCATATACGTCTATGACAATAAAAATTGTTAAGATAAGAGGAGTGGCTTTTTGTGACTGACAAACTGAGAAGGGCCGGCTAGCTTAAGCCATTACACACATAGTGTAATAAACTCGGTGAATATATAAAAGAATAAGGCGGTTTGAATCTTTACTAGGTATATATATTTTTTAATATTATCAAATGTCCACGAAGACCGCCTATAGAATAATTAATAACTGAATCATCAGTATACCTTCTTCATCAACAAACGCGGTGGTACTGGCAGTTTTCTGCTTCATCCCAGATGTAACCTCGCAAGAGAAGACGTCGCCGTTGTTGGCAGTGGTAACCACCAGAGTTGAAGACATGCGGCCAAGACCTGATGGATGGAAGGTCGGGATCTCATTGGTCTCTTCCCCAAACTGAAATGTAAAAGTTATGATTTTGAGACTTAATTATTTTGTAGCTTATGATTAAATATTGTCTCAGAGCTGGAGTTACGAGTAAATCCAAAATATAAAAGAAAGTTTGTTACAACAATAAAAAACATTAAATTGGTCCACGTTCCGCACAAACGCCTAAATCCTAAAAAAATTAGATATAAAGGCGAGCTTAACTAGTAACGTGAAAATTCGAATCATGGAATGTTTTTGGTCACATGAATCAGCGCGAAAATGACTCCATAGAACGCCTCGTTGTGCAGGGAATGGTAGAAGAGAAAAGTCCGCGTGGCAGACCAATGCGTTGGACGGACCAAATAAAGGCGGCTGTTGGTGGCCCTCTACATGAGTGCACCCGTGTGACGGAGAGCAGGCAGAGGTGGCGAGAAGTAGTGCGGCGACTCCCAACGGTTGCTGCCGATGTCATTACAACCACGACTAATGATGATGAATGATGAAGAAGAAATCGGTCTAGCGGCCAATGGAAACATACAACATAAACCACTACACCAATACCACTCCAATACTCTTCCATAGCTCCCTAATATCAGCTTCATTTCACTTTTATCTCTGCCTTACTTTTACCACTGCCTCAGTTTACAAGTGCCTTAGTTTCCTCACCTCCTCAGCGGGTTCGTTGTTCCTCAGCCAGCGTATAGTAGGAGCTGGAAGGGCCATGGCATCGCAGGTGAGGGTGAGAGGAGTGCCGTCGAACCTCGTAGTGGGGTCTGGTGCCGATATGAAGTGAATGAACTTCCTCAAACGCCTTCGAGGAGTCGGTGCCACTGAGAAAGATATAGGCATTTTAATGAGCAATAATATATTTATTGTATTCGAACTCCATATAATAAATTGTAATTTTTGAAAGTACTTTTCTAGTAGAATTTTGATTTAATTTGATTAACAAAAGCTTAATAAACGTAGATTTATCAGTTTACTGTTAAAATTTAATTCGATCACATAGAATAGGTAAGTTTTTCTCGAGTTCTCTAACAAGTCATAGTGTTGTATTGAAGTTACTGTCATAATCGTTTGTCAACTTTAATTGAATAAAAGATACGTAGACTAGTCATTTTATTTGTAACAAAACATAAGCCGCTCTAGTGTGTTACTTTGGTAAACTGAAAAACACAGTCGAGAATTGTTAAAACTTATTGGTACTACTTGGTGATGTAAGACAAAAAAAAAATCGGGGAACACACCCCACTCTGTCCCACTGCAACTCCTGTCCACCAGGATCGACAGTGGCGTCCTTTGAATAACCAACGAATAAAGCAGATATGCAACACGCTGTATTGGGACCCATAGCGAATTTAAACAGAAGTAAAAAACCGATGGCAGATCAGAAAATTTAGTGTCCTTGTAACTTAAGGTAAATAAGAATCTTTTTGAAATAACAAATGTTAGTTCTATATTTGATTTTAAGCGAAATTTCAAACCCCAAATGTTCAGTATAAAGACTAGATAAGTACCAAGAATTTATATGAAAAAATTATGTATGATCTCTTTGGTATTAAGATTAAAACAACACATTTAAAGTTCTCAATCCATTTTAAAATGTATCACGAGATTACGTATCACGTATCACATGAGTGTTGGAAATTTATTTATTTATTTTTTTTTTTTGGTTGACCTCCTTTCTATGGGACATGTATTTTAATAATTTAATAAGTATATTGACTTATTAGAAGATTTGCGATAAGAAAAAGTCAAAATGAATTTTAAAAAGCATTATTTAAATAATATGTTGAAGTACTTTACAATTGTAAAACTTGAGCACGTTTTATTAACGTACTTAAGTTTTTTAATATGTGATTTTAACTCAAAATTGGTTAAATTTTTTGTCCATATGCTATGACTTTAATTATCTTTTCCTATAAGAAAATATTTTTTTCCACACACACACTCACGCCTTCATCTCAAAGGGGTAGGCAGAGACAATGGTTCGCCATATGCAACGATCCTTACATACATCTCTCGCTTCCTTCACATCCATGCACCTCCTCATACACACACGACGGTTACGGGTACTGCTGACCAGCCCCCTTAGACAAATGTCATTATTCCGCAAACGTTAACGACACAAGAAAATAAAAATGTATTGAAATGACATTTCCTCGCGCTCGAGTAACGTCATTGTTATGTCATTTCCATACTATTTTATTTTCTGTTGGCGTTAACGCTTGCGGAATAATGGCATTTGTCTAAGGGGGCTGGCCTTTTCCCAGAACGTCACCAATCTGGTATTTTTTCCCAGCTATTTGTTATCGTCTTTTTTTGTATTTTCTCAAGCATTAACTACCTATGTAAAATCGCAAAAATATACTTCAATATTCGTTTCAAACTCAATCACCAAGAAAACGAACAATCGAATCTAAATACGATATTCAATTGAAAATAACAGTACTGTTTTGTATTCAAACCTTGATATAGCAACCCTGAAAACATGTAAGAATCACAAATTCAAGGTTTGGTTGTACAAGGTACACGAAGTCAATTTATGATGAAAAACGGGATTTTTATGTAAACTGAAGTCGCCTTAGTTGTTTAAAAACCCACGTCACGAGAAACGTAGGTGTATTTTTTTTTTTACTGGTAATCCGCTGTATTTTCTAGAAATTGTAATAAAAAAAAATTATAATAAAAATTTATTCTTCAATCCTCATATGAGTTGCGTCACTTACACTCTGAAACATAACTTTAGTAACTAGGTATCCTTGTTTTTGAAAGGTATGCATTTAATTTTTTTATTATTGATACAATTAACAAATTGGATACATTATATCCGATTAAATTTACACGTTTATTTGACGATATTATATATGTAGATAAAAATACCGAATGATTCCTTTATTAGGGTTCTTAAGTGTTAGTTAGTTGGTTAGATTTTGAATAAAAAAACAAGTATACTTACCATTCGGTTGCAAATTGTTGTCAATGTCAATTTTATTCGTGTTTTCTAAAAGTTGGCCATTTGACACAGCTCCGTACTGTAGAAGGACTAGCGCTGCGGCGGCGAGTAGCGAGACTAGATTCGACATTTTCACTCTTTACTAACAGATGGCGCTAGCGATTCCACTTTTCTGTCACAAAAAGATGTTTTTTAATTATTTTATTTATTAAGAGAAACATACAGTAATAATTTTACTTAGTAAATGAACCATTGGAGCTTCGTTCTTTTTCAATCACACATACCTACATAAAGCTAAGCATATAAATGAGGAAGTATTACTTATAAATTACACACAATATTTTTTTACTTTTTATAGCCGCGAAGGATTTTTAAGGGACTGACGTTTGGGCAACCGACAAGCTTCCTTAAGTTAATCTTATTTAAAACCGGTCAAGTGCGAGTCAGATTCCTTCACCGAAGGTTCCGTACTAACTTTTAGGAATGTAAATGGTTCATTAATCACGAGAATCAAGTCCCAAAGTTTTTTTTTACGATTATGGTATGTATTTTTGTCATGGAATTACATACTATTTCAAATTTTCTCTTACACTTCTGCTAGGTATGGTAGGTAAAAGAGATGTACATCTGTAAGCTTTGATTCTCTTGAAAATATCAAAACATGCGGCAAAGCCTGAGCACAAACTGAAGTTTCTTTTGATTGCGATGACTTAGAAGTTTGATTTTTTCACTGCTCCAAGGGATTGAATACCTTAATATTTGATATTAATTTCAGCTTGATACGAGGACGGGTTTATAAGAAAATCGGTCTTTATGGACGGACTGACGGACAACAAAGTGATGAAGTGATCCTTTACGGGTTCCGTTTTTTGGAACCTAAAATGGGTGTTATATCAAAGTTACTGTAAAAAACTTAGTACATCACAAAGTTATATTGAAAACTAATTAAATCTCGAGATATTTGATTGAGAATTTGACGTTTGTAATAGCTATTCATTCTATATCACGAAGACCGTTCTAATAAAGATGTTGTTAGTCTCGTCAGGTGTGTGCGTGCATGTTGTTCCAGTGTGTGTAACATCGAGCTGGCTCAGTATACGATACACACACTAGGACAGTATGCATGTACACGTAAACACACACAACTGTCTTAGTTGTTTTTGAGTGTCTGCTGTAACAATATGAAAAATGCTGTAAAATTGTATCATCTTTAAACGTTTGCTACACAAAATACATTACTTTTGCGTTCCCTATTCCTAAAGTTAGTTAATCTGGTGAGTTTACACTCGATAAAATACAAGCCACTGTTGTTTGACTGCATAATCTTGTACGAAGCTAGGTTGTGCCCTATTCTGTCTTTGTCATAGGGGCATAGGGGCACAGGCACAGGGCCTCCAAAATAAGTTGGGCCTCCAAAAGTGTATGTTCCAAAAAAACTTTGTAAAGACGGTATCGGAAGACCTAAACCGAAGGTCACCTGGCAGCAAATACCCAGCTGGGTTTAATGCGGCCCTGCTTGTGCCTGTTGAACTGAACATTTTTCCTGAAAAGAATCCTGTGTGTTAAACTAGGTGATAAACTATCTGCGTGCTAAGTTCAATCAAATTCCAACAGCCGTTTTGACTACCTTATATAGTTACAAACATGATAACTTAAAAAAATGTTATTTCTCAATTTACGCATTCATTCATTTACTTAAGCAAGGTTTTATTGGGCACAAAATAATAATACTAATATCCGCATCGCACATTGACTCAGTCCTGCACTAAGACATTACCTTACCAGGCACTAAGTAACGATATGGTATAAACTACATAGATAAGAATACCAACACCGGTAAGCGGAACAACGCGTGTCGCAAACACAAAGTTCCGCCCCATGTACCAAATCGTCAAACTTAGCCGAAAGACTGTTTTAAATATTTTATTATTTAATTTTAAATTGATTTATTGAATAAAAAAATTATTGATGGATAATTAAAAGATACCTACATGCAAAGTCTTCACAATAGAATATTATTGACTAAAAAAAAGGATTATTCTCAGATAGTTTTATATACGCCTTTCCATTGAAATTGAGATGGTATTAATATATATCAGATACAAATAGGTAATATTTATTATTGATTATTCAGTTTCGAATTAATTGATTTAAATTTAAAATTTTGTATTTACATTATGGACCTAGTAGGTTTTAATTTTGCTAATTAATTTAAAGCTAACTAAACCTTTATAGAATTGATTAATAGATAAAATGTTTAATTAATTCAACAGCGAAAAAAATTTACTACATAATTTTTGTAATTTCTTTCGATCTGTGGCTTCAAAAACAGTAACTATTGTTAACAGAAAGTTAATTATTGTAATTAATTTTTAACGTAGAGTATTTTTTTTTTTTAGATCTAGGCAAGTATTTGTCCCCAATCCCGCCTTCAAGCAGCGATGGAGTCTAAGGTGGAACATGCCTACCCAGGAGAAGCCTGTTCACTTTTACTTTAAAGAACCCCAGGTTCAATGTCTGTCATATTTTTGAAATTTTAATTTATTTCGATGTTTTTTTTAGTAAAATTTATTTTTAACAAATTTTTTAATAGCAACCATTTAAAACATTCGATTTAATTGCATCTCATTTTTTACATTAAAAGAAAAATAAT
The DNA here is from genome assembly GCA_949316135.1 of Choreutis nemorana. Classification (NCBI taxonomy): domain Eukaryota; kingdom Metazoa; phylum Arthropoda; class Insecta; order Lepidoptera; family Choreutidae; genus Choreutis; species Choreutis nemorana. Next base: position 834,969 of record OX438620.1, on the reverse strand, counting down.
TTAATAAATCATAATAAACATGTTTACATCAGAATAATATTTTAAAATAACATATCAATAAATTCAATTTACCTTATCCAAGTCGAAAGCACGGAAACTTTAAAAAATCGCGCGTTTTACTTCAAATTGTTTTATCCTAGAACAGTTGTTGTTCTTTTGGGATTGTCTAAAGGAATACTGTTCTGTGGATGTGTTACAGCCCTTATATAGTCGTTGGCGAACATGGGCGGTGAGACCCACTACGAGATCTCGACTGGATCCTGTCGAGTTCGAGATTGAATCTCGAGTGACGCGACACGCGAGTTTGCTTCGAGATTGAAACAGACTGACAAGCTTATCTACAATGTTGTTTAACATTGTTATATTAATAGGTACCTATTGAATGGCATATTTCTTTAATGATATCATCAGACGTGATGTTAGTAATTTTTATTGTATAATTGATGAATTATTAATAAAGAGTCCATTACTTACTTCTGAATGATTTTTTCTTGGTAAGACCGTAGATTCATAAGTAAAATTATACGCATCAAAAACGAAATATTCCTTCTGTATCGTAATTGTAATGGCACAGACACATTCATTAAACATTTATTATATTTGACATTAGTTCTTTCTTACTTACTTTATATTGACAGGCGGGTTTAACCAAAAAAAAACCGACTTCAAAAAAAGGAGGAGGTTCATTTCGGAAGTATATTTTTTTATGTCAGTTCGGGCGTTACTTTTTTTGTTTATGAACTGATTTAAATATATATATTTTTTGTTACAGGTTGTGTAGTTACTAAAATAATATACAATATAACATACGCTATAGAATCAAAGTACAAAACCAACTGAATAATCCATTTTATATAAGAGATCCATGGTAGCCCTCACAGGGCGGAATTTTACACCCATTGGGCGGTTACATCTTCTTATAACTGACTCTACAAATAACTCTGTCTACGACAAATTAACTCCATGAATTGATTCCCTTCACTTTAAAGGGCTTCATTTCGTCACACTTCGCCCTTTATAAACTACTGACCCTTCGCTTGACTTTCGTTAACTTTCAACCCCTTTGTTAACAGCGGGGATGAAAAAAAAAAGTTTATTGTTATTAAAATAACCCGAACAATGTAACTTCTTATTTCTAAGAAATAAAATACATAACTGAAAAATGTATGAATCACATTTCTAAGGAAAATATTTAAATAGATTCCATTTTAAATTCAAATTATCTCCGGCGATTTTAGTTTTTCTGGAAATTTTAAATTTGCGACTTTTTTATACATACCAATGTATACATGAAAATCTATATGCTGTTTTGTAAATAGGAAGATGAAGAAGATTTAATTGTGAATTTGATTTGTTATAAATAATTGAAAGCAGGTTTCGTCGTGATTTTCAACTTCTATCCAAAAGACTACATCGACATTGTTACCAAAACTAATAACTCATCGAAATTATTGCTTGGTTAAATGACAAAACACTTTAACCGTTAACTTATTTTTCAAAGGGCAAACTTATACAGAAGAAGTGATTGACAGTAGCAAGAATTATTATGTTTTGCAAATTGTAAATTGAATTAGAAAATATTGTATTTGAATATTGAAAAAAACAACAACGGAGGTTTCTTGCCGGATTCTTCCCCGTAGAAATAGCATTCTGAACCGGTGGTGGTAAAAAATACGATTTTAAACTGCTTATTCGGATAAAAACATTTTGACTTTGACTTTGGCATTTTAGAAATAGCTCAAGAAAACCTAGACATCTGAACAAATAGCTTCAGATTTTCTAAAAAGCTAATGATTATAACAAACAATAGATATAATATTTATTACAGATAATGATTAACATGATTTATTTATTTTCTTATGTAAATGTTAATTCTTCATATGTGTTTTAATAATAATGTGTGTGTTTAATATTAACCGTCCTTTTTGTATTTTTATTTTGGAATACTGATTGAAATATATCGATTACAATACAAACATATTTATACATAATTTTGAAATGGAAATCGAAAGAGATTTCATTTATTACGTGACTTGTATTCTTTTTATCACCTCTTTTTTCTCGTCTGAAACAAGTCGTTTTTTAACGGTAAAGTCGCCTTGAAAATTCATTTTTTGGGGCATTCTGTAGCTCCACTGCAACTTCTTTTAACGAGGATCTTCAGTGGCGTAACTTTGATGAAATAGACAAAAAATAAGGAACATACACGACTACCTAGATCATCATCTTTGTAAAAATCTTACATAATCATAACCAAATCACGACACACACATTGACTCAGCCCTGCAGTAAGTATCGTTAAAACTTGTGTCACAGGAACTAAGCAACGGTATGGTATATACTACAAAGTCCCGCCCCCGCCGGGATTCGAACCCGAAACCTCGAGCGTAGCAGTCGGCGGCTTAAACCACTGCGCCACCGAAGTCGCCATACACATATTAAAACTATGGTCGTTTGTAAATCCGAAACTTATTAAAAACCATTAAATTTCTACCATTAAGCAGTTCGCTGTGTTTCGGTTCGAAGAATTAGAGAGCCAGTGTAATTACCTACAAATACATCTTTACCTCTACATGGGTACATTGGCGGTACTTTTGGTGTTCTGATATTCAGATATCGTCGTGTCATAGTCGGTATCACTTTCCATTAGGTGATTTTTAACGTTGTATGAAAACGTGACTTTGGACTAAAGCATACTAAAGTAAATAAATTGGATACTTATTTGTTACAGGCTAATAATTACCAGTTAATTAATTTGTCATTATCTCCCAAGGAGTTGTATTCGACGTTATTGGAGCTGGATGGTGCCAATTACTGCTCGTTGTTTTCATAAATGCCCGGTAGATGGCGCTTCACTAATTGGTAGTTTTCATGACAATGGCTCGATTAACACGAAACATCATCCCGTCATCGCAGATAATACAGTTTTTTTTTTATATATACAAAATATAAAAAAAAAAATTAGTTTCATTCCCTTTAGTTCTACTGAATTCAACCGTTGAACTAATAGTAACCGATAGTTCAACTTTTAAAAACGTTATTTGACAGTTTAACTACTGCATCACTAGCAGGCTTGCAGACTAGTTCAACGGTTTAGTTCTTATAATTAACTGATATGCTTTAAGTAAGATAAAATATTTAAAGACACGAAACTGAAAAAAAAAACCATTAATTTACAGTAATTTTTTAAGGAAAAGAAAAAGAAAACCAAAGAGATAAGAACTTCTGAGCACACCGAACACTCTGTCCCACCACTGCAATTCCTGTTCACCAGGATCAACAGTGGCGTTCTTTGATCGAATAATGCAGCTGTGCAATGACGCACAGGCTGTGCCCGGACACCCTACCGGCTGTCTTGGGACCCGCAACGAACTTAATCAGAAGAAAAAAACTTGTTCTAAATAAAGGTAGTCAAATACAAAACTATCTGATATGACATTTATTAATTGGAAAATAAAACAAAATGGTACATCCTAGTGACGATGAGGCAGTATCATTGCTTAGAAAATTCCTATTTACTCTCGATTTGAAGAGGTCAGATCTGTAAACAGTCAATTGAGCATTCACTTTAAAAAATGAAGCAAAAATTGGATATATCAATTAGAGTTACATATAAAACTGACCGCACGTTGCTGGGTGGAATATTAATGAACACACCCTTTACCTCTCGCGCAAACGTTAATAAAACCTCTTAAATTTTTAGGGTTCCGTATCAAAAGGTGCAAACGGGACTGTGACCGTGTCTACTGTCCATCGTCATTTCTTTCGTCAGTATAAATTTGTTGTTATAGTAACAACATTACAGCACCTAAGTGGTATGAGAAAACATATGCAGTGCAACCTCGATATAACAAATCGGAAGGGAACGAGTAAATGTTCGTTATATCAAGTAATTTGTTGAACTGAGGTTTGTTATGTTGAGGTTAGGTTGGGCTCAAATTCGTTATAAAGAGGTAAAAACAAAAATGATTGTTTTACGAATAAAACCGTGTCGAAACCTGTAGCGACATGAATCACGTACTATGAGATAAAGAGTCATACATTGATGGGATTTTTATATAAAGGTTTGGGCTGACAAAATTAGTTAATTAGAGGTATTTATACTTTTTCTTGATAGTCGAAAATTCGTTATAAAGAGGTTGTTCGCAAAAAATGTAAAGGTATATTTTACATTGACTCTTATTGACGATTCAAGGGGATTCCGAAGGATTTGTTAACTCGAGGAAGTCGTTATATTGAGGTACGTTATATGAAGGTTGCACTGTATTACGGTTCACGAGATACGGCCGAGATAGATAGGTGGACGGATGTACAACGGTGACATATAGACATTAAAGTAATATGTACTACGTACTAGAACAGCCACCTCGAACAAAAAGTGTGCGCCAAAACTTACAAGAGCCACATACTACTCAAAACAACTGAACAGAAAGAACAGGGCTTATGTTAGGTACAGAATTAAATTTTCTGTAATATCTAATTTTTACACAAGATGGGTGTAATAGCTTAGGAATATCGTCTAGCTTTGTTGAGTGTCAAAAACATACTAGTGAAAAATGATATCCAATCATCCTTAGAGGTAAAATTCAGTTCACAATGTCGCCTCTATACATAATGGGCAATTTTTATAAATCAAACAAGATCCTTGTCTCATATGACCCCATTCCCGTCGGCGCTGCTTGAGTACAGAACACTAAAGGGAGAGTTAATTCAATAATACCTCTTTTGGAAATATTCTGTTTTAATAAGTGTTTTGTTATCAGAAATTTTCAGGTTGATCCGTGCGTGAACGTGGCGCCTGGAACTGTGGGCGTTGTTAAAATCAATTGTCACCTTTTTAAGAGACGGGATTCGAACGTAAATTCCATAAAGATTTGCACGACCTCTGTGGCGGGTTCGTGTAACAGCTAGCTGCTTCGCAATAGGTTCCGGATTCGAATCCTGGGACTGTGTTATTTGCAAGATCAATTGTTTCGCTTACCTGTCTTGGATGTAGTATTCTTATCTATGTAGTTTATAGCATATCGTCGCTTAGTGCTTGCGATACTTGATTATATCTTAATGCATGTCAATGTTTGTGTCGTACTAATACTAGTTTTAGCTTATCTGCGTAGATTTTTAATCTCTCAGGGACCTGACATTTTATACCTAAATGTATATTATATGTCAGTCAAGGTAATAACCAGTGGCGGATTTACAAATTTTCAAGGTATAGGCTGAATAGTTTTTGCCGCCCTTGCCTCAACAATTGTCATATCATACATTATTTTTACAATACAACAATTTCGTTGTAATTGCACGTAAAATAATTTTTCGGTATATTTTTGAGCTAATCGAAGCTCAACAATGGGCGGGGTAATGTATGCTATTTACACAATAATGAACATTTGGTAAACGTGAATAAATAATATGCGCTTTCAAACAGTTAAAAATAATCGACTCAGTCAAGTCGGAATCAATTACCAAGATTACTTACGACGGAATAGAAGTTCGTTGCAATGCGTTTTTGCGCGATTTTTTGTTAGCAAAATCACCGATGTTGTCGTCGTAAGTAATCGTGTTCATTAATTCCGACTCTAGACACATAAGAGCTAAAGCGTTTAATTTTTCTTGGCTCAAGGTCGATCGCAGATAATTTTTTACCCTTTTTAGACAAGAAAAGCTTCTCTCACCAGAACAATTCGTCGCTGGTGTACATAAGGCCATATGAAGGCTATGTATGACAAAATTTGTTGCAGACTTCTATCTGGAAGACATCAGAAAACCGTCATAGAAGAATCTTTTTGATTTCTATGAAGTAAAAAAAAAATCGTTCCCCAAATTTGCCGCCCCCAAAGTCTGCCTAGGTTCGAGCCTACTCAGCCTGCTGGTAAATCCACCACTGGTGATAACTATCAAGGTGCTTAATGTCATCCGGATCCCTTCAGCAGTTTTGGCACAATTGTGTAACAAAAATCCCATCTTTCTTATTCATTATATTAGTAGAATTGTGAATGTTTTCGTGAAAGATCTATAAAATATCTTTGAATCTTCAAAGATAATTTTTAGCTCATCCAGTTTTTAGCTTTTTTATGTAACACAACAAACTTATAAGGAAACATTAATCTTTGATTGGTATCTGTCATTAATGTATTCATTATGTATGGGCAAATAGGCATGAAATAAATTATTATTATTATTATTAAATCCTATCTAACATTCAATTTGTACTATATCTAACTCGGCTCTTGTGTTCACTGGCTTCAGCACTTGTCCTTGCGACTGTCTCTGGTCTTTGTATAGGGAATATACATGACTTTTTTTATTGATTTATTATAATTCGATACCACATGTATAAACAAATCCGTTAGATTTTCTCAAATAACTGACTTATAAACTAAGTTATTAAGCTTCAAAGTCGTTGGTAACACAGAGAGATCCAATATGTACAATGGCGTCAAAGTACACGGGCCAATTGCATAGAAAAGGTTGTTCTGGTGAGCGAGTTAGATATATTTACGTTTAATCGTTATATCTCCCTGGTCTATCGTTCAATTCTAACTCTTTTTTCACAATAAATATACAATTTCCATATACTTTACGATAAATTAATTGAATTATCAAAATTAATGTCACGCATATTCCCTATTGCCTGTTAGCAGGTACCTCACTTCTTTATTGTCTGTCCAGTCGCAATGTATGAAAATATAGAAGAATCTGAGCGTTCAACTACTGTTTTTTGTCATCATCCTGTCTATTTGCGTCTTCATGATGACTTAACCCCAAACCCCTTCACTACTTCTACAGGTTAAATATTGTCCAGGATTACTTTTTGGGATTTAGTTATATTTAAGATGGAAACAACATAACAATTTAAACCAAATTAAATTTAAAGGCAGTTAGGTTATAATATCACTTGTTTTATAGAAGATGCTAACAATTTATCAAGCCTGTGTAAGTAATGATTGCTACGCACTGTCACACGCATATTTGCAGTAAATTCTAACGCAAAAGTACTACTTTTCGGGCACAAAAAAAAAATGTCATTGAAATAATCTGCTAGTTGGTTTCTGACAAAAATATGTACACAGTGGATTTTTAATTACTTTAATAGGAATGTCGTAAAGGGTTTCCAATTTTAATTAAAAATTGTTTTAACTTGAAGAGTAGGTACAGAAAATATTCACCCAAAACGATATCTTAAACTAAGTTGAAGCTAGTACAAAAGATTAATTTGAAAACTAAGCAAAAATAAATCTATAGCTTACCAAAAAAATTGCACAAAAATACTATTACTTGAGTAAATACATTTATCCTTGAATACAGATAATTAACAATGACTTTCGCTTCCCTGGTCTTAATACCGCCATGTGAGATAGAGCAAGTATTTATATGAAAGGATTAATATATTTCCAGAATAGACACAATCAATGAACATCCAGTTGGCCCAATTAATTGCGAGACTAATTAGTAGAATAATAAAAGCTATCTTTAAGTATAGGTTCATTGACATTACTTGATCGTTATGCAAATTCTTAATTTGTAAGGTTCTTGAAGGTACATAATCTAATTAATTCATATTATTTTTTTCTTAATCTAATTAATTAATTGCAGTGGCGCGCCTAGAGTTTTAGAATAGGGCAAGCCGAGAGATACGTTATTGTAGTTTCTATAATTAAATAAATAAATAACCACATGACGACACACACATTGACTCAGCCCTGCACTAAGTATCGTAAGAACTTGTATCGCAGGTGCTAAGGAACGATATGGTATATACTAAATAAATAAGAATACAACATCCAAGAAAATTCATTTCGATAAATGTCTTATTGCCTCATTACTCTTAAATCTACACTTCATACTTACGCGTTCAAATTAGCGCGAATGTTGAACCATGCTATGCAAAGCATAATGTTATTTGATTTGAAAAGTAATGAATAAACGAGAGCGAGAACTTACCTTGGTTCGATAGGGCAAGCTGGGCTTTTGGGCGTGTATGACAGTACCGCCACTGATTAATAGTTATAAAAAGCACTCATGTCTGAAATACAGATTAAATAATCTAGTTCAGACGTCTTGTATGAATATTAGTAAATTTGAAAAAATGTATGGCATTTTATTATCTAATTGTTTATGTATTCTTTCTGGATCAATAAGTATTATTATCAGTTTTAAAAAACCTGCCACTGAGGGCGTGCAAAATTTTTGAGATATTAAATTTGAACCTAATAATTTTATGTAGATTTAAAATCCATGGATTTTTTTTTTAAAACACAGTAAATTAAAAACAAAGAAAAATTAAAAGAAAGTAGTAAATAACAAAGTACAATAAAATATTAAAAATTGAAATTAATTAGTTAAATATTACTTAATACCATAGATGCTCATAGAAGATAATATTGATTTATTTGATAATAAAACAGTTCTATCAATATGGTTTCAATACAAACATTATTCATGAATAAATTGTATTCCACTTACTTGTTTACTAAATAACTTCAAACATGCAAGTATCTTAATGTAGTAATACTATGTAATTAGGTATATTAATTATAATTTATTGTCGATTTTCCCACGTTTTTATACACTCACTTTCTTGTTTGTTTGTCGTTCCGGTTGGATTTTTGCAACTCAATTTTGAGGCACTTCCCGATAAGCTAGCAGGCTGAAATTTTCAGGGTAGCTTCAAACCCGATGACAATGCAATTTACAACTATAAAAACGGCTGGACCGATTTTGATAAAATTTGTATGGAGTGACTTTTGAGGCAGAAAAAAAAAAGATTTAAAAAGCTACACACCCACGTTCTTAAATATCCTAAAAATAAGAAAATAACCCTACGGGGCTGAAAGAGACGCCACTCAAAACGTGGGTACTGATTTTTTAAATCTATTAATTATTTAAAAAATAAAAATTTTAGTATATAAAGGTAACAAGGTAAATTTAACAATATTATTTAGATAGCTTATTCATACTTGAACAAAAACAGATTCCCTTCGGGAATTATCTAACGGATTATCTTCCTCTATTTATACAATTGAGCCGTAATTAGATGATTTGAAATGGAGTTAATTAAATTATTAAACTTTAGCTTAGAATGTTTCATTGACGCTGCTATAATATGACATAAAATAGAAGAGTTGTCTCTGTTTCGGTTCGAAGGATTGGAGAGCTACTGTAAATGCAGGAGAAGTATAACATATTTACCTCTACATGGGCAACGTATAAGCGATGCTCTTGGCGTTCACCGAAATCATGGGCATATTCGTATCACTGTCCATCACGTAAACCGTTTGCTTGTTTGCCTAAATCAACACAACGTAAACTCATGCCGTAATCCCTCGAGAAGGGTTGGCAGAGGTGTTACACACCACATTTCGCATGTTTACGTTGAGTCCCAGTGTGACAGGTTGCAAATCTGTCGCCACTATCAGGGCACAATGAAGAACATGGTAGGTATACAACCTCAACCTCGCTGGCTGCTACGCTAGAGGTTCCGGATTCGAATCCCGGTGGGGGCGGAACTTTGTGTTATTTGCAAGACGCATTGTTTCGCTTACCAGTCTTGGATGTTGTATTCTTATCTATGTAGTAGTGCCTGCGATACAAGATTATATCTAATGCAGGGCTGAGTCAATGTGTGTGACGTAATGTGGTTATTGTATCAACCTACGGCAATCCGAGACTCGAACCCTCGACTTGTCCAGTCAGGTCGGTCGGTTAATCAAGGCACGTAACAAACTGAGCTTCCACGTCCTGAAATGTATGTACATGAATTATTAGCACTGTGCTAAATTCAATACGGATCTTACTGTTTTGTCTTTTAAATAAACATTAACAATTAGCATAGTTAAAGATATATTTAGAGATTTATTTGAGGACGTGGTAGCTCAGTTTGTTTCGTGCCTTAGTTAACTGACCGACCCAACTCGACGGTTCAAGGGTTCGAGTCTTAGGTTGCCGTAAGTTGTAGCTGCCATGTTTCTCAATGTGCCTGGACAGTGGCGACAAATTTGCAATCTGTCACACTGGGACTCAACATAAACATGCGACAAGTGGTGTGTAGCAAGCACCTCTGCCAACCCCTCTCGAGGGACTATGGCTTGAGTTTATGTATATATATTTAAAGATGGAATTTGATTGTAACAACTCATTCTGTTTCATTATTTTTTTTTTAATCGAATTCTTTTATTTATTTTGGTAATGTGAATAAATTTATTTTATTATTTATTTTTCATGCTGTTGATTTATCCATGAGGGTGATATCAGTTTTGTTTACTATTTGATTTAAGGTGATAATTTAAAAATTATAAAAAAATTGACTTAAAATTAAAAGTAATATAACGGTACGTACAGACGGTCACACGTAAAGCTGCACATTACAAGTGCAGTATCAATCCTTTTGCTGTACTAATTAAACACAAACAAAATCCACAGGCAAGGTTGATGCATGGCCGCGTGTACATAAACACATTGTGTATTATGTAATATATAGCGGGCGTATGTAAATTTGCAATTTGCATTTTTTAGGTTATTCATGTGCGTAATAGTAGAAAAACTTAATTCACAAAATTTATCAAAAACTAGGCCATAAAAACGTTGACATTATATAAACGTTGATATGATGAATAAAATACATATATGCAATGAATATCAATACAATTGTATTCACTAACTACGTTCTAATTTAATTATATTTTGTTATCGGTAGCATTTTAAACATTTCAATGAAATATGCAGAATGGTTTAAAAGTGGGCTGAAAAATTTGAGTTAAATATAATTCTAAAACAATATTAATTCTTAGAAAGCTAAGTCATCGAAAGTAGATCCATGTACAGGGACGGATTCTATGTTATTTACATGGGTGGGGGCTTATTTGTTCACCGACTGTGCCGGAAAGAAGGGTAATGATTTCATGAGTTATGTAAAAAGCCGGCTGCTACGCTAGAGGTTCCGGGTTCGAATCCCGGCAGGGACGGGACTTTGTGTTATTTGCAAGACGCATGGTTTCGCTTACCGGTCTTGGATGTTGTATTCTTATCTATGTAGTATATAACATGTCGTTGCTTAGTGCATACGATACCAGATTATATCTTAGTGCAGGGCTGAGTCAATGTGTGTGTCGTGATGTGGTTATTATTATTATTTATTTAAAAAATTCAAGAGCGTAACGCTGCATTCATCTTGTGTATACAGTAAAAGAGCTGTTTGTTGGTCTCCTTTAAATCGAAGACGGCTGGACCGAATTTAATTATTCTTTTTTATTTTGTTTGCTCTAATACAGGTAAGATATAAAGTAGAAGAAGTAGAAATATATTTTTTTAAGCAAAACTCACTTTTAACTAATTTCGCGGAATCAATTTTTTTTTCAAATATAAATAAATAACATGTTTAATCAATGAACTAAGGACTTAAAATACAAATTTTTAATGTAATTCATAGTTTTTGTTTTATTTTATTTTTATTTCAGAGGAATAATTACAGCGTATAACAAGTATGGGAAATAATGTTTAAATTACAAATTAAGAAATGTTATATTAATAATTAATGGTATCCATAGATAAAAATGTATTTGAATATGTATGTACATTAAAGCTATTTGCCCGATACTTCACCTGTATATCCTTTTTTAATGTCCACCCAGTAACTCTAATCTTAATATTTCAAATAGAATTTTAGTAATCGGACGAATAATTTTGTAGATTCTATATACCGAAATACAAATCTCCAAAGAATGAATGAATCTATGATAAATTATTAGATTTTAATTCAATTGATTTTACCGTCATCTCAGCATTAGAAACTCAATGAAAATAAATAACTGTAACTACATTTCACTTTACAAGTGCGTAACAATTTCGCGGTAATATCACGAGAAACGTGATGAAACCAAGAAGTAATAATTAGACAAGGTTCAATAACCTCTCCAACTTGTTTATAACTGTTTTAACAAAGGTACTTTTATGTACAAATAATTTAAGTTTCTTTCAGTTTATATTCCCTCAGCCTGATAACAAGATGTCCACTAAAAATCAAAGAGTTTTATCAAAAACAATAGAAATGTCTAATGTCTCTACAACAGGCAGTTTCCCGTCAAAAAGTATGCATATTTTTTGGCATTGCCATCATCATGGTTGGTTGAGTATTTGCCAGTGTCATATGAAATGATGATAAGATGAATAATGAAAGGATAAAAATGATAGATGGTATGACGAATCTGCCTACAGTAACATGCTGTTACTGTAGGCTTTATTGAGTAACTTGGAGGAGACAAACGAGCAGCCAAATCGACCTATTTCTCGTTCTCCACACTTGTACAGCACTATAAATATTTAATTTTAACCGTCATTTCCCGTTCCCGCTAAGTAAATCTTTTGATTTCTGAAAGTGTGTATTTTGTACTGGAACTGAATTCGAAGTAGTCCTGGATTAATGAATTCTAGCTTTAGACTACTCCTTTAAAAAGGCAGTCTAAATTGACGTTGCTATGTCAATAGACGGTAACACTTTTCATCAGGAACTTTGGGTTATTTGCAAGACGCATTGTTTCGCTTACGGGTCTTGGTTGTAGTATTCTAGTATATATATGTAGTTTATACCATATCGTTGTATGTAGTATTCTTATTTATATAGTTTATACCATATCGTTGCTTAGTTCCTGTGACACAGGTTCTTACGATACTTACTGCAGAGCTCAGTCAATGTGTGTGTCGTGGTGTGGTTTATTATTATTGATATATTAGGTTGCCTTAATAGCTGCCATGTTCCTCATTGTGCCCGGATAGTGGCGACGGATGCGCAACCTGTCACACTGGGACTCAACATAAACATGCGAAGTGCGGTGAGTAACACCTCTGCCAACCCCTTTCGAGGGATTACGGCGTGAGATTATTTTTATGTGTTTATATTATCAGGCGAACCGCCTGCTTGTGTGCCCGTGACGATATATGAAAAGGCATGTCCCCCGGAGTTTCTTCACTGATTCCGGCCCTGCCTTTCAACGGTTATGACGATATGACATTCTTGTATGTTTAGCTACAAACGTAACTGATAAAGGTATCTTTAAACCCACAATACTAAACTGCCATTCTGCTGTGAGAGTCCGCGATAAAAACACGTTGCGTTCGTTTTTTTTTTTAATCGTTAAATCGAAAGTTTTCTCACGCAGCCCTTCTTTATTCCAGGCATTTAAAAAAAAGTTAAAATTCTATTTCAAACCTGTGACTTTATGGCATGCGTTTTTGATTAGCACGTGGTAGAAACTCGGGGTTTTATTTCTCAAAACAAAATGTTTAATGTGTTTCGTAGGATACAACATTTTCTGTATTTTGCGATTAAGTAGCTGTTACTAAAGAAAGACTTTAAGGATTGTGTAAGCCGACGACGCCATTCAACAAATACCAGGTGAGTCTAGTATAATAAAAACCGCTTCAAACTTGATGTATGTCAATTGATTATGAACGTTAACGGAGAACCACGCGTGAATTTCGAAGATAAAACTCCATTAACATTTCTCACGCTGGCAATACAGAAACTGCGTTCTATATTTGAATTTGACACATCCGATACCGGCCAGTGGGTTGAATTAAAAATAGTAAAACCTTTTTTTACTGGTTACTTAGCGTGAAGTGCTGGTTAATATTTTCTTATTTTAATCTATTTTCTTTTGTATGTGTTAAATTTTGGGATATAACCAGTAAATAACTGTATCACTGTACAAGTGTGAGGAACGTGAAATACGACGATTTGTCTGTTATTAAAGTAACAATCAAAATACTTATGTACCTACTTTTCAACGTATCTGTTATCTTTAAATATGTATTTATTCATTTGTTGAGTCGGCTTTTGCATTGTATCAAATAAAGGTACGTCATATGAAACTCGTATTAAATATAAAAGATTTTATCATCAGTTGATTTAATAATAACAGGTTTTTAATTTAAAATACTAAGTAGGTATGATGGCTTTATATACAAAATGCCTGTGCCAGAATAGAAGGGATTGAGGTTGGAATCACTAGAAACCACGTGTTTAAGCTAGAAATTAAATAGCAAAGCTGAAAACAATCGTATACTTAGTACAAAGCGAGTTGGTGGTCGGGGTACTACTGTAACTCATGTTTATCTCGATCACTCAAATTGTTTCGATTGTGGAGTAATTAAAGACGTTCAAAACATTTTGATGTATCCGAAACGATTCTAGTAGAAAATCTTTTTTTTGGTAAAATCGATTATAACAGCGGTCTTATTAACGGCAACTTGTCAAATCCGTCATCGTACGAGGTAATTTTTAATTAAGTTGGCTGATTTAGGCTTTAAAAAATTAGAAATCGTTTGTATTTGTTTTTGCAGCTGTTTTTTATTCGTTGCCTTTAAAGGGCGATATTATCGCTTAGCGACAAACCCCTTGTAATAATTTTTTAACAAAATCTCGTCACATATTTTCATCATTTCTGTTCATGAATAAAACAAATAAAACTATCGATTAATAACCAATCACTTACATAACAAACTCAATCAGAAAACTATTTAAGTACCTACGTAAGTGTCAGATTAAAATTGTAGTTTTTAACAATAAATGAAAACTGTGTAACCCCTTGTAAGTTCGATTATTAGAAATAGCTTTTATGGAGACTGTTTGAGTAACTTTAAGTGGCAATAAAAAACAGATTTATCACGTTTTAACTATATTGTCTCTCTAAACTTTTGGTTGTTACATTAACACGATACGATCCAAAGCAGATTTATTTCAGCAGATAATTTTTGTGTAAAACTTTTCACTTTACTTAGTCTTGTATTTTACTATTTTTTGGACAATCGTACAGTTTTCTTAAGGCATTATTGGGTTGTTGGCGGGCAAAGCTTACTGTCATATCTTTCCTTATTGGGTCAGCATTCAACTGACTCAAACTTGACATCAGTGACCTTGAGCTCCCAAGAAACATGACAATTTATCTATTTAATCTGTCTATCTATAAAGAATATGATAAAAAAAATAGATTTTTTTATTATTTCATTTTTTAATAAAAAGATAAAAAAAGAAATTCAAGTTTTACTTCGTCTATTAATTTATTTTATGTAAACAATATAAATGAGTATACAAAGAAGAAGAACAAAGTAAATAAAAAGCGAAGCTATGTAGAATAGTATAATACAATAATTAGAGAAGGCATCATTGTCTGATTTCATAGTACAAAGAGGCAATGTCGTTGAACCTAGATAACGAGAAGTAGGTATCATTAAATCGTTCACTTCATTAAATCAGTTTCAGCTATCGATAAGATTGTTCTAGAAGATTCTAACTTTGAAGGTAAAGTGTCATTGTAAATTTATATTTTAGGCCTGTTTATAGTGAGCATTAGGGTTGTAACATCATCAGCTTCATCTTTATCTGGAAGAGGTCCACATCTGGACATAGGCCTCCCACAAGTGTCTCCAACTGGAATGATTCCAGCTCTCCGTAAAACATCTGTCAACTAATAAACTCCGATACAACTTGAGCCTTGAAATTAAGTATGAAATTCTATATCACGAAGCAAATTTATCAGCATCGTAACGCTATCGTATCGTATCGTTCGATAGCGAGGCATGAGGCGAGACATTGACGTTTCGTTTTCGAGCTGATTATGTTAATCATAGCATACAGCCGCTAGCAACTCCTGAGTTATACCTCAAATAGATTGATAGAACTCCTGAGGCATTTGTTGCTACCAATGCTTCAAATATCAACATTGTTAAGTCTATAAAAAACATTATCCTAGTTAATTTATCATTTTAGCGAGTACCCAGTGATTTTCAATGAGGCATTTTTTGTTTCTACCAACGCGTCAAATATCAACATTGTTAATTCCATAAAAAAATTATCCTAGTAAATTGATCATCTCACGCAAGTACCAAGTGAGTTTTGAGTTCAAATAGTGACACTCAGCAATGCAGTTTTAACGAAACGTGTCAGGCGGGCTCAGGTCATTGTACATTTGTCCAAATTGAGTTCAAGATCACGATATAACACATTACGCTAACTATGACAAAGGAAATAAACTTTTAGCAGAAAGTGAGCAACCTTTAAGATGGAACTACCTCCGGTTAGTACAGACGGCCGAACATAAAGCTTCAAATAACAAGTGCAATATCATTCCTTATGCTGTACAACTTAAGAGCGGTACAAATTCACTACCTCGGTGTTTTAAAACTTATCTTATTTGCATGGGCATTATTTTCTGAGTAATAGATAAAAATTATTGGAATGCGAGAAACAATGATATTAAGAAAGTATTTGAAGAAATTATAATTCTCAAGGGAATGTTGCTTTCTAAAATAAATTGCTTAGGATACGGTTTTCATTCAAGCTAGAAAATAATATTTTTATATCTTCACCATTTTTGACGGCCTTGCGCAGCGGCTTAACCATTGGCTGGTGATGTCCCGTTCGAGTCCCGGCTCGGGCTGGTATTTGTGTGATCAACACGAATATATTTACTCTGAATTCGTGTATGTATTAATCTATGTATATATGTAAGTATACCGTTGTTAAATAACAACCAGCTGTAAAAGAAACGAGTATATATAAAAAGTACCGAATATCCTTTATAAATTACCTATCAAAACAATGACCTAAGGCAAAGTATGTCATAGTGATTGAACCTGTATCTATTTATTTAACCTTGTATATAGAGAAATAAACTTTGCCCCTGTCTTGTACAGGCACAGGACATAACATAAAACATTAACTCACGCCGTAATTAATCCCCCGAGAGGGGTTTCTAGAGGTGTTGAACACCGCATTTCGCATGTTTATGCTGAGTCTCAGTGTGACAGGTTGCGAATCTGTCGCCACTATCTGAGCGCAATGGCAGCTACGACTTATGGTAACCCAAGACTCGAACCCTCGACCTATCGGGTCGGGTCGGTCGGTTAACCAAGACACGTAAAAAACTGAGCTACTAATATTCCTGACCGATGATGTGGGTCATTAATATTAGTAACAGATATAGCGTTTATTGCGACCATAGCTTTAAAGAGACATTCACGTGTACAATTCAGAGAAATAGCAAAATTAACAAAACGACTTAGATCACGTTGCTTCATTCATATTTTATTTTAATTGAAAAGTCCATAATTACTTATGTTGTTTGCTGCTAACTTTGAAAGTCGAATTAAGTTAAGTAATGTTAGTGTATTGACTTTCATTTTGACAAAAATATTGTTAGGAAATAATATTTTGGAGAGAAAATGAAATGTTTGAATTGGAACCCTTATAAAGATATCGTATTACAGTCTGAAGTGTAAAATTGAGGTTGGCTCAGTGTGTTGATCAGTGCTTGACCGACCGACCCGACCCGACAGGTCAAGAGCTCGAGTCTCGAATTGTGCCCGGATAGTGGCGACAGATTCACAACTAGTCGCACTGGAACCCAATAGAAACGTGTGAAAAGTGGTGTGTAACTGATGTTTTACGACACCAACACCGCCAATGCGTTACCCATGCAGAGGTAACGATGTTATGACTCTCGTGTCTGTAATGACTCTAGCTCTTCAATCCTTCGAACTGAAACACTGCGAACTGTTTCACGGTAGAAATAGAAAGGAGAGTGATACCAAACCAGACGATCTCGAAAATAGGTCTACCACCAGTAAAACCTCCATTGCTGGTAATTACCTACATAGTATATACTGTATTGTTGCCCGGTACCTGCAATACAAGTTTCTTTCATCTAAGAGTAGGGCTAATGTGTTTGATTCTTTTTTCTCTAATAGATTTATCTTGCTTCTTAGTCACCCAAGCGGAGGTCGAGCCGGTAGAGGCTCCCTTGTTCTTTGTCTCTCTTCCTTTCATAAGGGTCGAAACACCCTCTGCATGAAAGCCCCGAATGTCCCCCAAAAGTTCTGCTCTCTACCGGGTCTATACTATATCAAGCTCTTGGGGAAGCGGACAGGTATGGCGGTTATGCCTATGCGTCTTGTTGTGTTACCTTTACTGGTGGTAGATATAAGTGCGAGATCTTCTAGGTAGGTATCACCCTCCTTTCTATTTCTACCGTGAAGCAGTTAGCTGTGTCTCGGTTCGAAGTATTGGAGAGCCAGTGTAATTACAGGCACGAGGGGTATAGCATCTTTTCCTTTTACATGGGCAAAGCATTGACGGTGCCCTTGGGGTTCTAAGACATCAAGGGCATCGTCGTGTCATTAGGCAGCGGTATCACTTTCCATCAGGTGAATTGCCTGCTTGTTTGCCCGTGAAGTTGAATTTAAAAAATACAGCATTATCGATTGTATAGGGAACGAAAGGCTTAAGTTCGGGCTCCGGGCCGCAGCATTCGTCGATTATAAAAAAGTGTGTGTGCTTTGCAAATAAAAACGGTTCATTAGGAAGTGAGTGAATCAGAAAAAGGTAATTATTATAACTACGGAAACAAATACCGGTTCCATTTCCGATCGGGGCAATCGCCACGGACGATAGCCTGGACATTTCAACACAGAAGTTTTATTTAACTGACACCTTATCTAACTTATAATAAAACGAAGTACTCGCAGGCGAGTCGTGAAATTTCAAAAACTATTTGATCTTGATAAACAGTCTGTAATTTCGCACAAGATATAGTTTATCACTTTGAACCACGTAAGATACTTTTTAACCCCAAGAAATGTTAGGTTTATTAAGGGGAAAAAGCAAAATGTACGCACACGAAGCTTTTCTCTTTATTATTTAAAAACAAAGCAATCATTTGACCCCAATCCCGCCTGATGTTACGCGGCGATGGAGTCTAAGATGGAAAATGCCTACACAGGAGAAGCCGCACTCTTGCCTTAAAGAGCCCCAGGTTATAATCATGGAATACATCAGCAGATAAATAAGTCCACTCCTTCGCAGTACGCAAAATAATAGAATTAAACTTATTTTATTGATTTACTCGTTTTTGCTTCCAAAGATTGTGTCTACCATGAGTTTTACCTACGATTGCCGCTTGCGACTTCACTTACAAATTTATTTGAAAAAGCAAAGCGCCTCTAATGGATCGATGAGGGGTTCATATTCTTAGTAACAAATCACTGTAGTAAGCTATGCTATCTCACGTGAAGAAAATTAATCCTAACTCATGGTACGACACACAGGAAATGTTTACTGCGCACAACTCGCATACGCTGTAGAAATATTTCTGCGCACGAAATATTAAAGTATTTATTTGGCCTATATAATGTTGTACTGTACTAGGTATCTTCCGGATGCCTGCGATTTGGGCTAACTTGTACTATTATGGGCTAAAGTTAGCAAAGAATACAAAACCTATAACTGCTTCTACCTTTTAAGAAAAATATAATTAACCTAGTAGCTTGTGGTTAGGAGGACGTGGTAGCTCAGTTTGTTACGTGCCTTCGTTAACCGACCGACCCGACCCGACAGGTCGAGGGTCTCTGGTCACCGTAAGTTGTAGATGCTATGTTCCTCATCGTGTCCGGATAGTGGCGACAGTTTCGCCATCTGTCACACTGGGACTCAACATAGACATGCGAAATGCGGTGTTTAATACCTCTGCTAACCCCTCTCGAGGGATAACGGCGTGAGTTTGTGTTATGTATGTATAATAAGAAACATGAGCTATCGACTGTACGCACTGTCGCCTGATCAACATTAGATTTGATGCGTCACATACAGATGTACAATGAAAAAAATCATTTAGCCCTTATGCCAATGCAATAGATTACATATTCGACTAGCTATCACATCTGGATATGTCCGGAACGAGCGGAAGTGTTTATGCAAAATAAATGTGGGAACCGACTCCGGTATTTTATAATAGTTCGATTAAAATTGTTGTTGGACTTTTTGTGGAACTTTTTCCTGCCTTTTTTGCTTTATTCATTTTATATGTAGGTATGCGCGTGTGTCAGTGTATCAAAGGGAGATCAAAGGTTAAGGTATAGTTCGGTCAATTGCGAGTCGGTTTCGAACTTATATGCTTAAGATGCAGGATTAATCAAGTATATTATATAGGATCCTGAAACTTAATGTCATGTGTTAATATTAAATAAAGAAATACGAGTTCTGTGAAATTTTTAATTTCTACGTAATTATAATATCTACATTATTTGTTTTATCTACTTCATATATTTCATGAGTTACAGCCTGCTGACAGACGGACAGTTAAAAAACCCGGCCAAGTGTGAATCGGATTCGCACATCAAGGGTTCCGTATTAACATTCAAACAAGATTTATGATTATTTACTTCGGTATATATGTATTTTAAGATACTTTGGGAAATAAAACAAGAGACAGCAAATGTCGAAAAAAATCACGTTTCATCTATGGAAACCCCCTTCTATTTTTGATTTATTTATGTTTTTAGTATTTTTTATTTTACAAATATTTGGGGAATATACAATTTTGAATTCTTACAAATCATTACAACAATTATTACATAAATCAACAAAGTTTCCACTATTTAATATGACTTATAAATGTTAATTGGTACTGTAGTATGACTATTAGGAGTATTATATATATTATATTATATAGTATTATTTTAGGAGAGAGAAAAAAAACAACAACAACACTGGAAACTTAACTCAAAACTGTGCAAACAAACAACAATTAACAATACTGTGCTCTTCTAACCCGCATTAATACGTTTTATCATTTTTTTTAAAGAAGCGAGTGATAATTTTAAAACATCTTCCTCACTTAATTTATTATTGTAATGTTTACAGTCGCGAAATAAAAATTTCATTTCTCGTTCATTTTCAATATTTGTTGATATAGCGGTAATGGAAATACATATTTCTTGAAATTTTCAATTCTTCTCGCTATAATGGTACATGTAATACAGTCTGCTGATGGACGGACGGACAGCGGTGACTCAGTAATAGGGTCCCGTTTGGCACCCTAATTACGGAGCACTAAAAAGGGTCCTATTAGTACACTTTAAGTACGGAACCCTAAAAGATATGTCCTTTACTAAAAACCTAGTTTAAATATCTGATTTGAATATACTTTATATTCTTTTCCAAAGTTATCATAAATTAAATAGATGGTTGAGCGAGATCGTCCGGGTTAGGACCACCCTCCTTTATTTTTCTGCCATGCAGCAGTTCGCTGTGTTTTGGTTTGAAGGACTAAATAGCAAGTGTAATTACCGACTCGAGAGGTGATTACCTTTACAACGCATTGGCGGTGCTCTTGGCGTTCTGAAAGTTCGTGATAATAGGTGGAATCACTTTCCATCAGATAAACTGTCAACGTTTTTGCCTGTGACGATGTAAAAATACTAATAGTGTCTTCAGTACTGTCAGATAACAGATTCCATCTCTCTCCTTCATTGATTGCGGATATAAGACGAAAAAGGATAAATATCCATTATCATATCCTCTTTTAGGGCGTTCTTTGATTAGATCCTGTATAAACTTGATATCATTAAAGTAATATGCAGTTATATCAAGGTTGGCTTTTGCTTTTCGTGGAGTTTTGTTGTTAAACAGATAACCAGATAGTAATTAAGTTTTCTTGGTCTTGAATTCGATTACCGATTGATTTAAAATCATTTATATTTTCGGATTTGTACCCAGGTCTTCTCTTCATACAATACTTTTTTATTAAAGCGTGTGTCCCTCGAGATATCTTTAATCTCCTTTCTAAATTATATAGAAATATGCTCAGCGTTCAAAGACATTTATGTGTATAAAGACACAACTTGACAAAACACTTTAAAACGACGGTTGTTGGCGCAATGTAACGGTTTTTTATTCTCTTGTACTTACTAGGCATGGGGTTCTTCGTGGAGTGATAAAAGGTTCCTGCAGGGTCAGCAACACGTGGTAGCCCTGGCACATTGGAAACGGTCAATGGCTTACACTTCTTACTTCGATTGATCTTTATGTTACTGAAACTAGGTACACCAAAATTAAATCTCATTCTATATTCAGTTTAATCAAATCTCTGATAAAACAATTAACGATTAAGTTAATTATTAACGTTCAAACTTATGAAGTCGTAGGCGTTTTCACTTAAGTAATTTTCAAGTTTCAACTTAATCTTGTCTTGATAATTTGTACGGTAAGTTTTACTACAGAATTACAAAAATGTTTCTTAATACATTTTAATTAATTTTTAAATCATTTTACATGTGGCTCGCTTGGAATTCTAAAAATTCCTAGAATGGAACCTATTTTCACCAGTAAGAACTAGTTATGCATGCTTTCTGGCGGGAAAAAGTTTAATTCAATGGTTTTTTTCATCCACGTCTTAAACACGGTTAAGTCTATTTTAATTTATATGTGAAAGAATTTTTAGGATTCAGATTTCATTTCATTCAAATTTGAGGATCAGATATTGCTGGACCATCTCCTTTGAACTACTGCATGGAACATTTATAACATAATACGGCTTAAACCACATAACGTAGCCAACTATGAAACTAAAACTCGATCACATAATGAAATTACAAACTAGTTTGAAACCCATATTCGACCTCGGTGGCGCAGTGGTGTAAACAGCCGACTGCTACGCTAGAGGTTCCGGGTTCGAATCCCGGCGGGCGCGGGACTTTGTGTTATTTGCACGACGCATTGTTTCGCTTACCGGTCTTGGATGTTGTATTCTTATCTATTTAGTATATATTCCTGTGACATAAGTTCTTACGATACTTACTACAGGGCTGAGTCAATGTGTGTGTCGTGATGTGGTTATTATTATTATTATATAGAATATTTGGCATGGACTTTCAGAGTCATTTGCTACATAAAAAATCACGGGGAAACCCCGTAACAATAGTATAAAATATATGTATAGCGTTATATGTATTATTAATATTGTATATTTATATTGTCAAAATTGATAAATTAAACGTGTAAATTGAAAATAATTATCAAAAAATTATGAATATCAGTGCGTATTGGAATTCTAATGGGAATATCCTCGAAATGGTTCGAGTAATGGAAAAAGTATCAGAGACCGTTTTTGTAAAGCGTTAAATTTCCTACAAGAATCAATGCAGCTCAATCGATAATAATTATTACTAAATCAGTAACAAAATTCAGAAAAAGAAGTAATTTTTCTTTAAATTCTTAAATTTTTGACCTTAAATATCTTTTGAATGGCGAGATTTATCGAAAAATTATATAATACCATTTTTATAGTGCATTTAATCTCCTGCATACATTGACGATGGTACGGGCTTAACAAGCTACTGGTGATGAGATATGACCATTTTAATATCAAACTAAACTGAAAATAGAAAACCATGATGAGGATACTGTTGCCATTAATATTAAGAGCCCATACTGGGTGAGTACTTTCTAATGGTGCCTAGCAATAAGTTTTTGTGTATGAGATACAAAAAAAAAGGATTTTTTTGGCCCACCCTAATACTGGTAGTATATTCTAAATGATATGATGATATTATTATTTTAGCATATATTTAATTTGCTTTTCAAAAATAAATACAACACATACTGTATTAAATACACAATAAATAAATTTGTAATACTGTTTTATTCCCGTCAAAGGCAATGCCTATTTACTTTTATAGTAAATAAGTAAGTTATCCGTATTTTTAAAGACGGTCACACATAAAGCTTCACATAACAAGTCCAATATCAATCCTTATGCTGTACAACTTAAGAACGGTGCAAAGTACAAACAGGATACGTTGATGCATGGCCGTGTGTAACCACATGATACATGACAAAATTGAGTCACTGATCGATTGTTTTTTTAATTAAAGTTTTACGCTGTTAATACATATTAAAATGATATTGAAGCAACATCTTGTTGATTAAATTTAAAATTGGAGTGTATGTTTGTATTGTAGAAATAACAGCTTTTAACTCAATGCTTATGAAAGTAAATCCGATACGAAAAAGTAAATTTTAAAAGTTTGTCTGTCTGTCTGTTTGTTTGTTCCGGGTAATCTCCCAAACGGCGGGACCGATTTTGACGAGATTTTCACTGAGTGATAGCATGTATTTCAGGGCATATTATAGGGTTCTTTCACTTATGGATAGAATTATGGTGCCGCACAAAAAAAATGAAACCTCTAACAATGTGAAACAAAATCCATTCCAATAAAAAGTATTTCTGAAGTAACAGTGACGGATATTCAATTTTTCGATTTTCATTTTTAAGGGGGTTGAATTTTTCAGTTTCAAATTCACCTACCTATCATAAATATAAGTTCAAAATTTCAGGAAGTCAAATGGGGGGTTAAAATTTTGTATCGGAACGTAGATTTTTATAGGATCTTCAAAATGCGAAATATGTACTTTTTATTACTGTGTACTTACCAACTTGCCAATACGCTTCATTTTTTGGATTTCTATCTATAGGGGGTCAAAACTGAGGGGTTCAAGATAAAAACGCGCGCAAACCAAACTAGTTTATAATAACAACTGGGAATACGTGCTTGAAGCTGATATTTTTGTTTAAGGATGTATTAAATTAATTAGTTAATTGTCCCTTGAGAGTAAAAAAGGAATAAATAAATGTGCAACTGCATTGATAGCATGTAGGTGGCAGCACCGACTCAAACAAGTTCCCAACTAACTGATTTCATTCATGTATAAAAAGAAACCCTTGTCATTGAATAACATACCTTAAACTGTTGTGATAAGGATGAATTCGTTATAAAGGACAAGTAATCACTGTGCAGATTTCAATTATGTGGTGATAGCTCTTGTTGCTAGGCCATTTTTCTTAGGATGGTTGCAGATGAGGCGGTTTTTGTCTGTTTGTTTTTTTTTTTAGTTAACCGACTCAACCCAGTCTCAAGAAGCCGTAAGTTGTAGCTGTTCCTCATTGTGCCCGGATAGTGGCAACAGATTCGCAGCCTGTCACACTGGGACTCAACATAAGCATGCGAAATGCGGTGTGGAGCACCTCTGCCAACCCCTCTCGAGGGATCATGGCGTCATTTTATTTATCTTATGTTATTTTTAACTTGGATTTCATTTCCACTGCAATGCATTGGAACTTTCTCGTACGATTTATTCCCCAGAGAACTACCGCTATAAGGTTTTCTAGTTGACATTAGACAAGTATTTCTATCCACCTTGGGACATATCGCGGTTTGTAAAGCCACGGTAATTAATGGGTGCCTACATACAATTAAAAGGTTAAATTTCAGAGTTTTAAATTTTATAAATACTTCAGTCAGGCCATGTTCTTCAGTCAATGTGCGGGTCTTGTGGAATTACAAAGCTCATCATGAGATCTGATAAGTTTTTTCAACGAAAAAGTTGAGCTTGTAAGACATGACAACCTGCTTAGCATTGACTATTTTGAGGGTTATTTTCGTAACTAAAATTCAACATGGCTTTAATAAAACTTTTTGTAATGTTTTCTCTTTTTTATTGCATTATTTTAGTAAAAATAATAAATTGCAAACTAATTTCTTGTTATAGTTTTATAATTCAAACCATATTTCTTATGTTTTGTCTATGCTTAATCATTTCCAATGATAAAGCACATCTACCATATTAATTTAAACGAACATCTCTAAAAAGCCGCCAAGTCTGCGGCCAGCCTAACCCAAAGCACAAAGTCCGCACTGAATCAAGTGACGTACACAATTCCATACGCCTGCCGCCGCGCTGTCTCCAGCAAATTGACATGTAACTTTTGACATTCGACAATTAAACCCAACTGCATCCCATTGAGAGTAATCATTGTAGAGATGGCCATCTGTTTGGATGCTACATTGTAATGAATTGTCATCTTTTACCTCTACATGGCCAACGCATTGACGTCCGAAGGATTGAAGAGCCAGTCTAATAAAAAATTTACCTCTATTTAGGCAACGCATCGGCAGTGCTATTGGCGTTCCAGACATCAGGGGCATCAAAATCAAAATATATTTTTAATGAAATGGACTTAAAATAACGCCTTTGTAACAATAAGCGTTTGGTCAACAAGCTAGGCACAAATAAGCATAGTGCCCACTCCCCAATCTGTACACTGATAAATAATTATAATTCTGTTCTTAGTTCTCTAGATATTGATATTTTTGTAATAATTTTTCAAAATTTAGATCCCTCTTGCTAAAACATTTAAATTCTTGTAATTATCAGTGTCACTTACTAAAAACTTTATACATACCTATATATAATTACGTTGTGCCTACCTGTAATTTAAGTTACATATTTACGTAACTGTATTATTTATGTATACATATTTATTATTTTATTACACCAATAGCTAAACTGTGCTAAAGTATAATCTTAGTTGGTAAGCCTAAATAAATGAAAAAAAAAAACTTTTAAATAATCAAAATTATTTTTAAACTACCAGCAGTTCGGAATGCCTGTCTACGGGGAAGAATCCGGCAAGAAACCTCCCGTTTCTCTTTTCAATATCATAATAATCTTTCATCTTTATATCAATAGGCGGCGTTATCACTTTCCATGAGGTGTACCGACTGCTTGTTATCCAGTAACCTGGTATAAAATACTGCATTAAAAAGGGCAACTACCATTAAAGTAATACGTGCTACGTAATAGAAAAGTCATCTCAAACAAGACGTGTATGCTAAAACTTTTTTTTTAATGTAATTCTTTAACGGCATTGGTTTTGGTTCCATACTGCCTAATTATCAGTAATTATAATTTCTTCATTCTTGAAGATGATAAATGAGATGAAGATTATAAGATGAACAATGAAAATGATGAATCTGTCTACAGTAACATACTAGTACGGTTACTGTAGGCTCTAAGGAGTTACTTGGGAGATGACGAAAAGCGCAGCCAAATCGTATTTCACTTTCTCCACACTTGCACAGCACTACACATTTACTGGTTAAAAAACTAGCATTTTACACATTAAATTCTGCTGATATATAAGAAAAGACAATAAATAAAAACTTCTAACTACACTTCCCGTTCCCACCAAGTAACTCCACGCCAAAACTGACATGAGCCATAGACTACTCAAAACAGCTGAACAGAGAGAACAGGGTTTAGGTAAGGTACAGAATACAAACTTCCACAACATCTCATTACTATACATGAAGGGCATTATAGCTCAGGACTATGAAGCGTCTAGCTTTGTTGAGTAAAACACACTAGTGAAAGGTTAAACAATGCATATCTTCATATCTTTATAAATTACAGCCTACGTATAATTATTATGTATAAACCTTAATATTTGAAGATTAATAAAAAACCATTCAGTAGTTTTTGCCAATACCAATTTATCCTTACAGTTTTTCGCGTTTATAATATTAGTAAGAATAAACAAGTAATATAAATGTAACAGAAATGTCAGATAAGCAATATGTTAAACAAATTTAAATTAAGAAGGCGTACTATAAAACAAGATTATGTAGAAGATAAAGATATATGGAAGTAATTTAATTAGCTACACAGTTTTATCTTATTGACATTTGGAGTGTAGATAGAATTATTATGTTGAAAAATTGTAATTTGTAGTATAAAACATTTTATTTGAATATTGAAAATAGCAACTACGGAGGTTTCTTGCCGGATTCTTCCCCTTAGAAATAGCATTGCGAACCGGCAGTAAAAAATGACGATTAGAATGTGCTTATTTTAAGTGTATTCGAATAAAAAATATTTTGAATTTGACTTTGTATATGAAAGCATAAAATCTGCCCTGTCTTACAGTTTGGACACCTATTTTTTTGGGGTGAATTTTCGCGTGAGTCGGTATTTGGCTAACTAAGCGTTCGTTGAAATGTTTACAGAGTGAGTCATACATACGATAATAAAGAGATTATTAATTGACAACCTAACCTAATAGCGTATAAATGATCTTATACATAACAGTGTATTTATTAAGTGACTAAACATTGGAAATTGAAAATTATTTCCGAACGATAAAAACATTACAATGTTCGTGATACGTTGATGTTAAATTATAATAATTATATGACAACAAAATATTTTAACGAAATAAATTAACGTTAACAAGTTATGATTTAAATGAACAAAATAACTGGATGCATATTGTAAGCTAAAAACATAGCGTAACAAGTTGAAAGATATTTAAATTGTTTCGCAGTGAGGGTGACATGTTGATTGTAATACAATTTAGAAATTGTAACGGATCTTATCACACGGAAACTATTGAATAAAATACTTTTTGAATAAATTTTTATTTTGGGGACAAAATCAACGCCGCCGCCATTTTGAATATTTATAATTTTAATGTACATACATACATAAACTCACGCCGTAATCCCTCGAGAGGTTGGCAGAGGTGTTAAACACCGCATTTCGCATGTTTATGTTAACTCCCAGTGTGACAGGTTGCGAATCTGTCGCCACTATCCAGGCTCAATGAAGGACATGGCAGCTACAACGTACGGCAATCCGAGACTCGAACTCTCGACCACCACATAACACAATTTTAATGTACTATCCAATCAAATTTAAATTATATAATCCATATTAGAATAGAAAAATTAAAGATATTATCTTTGAAAGATGTTATCATCAATTGATATCGGTTCAGCCGTTTAATAGTTACAAGGCAATAGCATATTAAATTTGGCACCAATGTCTTGAATGTTAATACAAACAGTGACATTCGCGCTAAACGACATATGATCGGTGATTGTGTTATTTAAAAAAAGTGGAATATAATAATAATAATAATAATAACTAGTTTATTTGTCAGATTTTTCGTTTTACAGATTATGCTGGACAAAGAAATTGGTATTAATCAAGATAATAATTAGTTGATTAGTCTTTTTGTCAGTCCTGAAAAACTAAATTTCGTAATTCCCCGGTAATGGATAATTTTAGTTCCGCTTAATTGCACTATCGCCGACGATATCGTTCATCGAGATCTATTTAGTAGATACGAGGTAAAATAGGGACTGACATACGTTGTGCATGTGAAATAAAATAAAGAAGCATTTATTTCCTGCAGTTACATTATAAGTAGTATGTTAGTTAATATTATTGTTTTTTTATTTTATTTCGTAATTAATGTTATTGTGTATTTTTCTCTTCTTCATTAGTTCTATAATTGTTTCTGTAGTGTTAGAACCCCTTTCTTGGGTAAAGGCCTCCTCCAAATATTCCCATACGTCTCTATCTTTCGCTACTATAGTCCAGTGAGAGCCGGCTACTTTCTTAATGTCATCTTCCCACCGTCCCAAGGGCCTACCCGTATTTTCTTTGCCTGGTGGATATTTCCAAGTTGTTGCTTTATATTTTACCATCAAACTTATTAAGTGTTTAAATAAATGCGTCAACTCCACACACGCGGTGGTGCTGTTCGACAAACAGTATTCATGAATTTTATGAAAGCGAATGTAGGTATGACGTAAATACAAATTAGAAGCATTGCTTACTAAGCATGACCTACATGCAGTACTTAGGTCTCACGATGCAGCATAGGACAACTGAATTCTATTTACCATCTATACTAAGTAAATAAATAGGAAAGTTATCATGTTTATAGAAAGTATGCGTTTCCAATTTTTATTAAAATAATGATATGGTTTCAAATGGCTCATTTCTGTTTTTAACGACGTAAAAGTGGTGTTTTGTAAGTTTGACGTGTCTGTTTGTCTGTGTGTCTGTCTGTGGCATCATAACTCTCGAACGAATGAAGCGATTTTGATGTAGTTTTTTTTGTCTGAAAGGTACTTAATTGATCGTATCCGTAGCTATGTTTGATTGATATCGGTCAACCCATTCAAAAGACATGAGGGCTGAAAGTGGGGATGAACAATCGAATATATGCAAATGTCTTATAGGAATTTATTAAATTTGTAATTTAAGCACTTTCCAGAATCGGTCTCATATTTATTTATTGCCTTATTACAGGGTACAATTTAAATATATTAATGGTTAAGTTGGCATTGTAATCTACTGTGTTGATCAACAAAAATGTATTTTTACCGAATTTTAAAAGCGTATTTTTTTTTTTAGATACACAATCAAGCGACAGTAAATTTTTGTTCGGTATGACAAGCAACATTTGATAATATTTTTTTATTATTTTAAAACTTTGAATTATCGTATTCATTTTTTAAAGTTAAATCATACATAAACACTGGTTTCATACATAAATATTAATTATGACACATACTTTTTTTTTTTTATAAACAGGCAAAGACGCATGTTACAGTCAGTACAAGAATACATAATTATGTATTACGTCACTTCACTTTGTACGGATCGAGTTACATCATTTTTTGTTTATCTTTTTTTTTGCGATGCGATTCGAGAGGACTGCGTTTTTAAAATGTTTTTGTTCTTTTTAACATTTGTTCCGTAGTGAGTTTGTTTTTTATGCATTATGGTCCCGTACATTTTTAACTTTTTTTTAACATTTAGTTGCGAAGTTTAAATGAAGATTGGGAAATAATAATAATAACCACATCACGACACACCCGTTGACTCAGCCCTGCACTAAGATGTAATCTTATGTAAGATGTATGCACTTAGCAACGATATGGTATAAACTACATACAAAAGAATACTACATCCAAGATCAGCAAGCGAAACAATGCGTCTAGCAAATAACTCAAAGTTCCGCCGCCGGGATTCGAACCTGGAACCTCTAGCGTAGCAGTCGGTTCTTTACACCACTGCGCCACCGAGGTCAAACATATATGGACAAAAATAAAATTATAAACATAAAGATTACTTATAAACAACTCAGCTTCATCAAATATATAAAGAAATATTCGCAAAAAAAATTCACAAAAGCCTCTATAAATTTTCCTGATGCTTTCTTCAAAATTTCTCCTAAATTAAATTTTCTAGAGCTCTTGAAATTTTAATAAATTATTTTGATTAAAAAATATCTAAAATATTTTACGACTGAATGCAGGTGCTCGCCGAGCTCAGTTTGTTATGTGCGAGTATGATAGCATACCAGTGATTTAATAAAAATTGGTGACAAAAACAGAAGTAATTCTGTTGTAATTATTTTATAATACAAAACCGACTGCTTAAAAGTAATTAACAGCTTTAGTTCGTACCTATATTGCTATGATTGTCTATTTTTTTAAATGTTTTCATGCATAAATCCGCCATTTTTTTTTAAATATAAGCCAGTGACAAACAAACACTACACAAATCAAAGGACGATTCAGTCGTCAGAAAGTAACAGTGGAACTTACCTTCTTTTTTTTCATATAATGGCATAAAGCATCGACAATTTACGCTACAAGCACGCTCTTATACAAGTTTAGAGGAGTATTAAACAAAGCATAAATTTTTACTGACACTTTTTCATCTTTGAAGACAATTTAGTCGTAAAAGATGCACGGTGGGGATCCCTAAATGCGGTAAAACCACTAGCAGGACTTTCGTTTAAGTTGCCCTTGAAACGGGACACCTGGTGGAAGACTGGTGGTTTTTGCTCTTTTTTACCTGACCACGTTTTTCAGGGTACCTTGGTCTTGTGCTACCAAGTATTTATTTTAAATTAACATTGTCTCTAATATTTTTCCAAGTTTTATTTGTTAAGAAATTATTTATCCGATTAAATATTAACGTAATAAAAAACTGATGATTATTATTAACAAGATAAAACAATAAAAATCATGTGTACAGTGGAGTGTGCCCATAGCTGGCAGCATTTCCACGCTGTATAGCGATGATCAACCTTTGAGCGAAATACCATTGTTACGGTCACGACCCATTTTTTACTTAAAACTTTTTTTTTTAATTCACACTCCAAGAATCCATAGTCGAAACCAAACGGGTCAAATACGTAATTGTTGGCCAAAGAGGCATATTTAAGCCTTTTTACATTTAATTTCATATTTGATTGCTTCGCCAAGGTTTCTTTAGTACAAAATATGGCGAACAAGCTTACGGCCCGCCTGGTGTCACCGTAGTTTGTAATTAAGAAAATAAGCGACTGTTGTTACGACTACTAAATTCTTTGGTCATATAGAGGTTTGGGCCGATGACCGTTGAGGAAGAACGGTGGAGTTGAGACCACGAGTCCTGGTAGAGTATTGGTCCTCCTTCTACGAAGTGGTCGAAGAACGGCTGAAGGGAGCCGCTGGATGAAAACGGCATAAATGATGATAATGACTAGCTGAATTTTTGATGACATCCGAATTTCGAAAATATAGTTTGAATTTCGAAAATACAATTTGAAATTCGACTGAAATATACGCTTTTTAAGGTCGGAACATTTTCAACTCGAGCCGCGTAAAACTTCCGAAATACACACGGAACCCTCACTCAAAGTCGTCTCTTAACTTTTAATTTTACTTTTTGCACATTGACTCACTCTAAACCTCTTCTTTAACCTGACGTAACATGTTCGTGTTACCAATTTGACAACTCCGAGTATATATATGTATTTACTTACATACTTTTTTTGACTTAATTTTTTTTTGTCACGGGATGAGTAACCTTGTTTTTTCACGTACAATACTATGAGATGAATTAATAATTATGGCAACACAATGCCTCCTTTGCCAATCTTGTACTAGCATGTTACTGTAGGCAGATTCATCATTTTCATTGTTCATCTTACCATCTTCATCTCATTTATCATCTTCAACAATGAATTATAACGATAAGGCTCAAAAGGACTCTTATCCAGAGCCGTAAAAATTTTAAAAAAAAAAGTCAATCTTTGACTCGAAAAAAAATATTTTAATATTATGCAATAAAATAACTATCGTAGAAGTGTAATACTGCTAATGTTTTCGTCAGAGGACGAGCTCTAGCGTAAACTGTAGTTGTTACAATTAAATAACGTAATGATTTTAGACATTTAGCATATTGCCGGTTACTTTATGATATGTGCTAGTCCGCAATCCCAAGCTTTGAATAATGTTCCCATTAAACACAAGGCTGAAGGTATAGCATGTTAGCCTTAAAGAAGAATTAATAATTAATTTGGAAGTCATGATTTGGAAGCAATGTTGCGACCTTCCACGTCCGTTCATTATTTTATGTCCTCATTGTGCCCGGATAGTGGCGACAGATTCGCAACCTGTCACACTGGGACTCAACATAAACATGCGGTGTTTAACACCTCTGTATGTACCTCTCTCGAGGGATTATTTGAATGGGTTTATGTATGTCAAAAGCATTGATTTTATTTATTAATCTTAATTTACAATGTGCTTTCAAACAGAAAAAATAAATGGCTTTTAAATTTAACGTTACATGGAAATTGAGACATAAATCATTTTGAAAAATCCGAAACAATCAATCAATTAACTATCTTATTTACTGAGTAGAGATACCATTTTCCTTTGCGGTTCGACTCAATAAATAACTTTAACGGATGACTAAGTAATTTTATTGCTATGATGATAGGTTGAGCAGATTTTTTGATTGAAAAAAAAAATTCTCGATTTTTTTTTTTAAATTACTGTGTTGTCAGGCAGATTGTTATTAACCTTTGGACTAAAGGTATGAGGCACTTAATGAAACCGTTTTCTTTCCAAATCACAAGAGCTTGTTTTAAGTGAAACGTTTAGGGTTTTTTTAAGTATGAGTTATACTTCATTTTTATCAAACTAATTGAGGTATTATTAAAAAAAATGTTTACTTTGTTAGTTTTTGAGTGAAATATAATTCATTTATTATTAAGTAAGAAATAAATTTACTGATTAGTACTGTTTAGTTCCTTAAAAATATAAAAACCTTTGCAATAATCTTAATTTTGTGAAGAATCCAATCACAAAATTATCTATGGCGATTTTTTTTTGTTGAATTCTTCATTACACACAATAGCTCCTATTACAATTAGTGCACGTGGCTATGTATTAGTACACGTGTATAGTACATATGTAGTACATAGTTCTTATGTATTAATAGAAGGCAGGAACATCTAAGTACCCACTTCCCACATGTGGAAAGATAGTTGGGAACTAGACCTTATGAACGAATAGTTGAGTAAGTAACGTAGAGTTTATATTTTTTAACAGAAGCTGTTTTTTTTTTTTGTTGATCCAGCATATGGTTTCATACAGTGAACAGTTCGCAGATTAAGTTTTTAAATGAAACATCAAAAACTCATCTAAAAATCTTTTATTTTTATTTTATTAAGGCAAGCCAACAGTACATGCAACACAATTATATAAATACATTTATTTCTCACAGGGCATATACACATAGCAATTAAAGGCAAGCGCAACATTTACAACAATAACAAACTAATCAAAGATCGAAACATAAATAATTAAGAGAAATTACACATCAATAATAATACAATAAAAACACATTAACAGACATTAGTATCATTACTTAGATGAATTTAATTTATTTACGAAATTTGATTGTTGCTTTGAATTGGACTTAAATTTTTATTATTCTTAATTTAAATTTAACCAGTGAATAAAAATATATATCAACGTCTGGATCGGAGGCATTGGTTTCACTGTACGCTCTACAGATTCTTTGGAACGGGGAGTGGCTAAACATGTTCGTTTTGCAGAGAGCCAGACTAGAAGTTCTAGAAACAGGGATTCTAGGTATTCTCATCGGCACTATCAGGGAAATCTGCTCTGTTATTGACTCACATTTAATAATTCCATTCACACAGATACGTAAGATCATGCAACTATCGTTAACTAAATATGAAGGGAGAATTTTGTGTCACTTTTTCCATAACATCAGGCAAGGTTGGCGAAATGCTTGTTTATTTGATATAAAAGCCTCGTCTCATGAACTTCTATAGTTAATAATTAAAAAATAATTGAACTTCATTGCATAGTATAAACAGGTCGCTGCCTGTTCCTATGTATGCTTAGATCTTTAAAACTACGCAACGGATTTCGATGCGGATTTTTAACAGATAGAGTGATTCAATAGGAAGGTTTATTTGTATGAATTAATGCATGATATCCGTGCGAAGCCAGGGCGGGTCGCTAGTTAAATACAATCCCTTAAAATTTAAATAAACAAAAAATAGCAACCTTTTTGAAAATAATATTGTTCACTGATTTATTTCAAATTATTCATTACAATTACTATAAAATTCAGGTAAGTAATTAAAAATATATCAACAAAAAAAAAACCCACACATTTATTCTACCAATTTTCGCTTGTATTATTTTTATTTTTCTCAACATACTCCACTTTACGGAGAGGCGTCCAATTACCTTGATCTTAAATTCCTGACCTTCGAAGGGTTCAAGCATTGATAAATTAGATGATAGCCGCTGAGGTAACCAAGGTATTTCCAGCTGACAGCGAAAATGGATCATTAAAAGTAATTAATCAGGCCTCTTTGGTTCGAAACGGCAATTTGTTTTTTTTTTTCGTTTAAGATCAGGCAACATTTGTCCGTTCCGGCCTGATGTTAAGTGGCGAGGAAGTCTAAGGTGGAACATGCCTACCCAGGAGAAGCCTATTCACTTAGCCTTAAAGAGCCACAGGTTATTTTAATCAGGCCATTTTAAACACTATAGCAGGCAAAGAGTTCCAATATTTTGCAGTACGCATTTTTTTTTTTTTTAATTAAAGCTACTCTTGATGCAATCAAAGAGAAAATAAATACCGCCTTATTTTTAAACGTAGTTTTAAGTCGGAACTTATAAGTCCAGGACTATTTCGAATTCAGTTCCATTACATAAATGCATACTTTTTGGCGGGGGACTGCCTATTTTAATGTCATTTGACATCCGAGCATGGTTTATACACTAGTTTTTATTAGATTTGGTCTTTTAAAGGCATACATTTTTACTAAAACCTTCCTAACTCAGACAAATGTATTATACCACCTGTTTTAGTTCTTTTTCTTCAGATATTATATTAAAACCGTAAGCTCTTTGAATTAAAGGCATTTATATACTACCAATTGGTTAGGGATTTTTTTTAAATAATACTTTATGATAATTAAGAATAACAAGGAGGCTTCTGTAACACAGGATCTCCTAACTCAGAAAGCGACGTTAATCATTGTATTGGAGATTATTTCAATAAAAATATTTTCATCGTTTTGTTTGATTAAATTATATTATTTTATTAAAATACATTTACGATTGAAATAGTTCAGGTATCACGCGAATTTGACGTAAGGCAGCCCTTTCCCTTTATGAACCTTAAAATACTAGCAGTCAAATATATCTAGCTTAACTTGGAATATTGTTCTATTAGGTCTAATCACCTGACATTTATCGTAAAATTTTGGACAATTCAAACAATATCTTTAGAAATTATAGCCTATATCTTATTCTGATGTTAAAGCTATATTATTGCAAAGTTTCATCAAAATCCATTCAGTAGTTTTTGCGTGAAAAAGTAACAAACATCCATACAAACTTTCGCGTTTATAATTAGTAAGGATTTTGCTCATACTTGATTGATTGCATTAGAAAAAGACGAAAAAATACTGACTCTATCAGCTGACTAGTTACGTAAATGTTTGTATTAAAAAAGCCGTTACCATGGTAACCCCAAACACACGTCAAGTTACTCATTGTCAACGTCACACGGTAAATCAGTCATGGAGTTACATGGCAGGAACGGGAAGTGTCAGTTAGAATTTTCTTAATTTATTGTATTTTCTTATATATCAGCAGAATTAAATGTGTAAAATGCTATTGTTTTAACCAGTAAACATCTGTAGTGCTGTACAAGTGCGGAGAAAGTGAAATACGACGAATTGGCTGCGCTTTTCGTCATCTCCCAAGTAACTCATTAGATCCTACAGTAACCGTACTAGCATGTTACTGTAGGCAGATTCATCATTTTCATTGTTCATCTCCATCTCATCATCTTTAAGAATTAAGAAATTATAATTACTGATGACTAGGCAGTATGGTACTAAAACCAATGCCGTTAAAGAAATACATAAAAAAAAGAAGTAAATCAGGCAATTGACACCGTTAGTAAACAATTTAACATAGACATTATGTATACTAAATGACAGATTATCAGTTTGCAAACAATAATTATAATATTTCGGGCCAATTCCCACACCTTGTCTTAGTCCCTAACTAAGCCGCATTCTTGTACTATGGGTATTAAATAATGATATAAGAACATGACAGGTATATGACAGGTAACCATCATCAAATCAAATAAAATAAAAACCAATATTTAATGGTCAATTTACTTTCAGGGTGGTACGTCACATAGTCTTTTTTTTTCAATTTTTGATATTTGAAAGTTTTTAAATATAAATGTTTCCATCTTAATACATAAGCCTTAAACACATAATGGCAGTCACATACGGAATGGTATAATTAAATGACTCATACTTTATCAAGCCCAAATATATAAGATTTGAAATTTATTACCGACACAGTCCATTAGATCACTTGACGATACAGACGTCAGGAAATAAATAAATAAAAAAATATATATATACAAATAATAAGAAATAAATAAACCTTAAATAAAAATAAAACTCGTATAAGTTACTTAACGTGAAAATTTAATTAGTTTTCGTGTAATTTTTTTTTAAGTTTTATTTTTAATTTTTTGTTCAATGCTAACGCTTTTTCTTATAAGACTGTTCTTATAATTTTCAAGTGTGGTTTATTCGTTAATTTCCTGTGAAAATTGGAATTGATTAAATTTGGTAAGTTTTATTACGGTAATAATCAAAATATCAGCATTTTTTTCCTAAGACAACGGCTCCAAGTCGTAAAGAGGTCGCGTGGTAAGCAACACACATGACACATTTAGTGTTGCAAGCTTGCTCTCAGTCGGGGCTTGTTCATATCTCTTTAAGCATGCACTGATAAATTTTATCTGTCACTTAATATAAAATGGCTACCTCAAAATGTGGCTGACAATTAAATTCGTTTATATTGAAAGCTACAATACAAACTTTTTTGTCTGTGACTTTGTCCTCGTAGAAAAACTAAATGAACTACCATTTCATAATCGGTGAAAGTATTTTTATCAGATAATTGGGTATTAGTTAAGTTTTTAATTGCTTTGTCTTACTGGCGTTTCTTAATCAAGAGATTTGAATTTAGCTATAAAATATTGTTCTCTAATTAAGTATTGTCTAATTAAGATCGATCAACAAATCTTTTTGATAAATAAGATCCTGATAAATATTTAGTTTACTTTAAAACTTATTATTTTTTTATTTAATATAAAATTTTCCTGACTATACAAATATAATCTATCTATCGTTTCTGAACAGAAAGATATCAATTCTTCAAATGTTTGATTTAAAAAGTTTCACATTAACGAATATTTAAAAGTAGACTAAAGCCGGAACTTTTAGGTCCCAATTTTTTAATTTCGATCTCGGTTCCCGTTCAGAAATGCACACTTTTTAGCGGGAAACTGCTACTTCCATGACATTTCATGTTTGGAATCACAGTTAATTTTTAGTCTTATATTATGGCGGTAAGAATGGTTGCTTGGCGGGAACGGGAAGTGGCAGTTAATTTTTTCTTATTTTACTGTGAATATCTACAGTGCTGTATAAGTGTGGAGAAAGTGAAATACGTTTTCATCTCCCAAATAACCTATTACAACCGACGGTAACCGTACTAGCATGTTACTGTAGGCAGATTAATTTTCCATCTATTTCTATTATTCATCGCTTCATAATTTCGTTCCTCACTAAAACTTTATTATAAATATTACTCGTCACTAGCAAAATCCCCAAAAATATTGCCATGGTGATGGCAATACCTAAAGATATTGTCATCATGATGGCAACGCCATAAAAAAGGCGTTAAGACATGTTTAACAGCTGCGAATAGCCCTTATAAATGCAATGGACGCTTCTAGACATAGCTGATGCAATAACCGCAAGTTAAAAGTCATTCTCTGAAATTGACCTCGAAATCATATGGCATTACACTTTCATTAGATTGTTTAATTAATAACGTGTACATTATAAAACCTGTAATAACGAAATCGGTTACAGCGACAGATCGGTTATTACGACTCAATTTCGAGGTCCACGCCGGCCGAGTTCAAATAAAATAAACTCTTGAGTAAATACCGCCTTTGAAAAAATAATTATCGGTTATAGCGTCCATGTCAATATAAAACATACACAATATAAACTCAAGCCGTAATCCCGAGAGGGATAATCACAGCGTGAGTTCGCATGTTAATGTTGATATCCAGTGTGACAGGTTGCGAATCGGTCGCGACTATCCAGGCACAATGAGTACACATGACAGCTACAATGTATGGCAATCCGAGACTGGAACCCTCGACATTTCGGGTCGGGTCGGTCGGTTAACCAAGGCACGTAACAAACTGAGCTACCACGTCCTCCATCCATCCACGTCCAAGTTCCTTTCAATTTCGTTATAACAGATAACGACTGGATATCTACCTATTGGGGATTTAAAGTAAATTCTGGGATTAACGTTCAAACCCTTTTTATAATAGAAATTTCAAATACTCAACATCCTAATAATTATGTAAAATTTGAGATAATATTTTCGGCCATGTTTATACCACGTTTATATTTCAAATTTCAAAGAACAATATGCAGTATATATCTCTTATAATAATAAATGATTTTATTCCTCTGTTCGCAATATATCAGTATATGTTTTACAAATAAATAAATAATATACTTAATAACCATGTAAGTCAAAATGCCTTAGTTAATGCGACTTCAATTCCGGTGCTAACAATAGAACCGGAAGAGTTTTGTACTTTAAATTCTGGTTTTTAACACAATCCGTTTTATAAAAGAACGGTTTTTATCAAACGCACACACAGACGTCTTATTTAAAAACAGTATGAGTAGCCATTAATCAAACCATGATCAGGTTAACTAGATTAATTAACATAAACGACAAAACGATTAACCGTTAGTCGTTTTCCTTAAAAGGGTCAAAGTCGACTGCAAAATCGACTTTTGAGAATCACGACTTTACCTTGAACTGGTACTTTGAACTCTCTTATCAATTTAAATAGTTAATAATACAATAATAATAATAACAACCACGTCACGACACACATTGAATCAGCCCTGAACAGAGATGTAATCTTGTATCGCAGGCACTAAGCAACGATATGGTATAAACTGCGTACATAAGAATGCGTCTTGCAAATAGCACAAAGTTCCGCACCCGCTAGGATTCGAACACGGAACCTTTAGCGTAACAGTCGGCTCATTACCACTGCGCCATCTAAGTCATTGAGATGGAATTAGGTCCCCTTTTTAAGTATGTGCTGTTCTATGGTTACTAAGCAATAAAAAATACATACATGCCTTCATAAACTCACGCCGTAATCCCTCGAGAGTTGGCAGAGGTGTTACACACCGCATTTCGCATGTTTACGTTGAGTCCCAGTGTGACAGGTTGCGAATCTGTCGCCACTATCCGGGCACAATGAGGGATATGGCCGCTACAATTTACAGTGCCGGCAAATATAGTGTATTTATCCATATTTTGTATATCAAATGATGACCTATATAATAGTATTTAATACGGTATCGCAAATTTAATCTTGATTGAACCCTTGAAATTTTACGTATTTTAAGAAAAATAGGTTATCATTGACATGAATGACCGCTTGTTCGACGGTTTTTTGGTAGTTCAAAAATGTATTTAATAACATTATTATAATTGAATAATTCTTCTCGCGAGAGCATGTTTCAGATAAAAAATTACGGAACGGAACTTGTTTGTTGTACCAAAAAAAAAATGTATTAAATTTTTCGAGTTTTTGAGTACCTCACCACGTTGTAAGGTAATCAAATAGTTTTTCGTTCCATTGTTTAGAATAGTTTTCCTTACAAAAGCGTCACTGTTACGAAACACACTAAAAATAGTAAGCAAAAAAATTCCATTCAAATTACAGCTTTAAATTAGTAACTATAAGAACTAAAACTCTGTCGTAGGGTCGTACGATCACCTGATTCAGTGGTCTGATGTCAAATGGGACAGGGTTCGATTCCCGGAAGTGACGACATTCCTCACAGCTTAGTGAATGACCGTGTAGGGTGACCATGACTTTTTACTAGTCAGCAATATTTTTTCTCGAAATTTATCTGAAATTTTCTGTCAAAAAAAAATAAAAATACCTTGGTTACATTGTTTTTGTGAATACATTTTTGTATTTAAATTACATCATGGAAAACAAATAATCATTGATATTTCGTTTTAACTTTATTTCTTATCAAAATTCAAATATTTACATTATTGCGATAATAATGATTTTATTTCTAGTTTAAAATATCACGACTACATGTTACATTTTCTTATCTTAAATCAAATGTTTGTAATGAGTCTTAAAAAGTTTATTTACTTGCTTACGTTTATATTGTTAAATAAGACAATTAAATATTCTGTTTTAATGCAAACATTATAAGCAACTATTTTATATGATAAGAATTTCTATTTAAGATAAATACCATTATCCTATATTATATCTCTCTTCATAATTAATACAGACTATTTTATTTGAAACTGAAGACGAAGTGGTAGCTTAGACCTGACCCGACAGGTCGAGGGCTCGAGTCTTGGGTTGCCGTAAGTTGTAGCTGCCACGTTCCTCATTGTGCTGGGATAGTGGCAACCTGTCACACTGGGTCTCAACATAAACATGCGAAATTCGGTGTGTAACACCTCTGCCAAACCCCTCCCGAGGGACTACGGCGTGAGTATATACATGTTATTTGAGACCTAGTTTTATGGAAAGGTAATATGAGATCAAGTATCAATGTATCAATCTCATATTGCAATTAGAACTAATATTAATTAATGGAGAAGAAATCGACTTCTGACCGCTAATAAAATAATATTTTTCTGTATCAAAATTTAGTTTAGAACCCAAATAAACGGGCAAGTGTGAAGTGTGAGCAACACGGGCACTGAACCAAAGCACAAGTTTTAATAATGCGTACTTTCAAGAAACTTTCGTGAAAATGAAAGCAAGAAATATTTGAAATAATATATTTTGTTGTATGAGAAGCCTTTTTATACAATATAAACACATCCATAACGTAAACATAAACTCACGCCGTAGTTGATGTCTCGAGAGAGGTAGAAATGTTAAACACCGCATCTTTATGTTGAGTCCCAGTGTGACAAGTTGCGAATCTATCGCCACTATCCGGGCGCACTGAGAAACATGGCAGCTATAACATATGGCAACCCTCGACCTGTTGAGTCGGTTCGGTCGGTTAACCAAGGCACGTAACAAATTGAGCTATCACGTCCTCTCAATGTACAATTTACTGGAACAATTTGGCCTTTGTATGTATGTGTTTGTATGTGTAAATGTACAATATACTGGAACAATTTGGCCTTTGTATGTATGTGTTTGTATGTATGTGTTTGTATGTATGTGTTTGTATATATGTGTAAATGAATGTTCGAAGATAACTCGAGCATCGTTGAATGGATCGTCGTGAAATTTGGTCGGTGGATTATTGAGACCAAAAACAAGTTTTAACTTCAAACATGAGTCGAATCGGTCAAGAGCTTACGGAGATATTACGGTCGCGATAGAGGTCGTGAGTTCAGATCGAATCACTAGTTAATTAATGTTTTTATCGACGACCTCGGTGGAGCAGTGATGAAAACAGCTGACTGCTACGCTATAAGTTTTGAGTTAACCGGTTAAGATAAACCGGGGGCTAAACTTTGTGTTATTTGCATGACGCGTTGTTTCGCTTACTGGTCTTGGATTCTGTATTCTTATACACGTAATTTATACCATATCGTTCCCTGCGATACAAGATTAACTTATTGAAGGTAGACAATGTGTGTGTCGTGATGCGGTTATGTGGTTATTATTATTCTAATGTTTTTTAACGGATACAGATACACATGTACCCTGAAATTTTTGGTATCTCTTATGAGTATTGAGATATAGCTTGTTAACAGACCGACGGACAGATATACAGTGGCAGCTTAGTAATTAAATTCTTGGGTCAAATT
The DNA here is from genome assembly GCA_949316135.1 of Choreutis nemorana. Taxonomy (NCBI): domain Eukaryota; kingdom Metazoa; phylum Arthropoda; class Insecta; order Lepidoptera; family Choreutidae; genus Choreutis; species Choreutis nemorana. The sequence continues at coordinate 792,210 of OX438620.1, read as the reverse complement.
CCAAAAACATGAGGTATTCCCGTGGTTAAAACATACAATTTACGTAAGTACTTTCGTATTTCTACATTGTTTTAATTTTATCTAGAACTGTTCTCGTTTCATAATCCCAGTTATGATAAAGTAAAACTGAATGATGATCACGAAAAGAGGTGTGATTCGTGAACTGATCACACCCACTCCTTATCATCATATATCATTATTAATACCTGATATCATATCATTAATTAAACTGCCCATTATTGCGGCGTAAAATGATAGAACTTATCAATGGACTGGCAAATGTTGATAAAGTTTACGATCGTTATATAATATGAGTATAATTTTCAAGGTTTTTTTCATTACAAACGGTCTTATTTTCACTTTTTTTTAAAATACTGGTAGAAAATCTAAACAGAACATTATTGTGTTTTCTTAATAAAGGACTTATCCTTTAATCTCTTAATGATAATGACTTTCGTGAAAAAAAACATTATATAAGATTAAATTAAATTTGTAAAAATATAATATACGTAAATATGTAATATACGTAATTTAAAAAAAAAGCAATATCCCAAATATCTGAATCGCCTGGTCACCCTACCAAATCTAGCACGTGGTGAGCAATGCAACAGAATGTCACATGACGCAATATCCAATAAAAAGCAGTCATACCCTTCCTTGGGGATATTCATGCTATCCCACTAAGCCCGTTCACCTAAATTTGTCGTTAGACGATCACACGCGTATAGCTGTAGTGTGCGTAAACTCCATACAGAACGATCTAGATAATACGCACACTGAAGCAAAGTACACGCACACACCTGTCGAAGCCAACAACAAATTTAGTAGAACGGACTTCATGAGATGGAATTAATTCCAGGAACCGTATGACCGGGGGTGGGTGACGCAACGTAACTGGAATTCGAATAAGGGTAGATAAATATAAACCCCTTGGGGTAGATTCTTTGAAATTCTTTGACGTTATAGAGAGCAATTTTTATATTAACAAGTATATTATTTGTTTCGTGTTCTAATTATTGTGATACAAATTTAGCTTTAAAGTTCTTTTAATATAGTTTTTGATGCAATAAATAATTTTGAATGATAATATTATTATTAGGTAGGATATAATTTTAACCATCCGGCCTAAGCGCTTCCAAAACTTTATTAAGTTTGCTGCAAAGGAGTGATATTATTTGCCTGATAAAGTATTACCTGATAAATATAACCTGGGGCTTTTAAGGCTAAGTAAACAGGCTTCTCCTGGGTAGGCATGTTCCACCTTATACTTCATCGCCGCTTAACATCAGGCGGGATTGGGGTCAAATACTTGCCTGATTAGAAATAAAAATTATTTGATACATTACAGATTTGATTGTGATCTATTATTAAATAGTATTTGCCTTCCGATTTATAACTTTTATAATAATTATTTAAATTAGAATTGATCGAGATTGACTAAACATGAAGAGGTCTGAAACAGCTTTTTTGCTACCTCCTATTTCTTCTGATTAAGTTCGTTGCGGGTCCCAAGACAGCCGGTAGGGTGTCCGGGCACAGCCTGTGCGTCATTGCACAGCTACATTATTCGTTGATTATTCGATCAAAGGACGCCACTGTTGATCCTGGTGAACAGGAGTTGCAGTGGTGGGACAGAGTGGTGGGAGTGCCACGAAAATAGACTAAACATCACTATTACAATGACGTTGGTGGAATATGTCATGGGCAAACGAGCAGACGGTTCTCCTAGTGGAAAGTGATACCGCCGACTATTGATATGACGATACCCTTCATGTCTAACCAAGACTTTGCGTCGGACCTCAAAGTTCCACCCACATTGTCTTGACGTCCAAACATCCACAATTGCACGGTTTGGCCGGAATTTCCTGCCTCGCGGAATCAGCTGCCGAAAGTGGTATTCCCGGATTTATGGACCTTCAGAAATGGCGCTTATTCCTTTTTGGAAGGTCGGCAACGCATTTGCTGACATCTTTTATCCTGCAGTTGACAGATGTGTCCCATTTGTTCTATGGAACATGACGTAATAGAAACATTTGAGAAAATATTGTCCCTAGTTGTACTATACAATTACATACTAGCTTTTGCTCCTGTTTTATAGAACTAAATGGGATTATAGGCTTTTCCCAAATTCATCCATGATGATTGATGAGAAAGACGTGAATGACAATCTCTGACTTTAATACCAGGTACAATTCACTACCAAAAACTACTCGCTACACAATATATATTTTTAATATATTTTCAACTTCTTGAAGCCCTCTAATTAAAAAAACGTGCACCGCCATTGCCCATCCTCTGCATAAAAGATGTCCTTCGAACCGAAACAGGGCATTCTGATAACACACCTTCCATAAAGTGCAATGAAAACGACATCATTTCGTGGCACATCGACAATTAAAAAGATAAAATCTTCGTCTATGGAACTATCCCATAGATTCCTCGAAACATTCCTATCAATTCCACTAGGATTTGACATGGGAAAAATCCCCAACGACCCATCCCACGACGACACTCAAACCAAAGCATTATCATCTTTAAATCTTCCTCTTTAAAACTTAAGGCTGGAACCGTTTTATGTCAAACGAGGAGTGCATGCAGTGTCATTACTTAAATAATCAAGACAGATTCAGTGAATTTTTGACTCTATATAAGTATGTTTAAAGTCGAATTCGGTTTGTGATCGGAATATACATGTTAATTGGTTCGCCGTCACTTTGTCTGTGCATGCAAGTGGTCACGTAGTTATGGAAAAAGTTGTTTTTTTTTTATCACTTGAGACCTTTTTTCGATAACATTTGAGACGAGCGTGACTCACTGCAAGACTTTTTCTTTGCGTTTCGGTACACGATGACTAACTAAATAATAATTACGCCAATTATTATGTCATTTAACATTCAACTTTTTAGTTTTGATTCTGTATGGTTAAAACAAAGATCATTATAAATATGTTTATTATTGTCAGTTGAGAGAAAATCACTAATTGAATTATACCTCTTATAAGTTTTGAATCAATTTGATCACATTCAAATACGAAAACGTATTTTTTACATATCTAATGCTTTTAAAATTAACATTACAAATTTAACCTCGAAAAGAAAAGATCTGGAGATTTTTGAAGTAAGAAAAAAAAGGAGCTGCTCTACACGATGGCCCATCTGTCACCGTTCTGAGATGCTCATGCGATGGTTGTTTAAAACGCAAACAGAAGTGGCGTGGCGGAGGCACGGCGCGGATGGCTTAAAAATACAAACCTTAGTTCCAAAGCACAACCTTAGTTCCTTAGTTGTACGTTAGTTTTTAGATAGAAAAGAATCTCGCCCGTGCCTCCAAGCGACGGACGCCTTCGCCATGCCACTATTACTAGGTGACGCGCCAATCTTCTCTACCGAAAACGACCCAGTGCTTTGTAAGGGTTAGACTGTACCACATCACCTGGCGGAAGTCATGAAATAAACTCACGCAGTTATCCCTCGAGAGGGGTTAGCAGAGGTGTTACCGCATTTTGCATGTTTATATTGAGTCCCAGTGTGACAGGATGCGAATCTGTCGCCACTATCCGGGAAATTAGGATCCTCTTCTATATAGCTGGCACATAAAGTCACCGTAAGCCATCTGACGCCACTAACCATCCCATGGCACGTCGTGTGGTGCCGGCAATAAAAAAAAGTATTAAATGTTCCTACCGTTGTACATTTTGAAAAGGACTTCAGTTCTCTTGCTAGATTCTTCCCCGTAGATATGCACTCCGAAGTGGATAAGAAAAAATAAATATAGGAATCTTCTTTGATGTCTATTTTAATAAAACTTTGAATGCAGTTTCATTCTTTAATAAATGTCTGAATTTAAATTTTTCTCAGATTCATTTTTCTATATTTTTATCGGAAAGACGATAAGCTCATCCACCCACTCCAGGTTTTTTTGCTGTTATTTTTATATTTCAAATAGGTAAGTCTATTTTAGTCCTGGATTTTTCTTCAGGTAAATTAGAGATAAGCTGTTAGCTTGAGAATTTTGCATCTAAGAAAATGATGTTAATGTACATATATATCTATTGGCAGCCTCTGTGGCGCAGTGATGTAAACAGCCGACAGCTACGCTACAGATTCCGGGTTCGAAACTTTGTGATATTTGCAAGACGCATTGTTTCGCTCACCGGTCTTGGATGTAGTATTCTTATCTATGTAGTTTATATCACATCGTCGCTTGGCACCGGCGACACAAGATTCTTAAATTTTACTGTAGAGCTATCAATGTGTGTGTCGTGATGTGGTTATTTTTATAAATAATAAACAACACCGAGTAAATACAAAATTAATTATTTTTTCGTAAGTCCCAAAGAGTTATTTAACTAACAATGTCTTTAACAGTGATTCCCTAAATTGTTTTTATTTGTAGTTCCGCGGTAATTACCACTGTTTAGTTACGTGGAATTGCGATTTAGCCATCGGTATCTATACATGTATTAATTTAAAGTAAATTAAAATTCTGCATCCAATTTTTATTTACCATTGAACACGCGTATTTGCTGTCTTTATTTTGTCACATGTGAGGCACAAATTTTGCCCCGGCTTAAAAAGTGTCCTTGAGTCCTAATTTTTACACGGGCCGACGCCGACTGATGGAAGATGATGCTTCGGTATCATCTATCGACTCTACTATTCCTTTGAAACACACTTGATGATGGAAAATCACTACTTAAGAAATAACTGCTCACACACACACTCGCGACAGACACACCGTTCACGGCAACATTGTCACAATATCGGCCAATGATTTTATTACTAATTACTAAACATAAAATAATCGATCAATCGAATCGGTATTTGAAATTCCAGATTATTCCAGAAATAGCTTCTTTGTTTTCGTATCCGAGTCCAAGTTTCAAATTCTCCACTATTTTTGGATGTACGTTCATTTTTCAGAGAAACGCGTCGGGATATTTTGCACCCAATACATGTAGTTTTAATTACTTACCGATTTTATTATTTACGTCTCACTAATTGAGCTTATTTCTGTTAGTTTCTGTTCGATAATGCAATATAAAATTAATCTCACGTCAATACAGGCCGAGGGTTCGAATCTCGAGTTGCCGTTTGTAGCCGCCACGTAGCTCATTGCGCCCGGATAATGGCGACAGATTCGCAACCTGTCACACTGAGCTACACATGAACATGTTTAACACCTCTGCGTGTCTCTCTCGAGGGATTACGGCGTGAATTAATGTTGTTATCTATTTAATTTAAAGATAAATTAATTTTGTATGCGCTTTGGATGTTATATCTGTTAGCTCGTAAGATGAAATGGATTGAATTGAATAAAATCACACTTTAACTCAATATTAACATGTAAAATGTAGTATTTATCATTTCGCTTACCCCCTCTCGATGGATCAATTACTGAAAAGATCTCAGACATCATAAAATGCACTGGCGCTTCCAGGACGAGCTATTGGGAGCAAAAACGCATTTTTGGGGGAGCCCCCAGTTCTGACTTCTTCATAGGTTTAGCATTTACTTCGAAGTCAAGCTAATCCCAAAAGCGTTTCAAAACATTTGACATTCTATTTAGGTACCACTTACCCAAATAAAACATTAACTTAGTATTTAATCTTTTTAAAAAATGGATCAATAAGACACGTGGGTTTTAAGATACTGTAAAATTTAATGTATCCGTTTAACTCACGTTGCTGACACGTTGCTTAAATTATGTAAAGTATACTCAAAATGTAATGGGGTTGCCAGGTTAGCTCCCAGATTTAATCTATTTATAACCAATTTGATACCATGAAGCAGTTATTTACGGAATTAGACACCTATTTAAAGTCAATTAATTAAAATTTTACGTCAATAAAGAAAATTAACAATTAATGGATAATTTTTGCTCTAAAATTTAACCACGACTTTTTAAATTTTCAAGGCCGTTGACTTTCCTAGTAATTAATTTCATGAATATTATTTTTAATTTTGGTTCGATAGGAATATAATAAATATAACATGGTTGCAATGATTACCACTCAATCTTAAATTTAAAAAAATTATATAATTTATTATGGCCTTGACATCAGAACTGTACGAGAAACAACAAAAAGAAATAAATTTGAATTTCGAAAAACCTAATATTGATGGCAACACTGCCAAATTAATTCGCAGCTGAAGCATTACAATTTGTAACTCGGGAGTTTATATATTATTAATGTATATTGTATACAATATTTCATTATACAACGGCTAACTTTAAATAATTGTCTAGACGAAAGTTACGTATAATGAGATATTGTGTAACAGTTCACATGTTTATACAAGGACATTGTTGTGTTTTGTATTTGCTGACATACAAAACTAAGTAAAAAAAAGCAATTTTATAGACACAACTTTCGGCGTTTTATTTAAATTGGTTGAATTTCGAAAAACCCTTTCCTTTTCTAAGTCTTAAAAACAGAACTTAGAACGTTTATGCCCAATATACTTGTGACAAAATTAATCTTTGCAGGCATTTTATACAACTTGCAAATAATTGTCGAATTGTCCATTAGGCGGTTTAGGCAACTGGCTACGGTTTCATTGCTGGCTAGTGGAAGCGTGTTTTAAATGTTTTCCGAGTCGGCTGATCTGATTGTAGGTAATAAGACATAATTGCAAATGTATTTGTCTGATGATAACAAATGCCATGGGTCCCGACTCCCAAATTCGGGTCGATCTCCGAATTACTGAGAGTATGGGCGCCTTTGCCTTGGGGGCCCGACTTTTTTGATCCGGCCCTGTTTCTAGGGTTTAGTCTGGACTTTGATGAGTCAGCGAATCAGGCCTTCTGTGTTAAACATCAATTTTAATATAGATTTATTTTTTAAGAGAAAGATTTAAGCTTGCTTGCTTAAAATAGATACGATAAGGAAACGATCTGACTAGTACATAATGTAAATTATATTAGTTAGCGAGTTCTATCTACATCTCGGTACCGTACTTTGAAACCTGGGAAAAAAATTGACCAACAACTATTATAGGTTTTTCTAAAACTTAACATGAGTGTATGCTCAGCAGACATTTCCAGTTTCGACGTCTGTAGACACATGATTAATAAAAACAATGAACTATTTCATTAGTCTCAGTAAATGAAGAAATATGATACAATATTTTGCTTCTCCTGTAAACTTCTATTGATCGCTCTCACAAGGTATCGATGTGTGCCGCTTCGTACATAACAAATCAGACGTTCAACGTTCAACGTACTACAAATCGGAGGTAAACTTAGTTTCAATAGTTTATCCAACTAAAATAAACATAGGATCTTATTTTTACCTTTAAATTGGAATCTTTCAACGCCAGACTGCAATATCTTTAGTTTAAAGTAAATATTATTTTGTAAAGAGAGCGCGCCTACGCTTCATTTACTCTTTTGGATACCTACGTATTTAAGTTTTATCTTAAACAGATTGTCTGTTTTGTCTTAAGGTGAGTATATACAGCAATAGTTTGGCCTATTGGCCGTTTTGATAGGGAAAGCAAAGCTCGAAGTACAATGCGCTCTAGCTCACAACGTTAAGAATCCACCTTCATGCAAAACGTCGAATCTCATATTATGTCAGGACGTGGTAGCTCAGTTTGTTACGTGCCTTGGTTAACCGACCGATCCGTCCCGACAGATCGAGGTTTCGAGTCTCGGGTTGCCGTAAGTTGTAGCTGCCATGTTTCTCAGTGTGACCGGATAGTGGCGACAGATTAAATATGCGAAAAATATGCTGCTCTCTGCCGAGAGTATTGCTGTATTACTTCCTATAAATGCAGGCTTTTCTTGGAGGGATGTCGTAATCGGTTTCTTACTTCCCGTTTCGTCTGATTAAATTCATTAATCCCAAAATTACAGTCGGTTGTATGTTCGGGCACAGCCTGCGTTTCATTGTACAGCTTCATTATACGTTACAAAGGAGTAAAGTAATAGTGCATGTAGTGTAACATAAGATGTAACAAAACTTCAGAACTTTGTTCGGTTCGCGAACCTTAGAATATTAAATTCAAGTAAACGTTCTAGCTAGTCTATTCTCACCCTTATTTGTTGTTTTTCTAAAGACTTGTTTATTACATATCAACCACAACAACTTATTTTCTTCACCATCTCTTCTTCTAATTATTGAGTAGTGTTAAATCTTGCAAATTGGGCATCATGTCTGATCCCGACTCGCACTCGACCAGTTCAACTTAAAAACTTATTTATTCGGGATCAAAGCAAGGAAGGTATGTTTTATTTTTAATTTTGAGAACGTTACTCTCTACTAACCTTACTGAATCTAGTTGTTACCTGTGACTTCATCTGCGAAGATTTAAACAAGTGATAATACGCAAAACGGCTGAAGAGATTGAATGAAATTCGTCACAGAGAAAAAAATCTTATTAATCAAATAAAATAATTTAAATCACAAAAACGTTTGTAACAAATAAAAATCGATATATACTCAGATGAATTATTATATTTATTAATGGATATATACTCAGATGAATTATTATATTTATTAAAGATAGAAACATACAAGATTTCACCAAATCACAGGGGTTAGAAGTTACCAATGATAAATGATGAAATATTTTTTTTTCTCCGAAAAGTATATTCCAGGACTCCCAGTTGGCCTCAGCAGACCAATTGACTTTCATATCGCTTCACAGATGTCAGGAGGCAAATTTGAATAACGTCCATTAAAATGTATACCGACCGAAAAAAAAAACCTAATCCTTTTGCGTTCCACATTTTAAAATCCACACAGAATTATCAATGCAAAAGGGTGCCAGTCTGGAACTGATTTTAATTGTAAATAATTTGTTTTTATATTTTAACCAAACGAAGTTTAGGATGTGGTAGCTCAGATTGTTATGCCTTGGTTAATTCACCGACCCGACCGCAGTTTCGTGTTTCAGGTTGCCGAAAGTTGTAGCTGCCATGTTTCTTGTTGTGCCCGGATAGTGGCTACAGAGGTTAAGCGTCCCCGAGCCGATGTCGAGGGTTGGTGTATCAGGTTTCCGATAGATAGCTGCCATTTTCCTCGTTGTGCCCGGATAGAGGCGAAAGATTCGCAACCTGTCACACTGGGACTCAACACAAACATGCGGAATACCGTGTTTAACACCTCTGCCTACCCCTCTCGAGGGATTACGGCGTGAGGTTATGTGAGGTTGTGTGTTATGGTGATATTTGTTGTTTTTTCTCCGCCTTAAAAAAGCTATATCATGTCATTAAATATGTGAAATGAGAAAGTGAGAGCCAGTGTAATTACCGAGAGGTACAACTTCTTTATCTCTATTCGCTGTTGGGGTTGTAAACATCAAGGGCATCGTCGTGTCAATAGGCGGTATCACTTACCATTAAGTCTGCTTGTTTGCTGGTGTCAGTTTACAAAAAGTAAAAAAAAAAAACTTTACGTATATGCTACAGTAATTACTAACTATCAAGCATGCCTGATAACTACTAAACTATTCTTGATGTGATTTTTAATGAGAGTAATGTAGTTATTCCAGTTTTCTAGCTTACGTTGCCTTGGTCACGTAGCGTTGCCTTTATTTTAATATTCGCACGGATATTATACATATATTAAATACATAAAAACCTTCCTATTGAATCACTCTATCTATTAAAAAACCGCATCTAAATTCGTTGAGTAGTTTTAAAGATCTAAGCATATATAGAGACAGACAGCGAGGGAGTGACTTTGTTTTATAGTATGTAGTGATGCATCTTGTATCATAGTTCTGAACATTCAATATATTTGAGTTCAAGCTTCATTCAGTATAAGAGTGTATCATCTGAAGTGTTGGACTAAGATCATCTGAACGTATAACTATTGATTGTTTGAAAAAAATCCTAAAGTCCTTAAACACACAGGATCTGCAACATACGCGTATCGCTTTTGGCGTTTCAAGCTACAAACTAACTACTATCAAAAAACTATAAATAATAAACGATATAAAAGGAAAATAATATACTAAAAGATTTGATATACCTAATGTAAATGTTTAATTAATTTGTTTTTTTATTCGCTTTACTTAATAAAAATACAATGCTATTGATGTATTCTCTTTAAATTCATATTTAAATTATAGTTTGACGATTCACTTGCGTATGTAAAAATATAATAACAAAGGGAAACATTAAAATAAATAATAGTAAATAAATTAACTACATCACGACACACACATTGACTCAGCCCTACAGTATATAGTTTTCATAGAAATAGGGCATTAAATTTTCGTGGCCTATTCATTGTCAATTTAATAATGACTCTTTTATATGACACTGCAACTCCTGATCACCGGCATCAGCAGTGGCGTCCTTAGTAACCTGTCTTTATAACGTGTAATGAAATTCTTGGGACCCACAATCAGAAGAAATTAAAATTCCGTTAGAATTAGAATTACTTAGAATCGTCATATTAATTTAACTTTTTCTTAAAATATCTCCACCATCGGTTCGGAAAATTTTAGTTCTGGAAGATGCCGTCAAGGAACCCTAGATTCTGTAATTTATTTATATTAACATGTTTTTTTATTGAGACACTATCTTACAGTATAGGGTGTGAGAATGTGATACAGCTCATGTCACAATTAACGAGTTAAAATCAATTACCTCTTGTAGAGGCAAAATAGATATACCATAACAAATAGGTTCAGAACTAGGACTCATAAAAGATGATAGATTAAATTTTGTATAACTAATACAAACTCTATGTCTTTGAAGCAAAACAAGGACAGCAACGCACGCGTAATGCTTTCAGTGTTGCAAGCGTAGTCTTTAGTAGCTTGTCAGCCCGTATGCTCGTTAGCTCACAAAAATAACACTTTCAACAAAAAATTCTTATATTAAACGCAGCTGTAACCAGTGAGGACTGAAAGACCATGCGAAAGTGGTGACAGGATTTTGAAATCAGAACTTCGAAGATTAAATCCGATACTTTTTTTTTTCATAATATATCTTGGTATCCATAGATTTGTCTCCGCTGCAGCCTACCGATCATTTATCTATGTTATTGTATAAAGCTATTTGTTAACCTTAATTAAAAACTCCTGGTTTTAAATAAATGATGTAAAAACTCCACGAACGGTTAAAATACGGGCACAGATCCATCAATGATACCCAATTTTGCAGTCTGCGACAGATTTCAGCGTTCAAGAACATGCATTGAGACAAAGAAATTTCAAGTGTTTCAGAGCCGTATTGAGCCCTCGATCATACATAATGAGAACGTTTCTAGAAATTGTTTGTTAAATGATGATGAAATATTTTGCGGCCCTAAAACCCTATGGAGGTCGTCCATCCACTACCTAAAAAAAATAAGTAAGGTAAATCATAAATAGCCTAGCCTAGCCTAGTGTGACGGCCATTACTTTTAATATCAAAATGTAAAATTTCAGTTGTAAAATAAATTAATAAATATAAAATTGTTTGTAGGATTTGTCATAAAATGTATCTCTAAAATTAATTTTAAAAATCTTAACCTGATTAGGTACTTCATTTCATTACACTTTTTCTTTAACAATTGTCTTAATTATCTTTTATAATTTTTTTAAATCTAAAATAATAATGATTAAATAACAGGAATTGTATTCAAACGTACTCAAACGAGCATTAAAAATTGAAATTAAATGTAAAAAAATGCACTCACTAAAAAGATCAACAGCAAAAAGTTCCTAGTCACAGGTACAAAAGAAAGAAGAAAAAAGGTCCACTGAAAAAAGCTCGTAGCTTGCACTGTGGTAGCTAATTTGTACAAACGCTCCATGCGCCCGCGATCCTGTCGTACTATGGCTATAAAGGTTGGTGCTTTCTATTCCTCGACCCATTTCATCTGAAACGTCCAACCGTCAACACGTTTTCGAAAATTTCTAAATTTCAAATACCGAACGGTGTCTTGTGATTTTTACGTTCTGTGATTTTGAGTTGCTGGAACTTTTTTTTCTTCTGCAGGTATTTTTTTTTTCCATTGTTTCCGATTCGTTTTGGATTTTTGCGGTGATTGTTTGTTAAGGAATTTTATTAATAGTTTTAATGGAATATCGTAATGTTTTTTTTTATATCACGTAGGAATGTCTTGATAAATTGCGTTTTATACGTGAGTTTTATTGTAGTGATATTTAATGTATCTTAATGTTACATCATTCTTCATTAATCAAAGAAGTAAAAGAATTTAAGATCTTTTATCAAAATCGCATGGAATTAGTTTTACCCGACATCTGTTTCAATATAAGTTTAGGAAATTTAAATAGATTTTTTTTATTTGTGATATTTAAAAGAGGTGTTCAGTTTTCGTTTTGTAGCCGACGCCAGGCATTATACTTTTAATGTAATTTAGATATTTCTAAGCAAAAGCAATAGAAACACATGTATTTTCGGTTTTGATATAAGTATTATTTAATCTTAATCCAAATCTACGTCTAAAAAAGTTTATTTCGAAAATATGTTCGTTCAAAAAAAAAATAATTAGAAAATTAATTACTGAAAAAGAGCTTTTCATTTCAGAAAATTACTTTTCATTTTTCTACCGAACAAAAATTAAAAAGAAAAAAACTAACATTTTGTGTAAAAGTAAAAATCTTAAATAATTTATCGATCTTATAAATGTATCATTTTAAATCGTGTAAATATTTTAGAATTTTTAAATAAAATGTTTTCTTTTATAGTAGGAACTAATGAAAAATAAAAATTGAACCGATTCATTAAATTACGTTTTAGTTCCATAATCTATTTATTTAAGAGTAGCTTTTGCACGCGACTTCCTATAAGGGTTTCGTATTTTTATACATTTTTTTTAACAGAAATGAAGCATGAGTGTCCGCCCTGCACAATCATAAAATAATTTAAAAAAATCGAATAAGAAATTACGAAGAAAAACCTTATTTTGACAAAAGAGTTTGTTGATTATTTCTCGTAACCTTTTTCAAACCTGACCCATTTCTATCATTTATAATATTATTGAAGTATAAAGTAAGCAATCATTTAGCAATAATTCGGACACGATTTGAGTGTGACTACCAAAACAAACGAGTTCGATCCAAATCGGTTAATAGGCTCAAGAGGGCTTCGAAATGCGAACGTTCATCGTTCTAAATTAATAATAAAAGATACTTCAGAACTTTATAAAAAATATGCACGTTGTGTAGCGATGCTGAACCTTTGAGCGTATACCATTTTATTCATATTTTTTATAGCAAAACCAAAGATCTCACCCGTAATCCATAGGCACACATAAGGGGGGCGAGTGGGCCATACCCACCTCAGTATGGTGTAGTGCCTACCTCAGGATTTTTGGCTACCGATTCGAAATTCCATGATGAACACCAAAATACTGATAACTCTTAATCACTACCATAAACATAAGTGTATAACCAACTCCCTGACTGATCATTGAATGTTGACTCTGCTTCATCACCACTAGCCATGGCATGTCAGGGACCAGGCCTACCATAGGAAAAATGGCCTGAAGTCTGATTTAATTCGCTTATCTTTTTCTTATAAGTCAAACTTAAAACTCTAATCTCGTTGACTCATTAGGTGAGTCAAAACTCATGAGTCAAAATTAGGAAATCGTTTTTTTTTTTCATGATGACGCTCACACTAGACACGGCCTCAGTGGGTTTTTCTGTGGTTCGTTTTATAATTATCCATAATTAAATTAAATGGTTTCTGATTAAAAAAACACGAGATAATGTCTTGTAACTTAAATTTTGAAAACATGAATTCGTTTGTTAATGTGACATTTTCATTCAATTTTGTGTACGTTAGTACTCGTAAGTTTTGTTAGTACTGGCGTAATGTAATATCACATTTTTATAAAAGAAAATATTCAAAAAACACACATAACTTGACTTTTTAGTTTTCCCAGTCAGGAATTAGGAACAATCTACCCGAGGGTATAAAGCAAAGCAGAAAAGCTAAGGGTTTATCGGTACTTTAACGATTACTTTAACGATCAGAAGGCAGCACTACCGTTACTATAACTCTGTTACAGTAAATAAAATAAATAAGAGATTTAGTTATTGTTAACTATTTAAGCTCACATTAGTAAGAAAAGTAAGTGTTTGAATCCATTTCTCTTTTGTTACAGAATCTCTCCAGTATTAAAAAAAAAGCCGGGATGCAGCATTTAGTGATTGTTTTCGTGGCCGCGTTGCTAGGCAACGGGTGTAGATCAGCCAGTGTCAGACATCTCAAGCTGTTACCTGAAATCGACAACAACGTCGATCCCAATGGTAAGAACACTTCAAGTTCAACAAGTTGACGGTTCTAATGGAAAGTGATACCGCATGTGACAATGCCCTTGATTTCTTACATCGCCAATGCTTTGCCCATTTAAAGATGTTATACCTCCAGTAGCGGCAATTATAGATTTTAATGTTGCAAGCATTCATAAGCTTTGGCTTTTGCCTTCTTTTACTTAATAGTACGTGTCTTCAATGAGTTCTATTGCCGATAGCGACTGCAGTTATTTACTTTCTTTGGATCTTTGCAAAGCGCCCCTATGGGATAGGTGAAGAATTAAAATCAGAAGTACAAATCACTGTAGATGTGACTGAAGTGGTGAATACATATGGAAGGGAGCGCGCCTCCTCCCCTTTTTATTAACGAACTTTCTAGATTCATCTTGGCATTCATCGTTAAAAAAAAACCAATTGTTTCACTAACATGTGGATATCATGCGACAGTTTTAATTAACCTTTCTTTACATAACTTTGTATTTGACTTACTCATTTGTTAATAAGATATGATTCCCAAGAAAAACCCATATGTGCATATTTGGACAAGCGACTTGCTGAAGAAGAGCATTAGGAGTAATTGGCGTGCTGAAGAAGACTTGTTCGAATCCCACCTTGAGTTTTATCTGTATCCGCCACAGTGTGACTTTAGTGATCTGCTGTAGGGACGTGTGTATTTGTGTGATGAAGACGAGGCATAAATATTTTGTATCTTATTAAGTATGTATTTCTACGTAAACATAAACTCACGCCGTAATCCCTAACAAAGGTTAACACCGCATTTCGCATGTTGATGTTGAGTCCCAGTGTGGTTGCGAATCTATCGCCACTATCCGAGCAGGAACATGGCAGCTACAACTACGGCAACCCGAGACTCGAACCCTCGACGGGTCGGGTCGGTCGGTTATCCAAGGCACTTAACAAACTGAGCTACCACGTCCTTTTATATCATTGTTGGGTACCCACAGTACATACTCGTACTAAGATAAAGCTTCACATAACAAGTGCAATATCAAACCTTATGCTGTACAACTTAAGAACGGTACAGAGTCCAAACAGGATAGGTTGATGCATTGCCATGAGTACAAGCCTGTGTCTTAATTTGGGACGTGTTTAAATTTTCCCAAGATCCTGCAACGCACTGATGACATATTTATTGCTGCAAGCGTCTTTCAACAATCAGTCAGGACGCTTGATTTCAGAATTATAATCAATTAAACACATGATAATGAATGCCACAGGAAATAAAGAGCAGATATTTAAATGCATTTAAAAGGGTAATTTGTCGGCTTCAGATTGAGCCTGGATAAATGACATTGTCAATAACAAATGGCCTCCCAATTTGAATAAATGTTTATTTAAATAAATGTATTTTAAAATCGTCTTTAATATTTTTCCTCAGTGCGTGTAACTTTGCCAGAAACATATTATGGATTTCTAAATTGTTCCAAATTGACATCATTTTGATTAATGCATTTTTATGTGAACTTAATGGAATCGAATCTGGAACCTCTTAGCGTGGAAATCAGTATTTACGAGTTTTTTCTTCTATACTTCAATTACAAATAAATACTTTTCCAAGTATATATACAAAAGAAGACATAAATTTTGCTTTGTTCGTGTGCAAATTTTGTATACAAAATATGACAGACGGTGGGAAGTGACCCTATTATTATAACTTAAACGGAATATCTCCTCTGTAATTAAATAGCAGTGAAAAGTAATCCTTTCTTTTTCTACCGTGAAGCAGTTCGCTTAGGTTCAGTTAGAAGCATTTGAGAGTCAGTGTAGCCGACACGAGAGGTATAACCAACATACCTTCTCCATGGGTAACACAGTGATAATGCCCTTGTCGTTTTAAGACATATACATTTGCAACGGATTGACGATACACTTGTAAAATATCTAGGGCATCGTCGTGTCAGATACATGACACGTGTCATTACCGGCGGTATCACTTTCCATCATTTGAAAATTGGCGATTCGGCTGTCCAAATAAATAGTTGATACCTAGTTTTATATCCTTTTTGTCAGAAAGAGTTGCCACAATGCTAACTATAGCTATTTCACTTTCCAGCCGCCAGCCAGAAGCCTTCAGGATCCCGCAAGTTTGTCTCCATGACCCGTCGCCCATCAGACTTAACCGCCCACACGCCAGGCTCCGTCCTCACGCTGACTTGCGAAGCTCTCGGATCACCAGCACCCAATATACGCTGGTTTAAAAACGACGCACCTGTTTATGAGGTATTTCTAATTCTAGTACTGTCCAGATTTATTTCCACTATGGTGGCAAGCATACGGTGCGCCTGATGGTAAGCAGTCACCGGACCCTGCGGTCGCAATGCAATGACACGGGTTACCGATCCTAAGTTGCTAAGATTTTACTCAAATTTCGCTTTTCTACCTTGCACTACCTAGTCATCTATGACGTCATCATGTACATAGATTAAAGATCTCAAATTCTTTTAGGGTGGGCCTAAGCCTTTAGCTCGCCCCTGGATCCGTTAGTGACATGTCCCGTAATACATTTGTCATTTCTACTGGATTCTTATTAATTATCGAAAAACTATTAAAATACAAATAATTTTCTCGCATTTTTATAAATTATTTACCTTTTTTAACCCCCAACGCAAAAGTGATGTGTTATAAATTTTACGTGTCTGTCTGTGGCGTCATATCTCTCGAACTAATGAAGCGATTTTGATATTTATTTTTTGTTTGAAAGGTGATTCAATCGAGCATGTCCTTAGCTATGTTTGATAGATATCTGTTCTCCCATTCAAAAGTTATGGGGCGTGAGAGTGGAGATGAACAATCGAATGTACGCTAATATGTCCAATCAGGGGATTTTTAATTTATAATTTATAATATTTCCAGTACGACATGGAATCCAATGAACTGACGGACTCGAACCCGCAGTCGCTCGCGCGTGCAACGTCTTCGTTACTCGTCACGCATACTGAAACGAAAGACGAGTACACTTGCCTCGCAGCGGCCGGACAGAAAACGGTTAGGGCAACCACCATCGTGTACAGAACTGGTGAGATTTAAACTCATTTACTCATAAGTTATTTTAAATAAGCAAAAAAAAAATATATAATCAAACAGTATTGTAATAAGAACGAATAAATTTAAACGAATTTCTTTAAGTTTTAACTAAATAGTACAAAAATGAGTTAAATTTGATTTATGACGAAAAAAGTGTGAGTAAAGCTGCAAGATTAAATATAAATTGCGTTTCTTAAAAAACAGGCGTTTAAATTAAAATTTGTAACGATATACAGATTATTAAACATTTTTTTTTGTTTGAATTACTCCATTTTTAACTTCTAACATTATGCCACTTATTTTAAAGAAAATCACTCATCTACAAACAACATTCTATATAACATTCAACTAAAACCAGCTTTCGCTACTCACCAACAGATGGCGGTAGCATCGAGTTCTCTGAGCGACAACGCCTCATACCACTAGCGCCGCGAGTGCTCGGTTCGTACAAAGTGTTGGTGGACACGATCGGAAGCTCCGCGGTGCTGCCGTGCGTCGCCAGGGGGCACCCACGACCGACCGTTACGTGGAGGGATAGCAGAGGCGTTGAGGTCAAGCGGGATCATCGTATGAAGGTAAAATATATTAAAAAATTGATTGTTAGTCTATAAGTAGTATTTATTTAAGGCTTCCTTAATTGGCTTGCTTTACTGTAGCCATGTCTTGAGGGCGTTTCAAATATTATTTCTTCAACCAGTGAAATGAATTATTTTAGTTTCCAAAAAAAAAAACTAAATTATTATCTTTAATTTCTCCAGGTGCTTCGTTCAGGCGAGCTAGTAATATCGCGGCTGCGCTGGGCTGACATGGGCGAGCTGACTTGCACGGCAAGTAACGTGTTTGGGAGTAGTGAGGCGAAAACCTTCCTCTATCCTGCTAAAGTAAGTTTTTAATACTTTGATCTTTGCTATTTGCTAAAAGGTAATTTAACTATATTGATATTTAGGTACATCTATTGAAAATCGAATCGTCTTTTATAAATTTCAATAGTAAATTATACACTGTCGATGCATACTTGTAAGCTGTTTTGTGTGAATATTGAAAAAATCATAAAATGCAACTACCGCATTGCTACGTTTAGGTTTATTTATGACTGGACTAAAAAAAATTGATTTCTGCTAATTCAAGTTAAAATTAAATGTCTTTTTTGTTATTTTGATTGATTTATCCATTGCAAAATGAAATAACCGTTTTATACTGCGGTCCCAAAGATTACCTATATAACTCATATAGAGTTTGCCTTGACTTTCGTTTTTATTTAAATGACTTTTTTTGTTTCAGGCCGGCTAAAGAACCTCGTATTATTATTAACAAGCAAGCAATTATACTTAACCCGGATGTTCCTGTATTAAGCTAAGTTCGTATTAGGAGCACTGGCGAGTGGAAACGCTGCGTTTAAAAAACGCTGTTACAAAATAAGTACATTAAATTATTGAATTGTTACTTTTATGAAATTGAAAACATCTACGAGATATTTAACAAAAATTACTTGTAAATTAACTTTAACAGTTAATTCTAAAACTTTTTGCCTACATTTTTGTTATTTAATATCATTATCGATAATTTACACATTTCTTCAAGTTATTCAAGTTTACTTGCAGATGTAAACAGAGCGTATTCACTTTTTAATTTGTTTTTTTTTAATTTTATTTTATATGAAAACGAAGAAGTAGCGAACGAAACCGAATTTTGTATTAATATGATATTTATAAAAAAAAAATACTTATTGTGATCGAATAATTAGTGTAATGTCTAATATATTTAACTGTGATCCCAATGCAACATTAGTAATATGCGAGAAACGTTTCAACGGATTTAAAAATTAAATAAAATTATATTATTGAAACATACATCGAACTTTTATTTAAAATCGTTTAGTTATTTGATTATTGGAGGACGTGGTAGCTCAGTTTGTTACATGCCTTGGTCAACCAACCGACCCGACATGTCGAGGGTTCGTGTCCCGTGTTGATGTAAGTTGTAGCTGCCATGTTCCTCATTGTTTCCAGATATTGGCGACAGATTCGCAATCTTTCACACTGGGACTCAACATAGACATGCGAAATGTGTTTAATACCTCTGCTAACCCCTCTCGAGGGATAACGGCGTGAGTTTGTGTTATGTATGTATAATAAGAAACATGAGCTATCGACTGTACGCACTGTCGCCTGATCAACATTAGATTTGATGCGTCACATACAGATGTACAATGAAAAAAATCATTTAGCCCTTATGCCAATGCAATAGATTACATATTCGACTAGCTATCGGTGATTACGAATTGCGGTGTTTACACCTCTGCATACCCCTCTCGAAATATTAATAACAGCGTGAGTTTATTATTTATTTATTTATTATTATTTTAACCTGCTTTACAAACCAGGCTAACCTGCGTGTTGAATTTGTATTTTTAAATTTAAAATATACTTATTTACATCTGAAAAGTTCATTCCAAAAACTACTTCACCAAAATTGTCAAATAGAAAGGAGAGTGGTACCATCACCTGTATAAGTAACTATATACCTATAGTAAATAATACCCACTTATATAAATAACCTAACAAACTTATGGCCTGAGGCAAAGTACATAATTGTGATTGAACCTGTATCCATTTATTTAACCTTGTACATAACTGCTCAAACATACACATAATATATATATAAATATATATATATGTATATATGTGAATGAGCCTAAACGACTTATTTTAATGATGCACCGCTTCCAGCCATGTACCACAACCATAAGTTTACAACAATAGTAATAAACACATTACAAAAGACAAACTAACTCAGCCCTGCACAAAGATATAATCTTGTATCGCAGGCACTAAGCAACGATATGGTATATACTACATAAATAAGAATACAACAACATCCAAGAACGGTAAGCGAAACAATGCGTTTTGCAAATAACACAAAAAAATTACCTCCACCGGGATTCGAACCCGGAACCTCTAGCGTAGCAGCCAGCTGTACCACTGCACTACCGATGGCGTAACTATAACCAATTGCAGAATTTTAGAGGTTAAGACTTAGTTTTTGACAAAAATGTCTGAAAAGTTTGATTGCAACGCGCGTTATGCCTCTAGTGCTGCAAGCGTTTATACGCTTATGCAACTGTCTCTTACCATCAGTTGAACACAAATACTTAAAAAAAAACTTTTAAAAATCCATACGTAGCTGATTAATATCTTACAGCTGTATTAGTACAAATTCATTTAAAACAAAAAAAAATAAAAAAATTAAACAATGTCATTCGATAATAAAACAAATTAAATAAATCAATCGAGTAATTAAATGTCATTAAAATTTATTAGTCACTATAATTTTACTGTCATTAATTTGGATTGGTTTCTGGATTTGACAATCAACTCTGTTAGCTATTATAGTTAGAATGTCTTTGCTATTGCCTCGCTGTAGCAAGGGTACAGCTTTAAGCTAGTCCAGTAGATTTTTTTATTTATTAAAGCTTTGTCGCTAACCGACAATATCGCCCTGTAAAGGCGAGGAATACAAAGACAGCTACAAAAACAAATACAAATTTACAATTTTTTAAGCCTAATTCAGCCAACTTAAACAAAAATTTAGCCTCGTACGATGACGGATTAGACAAGATGCCGTTAATAAGACCGACGTTATAATTGATTTTGTAAAAAAAAAAATGTCTACTAGAATCGTTTCGGATACATTCCATCCTGTAGATTTAAGAAATTGTAATAACTAAACTCATGTTAAGGTTACTTCAAAAGTTATATTCGTTTATTTGTTAATATAATTATTGGAAACTCTTGAGTCTTTTATTAAATGTTTAGTCAGAGGTTAAATGCACTTGTGGTTACTATAGCAACCTTATGTATGTTAAGCGAAAGGACCAAGACCAATGGTTTTGTCGAATGTCTTCCAAATTACTTGAAATATTTTGTTTATCATATATAATACAGTGAAACCTAGTTAAGTGGAACCTGGATAAGTGAGAAACCTCTAGTATTTAGGACTACAATGAGGTCCCGGCACTTTTTCATCGAATTACCTCTGTTAATGGGACTTTTCGAACCTGATTAAATGAGATTTGATTTCTAGGATTTTTTTCATGTTTACCTCTATAATTGGGACTCTGGAGCTCAGTTCTCTTTATAAGTGAGATAATGTATCAGTTTGGGACAGGTTTCGACACGATTGTTTACAAACATTCGAATTTCTTTCGCACGTGTTTTGTTTACGGCCTCTGTAAATGAGACAACACATTTTTAAACCTGTCTAAATGGTAAACTGGATAAATGAAAACCTCTTTAAATGGTACAAAATCCTTGGTCCCTTGAGATCCCAATTAACTAGGTTTCACTGTATTACAAAGAGGCGGTAAGAAAGTTTGTATGTTTTTTAATAAATCGCCATTAACCTGATAGAAAGTGATGACGCCGCCTACTGACATGACAATGCTCTACATGCCAATGGACGCCAAGAGCACTGCCAATGCATTACCCAGGTAGAGCTAAATATCTTATACTTCTCGTGCCGGTAATCACACTGGCTCTCCAATCCTTAAACAGCGAACTGCTTCGCGTTGGAGATAGAAAGGAGAATGGGAAACAAGTCGGAGATCATTTTCAGATAACCGACATTCCCATTCCCGACAGCTAGACTGGTATATTTTGCATATTTTATGTCCTATGGGTTTCTACTATGGGGTAGTGCGGCCGAAACAGATACGATATTATTTTACAAAAAAGAGCTATAAGAGCTCTGTATAACTTAAAGCCGCGACATTCATTACGACAATTATTTAAGGAAATTGATATACTCACCTTACCGTCCCAATATATTTTTGACAATATTATGTATGTAACGAAACATCGAAATGAGTTTGATAGACTAGGTCACGGTATAAATACCAGAAATAGAGAAATACCAGTTAGATTAGCAAAAACTAGTAAGTCATTTATTGGAAATTGTGTTCGCTTTTATAATAAAATTCCAAGAAATGTAACAGTAATGTCAGATATTAAATTTAAGCAATATGTTAAACAAATTTTAATTAAGAAGGCTTACTATAAACTTCAAAATTATGTAGAGGATAAAGATATATTAGTCCGGTCAAATTAGACCAAAAAATAAGAGTAAAGATACATAAATTTACAACAAGCTGAAAATCAGAAAAATTGTTTGTAAATATAATAAAAAAGAAAATTTGAAAGTTCCCCACCAATCTGGTTTGTGGAAAAATTTTAACTCAAGGTCAAAGGTCAAAAAAATGAGTTTTTCGCGATTTTCAGCAAAACGGTAAGTTTTATCATAAAAATACTTCAGACAAAAATTGTAGATCATAAAATTATCTACAAAAAAGGTATCAATACTTTTTTTCCTACGAGCTACCGTTTCTGAGTTATTACGATCCAAAAAGTTGTAATGGTCATAATATGCATGAGTACGCCACGTACATACATCTCTAGAGTTTGAATATATGTTATATTATTTATGTATCGGTCATTGTAACTTAAATTTAAAATATAAAATATAAATAAGTTATAACTATAAGAATATCAGGTAAAATGAAACCCAGTCCCTTTATTCATACACCAGTGTAACCTCGAGACAACATCTGTCCCCTCTTCAATTGTGTGCGTGGCTAGGGTCTTATACCTGCTATATTATATGAAATACCGTTAGTCTTGAGCTCTACTCTGTAGTAAAAACACGTGTTTATTCTAACCTATATTCTAACCTATATCGTGCTGTTTTGAGTTTTAATAACAAAAATGTCAGAGTATTGTTTTATTTGTGCTAAACTTTTAACTGAAAGTGAGGTTGTTACTGTTGAACGTGGTATGAAGACATTAATTAATGCAAGTATCGAAAGAGCAGATGAGTTTTCGGAATATCTTAAAAATCAGAAATCTGTGACAATTCATGAGAATTGTCGTAAAAATTATACTAGAAAGTCTTCTATTGCTGCAGCTAATAAAAGACAACGTGAAGAACAAGAAGCCAGTACATCCACATCAAGTCCTCCTCGTACTAGATCACGTAATAGTGAATCAGCTTTTTGTTTTAAAAAACTATGCTTCTTTTGTGGCCAGGAATTGAATGAAGAGTATGAGAGAAGAAGATCTTTAAATTCTCGCCGTCGAATTAGCCAAGTAAGTACACTTCAATTTAAAGATTCAATTCTGAAAACAGCTCGGACTCGTGACGATGCTACAGCAAAAGCCGTTATTGCTAGAATCGAATTTGAATATGATTTAGTTGCTGCTGAAGCTAAGTATCACCATGATTGCTATCTTTCTTTCTTGAAACCTACCACTGGAGCTAAAATAGGTCGTCCTAAAGAAGAAGCTACGAATCAGGCAATGGAGGAAATATTTACTTATATTGAAAATAGCGATGATTGTCAGTTCACTTTAAATGAATTAAGAAATGTTTGCGAAACTACGACTTTAGATTATAGAACGATTAAGGTACGACTAAAATTGAAGTATGGTGATAGACTTATTGTCACTGAGAAATCGGGAGCATCAACATTCATATGCTTAGTAGATAATCATCATAGAAAATAAAAAACAAGTTCAATTAGCTTGTCTTCCTCCAACCTCAGATGCTGCTCATCAACATCTTTTTCGGGTATATTATCAAGTTCAAGTGTGGCAGGGTAATCAGCTAGACCCTACAAACTGGGGTTGGAAGTTGGTTAACAATACATTAGAACCAGTTCAAACTTTACTTCCACCTGCGCCGGAGAAACTGCTGAACACAATATTTTGCAACTGCAAAAAAGGATGCAGTGCTAGATGTGGTTGCAAAAAAGTTGGACTATTTTGTTCTCTAGCATGTACAAATTGTCAAGGCCGGTCGTGTTCTAATGTTGAATCACCAACAGTGGAAGATTCGTTTGATTCTAACGAAATGACATGCGATACGTCGCTCTTTACGCAATTTACTTGTTCTCAAAATGAAGATGAAGAAGAGGAGGAAGAAGAAGAAGAACAAGAAGAAGAACAAGAACCACAAGAAGAACAAGAAGAAGAATTTGAATCAGACGGATAAGCTTCATTACTTTTTTTTAATTGACATCGCTTTTATCTATTACAATCTTTGCTAATTTCCGTTATTTTGCTAATTTCCGTTATTTTGCAATAGTTACAAATTAAACAGGATCATAATTGACTCGTGGAATAGGCCTACTGGGGAAACCACGTTAAAAAAAACGCGCTAAGTACACTACCTCATAGGTGGCGTGGAAACGTGTGCATATTATGACCATTACAACTTTTTGGATCGTAATAACTCAGAAACGGTAGCTCGTAGGAAAAAAAGTATTGATACTTTTTTTGTAGATAATTTTATGATCTACAATTTTTGTCTGAAGTATTTTTATGATAAAACTTACCGTTTTGCTGAAAATCGCGAAAAACTCATTTTTTTGACCTTTGACCTTGAGTTAAAATTTTTCCACAAACCGGATTGGTGGGGAACTTTCAAATTTTCTTTTTTATTATATTTACAAACAATTTTTCTGATTTTCAGCTTGTTGTAAATTTATGTATCACCAAATGTCTAGATTGACCGGACTATATGGAAGTAATTGCACAGGTTTATCTTATTGACAGTTTAGCTAGATTTATTATGTTGAAAAATTGTAATTTGTAGAAGAAAATATTGTAATTGAATATTGAAAAAAGCAACTACGGAGGTTTCTTGCCGGATTCTTCCCCGTAGAAATAGCATTCCGAACCGGTGGTTGTAAAAAAATTAAAGATTTGAAAGTGCTTATTTTAAGTCTAATCGAATAAAAAACATTTTGACTTTGACTTTGACATATATATACAAAGAACCTACTAATAATAATAATAATATATTTATTCGCAGAAACATTTGTTACAAAGGTCTTAAATAGATTATTGAATACAGTCCAAAATGATTTACCAAGGAGTATTAGCGTGCAAATGTCTTTGTTACCATAAATAGGAGTCTTTACTTAATATTAAATTAACTTATTACAAATGATTAAACAATGTCACAATTATTTGGGAATCTGAAAATTAGTTACATATATGTCATTAAAATATAAAACGATTAAAACAAATCTTGCATCAAAATTGAGAAAATAAAAATAGTCCAGCTGAAATTAAATTGGCGAAAGAAATTTTCTTACACCTACAATCATGGAGCTAAATGTATTGAGTTAAACTAAAGACGCGAGTTGAGTATGAACGCATGCCTAGTTCTAAAGTATGATTTATGGCTGTATTTTGGCTTAAATCAGAGAAGGGCCGACATCCTGTGCCCACGGGCTGACTGTAGTAGGTGCCGTCATTCTATGCCATCATTTCAGCTCACGATGGCAGACGAAGAGTATATATTTAACTAAGAATTATCTTTTTTTGTTTAATATGTATTTATTTACCTTGGTACACCAACAGCATACTTATTATACATTTAAGACGTGGATCATAATGTTACCTACATATATTTATATATACCAACTATACGTACATACAACATTTATATAATAACACATAACGATACTGTAACAACATAAACCAGTAATAATAATCTTTTTATTTTCCAAAAACAAAACAGAAATTTATACATTGATTAATAACGTCCGCAGTAGTTTTATTTAAAAACTGTGTCGCTGACGTTATCGCCCTCCTCAAGTAACAATATAAATTTTAATAAAATTATATAAAATTTTAAAAAAATTCATTGAAACAAAAATAGAAAAAATCAATATTAAATCGATAATCAAAATTAAAACGAAACCAAAAATTATATTATAATAGTTAATAATATAATGAACAGTTAATAAAATAATATTATAATGAAAAATTATATTATAATGAACAGCCAAAAATACAAAAACTAAATAAAAATTATAATTATTGCGATTGTCTAACCCATAATTTCATGTGTAAGTTTGTGTACATGAATGTGCGCTTGTATTTGTGAATGCGTGTGAATGTATGAAGTTTAAGAAAATTGAGAGGCAGATGATATAAATTACTTTTGGATTAGAGACTCGGTCTGCTCATAGGAGCGAGATTGAAGCCAGGATGTTATGTCCGCCCTACACTTAGCCAGAGTTTTATTATAAATTTGGATTTCCTTGTTTATTTTATTATACATACGACTACTTAGATAGGGAAAGTGACGCCTAGCAACTGCCGTCCACTGATCAACCGTTTTACATACACTGCTTCTATTTCGCTTTCGCTTGTCCCTAAAAATATTGGGGTTGAAGCTATTCATGAGATGACTACGTAAAACAACTTGACCTAGACGAATAAAGAGCTGACGAACTGTTAGAACCTGAGTGAGTGAATACAAGTCTGAGTCTGAGAAACGACAAGGGTTGGATGTCATCACCTTCAAAAGAGCTCTTTGAGCTCTCTCCAAGCGTAGCATTTGAACTTTGCCCGCACCTCCCCAGGCAGTAATGCAATAAGACAAAACTGACTGCACCAGTGAGAAATAAACCATCCTTAACGTAGAAAAATTACAACTCAATCTAAGTTTTTTAAAAACAAACATTAGCTTCCGCGTTTTGGATATTAAGATATTAATATGTTCATGCCAAGAAAGCATTGAATCAATAGTAGTACCAAGGTATTTAATAGATCTCACTTGGTTAAAATTTTGACACTTGCATGAAATGGTTTGAGTTTTACAATTATAATTATGGGCAGCAATATTAAAAGTCACAGGTGGCAGATTAGAAGAACGAAGTGCAAACGGAATGAATTTCGTCTTCTTAAGGTTGAGTGTTAATAAATTAGTAGACAACCAGCCCTCCACCTTTCTAAGCACTGTTTCAGCAGATATCTTCACCTCAGACCAAGTTTCACCACTGATTAACAGAGCTGTATCATCAGCATAAGCAATAATTTTACAACCAGTCAGGGGAAGTTTGCAAAGCAAGTTGACATAAATTAAGAACAGCGTAGGACCCAGCACGCTGCCCTGAGGGACGCCATAAGTAATTTCAGTGTCTTGGCTAATCTGACTTCCAATAACCACACACTGGCTGCGATTGCTAAGATAACTGGAGAATATTTTAAGAACATTACCTCTCACTCCCAAAAACTCCAATTTTGCAAGAAGCAATGGAGCCTAGACTGTGTCGAAGGCCTTAGTGAGATCTAAAAGGATGGCTAAACATTTTTGTTTCATTTCTAGCTTATCGATAGCACTTGTAACAAGCTCAAGAACTGCATCCTCTGTCGATCTACCTGTTCTAAATCCATACTGATTTGCAGCGATAAGATTATATTTATCAAGGTAACTTAAAAGTCGTTTATTTTAAAATTTTCTCAAAAAAAATTGAGAAAAATGTCAGTATAGATATAGGTCTGTAGTTGGCAACACAGTCGCGATCTCCATTTTTAAAGATAGGGTGAACCAAAGCTCTCTTAAAAACTTTGGGGAATGTACCGATTACTAAGGACATATTAAAGAGTCTAGTTAACACTGGAACTAGTACCTGTCTACACGATTTAACTAGCGATGAAGATATCTGATCCCATCCTACCGCAGTGGAATTCTTGAGGCTAGTAATAGCAGTCTCAACCTCTCCAGCATCAACGCTAGGAAAAGCCATAGATGTTAAACATGAACTCATTCATCCAGATTTCATCGTTTTTTCCTTCCAACATTTATTGACAGAATCAGGACAAGATGTTTTTAGCAGTGCAGAAACATACGAAAATTTTGAATTCAAATTTGTTACTTCCTTGATTACCTTCCATGTTGCCTTAGAATCACTCTTGGCTGCCTCAAATTTTCCTCTTTCATATTCAGACTTTACCTTTTTTAACAACTTGACAACCAATATGAGAACTCATAAATTTTAACAAGACCGATATAAAAATTCATTAAATATATACTTATTAGAAAACTATAACTATTTCGTTTTATATATTCTAAGTTGTAATTGAAAATTAATGTATTTTTCTTATTGAAAAAAAACTACGGAGTTTTCTTGCCGGATTCTTTCTGTAGAAATAGCATTTTGGTGGTTGTAAAAAACGACGATTTGAAAGTGCCTAATTTAAGTCTATTCAAATAAAAACATTATGACTTGATATGAGAACGATTGATATTAGTTTTGCTCAGGTCATGTTAAAAGGAAGTGTTAAGCATTTTTTATTCAACGTCATGGACAAACAAGCAGTCGGACCTGATGGAAAATGGTACCGCCTATTAACACGACGACGTCTGGAACGCCAAGAGCACCGTGCGTTGCCCATGTAGAGGTGAAGATGTTACAGCTCTCGTGCTTTAAATACTCTGGCCTTCCAATCCTTCAAGCCAAAACACAGCGAACTACTTCACATTGTAAATAGAAAGGAGGCTGGTACCAATCCAGACGATCTCGCACGTAGATCTACCTGTAAAACATTTTAGGAAGCTTTTTTAAGCAATTCTTTTAAGAACCATTTTATGAATATCAATATTCAATTCAATTCTTTCTATGGCGACTGTCGTATTGGACGACAACTAAGCCGATGTCACGTGATGAGAACAAACAATGTTAGAAGTTGGAAAATGATCGGTGTTCTGACTTGTGATCAGTTACCGAATCTGTAACAAAACAAAAAATAAATATTTACATTATATGGACAACAAACGGACAGCACAAGAACGGCACAAAGACTTCACAATTTTATATTATTGGATTTAATAAACATAATAAGGTACTTGACAAACTTTGTATAAGACATAGACAACAAATAGTTAATATTCACGGGACGGGGGAGAATATCCATAGACAACTGTCATATGTATACAAGAATCGAAATGTCAATTTGACACGAGCAGAAAATAAATCAGATTCGGCGGGGAGTTACTTGGCGGGAACGGGAAGTGTCAGTTGGAATTTTCTTATTTTATTGTCTTTTCTTATATATCAGCAGAATTTAAACATCTGTAGTGCTGTAAAAGTGTGGAGAAAGTGAAATACGACGATTTGGCTGCTCTTTTCGTAATCTCCCAAGTAACTCAATAAAGCCTACAGGAACCATACTAGCATGTTACTGTAGGCAGATTCATCATTTTCATTGTTCATCTTATCATCTTCATCTCATTTATCACCTTATCATCTTCATCTCATTTATCATCTTTAAGAATGAATTATAAAGATAAGGCTTAAAAGGACTTGTATCCAGAGCCGTAAAAACATTTACAAAAAAAATACCATACCGTATATGCATGATGCTTCAGTATGCACACTAGAGCAACATGCATGTGCAGGTTTAAACACAAACATAGCCTAGTAGTCTTCGTGATATAGAATAGCTATTACTCAAAGGTGTACGCTTAAAACATTATTGCAGGTTAGTTTTAGACGAAAATACACAGCACTATGCAAATACTACGATTTTGTAAGACGTAATTGATTTTCAAGGATTCGAATTTAAAATAGCACCTTCCTCATACAATTACGTGTCTATTTTGACTTCGAAAAAGGAGTATAAGAACATAGGAATGGCAAGTGGTATTTTATGATGCTAAAATAGGAAGAAAACAATAACATGCTATCCGATTTAAGTGGTAAGCTACAGGTCTAAATTAAGCTTTGCTTTTTGCACACTTGCCAAACCTCGCAGAATCGACGATTCGAATTTCGAAGTGACATAGGTACAATCAAATAATAGAATAAAAGAGAAATACAAAATTAATTAAACTAAAACAAACATTTGTACTTTAATACCACAAATTAATTTAAGAAAATCATATACCAATTTCGGAATGCGACTCAAAATTTTCCAAATTTTTTTTTTCTTACTAGCTTGGAATAGTTAATAAATATGATCAGAAATAAAAATAACTTTTTTATTTTAGTTTTTGTCGATTTTTTTAGTTATAAATATTTTTATTTTAAAGCATTATGCAAACGTTTATAAACTATTCACTACATATATACTCGTAAAATGCTTACACTAAATAATATATTAAACATGGTTGATTCCCCATATATATTACACAAGGCAAATAATAAATGATTGGATCCTTCAGGCTAGGGTCATCACAATATAAATTTATCCTTTAATATCGATTATACAGAGGTAAAATAACTCCTCGTCGAAAGAAGGTTCTGTAGTGAGATGTCAACCTATTTGGAATTTACGAGTTTAAAAAAATAAGTTTTAAATTAAGAATAATTTATAATTCTAGAAATAAACGACACCGATCTTCCAACATTCCTGTCTGGACTTTGAGAATGTAAACTTGGTGTTCCTAAACGTTATAGGAAAAGAATATATATCAAAGATCACTGGTTTCCTTACTACCCCTCACAGTATCTACTCAAATTCAAAATCAAAGTCAAACTCAAACTCTTTTATTGTTAATATAGTACATATAAAATATTGCAGAAGTTATACATGTATATATGCCAGGAGGCATACAATACTCGTCCTATTTAAACCATTCTTTCACTTGACTTTCATTCAAAATTGAATTTTTTTAATACAAACGATAAAGCTTATTTAAGAATAAACAGAGATATAGGTGCGTAGATGTAAGATACAACCTGTCAATATAATTAAATTTGTCTTGTAACAATTTACACCGCGTCTGAAATTTGAAACATCAAATTTAAAAAAATAATTACTAACAAACCAATAATTGATTTGATTAATAATATTGGAAAAAAAATTGAATTATCTTTGATATCGATTTCAAATATAAATCAAATCATTAATCCCATACACTTACAATTTAAAAACAAAATACGCTTTAAACATTTTGTGTCAGCCCTAGTCCCATTCTCCGTGGAGAGTACACACAAGTGACTGTATTTCGTAGGGTCGTGCGTAAAGATTTTACAGCGTCACGAATTTAGACTAAAATTAAGTAAACTGATCTAATATATGTATAAATATCGGTAATACGTAATAACTTAAGTGTTTTATATGCGTTCTGTGAAATAAACCTTCTTATATATTGACATTTCAATGGGCTTTAGACCAATTACGATTTAGCGGTTTTGTCATCATTTTCTTCTTCGAACATTTATGTTCTCTTGCTATTTATTTCGTAACGTACAGGTTAGCTTAGATGTACTTGACTATTATGTGTTTATTAATAATAGTAATAATAAAAATAACCATATCACGAAGCAAATTTTGGCCTAGCGCCACAGTTTAAAGAATCTTATGTTGCAGGTGCAACGATATATAACACTAATAGATAAGAATACAACATCCATGACCGGTAAGCGAAACAATGCGTTTGACAAATAACACAAAGTTCCGCCCCTGCCGGTATTCGAAACCGGAACCTCTAGCGTAACAGTCAACTGATTACACCACTGCTCCACCGAGGTCCCCAAATAAGAGTATATCATAATCGGTCCTTATATTCATATATATATGTATGTATGTATTAAACTCTACTGAAAAGGAAGTCAAAATCTATTTGTAACTTCCTCCAATTTTGTTAAATATTCATTGCGTGTCCCATTACAGTTGGTAGTATGTCCGGGCACAGCCTGTGCTTCATTGCTGCATTTTACGTTACAAATTACGCCACTGTTGATACTGGTTAACAGGAGTTGCAATTTTTCTTCGTATTCGACGAGTGCTGCGGCCCGGAGACCTTTATTATTTCTTTATTTGGAGATAAAACAGTGGACAGATCGCAAATAATAATACAAAAAAAAAAACATATCACAAACATAAATCTTACAACCATGAACATATCTCACTAAAACACAATATACAAATACTCAAAATAACGCCACATACATAGAGGAAAAGAACAAACATGATATGACATGGACATATTAAAACACAAAAAAAAACAACTTTAGAGCAAAAACCGTTACTGTCACTCTTCCCATCCCAATGCAAAAAAAGGTATAAGAAAAAATTAAAAACCATTAAAAAAATATTTAAATTAAGATAAAAACTGATAAAATTAAATTACATTAAACAAACCGTCATGACACCTTAGACAGTTGAAACAAAACTTCTTCCTTAAAATGAGACATGGAAATGAAAATGATATCAAGATCAGAGAAATGTGTATTACAGCTGTCGCACATCCGTCTTAAGGGTCTCCTAGAGCCAGAATTAGTCAAGTACACTGGAGTATGTAGAAAAGGTGTACGCCATGTTGTTTTTTTTGGGGTAGCAAAAGATATATTAGCTTAGTAGCTTTACCGTGGCTATCGTTCCCTATACAATCGATCAGGCTGTATCGTCATGCATGGATACGACCGCCATACCTATCCGCCTCCCCATCGAGCCTGACCTAGTACTGACCCGGCCGAGAGGGCCCATGGATGGAGGGAGGGATTTCCACAAGTTAAAGTCATTTCAAATAGTTTATTGGTACTTGAATGTTGTTACAAACGATACTACGTATTTCTTAGATACAACACGCTCAGCCTTATTATAAAAGACAGTCAAATGATCAATATCAATAAAGAACTTAATGGCACAAATAAGAAAGTCTACAACATTTTTTTTTCACAACACTCTCATTGACTCAACCCTGCAGTAGGTATCGTAAGAACTTTTGTCAAAGGAACTAAGCAACGATATGGCCTAACTACGTAGATAAGAATACTACATCCAAGACCGGTAAGCGAAACAATCCGACTTGCAAATAACACAAAGTTCCGGCCCGCCGGGATTCAAATCCGGAACCACCAGCGTAGCAGTCGGCTGTTAACACCAATGCGCCACAGAGGTCGTAAAAAATTAAAATGAATGAACAATTAGACTAGATTTTAATCCCATGTTAATTACAATAGTCGCTCTAATAATTAATTAATTAAATAAAACATTCCTGTAATTTCTCCCCTACATCATCACAGGAGTTGAAGCGGTGGGACATAGGTGTACCACAGGAGTTTTGGCGAGCTTTTATCATATTTTTTTTCATAGTAAAGGTTCTTATTTCCAATTCGTGTGGTTGCCCAACGTCGGATCGTGCTAGCTCTGCCTCTTCTACCAACATATCGATTAGTTATCTTCATCTAAACCTCAAATTAAACGAGTACGCGACTTACCTCACACCCTCCTTTCTAATTCTCCCGTGAAGCTGTTCATAGACGGCGGTATCACTTTCCTTCAGTTGAACCGTTTGATCGTTTGCCTATACAAAAAAAAATACTGTTTATATTTTGCTATACTAGGTACTAAGACCTATATACTACTGAGCTTCCAAATTTATTTCTAGACCAGTAGTTTTTGCTATCTCAATATTTGCTGATTTGTTAGACAAACGATTTAACACTTATTCTTAATATTAAAAAAATTGAGTTAAGGAGTGACTGGACCCAATGGAAACTGGCACCTTGTGGGAGTTACCGAAATAAAAACCACCACAGGGATTATTCAAAAATGCTAGTTAAGTTAGCAAAAGCTTTTAGCTCATATTTTAATTTTCAAATAAAATAACAACAAATATATTGTTCTTTAAGATCAAACGCGGTCTCTTACGACTTATACCGAACTATAAAATTAGCTACATACGTAATTTTCTTTAGACACGAATTCGCTATCAGCTTGTCATATACATTTCATACCAGGTTGGGATAGAGTTACGAAACTATAGAAGTGAATGAGTTGAATAAGATAGTTTTATAATCGATGCATTTAGGTCTACATGCAAGATGAGAAGATGAGATGCATGCCAGTACCACCCTCCTTTCCATTTACAACATGAAGCAGTTCGCTGTCTCAGCTCTGAGGGATTTAGCCAGTAATTTTACCAGTTTGAGAGGTCTAGTAACTTTTACTTGAACAAATGAAACCCATAGGTGGTGCTCTAGGGGCTCTTTTGCTTACCATGCTTTTTACCCATGTAAAACACACACATAAAACCCACTCATGTCAATGTATACATCCAATACCAGAAAAGAAGCGAAACAATAAGCCTTGGAAACAATACAAAATTCTGCACATGTCGGGATTCGAACCAGGAACCTATTGCGTAGTATCTATTTTTTACTAATAAATAAAAATCATTAAATTTTAATATAAATATTACAAAAACTACACAATACTCGAAATTCTTCATACCCACAACTTTATAGATTTTTAAATTTTGCATAAATAAACATGCCGCTTCTATATAGTTCAATAGTTCTGTAGCAAAATCCCTAATAAGATTCAACTAATCAAAGCGTATTTTTGCAATTTCGATCTGTAGCCATTAGCAATTGTAGACGATCACACGATTACTGAGTCTATTTCGGTGAACCAGTTATTAATGCCGAAATATGCCGCTGTTTTTGTGTAATTTTTAATTAAACCTCAACATAGATCGTCGTCGGAAATCATCCATTATTCTGTCCACTATTTTGAAATTCATCTCGTCCTGAACTTCTTTCTTAAATCTTTACTAAAATCGAATTTGAAAGCAACATTTTGGTAACGAATCGATTTTTTGAAATGAGATGAAGAATGAAATGATGTTTTTTTTCTTGAACTACAATGATTGACTTTTTTTTTTTTTTTCAAAAAATAAACCACATCGCGACACACAAAAAACTAAACTACGTTAAGCGTAACTACGTTACTTGCAAATAACAAAAAGTTCCGCATTAGCCAGGATACGAACCCGGAACCTCTGGCGTAGCAATCGGATGTTTACTGTGTCACATACAATAAAAATGAAATGAAATTAATAAATATTTTAAACAAAGATTTGTTATATACAAAAATTAAGAACTGAAAAATTCACAATTACACATACATACAGACGTCAACTTATTGGAAAAAATAACAAGCTTATAAAAAGGAACTTCGCATAAAACTACCTGCCATTTGAAACACAAAACTATTAAATAAAATAATAAAGAGGAAACCTTTGTTTTATGTATGTATGGAACGAAAAAACTCTAAAATTACTTCTGTCACCATTAAAATGCCACGTAATCCCCAAATTAAATAAGAATTTTACGCGTGAAGCCGGGACGGGCCGCTAGATTTATTACATACAGATGGACAATTTGTTTGCATTGTGCACTTGGATGGGTAATGCTTCGTAAATCTATGCCATTATAATAATGCACAATCAAGATGAGAGTGATCTCGGTGAAACAGTAACGATTATCTGTATTCAGAGCAAGGTCGATGCAGAGGAGTTAGGATTAACGCACATTTAGCGATAACTGATGGGAATTATGAGGATCTCGAAGGATATAAAGATAAAGTCACTTGGGGTCACTGAAAGTCAACCCTTTATCAGGTGACAAAAAGGTAGTCTGTCATTGGTCGTAAAAATCTAAGTCATTCCAAAATTAACGCGATCGAATCCGCTGGAAAAAGCTAGTATACAACATGCGGTAAATGGGGAATTTCCGAGGATGTTGAATAAACAAACATACTAACTAGCTTTTGTTTTTTATGAACTGTAGCCTCCATATTATAAATATTTTGAAATTATAGGCGAAAGAATTTTTGACAAATAAATTAAAAATTGTAAAACAAATGCCTCCTACATTCAAACATACAAACTTTTCCTCCGTATAATATTAACACAGATTTTCTGTTGTTCAGTGTAAGTTTACCTTTATGTAGGTTAAATAAATTAGAGACACATGACATCGTGATTTTAAATGTATTGGAATGTATCAGCATTTTGTGTGTTAAGAAATATTTGATATTCTATTTGAGACATACTACGCATACCTATTATTATTATTATTATTATTACCTACATAAAAAATCCTAATTACATTAAGTATCACTCATCTTTCATCTAACCGAAGATCCTTAATTACCACAGTATGTAAGAACTTATAAATTAATTACCACAATATGTAAGAACTTATAAACTTAATTACCACAATATGTAAGAACTTATAAACTTAATTACCACAATATGTAAGAACTTATAAATTAATTACCACAATATGTAAGAACTTATAAAATAAAACTAAAAAATCACATATATATTTCTCTTGCGAACTCATTTTATATTTGCAATCAAAATTCTTTCAATCATTTAAAAAGTAAATCATCAGAATCAAGTCACGTTTTCGAAGTGTTATATCTGAGTACATATATGACAGGCGATAAAAAATAGCGAGTATCATATAATACATAAACCTTGCGATAGATATATATAGCTTTTTTAATTACCATAGAACTTGTAGCATGTAGACAGTACAATTCAAAACCTTATCGATTATGTTCGGTGTCTTTTTAAACAATTTGTGGACTCTGTATTCTCTGATATGTGTTTGATTATTATGTAGTACTATTCTCATCGACATTATGTTGTTATTCATATGGACATGTAAATAATTAATTTGCGATATAAATACTGTGCCCTAATTAAAATAAATAAATTATTATTATATAGAGAGGACGTGGTAGCTCAGTTTGTTACGTGCCTTGGATAACCGACCGACCTGAGCCGACAGGTCGACGGTTCGAGTCACGGATTACCGTAAGTTGTAGCTGCCTTGTTTCTCAATGTGCCCGGACAGTGGCGACAGATTCGCAACCTGTCACACTGGGACTCAACATAAACATGCGAAAAGCGGCGTGTAACACCTCTGCATACCCCTCTCGAGGGATTGCGGCGTGAGTTAATGTTATGTTTTGATATGTGATGTAAATAAATAATTATTATTATCAACTCGTTTCTAAAAAACAGGTTTTCTATTCCCTGATGGATGTACGGTCATAACTTCTGTTTCTATTCCTATTGGTTAGCAGACACCTCAAGGATTCCCCATTTGAATTTAAATAACAATGGCCCATGGACTTAACAGGAGGTAGATCTACGTGCCACCCTCCTTTCTATTACAACATGAAGCAGTTCGTTTTTCTGTTCGAAGGATTCGAAGGAGAGAATGTGTAGGTACAAAGTCAAAGTCAAAATGTTTTTATTCGAATAGACTTAAAATAAGCACTTTCAAATCGTCATTTTTTTACAACCACCGGTTCGGAATGCTATTTCTACGGGGAAGAATCCGGCAAGAAACCTCCGTAGTTGCTTTTTTCAATATTCAATTACAATATTTTCTACTACAAATTACAATTTTTCAACATAATAATTCTAGCTACACTCTAACTGTCAATAAGATAAACCTGTACAGCTAATTAAATTACTTCAATATGTCTTTATACCAGTCTAGCTGTCGGGAGATCCGTTAAATTTCTAATTTTCCCTACTGCATATGCCGCCGAGCTTAATTTACTACTAATTAATTCTAAATGTGCGTTCCACTGAAGTTTTGAACCGATATTATTGCCTGAGAAATTAGTCGATCCTACGTTATCGAGCACATCATTATTTATTTTAACATCTGTCGATAATGTCCGCACGTTTGGCAAAGAAAATTTGAGACATTTAGTCTTGGTACTATAAGAAGCAAATTGTTAGAGTTAAACCAATCTGTTACTTGTTTTAAAGTTGAATTTATTTCATTTTCTTCGTTATATTTTCTGTTGGTTTTAAAAATAAAAGATGTGTCATCAGCAAATTAAATTACTTCACTAAAAATTTCATCTAGACATCATTGATATAGACTAAAAACAAAAATGGTCCCAGAATTGACCCTTGAGGCACACCCATTTTTACAACCGGTACGTACCGGAGGTCTAATATCTTCATGGGCAAAAAGGTTGTGTCATTTATTAGGTGGCTTTATCACCATGAACCGTCTGCTTGTTTGCATGCGAAGTTGTATACCAACCGATGGGGCTACAAGTTTTGAAGTCTTCCAGCCTTAAGGCTTGTAAACCCAAAGTCATGCCCGGTTTTGAGGGCGTCAACGCAAGGAAACGAAGCCTCGCTCCCTTGCGGGGAAGCACTCGCCGAGCGGTTACTCCGGTTACGTTGCGAAGGCCAATATGGCCGCAGTTAGAGAGATCTAAAATAAAGTTTCAAACACTATTCTTTGGTAAAATATTTCAGTACCTACTCAATAATTGTTTTACATAACACCTCTTTATGTAATAGTGTTTATTGAGTGTTAATTTCATTATTAGATACACTGCTTAGAACGAATTAAAATTCTTGTTACTATAACTTTTAAATTGATTTTTAAATCGTTTTCAATAATAAATTTAGATTGCAAAATTGCAACTCACGAAGGAGAATGAGCTTTACTAGTAAATATGTAACTGTATAGTTTCTGACGACCTCCATGGCGCAGTGGTGTAAACAGCCAACCGCTACGCTAGAGGTTCCGGGTTTGACTCCCAGCGGAAGCGGAACTTTGTGTTATTTGCAAGACGCGTTGTTTCGCTTACCGATCTTGGATGTGCTCGTATCTATACAGTTTATTCCATATCGTTGCTTAGTGCCTGCGATACAAGATTATATCTTAGCGCAGGGCTGTGACAATTGTGTGTCGTGATTTGGTTATTATTATTATTAAATAATATTATTATAAATCCTCACAAATTTTTAATCAAAGTATCAAAAAAATTGATTAATAACTTTAAAACCCCAGTTCTATAAATAAATGTAACGTTATTAATTTCATAGCTAGAGTACCTCAATAAGACACTGAATAAGCAGCTATCAATCAATTAAAAGTTAATTTGTGTTTATTTAATTAAAAATCACCAACTGTGTTACTGAGCGATGCCTCAGGCGCAGGTGTCTGTGATTTATTACACGAGGATCAAGGATCTATAGATCACAGGATCTAATCCACATGACCTTAAAAGGAGATGATGACACTAATTAATCTATGTGAAGTTTGACAGGAAATAGGTCATGCTTTTTTTGTAAATCCTTTTTCACCGTTAAGTACGTATCGCTTAATTAAATCACGACTCCGATACAATGAATTATAAAAACTTAACAACCGATTAATTGTCATACAGTTGTCAACTTGGAAACGACACATCACACACACATACATAAGTAACATACGTGTGTATTTATTTATGTATGTACGTTTGTTCATTAGTGTTTGTATATATATATATATTTCGGTTTTTCATCACTCCTTGTATTCAATGTTTAAGTGATTATAACTCTCTAACTTGTATTATCAGAGTACCTACCATGAGTTTTACTTTCGATTGTCGCTTGCGACTGCAGTTACAAATTTGTACGAATCTTTGTAAAGCGCGTCTAACGGACAGATGACGAATTAAGATATTTCATACGAACTCATGGTAGAAACACAGCCCTGTTAAGATACACTGTTCATGACATGACATTCTGTTATTGGCTTGGTCATCAATCCTTAGTATCATCTTAAGAAATATAGTTATGCTGTTACTTGTCCATATAAATAAATCAAGATTAAAGAATCAACGTCTGCCATTTTGCTTCGCTATCAACCCAAGGCGATACGATCCTCATAATATGGAATATACATGAAATTTAATTAAATTATCTGGAAATAGTATATTTACAGGAAAAACAGAATAACAATTGTAAAATAAACCAGGGAGATATAACCTTTAAAAGTAAATAAATCTATCTCGCTCGTCAGAACAACCTTTTATGAAAGTTGTACGGCGCCCGTGTACTTTGACGTCATTGTACATATTGGATCTCGCTGTCTAACCGACAATTTTGAAGCTTTAAAACTTGGTTAACAAGTCATTGGGAAAATGTAACGGATTTGTGTATGTATGTGGTCTGGAATTATAATAAATTTAAATAGACTTGTATATTTCCTCTTGTGCATTGTAACGTAGGTATTTCATATAAAGAATAACGAACGGCTCAAGTTGATAGGCGTGCGTCGGCCGTTTCCTGTTTATCATTGCGGTATTCTTGGTGTATGCGGTACCAAATACTACCCAAAAAGCTGAAGTCCAAACCAATGTTTATATGAAGCATTCCTGATTGGTACGCGCAATGCAAATTCAGTACCGCACAAATCAGGAACGCTCCAAAGAATTATGCCGGTTACCGCACCATTACTGACCGACAAATCAGGAAATGGCCTAACATATAAAGATTGTTAAAACAAGAGCGTACTTAACTTTACGTCACATAATATGTCACATGTCAGGTTACGCTTCTAACCTTTTGGGTTATTTATTTTAAAAAAACTGACTGACGGACAGGTCGAAACTTTTTAAAGACAGTGTCAAACAAGTATTTCCTAAATCAGTTACTATAGGTCAAAAAACTTTCAAAACAAAGCACCGCAACTCAAAAAACATGGCCTTTTCACATATACAATTTTCGTAAGCGACTATTCACTTTTTAGGTAAGGAGAGAGTTTCTTCATTGTTTTTATCAATGAAATTATTAATTGTCATTAACGATAATTATTTCTGACCATATCGTATAATAAAATAAAGTTTAAAAGCATAATATAAGCATGAATAATTAAACATGAATACAGATAAGAACACAACATCCAAGACCGGTAAGCGAAACAATGCGTCTTGCAAATAAGACAATGTTCCCGCGCCGGGATTCGAACCCGGAACCTCTAGCTTAACAGTCGGCAGATTACACCACTGCACCACCGAGGTCGAAAAATACATAGTTTAGTTTAAAACTAACTTTACTATCAACTACGGAGGTTTCTTGTCGGATTCGTCCCCGTAGGTGGACGTTGTAGCCAGTTGTAAATTTAACTAATTAAATTAATTTATCATATAATGACTAGATTAATAAAATTTTGAATTAACGATTTTAGGAAATATGCATGAAATTTAATTTGATTATTCAATCAATTTATCGTAAAGTGTGTGCAAATCGTATATTTACTATGAAAAAATAATTAGAATGGAACGATAAACCAGGGAGATATAACCATTAAAAGTTAATATATCTATCTCGCTCTTCAGAACAACCTTTCCTAAGGAAGTTGAATGGCGCCCATGTACTTTGACGTCATTGTACATATCGGATCTCTCTGTCTAACCAGCTATTTTGAAGCTTTATAACTTAGTTAATAATTCAGATATTTAAGACAATCTACCGGATTTGTATATTGTATCAAATTTTAATAAATAAATTAAAAAATCATGCGTGTTCCCTATTGATTGTCGATAGCTAAAACTTTAGCAAGCGAAGCTCAGCCTTGCTCATTAAAGGTATATAACTAAGTGTAATGTACTGTATACTTGATCTACCTTACAAGGACAATGAAGAAATTACATGCCGGTACAAATATCCACATCACATGTGCGTGAACGCACACAAATTTAACAGATCGTGACAATTGCTGGTCGTGATGCTGCTACCGAAATTAGGGCAGACTTCAACAGTCAAATCAGTTAATTTTTAACAAACAACTTTAAATTTTAATACCCCACAATAAGAGCTGAGTCGGTGTGAATAGCAAAGATGATGAATTTCGAATTAAAATCGATTCAATTACATCGATCTTTTTCTGATAAGCCGTGAGGTCAGAGACAAGGTAAATACACGATAAATTAAATAAATGTATTAATGCCTTTTTATTAATCTTTGATCTTTACACGATTTTTTAAGTAATTGTAACAGCATTTCTGGCGAATTGTTGCGTAAATTAATTGAATGAATGCAGATGTTTTGTTGGAGTTACTGATCTTGTATTGATGTTATTGAATTTAATACGTTTAAGCAATATTAGATGTCAGAATACTTTAGCTAAAATTTTTGTACCGAATTTATAGTCCGTAAGTTTCGTTTTAAGATCGTTATCAAAAAAACTGAGGTCTTTCCTAGGATAAATAGTAATTAGCTATGTTTTAAATTATTCTATTAAAAATCTTCGTAATAATCTGTTATTAGAGAGCTTATGTTTATAAAGCTCTTCCGGGGAATAATTTGTTTTATAATAGATTCCGGTTAGGTTATGTTTCGTTGAGTTAAAATTTTAACAATTTTTTTTAAAAAGGTTCTATTTTCGATTGCACCAATGTTCACCAATTACTCAGTAAATTTTGTGTCAATTTTTTTTAAAGAGCATTAGTAGCAAATAAGTATGGGTACCAATTTCCTTCTATATTGGTGTAACTACTGTAACTATTGTAAATTTATAATTTAATTTAATTATTCTTTGTGGATATCCTTATGTTGTACTATAACCTTTTATGTGCAATAAAGTATTATTGTTATCGTTATTTATTCATCTTTCCTAATGGTAAGTGGATCTCATTCATTTTAACATGAACAAGTTCATTGTCGGACAAAGGCTCCGAATATTGCCTGCCCTTTTAAACAAATACCATTTCCGCTTGCGTTTACGTTAACAGAAAATAATACATGGAAATTACAGTTATGGAACTTAACCGTGAGGAAATGTGAATTCAAGAAATTTCTATTTTCTGTTAGTATAAACGCTTGCGGGAAATTGTGTGTTGTCTGAGCGAGCTGTGTCGCTTGCATCCAGGGAAAGATACGAAATAGTCCGTCCATCTCGTGGGGGACCAATAAGCAGCAATAAGTCACCAAAGCCCTTGCCCAAACTCTCTCGGGCGAGGTTACTCACCTAAATGCTATAACTGCTTTTATTATGTTAGAGGTTATTCCCGAATCAAGTGTTGCTAAAAACCAAATTTGATATTTGCCCCCTTTAAAACCAAAATAAATTACTGCTTGTCCATCACTAAACAAAAGAACACAAATAAAATTTGGACAACTTTACCATGTTAACACTACTAGTGTGTCATTCGTTGGTGATTCAAACATATATATATACAAAAAACAAAGACATTAGTAAACATTACACATTAGTAAAAAAAAGAAGATAGCTAAGCCAAAATAGATTAGTTTAAAATAAAAATTTTAACATCCGCATTTACATTAAATACAAAATTAAACAAGAAACATTAACAAAATTGTTTCTTTTTTACTAGAATTAATCCATAAAAGTTTTGTATAAATAATGATACAAAGATATACTAAAAAGTAGAAGCTTGCACCTAATTATAAATTTTAATATTATATTGCAGAATGGGCTTACACTACATTTCTTTGTTTATTTCTCAGCTACGGCGAAACGAAAAGGAGGGTTATGATTTTGACTAGTATGTATGTATGAATGTTCATCTGTTCCCTCATAAATTTTAAAGTATTTATCATATATTGACAAATAAAGTATAGTTAAAAGTGTCATGATCGTCCGCTGATTATAGGCCACCTGTTAGATGAACACCATTGAATAGTTTACTTAACAAATTCAAGTGAGAATATTTTCTTGTTTCAAACTTTTTACAGCGTGATTTCAGTAATTGGATGTTAGTTTTTAATCCTTACTAATATTATAAACGCGAAAGTTTGTAAGGATGTATGTATGTATGTATGTATGTTTGTTGCTCTTTCACGCAAAAACTACTGAAAATATTTTAATGAAACTTCTCAATAATTTAGCTTGTGTGAATATCACATAGGCATAAAATCTATAAAGATTGTCGAACGAAATGTCGAAAAATTAAAAATCCTATTAGAACCATTTTCGACTTTCGCGGGCAAAATTAGTTTTAAATAAGATTCACTCACCTTGTGACGCTATAATGAGTTAATAAGTAAAAAATATCCAAACTCACGTAAACCCAGGGCGTTGTAGTTAAAGTAAGTGCTAGTTGATTGACAGGCGGTATGTATGAACCTCGTCGATTTGACGAAAGTACTTACAATGTACTAACGACGCGATGTGGAGCAAACCTTCTCCTTGCGAATTTATAGCGGATTGCAAGTTGCTCTGCTTGATATTTTTATAAAAATAGAAAAGTTCTATGATCGTGGCTTGGACACGCAATATCAATTACAAATAAAATGTTTTATATTTTTATACATCATGGACAAACAAGCGGACGGTTCACCTGATGGAAAGTGATACCGCTGCCTATTGACACGATATTACAAATAAAATCTGTTGAGGTGAAATAATTTATTTATTAATTTTTCTCTTGAAATGTTCTGCAATTTTGCAATTTTTTTGTATAGATCAATAAGATTTCGGGATATTCTTGAAGGATTAATAATCCCGGGTATGAGTTGCAATTCATGTTGCAAGCCTCAAAATCTACCGTAACTACATATAATCGGGTGCTGGTTCCATGCTCAGCAATTTAAAAATGTATGAATTTGCTTTGAATATTGTTAATTTGAAAAACTTGCCAAAGGCTTCGTGTGTTGGATTCACACACGAAGGGTTCTTCACATTTTACTGCAGAGATCTCTTAAAATTCAAAACTC
This sequence comes from Choreutis nemorana, assembly GCA_949316135.1. NCBI lineage: Eukaryota > Metazoa > Arthropoda > Insecta > Lepidoptera > Choreutidae > Choreutis > Choreutis nemorana. The sequence goes on along the minus strand of OX438620.1, from coordinate 747,850 downwards.
TAAAGGTACACAATAATTCAATAGCGTCTTCAAAAGCAAGCAACTTTCAATCCAATCAAGATCCGGCAGATGCGCAAATCTCGCACACAAGCGCGCCTCTCCCACACACGCGAATCGTGTCTACAATAAGATGCACCAGGTACTATGTACTACTATGTTTAGCCTAATCTTTCGAAGTATATAAAGCATAGAGATCTGGAACATGATCATCATTCTGTATCAACAGAACATCATAGCCGTTCATAGTTTGTGAGTAAATAAATGATAAGATTTTCATTAATACAAAGTGCACTGTATATAAGCAGATACATATATATGTACGTGATTAAATGAATCAGTGACGTCGATTATTTATAAGTGATTTTATAAGTTAATTCTGTGTTTTTAAAATATATTTTTTTGGTAATGATATAAATATTTTCAGGAGGTTTTTGTAACACGCGTTCTAACTGAAGCTGTAATTTCGTCATAATGAAGGTGAGCTTTAAATACAAATTTAATTTATTTTAAAAATATATTATCATTTAATGGAAAAAAAAAAATAATTATAATTTATTTATTTCTTATTTTAGTTTAGAGATATTTTTTTACTATACTTTACAAACTTTTTTTTGTATGTACGTCCGTATTAATGTTTTATTTTTTTAATAATTTTATTTTCACTTATAATAATCAAACTAATTTAACACTATATAATGATCAAATGTAATGTAAGTATTTTATTTTTTTCGTTTTATAAAATTTAAAAAAATATATAACTAAGCCTGTTGCTCATAAGGGGACAGAGGAAACCATGAAAACGTGAAAACAGTCCGAACTGTCCCCTCGTCGCTAACAGGGTGACAGATCGAACTATTTTTCTCTTTGTCACCCTAGGGGGACAGAGCAGGGCGACAGATCGGAATAAACCCATACGACGCTTTGCCAATTGGTTAAGTTTCGACACTCGAGATCGTGGGTTCAATTTGTGTGACTTATTATATGATTAAAAATTCGAGATGAATCATTAGTAATTGCCTTATTTATTTATCACGAAATATATCTCCATTTAATGCTTATCCAATTAAGAAATATCCGTGTCATAGTCAATTTAGTAGAACATTAAGGTATGATTAAGACATGCATACTTTATCTATATAGATCATGATATATACTAAATATAGGTAAATATTGAATTTATTTATTAATAACTTAACGACAGTAAGAAAAAATACCTTGACAGGCGATAAACCCTGTAATACTGAGTTATAATTAAATTATTATTAAACCCTTAAAAAATGCTTAATGGAATTTTATTTAATATATAATGTTTTTCATTCTTTACATAGTGCGTAACGTTGCCATTTATCATTAGGTACTGACAGACAAAATTTTCTCGTCTACAAACTGAAAGAGTAGTTGATTTTTATTTTTTACTAACCATACATTGCTTTTATACTAACAGTTGCATGTGTGGGTAATTGGTTAATTATTTTTTATTACAAAATAAATATTTTTTGTAAATTGACGATGGCGATATTCAATTTGTCAACGAACGACGTAAAAATTCATTTTTGTTAAAAAATATATTTTTATTTCAGATATCTATAGCGTGTATTTTATCCGTCGTTGCTGCTGCGATAGCCGAACCCCCTGTAGATAACAGGTATATTATTTATTATTATTACATAAGGAACTACCAGCTGGCCCGGCTTCATGCGGGTAGTATAGGTATTTAGCTTTTTTGAAAATATTGCCTGTATTCATCAGAGATGATGTTCTAATAGTGAAATATTTTTTCTAATTGGTCCAGTAGTTTTGGAACCTATTCAGTGCAAACAAACAAAATATTTCCTTGTTTTAAAATATATATAATAAATACATATATATAAAACATAATACGAAACATAAGTCGAATTGCTTACATTTCCAATCTAAGTTTTGATTTCGCTAGCTTAGCTTAAACTTTGATAATAGCAACAATTTCATATTATAATAACTTCAGAGGTATTAAATAAATATAAATATTGAGAATAGCAGGCCAGATTTCAAGTTCAGACAGCAAAATTTACATCCATCGCAGATCAAACCCATGACCACGCGATTGGAAACATACCATACCATTGAAAAATCGAAAATTTTCGATGTTTAATAAAGAATACCCCCTTTTAGGTACCTCCCTCCCCAGCAAGGGTATAATGGTAACAGTAATACCCCATCTCAATCTTACGGGGCACCTTCAGCCAATAGCTTCGGAGGCCAGAGGCAAACTGATGCGGTATTCAGGTAAGATATTGTATTATTTTTAATACAATATATGATTTTAAAAACTAACCTAATTCTGACTACAAATAAACCATTATTTTCAACACAGAAACCGCCCTTCATCATCCTACGGCGCCCCATCTTTGAACGGTCGTTCAAGCTCAAGACGCCCATCATCCCAATACGGCCCACCTTCCCAATCCCGCACCCCTAGCTCACAATATGGGCCGCCCCAGTCCCGAACCCCCAGCTCGCAATACGGGACACCCCAGTCCCGTACTCCAAGCTCTCAGTACGGGCCGCCCCAGTCTCAATCCCGCACGCCAAGCTCTCAGTACGGACCACCCCAGTCTCAATCCCGCGCGCCTTCTAACCAGTACGGCCCGCCTCAGCGTACCCCAAGCTCGCAATACGGACCTCCCCAGTCTGGATCTCAATTCAGAGCCCCATCATCCCAGTATGGAGCACCTCAAGAACAAAACTTCGGACAGAACTTTGGCCGTCAATCTCCTAGCACTGAATATGGTACACCCTCTTTTGATGCCCCGTCTCAGCAATATGGCGCTACTGGATTTGGTACGTTTTTTAATATCCTGCGTCACGTGTTTATGTATATAGCCACAATCCATGTACATATCCATTTATATACTGTACAGTACATATGTATATGTCACCGTCTGATTTTGGATACATTTAGATTGCGTTTATTCCGACGATATTATCCAATAAAAGTCAGGACGCATTTATTCCATCAAAGACACAAAAGTGGCTTCAAAAACTGTTTTAATGTTTCCGAGCTTAAATATTAAAGCTTAATGATAAACACGGATATTTCTATTCATGTCGGTAATTGAACAGAAATAGAATATTAGGGAAATATAATTTTCTGCCAAAACAAATATAATTTAATGTTGAAAACATTTGCTATTTCAGTCGTCTAGAACATATATTAATCGGTACGTCTTAATGTACATAATACCTGCTAACAAGCATGGGGTTCGCCAAAGAGGGTCAGAGGGGGCAGCTGCCACCCTAGACACAAAACATTGGAGATTAAAGTGGACAATAGATTGTATGATACATATTACAATCACCCAACAATGACTCGAGCTACAATGATATAGTTACATATGCTTCTGGCTGTATCAAACACATGGCATCTACCCCCACCTTGACCATAAGCCAAATAAGCTTAAGCTTACGGTTAATTTGGCTATTTTTTTAGGAAGGCCTCATAATGTATTGAATACCTTGTGAAATGAAATGACATTTGTTCAGCAGTTATGGCTTAAAATGGAAACAGAGTTACTTTCGCATATTATTTCATTAATATTAATTCTAACGAGTGCATAAGCTTTAATTTCATTTATAACCCAGGTGGTCAAGCCCGTGACTCGTTCGGAGCAGCTCCAGCCAGCTCGTACGGTGCACCAGAACAGAGCCGCCAGTACCTCCCCCCCAATGCTGGCAGACGGTCAGGGTATGGAGGTGATGATGAAAGCAACTCGGTAAGACATTCCTTTATAAGACTATAAATACATACTAATAGTATAAATGTGTTTGGATGTTGGTTACTGTAAACTAAACTTAAAGATTATTTTTTAAATATCGTGACTTCCGCTGACATGACGGTGAGATGTCGCGACCGTTTGGTAGAAGCTGTGTTTTCTTTAAAAGTAAACATCATATGAGACAAAGGCGATAAATGAATGCTTTAAATATGAATCTGTTATTTGTACTGACTGGGCTTACGCCTACAATAATAAATCACGCAAAAACGGCGGAAGGCATTCGCATGAAATTTGGCAAACAGATATTTCGTCACTTTATTAAACTTAAGATACTTTTTATCCCAAATCTTATAAGGTTCTTGAGGATTTAAAAAACAAAATCTACGCAGACGAAGTCGCAGGCTAGTCTATGTTTGTATAAACAGTGATCGACCGATCTTTAAACGCTTCATTAATTCAACCTAGTGACGATAGCATAATTAATTAATTAAAGGAACGGAACCTTCACGTACGAGTTCGACTCACGCTTGGCCGGTTTTTTATTCATTCGATTTCCTAATTATACCAACATTAGGAAACTGGCGGGATATCAAATCTGACAGTAATTATTCGTTACTATGACACCGCTTAAATCTAAATAAAGACCGATTTTGACGAAGCTTGAATTGATTAAAGACAGTTCATTAATTAACCGACGGTAGCTTAATTTTAGTTAAGTCCCAATTAAAATGAAGAACGTGTATTTCAAATCCATACTACAAATTATTTAGTAGATATGAGTGAAGAACAAAGTGGAATTTTTGTGACCTCAATTCACCTGGGAACATTTCTACCCGGGCAATATCTCACAGGTGAAATTATTCAACTCATGCGGATTTCTTAATCACCTCAGAGTTATTTCACCTGGGTGATAAGAGGCGATAATCTTTTTATTAATCTAGTCGACTTTTATAACTAAAGTTATTTATTAATTTTATTTATTTAAGGACGTCTTCAGCATGTACATTACATATAACAAACAGAAACTGATATACATGGCTATAATAGACGAAAACTACATTTACAAAGGTTACACATACAGTATGCTAAAACAAAAATAGGTCACAAAGAAAAATTACATTGTTTTAGATTAAAACATAACACAAAAGAAAGGAAAATATAATACAGTGAAACCTAGTTAATTGGGGTCTCAAGGGACCAAGGATTTTGTACCATTTAAAGAGGTTTTCATTTATCCAGTTTACCATTTAGACAGGTTTAAAAATGTGTTGTCTCATTTACAGAGGCCGTAAACAAAACACGTGCGAAAGAAATTCGAATGTTTGTAAACAATCGTGTCGAAACCTGTCCCAACCTGATACATTATCTCACTTTTAAAGGGAACTGAGCTTCAGAGTCCCAATGATAGAGGTAAACATGAAAAAAATCCTAGAAATCAAATCTCATTTAATCAGGTTCGAAAAGTCCCATTAACAGAGGTAATTCGATGAAAAAGTGCCGGGACCTCATTGTAGTCCTCAATACTAGAGGTTTCTCACTTATCCAGGTTCCACTTAACTAGGTTTCACTGTATATAGGAATTGAAATCTGAAAGATCACGAACCTAATGAGAACTATTTTAGGCGACTCATAAAATATTGAAAATCGTTGGTCAAAATATTGTTTACTTACTAAGACTAGGCTAAGCTTGTATCTAAATACCCCTTTACTAAGAGTATCTTTGATTAAAATGCAATTGATGTAAGAAAATCAGCCCACACCATTTATGAGTTATTTTTGTAAATGTATTGGCCTAAGTACGATTATAAATAAATAATAAATAAATAAATAACCACATCACGACACACACATTGACTCTGCCCTGCAGTAAGTATCGTAAGAACTTGTCGCAGGTGCTAAGCAACGACATGGTATATACTAAATAAATTAGAATACAACATCCAAGACCGGTAAGCGAAACAATGCGCCTTGCAAATAACACAAAGTCCCGCCCCGGCCGGGATTCGAACCCGGAACCTCTAGCGTAGTAGTCGGCAGTATACACCACTGCGCCACCGAGGTCGTCGTATATATATATTATGTAGCCTGTGCTTCATTGCACAGCTGCTTTATACGTTACAAAGGACGCCACTGTTGATCCTGGCTAACTGGAGTTGCAGTGGGATAGAGTTTGCAGTACAAAGAACAATAACATATGCATATAGAAAATGCAATAAGTGAACACCAACATATTGATCATTTTAGTAGTCCCCGACATGTCGAGGGTTCGAGACTCGGGTTACCGTACATTATAGCTGCCACGTCCCTTATTGTGCTCGAATAGTGGCTAAAGATTCGCAACCTGTCACATTGGGACCCAACATAAACATGCGAAATGCGGTGTTTTACACCTCTGCCTACCCCTCTCGAGGGATTAATGACGGCGTGTGTTTATGTTATGTTGTGTGTGTGTTATGTATATTAGTTATTATAAGCCAAGGGACTTTAAGGTTTGTCTTCGCTTCCATAGGAGCCTGCTAACTACAGTTTCGAGTACATGGTAAAGGACGACGAGTCAGGCAACGACTTTGGTCACCGCGAGTCGAGGCAGGGGGACTCCGCTGAGGGACTCTACTACGTGCTGTTACCTGATGGAAGGAAACAGGTAAGCTTGTCAGAAGAGGCTTATTATGAGCCTGAAGACGTTACTACTGGAAATAGGCCTCCTATAGATCCTGTGAAGCTTGTATCCGGGGAGACCGTGCAAATTTCACAAGATCGTCAAAATTAAAAGCGTTTCGGCAAAACTAGATATGATAGGAGAAATGAATTACCATGCTAGTTACTTATCTCCCAAGTAGATAATGCAGCCTAATAGAACCCTTTAATCCCCTACTTGGAAAATAAGGCAGAATAGCAAAATCATCACATTTCACTCTCCCCACACCTGATTTACATTAACAGTTTTACAACAAAATTCTGCGGAAAACATTTGTTTTACTATCTCATTAACACGATGGGGTTTTGGCCAGGATTAAGTGGTTTTTTTTTTGTTTGCAGACTGTAGAATACACAGCTGATCAAGAAGGCTACAAGCCCAGGATCTCATACGAGGACACTGGCGCCGGAGCAGGGTACGACAGAAATAGCCAACAAAATGGCGGCTATCAAAATGGCGGCTACGACAACGGATATTAGAAAACGCGGGAAAAACCAAGGAATTGACTTTCGTAAGTATCAAAATCAAAGAGTTTTTTATATTGTGATTATTATTGGGGCTGTTAAAAGTATAATTGAAAGCTTCATTTATTTTAGTTTACGTAAAAGCAGTTCGCCTTTAACGAATATTGATAAAAACTGTCAAATAAAATACCTAATAATGTCAATTTGACGCGGACAGTAAATCAAATTTGGCACAGAGCAGTCTTTTCACGCCGAAAATCTTTGTAAGGGAGTGTTGTAAGGATATCCCTTTGAAACATTGTGAATAAAATGCGAGTAAGATATAAATAATGCAAAATTAATGCTTCATAACCAATCCCGCTGCTCAGTACCTTTTTTGCAGTATAAAATTCACCGGCGTATTTCACAAGAAGCAATTTCTTTCGCTTAGGCAAGAATATATCGATATCTCGCTAGCTGTTTAACTAGACAGTTTCGCACTTATAACATAATGGAGAGCATCCAACCGTAATTAATATTATAACATTATAAACTCGGCCTAAATCTTTTAATTTGATGTTTTGGAGCGTTCATCTCACGACATCGATCGCAAAAACTATATGACGTAAGTATATAGTAAGATTAGGTAATAAATAAGACGAGGTATATATAGTTGATTGATTTCACATAATCGGGTCTCGAGCACTGGGCAAAAACTAAACTGATCAAATTTATATTGAGGGTAATATGAAATGAGGTAACTCGATATTAAGTCTCTCGCTGAAATCAAAGTAAAGAAAATAATATTAATATGTACCTACTTGACTGGTACTTATACAATAACTGTTTTCGTAGGGGTTAAAACGGGTTAGACCAAATTGAATCGTTCTTAACCTCAAAGTTATAAAATTCAATGCTGCCCTCTTTTTTTTGATGTGACACTTTTGAACGTAATTTTAAATTAAATAAAAATAACGAGGTGTAGGCAGCGGGTGTTTGTGATCTTTGCAACAAAAAAAAAAAAATTGTACAAAGAAAATTGGAATCCGACTTGATGATATTTATTTTACTTTCACCCACAAAATAATCGTGACAGTATTTATTTTTAGGTTTTATTAAGTTCAGTCAAGAGTTACGTCTTTCATATAACTTCCCTTGAAAGCCTGGCTTAATTGTATAAGTGATTGCAACAGTAACTTCTAATAAGCATTGTGCTGTAGGTTTATTTTCAGCTGGCTTAGCAATAACACTATTTTTGCCCCTTTGCCTATTTTTTTTTCAATCAACTTTGCTAACTAAAAAATAAAATGTAATTTTCTACCTTTAAGTACAATAAATATACCTATGCCATGAAGTTAATTGTTTGCTTTTATATGTTACAGATATTTGTTTCGTCATATTAATATTTACTTTTTTTTTTCAGGAATGAAGATAGAAGCTACGGAAATGGTAATTTACCTATAAAAGTTGTATTTGTTTAATGTTTATTTTGTAGGAATATAAATGATCTTCTATTATATATTTAGGTATATAGATTTTGTTATGTAAGCAACGACAAGGCTATGATAAAGGATTTTGAGCCATATTACTTGAGACTTAAAATAAAAAACGCTTAACTTAGGAATAGTCAAGTTATGTTGAAACGTAGAAATTAAAATTTTGGCGTTTCATTAAACTTTTTAATTTTAAGAACATGGATTGTAATGGCCAGTAACCAATGTACCTTTTTTTTTTCGTTTTTCGAACATATTTGAAATTCGAATTTTCAAACTTTTTGTTGACTCTTTTTTGTATCCTTTGATTCTTTCTTCTTCTTTTTTTTTGTTTTTTGTATGCTAAAATTTTATTGTAGATACATCTCTTACTAGTGTTAAATAATGTTTTATGTAATCAAATGTAAATAATAAAATGATACGAACTATAGTTTTATATTTATTTTTAATCGTATTTTATGAATTACACCTGTTCGATAAAAATGTTTCAAGAAAGATTTCTGTCAAATTTAGTACCAATTAAAATAAACTCACTTGCATCTAATTACAGACACATACAGAAACGTGAAATAAACACAATTAAGTTTTTGAAGGAAAAAAAATCTTTCAATAATTAGATTCACGAATACTGTTTTGATAGGAGTTCTTCTCTCTCTTTCACTCCTTTCTGGAAAAATTATTCAGATCAGTTACTTCTGTTCAATGGCGGGAAGAGACGCAAATTTGGCGTCATTAACGTAGCTGTCAGGGGTTGGCGGGAACGGTGAATGGTGGTTAAAATTTTTCTTGTTTATCAGCAGTTTAATGTGTAAAATGTTTTAACCAGTGGATATCTGTAGTGCTATACAAGTGTGGAGAAAGTGAAATACGACGATTTGGCTGCTCTTTTCGTCAAGCCCCAAGTAACTCAATAAAGCCTACAGTAACATTACTAGCATGTTACTGTAGACACAATTAAGAAAGAAGAAAAATATAACACGAAAGACTTGTGCTGTATGGGCTAAAGCCCTTTGCCTTTCCCGACAAAAGGGAAGAATTAAACCAAGCAGTTGTCAGGTGCTTTAACTGAACTAAAATAATAAAAACTAAATTTAATAAACAATTGTTTATTTAAAAATAAAAACAAAAATACAGTGATGATCGCAATTCAAAATCACGGAGATTCAAACAGTCGAAAATACTTTTACATGGTAACATTAGCTTTTTTCCTTCCACTTTTTTATTTTACTAAGAATATCTACTTAAAACTAATGTGCGTTTTTATAGAATCAATTTATTGTTAGAAATAAATAAGAAATCATTTAAGTAGAACAAGCTTTAAAATTGAAAGATGACTCACCAAAGTGTTAAAGAAAAAATATTTAAAAACAATTATTTCTACGCGATAAAGGAAGCAGATTTTTACTTTTTATAAGCAGATTTTACTGGTTATATATTTTCAATAACGGTTTTTAGTACGTACAATAATTGAGTTTACTATAATTATTAGGACATTACGAATGACTAGTTACCGCCTGCGGCTTTGACTAAAACAATTGTTGTTGTTTTACGTCATAGGTAAACAAACAGATGGTTTACCTTATGGTAAGCGATACCGCCACTTAAAAATATCAGAAAATAATTTAAAAACTGAGTACATATCAGAAAAAAAATATTTATGAGATTAAATTTTTCTGAGTGTGATAAATATCAAATAAGCTGTTGGAATCAACAAGATTCATCCAAATCGGTTCATCTACTTTAGAGTTAAGACAGAAACTGACAATTAAAATCACGCTTATTGAATATGGTTTACAGCAGCGTATGTTTAAAAATATTACCTACTTATAATATATAAATATATAACTAAATTTCAATTCCATTTTACTTGTAATAAAAGAATTTGTAAATTAAAAATTATGAGAGAGATAATTTTGACTTTTATTATTATTTTTAAATTTTTATAGTAATTTTAAATTACGAATTCTTTTGAGTTATGTACGTTTTTTTTTTTAATATATATTATTATTAATAATTTCTTGAGATTTAACATCGAGATCGCTATATATTACGAAGTAAGTCTTTCTATTCTACTTTATGTAATAAGTTGCTAACCTGGAATAATTTTATTTAAGAATCAGTCTACAAAATATTTTACAGTTAAATTGTGAATTAAATTGTACTTAAATTTGAAAACTAACTACCTACATCTAGTTATAGCTTGGTATCGAGTTTTTGAACGACTTTCAAAGTCAATGTCAAGTAAATTAACGTATAACATTACGTATAAAATAAAATACGTAAACATTGGACCTCAGCTTTAAACCAAAATATAAATTAACAAAACACAATAAAACTTCAACCTTATCACTACGTAATATAGTTATTTTTACAATAGCAGAACATATTCAAATGCGGATGCGTAGCGCTTATACATGAAGGATCTTGCCCGTAGCTGAAAAAAAAAATGTAAATGTATAAATATTCTTTATTGTAGCTCTGTCTCTAGATGGGAGTTTCGTTAAAATCGGTCCAACCGATTAGAAGATATCTCGGATAAAAATGTAGACGGGCACTTGAAAAATGAGTTTAGGTCATTTTATGCAGGAATCACTAAAAAGATTTAGCAGGGCTAATTTTAAAATTACCGATGGAAAATTAATGTCATTATTTATCAAATTAAGTGTAATTGCAAAACAAAAAAAGTTTTCCAATAGAATAAAAAAATAATATATTCTTTTACACATTTTTTCCCCTAAAGTTCTACTAAATTAATTTATACTTACGCATTGATCCTTTGTATGTCTCTGTTTTTAATAGTGAATTTGTTTTCATTTTTTAAATAAACCATTGAAGCTTCGTACATTCCGCCGCCAGGTTGGGTGACGATCTGTGATAAAAAAAAAAACAATAATATATAAAAATCCAATATTCGTATCCCGACAAACATTGGTGTAGATAACGCGGAGGTTTCCGCGGCGGAACAAACAAAAACTCTTTTTTTTTCTATAAAGAGATAAAAAAAAAAGTTAATGTCTATCTACTACTTTCGGCTACGCGGAATTGCACTGTCACCGACGAAATACAAAAAAAAATCGACTTGAATTTTGAAAATTTGTCACATCAAATTAGACTGGATTTATTTTAATTGTTTTATATACATACATAGCTTTAAACACTATACACGATGGAATTATTTTGTATCTTATTCGGTCACACCTACTATTTTCGATTAAAATAAATTATTTTTCAACAGTGGCGGGGCTAGACAAAATTTGAGGGTCGGTGATATAAACTTGAATGAATTGAGTTAATTTTAAATACACACTAGATATATATTTTTTAGGTCATCATTCCTAACAATATAACTTCAAATCACCTTTCATGAGGTCGTTGTTTTTCAGTAAATAAGTGGAAAATGTTTGCGAGGTCCCGTGAAGCATGAGGCCTCGGCGGCCAACGTCATAGACGCCTCACGCCGCCATGTTTTTTAAGTTTCCATAACAAAGTTTGAATAAATGTCAACGCAATTGGTTTTTTTGTTGTTATTAAATACACAAAAAATATAGTTTTCATAAAATTCAAATCACCTTGACTTGATAGTTTTCCTTGGTCAGTTTGATCGGCTCTCCAAACTTGCCCACGTATCCATCAACATCCTTTGCACCTGCGAACGTCATCACCTGTTTGTTCGCTTTCTGCTTCATCACCCACTCTATACGGTCTAGTTTACGAATGGCACACTTATCCCTGAAAATTTATGTATATAAAAAAAACCGGTCAATTGTGAGTTGGACTCGCATAGAAGTGTTCCATCTTAAAAGATTGAGCATTCGTACCTTTTATATAAAATCTTTAAAAAAACCAGAAAAAAGCAAAAAAAAAATCGAACTTTCGAGTTGTCTGTATGGGAGCCTCGTTTAATGTTTAATTTATTTATGTTTTTATTATTTTTTGTTACAGCTGTAACAGAATCAGACATTCTCTGAAGTGTAGCTTTTATGGTTCATGATTTACAGCTTGTTGACAGACGGACAGCGGTCACGTTTTTACCCTCTGGGTACGGAACCTCGGATTTTTTATATTTTAATGTAAATAAAACACGTCCATACTCACCGCATACCCTCGGTGATGCTGTTAATATGTTCCAATAGTGCGTGGGACGCTTTGTCATACAATACATCTGAGTAACTGATGTTTTCCCATTGAAGGCAGGCGCACCAATGTGCTTCGATGCCTGCCTCACTGCAGGATCTGTTGCTCGGGATCTGGTGATAAAAATATTAAATTAAAAAACTGTTATTCATTGCAAAATATTTATTTATCGTCAATAATACATAAACGAACGACAACGATTCTATATAATGTATTTTGTGTTATTTAAGTTGGCATATGTAATTAAATGAGTAAATAACTTTAGACCAGAAAATTATAAGAGAAAAATCGAATCGAAAATTAGAATTATTACAAGTCGGGAACAATTTTTTCAGTTGCTTTACTTTTGGGCAGAACAAACACTTAATTTTTGAGCACATCTGCCACTCTGTCCCACCACTGCAGCTCCTGTTCACCAGGATCAACAGTGGCGTCCTTTGATCGAATAATCAACGAATAATGCAGCTGTGCAATGACGCACACGCTGTGCCCGGACACCCTAACGGCTGTTAACCCGCAGCAAACTTAATCAGAAGAAATAAAAGGTAGTAAGAACGCGGTTTCATACTTCCCTTCCAACAAATCGGAGACAGCAATCGAAATGGAAAATAAAAAAAACTAAGGGGGGAGACAGTCAGGAGACGCCTGACCGTCAAAACACCACGGTATGCCACTAACTATCAGGGGATTAATTAGATACTAACCTAAATCTTACACCAGTAATATTGGTGACAAACACTTAATAGCGCTATCTCTTTCAATCACTTAACAAGTGTAAAAAATTTGTATGTGTGCTTGCCGCTATGTTTGGAACACTTTTTACGATTGAATTGTAAGCAAATGACATTTTGTAATATCATTGTTTAAAAACACGTTTTCGCTTAGAAAAATAACTTAAAATGCTTATATTAAATTACTAAATCAAGTTTTTATTTTTAAATTGATAAATACAATTTACAAAGATGAGCGTAAAAACAAATAACAGATTTCGCATTCACGATCTTACCTACATACTCACCAGTACTACCCAACAAAAAATCAATACAACTTATCCCACAACTACACTACTAATATACTAAAGCTAGCCCTGTAAATTAGTAAAACTCCCGGCGGCCATGTTAGTGATGTCAGATTGACGTCATCAGAAACTTTTTTTTTTTTTTTTTTAGTTATTAAATCATTGGGATATAAAGAGTAAAGTTTACTATAGTATTTTTTTTTTACAGAAACGTATGGTTCTAAGAATTCAATGCCAGGATGTAATGCTGTATTATACTACACTAACCTGGTTCAAAAGTGACAATCCTCTAGTCAAATCCGTTCCCTTTATTGTATACGGATTGGCGTGTTCACTCATGTCTAATACGTCTACTAAAGTCGCGTACACGTCATGTGGTGTCGTCAAAGTCTCCGCGTTCAAAGTCAAAGTGGACTTTAAGCTTGGTTGTCTGTTTTTTAGGTACTCAGGTAAAACTACCGCCATTAAAGGTAATCGTTCCTCTAGTTTGCCTTGAAACGTCGCTCGAACGTTTGTGTATCTATAAATAGATAAATAAAAAAATCCAAAAATCAATTTAGGGTTGTTGAATTGACAACTTAAAAATGTTTTAATTTTTTTATAAATTGGATAAGAAGATGTATTTTTAATCTTAGCTTATTATTATTGCATTTTAAATTAAATCATTTTTTTTTTTTCAAATTATATTAAGTAAATAATCTCTGGAAATTTTTCTCTTTCTCTAAAATCAATGCATGATTCTTTTGGTATTTCAGTTTGAACAGGTCATTTATAAAAAAAAAAGATTCTAATGATTATTAAAATCAATCGTATCGTTGTATTAAATTACTAAGCAACGATATGATATAAAGGACATAGATAAGAATACTACATCCAAGATCGGTAACCGAAACAATGCGTCTTAATAAAAACACAAAGTTCCGCCCCCGCCGGGATTCGAACCCGAAAACTATAGCGTAGCTATGTCAGCTGTTAACACCACTGCGCCAAAGAGGCCGTATCTGTTGTTATGTTAAGCAATTATTTTATAGAAATTATTGACTTTTAAAGAGATAAAAAAATATTAAATAACATTGTCACCTAGCGCCATGGTCGCCCATGACAAACAGCATCGTGTCGTTAAGTTTCCCAGAGACCTTCAATGTGGTAAGAAATTCCGCAAAGTCTTCATCGGCGTTACCCAACATGCTGTCATCGTGAGTTATATCGGCTACGAATGTGAAGCAGAACTTCTTACCGTCAGTTTCAAGGAACTGTAAAAAAATATAGTTTATTCGGCAAAGCTCAACGCAGAGGGCGCTCTAGCAAGTTTGATGTCAAAAACGTCAATATGAACGTCAAATTTAGAAAATTATTATTCAAAGTCTAAACGTTTTATTCGAATAGACTAAAAATAAGCAATTTCAAATCGTCATTTTCTTTACTACCACCGGAAATGTTCGGAATGCTATTTCTACGGGGAAGAATCCGGCAAGAAACCTCCGTAAACTTACAATTTATAAAACAAAATAATTCTAGTTTTCTAATTATTAATTATAAACAACATTTATTGCTATTTTTTTATTATAAAAATTAGAAGCTAAAACATATCAACATTTATTTATTATTCTCGTTTAACGCCCAAATAAATATTTAATGACTTACTACGGCCATTCAAAAGTGTGTGTGTTTTTTTTATTATGGACTTGATTATTTATTTTCATCAAAAAACGTTGTTTAGTGATGCTGATCCCTGATGTGATAATATTGCAGTATTAATATAGTACCGTATTTAAAAATTAATTCAATAAAACATTGCGAGATTTGCATTTCATTTATTGAATATTAACTATTGCCTACATTTTTTTCAAGAACTTTCCCAATGTTTTAACACTTAATCTCCTGACGGGACGAAAACAAATCCAACAAATTAAATATAAGATAATTCTGTCCAACAGTTGTTCAGTTATCAACGGTGTAACTAACCGACTTTGCTTTTTAAAGATTTTATATGTAAATATAATATTAATGACATTAATGTTGTCATAGAATCGTAATGATATTTAATAAGTTTCATTTAAGTTCTAAATTTAGAAACCATATTTTTCTAATTTTACAAATGATTTGATTGTAAAACACATACACAAACTCACACGCCGCATTTCGCATGTTCATGTTGAGTCTCAGTTTAACAGGTTGGGAATCTGTCGCCACTATCCGGGCACAATGAGGGACGTGGCAGCTACAACTTACGGCAACCAGAGATTGGAACCCTCGACCTGTCAGGTCCAGGCACGTAACATTCTGAGCTACCACGACCTAACATACATAATATCATGTTATCTACCTGTTTTGTGATGTCTATCATGAATAGATAGCTAGGTTTCGCGCCGACGCAGTATTTGTCTTTCCCGTTCTTAAACCACCTAGAACCTTGCTTGAATTCCTCTAAGAAAAACGATCTGAAAACAAAAAAAAAACCACCAATGGTATAAGACAAATAAATTAACCACACCACACGGTCTCTCCAATGTTATATCCAGTTTTAACTATATTTATTAAAGATATAGATAAAATTTCAAATAGAGGTATAATCTTTTTTTTATAATTTTAAATGTAACACATACCTCAAGTAATGATCTGCCGGTTGCTTTTTGAAACCGTTGAATCGATATTGAAAAGTTCCGATCCAAGGCATGTCTTCCAAATACGCTGTGCGATATCTAAATTAAAAAAAAATGAATAAAAAACATGAGTCCGCTGAAGTTTTATAGGAAATTTCTTCTATGTAAGGTTTTTTTTTTGTTTTATTCATAATTTATTTTTTGAGCTTTAAATCTAAATTCTATAATCCTATCTTTACTATTTACATTATTATTTGAAATTTTAATTAATATATTAAATCAATAATCATAATAATAATAATAACCACATCACGACACACACATTGACTCAGCCCTGCAGTAAGTATCGTAAGAACTTGTATCGCAGGCACTAAGCAACGATATGGTATAAACTACATAGATAAGAATACAACATCCAAGACCGGTAAGCGAAACAATGCGTCTTGCAAATAACACAAAGTCCCGCCCCCGCCGGGATTCGAACCCGGAACCTCTAGCGTAGCAGTCGGCTATTTACACCACTGCGCCACCGAGGTCGTCAAAATCATATTATACTTTTTTTATTAAATAAAGGCTTCAGGTATTATTATTATTATCATATTGTTGTAAATTTTGAAAAGAAGTAATTATTACACTACTTGGCCATGCGTATCACATGACCGGGAACGCCTTTCCTTTTTATGAATTTTTTAATATTTCTATTATTAGAGCGAACAATGTAAAACAGAATCACTGAAACCGGTCCAGCAGTCTTCAAGCTTGAGCGAGACTGACGAACATCGGACTTAGAAAGGCCAAATTAAAGCAGTTAAAAAAGTTTTATGTACTGAATGCCTTGTCACAATATCATTATTTTTTTGCAAAATGGCCGCTCATTAGTATAAGAATGTTACATAGGTAAGTAGGGCTCTTGATTTATATATAAACTAGCTTTTGCCCGCGACTTCTTTCGTTCGCGTTCGCGTGGAAGTCGAAAATGGTTCTAACAGGATTCTTCATCACTTGACATTTATCGTTATATTTAGTCAATTCACACAATTTATTTATAAATTACAACCTATTTGTTATTCTGAAGTATCAGCTATATTATTATTGTAAAGTTTCATTAAAATCCATTCAGCAGTTTTTGCGTGTATGAGTAACTAAAATTCAGTCATCCATACATTCTTTCTTTCGCGTTTGTAATATAAGTAAGGGAGAAGAAGATAAGTTAAAACCTACCCTAAAGCTTTGACCTTGTTAAATAAGAAAGGGAAGGAGTCCATTGTGACGTCACTCATCTTCTTTCTCACCTCCGGTAGTTCTATTTCTGTCTTCCCGGTCAATATGGGGAATAAAGCGGCCGGTGTGCCATCTCCAACTATATTATATCTAAAATAACAACATTCTATATATTACTTATGTACAGTATTCTATATGAAGTAATTGAGCTTAACAAGGTTAACGAAAGGAAATAATCAACTTACACATGAGAATTGCAAGTGAAATAACAATAAACGCATCACAACACACACATTGACTCAGCCCTGCAGTAATCTACAATCTTGTGTCACAGGTGCTATGCAACGATATGGTATATACTACATAAATAAGAATACAACATCCAAGACCGGTAAGCGATCAATGCGTCTACAATTAACACAAAGTTCCGCCCCCGCTGGGATTCGAACCCGGAACCTCTAGCGTAGCAGTCTGTTTACACCAATGCGCCATCGAGGTCGTCGAAATAAAAGCTTATAATATGTCAAATCATGCTGTAATAAAAAAGGTCTTATTTGTAATATAATGAAAAATATTTTTACGCTTTCGATATATATTTTTCTTTATTCTAATACTACTTCGAATATTCTAGAGGACATGGTAGCTCAGTTTGTTAAGTGCCTTGGTTAACCGACCGACCCGACCCTGTAGCTGCCATGTTTTTCATTGTGTCCATAGTGGCAACCTGTCACACTGGGACTCAACGTAAACATGCGAAATGTTCAATGAAAAAGTTTGTAACACCTCTACCTACCCCTCTTGAGGAATTTATAATGGGGTGAGTTTATGTCTATGTGTGTTTATGTAATATTTTAAAACTAAACAGTAATTTTACCTATTCAACACGACAGCCCCCAAATCCTTCAACACCTGGTAACTCTTGGGCATCTTCCTGATGAATAGGTTCTTAGATGTTGAGTCGAAGCCGAATATGAGGATATTGGGACTGTCTTCCCTACCCCTTGGAACAGCTGTCCTAGGGACAGACGTCCTTATCCCCATCACGTGTCCCACCCATTTTGTCTTGAATAGTAAGCTGGAATAGTGTTTTAAATATACAACGTATATCAGAAGCAAATAAATCATACATTATTAATATTATAAAGATTATTTTGTATAGTAGTTTTCGAATGTAATAAAATTCTTTCACCAATAATAATAATAACCACATCACGACACACACATTGACTCAGTCCTGCACTAAGATGTAATGTTGTATCGCAGGTGCTAAGCAATGATATTGTATAAACTACATAGATAAGAATATTATATCCAACACCAGAAAGCGAATGCACTTGGAACCATGCTCAAACTTTTTTTTTTTGCAATTAAGGCAACGGTTTTAATGACATTCATGAAACTACAAAAGTTTTTTTTTTCCTTTTTTTAAGGATGTATTCAGGGTTAATTTATTAAAAAATTCAAAGTTAAAAAATATTAATAATTTATAACGTTATATTTTAAGAACATTTCCTCATTGTCGAATTGTAATTATTCAAAGAAGTGATGAACATTATCAATAAGTTTCCTGTGTCACGTTAAGTTAAATATCCACGTACCAAATAGAATTTTGACCAAAAGTATTAGATTTTATCCCAAACCGTTTACAAAAAGTTAAAAAGAAAGCTTTTTTGAATTTAACAACTTACGTTTCGTTTTCGACTCTGTAATAATAAATAAAAACATAAATAACTAAGATATTATAAAAATTAAATAAACGATTATCATTTAATATATTGACAAGTACATTCTGGTCAATATATTTTAATAATTGTTTATTTAGCCTAAGAACCAAAAATTGTATGAGATATATTGCTTTTGTATGAATGTGTCTCAGGATGATGATGATGATGATGATAATTTAAATTTTAAAAACGGATTATTAAAAAAAACGCTATCGCATTTTTGCAAAAAACCTAAAATTAAGCAGCAATCCAACGTACACAATACAGAACGTGCACACACAAACATTATTTTTTTATTGTATGATACTATTATTTAATAATAATAATTTAATGTAGAGGGCTTAGTTCTGCACGGGTGCATTCTGCGCTCAATAGAACAAGTCTACAATTGTTTTAATATTGTAACAACTTGTTTATGATTAAAACATTATATAAAAACTACAATTGTTTTAATATTCCGGTTTACACAATCATCCTGCGACAAATGCAAATTATATATTTATTTAAAAATAATTTATGAAATACTAACTTCGTTTTAGGTTTCCCAAAGCAAGTTACTTTAACGTAATCGCTCTTGTCTAAAGTATAAGTTTTGTCGTCTTCGACTACAACTGGACTACTTAGAATATACTTGCGGTCGGATTGGTGTATTATATCTTGGTAGGAGCACTGTATATGCTGTGTAGTATCCAATATCTCTTTGACTACTCGGCATTCTGAAAGCTTTAGGAAAATATATATATAAAAGAGTATATAAACTTAATTTTTAAATATATGAATAATTTAATTAAATTAATAACAGAGAAAGTATGTACATACTTTCTAACTTCATTAAAACACAATAAAAATAGTAATAATAACCTTCTCACGATACACACATTGACTCAGCCCTGCAGTAAGATTGTATAATTTTTTGTCGCAGGTGAAAACTGAATACATAATAATACATCCAAGACCGGTAAGCAAAACGTATTGTCTTGCAAATATCATAAAGTTCCACCCCCGCCGGGATTCGAACCTCTAGCATAACAGTCGGCTGTTTACACCACTGCGTCACATAGACAAGAAATAATATCAAAAAATCTCATACACAAAAAATTTAATAACGTCCCTATAAAGGGTAACTTTGATATTTTCATGGTGGATTATTTTCCTCGGTAACTGCCATGTAATTCAAATGAATTTATGTCGTGCACAATAATTTTGGTACATACTGCAGATGCTGTGGTTAGATAAGGTATGTGTATAATGATGTAGATAAATGTATTTACTGAAACTTCGGTTATCCCAAAATTATAACACAGTTAGCACCAAATAAAAAAATTACTACATAATTTTCAGGGGAACCGCACCCAAAGGGTTAAAAATTACTAAGCATCCGCTGTCCGTCCGTCTGTCAGCGTGCTGCATCTCATGAACCTTAATAGCTAGACTGTTGAAACTTTCAGAGAATGTCTATTTCTGTTGCCGCTACGAAATAAGCTAAAAACTACAAAATGTTTAATCTTATATTATAAGAATTCAAGCCATCATGTGTGAGTCCGACTCACACTAGACCGGTACTTTTATTTCATGATAAATTAATTTAATGTTTAAATATTTACATTATAATTGTTATACATTAAACTACGCATTTTTATTAGGGAAATGTAAAAATAAAAATTTAATCTATAACCATAGAAATGATTTCAAAGTTAACGTAGTAAAAAAAAAAGTCGCGCACACTGTGTTTTATTTTTGGATACCCCACTTACATAGCATTTAACCCAATCTCTTCCTTCGCAAGAGATCTTTTTTAATTTCTTATCAAACTGCATTATTTCAGGAGAGAATGGATCCAGTACTGGCATCTCACATCCTGTCCCTCTATCTTCTTTCATGTTCTCTTCCAACTGCCTCTCTATATACCTTGGAGATAAGAGAAGAAGAGAATGAGTTTCTTGTTGTGTTTCAAACAAAAGCATCTTATTCTTTAATGTTTAAAATTCGATTTTGTAATTGAAAATAAGTGACATTTATTTAAATGTAGTTTTACAATTCTTTAACAATAAAACCAGTGAAAATATAACGTAAAACCAAGTGAGTAGAAAAAAGTTATAGAAACAAACGAGGCCGCTTTAATCGACTTTCTGGCAACACTGAGCTGTGATCACATTGCCTGAACCTGACCACGGCTCTACCTTGACCATTTCTGTACCTACGTATTTCTGGAGTTCTTTCTGAATTAATTTCTTATTTCGTCCTTTTTAAGGTTAACGCGCACTAATGCGAGCCAAGCGAATCGAAGTCAAGGAGGCCTCGCACAAGATTCGGAGGATTCGACGCGGGTATGTGTGCGAGGTTTCATAATATATAAGTGCGTTCACCTTTCGACCCCTTTTTTGACGAAGTTTTTAACCCTTTTTTTCAAACCTTTACTTATTTACAATAGGTTCGACGTTGAAAACATGACTTTACTGGCTTGTCATGATGTTGCACACGATACAGTGTGCCTACCATGAGTAATACCTTCTACTACCGCTAGCGACTGCAGTTACTTTGTATATTTGTCCCTAACAGATAGATGAGAAATTAAGATCGCAAGTTGTAATATAGTTTTGTATAGGTAAATACATCATATTAAAGAAAAGTAGAGACAGGTGGTACTGGTGGTGAACTGTCTGCGTCGGTACCACCCTCCTTTCTTTTTCCAACGTGAAGCAGTTCGCTGTGTTTCGGTTCGAAGGATTGGAGAGCCGGTGTAATTACCGATACGTGGTATGACACCTTTACCTGTACACGGGTAACGCATTGGTGGTGTTGGCGTTCGAAGATATCAAGGGCATGGTCGTGTCGTTAGGCGGTATCACTTTCCATCAGGTAAACCGTCTTTGCTTTAACAATGAACGGGAAGAAAAGAAGTGCGGGGTGTTTTTTTGTAATGATCTTTCAGATCTTTTTTGGTTAATTATGGTTATTTTATACAAGATGGGAATTTTGACAATGGGTACTTCCTTCTGCTTTTTTTTTCATGGAAAGAAACTATTTTTACAGGAAATAAGCACTTCAGTTAAGGTGGTAATAATGCACGTGACTGATAAATATGAGTTAATCATAAGCACATAGAAAATAAGAAAGATGCATGTACACATCAGATATATTATGATTTTTTTAAAACTGTGTTTAACCCAATACCATTCTACGGCAAGATGTGACCATTCGATACAACATGTTAGAGAATGTTATGTGGTTACACTATATAGTTATATGGTTACACTATATAGTTAAAAATATAATATAAAACATATTTTTTGTTACAATTTGTTATGCAACATTATTCAACATTATATAACTGCTGTTTAGATGCACCTAAATGCAAACAATCGAAGCACATTTTTACTAAATGGAAATATCCTATTGTAATAATAAATAAATTAGTCAAACAAATTAAACACACCATTTACAAATTAGTAATATAACAAACAAAAACCGACTACTTACTTTTGTATGGATTCGCTGAAAATAAAATAAATCAAATTACTTTATCATGCATAACACAACTGAAAAAACATGCATAATTCATGTCTATTTTTTTAATTAATTTTGTAAATTAAATATATATAAAAAAATAACTACACAAAATACATGATAAACTAAGAAAATTATTCATCTACTAAATATAAATATATTATATGAAATAAAATATAGTTATGTATAAAATAAAAAGTCAACATATTTAGCTCTAAATATAAACTCAAACGAAATAAGCAACAGTAAAAACAAACATTCAAATTTTAACAATGTTTTTTAAATTTCAACCCCTAAGGGATGAAAATAATTTCGACCCTCATCAAGTAAAAAATTGGTAACTTATAGATTCAACTACATTAAAAATATCTGTAATTTTGTTCTACGGTTTTATCCACTAGAGGCACTATTATGACAAGTGTATAGCATAAAGCAGCCATTCTCAAAGTGTACTCCGCGGAGCCCTAGGCCTCCGTAAGACCTCTGCCAGGGCTCCGCCTCTAGTGATCAGTCTAAAAACAAAATCTACTTAACAAGCCATTAACATGCTTTTACTCAATTTTTTATCAGAATTTCAATATAATTCTCAGCCATCTTAATAATCACAATACATCACCTATCATCACCTCTTTTACTAACTCGTCCACCATTGAATGAATTTGACTATGGCTCCGTGTATTTTTATTGTTTCAAAAAGGCTCCGATACAAAAATTGTTTGAAAACCACTGGTATATACGCGTAGGCTCTAGCAACAGTCATGGCCTTGCGCTCGATTTACGATATTAACAACTCAACAACAAAGCGCAATATTATTTGGCTACGGTATTCAAGTGAAAGGAGATATTCTCTTGCCTGTATATACTGCTGGCGACAGCGGAACCCACAGCAAAATTATATTATATATCCCTACTAGTTTTATAAAAGCGACAATTTGCAAAGAAGTATGGATGAAAGGGTGTTTGTTACTCTTTCACGCGAAAACTACTAAATATATTTTAATGAGAACAATAATAATTAGAATAATTTATTTGTTTAACATGTGTGTATATGATACAGTGAAACATTGTTAATTGGGATCTCAAGGGACCAAGGATTTTGTACCATTTAAAGAGGTTTTCATTTATCCAGTTTACCATTTAGACAGATTAAAAAATTTGTTGTCTCATTTACAGAGGCCGTAAACAAAACACGTGCGAAAGAAATTCGAATGTTTGTAAACAATCGTGTCGAAACCTGTCCCAACCTGATACATTATCTCACTTTTAAAGGGAACTGAGCTCCAGAGTCCCAATTATAGAGGTAAACATGAAAAAAATCCTAGAAATCAAATCTCATTTAATCAGGTTCGAAAAGTCCCATTAACAGAGGTAATTCGATGAAAAAGTGCCGGGACCTCATTGTAGTTCTCAATACTAGAGGTTTCTCACTTATCCAGGTTCCACTTAACCAGGTTTCAATGTATTAGCATATTTAGTTTAGAATCAACACATTAGAGCGTCGCCGACGTACGAATATAGTAGTTCAAACTTCATGCACATGCTCTTTGTAATTATAATTAAAAAAATTCAAAAAAGAATCAAAGTAGGATTCTAAAAAAATATATCATTCACGAAATCGTCAATACGGTAGTAAAATTTTTAGTCAGCAGCTTTTTAAATTTTGTTTTAAATAACATGGGCCATGCAGAATACGCTTTTTATGAAACTCTAATGAAACATTTAAATATAGCTTATACATTAGAATAACACATGGGCTTTAATTTATAAAGACATTGTGTGAATTGTTTAAAATATAAGGATAAATGTATGGTAATTCTATCCTATCCTATTAGAACCATTTTCGACTTCGACGCAGACGCGGGCAAAAGCTAGTATATATGTTAAACAACAAAATAGTAAATTAACCAAAATTCATGTTACGGAAATATGATATACCATGAAACACAAAAGGTACATCAAATTAAGATTATATCGGATTTTATATCAGCATCTGTTTAAACAAATACACGCCTAAATTCAAAACTAAACGCTATTACATCAGAAATAAGCACTAGACTTTTTATTTAAATTAAAATAGGCCCAAACAATTGGTTCTAAATTATTGTAATTTGACTCATTAAGTATAACAAATTACCGTTCGCAACAAACTGAGTATAAAATAACACTTAATCAAAAACGAACCGAAACTCAAATATGCAAAACATTAAATAAAAATTCAAAACATACTGAAGGAACTCAAAAAACAAAAATTGTATATGGAAGGACGTGGCAGCTCAGTTTGTTACGGCTTTTGTTTACCGATCGTCCAGACCCGATAAGGCGAGGGTTCAAGTCTCGGGTTGTCGTACGTTTTAGCTGCTATGTTCCTTCATTGTGCCCGGATAGTGGCGACAGATTCGCAACCTGTCACACTGGGACTCAACATAAACATGCGAAATGCGGTGTGTGGCACCTCTGCCTACCGCTCTCGAGGGATTACGGCGTGAGTTTATGTGTGTGTTTATATGCAAAATATGTTCACTATATATATATATATATAGTTATTCGAAACATGTGCATTTTAGCAGCGTTTTAACATAAGGATTATAAATTAATAGTTCCCATGGGTATCTCTATCTGGCTTTCTAACGAGTTATACGAAACGTACGTATGTTTTGTAATGCGTAAAATCTTTTTGTAGAAAAGGATGGAAAAACAAAAAACTTTGGTAGTTAAAAGGTGTTAATTTAAACAACAAGCTAGTTAATTTGGAATTATATTTATAACTTCTTCGTCATTTTATATACGGTAAACCACAGTTTAAATATATAAAATGCTGCCAAAAGTAACTATTCCACTAAGACATAGTCGCTAAAAATTTCGAAAATTTCATCTCGTGGGGGTCGAAAATAAACAATGAAAGAAGAACCCGAGGGGTTGAAAACAAAAATTTAGAAAACTTATTTTATAAATAAATATAATAAACAAATTTAAAAGCGTCATACATTTTGTTATTTTAGTTACTATATAAAATGAAAAATACATACATCCTCGTCAAGTCGAGATCTTTTGTACTAAGCGTTGGGTCTTTTGATGATATGTAATAGTATGTGACAGTGAACACAATCCCAACTATGATGAGAAGCTGGTTGCGCCTTGACCTGTACCACCTTATCACTTTTACAGCCATCTGGAATTAAATATTTTATAATTACAAAAAAACTGTTTGCTCACACCTGTATAAAACCAAAACTTGCAGAACTAACAATGGTTCTCTTAATACAACTATACAAAAAAAGATACTTTATTAAATAAAATAAAAAAAAATTGAAATAAATAAAGTGAATACTAAGCAAAAAGAAATATCCACAAGTTAATTTGTTAATTCCTCCATGTTAATTAAATAATTATTACAAAAAAAAAAACAACCAAAATATATATATGTGTGTTGTATTTTATTACTCCCTAGGTTTCGTGTGTAAATATGTACTTTGTTGACAAAGTGATAATCTGCAGAAGGTTCTTATATACTTGTTGTTTACAAAGATAGCAGTATGCCCTTCAACAAGAATTGAGATTTTCTTTCAATTTTATCTTTAACAGATTTTAGATCATTGAGTAATTTTCTTTATCTTTATAAACATATTTTATAATAATAATAAATCTTTATAATGCTTACCAAGTTTTAAACCAGTAAATTAAAGTAAAGACTCAAATGATTCAGCTGGAAATTCTTTATAATAAATAATAATAATAAACCGAATCACATTGACACACACATTGACTCATTCTCCAGTTTCTTCACTTTGGGTCTGAAGTAACATACTTTACCTCCTCCTCAATCAAAGTTTGTTTTTATAGCGGTATGCCATTCATATCACTTGACAAGTGGTAAAAATTTTTATGTGTGTGTCTCCATTGTTTGGGACAATTCTTTAGATTGATTTAAAGCTAACTTACTATCAAATTGCTGATAGACACAAAATCTTAGTGTGTGTGCCTTTTCATCAGGTTTCATACTTCATATATCTATACACAAGAAACGCATACTACAACCATATTTGTTGTGCTCCAGCCTTAAGACTAATAAAAAATTAGTCAAGTGTGAGTCAGGCTTGCACATGTTGGGGTCTGTACCGTCTCAAAAGCTTAAACATTACATACTTTTTAGATAATTTCTTAAAGAAAACAAGAACAATAAAAAAATTACGAACAAATCGTGTTTCTTGCCTGGGAGCACCAGAAATAAATATTCTTTGAATATTTCATTACTCTATTAATTATGGTTCATGAGATACAGCCTGCTCTTAGTAATAGGATCCTGTTTTTTACCAATTGGAAACTGAGAAAAATTAACAAACAATAAAATTAAAACAATTTTAAGCTTCACCTAAATTAAAGTTTCAAGCTGATTAATTTTTATTACCACTTTCATGGATTTTCTATCGCCAACAAAAGAACCATTAAAACTTTTTACTGCGAAATAGTAAAATTTATGACCCAATTAAAATAATGATTTATTACTATTGAACAGTCAGTGATAGTGAATGGTTGCAGTTATAAAGAAACTCTAAATACTATGAGAAAATAATATTTATTAACTTAAGATGCTCAGAACAGTGAAAAAACATGAGAACAAGAATATTTTATTGAATTAAAGACTTTTAGACTTCTTTCCTTCTTCTTGTTAAATTTTATATTATTTTCATCAAAATAATTATTGTTTTAAATTTTATTAATGAGTCTTCTGAAGATGTCATTTAATTTAAAAAAGAAACTCTGTATCTAAATTCCAATTGAAAAGCAAAAACCTATGCTGGCTAATATTTTATAAATAAAAGCAAACACACACACAAAGTCACGCCTTTGGTCCAAACGGGTAGACAAAGACATGAGTTTTGTGCGTAAATAAAACAACATTAAAAATCTTACTTTGTATATGAATGAAAAATGAAGAGGAATAGTTGCTAACTAAGCTTATTTTTACCCAACTACGGCAAAGCAAAAACAAGGGTTATGATTTTGACCTGTAGATATATAATTAAATAACAGATAGACCTAGTAGTTAACCGCAAACTTTGAACCCCTTGGATGATTTAGCTTATATTCGAACTTAAAAATCAATTTTGCCACATTAATCATTGGACAAACTTTACAGGTTCACTCACATCGCTCACTCATTCAATAATGTTAATAAGTAAGTATAAGCAAGTTTCAGATGCAAAATTTTCCAATATTTTATAAGTCGCAAATAATATTTCTCATTCGGTTCAGGATCTTTAGATTTCAATTCCTATATATTTTTATTTTTTAATTTCTTTTGTGTAATGGTTTAATTTAAACCAATGTTATTTTTCTTTGGGACCTGTTTTTATTTTAGTATAATGTGTGTGTAACCTTTGTGTTATAATATGTGATTTTTATATGTTTGTGTAATGTACTTGCTGTAGATGTCCCTAAATAAATAAAATAAATAAGTAAGTGGTATAGGTATATATATATTACAATATTTATGAAGCTAAAAAGAGCTACGAAAGTTATTGTTGTATTGTTATCAAAGGTGATGCTAAAAATAGGTGCTAAAAATTAAATAGCACAAAGGCATATGTTTGTTGTGTGTGTGTGTGTGTTTACATACATTCACACATACATAACTTTATTGAAACATATGTTCACTTTTTTCATTTTTGTGTCGAAGAGTTCTTGATAATAGTATATATTTCGGAGTCAAAGTCAAAATAATTTTTATTTGAACAGACTAAAAATAAGCACTTTCAAATCATAATTTTTATTAGTACCACCATTTTGGAATGCTATTTCGATGGGAAAGAATCCAGCAAGAAACCTTTGTTTTTTCAATATTCAACAATTTTCTATTACAACTTACAAGTTGTAAAACATAATAATTCTAGCTTTCTAATTATTTATTCTTGTTATATTATATGTATATAAGATTTAATGTCAGTGTAGGTCTGAGTCAATGTGTGTATTGTGAGGTGGTTGTTATTATTATTCTTACAAAAAATAAACAACAGCAGGTCATTACTGAGTAGTACTTTCAATGAGATGTATTTTTCAAGCTAAAATTTAAATTAAATTAATGCATTTAAAAAACCTAATAAAAATAATGTCTACAATGGAGTGTGCCCATAGCACTGGCTGCATTTCCATGCTGTATAGCAATGCTGAACCTTTCAGCGAAATGGAGACCAGCGTTTGATGGTTTTATTAAAATTATTTCTTATGAGATTGTAGGTTTTATTCTAGAACACTAAAAAATAGGAAACTTACAGTAAACCAATGTTGTTTTACTTAGCTCTAATCTGAGGATCAGAAGCCAAGAGAAGATAATTCAGAATAGAGTATTGATGTATTCATAATTCAAATTAAAGTTTTTACTACCATCATGTTCCTCTCAGAACTTTGAAAGGATAATGTATTTTTCTCTTCTAATTTTAAGTGTAATTGTATTAATTAATAATTTATTATAAATTCAAATATAATTACTGCCACCAATTAGAAAAAAAAAGTCATAAGCATTTAATTTAATCAAATAATGCTTGGAAGACCAAAGGTCTTATATAACTTTTACCATCCCCCATAACCTTCTTTATCTTTCCTTGTTTACAATGTAGTGCAATCAATTAATTATGCCCAACCTATTATGGTGTTCTATACGGTAAATATAATTAGCATAACTACAAAATACAAATAAATTATTACTATACTGAATAAAAAATCAATTATATTACTAATCAGTTTTCTAGTACAACTTTTATTTAATGTAGACTAGTAATTAAAAATATTTACCTGATTTACTATTAAAATTAAGAAACACATTTTCATTTCTTTTTAAGCACCTAAAAATATGAAAACATAATTCCATCGGGTGGTAAATTATCTTTGTAAAGTTAAAATAAATAAACTGCAGACTGTATTCTGTAAGTAAGGACAATCAATGAATCTGAATGATTAAAAAAACATAAATACGTCCCTAATATATTTTTATGACAAAAATCAAAACGGATCAACAAAGCCTGTTTCTAACCGGTAAGTTAATAAAATGTACGTACCTTTGCTTATTTTCCTTGTTATATGATAGAAACAATAGGTTTTTCCGGCGATAACTTTTAATTAAAGATTTTTTACTTCAAGAGGCAGTGCATCGGAACAATTAACAGAAATTTAAAATTAATATTCGTATTTAATTTTACTACACTTATATTATGAATATGTTGTTGAGATTTTTTGTTTACTTTTAGAGATTCGGTTTAGCATTTTTCGTTCATACAAAAAGAGCGTAGAAACACCTTCTTTCGGCGATGTTTCGCTACTTTGTGTTTTTTTCAGTTTGACTTTGGCGTTGACAATTTGAAAGAAAGAAAACCGTTCAAAAACTTATCATTTTAGAGTGCCACGTTTTGACAAATTCCTACAATTTTCAAAATTATTTTATTGTATTTCATTTTATTAAAGAAAAATTTACTTAATTTCGAATCACTTAAGAAATGAATTAGTTTTATCCTCACTGTTTTTGTAAGCAATTTAACCAGATAAAACATGCGTATTCTTTTAGTAAAATAGGTCAATAGAGGTTCATTCTAATTTATCCCAACGTTAATGATCCCAACAAATTGCTTTTCGGAAATGCAGATTTCTTGACGAACGACACGATCTATTTTTTTTCTCCAAGCATACTCCGAGGTACCAATCAAAGTCCAACAAAACTGTCATTGGTACCGGTCTCAGTTTTGTATGTACCTGAACTACTTAATAAATTGATTGAAATAAACTCCATACTTGGGTGAAAAAAACTGCATCTTCAATTAAGCGTATCATGAAGTCATTTTATAGTTGAACTATTTTAATAATATTAAAATCTTATTTTTCATTCGAAATAAGTACATCACTTAGTGATCAAATTAACAGTGGAAATTTAAACTTTATAAACATAACCTTAAAACTTAAACCGCAAAACATATGACATTTTGTGGCGTGCTTGACCGTTTTGTGCCGCTGCCACTGTGCCATATCGTTCGCCATATCGTTTCAATCTAATTACCATGTTATTACGTAACTGTTTTTATTTGAAAGTTCATCCCATGTTTTATTTAATTACATACTAAATAATAGGTACTCTTTGCTAGTTTTCCCTATTAAATATGGAATCCGAACCGGTGGATAGTGGTGGTAAAAGTATTTTATGTCCATTCGAATAACACATAAACAAAAGTAAAATTATAAAGTTGTAATTAATAAAGAAAAAATGAAAGTTCTTGTTTTCCATAACATAAGTAGAGATACCAATATTAATAAATTAAGTCCTAACCACGAATTAAAACAAAACTATTGAAATATTTTTTTTCATAAATTAATTTACTTTCCCAAATAGTAGTTCCTCGTTTAGATACATTATACATAACGAGGTTTCGCAATCGGTCAGGCAGCTTATGGTATTCAAAACAAGTTGTAACGTATTGCAAAATACTATCAAGAGAAGGGAGACTTAACATTCATTCAACCAAAAACGTCTATCCAATCTGCACATATTTCTAGCTAAATATTTAACTGTGAATAGTAACAATAAACAATGGAAGTTTACAAAGATCATTCCTGATATCCACTGAGTTACATAATAGGTTCAGACCTTGGGAAGTGAATTCACATCAATTATAATGTACTGTTTACTAGTCTCTGTAACTCCATTGAATCATAAACAACCAAACAAGTGAATGACAAAGTTTAACAGTGAAAAATATACTCTTTCGTGTCACAAAAGTGGTTGTGAAAACTTTATGTGTGTAAAAAGGTAGTTAAAAATCAGTACTTTTTGTTTTTATTATTTAATTAAGTATGCGCCTATATTAGTAGGTAATAAAGTGGCATTTTAAACAAAATAAAATAAAATAGGGTAGTGTCGCTGGAGTAGATAAATGTTTGATAATGATTTTAGTTATTATTATTAATAATGTTAAATTTAAAAGTCAAAAATATTATCATATTTTTATTGTACAGGAAATAGAAAATTAACAGTGACCTTCTGAAAGGTCCATTGAAATATTTCGCTTGAAATCACAATGTTATCGGACACGAGTTAGTGAGTGATATAATGTAAAATAGTGACACAGAAAGGTGAAAGTATGTTAATGTATGACTAGTATTACCTCATACTGCATACATACAAAGATAGAATAAGTTTCATATACTTGGACTTTGATTCAAAAACTGCGATACTGATTCATTCATTCTTTATATAAATGAATTTGAATTTGATTCTATTTTTCTGATGTAATATGATTAACTAAGATGAGTGTCCATTTTCCTCCCAAAATGGATGAATATATATTTTAAGAGTATATGCTTAGTATTAAGATGGTAGTTTAAAAAGAATTTTGACGATTTTAAAGTACTTATTTTAAGTTCATTTGAATAAAAAATATTTGATTTTGATTTTACATATATATGACACTACTTAAACTAGCGCTCCTAGCGGGAAATAGGTTATGTGTTGTTTAGATTCAATCTTGTTTCCGGGAAATTAAATTGTTTGTCTCATTGAACAGATTTTTATCAATTATAATTACGAAGATAAATAGTCTTATGTTGATATATCTGTTAGCTAATGAACAATTTTATAACACAAAGATACTGATTCATTTTTTTTTCCAGATGATCATGAAACTCTTCTTCTCCTCCTTCTTCTTCTTAGCCATCACATCAGCTCAATACCAAAGACGATGTAGAGGCATCACATTCAATGATAGATACTTCGATTTGGAAGTCCTCAAAGAAGGAGTGAGCAATATTCATCAAATAGTATTAAATTACAATGATAACACTTTATATTTCATATACGATCAACTAGCTCGCTACCCCGAGAAGTCGCTCGGGTTTTTAAATCTGGAAACAAGACAAGCAGGCCTCATAGATGGCGTTAGAAACGCTAGCAGTGTTGCCATAGACCAAAAAAGAAATGTCATTTTCACCGGCGGCGACGACGGAGTCTTCATAATTAACGAAAAGAAAGTTCCAGAAAGAATACCTATTTATGAAAGCGTTCGATCAGTGTTTGTAAAAGATGATTTGTACTTTACAAACAGGAGGAGAGAAGCATTTATATACGCTGGGGGCTTTTTAAACAAAGTACCCGAGCTCCAAGGTATAGAAGTAGATAATTTATTAGTGGATGATGACAACAATATCTTTTTCGTTCAAGACAACAGACTTTTTAGAGTTAAAGTTGGCACAAGAGCCGTAAACTCCCACGAACGGTACATTGTGAATTTTATGACTGTGAACTCCTTTTTTAAACCATACATAGGCACTACAGCGGGTATTTACACTTACAATAAATACAAGTATGCCTTAGATAAAGTGTCTGAGGTTACCAATATGAAAGCTTTGACGTTCAATAAAAATAATGAACCTATTTACGGAGTACTAGACGTCATTGTCTTAACACACTTCAGTTCGTTGCCTTGTTATGAACCGCCCAATTATTTGTAATTTAAAAAGTTAAATATATGTTATTTATGATATAAATTTTGGTTTTTATTTTTTTCATTTTTCAACATTATAAAAAGATGGCCGATCACTGTTGTCTTTACCTTTGTAGTCACTTTTATTAAAACAAAACACAACTTTCTTTTTACTTTTATTATTAATACTGGTACAAAAAGTTCTAAAAACTATGCTAAATAACTACATACATCAAAATTTTATGGTAACATTTTGAATATTATTTTTTGTTAAATTTAGACTATAAGCGCCCTCTTCTCAGTTACTGAAGTTGATGAAAAGTCGTTTTGTTTGTTATTGTAACATTTGCATTAGTGTATAAATCATTTTAGAAAATTATAACCATTGTAATTAAAAGCCTCTATCACTGACGTCACTAGCGGATCCTGGGGAAGGCGGCGGTCGAGCCCCTTCCCCCCAAAAAGCATCTGAGTTCTTCAGACTGTTACTGTCATACTGTGTGTTAGCCGTTACTTAGTTAAAACCTGACAGGTCGAGTTCTTGGATTCGAGTCTCGGATTGCCGTAAGTTTGAGCTGCCATGTGCCTCTTTGTATCCGAACAGTGAAGACAGATTCGCAACCTGTCACACTGGGACTCAACAAAAACATGCGAAATGCGATGTTTAACACATCTGCCTACCCGTCTCGAGGGATTAATTACGGCCTTTCATGTTTTGTAGGTAAAATAAAAGTTTGCGAGGTCAAGCCCTAAAAGCGTTTCTAAAAAAAGGTCGTACTGAATCCGCCACTGACTGATGTATTAACTTACAAAATAATACTTTTGGGTATAATAGTTTTGTATTCGTATCTTTGTTTCCTTATATTATTGTATTAGCTAAATCCAACAGTTTAATGATATCCCGGTGATCCATATGCTGTCGATGGTTGTTTGAATGTATTCCCGCTGTTAAATCCTGTTAATGATCCACTGAAATCTGAAGGAGCGTTGTAGTTGTAACCGCCTGAAACTTTTAATAATGCAATTTTACTTTTATGCGCAAACACACATCATATTTTATAGGCGTTTTTTTCTTCTTTATGAGATTGATTTGGCATAAACATGCATACGGTTTGGGTAGTAAGAAGTATTTAGAAATTTGCTTCACTTTAATTATCTAAGCGTAACTGAAACTTTTTTAAACTTCCACAGCCTCCCTGCTTTAGGCGATATATGCGATGACTGCTCACTTGTTACCTAGCAACAAATAAAAAATACTCACTTGGCTGTCTGGTGTTGTAGTTGTTGGTTGGTTCAGGGTATTTCGCCTCGCCTTCGTACCTCACATCAGCGTGGAAGCCTGTCTGCCAATCCGCGTGGTACGTCACTGGATAAAACAATTCAATAGTTCTGTAGAAAGACACTACGAGTATATACTAACTATATGGCTAGGACGTTCATATTTTAAGCAAGGCACTTATTTCATTTACTTTGCCTGATTAAACCGCAACATAACCTAAGAGTCCCCATAATGTTGGGGGTGTAACTCACCAATCTGCGTTCTCCCATCAGGCAGCTGCACTCTATACTCCCCCCTGACCACGTTCCCGTCTGAAGTCTCCCGTCTGCCGTAATCATTGCCTGATTCGGCGTCCTTCACTGAGTAGCCAAATTCGTAGGACTTTGGCTAGAAAGAAGAGAAGATGAAAGAGGTTAGGATTAGTTTGTTGGGGAAAATGAAGCGTATGTGTCTGAGAGTCTGTATTTGAAGAAAGACATTTTTTTCGTGATTTATATCACCCCTGCCTGATGAAGCTGCCTTAGCTTGTTATTTGAACGAGCGAATGAACAATCCGGCATTTTCATATAAGTTTGTATGTCTTCTCTCGCTCGTTCAAATACCTACTGACAAAAGGTTAAAATAACAAATCAAAGAGATTAATTAGAAAACACAGAGATAAAAGCCGTACTCTTTGGTTAAGCTATGGATAAATAAAACCTATTCTACTTTATGATAATAAAAGTAAATAAACAGTCAGTCTTATTTAAGTAACAACTCGTAATATACTTACATAAAGGATAATTCATATAAAAGACATGTGTAAATTACTATGGCTAGTGTTTATGGTACAAGTGACTTATTCCAAAATACAAATGATCGTGTCGAAATATCCAATACAGCAAATCGGAGCGAATTTTTACAATCAAGAAGTTCTCACAACCAATTTTACATTGCCAATAGAACTGGCTTATGACTCGGCGGCTAGGAATCTGTACTTCGCTTACATGGATGACGACTTAAGGAATTCGGGGAGAGCTTTCGTTAATATATATACTAAAGAAGCAGTGAAGATCAAAGGAATTGTTAACAACAAAGCAACAGCCATCGATGAAGATACAGGAGAAGTTTACTTTGGTTCGACAGACGGTCTTTACAAGTATGATCCGGTAGCAGAAGAAGCTCAGAAATTTGGCACACTATACGATGTCAACATTCAAAAACTATTCATAAGGAACAACAAAATGTACTACATAGATGGAAGCAATCATAAGATTTACAAAGTCTTCGATTTAGGAACGAGGGCAGTCAAAGTTGGTGACTGGGAAAACGTTCTTGACTTACACGTGGATTTTAATGACAATATACATTTTGTTTCTATGAGTGGTGTATACTGCGTGAAGAAAGGTCATGAAATAGTTAAAAATAAGGACTTGAACGATATTTATAACTTTGTTTCCGATGAATTTTCCGTCTTTGGTTTTGACTACGACAGTTTATATAAGATTGATTGTGAAAATGGTAGAGCTAAGAAAATTGCTTATTTGGATTTCTTCGCTTCTAGCATCGTGTTTGGAGACCATGGTGACATGTTTTACAGCGCTGATAACAACATTTATAGGTTAAGGCCGATCAATTCTTATCATGTTTACAATATTCACAGAAAAGTTAATAAGAATTGAAATATTTTATGGATTTAAGTCAAAAATTTTGGTAGTAATAAATTATTTGGAAAAGCTACTATTGCATACTTATTTAGAACTTTTTTTACCCGAATACGTCGGAGCAAAATGGATGGTTATGATTTTGACCGGTATTTATATATTTAGCTTATCTAGTTAAATTCTTTCGTTGTTTATGTGCCAATGATTTTGGAAGTCCGTTCAAAATATATGGAAAACAAGTAGTTTTTTTGATATTCGAAGATGATATGATATGAACTTGAAGTTCTTGACTTTGAAGAAATGGTTTAACTATGAAATTAATTACAGTAAAGTTAATATACTTAGCCAATGTACCTTGTCTAATCATGTTTAATTAATGTAACAAATGAAGACTCATTGCAAAAACAGTAGGTAATTTAATTTAGTCACTGCAAATCCACGGGGTTTTTACAACATGGAAATACGTACTTATTTATACAATATATTGTAGTGTCAATGTCAAAGTCAAAATGTTTTATTGAAGCACATTCGAATGGTATTTTTTATGCGTTAACATTAAACAATTTGAAGTATTTGTAGGTTTTTTGTAAGTAGGTACATATTTTAGTGTAATTTTGTGTTTAAACGTCATGATACTTAAACGTACATACCCATATAAAACATTTTGTTAAAGTTAGGTTACTTTATTTGTATGCGTCTTAGAGTTTTGCTATTGTTTTCTACTAACCTTATATGGATGTGACTCTGCTTCATCGTCAGAAATAAATTAAGCGAAATTATGAGGATAAGATACTTCTAGGAATTCGTAACTAAGCTTTTATATATAAACCTTAAGTTAATTTTTATACAACATCACGGGCAAACAGATAGTCGGCTCACCTGATGGAAAGTGATACCGCTGCCTATTGACACGACGATGCCCTTGATATCTGAACGTCTACTCCGAAACAACGAAAAACGAAGGATCGGCCGAATGTTCGTGCGTTTCCTACTACGAAAGTGTTTCGGTCGGGTCAGTCTGGCTCGCAGACACATTCATTGCGATAGGATTTTATTTGATTTATATTGCATCAAAAACCTTACTCCGAAAACACCCTACAATGATTTCGAAAGAAGTGTTATTATTGATTTTATATTCGGTCGGTTTATCGGTAGTCCCGAAGTTTCGGTGGCGGTATTTTAGAGTAGCGCCCCTGGAACGCCAAGAACACCGCCAATGCCCATGTAATTACAATGGATATCCAATCCTTCGAACCGAAACACAGCGAACTGCTTCACGTTGTAAATAGAAAGGAGTTGGACCCGACCCAGACGATCTCGCACGTAGCTGTAATTCTAATACTATAGCTTAATATTTACCACTTCGCTGTCGTGGCCATGGCCGTGGTCATCGTGGTTATGATTGTAATTGTCGTGGTCGTGTCGGTGGTCGTAGGAACCATCATCGTGTGATCCTGAGTAACTGTTAAAGGTCGAGGGAGGCAGGTAGCTCGTGCTGGGTGATGTGTAATCTGAAAATAAATATATATTTTTGGAAAATACAAACAAATTAGACTTTCATCATAACATTTCCAAACATAGCTACAGACTTTAGTTCCAAACTCACCCATTGGCCTGAGTCTTAAGCTTAACCAAAAGCCTAGGACCCACACTCAGCCAATGGCTCATTCATTTGAGTTTTATACCCAAAGTGTGAAAAACGGGACCCTAGTAATAAGCCTCCGCTGTCCGCCCGTCTGTCAGCGGGCTGTATCTCATGAACCATACAACAGTCTAGCTATTAGACTCTTAGTAATTTTCAGAGAATGTCCGCTATAACAACAAATACTAAAAACGTAAACAAATTTAGAATTAAGGGTAGCTTCCATACAATACATCGTTTATTTTTAATTGTTCTTATTTCTTAAAGGAAATAATCAAAAAATTACATATCGTTGAATCTTGTACGATGGTGTGTGTGGACCCTTCACGTGTGTGTGCGACTCATAACTTTACCAGTTTTTATTAATCTT
The DNA here is from genome assembly GCA_949316135.1 of Choreutis nemorana. Classification (NCBI taxonomy): domain Eukaryota; kingdom Metazoa; phylum Arthropoda; class Insecta; order Lepidoptera; family Choreutidae; genus Choreutis; species Choreutis nemorana. The sequence continues at coordinate 709,863 of OX438620.1, read as the reverse complement.
ATATTTAAAATAATTCTCAGGACACGGTACTGGACGGAGGACGTGATAACTCAGTTTGTAGAGTTATCACGTAACTCAGTGTCTTGAACCGACCGACCCGACATGTCGAGGGTTCGAGTCTCGGGTTGTCGTAAGTTGTAGCTGCCATGTTCTTAATTGTGCCAGGATAGTTGCGACAGATTCGCAACCTGTCACACTGGGACTCAACATAAACATGCGAAATGCGGTGTGTAACACCTCTGCGAAAACCTCTCGAAGGATTACGGCGTAAGTTTATGTTGTGTTATGTAGGTTAATAAATATTTCATAAATTATGCTTTAATGTATTGTTATTCGTTTAGAGATAAATAAATAAATAAATAAAAATTAGTTTTTGGTTATATTTAGTTGAATTGAGCCTGAATTAATCTCGTTGCTACAAAAACCTAAGGCATTACGAGAAAAGTTGGGTTGGCTCAGTAGGTGCTCAATAAACTGTAATTCCTTTATTTGAATTAAATTTAAAGAAAACAAACGTTTATTTATAAAGGTACCTGTGCTCGGTGGTAAGTAACCGTTCTGGGATCCGAACCGGTTGTAGTTGGGTGCCCGGTACTTGTATCCTTGAACAGGCGGCTCGCATGTAGCTAGGGTTGACATCAATGCAAGGGCTAATACCTGAAAAAAAAACATCAATTTAAAAAAAATAAAACATCCAATTTTTCGGAAAATGTCTTGGGCAATCAAGCTGACGGTTGACCTGATGGAAAGTGACACCACTGCATATCGACACGACGAAGCCCTTGATGTCTTAGAACGCCAAGAGCACCGCCGATGGTAATAGGTAAAGATTTTATACCTCTCCTTTGTAGAGGTAAAGATGTTATACCTCTCCCGTGTAGAGGTAAAGATGTTATACCCTTTATTAGTTCCAAGAGCCTCCCTGAAGCCGGCGAAAGATCGTCCTCCATCTCATCTTCAGAACCCTTCCTTCCTTCCGTAATTCCATTGTCAGTTCTTCGAGGTACAGCTATATCCTATTCATTATTAAACTTACTTTTTAACCCCCGACGCAAAAAGAGCGGTGTTATAAGTTTAACGTGTCTGTCTGTGGGATCATAACTCTCGAACGAATGAAGCGATTTTAATGCAGTTTCGTTCTGTTTGAAAGGTGACTTAATCGAAAGTGTGCTGAGCTATGTTTAAACGATACCTATCCGCCTTTTTAAATAAAAATAGCAATGAACAATCGAATCTACGCAAATATATCCAATCGGAGCATTTTAAAAATTGTTATTTAAGTTTTAATAAAGAAACCTTAAGGCCACCCGCCACTCTGTCCCACCACTGCAACTCAACAGGATCAACAGTGGCGTCCTTTGTAACGCATAAGGCAGCTGTACAATTAAACATTGGAACGTACGCTACAAACTTAGATAAATTTAATACGAGAAGAGTTATCAATTATACCAACATATAATATAGTTGAAAATATTGTAATTGATAAGGATTATGATAGAATGGTCAAATATCATGCAGATAACTAACTGCTTTTTTGTTTAATAGTAGAAACGACCCCTTAACGGGGCTGGCCATCATGGTACACGATACCGAACCAATCTAATTGCATGATTTTTAATGTCGTTATAATAGAAAAAAAAATTCTAAAACCGCGATGTAAAATGTATGAAACAAGAGAATATTCTCATCTGAAATTGTCAAGTTAACTTAATATTCAATTTAGCCGTGGTCACCCACAGTATTAGATAAACTAACAGAATATTTTGCTATGTTGGGTTAGGTTTGGTGCAGTCTCATTCTTTTTGCTTCACCGTACATATACTATCTTGTGTAGGTACAAACAAGAAAGAAAAATAAACAATTATTCAACTTTTTCAACTCATAAATTCTTTTACCCAACATGGAGATTAAAGAGGATTTAATGTTAGTGTTTAAGGAGTTTTCCCACGAAACTAACCACAGTCCCGTAACGTTAGGCAATAGTATTCATATAGGCCTAGAATAGCTAGAATCTAGGCAAAGAATAACTAGAAATGATTGTGGTCTTATCCGACATCTTCGAAACTATTGACCACAACTTCTTCTTTGTTGGTTTCGTTTTATTTTCCCTAATGAACATTTTTTCATGTGTTAATAAAGGTGATAAACTAGATACAGATCGAACAAATATTGCGACTTCGTTAATTATCGGTTTTCGCGAAGATTCCCGAACATTACCATCCGATATATCAATAATCGTATTTATTTAATCACGTCTTATTATAACTTTACTCTAAACTTTATGGAAAACGAACTTAGCCGACAAACACTAAGTCGCATAATTTCTCACTACGCCTGTACATTTCGGGTAAATTTTTTTCTCCACTAGTTACATATTTGTGTACCAAAATATCATTTAATTCTCTTCAGCTAATTTGAGTAACAACCATCTAGATCTTGACATAATTATTAAAGTAGCTTAGTAAGGATAGGATAGACTTTCTGTTTGGACATTTCTCAAGTATTTAAAGAACCTTCTGCTTTATATTCTGTGGCCAAGTCTGGCGTAGGTTGGTGGGGATGTTGCAATGTTGACTGTCCTTGGACAAAAAGCGGCCAAGTTTAAGAGTAAGCTTGCACGGGAGTCCAGAAATCCGTGGTGTAGGCCAATGAGTATAGGTAGAGAGGTAGTTTTTTATCCAACTTCAGGACCAAACAAGCAGATCGTTAACCCATTGCAAAGTGATACCGCCGCCTATTGACACGACGATGCCCTTGACTTCGAACACCAAGACACCGCCAATGCGTTGCCAAATTAGAGGTAAAGATGATACACCTTCCGTACCGGTAATCCTTTGAACCGAAACACAGCGAAATAAAAACAGGATGGTAACAACCCAGACAAGTTAACTTCTATTTAAAGTAAATAAAACCTCTTTCAGATTTATAATTCCAGAATCCTTTAATAAACCTCCGTAGTTGATCATTTTAACAATTACAATAACTTGGTAGTGTAAATTACAATACAATAATTTATTATTTATTGTTTTTAACAATAATATAAAGCTCATTAACCTGAAAATCTTAATTAACAGAACGAATATTTTCGCATCAAATTTCTAAAAACAAAACGTTTCGCTTTGTGATTGTTCATGTCCTACCTACTATTAATAATGGAGCGAACTAGATTGAATCTATTTAGATTACATATCAACTAACAATTGCCCACTTTTACGTAACTGCTTCCCGTATGTGCACACTTTTATACTGGCAGACGAAAAACAGGTCGCAATTTCGCTCAAAGCAGGAAGTCAAAAGCTTTTATTGTTCCAGAGCTTTTTAATAAACAAATACACGTGTACGTCATATTTTTCAGGTCCTCAATATTGAGAGTTAACTCTCGCGGTATAGGATCAATTTTATTTAAGAATCATGTCGCATTCTTATCATCTATTCATCTGCTTATATTCCATTTTTAATTGAGATTCAATCAATTGAACTGCAGTTATACAAAAAAAACTTATACATTATGTTGATGTTAATTTATATTAAATTATAAATCAACGGACGTGGTGGCTCAGTTAGGACGTGGTAGCTCAGTTTGTTACGTGCCTTGGTTGCCCGACAGGTCGAGTGTTCGGGTCTCTGGTTGCCGGACATTGTAGCTGCCATGTTCCTCATTGTGCCCGGACAGTGGCGACAGATTTACAACCTGTGACACTGGGACTCGACATAAACATGCGAATTACGGTGTGTAGCACCTCTGCCTACCCCTCTCGAGGGATAATTACGGCGTGTGTTTATACGTTTTATGTTATGACTGAACTATCAACGTATAGCTCAAAACACTAAACAGATTAGGATGAAAATTAACACTCGGATAGCTATAATGACGAGATAGACATTCGGTAAGAGACTCAACATAAACATGCGAAATGCGGTGTTTAACATCTCTGCCTACCCTTCTCGCAGGATTAATTACGGCGTGAGTTTATGTTATGTAATGTTTTTATTATAAATGAAACAGATAATTAGTTTAATAAGGCCATTTCCTGATTTGTCGGTGCGGTATCGGTGCGGAGTCGGTGTTCTTGGCATTCCGCGTTCCCAAAAGCTATGAAGCGTTCCTGATTGGTATGGTATAGATTCGGTACCGCACAAATCAGGAACGGCCTAAGAGTCTAATCTACGTAAATTTGGTACAAGGAAAACATGCGAAATCGTATTTTCCGTGTTTTTGCGAGTCTGCAATCGCACACATTTTTGAATAATAAATAGGACAGTTCAATCGACATGTTGTCCCGCACAGTTATAATGGCGCTTCTCTTCGCTTTGATTATAAGTAAGTAAATATTTATTGTTTTTTATTATAATTTTACTGTAATGCAAACGTCTATAGGCTACGGTGACAGCTGACCATTATTTTATATGAAAACATCGTTAAATTCAAATAAATACATTCAGTTTTGTTAATTAATTAAGCCATGAAGATAACGTGTTGGATCTCAATCAAGATTTAAATTTTTACTGTTTCTTTAACGTTGTGTTGATTGTGTGTGATCTGTTGTTTTTTCTTTCAAATAAACAAAATTAAGGTTGATTTTATGCGTTATTCTGATTTATTTTACGTCCATGCAATGTATTCGATAACCTTGTTAAAGGAATTAAAGCGAGGGAAGATGGAGAGGCAACAGCACTGGCAAATAAAAAGTTTTCATTCAACAACGAAAAGGGAACATTTAGTAATCAAAGGCACACCATGATCACTCCAAAAGATCCTCTTCAGTCTCTATGGAGAAGCTATTATATATCTGAATATATGCGACAATTAAATGGAGATTATCTAACTCCACTGAAGAAGGGCCAGACACCCACCAGTCAGGCTGATTCTCGACTATCTAACACTAAAACTCCTGCTGTTACTCCAGAAAGTCCTGGACAAGGGATGTCCTATTCAAATCCAGAAGAACATGAACAAGACCAGAAACACGGAGACACTTGCATTATTAGTCAAGTAAATTCCGACAGGCAAAATAAATCGCAAGCTTCATTTTGGTTTATATTTTGTTTAATAATAATTTTCTTTTGATGTTGCCGTAAGAACAAATACGTTTAACTTTAAAAACTTTAATTTTTAAATAAAAATATCTAATTTCAATACCTATGGAGCCGTTTTTTAAATTATATATATTATGGAGTAATGTCTACCTTGCGTGACGGTCCCACTAATTAGCATTATTGAATTTTTGATTAGATTTTTCCCTAGAGTAACATTTTTCCTGATGCTTCTATAATTAGGAACTTACGAGTGTAAGAGCCGGGACCATTGTCCTGCGAAATATTACGTCAATGTTGAACCTCATTAAATAAATTAGGTTCGAATTTTGTAAAATGAAATTAATATTAAGTAACAAGATTTTAACATTTATAATTTAGTTACCAAAATTAAGGTTTTCTTTTTCTTTAATGAATTACTAATTAGTACTTACTTATTTTTTTAACTTAACATCTGTATTAAATTCTACTCATGTTTAAATAAATAAATATATCTTTATCTTGAACTTTTAGCCCTTAATTGTAAAAACCCAGTTTATTTTTCATAAACGACGAGTGCTGCGGCCCGGAGGCCTTAGCAGCTTTGCCGTGACTTTACTTTACCGTGGCTATCGTTCCCTATACAATCGATCAGGCAGAACACAAGACGGAAAGCATAGGCACGACCGCGATACTTATCAGCCGCCCCATCGAGCCTGACCACGAAACGAAACGAAATACAATTCATTTTTTTTTTAATCAATCAATATTGTAGGAAGATGGAGAAAAATGTAGAGTTCTTGACTGTCTAACACCCCAAAACGACGATCTGGATCCGTCTCTTATATAGGTATGTTGACATATTTTTTGTTATTATAGTAGCTATTATTATTAATATTATTGATTTATTTGGCATAAATAACATTCTTATAGTTTTAGTATTATTGAAAATGGGTTAGTGCATTTTATGCATGCAAATTACAAGTATGCACATCATTGGCCATGAGTGACAACTTAATTTATGTTAGTAAGCTACATAAAATAATTAAAACAAAACAATTCAACAAAGCTTAAAGTAATTAAAATGTATAACAATCTAATAGTGCAATTCAGAATAATTAATGATAAATAAAGCAGCTATTTTTTTTTACAATAGGGAATATGCATATATATTTTTTTAATTATTCAATCAGTTTATCGTGAAGTATATGGAAATAGCATATTTACAGTGAAAACAGAATTAGAATTGAATCATAAACCAGTAAGATACAACCATTCAAAGTAAATATATCTATCTCGCTCATCAAAACAACCTTTTCTATGGAAGTTGTATGACGCTTGTGAACTTTGTCGTCATTGTCCATATCGGATCTCTCTGTCTAACTAACGTATTTGAAGCTTTATAACTTAGTTAACAAGTGAGATATTTGAGAATATCTAACGGATTTGTGGATATGTGAGGTATCGAATTAAAATGAATAAATAAAAAAAGTCATGCATATTCCCTATTGGTCACAGGATTATTGAAACAGATCTATACTAATGTGACAATTGACGTTTAAATTAACCTCCTAAAATGATGTTATTACCTATACAGATATAATATAAACAGCGTTGATTGATGATCTAATCCGAATGCATGCTGAGAAACAAGATCCTCTCTCTAGTGTTAGTATATGCTATGTATATTGCTTAAACGGTGCACCTTTTTGTATTTGCGTTTGTATATATGTTTTTAGGGTTCCGTACCCAAAAATCGTTCGTTCTATATAACATTATCATGTTGAGTTGTTTGTTGTAATTGGTTTACAGTAATTTATATTATATTATGTTTATGTACATATTAAGTATTGATATGTTTGGACATTAAGTTTTAGCCTAAATTTTTACTCGATTATTGATGTTTTTTTTTTAATATATGGTTTTTTTTTCTCGCATGCTGTCTTCACCTTTTTGTAGTGACATTTGACTTGTTTTTATACTATTATTGTTATCAAATTGCATGAATAAGTGTACACTACGTTGGTGATCTTTTTAATAATAAAAAAACGGGACCCCATAACTAAACCTCCGCTGTCCTTCCGTCCGTCTGTCAGCGGGCTGTATCTCATGAACCATAATAGCAACTCGTAGAATTTTAATAGAATGTCTATTTCTGTTGCCGCTTTAAGAAAAAATACTAAAAACATAAATAAATTACAAATTAAAGAGGGCTCTCATAGAGGAAACTAGATTTTTTAATTGTTTGTTTCTTTCTACTTTATTTTACGTAATTATCTAAAATGTATACAATTTTTTATCTTCTAAGACGGTACGGAACCCATCATGTGCGAGTCCGACTCACACTTTGCCGGTTTTTTCATTTCTCAGAATGCAATTTGTCTCCATACTAAATAGGTACGTAAAACTTAACAGTCAACAAAACGAAGAGAGACCACAGACTGTATCGGCCGATAATTTGATCGGCTGTTAGTCGGTATCAATATGAACATGTATGAAAGTACGCAGATTACATCGATTTGGTTTCAGATTTGGATCAGCTTGTTAGGAGTACACCCGCCATTCTGTTCCACTGCAACTCCTGTACACCAGGATCAACAGTGGCGTCCTTTGATCGAATAATGCAGCTGTGAAATGACGCACAGGCTGTGATCTGACAGCGTGTCTTGGGTCCCGTAACGAACTTAATCAGAAGAAATAGGAGGTAGTAAGAAAGCAGTTTCAGACTTACCTTCCAGCAAAGCGGAGACAACAATGGAAACGGCACAGAGGCCAAAAGCTAAGGATCTACGGTCTACGGCCACTAACTAACATGGGATACATTGGATACTAACCTAAATCTTACACCAGTAATATTGGTAGCAAAACTTTTTAAAGGCACGGAAGTTTCCCTTCATTTTCACAAGATCTAGGTAATAAATAGGACTACACGCGGAGACTTGAATCGAATTCAACATGATTAACCGTTCGTCATGCCAGAGACTACACTCCCACAAGATATGATGGGCAGTTTGCACAAATTCTTGATCCGACATTGAACATTCGCTAAAAGGTGACGGCACCAAGTTAAATGAATAAAGTTTGCCCTTAAAGTTACCATGCCCGGTTAGAAATTGGGCTATATCAGCTGACATATAAGTTTCAACAAATTAATCGTCAATAAACAAATTAGTTTAAAGCTCTTCCACGCGCACACACTGCCGATAATTTAGTCGGCCGACTTAATCAGTGCCTAGTACTGCTAAATTATGCGATCGGTCTCTTCAAAACCGAAGAGTAGCTAGAAAATCAGCTTTTAAACAAAAAAAAACCGCATCAAAATCGGTCTATCCGTTTGGACGATACGATGCCACAGACAGACACACAGATCTCTCCGATCAGACTTGTGTCTTGTCTTTTCGGTAGGGGGTTAACAACTTCAGAACAGTCCGCCTTACTTTTTATCTGGTGTGTGCACAAACAACCCGACACTTTACATGAACCAGTGCGTGCGCTTACAACCCAACCCGATCAAACTATCGGCCGACACAAAGTCTGTAGTCTGCTGGGGCTCTAAAAGGCTCGATGGGACAGGTATGGCTGTAGTACCTATCTTTTCGTCTCGGTGTGTTGTTTTTATAAAACGATACAGCCTGATCGTTTCTATAGGGAACGAAAGCCACGGTAAACCTGCTAAGGCCTCCGGACCGCAGCACGCGTCGCGAAGGGAAAAAAAGCGGGGTTTAAAAAAAAACGATTTTGGGGAAGGGCTCGACATCACTGACGTTGGAATTTAACAAAGTGAGGGCTACTCGTCCTAAGAACTCGGATGCTTTTTGGGGGAATGGGGGGCTCGAGCCTCCCTCTAGAACTGTCAGTGTATTAGTATGGATGGTTATTTTTTCTTGTCTTAAAATATTACTATTATTAAAAAGTTATCTTTAACTTTATTTAAAATAAACTACATAATAAAATAAAATGATAAAGGCTTTGTTTGTAGTTTGCTTTCCTTCGTAGTATTGACCTAGTTGTCCAGTAACAACGATATATAATTGTATAGTATACTGAATTATATATGTATTTGTATACAATGGTTCTCATACCGGACGGGTGAGCGGTATTGTCTTTGCTAGTATAATCTATTACTTAAGCTTGGGTTACATGGTTGCTTAGCATCAATGTATGTATTAGGTTGTGTTTTATAATAATAATACCTCAAAGACCACGACCTCGGTGGCGCATTGGTGTAAACAGCCGACTGCTACACTACAGGTTCCGGGTTCGAATCCCGGCGGGGGCGGAACTTTGTGCTATTTGCAAAACGCATTGTTTCGCTTACCGGTCCTGGATGTTGTATTCTTATCTATGTAGTATATACCATGTCGTTGCTTAGCACCTGCGACACAAGTTACGATACTTACTACAGGGCTGAGTCAATGAGTGTGTCGTGATGTGGTTATTATGTCAAAGTCAAGATACACAAAATACTTAGCCCTGCACTAAGATATAATCTTTTATCGCAGGCAATAAGCAACGATATGATATAAATTACATAGATAAGAATACAACATCCAAAACCGTTAATATTAAATATGAATCCTTATATAAAATATGAATGTATGAAAAGAAATGTATTGAAAGCGTTTTATACTATGTTTATTTAAATTTCATACACTAAAATCCTTGAATATTAAAAAAAAACTTTGTCACTGGTGCATAACTTAATTAAATAATGAAAGAGTTAGTGACAATAACTAATCAATCAAGTCAAAAAAAAATAAGGTATCATTAAAAAAACATGCATTGACCAAACTTCATGTTGTTAACTGGCATAAGAAAATTAGGGCATGTCTAAAGGAGCAACATGTGACCTCGTGCTTATATACAAAGCAGTTACATAAAGATGCATGTGAAAATGAATATGCATTTTGTAATGTAGGTGCGAATTTGTATCTTCAGATCTGGACCATGAAGTTTGCATAATTTATAGTCTTTAGTCTATGATCTCGAAACAATCATGTGTACTAAAGTACTTTATGGTATTCTGTGGTAAAACTGTTATCAGCGATCTGTGTTCCGTACTCAATGGGTAACAAAGGTCAACCATTTTTTTTTTCGGGACACACCCTCCACTCTGTCCCACCACTGCAACTCCTGTTCACCATGATCAACAGTGGCGTCCTTTGATCAGATTTGATCAGAAGATTTCTTCTGATTTCCTCCTATTTTAGGAGGTAGTAAAAAAGCGGTTTCAGACTTCCCTCCCAGCGAAGCAGAGACAGCAATGGAAACGGCCAAGAGGCCAAAAGCCAAAGGGATCCACGGTCAGGAGACGCTCATCTATGTACTAATGCCAGAATGGTATACCTTACATAAACCTTAATGAGCAGTCACTTTAAATTTTAAGACAATGTTTGTTTTCCGCTAAAACGATGAAATTCTCCTTTTTTGATATCGGTTTCATATAAAAATTATTTGCTCTAGTTTGCAAAACTGCACATATTCCATGTACATACAAATATGTACATTAAATTTAAATATAGCAATTATTAATTTTTAAAGAACGCAATTAAATATGACCTGATTCGTGACTTCCATGACACTCAAATCTTTCTTCTCACTTTGACAGTTAAATTTAATTTGACATTGACAATAAACAATGTTGGTTAAGTAACAAAAATATAATTAAATTGCAATCACGCGACTAGAGCTATTATTTTTGTAGCCACGTTTACTAGTGTATACATTCGTATATTTGTATATAAGATATCAAAATTATTATCCAAAACCAGTGAGGGAAACATTCGAATTGAAATCGGTCAAGCCGTTCTCAACTCTCAAGTGATGCTCAGTTTACCCACAACAAGGTGGCGTGTCCTTTACATAAATGAAAACATTATGTAATAAATAGGTAGATATAGTAAATACAACGACACATCACATAGTTTGCGTTGGTAAATATAAATTGTATATAATGGTACCTAATAGTCCAAAAGTAGAGCAACATTCACTCTGTGTTGAAATATGAAATAACTCTATTATTAACGTCAAATCAATTATTATTATTAGTAAATTTTGAAGGTTGCTTTTAACGATTTACCTCAGAAAAAAGTAAATTACTTTATTTATATTGGTTTAGGTTTGCAAAAACAATTTTGAGAAATGTTTTCTCGTATTTACCAAACGATTATATTATTTCAATTTAATGTTTATAATTAAGTTATAATCTTAATTTATATATTTCTTCTGTACGTGCGTTTGTCACCTAAAATCATTATCAACATAATTTTATTCCGTTAACATATAAAAAAAGATGTTAGAATCGTTAAATTAATTAAAGTTTTTTTTAATGATTCGACCGACGATTCGAAAAATATAAGTTGGGGAAGATACCCCAGATTCTGTTATTTAGTAAATCAACATATTTTATACTTAGCCACTAATACATCTTACAGTCTAGGGTGAGAAAATGCGATAAATCCGCCTAAGCGACTAGACCGATATGGATGAAATTTAGTGTATATTTCAATGGGTTCCTGGATTGTGCACTGCAACCTCAAAACTGACCTTATTCAGAAACGCTTTCGGTGGGGCTCCACCTAACTGATGCTAGGTTTTAACAAAGAGCTACAGATCTAAAGAACTGAGATGCTTAGCGGGCTTGAGCCCCTTTGCCCCCTCTGGATCCGTCATTATTCCGAAGCAATAACAAGTAAATTAACTGACAATATATTTCGTTAGTTACAGATAACTAGACTGGATGCATTTACTGTAATTTACTTCCGTATACAATAATAATCCGTTGAAAATCGTGATACAGCTTACGTATATTAATACAAGCGAAACAACACACGGGAATCACAAATAAAAATAAATCTTATCGTTATAAACATAAGAGATGATTTCCAACTGTTCACTTGTAATGTAAAACATTATTTGAAGCAATATAATTTACCTATACACGTATACAGAAAACCATGACTATATTAAAGCAAAACTCAAACTACTAAACGGATTGGGTCGAAATTTGACACTTAGTTTTGAATATTTTTGAAATTTCCAAAATCCCTTAAGGAATGTAACCTAGTTTAAATAACACAAAAAGTAACATCCGAAAAAAATGCCAACCTTTATTAAGGCTTCATTCACTAGAGATACATTCAGACCCTACGTTTTGTAAATAAGTTTTCAGTGACATTGTCATATGTAAACGAAAAGAGCGGCCCTCGCAAAAGTAGGATCCTGTTACTTATTTGGTCACCCCCGTTACCAAAGAAAAATATGAGTTCATACATTTTTTATGGTGGAAATGTCATCATATACAAATCATTATTTGTGCCATTTAATGTTAAAGTAACGCAAAAGACAAAAGGTTACTTTTTTAACTTTCTAGCAAAGAAAACCTGGATCAAAATTCGAATTAATGAACGATCAGATGTTTCGTATAAGTCGAAAATTCCTAGGATTACTCATGTTAGCAAAGAAATAAAGAAAATTTCGTTGAATTTTCCAAAACAACCCCGTCCGGGAGCGAAAGATGTTATTAAGCCCAAAAATCAACATTGATGACACTTTGTAGGTTAAAAACGTCAATGTTACCAATAATAATAATTATTATTTATTTATTTGCGTAATTACACGGCATTTTAGGTCTTAAATCAATGACATAATGTCCACATGACTCGTTATATATTATAATGTTTTTTTCGCTTTAAAACTGCATATATTCATACATAATTTTGTTGTGAGATCTGACGAATGTTGACGATTAATTAAAAATGTATTAAATAGTACAAAAATAAAAGTTTACCTGTAAATGGGTCATGTTTCCAACTGGTTTATCTGAAACAAACAAAGTTGGTTGACTAATAACTGATTTTAAAAGAGAAGAGGTCAAAGACTTACAAATTACAAAATGTTCATGAAGGAAAAAAAGAAAAGTCCCTCCCCTTCTGCCATATTAAATTCAATAAACGAAGGATTCTATTTTATTGTTTTGTTTTAAATTAATTTCCAACTTGACTTGATAACTTGAGATGTGAAGTTAAATTCTATTCTATTTTAATAAAAACCGAGTTTGAATTTAAATTCATCCAACTGTCGTTTTCTAATTTAAAGTTAAATTTAGTTATAAATAAAATGTTATTACTATAGTTTTTGTAATACTAAAAACTAAATTGTTATTTTATAGTTTTTTAAGTTTCTTTAGTCAAGGATACAATTAAGTGGGCAAGTAGAAAATTATAGAGGAATTTACTCTAAATTGTAGAATCGTGACTATCGTCATAATGCTGGAGAAAAGATAACATCTATTGAATTCTACTTATTTAAATGCAATGTAATTTAACTAAATTACCTTTTTATTAAACATTCTGGAAGACTTTTAGTGATATAGGACGAAAATTAATCATGATTTAATAATGATTGGATCTTAATTGATGACTTCCTGATTGGTCAGTTCATGCAGGTCATATGCTTGTTTGACGCAGTGATATAAAAATGTGCTTCCTGAGTTAATTTTAAGGTATTTTTATTTTATTTCTTAAGAAAGGGCCTTTAATACATGCTAATCTGTTGTTACCCGAAGATTCTGATTTGCTAATTCACTTTTTGTTTTATAGTATATGTTTTTTTTTAAAGTAGGTAAAGCTTTAAACGGATTTATCGGAAAACTCATAATAAACGCGCAACACACGCAACCGAATTAAGAACGTCCTTTCTTTTAATTCGGTCAAAAACAGCTTAAATTTTGAAGAGTTAAAATTGATCGTACACTTCAAGAATTCATATTTTATAAAAAGATTTATTTAATAAAACGACAAATAAATGCGATTAAAACTGACCGGGATTTTCAATATAGCGAGATGAATTAACGATACTTTTGTAACATGAACATTGTCAACTTATTGTTTTATTTCACACAATGATGATGTCGAGATTATCAAATTAAATGGTAAAAGTGGTTGTCTTATTAATAAGAAACTGAATTGTTGTAAAATTTTATAAATAAAAGGTAATGTTTGGATGTAAGCCTCCGAAACGAAAAATTCAATTTTAAATTTTAAAAAGAACTTTTATGGTTGACTTGCCTAAATTTAGATTTAAAAAAAACTACGCAGACCAAGTCGCAGGAAAAGTCTAGTTGATAAATAAGTTTTTACTACTTCAATACAAATTACTTCATCAGTTTTGTAAACCAGAACTAATAATAATTTGAAACTGCCTTTATGTTAGGAAATTGATTTTTGTGATTCATTCGGTTTACAAATTTTCCACGGAACCCAAATTGCTAAGTAGTATTACACAATGAATTAAAAGATTTCCCTTCAGATAAAACACGTCAGAAGTAAGTACGATAAGAACATTTCTTCTTGAAAACAATGCAATCCAAGATGGTTCAGCATTTCGTTTCCATGGTAACGTCGGATAAGATTATATCAATGAAACGTAGGTAACTAATTTGTTTGTAATTCTTTCCATGATTCTTAAAAATAGTAAGTACTTTTATTCGTACAATGATACGATTATTAGAAAACCTAATTATGAAATTTTATTTCTCAGAAAAAGCGACATTACTTACAAGAATTTTAAGTAACAAATAAATTACCAAAAAAATAAAACACAAACCTAGAAAATAGTTCCACACACAGAAAAGTCAAAACTTTTTCTTCGAACTTTTTGTACAAAAAAAATCACTGACAGCGGTTTGAATTTCGAACGCGAGTTTGGCGCGCGCTGACGTCCGTTCGGAAAGTGTAACAACCGAAGTGATCTAGTTTTACGCACTGTGATATAGTTTCAACGAAATGATGTTTTTATACGAACCATAGAGAAGGGATCATCTTCAAACGGATGATTTTTGGGGATCCTTGATACGAAACCATTTTTATCACATCGGTTATTCTTTTAATTTAATTCTTGCTCAGTTTTGAAGGCCAAAATAACAGCTACGGTACGCAACAGGTTCCGGGATCGAATCCCGGCGAGGGTGGAACTTTGTGTTTTGAGACTCATTGTTTCCTGAATTGGTTTGGATGTAGTACACTCATCTAAGTTATTTAGTATATATCATATCGTTACTAAAGAACCTGCGACACAAGACTATTGAATCTTACCCAGGGTTGAATCAATGTATATGTTGTAGTGTGGTTATTATTATTATTTCTAAAGTTAATAGAATTTTAAGAGAGAGAAGAAAATATTATTGTGTGGGCTGCAGGAGCCGCTGGATACAAGCAAGCAGGATCAATCTTGTCGGAAACATTTGAGGTAGGCCTTTATTAGGCAAGGTTTGCAAACAACAAACCCAGGATGTGCCTCGGCACGGCACTTGAGGGCACTGGCGCGTTCCTTCGGAGAGCCCAGAGTCTTTCGACTCATCGAGGATGGCTACCGAGGTGGTTTTAGTGAGTCCACGACTCCAGTGAACCTCACGTAACTGCTTTGTACCCTCATGCAAGGTAGAATCTTGGTAGAAGATTTCCCCTCGGAAAAAGTATAGGTACATCAATGTATACAAGGTATATTGTCTGTTATTTGTAATTTATTTTGATGTATCCGTGTTGTGTAGTATTGTATACGTCGCAGGACTATAGCGAAATAATTGAAAATTCCAGAACTTAACAATACCAATCTTACTGTTTCATTTCAGATTTTTCGCTAAATCCCTTAATCTTACAGAAAACAGGCAATTGGGATGATGACACTAGTCTTAAATAGTTTACGATAACAATACCGTAAGATGAAGATAAGAAGATACGTACTTGATAAAGTGCAAGAATAACAGGTCTGTTGCAAATTATATCGCAAATACGATGAAAACTTATTAACAGTCGCCAAAGTAGTGACGTCACAGCTCTAAAAGAATCATGTTTTGAAAGGTATTTCAAAGTTTCTCATTTTATATAGCAACCCCATTCGAGATGTGAGCTTACATGTAGTTAAGATGATAACATAAACAGAGTAATGAACCCGGAACCTTATGCGCAGGTTTAGTCACTGTACCGTAAGATAGCCAAAGACAGTTATGAAAAATTTACTGAATACTGGTTCAAAAATAAACTGTTGGAATGTTGAATGAGCATTTTACTTTACGCTTTAAAGTTAAGGCGTTAAGGTTCAAAAAAGGAGGACGTGGTAGCTCAGTTTGTTACGTGCCTTGGTTAACCGACCGACCCGACATGTCAGAAGGGTTCAAGTCTCGGATTACATTGTAGCTTCCATGTTACTGGTTGTGTCCGGATAGTGGCGACAGATCCGCAACCTGCCACACTGGGACTCCACATAAACATGCGAAATGTGTTTAACATCTCTGTCTACCTCTTATTAATTACGGCGTGAGGTTATGTTTTATATCATGTTATATTTTGTTTAAAAGACAGGTGATCTAAGAGTCCATAGGGCCAGGGACCCCCTTGCTAAGCCTCCGTTATCCTTCTATATATCTTTCTTTATCTTTCTGTTGTTCTGTATCATGTACCGTAACTATAACCAAAGTATTAGTAAGCATAAGAGCCTTAAAGAAGGGCCCAACGCATCTGTTGACACCTTCCGGTTGCAGGTGTCCATGGGCGTCGGTATCCCTTACCATCGAGAGAGCCGCCTACCCGTTAACCCCTCTGGCATTTAAAAATTGGTAAAATATTTGAATTTTCCCTGTAAATTTCTGTATTTATTTATGTAAAACACAAAGTTAAACCTTAAAATAAACCGTTTAGCACAAAGTGAAGTAAGACGTAAAGTTATATGCTTTTGTTATTTGTATAACTTCCATTTCTTGTTATAAAGTAATTGATAACATAATGCATTTAGGTTATACTACTCGTGTATAGTAAAGGTACTCATGTCTTGACATGTCGTTACAACCGGCTTGTGACCCGGACTGTATCCGGATTTTTAACTGTAAAATAGAATAAAATCACTTATTTATTTTATTAAGGTAAGCATCATAATTACACAAATACATTAAAAAGACATGTACATTTTATCCTTACAAGATATACGTAATAAAAAAAAGTAATGTAAGAAAAGTTCCAGTAAAACATAGCACGTATTATACCAATAGCATGTTTGTACCTCTTAAGGTTTTAACCATGGAAAAGTCATCCAGTATCTCTTCAAACCCACACTGTAGTAGAAAAGTGTGGCTTGGCTGTTTAACGAAATTGCTGCTCTTTATTTATTTTACACCACTAAGTTGGAAAACAAGCATGTGGTCTGCTGATTATTCTGCTATGTGGCATTTTCAATACCAATGGCTTCAAGAACGCATTTCCTGTCGACCCTGCAAGAACTATCAACACCTTTTTAGCTATGGAAAACAGTGTTATGGAGTTTATTACACACACAGATCATGGGAGGAAGCTTTTATAAGAAGTATAATGCAAAAAACAAATATTTTGACTTTTGTACCTACAAGCTCGCTCTGCGTAGAAAGAGAAATCATTGGTTTCTTATAAAAACCTTCACCATATCTCATTCTCTTAATTACGCCACAAAAGGCTTTCTTCCTTTTATTATATTGGTTTTTATACTAAAATTCATCAAAACAGGCTCAGCGGTTTCTGCATAAAACGTAACAGAAAGAGTTAGATTCTATGGTTTTACTACATAGATATGGTATCCATTGTTACTGTGTACGAAATACAAGTCAAATAAATAGTAGGAAGGTTGTTAAAGTTTACGAAATAATATTGATTAATTCGTGCGAAGCCTCAACTTACTATTTAGATCGATAAGTATATGTCTTCGATACGATCAAACGATTACAAAACTACTTAGTTGCGATTCAACATAAAGGTAACAAATTAACAATAGCCATGTTTGATTTACTTACACATTGCATAATTAGACTAGATGCTATGTAGATAGGAATATTCAATATACGAGTACATTTTTTGAATCCTAAATCAGTTCAATCAGGTAAACTATAACTACTAACTATTCAAAATTAATAAAATAACTTTGTGTTCGTCCGAGTAAGTAAATATGGGATTATGACTTGATAATGAACTTTTTTTTCTAGCTTAGATCAGGTTTTCCTCCGGAAGAAAGCCATAACCACCTTAGGATAGACAAAATTTTAATAATTTTCTCCTAATCCTTGATTTTGTGATCTTCTTTAACAGGCGTTTGACTTTTATAATCGGAACATTTCATTTTTCACTGACAAACCGGTCACCGACTATCGGTCGTGGGCCTTAAAGTATATTTTTTCGTATACTTCAGTAGAAAACTGGCCCATAACTTTTAATTAACATGCAACAATTAATCTAACTTGGAAATTGTTGTAACAAATACAATAGTTAACATTTTTTATCAAAAACAAAATCGTGGGAATAACCTTGTAACTTTCATTGAAGTTTTAAATACTAAACATAGATAATTTGCATATTCTATAGATACCATAGACAAAAAGTTATGCAAGCACGGTGTTAAAATTATGGTGATGGGTAAACGCGGGAAAACCATTGGTTTTTATTAAGATTTTAACACTGGAATTAATTGGGCTTTTTATTGTAGCGTCTATTTCGAAAACGTATTTTGTTTTTAATGAAGTTTCCTAATTTTACTGGCTCTCAAACTATGCGAATGATAAATTACTTATCAAGTTTTAATATTTTTGCAATGTAATAAAAGAAAATAATACGTTAACACACGAGAAATATATCTGGTAGATTAATGTTCTGAAAATTGCCATCTACCATAATGTTAATTTAAAAACGTGCAATTTAAAATTTTGCACACGTCATTTAAGTGCGTTAGCTATTGAGCCTGGTCTACCATTAAAAGCAAATATTACACAATAACAACAATATTTAAATCTCTTTCATCGACGAAATGAAACAATAGCGGTTGTATAATTGAATGTTATAATAATGTTTTATAACAACAAATGTTCCAAAAAAGTAATAATACGTGAAAAACTAAGAACCGTGACATGACCATAAACGAGATGGAAAGTTAAATTAATGAAACCTTTTGTGGGTCTTTTTTCAGTGGTTTAAGTCTCCCGTATATACTGCGTTCGAATATTAAACTTTTTTTTTCTTTTATAAAAGTTTGGGTAGTTAATAACGAAACATACAGCCACAAACATAAAAATTATAAAAAATAAAAATTTCGTTACCATACATTAATCTTTTCTGCGCTGTGGCGAAAACGCACATTTAAGTAATTTATTTAATTCTCTTTCAAATGAACAACATAAAATTTTCGACAAATTAATGGTCTTTAATTTTATGTATCTACCAACTTACTAAGACCTTATATTACTACTACGACGACTACGATAAAAGGCTTATTATGTATCAAATTAGAATGGTCTGATTATTTTCATTTATTCACGCATGTATCAGTACCATACATGGGCAACCGGAGCAAATGAATCAGGCAGAATAATGCTGGCCGCTGAGATCTTTCTTCCAAGGCCTTTTAGAACACGATTTTAAAACAATAAAACTCGAATGCGTTCGAAATTTCGAAATTTGAATAATGACTTGGTTTTGTTTTAAACATCGATCGAAGATTAGGTTTTTAAGGGCGTAATTAAAAAACATTTAGATTTTTTTTAAAATTCTAAGCAACAGAACATTATCTATAAATCCAAGGTTTTTAAAATATCTAAAACCTAAGATTTCGCTGGATTTCAAGTTGAGATATTACTGTATTGGGTAATCTATCATTATTAAAGACCCTAATTGCATTTATATTGAGATGGGCGTTATTATGATAGTTCAACATCTAATGATATATTGTAGTAATTGTGTTCTATATTTGCTATACAATTTGTTAAACTGTTAAATCTTAATGATTTAACGATTTAAATAGTGTAATTGTTACCTTTAAGTTTATATTACTATTTGCTTATTTTTGAGGTAAAATATATGTGTAAAATTTAATTACTTTATATATTTGTATTCTACTAATTTGTAAGTTAACAGTGACTAAATTAGAAAATTGTATGTCTTTCTGTTTGCACTTTCGTTTTTTTTTTTTTGACAAAAAAACTGTTTTCGTATTGGAATTTTAAGCTCCTATTAAACTCTCTGAAACACTGAGTGGTATTATTTTATAAAATGTAAGTTGCCTGTTCCAAATAGCAAAAGAAACCTTCGCCAATCTTTATGCAAACACGTATTTATTATTTGTATGGCCTAAAATATACTTCAACGAGGACAAAATGTGTATTTTTTACCCATAAAAGGTACAAAAAGATCCCGACAACAGATTGACTTAGAGATTCTATCAATATGCTTTAAAAATATTGCAACATTACCTAACTTAAAGGTTTGTACTGAGGCTATGAAAACTGTAGAACTGATTTGGTCATCTTATACCTGTGGATCACTAATTACGAAGTTTATAAAAGGGAAAACTGTAAAAGCAAGCTAAGATTTAAAAAACCACTACGGAGGTTTCTTGCCGGATTGTTCCCCGTAGAAGTAGCGTTTCGAAACAGTGGTTGTAAAAAAATTACGATTTGAAAGTACTTATTTTAAGTGTATTTGAATAAAAAATATTTTGACTTTGAATTTGACATTAAAAAATTATTTTATTTATATTTAATTAAAATTACTAATCAGGGTCAAGATTAACTATGGTAATCAAAATTATGGAAAAAATAAAAACCCGGACAAAGTAAAAGCAGAAAAAACTAAAATCCGGGTATTTCCAACGAATCAGAACGAATGGTTAACCTACCTAAAGCTACCTACTACCCAACTTTTAGGTTAAGTAAAATCAAAGATTTGAAACATTAATTTAAAAACTGAGTGATTTTATCCCGATCTTTACATTACTTCCTTTTCTTTGTATTTGTTCATCTTCATAGTTTTCAATTAACACTAACTATTAAACAAACAATACAAGTTAATTGAAATTCGGATCGGAAAGGAAATTGTCTTCCGTTTATTTGTCTGTGTAATAATTTTAAAAAATGGTTGTAAATTTTCTTTACAAAATATGGGGTTCTTCTGCAATGGTGTTTAAAAGTTCTTGTAATGTATGTTACCATAAGGCAGGCCGTTTGCTTGTTTGCCACCGCAGTGGTATAAAAAAGGTGGTTAATGATAAATCCATAGCTCGTGGAGGACGTGGTCGCTGAGTTTATCGCATGCCTTGGTTAACCGATCCGACAGGTCGTAGTTTCAAGTCTCGGGATGTAGCTGCGATGTTTCTCATGATGACTCTATGGCCATACAGTGGTGTAACTGTCATAGAAGTCCAAAAGCTCGGCTTGCCCTATCAAACTAAAATAAGTTCGCGCTCTTATTCATTCATTCATTAACAAATCAAACGACTCTTTTAAAGCCACCGAAATTGTGGTTTTGCTGACTTCTGAGTGTTTTGCTGAGCTCGTCCACGCCAGCAAGTCCACAACGGAAGTATGAAGTATATCTCTCGGCTTGCCCTGTACTAAAACTCTAGACACGCCACTGTGGCCGTAGTGGTGACAGATTCACAACCTGGGACCCAACATAAACATGCGAAATGCGGTATGTAGCACCTCTGCCTACCCTTCTGAAGGGAATACGGTGTGAGTTTATGAATGTTATGTTTTGCATATAAAAAAAAATACAAACACCAGAAAAATTCAAAATATCAGAAAATAAACAAACAAAAGTTATTATCTTTGTTATGTATTCGGTGATTGTAAATTGTATTTTTACAAACGAATTCAGGGGTCATTCTTACAATAACACAATTAGTAAGTACCAACCTTCGATCAAAAATAACAATTCATCCTATTTTACAATTTGATCTCTTTTTAATAATTAAAATCTTCAAGAGTGTATTTCAATTTAAAGTGCGGGTTCCGTTTCTTTCAAACTGAGTATATTTGCCCGCAAACACGATTTAAAAAAAAAACATAGAATCAATACACATAAAAATAACCCCATAAAGATACACATATTGACACTGCCCTGCACTAAGATATAATCTTGTATCGCAGGCAGTAAGCAACGATAAGGTATATACTACATAAAAAGTACTTACATACAAAGTTCCTGCACTATGTTTTTTTTTTAATTTCCATAAAATGATAAATTTTAGTGTTAACAAAAAAGTACTGGTTAGGTAATAATTAAGTGCAATATAAATTTAAAAAAAAATACAAACATCTTATTCTCAGTTTCGTACCGAAAAATATTAAAAACCATACCATACATAAACCATAGAGCATACAAAACTACGGTACCCCAAAAAGATGTTTAGATTACGTCTTGTTAAACAAATATCTTGTTAAATACTGGCCTTGCATTCATTACATAACATAACAATAATACTTATCTTAAAGTACATATAACAATACCGATACATATACGTGTAACTATGTACTAATAAGATGCATGGCTGACAGTTCCTTTATAATCACTTTACATAAACAATAAATAGCGTAAAAATACAATACATAGAGAAAATCATTTTCATGTGTAGTTTAATTAAAAATGTATAAAAATATGAGGAGTACAAGTTTCTGCCCGCGACTTGGTTCGTTTGCCAACTGAATGTATTACTAAAAATAAAACAACAATAGCGCCATCTAGTTAATTTTTAATTTATCAAACATACACTTTCTATAGTTATTTTTTGTAGACACACACATAAACATAAACTCGCCGTAGATAATCCCTCGAGAGGGATGATGTTGAGTCCCAGTGTGTCAGATTGTGAATCTGTCGCAACAATCTAACCAAGTAATATTTTTACGAAAAAAAAAACAATTTTAATGGTAAACTATGTTACCGTGTGGAACCCAAATTCTTTTGGTATAAGAAAAAAAGTCCTAAGTTTCTCCTTTTCAACAGATATCTGCCAGTGAAAGTCCCATCAAAATAGCTCCAGCGGTTTCGAGATTATTTAGAGGGACCGCACAAACAGACGTACAGTCAAGAAACCATAGAACGGTTGTATATTTTCTCATGCGTTTTATTTAACTTTAATCATGGACGCCGGGAGCTCACAATTTCATATTCTTTACCTGCAGGAGGGTAATGTGATTTAATAATGGTTAGTAACTTGTATAGATCAGCACGACACTGCTGAAACCGCTTTCTTACTACCTCCTATTTTTTCTGATTAAGTTCGATGCGGGTCCCGCGACATCCGGTAGGGTGTCCGGGCACAGCCTGTGCGTCATTGCACAGCTGCATTATTCGTTGATTATTCGATCAAAGGACGCCATTGTTGATCCTGGTGAACAGGTGTTGCAGTGGTGGGACAGAGTGGCCGGTGTGCCCTGAACATGTGTAGTTGCAAATGTACCTCCCTGAAAATAACCCTGGCGACACCCATGCCTTAAATAAAAACTTGATGTAAAACCGCTACGTTTTCTATTTTGTACCAAAAGTAAAGATGAATACAATCGGTTTTTAATTGCACTGACCTTGCTCCACATCCCGACTTTGCTCATCCATAACTTATCATAATGTTCGTCGGTAATCACAAATTTAAGCCACAATACTTAGCTATCTTTTAGTTATAGTTGCGACATCAGTCTTAGAGCTTAAGACCCATACATTTGTCAGCGGCTTCGCGTTCAATTTAGGATAACACAACCCTACTTTTACGATCCATGACGATCTTTCATACAAATTTTCTACCCTAATAACCTTTTTATTTCTCTCCTAAATATACAAAATCTGTGAAAAATCTCAGCTTTCTAGGTTCATGGGTGTAGGCTGGGCGTTGGATGAAAAACCCAACCCTGTTTTACAGAATCCGCTGTCCATCCGTCCATTTGTTTGTCTGCGGGTTGTATCTCATGAACTTTAATAGCTAGACTCATGAAATTTTCTCAGTTTGTCTACTTCTGTTGCCGCTATAACAATAAATACTAAAAAAGGTTAGTTATAAATTAAATAGGGTTGCCATACAAAAACGATTTTTGTAATTTTTTGCTTATTCATGTTTTTTATTAAATTATTTAATAACTACATAATGTTTAAGCTTAAAAGATGGTATGGAACCCATTATATGCGAGACCAACACCAACACACACTTGACTGGTTTTGTCTTTCAGCTTAAATCGCTTAGCAATGTGGGTGGAAAAATTCTAGAATGTAACTGGTGAATGAAACATTATTTTTATTAACAATTAAATATGTCTGTATGTAGCTTCCTGTGCTTAGAAGTTTCAATTGTTTCATATTGAACTTATGTTTAAAATCGCAAATGCATTAATATCGCAATATTTTGATTAATGATCGAAGTATTATTGATTACTAAATAACGTTATGTAGGTATTATGTTTGGGCATAATTTGTTACGCATCTGTGATGATTAGTCAAAAATTTAATATTATTTTATCCATACTAATATTATAAAAGCGAAAGAAACTCTGTCTATTTGTTATTAAAATGTTTCGATTAAACCCCTGAACTGATTCCGATAAAATTCTGCAAGGAGGTAATCTACTAGATGAAGTACATATCCGACATTATGACAAAAAATATATACCGATATAGTCATACATATTAGACGAAATAGTTAAATACTATTTATTGTTTGAATGATGTGGTAGTACTATTAAAGAAATTAAAAAAAAACTAAAATTCGTTAAGGGCAAGATTTTCTTGACAATGAAAAGCAAAAGCTCGTGAGGCCGATGAAGTTGTATAAAACTTAGAAGATTGTCCGCTCAAATAAGGAGAGATCTCTTCCAATAAAAGACACACCCGCCACTCCGTCCCACCACTGTAACTCCTGTTAACCAGGAATCCTATCCTAGGAAATCCAGGATCAATACACCACCCTCTGTATTTTTTTTCTTTAACGGCATTGATGTTAGCAACATATGGCATAATATGATTATGACGAAGCTGCCTATATGTGTATAATAACATGCTAGTGCGGTTACTGTTGGCTCTAAGGAGATACTTGGGAGATGACGAAAAGTGCGCCAAAATGTCGTTTATCACTTTCTCTACACTTGTACAGCAAAACAGAAAATACCATAAAATAAGAAAAAAAAATACTGCCTATTCCTATCTCTCCGTTTGCATATAATGCAGCTGTGCAATGAAGCAAAGGCTACCTACGTGAAACTTCATAACGGTGTTTTACTTCGAGTCTGTAAGTCCCATCTTTTACTTACGCTAAACGTAACGCGGGAATCAAACCTGCAACCATTTCACCATAGGAGGCGGGTCTACACTAGACAAAAACCATGTTGAAACCCTTAAGGATAGTCAAAAGTTACGCTAAATTCGACTGTATCACCTTTTACTAAGACGTAGAAGGTATTATGTTCTTTATGTACTGGCTGTACATATTTAGCTATCTACATATCATGGGAAAGAAACAAAACGCAACATTTAAGTAGTTAAGTGCCGAGTTACTTCCGTGTTTAACAAATAACTAAACAATAACTAAACGTTTTGCGTGCATTTCGTTTAACAATTTATGAAATTTGTTTGTTCTTAGTCTTGAATAATTTACTTCTTAATATTTCTTCTGATTAAATTCGTGGCCCCATAACAGTTGGTAGTATGTCCGGGCACAGCCTATGCTTCATTGTACAGCTGCATTATACTTTACAAAGGACGCCACTGTTGATACTGGTTAACAGGAGTTGCAGTGGTGGTGGACACAGAGCTCATAATTAAAGTTCATTTATATTATAAATTGGTAAAACACATTTTGTTTGTTAAAAGACGGAAGTCGGGTGAAAAAAGAGATTTTAAAATTTCCAATACTACTAGCGCTGTCGGTGAATGCAATTTAACTTTGGTTAAATTAAAGTAAGAGATTCAAGATTACTTACTGAGAGCACTACATAAATTACCATTGTATATAGTAAACATCGTTCATTATAATTTAACTACGCAAAGCCATGAATATCGTAGGTTTATTAAAAAAACGCCCTAAGCTTTGAGAGGAACAAAACATTTATTCATATTTTAGGACTAGAATATTTTTTTCTAAATAACATATTTCACAACGAAAACAAGTCACGTATATTTGCCAAACAAAACAGTAGTTTTCAGTCATCCGGTCTTTCTTTTTTCGCCTATTGCAAGTGACGATTATAATCACCTTTTCTACTGACGAATTTCTACCTTGTCTTACTCTCTCTTAATAACATAGGATGATAAGAAGAAGAACATAATAATGCATGTTTATGGGCAACATTACAAATATCGTCAACTTCAGTGGACGATCCTTCAGATAGTGCAGAAACTCACGGATGTCGGCTTTCTGAGCTTCATCTGGAATCAGATGTCATTTATAATTCGACACATAGAAGTAGTAGAATTTTATGCGAAATCATCTAGCTTGGTACCACCCTTCTTTTTATTTCTGTGGGCAGTAAATTAGACATTTGACGGCCTCTGTGGCGCAGATCCGCGGTTGAATGCCAGCTGGGCGTAACTTTGTGTTTTTGCAAGACGGATTGTTTCGCTTACCGGTCTTGGATGTAGTATATTCTTATCTATGTAGTCTATATCATTAAGTTGCTTAGCACCTGCGACAAAAGATTCTTCAATCTTACTGCAGGACCGACTCAATGCGTGTGTCGTTATGTGGTTATTGTTATTGTGTTTCGGCTTGAAGTATTGCTGAACCAATTTAAAATTTTACTTTTTAAATTTTAAAAAATTGGCTTTACCAATACTATTTAAAAGCTGGTTTAATGATAATAGCTTGATTTAGTCCATGTCATCGTTGATGAGTTCGACAACGCAAGGGTAAAAAGTGGGTAAAAAGTGGCAGCCTGCACCAGTCTCCCGCATAAT
This sequence comes from Choreutis nemorana, assembly GCA_949316135.1. Lineage (NCBI taxonomy): Eukaryota > Metazoa > Arthropoda > Insecta > Lepidoptera > Choreutidae > Choreutis > Choreutis nemorana. Next base: position 683,131 of record OX438620.1, on the reverse strand, counting down.
ATTAAGGTTTTGTAGGGGTAATCAGACTGTTATACAAAAAAAATACAATTTTCAAGCAAAGAAGTCCAGTGTTATAGATTCGTGTTTAACAAAAAGTATATCAAACTCGGTTTAGTAGCCGGGGTTTTCGTTCATTTTCAAATTGTTTCCCTTTTTTGCACATTGGCAACGTCTTGCTTTACTTTTTCTTTTTCTTGATCAGATATTTTTAAGAGATCAAGGTCATTCTAAAAGTTGAATAAGAAAACTTCTCAAGTTTAATTCATAAAAACAAAAACAATCCTTACCCCATTTTTTAAATCGATTGCAAATTTAATTACAACCAGTAACTCTTTCAGAACTGTATTGAATAGATTGCAATAAATCTGCAAGAAAAAATAATGGATAATCTAATTCAATTACAACCAAGTAATAATTTATTCCTTATAGTATATTTTATTATGTCTCCTCTGTTTTGGGCACTTAGATTAGTTGGTTTTGGCTCTCCTTACTTCCGATTCTGAAGATGTTGGGTTTCGGATGCCCTAAGGCGTGGGGCACCGGCGAGCCAATAGTCGGTGTGGCCAGACGATGTCATATTGACCCCATGGCGCCCTCGCCGTTTTTAGTGGGTAGCGTCACACCTTCCTCGATGAGTCCCACATACATGGCATCCGTAGCCGAGGGGGGATGCATAAAGCATTTTCACTTCGACAAAAAAAAAAGCATTTTGGATCCCACCTCGTGACATTACTTGGCATTTGACATTAATATTGGATTGGAGTATTTCCCCCAGGGTTATATCCAAATTAAACGTTTGTGACTCACCGTTAGAGTAACATTGTTACAATTCTTATTCCAGTTTTCAAGAAAAGTTTCGTAGACAACAATATTCTTGGATCCCTTCTCATCCGCAGGAATCTCCCCGAAACCATACCTCTCCACATTTCCTCTCATAATTTTAAATCGAACGAGTAAGAGCAAGCAAAAAGCGTTCATGGGCAGACACCCCATTTCAAGAGACATAGCAAGAGAGAATGAACAACGTGGGAGGAAACCGAAGAATCCTGAGGCTGGGCAACCAAACTAAGGAAGTGAAAACCTCTGCTCAGGTTGAAGAAGAAACCCCCCGAAGTGCTGTCACCTTGTCGAGGTGGTGGGGCTTGCGCGTCCCTTTGATCCCCCGAGGCTATGCCGGCAGAGTAAAACATACCGGAAGGCTCGGGGAGGAGGGACCAGACTAAGAACAGCACACCCCGGCGGGGCACGTCATGGGCCTGACTGGCGGGAATGGGCGCGTCCACGTTTGGATGCGCTGACCGGGGAGCTCACCCCAGAAAAAAGAGACGACGATGTGGAGTCATCGGAGATGGATTAGACATGAAAAGGTCTGCTTGTGAAACAAGTCCCCGGGCGGGTCCCAGTGATGGGGAATCCCACCCTTCTGCTTCAGCGGAAGGATGCCTCACGATATACGGGGAAGGCAGCAACAGACTCGGAGGCCAGTGCCCTACTGGCCCCCGTGAACGACGACAAGGCTCTTCCCAAACTGACAAAGATTCGGCACGTGAGTTCGGAATTAACGATTCGGCGGTAGTAGTCATCTCCCAGAAGGAGAGGGCTGCTGCCGACAGACTTGGCAAGTCAACGGATCTGCGACGGATGGTTCCTGAGGACCAGCTAACTTCGAGGCAGAAGGAGTTGCTGGATGAATTATCTGAGCTCGAGGGACTTGAGTGTACTGACTCAGATGACCTCACAGACACCAGCCTGGTGTCGGATTCGCCGCGAGCATATCGCGCAGCCCAGCGCAGCTTCAGGTATGGGGCCCGCGTTGAAAAACGAGTTCGGAGCACATCCGACTCTGAAGAGTTAGAAGTGCTAGGCACAACCCAAAAAAAAACACCTAGGGCAGCGAAGAGAGGTCGCCCAACCATTTCCGGGCATAATGTAGGTCTGGGAAGGGCCCGGGTAGCTCTTAAAGCCAAAGAAGCTGAAGCGCTTCGGGTACAGATCGAGGAGGAAGTGGCTGGGAAGGCAAAGGAAGTGCGAGTTGCAGCTGCTGCTGTGTGCTCCCTTAGCCAGATAACCCCACCCACCCAAGATGACACTGCACTGGCGCTTCATAAGATGGTATCTGACTAGTGGAGATAATTAAGACTGTCGCCACCAAGTCAAAAAATCTAAAAGGGGGTTTTGTCCGGTCCCTGAAGGATGGAAGGATGCGGATTCCATCCTGGGAGCCGTCGCGGAGTTGAGGGATCGGACAGTGACGAAGGAGATGGCACGATTAGAGGCGACAAATGCGCGGCTCACGAGCCAAGGGATTCCCATTACTTTAGCAGCATTTCTTATAGAAGAACCGCCATCAATGAGCTGTATAGCTTTATCTAGGCTATCAGAAGACCAGGAAGCCTTTTCAGTTCTCCTGACGCGTACTTTCGGCATCTAGAAAGAAATAATAAAACATGATTCAACAGTAACGCACAGTTGCGGGCAATAGTAATCACTTGCGGGTAATGGGAGTCACCTGACTCTCATTTCCCACAACTACACTAATGAGTAAAAAATAGAAATAAAAAAATCTTTAATACACTGATATAATCTGAACTGCACATCACAATTTGAAACGTCTAAGTGGAAATGTCAATCGCATACTGCAAGATATTTGGCACTTATTTGTGCCGGATTGATGCTCTTTTTTGTAGTGTTGCCAAGTAAAAATAATTGTCACTCAAAAGTTTTTAGCGACTAATCTTGACTTTTGGACTGAAATCATAATAATCATAGTTCTAGTAGCAGTAATACATGCATTTTTGGTTGCTTGACACAGAATTTGTGAATGAATATAGAAAAGCCACGTCTGCCACGAAGGGTGTGATCCTGGCAAAACCATTTTAAGCGAACCTTAGATAATATTCTCTCTCTTACCTGTTTTTAGTAGCGACTTGAATTCATAGGAGATAGCAACACTGCTTTTCAAACAACAAAAACGAGTAACTTGGCGCGAATGAGAAACGTCAGTTGAAATTTTCTTATTTTATTGTCTTTTCCTGTATCTCAGCACAATTTAATGTGAATATTTATAGCGCTTTACAAGTGTGGATAAAGAGAAATATGCGATTTGGCCGCACTTTTCGTCATCTCCCAAGTAATTCCTTATAACCAGTGGTAACCGTATTAGTATGTTACTGTTGGCAGATTTATCATTTTTACTGTTCATCCTATAACCATAATCTTCAAGAATGAAGAAATTATAAGTACTAGAGATTTGGCAGTATGGTACAAAAACCAATGCTGTTAAAGAAATAAGTGACAACGATAACTAAAAAAAAGTAGTGTCAAATCATAGCAATAACATCAACAACGTATATTAATTTAATTTGTTTCCAAATAAAATATCTTTAACTAAGCACAAATGAATATCGACTCTTCATTACTTCACGGTTTGCAATTTATCGCAGGGGTTTCCGATCATGTTTGTAGGTTATGTTTAGTACCTGCGATAAGAAAACAGATTTGGTTTGACGATGTTCTGAAGCTTGATAAACCTTATTTCAAAGAAACATTGACTGTACAAGAGGCCTTAGAAGAATTCGGCGTAAGTATACTTTTTAATGTTAACTCATATTGTCTTTAAACTCGAGAAACTTGTCTTAATAAACAAAACATTCTTCTGTAAAATCAGTTTAACTTACAAATATGTTTCTCCTGTTACAGATTCAGCCTGAACCTTTATTACCTCAAGTACTATGCTCAAACTGCGCCACTCTCATAACCAACTGTTACCTGTTCCACAAAGTCTGTGAATACTCGAGAGAACAATGGGAAAACGTTTTAAAAAGTTTAGACAAGAGTCTAAAGCTTTCTGAAGAGAACCTACAGGCCCAGACGGCCTTCTTCCTAGTATCTAAAGACCAAAACTCCATAATAACAAGCAAAAAAACACAAATAACTGACAAGAAGACTGCCTTAGCAAAGATAACCTCCATAATCAAAAGCAGGTCCAACTACCACAAGAAAGTTAAAACCAATATTATGTGTGTCATTTGTGGATTGATTTTCAAAAGTAAATATCTCCTGACAAAACATTTGAAATCACATAACAACGAAACAAAGTACCCTTGTAAACAGTGTGCTAAGGTATTCATTAGTGCTGTTAGATTGTCAGACCATGTCCAAAGAATCCACTTCCCCAAAAAACTTCAATGTAAAAAGTGTTTGAAAATGTTCAGCACTGAAAAGCTATTAAAATTTCATGATAAAACCCACCATGAGGCAGCCATTTGTAAACTCTGCTTTGTCCAGTTCCCATCTAAAATAGCGTTGAGAGCACATCTGGACAAACATGATGTGTTAAAATGTCCAAAATGCAAAAAGAGCTACATCAACAAGCACACTTACAAGTTCCATTTAAAAATATGCGGCAATGATGAAAACAGACAGATAAACTTCTACTGTGATATCTGCAATAAAGGGTATGTCCGTAAAAATGGCATTCGGACTCACATGAAAACTGACCATGGTTTCGGGCAAGTACTGTCCTGCAATTGGTGCGGTAAAAAGTTTGATGCGATCAGTAGATTAAAGATGCACATAGTAAAACACACAAAGGAGAAAAACTATCATTGCGAAACATGTGGAGGTAATTTTGTAACCCAAGCTGCACTTATTTACCACACAAGACTACACACGGGAGAAAGGCCTTTCCCTTGTGATCTGTGTGATGAACGGTTTCTCTCAGCGTCAAGAAGAATGGAGCACAAACGTAGAAAACACTTGGGACCAACTAAAGAATGTGATGTTTGTAAAGCCAAGTTCTTAAACTTGAACCAACTGAATAGGCACAAGCAAAGGCACTTCAATCCTCAAAGCAAACTTTACATACAGAATAAAAATGAAGAGGCCAGACACATTGTAAATTATCAAATAGCCTGGTAAATAAATGCCCAAAAGTGGGGAGTGTGGATGGAAAAGTTTTAACCCAGCATTTTGACTTTGGGAGTTTGCTTGGACTACTTAGGAGACAATTATACTAAAATTCAAAAGTACTCAAAGTAAGCCTTAGGGGGCAACCAGAATCTGGTACAAACGCTTCAAAAATAGATGACAATTTTTACACATTCTCAGATATAATTTGTATCTACAAGTTCTAATAAGGGACTGATTTTCTCATATGAACTGTCTGCAAGTCATAGAGCAATGTATTAACAACTAACCATTTTTCTATCAAGACAATTATTTGAAATAGGTTAAGTTGTAGAGAATTTTAAGCTTTCATAATGTAATACACAAAAATCCGATGTCACATGTTCAAAATGTAAATGAAAAACAAAATGGGACTTTTCAGGACCTGGGTGTCCTAGTGGGCTAGGACTCACCTTCCAGGAGTGGGAACTTTTAGTATAGCTATCTCCTAGATATTCCAAAGTCAAGTCTCTGGCCTTCCACTTTTCCCTCCACAATCATTTGTTGCCCTGACTAAAATGGAACATATTTTCTTTGTAATCATTTTCAGTAAATCATATTTTATTGAGCTTTTATTTTATTTTAAAGATCATTGGATGTTTTTCCTTCTCCAAACCAAGCAAGATTAATGAGATTAACTAATTTAACAAGCCATCAAATAAAATAAACACCTATTAACTACTATAATAAAATGAAACACAAAAATCTACATTTAGTCTTATTTATTATAAAAATAGAAGCTAACATATTCTAGTAATTTGTACAATTCATTCATAATTTGAATCCAAAAAGATTATTGCTTTGAGTAGTTAGTTTATTCTTCAAAATGTAGTTTGATTCTCATGTTCTGTTCTCCAGGCATGTTAGGTGGAATGAGGTTTCTTCCACTGTAGATCTTACTGCTGGGGTCTGCGTGTCTCTTCATGTGCTGCCTCAGAAATGAATGTGTTACGAACTTCCTTGGACATTGACTACATTCTAATGTTGGCCCAACATGCTTGAACTTAACATGTTCTGCTCTAGCTGATGCATTCACAAATTTCTCATCACAGTATTTACATTCATAGGGTTTTTCACCAGTATGACGTCTGGTATGATACAGCAGAGCCTCTTTTGACACCACTTTCTTTCCACAAATGTTGCAGACAAAGTTCTTCTCACCTGTATGTTTTAATATGTGGGGCTTGAGATAGCTTGGAGCAGTAAACTTCTTGCCACAGTACTTGCATTCATGATGCTTAGCATTCCCATGTTGGAATCTATTGTGCACCCGTAAACCACCTGGAGTACTGTAACTTTTACCGCATTTGTTACATGAATACTTCCTCTCTAAATCTCTTCTAGAAGGATGAGGGTCCAAAAGACCTGTTAGGCACAACTGCACATGGTTTTCATAGAATACTTTAGTTGTGTATGTCTTACCACAGTTGGGACATTTCTGCTTACAGCTGTGTTTCATTTGGTGGCTCTGCAACTTTTCTAATCCTTCAAAAGACTTGTCACATTCGGTGCATTGGTAAATGTAGTGGAATTTAACTTCATGTTTTTTCAGTTCCTCTTCAGTTTCCTCAGTGTGGTTGCACTCGGCACACTTGTGCAGGACTTTGTGGCAGCTTTGAGTGTGGAATACTAACTCCGGTTCCGTATGGAATGTCTCGTAACAAGTGATGCAGGTCACCATGAGGTGATCATCAAGCTGATGGCGACTGTACTCCTCAAAATTACCTAGGGAGATCTGACATTCATTACAATAGAAATCTTGATACTTTCCCTGAACATTACCTGGATTGTTCATAAGCATTAACTTAGTTTCATTTTCAGTGATCCCTACATACAATGCTTGGTCCACGACCGGCCTGTCCACTTGTACGTTTAGTGTTTCCATCAAGTTATCAAAAATGGTTTGAAGTCGGGAGGTGGAGCCACGACACATATTGAAAAATTTATATGTCTCCAAAGCTTTTGTAGTACATTCTATGCATACAGCGTCCACACCAGAGATCTCTTCAAGATTCTGCAAACAAGGATACCAATAAATATAAATAAATATATAAAACCAACATATAAATATCAGGAGTGGACTCAAAAAACTTTACAGGAATTAAATTTCTTAAGTATGCCTACCTCAGAACCTAAGAGCTCTGTGAGTATAGAGGAGAATGCAACAGCATCACTTGCTTCCACGTAAACATGATCGCCGAATCTAACGTACTCTTCCTTTAAATATTTCAAACATAACCTGCAGTGACTGTATGAATTACCATTCACAATGTTTGATACGAGAGCGCTTATTTCGGTATCCGAAGCCATTTTCCTTGTTTTTTTACTGATTACGCAACCAAATCCTTAAACATGAATAAATCAAAGAAATTAAACTTCGTAAAACTTAACTATCTAAAATCAAAACATGTCAAAGTAAAATAATCCGCGCGCTTGAAATTTTCGTCCGAGAACGAAAACGATGGAACAGGAAAAGAATTTAAAATGGCCGACATTTTCGGACGCCACCGACCGGCCGCGCCAGCCAGAATCCGCTTAATATTTTTCTGTAGCAACACCCAATATTACAAAACTGAACTTATTTAATTTAATTAACTTGGAGGTTTTAATATTAATGTATATGCTCTGATGTCTGTTTTCTTAAAGCTCTATTGAGAATATTTTATATGGAAATGGCATGGGGGGCCTACTATAACTTCTTATGGCCTGGTCAAAATTGGTCTGCATGGACTTTTCTTACTATGAGCCTTTATTAGCCGGTTCATGCGTTCTCAGCTCGCGGTCAGGCAGATTTACAATGACGTCAATACCATTCATCCCAAGAATGTTTGAATAGCTTCGTTTCACTCTTCCATTATACATGTAATTCATATTTTCGGCGCTTGTAATATGCTTTTAAACCATTCAAAATCCGGATGATTTAAGAACTCCCTGGGAATGGGATAGTTTGCGAAAGGATTTAGAAAGCTTTTCACACATACCTACATTTTAAAGAAAACAGCCAGCCCGCTGCGGTTATTGCTTACCATATTATATTTATTTTCTACCTATATTTTAAAAGCATGCCAAACGCGTTGTGTGACACCTCTGCTAACTCCGCTCGAGCGTAAGATTATGTTTATGTTATTTAGATTCTAAGAACCAATTGATTGAATTAGGCTTTAAAACTAAAGGCAGATAGAGCACGCAAAACAAAAGAGTACGGCCTAAAAAGCATATAAATTAAAATGCGAATTCACCCTCGGACGACCCTAATTAATTAAGGGTTATTTCGTTTAAAAATAATGCCGTCCTGTGTTTTTAAGCATTGTAAAAGTACAATCCAAAAACAAAAAAAGAAGCATGGAATATTTTTTCATATGTGAGTAATTGTTATTTGACTATGTTGATATTATTTAATGTCCACGACAGATGTTCAGAGTGGCTAGGTTATATTACAATATTTTCCCATTAAATGGGAAAAATGCACGAGTAAGCCATTTCTGCTCAAAGTATGGGGTTTCAGAAGATGAAAATTGGCTTCCCTCCCAATTTTGCGTAGTCTGTTCATTGCATTTCAAAAATGACGATTCGTACTTCACCGAAAGAGTACGCAAAATTTATATGCTACACCAGTGCCAACACCGCCGAAATATCCAGTTAAAGAGGAAGCTTTTGAAGAGGGATCTGTTGTTTCAAATTTATCTTTACCTAATCAATTACTGGGATCATCTAAAGAATACCATTCAGAATTAGAATGTTCACCGAAAACGCAAAAGTTTTGCTTAAATTATATTTTTATCTCTCAAAGGCTATGAGCATGTTAGAAAAACATTAAATAGTTGCTTGCCTCATTCAAAAACTTTGGCAAGATGGTATAGGCACGTTAAAAGTAAGCCTAGATTTACTCCAGAAGGTTTTTAACCTTACAAAATCTATAGAACGAAGATTTTTGCAAAACATAAACTCACGCCGTAATCCCTAGAGAGGTAGTGGTAGGCAGAGGTGTTACACACCGCATTTCGCATGTTTATGTTAATTCCCAGTGTGACAGGTTGCTAAACTGTCGCCACTATCCGGGCACAATGAGGAACACGGCAGCTACAATGTACGGCAACTCGAGACTCGAACCCTCGACCTGTCGGGTCGGATCAGTCGGTTAACCAAGGCACGTACCAAACTTAGCTACCATGTCCTCCACGCCAAGATTTTTTGTTATTGTTTCAATTTACAGGTGTAGGTACAAGATTTTATTTACAAAACCGAAGAAAAAATTAGTAAAACTCATATATGACTTTCTAACATCTAATCATCATCATCTAATGTAAAATAATAATAAAAATATTAATTTTGATTCCAGATTATAATAAAACCTTGATAGGTCAATTTCAAGTAATAATGAGTACGCAATTCCATAGAAAAAATGTTAAAACTGATTTCATTATACGGGCAACTGTATGTATACTGAGGCACGTGTTCCTACAACAATGTATTCACTTAACTAATTGCAGGTTAAGGATTGTCATTGAGGGGGGATTTACACTCTCAAAACTATTTTATTTAGAAACGCTGGTTTTGGAAGGGCCTTGACCTCACTAACGATAGGTTTTAACAAAGTAGAAGATTGCGTATTCAGAAGGTTGCATTTTAAGATCACGTCGGGGTCACCAATTTGGGATATGGGGGTCGTAATGATACTCCCATCCATAATTGTATTTATTAAAAAACTTCTAAATCTAGTTTACACTGCTAAAGTTCTCCGTGATTAAATACAGGATTTACAGTTAAAAAAAAATAGTACGTACATGCGTCAGACAGTTCTCGAATGTCTTAACTGACGTTTCGTTACTAAGTATCAGAGTGTAACTTGCGTTTAGTTGTCATGTCTCCACAAGCTCATGCTCTTTGCCTTTCCCGATGAAAGAAAAGAATAAAAACAACAAATATCAAAACAAAAAATAATTGCATTACAGTACTGCAATACATTTAAGTAAATACAAACGAATTTTACATTCGGACAGTGCTGTATTTAGAACTTATTCAAATCAAATCTCGTATTTTGATTTGGAAAAAGTATTTTTAAAACAATAATGTCAGTAGTAGAAAGAGCTTTAAAAGTTCTCATATCCTCAGAAAAGTTCTGTTGTATTTGTCTTCAAGTTTTAGATGAGGAAGCTGTATGCATAAACGACGAGATGTTTCTATCTTACTCCGAAGATAATCCTGTAGATATGGTTGAAATTATGTTTCAAGTTTTAAGGACAGAGGTAATAAAAATATAGATTTTACTCTTTTAAAGATAGAATTTGTACATTTATTACTTTCATACAAAGTAGCAAATTAATTAGCTCTTCGTCTATTAATCAAGGTCTATGTGAGTGCCAACTATCATCTGATTGTATTTTATGCTTTTTACATGCAACTGGGGAGGCTACTGAAACATTTCCAATTTCTCTATTTTCAACACCTAATATACATAGTTTTGTCAAATAAAACATTGATATTTGTTACAAAAAACAAAACATAGTATAAAACAAATGGAAATAATTTATATTATGGTACAAATTTTCAGTTTAAGGAAGATTTGTATAACACAGACATATCTACTGAGAACTTTTTTTCTCCTTTTTCAAAGTGATAGTGTCCCAATTTATTTGGACCTCCTTGTATTTTTGAGCAATTTTATATGGTTTGGGTTGTCTGTTAGTTTGTGTTGGTACAAGTTGTAAATTATCCTTATATATCTATAACTCCTAGTCATATGGTCAGTGGTGGTGTACCTGGGGCAAACCTCCCTCTGTTTTACACCACTACTGCATATGGCCATCATCTAGCTTCATGTGTCCATACCAGTTTAGGCAGTTTTCTTTAAAACATTGTTTTTACATTTACAGATAAACTTTTCTATCAGTGATGGAGTCTGCAAAAGCTGCACATCAATGTTGATATCTTCATACAGATTTATACAAATGTGTAAACAGAATCAAACTATCCTAAAAAACACTGTACAGTCAATTTGTAATGGCTTGGAATTATGTTCAGACACCCCTGAATATTATAAAACATTATTTTTGTCTATTGATTCTTGTGATTATTCTTGCTTGCAATATTACGATAAAGAAAAATCACAGTTGAGCCTAGAAGCAGTCAAGAACAGATACAAAACAATCAAAACTGAAGATTTCATTAAAGAAGAGATCGATAATGATGAAATTCTTGAGGTAATCTTTGAACCTATTGACAATGGGTCCTTTGGCGAGAGAAAGAAAAAGCGGAAAATGCAGGAAATTTTACCAATATTTTATAAGAAGAAGCAATATCTAGCAATTCCTATAGCTACCAAAGATATGATGAGTGACAGGAACAATCTAGAACAACCAAAATGCAAGGAATGTCTAAAACAATTTAAAGATATTCATAATTTAAGACAGCATTATATAAGAGTCCATGCACCAAAGGTTTTCAAATGTGCTGATTGTCCAAGAAGTTACGGTTCCTCGGGACTGTTAGAAGCACATAGATCTGAAAGCCACATTAAAGTTGTATGCAGTCAATGTGGGAGAACATTTTATAACAGATCCACACTAAAGCAACATGAGTTAAGCCACAAACGCTCTATAGTCTGCCAAGACTGTGGACGCATGTACAAAAACAGGAACACATTCAAGCACCACAAAGAAACAGGGATATGTTCTCAGAAAACTAGGAAAACTCAGAAAACTGCTCAGTATGAATGTGACATTTGCAACAAGCGGTATTCACAGAAAGGTTCACTGAGAGTGCACATGAGGTTTGAGCATGGGAACTCAGAATACCTCATCTGTTCATGGTGCAGTAAAAAGTTTGTAGCTCCAAGTAAATTAAAGACACACATCTTAAAGCACACTCAGGAGAAAAACTTTCCATGTACAATTTGCAATGGGAAGTTTGTTTCCAAGGAGTCTTTAGTGTACCATACAAGGATACATACAGGTGAGACACCATTCTCTTGTGAATATTGTGATCAAAAGTTCCTTTCCATCTCTAGAAGAACTGAGCATGTAAAAAGAAATCACATGCAACTAGAACAGGAGTGTGATATTTGCCATATTAAATTAAAATCTGGCTCTTGCCTACAAAGGCATAGGAAAAGACATTTTAATTCTAAAAGTGCATTACAATGTAACACACAGTCAGAAGAAGATTAAAATAAAATTGAATGTTTTTCGTAATAAAGTTGTTTTTATTTAGATTTTAAATTGGTTTTTACATCATTGTCCATCCCAACAATCCTTTTTTGTGAAAGCATGTTGCCAAGGAAAGTTCCTAAAATATTTCTTGCATCATTTATTACTTGGGACAAACCAAATAAATAGTCGAAACCTGTAAATAATTTGCTTGTAAGATTTCAGATAAAAACCATGATATAACTTTGCCTGAGCTTTATAATAAAGGTTTTCTTACCATCTTCATCATTAGTATGAGTTGGATTAGAACATTCAATTTTACAAATTAGCTGAAAAGTGAAATAGTGAATTTAATTATAAATTGTAAAAAAAATAAAATTAATGAGACGAAATATTTTACCGTTAAACATATCATTGTAATAATAAAATAACATTTAACAGACATTTTTGGATAAATTAAACACTTCGACTAAAGATTAAACCACTTGCTTTTAAATAATTGCGCTTTTCATTTTGACATTTATCTTGTAGTAGAAATTTAAAAAAACCAAAAGAGTCACCATGTAAAATAATAAGGTATGCAAAAAATAACTAAACGCTGCTTTATCCAAACACGTTTTTTATAATGGCAACATAAGTTCTCGCTTTTGATTGGCTGAAATGGAGACCTTCCCTTCTCTGTCGGTCGACGTCTGACAAAATGGCAAAATGGCCGAGTTTCGTATGAGCACGGGTAGACGTCTCTTCATGAATTCGTAATGTCTTGTGTTCGTAGTTGTAAATAAACAATACGGTGATAATCGCACCATACTAGCTCGGTGTTCAGTGTTGAGGTGATAAGTGCATGTTTTGTTATCCTGTGTGTGTGATTGTGAATTAATATTACAGAAAAAAGGAGTTAATTCAGTGTTTTGTGTATTGTTTTCATCAATAACTTTGCTCTAGCACCTGTCTTGGATTTATGTTTACTTGACTACGGTTAGTATGGCTGGTACAATTCATTTGCATGCCAAAAAACAACTTTACAATAGTTTTGCGTCCGTGCAAGTACTTTTATTTTATTTCGAAAACTTTTGACATGATTTTCTTACCCGTTCTTATTCATCAGCGTTTTGGTCGGGTGAAAGTGAGATAGCAAGTGTAGGCACCTTGTTAAGTTGAGGCCTCGTATTTCTGTGAGGGGTTTGGTTTTGTTATTGTTTTTGGGTGTCTACAATTAGGTATTAAAATAACTAGAAACGAATGATGCTTCCTGGAGATTTTCTAATGAAACAGTGACATAAGAAAGCGTAGGATGTGTGACATCATTGCTGTACCTTATTTTTAAATAGTCGTGTTTTTATTAGCAAAACTATTAACGTGGTTCGTATGAACACGAATACGAAAGTACCACTGCCAAATGGACAATTACTATAAACTGCCCCATTAAACTTTATATGCCATCGCTATTTTTGCTATTATTATTGTTTCAAACATGAAATCGACAAATTCCTATTGTTTTCTTTGAATACCTGCACACGCATAACATTGTGTTTTGTACCTTACAGAGAAAACAAGGCTTCATTATTGTAATATCTGAAAAATTAAGTTGTACCTACATAATTTTAATTGTACAAGACAATATAATACATAAAAGCAATAACCTTTGATAAAGATCAGATTTTGTAGGTCATCGCTTGTACCTTTAAGTTTTACGTTGAGTGGACATTGTTAAACTAAAAAATACCATATTTAGATAACAAGGTTATAAACAAATCTATTCAAATTGAGTAGGTCATCCTTAACCTTCAAGTTTTAAGTATGTAGCTCAATGACATTGATCCAAATTGGGACTAATACAATGTTTGCAAATTGTCCCACATATTATATTCTGTGGTAAGGATTCCTATTCTTTACCCCTCAGGTACCTAATATTTTTTTGGGATATAAAGAATGTGTCAATCAAGGTGATAAACTATCTGCCAATTTTCAACCCTTCAGCAGTTTTTGCTGGGCTATGCAAACACCCATACTTTGTCATTTATAATTTTAGAAGGATTAATGGACAGTGGAGAATCTGCAATCATATTTTTATCTTTTACCAAGTAAAGCCATAATTTCTATTGAATAAAATATTTGTTTCTACAATAAATTAAATTTTCAAAGAAATTGGAATAAAATTGTGGGACTTGGTAACCTACTTTACACGATATCTTTTTGGTGGTATTTTGTGTATATGAATACTAGGAATGTTGCTAGGAATGCTGGTCAGCAGCCTCCAATCTGAATTAAATAAGCTTTTGATACTGTATGTTTTGTTTGTTTTATTAACTGTAGTGTAGGTTTGGTTGTAATCAGCTTTAATATCTAATAACTATTTAAATTAATATCTAATTAATGTTGAAAACTATTTGGTAGACAGTAGATGTTCTATTTCACTACCTTGACTAACATTTTATTCTAGTCTAAAATATTATCCAAAAAGGCAAAGTTTCTGTTGAGTTATCCTTAAATTTACTTAAAGTCTGCAAAAAATAGGCTAGTGTTTTGAATCTGCACTGTGGTCCGCCTGCCCCCTTCGACAAAACCCATTTTCTGCAAACATTCAAGCCAAGAGAAAATATAAATGTATTGAAATGACATTTCCTCAAGCTCAAGTAATGTCATTTCCATATATTTTTATTTTATGTTGGTGTTAATGCTTGTGGAAAATGATTGTTGCCTAAGAAGCCCTGGTGTCTCTAGGTTTAATAGTACAACATGTAACAAATACCACTTGGTGAGTTCTAGACTTGGGTAACAGGCTGGAATTTTGTGTAGAATGGGAATCAACATAAAAAACATTCAAAAATGAATTGTCAATATAACAAATAAATATATATTTAATTCAAAGAAAGGGGAAGGTTATAAGAAAAGTGAATTGATTGGTACCATATTTCAAGATTATTTGTGTGACAAAAATATGCCAATGTCCATCTCTGTGCTTTAATTGTTTTTTGTACCAAAATTCATCATTGGTTTTATAGTTTTTAGTGTCTCCTACATATATAGACGTACCATCAGACAAACACATTTGCATTAATAATATTAGTATAGATTGCATGTTAATTTATGTAAGGTTTCACTTGTATGTTCAGATCATGAGATATTTACAAGGTTTTTCAATGCAACAGCGATGTTGCAGATGATATCATCATATAATTGAAGCAATTCCTTCAGTTTTTCCTGTATTTTTTCTGAGTTATAATTAGTAGTACTAATAGGTGTACTGTTTTATTAATTAAAAACTTTTTATTAGTTAAATGAGAATTGACCAAGACTTGTTTTATTGATTGCTTTTTGTTTATTTATTATGTTACTAATATGGAAACTAATCTGTCGCCACTATCTGGGAACATTGAGGAATATGGCATCTATAACATACGGCAACCCTCGACCAGTAGGGTCGGATCAGTCAGTTAATCAAGTAACAAACTGAGCTACCATGTCAAATTTATATAAATCTATGTTTATAAAGTAGTAAGTTGAATTTTTACATAAAAAAAACTTTCTAAGCATTGTTTAGAAACTAAACACCAAGGCTGTTAGTAACTCAAACCAGGTCTAGTAAGAAGATAATCCAAAATGATTTTTAACGCACATAGCAATACAGTCCATAATCCTTTGTTAAGAATAACAAAACAGTTGTAAAGAGTAGTTAGCACTTGATTGATCCTTTGTACTCTTCCTTTATAAGATCAAGTGTAACAGAGATGGTATACATTGTCCTAAAGCGACTCGACAACCGTAATTTATGACAATTAAGAAAATTAAGCTACTTATTACCATTAAATGAGGTATTGTTTGTTTATGATCTTTTTTTCTTATGTGTTTGCTGAATATGCTTTTAGCAAAAATTACATCGAGGATAATTGTTATCAGGATGGTGGGTTGATGTTTTTTACACCTTATCTTTTGGCGTTATGGTTATTCAATTATGCATGTACTTTACCAAATTTTGTATTCATATTGTTATGAGCTATATAATATTACATACAGGTTATAGTTTTTTATGTCAATAATAATTTATTTACTGATACTTTCCAAATGATAGTATAACACATTAAACTAAACCTAGGAAAGAATCTGTTAGAACAAAAGCTTTCCTTAAGTTTTACGTTCCTGCAGTGAAATCAGTAAATGGTTCAAAGCTTTTATTTGATGTCCGGTACACAAATGGATAATGTTTGTAGCGTAGTAAATGCTGTTAGCTTTGTCCGGTGAGTTATTGCATGCCAATAGCCAACTGTTTGATCGTTGATACTCATTTGATTTTATTGATGCCAAAATACAACCGATTAAAATTTTTGGGCACTGTTTTCCTTGTTTTGTGGTTTGAATTATTGATACTGATTGAAATTAAAAGTGTTTGGTTTAAATTTCCCTTACTTTTTGCTAAGCGAGGTTTTTTACTTTTAATACTAGATTTCGTCTGTGACTTTGTCTGCTTGGATTTCATATTTTTATCCCTGAGAAATGAAAATTTTTCTTTGATAAAGTTATCCTATGCGATGAAGATAAAACTATGCCAAATTTTATTTAAATCCATTAAGTTTTACTGTCCTTCCATACAAACATACCTAAAAAAAAAAGTAATATTTTAGTAAATATATATTATATTATAGTATTAGTAAGATTTAAAGCTAAGTGATTTTTTAACAAAGTGGAGCTAAACTGTAGAAGCTTTGTTATGCAGCCACGATTCTATGCGGGGGCCAGTAATAAATACAATCCCCTACGTTGAAAGCAAAGAAAGCGTAATATAATCCTTTATAATTCACACTTTCATAGTTCCGTGCAATGGGGTCATCCACAGCCTGTTTGCACGGCCCGTCGCTACGTTACCCACGGTGACCCATTTAATGAACAAATAGCTCATAACATTTGCATTTATTTACCTGTATATATAAATACACAGCAATGACGACTAGGCTTTGCCAAGTAGGGTGTCCGGGCATTTATTGATATGATACATGGATGCCACTGTTGATCCTGATAAACAATAGATGAAGTGGTGGGACAGAGTCGGTTGGCGAAGGTGCCCAAAAAATACTGACTAAAATCTATTTATTTCACACCTTGCCGGTAGAACAGCAGATACTCGATACGATCCCAAGGAATTGTATTCATTACCTAGGTAAACTATGTTATGGATGATGATATTTATTATATTGGAAACATTGCCTTGACGCCGCAGTTATTCTATACATTGCTTAGGTATTGTATAGAATACCTGAATTATAATACCTACACTAATAAGTTAGAATTCATGTCCATATTAATTGCCTTTCCCAACTAAGCTGCACACACTGGATACGTTTTCGTACGAAATTGATTCGTACAGAAACTTACGAATAATCCGTTATATACAATGCGAGTCAGTCGTACGTTTGTCTCCTCGTATGCTATGTGCATGCACGCTCCCTATGTACTTGCACGCTCACTGCATAAGAGTACAGATATAAGTACATTGGGATTATTCGTACATATTGGTATGTTTCCGCACGAAACAAATTCGTACGAAAACGTATCCAAAGTAATTCCTTACCTTTAGGTATAAATGTAGATAAAAGTACTTAGATTACAGGAAAATACCCTCAATCTGCGATCATGATAATAGGGAATACTCATTTAAAAAAATACGTACTATCAATAAATACACTAATCTGATTGATTTTTTTTTATCTGACTGGTTATTAGAAAAGTTATAAAGCTTCAAAGTTGGTTAGACAGAGAGATCCGATATGTCGCATAATGTCAAATGACACGATCATCATTCAACTACCATATTATGGAGGGTAGAGGTAAGGAGCGCACACTCATATAGCCTTTTGAGTTAGAAAGTGTCCACAAAATAGCATTAAATAAAGGGGCCAGAATGGCGCTAGTGTAGTGGAGGGTATGATGTGAATTTAACTGCTTTGGATGGCTTGAAGTTTGCTGATTGAAAATAGTAAAATAATATCAAGTATTCTCACCGGTTAAAGTAGTTATTTAATGTGTTGTAATTAAAAGTTAAACGGCTATCGTAGTTAAATAAATAATTTTAAATAGTTATTAAAACATTTATTTAATTGCACTTTCATTAATTAATTGATCTTAATTAAATTTTCATACAACTATTTTATTTATGAATATTGGTATTCGTCCTTTGGTTACATTTTGCAAATTATTTATTTTTTCGTAATAATTTTGAAATACTCTTATTAATACAGGTCCCGGAAAAAAAAAATATAGCATTATTTCTTTAAAAAAGTAAAAAAAATGAGAAATTTGGTGAACGCCAATTCCCGTTTCAAATATCCCACTTTAAAAGGCGGATGTTTATCTTTCCTTTTTCAATTTGATTGTCAGTCTAAACTACTTTTGGCGCTTTCTTTAAAAAACGGTCCTCTGAAACAGCAACGCCCTCTTAATTTAAGGCGATTCAGGGGACACTTTTGTAACACAGAGTGTGCGCTCCTTACCTCTACCCTCCATATACCATATAAAAGGTCGTTCTTATTATCGAGATAGATATGTTTACTTTTTAATGGTCATATCTCGATCAATTCTTATTCTGTTTTCACTGCACATATACTAATTCCATATATTTTACGATAAATTTATTGAGTAAACAATGTATGTTTCATGGGGAATGTCCATCCTGTTGGCGTCATCGGCAGGGTCACTATTGTTTAAATACTTTATTTTTCGTATTATTAGGTATCCGAAGTGCGATTTCGGAAATGTCTCGAGTTCAAAACTGTGCCTAACCTGCTAAAACCAACCGTAGACTTTCTCGAAATTCCATAAAAATCGATTCATTACTGAGATTAACTCATACGAACGCAGTGGTTGTATATACATTAATGAAATAAAATATTCTCATAAAACAGTGGTTCTATTACAAGTTATATTTTTGTCCAGTCTAGAAATTGTTAAGGTAGACGTTTAAAAACCAGTTCGCATCGATGAGCTAACAAGAGACGTGCTAAAATGACGCAAGCGCATTTATAAACGATCCACACATGATCTATTTATTGATACTATTGTCAGTTTACTTTAATGATCGATTTGCGTAATTAGCCTTTAGATATAGGTCTCGCCGGTGATCAATAGCAATCTTAGGTAATATTAGATTAATTAAAAAAATATATTAAAAGAAATCCAGGAGGTTTTGTGACAGTAACTCGCAGAATGTCAGTTAAATTAATTTTTATACCACAAATAAAGTTAGTAAAGTAGAGAGATTTTATTTCAAAATGAGCATTGATTTCTGTCAATTTAGCCCATCAAGAATACAACGTCGTAATATTTATCTAACGTTTTCTGTAAAGGATTGATTGGAATAGTTTTCCAATCTGATCACTACATATTTATGAAGAATAATCTCTATGAACCAATAAAAAACCTATTAAAAACTTAAATTACAAATTTAAAATCACATACATTCGACTGTTCATCTGCACACTCACACACATATTTTATAAATAGGAGAATCGATATCGATCAAACATAGCTAAGAACACTCTCGATTAAGTCACCTTTAATTCGAAAAAACGACATCAAAATTGCTTCATTCGGTCGAGAGTTATGATGCTAAAGACAGAGAAACAGGCAGACACGTCAAATCTATAACACCCCTCTTTTTGTGTTAAAAATAATGGACTTGAGGTAATGTCAGCATAGAGTTCTCGATAAAGGGCGTAAAAGGTTCTCGTTGGGTCAGCAAAGCGTGCGTGATTCTGTTGGCGTTAACGCTTACGGAAAAATGGCATAATTTTTAAGGGGGCTGCTATTGCAAACGTCCACAGCGTCGCTCCAAAAAAAAACAAATTTTGTCTATGGAAGAATACTTGTAACAATAAATTGATGTATGTTTCGTACACCTATCATATCATAGATCCTAATTGTCTGTTTCCTAATTGACTCTGTTAAAAAGTGCAAGGGAATCCTTGAAGTATCAGCGAAATGACCTCAGCGGTCATACTAATTGAAGCTCGAGTTATTAACCTGATCCTTATTACGTTGGCATTAGAGTTGAATTTCCCGGCTCTTGAAGTATCAGTTCAGTAAGAAACGCGGCGAAGGATTTTCTCTATAACTACTTTTTGTTGTTAGATAATGTTTTTGTTTTTGAATTTCTATAAAGTACTGGTGGGGGTGTTTGTTGTGTTGGTATTTTATCTGTAAGTATTAATTAAAAAGAAAGATTTACTTTTTAGGATTCCTTACCCAAAAAGTGACAAACAGGACCCTATTACTAAGCCTCAGTTGACGTCCGTCTGTCAGCGGGCTGGATGTCATGAACTATAATAGACTATTAAAATTTTCATGTCTATTACGCAATAACAACAAAAACTAGAACGTAAAAAAATTTTAAATAAGGGGGACCCGCATACAAGGAAATATGTTTTTCAAAATTTTTATTGTTCTTGTTTCCTATACGGAATTATCTTAAAACTACATAATGTTTAATCTTATAAGATGATACGGAACCCATCATGTGCGAGTACGACACACCGTTTACCGTTTTTTCTTTAATTAACAGACACGCGGTCTCTCACTCGCAATTTACAATTTAGAACTAGTATTTTTCAAAGAAATAATTGAGCCAATGAAAGTGTATACTAAATACCTACCTGTAGGTGAAAGAATTCTTAAAATCGAATGATGGATGATCTTATTGTACAAGATTAAAAACTAGACATAAAAACTAAAAAAGTTACAAACTTCTCCTATAATAAAAGTATGCGCCATTCTCTGAAAACAACAATCAAATAACATAATAACTTGTGTCTTATGGGTATAGTCCGGTCAATCTAGACATTTGGTGATACATAAATTTACAACAAGCTGAAAATCAGAAAAATTGTTTGTAAATATAATAAAAAAGAAAATTTGAAAGTTCCCCACCAATCCGGTTTGTGGAAAAATTTTAACTCAAGGTCAAAGGTCAAAAAAATGAGTTTTTCGCGATTTTCAGCAAAACGGTAAGTTTTATCATAAAAATACTTCAGACAAAAATTGTAGATCATAAAATTATCTACAAAAAAGGTATCAATACTTTTTTTCCTACGAGCTACCGTTTCTGAGTTATTACGATCCAAAAAGTTGTAATGGTCATAATATGCACACGTTTCCACGCCACCTATGAGGTAGTGTACTTAGCGCGTTTTTTTTAACGTGGTTTCCCCAGTAGGCCTATTCCACGAGTCAATTATGATCCTGTTTAATTTGTAACTATTGCAAAATAACGGAAATTAGCAAAATAACGGAAATTAGCAAAGATTGTAATAGATAAAAGCGATGTCAATTAAAAAAAAGTAATGAAGCTTATCCGTCTGATTCAAATTCTTCTTCTTGTTCTTCTTGTGGTTCTTGTTCTTCTTCTTGTTCTTCTTCTTCTTCCTCCTCTTCTTCATCTTCATTTTGAGAACAAGTAAATTGCGTAAAGAGCGACGTATCGCATGTCATTTCGTTAGAATCAAACGAATCTTCCACTGTTGGTGATTCAACATTAGAACACGACCGGCCTTGACAATTTGTACATGCTAGAGAACAAAATAGTCCAACTTTTTTGCAACCACATCTAGCACTGCATCCTTTTTTGCAGTTGCAAAATATTGTGTTCAGCAGTTTCTCCGGCGCAGGTGGAAGTAAAGTTTGAACTGGTTCTAATGTATTGTTAACCAACTTCCAACCCCAGTTTGTAGGGTCTAGCTGATTACCCTGCCACACTTGAACTTGATAATATACCCGAAAAAGATGTTGATGAGCAGCATCTGAGGTTGGAGGAAGACAAGCTAATTGAACTTGTTTTTTATTTTTAGTATTTTTGACAAAACATGCATATCGATACTTATCTAAGCAGGTAGTTTTTTTAGGAGCTCCATACATAGAAAGAAGAAAGCGAATGCCGTTGGTGATGATTTCTTGCTGAGTTGAATTACTGTTCTTAAAAACTTGAGCACAGGGAGCTAAATCTTGTTTTTCAAACATTTTGAAAACTGTTGTTTTACCTCTCCTATAAAATGCAGATGTCGTATCACAACCAGTTATTGCGTGTAAAAATAGTACATGATTTTGACTTTTTCCAAAAGCAGATAAACTTTTTGAAGAATATATTTCCGATTGATTTTGAGCTTTTCCTGGTTTTAAGAAGAAAATAGTTTTTAGGGTTGGAGTTCGAGCAGTGAGTAATACGAGTAAGTCTACATCTTCACCAACAACAACAGTTATATTTGTCACATTGAATTGCTCTATTGCTGTTTCAATAATCAGCACATCAGCATCATTATTAGCTTGTTTTACCAATATGTTTTCAGCAGTAAACTTTTCTTTCAACATTGAAATGAACCGAGACTTGTTATGAGTATTTGTAAGAAATTTCTGTTGACTGGTTGGTACTATCATGAATTCATCAAATAAAATATCAGAAGATGTAGATGTTGCTAAAGTTCGACGACGTTGTTCTGCAGCTTTAATATTTTTAGTGTAATCATTGTAGCCATCAAATACGACAGTAACTCTGGAACCAAAATGTCGGCGTACATACTGAACGTATTTATCTAAAATTACGCTGAATGTTTCTTCGCTATCCCAGATAACGCGATGTAGTAAATATCCTCCGTCAATGATGTATGTCGCATTAGTGTTGTTAATATCTATATTTACCTTTTCAAAACAATCGTAAATGGCAGACTTCTGTGTTTTACGCATTCCGATTTCATCAAACAACGTTAAAGGGTAGGGAGCTAATTCATATTCAAAATATGTTTCTATTTCATCTTGAAATGCTGCAGTAATACTCATACGTTGGAAAAGTAATACAGGGTCAACAGTTATTTTCTCTTCGTGAACTTTTAAGGTACTTGTCATAGCTAAAAGAGGAACAACTTTGTCAGCGCGTTTTAATTTAATATTATTGAATGTCAGTCCTGTCATTTTTGCTATAGAAGCAAGTCCAACTTCACGAGCTCTGTAACAATTAATTTTATCATCACCGACAACACCGCTCGCAATAGAAATAATTTTGTTAACCTCCGGAAAAGGATCATGCGTTGAGAACCACTCTAAAAGTTTTCGTAAGTCTTTAGCATCTTTTTTTACTCGTGAATCACTTGCATCAACATGCTGCTCGGTTGTATCCATCCTAACATTAGCAAAATCTTCTAATTTTTCACAAACTGTATTCATAGCATGCATACTATAAACCCATTTACTTATGACGCTCTCTTTTGTACTTCTCCCTCGAGCAATACCTCCATCTGTCTTCATAGCTTTCATCATAGACTGCTCGATTACCATGTCCGTTGAAGTTCCACAACTTAATTTGTCTGAACGTCTGACTGTGAAAAATCCTTCTGAAAATCTTTCGTAAACTTCTGGATCCATTCTATTATGTAATTCTTGCATATCCTGCAAGTAAAGATGTGCAGACTTGGCATAAGGGAAATGTCCAGACGCGTGAAAATAAGGAATCATTTCTTTGATACAGTTTAATTGAGCTTTCCAATCTCCCATACGCTCAGCTCTTAGAAACTCTTTAGCAATAGAAACCATATGAAAATACTGAGCCCAAAGTTTTGCAGTTGGTCCTCGTTCCTCATATTCTTTCAGTTTTTCAATACATTTACTAAGTAAAGCTCCAGAGACTTCATTATCATTTTCAATGTCATTGTATGAAAGAGTGTTATCTAATATATGGTCGATATTTATGATAAGATCTGCATCCATGATGTCATTAATTTCAACTTCTTTTAATATTATAATTGCTAAAGCAAGCTGAAGTAGTGTGTGAGCTCGAACAGCTCGTGCGTAAGCATGACCATTGAGCATTTTTTCTAATGATTTTACCGCATAAATTTCTGCGAGTACTTCTTTTATGCCGCTTCCTTGCATAATATGACCTATTGCTCCTAGAAAGGACATTAATAGATGAAATCCTCCGAGTCTAATGATGATTTTAGATATTTCAGAGCCCTCAGGTGCGGCTGCTACAATTTCTCGAGCTTTAGCATACAGGGGTTGGTCGAACGTCACGATGCATACAGTGTGTCCATACCGTTTTGCATTCTCTAATGCACAAAGTAAAGTCGTATAAATAGTATTATAGTTACTGGCTGGTTGCTGAATAAACGGTAAGAATGAAATTTGAGATTTAGAATAATTCATGTGATTACTTGTTAAACGTTCAATAAAACCATTCCACCCAGGTAAAGACGTATTTTTCCATTTCCCATAAAACCATACAACATCAGATTTTTTGAGAAAAGATACCGTTTCAGTTCCATAAACAAAATCTTTAACATTAATTTTACTGTAACCTACTACACCATCATTATGATAGATCTGTATCGGTACATGAGCTTTTGCCTTGAAATCTTTTGCTGGAAGAGCTTCTTTTATTCGCAACATAGGTTCTTCTAGCAAAACAGAATGTTTTGGTGTAACAATTTGAATAATACCCATTATGTGGAGCGTGTTATTACCGTCTAGCGTATTTACATTGATATCAGCATTGTCTGCAACGTATTGAATAAGTGTGCCACTTTCTGGTGGTAAGACATGAGGAGGGCGATGAAAAACTGCTGCTGCCTCGTACATTAGTGTATCATTATAAGATGCACATAAACCAAAAGACGAAAAGATTTGTATAAGACGTTTAGACCCAAACCTACGATGAAAAAAAACTGCGAGGCCTAATTGTAATTTAGACTTAAAAGACCTTGGTCGAACAGCAGCCATGATACTATGGCAAATATTTGTGCATATTAATTTTAAATGATCTAAATTTGATCGTTTATTCTTTAAAATCACTCGGTCTACAAAATATGTCAACGATTCTGGGATTTCATTATTTAAATCTTCAAACATGCGACTTGGTGGCGGGTAGTAAGAGTTATCAAACACTGCGGTTTGAATATCTTCGCGAATGATAGCTGCAGCTGCGTCTAGGACTCTGAACCGTTCTTCTTTTTTATTCATTTTCTTTTTTTCGTACCAGGCTTGATTCAAAATATCATGATGATTATCTACTAAGCATATGAATGTTGATGCTCCCGATTTCTCAGTGACAATAAGTCTATCACCATACTTCAATTTTAGTCGTACCTTAATCGTTCTATAATCTAAAGTCGTAGTTTCGCAAACATTTCTTAATTCATTTAAAGTGAACTGACAATCATCGCTATTTTCAATATAAGTAAATATTTCCTCCATTGCCTGATTCGTAGCTTCTTCTTTAGGACGACCTATTTTAGCTCCAGTGGTAGGTTTCAAGAAAGAAAGATAGCAATCATGGTGATACTTAGCTTCAGCAGCAACTAAATCATATTCAAATTCGATTCTAGCAATAACGGCTTTTGCTGTAGCATCGTCACGAGTCCGAGCTGTTTTCAGAATTGAATCTTTAAATTGAAGTGTACTTACTTGGCTAATTCGACGGCGAGAATTTAAAGATCTTCTTCTCTCATACTCTTCATTCAATTCCTGGCCACAAAAGAAGCATAGTTTTTTAAAACAAAAAGCTGATTCACTATTACGTGATCTAGTACGAGGAGGACTTGATGTGGATGTACTGGCTTCTTGTTCTTCACGTTGTCTTTTATTAGCTGCAGCAATAGAAGACTTTCTAGTATAATTTTTACGACAATTCTCATGAATTGTCACAGATTTCTGATTTTTAAGATATTCCGAAAACTCATCTGCTCTTTCGATACTTGCATTAATTAATGTCTTCATACCACGTTCAACAGTAACAACCTCACTTTCAGTTAAAAGTTTAGCACAAATAAAACAATACTCTGACATTTTTGTTATTAAAACTCAAAACAGCACGATATAGGTTAGAATATAGGTTAGAATAAACACGTGTTTTTACTACAGAGTAGAGCTCAAGACTAACGGTATTTCATATAATATAGCAGGTATAAGACCCTAGCCACGCACACAATTGAAGAGGGGACAGATGTTGTCTCGAGGTTACACTGGTGTATGAATAAAGGGACTGGGTTTCATTTTACCTGATATTCTTATAGTTATAACTTATTTATATTTTATATTTTAAATTTAAGTTACAATGACCGATACATAAATAATATAACATATATTCAAACTCTAGAGATGTATGTACGTGGCGTACTCATGCATATTATGACCATTACAACTTTTTGGATCGTAATAACTCAGAAACGGTAGCTCGTAGGAAAAAAAGTATTGATACCTTTTTTGTAGATAATTTTATGATCTACAATTTTTGTCTGAAGTATTTTTATGATAAAACTTACCGTTTTGCTGAAAATCGCGAAAAACTCATTTTTTTGACCTTTGACCTTGAGTTAAAATTTTTCCACAAACCGGATTGGTGGGGAACTTTCAAATTTTCTTTTTTATTATATTTACAAACAATTTTTCTGATTTTCAGCTTGTTGTAAATTTATGTATCTTTACTCTTATTTTTTGGTCTAATTTGACCGGACTAGTATGCTCTTTCGCTTTTCATTATACTAAATGACCAAACTATTCCTTAAACCATTATTTTATTATGTTATAAGCATAAATAATGTTTGTTTTGATTTATTTAAGACAGTCGTTAAACTTCCGCGTGTCTTCTAATAAGTAGACGTGAGATGCCAAATAGTAACATTCAAAACTATTTCTCGTCTTTCACATTTACACTGACAAATAGTGCAAAATGATGTTATTCTGTGTGACAGAATATTTTATTTTAATGCTTTTTGTGTTTTATTTGATTGTTGAAATGTTTATTTCAGTAACGAAATAAATGTTTGAAGGCCCTTTCGAATTCACTGTTTCATGTCAAGGAAATTATAAAATGAGTTAAACATGAATGTAGGAGGTATTAGATTTTTTTTAAATCCGATTTCAAAAATTCTCTCACCATAGTTAATAATATATTTTTAGGGTGGCAACATTCGTGGGTTGTTTTTTGTTTTGAAAATATGTGTGTCAAGAGTGAACTGACGTGCTATAATATATTAATATATCGGAATCGTAAGATATTACACACTCACAGCGGGAATCGCGGTTCACAAATGATCGGTATCCATGAATAAGTACATCGGCCGTCTCTGAACGCATTTCCCGCTGTATGTGTGATATCTTACGATATATAATAGCAAATGTTTGTGAACCTCTCTGTGAAAACCTTTCGTCCTTATTAATTACATAATTAATTCATTTCATTTATTTATTTAATCTTACAAGCTATTTGATTTTTATTTATTATAACAAAACCAACGGCACAAACAGTTTTAGGAAACATATAACTTATAACTAACACATCCAATAACAGGTTTACAATTTATTGGTAACAATTTTACAGAGCAAACGGGCTAACAGATAAAACATCCAAAGCGTTTACAAGAGTAATTTACCTATCAATAATTAAATTGAATATAGCTGAAAATATCACACATGCTCGTAAAATTTTACAATATTAGATAATTATAAAATAGCAAAATATCAAATTTAATAAATGATAATAACTGTAAGTTACAATGACTATAAATAAGAATAAAATTATTACAGATGAATACATGAAAAGCTATTATACACTAAATGTTATAAATAGGTAATGATTGTTAGTTTGTATGTAGGATGTAATCTTCGAAACTACTTGTCCGATTTTGAACATTCTTTCACCAGTAGAATGATACGTATATAACAGAATGACATAAGCTATATTTCATTCAGTTTTTATTTTTATTTTAACAGCAGCCGTCTAATGCCATGGCTGATCGTCTACAATAAAATAATTGATCACGTCAAACACTTAAGTAAGTTAAGATTGTAACTAATGGTACAGCGTTAATCATTCGACACTAAACAGTTAATTAGAACATAACCGTTAATAATTAATTTAACTTTAACCAATTTACAGGTAACTTTCTAATGGAAAGGTTTCCAAATTCATTTCCATGGAAGGAAGATGTTTCAAATTATTTCGCATTGGTTCCGTCCATGTAAAAAATGCAATTTTTCTTTTAATATCAAAGTAGGAGAATGTAGGTACATATTTTTATAAATTCTATTTTATTAAAAAAATATTGTATTGGTTTTATGTAGCCAGTTTAATAGTTTTGCTCTGAGAAGATCTCTAACAGATAGACACTTTCCCTCTCTCTCACTCAGCAGTCTTCTCATATATGCTCATGCCCAAGGTCCTGACCTGCTCCTTCTAGAGAATTTTACCATCCTGGTCTTTGGATGAAAATCACTTTTTTATCAATAAGGTGGTAAATAAGCATACGGCCCGCCTGATGGTAAGCCAAGAGTGTGTTATGTCCGTGATAAAGTAAACGTCCATAGGCTACTGTGACTGCTTATCATCAGCTGGGCTGGTAGTGGTATACATTATGGTATTTATTATATGTATGTTGCTTATGTACGTATGTAATATGTTTAAATGTATATATTTTTGAGTATGTCAATCCGAGCTCAGAGTCCAAATTCTGTGTGTCATATACTATTCTACGTTTATATGTGAATAATTGTTATTGGCGTCTTAATTTGTACCCTGTATATTGTTTCCCATTCTTGTTATACGCTGTAATAAAAATAAAAATTAAATGAAAAAATCTACCAAGTGTGAGTTGGACTAGCAGATGTAGGGTTCCGTGCCTTCCATCTTTACAAGATTAAACAATAAGAACTTAGTTACTCGTGTTAAAAATAAGTCACACCTCTTGAATGGGCGCACCTCTATGTTTTTTTAATATTTTAATCTATGTTTATCTGAACTATTCTGATTTTATTACGGTTTATGAGATACAGCTAACTGACAGACGGATGGTCCCTTTTGGAACCCTGTAGGTACTCAAGTATATAAAAGCAGTCACTGCGTACAAATGCTTGCAAGTTGCAATACAGGCAGTATGCTGGCATCAACGCACGTTTGTACAAAAATTGCCCAAGGTTATGACTATCGTAGTTTTGATATGGAGGTGTTTATTTTGGATATGATGGGGTATGTGAAGTGTGATTTCGGTCACCGCCGTCGGCTACAGAAATAGCGAAACGGCGACCTCAAGTTATAAATCTATTCTGATATGGATCTCATTTAAAAATTTAAATATTATCGCTAGACGGAAATACACGTAAAGGTTAACACTGAAAATATCTCATTTTAAACTTTACTGACCGTCAACGAGTTTAAAATTTCAAAAGAAATAGATGAACTTTTATAGGATTTTTCATCACACACAATTTTGCTTTCTACAATAATTAGATTTGGACTGAACCAAATAATACATGAACTAGGTATAGTCGCGGGGTCGTCTTCTAGGTAGGTAGGTATTTCAATATACTTATATAATAATAACCACATCACGCACGACACACACGGTGGTAGTATAAAAAAAGACGATTTAAAATTACTTATTTAAAGTCTATTTGAAAAAAAATATATATGACTTTGACATATTGACTTAGCCCTGCACTAAGATATAATTTTGCATCACAGGCACTAAGCAACGATCTAGTATAAACTACATATATAAGAATACAACATCCAATACTGGTAAGCGAAACAGTGTGTCTTGCAAATAACTCAAAGTTCCGCATCCGCCACGATTCGAACCCGGAACCTCTAGCCTAGCTGTTTACAACACTGCGCCACAGAGGTAAATATATAATTTAAGTATGTACTTAATGTTTTACACCTCAAATAGCTCGGTTTCTATAAGTAAGTAAAGTTTTCTGACCTTTTTGTGTGTTATAGTATATTTAATTTGGGCGTTTGCTGTCTATGGTCTGTCGAGTCTATGTTTTGCGGAAATCACAAAGATATTCGTTCAAACCTCAATGGTTTATTTACTTTTTATTATCCATCGGAGACGTTAAATTTTCACAGCTGCCAGTAGCTCGCTGGCTGCCAGTAATAAAACTGGTCAAAATGATACCAACATAAATAATAAAATGAAACATTTTGGCGCGTTTTATTATTTCAGGAAATCATCATTTTATCCTTGATAAATGAGATATTGTCTTGGTTTGTTTTTGTTATATTTCGACGATCTCTGGCGCAGTGGTGTTAACAGCCGACTGCTACGCTAGAGCTAAGTCGCACCGCTTTGTTTACCGGTCATGGATGTTGTATTATAAGAATCTATATAAGAATATTATAAAAATATATAAGAATAATAATATGTAGTTCTAATGTCTGGAAAATCGCTTTTTTAAATTCTGCTTTCCGCATCGTTTCATATGCATACGCATCTACATACTATTTACCGATTTTCCAGACGTAAAATGCTGATCGACGCTGATAAGTGCGATTTCCCATAGCATAGATTTATGTAAAGTTTTCAATATACAAGCGTATAGAAAAAAAATCTTGGCATCCGATGGTTTTATGTAGTTATCATGTTATCTCTTATGTCGATAATTTTCCCTGTCAACTATGAGGAAACTTGATAAGATCACACGATACTGCTCGGCCCGATGTCAAGGTGACGAAACATTATCTCCGACAGAAGGTGATTTGTACGTGATTATGTAATAGATGATAATTAATTAAGAAAACAAAATTACGTAATTGTAATCAGTGTTGTGTTCGATTGACTTTTTTATTTATTTATTATAAGGGCTTTGTCGCTAAGCGATAGTATCGCCCTATAAAGGCAAGGAATACAAAACAGCTACATAAAAAATATTAACAATAAAAAAATTAAGCCTAATTCAGCCAAGTTAAATAAAAATTTTGCCTCGTACGATGACTGATTAGACAAGATGCCGTTAATAAGACCGCTCTATTGGCTTGGCTGCAGATTTTAGAGGCTTCAAACTTATTAGATATATATTTATTTGACCTTTCGCAAGATACTCGTAGATCGGCTACTTATGCTTTTTTATTTTTACATAAGCAAAATCTGACACTATTCCAATTTCCGTTTTTTTAACCCCCATCATCTTCATCGTCATGTCTACCTATGCTAAATTCTGAAATGGCTTAATCAGGTTGACGTATATCTAATGCTCTATCTATTCCATATTCATTTTTGTATGTTGACTAGTTGGTGCCCGCGATTTTGTCTGCTTCGAAAGAAAAATCGTAATTTTTCTTTTCGCGACAAAAAGTAGCCTTTATCATCATCGAAATTAATCTAGTTTAACTCTACGGTTTTTGGTAAAATTTAAAAGACAGGCAGAGTTTGTTCCAGTGCATTTGTACCAGTATATTTGGGTAGGAGGTTAGGAGATATTGATAAAGCCGGGAGCAATACAGCGCGGTGTCTGCGCTACATTGCGCAACTGCATTGCGGAGGGCGCCATTGTTGATCCTGGTCACTGGCGGACCCAGAGGGGGACTTAGGGGCTCATGCCCCCCCAAGAATTATTTGGACTTGCTTTGTTAAAACCAAGCATTAGAAGGTCAAGCCTCCAAAAGTGTTTCTTAAAAAGGGACGTCGGTTGTGTAGAAAAGTGCAGAGGGTATGTGACTGACTAACCCCCCTCCGAAAGACAATCCTGGATTCGCCTCTGATCCTGGTGGTCTTACCAACAGGTGTTGGTGCATTGTTGGGTTTTGGATGAGCACAGACTGCGTGGGTGGGCTGGAAGAATGTGCGCCCGATTAAATAAATTCGTTTGCTTTCGATGATGCTGTGTTGACAATTCAAGAAAGTAACATTATTGGTACGGATATATAAGTTGGTACGGATGAACCCAATAAAAATTAAAAAGGCTACACGTTGATCGTGAACTCTTAAAGGAACATTCAAAATGTTTGAAATTGGATTGGAAGATTTCTTTATCTAGGTAATTCATTAAACAAATAAATTAAATACTTTTTGGACAATTTTATATTTTCGCACATTTTTTGAGTTAATATCTGCATGTACTTACTCAAAGTAAATCTGCTGTTTTATAATAATACCAAAAATTCACGCAAGTAGGGTCACGGTTTTGTTGGCGTTCTTTGATCATTGTAAACAAAAACTCACGTCGTAATGAATCCCTCGAGAGTGGTTAGCCGAGGTGTTAAACACCGCGTTTCGCATGTTTATGTTGAGTTCCAGTGTGACAGTTTGCGAATCTGTCGCCACTATCCGTGCACAATGAGGAACATCGCAGCTACAATGAAAAGCAACCCGAGACTCGGACCCTCGACCTGTCAGGTCGTGTCGGTCGGTTAACCAAGGCACGTCCAACAAACTGAATTACCACGTCCTCTTTCTTTGAATACTATTTCAATTATATTATACCTTTATCCGTAACTGTAACAATAGTCAGCTCTCATGCATACTTTTTATTACTAAAGGGAGATAGATTTAATACATCAAGCTTAACGTATAAACACTGTTTCCCTCGCCCGTAGACCTAAAAGCTTTTAGAAAGAGTACGCTGCTTTTTTTCATTTGCTTGATTATACAGGGTGATTTATATTGCAATGTTAATTTAATTTATGAGTTACTTTGGATTGGAGTATTAAAAACAAGGATTTGTGACGGCCTCTGTGGTGCAGAGGTGTAAACAGTCGACTGTTACGCTAGAGGTTCCGGGTTCGAATCCCGGCGGGGCGGGTCTTTGTGTTATTTATTTATTTATTTATCGTAAACCAACAACCCGTATACCAACAGTGTCGTGTTGTGGTTATTTTTTTAATGACAGTTTGCTGTAGTTTGCATTGTCACGTTTATGTTTTACATTCGGCTACTTGGCCATGTAACGTGTAATAAATAATGCTAACTTTATCTAACTGTATATAGGGTGTTTGGAATTGTTGAGAAAATTTGCCAGAAAATTATAATTATACATAACTCATGCCGTTATCCCTCGAGAAAGGTTGGCAGAAGTGCAACACATCGCATGTTTATCAAGTGTCTCGCAGTGTGACAGATTGCCAATCTGTCGCCACTATCCAGGCACTATGAGGAACATGGAAGCTACAACTGACGGCAACCCAAGACTCGTCGAATCTGGTCGGTTAATCCAGGGTTACAACTGAGCCACAACGTCCTTCAATCAATCAATTTAATTAACAAAAAAAAAACAGACAACTAAGAAACAACATGTCGGATTGTTTAAGAGTTAATATTTTATAGAGCTCCATTAATTCGCAGAGTATCACGATCTGTGTTGTGATCGTTCAGAATCTAATCGTTGCTTTTCATAGTGAAAGCCACGATAGAGAAATAGATAATCTAATGTGTGTCATTTCTACAGTATGTAATGCGTCATGTAATTCTCAGTACATAACATGAAATTCCATATCGCTTTGGTTCCGGCGAGTAAATATACTCTCCTTATCAATTTCCACATAGCCAATAATTATTATATACCTTATTCTATGAGAGAAAAAGATGACATTTGAATATGTGTTATAACGTTTGGATGGCGTTTAAGGTTTTATTAAATAAAGCATAGTTAGTTTTCAATTAGTATGTTCCATGTCCTTTTTATAAGATGCTTGCAACAGAAAAAGTATTCGCTACCGATCCTATACTCCCTAACCTATTAATAAAAAAGCAATCAAGTGTGTCCATTCGCATATTATGGGTTCCCTACCATCTCACAAGATTAAACATTATATACTTTTTAGGTAATTCCGTAAAAAAAGGACAAACAAAAATGTCGAAAAAGTCACGTTTCTTGTATAGAAGCCACGTTTAATTTATAATGTCTTTATGTTTTTAATGTTTGTTGTTATAGCGGCAACAGAAATAGACATTTTCTGAAAATTTCATGAGTCTAGCTGTTATGGTTCATGAGATACAGCCCGCTGACAGACGGACGGACGGACAGCGGAGGCTTAGTAATAGGGACCCGTTTTTACTCTTTGGGTACGGAACTCTACAAATAAAAGTGACCTTGTGAGTCGAAGAAACAAAACATCATTTTTAAAGCAATCGGGTTTTGATTTCGTTGAAAAAACTCACTGGTTCTTACCTCTTTTAAAATAGGTACATACTAATTTTGCGTTTAAAATGATTTTCATAATGAAAATATACTTACATGAGAAAATTTCAATTCTCAAAACTGTATTACAGAAATAATTTTAACGTTACACCCTGTACTAGTTTTAATCCGAAAATAAATAGAATTAATTTTAGCCCGTGACATTAGATTTCTAAATAAATAGAGTAGGAATTCGTATTTGTGTAGACGTAGAGTCATCCAGAAATATATGAATTCGCATTTATGACCTACATCGTGAATCATCGTGAATATATTCAAGTATAATGCCATAACATTACACTATATTTCACTTTGTAGTGTAGTGTTAGCACTGAGCCCTGTGGGCAGCCCCGAGTCAATGCTTTCGACACCGCATGATGACCTAAGTTGAGTTTTTCCATTTATAAAGTAATTGTATATTAAGGAATATACATTGCTGTAACAACCTCTGTTTTTAAGTTTAAACAATAAGTTTGGCCACCATGCATTGTCAAAAGCCCCAGAGATATCTAGGAATACACCTATGACGTAGAAGTTTAAAACTTCGACGATTCTACCGATTTTCTCACCGAGATAGCCGCGTCGATTGTTGATTTGCCGATAGTAAAACCGAATTGACGTTCGTGAAAAGTTGGACCGCCCGGAAGAAGCCGAGGTACGATAAGACGCTCTAGAAGTTTTCTCAGGGATGGTAGAAGGGTAATGGGTCTACGATTTCGGATCATCAGATGGCTTATCACCTGCATGCATCAGATGGCTTTTAGGTATGATTTTAAATAGCCCGCGGCGCCAATGCAACGGTTATACACAATTAAAATAGAATTCCCAGCGGACTTTACGGCTTCCTGAATCATCTTATTTGATATTTCTTCTTCCCCAGAGGCCTTATTAACAATTTTGACAAACCCTAACAGCTCGTTGCCTATGTAGAGGAAAAGATCTTATACGTCTCGTGCTGTTAATAACACTGACATTAAAATAAATTGTTATTTTTGTAATCCGTATTTACTAAGAGTTAAAATACTTTTTAAGTAACTAGCATGTATACAGAATGATCGAAAACCAGAAAGGTTAGGAACTAAAAACGTTATAGAGTGGCAACCACGGACCGGTAGGCGTAGTGTTGGACGAGACCCAAGAGGTGGACGGACGACCTTATGAGGACCTCTGGGAGCCGCTGAATGCTAGTGGCTTAGGATCGTTCTCGTTGTCGACATTTGTTGAAGTCCAGCAGTGGAAATCTTCCAACTGATGATGATCGAAG
Source organism: Choreutis nemorana (assembly GCA_949316135.1). NCBI lineage: Eukaryota > Metazoa > Arthropoda > Insecta > Lepidoptera > Choreutidae > Choreutis > Choreutis nemorana. The sequence goes on along the minus strand of OX438620.1, from coordinate 647,851 downwards.
ACGTGCCTTGCTTCGCTCTATCTAGTTAAAGCATACATTAAAACTATCCGTTCTAAATAATGTTAAAAGCAAACGTAACATACTTAGTTGTTTATTGTTCGTGTGGAATTTAATAATATTCTAAACAGTTTAATCAAATACCGCTATTCAAGGCCTCAGCCTATCTGGCTGCTGTTTATATTGTATGTCTGACACATTGTCTGTTAGTTTTTTAGTCACAAATTAGGTATGCCTACACTTGCGGGTTGTAGCGATACACTAGTTTATAATGCGAGACATGCGATAGGGAATATGTATGACTTTTTTTATTTATTTGTTATAATTCGATACCACATGTACACAAATCCCTTAGATTTTCTCAAATATCTGAGTTATTGAATAAGTTATAAAGCTTCAAAGTCGTTGGTTAGACAGAGAGATCCGATTTGTACAATGACGTCATAGTACACGGGCGCCATACAACTTCCATAGAAAAGGTTGTTCTGACGAGCGAGATAGATATATTTACTTTTAATGGTTATATCTCCCTGGTTCATCGTAAAATTCTAATTCTGTTTTCATTGTTAAAATACTATTTCCACATACTTTACACGATAAATTGATATTTTAATCAAAATATATTTCATGCATATTCCCTATTACATAGTAAATAAGTAATTATTCAGTTTTACCGTCAGATCGCTTTAGATACTACTTAAATACAGTAGCCTCCCTACCTTGCTGATGTATTGTACCGGTTGGCGAAATACATCATGTGTACCTAACAACCTGGTATTTTCGGCACTGAACAGTTATCCCATAGTCATTCCTATATATATTCATTTGTTTTTATACAGTGTGTCGGCCTCTGAGTTGTCACTAGATTTGAAAAGTCTCAACTAGACTGAAGCAGCGAAGTTTAGTTTAAATTAACTTAAATGATGAGCGTTTGAACTTTAATTCCAACTGGGTTAAGCAGTTGAATTCATAAAGTAACCTCACAGTAAGTTGCACCAAGATAACTCTAACGATAACCGATGTCAATGATAATGGTCTGGCCAACGTCAAATCCTCCGGTTATAATAAAATGCGAAGCGTCATTTTAATAGTTAAAATAACATAACAAAATAACAATAACACAAACAGTGAGTTGCACCTTATTACTTTATTGATAACAAATAGCCCTCTTTGGCCCACTTTAGGAATTCTTTAAGCTTAACTTTAACAACTACGGAGGTTTCTTGCCGGATTCTTCCCGTGGAAATTCAGCATACCGAACAGGAGGTTACAAAGAAAATATGACGATTCGAAAGTGCTTATTTTAAGTGTATTCAAATAAAAAAAAGACTTACTTTGATTTGTTTTAATAACATAATCCTTAGACTGAAAAGGATCCAGGGTAAAAGGTCATGGACATTTTGTATGGTGTAATCTCAAAAGTAACAATGTTTCGTACGAGAGTACCAACCGCATGACATCAAGTCCGTGTCGTGGTCGTGATCGTGTCGTCTACGCGTCGTATAAATTAATATTTTTATGTTTGTTTACCGAAACGATAGAGGTCAATTGCTTTATAAACGAAAATAGTTACGAAAATTAACGGCTCGAACGAACGTAATTTTACCTAGATTTTTCTACACTGTATATTCGGTCATCGGCCCTCACCATGAGTGGACAAATTCTCGCCTTCTGCATAGGTATAGCTGGATGCTTAAAAAAATATTTTGAATAAAAAACGCGATTTGTATGAGGCTTTTAATTCAATTCAATAAATCTACAAATTCTTGATTCGGTTACACTTCCCTCCTCGATATAAATTATATTAACGTACTAAAAATTTATATATAAATGTGAGTTCACATCATACTAGCATGTATGATGTATGAGGTTGCTATTCACAACTCCGACAATTTGAAATTTCGCAAATCGCATTTCGACATTCTACATATTTCACGTAAATACCAATCTTGTCTGTAGTCTGGTTCGACAGACTGTTGCATGCCTTACCGTCTTTGTGTTAGCGATTTTTATGACGTTTAGGTGTCGGTTTAGTAATGTAGTGAAGGGGGGAGGGTAATTTAAGAATGTATATAAGAAAGAATAACATAAAAACATAAACTCACGCCGTTATCCCTCGAGAGGGGTCGGCAGCAGTGGCGGTACTGTCAGAAGCCCAAAAGCCCGTCTTGCCCTATCAAACTAAAATAAGTTCGCGTTCTTATTCATTCATTAACAAATCAAACGACTCTTTTAAAACCACCGAAATTGTGGGTTTGCTGACATGTTCGCAAACTTCTGAATGTTTTGCTGAGCTCGTCCACGCTAGGAAGTCCACAACGGGAGTATGAAGTGTGTGTCTCTCGGCTTGCCCTGTACTAAAACTCTAGGCACGCCACTGGTCGGCAGAGGTGTTAAACACCGATTTCGCATGTTTATGTTAAGCCCCAGTGTGACAGGTTCGAATCTGTCGCCACTATCCACTATCTATGTCTATATAAGGAAGAATATAATAATTGAATACTACATATTCGGGATAGTGCATCATACTGAATCTATGTATATGTTGTGCAACTCATAAAAAAAAACTTATGGTTTCCTCTGACAAAAAGAAGGTCAGTAACCTCTTTGACATCTGCACCAAGCTTTTGGCAATCAACGACGTCATAAAGATAATCATTGACGCTATGATAACATTGATTTTTAATAATATACCTGCGGCATGCTCTGATGGTAGTTTGGACTTTAGCCGTTAGTTTCTTAAAAAACAATATCTATGTTTGATAGAGGAATTGCTGTTCTTTATTGTAAATATTGATGCAATAAGTCATATATAATGTATACGAGTAATTTATTATTATTTTACTAACAGAAACAGCGACATTTGACAGTATGCTTAATGAAGTACAAATATGAATTATGATTACTTAAGTTATAGGTATTTGTGAGTAAGGATTAATTAAGTTTAACTTATTTTCTACAAAACTGCAGTTTTGTTTTTAAAATAACTTATATGAAAACATGTAAACATTTCATTGTATTTTTTTCGAAAGTAAATTGACGTCACTGTTTTAATGTGTCAGAACTACCTTAAAATGCCTCAACAATAATATGGGTTGGCAATGAAATGCATTAATTTTGCATTTACTAGTAACGTATTTGCATTGTGTCTCTAATTACCAGTGATCCCATCCGTATATAACGCGTAATGCCACTCCGACCTCATCGCTAATCACTAAATCAATTATCATAACGAGCCTCGCATAAATTACTATCGGGTAAACACAATATTATTGTAACCTTACAGAGGTTATTGTTATTTCATCGCCCCGTTTATACGGTACAGCGTTACGTCAAAATCCGCGAGCCGGGGCAGTGCGGCCTTGTTGTCGGTGCCCGAAAAAATGAAAAAAAAGTAGTTTCGCGCTCACGGCGTCATTCCCGCTCGATGAGTCATCGCGTGCAAACGTCTCCGACGCCGATCCGTCCCGCTCGAACGAGTTTACCGGGTTATCATGATAATGAGTTGTTTTTATTTCGCGCCTTTGTAGTTATACCGATTGTTTGTAATTAGATTCGTCGTATTATCGTTGTATGCAAATAAATTGCAGGTTGTTTTAATGTCAATTCAAGTACACACACAATTTATTCCTTCGATGACGAAATCTGATTGTGAATTCTAAGGCAGAAGCTGTTTTCCATTTGAATGGTTGAAGTAATAATATATTTTGCTTTAAAAGGAGCTTTACAGTTTAATGTAGAGTCATTTTATTAAGCGACGTGACTTTGGCTTTGAAAACACGAGTATGTAATAAATATGAATATGGGTGTTATATTCTCTGCAACTTGGTAAATCATTAGAGGCCAGTTGTATTGTAAAATTAAAATTTTTACAAATGGTACGATTAGTTGTCTGTCACTGAAAGCCGTTTATGCAGAAACCAATAATATTTGTTTTTTTATTTTTATTTAAGACCAGGCATTTAACCACCGTCCCGCCTGACGTTGTTACGATTCATGATTCTACGCGTTCGTCAAAAATGTACGTGGCGATCTAAATGTTACGTTCTGAATGGACGGTGTTCAGAGGAATTTGAACGCGAAAACGCGAACATTAGCATTAACAACACGGCGGAGCCATGGTCACTGAATCAGGGAGAACCGTTTGCTGGTTTGCCAGTGAAGTTGTATACAACAACAAAAAACGTGGCGGTCGGGTATGAACTGCGTTCCTGTTGACTCTGCTGATAACGAACCGAATGTTCGTGTTCGAAGTTCTGTTTGTTTTGCGTACACGTCTTAAAGTTAAAATCAATACATTAACCGTTACTTGTTCGTCATAGTTGTCATGTTGCTAAACAGTAAGTTAGTTCCGCAACGAACAAGGGACTTCGTACCAGTTTCATCGTCGCGGTTTTTTATTTCTGTATTTGATCGTGGGAAGCGCAGAGTGGGTGCGATTTTCGCTAATGTACAAATCTAGGTCAAATGATCCAACACTTGAGACTACTTTTCCTAGGGACTCAAATTTACCTATAGCAGATGAACGATGCTGATATTGTTTTGCCACCGGTCTCTTAATTAAAGTAATTTCGGCTACTCGATTCAGTGCAACCACTACAATACAACAATAGTTGACGATGATTACAGTTAAATATTTAAAGAAATTTCATTCAATTAAAATTTAAAAAATATTGAAACAAGCAACTACGAAGGTTTCTTGCCGGATTCTTCACGTAGATGGGCTTTCCGAGCCGATAGTAAAAAAGAAAAGACTATTTAAAAGAACTTGAAGTCTACTTGAATGAAAATATTTTCATTTTAATTTTCAAGGTTGTCAAATTTTCTTGCTAACTTTGGATGGATAGAATTCGGAAAGTATTTCATTAAAGCCTGCAGACTGATAACGTTGCGTTGTCTTCGTTTTCTATGAGAGGTTGGGGTTCGTGATGCTCTCTGTTACAAGCGTTCGTCGATGTATTGGTCATGGAAATTTAACATAAAGCAAGTTGTTCGTTTGTGACATTTCAAGTAAAACGATAACCGCGTTGGCGCATTGGTGAAAACAGCCGACTGCTAAGTTAGAGGTTCCGGGTTCTAATCCCGACAGGGGGGGAACTTTGTGTTACTTGTGAGATGCATTGTTTCGCTTACCGGTCTTGGATGTTGTATTCTTATATATGTAGTATATATCTTTGCTTAGTGCCTGCGATACAAGATTATATCTCAATCCAGGGCTGAGTCAATGTGTGTTTTAAAAAAAAATAGTATGAACCTGTAAAACAGTTAAATACGACGCCAAAGGCGATTTCGTCAGTTCTCATGTCGGACATTTTAAAATTTCTGAACTTGACAGTTTTAAAGTGAATTAAGTTGTGCTGATTCGCTATGGATCTCGTTGGTGCCAAGAGTGCCATCGAGGCTGTTGACCTCTCTCCACGGTCCATCTTTAATTTACAAGAATTTTCGATTACTGTACCGTTCTTAAGTTATTAGAGCGATATTGGATTTTTGATAAATCTGGTAGATTTTCTTTTAGTAAGATCGTTTCCAGGGGTTTCTTTTGTATAAGATGTTGAGAAAATAAAACGTCCTAGCCTGAAAAAAACCTACTTTGATGTAGCTTGAAGAAATATTACCTAAACTGTCAGTTGGCTGTTATAATTTTGAACTTGTAATTAATTACGGAAGTAAAAACTTGCAAGTTGTAAAACTGATGTTAAAATATCAAAATAATCTTAGGATTTCGCTTTTTATCTTTCAGAAACCCTTCTTATCTGTATTCTAAAGAAAAATCCAAATCTGTTTACGACCTACGATAGTAAACGAGTAAGATTAAGTCAATAAAATTAGTACATTTAAATCAAAAAACTTTTTTTTAATATGTCAGTTAAATATCAAATAGATTCGTTGTTTAAAAAATTGCTTTTGCTTTAATAAGTTTGATGTTGATGAACCTATAATTATGTAGGCTGGAGTGACGTCATAATGTTATACATTGCAGAGTAAGGGATATATTCTAGTTTTAAATCCAGCATTCTGTAACCGATGAGTCAGTTATGTTAATGTATTTGAGATGATGCGGCGGGCGGTGGGTTGCTTTTTTTTACTTACGCGTTTTTAACCGACTTCAGAAAAAGGAGGAGGTTCCTAATTCATCCGATCTTTTCTTTTGATGGACTTTTGCCTCGACATTTGTTTATTAGCCACTAGTAATAATAATAATAACCACAACACGACATACACATTGACATCAGCCCTGCACTTATATCTTGTATAGCAGGCGCTAAGCAACGATGCCTCCCCTGGGGCAACAACAAGACACACATTGACTCAGCCCCGCAGTCAGATTGTAGTCTTATGTGGCAGGTTCTATGCAACGATATGGTATAAACTACATAGATAAGAAAGCTAAACCGGTAAGCGAAACAGTCTGTTTAACAAATAATACAAAGTTCCGCCCCTGCCGGGATTGGATCCCGGGACTTCGGCTTTTTACACCACTGCGCCACCGAGGTCGAGAAATAGACTGAAATCTACTAATAGTGAATAGTGTCAAAGTTTGGATGTTTGGTACTCAATCACGCAAAAACTGTTAAACGGATTTGGTAAAAATTTGGTTCACACATCATTTTTTACTTTGATCGACACATGGGCCACATTTTGGCCCTTATCTTTAAATTTTAGATTCCAGTTAGGGATTTTCAAAAGTTGAATTACAGAATCAAGGAATATATAGGATAGGAATAGATTAAAGAATATCGTGATATTGCAATACCGTACAACCAATATTGTATTGCAATATCACGGAAAAACAAAACAAAAATGAAATCAGGAAATCGCTGTTAATGAGATAAAAATTGTAAATTAATTAGTTTTTTGTCACTCCTGAAAAATTCATTAATTTTTGTATTAAAACAAAATTTAAAAAAAAAACGCGATATTTTCTATTGTTAGTTACGCGGGATTAAACTATTTATCACCGCTTAACATCAGGCGGGAACTGGGTCAATAATTAAATATAATATTGGATTATATTTCATATTTAAGTTCTCTGGAGCAAATTCTAAAGCCTCCGCAAGAAAAAAGTAGAGCAGATTTTTTTTTTTGTGGTTGACTGCCATTTTCTTTGTGTTGTATTAAAATTTTAGTTAACAACACAGCCTTTTCTATTTACACTGTATTTGTGAATACGTTGTTTTTAATGAATTCACTGAGATAATGTATTATTATAACGTATTTATGTTAAACAAGTCGCGCGTCATGGGCGCACTTTCTAGCAGGTATCGTTGCTCCATACGCATCAATTTTAGGGCTGTCGAAAAAAAAATCTGAATTAACCTCTCTTGTTTAATATTTTGTTATAATATTGACTCTATTTGTATAGGAAAAAAACAGTGAAAAAATTTAATAATGTTCCTGTTTCTTAAAGAAATTTTGATAAAATTTGATCCTTTTATATTGAAAACTAGGCAAGCATTTCTCCCCAATCGTGCCTGATGTTAAGCGGCTATGTAGTCTAAGGTGGAACATTGCTACCCAGGAGAAGCCTATTCACTCTCGTTTAAAAGAGCTCTGGTTACATTTATCAGGCAAAGAATTCCACTCTTTCGTCTTGAGTCGAATCTTGTTTTTCAAATCTAGGCCTGAAAAGCCATTTCGATCTTATTAAGTAAAAAAAAGTTCAGGTCAAACGGATATCAACAAGTTTTGTTTTTTCACAAATTTTATAGAGTACAACTCAATTGAGAAAATTCCGAGGTAAATAAAAACTGCGCCAACCCTGACTATAATTATAATAGAATTAACGTCATGCAATTTAACTTTTATTACGAGTTACAATAAAAAAAAAAACATTTCGTTTTACGTAACTTTACTGCAGTGTCTAACTATACTGACCTGAATTGTGTCCCATTCACGTATGAAGGTACTTACTTGAAGTCATCATATAAATTGTCTTTGCTTGTAGGTTTGCCATTAACACAAATTAAATAGGCGTTAGAAAGTGTTTTTTTTCCTGAGGTTTTCTCGTTTGGTGGATTTATTTTCGGGACACACCCGCCACTCTGTCCCACCACTGCAACTCCTGTTCACCAGGATCAACAGTGGCGTCCTTTGATCAAATACGCAACGAATAATGCAGCTGTGCAATGACGCACAGGCTGTGCCTGAACACCCTACCGGCTGTCGCGGGACCCGTAACGAACTCAATGAGAAGAAATAGGAGGTAGTAAGAAACCGATTTCAGATTTGTTTGGTGGAATAATAAACAAAATTTATTTGCGGTACATAACTTAAAAATGATTTAAAATGAAACAGTTTCATTTTTGATGTGTCAACAGTTTGAAACAGGATGTCTAGGCATTTATTAATAAGAAATTAAGCTATTTATTATTCTCTAATGTAAGCCGTTATTACTATAGCCGTATTGCAGCTGTAGGTACGTCTTCGAGTTGGATCAGTAGTCTTCGCTCATTCATTCATCAATTGTTTTCAATCAACGAGCCATTCACATGGATGTCGGTGCGTAAGCTCAGCAACTAACTATTGCGACTGTAGTTGGCGCTAGTTGCTGTAGAAATTTTCGAATGCCATTATCTATTTTGTTGATTTACTTAAAGGGGTCTTGCTTTTTTGAGTATTAAAACTTATTCCGCCTTTTAGATTAAACAGTACTAAGACTAGTACTAAGAAATAAATTTTGCTCAATTGTTCCGAATCAACCAGTCCGTACCAAAAAGTATGCATTTATTTACTATTTGATTGATATACGTCATGGAGAAACAGCTAAACAGTTCTCCTGATAGGAAGTAACCTGCCCCGCCAAAGCATCGCCCATGTATAGGTTAAGTTGTTACACCTCTCGTGCCGGTAATAACACTGGCTCTCCAATCCTTTGAACCGAAACACAGCGAACTGCTTCACGTTGTAATAGAAAGGAGGGTGGTACAAACCCAGATGATCTCGCACGTAGCTTTGACCACCTATAAAATATATAAACAAATTACATAGATTACATTAATTGATTTACATAATATGTAAATAGAATTGTAACGTATAGTATTACAAACATTAATCAGGTCCTTTATGCCTAAAAATGTATATCAGCAGTGCTAGGTGCATTTGTTACAATGTTCAGATTTTTAAATAATTATTGGCTTAGTAAATCATTTATTCTATTAAATTATTACATACGTAAACTTTAAATGCACTTTTAAAAACTTGAAAACATCGTGACTTCTGGTGACGCGACGGTGAGATGTCGGGAACGGTTACCGTTTGGGAGAAGAATTAATTAATGTTTAATACTCGTAGTATATAATATATGAATCAAAGGCGATAAATTAATGATTTTAATGTGAATATGTTATTTGGACTGGGCTACTGGTACTGTTTCGGTTCCATGTTTTGCCGCAATACAAATACAACACTTGTCTTAAATAAGGAACTTGAGCAATATTCTCTGGAATCATTTTATATAGTGTTAGGTTTATATTTAGACAGTCGTAGGCGTTGCGGTCAAGCCGGCGGATTTAGGCGTGGGGTTACAGGTTCGGTTCACGTTTGATGCAAATGCAAGGTGCTGTCCTTAAATTCCTTGATATGTCTACATAAAAACACACGGACTGGACCTCTATAGTATTTTAAATAGATGTAAAAGTTTCATGTAAAAGTTCTCCAAGATATATAACAATATTTTACTTTTTGACTATCATTTTTGGCGGTTTGAATTTTGAATCACCGCCAAAGAAATCTCACTAATTTCGCCTAAATATATTTATTATCTTATCTCATAGAGATAGAAATATTACTTCTCTAACCCCATGATACTTTAAATAAACCGTGACGCGAAGAACGTGTGACAGATTCGACAGATTTGCAAGACTTATTGTTTCGCTTGCTGGTCTTGGATGTAGTATTTTTGTCTATGTAGTTTATACCATATCGTTGCTTAGCACCTGCGACACAAGTTCCTACGATACTTACTGCAAGGCTGAGTCAATGTTTGGTCGTTATGTTGTTTAATCATTTTGTATTTACAATATAAGCCAATGAATATACTTTAAGCAGGATTAATTAACTAAGTTTGATATCAATGATAAATTAATTTAATTAATAAAATACTTTAAAAATGTAACAAATACGGAGCTCAATGAGTTATTGGCGCTATGTGCTGCCACCTAATAAAATAATGAGCATGAAATAAGTAGATCGTCCATCCATACGAATAATCAGTCAGTCAGTTAGGGTTAACATGAAAATCCCTAAACCGATTTCCATTGAAACGGCAGCTGTATCCTTAAAAAGGACAACGGCTACATTTTGTTCAATGTGGATAGTTATTGTCCCTTCGTTTGCCAGATCGTACTTGACGGATTTTACCTTAATGTATTCCTGTAAGCATTGTTTCGCTTACCGGTCTTGGATGTAGTATTCTTATCTATATCGTTGCTTAGAACCTGCGACAAAAGGTTTTATCATACTTACTGCAGGGCTCAGTCAATGTGTGTGACGTGATGTGTTCATATATGCAAATACTACCACATCACGACACACACTACAGTCTGAAAATGCATCCAGATTCTTGTATATGTGTTCTGTAACACAAGTTGATTACATGTATTGTAACGTAAACAGGAAACTCAAATCTAAAATAAACCCAACTTTCTCGCTTGTTATTAACAAAAAAAAAACAGACGAGCGTTAATGTACATTTTAAAGAAGACCTTATTTAGAATTGTGCAGTCGAATTTGTAGAGATGTAGCTTTTGGTTTTTTGTAGCCTCGACTGCAAGTGTGGAACTTGTTTTTAAACATCATGTAGCTTATTTTCCGTCTTTAAATGATATTTATCTCGCTGTTATATTATGTTGAAATCTTAATTTTTGGAAATATAGACGGTCAGCCTTTAGATTTTTATGTAGTTTATGGATTTCGCACCAATAGCGTACCGACAAATCAGAAAACGGCGTTAGATGGCAAACAAGCTTACAAACCACCTGATAGTACAGTTACCACAGTTTAAGATCGATTGCAATACCAGGAGCATCACACGCGTTACCGACACAAAAAAAATATAACCTCTTTATAGTATTAGTACAGGTAAACTCACGCCTTTATCTCAAAGCCATAGGCAGAGACTACGTTTTGCTATATGTAAAGATCCCCACATACTTCTCTCGCTTCCTCCGCTTTCATGCACACACTTGACCTTGGGTACTTTTAACCTGGTATTTCCTCTGAACGTCGCGAATCTGGTCGTGGTACGTTCGCCTAGGTATATTATAGATAGTATGGATATATTCGGTTTTTATAAGTAGTTGTTTGTTTATTTGCAGGCTATGCTGGGCGGGTCGGGCTCGCCTGGCGGCGACGAGCTGCTGACGGTCACCGTCGTCAGGGATGAACATGGGTACGGGATGAAGGTCTCCGGTGAGTAGTTTATTAATGAATTCAATGTATATAACAATGTGTATCTACACGACAAATGACAACCATACCTGAACGGTCTTCATGAGATGGAATTAACCATTATAATATGGTCCAACATCAATCAGAAAATCAAATATAAACTTTCCCAACATATTTTGAGAACTAAATTAACAGTCTATTGGTGGTGTTATCGGTAATGGAACATCTTTTCTTCTAAGGCTGATCATGTTGAGCTCTGATTATTGCCAGTTATGTATCCTGTAAACCCAGTGGATGTTTTCTTCTTGGGCCGACTATCATAATTTGTATAGGAAACTTTATTCAATAAACTTTTAAAAGTACTTTGAATCTACAAATGTATTTAATTCTGGATTGGCTCGTTAACCAGTTCGGAAAAGATACCCCAGATTCGGTAACAATTATCTGGATCTGCTAACCCAACATTACGTTATGTTCCAGGCGACCACCCGGTTTACGTCCAGTCAGTGAAGGAGCATGGTGCGGCGTGGCGGTGCGGGCTTCGCGCCGGAGACAGGATCCTCAAGGTGGATGGGGTCCCGGTACATCGGCATACGCATCAACAGGTCGTGCATATGATACAAGGTTAGTTCTTGGATTCTTGACCTTATCGGTCGGTGCAGTACCGAAACCAACCGTTACCAAGCGCCTATATTTCTATGGAGCTTTCCTGATTGGTGCGGTAAGCACGGTAGTGGTGCGGTAAAGATTCGGTAGCGCAAGTCAGGAAGCGGCCTTAAGGAAGAGCCATTGATCAACAGTGCCCATTATATAAGGTATCAAACATTTCACATAATGTTATAGTTTGCAGAGCTCTTCTTGAGATCTGAATTGAAAACGTTTTGAATTTGCGAGTTTTGACAACCTACTGCTTTTTGAAGTAAGGTTTTGTAAGCTTTTAAGAACTGATAGTCAGTTTCAGCCTTGGAAAATTTCTATAATAATGATAAGATTGCGTTACTGATTATTTTGTTAACGTTCCAGCTAACTCTGCCACTGTGCTGACGGTACACCAGAACACGTCGCGACATAAAACACCGATCACAGCACCACTCCCGGTTAACGTAAGTATTGCATTAATTATATCCGTGTGACAAGTTAAACTTCACGAAGTTACTAAAAGAATAATAAAAAATAAAGCCAGGATAAATAGCCTCACTGAGATATCTATTATTATTTAATTTAAAAATCATTAATGTAAGTATGTAAGTTTACAATCAGGTAAGCGGATCAAAATGCATAAGGTCTCAATTTAGACATAAATACATCCAAGCTTATAAATACAATATTAGTGTTATATTAATTTAAATATACGTTTTTACAAATCGATCTGTGAAAGAAAAAATAAAATCGACGAAGAAATTATTTTATATATGGTTCTTATTTTATTTTTCAAATCTCTATATCTCTTTCTCAAACAGTTGTCTATAAGGAAAGTCTATGACGCTACCCACGTGTGACGTCGTCACACGTGGGTATTGCCCTCCCTGCTTAAAAAAATTTCAAACCCTTGTATTTTTGGCAAACATTTGATTTGAACATTAAGAAAATTCTTACACAGATAATTTTTTAAGAGGATATTTAAAATGTAATCGTTATATTGTAAAAGAATTCGATTCCCTATATTGTAAAATATCTAAAATAAATTATTGTACTTTATAGTACGAGAAAAGTTGAATACACATCGTAAAATGGACATGATTGCTTCCAATTATTTATCGCAAAGCTTCCTGTTGCTATCTCTTGTGCTTTTAAAATTGGGACAAAAGTTGTATGTTTTCATTAAATTTATTGCTACGTTGGGTTTTTTAAATCTGTGGACAAACATTATTTAGTAAAAACCGTTTGAAAAGTATTTCTATCATGTCCTTTATTATTCTGGGCATTTTGTCTTTATATATTTCAAAACTTGATTTATTTGTTAAGTTTAATAGTTAGTAGCCATTTAATTGAATAGAAAAAAACACAAATATATAATCAAAATGGTAAACTCACACAAACAATTCGTCATTAATACATTAATTTTCAATTTAATGTTACCACGAAGGAACAAATATTTAAAATATCCTATAAAAATTGATATTAAAAACTAAACAATAACAAATTTAAAAATATTAAAATGTTATAAAATAATTTAAAACTTTGATTTCTATTCAAGTATAATTAATGTATGAGTGATTTGGCAACTTGTAAATTAAAAATTGTATGAAATATTAATTCACAGTAAAGTAAATAGATATGTGGAAAAAAATAACCTAACTAGAGATGTCATAATTACGATTTTCAACAACAACAAAAAATCATAAATAACAGAGTTAAAAACTAGTTACAACAATGCAGAATTCGAAATGACAGTTGAATGTACAGTTAAAATGTATACCTTGAACTACATTGTAGAGGTAGTAAGTAATGCAAGTGATGAATTTATCTATCTCTAGTGTGGCGTGTGACTGTTTCTATTGTTTGTAAAGTTTAGGGGTCCGCATTCAGATATGAGATAGAGAAAACGTTACCTTATCAATTACTAAAAAAGAAAAAAGATTACCAATATCACAATTCGTCGGTAGGTATTTAGTTTAGGCGTCGTACTATCAAATACTGGCTCTTAATTAATTTGTTTTTTTTTTAGTATGACATGTCACAAATATGATACTTACAACGTTAAAGGTAAAGAAATGAATGACCGATCGATTTAATACAAAAAATAATTATATCTTAAAATCCAATGGGAAGGAAAAGTATTAAAATTTGAAATTATTTTAAGGTCATTGAATAAAATGTATTAATACATATCGCAAATCTATATTTAATATTTACTTAGAATAGACGAAAGAAGTCGGAACCCATAAACTATTTCTCAAACGCGCTTGACCACGTTAATAAAATATTTGAGAAAATAGGTATTAGTATGTCATCCACATCCATTCTAGTAAGTTTGTTTGTTTGTATTTATTATCTATTGTTTGGTTATAGTAATTTAGTTTTTTCGTAATCGTTCATTCATTAGCAAATATTATTATGTATTTTTTTTTTACAAAATGTTACATGCAACGTGCGATAATTTATGAAGCCTAGATATTAGAAAAAAAATATATAGGTAAAATAGTAAAGAAGTATGCGTGCCTTTGCTTGATGCTTAGTAATTAAAACTTAGCTATTAATTGTAGCAACAATTAACATATTTAAGTATTGATTTTAATTTGTATTATAACGTTGCCGATTCTAAAAATTAATTATAAATAATTGTATTGGATTTGAGTTTTTTTAAATTTTATTTGAAAAGAAACATCAGCAAAGTATATACTTACAATCTATACAATATTAGAAGGTGGACAAAATTTATAAATATATACGTACCTATATCATTTGGTAATGTCTTAAAAAAAATATTATTTAAATAAAAGCCTCAGCACACTTAAAATCATTCATTATAAAAGTATTACATATCGTAATTTCTGTATAAAGGTAGTCATACCAGGTTTAAATTGTATGAAATAGTTTGAAAACTTAAATGTTCCAATATGTAATGAAAAAGTAAGTGTAATTTTTTGAAAAAAGCAACTACGGAGGTTTCTCGCCGGCTTCTTCCCCGTAGATAGCATTCCGAACCGGTGGTAGATTAAAAAATGACGATTTGAAAGCACTTATTTTAAGTCTATTTAAATAAAAAACATTATGGATTTGAATATCACAATAACATGAAGTTTTTATAATTAAATTACTTTATGGTATTGAAAAATTTAGATGACTTTACGTTTAGTTATGCATTTGCAATGAAAAATAAACGCAGGACACATGCAATCCTATTCTTCAGCGAAGATTTAAACAAACTCTCCATCATGTCTTCGTAGAAGTAACGTTATCATCGCCTACTTTCTTCCACAAACGAAGTTCTGTCTATTGTTGTATATAGATTAAACATATAGATTATACATAAGGTCCGGATTTGTTTATTTTATACCTCGGGCTGTTCGCAGCATGGTTTGAACATTTCAAGAGGGACCAGTGAATGCCTTTTTATTTTTATATAACATCATGTGGAAACAAGCAGCCGTTTTACCTGATGGAAACTGATACCTTGGAAACTGATGGAATATTCAAAATAATTGATATTAATTTTAATCTTGTATTGCTATTACTTAAAAATGTAATAACATTGTAAATGTATCACCAAGCCAGCTCAGCAAACACAAACGGCCTTGCATTCGGACGCACTCCTAGCATTTGTACAATCAATTGTATTTACTACAGTTGTACAGTGTAGAGAACCATATTTTTAAGCCAAATTTGAAGTTCAATGTAAAATATTTTATGTACAGTATACATTACATACAAAAAACATATAGATAAATAAAATAGGCTTAAAAATGTAATTTTGTTAGTATGGCACTTAATTCCATAGATTCTTATTTTATACTTTTTATCCTTTTTTTAAACCGTTGATACTGAAATTAAATTTTTCGTTTGGATACCCAGTTAAAGTCCTGAAGTAGGTACCGGACCCCTGTTTGTTTGTTTTAGCTGGGCACTTTCCGCACTTAGCCGCTTAATTGGGCCATTGTGCGTGTCGTCTGTCTGTTCCCTATTTCAGCCACCCCAAACACTCCCAGAAGTCCAGCAGTCCTTTCAGATTGCCAAAAGCTTCCGGGAGTGTTGGTGGTGTCTTGAGGATATGAGCCCGTTGTGCGGCTACACTTCAATCCATCATCACATGTGCTGATACCCTGTGCCGGACCCCTGTATAAATATTTTCTAAAATTACGGATATATTTTTGGTTCCCCTACCTTTTGTTATTAAATAGTTTTATATAATTATATAAACAAATCAATATATATGAAAAAAATTGGCGAGACATATTTCATGGAAAGTTTATCCAGTTTACAGAGAAATACGTATGAATATTTATTATTTTGTTACTATAGTCTATTCCTATAATAAGACCAAAATGGAAAACACGACTTTTTAAACTTGGTTTGGCGTCCTCGTTATCACGTAAAAAAAGTCTTCTTGGATTTGAGACAGAAATAGTTTTATGAGTTTAATTTAACAGACGTTAACTAATAATAATAACCACATCGCGACACACACATTGACTCAGCCCTGCTCTAAGATATAATCTTGTGTCGCAGGTGGTAAGCAAGTATATGCTGAACCTTGATATTTTAGTGCTTTGGAAGTTGTATTTTAACAATATCAACTGTATTAATCAAAAACTTTTTTTTTCCAGCCTGAGAAACAGCGGCAGTTGGAAGCGTCGAAGGCACAGACTGTACGACTCATGCTTGACCAAGAACTGAAATATATGAGAGATCTACGCAGTATGTATTACATTTGTCGCTAGATATCTATCACTGCCATAAAAAGTTAATAACATACATACACCCACGCCGTAATACCTCGTCGCGACTATCCGGGCACAATGAGGAACATGGCAGCTATAACTTAATAAACAAAATGCCATCAGATTCTTATTTATTTTTATAATAATTGGCAAATAATTATACGACCGGCTTGATGGTTAACAGTCACTTTTAGCTAATGAAATTTAATGTTTTTTAGTCGTTTTATTCGGGTCTTAATAATATTCGTTTTAGTTTTGCATTTTTTTTATCTGAATCTACATTTTAATTTCAGATGAACTATCAAAAGTGCCAGATGTAAGAAAGCAAGCTCAATTAGAATCGGCCCAGCAGAGGTGTTCAACGTTACAGCACGAAATAGACACGATCATGGCAACACAGGTAAACATATTGTCTAAATACGCAGTCTAGTATGGTCACACTGACACTTTAAACAAGGTGAAAGGTATTGTGAAGAGAAATTAGCATTCAATTTTCAACTCTATCTCGTTGTCTTAGAGATCAATTTAGATAGTTGTCGTCGTAGTTTAGTTTGTTTTAGGCTGTCAAAATGTTTTTGTAAGTATTACGTTCCTTCAAAATTATTGTCAATACACATATTTCTAGCTTGCCCTTTCTACAGTATCTTTATTTTAATTTTACGTACTCATTCAAGACTGGAGCACTTTTATAAATATGGGTCTTAAATTTTCAAAACTATTGTTGTAAAATTGACAGTTTACCATAGAAAACAATTTGAAAATTACACTCGGATTGATATGTTCATAATATTTGTTTCTTTTAACTTTTGTCGGGTTGGAGGCGAAAGTGTATAAAAAATTAACTTTCATTTCATTTTTTTTTTGTCAAAAAAATAAAAATAAAACACTAACTAAATATTTTTTATTCGGGTAATTAACATTATGTTATGTGTCACATTTCAACATTATATGTCTGCTTATGTGCATGTCTGTTTTTTCGATGCAAAAAAATAAAAAAATAAAAAAGATTTCGGGTTCAATTTTCCTTTTTTATAAACTTGTGATGTTTGTGTGATTTCCGCTTGGGATAATTGGCATATACATGGTTTTATATACATTTGTATATATTTTTTTTTATTATCAGTTGTCAATTTGTATTTTTTACAAGTGAAATGTACAATTGTATTAAAAATCAACTTACACTTTACAATTTTTTTTTTTGCAAAATTTTACGAAATAGACATACGTACGACCAGACCGAGATTAAAATAAACTTTCGCCTCAAATGTGGCGATTTTATTAAGTTTTCTTAAACACGAACACATTTTTCATGTGTTATACCTTATCTGGAGATTTATTTAATAGCACCTAGTACTCGTGTCCCATGTAAACTGCTTGATTAGTGATATCTTGTTGATCGATGTTGTGTTATGTAGATTTTGATTATTCTTAACATAATTTTTCAACACAGTTCGGGCTACTCAAAATAAATTTCTTTTGCCTACAATTACCTACGTGTAAAATTCCGAGATAGTTAAATAAGTCTCCCAAGGCAATCGCACACTAGAATCCTTAAACACCGCATTGCAGCCGGAGTCGCCGATTACGCCAACGCCGATAACACCAACGCCGACACCCCAGCGCGCCGACAAGCCACCCCCTCCAAGCTTCCTAAGCGGACTGCCTCGCTCATTAAGCAACCTCACAAACCAGAGCCTTCGGAACTTAAGACAGAGAACTCAAAAACCGGACTCTGAAGATAAACGCCGCCCTCATAACCACACCGTTCCCTTGGTACCGGTTACTTGTTTGGACAACGCCCCACCGCCATTACCGCCCAGGGCGGTGGACCGACGGATCTTAACTCCGCCCTTGGTGAATCCTTTGGCCAAGCCCAAACCGAGCTCTGTTAGAAGCAAATACAAGATGGCGCAGTCGTTACCAGCGTATAATGATAACCCACATCAATTAAGAAGGTCGTCGCATTCGTTGGACGGGGAGATAGATGGGCCGCAACCTAATTCGATCGCGTTGCAAATGAACTACCCGCTTGTGAATGTTCCGCCGCCGCCGCTGCAGGTAATTTTATGACATTCAAAAAATTTTTTTTTCGGAGGTCATAACTGTATACGCGCCCTAAGAATTAAATTGACCAAATTGTAAAACTTTGTTTTTGGTTCCTTAAAAATCTATTCAAAGAAAGATACTTTTTTCTTGTTTTTTTTTCCTCGTTCCTTATATTTTTTTGACATACAGGTCAATTATATTCTAAGTTTGCGAGTTATAAAGTAGTTTACTACTACACACAGTAGTCTAGTACTGCACACACATTTTTCTATTTTATAGATCACGCTTTTGTATGCAATAGATAACACTCTGCTTTAAAACGAACGAACCTTTCTTGTCTTGGTAAATATAAGTTTCAAAATTAAAATGTGAATTTTAATAAAAAAAATAAAACAAGTACATTTTCTTTCATGATTAAAGTCAGAGTACTTTGGAGCTTCACGTTTTAATTTTTATCTTAATTAATGTTGTTCCTGTGTAACCAACAGCTTTATTGGTGTTACGGTTTATGTTTATGATCGTTATTATGTTGGTTGTATCAAAAAAAAAAAACGCATAGTTTTTTTTTGTCTTTGGACTATGTATTATTTCACTTCCTTTTCCTGATCGTGGTATGACCAATGACAAATTTACAACCAATCAATAGTGTTGCCCCAGTAAAAATAGTTTTTTTGACAGAGATTATTTTAATTAAATAAAAAAAAACATGATAGAATTATAATGTACATGGTAAAAATCATTCTTAAACGATTTCGGAAAGTTGTCAAATCTCCAATGAAAAGAAAATGTAATTAAATTAATATCCAATTAGTCTTCATAATCCTTTTGAACAATCAAATAGAATTGTATGAAATTTTCTATGCAACAAAAATGATTTATATGTAGGTTTAATCATATTGTAGTCATAATATATATGTGATTGATTACAGACGGACAACAGGAATAATGTTCCGGTTTTACATGTCAGAAGCCAATCCAGCCCTGAACACCTGGACCATGGATTATCATCATGTAAGCATAGGAATACACTGTTTCAGTTAGTTATAGTAATAATAATAACATCACAACACACACACATTGACTCAGCCCTGCACTAAATCTTGTATCGCAAGTATTAAGCAATGATGCCGCCCTCTAGGCTAAAGGGGATCCATGACCATTTCCCTATTTAAATAAAACACAAAACAACGATTTGGTATAAACAACATAGATAAGAATATAACATCCAAGACCGGTGAGCGAAACAATTTGCTAATCACACAAAGTTCCGACTCAGCCGGGTTCGCAACCGGAATCTCTAGCTTAGCGGTCGGCTGTTTATATCACTGCGTCACGGAGGTCGGCAAATTACAAATAATAATAATAGATGACATTACAGAGACATAAGTCCGTAATAGCATTTGTTCTTTTGGATCGTTGTTTTTTCTTGCTAAGAAACCAACACCTATTGGATACTTCTCGTAGACCTATAATTATAAAGTTTGGCAAAAAGGAAATTATGTCTTTTATTACAATTTTTTTTGTTGCAAAGTAAGTGCAATTTTTCACACTCACCCAATACCCAATTATTTTTGGGATTTTGTATGTAATTTTCAGTTAAAATATTTGAATGCGATGAATCTTTGTATAAGAAGGGTGTTTGACGTATCTGTCGATGTGTCGATTTTGATGGAGTTTTTTTTTTGGTTTGGAATGTGACAATCAAGAGTGTTGTTATCTTCTATGCTTGATCGATATCGGTTTCATTCCCCCCATTCAAAAGTTATGGGGGGTAAAAGTGGGGATGAACAATCGTTTGTAAGCAAATATGTCCGATTTTTTCATTTGAAATATAAGTTTTGTTAATGTGAAAATGTGTACCTGCGAGACAGGCTTTGCCTAGTGCAGGACTCATAGCAACTCAGCGAGTAGTCTTTGCAACAATATTGTTTTTCTATGTTTTGTATATATATCTCTTTAATAATTGTAAATTTATGTTGTTGTTTATTTTTTTTTTGTTAATAATGTTAATAATGTTTCCCATATATACATATATATATATGTATGTATGTGTGTATATATATATGTTATATATATATATGTATTAAATATGTGTTGTTATTGTTACAGTATGTTCCAGTGAGCCGACCAGTCCTCCGCCGCCTGGGACGCCGCCGCCACCGTACCAACACAACACTCAGGTCAATATCATTACTAATATTATAAACGCGAAAGTTTGTAAGCATGTACGGATGTTTGTTACTCTTTCACGCAAAAATTACTGAATGGATTTAAGTAAAACTTCACAATGATATAGCTCATACATCAGAATAACACATGGGCTATAATTTATAAAGATATGTGTGAATTGTCCAAAATATAACGATGAATGTATATTAATTAAAATTCCTATTAGAATAACTTTCGACGTCTACGCGGATGAAGTCGCGGGTAAAATTTAGTCAATTTATAGCTCTTTCACGCAAAAACTACTTAATGGATTTTAATGAAACTTTACAATAATGTAGCTTATACATTATAATAACATATGGGCTATAATTTATAAAGATATTGTGTGAATTGTCCGAAATATAACGATATCCTATTAGAACCGACTCATACGCGGACAAAGTCGCTGGCAGAAGCTATAGTTATACAGTGCAACCTTAATATAACGTACCTCAATATAACGACTTCCTCGATTAAACAAATTCTTCGTAATCCCCTTGAATTGTCCATAAGAGTCAATGTAAAACATGCCTCTACATTGCGAACATTTTTTGCGAACAACCTCTTTACAACGAATTTTCGACTATCAAGAAAAAGTATAAATACCTTTAATTAGCTATTTTCGTCAATCCAAAACCTTTATATAAAGATCACACCAATGTATGACTCTTAATCTCATAGTACGTGATTCATGTCGCGACAGGTTTCGACACACTTTTGTTCGTAAAACAATCATTTTAGTTTTTACCTCTTTATAACGAATTTTAGCCCAACCTAACCTCAACATAACAAACCTCAGATTAACAAATTACTTGATAAAACGAACATTTACTCGTTCCCTTCCGATTTGTTATATCGAGGTTGCACTGTAATATGAAGTTATAATACAGTGTTATTTATCTGTTTTCAGCCGTGTGCTGACCCACAGAGAGCTATTATATCGATGGAAGATGACGACTCGCCTTCGTCAGTAAGTATTTATTATGTCTGTTGCTCTCACATGGCTTTGTATAAGAGATTTTATGGTTCCGTACCCAAAGGGTAAGAAACGGGACACTATTACGGAGCTTCCGCTGTCCGTCAGTCCGTCTGTCAACGGACTGTATCTCATGAACCATAATAGCCAGACTCATGAAATTTTCTGAGTATATCTATTTCTGTTGGCGCTATAACAACAAATACTAAATATATTATGATTACATACAAAAATTCAAAAATAACAAAGGGGAAGACATTACAGGAAAACTGATTATTAAAAAAAATCATTACATCATGTGCGAGTCCGACTCAACCTTGACCGTTTTTTTTTTTGTACATTCAGCCTGTGTTTGCAGACGAATTATAGACATAATAACTCTTACATTAGTGTCTATTTAGTAATTTACCTTTGAAATTATTTAAGTTTTATGTTTCAAAACTTCAATTGTCTTCGAAGTCAAAGGGCTTATTCAAACAGAGTTATTTTTAGTCGTTCCTTAAAACCTAACATCGGTTCTTTGCTAATCTGTGGGGTTTTTAAAATGCTGAATTAATATCTCACGTATGGGGTTGCTAGATACTGGCCATCAACTTCCGGGACAACTCTAGGGGCTAAACTCAATAAAAATTCGTCATACAAACTTTGCCATCTTTTTTCAACCCCTAATTAGGTATATAGCGAACAATATGTTTTTTTTAATTAGATCATTTTGCAATTCCGGACAAATGAATCAGTCACATTAATCATATATAAAATTCTAGTGTCACAATGTTCGTTCCCGTACTCATGAAGTTTTGTGAGCATATTGAGTAGGTCTGAGAATTGGCCAACATCTATTTTTCATACCCCTTAGTGATAATGGTTGTCCACCCTTAACAGTTTATTTATATGGCAAAACAACGTTTGCCGGGTCAGCTAATATACCTATATGAGTAATGTGCATCACAAATAGTGTTGCTTAAAGTCTTTCGAAATCCGGAACAATAAAGTAACTACTATTATATTTGACGACCCTCGGCGCAGCGGTGAAAACAGCTGGCTGCTACGCTAGAGGTTCCGGGTTCGAATCCCGGCGGGGGCGGGACTTTGTGTTATTTGCAAGACGCGTTGTTTCGCTTACCCGTCTTGGATGTTGTATTCTTATCTATGTAGTATATACCATATCGTTGCTTAGTTCCTGTGACACAAGTTCTTACGATACTTACTGCAGGGCTGAGTCAATGTGTGTGTCGTGATGTGGTCATTATTATTATTATTATCATTATTACTATTGTACTGTTACTGTGTATTGTTGTTGTTACTTAATTGTAAGTAATAAAGTAGTTACCATACGAACAGCGCGAAAAATTCTCGGCCCATCTGGCAAGACTGATCTTGTGTCAAGATGGAAATTGATTTTGAAGCTATCATGAAAATATTGTTTTTTGTTGTACAGGATAATTCAACGTATTCCGGTTTGTTCATGAACCTGAGAACGGTACGCGAGTCCAAAGCGAGAATGGCGGTGTTACTTAACTGGCTGTTGGGTGAACGAAGGTATGTTTTATTATTTAAATCTTTACATGTCTCATCATTTATCTGTGAATGCTGTAGCTCAGTTTGTTACTGTTGGATCATTGATAGAATTTAATTGTAAATCCATCTTTCTTGGGCGACGGCTGGAAACCTGTTATATCGCATTTTTTAACGAAAAAATAATTAAAAATTTGAATTGTTAAAAAAACCATTGTGTCGTATGTAACGGATTGAGATATCAATATGTTGACGTTAATTGAAAATAGAACAAGATAAATGAAAGACCGTAAAATGGCATTTTAGTGTCCCTTACTGCTACTGCGTTTCTGTGATATTTGTTTTTAAAAAATCAGGTAAGTAATACAATAATAACCAAAACACGACACACACATTACTCAGCTCTGCACTGAGATATAATCTTGTATCACATTCACTAAGCAATGTTATATCGTATTAACTACATAGATAAGAATATAACATCCAAGACCGGTGAGCGCAACGATGCGACTTGCAAATAACACAAAGTTCCACCCCAGCCGGGCTTCGAACCCGGAACCTGTAGCCTGTAGGTTGTCAAACATAATATATAGTAATATAATCCTGTGAATCCACAGGTTTATATATGTGACAATGTTTTGTGTGTAATATTGTATTAGAATATTGAAAAAAGCAACTGCGGAGGATTCTTGCCGGATTCGTAGAAATAGCATTCCAAACCGGTGGTAGTAAAAAAATATAAAAGAACGATTTGAAAGTGCTTATTTTAAGTGTATTCGAATAAAAAGCATGTAGAGCCTGAGTTGGTGCAGGTGTGCGTGTCCGTGCCTGGTGCTGGTGCTGACGGACGCCTACCGCGGCGGCGGCGGCGCGGCGCTGCGGCGCTGGGCCTACGAGCTGCACTCCACCTTCACCATGCCGCATGCGGTTACTATACTATGCCTACTAACCTATATACTATTTTGTAAACAAAAAATATATGTCGGAGACCGCAGATTCTCCTCATCAGACGTCTGGGTGTGAGCGTATGTTCTAGTGGGCACTGTCGGCAGAAAAGTAAACAAAGCGGGTAGATTTCAAACGATTTAACTTTAATTACACTAGGTTAACTAAATGAGTCGCAGACAGTTCCTGAGGCACGTCCGTAGTAGTCGAGCGTTGAGCCTTAAGTGATGCTCCCGACCAGGCCCCTTAGACAAATGTCATAATTCCACAAGCGTTACCGCCAACATAAATAAAAAATGTATGGAAATGACATAACGACGACGTAACTAGAGCGTGTGGAAATGTCATCTCAGTACATTTTTATTTTCTGTTAGCGTTAACGCTTGCGAAATTATGGCACTTGTCTAAGGCGGCAGGTACACTCGGCCAGTCCCCAAACTCCGCGAATGCCACCAGATGGCATTGGCGTCTCGATAAAATTTCCGACATATACTTGTTTTATATTAAAATTGAGATTAAGCATTAAAAAAAACACTCAGCCGTTACAATTCAAATACAGTGAACAAGGGAATATTTAAATAAGACACAACCGCCTCGACCGAGAGTTTGCCAGTAAGTGACGCGCTCAAGCTACCCTCCCTCCCTTGTTGAATGCTTCGGCCGATAGCTGGCGTGTTTGTGCCGCGTCCTCATTATGACTTAACCAAATTCTATTCGAATACTTGATTAATGCTAGAAACAAGAGTGCGGTCTTATTATTTAAAAAAAAACAACTTTGCAATTAAAAAAGTTCTTACGGAATTTTCATTAATAAAAGAGCGTGCTCATAAAATATTCACTTTGATAATTTAATGTTTAATCAAAAATATCTTAACGAGTTGAATAGTTTTTAATTTGTATTACGAGATTTTTTCAAATCAAAATTCATATTCATTTTATTCTTGCACAATATATAAGGTACATACAACAGATGTTGAGGCAAGGTAAGACAGGTATGTATGTAGGTATATAGGTGTATACGTTTTTACAAAATATATGTAATATAATATTTTTCAGGTATTACAATTAAACGGAGTCGACGAGAACATGGCGAATGAAATCGAACACGTTTTAGTCAACGGTGAGTATTTACATACATTTTCAACTGTAAATATAAAAAAGAATAGTCTAAATACATAATTAGTAATACCTAAGCAACGACAGGCGGATTTTAAAAATAAAATGACACAATAGACTATCGTGACAAATAAGTCAATAGAGAGATAAATCAATTATGACAACCTATATTTTAATGAATCTTTCTTTCATAGGATAAGTTGTCATAAAAACTTCTGTTGTTTAAAAGGTCTCAACCATAGATTACTGATTGGTAGTCGCAGTGCTCCCACGCGGAGACATATTTAATCTATGGTCAAATACAAGGTGTCTCAAAAGAAAGTTTATATTTTGTGGATGAATAAAAAAAAAAGTAAGCGCTGTATTGATTTTTTATTATTAATTATTAAAATGGGAATCTATTTCTTAAAAATAATATCGTCAAATGCAGTCCATCGCATTCGCGGCACTCATTTAATCGAGCAGTAAAATTATTTATGACAGCTCGGCAGGTAGACACAGTGATGGCTGCCATTTCGTGCCGGATATTTTCTTTTAAATGCACTAGAGAAGTTGGTTTACTGGCATACACTTTAGATTTGAGATACCCCCACAAGAAAAAGTCCGTGGGAGTTAAATCATGGCTGCGTGGAGGTCAATTTATGTCACCTCTCCTACAGATCAATTTTTCCGGGAAAATTTCATGAATTTGAGGTAAAGACATATTGGACGTGTGTTATGTAGCTCCGTCTTGCTGGAACCATGTTCTCTGGTTATAGCCAGGAAAGTTTTGCAGTGCAGGCAATAACAACTCGTCTATCATCTTTACATAGCGCTCTGAATTGGCTGTAACTACACGCCCCCTTTCGTCTTCAAAAAAGTAAAGGCCAATAATTCCTCGCGCCGACATCGCTGCCCATACAGTCACTTTTGGCGAATGAAGGGGTTTCTGATGCTTGCGTTTTGTATTTGTTGCACTCCAGTAGCGGCAATTCTGCTTATTGACGTGCCCATTAAGGTGAAAATTAGCTTCATCAGAAAACAAGATGTTGGTGAACGTTGAAAAGCGCTCAATTGCCTGATTTACGAAGTTAAGACATCTTATCATCTTGTATATTGAATTCTCAGATTATAGAACTTCTAAAAATCCGAGTTTAAAGAAATACAATTTTTAAAACGTTTTTGCCGTAACACACATACATAAAAGTTTACTCAATTTATAAAAGTTTTGTCCAAATTCTTTTATATCTTCCAATCATAGCATGTACAAGTACAGCATTCAGTTATACAAAATGCAGCGACTGCAAATATAAACTATAATATCTTATTAAAAAAACCTAACGGCAATAAATACCCTGACTAAAATCAATAATTTAATAGTCTAATTATAATTTTATAGATACTTAATAATTTGTTAGATTGCAATTTAAATTAATAATATTACGTCCCACTGACATCTGTACCGTCTGCATTGCAGATTTTTGTTGACACTTTATTGTAAATTCCTGACATCTTACTACACGAAAATTAGAAAAAATAAATATCTTTATCTTTATAAATAGGTACTGAAATTTACTAGATGTACAATTATAGGTATCTACAGCATTCAGGTATACAAAATCAGCGACTCCAAATTTAAACAATGATATATATGTAAAAAAAACCCTAACATAAATAATATGACTGAATAAATACTGAAATTATTAGCATAGTTGTAAGTAATGTTTGCCATAAAAGACCTGGTCTGCTTTTAGAATACGACAAGGAAGAACTCCTTCGGAACGTGTTCCGCAAAGCCCGTCAGAAGGCCAAGGAGGAGCTCGGCCAGTTACTCACGGAGTTCCAGGTGAAGCGACAGGTCGGGCTCGCGACGTTGTATGGACCCGATGATACGACGTTATACCGCTGCGGGCAGGACCGGCAGCAGGTCAGCACTGTCCTAAACTTTCTATTTCTGCCGTTCGCTGTGTTTCGGTTCGAAGGATCGAAGAGTCAGTGTAATTTCCGTCACGAGAGCTATTACATATTTACCTTTACACGAGCAACGAATTGGTGGTGCACTTGACGTTTCAGACAGCAAGGGCATCTTTTTAGGGGCGTTAGTTGGCAACCTTGGGATATGCTCTGATCAGCTTTTTCATCATTTTATGTCATCATAATCTCAAAATCTTCAATTTACCATGGCAAGTCCACTAGAAGATTGCAGCTTAGAAGAGCAGCGCTCACTAGATTTTTAGTCGCAGAAGGTTTTTTTGAAAGAATAGTGACCAGCGACGAGGTCTGGATCCATTACTACGACCCTGAGACCAAAAGACAGAGTATGGAGTGAAACACACTAGCTCTCCAGTTCGCAAAAAATCAAGGTTCAACCTTCCTCCAATAAAGTGATGCTGACCATCTCTTGGGGTTCACAGGGTCCAGTCAATTGCAATTTCCTTTAAAATTGAAACTGCTGAAACTGTGAACAAGTGGTGCACTTGACGTTTCAGACAGCAAGGGCATCGTCCAGCCAATAGGTCAGTCACATTCTATCAGGCGAGCCGTCTGCTGGTCATGATGTTGTATTGAGCAGCCAGGAAATGCTTTATAGGGGTGTGGTTAATACGAGGGTCATTTAATAAAGTATAATATAATATGTTAGTATGAAATACATTTGACATTGAAGGTTACATAGCAACCTGTATTAAGGATAGCCAAGTATCCCTTAACAAACATCTTTAATACAGAGTAGATAAAATAACTTACGTACATATACTCGACATACAAATAGCATTACAATAAATAAATTGCTTATGAAAAGTAACATTTAATAAGTAAAGAGACAAATGGCTATAGCTCAGAAACGGTTTGTTTCAATTTTTCAAAATTAAGGCTATTTTTCAACATCAACAACACACACAATCAACCCTTTATCTTTCTTGTAGCTTCTTAATTCCCTTGGCGAAGAATTCTTTCCATTTACCCCTAAGCCTCTTTTACACCGCTTCCTAAACTTCCTCATTGTTAGCAAATCTTTTTCCACGTAGGGCGTCTTTGAGTGGTAAAAATCAGATGGGACGAGGTCGGGACTGTAGGCAGGATGAGGTAAGACCTCTCGACCCAAAAGTTAGCCAACGTTGTCAAGTGTCCACTTGCTGAGTCCGACATTCATTATTGCAGTCGGATTGCAAAGTTTGACAACAAAAGTCCCAGGCCCCGTTCTATATTGGTTAAGTTTAGTTCCAGACGTCTGCGAGATACGTACTTAGCAGCAGTGGTCAAATACAACAAAAATAATCCCAGTGATAAAATAAACACTGGACACTTGGGCATACTCGGAACTAAGAAATCCCCTGTCTTCGTCGCTGAGCACTCGACACCCGAAGTCAAGGCCCTGCATGCTGCCGCTCGGCGCAAGGCTAAGGAGCTTAATTACAAGTTTGTGTGGGTACGCGACGGCAGGGTCTTTTTAAGGAAGTCAGAGACCACTAGCTACATTTTAATAAAAGACACTCACTTTTTGAATAATCTAACATAGCGACACTTTTATCATAGAATAATTAATTTTCACCTTTTGTTTTGCGTAGATTTTTTTATTTTGTTTTAATTTGTGATCATATTTAATTTAATTGAAAATCATTTTAATTGAATGAATTATCTATTATATTTTAATGAAGAAGTTTGTATTACTTTAATGATTTTAATCTGTTTATCCAATTATTTGTATTATTCTATAGGATTTATATTTTTTATTTCATTCGGTTGAAGTACGTAACCATTTTAAATACTTTTAGATTTCTGACAAATTAATTTATTTCTGTTATTAACGTGTAACCATTATTGAGCATTTATTTTTGTAACCTTTGCCTAAAATTTTAATGTTTTCAAATTAACACTATAATTTTAAACGAACTAAGTAACTTTTTATTCAGATATATATATATATATATAAATACATATATATATCCTTTAACTAATGAACTGAAATAACTTACATAATAAAATAAAGTTAAATTTTGCTATTTTATGGTCACTTTTTATTACCAGAATGTCAGAGGTTTAAGAACTGAAACTGTCGAGTTCTTTAACAATATTGTTTGCTCTAATTATGACGTAATCGTATTGACTGAGACATGGCTGAACGGCAGCGTTTTCGACTCCGAACTCTTTGATAGTCGATATGTTGTTTATAGGCGTGATAGGGAAACCAGTGGATTTCATTATAAAAAGAATGGTGGTGGCGTACTTATAGCGGTTTCCAGGTCCTTGAACTCCAAGCGCTTACACAGCTTTGAATCTAAGTGCGAGGATCTTTGGGTTAGTATACAGACTTGCTCTGATGATCACAAAAGAGACGAGCTGTACTTATGTGCAGTTTACCTTCCTCCACCTTTACAAAAACATATATTTGAGGAGTTTATTGACAATGCTAATAGAGTTCTTGGAGCATACAATACTCAAAATATCGCTTTTTTTGGTGACTTCAATCTTAGCTCAATAGAATGGAGTTTTTCGGATGGCAACAGTCAACCAGATAACCTCATGAGTAATGGTTTATATTGCACTATGCTTCTAGATTTCATTTCTATGTATGATTTAAAGCAGTACAACTACACTTTGAACGTAAAGGGCAAACAATTGGATCTTCTTTTGAGCAATGTCAGGATTACAGACCTTTTGAAAGTTCCAGCCCTCTCTCAGTTATCGATCCCTTACATCCACCGATTTCATTTTCTATGCCTCTTGGCTCTTACTCTTTTCTTCCCTCTCGCCATGTTAATCGTCTGTGTTTCCACAAAGCTGACTTTGACAAAATTGTAACCGAACTTAATGGGGTTCAATGGGATGTTGCATTTTCATCATGCAAAACGGTTAATGAAATGGTTAAATTTTTTTACGACTACTTACGAATAACCATCATTAACCATGTGCCCAAGTCTAAACTACGTTCTAACAAATACCCTATTTTGTTTTCAAATGAGCTTATTAAACTTCTCCGTGAAAAACATAAATATTATAAAATTTAAATCCACGTGACAAACTTTCCTTTGAATACGCTAAACAAGGAGCACAAAAGTTGTTGTTATTCTGTTACAAAAACTACATAACTCGGCTGGAATGCAGTTTGCGTTCCAATCCAAAACTCTTCTGGTCCTATATTAAAATTAAAAAGAAGAGTTGTAGTCGCTATCCAGCGCAAATGATTTTCAGTAATGAAATAGCTTCAGGGGAGGGCGAGATCTGTGGTCTATTTGCAAAAAGTTTTGCTTCCGTGTATAACAACGATAGCCCTACTAACCAACCCAAATCTTCAAGTTTCGCTGATCTTAATATCACAAGTAATTTCTTAACTTTGTACAGTTTGATGATAGGCAGGTCCTAAGGGTTTTAAAAAGACTTGATTCTAATAAGGGTGCTGGCTCGAATGGTATTCCGTCCATTTTCGCAGTCAAGTGTGCGCACAGGGTCGTTTCCAGATATTTGATAGAAGGCACTGGTAGTTCCGTTGCTTAAGTCAGGAAACGCTAACCTTATAAAAAACTACCGACCCATATCTATTCTTCCCACCTTCGCTAAAGTCTTTGAAAAATTACTTTATCCTTTACTGTCTTGGCACTTTAGGAACATAATCATACCTCAACAACATGGCTTTATGAGCAACAGATCTACTTCCACCAATCTTGTGTCTTTTATTAATGAGGTGTCATCCACTATTGACAAGCGCTCTTCTGTAAGTGCTATCTACACAGACTTTAGCAAGGCATTTGATAAAGTTAACCACAGGATCCTTATTCATAAACTCTCTTTGTATGGCATCGCCGAACCTTTGTTGAGTTGGTGTAGCTCGTACTTGCACCTAAGAAAATCATCCGTGGTCGTAAATGGTTTTTCCTCGGATCCATTTATAGCTCACTCTGGAATTCCACAGGGCTCGCACCTTGGACCTTTGTTTTTCAATGTGTTCATCAACGACATTGCTGACTGTTTTGTTAATTCCAAATTCCTTCTTTTTGCCGATGATCTCAAGTTTTTCCGTTCGATCGATAACAAAATTGATATTACACTGCTACAGCATGACTTAAATAGACTTAGCGATTGGTGCGACATTAACATTCTAAACATTTCTAAATGTCATTCAATCTTCTTTACTCGGGAGAGATCTTCGGTGTGTCCACTTTACTTTATTCGTGATGTCAGTTTGCAAAACGTGGACGAAGTGCGTGATCTTGGTGTGACGCTAGACACTAAACTTCGTTTTAATGTCCACTTTGATAATATTGCTTCTAGTGGGTTCAGGTCTCTGGGGTTCCTTTTGCGCAATTGTAAGCATTTTAAATCCCCTTCAACTAAAATCTTGCTCTTTAACTCGTTGGTGCGTAGTGGGTTAGAATACGCGAGCGTTGCATGGAGTCATTTTTATGATGTTCACAAGAAACGGCTGGAAGGTATTCAAAAGCGTTTCCTATGGCATCTAACTTATTCTTGCTATTTGGGCAAGTCATTGGTTAACTATGAGTCAAGGCTTGCACACTTCAAAATGTCAGCATTGGTCGATCGAAGATGTATGTTGGACACTGTTTTTCTTTATAAATTGTTGAATGGTACTCTTGATGCTCCCGACTTGTTGGCTTCATTAACTTTTTGTATACCTTATAAGACACCCAGAGCAACGACTTTCAATTTATTTTCACTAAATAGCTATCAGACCAATTTGGGTTACAATGCACCCTTAACAAGAATAACTAGGAAATATAATTCTCTCCAAAAGACAGAGAAATTCGATATTTTTGCAGATAACATACCCAGTATTAAAGCCTATTTCAAGTAGTGTTATGTTTGTTTGCTTTTGCCTCTGAAACAGTAATTTGTTCGTTTTTGCTCGTTTTATCTATGAAATTATTATGTTGAGTTAAATGAATAATTGGTTTACATTATTTAATATTATATTATTTTATTTATTATGTATTTGTATGTTTAGACATTAAGTTTTAGGCAAAATTTTTACTGGGTTTTTGATGTTTTAAATGTTTGACTTTTTTTTTTCTCGCATGCAGTCTTCACCTTTTTTATAGTGACATTTGACTTGTTTTTATACTGTGATTGTTCTTCAATTGTATGAATGAGTGTACACTATGTTGGTGATCTTTTTAATAAAATAAAAATAAAACCCAATTCTTGAAGCTTATCAACGGTCAGCGGGGATCATGGTAGATCCAGAACGATAATCTGGAGGAGATCCATGAGGATTTCCCCACGTAAAAAGAAAAAGGGCGGGCATTATCTTATTTTTATTTTTTTTATTCAAGACCAGGCAGGCATTTGACCCCAAACCCGCCTGATGTTAAGCGGCGATGAGATCTAAGGTGGATCATGCCTGCCCAGGAGAAACCTATTCACTCTTGCCTTAAAGACGCCCAAGTTATATCAGGGAACACATCGGCAGGCAAAGAACTCCACACCCTTGCAGTACGCATAATAAAGGAACTATCGAAGCGTTTAGTCCGGATGGTCGGAATATCTACCACAAAAGGATGCAACTTCAGCCTATTAGGCCGGTGGAATTAAATTGTGCAATTCCTGCGCACACTCTCCGAAATGTATCCTATAAAATACCGATAGACACGCAACTTCGCGGCGGTGGCTGTAGTCATGAAAGTTAGCAATATCATCGTCAATCCCGATGATTCTTCGGGCTCGCTTTTCAACAGAGTCTAAAGCTGCTAGCTGATACTTGGCTGAACCATCCCAAAGGTGACAACAATACTCCAAACAAGGACGAATTTGCGCCATTTACAGGACAAGCCGTTGTTTGAGCGTAAAGTACCGCCTAACCCGGGATAGAACACCAAGCTTCTTAGCCGCTGTTTTGGCTATAGACTCTATGTAGGAGCCGAAATTCATGTTCGACGATATTTCCAGGCCAAGAAGTTGCATATGATTAGTTATCGGTATCGATACACCCCGGAAAGTCGGAGTCAGCTGGAAGGGACTCCGTTTGGCGGAAAAAACACACGCCTATGTTTTGGCTGCATTGAATTGAATTGTGCTGAAGAATGACTCCTCTTGACAGGAGTCCACGGCGTTTACTCCTGATAGCTGGTCTAACTTTGTGTTCTAGCATTTCAGAGTAGTATTGGCTATTGATAGTTCGCTGATTTTCAAGGAAATTGCAATTGACTGCACCCTGTGAACCCCAAGAGATGGTCAGCATCACTTTATTGGCAGAAGGTTGAACCTTGATTTTTTGTGAACTAGAGAACTAGTGTGTTTCACTCCATACTCTGTCTTTTGGTCTCAGGGTCGTAGTGATGGATCCAGACCTGGTCGCTGGTCACTATTCTTTCAAAAAAACCTTCTGCAATTAAAGATCTAATGAGTGAGCGCTGCTCTTCTGAGGTGCCATCTTCTAGTGGACTTGCCATGGTAAATTGAAAATGTTGAGGTTGTGATGACATAAAACGATGAAACAGCTGATCAGAGCATATCCCAAGGTTGTCAACTAACACCCCTGGAGAGATTGACCTCATTCAACAGTTTTAAAATGATTTGTCTCTTTACTTATTGAACGACCTTCGTATTTATTAATTTGTCAGATGTTTGTTAGATTTTGTGTTTATTTACTAATCTCGAATGTAATGATTTGTTTCCAATATAGGAACAAGTTGTAGTAGAACGTGTCCTGTGCGGGCAGCTGAAGTCCCTGGCGGCGGGGGTCGCGGGGGGCGGCGCGGGGGGCGGTGCGGGGGGCGCGGGCGCGGCGGACGCGCGCGGGGCGCTGCTGGCGGCGGTCATAGCGGCCGCGCTGCAGCTGCAGTGCAGGTCAGATATATACAGGCCTTATATTTTATATAACACTGCGTTGCCAAACAACCATAAGGCCCGACTAATGGTAAGCAGTCTCCGTAGCTTATTGAAGGCAATATCACCACGCGATGCCGACCTTGCAACATTGTTTTAACGCTCTTCTTAAAGAACCCCATGCTGTACGTAATCAATAGGTAACACCATGATTCATTCCACAGCCTACGCGTTTGCGGAAGGAAGCTCCTTTGAACGTCTGAAATCGCTTTGTTACTTCCTCCTATTTCTTAGGTAGAGTGTCCGGGCACAGCCTCTGCGTCATTGCGCGACTGAGTTATTCGTATTTTTAAATCAAAGGTTGGTACTGCTGGTCCTGGTGAACAGGCAATGGATAGAGTGGGAGTTTTGCCACGATCTATTAAAAAAAGTTATATTAAAACATACACACACATTAATACATAGTAACAATTGCGAGTGATCTTGGTTTCATACAAATATCGTACAAAAAAAGATGCTTATTTATTCCAGAATTTAAAAATCTGTAGGGTTTTTTTTTAAGTCTGAATTGCTGGCATTCGAAACCGGGATCTAGACATCAAACTGAACTATCACTTCGAGTGTTATAATAATAATAATAATAATCACATTATAAGAGTAGTGATAAATTTAAATGTTTATGTATGTAGATTATTTATTTGTAGATTAACGTAAATAACTTTAATTCTAATAAAACTTGATTTTCCCTGTTTGATTTCGAATCGATTTATCCCTAAATAGACTGGGAAAACACTTTATGATGTAATTGAAATTTTAAGTCTGAATGTAACTTAATTGTATGACAATAGAGTTCAAACTCCACTGTCGCTATGTTAAGGTAAATTATATTCTACTCCATCCATAGTTTCGACTTTTAGTATAATTTTTACATTTACAATGAATAGATGTGCCCTTGTGTCAAAGTATAAAAATTGTTTTAAAAATGTGTCAAAGTAAAAATTATAAGTGAATAAATTAAAAATAAAACAAACTGAATCGTTCTATTGAAAATTAAGATCTATTTAAAGTGTGTTAAAGTTAAAAATGACAAACGTAACTGAATTGACTGAGGAGAAAGCGAGGGAAGTGCGACGGAGGTGGTGGCAGTCACCTAAACATAAAAAAGTTAAAAGTAAATATAAGTATGTATTTCTGTTTACAAAAAAAGTATGACGTTGTGACCTCTTTGGCGGTATATTTTTTTTTTAATATTTATAAAAACATCATGTTGCTTGTGGTAACTAATCACAGTAGTCCCCATACCAGTGTGTCTACCACGGGTTTTAACATCTACTGCCGCTGGCGACTGCAGTTAGAAATGTTTACATTTGCAAAACGCCACTACCAGATAGATTAGGAATTAGGAACTGCAGAAATCGATTGTATCTTATGCTTGATCGGTTCGGAAAGTCGATATACGGGGCAGAATCTGAAAAGAAACCTCATGGTCGGTATTTAAGGAAGCGTCTTTTTTTTTAGCTTTATAAATATATTAAAATAACAGCAGATAATTGAGGCATTGTAAAATCTACGGAGTTCAACAGTTTCGTTGCCAATAAAAAACTTCTTGTGGCATATCCTCTAGGTCAGTGGTTCTCAAACTTTTTGTTGGTGTAACGGATCCATATTGAAAGATAAACAAATTTACGTAGCCTCAATGTTGACTTCTTTCATTAGTGGATGATATTAAAACTGATGTAATGGTTATTGGGATGGATAAAAACGATAAGTGATGAAATATATCGCAACATCATGCTGGTGGCCGCTTCTGCATCACATAATATTTAGTAATGGCATTTTAAACTAACTTCTTGACAGAACTCTAGCAGAGGGCTCCGCGGAGTATAGTTTGAGAAGCGCTGCTTTAGTTCATCTTATAGGTCAACTTGAATGCAATATAGGTGGTCAATTAATAGTTGATATATTTGCTTATAACTACTCTAACGTAATAATGTTTACTCTATTGATTATCTAATTAATTAATTAAACA
This sequence comes from Choreutis nemorana, assembly GCA_949316135.1. NCBI lineage: Eukaryota > Metazoa > Arthropoda > Insecta > Lepidoptera > Choreutidae > Choreutis > Choreutis nemorana. The sequence goes on along the minus strand of OX438620.1, from coordinate 611,490 downwards.
ACATTATGTAAGACTTAAGTAGCAGTTGCCACAGCTTCAAGCTATACTGGCGTAATAATTTAGTAGAAATAATTAATAAAATGATTTGATAATATATGAGTACTCACGCCTGTAGTAAATCTCCGATGCGAAACCGTAACAGCGAAACCGCATCAGGTTCGCCATGATTCGTCAGTTGTATGGCAACGCGTTGTGTGACGCCGGAACATTGCAGTATTACTTTCTATTATAATGTTATAATATTGTTACCTAGGCCTGCGTCGGTGGCTGCAGCGGTGGGTGGGTCCAAAGCATCATTCCTTCAACGAGACAAGCTGTACAAACAGCGAGTCAAACAGATAAACAAGCAGCATCCACAACCGGTGAGTGTTATTTTTAACCAACTACAGCGAAGCAAAAAGGAGGGTAATGATATTGACCGGTATGTGTGTACGTATGTATGTATGTACGTTCATTTGTTCCCTCATAACTTCTAAACTACTTATCATAATTTGACAAATGAGGTGTCGTTGGATGTGTCATAGTTGTACCTATTCCAATGTCGTATTGCACTATGAATATTATGACGAAATACACGTATTGTGAAAACACGATACTAGGATTTCGGTACTGAATTGACAACGTCGTACTACCAGTGTAGGGTAAATTGTAAATAATAGATACAATATTATCGACTGTCGTAATTTTTGTAATTACTAAATCAATGGTATATATTTGAAAAGTTTTGCAAAAATTAATAAAAAATGAATGAAATTAGTAAATAACGGATTTTCTAAACGGAGGTTGCAGAGTTAAATATTGTTGATACTATATTTTTTAACCGAACATGTAATGTACATATATTTGCAAATTAAGTATTTTGAATTTGAAGTAAATGTATGGTGTAAAAGTTGTCCACTTATACAGTATATGGTGTTACATTTGTCTATTTGTTTAGTTCTCCCCTCAATCAATTATCCCCCCCCACCCCTATTATCCCTCAATTATCTATTATTCTGTTCATATTGTTTTGAGTTTTCAACAAATCCAGTGAGTACAATAATAGTAACAGATGTCAATATAATAATTAGAACTTAGTTCTTGGAATATATAAACATGATACTAATTTCTGTTGTGTACTCGTGGAGAATGGATCCAGTAACTACATATGCCATAATTCTCGTATAGTCCGTAGTTCGCGTGTCCTACCTGCAGCTACATAGCACAGAACTTGGTGTTACTGTTATCCAATTTGTTGCAGCAAGTTTTATACTATTTTAGTACGAATTATAAGAGTTGTTTTTCCGTTTTTGGTACAGTTCGTGGTCCGCGGCCACCACTTGCAGCTGCAGGCGCTGACGGCGGTGGCGCACTGCCACGCCTGCGACCTCGTCATAGCCGGCCTCGCGCCGCAAGCGTACGTCTGCGCCGGTCAGTACTCACGTACACCACATATACACTTACACATTCATACACATTCACATCGCAACGAACACGTCAACACATGAGACCCAATAACACACAACAAGTATTAATAATGCGCCGTAGTGTAGTAGCCGACTGCTATGCTAGAGATTCCGGGTTCGAATCCCAGCAGGGGTGAATCTTTGTGTTATTTGCAAGACGCATTGTTTCACTTACCGCTCTTAGATGTAGTATTCTTATCTATGTAGTTTATACTTTGTCGTTGCTTAGTGCCTGCGATACAAGATTATATCTTAGTGAGTCAATGACTCAGCCCTGCACACATTGGTGTGTGTCGTGATGTGGTTTATTTATTATTGTTAAATATGTACATGAACGCACGGAGCCATTATCAAGCTGTTTTTCCATAATTTCTTGTCGATTTATTGATATTGCAAGCGGCGTGGGTTAGCGGGCGAGGAGACGGTAGTTTCGTGAAAATAAGACTTGCTCTGTTGCGTTCAGAAATCATAGACACCAAAGATATTAAAAAATCATAGTAAATCGATTAATTTAAAATTGAAGTCGAGTCGATTTCCTCGATGCGCCGTCACGGCCAACTCTGACTGTCGCACGTCCTCGTGCGTTCGGAAGTGGATCTCGTAGCTATTCGTCCGGACCTGTAGAGCAGAAAACACCACTATTATAAACCGCTCGGTCACATCTCCTGACGACGCTTAGCTTAAGATCAAGAGTCTTATGTACCGCGAGGACCGGGCATACTAGGCCCCTTCATCCTGTCAGCACTTAACATTTATACGACTGGGATCGGGCATACGGGGCCCCTTCATCCCGCTGCTTTTCAACATGATTTAACCGGGATCGGGTATACGGGGCCCCTTCATCCTGTCTTCTTCGACACTAGTCAGCGTGGACCGGGCGTGCGAGGCCCTTTCATCCAGCTAGCAAAATGTGGCCCGCGCATACTAGGCGCTCTCAACCGATAGGAATGTAACGTGGATGGGGCGTACTAGGCCCACCTGTCCAGCTTCTACACAAAAGAAGAGGCCTACTTAGCTTAGGCTATACCGCACACCTAATCGTCATGACCACAACAAGATTGACCTGTAAGGATAAACGACGTCTAGAATGTACTCACTTCTATGTACTTCAGCCTGATGAGAGACTACGAGATAATCATTTTCGGAAGCTGTGAGAGTGTCTGAGGTAGCGGTTAACGTATGGTCGCTAGATATTGAGGCTGTTTCACCATCGGATGAATCCGACAATCCAACCTCACTTTCATCGACCGCCGTTTCGGCATCCTCCTCATCATTTACCAGGGTTGTGGCTATGTCTACAAGACCTTCAAAGCCCCTTGGAACTGCGCGCAATTGTTCATGTGAGTACTTATAGAGACGGTTACATTTATTGATGTGCTTCAATTCATATCGATCATTGTCTAAAACTCTAACTATAAGAAAAGGACCCTTAAATTTTCTTGTAAGTTTCGTTTGATTGCGCTCACTAGCCTTGCTGAAAGCATAATCACCTTGCCTAAACGGATGTACTGTAGCCTTGCCCCTATTGAACTTCTCTACCTGTGACTGGGCTGCCTTAGTAATATTATCAGACGCTTGGTTTCTAATGGTATCTAAATCTGCACGGGGAGAGTCTCCTGAATACGGGGAGATTTGTGAAAGTCCTAGTGACTGCGCACGTATGCCAAACATTAATTCAGTGGGTGTAAATCCTGTAACTCTGGACTTAGTACTGTTAATAGCCAGTTGAACCTCATTCAATTCATCTCGCCAAACTTTACTGCTATCATTTTCAATAATAGTCAGTAAGCCCTTGAGAGTGCGCATAACTCGTTCTACTTGACCGTTCGCTCTACATGAACCAGTTGCAATTAAGTTCAGTTCGATATTATGCTCACTGCAAAACTGTTTAAATTCAGCGCTTATGTAGCACCTACCTTGGTCTGCTATTATTCTTTTCGGAGCGCCAAAAAGTGATACGGCTCGTTTTAAGGCTTTTACTGCTGAGGCAGCGTCTAAAGATTGCGTATACTCAAGAAGTACATACTTCGTAAAAGCATCTATAATTACAGAGGCGTACTCCTTTCTGCCGCTCTTACCACTTAGTTTTCCCGTAATGTCTATATGGATAGTGTGCTATGGAGCACTGACCTTTGGAATCGGGTGCAACCTAACCTGCTGAGCTCCCTAGATGCCTTTAGAGGCTTTACAGATGATGCATGAGTCAATAAATTTGCGAACGTACTTGCACATCCCAGGGAACCAGTATTGTTCGTAGATTTTGTCAAGGGTTTTCTCGGGGCCTAGATGTTTAATTTCAGTATGTACATGATTAATTAGTGTCCAGATTAGTGATCGAGGGACAATAGGCAGCCAACTAGTTGATTTATTTCTTTCGACTTTACGGTAGAGAATACCATCCCGGACGTCATAGGTGTGAGCGACTGTCTCAGGCAGTTCATTATTTTCGTGCTGCTGTATAAGGACAAGGATTTCAGGATCGCGTTGCTGCTCAACTTGAAGCCAGTTATCGTGAAGTTCTACAAAGTTCACTTGCTTTAAAGAATTTATTGGTGAGTCTGAGTCACCGGAATGAGTGCTACTTGCTGAGGTTGTAAAATGGTTCCTCGAAAGGTAATCAGCATGCCCCATGCTACGGCCCTCTTTATATTTAATCTCAAAATCATATGCCTGTAAGAATGCCCACCATCGGTGGACGCGAGGGGTCAAATCTGTTTTTGATTTGGAAGATTTTAAGGAGTTACAGTCGGTGTAAACTGTGAAATGTTGCCCATATAGATAGTGACGAAAATTCTCAACCGCACGGACTACCGCTAGCGTTTATAACTCATATGAGTGGTATCTTGATTCGGCTCCTGTGGTGCGGCGGCTAAAATAAGCAACCACATGTGGCAGATCATTTTCTTTCTGAATCAAGATAGCACCATAACCCTCGGAGCTAGCATCGGTATGCAATTCAATCGGTTTATCCGGGTCGAATATCGTTAGCACAGGTTTTGACGTGAGAATCCTTACTATTTGATTGTGCACTTCCGCATGCTTAGTTGTCCTTGTAATACGTCCTTTTAATTTAGTTAGTGGGTACAAGGGACCTGCTAGGTTGGCAAAATTCGGAATAAAACGCCGAAAATACGATGCTAACCCTAAAAACTGTCTGACTTGAGTCGCAGTGGTTGGTGTCGGCGCGTCAATAAGCGCCTGGATTTTACTGGGATTAGGTCTCACTTCACCAGCTTTTATTACATAACCTAAATAGCTGATTTCCTTTTTCATAAATTTACATTTGAAAATGTTGAAGGAAAATCCAGCGTCAACGAGTGCTTTTAGTACGGTATCAAGGCGTTGTAAACCCTCAGATACATTTTCTGAGTAGCATAGCATCATCCATGTAGGCTAGAGTAACCGTATCTTTCAGGGAATTTAGTGCTCTGTTAATACAGCGCTGATAGACAGACGCAGCATTACGCAACCCAAAAGGCATGGCTAAATATTCGTACTGGCCTTCCGGTGTAACGAAGGCTGTCCGCTCAACGGAATCGGGTGCCACATTTATTTGATGATAGCCTGAGGCCATATCTAATGATGAGAAGAAATGGGCACCATTAAGGCGATCTACCTGTTCGTCTATCCGAGGAAGTGGGTAATGCTCAGGTCGAGTATTCGAGTTCAATTTCCTATAATCCCTGCACATTCTATCTGAGCCGTCCCTCTTTTTGACGAGGATAATAGGGCTGGCAAATAGAGATGTGCTTTCACGAATAACCCCAGCATCTAGTAATGATTGAACTTTTTCCCTAACGATTACCTTTTCCGCAGGTGAGAGCCTATACGGGCGTCGCTGTACCGCCTTGTGTGGGTCAATAAGATCAATTTTTAACTCACCCGTTTTCACTCGTCGCGTAGGAATGCCGTCAATGAAGTAGTCTGTGTACTTACGCAGTACATCAAGCAATGCTTCTCTTTCAGCACCTTCTAAATCAAACTTTAACAAATCACTATTGATTTCAGTGTGAATACCTTGATCTAATATCTCTCTCCCAATGATAATAGATTCTGATAAAACATCATCCGATACAACATGAAATAGGATAGGTATGGAGATATCTTGTATCCTAACAGAGCTAAGAATTTGGGTCCGGCATTCAATGTTATCTCCACCTATACCGGTCAAGCATACAGAATCATTGCGCACAGTGCCAGGAATTTGGTCAGTTAAGTTACTTTTGATTAAAGAGCAAGCCGAACCGCTGTCAAATAAAAATGAAATTGTCTTACCAGTTGCAGTCGATAGCATACCTCTCATTAACTTGCGATCACACACGTGGACCTCCTTCTTTGAAGATTGCTCGCTTCCGGTCTTTTTTTCAGGGCAGCTGGAGCTGAGATGTCCTAATTTTCCGCACGCGAAGCACGTTACAATTTTCTCCCTCTCAGGTCGGTCACTGGCTTTAGGCTTCGTTAGGTTTTCCCGACGCTTGCAGCACTCTTCTATCTTGTGCCATCGGTTACCACCGTAGTGGCTAGATCCACCAAATCCGCCGAGTCTAGTTTCAGGTGCTAGGCGGATTTTCTTCGCAGCGATGTCACTTCCATCGCTATCTTCATGACGTCTCTTGATGGAAATTCCTCCCGGAATGCGACACAATTGCGCTCATGTCGTTATTGTGTATGAATTCAACTCTCTCCTAATAAGGGCATCCCTTTGACACAGGACAGATATGACAAAACCGGCAATAACGTCCTCCGGCATGTCCACTCTGGGTATGCGCTCGACAAGGTTCCATAAGCGCAAAGCTGCTTCTGATGCGGTTTCTTGAGCTCCAATTTGAAATCTCATTATGTCGTCAAAGTAGTCTTGCACAAGCATAGGCCGCGCAAATTTAGCAAGAAGTATTTGCTTAACTTGGGGCCATTCTATGTCCGGAGAGTGCAGCTTAGTTAGGCATGAAGCGGCACGGCCTTTCAAGGAATGGATCAGAGCCAAGAGAAGATCAGAGCCTATTAAGTTTCGGCTAGTAACAATAATTTCAGTAATCTTGCACCAACCTTCAATATCAGCTTCTGCCTCGTCAGGATCGAATTTTATCAGCTGCGTAGTACTGTGTTGAACAGGTGTCGTTTGCGCTGCAAGTAAGCGCGTAAAAATCGATTCCATTCCACTTAGTAAATTATGAGCACCTGACAACGCTTTCACTGGATTGCTGCTCATTATCGCTAATAATCTCCTCAGGTCGGTTTGGCCCTTCGCATCCCACTTCTGATGAAGGCACGGAGCCATTATCAAGCTGTTTTTCCATAATTTCTTGCCGATTTATTGATATTGCAAGCGGCGTGGGTTAGCGGGCGAGGAGACGGTAGTTTCGTGAAAATAATACTTGGAAATGATTGCTACTGTATAATTCTATCACTTAGGACTATTGTAATTCAAAAATCATTAATTAATGGTCTGATGATTACGGATTGCAATATGACGTCCACCGAACACGTGGATGCGTGCGCGCTACTCAACCGTCAGAACTAGAATGTCCGTTTTCTTCGAAAATGGCCGCCCTTCCAGTGTTCGGTGTCACGTCAGAGTGACAGCTCTGTTGCGTTCAGAAATCATAGACACCAAAGACATTAAAAAATCATAGTAAATCGATTAATTTAAAATTGAAGTCGAGTCGATTTCCTCGATGCGCCGTCACGGCCAACTCTGACTGTCGCACGTCCTCGTGCGTTCGGAAGTGGATCTCGTAGCTATTCGTCCGGACCTGTAGAGCAGAAAACACCACTATTATAAACCGCTCGGTCACATCTCCTGACGACGCTTAGCTTAAGATCAAGAGTCTTATGTACCGCGAGGACCGGGCATACTAGGCCCCTTCATCCTGTCAGCACTTAACATTTATACGACTGGGATCGGGCATACGGGGCCCCTTCATCCCGCTGCTTTTCAACATGATTTAACCGGGATCGGGTATACGGGGCCCCTTCATCCTGTCTTCTTCGATACTAGTCAGCGTGGACCGGGCGTGCGAGGCCCTTTCATCCAGCTAGCAAAATGTGGCCCGCGCATACTAGGCGCTCTCAACCGATAGGAATGTAACGTGGATGGGGCGTACTAGGCCCACCTGTCTAGCTACTACACAAAAGAAGAGGCCTACTTAGCTAAGGCTATACCGTACACCTAATCGTCATGACCACAACAAGATTGACCTGTAAGGATAAACGACGTCTAGAATGTACTCACTTCTATGTACTTCAGCCTGATGAGAGACTACGAGACAATCATTTTCGGAAGCTGTGAGAGTGTCTGAGGTAGCGGTTAACGTATGGTCGCTAGATATTGAGGCTGTTTCACTATCGGATGAATCCGACAATCCAACCTCACTTTCATCGACCGCCGTTTCGGCATCCATCATTTACCAGGGTTGTGGCTATGTCTACAAGACCTTCAAAGCCCCTTGGAACTGCGCGCAATTGTTCATGTGAGTATTTATAGAGACGGTTACATTTATTGATGTGCTTCAATTCATATCGATCATTGTCTAAAACTCTAACTATAACAAAAGGACCCTTAAATTTTCTTGTAAGTTTCGTTTGATTGCGCTCACTAGCCTTGATGAAAACATAATCACCTTGCCTAAACGGATGTACTGTGTAGCCTTGCCCCTATTGAACTTCTCTACCTGTGACTGGGCTGCCTTAGTAATATTATCAGACGCTTGGTTTCTAATGGTATCTAAATCTGCACGGGGAGAGTCTCCTGAATACGGGGAGATTTGTGAAAGTCCTAGTGACTGCGCACGTATGCCAAACATTAATTCAGTGGGTGTAAATTCTGTAACTCTAGACTTAGTACTGTTAATAGCCAGTTGAACCTCATTCAATTCATCTCGCCAAACTTGACTGCTGTCATTTTCAATAATAGTCAGTAAGCCCTTGAGAGTGAGCAGAACTCGTTCTACTTGACCGTTCGCTCTACATGAACCAGTTGCAATTAAGTTCAGTTCGATATTATGCTCACTGCAAAACTGTTTAAATTCAGCGCTTATGTAGCACCTACCTTGGTCTGCTATTATTCTTTTCGGAGCGCCAAAAAGTGATACGGCTCGTTTTAAGGCTTTTACTGCTGAGGCAGCGTCTAAAGATTGCGTATACTCAAGAAGTACATACTTCGTAAAAGCATCTATAATTACAGAGGCGTACTCCTTTCTGCCGCTCTTACCACTCAGTTTTCCCGTAATGTCTATATGGATAGTGTGCCATGGAGCACTGACCTTTGGAATCGGATGCAACCTAACCTGCTGAGCTCCCGAGATGCCTTTAGTGGCTTTACAGATGATGCATGAGTCAATAAATTTGCGAACGTACTTGCACATCCCAGGGAACCAGTATTGTCCGTAGATTTTGTCAAGGGTTTTCTCGGGGCCTAGATGTTTAATTTCAGTATGTACATGATTAATTAGTGTCCAGATTAGTGATCGAGGGACAATAGGCAGCCAACTAGTTGATTTATTTCTTTCGATTTTACGGTAGAGGACGTCATAGGTGTGAGCGACTGTCTCAGGCAGTTCATTATTTTCGTGCTGCTGTATAAGGACAAGGATTTCAGGATCGCGTTGCTGCTCAACTTGAAGACAGTTATCGTGAAGTTCTACAAAGTTCACTTGCTTTAAAGAATTTATTGGTGAGTCTGAGTCACCGGAATGAGTGCTACTTGCTGAGGTTGTAAAATGGTTCCTCGAAAGGTAATCAGCATGCCCCATGCTACGGCCCTCTTTATATTTAATCTCAAAATCATATGCCTGTAAGAATGCCCACCATCGGTGGACGCGAGGGGTCAAATCTGTTTTTGATTTGGAAGATTTTAAGGAGTTACAGTCGGTGTAAACTGTGAAATGTTGCCCATATAGATAGTGACGAAAATTCTCAACCGCACGGACTACCGCTAGCGTTTCTAACTCATATGAGTGGTATCTTGATTCGGCTCCTGTGGTGCGGCGGCTAAAATAAGCAACCACATGTGGCAGATCATTTTCTTTCTGAATCAAGATAGCACCATAACCCTCGGAGCTAGCATCGGTATGCAATTCAATCGGTTTATCCGGGTCGAATATCGTTAGCACAGGTTTTGACGTGAGAATCCTTACTATTTGATTGTGCACTTCCGCATGCTTAGTTGTCCATGTAATACGTCCTTTTAATTTAGTTAGTGGGTACAAGGGACCTGCTAGGTTGGCAAAATTCGGAATAAAACGCTGAAAATACGATGCCAACCCTAAAAACTGTCTGACTTGAGTCGCAGTGGTTGGTGTTGGCGCGTCAATAAGCGCCTGGATTTTACTGGGATTAGGTCTCACTTCACCAGCTTTTATTACATAACCTAAATAGCTGATTTCCTTTTTCATAAATTTACATTTGAAAATGTTGAAGGAAAATCCAGCGTCAACGAGTGCTTTTAGTACGGTATCAAGGCGTTGTAAACCCTCAGATACATTTTCTGAGTAGCATAGCATCATCCATGTAGGCTAGAGTAACCGTATCTTTCAGGGAATTTAGTGCTCTGTTAATACAGCGCTGATAGACAGACGCAGCATTAAGCAACCCAAAAGGCATGGCTAAATATTCGTATTGGCCTTCCGGTGTAACGAAGGCTGTCCGCTCAACGGAATCGGGTGCCACATTTATTTGATGATAGCCTGAGGCCATATCTAATGATGAGAAGAAATGGGCACCATTAAGGCGATCTACCTGTTCGTCTATCCGAGGAAGTGGGTAATGCTCAGGTCGAGTATTCGAGTTCAATTCCCTATAATCCCTGCACATTCTATCTGAGCCGTCCTTCTTTTTGACGAGGAGAATAGGGCTGGCAAATGGAGATGTGCTTTCACGAATAACCCCAGCATCTAGTAATGATTGAACTTTTTCCCTAACAATTACCTTTTCCGCAGGTGAGAGCCTATACGGGCGTCGCTGTACCGCCTTGTTTGGGTCAATAAGATCAATTTTTAACTCACCCGTTTTCACTCGTCGCGTAGGAATGCCGTCAATGAAGTAGTCTGTGTACTTACGCAGCACATCAAGCAATGCTTCTCTTTCAGCACCTTCTAAATCAGTGTCGATGTTGCTAAAATCGAACGTATTGTTAGTTTCACAAGTGTTAATACCTTTGCGCATTGAGAACTTTAACAAATCACTATTGATTTCAATGTGAATACCTTGATCTAATATCTCTCTCCCAATGATAATAGATTCTGATAAAACCTCATCCGATACAACATGAGGATTGGTATGGAGATATCTTGTATCCTAACAGAGCTAAGAATTTGGGTCCGGCATTTAATGTTATCTCCACCTATACCGGTCAAGCATACAGAATCATTGCGCACAGTGCCAGGAATTTGGTCAGTTAAGTTACTTTTGATTAAAGAGCAAGCCGAACCGCTGTCAAATAAAAATGAAATTGTCTTACCAGTTGCAGTCGATAGCATACCTCTCATTAACTTGCGATCACACACGTGGACCTCCTTCTTTGAAGATTGCTCGCTTCCGGTCTTTTTTTCAGGGCAGCTGGAGCTGAGATGTCCTAATTTTCCGCACGCGAAGCACGTTACAATTTTCTCCCTCTCAGGTCGGTCACTCGCTTTAGGCTTCGTTAGGTTTTCCCGACGCTGGCGGCACTCTTCTATCTTGTGCCATCGGTTACCACCGTAGTGGCTAGATCCACCAAATCCGCCGAGTCTAGTTTCAGGTGCTAGGCGGATTTTCTTCGCAGCGATGTCACTTCCAACGCTATCTTCATGACGTCTCTTGATGGAAATTCCTCCCGGAATGCGACACAATTGCGCTCATGTCGTTATTGTGTATGAATTCAACTCTCTCCTAATAAGGGCATCCCTTTGACACAGGACAGATATGACAAAACCGGCAATAACGTCCTCCGGCATGTCCACTCTGGGTATGCGCTCGACAAGGTTCCATAAGCGCAAAGCTGCTTCTGATGCGGTTTCTTGAGCTCCAATTTGAAATCTCATTATGTCGTCAAAGTAGTCTTGCACAAGCATAGGCCGCGCAAATTTAGCAAGAAGTATTTGCTTAACTTGGGGCCATTCTATGTCCGGAGAGTGCAGCTTAGTTAGGCACGAAGCGGCACGGCCTTTCAAGGAATGGATCAGAGCCAAGAGAAGATCAGAGCCTATTAAGTTTCGGCTAGTAACAATAATTTCAGTAATCTTGCACCAACCTTCAATATCAGCTTCTGCCTCGTCAGGATCGAATTTTATCAGCTGCGTAGTACTGTGTTGAACAGGTGTCGTTTGCGCTGCAAATAAGCGCGTAAAAATCGATTCCATTCCACTTAGTAAATTATGAGCACCTGACAACGCTTTCACTGGATTGCTGCTCATTATCGCTAATAATCTCCTCAGGTCGGTTTGGCCCTTCGCATCCCACTTCTGATGAAGGCACGGAGCCATTATCAAGCTGTTTTTCCATAATTTCTTGCCGATTTATTGATATTGCAAGCGGCGTGGGTTAGCGGGCGAGGGGACGGTAGTTTCGTGAAAATAATACTTGGAAATGATTGCTACTGTATAATTCTATCACTTAGGACTATTGTAATTCAAAAATCATTAATTAATGGTCTGATGATTACGGATTGCAATATGACGTCCACCGAACACGTGGATGCGTGCGCGCTACTCAACCGTCAGAACTAGAATGTCCGTTTTCTTCGAAAATGGCCGCCCTTCCAGTGTTCGGTGTCACGTCAGAGTGACAGCTCTGTTGCGTTCAGAAATCATAGACACCAAAGACATTAAAAAATCATAGTAAATCGATTAATTTAAAATTGAAGTCGAGTCGATTTCCTCGATGCGCCGTCATATATATATATGTGATGAGGTTATTATTATTATTAATAGAAAGCCAACACACAACAAGTTGCCAAAAACATTCCAACGCATTACGGTCCTATCGGCGTAGGAAGACATCAAGGTCATCGTCCATCGTCGCATTAAATAGGCGGCGGTATCACTTTCCATCAGTTGGACCGTGTACTAGTTTACACATAACGTTGATTGAATAATATAAATAACAATTTTTATACGTCCAAAGTACAGATTTTTTAGGAACTAAAATTGTTAAACCACCTATAGCAACCAAATCTTACAAAATATTTTATTTTTTATTTTTATTAAAGTACTGTTTGTGTATGTAGATTGCAAGCTACGCGTTCACCGCGGCTGCGCCCGTGCTGTTGAGGAAGGTTGCTGTTTGGACAACGAGCACCATAACAACAGGATCTCACGATTCATGGAGAGAATACACCAGACTAACAGTATGTATCCATATTTATGTAAATCTAGAGTATATACTTAAATAATTAAAAAAAAAACAAATTGTACACCAGACTAACGGTATACGGTATATATATTTTATATTTGAATATTTAAGGACTTTAATAAACTGTTTTTCGATACAAAGGACTTGAATTTGTAGTACAAATAAAACGAAATTCAAAGTTTATTTCCATTTCCAACAACAAATCTTCAACATCCCCTTCGTTAAAAGCCTGTTAAATAAAAAGCTTATTAATTTATAAAGCAAAACAGACGTCAAAGCTTGCATTGTTTAATGAACGTGCTCGTTATTTATTTATCTATTTTGTTTTTGTTTTAGATCAAGATTCGAATGAGAAGAAATCGAGAAAGGCGTCGGGCACCGCGCACTTTTTAAACAGTAAGTTAATAATCTTAATAACTAATGAATAGATGGATGTAAATGACAAAGAAATTAAGATGCAGACTTCATGCCGCTCCTTTGTGTGCGAGCTTTGCAGTATGATTTGTTTAATGCTACAGTCATTCCGAGGACGTCGTAGCTCAATTTGTTGCATTGGTTAACGGACCGACCCGACCCGACAGGTCGAGGATTCGAGTCTCGGGTTGTAGCTGCCATGTCCCTCATTGTGTCCGGATAGTGGTGACAGATTCGAAACCTGTGACACTGGGACTCAACATAAACATGCGGGATGCGGTGTGTAACACCTCCGCCGACACTTCTCGAGTGATTCTCGAGTTATATTATGTATGTTATGTGTGCGGTCATTTCATATAACGAAGACGATTCGGCTATGGCTGAGTCTGGACGCGTAATATTTATTTCTTTATTCTTAAATTGTCGTAGAGTAATGTCCCTACTGAGCAAACTCGAGGCTACGCACATTGAAACAAAACGTGCACGCACGTATACGCCTGACCACTTACACAATCTTGAGACGCATTTTTACGCTTACCGGTCTTGAATACAGTATTCTCATTTATGTAGTTTATACCATATCGTTGCTAAGCACCGGCGATACAAGATTCTTTAATTTTACAGTAGGGCTGAGTCAATGTGTGTGTCGTGATGCGTTTATTATTGTTATAACCTTAGTTAAACGCGCTTTATGGTATAAATGACTATGAATGTTATAACAGTAAGTTAGTTTTTAAAATACTTAAATGATTATTTTTTTGTTTCTCAATAGTGGAGCGAAGTTTTCGTAAAATGGAAGACGACACAACGACTGAACAAAACCTGTCGCCGTCCTTAGGTAAGTTTACATTATGTATAACTCATATAATACACTAGTATATAATATTATATAGGTTTTGACTAGGTCTGTTAGGTTAAGATATTGAAGATTTTGCGGCTTGATTTTATTATTGCACACAAAACAAGATACAGCCATCATTATTTAAAGTTACATAACTGAACTCGGTTTATATCTTTATGTGAATACATCATTGGATTAAGACTTAACATAGACAAATAAAAAACCAAAATAAGAAAAAATTTAATCAAAATCATTATTAAGAAACTATGCAGTGATTAATTGATAAAAAAAAACACTTTTTACAAATGAAAAGTACGTTAAAAATTGCATTTTGTCAGGTTTTTTGTTAATCAAATTATTTTAACTTTCCTTAATGTTAAACACGTACATGTGAATAAGATAAACGTCATTGGTAAATTATACCCGCATCTTTCTTTTAATTGTTGATAATTTTCGTAATCAAATTTGTTTAAGGATGATATTATTTTTCGAAGACTTATCTCCTACATACAAACATTGAAACTCACAAACTAACCTCTAATATTAGTATAGATGTAAACTACGCACCTACATATCAAATTCAAAAACGTTAATGTCACAAACAGAAATATGTCCCAGCTATAACATTCCCTATAGTTTGAGTATTGACATATAAACTTCTATCATAGGGTTTTGTATGCGTACTTACTAGCTTTTGCTCGGGACTTCGTCCGCTTAGATATAGTAATTTCTGAGATACAATAGATCATCCTGAAAGTCTATTCAGAATATTTGTGAAAGAGAGATGTGTAGGCTTGAAGATTTGTTATGTTATATGAAGTAGCTGCTCGCTCTGAACTTTTAATTTGCGACCTTTATCTTGGGCAACCTTAAAATGATTTGGCTTATATTTAAACTTTATTTTTGCCCCATTAACCTGCCTATCAAATTTCACGACGATCTGACAAACGATACTCGAGTTATCGTCGGATAAACATTTATACATACATACATACAAACGCCGGAGATTCAATCGCTCACTCTCTTCGCTCGGTCGTTCAATTTAAACAATGCACATTTAATTTTGCTTGACGGAACAGAAACGTATGTTTTGCGCTTTTTCTCTTTTTATCTACTTGTTATGTATTTTAATACGAAATTATTCAATAGACAAAGCATCAAAGATTGTTTCACTTGTCCATCGCTTCTCATTTTTAAAATAAATAAAAATACCTTCTTAATAGTTAAAGAATTGATATGTACTTATAATGAAGTATATTTTCAATCGTTTATATTGTTTAGCTTTGATATGTATTCCAAAGAATAAACTAACACCTGCCAACCCTGAAAGCTGTCACTTCAATGAATACGATACAATAGGGCTGTCACAAACTACCATGCGAAGACGTAGGTACACTGTTTTGTTGTAGGCTGTGACATTTTTGAAATAGGCCTTTTGAATGTACTAGGTATGTGATTTGTAATACGTTATACTAGTGATTCGCCCCAGCTTCGCACGGAAGCGATCAGTATTAAAAAATACTTGATAAAATATAGCAAATGTCATTCAGTGTTAGAAGTAGCATTCTACTGGTAAAATTATTTTCCGAGTTTCCAAGATAAGCTCCTACATCCAAACCAAAAATATTTTTCCAGGGTTAAAAATATTCTATGTGTTAATAAAAAATACGTTAACGTAAACTCGCGCCGTAATCGTGTTTATATTGAGCCACAGGTTGCGAATCAGTCGCCACTGTCCGGGCGAAATGGGGATCATGGCAGCTTGAACGTATGGCAACCCGAGACTCGAACCCTCGTACTGTTGACCAAGGCACGTTACAAACTTAGCTACCACGTCCTCCCCGAGTCCACGTCCTCGTCTTGTCACTCATCATGACATCATTATGTTATTTTACCGTAATAGTTACAATTAACGCAATCTGAAGCAAGAACATTTCAGTATTACATCCTATTTGATTGAATCGTCCATCAATCAAGACGGTCTGACAATTTAACTGACATTTTTGAACGTTCAAATCATGTCAATCTTCTTAAGATTTTTTTTTTTGCAATTGATGAATTTGATAAGACAAATTAGAAATGAAATATTTACTTTAGTTATATATTAAATTATTTGTAAGGGTAACCTTGATATATTATTTACAAATACAATTTTTAAGTAAATAGTTTACAGTAAAATAAAGCTTTGTAAGTGCTTTAATTCTCGTAAATAATGTTTTACTAATTTTACGATTAAAATGAACTAAACGGTAATAATTTTGTCTATCTTTGAATACCTTTCTTATGTTTAAAATTATTATATTACATCGATAATAATAATAATAATATTAACCATAATAATAGCATTGACACACATTGACTCAGCCCTGCACTAAGTATCGTAAGAACTTGTATCGCAGGTGCTAAGCAACGATATGGTATATACTAAATAAATAAGAATACAACATCCAAGACCGGTAAGCGAAACAATGCGTCTTGCAAATTGGAATCGAACCCGAAACCTCTAGCGTAGCCGTCGGCTGTTTACGCCACTGCGCCACCGAGGTCGTCAAAATCGATATTAATTATAATATATGTAAAAATAAAATAATCATAACTTTGAATTTTCCAACATAATTTTTTGATAACAATTCACCCTCCCCTCACTTTTATCGCGATTAAACCATCAGCAAGCAAATACGATAAAAACCGTAATACCGTTTAAAACCCCATCGCAACCCCTGAAGCTATGCACCGAGCTATGCAGTAAAACAATCGATATAGCATAGCCGTTTGCCAAATTTCCACCATGGACCCCTCCCTCCCCCAACCCGCCTGTCCCTTTTCCCCGGCTCTCCCTGAAAACAGCTGGAGAGCTGAAATATATGACACAAGTCGTGGCAGCGTCACGGAGAAACGACGCCGGCTTCGGGCGCGTGTGAAAATTATGTACACGTGAAAACGTACAATGAAAAGTTTCCTGAATTATTTTTGAAATTTTTTTTTTGTCGGTGTCTGTGATCGGAAACAGTGGGTGTTTTGTCGTTGAGTTTCTTTGAATTTTTTTTCGTATCATCAGCTGGGGATTTGTTTACGAGGAATTGTTTTCGTAAGTTTGAGATTTGAAAAATGTTTTTTTTTTTCCAGTTTTGAAAGTTTAATATTTAAAAGGTTATGGCTTGGAATTAGTGTAAAGTAGATAAGGAAGTGTGTGTTTTAAGTACACTAGGGTTGTGTTAAACGTGTTTGATCGTTACATAGCGTTTTTGTATTTATGATGATTGCTGATATTGCCCTAGAATAGGACGGGTTGCGGGTCTGTCTGTACGTACAGTCGGCAAAGAAAGTGTATTTTTGTATTTTTTTTATTTTAATAAAATAAAATAGAAAATACATTCATTCAAGAGTTTCAGGGTTAAGTTATTTAATTTAATTTATTCATGTATTATCATACAAAGTCATGGGTTAACAAGCAAACGGTTCACCTAATGGAAAAAGATACCGCCGGTATAATTAAAAATTGATATTTTTCCCAGGGACTCGAACGTTTTTTTTTTATTATTAATAATTAATAATTGTGCATAATGTAACAACTCCCTCTAATTAATAAATCACAACGAATTGTATTCATGTTATTATTTTTATCGATTTTAAGTTGTTTTGTTGTTGGCAGTAAATAAATAAAAAATATCTGCAACGTAAAGTTGTAATGTTTAACATTCGTGACCTTGACTTAGTTGCGTAAAGTTTTTCGGATTCTTATCTAACATGAAAGTTTTATCGTAACTGGATTGTCTATCTCATGTTCTAATTTATTACCGGTCTTGGATGTTGTATTCCTATCTATGTATTATATACCATATCGTTGCTCAGTTCCTGTGACGCAAGTTCTTACGATACTTACTGCAGGGCTGAGTCAATGTGTGTGTCGTGATGTGGTTATTATTATTATTATGGAAAATGGGATCGCGTATATTTTTCAATATTTTACAATGATACATGACATAGTTGTTGAAATATCTGAAGACGCACTCAAAAGTTGCGTCAGAATATTTTGCGGTGGATGTCAGGGGCATTGTTGTGTTTCGCATTCAAAGGGCGGATTCGAAGCTATGAAAGTTATCATAATACTTGTAAAGGGCGCCTTTGACGTTTGACTTAACTGTTGACATTGTTTTAAAGGGAGCTGTCACTTAAAACAACGGTGACATATTTTTATTGTAGAATACATATATATTTGTACGCAAAAAAACGCTTTATTTGTTGGTTAGGAGATATTTCTTTATGTCAATTGAGCTTTTGCTAACTTAAAACAAAGTTGTGTTTTTCAAATAACATACTATGAAAGTTATTTAAAATCCCGTTTTTGATTTTTGTTGTTTTAATTAAATACAATAATAGGTTTTGAATGCTATTTAAACCTAATCAAAAAGCAAAAGCTCTTTAAGGCGAGAGTGAATAGGCTTTTCCTGGGCAGGCATGTTCCACCTTAGACTCCATCGCCGCTTAACGTCAGGCGGGATTGGGGTCAAACGCTTGCTTGGTTCTAAATAAAAGAGAAGTTAAATCTGAAAGACTGGTGACAGTGTTTTTTTTTGATCGAATCAGTAATTACCTCACATATACGAACTTTTAACTTTTTTTTTAAATATTAGTACAAACAATTAAGGTCAAATATTTATTAAAATTGTTTGTATTGATTTTCGTAATCGACAGTACCTACTTGGTATCATTATAAATAGATTTATAGCAAAGTTCAATTGCCTTCGATGTTTCAATTGTGCCCGGCTGTACCTAAACTTTACTAGTGTTATGACGTCAATGGTGTATAGTGCCTGATTTTATATTATATTTACTATCACATAAAAATCACAACAGGATTGATACCTGAGATTTAAACCGATTAAGCTTCTAGATTTAAAAAAAATGTTGCTCAAGTCTTCCATAAGGCCTATGATTTTTTTTTGGTAGTTTTAGCTCTTTTTTTAGTTAAAACCCAAAATTAGTAAGTTTAGTGTTGGTAAGTCGAGCCCCTCCCCCCCAAAGCGTTGCTAAAAAAAAGGGGCGAAAAAAGTCTAGGCTCCTTCGTCATTCCTGGGTACGCCACTGGATCAATTGATACGTTGGCCGATGACTTATCACGCATATTAATGTAATCCTTACTAATATTATAAACGCGAAAATTTGTAAGTATGTATGTATATATGGATGTTTGTCACTCTTTCACGCAAAAACTACTGAATGGATATCACAGTAATATATCTTTTACATCAGAAAAAAACGAAGGCTATAGTTTATAAAGGTATCGTGTGAATTGTCTAATATATTACGATAAATGTCAAGCAATTAAAGATTGTGAACAATGATCGACTTGTAAGCGGACAAAGTCGCGAGCAAAAGCTAGATTCATGATATATTTTTTTTAAACATAGCGTTTTTTTTCTCAAAGTAGCGGTCAGAAGCAAGTAATCATGCAAAGCTGTTTGAATGTCGCGTTGTTTGTTTATTATGTTTGGGGTTGGTCGGATTGGATGACGGGAGCGACCAAGGGCGAGTCGGGATCTAACGTCGAGCCCTTAAACGAGCGGTTGTTACGTAAAAACGCAGAAGCGGTAGCGTTTTTAATTTCGTTCATTTGGACAAAAGGTCTCAATTCTACACAGAAATAAAATTATTTAAATCGAGATTGTGATGAAAATTATGTCTTAACGGATAACTTAAAGAAAATAAAAAATGCTTTTGTCATCGAAGACTTTATAAAATGTATATATAATAAGAACAGCCAAAAGTCGAGCAACATCATCCATTTTTTTATGTTTTTTTTTTGTATATGGCTCAATCTTCGAAAATTCTCGTCCGATTTCAAAAGTGGTTTTATAAAAAATTTATGGTCATACTACATGTTATCTCAGAGAGTATAAAAAACTTCTTGTATGCGTTTCTTTCACCAATATTCAAAGTATACTTTCAGACACACTAAGATCCGAACCGCAAGAACGCGCGCTAATTTTTTTTTTTTGAAGAAAACATTAACCCCGATCTTAAAAAGCGTTGCTGCGAATGAGACCGTGGCGTCGATGCACGACGTCAGAAATCCAGGAAAAAAGCGCTGCGTTTTAAAAGCGCTCTCGTGTGAACATGGACATGGTTATCAATTTGTTTCATTTGAACATTTTGTCTCACACATGAACACAAATAAGACTGCTTCAAGTATTAAATAACAGCACATGTATATATGTATGTATGTACGTATAAAAGTTCGTTTATATAAAAGCTTTCAATCCCGCTAATGTTATGGCCGACACAAACACCACCTTGAGAATAGCCCGGTCATTTTCTTTGCCCTCGCTTTGTTTTTGCTGACGTATAAATGCCCCTTAACATGTAGGAATCGTGGTATATGATTACATTATATATGGACAATACAATGTATGTGGGTAATTTATTCAAGGCCATAATAATAATAATAAACACATTACGACACACACATTGACTCAGCCATGCAGTAAGTATCGTAAGAACTTGTGTCACAGGAACGATATGGAATATACTACATACATAAGAATACTACATCTAAGACCGGTAAGCGAAAAAATGTGTCTTGCAAATAATACATATGCCGCCCCCGCCGGGATTCGAACGCGGAACCTCTAGCTTAGCAGTCAGCTGTTTACACCACTGCGCCACCGAGGTCGTCAACCTTCCTGTAGGTTATAGATATTGGAATGATTTTTACATAATTTATTGTTGAAATTAATTAAGCTTATTTCTTATTAGCGACCAACACCAACTTCAAACAAATTAAAAGGTTTAAAAAAAAATGCAAATATGAATATAATGATCGTAATATGTTAAGTGAGCCCATTTTTTTTTTGGAATCAATGAGAAATATCATTAATAGAATATTCTTCTTAAGTCAGTACAGTGTTTAAGGAGAAATGTATGAATTCTCTAATTTTACAATTTCATTGAAATCTTATTATACTTTCACGTAGGTTCGATCGAAGCAGAGTTTAAGCTTAGCACTCACAGTGTAAAGAATCGCACGAGTCCCACATTACGTACATTCTACTAATTTTCAAACAGAGATCGAAAAAGTTTATATCAGTATTAAAATATTTGACCAAATTAGTGGGTAGCTTTATAATGTGAATTTTGTTCAGATTAAAAAAATATTTTTTTGGTGCGTTTTATTGTATTACCTACGTGATTTGACGTACGTTCGCGTGTACGTTGCGCGTTTTCTTTGAAACATTACTAAGCAACGTTTTAGTTTTAGTCATATCAGAAATAATCTTACCAAAAATATATCTTTAAATAAAATTGAAGCTGAATCCTGTCATTTCATATTCTACAATAATAACTTGAGATTAATTAATGGCGACTTTTAAGCGTTCTAAAACAATTTCGCCTCGTCATCTCGTCCGGTGTGCACTAAGCTTAATGAATCGGTAGTAAAAGTACCTCTCGTATAAACTCAAATATAGAGATGTTATTTCCGTCGAGTTCTTGTGAATTACGACATTTGAGACGGATCGTGTGTGTGAGTAATGCCATACATCAAATATATCTTTGTAGTGATATTCCGGTACTTGGTACTGTTATCCTACATATAAAGAAACGTAGATTATCTAGGGGTAATTGTAAAATCTGTTTGTGACATCTCTATTTCTGTTTGACGGCCTCTGTGGCGCAGTGGCTTGTGTTATTTGCAAGACGCATCGTTTCGCTTACCGGTCTTGGATGTAGTATTCTTATCTATGTAGTTGACAGCATACCGTTGCTTAGCACCTGCGACACAAGATTCTATAATCTTACTGAAGGATTTAGTCGATGTGTGTGTCGTGATGTGGTTGTTATTATATTTAACTTGGAAATTTATTTAAATTTTTTTAGCTTTGTAGTCTTAGGTTGTATGTCCGGCTGTGCGTCGTCGTCTTTACCTTCAAGTTTTCGAACTTTTGGCTCTTTTTTATTTTTTTATTCAAGACCAGGCAGGCATTTCACCCCAAACCCGCCTGATGTTAAGCGGCGATGAGGTCTAAGGTGGATCATGCCTGCTTTTAAATTAACTTTCAGTTTCATCAATAAATCATTATGTTTCAATTAGGCGAAATTAATGTTATCGGTATACGTGATATATGTAGATATATTATTGGAGTACGGGATGTGATATGAACTTCCACGACTGATAATACCGTCTCGCTGTCCATTCCGTGGCGAATGCATTGTGTTACGTTATAAAAAAAACATCACGGTCTAACAAGCGGACGGTTCACCTGATGGAAAGTGACACCGCAGCCTATTTTTCATACAACGTCATTGACAAACAAGCCAACGTATCACCTGATGGAAAGTGACACCGCCTGTTGACGCGACGACTTCGGTGAACGCCAAGAGCAACGCCTTTGCGTTGCCCGTGTAGAGGTAAAGATGTTATACCTCTCGTGCCGGTAATTACACTGGCTCTCCTTCGGACCGAAACATAGAGAACTGCTTCACGGCAGAACCCTCGACGTTGACCACGGTTAAATTGAATAGTTAATTTCACAATTTAAGATGAGAATATTTTCCTGTTTCATACATTTTAGATCGCTGGTTTCAGTAGTTAAATTTTATTAACTTATTTTTTTGATCAATGTTATTTACCTTATAATGAAAAAAATCTCATAGAGATAGCTTTGTTGTATATACTTCGTTATCAACACGCTTCAGCAGCAGGCGGTCGGATTCAGAATTTCCTTCAAGGTGGCCAGAGGGTCTGAGGGGTTGTTTACTTGTTAAATTCTCTCGATTGGTCGCCCATTTGTACAGTTTAGTTTTTAATTAAAGAAACTACTGAGGTTAGTCAGGGAAAAAAATACAGTTGAACTTATTGTGTGTTGTTCTGTTAATTTATGTTAACTACTAATTAATTACTTTTTATTGTTGATGTTGTCCAGTAGGTCAGTTTTTATTCTTTGTAAGATTCTGACTAATCAAAGCCCCTTAAAATGAAAATAAAAATGTTCACCGTAAATTTGTCCCTGTTTTCATCTCGGATCCGTGCCTGTTCGGCCCTCAGCTTCGAATCATCCTGACCCTCAAGTTAATTGGGTTTCCTCGACGGAGGGCGTCTTCGGAAACCTACCATGCCTATCACTAATTAATATTCCGGGCTCGCATCTCTGTGTGGTGCCTCGTAATGTCTTGTCATGTGGAGATTGTACGGAGATAGTTTAAATTGTATTTGTATACAAGGGTTACTGAAATATTCAGTATTTTGTATATAAGGTGTACGGTCTATCACATTAAATTCGAATAAAGTCTCCGCGTGTAGTCCTATTTATTACATAGATCTTGTGAAAACGAAGGGAAACTTCCGTGCCTTTAAAAAGTTTTGTCACCAATATTACTGGTGTAAGATTTAGGTAACTATTTAATCAATCCCCAAATAGTTAGTGGCATACCGTGGTGTTTAGACGGTCAGGCGTCAGGGACTATCTCCCCTTTAGTTTTTTGGCTTCTGGGCCATTTCAATTGCTGTCTCCGCTTTGCTGGGAGGGAAGTCTGAAATCGGTTTCTTGTGATTCAGTTCGTTGCGGGTTCCAAGTCAGCTGGTAGTGTGTCCGGGCACAGCCTGTGCGTCATTGCACAGCTGCATGGTTTTATTATTCTATCAAAAGACGCCACTGTTATTCCTGTGTATGTAGTTGCTTACTCTTCGGCCAACCAATTCCCAGCAACAAGCAGTAGTCAAGTACACTTTTATCGTCTTCTTAGCATTTGTAGGCTCGGCGTTGAAAGCCATCAAGGGTATCATCGTGTAATGCGGCGGTATCACTTTCCATCAGGCGTACCGTTAGCTGGTTTCCTCATAATGTTTTATAAACTTTCAATTTCGATTTATATATTTCCATGGTAAATACATTTTTTATGATCGCATCGATGATGTAAAGCGTATATATGTATGTACTTATTATGGAGTATTGAAGTAACAATAAATATAACGTGCAAATAATAAACAATTATTATAATGACATTTAAGGTATTACATATCTGATTTATTATAACGATTACATAAACCAATAATTAAATTAATTACATATCCTAATTAAATTTGGTTTTACATTTGCAGTATAAAAATAATTTGTCAAGCAAACATTTTTGAAGCATACTTTAAAATAGGTGAATTAGCATATTACATTAGTTAATTTCCTTCCAGCACTTTCAATGTCTTCAAAAACCTAAATTTTCCTTAGAGAACAATTCGTGAAGTGTCGAAAAGAAAACATCGTCCGATGATTCATGGCGATGGTGACGAAGGCCTAGGTCGTTACTGTTGGATCAGAAATAACCGAAACACGATCGCGTTACGTGTCTAGCAACGATGACTGGATGACGTTAAATGTTCGGCAACGGTTGCTTTGACGCCTCGTTGCATGAGATGTAGCGGTTGTTAAAGGCAGTTTTGTTAAAGGATTTGTTTATCCTGTGTGTTTATTACTGCTCCAATACACCTCCGTTGACGTTCGTAACTAAAGTTTCATAACTAGGTACGAAGGTGGATTTTTTTTTGTTTCGTAACTAGTTACGAATAAACACTTTTGCCATTTTTATATCCAGAAAATATTAATGTTTGGTTTCATGGTCCTTTTTTTTGGAATTAAATTCATCTTTTCAATCACTGGCGAATATTTACTAACTATATAGTTTTTTATCAGAAAAAAATTAAATAAATAACCCATATTTATAAACGTTGTAATTTTTTTTTACGAATTCATCGGTAAAGAAGCTGGTAAATGAAAAGTGATTACCGTCGCTTAGTGATACGTTCATTTATAGCCAATGCTTTGCCCATGTAGAGGTAATCATATTGTACCGGTAATTTCACTGGTCCAATCCTTTGAACCTAAACACAGCGAACTGCTTCACGCTGGAAATAGAAAGGTGAAACCGACCCAGAAGATCTCGCCCGTAGATCTACCGGCCGTTTGTCTACCATTATTTTTTCTTAATTTTGTTTAAATTGCGCCCGCTACCCCCGCCACTGTGGCCATAGTGCTTACAACTGAGTCAAGGGCGTCGCTAATTGCTCGTTGCTTTCGAGACGGAGCTGACCTGTTACTATTACAATTATTAAATCTTAAGTGAAAATAAACATTAACAGATATAGATATATTTTTATTGAACTAGTCCTACCGTTGAACTACTGAGACTTTCCAAACTTGATCAATAAGTACATGAGTACAAATCTGTTTTTAAAGTTAAAGCTCGTCAATAAAGAATGAGAACGAAACCTTTGAACTGAGCGGTTGAACTATTGGGGATAAGCGGGGAAGTGACTAGTTGCATCAGTACAACTGTCAAATGGTTGAACTGAGGAAACTAATGAGGGAATATCTCGGACTTATTTGCGCGTTAAATATTCTGAAAGTTTGTAGTCGTTTTGAAATAATTATCATACCAGTGAAGAGATGGTTATTTGGTTTCGTCAACTAAGTTGTTCAAGGAAAAATGGGCAAGTGAAATTAAATAATGAACCTTTATATGACATGTTTATTAGTTCATCGCCCATTTTATATAAAAGTTGTAGATTTACTTAACAATGTAATGTTGTTATGTACAATCACAAATAATAGAAATGTTCGAATCGCCTTTTAATCTGAACGAAACATTGTTAAAAGGTTACGAAATGCAACATTTGCTTAATAAAAATTAAATTAAACGAGATTAACGACACGGTAAAGTGACCAAACGGGAATTTTGGTAAAAAATAAGGAAATTTCCAAATTTAAGATTTATGCAGCACTACGAGTCATATCTCGACAACGGAGTGGGTGAAATCATAAATAAATGAAATAAAAATATTTTCTTGTTCCTGTCAAAAGATCCCGTCGTTCCCATTACAAGGCATAAATATTCACAGCGTTTCTACTACTCAGGGTGGTGGAGAGCGGGGGAAGGGGGAGGGGTGAAACACCTCCTCCTTTTCCTAATAATAGGTTCGAGAGGTATCCAGGACCATTGAATGGTTAGCTAATAATATCACTTAGTAAGCTTAAAATTACTCATTGTTAAAAATATCACATACTAGCGGCCCGCCCCAGCTTCGCACGGTTAGATATTGGTATGTAACTTTTTTGATAATTCTCTTTTTTATCTATTGCCTATTTTCATCAGGGGTTATGTAGGTTTTTTTTTTATCGATCCATTCGTCCTATTCTATCAATGCAAAAATATGAAGAAACAATAAAATCTTTCATCTTAAAAATATCATTGTAGTATGTATTAGTGTAAGAAAAAGATTTATTTATTTGTACAAAATGTTACCATACAGGTGTGTGTAATTTTTTTTATAAATAGTTTGCATGCTCGATACAAATTTCACTTGTATCGAGCATGCAAAATTTCAAGTCAGATCATTTGATTTGAATTAAAATGAAGAAAGATCCATTTTAAAGTTGTTTGTTGACAAAATATTCTTTAACACTAATAAAAAATCAATTAGTAGTCTAAATAACTTTAAATATAGGTTGCTAAAGTGTCTCCTTGGCTAACATCAGGATTTAACTTTAACTGGCGGCTTGCAAAAACACCAAGGAACAGTTTGAAATTTAACAACGCCCTAAAAGGAAGTCCTAACGCGTTTTCTAGGAAATTCGCAAATAGAATCGTGCGCTGTTGGTGTGTATTCGATCGGTCACATGAAACCGACGCAGCAGCTCAAGTTATAGTGGTTTTCGTATCGAAAGAACGAAAAGTCCAGCATAATTTGAACCGTCCAAAATAAGTTTCGTTGAGGTCCGGTTACAGTGGATCGTCGGTTTAACTCGAAGACGAACCAGAACAATTTGAGCTCCGAAAATGTGTGACCATGTTTTGTACATCAGGTCCCTGACTTCCAATACAATGTTTGCGGTTTTACGATGTCTTGAGTTACGTTTGGCGGAGATGCAGGAATATTGTGGAACCTTCTCTCAAAATGAGTTATGTTTTGGTTCGAAGGATTGGAGAGTCAGTGTAGTTACCTAAAGGTAAAACATGTTTACCTCTCCACGGGCAACACTAAGGCGGTGCTCTTTTCGTTGTAAGGCTTTAGGCGTCGTCGTGTCGATAGGCGGCGGTATTACTTTCCGTCAGGTGATCCAATTCCATGTTTGCTCATGATGTTTCATTAAATATTCATGGATGTCCCTGACATTACATGGAAATATATGTATGTACGTCTATTATATATGTATTCTTATCGATGTACTTTATACTATATCTTTGCTTAGTGCCTGCAATACAAGATCATATCTTAGTGCAGGGCTCAGACAATGTGTTTGTCGTGATGTGGTTACTATAATAATAATTATTATTATTATTATTATAATCTTTATTGAACATTACATACTATTACATATTATTACATTACATATTATTACAATTCATAGTCAAGTAACGATAGAATAAGCATGTTAGGTAAGCTTGCTTCTCTTTCGGCTATTTCAACGGTTACCATCGGTTAAGGATGTGGCAAATGCTTGGTTATTAGACGTAAAAATTAAATAAAAAAACTGTAAGTTCAAATGGGATTCACATTAAAGGGTTAGATAAATAAATATATATATACACATATCAAGGACACAGCGAAAAACTCATTTTAATTTTTAGGGTTCCGTACCTAAAGGGTAAAAACAGAACCCTATTATTATTGGTGATATCGTCAACAAAAATATACTCATAAAGATCAACTGTTCACTGCGATTCTTGAGATCCTTGATAGTCTGTGATGCAACACCATCTGTAAACGTATTGCTATGGATGTTCATGTACGAAGATGATTTGATTTGATTTGATCTACATGGGATGGAAGGACAGCGGAGGCTAAGAAAAGGCCCTTTGGTAACTCTAAAAAGTACTACGTAACTCATTAGTTTTCTGGTATGTGTCTTCTACTGGTGCACGTGTCATCCATTTCATTTGAAAAAAAAAACAGACGTATCCGAGCCCGGGCACACGCGTGCCTTGAATAAATTTTGCTCGGGCTAATTTAATGATGTCTGAAATTTACCATAATTTTTTTGATACTTAACAAATTTATCAAGATTCTTATATTATTACCTTCAATAAAATACCTAGACATGCTTGCGCTGCCGAGGGAAGCTGTGCTTCGGTTATCTTTTACACACGACTGAGAGAGAAGGCAATAATTTATTCAAAAATAGAATTTCAATATTATAAACAAATATATTTTTATATTGTGAATAGAAATAAATATATAGCAAAGAATAATTCACATTTAAAATAACCGAAAATTCCCGACGCTTTACGCGAATATTAATCTCTCCCACTCCAGCAGTCGGAAGTAGTAATTTACTTGCGTCAAGGTGGTGTGACGTCACATCCGGACAAGTCCCCGGACGGTAATTGCCGGATTAATGGGATACCAGGGTTAGTCTGATATCGCACTAACGTTCCACATCACGAAGACAGTTCGGTTGAGGTTGTGTTAGTTTAATGAGTGGGAATCTGGCCTATGGCTAAATGCCCTACCGTCACCAAATCTGGGTGTCCTAATGGAGGACACCAGTTTTCGTACAGCTGTCTGTCTTCGATTAGGAGTCCGATATGTCGTCGAGCACCTCTGTCTGTGTGCGTGTACAATCAGGGGCGCGCACGCGTTACCACCTTAAGGTCGAGTTTTGCTTGCAGGTTTTGCGGCTGTGGGCTTTCATACTATATTTGTGAATGGATGAGATTATCATACTTTTAAAACAACACCATGATTTCAATTAATGATTTGCTTCCTTTACCGTCGTTGGTAATAGAGATTTACTACGGCCATTTAGGATGGCGCTTGCGATCCAACCCCTAAAACGTAGTATTATCGCGTACAGAGGAATTTCGATGGCAAATGATACTCCGTGGCAGACCTCGACTGTACGTTGTTTCGGTGTGTGTAACCTCCAGTTCGCTCGATGAAGTGTTTAAGGGGGGAGCCTGATTTAGAAGCTTCAAAAAATCGATTTTTTTTTTTTTGCATAAATGTCTTCCTAAACTATCTAAGAATGTGTCCTCAAAATTTCAGACGGAAATTCGCAATATTTTCGGAGTTATAGAAGAAAGAGTCGGCAAGCGTCGAGCAGGTATATACGAGCGGCCGGATCGCTCGGAGCGCGCGCGCTCCGCCCCTCGATCTATTGTTCGTGTTATGATCCAAACAGAATAACGGTCCTTCGAGGGACTGTTGACTGTTCGCAGAAGGTCATTGTAGAGCTATGTAGGGATAAAAGTATGTATTATAACGGTATATGTGACCTGGCAGCGTCGGTTCGAGCAAAGCTACATTTAGCATTTGGGTTCAGTTTCGATTTGTCTTTCGGCACGTGAACGTCTTCAAATCATGCAGAGCTATCCAAAAGTGAGCAAATCTTCAAGTGAACGCAGTGGAAAGCCACGGAAACGTAAATTCCACGGCAATCAGTTTCATAATGGCGGCTTTTAAACATCCACCACGTCTAATTGACGAACATGTCGAGCAGCACATTCGTCCTGTGTACGAGGACTTATCCAAGGACGAGCTGCTTACGAGGTGTTTGGGTGGACACACACAAAATGCGAACGAGTCGTTCAATTCCACTGTGTGGTGCATGACACCTAAACACCTTCACTCAGGCATTAAAATCATCGAAATTGCTGCTTACATCGCTGGAGGAATGTTCAACGAAGGCTACAGTGCAGCATTGAAAACCATGCAGTTGATGGATTTAAAAATTGGACAGCAATGTAACAATTTCGCCAAGAGAGCCGACGAGGAGCGCGTCACCCGACAAAACAGGCGCGATTCATTGTGTAGTAAAGAGGCCAGAACAGCCCGCAGACTCGAACAACAGGGCACAAACCAGGTTTTTGAAGAGTGTGAAGGTTTACTTTATGGACCAGGAATCGCTGATTAGCATAATAACGCGGTAAGTTTAAGAAAATTACGATTTTTCATATACGAAAACTTTGACGCACGTTTTCTCGAGTTTTCATTTTTACGATTTTTCCTAATTGGCGGGAAAGATAGGGAAAAAACTAAACGTCCTATCGAAATAAAACAAAATGCATTTTATTCGGGATGAAATTCTCTTCTAGTTGAACCTAAAAAACCTTGAAAAAGTTAAGATTAACATATTTTTTAAACAATCTAAAGTCAATTTTTTTTTTTTTTTTAATGAACTTTTTTTTCAATTCACTAAAAATTATTGAAATTTGAACGTTTTCATCAATTTTCTTGGTTTAACTAGAAGCTATACTATTCAGGAATAAAAATATTTTTGGGTTTTTTGTTTCAGATGAAAATTGCGACCTGCATCATTCCCGCCGCACAACAAAAGCGCTCGCGAGACGCCTCGGCGAAATTCTTGTCCCGGGCATAATATTGCTTAAATCTTCATGAAAAAATTTGAGAAGACTGTTGAAATATACAACAATAAAACCTGAAAGTTTCATTCCAATCGTATATTTTTTTCCTTCCCAAAAAAATCCTTCAAAAAATCGATTTTTCGAAGCTTCTAAATCAGGCTCCCCCCTTAACACACGGCAGCTATAATGTTATGTTTTTTTTAATTTTATTAGCACGATATACACACGAGGACGAAGTGAGAGGTATTTTAAAAAAAACAACGTCATATAAAATAAATTGTTTTGAATAATTGTGGTACTTAATTGTGTTTTTTAATTCTATACTAAAAACTTTAGTATATAATTAAATTTTAGAACCAGTCCAAAAGATTTCCTAAATACATTGTTAATAGCATCGACTTTGACAGGAACGGGATTTTCTTTGTATTTCTTTGTCGTTTCCCCTTATTTTTATCCATGAATGTATTTTAAAGCATTTTATAGATGTTTAATTTATATATTGGTTAGGAGGCCACACGAAACGACTTAGCTGACATCTCATCTGCAAAAAATTCCATCATCGGAGGAAACGTCACCGCAAAAACTACAGCTGTATCATATTTTTCGTGTCTCCTAACGGTTTTATAGAGAGCGATACACTGCTATGGTTACATTTTAACATCATAGCTGTCATGGGTGAGAAGCTCAGCGGTTACGAACAGTACAACAGCGTTCATAAACATGAGAAAATCATCATCTTAGCGGTTACGAACAGTACAACAGCGTTCATAAACATAAGAGAAACACGTAAATAAATTACTGCGCTTCTTAGCGGTTACGAACAGTACAACAGCGTTCATTAACATGAGAAAATCATCATCTTAGCGGTTACGAACAGTACAACAGCGTTCATAAACATAAGAAAAACAGGTAAATAAATTACTGGGCTTCTTAGCGGTTACGAACAGTACAACAGCGTTCATTAACATGAGAAAATCATGTTAATAAATTACTGGACATCTTTGACACACACACACTACATACGGTTGACCACAACCAGAAGGAAATGGACTTCGTGTGGAAGAATTGAACATATCTATATATATAAACGTGACATTCCGGATAGAAATGTAACTGATGATTAGTCAATAAATATTCATTTATTTTTTTTCGATCACGATTTCGTATTTACGATTCCAAAATTTATGTTAAAAGAAAAATTTTCACATTAATCACAAATTTTTCGACGTCGGCGTCCTGAGACGTGAAAGGAATAGTTATTTGTCGCGTTAAATGTATTCGTTTGAAATGAGTTAATAGGTGGATGTGAATGTCCATGCCCTCACTAAATAACATGTAAGAATCACATCACGACGCACACATTGACTCAGCCCTGCAGTAAGTATCGTAAGAACTTGTGTCGCAGGAACTAAGCAACGATATGGTATATACTACGTAGATAAGAATACAACATCCAAGACCGGTAAGCGAAACAATGCGTCTTGCAAGTAACACAAAGTTCCGCCCCCGCTGGGATTCGAATCTAGAACCTATAGCGTTGCAACGGCCGTTTACACCACTGCACCACAGATTATATTGGTTATTTAATAAACCCAAAATATTAATTAGTTGCTAAAAACCTTAATATATTTCTAGATATAAGCTTTATACTGGAATCTGACTTTTGAACCTATTGTTCCTTTTCTAAGCACTTTCCACGGATCAATAGAATCTATAGTAGATAGATATCGGAATCCAATCGAAATTCAATGAAATGAACGCCGAGAGTCAGTGGAATAAAAATACACGTGTCGCTGGAGCCAGCCGGGAGCGATAGCAAAACAAACACTCATCAATATTAAAAAACAAAACAGTATATCATAAAAAACGCCAAGATTTCTTTTTGTAAAGATTTCGTTACTTACAATGATAAATAGGAAAAAATATTTTTGTAATTCTTAAATTTTCATATAAATTTTAATTTGTATAATTTTCTCTATTTTCTTAATTTTGGAAAAGCTATATAAAATAAAACTTATACTACTACATCCTATACGCCCTCGACCTGTCGACTCGTGTCGGTCGGTTAACCAAGGCACGTAACAGACCGAGCTACCACCTACTCCTACACATAATCGTAGTATCGCCTACACATAATATCGCCTACCCACTCGGAAATTGTATCCTATGTGCTATAAATTACTTCTTGTTTATTTATTTTTAGCAAACAAAACAAACTATACATTTGGTTAAGTATGTAAATAAAATGTACAAAGCCAAAATTAGGTTTATTAAATTATATATAAGCCAGAGTAAGAGATAAATAGTGAAAATAATTTAATGTCGAAGGTTTTATGAATTTTTATGAATTTCAACAGTTTTCGTTCATTCACCAAACACAAGTAAATGATGCTTTTTAAATTTAACAATTATTGCTATTCGATTTTATATAGAAATACATTGAATAAAAAATATTGGTTCGGAAAATTTAAGTTGGGGAAGACACCGGCAGGAAACCCGAGATTCTGTCATTAATGTTTAATTATCAATTCTAACTTAATTTCAGTTTGAGTACTTAAAGCAATTACTATTTCTATGAGAGATTATTGCAAG
This sequence comes from Choreutis nemorana, assembly GCA_949316135.1. Taxonomy (NCBI): domain Eukaryota; kingdom Metazoa; phylum Arthropoda; class Insecta; order Lepidoptera; family Choreutidae; genus Choreutis; species Choreutis nemorana. The sequence continues at coordinate 578,517 of OX438620.1, read as the reverse complement.
ACGGCCGCTCATCTGTGACAGTTCAATTCACAAGTAGTAGGCGGCCATTTTACGATTTGACATATTATGCATAACATTCGTCCTTATTAGCCCCGGAGATGATTCACAAGTTATTATTTCCTCGCGCGTGGCCTTCCACTAGATGTCGTTAATATCGACTCGTTGGAGTAACGATTGATGGACAAACAAAAATACTACGCTCTCTGGCGGATTGCCCAAAACTTTGGTGTAGATGTTCTGGGATACCACATATCGGCATATTCGGCATAAATTTTGAATACACTCAGTTCATACATAGGATCCCCGCTAACGACCAACTTTGGATAGGCCAGATTATCAAATCAAATCATCTTCATTCTTGAATACACATGTGAATACATTACCATTATAAAATAATTATACAATTATCAATATTTGTATGGCTAGTGAGTGGCTCAACATATGGACTACCTTATGTAACAACATCTGCATGTAAATATTTTATATTCACAAATAAATATATTTGGTTTAATTTGATCAGTTATCGTCAAATCGTATTTACCGATTTTGTGACAGACTTCTTGTAGGATTTGGGCATTTCACTACTGGTCATCGTTACGTTCCGTTTTTCACGTACTAAAAATCGGTCACCGATCATTATTGGTTCTTGGGCGTGGAGCCTCAATCATCACACGAAGGAGGGTTGACTTAAGTGGTTGTTAGTATCGTCAGGCTTGTACGACCTCGGTGGCGCAGTGGTGTAAACAGCCGACTGCTACGCTAGAGGTTCCAGGTTCAAATCCCGGCGGGGGCGGGACTCTGTATTATTTGCAAGACGCATTGTTTCGCTTACCGGACTTGGATGTAGTATTCTTATGTATGTAGTATATACCATATCGTTGCTTAATTCCTGTGACACAAGTTCTTACGATACTTACTGCAGGGCTTAGTCAATGTGTGTGTCGTGATGTGGTTATTATTATTATTATTACGTGCATGTTGTTTCAGTATGAATAGCTACGAGTCTCACGACAACAAAGTGCGTATATCCATAGCCGGACAGTCTTCATGACATGGAATGACTACCATTAAAAAAATCATTTGATCTATTGATTTAGATATTTTTAACATCAAAGGCATTTTTACATGAACCTTTGTCCCAAAAGGATAGCTTAATCACTCGCTTAAAATACCATACAAATATTATACTTATCTATGTAGTATCATGAATATGTTACAATCGAAAAACAAAAAAAAAAAACATCCCGACAACTTTTTTAACACAAAATTCAATAGGTAACCCTTTTTACGCTATCCGTACACGTGAGATCAATTAGCGTTGTGCAACTCGCCCCCGCCTGGAATAGAACCGGCACCGGCCGCTGATCCAAACCGCACTATTTCAGTACAATATCCGTAAATAAACAGACATCGCGTACACCATATGTTCAGTTATCTCTCCGTCCACATAAATACACGTATGATCTATATATATAAAGAAAATATGTTTTCATGTTGGTCTTAGAAGGACTGCGGACCGGAAAAGATCAACCTAATAGGGAACATTACGCAAAGCCGAAGCAGCGGGTACTTTTTAGGGTCCCGTACCCAAAGGGAATAAAAAATGGGACCCTATTACTAAGCCTCCGCTGTTCGTCCGTGCTTATTTATTTCTTATGATCCGACTACTGATATTTTTTGAGAATGTCTATTTCTATTGTCGCTCTAACATAACAAAGAAAATTAAAAACCTATGGGCAATTAAAAGATAAATTCATACTATAAACGTGTTTTTTTTTGTTTTTTTTTTATTGATCTTATCTAAAATGTGCATTAATTGTTCAATCTTGTACGATGGTAAGGAACCCATTATGTACGAGTCCGACTCACACTCATTTGACCGGTTTCATAGCACATAACGTGAGATACTTAACGTAAAGAAACCGCCAGAATGCAAAATATTCTTGTTATTTCGTTGTGTAAAATAGAATTAATTCTAGTGCTTCCCTCTGACGCGAGCACATTGCAGTAATAATTGTTATTGTTAAAGTTTTACTTTTTTTTTAATTTGTTAACATATCATAGAAAATTTCATCAAATTTTTGCAAGATGGCCGCCTATCAGTATTCATCACTGACGGTACATTTACAAGCAGTAAGTGCCCATTTTTGGTATCATATTTAGATTCTAGTACAATATTAGAAAAACGGTTGTATTTAACTTCGTAGTAGTCTTATTAGGCTCAGCGAGATTTCTCGCTCAAAATGGAGTTGTCTCTACATTATAAAGATATTAATAAAATATTAAGTCCTGCAAAAGATACATTCTTAATTAACTTATAAAAATGTATTTTCCCTGATATCGTATTTCTTTTTATCTCTGTACTCAAACTGGTACCAAAAATACGTTTTAATTAAGCATGAATAATAAAGCTTTTATTATAAAACAAAATTTATCTTTCACCTAAGTTGACTACTAAAGCTGATGTCTATATCTATCTATACTAATATTATACAGAGGAAAGGTTTGATTTTTTGTTTGTTTGTTTGTTTGAATTGAATAGGCTGCGAAACTACTGAACAGATTTGAATAATTCTTTCACTGTTGAAAAGCTACATTTTTCCTGAGTGACTTAGGCTATATTTCATTTTCAAAAAAAACGGGGATCCCTTAAATTACGATAAAGTGTAAAAAAATATCAAAAAACTTCTATATATCGCGTACGCTGCGAAAACTATTGATGATAGAACAAAATGTGATGTAACATTTTTTTAGAACACACCATTATCTACAAAAAAGTCAGCGGCAGCATGTTTCTAACTATTATAGTCATGTCACAATAAGCGTTTTTATAATAAAAAAAGAAAGTAAAATAGCACCGTGACAAAAAGCTCTTTATATGGACCTTATCAAAATAAATGATTTATTATTTAAGACTGCTTCGATACCTTTATATTACTTTTTGAATTATTCGATTCTGACATTCCATTCAAAAGATATCACGAGTTTAAAACTTTGAAAAAATAAACTCCATTCAGCTACTTATGCGTTGTAGGGCGTCACTAGGGCAGGGGTACGGGAGGGGAGTTAATTTACTCTTTTTTTGGAGCTGGACGCAAAAAGGAGTGAATATGTGTGTTATATTATTATTATTATTATTATGAATGTGTTGAAATTAACAAATCTAAATGTAATATTTAATGCCCGTGCGAAGCCGGGACGGGCCGCTAGTAAGTAATATAAGTTAAAAACTAAAACATGACTGAAATATTTTAATCTATTTCATCAAAATGCTACTCATCGATCGGAATTCAAAGGTTTTCACTTTTAAGGGTTCCGTACCTGAGTTCGACTCTTACTTTGTCGGTTTATTCAGATATCCACCATTAAAAATTTGCGTTTCTCCAATTACAATATATAAAAACTTTAAACACAAAACCCGAATGTAGCCGGTGCATAAAGCCCACTGTGCACACTGGAGTTTATTCATCAGCGTTATAGTTACAGTGTCGCTGTCACTTTTGTGCTCCAGTGTAAATAGAGCTTTGCTTTGCCCCTCCAGTCTAGACGCAGCCACCTGCACCCCTGCTAATGTATAGGGTGTTCACTTTATATTTTTAATATACAGATTAAGTTTAAGACTGAGCTCGTATGTAGAGGTGGTATGCAAACGCACGGCCAGCCTGATGTTTAGCGGAGACACCGTTGCGTATGGACGTTTTGAAATACATATCTGGGCCTAATATAGCCTAGATAATATAATCTTCTAGTAAGTCCCATTATTTGATAAACCTAGCATCAACATATGACGGTAATTACAAATAGAACAGTCAGCACGTTCGGAGATTGTCGGAAATTACCGAAGCGCGGTGGAAGTTGTACTAATTGCTACGATTACCTACGCCCTTTCAAGATGGAGGATTCAAATAGGTAGATTTGTTGTCAATTTATATATTGGTTCCTTAAGTTCAAAAAAATTGTAACGGTTGAAGGAGAAATCAGTGAAAATTAACAGGTCATCCAAAAAATACACAGAACTGACTTCTTTTTTGAAATCGAAAGAGTTAATAGAGCATTATATTGTTTGTGCTTCAATAAATGTTTGTTACATACGAAAGGATATTTTAATTTGCAATTTTTTTTAAAGTTTAATAATTATTTTTCAATATTTTTTTGGTGACAATTAACCGATTATAATGCAACATGCCGTATATCAATTTAAATATGTAGAACATCAATAATAATAATAAAAAAACGTGTATAGTCTATTTATTGCACGTTTTTTTTTGTGAGGTCAGTTTATAATAATCAATAAATAATTTAAGTAGGAAAAAAAAAAATTTTTTTCTGCATTATCTACTAGATGTGTTTTGTTTTTAATTTTGCATCATATTTATTGTTAATTTTTTTGACTATTTAAATTTTTGCGTTCTATTTTATCTCACTGGTCACCCTCTAAGCTTTAAAATATGTAGATAAACTCTGTATTCATACGTAAATAGTTTACGCTGATTATGTGAAGGGGTTTAGTACAGTAATCGGTTTTCAATAAGCCCCGATGAGGATGTCGCAACGTATTTTTAATAACGTTACTGTCGCTTGATCGACATTTTGTTATGGGAACGATAGGCTGTTATGGGATAGGTGATGGGATTGATATAAACTGGTTTACGTACATTGAAGTCATTGGTAGTTAGTTGTTTTCTAGTTAATGAGACCTTAATTTTGTGACATTTTTTTTTTTTTATCTGGAAATAGGCAATAGAGTTTTTTTTGTACAGCTTATTTAATTCTCAAAATATTTAACATTTTTGTTCGAAATTATTGATTTAATATACAAGTGAATATTCTAATTGTCTGAATAAGATACGACGGATAAAACTTCATAATTCATGTAAATTTTTAAAATTAAAATATAATCGGTAAAATACCGTTTTTTACTGCTGTAGTACAATTTTTGGTTCATTCCGAAATTCTTTCGAACATTGTCTATGATACCAAATCCGAACATTGTTTGGAGTGAGGTCACTATCGAAACTTCGGTTGGTTTATAGATCGACACGATCAATCGACTGCCTACTTTCGGAGTAAGACCCCTGATCTCTTTGGGGGGTTGAATTTTCGAAAAGAACTGAAACTCAAAACATTTATTTGTTAACTCAATAGACACACCTACAGCACACATACATACATTCAATGCCAATACGTTATATTATTATTATTTATTAAAATATACTTAAAATATCTCCTTTTAAATCGTCATCTTTTTAAACTACCACCCGGTTCGGAATGCTATTTCTGCGGGGAAGAATCCGGCAAGAAACCTCCGTAGTTGCTTTTTAACTCTGTTTCTGATTCCTTAATATCCTATTGCAGGCAAGGCCATATCTGCAATGCAGTTTGTTAAAAAAAGGTATTAATTATAATTTGATGTATCAAACTTTCGACTTCATTTTTTTCTAAATTGTTTTTCTATATATGTCGATTCGTTTTTGAATCATGAATAATCAATCGTTGTAGCTTTAACTTGGATGTTATCCGAACTTTAATGATTTTGTTTATTAATTTGTTCACAATGAAAAATAAAAGATGAGAGTATTCGATTTCAATGTATACGGTATTTATTTATTAGGCTGTCTAACTAGATAGTACAATATGCATTACATACAATGTTTTTATTAATATTATTATATTTATTTCTAAATTGTAGATTAACACAACATTTTTAAATTTTTTATGCATGCTTATTTAAAATTACTTAAGATTTTTCAAAATACAGAGTATTAATATAATAATTATAGATTAAGTATGAAAGAGATAATAATAATAATCTTTATTGAATTTCTTAGGTCTAAATTTAAAATATATATGTTTTAAATAATTTAAAAAAGGAAGGTATAATAATAGATCATAATTAAATTGTATTTCTAACGTCTAGAAACATTAACAAAACACTTCAAATGGAGTGATTATAAATAAACTATGCCCGGACTAGGAAAACCTGTGTCTCGGGCGATAGTAAAAGCTAAACTTTAAGTATGTTAACAAACAAAATTAAAACATACCTACATATCTCTTTACCATCAAGACAGCAACTATGTATAAAACCATAATATTTAGTTTTTCGTTAATCTTTTATGGTTGTCCTTAACTTCTAATAACACATTTGTAAATTACTTTAAAGTAATAAACTTGTAACATTTTTGTTGGGGGCACACCACCCCCAAAAGGAAGTAAGATCTGTGTAACCTCCCCCCTAGTAACCTTGACCGTTTGGCATCCTTCCAGACGCCTCCGTGTCATATCAGCTACTTTTAAGCACGGCTTTTCCATCTCGAGTGTAACATATATATGTATTATGTATATTTATGTATTTGTTGTCTCATAATGTCTTTTGTCGCGAAAATCCCGAATTCCGAAGACTATGCAATCTTATTAACATGCTATTATTAGGTCGACCTGTATGTAACTAATTATGTAATGGAATCTAAGGTAACCAATTTAACCATCTTCCAAGGGTCGTAGCGTTATGAAAACTGGCAGCTGTATGTAGTTCCGATGACAATACAGTAATATGGTACTGTCGAACTGATCTGATGATGGAATCGGAAGATATGAAACGGAACTTCATGATGGAAAATATGGTGGTTTTACTCGCATTTATAAAAGCGTATTTTTCTAGTGTTTTTTAACTGTTAAGTTTTGTTAACACGTTACATAAAATAAAATTACAATTCTAAATGACCTGTGTACTTATTGTGTGTCTCGATTATGGACGTACAAGAAATTTTCATCTTGCAATATTTTTTAAATTGTCAATGATATGCTTACTAATATTATAAACGCGAAAGTTTGTAAGGATGTATGGAATGGATCGTTACACTTTCACACAACGTCAGTATAACTCATAGGTTATTATTTATAAAGGTATTGCGTGGACTGTCCTAAATATTGACGATAAACGACAAGTAATTAAAAATCTTATTACTAACTATTTTCAAAAAAAGCTAGTGTTAAATATATATTTTTTAATTAACATTCGATTGTCTCTCTGTTTTTCAATGTATGTTCACGGAATTCTGCGTCAATTGTGGATTGATTTTCAACATTCTTTTTTAAAGTTAAACAATAATTTACCGTTCGAATTTCCATTTAGTTTCCGTTCAATAGTAGTGTTACGTTTTCTTCTCGATATATACGAGTATCAAGGGTCTATTTCGTTAATTCAGGTGTCGGACTGGCTGGGTGGAAACATTAGTTTTATTAAGCAGAACTCGGTCCGTACTCACCCAATCCAATCAAAGAAATTTATTGGGAAAGCACTTTTGTGGTTTTGTGTGCTATTGTATTTGAAATATCTCTGTAAATTGACCTAGAAAAGCGAGAACTTGATGGAGCAATTTTGAAGTTATTTCCAGTACAAAATGCTTACTTTTTTGGCGAGAGACTGCCTATGATAATGTCAAAGTCAAAATGTTTTTTATTCGAATATACTTAAATAAGCACTTTCAAATCGTCTTTTTTTTTACAACCACCGGTTCGGAATGCTATTTCTACGGGGAAGAATCCGGCAAGAAACCTCCGTAGTTGCTTTTTCAATATTCAATTACAATATTTTCTACTACAAATTAAAATAATTCTAGCTACACTCTAACTGTCAATGACATAGATATATGCCCCATACAAATGGGAGTATGCTTTAAACCCCTATGCTTATGTTATGCTTTTTACCCTAGTTCTTTTGAACTCCCGATGCAAAGCCTCCGCTCGTGTAACTGCCTGTGTGTCTGTTTGTGGCATCATAACTCTCGAACGAATGAAGCGATTTTGATGTAGTTTTTTTTTGTTCTGAAAGATGACTTAATTGAGCGTGTTCTTAGCTATGTTTGATCGATATCGGTACCCGCTTTCACCCCCGACAACTTTTGGATGGGGGGATGAACAATCGAATGTATCCAAGTATGTGCAATCGTTAGTCCAGGCGATGGGTGACTGCCTGACTGACCTGTCAACGTAAAACTCATACTATTAGTTTTTCCGTGCATAAATAGTTATTTTGACGTAGACATTAGATAAGGAGAACGTATTTTTGAAAATAAAATTACGCAAAAACGTATTTTTGAAACCACCGAAGAGTTGAAGTTGAGGTTCAAATGTATGGACAAATAGTTATATCTTATGAGGATAATGATCATTAAACCGATGTTGATATGTGGCGTCATTGCTGTTGCTATACATACGTTTTTAGTAATTAACTGCTAGCTGATATATTGGTGTTTGTCACCTTGTCTCAAGATTGTTTATTCTGAGAATATAAGACAGACAAAACTAGAGCCTTATCAATAAATAGGCTTTCTTTCGGGTAACTCGTATTTCTCCATTGCTACGTTTGTTCACCATTAAAAACTGTGGTTGCATCCTTAAAAACGTATAATGTAGTTGTGACATTAATAATAGGTTGGCATTCAGCTTATATAGGCTGATAAAGGTCAGAGATTTGCCACCGTGACCTAATTCTACCCGCATATTTCAAATTCAATAATTGCCATTTCTCCGCTGATGTTTGTGGACGTCTTCTGTCCTTTCTGCTTAACATTGTGACCGTTTGGCACCGTGCCAGGGCTCAGTTCTCGGCTGAAGCAAACACGACACGATCGGTAAACAAACAAATTCACGAATATCGCACTAGTTTTATGTACAAACTATGCCGAGGGAAACAAGGTTGACACTCCGTGATGAATAGCTACGGAATATTGGGGTTATTGAAGATGTTAGATTTAAACTACACATTACTTATCTAACAGATGTAAATCTTAATTACAATTCTCTAGATCAGCCACTTTAGACAAATGCCATTATTCCGCAAGCGTTAACGCCAACAGAAAATAAAAATGTATTGAAATGACATTTCCTCGCGCTCGAGTTACGTCGTTGTTATGTCATTTCCATACATTTTTGTGTCTGTTGGTGTTAACGCTTGCAGAATGATGGTATTTGTCTAACTGGCCAGGGGTCCTCAACGTAAGGCCTTGCGGCACGCCGGGCCTTTGATACGTTACAAATTAAGTGTAAAGACTTATTAATTTTAATAAAAGTGTAAATGTCATAATAAAATATTGTTCCCGATTTGTTCTGACACCACATCAATGCTTTACAATCAGTAGTTTTTTAATTAAACAACATTTGGCACTTTGCTTGACCAAAAAAGGTTGAATTCCACTGCTCTAGATGATTTAGCTTAGGATAAGAATCAGCCAGTGACGAAACACTGTAGGTATAAAAGGTAATTGATTTATGTTTTCAATTTTCTATGAAAATCGCCCATTCAAAGTTACAACAAAGAAAGTAGATATCCAATTTAATCATGTTTGTTTCGTCTTCCAAAACGAGGCTGTTGTTTTATTTGTTTTCTGATGGAAGATTCGAAAGGCCTAATAAAAACATTAAACAGTTGAAGTCAAAGGAAAGCTTCCAACAATTCAGATTGAAAGAACTTATTACAGATGTTTAGACAACGTTAATATTTCTTTTTGTTTTCGGTTTGTTTTAATTAATTTGTAGTAATCATTCACATGGATCGTTACTTTGGTAACAATCACAATTGAATTCCCAATTGATCCCTTTCCGATGTCGCATTATATTTTTCTTTAAGATTTCAATCTTTTTGGTATTTCTCATAAATTGTTTTGCCCTTAATTGATGACCTCAACGTCTTCATCTTCTAGGTCTTGTTTTTGATGACTCGATTGAGGTTGTTCTCCCACTGAACATGCTTTAATGGTCTATCAAAAAATGCCGTATATATTATGGCGTCGTATCGATTGTCTTCACATCTGCAGAATGACGAAGCCATTTACAATTGTAAGCTAAATATGGATCCACTAAAGTTCTCTTTCGCTGGGTTAAAAATGACGTTTTGCAATATTGAATTTTGAATCTAAACATGATACATATGTCAAATCACAAAATGGCCACTTACTGCTTGTGAACCCGGTAGGGTTGTAAATGCTACGAAATAGCTAAACTGGCTTTGAATTCTTTTAATATTTGGCCGAAACCACGCAATAAAGTCTAATAATTCTTATGCTATGTAGGCGACGCGAAAGTTTTCGCATAGATGTATGTCGGATATGTATGTAGAGTTGCTACCTATTTCTATTTAAAAAAATATTTATAAATTTGGTTCAATGTATACCGTACCATGCTTTACAGTAACGTATCCTACTATATATAGATACCAGTAAAAAAAGTGTGGTTGTCAACCCTAGGGTAAGTGGCCGATAATGATAATGTTTTAACGCGTCTTGTTCTATGTTTTTATTATTTTCTTATGGCTGTGTTGACGGTGAGAATTTTGAAATGATAAGAATTCCTGCTTAGATCCGGTGATTTTTCTCAAGGTGGACGAAGGGTTTTCTCATCGTTAACAAAGGCTTTAAGTGATCAATAGTAATGAGCTGCCACCTTGGAAAAAATCGAGAAATTGTTTACTATGTATGTATATATATTTATTCAATAAATGAAAGCTTTCAAAATAATTGACTTACGGTCTTTCATGGTCCGCAGATCTATGGTTGTGTCTTAAGCTTGTTTTTGTCTTGTCTAAAGTTCTAAAACTCCAGTCGGTTTAGGACAAATTGTTTTGAATAAATATCCGGAGTGTGATATCGTAAGTGAAGTACTAATTGTGCTGAAGTAAAGTCCACTTTAAAGAAGAGCAAATAAGGAATTTTAAATAGTTTTCTTTTGCTGTGCTGTAAAATGAACTTATGCTGCGTTTGGAGAATATATTTGAAACTGATTTTTTTTGTTGTCATGTAAAGTAGAGTGGGTGTGAGGACGTGGTAGATCAGTTTGTTACGTGCCTTGGTTAACCGGTCGACCCGACCCGACAGGTCGAGGGTTCTAGTTTCGCATTGAAGTAAGTTGTACCTGCCATGTTGCTCATTGTGCCCGGATAGTGGCGACAGATTCGCAACCTGTCACACTGGTACTCAATGTAAACATGCAAAATGCTGTGTAACACCTCTGCCAACCTCTCAGTCTAAGTAGTAATTTTTACTGACATACCGAGTATTTCACTTACTGTATAGTCTTCGTGCGGTTAGTGGTTTTTTTTGCTTGACAAGTGCTGAGGAATCTTGTATGAAGTAACGAGATTCTTCTACACTATATATTTATATGAGTGACTCTCCGAACAACATGGAAACCTCTCGAAAATATTAATCAAACGAGATTTAATGAGTTTGTGTTTAATATATTCTTGAACATTATTGTTGTGTTACGAAATCCTACGAATAATTAACGTGACATTGTTTGCGGTTCAATTTTCACAGTTTTTGATTATAGTAACATCAACAAGGTTATATTTAAAGTAAAACTTTAATTAACATCAGACAAACTTACAGCACCCGTCTACGGTGTAATTAAATAATTTGAATGTTATAGTTTTAGGAGCTTGGTATGCGGGTGTGTTATTTAGATTTTAACTTCAGCTGTCTAATTTAGAGCGTAATAGAAGGCAAATTAATCAGTGCTTAAAATCTAATTTGCTCCTGCAAATCAGGTGTTAACTAAAAGACTGCACCAGTAGCGCCCTCTGTGATCAAACCCGCGAAACGCCTTTGATCTCACGCCGGGCTGCGTCCGCACCTACCTCCCCCCTGACTGGGGGGACGTACCCATCGGTCCCAGAGGGGGTGGATCCTCGCATATTATAGAGTTAGGAAACGGACATTACCGTAGAAATGGCAATTAATTTTTACTCCCATATAGCATCGGAGATTTCTTGTCGCATATAGCTCCGTATTGCAAATTGGTAGTAGATTTTATGTAGTATAACTTCTTTATCTGTAAACGGACATCTCATTTTCGGTACTGTTGGCTTTCAATTACATCAAGGGTATCGCCGTGTCAACACGCGGCGGTATCACTTACCATTCAGTTGAACCGTCTGTTTGTTTGTTTGACGAGGTTGTAAAAAATAATGACTATCTTATTTTTGTTTTGATTGAATAACCTCTTTTGTTAATTTCAAAAAGGGATTTAATAATATTTTCTTGAATCCATTTAATAAGAACAGGTACTTTTGAGACCGCTATAAGCGTAGGCAATGTGTAGCTATACAAACTCGTAAAAACCTACATTTTTGACATCTTCTAAACTGATTCAGAATATTAATCTAATCGATACTAAGCATCATTATACATGTAATATAGTTATGGACAAGGGCATCGCCAGTCTTTGAGAATGGGAAAAGTATCAAGTATCATTAAAAAATTTGTAGTTTTGGTATTTTTTTGGTGATTGTAATATACATGGTACGATCTTATGTCCATGTCCAGGGCATGACGTTCCACAACCACATGAGCATTATTTTTCGATCTCTAGGAAGGCAGGTAAGTTGGCTACGCCCATGATGAAAGATCTGTTATTTAGTGTAGGAATCGTTATTCTTTTATGGTTTTGAACACATTGTAAAAATACAGCACCCCTGTATATCCCCTCAGCGACATCTGCTGTCTTCATAACCCTATGCCGATGTCCAATGACCTCTCCCTAACTGGATTTAGGTGAAAATGGAAAAATAGCCTTTTTCATTTAATACCGTATCATGTATATACTTACAAAATATCTGTAAATTACATCATTAATAGACACGGCGTCCCTCCGGCAGAGTACAATCAAAATTCACGACATATTAATTTAATTTCTACTTTTTTATTACTTTCGTCACGATATAAAACTGTTTCGTGTTTTGAATTTTGTATTGTTTTTAACAATTCTTTGGAGTTTCATTGTCAGATGAGTAACGAGTGTAAAACACGTGCATCTCAAGGTTGTAAATACGATTTGTTTTACTAAATTGATTTAGATTAATAATTACATGACAGGGTTTTGAAATTACGCCAGGCGAGTAACATTTGTCCTGAATTCCGTCTCTATATAAATACATATATTTATATAACTATTTACAAACTATATAATATCTATATACAAGCTTTATCCCGCGACCTCGTCTGCGAAGATTTCATCTTTTGTATCCCTTAAGAACCCAACATTATTCAGGATAAAAAGTATCAGATATGTCAATCAAGTTGATAAACTATCTGCGTGCAAAATTTAATCCAAATCCATTCATTCGTTTTTGCGTGATAGATAGATATAAATAAGGAAGTAGGATAGAGTTATCGATAGTCTGCCTAACGCAATACTATCGATAGTCTGACGTCATATAAATATTATTGATGCTGTGATTCTAAAATGTAAAGCATATACTATAGATAGTATCGGATATTATATACCATATATATATATATTGGTTTTTAAATACATGTATAGTTTATAAGATATTATATTAAAATTGCATTGTATATCGCATTAGGTTATGCCTGTAATGATATATCCTGTATTGTACAAACAAACATGCTGTTGAGACAATTTTTACATCAATACTATTACTATGAATACTATATCAGTACATTATCATTATTATTTAGGTATTGATGGCACGATTCCAAGCATAACCTCTGAAAAACTTGAAACAGTTCCCGTAAATTAAGTCAGTCAAGTCAGTTTGAGTAAATAATTGTATTTTACAGTTTTACATTACAAAACCGGAAAAATTAGACGAATCCACCGTAAGTTTCGTGAGTGACAGAAAGTGATGTAGTAAATGCGACGAAATAAGGTAGTTCTCTCCAAAAAAAGGTAGAAAAAGGGACAGCTTCATGTCGCTAGCGGTATAACAGTTTAGGATAATAGATGTCGCTAGTCGCTATGGGGGCATGAGCTCGCCGGACGATTCCAGCGGCGTGCGCCGGCGCAGGAGTATCAAAAGGCTTCTAAGGAGTCTAACAGCTGATAAACTACAGACGCCAGGTAATGTGATATATAAGTGGATAGTGCTATCGATCTTGCCGATACTAATACTATCGATAGTATTGATATGTCGTCATTTTTATCGATATCTTTGCGATTGCCTAACTATCTTTGTGCAAATCTGGCATTTAAACCATTTTTCTTTTAATGCTTTCTCGAAATTGAAATTCTATAAAAATGTACTTACAAAACATCAAAGCAAGTACTCGATCACCACTTGTTGGAAACGCAGCCAGGGCTAAAATTATGATGCACAATAAAAGACACCACAAATCGTACACCTTACTGCTTGTGAATTGAACTGTTAGTGATCCGTTCATATTAAATAGAAATTGTCTATTGATTTAATATTTAAGGACCGACCCGACCCGACAGGTCGAGGGTTCGAGTCTCGGATTGCCGTGCGTTGTAGCTACAATTTTCCTCATTGTGCCCGGATAGTGGCGACAGATTCGCAACCTGTCACACTGGGACTTAACATAAACATGCGAAATGTGGTGTTTAACACCTCTGCCAACGTCTCGAGAGATTACGGCATGAGTTTTAAGCGTCATTTTGAGTTTCGCTGGACTTTTGAAAACACCGCGTGATTACATCGTGGTGCAACGGAAGAACAGCGTCGATCTCGTTAGAGCTGACAGTGCTGGTGATACACTTTCATGGTTGTAACACAGCCGTAACACATTCATATAATGGAGTCATTTTAATATATTCTGTTAAATTTACTGTGTTATTTTATATAAAGATCTTTCTTAGCATGTGAATGTTTATGGTCATTTATCGCAATAGTTTCGCCGTGTTTACTGAAAAGCGTTTATATTTACACACACGACGACAGCTGGCCGTCTGGTTTGTGTCCATGTGTTCGATCAACTCCATGTTCTTATGCGTACATGTTTTAAAGGAATCCCGTGATTGGAATTTCAGTGGGCTTTCAAAGAATTGTAAATTAATTGTATGGAGTTCGCTCGGGCGATCCTATGTATAATTTATCTATGTACATAAATATTCCGGCAGATATTCGTTTCGTATATTATAAGACTAGCTGTTGCCCCGCTGCTCTGCCCGTGTTTTATCTTGTGACCGCTTCGGTTTCCTCCCTTAAAACGTGGAAATCCAAAAACTAAAGCATGTTGGCAAATAGATGGTAATCTAATAATGGTAAAAAAACTATATTTTGACAAACAAAAAATGTTAAAAATTGCTTTTTTCAAATTCTGTGGATAGCTGTTATTTCGACATTACAAAAAGACACTACAATTTAATTTATTTGTATAAGTGTTATTGGTAGATTGCTTATGTATTATTGTAGACGAAAACTTTGTACATTCTTCGAAACTACGCTTTTGTTTTAAAAATATCCCCTCTCTAATTAGGCTCTTGACAGACGGGCTGCAAATCAGCTGCAATCCGACTGCTAAATTGCAGTTCCGATTCAGTTAGAATGCAGTTGGCACGACTGCAATAAAACTTCAAGCCTACATTCTGTTATCGAGCCGTTTGTGTGCAGTCGAAACTGCATCGGAACTGCAATTTTGAAGTCGGATTACAGTTGATTTGCAGCCCGTCTGTCTAGAGCCAAAATTAACTCTCGGGAATGACTTCTCAATTTTATCTCAGAATATACAAATATTTGATTTAGCCGACGCTAGAGGTTCCGGGTTCGGATCCCGGCGGAGGCGAGACTTTGTGTTATTTGTAAGACGCATTGCTTCGCTTATCTTTCTTGAATGTTGTATTCTTATGTATGTATTAGATAGCATAACGTTGCTTAGTGCCTGGGATACAAGATGATATCTTAGTGCAGGGGTGAGGCAATGTGTGTGTCGTGATGTGTTTATTATTATTAAAGCCTACGACATCCCTCACAATAGCTGTTTTAATACTTGTATAAAGCTTTATAAAGGTGAGGCAAAAGGTAGATTGATTTAATTAAAACATGCACAGGTGTTGTAGCTCTGTTGACTTGTAAACTGAATAGCATGCGGCTTATTCTGATGCCGGGAAAGTACTCGTACATCAAAATGCTTTCAGAGGTATTTTAAATGGATATTGGAGACATATTGACTTAAATAACTATAGTCTATTAAAAAGCAACTAATTAAAAACAGCTTTACGTGTATCGTTATCTTTGAAGGTTTCAAATTAGTTTTTTTTTCTTAGTGTTCGTTAAAGGTCCAATTGTCTTATATAGGGAAAAATACTTGCTTTTTTGGCGAGAGACTGCCTATGAAAATGTCAAAGTCAAAATGTTTTTATTCGAATATACTTAAAATAAGCACCTTTCAAATCGTCATTTTTACTACCACCAGTTCGGAATGCTATTTCTACGGGGAAGAATCCGGCAAGAAACCTCTGTAGTTGCTTTTTTCAAAATTCAAATACAATATTTTCTACTACAAATTACTTTTTTTTTTGCAATTCTAGCTACACTCCAAATGTCAATAAGATAAACCTGTGCAGCTAACTAAATTACTTCCATATATATGGATATGGTTTGAATGTAGAAAATTTCTTAGATGAAAATGTTCTTTTTCATCTAAGAAAAGACGGTAAATTATTATTATTTAATGTAGAAAAAAAATTATATGCAAGTTAAAAAATTCGGTTCAGAATAAGTCCTAGTTATATTCAAAAGAAACAATACATTACACTTGACTGGTTTTTTATGTTCTCAACTCGGGGGATGCGCCGGGATTGTCATGTCAATTGTCAAGGTGACATGCCGGGATTGTGCCGGGATTGTCAGTAGCTGGCCGCTTTGAAAATAGAATACAAGTGTTTTGTAAAAGAGTTTAAAAAACAAAAGAGTTCTAATTATGTTCTACTAGTGTTTTTATATAACGGTAATGAAAAAACGCAACAAGTTCCGTAATAGTAATTGTCTCGGTACGTTCGTTTTAGTTTTGATTTTATTTCTGTTGATTATTTTAGTGATAATTTTATTATTTATTGTTTCAGGTAAGTGGAATTTCAAAATTTATCTCAGAAAACTTTTGTTAGAAGCAGAATTGAGGTAAGTTGATTTTAGTTTTAATATTTATAAAAAGCGCCATCTAGTCTGTCTTTTAGAGACTACTGAGAAGTTTCCTAGAAGCTGGTGTTACGCTATCCGCCGATAGATGTCGTTATAAGTATTCATGTATGTGCATTCTACTTTTGTAACTAACTTACATGAAAGGATCTGAGCTCATTAATTACATACATGAATTATGTTTACAAATTAGAAGAAAATGTTTGTACAACAAGCAAGTCTTTTGTGCGATACTATAGTTGGTTGTAACATGTATTTACATACGTATTTGTATGTATGTATATATTTTGTATGAATGCAATACCGAAGCTAACTTGTGAGGTGTTGATAAGGTTTTATGTAAGTTTATACTTGTCAAGTAACTAAGCATCGGGAGCCAGAATATTTGTCTCTGGTATGTGACTTCGAAATGTTAACGGTGACCGAATCTCATACATAACATTAGGTAAACATACCGCCTCTAACGAATATCGGATATAGCGTCCATGTTTATGCGGTTCCTTCAATGTCTTTACATCTAGTTTCATAGTACACCAACATATAGGATTTTTATTAATTTTGTTAGAATAATATCTTATTTTAAAACAAAAGTGAAGACTAGACCGAAATGTTCTTATTTAAAATTGAATTTTTTGCTCAAATCTCAAAATCTTAGGCATTCAGTGTGCCTACCATGAGCACCTTCGATTATCGCTTGCGACTGCAGTTACAAATTTGTATGAATCTTTGTAAAGCGCCTCTGACTGAGGATTGATAAGGAATTAAGATTTCTCATACAAAATCACTATAATAGGCTATTTTACCTGACATGTAGAAAACCTATGCGAACTCATGGTACAGATTTTATACATATTTAAGAGATATCATCTCTTACCCGAAAACGATTTTTAAAGATAAACCCTTCGTTAAACACTATTTAAATTTGGATAGTAGAGTAGTGAATCAAGTATTAATTTTACCATTTTATTATGTTTACAAATAAGGAAAATTCGATATAAATTTGAGTTCGGACTATCGCAAGTCGCTGGCTGGTCAGTACTGGTGCAGTGTAAACCGAGCTATGTGTTTGTATGTTGAGGCAAGCGACGGATTTAGAAGTATGGAAATGACGTTATCCATCCATACAATGTGCACATTTGTTATTGTATTATAATATTAATACAAACCAATACTATTTAATATCCGGTTCTAATGATAGTTGATTCATTTATGTTTTAATTTATAAATAACTTTTAAATTGTGATCTGACAAGGATAAAAAAAAAATGCATATTGTAATTTTAAACTTGCTTAAAAACCTGTAAGTTATTCAAAATAACTTTAAAAAAGTAGTTAAAATCATCAAATGATGCAAATTTTTTCTA
Source organism: Choreutis nemorana (assembly GCA_949316135.1). NCBI lineage: Eukaryota > Metazoa > Arthropoda > Insecta > Lepidoptera > Choreutidae > Choreutis > Choreutis nemorana. Next base: position 560,260 of record OX438620.1, on the reverse strand, counting down.
TAACATGACTTGACCACTAGTTCGGAGAATTGAAGTTGGAGAAGATACCGGCAAGAAATCTTAACAAGCCGCCTCTAGCAACTATCGGATATATCGTCCGTGTTTATACGGTCCCTTCAATGTACGAGCATTTACGCTAAATTTGAAAAGGTTTACAGTAAATTTGTTAAAACAGGTGGGCCCAACAACAACTGGCCGCAGGTTGGGGATCACTTGCCCATAAGCATGTTGTGTGCGAGGCGGGACTTTGTATTATTTGCAAGACGCATTGTTTCGCTTACCGTCTCGGATGTTGTATTCTTATCTATGTAGTATATACCATATCGTTGCTTATGTTGTTTGGCCGTTTCCGCTTTGCTGGGAGGGAAGTCTGAAACCACTTTCTTACTACCTCCTATTTCTTCTGATTAAGTTTGTTGCGGGTCCCAAGACAGCCGTTAGTGTGTCCGGGCACAGCCTGTGCGTCATTGCGCGGCTGCATTATTCGATCAAAGGACGCCACTGTTCATCCTGGTGTGTAGGAGTTGCAGTGTTGGGACAAAGTGGCGGGTGTGCCCCGATCGTTGCTTAGTGCCTGCGATACAAGATTATATCTTAGTGCAGGGCTGAATAAATGTGTGTGTCGTGATGTGGTTATTATGTTACTTGAAGCGGATTAATCATTTGTAATTTTCTCTTCAATTTTGGTAATAACTCATCATATCATCAATTCAATTCAATTCTTATGTTATGGCGACTATCGTCTTAGATGACAGTTAATGTCACGTGATGAGAACAAACAATGCTATAAATTAGAAAATGATCGGTGTTCTGACTTGTGATCAGTTGCCGAATCTGTAACGATATAAACAACAATTATTCACATTATGAGGACAGCACATGGACAACACAAGGACAGCACAGAGACTTCACAATTTTATATTATTGGATTTTATAAACATAATATGGTACTTGACGAACTTTGTATGAGACAGCAAATAGTTGAGATTGACGGACGAGGGATGCTTTTGGGTTAACAGTCATAAAGGGAAATTCTTAAATTGATGCATGTAAAAAAATATGTTCCAGAGTACATATCATCAAGAAGAAAAGAATTAAAGTTTAATTTGACACTGGCAAACAGCTAAAAATATAATAGCAACAAAAAAAAATAATGTAAGTACCAATCATCATCAAACTTCGAAGTCAGGAAGTTCTCTTTTCCTTGTACATTTTCCTCCAGTGTTTCCTCACAGAGACGTACGGACGGACAGTCGAACTGACTGGTGTAGGCGGAAGCAGGTGTTGCTAAAAATAGGCACCGAATAAAATAAAAATAATATACGCCAGCAGATGGTACCTCAAGCTGCATGGGATATGCTGATTTGTAAAGATTGGAAATCACTGGATTTTATTTTTACTTGCGGTACTGTCATGCTGTAAAGTGTTTGTGTGGTTTGAGTTAAGATGAATATCTTAACTGCCTTAGATGCTGTTAGATGCCTTAAAAAAAAGTATAAGAATAATTTATCTGCACATGAAATATAAATAGTAATTAGCACGGATGATATTTGAAGGCAACGTCAAAGCTTCGTCAGCGGTAGTGCAATATCGCGTAACTAATAAATAGACAATACTGCGTAAATTCAAAATTAATTAATTTTTCAAGAGTTACAAAAAACTATTTTACGATTCGTATCTCAATGATAGTGTGTAATAATAGTGAATTTCCCGATTTGTATTTTTTTGTTTGGAGTTCCGCGGTATCTACCAGTGTGACGTACGCGCAATTTCACTTTAAAAAACATCGAAAAAGAAGTTTTGTACTTATATTGAGGTATAAATAATGTAATGTGTGGTTTAGTTGTTATAGAAATATATTAGTTTAACTGAAAAACTAGGTGAGAAAAATCAAATAATTCAGTTTGAAAACAATTGTTTTGTTGACTGTATTTAATTTAAAACATTCACGAGACAGGTGGACAAAACATATTTTGGAATAAACATGTTATATATTTATTTAATATACTTTTTCCAGTTTAATTATTACATTAGTTTATTATTATATAATCGATACTTTTTGTTAATTTGGAAATTGGAGGTAATATCCGAAACTTTTTATCAGATTTTAAAAATTCTTTCACCATATATGCTAAATATTTAATAGAGTATTTTTTTAATTCGCGATTATACCCGCGCGATATATACCCGTGTGATATATACCCGTGTGATTTATACCCGTACGATATATACCCGTGCGATATATACCCGTGCGATATATACCCGTGTGATATATACCCGTGCGATATATACCCGTGCGATATATAACACTGATTTATTTAAAAATTTAATGACATAGGATCTTATAAATTATAAATAAGATAAATGATTGCAGAGTGTGAAGTGAACAAACATGTTTTAAAAATCACATAACATTTATCTGTTTTTTGTTTTTTGTGGATTCCGTGTTTGGACAACCTTTGATCCATGTTGATGGGCCATCGATCTAAACTGTCGTGAACCCAATCAATAATGTTGTTTTTGTTGTAAAAAAAAATATCCAATGGACGTGTATGGAAGTGCGAAATATGACTTCATATCATTATAACAGTAGTAATTCGCTTCGGTTGCTTTGTGGAGGGAATTTTTTAAGGTTTGATTGTAAATATTTAGTAGCAATTTGAATATTGCTAACGTATATTTCACGATCTGTATTTATTCAAAAATAAGCAATAATTTCATTATTTTGATCTCCTGTCATGATATTTTCTTGGCTTAAATACTCCTGGTATTGCAAACGTCCATAGGCTACGTTGACTGCTTACCATCAGGCGGGCCGTATGCTTGTTTGCCACCTTATTTGTCTGACAAACCTCAGTGTTACGACAAGTCGTTTACAAATGTCAACGTTACTAGACATACACACATGTATAAATAGCTACAGTGAAACCTGGTTACGTGGAACCTGGATAAGTGAGAAACCTCTAGTATTGAGAATTACAATGAGGTCCCGGCAGTGAGTAAGTGAGATAATGTATCAGGTTGGGACAGGTTTCGACACGATTGTTTACAAACATTCGAATTTCTTTTGCACGTGTTTTGTTTACGGCCTCTGTAAATGAGACAACAAATTTTTAAACCTGTCTAAATGGTAAACTGGATAAATGAAAACCTCTTTAAATGATACAAAATCTTTGGTCCCTTGAGATCCCAATTAACTAGGTTTCACTGTATATACGTGAAACAATACACAGGTGATATCTACTATTTGAGCTCATCGTTTACATAAGCAAGCGATGAGATTCAACGCAATGTTATTTATATGTAGAAGAAAAATTTGTATACAAAGGATCATTTAATTAGTACCAATTAGGCAATTATATATCTTATATATGTTAGATTAAAGCTTCAACATCAATTCTAAAAACTTCCAAGAAACTTAACAATTCGCACGTTTTTTTTTTTCATTTAATATGGCGTGTTAAGTTTGATGTCATCCGAATGACATCATTTTTCAGTAGAAAAATAGAGTAATTTCAATTTACCTGATGCAGCTGTACATTGCGGTTCTAATAGGAAAGCTTTTAAAACTGTTGCTCACAGAGAATGCGATGGATATCGTAATGTTTTGAATTATCGTGAACGCAAAGTATGATCCATTAGTATGGAAGACGTCACCCGTCTTTTATAATAAGGAAGGCGTTTGGAAATGTGAAATCAGGAAGCTTACCCCATAGCATAATGAATACATGTCATGACATATTTGCCTGCATGATTGCCAAGCCTTGATCCTCATGGGGTTTTAAATGTGATAACTCTAGTATTCTTAGCACCGCCTAGTTTACAGTTGCAAGTTGCTTGCATTTTCTTTTTATCATCATTTTTATCAAGTTTTTCTAATGTTTGTTTGTCGTCAATTGTAACTTACTATTTACTATGATATTTTTAGTTTTTTGAACATTTGTTGATTCTTGTTTTTTCCAAACTTATAAATCTATGATCAACTATGTCTGCTAGACGCATTGTTTCGCTTACATGTCTTGGATGTAGTATTCTTATCTGTGTAGTTTATACCATATCGTTGCTTAGCACCTGCGAGCCCAGACCCTTCAATCTTGCTGCATGGCTGAGTTAATGTATTTGTCATTATGTGGTTATTATTATTATTAACAACTTAACTACTCCTAGTCATTTCGTCCGCGTTGAATCCATTTAAGTAAGTTTACTTAAGGTCCTATCTAATTTTGGTAAAGCAGTTCCGACATTTTTGGTAAAGTTATTAAACTAGTGTGTAAACTACTGTAACCTTTCACATTTATTAAGACGAATATATTAATTTGGTTGAGTAACAGTTTGTCAGAACGTCAATTTGTCAACCGCTTTATATTGTTTATTTATTTTAAAATACTTGTTACCGATCGATAGGTGATATCACTTTTAGCATTATTTATGCTCTCTGTTGATATTTCTGCTACGTCTCGTTCGTGGCTCTTGGTAAATATATCATCGTCCACATCATGTTTCTTATTATTGTAAAGATTAAGACCATTTTCGTCTGCTTTAGTATTATTCGCTGCATCGAGGATGGCGTCATGTGTAGTTTTCATGACAAACAATGATGGAACACTAGTAGGTAATGCGGTTTTGTGAGGTTTTTTGCCAGGGATTATTGTTAATGGGTGACGTTAGAATTCTATTACTAATTCCATCCCCTTACTGGTTTTTTTTGTTCAAAGTTCCTCCACTAGCCTTATTTTGTTTTGGGTTTCCTAACCATCTTTTGATGCCTATTTTACAAGAAGATTTAAAGATAAAGGTAAAAATTGGTAGCCGATACATTATAGTTTGATTTAATACTTCTTTAATGAAAACAAATGAATTAAGAAAATAATTACAAGAAAAATTTTCATACGTTTGTAGGAATTGGCAACCATTTGCAAATAAAATACAAGTTTAGTCCAAGTTCTTACCGAAATATTAGATAGTAAAAGAGAAGAAATACACGGACTGTTCAAAATACCAACTCTAATAGTTTATAGGAAATAATTATTTAAAATTTTTCGACTGCGGCAGCTGTTATTTTTCCTTGAATTTTTGAGCAATTCGATTTCAGTTCTATTCGTTTGTTTTGGTTACGGGGAAATTGATCGCTTTTCATCTTTTCTGATTGAAAGTTCATCCTTTCAATAAAATATTCACTAACGTCAAGGCATTCCTGAAATTCTTCCGGTAATATTTGTTTGCGTTTAGCGTTCCAATTTCTTTTAAAATGTAATTTTAAGAATCGTTCTATAGAAAGATTGCTAATTTAAAATGTATTAGATGCAAGTTCTGTAGGCCCAACTATTAATCGATCCAAGCATAGATACATTTCATTAATCGATATATAGACATATCGATTTTCTCTTTTTTTGGGATAGTTATTTTACCATTTTCTGTTAAAAACAGAAATACAAATTTCTAGAATCGACCGATCAGCGTGACCTACTTCGAACTTGGTATTTTCCTTTTGATTTCGTGTTTATCCTCAAACTCCCGGCGCCAAACATTTGACGAACTCCAGACACCGAAGTGAATTCAGCCAAGTTCAAGTGTTGCTATTTCAAAATCATCATTACCAACTGTTGGATACCCACATACTGTTTCCTTTATATCTAATTTAGATTCTATTTCAACGACTTTAGGTCTGTTTTCATTTCTTTCGTCGCCAGGTAGATCTCGGAGAGGTGTTTCTGTAACAGCTGTTATGAAACAAGGAGGTTCTGAGTATAACCGTTCATCGGAATATGTATTGTTTTGGTTTCGGGAGAATTTAATCGCGCGTGCTCTATTTGCAGAATGGTCTAATTAATTTGGACTTCTTAGAAGACTCGTTTGAAAAATCCTGATCAGCTTGTTGTATTAAGGTTTTTACGAAGAAAATCATATTTTCGTTGGCTTAAATTAGTTCCGAGTAAATTCGGTTTTATTTGATTTTTCATAGGTTTCGCGTGGTATTTTAAAAAATAATGTTTTTTTTTTTAGGTTCAATTATTCTACTTTTGCTGGAGTTAACCATGGGATTATTAGTCAAATATAATTTATGTAAATAGAATATTATTTTTTTTTGGACACACCCGCCTCTCTTTCCAACCGCTGCAACTTCTGTTTACCAGGATCAACAGTGGCGTCCTAAATAATGTATATATTTTTTTTATTAATTGAATTTTAATAAGGTAGGAGTTTATGGATCAAACTACGCAATCAATAAAAAAGACAGCAGTAATAGCTTTAAGGTAACTTTTTTAATGGAAGAAGAATCAAAAATGAAAAGATGTCATCACAGTGTGAGCTGTTTCGCACAATGGTATAGAATGGTTTTTGAAAAAGACATGTACTCAATTGTATTAGTCATGTCATTTGTTAAAGTGCCACTAAGGCAGTAATGTGTAGCTTTGTAATATAACTATTTACGACTGACCACGTGAATGATGAAATGGTTCTTAGAAATAGTCCATCACATTAGTTTTAATCCTAAAACGTCACGTTATTATGGTGTTCAGTAAGGGCAGTAGTGAAATAACCTGTGACTGGTGTATTTCAAACGTAATATTGTTCATGAAGGCGCATGGAATTTGGCCAACAGACGTACCTTTTTCGCCATATGCTGACCCTGACAATAAACTAACCAAACGCATAATACACTGCATTATATTTTCAGTAAGAAAATTCTAAATGCTGTTTTAAAACGATGGGGTTAATAGTTTAATTAGCAAAAGCGAAAATGTCGCTTACTACGTTTTGCGGTCGAGTAGACGCCGAGTTCGCCGGGTGATTCTATCTCGCTTTCCAGTTTCGTTTGTTTTATTGCTGTCTCTTTCCCTCGACCATTCAATTTTAAGTGCACAGGTGCAGGTGTTGTCGTCTCGCTCGCTCCTGTTGTTTAGTTTTGCTGTTTCGCCTGTGAGGTCAGTCTCCTTGTTTGAGCGTTTCTCGACGGACGTGCGTTAAAGGGAAAAATTGTTTTGAAAAGTTTGTTTTTCAGTTTTTTTTGTGTATTGTCGTGAAAAGTTTTTAATGTGCTGTCCTGTTTTGTGTTTCATTCAAAAGTGAAAGTGATTTTTGCATTGTTTTGGATTTCGTTTAATTTGGAACGTTGAAAGTAAGAGCTTAGCTTGTTAAGTTTTGAAATGATTTAAGTACATATATAGGATTGTCACCCTCGAAACTGATTATTTTTAAGCAAAAGATAAAAAAAACTTCTTAATACAATTTATACCATGTCTTTGTAACACCATACTCATGGATACTTATTGTAGTGCTCGCAAAATTTTGAAGGACCATTATTGTTTTTCGTTTGTTTAGAAATACGCATAAAAGTATAACCTAGATTTCTTTTTAACCTATATTCAAACGAGTCGGGCCATTACTGTGTTATTTAATATTTCACTTTTCAAGATTCATTACTTTAGGCAATATTCAAAATGTAAGCCGTGAAGACATCTGCCGAACGCTAGCGATAATAATTCGGTCAAAATACCATGGAACTGGGAGATGTTTGCAAAAAAATACAAACATCCTTCAGATGGTTTCGGAGATAAACATGTTCATCGGAGCGGATTGGACAGATAAATGGCTGTCAAAATGTGACACTCGAGTCGCTTTTGCCGGGTGCATATTGAAAAAGTTTAAAAACTGGCGTTACGGCGTTTCGGTTAATGACAGACGAATCCGGGGCGAGTAACTAATGGTCACGTCTCATGTTACAAGCTTTAATATTTTCTATCAGGTGAATTCCTGTATGTTGTCTTATACAAAAATGAAATGTTTGGAGTTTCACCGTTCTTATGTTGTACAACATAAGGATTTATATTGCACTTGTTTTGTGAAGCTTTAACTGTAGCCGTCTGTACAGTTGGAAATAAATTTTATAGTAAAATGATTCGAAGTTGAGATAATTCAAATTAATAATTATATAGACTGTTGACAAATGATCATTATGTAGTAAAAATATAGTGTAGTTCGGGATTTAACATCAAAGTTTGGTTATACTGACTATCTTTGGCCAACAAATGATTTTCTAGTCGTAACACTAACCGGTAATATCTTGTCGCCAATCTACTTGTCCTAATTTATATACCTATAACAAACGCATAAATTGCAATTTTATCAATTAGTCAATTGTTATCTAACTCCGGACCTCTCGGTGTCAGCTGATAAGTCGAGAGACAAAGTGTCTGATACGTCTAGCTAATGACACTGGACTGTGTTTATGCAGGATACTAAATAAATGTTCACCCTCCACCAGTAGAATAAGTAACTCTAGTTAACGAGAGGTCGACGTCGAAATTCGACATTTATCAAAAAATTAAAATTACAAGAGTATTTTTTTTTTGGTAAGACCACATACTTTACACGATAAACAAAGTCATGTCATTCTAAATGTCACACATGTCATGTGTCATATGTGTGTCAACGTATGGTAGTGTGTGATTTTTATTAATTTTATGTTTTCTAATACATAAATTTTCTGCACTCCTTCATTATGTATTTTAACGTTGGAAAATTTAATACTTCTCCATTCGCTTGATTTTCATTAAGTCAAAGTCTAAATATTTTTATTCTAACAGACTTTAAACCAGTAGTTTTAAATCGTCATCTTTTTATAATACAACTGGTTAAAAAATCTAAAAAGTTTTTGCATCACGTTTTAATATTATGGTATGGGTTTGCAAGACAAGCGAATGGCGCACCTTATGGTGTGTTTTCAGTTTATGCAGGCTAGCTCATAGCGTAGCCATAAACATTAACAACAAAGTTATAACTGGATTACGATCACGCAGAGTGCGAAAAAATGGCTGCACTGTGTAACTTTCTTTTAAGATTTTTTAATTAAAGACTTGAGTAGATTCTTGCATAATTTATAACCTTTATGTTAATCTTTTTTCTATTACGAAGTTTAATCGTGAAAAAGCAATTTTCACCCTTTTTTTTCTACCCCTTACGTGAAGAATCACCCTTTGAATTGCATCCTTGTTTTTCACTTTTTGTGAGCCCTTTACTATTTCCTTACTTAAAAACCTGATCATCATTTTTCTTTATCATTCAATCCGTTTTAGGGCTCGGTAAAAAAGTATTAAAAAACGAGAATCTCTATCTGTGAGCGGGTTGTATCTCATAAACCATAATAGCTACTTGACCGCTTTTTTTACATTTTGAAGGAGTGTTTATTAATTTGACATTTGATAGTTGATTCAAGCTCATGTAATGTCGGTACTGACTAGTTATTGTTCAATTTACCTCAAACGTTTATTGTTGTCGCAGTTTCCTAGTACCCATCATATACTTAGTAGCTGTGACGTCATACTTAATTACTAAGACTAAAGGGTAAATTAAACTTAATTACTAAGACTAAAGGGTAACTTAAATTAGGATTTCTAGAATCACCCTTCACCTCTACCATCTTGGGTGAAGATGAGAAAGAAGCGTGGTATATGTAAATACCAAATATTTTTACAATAATATTAAATGGCTATGGAATACTGGAAGAATTTTCATGCTAAACTATTATTTTGGAGGACGTGGTACGTGCCTTGGTTAACCGACCGACCCGACCCGACAGGTCGAGTGTTCGAGTCTCGGGTTGCTGTACATTGTAGCTACCATATTTCTCATTGTGCCTGGATATTGGCGATTGGTTCGCAGGATGACTGACCAAAATAACATAAACATAACATAAACGCCGTCATTAATCCCTCGAGAGCATGTTCGCATGTTTATGTTGAGTCCAAGTGTGACAGGTAACGAATCTGTCGCCACTATCCGGGCACAATGAGGAACACGGCAGCGACAACTACAAAGCAAGGCTTTAAGACAAAAAGTTATGTTTTATTAAGCCAAAATAAAATGTGTTAGATTTAACGCAACATTGGAAAATTCCTGATCCTCTGTTTTTTTTTATATCCTTTATGTTCGAACGGTTTAATAACTTAAAGACAGAACTCATTTACAATCTCAGTATAAGCTGGTTGAGGAGGCAAGCTTTTAGTTTTTTTAAGGTCCTTTTCCTTGTCGAAAATTTCTTGGAAATATGAATGGTTCGACCCAGTTATTACCTATATTATTTATATTTGCCACCTTTTGATTTGTCTTAAAAAGACGATGCAGCCTGATCGATTGTATAGGTTACGATAGCCACGGTAAAGCTTCTAAGACCTAATAATACGCTTTTTGCCTTTTTTCCGATGGAAAGTGATACCGTCGCCTATTCACGAGACGATAGCCTTGTAATAATAATAACCACATCACGACACACACATTGACTCAGCCTTGCAGTAAGTATCGTAAGAACTTGTGTCACAGGAACTAAGCAACGATATGGTATATACTACATAGATAAGAATACAACATCCAAGACCGGTAAGCAAAACAATGCGTTTTGCAAATAGCACAAAGTTCCGCCCCCGCCGGGATTCGAACCCGAAACCTGTAGTGTAGCAGTCGGCTGTTTACACCACTGCACCACCGAGGTCGTCAAACGCCAAGTGCACCGATAATACTTTGCCTATATAAAGGTAAGCTGATTAGATCATGAAAGTCATGAAAATAGCCTAGTTAGAGTTTGGCGAGGTTTACATTGACTTAGCTAGAGGACAAGCGACATTGTCTTTCGACCTTCTTTAAATTAGGTTGATTGGGAGTACCTAAACTAATAGGCTTGCAACGGAAGATCAGCGTCGGTCTCGTTAGACACAGTTCTAGCTTGCATGATTGTACCAGCACCTTATGATGTAGTCTTACCTATGTTACCGTTAACATACTTTTTGTTACTGTTAAAATAATAATAATAACCACATTACGACACACACATTGACTCAGCCCAGTTCTATGATGTAATCTTGTATCGCAGGCACTAAGCAATGATATTGTATAAACTACATAGATAAGAATACAACATCCAAGACCGCAAATAATAAAGTCCAGTGCCCGCAGGGATTCGAACCCGAAACCTCTAGCGTAGCATTAGGCTGTTTATACCGCTGTGCCAGCGAAGTCATGAAATAACAAAAGATATTATGTTGTGTTGTGATATGGTGAACAGTCTTGCCTATTAGGTTAAAAAAACTGTATTCAAGGGTGTCACCACGTCCATATGTGTGTCTTATACGTGCTCCATTCTCCATATATTGAATCGCAGTCACATATAACGAACAGTAAATAATGCGTTTGTAGGAACCGACCCGGTGACTCAAATAGTTGAGTTATTTATTACGTTTGTGAGTTCTCATTATTACCGTCATCATGTTTTTGCTCGTAGTAAGGTTCAACTAAGCTGTTTTATTTAAGAAATTTCATAAGAAAAGCGGTTAACAAAACGTAAAAAGTAATGAATAAAAGGTAGTTGTTTATTACCACCTGTGAATGCTACAATGTGCTTACAATCAGTAATGATTAACGAAAACATTTAAAAACTTTAAATACAGAGGAAAATAAGTTAAATAACACAATTACATTGAATTATCAAGGGACCGTTAGCAAGTTTGCGGGTTTTTTTTTTTTAAGTCCCTTTTTGTGTTTTTGAAGTGGAATAAAGCAAAGTGAATACAAATGTATGTATGTTTGTTTATGTTTTATATGAAAACAGAAAGAATACTAAAAATTCGATTGCTAGAAAAAAAAGGAAACCGCACTAGGTTAGGTTAAAAATCTGGCTTCCAATTCACATAACAATATTTTTCAAACTATCTGCCGTTGGAATCGCAACAAAGCCAAGAATAATATTGAGATTACGGTCTTTTTTTCCTATAAAGAAGTTGGAATTAATCCAGCTGACCTCCAGTTTAATTACATTTTCTATTTAAGGCCGATCCGCTTTGTGATCTATATATAATATATAGGTATGTAGAAACACGACTCGGTATATAGTGGCGAGAATAATATACTCTCGTTCCTTTAGCGTTAAAAGTATAAACTCAATAAAAACTTGAAATTAATTCTAATTTTTACCAGCTAAGTATCAAAATCCAATTTGCGAAGGTTGGCCGCAAATGCGTAAAGCTTCTATTATTTCTGTACATCGATAACTCAGTTCATGGTAAGTTCACGTGGTTTCGAAAGTATTAACTTAAATAATATAGAATAAAGTCACACCGTATTCCCTCACGAGCGGATGGCAGAGGTTGCTACACACCGCATTTCGCATGTTTATGTCGGGTCCCAGTGTGACAGGTTGCGAATATATCATTTTTTTTCTGAACAGCAAAAGCGTTATACCTCTATTGTTTCTATCTATCATCATTGAGACCGTTTGTTTATTTTCCACCTTAGCTAATCATTTCTCGGTATTTGTCTGTAAATATTTTTATTATTATCTTCATTGGATTGTTCCTTCCCTCGACCTATATCAATAAGGTTGTAAAGAAACATTAAACAGCCTTTGAAAAATTTGCATATTTCTGTTTGAAATTTGTAAATATGTACGTCCTTATTAATTCATTGCCATGTATGTATGAATAATTTTAACATGGTCATGGATGTATGGAGTAGCAGCCAAGGACTTTTAGACAGACTTTTGTTTTTGGGTTTTCGCAGTAGTAAAATAATTTTAAATATGGAGGTATTCTCATAAAGAGGTAGGTTTTTTTGTTTTTTTTTTTTAGTACCTCGAATCGCAATACAATACAATCGAATTTTGCTTTCCATTCTTTTAGCTTTCTTTATGAATTGTAAAATATGTTCTGCTAGAATTAATTTCATTTGTTATGTTTCTTTGTATCTGATACGGTGCCAGGAAGGTTAAGTGAAAAAGGTCTGCTTGCTCGATAAATAGAGATGTACATACTTGTACAACTCGTATTTGTCCTGTATGGGTCATGATATTGTATATTTCGTTTCAATAGCTCCTTACAGTTCTTTGCTTTACGATTGACCTTTGGACAGAGACATTAATGCCTTCTTTTTTCCTTTCGTCCTTTTTTTAAAACATCGCTATTTACTCGTTTAAAAGCGTTCGTTCCGGGTGAAATGTTTCAACATTAAGAAAAAAACCCGTAATCATGCGATAATTTACCCTCATAGGGTTCGTTCCCATGCTTTCTGGGACACCCTTTTAGTTTAATGCTTCAAATAGAACTTCTAACTTATCACCTTTGTATAGCTTTGAAATGTGGATGACTAATACGAAAAAAAAAATCCCTGTTTTTTGTCTGATATCGCAAACGTTCGTGGCCAACGGTGACTGCTTACCATCAGGCGGGTCGTATGCTTGTTTGCCGCCTTGGTGAATTGTCCCAGATTTCTTGGTTTTCTACTAAGGTCCGCTTTTTGGCTGACTCTTCTCCACTTTGCCAGGTCTTCGGCATCCTCTTTCTTGAGATTGTTTAATAAAAAAAAAATTCCCCCAAAACTGTGCCTCAGAAAAATCATTGTAATTTGACTTTTGGATTGTAGAGTAAAGTAAAATTAAGCTAAAATAAGTTAGCCGATAAGCTGGAAAGATATCCCATATAATGTCCGTTATCGTGGTGTTTTAAAGTATGATCTCATGGTTTATTTACGTTCAGAGCCGTATGGCGGCGGTTGGCTGGCGACTCGCATGCGTGGAACATGCTAATTGTTAGATTTTAATTACAATTTTACGATCGCATATACGGTTGACGATAAAGTAACGCTCGTTCACGGTAGACACGCCTAATGTAAAATGCAAAAAAGTGAGGCTAACGTTCTTAGGGTCCCGTATCCGAAGGGAAAAAAGGGACCCTATTAATATGTCTCCGCTATCCCTCTGTCTTTTTGTCAGTATGTTTTATCTCATGGACTATAATATCTAGGACTCATTAAATTTTCAGAGAATTTCTTTTTCTGTCGCCGCTATAACAACAAATATTAAAAACATTAAGAAATTATAAATTCAAGACTATCTGGTTTCTTTTACAAAATTATCGTCTTATAGCATGGTACGAAACCCATTAGTTGCGATTAAGACACAGACTTGACCGGTTTTTTCTTTAGCGTCTCTAATTCTGCTATTGTTTGAATAGTGCTGTTCATTTTGTCTAACGAGATCACTTTTCGATTGGTTTTCTTATTCTAGATAACTGAAAAAAATATTTTTTGGACGATGCAAAATTTGAATGTGCTGTTAGTGGTTTTAGGATTTTTACAAATAAAAGGAAATGGCGAATCGTTATGTTTTGGGACAATGGACACAAATTGCCCTAAAAGGTACAAAATTTGCGGTTCAGGCTTACTCTTTAAATATGAACATCGAAAACTACGGTAGAAATACTTTCTATGCTATGCTATGTGTCGCTACAGCCATCAATTTGATTTGATTTTTGTCGACCTCGGTGGCGCAGTGGTGTAAACAGCCGACTGCTACGCTAGAGGTTCTGAGTTGGAATCCCGGCGGGGGCGGTACTTTGTGTTATTTGCAAGACGCATTGTTTCGCTTACCGGTCTTGGATATTGTATTCTTATTTATTTAGTCTATACCATATCGTTGCTTAGCACCTGTGATACAAGTTCTTACGATACTTACTGCTGGGCTGAGTCAATGTGTGTTTCGTGATGTGGTTATTTTATCAATTTATATATTCTGCCACGTCATGGAGCTGGAGAACCTTTTTCAATAAGTCTTTTACGATGTTATATCGTCACAAAACATACTCCTAAACTAACTGAAACGATGTTGAAAATTTACTTAAAAACTTTTTTTTTCGAACCTGGTGGCGCTTGTTTTTTTCCTTCAATAATTTGTTTAAAAAAAGTGTAATCTATCACGTAGTATCTGTCCGTCCGTCAGTGTTATCTGTCCCTCCCACTAACCCTGGCTATGGTTAGGTAATTGTTTCCCAGTAAGTCTATCTACCCCGCCCACCAGAGGGCTCTGGTGTGGTTCTACTTCACCAAGGCGAGCGGTATCTTCCAAAATGTCTTAGAATTTTTTAAATATTCCTCACTGTTGTGAGCTGTAATATTCTTGTTACATTTAGCCCTTTAAGGTGAGGGAAAAATTTAAATTTCTCACATGTTCTTGATGACCCCAGACGATAATTAGGGTTGTAAAATTTAAAGCTGAAGGCTGAGTTGTCCATGTTGATGTTAGGGCTTTATTGTAAAGAATGTTCAACATTCACCTATTTATAAGAAATTATCAAATTAGAAATAAATAAAATAGCGGTATATTTTTTAACTGTAGTACGTCAATTGACCGAACTTGTGTCGTGATTCTTCAACTGTGAACTACCTGTATACAGAATTGTCTTTCATCTCTGTTATTGTAGTTTATCTAATAGCTAATGTTTTTGAGTGGTCCCAAGATTATGTTTTAAACGATGACGGTTACCTAAAAGAGGATTTTTTTTTTTTCGGTCATTTGATACGTTTTGCCGAGAGTTAAAAATTTTGTAAATGTTTTTATCTATTGTTTAGAATTTCACCGTGAGAAATTGTATTTTGGGCTACTGTAAAGGTATTTTGGGTTTTGGTCTCTCTTAGGTCTGAAGGTTTTAAACCTATCACATATAAAAGTATCATAATAGTTGATTCTGCAGCAGTTTTACCATCTCATTTACGGTGAGCATAGAGTCTCAGATGTTGTCCATATCAATTGCATTAGACGCAAAACATCCTTTGTCAGACATAGGTATTTCGCAAATATTTACAACCGGAGCTGTGTCGCTTCTATCCAGCGGCTCCGTGGAGCCCAAGATGGTCCATACAAGAATTTTAAATATGTTTATTTTTGTATTGCAACTGCAGCATCTCAATGTTTTTCTAATACCCGTAGACACAATTATACCGATCAGCGATTTTCATGTCCCAGTTGAGCGTTCAAGAGACCAGATCCTGACCTAGATCTTGTAAACTCCCGCTGCGCCACACACGTGGTCGGTTTATAACAGCCGACACTAATTATACCAGCTATTTTTATTTACTTACTAATTCGCGCAATATTTAGGACGTATCTTTTGTTCTTGTCGATTTTGTTTCCGTGAACTCTGGTTTCTTTCTACAACTCAGATTAGTACTAAAGTGTTTTGTATAAGCGACTATACTTTTTTCATCTAATTGGTACAGTTCTTTGTATCTGCCGTCGTTAGCAGCTCCAGATGATATGATGGATACACTGGATTTGCTTATTTTTTTTGTATCTAGCATGCAACAAATTATAATGGTTATCTTACAATATGGTAAGGGGGGTCGAGTACTGCGTCCAGTATTAGTCATTATAGTATTAAAATGCAGAACATAATTTTCTTCAAAAAAAAATACATTGTTCAAGCAGGGTATATTTTTATTTCCCATTAAATTGGTTGGAACAGATGATACCTGCGTTTAGGGAATTGGATCGTTCCTCCTGTTGTAACACATGACGTAGGTGACAGGTGAAAGCGTTCCATGATGTATGCACGAATTAAAATAATTTACTTAAATTAACAATTCAATGTACCATGTAATGGAGGTTAGGAGGTGGTAGCTCAGTTTGTTACGTGCCTTGGATAACCGACCGAACCGAGCCGACAGGTTGAGGGTTCGAGTTCAACAACCCGTGCTGTAAGTTGTAACTGCCCTGTTTCTCATTGTGCCCGGATAATGGCGACAGATTCGCAACCTGTCACACTGGGACTCAACATAAACATGCGAAAAGCGGTGTGTAACACCTCTGCCTGCCCCTCTCGAGGGATTGCGGCGTGAGTTTATGTTATGTTATGAGTGTAACAATTCCATTTAGTTTTCATAGTTGATCTTTTACTTAAAAACAATTTTTAGACTAGCGTCAATATCGTGGGTCTTCTTGAATGTTTAAGACAATTTATTCTTTTGACGTTTTAATCACTACATAGTATTAAAATCGCATCCTGCTGAATGTCTCTACGTATGCTTAGATCTTTAAAACTACGCAACGGATTTTGATGCGGTTTTTTTAATAGATAGAGTGATACAAGAGGAAGGTTGAAATGTGTACTACATGCATGATATCCTTGCGAAGCCGGACTTGCTGGGTTATGTTATAAAGAAATGTTTTTTTTTATCGTTCTTGTGAATAAGGAGTTTATTGCAACGCGTCCTGCATCACCCATTTTTGTCTTTATTTTTGTCTTATCGCGAATTCTCATAGGCTACGTTCACTGCTTACCATCAGTTGAACCATATGCTTGTTTACAACCTCTGTATGTTATCTTTTCTAAAAGCGCTCTGTATGAATCTTTGAAGATTTCAGTTGTTTATTGAATCCACCCACTCGTTTCATCTTATTTTAGTTTAACGTAAACCTTACCTATGGCAACAATCTGTTTCATTCATAAACGATTCATTGTCATTAAAATGTTGACTTCAGTCTTATGTCGTAGGAGACCTAAGTTGTCAGATAGAATTTCGTCGTAGATCGCTCTGGTTGGATAAACTCCGGGGAGGCCTTTTGTCCAGCAGTGGAAATCTTCCGGCTTATGATGACGATGAAGAAACATTAACAGACAGTAATAATACATATTTATCATTAATTTGGCATACTAACAGTGTAACATAACATTCTTATAGTTTTAGTATAATTGACAATAGGTTAGCATATTTTAGGCATGAAAAAATTATAAGGTCAGCAACGCGCATTTGATGCCTTTTTGTGTTGCGTAAATAGACTGCTTATCAAAGATTTCTTTACTTACAAAAGGTAATGTGACATGTCAGTTTGCGATCATACTATCCAACTAAGAAGCTACGTGAGACAGTCTCACGCTCAACGATATGCTTGGTGGTGCTAATAATTAATACTGTGACGTCACAGCAGCGACTGCCAAGGAATACTAACGTATGTTATAATAATGTCTTTCCATCTCACGACGGCCGTTTGTCTAAGGTTGTGTCAGTGTCGTCGGGCGTGTACGTAAGTGTTGTTCCAGTGTGTGTAACCTTCAGTTCGCGTAGTAAAGGCGATACGCACACTAGAGCTCTGTACGTATACACGTCTAATCACGACTATAAACGAACGGTCGTCGCGAGGTGTTAATGGCTGTGGCAGTATACGCCATGGTTTTACTTGGCACATAGTCCAATAGGACGTCTTGGCTTTGTTTGGACTATATTAATTAGTTGGCTCGATTTAGCGTAGAATCAGATAAAAAGTGGCTTGTTTTAAAATCGATCGTTTAGTCAAGTACTAGTGTTATTATCATCATCAGCCGGATAAATCCACTGTTGGACAAAAGCCTCCCCCAAAGTCTTCCACACCGATCGCTCCTGTGCTGCCCTTCCCTCGACCCTTACCAGATCGTTGGTCGATCTTGCGGGAGACCTGCCTAGTCATAGGCAGGCATAGCAAGGTGGACCGAGGACGTAGTGTCATGCCGAGTCTTTAGGTACACAGCCCATGTCCCATGAAAAGGATAAATTCATAGATTAGAACAAAGAGCCTGCTTAATAAATAAATCTAGTTGAAATAGGTTTATCCGTATATATATAACAAACATACGGACGGATACATACGATAATTATATAACATCCCTTTTTTGCATGTTTGGTTTTTTCATAGTAACATTCATAAAGATGTTAAATTTTTTAAGTCATAATTAACCTAATTACCATGGAAAATTGTCATTTTTATTTAACGAGTCAATTTAACACAATTTAAAAAGGTGATGTAATTAACTTGGAATTTGTAAAGCAAATATTTTTTGTTGTAGAAATATGTTTTATTCACCTTTTAGTATTATTGAATGCATTGAACTTATTATAATTAAAATTGTTTAAAAAACTGCATTGAATAAAAATTTTGTTTGTTAATTAAATGTTTAAAAACAAACAAATGTTGTAATTTATAATTTTAATTGCAGAGTAATTAGGAGATAATAAGTGTCAACTTTTTATTTGTGTTTAGCTGTGGCAGATATGACTAAAACGGATGCACCGATTTTAATGCTATTTTGATTATATAGCGACCAAAGTTTGGTATTTACTACTTGTTTCTGAACAGTTTCATACCAAACTAAAATGAGGATGTTGTAAAATACATGTATAAGGGAGACCTCACAAACACATGCCTGCGTTGTTTATATACTTGCTTTATTTACATTTATAAATAAATAAACAAAGCAGCTGCTAACAATACGTGACTAAATGCGGAATTCCATTTAGGAATCTATTTCTAACGCATTACGAAGCTAAAAATATATATATATATTATATTCTATTGTACAGGTTTTTTTTGGATGTCTGAGATATTGTCGTGATGTTGTTTTCAAAAGTTTCACTTTGAAAAAAATATGTTCTTGTAGAGGAAGAAGTGATTTCTTAAAGTTTTGGTTTCCGTTGTTGCATCTCGTATTTTTATGAAGGTGTTGTTATTGTCTGTTGCATAACAAACCGATCAACTTTCATGTACAAAACCCTTTTACCTAGTTTATTTATATTCGATTTTCTAACATATCTAAATTCAAATGTCCTATATTTTAATGAAAATGAAATATTCTTGTCAGACGATACGATGACCTAGAATCCTAAATTATTAACTTGGTGGATCGAGTTACCGGGTTAGGTTAAAAAAAAATAACGTGAGATAGGCAAGAATTTGGTTAAAATCTCACCGGGTAGAAAGTGACATTGCTTCCGAAGCATGCATGCTTGCCTGGAAATTCCTCTGTCAAGTTTATGTCGAAGTGTTCGGGAAGCACATGCTGGGAGAGAGTTTTTAGCAGTGTGAATAAAAAAACTTGCTGTAAAGCGTTACAAAGGATAAAATCTTTCGTAACTTCATCTAGATAGGATACGTCTCTCCAAGATGTAAGGAGACAGATCAGGTAATTCTGTTTTGCAGTATCTTCTGAAACTGAAACCGCTTTCTTACTTCCTTCGCTTTCTTATGTTCGTTGCGGGTCCCAGCCGGTAGGTTGTCCGGGCACAGACTGCGTCATTGCACAGCTGCATTATTCGATCAAAGGACGCCACTGTTGATCCTGATGAACAGGAGAAGTACTGGTGATACAGAGGAGCGGGTGTGCCACGAAAAAAATGCAGTATCTTGTTTTAATTAAGTAAAATTAACGTTTATGCAATTTAATATTCACCACTGCAGTTCCTGTTCACCAGGATCAACAGTTGCTTCCTTTGTAACGTCTAATACAGCTGCGCAATGAAGCACAGGCTACGTTCCCAGACACTCTCTGTCATGAATTTGGATCAGGAGATATTGAAAGAAGTAAGAAACAGTTTCTAGACTTCTTCTCAGCCAATGTTGAAAGTATCTGCTATTGATTTTAATCACTGTAACGCTCTGTTCAGTAATTCTAATAATAGTAGAGCACCAGGACAGGAAACCAGCAAGTATCCTGTAGATAATGTCCCGTTTGTGACTCATGTTATAACTATTTATAACTTAACACTAATCCGGTTCACGTTAAATCTCATTCCCCTGTTTACAGTTTTAATATCTGTCCGTAGGGTGCTTCGAAATCGTAAGGCAATGGAAGGTTTCTGAAAATTCTCTGCGCGCTTTTGAGATCCAGAACAGTGAAACAACGTGTGCAATAAACTTTGAATGTATGATAATAGTTGGTGATGAGCACGGTCGTGCTAGGGCTTGCACAATTTCAAAAGGTCCGTTCACCCCGTGGACAACTCGTGGAAATCTCTTCCGGGCCGTGGTCGCCACTTCAGGACCTTTCTTGTCTAACGGTCCACGGTTAAGCCTGTATTGCTTACCCTACAGCATCTCTCCAACCCTAAAATTAAATAAAGAATAGTATGACAGGATGTTAGTTTAACTTGGAGTAAAAATAGAGGGGGTATAGTCGTATATGTTGCTCATAGTACAGACGGTGGTACGTATATTTCACATTACAAGTGCAAAATCAATCCTTATGCTGTACAATTTAAGAACGGTACCAAGTCCATACGGGTTAGGTTGATGCATGGCGATGTGTACGGTTAGAAAATACAGCTTTAGCTCTTTACAAAATCATAATTTGTTTTGTCATTCATAATTGCAATGACTTAATATAAATATTACTCATTCATTATATCGAGACGTTTTAATGGAAAATTCTCATGGAAACATTAGCGGCTGCGTTCTGTGAAGTGTCTTCATGTATCGGAAAGCAAATATTTCTCGAACGTTTAAAAAAAATCATCCATGAAATCTAACTACTATTGTAAGTGGGAAAATTTAATGTTCAGATGTTTTTTACTTAAACACGACAAAACGGTTGAACCGACATGGATGAGGTTTGCCATAAAAATGAAAATAATTGTAGGTACCTGATAAAACAACACGAAATCTACATTCGCAGTTTTTCAAACACAAACAATTATCGAATGTTCCAGTAAAACATCAACAAAAAAATAAATGCATAAGCCAGCAGTTATTTCAATCGTAGACAGATTTTTCTTTCGTTTTCACCCTCACCCGCCCTATCCCACCACTTAGCTACCACCCCTTTTCGTCTGCAACTAAATGCAGTTCGTAAAATGGTTTTAATTTTTCTGTTTTTAATGTTTGGGACTTTAAAGTATCGGTTTTCGTGTGTTGTTGTTTTGGTTAATTATACATCAAGTTTTGATTTGTTTTAATACAATGTTTCTTAATATTTAATTTTAGCTTTTTGCCTCAACACTGCCCGCGTAAATTTAGTTTTTTTTGTCTCCCTGGAATTATTTTTCGAGATGAATCCTAAGTTGTAATCAAGGCGCGGGTTGTAGCAAGCACCTCTGCCAACCCCTCTCGAGGGACTACGGCGTGGGTTTATGTTATCAAGGTGATCTGTGTCAAATTTCATCTTAATAACTTAGCCGGTTATAATTGAGTAAACACATTACAAATTATCTCTACATGCAAACCTAACACAGTTTTAATATTAGTACGTACGGTTATATCTTTATTAGAGAAAGGTTTAACTTTTTTACCTCTATAAGAGTTCAAAATACACCTCTAAGGAAACAGAGTTTATAAAGGTAAAGCTTTTATACAAGTACCAAACAATATTCTGTCATAATAACATAACACGGGTCAGAATTTGCGCTCGCAACGACCTATGTGCCGTATACAACTGTTAGCAAATACGAACCTTGTGCCATTAGGGATTTAGTTTAATTTTAAACGTGGTTTTTGTCAGGAAGTGTGGAGGATGGATCCTGATATAACTTCCTTTTCGCTCGAGCACGATCTCTGGCCGTGTCAGATGTCTGTATCATTTTTAATTTAACATGCCTCGGCAGTTTTTTGCCTTCTCTCAACAGATATCATATTTTTTCATAGCTCCAACAACGTGGCGAACGAAACCTCAAAACAAAATTGTTTTTTTTTTCTATCTGTCTCATTACAACGGTCAAAATCTACCAACAGAAACTACGGGGAAGAAACCTTCGTAGTTCCTCTTTTTTTAATTAGTTGTTAGATGCTTATGAAAGTCAGCAACACTAAAAGTGAAAAGTTTTCAATTTACTTTTTACCTATGAACCTATTAATCTTAGCCCCTGTAGTTCTCTACATTCCTATAATTATGAAATGTTAATATATCTCATAGAAAGAGGTAGTCATTATGATTAATGTATTAAATTCACAAAGCTTTCTGATTATAACTGTTTCAATAATAGCATAGGTTATGGCTATGAATGAGGGTGACAATCTTGTAATAATTATTTTCGGTTGATAACAAACAGCGATGCCAAAACACGTCACTGGATGATCTAATACAATTCGTTGATCAGGGACTCGCGCCAAACGGAATCGGATGCAGTGAAAATTTAAAAAAAAACGTGAAAAGTGAAGTGTCCCAATACCAATGTTGGTGGCAAACGTCAATGATTTCCTACGGAACAGTCAAACGCTAGACTAGTGCTTGAAAAATATGCTTAAAGTGTTCTCGAAAGGAGAAATGTTGTAAGCGGCAGTGACTTGAAAGGCATATCTATGGTGAGCAAGATGATGTGGTTTAAACGGGAACCGAAGACGGAGAAAGGTATGGAGAATGGAGTCGTAGGGAAGCTGCGGAGGAAGAAGGGGGTGCTATTGACTCCTACGAGGGAGTCCAGCGAGCGGGAGACATCGACGGAGAGTGAGAAAGAGAGGAGAAGGTACTCCGATATACTCGATATGAAAGTTTCGCTCGGTATGTATGTAGTGTAAGATTAGAAGGATTGTCATTTTCAAACGTGTTTAATATATTTTTAGGGTTTACTTTAATATCTTAACTATTAGAAATGACAGTTACATTGGATGAGTCTAAAAGTTCTCGTAAACTTTCTTCGAAATTTTCCATTTTCGTTATCAAAATAAAATTGAATAAATCAAAGTTTCATCAATCTTGAACTATCAATGTCAAACGAGTAATTCGATTGCCGTTTAGTTGGAAAGTACGAACCATTTAGTGACGTAACAATTTAAAATAACTAGTAGTAGTAATCGATAACTATGTAGATGGTATCGAGTAACGATCTAGTTATTTACATAATAACTACTCGTAGTAAATACAGCTCTTCCAGGTTTTCATAATAAATACTTTAACAACTACTTTAACAAAGTTGTTGGAAAAAGTTAACAATTAAAACGGTTTTGTCGTGCTCAAAAAATGTTTGTAAATTTATATTATCTATTGAAAAAAAATGTTTCAGAGCGGTAGTAGGTCTTTTCAACAATTTATATAAAAATTAATGTCATCGGTTTTGTCTAGTCTAAATCAATTTAAAGATAAATAACAATAGTTCGTGTACAAACCTTCTATCGCTTGTACAAATCTGTACTTAAAAGTTAAGTTAAAATTTCGATTACAAAACGTCATCCAAATCTCTCGTGAACTGGGCTATGCTTATCATGGTTTCATATTCACTGCCATAAACTTGCGTCAATTGTAAATATTTGACGAATAACAGGTAGCTGGGAATCAGGGCGAGATGGTGGTGTTTCGTAACGATAATAACAAAAAAACAAAAGGATTACGAGGTAAAGTAATGGTGCCCTTTTTGTCGCAATCCTTTAAACCGTTCTTTTGACATTGTTGCTTTCGTTTCTGAGCCACAAAACGAATAGAGGTATTCGTGGCATGCATTTAATTATTTAATAATAAAAAATGATAAAAAAATCCTTAAGTTTTCGTGAATTCAACAATAAAATCTAAAATAAGAGTTATGGATACGAAACATAATCTGGATCATATGAAAAAAACAAATTTATGCCGTTTCCAATGAAGGTATTTAATCAAATTAATGATTAAGTGGATAGTTTACAAACTACAAGCGCATCGAATGTCAAGCGATGATTCTGTTTAAGGTGTTACCTGAAAAACCCTATTCACTGTAGCCTTAGGGTAAGTTTGTGTCGTTAGTTGACTTACCTATCATATTAGAATCTAAAACTTTCAAAAAATAACCTCTCTATTTATGCTACGAACCGCTTTGTAAAAAATGACCTCTGTTTGTAGTCGACAGCAGGTTTGTATGCAATCGTATAGTGCAACATTTCGTATTTCCTAGTCTAAACATGTTTCCCTCGGACTTGAACAAGAACACGTAACAACGATTCAAACGATCAACAAAACTTTGATTTATGTTCGGAAAAATAGAAAATAAATACGCTGGAAAAAAAATCATACCTTTCAAATTTTTAAAACACATCCGTCGCGCATAAACGTAGGTATGCGTCGAAAAAAACACCGGCCGTTATAAATAAATCACTGTACGGGAACCTTGAGGTGCCTTGAGCTTGAAAGAGCAGTGAGTCATAGTCATAGTCATTATCATCACTGCGCCATGATTGGTGAACTCTCTGTACCCCACGGGACAGTAGAAGCGATGAGGCCCGTTTGGAGTGCCTTGACCTTAGAATTTTTCACTTTCGAAAAGGTATCGCTTTATGTAACGATGCATGGTGCATCTACAGATGCATCAATTCAACGTGAACGCAACCAAACACCATTCTAAAAAATCGGATTCACAAAAATGCATTGCTGAAAATTAATGCTCAATACGCTTTCTGATTTACTTCCTGTTTTGCACGTTGAGTTGAGAAAATAAGCTTAACTTAACGTATGATTAATTCAATCTTATCGTAGTAAATGAAAGAGTTAAATCACTTTATACGCGATGTCGGTTATGTCTTTTCCAATACAAGCACGGCTAATTAGACCACAGTCAGTCATGCTGCAAAAAACCCAAAAATTCAGTTATTAACTGACGTCACTCTTGCAGACTATATAACCGCCGACGAAGCGTCTACTGCGGGGTTTTTTTTTCTATCTTTTTTGTCGAATCAGTCTGAGGCGTGCGTAGGGTTACCGCTTTTCCAAATTATCCAAAAAGTTCGCTCAATAGGAACTCCTTAAATGTCAATATAATGATGCAATACGCATTATTACGATCCAGTATCACGTGAATATTGATGGTATTAACGGTAACGCCACTACTTCAAAGCGATCACGATACGGTAATGATAGTGTGACTTTGAAAACACTACGATATTTGAAAACACTTTAGAACTTTAGAAAACTATCAAGTCGAGACGTGTTTCACAATTTTTTTAAATTATGCTACAAATTCAAACCCGGACATGTCCGCGTAATTCTGGATGAATGGTCACTCGCCAAGAGCGCGTGGACCGAGAATTTTTAATTAACTCAAAAAAATTAATATCAAAAACGTTGCGCTGGAAGCTTTTGATCCAACGCATCTCTTGAGGGTCGACGAACTTTTGTCATTTAATAACGATTATATCATTGTAAAAAGTACAAATGATATTCTTTCTGGTTTAGTAGATTTTACTACTCAAAATTAACAATGATGCTACAATTTTTTTTAAAGATCATTTTGTTTTGTTCCGAATACCAGTGGTATTAGTTTTTGGTATTAGATCGCTGCAACTGTTGAAGCATTCCATTTTTCACTACCTTTACAACATTTAAAAAACACAAGTGATTGGCCAAAAGCTTTTGCATTAATTATATATAAAAAAAAACTAGTTTATATATGTCTGTTGTCAGTGACAATAGTAAAATCTCAGGTGCAAACGTAATAATGTCAAATTTGTTAAACACGTAATTAACAATTAGCATGGGATTTCTAATTAAAAACTCTAAACAGAGTTTTTTTGAAAGCGTTACCACTGACTTTCTTCTCGTACAGAATAAAACTATTTATTTGAAACAAAACCACAATTAGCGGTAAACAACTTTCGATTGTGTAACCGTTTTTATTACCATTTCAATTAGAAGCTAGTTTAGTTTATTACAATTTTTACATAACGTTTTTTACTATCTTCGATATCACATTTAAAAAAATCGAAGAAATGTTTTGCTATATCATTTTGAAATTCTACAGTTTTTTAGAAAAAAGATTTAATAAGTCTTAACTCTTTTGCAGTTGAGTAATAATAAAAGGTAATACTTAGAAAAGAAAAAAAGTCCCTGTCAGTTAATATTAATATAAGATGGCAAATAGTAATTCTCATTTCATCAGATAAGACCTCATTAGTGACGTCACACGTACTGAAAGTTCGGTTCATTACAGTTCGTATTGTATGTTAATTATTTGTTTGCATTTTTTTATTTTCTTTCGCAACGGTTGTTAGCCGTGAATCACAATGTCGATTGTCTCGGATCGATGATCGATCATTCAATTGCTTTTTGTCGTTCGTTTCGATGATGTCATTTAATTCATTCTTAGGATCAGAGATTAGCATTAGCAGTTTGTAAGCTTAATTGAATTTAATTGTTGCGCTCGATTTATCTTCTATAATCCGATTCAGTAGACCAGAATCGAGATCACTCTTGTTTGACATTGACATTCTTAGAAATAGTAACGAAAATGGATGTTATCTTTTAAGTTAAGCGTTTGAAAATGACAATTTAAATTATTTTTGTTTTGTAATATAGACTGAATATTAAGTGAGACCAATTTTAACAGAACGGAGAGATGAAAGTGACGAGTCTCTATACGAATCAGCTGATTGTCACAGTGACGCTATTTCAGCCAGTGATGATGCACTGCCGAAGCTCAGCAAAACACCGACCATGAGCAAAGAGTCTCTCAAAATAGCCGTCACAGATGAGGAAACTGATGTTAAAGTAAAAAAGGGACATCGCAAGACGATGTCGCTGTCAAACCCCCTAGAAATGGTGAGGAACCTAGGAGACGAGTGGTTCGAGAAGAAAGATCTCGACAAGAATAGTGATAGAAAGAAATCTAGGGAGAGTTTATGGAGTGAAGAGGACAGAGAATCAAATCACGGTTCCACTGTTAACTTACAAAATAGAAAAAACAGTAAAAAGGAAGATAAGAGTCAGCCTAACAGTAGAAAAAGCAGCGCCACCGATGCTCCTAAGTCAAGGAAAACGAGTAAAGGCTCATCCGTGAGCGCCCTCAATTTGTTTAGACGTAGAAAAACTCCGACTTCCATGAAACCAGAAGTATTAACAGAAGCCATTGATACCGTAATACCCACTGAAGAGATTTTGAACTACACCAAACTGTTTCTGGAAGAAGAAAAACGTCACGCGACCGTTTGCGATGAGAGACCAGATAAAATTGAAGTGGAAACTGATACGGAAGAAGACGTACCTTCACCAAAGGTGTTGGGAGAACAGAGGAGAAGGCTGAGCAGACAAACGTCAAGAAGTAAGAGTAAAGTCAGAGGGAAGAGTCAGAGCGTTAAAGTGAACACTCTACGGAAGTCCCACAGTGGAACGTTGAAGAAAAATAAAAAGAAGGGAGTTAAAACACCTTTAGTCAGTAGAAGCAGACAAGCGAGCATCGTTGAAATGACGCCGTTACCTAAAAAGAAGCATTCTGATGTGTCTAAACACAATACCTGGCTATTTTCTGGACATAGAGGTAAGTGTAGCTCAATCTGATTATTCATTTATATCAATAAAGCTAGTGAAAAGAGTTTTAGAATGATGTAAAGAATTGAATCGACATAAGTTAATTCCTAATGGATTAAAGTCGTTTGAAGCCTCTCTAAGTTGCGTTAAGTATCAATGATACTGTGCCGGACTGGTCTAAGATAAAAAGTGACCTCAAAAGGAAGGCTTTCAAGAAATGTACGCACTCACCTTGTGCTTATATTTATCACGACTTAGATAAAGCTCGGAGTAACACATTCGTCTTCTATTCATTGAATTCTGTTCCTTATTGGACATAACAATTAATTACCTCCTATCGGAAGTATAGGGATAGCGAAGGTTTACTCTAGTTAATTTTATAGCTGTATTAAACATGGATTGCTGAAACATTGTTATCCAGTAGAAGCCTTTTTGACATTTTTTTTTCGGTTTTGGATATTATATATATATATTTTATAAATGAAAAAAATCATAATGTCATCAATATATTTAAAAATCATCTTAAATGGATAAATGAATTTTTAGACATATAAAAATGATTGTTATATGTTTACTCGTGTCCTTTATACAACAATCGATAGCTGTTTCCAAGAATATTGATACTATCATAATAAATACTGCTCAACGTTATACCCGGAGGTCGGAAATAACTTGTAAATAATTTTATCCTTTTTACGAGCGGTATTTGCTCGTATGTCAACCTACTTGTGTATGTGTTGGCGATTGAACATTATACATTATTTATGACGGACATTATCCTTTGTGCCATATTGCTTGATATAGGCACTTGTGTGATGTATTATATTTTTTTGTATAGGATTAAATTGTGACTGAATTATTGGTTCTGTATCCTTATGGTTTTAAGCTTGGTCTTCGTAATCGATTGCAAGTGATGTTTTGATTACAACCTTCATATTTATGTTAGGTTCCTTTGAAAATGTAGTTCAGGTAAATACTTCTTGATAAAATACCAGCTTAGCCTATGGCGATGTCCCAATTGAAATGCTCATAAATATTCGGTTATTGATTTCGTCGCCATAAGAATTCACCTTTCTTACGAGTCTGTTCTCGTGTTTTCATTTGTTGCTGTTAATGATGACATTAGTGTTTTTGCTGATGTACTTTTTTTTGTTCTTTTAAATCAAAATTTTCATTTATGTTTTATTTTGCTGTGTATTTTACGTATGTACTTGTCCTTATTTAATACATAGGCTGCTAATGAAACTATATGTCTAATGGTTATAAAAGCAACATCAACGAACGCTTTCATCGATATAGTAATAGTTTGTACATATCTCGCTGTAAATAACTTATTTTTAAGTGCCCATATCGTCTCATTCATATTCTGTTGTATAAGCTCCCTCTGTTCCAATGTGGACTTTGTTTTCAGTGTTGCTAAGTCCAAGATTAAATGTTTCATTGTTTAGAAAAATATATTCGTAAATTATATTAGTAATATATTTTAGTTTTTCATTGAGAAGTATCTCATTGTTCTCGTCAGATATATTTGTTCAATTGCTAACGAAAATATTTATTTCCAATTGAATGGATATTTTTCCTTCACTCGGGTCTTTGTAATTTTATATGAGCGTTAGTTGTCAACATGTCGATCTTATCCAATTGTAGGACAATGCGTTGTTCTTTTACTTCATCACTATCATCATCAGCCCAAAGACGTCCACTGCATAGGTATTATTGGTAGAGGTTCTATTATTCGAAGAAGAATTTTTTTTAAAGAGATGCATCACAAAACTATATAATTTTGTACGCCCTCAGTGGCAGGTTTTTTGGAACTACAAGTATTAACTAATCATATTAAGACCTTATGTAGGTACCTAAAAAAACTTTACAAATAAAGAATTTGAATTTGAACTACTTCTATGTCGCCGCACAAAAAGCGTCATAGTAAACGACATTGATAAAGTCATTCGGTATGTGTGTAAACTGGTATCTGTCCGTCTGTCTGTTTGCGACATTCCAATGCGCCGGTCAATGGGCCATGCGTTCGTCTGTAGCGGATTTTTTGTTATGTTTTTTTTTTCTCATACTACGATGTCGAACTGTTTAGGTGTTGCTTATTGAACAACTAGTTTAGTGGGTTAATTTAAGGCATCTATAGAAGCTTTAGATACAAAGTTCATTTAGGTTACCAAAATAGGTTAGTTGATTTGCGTGAAGGGTTGTCATGGTAACAGTTTAGGCAACTTCTTGCTTGTCGTTATAGTTATCTGCCATTATGAAAAGATTTATGAAAGTTATCTACGTGTAGGACAGTTAAGAATGCTTAAATAATATTGTGTGCCTCTTGGCAGAATATAGTGTAACACGGTATACATGCGTAACATGTGCAATATTTTATATGTACTTTATTCACAATAAACGAGTTTGACTTTGATTTTGTATCATACTTTTTAGGGTACCGTACCAAAAGGGTAAAATGGTATAAGACGGTACGGAATCCCTCATGAGCGAGTCCGATTCACACTTGACCGTAATTTATTATTAAGCTGCCTTGTTTTACTAATAAATTAGTGAGGTAAACAGATTGACTGTCGATCACACTTTCGCTGTTATAAAACCTACAATTAGTTTGCATTATAAATTCGTTTTTATTATTACACTCAACGAGGTCAACGTTTTTAGTTCAATAGGACGCCATTGATCTTTATCGATACAGTAAAGTACCATTGAATAAATGAATGAATGAATACGCCCTTAGTGATGTGTAAGTAACTATTTCACCCGCTCGGCTTCGTATGACATGTATATATATTATACATTAACTCACGCCGTAATCCCTCAAGAGGGATTGGCAGAGGTGCTACATTTCGCATGTTTATGTAGAGGTTGAGATTCGGTCGGACACAATAAGGAACACGGCAGTTACAACTTACGGCAACCCGAGACCTATCGGGTCGGGTCGATCGGTTCATTAAGACGCGTAATAACAGTTTCGTAAAATATCATTTAGGTAACTTTGTGAAAGATGTTCTTTTTTTTTCTATTGCAGTGAATAAGACGTACGAACTATTATGGGCTATATATAGATTAAAATAAAAGTTAATCACGTCGGCTCAATGTTTCATATAATGAATTAAGTACAAAACAACGTGAGAAATTTAAATTATGAGCTAATAATTGTAAGGAAAAACTTTAAAATAATTTGTAGATAATTTATTCCGTTAAATTTATTATTCATATGTATTTATATCCTCGTTCGCTCAGACGAGTTTAGTAGGAAGGTCGAATTAAATACAGTTTTATTATTTACATGAAATGTATTTATTCCAAATATAGACAAATGCATTTGGCGTATAATGTAATTGGTCCTTTTAAAAGGCGTGAAAGGTCTAGGAAAAGGTCATTTCGTATTTTGTACGTCTAAATTTTGAATGAAACCTCTGGGGCTGTAATATTTGTTTTGATAACGTGACATTAAAAAAAACACCATAGGTCAATGATTGGTAGCCCTCCGATGAGTACCAATGTAATTATGTTTATCCTAATACATATCATCACTAGATTGTGAACAATGTCATATTATAAACGACATATTATTATATGGAGAAGAGATAGCTCAGTTTGTTACGTGCCTCGGTTAACCGACCGACCCGACCCGATAGGTTGAGGGTTCGAGTTTCGGGTTGTTGAAATTGTAGCTGTCATGTTCATTATGCACGGATAGCGAAATATTCGCAACCTGTCACACTGGGACTTTACATGAACGTGCGAAATTGGCTGTTCAACACTTCTGCCAACCAGTGGCGGTACTGTCAGAAGTGTAGATTTAAGAGTAATGAGGCAATGAGACATTTATCGAAACGAATTATAAAAACTACAATAACGTATCTCTCGGCTTGCCCTATTCTAAAACTCTAGGCACGCCACTGCTGCCAACCCCTCTCGAGGGATAACGGCGTGAGTTTACGAGTATGTATGTATGTGTCATGTGTCGTATTGTAAACTTTAAACTGGTTTGACAGTGTTCAAAATCTAACATTATTCAAAATATGTATTTTTCCCAAATAAAGGCATAAAAAGTGACGAATCATACGCCATGCTATATATATGTATAGTATTTATCCTGAAGTTGAATCCAGTGTGTAACCTTTTGCTTCTTTATAAGTAGAGGAAGATTTAATAAATAAAATAAATTTCTTCAAATTTAGACCACTTTAAACCATATATTTAGTATGTTATGGTTGATATTTGATCATAATGTTAAGATTTTCATATACATTTGTGATGTAAGTCTAATTCTGTTAGTGATAGAGTTGAAATTTAAATAGTGCAGTGTCATCCGGTGCACAGTGAGTCATATCGCCAAATTAGTATGTCAGGTGTTGCGGGTTCGAGTCCTATTCGATGCTAATTTTAGAACTAATTGTTTCGTATATTGGACACAGGGGTTTTTTTTTAGTTCCACTGTCATTGTTTTAGGTTAAGGTCCTTGACCTATTTGTTCAAAAATAAAAGATATATATGTAAATGTTAATTTTATTCATAAATACTTAATAAATATGAAGACTATGAAAAATAGTAAATTATAAAATTAATTCTTTATTAAAGCCAGATTTTATATCGTCATAAAAGTAGTAATACACACAATTCTAGCCTTTATTATAATAACAGAAATATATTTAAATTGAATTTTATAAATTTAAATAATGTGTGTGTACTTTTGTATGTTGCTTCT
This sequence comes from Choreutis nemorana, assembly GCA_949316135.1. Lineage (NCBI taxonomy): Eukaryota > Metazoa > Arthropoda > Insecta > Lepidoptera > Choreutidae > Choreutis > Choreutis nemorana. Next base: position 527,785 of record OX438620.1, on the reverse strand, counting down.
TAGAACTGGATATAGCGTCCATATTTTGCTTTTGAAATTGTTATATCCGGATTTAACTGTACGTACAAAATATTGAATTTTAAAGACACAATATTCCATTTGATGTCTCCCATTTGAACCCCTAATGGTCGTTAACAATTAATTACGAGATCATGTCGTTGAATCTTGTTAATTTGAGCACTTTACAGTCTCGGTTGAGACTATTGTACATTAATTATAATATGTTATATTAAATTAATGTGACTTTGACATTTCTTTATTTAAAATGTGTGAAACTAAAAAATGTAAGTAAAAATAGTATCGTATGATAATGGAGTGGTAGAATAGTAATATGATAAGACGACGGTGGTGCTTTTTATTAAAATATTATTTTAATTTTAGTCTATTTACGTATTTGGAATTAATTGAGTGAACTTTTTACTTCTAGTTATCAGAAAAAAAAAATCTCATACGTAACTTTACGTAAAAATTGTAGAAATAACCAATAAAAATATTAAAAAAAGGGAAAAACTAATGATTTGTTTTATATTTTTAAGGAGAAACGAGAAGGGAGGGTTCCAACGAAGAACCCACGGCACCTGATGCTGAGGTGGACGTCAACGATGCCACCAACAAGGACTCATCAGATAATAACAAGTAAGTTTAAAGCAACGAATGCGAATAGAAATACCACTAGCGCCCCTGGCGGTGAATAGCGGAACTATTTAACTAACGGACTTCTTTGAGTTACTTTAACAGGAAACATTACGGAAAGCTCAATGCAATGGTAAATGTTATTAAGTTGTTTTATTTACGCCAGACCTGCTCTATTACATGAGAACATTGCAGTATTACTACTAGCACCCCTAGTGGCGAACAGTAGAACTATTTTTTATCGTAATTTAAAAATTTAATGATTTATTTATTAATGGGACACATTATTGAATATTTATAATGTTTTACAGTATTTTTTGATTCGATAGAAATGTTTAAGCATCGTTTTTAATTTAATTTAGAAGTGAAACTCAAGTACGCCCCTAGCGGCTATTAGAAGAACTAAATAAATTCCACATTCTGTTAAGTTTAAATTTTTCGGCGGAAACAGTGATAAATTTTGTTTTAATATAAAAAGCTCGTTATTAAAAATTATAGGTGCTTAATATTGGTAATTATTGTTTTGGTTAAAGTCAAATCATTTAATGTTACGTTAATAAATAAGACACAGCTTATGTCTTTATTTATATACGCGGAAATAAATAACACATTCATTTCATTATGTCCAGTCTATGTCATGATCCACGTACATGACGTTGCGGTATCAAGGCAATGTTTGTATATTATGTACCTACAGCTGTGTAAAATTATGTTCTATAATTAATTTTAATGTTGGTCGTTTAGTGATGAATATATTTAGCCTTCGTTATGTAAACTGATTAAACTAACAATGTAATGTTTGTTTCTAAATATTAAATGAAATTTTATTGTAAACGAGTTCACGACCCGTCTTGAAGGTATTCTCTGTCAAGTTGTCGCAAAACATATCTGTACCGTACTTTTAAAACCTCTCGAATGCAAAATGTTAAAAGGTTCTTCGATATAAAACCTTGTATCAGAGATCTGTGCTTGACAGAAATTTGCTCGATGGACATATGTTTAATGAAATGAATGAAGTGTTTCATTAGTCTCTTAGATAGAAGAAAATGTGAGGCGTTTTTTTGCTTCCTTTGTTAAACCTTATTAAATTCTCATAGGTACGAAGTTTCCACAGTACGATGTCGATATGCGAAATTCGGACTTAAATCTATCATGGCTCTGATATTTAGTATTCACATGATAGCTTTGATGGCTCATTCCCAGTAGTTCTGATTGATTTCTCTTTTTTTCCTCACTATCACCAGAGCTTAGTGTGCAGTAGTGCTTTCTTGTTTAAAAATGTTTACGTTTACACATTAAACCCCATGTATACAATATTTTATGTTTTCTCTCTTGTAATTAATTTTTTGTGTGAATAGTTGGCGATCAGCACCATCTAGCGGCAGGGGCGTGAACCGCGCGGAGAGTTGCCGCGAGCGCGACGCGCCGCGCAGAGGGAAGCACCGGAACGCGTCCGATCCCAACCGGCTCACCGCGCATAACCATCAGTGAGTAGCTTTTAAATTTATTTTATAAACTAGACTGTTCGTATTTGTTTAGGTCAACATTAGCTAGTCATTTTAACTGCATAATATCTACGAGGGTTCTGAATTGAGGATTGGAGTCGACAACGTCTCAAGTTGTATGTACTAGATTTAAGCAACGTAAAGTTGAGTACAAGTTTATACATTCTCTCTAAGGCGAAGAGAAAAGTGTAAGGCTAAGGAAAGGAGTTTTCAGAAAATTGTGCGTTGACTTATAAGTTCTACGCTTTAAAACTAGATGGCGTTGGTTTAATTTATTTGAGAAGCACAAGCCTCACAATCATTTGTACATTTGTCGCTCTGTGCACAATAAATACAATACCAATATCCAGACTACATTAAATTGAGAATTGATAATGATATTTTAACCATCAGGAAATTAAAGTGTTCTGCAAATTGATAAATATCGAACATTATGCGGGGTTTTTGCTTACAGGTTTTAAACCATTAAAGTAAAGTTAAAACCTACTTGAATGCATTCGACCAAGAAATAATATTGTTTATAAATAACAAATTATGCGAAAGCTTCAAACCCTACGCAGCCGGAAGTATACATATAATTTTAAGTACAATAATGTATAATTAAGTAAGCTTCATTTTATTAACCGATCGTTACAAGGAATCAGCTATAAATAGAAAGCATGCTTGAAATTCATTCCAGAAATAACTCTCAACTGTTACCTAGACACCAGACATCAATCTAAAAATGTTTTTTATTCTTATATGAAATGTTATTTCTGATGCCATCCCAAAAACTTTGCTTCCACTACACAGACTTGTAATAGTCATATATGCAATGAAAGTAATAGCAATTTCTGATTTAAAGTTTAGATGGTAAGGTTTATTTTGAATTGCACGAAAACTTTTGGAATGCAATCCCCTTTGTGACGTAACAACTACTATTTTTGACTTTGACAGAAACGAAATAAAGTTGTTTTTTCATTGGATTTCAACGTGCGAACTGAGATGGAATATTCCAACGGTGAATTAAGGCGTAATCTCTCAGGTTTAGAATTGTTTTTTGTTTGCAATTTTAATTGCCAGTCGTCCAGCATAATTTAATCCCTCGTTTGCATATGTTTTGTATGGAACCAGAGGTGTCGTGAGTTGGTTATTGTTTTCATGTTAATGAACTGAGCTCTGTAATATCTCGTTTAATTTCTGCAATCAAGAGTGAAAGAAATGAAATGAATTACAAAAAAACGATCATAGGATTTTTTTCTAATTTGTTGATACAAATAGTAAATAACACTTAGAAAAATTCACCCAAAGACTGCAGTAAAACAAATATTGTTTTGAGTAAGCAACTTATTCTTTAATGTTGTGAGCATTTATTGACGACAGCAGCGGTAACCAACCTTTATGGTCGCGGGCCGCTAGCAAAGTACAGTTTTAAATGTTTTTGATTATAAAACTACTGGATATAAAGCATGTTTATGTGGACAAAACCGTAACCATATTTAAACAGTAACTCTTTTTGCAAAAAATTAAAAAGTTGACAGTAAATTTATACCTTCAGTCGCGCCAATCTCACTGCTCCAGTGGATTGGCCGATTGTGGTCCGTGGGCCGCAGCTAACGGCCTTAACATTTAGTCGTCTAACATTAAGCCTGGTCGCCACCGATTTATTAGCTGTTTCCCGCCACTTTACCAGCGAAGAATTCGATTTTGATGATTTGAAAATTAGGCGAGTTAGTATTAGAGGTTGTTTCCTACAAAAAAATAATAATATACACTATGTTGACAAACGAGCATACAGGTAAGCGATTACCGAAGCCCATGAACGACTAAGAGACAAAAGATGCAGTGGCGAGCTTACCCACTCGCAGAAACAAAACGATATTTTCCTTACCAGTCATTATGTACAACAAAAAATAGTATTATTATGAAAAACTGCGCTTGAAAGTGCAGGTTTGTCTAATGTCATGGAAAAAACCTGTTATTTGGTTTGGTATAGTGTAAATTCTATTTGTTTATAATAAGTCTCAGGTGAATAACGATAGATAAATAAAAATCTTTACATTGTAACGGGCAGGTGAAGTGTAATGTAAGCGTTTAGTTTAAAGGGATAACACGTATATTTATATACTTGTAGTATATAAAAAGTACATAATTCAGTCTACGTTCCGAGCTGTTTTCAGTTTCATACAAGACTCGGACGAAAGCGGTTGGCTTGGTCGTAATTATTGTATGCGCGGGGAATGAATAGATGAGTTTACAGGTGTAAAGTGATTTTTTTTCTTTATTTCGGTGAAAGTTGTCACTTCTTTAAAAAAATGTGTTTTTTTTTCTATCGTGATTGTAAGTTTTAAGTATTTTCGGTGAGTTAATGAGTTGTGATGATAATAATTGAGTGTGATAGTAGAATGTGATTTGAAAATAATACAGAAATATTTAATTGATTGTTTTGATTAGGAATATATAATTATGCTTACTTCGATAGGCACTGCAGCCTTTATTTACCTATTGTATTGATGAACGGATGTCTGTTACTCTTTCACGCAAAAACTATAGAATGGATTTGAATGAAACACTACGATAGTAACCCTTTATACATTTTTTTTAACATCAAGGCTATAATTTATAAAGATATTATGTATATTTTCCAAAAATACAACGATAAATGTCAAGTGATTAAAAAAATATAAGAACCATTTTCGACTTCTACGCGAACGAAGTCGCGGGCAAAAGCGTGTTAGATTATATTTTTTTATTTTCTTAGTTTTAAATACAATAAATATTGTAAGACGAAAGTTTCTTATGCCCTTTAAGGAGTAACACAACCATCTCCATGCCAAGTTTTATTATAATCGACGTTGAGGTTTAGCCATGAGAAGGTAACATACTGACAGACATACATTGATTAACTACTTTGTACATGAATAATGCACATGATTTAATATCAGTGTTTATTAAGTAGTTTATGCGGGGACAGGTAAAGACGCGTGTCGAAATTATTGCTTTATTTCGCTTAGTTAACTCAAATCAATAGGCGTGAGACGATTATAATGATAATAGTGGTTATAATTACCGTAATATGATAAGCAATTACCGTAGCCTATACATGCTGGAAACACTAGCCGTATGCTACAAGAATGCCGAACCCACCCCCCCTGTAAAAGGGGGTATGGATCAATCGATGAGTCTCACACAAGAAACGTCAGATTTGACAATAAAAGTCCAGGCCAGCCCTTACCTTGAGTGTGGACATCCCCTAAAGGTCGGTGACCTTACAGTTTCGACTGTCGGGTCTTTCAGGATAGGTCGGTGACCTCTTATTTAAATTTACAATAATCTAGACTTAAAGTATTGAAAGTGCATTATAGCTTTACATTAGAAATGAGATGCCATTGAAATGGACTCGAGTCTATGAATTTCGAATCAAAGTATTGTTAGAAATGGATGTTGTGTGGCTCATCACTCTAGTATAAAACAAAGTCGCTTCCCGGCGTCTGTCCCTATGTATTATGCTTAGATCTTTAAAACTACGCAACGGATTTTGATGCGGTTTTTTTTATAGATAGAGTGATTCAAGAGGAAGGTTTTATGTATTTAATACATGCATAATATAGTTCAGAAACACTGAGAATTACATATAAAGATATCCTACAGTGTATTTTCCAGCTTTCCGTAGTATGTATCAGCATTGCACCCGCGCCAAGCCGGAGCTGGTTGCTAGTCTTCTATAAATGAATAAGGTTTTAAGAACTTTTCTAAGGAAAAAAATGTCAGAGTCAGCAACATATACGTGTTATATGTAATGTTGCCAGCGTCTATAGGGTACGGTGGTTGCTACCAACCAGGCCGCTTGATGAACAGCTAGTATTATCATCATATGTAATTTATTTATAAAAAGGCGGCGGCGGTGTCGCTTTCCATTAGGCGAACCGTCTAAATATAAATCATAGTGTTTTTCAAACCATTTCGATATAATGACTATAAAGTTAATGTAAATTTTTACTCCGTTTATATAATCCCTTGCAATGATAATTTAGGTTGAACAAGCACTGGCAACTTATAAAGTGTCAATAGAATTTGTATAACTCACTTGTGTAGTATATCTTGAAAAGGAAAAACATAAATACCTTCAAAATTTTTAATTAAACATCTCAAATGACACAAAGAGACAAATCATTCAACAAAGGGAAAAATTAACTCCTATACCGAAATGCTCGAAAAGACTTGTAAAATTTGTAAAACGGAATCGAAAATGAATTCCAGCTTATTCCAAAGGCCATTCATTTCCCCTATCTCCAGACTTTAGGTGTTACTTTGTTCAGACAAGGGGGGACGGCCTTTTGATCATCCTCTCCCCCCCTTTCACTTTAGTGTGCGGGCGGGAAGGAAAAACTTTTTTTTTGTTAATATTTGTCAGTGGCGAAATTTTTCATGATAGTTTTTTGCTTGGAATTTATTTATTCATTTATTGGTAAAGGTACAACGACAGTAATAAAAGGTGCTCTCCTGATATGCGTGCCACTTATGGGTGTACACAACATTCATATAACAATATCTAAATAAAATCAAAATTGTTCTTCTGTAACATACATGTCTTGAAGTTTTTCATCACATTTCGTTTAAAGGGAAAACATTGAGTTTATCAAGTGAACCTGTATATTTAATTATGCATTTATGCTTAGGCGCTGCGTTAACGTGTGCCTTGTGTCGGACGCTAGCCTCCGATGAATATTACATTTTTATGAATATAAATCAGTGACCAGTGTGTGCTACATTACGATAGTACTACAAAGACTACTTTCGAATCAGGAACCAGGAATCGACGACTTTATCCGCCACTGCCGCAGCAACGTCTGTCGTGTCGGCAACAAAACACGTGGCTTGTATCCGACACAAGGCACACGTTTGCGCAGCGCCTATGCTTACCGTCCTCACTTTACCTGTTACCATATTAATTAAACACACAGCACAGCCTGTGCTATTGTTTAACTACACGTTCGCTTGTTATGAGTTCGTATTGTCAGACAAACCAATTATAACGATATATGCATGTAACGTGATATCTAATGTTATTAATGTGGTAGTCTTGGAGTTTGTTACTCACCCAAAAGCGGCTGAAGGCATTACGATGAAATTTTTCACACAGTCAGTTTATCAACTCCTTTACCTTAATTAGAATTGGTTGAATTTTAACATATAGCATAAACTCACGCCGTAATTAATCCCCCGAGAGGGGTAATCAGAGGTGTTAAACACCGCATTTCGAATGTTTATGTTGAGTCCCAGTGTGACAGGCTGCGAATCCGTCGCCACTATCCGGGCACAATGAGGAACATGGCCGCTACAATGTACGGCAATCCGGGACTCGGAACATTTAATTTTGTAACTAATGAAAAAGCTGTAACATCTTAATTTAATGTTTATTGAATTAACAATTTTATGTATGTGAAAAGAACATCAGTTTCATAATCTACCATCCTCGACGGGAATCTGGTACCGCGTTCTCTGACTGTAATAAAAATGACTAGATACTTAATTTTTATAATTTATTTTACAAACAATTTATTATAGACAATGTACCTTTCTGATACAAATCGTTCTACCACTTTCTGCCATCTTCTTTCATCATCAACAAGAAAGCGTCCACTGCTGGACAACTCCTACTCTTTCGCTCCCTGCGACCCCCACGTGCTGTTCTCATCATTGCAATGCTTTTTCCTTCCAAAAGAAAATTAAAAATACCGGTAAAATCATACCGGTATTAAAACCAAGAACTAAAAAAAAATTGTTGTAACATACAGGGGAAGTTGGCCCCTAAAATAAAGGGGAGGGGAGGGGTTATTTCTGCTCAGTCAGCAGTGAATCCACTATTGTATTAAACTACGCCGATGAGTTTGCCTCTGTGGACCGGGTTTACAAAAGTTGGATGCGCGCCAGAATGATTGGCGCAATTCAGGGGCGGTAGCGAGAGCGATTGGCGTTTTTCTAATGGAAGCCGACCGCAAACCGCTTCAATATCGTGGTAAAATAATGTTAAAATCTTATTACAATTTTCTATTCATTTTGTGGACTTTTTAATTTTTCCTATTCTGTGTCCATGCAATAAAAGGAGGCCTGCCCAATGAATAGTAAATAGTAAAACTCTTAGTTTTTAATGAAAAAATCTCATTCAAACATATGGAAGTTTTGCTTGACCTTTGTACACCGGTAACATAAGATTTCTTTTTTGTGAACAATAATAACGACAGCAAGGTGTGTCACCGCAGAAGTTAGTGACCTGCTCCAAACCGGACGATATGTTGTATTAGTGTCGCCTGAGCTTGTGTTCGCAGTGTTTATGCGCACTGTGCGGATGCTGCGCGCTGCAGGAATGCGCACAATGTTCCCTATCACACAGATTACATGCTTTATTGATGATCTCTGTGAGATTCTCCTGTCAATTTACAATATTTAATGCATTATTCGTTGATTATTCGATCAAAGGACGCCACTGTTGATCCTGGTGAACAGGAGTTGCAGTGGTGGGACAGAGTGGCGAGTATGCCACGAGTATTTAACGAGTTTCCAAGATTAACTTGTTTGATTTCTAGCAGGAAGTCGTTTAAAAAAAAAATTCGAGTCGAACCGAGGTTTTTTCTCGAATTGGTAAAGATATATGATGCTGATGGTTTTTGTTTTCGAAATTACAGTTTTATATTGCAGATGATAAGATCAAATTAATTCTCAATTAAATTCATTTCAGAGACCAAAGGTTTTGATTGATTTTTCTTTTTGATTTAATCTTTAAAAGTTATCGAATTTTCATACAATTATTTAAAATTAAAAAAAAAAAACTCGGTGAAATGAAAAAAGTTTTTCAATTTGAAAGAGAAGAACTCCTTTTATTTTTTATGATAAAATTATATTTTTGTAATAACTTATTTCCATTGGATCGTTTCTGATGAAAGATGTATGTGGTCTCGTCTGAATATTTCTATGATCTAGTACAGTTGCAGCTTTGATGTGATGCTCCATGATAACTTCATTATTCACGTTATTTTTTATTTATTGTTGACGTCGACATTATGTACGCTTGCTTGTTTACATGTTTATCTGATATTTACGTTGACGATTACTTTTGATGTTCAGATAAGATTTAGTGTGCGACTTACAGAGCTGGTGTGTTTTATTTTGTATTTTACGAAAACAAAGCACATTTTTGTTTTTGCAAGACACAACTGTGATCAAATGTAGTACTTGTTACTGAACTAGATTATATCTCTATATGTGAATAAATGATTGAATTAAAACAAAACATAGCCAAATTAATTATTAACAAATTATGCAGTGATTAATTGTAAATAATAAAAAAGTAACTAACTAAGCATATATGAGGCACTAAGCATGGTAAGATAGGAAGATAAGTACATTAAATAATACTTCCTAATTCGATTTAAAGTTGATTTATATATGTCGCAAAATTCACTTCGCTTTTTGCTTTGTTCACTGAGTTTCGGTTCGACGGATTAGAGAGCTAGTGCACGGGCAACTCATTGGCGGTGCTCTTGGCGTTCTAGACATCAAGGGCATCGTTTCATCAATAGGCGGTATCACTTTCCATTAGGTGAACCGTCTGCTTGTTTGCCCATGATAAAATACAGTTTTTTTATTAAGCTTGAATCTGGCATTTTTGTTCCTTTTTTATTATTAAAAACGTTCCATAAACAAACTACTAGCTTTTCAAGCGGAAGCTTTCCGATTCTAAGTTGTGCGGGAATCCGGTTTCAAAACTTGTACCTGTAGCTCGGAATATTTCACGTACATACCCGAGCCGCTGGAAGTTTATTTGCGTACAAAGTAATAAGTCATTTTCCACACGTAGTTTTCCACACTAATACACTAGCTCCTTGATATTTAATAGGTAATTAAAATAGCTTCAAAATATTTAAACGATCCACATGAATACTGCTTTGGCAGCCGACAAGAGTTTCCAATGGTTCACAGATAAATCTCGTTTATTTTAATGTTTCCGTTATTTTTGGGATCTGCATTCACTTGTTAATATAATGTACTACATGTGATTTGCTTAGTTCTCAGTACTCTTACGTATTTGGAGATACATTATTCTCTCAATATCTAGTTTTGATTAGTTCTCATCGCGTATAAATAATAATGGTGTTCAGTATCAAAAATATGTTGATGTACTAAATTACAGAATCTGGGGTTTCTTGTTGGTATCTACCCCAACTGATGCGTCATGTAGTGATCACAAAGCTTTCGTTATAAAACCAGACGTGCAGACTGGTGCTTTTTTAGTTCATTTTTTGCGTCACATGCTGGAGACTTCACTCACCCGCGTCTATCGGCAACAGAAAGCGCTGAAATTATGACGGATACTTTCAATTACTGTGCTGATGTAACACTGGGACGAACATCTATATCCAGTGTGAAAAGATGTGACTGGTGGAATGATTCTCTGATAGGAATTCGTAAGAAATTTAGAAGCGCGCGTCGTAAATTAAATAAAGCTAAAAAATCCCTAGGACAAGATACTTCGTCAGATAGGTATGATAGCGCTTTAATTGCTTTAAGAGTTGCTAGGTCTCACTACCGTGCTGCAGTCCAAAAATCAAAAACTAATTTACTTCGGAAAGTAGTTGATAGGTTAGAAAAAGAGGGGCCATGGTCACCCATATATCATGAGTTCAAAGCTAACAGAGCAACTGATCAAGCATTTATTTCAAACATCAAAATAAATGATGCTCACACTCTTGGTGTTGAGGAGACGGCGGAGGCCCTTCTTAACGCTCTCATTCCGGACGACACTACTGAAAATGATACCGACTATCATCGAGAAGTTAGGCTCATGGCTGCAGTTCCACCCACATCTCCTTCGTCCGATCTTCCAACTTTAGATGAATTTGTCAAAATTGTTAGGGCGTTACCGGTTAATAAGGCCTCTGGGGAAGACAAAATATCGAATAAGATGATCCAGGAAGCCGTAAAGTCCGCTGGGGATTCTATTTTAATTGTGTATAACCGTTGCATTGCTGAAGGGGTTTTTCCTCAAATTTGGCGCCGCGGGCTAATTAAAATCATACCTAAAAGCGGTGATAAGCCACCTGATGATCCGAAATCATATAGACCCATTACCCTTCTACCATCCCTGGGTAAACTTCTAGAGCGTCTTATCGTACCTCGGCTTCTTCCGGGCGGTCCAACTTTTCACGAACGTCAATTCGGTTTTACTATCGGCAAATCAACAATCGACGCGGCTATCTCGGTGAGAAAATCGGTAGAATCGTTGGAGTTTAAATACGTCATAGGTGTATTCCTAGATATCTCTGGTGCTTTTGATAATGCATGGTGGCCAATCTTATTGCTCAAACTTAAAAACAGAGGTTGTTACAGCAATGTATATTCCTTAATATACAATTACTTTATAAATGGAACAACTAAGCTTCAACTTGGTCATCATGCAGTGTCGAAGGCTTTAACTCGGGGCTGCCCACAGGGTTCAGTGCTAGGGCCGTATCTCTGGAATATCGGATTTGATGACTTTTTGTCTATACCGTTACCGGCTAACTGTTCGCTTACGGGATATGCAGACGACGGTCTCCTGCTTATTCAATCTCATACAAGAACAGGAGTTGAGTTGTTAGCTGAGTCCTGCCTACGTCTGGTGGCCGACTGGGGAAAGAGAAATCATCTTGAGTTCGCAGCCCATAAAACACAGTATTTAATGTTAAAAGGAAACTTAGTAGGGCTACCGCGCTTTAAATTTAATTCAGTTATAGTTAAAAAGAAAGACTCAGTTTGTTATCTCGGTTTGATACTTGAAAAGAAATTCCATTTTATTGAGCACATTAAGCAAGTTTGCGAAAAATCAAAACGAAATTTTTATGCGTTAAATAGAATATCAACTTCGACCTGGGGATTGTCGTTTAAGTCATTAAAAATAATTTATACTGCTACTTTCTTGGGTTGCATTTGTTACGGAGCCCCCGTGTGGGCGGATAGAGCCACAATTGGCGCTGCGCGACGTAAATTGCTTCAGAGTCAGAGATTAGCGTTAATTTTTCTTTGTAAAGCGTATAGAACCGTCAGCACTGAGGCCCTGCCGATTCTTGCGGGCGTTTTACCGGTAGATTTGGAAATACAACGGCGTGCGGCAATGTATTACAACTCGCGGAATGGTATGAGTTCTGATTTTCTAAAACCGAAGGATAGGGCTAAAATCAGTAGATTATTTGATAGCAACGACAACGTTCATAAAAAACTAATCGACGAATGGCAAACTAGATGGGATACTTCGACTAAGGGGCGGCATTTATTTAAATTTTTCCCTATAGTGCGCGAACGGTTAAATAAAACGTGGCTTGATATCGATCATTGCGTAGCCCAATTTCTAACCGGGCATGGTAACTTTAAGGGCAAACTTTATTCATTTAACTTGGTGCCGTCACCTTTTTGCGAATGTTCAACGTCGGATCAAGAATTTGTGCAAACTGCCCATCATATCTTGTGGTCTCTGGCATGACGAACGGTTAATCATGTTGAATTCGATTCAAGTATCTGCGTGTAGTCCTATTTATTACCTAGATCTTGTGAAAACGAAGGGAAACTTCCGTGCCTTTAAAAAGTTTTGTCACCAATATTACTGGTGTAAGATTTAGGTTAGTATCTAATTTATCCCCTGTTAGTTAGTGGCATACCGTGGTGTTTAGACGGTCAGGCGTCTCCTGACTGTCTCCCCTTTAGATTTTTGGGCCTCTGGGCCATTTCAATTGCTGTCTCCGCTTTGCTGGGAGGGAAGTCTGAAACCGCTTTCTTACTACCTCCTATTTCTTCTGATTAAGTTCGTTGCGGGTCCCAAGACAGCCGGTAGGGTGTCCGGGCACAGCCTGTGCATCACTGCACAGCTGCATTATTCGTTGATTATTCGATCAAAGGACGCCACTGTTGATCCTGATAAACAGGAGTTGCAGTGGTGGGACAGAGTGGCGGGTGTGCCCCGAATCTACCCCAACTATTCAATTTAAAGATGTTTTAAATTCATTCGACGTTTCTAAGAACCTTTTTCTTAAGTTAACAAAAGTTATTTTCAATTTGGATTCTGAATAAATTGACGCTTGTCAGCGTTAACCTCTTAGTATGTAGTGTTATTCACATTGCTGGAAAATTGAAATTTTGTTAACGAAATCAACTAAATAGTTTTTAGCTGTCAAGTAATTTAAAAAAAAATTAATATTGTAGTACATTAATTTTCATCGAGTGCTCCAGCGAATTAGTTATTTTCCGTTGTCTGTCACCCTTCTATCAACTGTTTATCATGCGTTATCACTGCATGATTGCTGAGTGGTTTTCAAAGCTGAGCTTTTGTCATTGTTAAAATAATAAATTCACTGATACTTCATCAACAGGTGAGTGCTACCCAAGGTGGCGTAATTGACCATAGGCATGGTTGACCGTTCTTCAAATCTGGTGTTAGTTATTAATAAAATATTGTATTTAACAAATATATTGTGTTTGTGAACAGTAGGGTGAGTTGGGATAGATTGGATAAGTGGATTAAATTATTCAATTCAAACTTTAGTCTATTTAAACGTAAGATCGTATCCTATTTTACTTCGATTTTGTTCGTAATAATTCGTAAACCTTTTCTTATCACCATGTGACTACGGTCTTCCCACACTAGCCGCTCAAAATGTATAAATTGTAAAATAGTCACACACAAATTTTTAGACTACAGCACAGCCATAGCTCAAGGAAATAAGTACATGTGTGATTCGTTTTACTGTTATCTGTTTCGTGTGTGATGAAGAACATTAACTTTTATGGTGAAATACGTTTGTAGGAATAAATTTAAAATTGGCAAAATTCTTAATTAAGTGAATTTAGGAACATCGCTTGTTCAAAAATACTTTTTCTGAATAATACAAAGTATATTTTTGATAGTGACTAAAAGTGTAGGTGTTTGTTCAAATATATATATATAAATATATCTACTAGTGCTGCTGTAATGTAGTGGTATTTCCTGAACGTTTGTATGTCTGTTGTGATTTCATCAGCCGCCCTCAGACCGGAATAGTCGCCTTACTCACTCACTGGGTCACGGTGTGAGAGCGGCGCGAGTTGTGGGCGTTTGCAGCGTTTATTATATTTATATAATTTAGATTCATAAAACATGCATTCAACGTATTTTAGGATTTGAATATACCTAGCTTTTGTTGACTACAATGAAGCTTATAAAATGAAGTTTATATGTACGGTTATTCAAAATCAAATTAACCACAAATTAAAACTGTTAAGTTGATTTATTAATGAATTATTTTGTTTTATCACTTTGTAAATTAAAGTATCATTTGTATCTTATTCTAATCCTTTGATTTAAGTCGGGTATCGGTTTAATATAACAGCTCTATTACTTTCAGAGTTATAATTTATCTGTGATACCTTGAAAAAAATAAATCAAAATAATTCAATTTTTATATAAAAAAATATATTTATTGGTTAACTATTTAATTAATTCATAAATTTTAGACGTTTCTCTCTGTTGGCTGATTATGACATGTGCCTTTTAAAAGATTTTTTTTCCTAAAGTGCGATTGCTGCGGCCCTGGGGCCTTAGCAGCTTTACCGTGGCTTTAGTTCCCTATACAATTGATCAGTCTGTATCGTTTTATAAAGACAACTCAATAAGACGGAAAGCACAGGTACGACCGCCATACCTGTCCACCTCCCCATCGAGCCTGACCTAGTACCGACCCAGTAGGGAGCCGGCCTATCGGGGGTTTTTTAAAATTTAAGTCGGTATCAACGTCCCCGGTGGTGCCCCAGTAACGGGGCCGTTAGGAAAATTTGTTTTAACTTTCCCGGTGGCGCCGGCAATGGGGATGTTGAAACAGATTTAGTGTCATCATCCCCAATAGTTATTTTGAATACCTTTTGGAGTCAGTTTCGTATAATCGCGTTTACCATTCTATTTACGTACTTGTGGAATAAAATGATTATAATAAATCGCTATGTGCTATCACTTGCACCACAAGTTATTATAAGATATCCTTGCGTGGATCTGAAACCGGAGCGCAGATGGCTGGACTCTAATATTTATTTATAATTTATTTATCTTGAATGCTCGAATTCAACGTGTCCGTACTGTATACTATAGCGGTTAACGGGTTGTTAATTTTTTTTATTTTTAAAGTCTTAATTAGTAATTAGCTATAGGAATGTTTTATATAGCTGTTGGCTAATATGGAAAGCTTTGTTGAATAGAAACAAAAGGTTAAATCAATATAAGTTTGTTACTTTAGTAAGTATGTGGACGAGATGCAATTAGAAAGATTTGTATGTTATATTCCTAATAATAACAATTACATCTCATACAATAATAATCTCTTAGATATAATCTTGCATCGCAGGCACTATGCAACGATACGGTATAAACTACATAGACAAGAATACTACATCCAAGAACGGTAACCGTAACAATGCGTTTTGCAAATAACACGAAAGTTCCATTCCCGCCGGTATTTAAACTCGGAACCTCAAGCGTAGCACTCGACTGATTGCACCACTGCGCCACCGAGGTCGTACGCTGAACAATTCTAGATTTTTCTATTATATTTTTTAAACTGTGTCCAAAACGTTTTAAAATAATGACAGAAGCAATCAAGTTTATAATTCCATTGTAAATATTCACTTATTAACTTGAATTTGACAATTTCAATGTTCGAAACAATGATTTATAGTAACAATAAATTAATCTTACATTTATAAGTTTTACACTACAAACGATACACGGAATGTCTTTTTTTTTTGTAACTACATCGGAGAAATGTTAATTTGCCAGTGAACCAAATATTGTAAAGTGCTTTTTCGAATTGGGGTGATCTCGCTTTTATCTATTTATTGTTTTGACCTAGAATAGTAAAAAAAATGGGTTTATTTATGTCAAATCAGCGAAGTCTATTAATGAGATCGTTTGTGTAGAAAGTTTAAAAAAGCTTCAGGTAAACTTTGTTGTCTAATAAGCATTTGACTTTAAGGTAGATAAATCATTTACTTATTTAAAAAAATCCTAAACTGAATATATTAAATAATATTATGTGTCGTCAGTGAGTCACGCTCGCGACGCAAGCAATCTCATGAAACGAAAGGAATTCGTTATGAAAACAACGCTCGCTCACCACCAAGGCGACGACGTATCGGTTTTCGCGCCAATAGTTTGACAGCTGTCAGGAAAAGCGCGGGAAAGCTCGCCACCGTTCAGAAACTGAACGAGGACGACACGAACGGACAGACGGATGGCGTTATATATATTTTGTATTGAGCAATCGTGTTAAAGTCGAGAAACAGTTTCATCATTGTTATTGTTAATGACCTAGAGGGTTCCAGTTTGATTTCAAGGATTATTTACAGTTTTCGTTCAATGTCATACCGGCTGGAGTTTAGGTTTCAAAGTCTGTAGACGAAAATATAAACTAAAAAAATCTAAACAATTTCGATATTTTAATATCTCATTTGTCAGACGCGATTTAACTTTTGCACTCAATAAAAATGATACTTTCAGATAGTGATTGTAAATTGATTTACGATGTAGGAAATTTTATTATCAAGGTTTCTGAATCCGCGAATACCGTACAACTTTAAATAAACATCGTGCCCGGTGGTGGCGTGCTTGTGAGTGTGTTGTACGTTTCCCGCGCATTCGCAAATGATTGACAGTTAACAAACATGTCCGACGTTTTATAACGTCAAATTTGAGTTAGTGTATTCGATTTTCACGTCAGGAAAAAAATCTATGCTTTTGTTCGAGAGATATATAGATATATACCATTCTAGATTTTTAGATGTCGAAAAGTGTGGCCATTCGTGTACCTAGTAAATATTTGGGATTGGGTTATTCCGAATTCAAGCTAGCGAAATGTTAAAATATTTGGGATTGGGTTATTCGGTATTCAAGCGAGCGGAATGTTTAAAAATCTCATCTCGTTAATATTCCTTTTCAAGTATGACCTTTGGATTTTTTCTATATCCGTCCGGCTCCAGGGAAATAAACCCGAAATAACATTGCGAAACGAAATGCTCTCACTTTTATGAAATCGTTTTTAGACAAATTTAAAATGTATACCTTGACTTGATACTTTTTGGGTAACTTAGTCACAGTAAAGCTTTGAATTTCTTTCAATTCAATGAATGTAACAAATACACTTCAGTCTCGACTAAACGTTTTGACAAGGTCGGCGACGTGTGATGCCCCTGGTATTGCAAATGTCCATACGCTACGGTGACTGCTTACCATCAGGCGGGTCTTATGATTGTTTGCCATTAAAAAACATTATTCCGCATTATCTTTGTAAGTCCAATGTATTTGTGTGAGGCAAACATAATGTGAGCTCAATAAAGTGTGGCTGTATAGAGTTGACGTCACAGGGCGTGCTTACCCTCGTTTATGTAGGGCGTATTACCAAGACGTAGCTCATGTTTGTTCGTCATCTATCATCACTTTGCACAGTCTCTGTCTGTGGAAAGTTTTAAGAATGAATGCCGAAAAATAAATTTTAATTTTTAATAACTAAAAGTGGTAAAAATCATTCGGCTCATCTGATGGTAAGCAGGCGCACAGTAGCCTATGGACGTTTGAAATAACAGGGGCATTACATGTATCCGACTCTGCACGGACCTTTTAATATCCTTACAATTTTCTCTATCTATGTAATACATATGTAGATGCAAATAGAAATCCATTTTGAAAGCAGTGTTACAATGTACTTGTCGATTTAGGAGTCGTGTTGATGGAACTTTTGATACTTATTTACTAATTAATTTTTATTTAAAATAAATCCCAGAATTTGTGATTTGTCTTACTAAAAAAAAAAACAAATATCTTTTTTCAATTCTGAAAAAATATTTATTTTATTTTTATATTTATGACATTCATACGCCAATTGACTGTTGGACATAATAATGTGAAAAATGCAACCCCATCGGCTAATGTATTCATTAATAAAGATGATTTGATTTCAAAATCAGCTGCTTTTCTAATTAATAGTGTAAGATTTCTATTAAATGTCTTAGCTATGGGATATTGTTTTTAACAAGGCTCATTTTTTAATTACGAGAAAATTCGTTAGTAAATCCAAAAAAGAATGCTTAAACGATGCCCGCTTTCAGGACGGAGTTTGCTTACTTATGATGCCCTTTTTATGAAAAAGGTCGTTAGGTTAAAAGGTTCACTCTTGACTGTCGACCTCTCTGCTTTAGCGTCCCTTTGTCTATCAGAACCTTAACTGCCTCGTTACTCTGAATTGCTCCTGTTAATTTTCATTCAAATGTTGCCATAATATTATACATATACATTGCATTTGTTTAAAAGGACGAAGATGACATGAAAAATGTAAAACTCGGATCTATTTAAAAATCTATGGGATTGAGAAAAGTGAGATTTTTATGTTTTTCCGGGAATTTTTCTCTTCATTAAAACCTTCCCCTTCAAAGAACATTTTAAAACCTAAATCAACTAAATCGGTAAAGCCGTTCTCTGGTGATGGCTCGAGGGAAATAACGATTCATTTAATTATATATTATAGATATGTGAAACAAGAGAGGTGTTAGATTCGCGTTGCCTACTCGACTTTACCTTGCAAGGTTATCTGGCACTTTACTTGTCTAAGGAAACCCATATATTCAAACAAGAATACTTGTTAACCACTATGTTAACCCAAGGATAGGGTCCATCTCGAAAACATCAAACGTAGGTCAACCCTTCGAATAAAAATAAGAATTATCGTAAGGTACAACTTATAGAAATAATTATTTAGTACCGTAGATATGTATTTATTTGATTGAGCGGTCTTAGGTATATATTTACTAGAAATTTATTTATTTACTAGAATTTTTTATGAGCTAATCTATTTTTGATTTCAACGAAATTTCAATGAACTGTTTTATCCTCCGATGGAAAATTACGATACATTCTTAACCATTTTATATTCAGCGATTTGCATTGATATTTACCTTAACAATAGTATTCCATACTTGTCGTAATTAGTTTCGAAAAAATATGCATTTTAAGAAAAAGAGTGACATAAAGAAAATACTAAAACTTAACGTAGTTCTCCTTTGCGAAGGTAACCCTTCTGATGGTTTAATTAAAAATAATAATCATGAAAATGTATAAGTAAATCTGACCCAATTCTCGTGTCATTTTTCTATGGGAGCCCCCCTTAATTTGAACCTTTGTCATAGCGGCAACATAATACGAGTATACATCCTCTGAAAAGTCTAAGAGTATCCATTATGGTTCATGAGATACAGCCCGCTGACGAACTGACGGACGGACGGTTGGGCGAACGGACAGCGGAGGCTTAGTAGTAGGGTCCTTTTTCACTCATTGGGTAAATATACCCTAAATAGTCGCCCCATGGTCTCAAAATCAGTAAAAAAAACCGGTCCCGATTTATCAGTCATACAAAATGTATTTCTTGCGCTGGGAGCCTAGCATATTACCAAACTACGTTTTTCTTTCTTTACACAAACAATAGTCTGTTAAACGTGAATAAAGTGATTCGTAAAGGGTAAGATGGGCGAGGCACCTATAGGGAATTAGGTCAGTCCAAGGTGTACTGCGGCATTTCTACGTGGCAGGTGATTTAGTGCCGCGCCCTTGAGTTATCTTCCTTACTTTGTGTTAGGTGTCGTCTCGAAGAACGCTATTAGTCTATAAATAGATCTCAATATGTTCAGAAAAAAGTTTAGACTTTAATACAAACAAGAAAACGGTTCACCTGATGGAATGTTATACCGCCGTCAATTGACACGACAACGCGCTTTATGTCTGGAACGCCAAGAGTACTGCTAGTGCGTTGCCCATGTAGAGGTAAAGATGTTATACCTCTCGTGGCTCTCCGATCCTTCGAGCCGTAACATAGCGAACTGCTTCACGGTGTAAATAGAATAGATGGCGGTACCAACCCAGACGATTTCGCACGTAGATCTACCTCCTGTAAAAACCACTGTATCAGGGGTACAGGAAAGCCCATGCTATAGGCTTTTGCGACGGATAAACTACCTACCTACATCAATATCGCAAACACGTAGCAAGTGACCTGACGTTAGTCTTGCATACGTATTTTTCCTACGCTTGATGTTTGCCAGCCTGGGTGCGCCCCCTCGCGCACAAACCGTTATGAAAACTTTCCAAATCGTCCACCTATTTACAACGCCGAGACATCTACAGTCTGAAATCGGTTTCTTACTACCTCCTATTTCTTCTGATTAAGTTCGTCGCGGGTCCCGCGACAGCCGGTAGGGTGTCCGGGCACAGTCTGTGCATTATTGCACAGCTGCATTATTAATTGATTATTCGATCAAATGACGCCACCGTTGATCCTGGTGAACAGGAGTTGCAGTGATGGGACAGAGTGGCGGGTATACCCTGAACTAATCTACCTCTTGGTAGGTTTCAGATACCACAGATTGTCATATGAGGATATAAGTAAATACATCCTTGTATTCATGAATTAACTTGTTAACCAATGTTTGTTTAATCAATCGAGTTCCTGGTCAGAGAGAATTTTGCCAAAATTAGCTCAACCCTTTATAAGATACAAAAATGTATTGGAGAAAGAATTTCTGTATTTCTAAAACAGTAACAAGCGACGGTAACAAACATTTTTTAAATAGCTACTCATGCTATTTCTAAAAGTAAATTAATACGAATGTGTATAACCTCAAACAGATTACCAATTTTTTTTCTTAACTTAATGATTTCTGATTGCTAAAACATCCATACCGCAAACAACTTGAGAAACAACGCATATTTTACTGTACAAACTCTTATACAAGCATCAAATTACACGTAATACAGTACCTATAACTCCATCCATTATACTGTTCACGTCACAGTAAACTACGGTAGTCTGCAATCGGTGACCGTACGGTGAAAACGCATCGATACACTCGGGCGTTAACTGTATCCGCTAACGTTGAAACTATAGTGAACATTTGAAATGTGCCGTGATAGAGTTTTGTCATAATTAAATGTTCGTTTTGACGTTTTCGCTTGTTTTTTACGTTGTTTTGGTATTCATTGAAATTTTTGATTATTTTTATATTTTGATAGAAATTTTATTTGTTTAAACAATAGAAGATCAAATCGCAGAGCTCTGAAAACTCACACTTAGCCAAAGGAAAATTTTAAGCTATTTTTTCTCTCTCTTTGGTATGATTCCAATTCTATTTTTTTTTTTTTAAATACAATATTTACTGACTTAACAAGGTTTGAATAATATATTCTATTTATTTATAAACATACATGTTTTTACTATATCTCTTTCTTAATCTACCCTTGTAGGGGTTGTAAAGGGTGCGTCCACGGTCACTGCAATATTATTATATAATACTGATAAAGTTATATCAATCAATATTGTACCTTAATAGTATCAGATATAAGGACTTTATTTGACGATCTTAAAATCTTGAGATTTCCCTGCAAGTTATATTGAAATTTGTAACTTTAGAGATAGGGTTAAAGTTGGAATGTTATCTTTTCTTTGTTCAATAAAAGTTTTAGATTAATTTTTATACAATTGATAAATCTAATATTAAAATAATACGATTATTAACTGATATATAAATAAAATAGGTGTTTTCTGCCACGTGACCCACAAAATTCATCATAAAATTTGTTTAGAGAGATCCATGGTCTATTCATGTAGCAAGTTATATCTAAATCCGTTCAAAGGTTTCCACGTGATCGATTAACAACATCCAAACATCAGTTCAAACTTATTATTTTAATATACTACAGGTTTTGCCCTCGAATTCATTATTAATTAATAAGAATATGTGAAGTCCATTTTATGTATTTGTTAAAATAATTTTTGAAAATTACCTCCGCCATACAGACTTTACGTATTTAGAATTTATCTAGTTTGTAATTACAAACCACATAGCAGAGGATGCTCAAACATTTAGGCTTATAGTCATAGCACGTGTGGGTAAAAAAAAAACATGTTAAAAAATAACCATATTAGGTAATAGTGAATGACAATCAACTCTCCGTAGATGTATTTGAAGAGAACAGTGCGTGTAATTTGGAAAGCTAGCAAAGAAACGAAGAGAAAAGTGAATTCACAAACACTGAGAGCCGTTCCTACACTGGCTAATGGTTAATTCATAAATGTTAATGGCCAGCGAGATGGACATGTTAGCGGGTTGTCTTCCATCACACGATGGCGGTTTATCTAAGCTTGTGTTAGTGTCGTCAGGCGTGTACATGCATAGTGTTTCAGTGTGCGTAACAACTAGAGCTCTGTGCATACACACGTCAAAACACAACTTAGGCCGAACGGTCTTTGTGACGTGAAATGACAGTACTTCGTTAATGTGAGATAAAAATGGTGTGTTTGTTTAAAACAGGTGGATATTAATCTGTGTCATTTAACCATCTAGATTACTAAAGGTGTTGAAATAGTTCTGTAGTTTTTTTTGGAGACAGGGACAAGGATAACCTTACCTGTTTGGACTTGTAGGATTGTTGCATTCGTTGTGTGTGAGACTATCTGCATATCGATAGATTTTTAAGAATTTTTCGAAAAGTAGGTAAGTTTAAGTAGTGGTAGTGTAAAAAGTGGTTCGTATTGGACCCAATCATTTTAAAAAAATCGGATTGAATGCTACAAATCCTTAATTTTCAGTAAAAAAAAAATCTGCAATTAAGTAGGTACGGTACGGAGGTAGGTCGGATGTCAATGTCAAAAATCAAGTCGATAGAAAAACTATAACAGAAAATGAGTAAGACATTAAGTATCATGTGATCTACATTTAACCAATTAACATAATAATAGATAATAATACTTCATTAAAAAAATATATATAACAAAGATCAGCAACGAACCCGAAACTAGCAACAAACAACAACGTAAACAAATTTGATTAATTATTAAATCAAATTACAAAGCGTTTTAAATATAAAATTACAATTAAAAAAAATTGTATTCGATTTAAATTTATAAGTATTAGTAGTTAATTATTATTATAATATTAAAAAAAAAATTGACAACCTTGATGATGTTGTAAACTTCACAACTGCAAAGTCTTAAAAAGTTAATTGATTCCCTCAATAAGGACAGAGGCTTGAATAATAAAACAGATTTTTATGTCTACATTCGTACAGATTATCCATCACATAAAGAATGTTGGTCTAAGCTTGTGTTAGTGTCGTCAGGCGTATGCATGCATATTGTTTCTGTGTGCTCTTTACTGAGCGAACTCGAGGTTCCGAGTTCTACTAACTAGGAGGATATTCATGTACACAGCCATAGGCGAGCGGTCTTCGTGAAATAGAATACATCTGTACATAGACTTAAACGCTTACTTATATCCTAAACATGGTGGTAAATACCTCTATAACTTGGACTTCCTTCATTGGTTTTCCTCGTGCTATAAGGCGATTGACGTTCAATTTATTTTGTAAGGTGCATTTTTATCTTGCTATATCAATATAACTCAATTACATTATAGCTGTTGCGACGGTCAGTTTTCTTGTTATATTTAATACGGATAGACATTCATAAGAAAAAAACCTTTAAAGGAGTGACAACGGATTAAAAAAAAATCCAAATCAAGTGAAAACAATGCATTGAAAAGTGGTAATAATAGTGTATTGACAAGCGGAGCGTTGTTTGTGTGTGTGAGTTGTGGGAACCATGGCGACGGGTGCTCCGCCTCGAGTGTCTCGGAACGTGTCTCTCCCCGCTGGAAGACAGCCGCCGGCGGTCAGCGCGCTGGCACGGAGGACCATGTCCGAGAGGTAAAATAAGGCTCGTGATGGGATTCCTTCAGGATTTATCTTACTTTATATACAATCAACAGCAGAAGTAGAGAAACCCCCGGAACAATATCAGATGGAAATTGGTTGTGCTGTTAGCGTTGGTAGACATCATGGGCATCGCTGTGTCAGCAGGCGGTGGTATCACTTTTTATTACCTTCTGCTTGTTTGCTCATGACATTGAATCATGAAAAAAATTCAGACCGCTGCACTATAAAATTGTAATAATTAAATAATAAAAAAACGATCCCAAAAAAATAATATTGCAGTATTAATTAGATTTATATTTCACCGTTACTCGCACTACTCTTGGTCGGGGGAAAAAAATTGTCAAATGGTACCGGTCAAGTGTGAGTTCGAATCGCACATGATGGGTTTCGTACAATCTTTTGTACTTTTTAGAAAATTTCCTAAAAGAAACAATTACAAGCAAAATTCTGTTGATAAATTCTCGTTCCTTGTGTAGGGGAGCCCCCTTTAATTTATTTTTTTAATATTTGTCGTTATAGCGGCAACAGAAATAGACATTCTCTGAAAATTACAACAGTCTTGCTATTATGGTTCATGAGATACAGCCCACTGACAGACGGACGGATAGCGAAGGCTTAGTAATATGGTCCTGTTTTTTACCCTTTCGGTACGGAAACCCTAAAATGGAGTAGGACAATCTGAATGTACAATATATAGAATTGACGAAGATTGAATATCTTGACGACCTTGGTGGCGCAGTGGTGTAAACAGCTGACTGCTACGCTAGAGGTTCCGGGTTCGAATCCCGGCGGGGGCGGGACTTGTGTTATTTGCAAGACGCATTGTTTCGCTTACCGGTCTTGGATGTTCTGTTCATATCTATGTAGTATATACCATATCGTTGCTTAGTGCCTGCGATACAAAATTATATCTTAGTGCAGGGCTGAGTCAATGAGTGTGTCGTGATGTGGTTATTATTATTATTAATTAGTTTATACTTCATATTGCTAATGAACCATATTCATTGATACTGTAGTTTTCCTATGTAATTTATCATACCACCGCGTCAGCTTAATAAGTGGAGTAAACTTTTTAATTGTGTATATTTTCTTTCTAGGTCGCTCTTCACTAAGCTAATTAGTTTGTTGTTAGTTTGATGAACACTGCCGTTTTTCTCTATAATTAAAAAAAAAACATAAGCGCAAATATAAATTAGAAAAATAAGATTTTGTACACGTCTTCAGTTATTTTTAATTGTTTTTTTAAATATACGTTTTATTTTGACATGACATTGCAAAAAAAAAAAATGGGCTAATTGTTTATTGACTGATGGATTTTCCTTAGTTTTTCTTAATAACGTTTAGTTTTTTTTTAACAATAACTAATGAGGGATTGTTATCGTTATTTAGTTGATTGTCAATGTCAGTTAGTAATAGTATGAGTCACAGTGCTCTCAGCTCGTTAAATCCATCGACTGTGGCCTGAATTAACTCTGTTTTATAACTTCCTTTGAATGTTTTCACACGGGTTTCCTTCGTATCGATCGATCTTCGCCTTTTCGCGGACGCCACTGAAAATAACTATGGAGAAAAAATTACATAAATACGGAACCCTATTATTTAGAATCCGCAGTCCGTCTGTTAGCGGGCTGTATCTCATAAACCATAATAGTATTTTTTTTAGAATTAATAATAATAACCACATCACGACGCACACATTGACTCAGCCCTGCAGAAAGTATCGTAAGAACTTGTATCACAGGAACTAAGCAACGATATGGTATATAATACATAGAGAAGAATTTTCAGAGAATGTGTCTTTCTGTTGCAGCTAAAACAACGAATAATGAAAACATAGTTTTCACTTGTGCGGTGTTGGCTAATGTTATGGACACCGGTACAGTCATACATACCAGACAAAATAGTTAAATATTATTTATTGTGTAAATTTGTATGTATGATGTGGTAGTACTATTAAATAAATGTAAATCTCCCATGATTTTATCGTAATTTTTTGCTTGTTCCATTGTTAGGAAAGTTATCTAAAAAGTATATAATGTTTTATCTTGTAAGATGGCGCGGAAACCATCATCCGCGAGCTCGACTCATACTTGACCAATTTTTTATCAATTTAAATGGCATTCAGGAGTGTTAGCAATTGTATATTTACTACTTACATTGTCTTGGTATATAGATTTATTGATAAGATACTAACAAAGGGATCAATATGTCTATTTAATAGTTCTATTATCATCTTTATTTTAAAATAATATTTGTTAAGACCCTAAAATTTAAATTTAGTTAAAATTAGTTAAACACCAGTTAGAATACAGGTATTCAACAAATCTTTGATTTTTTTTCAGCTTCCTAAATGAGTTTTCAAAAGTCCGTGTTTCTACTGGAGTGTTTGTTTCCGGGCTGTATGCTCCGTTCTATAAACTGAATGATTTGCCAATCATAACAACAGTGTCGGTATATTTCAATCATTCCCACCGCCAATCTAAACATTTACACCTTCGGAATAATTAGAGGTCGATACGACATTGACTCATTTAGATTTCTCACACGGATTTAGAGCTGCTAAGCTCTGGGATTTTTATTTTTTATTTTTTACTCTTCCAATTTTGGCTGCGAGTCCCGCTGTCGCAGGTGGTATGTCCGCAGCCTGTGCTCTATTGTACAGCTGTTTATACGTAGCAAAGGACGCCACTGTTGATGCTGGTGAACATCAGTAGCAGTGGTCGGACAGAGTGTAGCCTATAATACTATTAAATTGCATAAATATTTATGGAACTTAATTGTATTCAGACACTGTACACAACCACCTAAAATAAAACGCCGTAATATTTCGAATTGCCTTAGCACTTGCGAAACTTGAACAAGTTTTCTGCAAAGAAATCAGAGGGCTTACTTGCAAATTTGATGTCCAAAACGTTAGAACGCCGAAAGATTAATATTGTATTTTATTATCACAATTGTTAGTTAAAACGTATCAAAGATTTATTATTATTCTTGTTAAACTTACTTATATTATATGATGACTTCCTACAGCCATTAAAATGTGTTTTTTAAATCAGTTGATTATCTTCGTTTCGTTTCGTTCGTTGAGAGGACGTGGTAGCTCAGTTAGTTACGTGCCTTGGTTAACCGACCGCCCGACCCGATAGGTCGAGGTTTCGAAACTCGGGTTGCCGTACATTGTAGCTGCCATGTTCCTCATTGTGCCCTGATAGTGGCGATAGATTCGTAACCCGTCACACTGGGACTCAACGTAAACATGCGAAATGCGGTGTTTAACACCTCTGTCTACCCCTCTCGGAGGATTAATTACGGCGTGAGTTAACAGATGTTATGAGTTTTATGTCTTCGTTTAAATACTTTGTTTACTTATATGGTTTTATCACGCTAGTGAAAAACCTAAAATTGTAGTGAAGCACCCTATAGTGGTATTAGGTATACAATAGTACCTAAACCTCTTCAAGACTATAGTTAATAGGATTTCCCTACACAGGGCTAATACATTTACGTTCTATCGATTACCTTACAAGTTTGTATCGATGCATCTTGCCTCGGGGCTCACATTACTCTGGATATCGGTATATAACTTAGAACAACTGATGTAGTTAGACCTTCGCAATCAACTAGCTGCTAGTATGTTACTGCTGCGGATTAACTGCATAGGAATTAGGTCAGCGTCTGTAACGACTTACCTATATACATACATAGGTGTTATGACGGGTATTGTTTCACTCTATGGCACAAATTAAATGTGGTTCTTGGTGTTATAGTTTAACTGGACGATGATATCATGCTATCTGAACACATATTCAAATGCAAACTTTAATTTAGGTTGGATATATTTCTTGAGGCTTAGAAGAGAACAGGGAATTTTCTTTGGAAAATTTCCATTCACCGGAAACATTCAATTGAAGCTATCGGTTTTACAACTCAATTTTGTTTATACTTTTTTTGAGATTAATACAATATTGTCGTTATATTACTGCGACTTTACTCGACCTATAAATGAAATTACGTACAAATCTATAGACACCATTGATTCAAAAAAAAAAAAAACAATGAACGTAAAGGTTAATTTCCAGTGACAAACCATATATTTTGTTGCAACTTTAAACTCTATTCACTTTTTTCTACAGTGACTTGGAGCCAGGTGCGGCCACAGCCCCCTCCGGCAGCTCGAGCAGTTCCAGCCTCTCCTCCAGGAGCAACGAGAGCAACACCGTCGCTGCTGACCAGCAAGGTAACTTAGCCTAGATCAAATAAATTTAGTTAAAGGCCACACTAACAATTGCTGTTACATCTTCGTCTGGTCATTCATTTTTACGAAATAAAGTGACATTGAATTAAAATATCATTATATGAATATCAACCACACTTCATCAATCACGTGAAAATTAATTAAAATTTGTTTAAAATGTAGATTAACAAGATTTAACAAATAACTTTTACCTCACTAATCTTAATCTAATTAAGTCTCGTCCATCTGTTCCAGCTGCATCTCAATCTGACTTATCTGAAGAGGAGGAGGCCCTCGCGGCGCAGTGGGCTGACAGCCTCCCGCCACACGTGCTCGAGAGCTTGATACTCACGCCCAAGCAGAGGAAACGACAAGAAGTCATACACGGTGAGTTTTTGTGAATTGGCGCCCGACATGGGACAAGGAGAAATAAACATGTCCATAGAAAAACCTAATTAATTACTGATATATTGAGCCAATCTTTAGATTCAGATGGCCTGTGATATAAAACTTAAAAAATATTCTGCACCAACATCAAGATTAGTAACATGGATAGAATAAAAGTTTTATTACAACAAAATATTTAATTGTAGTCGATGACGCTATATGGTCAAAACAGTCAAACAAACAGTCACTAATTCCTGTCAAAAATCCGAAAACAAGTTAAGTTGGTTTACATGACAAAAGACAACTCTCAAAGCCATTTTTTAGAGATTTAATATTTGTCTTTGTATTTAAATTGGCGCCCGAACTGGGGGTCTACGTGTACTCTAACGTATAGTATATTTCTACTTGATACGGATTGTTGGTACTTCAAACGAATTGATTTTTTTATTATGCCTATTTAATATCCTCATTATGTTTATGATGATTTTACAGTAGGTACTATTTATTTATATTGTAACGGAAAACTAACTGTCTGTTATCTTTTACGTTTGAATCGTTGAAGAGATTTCCGTTACAGCGCGGGGCGAACCGGCGCCGCGCGATATCATTTTGTCGTTGTTATATCGACAGCAGTTATTGTCTTAAAAGATAAATATCCACGATAAAACTTCATCTTGCATTGCATATCGGCAATGCTTGGTAGTTTGTTTGAAAAAATCGGTATTTTTCTTTAAAGATTTGGTTACAAATTTACAATTTTTTGTCAAGTTTCATACCATTTAATAGTATTTACGTATGTCGATCAGTTTTGGAGCATACAAGATACTTTGATTTATTTAACCATGTAGTTAGTTGAAATTTTAATCTTATTATGAACTACGTAAACTTGCTTTAATTATACCAAATAATTAACTTGCAAGAAACACGGTATAAAATATTTAATACAGTACCTATCCGGTCATAACACATTTTCACTATCTTCAATACTACACAAATTTTCCTTTTACTACTAACTACAATAATTTTCCTGTTCTAAACAATTTCGATTGCTGTCTCCGCTTTGCTGAGAGGGAAGTCTGAAATCGGTTTCTCACCACCTCCTATTTCTTCTGATTAAGTTCGTTGCGGGTCCCAAGTCAGCCGATAGGGTGTCCGGGCACAGTCTGTGCGTCGTTGCACAGCTGCATTATTAGTTGATTATTCGATCAAAGAACGCCACTGTTGATCCTGGTGAATAGGAGTTGCAGTGGTGGGACAGAGTGGCGGGTGTGCCCGTTGTTCTAAACAATTAATTACACGTTAACATTAACTTTTACTTAAAATAACAAATATATCCTTTGTTGTGTAGAACTGGTGGTGTCAGAGGGGTCCCACGTGCGTTGGCTCAAAGTCCTTCACGTGGTCTTCCTGAAGCCACTCCAATCGACAGCATTACTAGCAGCAGACGAGCTCAGGGCTCTGTTCCCGAACCTGCCGGCTCTCAGAGAGAGGCATGCTCGGCTCCATACCGACCTGCGAGCGGCCAGAGCTACGCACGTCGTGCCCATAGCGGCGGTGGCTAACGCTGTACTTAATACGGTGAGTTTCTTTCGAGCTACCGTGCGTCTCATCAGTTGGAAGATGAAGAAGGATTGGACTGCTGGATCACAGCCCGCAAATATTTCCAAAGCGGTCTATAGGTAGTACATCTAAGTTTGAGTTCGTCTAATTCTGGAAATAAGGTACAGAGTGGCTCGTCATCGGTTTGAAGACAAAGCAGTGGGCAAAGAGCTACAAATAATTCCAGAGGAATATCTATCACCAATCAGACCTACCAATCCGGACTTGGTTGGTCCTTTCAGTTTCTACCGTGAAACAGTTGGTTGTATTTTGGTTCGAAGGATGTTTTTTCAATTTGCTCCTTAAATAGAAGGCAAACTCAGAAAACTGATAATACAAACTAATAACAATGGAACATCCAAAATTTTACTACACTAATATGCAGTATTACTAGGATAAAAAAACAAATGTAATGTTGCCAAAATAAATAAAATATAAAATCCGAATCCACCACCCTGATTTTTGTCTCAATATTTGTTTTTGTCCTACACAGTTAGGCGAGCCTGGCTACGCGTCTTGCTTGTCAGCGTTCTGCAGCGGCCAGCGACTCGCACTCGAAGGTCTGAGGGAGAAGCGTCGCAAGCATAAAGAGCTGCACCAGTTCCTGCACAGCAAGGAGCAGCACCCGCTGTGTGGGCGGCTGCAGCTCAGGGATCTCCTGGCCTGCGTGTGGCAGAGGTATGTAAACTTTTTTAAATTAGTATCATTACAATGCTGATCTACATGAATGAATAAAGAAATAATAACCATATTACAAGATTACACAGCCCTGCACAAACATACAATCTCATGTCGCAGGTAATAAGCAACGATGTGTTATATACAACATAGATAAGAATACTACATCCAAGACTGGCTTAGAAAAAAGGCTGCTTTGGCATTATTGTATTTGAATCTATCTGGCCTAACAAAAATACATTTTTGACACTATCCAGGTTAACCAAATACCAGCTACTCCTGGAAGGTATCCTCAAGACCTGTGGAGAAGAGGACTCTGAAGAAGACGTGGAACTGTTGAAGAGGGCGCTGCAGGTCGCCAAGGACGTGCTGCACTGCGTCGATACAGCTATCAAGACTAATGAGAACGAGCACAGGTATGACAGACGTCAATGTCATATTTATATAAAATAGGTTGGCCTATATGGCTGTACAGTACATACATTTATTTTATGGTATGCCATAATAATATTTTTATCACTGACAAATGAAATTCATACTTTATTGGCGAAATGCAAGTTATACATTAATACATTCCACTACGATTTACTATTATTAGCTTGCTAATAAAACATATTAAATTCAAAATATTTACTATTATTAGCTTGCTAATAAAACATATTAAATTCAAAATATTTACTATTATTAGCTTGCTAATAAAACATATTAAATTCAAAATATTTTAATAATAATACATCGACTTTGATGTCGAATGATAAAGTCAAAATGACATGACCGTGTCAATGTCGTTACTTTAATTGAAACGAATGGGTTTCACGGTATCAAAGTTTATTTTGATTTGTTTTAGTAAAATTTCGAGTTCTAATGAAAATGTTACCAATGATATTGAAATGAAGAACCCAATCAGTACCCTTGAACGAGCGCGATTTAAGTTGTGCTACGACTGTATGTTACTAATTGTCGGGGTTCTAAAAGGCACACAAAATTTCTAGGGTCTTGATCGCTTGATAGACACCATATTTGAATCATGTTAAGGGTTCTTTTTATAGCATATAGGTATAGTTATTGGTATAAAGACTGTATGTAATGTGGTGTGGCATGTTCGTCAGACTGCGCTACATCCAGTCCCGGCTGGAGGTGCGAGCCGGCTCGGAGTGGGACGAGCTGCGGCGGCTCGAGCTGACGCAGCACCGCCTCCGCGTGGAGGGAGACCTCGCCATACGGAACGACTCCAACAAGAAGGCTCACGTGCGGGTACGTACGCACACATGCACGCCACGCTCGCCATATACAACCATACAGCCATACAGCCATATGTTTCGCATTATTTATATGATACGCGTAATACTACACTCCACATATTTATGTAAAATTTTCTGTCCCAAAATAAAACAAACCAATCTTTAATATTTTTTTGATAAGTCTATTTTTTATTATTGTGTTGTGAGATTAAATTATTTATACGTTCTTCATATGAAAATGCATAGTTTAATTTTTAATAGTTATAATATGGTTAGTATAACACTAGAAATATCTAATATCATATTACAATAAGTATTTAAATACTAATGTAGTCAAATGTTTAAACGACATATACATATATATATTGAGAAGATTATTTTGCATATTTAATTACAATTCGGTTTCACGTCGAATTTTTTACGTTCCGAACTAAATTTTTTTCCAATTAAATAAAAAATGCTTCACTGTTGTTTTCACTGTATGGGGCGTTTTAATAGTAAGTGTGAATGTGTTCGTTTCAGGCGTTGATG
This sequence comes from Choreutis nemorana, assembly GCA_949316135.1. Taxonomy (NCBI): domain Eukaryota; kingdom Metazoa; phylum Arthropoda; class Insecta; order Lepidoptera; family Choreutidae; genus Choreutis; species Choreutis nemorana. The sequence continues at coordinate 495,193 of OX438620.1, read as the reverse complement.
TTGGACGATTACCTAGTGCTGCTGCAGCGTGAAGGTGACAAGTTCATATTGAAGCCAATACCGCAGCCCAGCCAGCAGGGACTGCTGTCGCCGCTTATTAAATGGTCAGTACATACATGTACATGTCATAGGGCGACCTATAAATAAATAATAAATAGACAACATTTCAAATTATAAGTTCATAAAATACCACGAAACTGACTTGACCAATCAAAATCAAGGTGTAAAATATTCTTAATGTCTGAACATCGCTAGCCAAATCATGAAAGGACGGCGTTTTATAATATGCCTAAAAACCAACTAAGTCCGCCACACAATTAAAACTTCACATAACATGTGCGATATCAGTCCTTATGCTGTACAACTTAAGAACGGTGGAAAGTCCAAACAGGTCGTGTTTACCGACCGAACAACTTTATATTCTACAATTTGCCCACTGGAGTATTACTATCACGTTAATATTAATTGTACTGACGGTATCACGATACAGTATTGATAATCCATACATACTTACTAAAAAATAGTATTTATTCCTATAGGGAGAAGGTCCTGTTTCGTCCGAACGCCGCCGTACGTAATACATTCTTCCTCATGAACATAAATGGAGTACAGATGCACGAGCTGTCCACCAATACTACTGCGGAATATACTACGTAAGTTTACATTTCATTTACTTACTTATTAATTATAGATAAGTTGTTCGCTCCGAACTATTACTCAACACCAACTAAATGTCAAAAAAGGTTTGACTGATTTGGCTGGTATTCGAACATAAACATTCATTTTGCCTCATCAACCCGTCTACCAAATTTCACGTCGATCCGAGTAACGATACTAGCAGTGGCGGTACTGTCATAGAAGGCCAAAAGCCCGGCTTGCCCTATCAAACTAAGATAAGATCGCGCTTTCATTCATTAATTACTTATAAAATCAAAAATCAAAATGGCTTGCATAACAGATCGTTCACGCCAGCCAGTCCACAACGGAAGTATGAAGAGTAGATTGAAGAGTAAAGGGGCAACAAGGACATTTGTCTAAATGGATTATAAAACTACAAAAACGTATCTCTCGGCTTGCCCTGTACAAAAACTCTAGGCACGCCACTGTACTCAAGTTATCGTCGGACAAAGATTTATGCACACAAACATACATACAATAGTCCGGTCAATCTAGACATTTGGTGATACATAAATTTACAACAAGCTGAAAATCAGAAAAATTGTTTGTAAATATAATAAAAAAGAAAATTTGAAAGTTCCCCACCAATCCGGTTTGTGGAAAAATTTTAACTCAAGGTCAAAGGTCAAAAAAATGAGTTTTTCGCGATTTTCAGCAAAACGGTAAGTTTTATCATAAAAATACTTCAGACAAAAATTGTAGATCATAAAATTATCTACAAAAAAGGTATCAATACTTTTTTTCCTACGAGCTACCGTTTCTGAGTTATTACGATCCAAAAAGTTGTAATGGTCATAATATGCACACGTTTCCACGCCACCTATGAGGTAGTGTACTTAGCGCGTTTTTTTTAACGTGGTTTCCCCAGTAGGCCTATTCCACGAGTCAATTATGATCCTGTTTAATTTGTAACTATTGCAAAATAACGGAAATTAGCAAAATAACGGAAATTAGCAAAGATTGTAATAGATAAAAGCGATGTCAATTAAAAAAAAGTAATGAAGCTTATCCGTCTGATTCAAATTCTTCTTCTTGTTCTTCTTGTGGTTCTTGTTCTTCTTCTTGTTCTTCTTCTTCTTCCTCCTCTTCTTCATCTTCATTTTGAGAACAAGTAAATTGCGTAAAGAGCGACGTATCGCATGTCATTTCGTTAGAATCAAACGAATCTTCCACTGTTGGTGATTCAACATTAGAACACGACCGGCCTTGACAATTTGTACATGCTAGAGAACAAAATAGTCCAACTTTTTTGCAACCACATCTAGCACTGCATCCTTTTTTGCAGTTGCAAAATATTGTGTTCAGCAGTTTCTCCGGCGCAGGTGGAAGTAAAGTTTGAACTGGTTCTAATGTATTGTTAACCAACTTCCAACCCCAGTTTGTAGGGTCTAGCTGATTACCCTGCCACACTTGAACTTGATAATATACCCGAAAAAGATGTTGATGAGCAGCATCTGAGGTTGGAGGAAGACAAGCTAATTGAACTTGTTTTTTATTTTTAGTATTTTTGACAAAACATGCATATCGATACTTATCTAAGCAGGTAGTTTTTTTAGGAGCTCCATACATAGAAAGAAGAAAGCGAATGCCGTTGGTGATGATTTCTTGCTGAGTTGAATTACTGTTCTTAAAAACTTGAGCACAGGGAGCTAAATCTTGTTTTTCAAACATTTTGAAAACTGTTGTTTTACCTCTCCTATAAAATGCAGATGTCGTATCACAACCAGTTATTGCGTGTAAAAATAGTACATGATTTTGACTTTTTCCAAAAGCAGATAAACTTTTTGAAGAATATATTTCCGATTGATTTTGAGCTTTTCCTGGTTTTAAGAAGAAAATAGTTTTTAGGGTTGGAGTTCGAGCAGTGAGTAATACGAGTAAGTCTACATCTTCACCAACAACAACAGTTATATTTGTCACATTGAATTGCTCTATTGCTGTTTCAATAATCAGCACATCAGCATCATTATTAGCTTGTTTTACCAATATGTTTTCAGCAGTAAACTTTTCTTTCAACATTGAAATGAACCGAGACTTGTTATGAGTATTTGTAAGAAATTTCTGTTGACTGGTTGGTACTATCATGAATTCATCAAATAAAATATCAGAAGATGTAGATGTTGCTAAAGTTCGACGACGTTGTTCTGCAGCTTTAATATTTTTAGTGTAATCATTGTAGCCATCAAATACGACAGTAACTCTGGAACCAAAATGTCGGCGTACATACTGAACGTATTTATCTAAAATTACGCTGAATGTTTCTTCGCTATCCCAGATAACGCGATGTAGTAAATATCCTCCGTCAATGATGTATGTCGCATTAGTGTTGTTAATATCTATATTTACCTTTTCAAAACAATCGTAAATGGCAGACTTCTGTGTTTTACGCATTCCGATTTCATCAAACAACGTTAAAGGGTAGGGAGCTAATTCATATTCAAAATATGTTTCTATTTCATCTTGAAATGCTGCAGTAATACTCATACGTTGGAAAAGTAATACAGGGTCAACAGTTATTTTCTCTTCGTGAACTTTTAAGGTACTTGTCATAGCTAAAAGAGGAACAACTTTGTCAGCGCGTTTTAATTTAATATTATTGAATGTCAGTCCTGTCATTTTTGCTATAGAAGCAAGTCCAACTTCACGAGCTCTGTAACAATTAATTTTATCATCACCGACAACACCGCTCGCAATAGAAATAATTTTGTTAACCTCCGGAAAAGGATCATGCGTTGAGAACCACTCTAAAAGTTTTCGTAAGTCTTTAGCATCTTTTTTTACTCGTGAATCACTTGCATCAACATGCTGCTCGGTTGTATCCATCCTAACATTAGCAAAATCTTCTAATTTTTCACAAACTGTATTCATAGCATGCATACTATAAACCCATTTACTTATGACGCTCTCTTTTGTACTTCTCCCTCGAGCAATACCTCCATCTGTCTTCATAGCTTTCATCATAGACTGCTCGATTACCATGTCCGTTGAAGTTCCACAACTTAATTTGTCTGAACGTCTGACTGTGAAAAATCCTTCTGAAAATCTTTCGTAAACTTCTGGATCCATTCTATTATGTAATTCTTGCATATCCTGCAAGTAAAGATGTGCAGACTTGGCATAAGGGAAATGTCCAGACGCGTGAAAATAAGGAATCATTTCTTTGATACAGTTTAATTGAGCTTTCCAATCTCCCATACGCTCAGCTCTTAGAAACTCTTTAGCAATAGAAACTATATGAAAATACTGAGCCCAAAGTTTTGCAGTTGGTCCTCGTTCCTCATATTCTTTCAGTTTTTCAATACATTTACTAAGTAAAGCTCCAGAGACTTCATTATCATTTTCAATGTCATTGTATGAAAGAGTGTTATCTAATATATGGTCGATATTTATGATAAGATCTGCATCCATGATGTCATTAATTTCAACTTCTTTTAATATTATAATTGCTAAAGCAAGCTGAAGTAGTGTGTGAGCTCGAACAGCTCGTGCGTAAGCATGACCATTGAGCATTTTTTCTAATGATTTTACCGCATAAATTTCTGCGAGTACTTCTTTTATGCCGCTTCCTTGCATAATATGACCTATTGCTCCTAGAAAGGACATTAATAGATGAAATCCTCCGAGTCTAATGATGATTTTAGATATTTCAGAGCCCTCAGGTGCGGCTGCTACAATTTCTCGAGCTTTAGCATACAGGGGTTGGTCGAACGTCACGATGCATACAGTGTGTCCATACCGTTTTGCATTCTCTAATGCACAAAGTAAAGTCGTATAAATAGTATTATAGTTACTGGCTGGTTGCTGAATAAACGGTAAGAATGAAATTTGAGATTTAGAATAATTCATGTGATTACTTGTTAAACGTTCAATAAAACCATTCCACCCAGGTAAAGACGTATTTTTCCATTTCCCATAAAACCATACAACATCAGATTTTTTGAGAAAAGATACCGTTTCAGTTCCATAAACAAAATCTTTAACATTAATTTTACTGTAACCTACTACACCATCATTATGATAGATCTGTATCGGTACATGAGCTTTTGCCTTGAAATCTTTTGCTGGAAGAGCTTCTTTTATTCGCAACATAGGTTCTTCTAGCAAAACAGAATGTTTTGGTGTAACAATTTGAATAATACCCATTATGTGGAGCGTGTTATTACCGTCTAGCGTATTTACATTGATATCAGCATTGTCTGCAACGTATTGAATAAGTGTGCCACTTTCTGGTGGTAAGACATGAGGAGGGCGATGAAAAACTGCTGCTGCCTCGTACATTAGTGTATCATTATAAGATGCACATAAACCAAAAGACGAAAAGATTTGTATAAGACGTTTAGACCCAAACCTACGATGAAAAAAAACTGCGAGGCCTAATTGTAATTTAGACTTAAAAGACCTTGGTCGAACAGCAGCCATGATACTATGGCAAATATTTGTGCATATTAATTTTAAATGATCTAAATTTGATCGTTTATTCTTTAAAATCACTCGGTCTACAAAATATGTCAACGATTCTGGGATTTCATTATTTAAATCTTCAAACATGCGACTTGGTGGCGGGTAGTAAGAGTTATCAAACACTGCGGTTTGAATATCTTCGCGAATGATAGCTGCAGCTGCGTCTAGGACTCTGAACCGTTCTTCTTTTTTATTCATTTTCTTTTTTTCGTACCAGGCTTGATTCAAAATATCATGATGATTATCTACTAAGCATATGAATGTTGATGCTCCCGATTTCTCAGTGACAATAAGTCTATCACCATACTTCAATTTTAGTCGTACCTTAATCGTTCTATAATCTAAAGTCGTAGTTTCGCAAACATTTCTTAATTCATTTAAAGTGAACTGACAATCATCGCTATTTTCAATATAAGTAAATATTTCCTCCATTGCCTGATTCGTAGCTTCTTCTTTAGGACGACCTATTTTAGCTCCAGTGGTAGGTTTCAAGAAAGAAAGATAGCAATCATGGTGATACTTAGCTTCAGCAGCAACTAAATCATATTCAAATTCGATTCTAGCAATAACGGCTTTTGCTGTAGCATCGTCACGAGTCCGAGCTGTTTTCAGAATTGAATCTTTAAATTGAAGTGTACTTACTTGGCTAATTCGACGGCGAGAATTTAAAGATCTTCTTCTCTCATACTCTTCATTCAATTCCTGGCCACAAAAGAAGCATAGTTTTTTAAAACAAAAAGCTGATTCACTATTACGTGATCTAGTACGAGGAGGACTTGATGTGGATGTACTGGCTTCTTGTTCTTCACGTTGTCTTTTATTAGCTGCAGCAATAGAAGACTTTCTAGTATAATTTTTACGACAATTCTCATGAATTGTCACAGATTTCTGATTTTTAAGATATTCCGAAAACTCATCTGCTCTTTCGATACTTGCATTAATTAATGTCTTCATACCACGTTCAACAGTAACAACCTCACTTTCAGTTAAAAGTTTAGCACAAATAAAACAATACTCTGACATTTTTGTTATTAAAACTCAAAACAGCACGATATAGGTTAGAATATAGGTTAGAATAAACACGTGTTTTTACTACAGAGTAGAGCTCAAGACTAACGGTATTTCATATAATATAGCAGGTATAAGACCCTAGCCACGCACACAATTGAAGAGGGGACAGATGTTGTCTCGAGGTTACACTGGTGTATGAATAAAGGGACTGGGTTTCATTTTACCTGATATTCTTATAGTTATAACTTATTTATATTTTATATTTTAAATTTAAGTTACAATGACCGATACATAAATAATATAACATATATTCAAACTCTAGAGATGTATGTACGTGGCGTACTCATGCATATTATGACCATTACAACTTTTTGGATCGTAATAACTCAGAAACGGTAGCTCGTAGGAAAAAAAGTATTGATACCTTTTTTGTAGATAATTTTATGATCTACAATTTTTGTCTGAAGTATTTTTATGATAAAACTTACCGTTTTGCTGAAAATCGCGAAAAACTCATTTTTTTGACCTTTGACCTTGAGTTAAAATTTTTCCACAAACCGGATTGGTGGGGAACTTTCAAATTTTCTTTTTTATTATATTTACAAACAATTTTTCTGATTTTCAGCTTGTTGTAAATTTATGTATCTTTACTCTTATTTTTTGGTCTAATTTGACCGGACTACAAACGTCGGATTGCTCCAGTAGACTCTGAGAATTATAGATAAGAATATCGTCGCGTAATATTAGGAAATCACTATTAATTAATTAGATAAGAAACATTAATTAATTAGTTTTTTCTGTTACTCCTGAAAAATTTATAGCTTTTGTATTTACGCGGTATTGTCTATTGTAAGTTACGCGGAATTGTACTATCACCGACGCGATGATCGTGATGAGCTTTACCTCTTTAAAACAACTTATAGGTCTGCAACATATGCAAGAGTAAGTTGGCATTTTCTAGTCAATGAATGCGCATTCTATTCCATGCAATGAGCGTGTCATAGTGTTATGATAAATATTTTAATACTCTAGGTGGGTGAAACACATCCAGGAGTCACCTCTGGCTAAACTGACAGAGCTGAAACCGAACATCACGCCATCACACACACACAGCCGCTCCACTGACGACTCAGGTTTGTAATGTTTTATATTTATTTAATTGGTTAGCCAGTGATGATTACGTCGTCATCAACACAGTATAAAACAATTATTTGATGGTAAATGCAACCATATTTACAGGCTTTAACATCATGTATTCATCATAATTTGCTATAAGAATTAAAGAAACACTTGACAATAATAATAGTAATATAATTAGCTGTATGTAGACTTAGCATGCTAAATAAACGCTAACAAATAGGGAACACTACGCAGAGCTCGAAGCACATATCTTAAAGAAATTGCCAACTTGTAAAATGTCTAAAATTGTTATTTTTTTCTTACAATAACGCTAGTATTGCCATCTGACACGACAAAATTGCAGTATTACTTTCTATTACAAGAAGCTGCTCTCCCTCCTTCATGCAAATAAAGTAGTAACATTTGTTCGTGGCACACCCGCCACTCTGTCCCACCACTGCAACTCCTGCTCACCAGGATCAACAGTGGCATCCTTTGATCGAATGGTTTTGTGGCACAGCCTGACACACTACCAGAACCCGAAACGAAATTAATCAGAACAGATAGGAGGTAGCAAGAAAGCGGTTTCAGACTACTACAGAACTAAAAAATAGTAACATATTGAAACGGGTTTTTAATATGTATTTGTTATTAAGCTTCTGAACGTAGATTTGACAAACCTTTAAGATAACACTTTACCAAAACTAATATTATTATTTCATTAAAAGGTATAAACGTATCGAGAAATCCATCGGACGCGTCAGAGAAATCAAACTCTACTGCCCCGGTGGAAGAGACGGAGAGTGAGAGAGAGAAGACATCGCTCGACAGCAGCTGGAGGGAGAAAGAGAACGACAAGAGACAGGAGAGAGACAAGAGCTGCGACAAGGAAGAACTGACGGACACGGAGGAGAAACATACGTGAGTTTGTTTGGTTTTTATGAGACAGTTAATTCTACTTAGATAGAACGCGGCGCGGACTTGTTTAACGTGTGGTTTGAAAGAGAAGCCATTATCAATAGACTCCTAAGTACTTGACTTCCTTCACCCAAGGGATCGGATTGTCATATAACCTAACATTTGCGCGAGGGGATTTCATTTTAGAGAAGTACTACGCTGCTCTTGTATCTGGATTAACCTAACTACTCAATTTCCTAAACTACAGCCCGAGGGCATTGAAAGCTGGTTGGAGGTACCTTACTTCTGTTTTGAGCGTTGCTGACGCGTACGGGGCAGTGTCGTTTGGCGAATAATGCCAATAGAGCGACTGGCTCTGGATGAGGAATGTCGTTAGTGTAAAAGAGGTACAAGATTGGGGAGAGCAAGGAGCCTTGCAGGACGCCGGCCGTGAGAGGTCCCCTCAACATGATAGCGAAAGAAGCGATGCTTTAGGAAATTTCGTTAGATGAATACGATTCGATCTGAAAAAAAGACTGCTGTGCCATACACTTTCGTGACGTTAAAGAAGACTGCATCGGTATTTCTAGCCCTACCTCACCCAGATAAATGAGTTAAAATGTACTCCGTTATTCGATGCACCTGTTGTGTACAAGAGTGCTTAGCTCTGAAACCGAATTGCTCATCAATAAGGATTTTATTAGTTATGTGTCTGTAGGAAACGTTCGTAAATCGTAGCTAACACCTTGAGCACCTTGTGTTTGGTTTATAGCTAGTGGGCTGGTAAGCTGCTTTATTTGGTTTGATAATCCTTATAACAATGGTTTCGTTCCAAGCGGACACAATTAAATAGTTTGCGATAGCGGCATTGAGAATATGTGCTAAGAGACTTACTTATGTAAGCGAAAGCAGTTTAACCTTATTTGTAATCGTTTACACTAATATAATAATTAGCAGTATTTGGATTTTTAATCTGCAGTTTTAACGAGGTCCTTGAATGTTGTCCGCGGAGAAATTCCGCGACTTCGGTTAAAGATAGTGTAATTGTAAAATGAGTAAATAGCGTAATGGTGTCGCCAGGCCGCGGCGTCCCACGGTGGGGCGCATCAGCGTGCACAGCAGCGCGGCGCCCGCACTGAGCGCGCCCGCCGCCCTGTGCGTGCGCGCGCCGCTCGGCGACGCCGTGCGCACCGCCGTCGCCGTCTGCACCGACCATGGCACGTACACATTGCATTATTATCATACACAGCAGCGTGCACAGCAGCGCGGCGCCCGCACTGAGCGCGCCCGCCGCCCTGTGCGTGCGCGCGCCGCTCGGCGACGCCGTGCGCACCGCCGTCGCCGTCTGCACCGACCATGGCACGTACACATTGCATTATTATCATACACAGCAGCGTGCACAGCAGCGCGGCGCCCGCACTGAGCGCGCCCGCCGCCCTGTGCGTGCGCGCGCCGCTCGGCGACGCCGTGCGCACCGCCGTCGCCGTCTGCACCGACCATGGCACGTACACATTGCATTATTATCATACACAGCAGCGTGCACAGCAGCGCGGCGCCCGCACTGAGCGCGCCCGCCGCCCTGTGCGTGCGCGCGCCGCTCGGCGACGCCGTGCGCACCGCCGTCGCCGTCTGCACCGACCATGGCACGTACACATTGCATTATTATCATACACAGCAGCGTGCACAGCAGCGCGGCGCCCGCACTGAGCGCGCCCGCCGCCCTGTGCGTGCGCGCGCCGCTCGGCGACGCCGTGCGCACCGCCGTCGCCGTCTGCACCGACCATGGCACGTACACATTGCATTATTATCATACACAGCAGCGTGCACAGCAGCGCGGCGCCCGCACTGAGCGCGCCCGCCGCCCTGTGCGTGCGCGCGCCGCTCGGCGACGCCGTGCGCACCGCCGTCGCCGTCTGCACCGACCATGGCACGTACACATTGCATTATTATCATACACAGCAGCGTGCACAGCAGCGCGGCGCCCGCACTGAGCGCGCCCGCCGCCCTGTGCGTGCGCGCGCCGCTCGGCGACGCCGTGCGCACCGCCGTCGCCGTCTGCACCGACCATGGCACGTACACATTGCATTATTATCATACACAGCAGCGTGCACAGCAGCGCGGCGCCCGCACTGAGCGCGCCCGCCGCCCTGTGCGTGCGCGCGCCGCTCGGCGACGCCGTGCGCACCGCCGTCGCCGTCTGCACCGACCATGGCACGTACACATTGCATTATTATCATACACAGCAGCGTGCACAGCAGCGCGGCGCCCGCACTGAGCGCGCCCGCCGCCCTGTGCGTGCGCGCGCCGCTCGGCGACGCCGTGCGCACCGCCGTCGCCGTCTGCACCGACCATGGCACGTACACATTGCATTATTATCATACACAGCAGCGTGCACAGCAGCGCGGCGGCGTGTATGTTACATTGTTTTACAAATAATTGGTTATATTTTTTAATCACTTACAAGCAATTGCCATAAATTTCCATGTTACTACTAATTTATGTTAACATCCAAGAATACAAGTATGACTCACAATGGGCTAATAGTTCATTTTTATAAATACGAGTGTGTAACTCTATACAAATTTCTCAACGGTGACTTATACTGTTTTCGCACTACGTAGTAACCTTTTAAGGGAATGAAATATTTAAAAATATATTTACGAGTATAAAATTAAATATTTAACTTGAACTATATTTTTCACGGTTTTATATTTAATTTATTTGCACCTATTCGTTTTTCTTGACTGATTTATCATCATGTTAAACTATTAATACTTGAAAGTTAAAATGAAATGTAAAATTACTCAAGCGAACTCTAGACAACTCGTTTACTTTATTTTCAATTCCATTTTTATTTTAATTTGAATGATTCTCTAACAATAAGTATCAAGTCAACAACGTAATGTTATAAAGATAAAAGATTTGTTTGTCTGTAACACATAAACTACTGGACAGATTTAAAAAATTCCATTACTCCCGAGTAACATAAGATTTATTTCTATAAATATCAGGGATAGTTGTCCATCCGCACGCTCAATATGTAACTCACACCCGCTCGAGAAATTTAACTTTCAGTTTTCAGTTTGACGCACAAAGTGACATTCTTGACAATTAAAAAGTGTAAATTGTAACCGGTAACCAGCGGCTGAGAGATAGATAATCAAGGACCTGAGCGAAGCCGGGACGGGTGTATATATTTACTAAAACGTCAAATATCTAAGCTAAACCATCAAAATTAAAGTTCGAGAATTCGTTTTCTATAAATGATGACAGTTAAGTCTCCCATCGCTCTTGACAGTACATTTTAAATTCTACGTTATGTATTATAATACATTTATTTTAATACTCTTAAGTCCTTACCTAGCTTGACAATGCACTCGATTAATAATAAATGCAGTAAATATTATAGCAATAAATAAATAATGTACAATATGTTAATTTAGAGCGATTACGCCGGCTCGAAGCCAACATATCCAAGCTGTTACAAGCCAAACGAGCTGTGGTGTGCCGCTTGCTGGGCGTGCCCGGAGCCGGCGCGGACGAACACGTGGGGGGGAATGCGGGCAGCGACGTGCTGCATGTGGAGGAGATCGCGGTGGCTGATGCACTGGGACTCGTCGGTGAGTGTTTTTGTGCTAATTGTGTGTGTGATTTCGGTGAGTGCGCAATAATTGCACTATTTAATTCCATTTCTTCTTAATGCTTACTGCAAAGGAGTGAAATTCTTTGCCAGCCGATAAATATAACCTGGGGCTCTTTAAGGCAAGAGTTAATAGGCTTCTCCTGGGTCGGCAAGTTCACCTTAGACTCCATGGCCGATAGTTTTAAAGAGTTAAAGACGTGCGTATACTTACTACTAAAGTGAAAAACAAGCATATGGCCCGCCTGATGGCAAGTAGTTACAGCCTATGGACGTTCGTAATACCAGGGGCATCACACACGCGTCGCCGACCCTGCAAGAATCTTTGAACAACTTTTTTGAAGAATCCCATGCTGTAGTCACTTTTATTAAAATTATTGACGTTTGTAAATGGAAAGATTAACTGAAGACGTGCATTAAAAAGATTTTATGAAACACGTAGATCACCTCTAAGCGTTGCAATTCCTCTCGTTCTGGTTACACTGGCTCTCAAATCCTTCGAACCTAAGCACAGCGAATTGTTTCACGGCAGAAATAAGAAGGAGGGTGGTAGCAACCCAGACGTTCTCGCATGTAGATCTACCACCTTTTGTCGTGTTGTCTAAATTGATATAGCAGTCATCATTATCCCCATTGTTCCAGCCCGCTAAGTGTTTGTGTTTGTCAACAGATTCTGACGACACATTACTGCCCCCTGCCGGGATGGATACGAACCCGGAACCTCCGTCTGACATACACCACCTGTTATTAGCTGCACATGCACAAGGTATGTACTATATAGTTTTAGATATAAGATAATAATACTAATAATAACCACATCACGACACACACATCGACGCAGGTATAATCTTGCATCGCAAGCACTAAGCAACGTAATGGTATATACTACATATATAAGAATACAACAACCAAGACCGGTAAGCGAAACAATTCGTCTGGAAAATAACAATTTGAACCCGGAATCTCTAGTGCAGCAGTCAGCAGTTTACAGCACTGCGCCACAGAGGTCGTCAATATATATATACTGTCAATAAATTATACTTTTCACTACAATTTTTTCATTTTCATCATCGATATATAGATACACAATCAATTGACAGAATATGTCCTCACCAAATGTCCACCCAGTAAAACATTTGAGTGGAGTTTTAAATGACAAGTGACGTTTCTCAGATTTTTTTTGTAAGATCAGTTGACGCACCTTACTGTACTGTTCTTAATGTTGAATTTGCTTTAATGTGTGTTCATTTTTAACGGAACTACATATCTTTCTGTCTGTCCCTATCCAAAATTGATGGCACTTTTTGAGTGAAGTTTTAAATCGGATTGTGTGTGCGTGTGAAGAAACAATATATCGTTGTTTTTTATTTAAATTCTAAGCTTTTGGATTTACATTTTTGTTAATGATTTTTATTAAATTTTGATTAATTAACTCTCCATACATTAAGCAACTTATTCTTCATTTTCACTTTTAATATAAAATGAGAAAATTATTTTTGTGTTTGTCTCATATATTATATATGTGTGTGTGTAATATATATAATGTATTCGTTTTCCAGTGAACCAGTTGACGGAGTTATTAAACAAGGCACTAACAGTGGACGAGTGTACGTCCCTCACGAATAGAGTCAGATCAACAAGTGGCAGATGTGATTCGTGCCGGAGTAGGTGCAATGCAGGTAATGCACTACACTTATATTTTAATAAAACATGTACACTAAAAAGTTATATGGTTAAAACTGTACTCACATGTACAATAGGCAATCTCTCGTCGAAAAGTGAGCATTTTTCAACTGAAACTATATCAAAATAATCCAGGTCTTCTAGCTTCAGTCTTATAATAAATAATAAACAACAATAAATAATAAGTCTGATAGGGGATATTGTATTTGTATACAATCTTTCCAATAGCATTAATATTATTACTCAATGTATTTTTATTAAAATCATAACAATAAAAATGCAATTTTTAAATTGTTATGTATAAAGGAATTGACAAATGTAAAATGAAACACAAAAATAAAATTCAATCAATCAAATTACCACAGCGTATTCATTGCGTTGTCTTTTATTTGCTTATTTATGTAACACATATGGGTTTATAATTAAAAATGGCGGCTTTTATGATATGCCTATAATTTTTTTGATTTGGCTACTTACCTGATCAAATAACCTATCATTAACCTTAAAATACAATACTATACTACACACAATACTATAAATAAAGATTTCGATTAAATTATTTCATATTGATGTGTAGTTATTCTGCCACTAGTGACATACTCATATTTCTAATATAATTACAGAAGCCAGCAGCAACCCCGCAGCAGCGGGATCGGAGCCAGGACAGTTTCCGGCTGACACATCGTTTGACATGTTGAACGATCTCGACGACAACGCACAGCATGACCAACGTCAGTGGTTTTATCTTATTTCCTACTAGCTTTTGCCCGCGACTTCGTCCGCTTGCAAGTCGGAAATGATCCTAATAGGATTTCTGATTAATTGATAGTCATCATTATATTTTTGACAATTCACACAATATCTTTATAAAGACTAGCTATTAAGGTTCTTAAGTGAGTCAAGGTAAGGCCGGGAGGATGTTGAGTAAACAACAAATTTTCTTGCTGGTATATTATGGACTGCTTGTATACGGCGTCACAGCGCCCTCATACTTCATACATGCTTTTATGTCTGTAGTATCTATCCATACCTACTACTCATGTGTCCCTACATGTGTTATTCTGATGTATAAGTTATTTTATTGTAAAGTTTCATTAAAATCCATTCAGTAGTTTTTGCGTGAAAGAGTAACAAACATCCATTAATCCATTCAAACTTTCGCATTTATTATATTAGTAAGGATATATCATCACGGGTAAACAAGCAGACGGTTCTCCTAACGGTATGTGATACCACCGCCTATTGACACAGCGATGCCTTTGATGGCTTGAGTATACTTCATTATGAATATTTAGCTTTCTCTCCAATAAAGTTAAACTTTGTTTTACTTATTATGCGGTAAGAATTGGAATCTTAAAATCAAAGTTACAGGTTTTTAAAACTGACTGACCATAGTAATGCATGATTTTTTTTATTTTTGACAGTTCACGGTAACGATAAATACAATATACATCCAGCAAATTACAATATATCATATTTTTAAATTCTAATAAATCGTTATCGTCGTACAGTGTCGGCCGTGCTGTCCCGCGTGTCGGCGATGTCGGTGGTGACGTGTCAGCTGCGATCCGTGCTTGCAACGCTGGTGCGTCACGCGCCCGCTGCAGCCGTGCGAGTCGCAACAACCGAGCGCGGACACGCACGAGACTACCATCGACGTACGTTAACTATTTTCTTGTTTATATTGTTAGAACAGGATTTTTTTATCGACAAAAAGAAAATTAATACATCGCCTGCAGCGCGCCCTTTATGCTTCTGTTGTTACAAGCAAGCATGGTCAACGGTTATTGCTAAGTGTATTAAGCCGTATGCTTGTTCACAGTCTTATAGCTGCAAAAAAAGAAAACGAATCGGTGTAAAATTAATATTATAATAATAACCACATAACGACACACACATTGACTCAGCCCTGCAGTAAGATTAAAAAATCTTGTATCGCAGGTGCTAAGCAACGATGTGGTATAAACTACATGGATAAGAATACATAAGAACATCCAAGACCGGTAAGCGAAACAATGCGTCTTGCAAATAGTATCCGGGACCTCTTGCGTAGCATTTAACTGTTATACCACTCCACCACAAGGGCTGTCAAATTTAATAGTGATATTTAATTAATGACGTTGAATTAATATTCTGTAATTATATTTCAGTGTGCAATGAACCCGAAGAGATATCTTTGGATAAAGAAAACGTGGACCAAAATATGCAGGTGTGTACATAATATTTTACATACAATTTAATACATAACGAAATCTCGTAGCAATTCCGATTAAAGAATTTAGTATATATTATAATGCGTTGCTTATATATGTTTCAGGAGCAACCGAGTAATGGCGGGTGAACAACTATGTATGTTAGATGAGTAATAGATGGACGTACGGACTGACAACTAACAGACAACTTGGCTGGGCCACTACTAATAAACAAATCGAACGTGTCGTATTTACGGACGATTTCATATGACATTTCCAAATCGAGAGGAAAAACAAACGAAAACGATCGACAAAACAACATATTGAATGTTAGAAATTCCCATCAGAATCGGTACAGCTTTTTTTTTTTTTTCGTTTTCGGAGTCGTTGATTTTACCCAAAACTATTTTTGTATGTTTATTTTTAATTCATCGTCGCCAATAAATAAAAGATCCCACTGTAAATAAAAAATATTACTGTGTAATAAAAAATAAATAAATGTATTATTTTCGTTAGTTTTACGTGTTGTAAGTACGAAATTAATAACTTGTAAGGTATAAAAAACTATGAATGAATGTAATTCCATAGATTAACCATAGCTTAAATATACGTTCACTGTTGACGGAAATGAATCAAATCGAAATTGTATTTTTTGTAATATTTTATTTTTCTCGGATATTTTTTCCTCTTATTTAAGAATTTTTATATCACTATTGTGTCTATGTTGTAAATAGTTGTATATGTTAAGAGCACTTTATATTTGTAAAATTATATCTCTTGAATATTATTTTGGTTCCTTAAAAAATATGCAAACAAAAATGTTTCTATAAATATTATATTATTCGCTATATTGTATCAACATTTGAAAGTTTAATTTCAGACTTTGTATATCTTCCTATATACAATAACACGATGTTACACAAAGTGCCCAGACAACGCAGTACCTTATATAATGCCATATTTACTAGTTATATACAAACGTAAATATATGTTAATAGTATGCTATGTATATGTATGTGCTGTTTAATTTTATGTATCATGACCAGAGACCGACGCATATATTTATAATATTAACATTGTCTATATATCTGTTTAACGCCATCTATTTTAGGCACAATTTTAAAAAAACCATGACATAAGATGTACTTTACTTGTGATTCTACATATTTATATCTAAAATATTTTAGTCGCTAAATAATAACTCATTAAACAGGTTAAATAATAACTCATTAAACAGGTTAAATAATAACTCATTAAACAGGTTAAACAATAACTCATTAAACAGGTTAAATAATAACTCATTAAACAGGTTAAATCGATTACTTTTTGTAGATTTTTAAATAGTTTTTTGTTCATTTAGCACTGTATATGGTATATTTATATGCATATATAACATTAAACAGCCTGTATGTATAAGGGGTAATTTGCATGTAATGTAAAGATAAGGTAATTCCATTCACGCATCGGAAGATGTTTTACAGTAATGATATATAAAATATACAAATAAATATATATATTTTGTATGTTAGTTCGTAGTTTTAGACCAAAATGTCGACCCATCCATATTCCCGCACACTATTATATAAATATAAAAAAAATTAAATGTCTTATATGTTATTGTATATTTATATCACAAGCCTTTTTAATCTTATAAAATTTATATAAATAAATTTGGCATTTATTGGAATTTGATAGAGTTGTTGTATACTTTGTATTATTATGTAGGTACATAAGTTAAAGAAAAACCAAAAGTGAATTATTGTATCAATTTCAACCGAAATAACTAACTGGAAAATTGTCTATATTAAAAAAAAAAAGTCGAATTAATATGCAGTAATTTACCAATATTACTAAAAACCAAAATATTTGTACGCAAACTGTTTAGATATGTATGTAACAATGAATTATTATCAATATGATGTTCCATCGCTTCTCGCTTTAACGACGTACGACATTATGTAATAAATAGTTAGTGGTATATAAATAAATAAATACCCTTCAACACTGAACATGTGGTTTGTGCTTTATATATATATACATCCCCAAATCATATACATTATGTAATTTTAAACTTTAAGTAGTAATTTAAACTAAATACTAATTTTTAAAGTCACATAAAGGAACACCGTCCTACAAGTACAAATTTCTGCAAGCGTTTACACTAACAGAAAATAAAAATGATATTACAGTTACGTAACTTGAGCGCGAGGAAATGCCATTTCCAAACATTTTTACGTTCTGTTAGCGTTAACGCTTCGGAAATTGATATTTGTCTAATAGGGATAGTCTTGCTAAATAGGGTAACCATGTATTGTTTAGCTTTAGCCCTTTGTAAGGTGGAGCTAATCAAACTATATTAATTAAAAAAAAACGTATAGTGTTCTTTTAAAGTTCCGTTTTAATTTAGCAAAAAAGGTTTAGTATATTTAATTTCGAGTAATTTCTTAACATATTTTAATGCAGGAAATAAATAAATTCAGATTGTAGTTGACTTTTTTATTTTCAACAATAAAATTACAACAGTCTGTTGACAGTGTACCACAGAGCTAGTAGCGTAGTAGACAGGGCGGCGATATTTGCGTTTGATTTCTCCGTGGGTTGTCCGGTCGCGAAATATTGCATTTGCTCTAATACCAGGCGCTTCGCTTCTTCCAGGGCTTCAATGTTGGTTGATCCTAGCGCTCTAAAAAGGAAGATGTAGTTGAGTCTGTGTCTACATGAGTTCCTGTAGTTTTTCGACACGTCAGATTACATAGATTACTGCAGTGATTTCGTCTGAAGAATCTTAGTATCATGTAAGCAATTCTAATAATACTTTCCAGATAAATTTCAAATTTTATTTGTTTACCCTCGATCTATAGAATGTTATCACCGCAAATAACTGGTAGTAATAATTTTAAAAATATTTTTGTACAATGTTACATTAGTTACATGTTAATGTATCTTGTTTGTGGTATAAATAAATAATTCCTCATCAATCCGTTAGAGGCGCTTAAAATTACTTAAATATGTAAGTTTGGTTGCAAGCTATAATCGATGGTAAAACTTATGGTAGACACAAAATTGCAATGTTGTATAAGATTTTTGTTTCAAGCCACAAAAATTCTGATATCTCATACCTATACGCCATTGTTTTAGGCATTATTCTTTTGGTAAATTGTGCATCACAGTGAACCTATTTGTACCCATTTAGTCTATAGCGATTCTTGGTTTCTTTGAACTATCTCCTTTCGTTGGGAAGCGATAGCCATAAATGCCATCGAAGCACACTGAATCCGGCGATGCGGTGCGTCTGTGTGCATTGAAGAGTTTAAAGTACAAAACTCTGTGATCCGGCGTTAAGAGGTTAAAATAATACTAACTGTACAGCCATGCAGTGCGACACGTCCGGCACGACATGCACGGGCGCCAACACTCGCGCGTCAGCCGCGCGGGCGCCGTGCGGGTGCCACGGGTCGTGGCCGCCCAGCAACGACACCACGCGGTCGGGTATGGATCGGGATCCGAAGAACAAGTTGGAACGCTCAATGCCCGCGCGGAGAAGGGACTCGTCGAAGCTGGAAGTAAGAAAAACAGATACATTTTCATTATGAATTTGTGTTTTTTCCGGTTTGACGGTCCTACAGCAGGGCCGTTTCAAAGATTCACAAATATTTGAAAATGTGATTTGAAATTGAAATTGCGAATTTCCTTTCACATTAACATCATAAAACTTACTATGAGGAGAAAAAGTCCTTGCACATCTGATGGAAGTACCCGAGTGGTACAGCATCGAGGAACGGCTGCCGCGAGCTGGTGGTGGTCTGATACCAACCATACTCCACGCACGTCTGATATGTCCAGAGACGCACTGGAATCAAATATTACAAACTGGAGATTTTTAACCACAAATAAAAAGAAAATACACAGTCATACGTAAGTTTCAATTTTAAAATTAAAAATCCGCTTGTAAAATATAAAAGTTATAAAAAACCTATTCGTTTATCTTGAGTCTCGTGGTTTAAAGAAAAATTTGAAAATCAAAGCAGATACATTCATAAAGCTACAATTATACATAACATTAATATAATATCTCGGTTACGTGTGTTACGTGTTTATTAACATTAGTGAGCAAACTAGAGTTCATTAATTGTTTCGAGATCAAAGGTGTTTCGCTTAGGATTGTCTATTCGTCAACAGTTCAGAGGCGGCTTTAAGTCAGCATTTCAAAGAGCTGACGTTCCATTCAGATCATCAAAAGAATCCCAGTTGTACAGCTGTTAGTAACTGTATTACCTATTCTAGCCATATGAGAATGCCTCGAGAAACGGCACAACTTGGAAACGGACCTAGTCTTACCGTCGAAATGTAAGTTTCTGTGCAAATGTACTCATTCTATTTTATTAAAAGTTAAGTATTTGAAGAGCATTCACGAAAAATTAAACAAGAACATTAAATAATACATACGAGTATAACAATTAATATGACAATTAAATAAGAAAAGGGAGAGACAAACACAATGAGAAAACCAAATTCAAATTGATCAAAAAGGGAACGAATAAAATAATTTGTTGTCTGGAAGTTTTGTGGTCTTCAAAAGTAGTTTCCAATAAAATATTGTGGATTCCTAGGTCTGTGGTGTCGGTCCAAACATTGTTAGTTCGAATTAAGGTATCAAGAGCAAGAATAACGTTGAACAACACACGAAATGAAACTATAAAGCCAAAGAGTGCAGATTTATATAAAAGTTTGAACTAATCTCTGTTTTATTTTCTGCTAACTAAAGGTTTATTTCGTAAGTTTTCAGTTTAAAAATTCGTATGGATAGTTTGGACAAGAGTGCATGGAGAATTGAATCTTGTTATATAGCGATAAGAGTTTGGTTGTGTTTTGGTATTTATAGATAGGTAGCGAAAGCTGGCTATCTGCAACGCAAATGTCAGAAATATCTTTTCTACTGATGACACACGTGCTCTAACGATGCCGAACTAATAAATTTTGCAATTTCTATAAGATAACAACTATGCTTGGCAGAACAGTGACCCTGGTGGTTAACAGTTAATATAAGCTGCCTAGTATGTAATATATAGTGAACAAGTTTCCTGGAAATGGTCAAGATTAAGAGTTAAGATTTGATTCGAAGAGCTATTATTTAGAAGTGGGTATTCATATGAACACCTTCGTGTTTAGTGCGATGAGTTTTTTCTCAATATTTGGATTGTGTTATCAAGTATTTTAAATATTGTTGTTCTGTTTTTAGAAAACATTTTAAGAAAATAGTCTCAATAATATTAATATTTTAATAAATTCATTCTAAAAGTAAGAGTAAAATTGGGTTTCCTGCATTTTCTTCAACTGGGTATCACATTTCTTTCAGATTAAGCTTGTCAAACTAAACACTCGTGTGTATATTGTGTGCCGCATAATCTAGAGTGCGACAATTAGCAGCCGACGTTGTCTCTGCAAGTCCCTACCCAGCTTTACATTACATTCAAAAACATCGATTTAGTCCTTATTGATAAGGTATAAGGAACAAAATTGAATAACCAGAGTGCACCTTTAATGGTGGCAGACAAATTTGAATGAGTGGATTTTGGGTGTGTGTAGGTATGTATGTTGGAAGATTCATACATCTCCAATGCAGATTTGTGCAGCTCTGTACTGTGACTCGGGGCACGCGTGTTGTATTACATTTTGTTATCCCTGGCCACTACTGCTGTTAAGTGGTTTAATCAGTTTGTCCGTATTCTTCAATGTTTCTTACTACAAAACCACTCGTATTGGATTTTTTACTTATGTCGCGGATCGGTTATAACCTCAAATTAGCTTTTTTTAAAATATTACTGCTAAACTTTATTTTACATAATCTATCGTCACACGAAAAAGCAAAATTGTCATCTTTTGACTATTGCCGCATTTAAAATTCTAGCCATCGCGAAAGCCTCTCACTCAAGGAAGGATCTTAGCTGATGATAAGTAAAAAATCTTAAAAATAATATCATCTAACAATAAATCGTTTTTTCACGTCGAACGCTTATAATTGACAGTCATTATATAAATTGTATTTGATTGTCCGCAGCTTTATGTACTTTCCGGATAAATTTCAAAATATCCTTTCGTAGCTGCTTAGCTAATTAAAAATCCAAAAAGCAATTCCCCAATACATGTAACATCTGCTATTTTATTGTTTTCTAAGAATAAACAATAATAAGAGAAACCGCAGACAATCGCTAAACGAAAAGAAAATCTGTTTATGAAATTTGCGATGCAAAATTTTCTGTACCGAATTAATGTAAAGTTGCAATTTCTGTTGCTTTCAAATTTGTATAAAAATTTAAATTTAAGCTCTAACAGGATGTTTAATATTCATCAAATCATAATGTCATAATGGATATTATAATTTGACAAGAGTTTTACTCAAATCTCAAAATTAATTGTAAATAAAAATATATCAAAACCCTATCTACAATAATTTAAATGTTTGCTAATAAAACCGTCTTAAATAAATTCAACACGGTTATGTAGCGTTAATAACTCTGATAGAATTTGAAATCGCTACTTATCTACTCACCAGTGAAGCTTTTATATACAGTGAGATTATACTATCAAAATCGTTTTGTCAAATAAAATCGGTTATCGATAACATCGCACGTGCCCCTCTCCCCAGTGCAACAATGATTTATAGTATCGTAGGGAGAAAGTGTTTAACACAAGTTTAGTCAAGCTGGTGACATCAGTCCAAAGATGGGCAGTAGGGTGTCTGGGCAAACCCTGTGCTTCATTGCACTGTTGCATTATTCGTTGATTCTTAGATCAAGGGACGCTGCTGTTGATCCTGGCGAACAGGAGTTGCAGTGGTGGGACCAAGTGGTGGGTGGTCCTGGAATGTGTGTCATAACTTACTGACGGCATCTGGAGCATCATAACTGGTGTTGGTGTGGTCGAGCACCACCTGCGAGTATCGTGACTCGATGCAGGGCTGCGGCCACGGCTGCGAACGGATCCAGTTGGCGAGGCGAACTGCAGGCCGAGGTGCTGTGGGTTTACAAGGAAATTTAGAGAAAACTCAGGATAGATATATGTATTTAGAAAAAATATAGTAGTGAATAAAGTAGATGAAAATATAGTAGTGAATGAAAGGTATACATGAAAAGTAAGTTATATTTCTATTAAATTAAATTTAAACATTCCTAAAAACTACATATGTTCATTCTTTTAGTGGTCGAACTTGCATTTTGCTTTGTACAAATATTTAAAAATACAAAAATTGTTTTTATAATTATTTATTTTTGTAAACTTGTATGTAACATTTTATATTGAATAAATATATTGATATTTAATTTGTAATATGTTGTTAAATATTTAAAAATAGGTTCTGTATTGATTACTCATATGAATTCCAAGCTATATGTACTAAGAACAGAAAAACTTTTAGGAGAAAAGTAATCGGTTCTCTACTTCTTTTAACACAATCTTTCAGAACAAAGCTTCATCAAAATAAAGAAGATTCCACTCACAGGCGCTCGTATCAGTGATGACGTTGCAAGCAGATGGTATATTCCCAGGAGTAGCGTACTGCACCAAGTATGCGAAAGTCTCCGTTATGCCAAACCAGAAGAACGTGGCCAGGTCCAATGAGGAGGACCGCTGAAGAGGGGTGCAAGTGCTGAGGAAGAAGGGGCAACATTCATGCTCTTAGAAATTATAACTTTGTATTCAACTGATTATACTTCATATTATTTGCGTAATAGACTGTCTGTCAGCCACCTTTTTACACCTGAACTGCTGCTACATTTTGTTTACACACGATTTCTTTGCAGACATTAGTATTCATAAACATGTTTAAAATATCACCAGCTGTAGAATACATCATAGTGTGTGATGAAGTATTGAAGTATACAGACATAGAAAGTTTTCTTTTGGAACGAAAAACTTCACTAAATTTAAAGTGGACTTACTTGAACAGCGCAGATACTTCCTCGGCACCTGCATCTGTTTCCAGCAGTTGTGTGATCTCCTGCATGGCTTGCTCTATGGTTTGCACGCACTCCTCACTGCCCTGTGAGCGGAGGGCCTCCGTTATCACTTCCAAGTATTCTAGAATCAATTTTTTTTTTGGACCAGGTGTCATTAAATGTTTCTATTTAAATCTAGGTACTGGTTCGAAATTCTGTTGTTTGATAAAAGAAACCATCATGAAATCTTAGTCTGTTATGTTGTTAAGGCTGGATTTATGAATCATTATGGACCAATATTTAATGTAATTGATTACCTTTCTGGTATTCTTGTTAAACCCTAGGATTGTTCAAAAAGATTTCTAAATTCAAAACTATAGTTAGGTACTAAATTCCTTGTTAGATTCGAAATACTTAACAATTTTTTTATTCCGATTTGAGCAGCGGAAACTAGTTAAAAGAAGTACTATGTCATGGTTTTTAATAGCATCAAGAAATGCCATATTATTATTGCCTACCAGGGAAGTCTTCCTGTGCATGTAGCGGTCCACTATCAGAGAAGCTGGCCTGCACCAAGTGAGGGTATTGAACTCTCATCCACGTGGCCATACTACCAGCGTATGAACATCCTATCAGGGACACATTGCCGCTCCTGAAAGTGAAAATACCCTATTATTAATCAAATAGTGTGGGCCAAAAGGGAGGAGGTATGTTACCGTAGCTTATGGACGTTATATTTTTTGTCGAAGCACACCCACCCTGTCCCACCACTGCAACTCCTGTTCACCAGGATCAACAGTGTCCTTTGATCGAATAATCAACAAATATTGCAGCTGTGCAATGACGCATAGGCTGTTCCCGGACACACTACCGGCTGTCTTAGGACGCGCAACGAACTTAATTAGAAGAAATAGGAGGTAGTAAAAAATCGGTTTGAGACGCTAAGATATATTGAGTGTAGCAAATACTTTCAAATACCTTAACCAAAAGGTTGTGAATCGAAAAATCTTTAGGTAAGATCTTTAGTTCTTGGAACGGGTTAGTTCAATGTAGTTACAGCATGTGACCTTGTCAATATTTTGTAACTCGCAAAATAAAAATGTGATGTTCAATGGAAAAATAATATTTTGTTATTTGACAAAATAAAATTCTGAGAACTGTTTGTTTCCGCTGGAACGTTGCTTCATGAATCACGTCTTTATTACGGCATCCGTCACAAACTGACAAATAGTGTAACATGGATGCCTGTCATCATAGCACTGGCACTGGCGTCTAATTAAATAATTATTGCGGTTAGATTGTGGTCATTTAAATAAACGGAGCATATCTGAGTTAATGTTAATGCATTTAGTAGTAACAGGAATCACAGGAGCGTCATATTTTAGTAACAGTTCCCAATCATTACTCAAAATGCCTTTACAAGTTAAATTTAGATCTTGGGATACCTTAAAAAGAAGCCATTTTCTAGTTTTATTCAATTAAGAATTTAGTAAGAAAGCTTTATAAGAGAAGATACTACCCACTTACAAGTTGGTTAAAGTTTTGACTGCATATATTTTTGTGATCATTATTTTATAAAATTTAACTGATTTATTTTAGTTTTTACCTCTAATTACTATAGGTATAATTTAATATAGCTATAATTATAATTTATATGCATAGCATAGAAGTATACCTACATCCTATTTACTATAATAACATTTCTGATGATGAAGACAATCCACTTACTTGTATCTTCCGTCTTGGAAGTCGTCACTTCTGATGTATTCTATGAACTGCGCCAGATCAGCCAGCGACTGGTCAGCAGTCAGATACCGGAGGCTGGCTACACTTGTGTCTCTGAAATAAGGGAATAAAAAAAGAAATAAATGATAGACAGTGGCGTTCTCTTGAAAGCTCAATAAATCTCACCATCTCATCTCATCTGACTTTGGGACTTTGACAGGGGCGTAGTTACCATGGGGCCTCAGTGTTACAGGGGTGTCGAACTAAGAAAAAGACCACAAGACTCTAATAGGAAAAAATCATCCCCATTGGAGTGACTGATCGATTTATCGATCAAAAACGGCAAACATCTGTTTTTCTAATCGAAGTTTTCAAAAAGGCCCTTTTAAGCCCTGCAAACTTAAATATTGAACTTATAATATTGGTCTCATCTAAAGCAAGCTACGCATTTTGACTTCGGTACCTACTGCTATCATGAGATAAACAATTTACTAATAAATAACATCAAATTTATGGTCATAGCATAGAAATAAACTTACTCTGACAATACTGTTTAGACATGACACACATCATACTTTAGTTAAGCAAATCAATGTAATGAGGACGATATTCTAATATTTCCTTTTTAAATCAAAGTAACAGCACGAAGTACTTGAATTTACACTTAAAGCTCATAGAAAACTTTTTTTTTTCTACTCTCAATCACTTCTACTCTAATGTTTAAGACGATGGTGGATAATAAACAAAAGCTATATTCTTTAACTAACATTCAACCTACCCTCACATAGGTACGCCAGTTTATAATGTGCAGGTACTTGGTGATGTCCTCGAAATTTATCCGAAAAATTGTATTAAGAGGTGCTAGGTTCAGGGTGGGAGTCAACGATATACCTAATTTAATAAACAAATTCATCTATTTAAATGCGTTTTTTATCCCAGTTTTTCTTTAAGTTCTATTGATTGAAACCAACGTGGAAAACCAATAAGTCGATTCCAAGTAAGGTACTAAAGAAAAAAAATATAAAAGCACAATTTTGATGACTTCGGTGTAAGGAGCCGAGAGCTAAGCTAGAGGTTCCGGGTTCGAATCCTGGTGGGGCGGAATTTTGAGTTATTTGCAAGACGCATTGTTTGCTTACTGGTCTTGGATGTTGTATTCTTATCTATTTAGTTTATAACACATCGTTGCTTAGTGCCCGCGATGCAAGATTATATCTGAGTGCAGGGCTGAGTCAATGTGTGTCGGGGCACACCCGCCACTCTGTCCCACCACTGCAACTCCTGTTTATCAGGATCAACAGTGGCGTCCTTTGATCGAATAATCAACGAATAATGCAGCTGTGCAGTGATGCACAGGCTGTGCCCGGAAAGTGTGTGTCGTGAAACTGTGAGTCAATGTGTGTGTCGTGATGTGGTTATTATTATATTATTGTAAATCTTTTTTTCACTTTAAATATGTTACTTATTAACTGCTTTAAGTGACCTAAAACATTATATCATAGGGATGTGTTTACAAAAGTTTGTAAACCATATACAGATTAATCAATACCATGACTGTTTACTGTCAAAAACATGTTTACTACGTCGAGAGTTTGAATCAAAATCGACCTTAACATGTAGTACAAAAAGTTCTATTTTACTTTTTCCCATTGTTAGGTAGTTGGACAGTTTACATGGCGGTTGTTGTGGGTGGATAGTCAAGTGAATCACCGTGACGACACATGTCATAGATTAAATATACGAGTAAGATCATCTAATATTCCATACAGTGAAATACCTACCTTTCAGTTTGTAAGCGAGTTTTTTTAGAAATTTTGAGAAACTGGTTTTTCTTTTCACCAATCATAGAAATATATCACTAACTGCTTTTACCTCGTAATAAAAAGTAATGTAATGTGTGAAAAATAAATAAATGTAATGTAATATGTTCTGCATAATAAAGACACAGAGTATGCAGTTTTGTATTGCGAAGTATCATCATTAATGGGGCTGCTCGCGGTGGAAAGGTTCCAGGGATTGGATGCAAGCAGCACAAGATCTCTTCGTACGGAAATAGTTGAGGGAGACCTATAAGTCTACAAAATCGTCGGTCCACGTCCTGGGCCAGTTCATTGCCATTTGTTTTTAAATATAGTGGTACCTACACGGTAATCTATTTACGATTGGCATAATCATACGTTTCAATTTATCTTTGAGCAGGTAATTTTTCGTACATTGCTATCTGCATAATCTATGAGTGATAATGACGTCAGAGTCCTGATTGTGTTGGTGTTTTCAAAGCTTCAGTAACAAGACTCGTTAGCTCAGTAGGTAAGAGCGCCGATATTCGATTTATTCTTGCAATCGGAGGCCGGAGGTTCAAATCCTTCACGAGTCAGAATTTTTATGTGGATGAAGGTTTTTGAAAAAGAATTTGGAATTGACTCCATCTCCAACTGTGTCATTCTTTGTCTGGTTTATGATTTTGGAAAGCTAAAGTAAGTCGGTAAAAGATTAGTAATTTTGGAAAGCTGAAGAAAGCTCCTATAAAACGTCTTGAGATATCTTTTACAAAAGCACACTGCCGTCTGTTTAACTGGTAAGCCATTACTGAAGCTTTTGGCGGCAAATCAACACACTCCTCATATTATTTACATTTTAGTTATTAAAATTATAACAAGAAATTGCTACGAATTCCAAATTTTTCTCGTTCAATTTCATTTTCCATTTTAAAATATCATTCAAGGAAACACGGTTGTTAACAAGGATATATTTCTTCTTATGATATTAATTTCCCATGGTTATAGTCCCCATTGCAACAAGTTAGTGATGACGAAGCGACCTCCAAGGGTTACTGGTTCAAATGCCAATTAACATACACACATACGTGACGTAGACATGTGCTGTCATTATTACATGTCATGGCATTCGCTCAAAGTATGAAAAACGAAATTTAAGCCGAATTTCAGTGCGGTACCTACTTCGAAAGTCTTTCAGATCGGTTGGACTGATGACAAACGTGTCAAGTTTTTCCAAACATTGTCTATGATCATGACCGGTGACAACAAAGCCAAGAAAGTTCAAAGCAGAGTTCCTACTCCGAAGATTCGGAGAACTTTCGGATTAGGAAAAATAGGGTAAGGGTTTCGGAAAAAAATACGAATTTATAGTGGGTATCGTGCGTTTATCTTTTTAATAATAATATAAACCACACACACATTGATTAAGCTCTTCAGTAAGTATCGTAAGAACTTGTGTCACAGGAACTAAGCAACGATATGGTGTAAACTACATAGATAAGAATACTACATCCAAGACCGGTAAGCGAAATAATTCGTCTTGCAAATAACTCAGTTCCGCCCCCACCTGTATTCGTTCCCAGAACCTCTCGCGTAGAAGTCGGCTGTTACACGACTGCGCCACAGAGGTCGAGAGAGGAGGGATATATTGGCTTTATTATTAGGGTCTGCTTCTGAAAATTTACGTTGTCCTTCAAAACTTAATTAGTTTTTTTAGACAGGTCGTCGATCCCTAACGAATTATTCAGATATAACGACCTAATGGCGAGATTCTAGCAGATTCTAAACTCAAAAGTAAACATACCGTCCATACCGACCATCGGATACAGCGTCCCCGTTGATACGATCCCTTTAATGTCGTTACAGAGGTTACAATTGTATGAGAGAATTTTCAAGAGTGATTTTTTAAATTTTTAGTCCGTTTTTCCACTTTTTCTTTAACCCTAAAAACATTTCAGCTCGTAAATAAAATGGATAGCAGTAATTCACGAAATATTTCTACATCTATCTACTCATTACGACCAGGCTATACTCACGTGGGTTATTATGAAAAGATACTGGAATTGAAATTGGGTTTGTTCAAAATGAACCTATTTCATTTATATTATAATGTTTTCGTACTTTCGTGGTACCGACATAAATATCCCAGTATTCGATATATTACATTAAGTGCCAAATATTAAGCGAAAAAAAATGTGCTAAACTCTGCAAAGAAGAAGAATAATTTTTAAATATGTCTTCCCATTGGATATCTTGAGTTATAAATGCTTTGTGACGATCCAGGTGTGATTTAATTTATTTTTTTATGTACCCCTAAATTATAGGTTAGCACAACATTTTTCTATTTTTTATGTAAACACTGCATGCTTATTTTAAAATAGTTTAAAAAGATTTTTCAATATACAAACAATTAATAATCATAGATTAAAAACATGAAGGTAAATTGGTAATACAGAAAAAAAACACCTGAATATATACTTTTTTTTTTTAAATTAATTCCTTCTTAAAATATTTGATGGCATTTAAAAGATCAATGTCACATTTCTGATGCAGATTATTAAATTAATCTAAAATTGATGTCAGAGGAGAATTTTTGCCAGGTTTATGTTTGTATTTTTATGTAAAACGGTCTATAATGTTTAAGTCTCGTAGTGGGCTGCAGATGTTAAGATAAGATAATTAAAGCTAAGAGGTAAAGACAGTCAAGGCATCCAATGACCAGTTTATTCAAAAAACTGAAGCCCAAAAAATTCTTCCTATCGTACAGAGACATCGTGTGGAAAGGGTTTAACCTAATAATAATAATGACCACATCACGACACACACATTGACTCAGTCCTGCAGTAAGTATCGTAAGAACTTGTGTCACAGGAACTAAGCAACGATATGGTATATACTAAAAAGATAAGAATACAACATCCAAGACCGGTAAGCGAAACAATGCGACTTGCAAAAAACTCAACATCGATACCGATTTACGGGTTCGGAGGAAACTTACTTTTGCTACTCCTGAAAGTAGAACTAACTTACTGTCGAGAGCCCATCTCACACGAGCGCTGCAGCATCTTAGCAGGGTGGATGATGAAATTGACATACATCATTGCTCGTTGAGCGAACTCACGAAAGTGGCTACATTTATAATTAGCTATTATAATTATTAGATTTTTATTTATTTTGTGTTTTAAAGTTGTGGTGGAGGTTTGAATTTATAAAATACTTTTGTGAATTCGGACTTCCATCGTAATCAAAACAATTGGAACAATTAAGCTTAAGTTGAGTGTGTTATTTGTAATGTTGTATAATGTGATTTTATTATGTATTGTTTAATTTAATTGTATCTATTATTGTTCACTGCACTATCGAATTGGTATAGAGCTGTTATGATAGTGTATTTGATTTAAATAAATACATAAAATAAATAAATAAATCTCGCCCCCGCCGGGATTCGAACCCGGAACCTCTAGCGTAGCAGTCGGCTGTTTACACTACGCCACCGAGGTCGTCAAAACCTGTCTTCGTAGGTTCTTATTGACTGATATACTCCATTTACAAATGATTCCAATACAAATCCAATCCCGTGACGTTGTATCTTCCAATGCTGTGATATACGCTTATGGCTCGATACTGGCACGCCAGACGGCACTGTTGGCCAATACTGGCACAGTGCCAAACTACCTATCATTGTCACGCGTTCTTATATTGTTATTGGCAGCTGGATTGTTAATTAGCACCTCTATGAGTGTCGAAAGCTCGTTAGGGGACTGGATTATTGGGGACAATCAGATGTTTGTTGTGTATTCGTGGTATTATGGGATTAGGTTGGGTTTGAGGCTTTTTAATGAAGTTTCTTTGCTTTAGTAGGTTTCAATTTATAGAAAAAGAACAGTTGTATGAAATTAAACTAGAGTCTAGTCTGATTTTGACGATTTAAAAGTAGTCAGTGAAGACTTTTTAAATAAAATTTAGTTGACTTTGACTATAAAGGAAAGTCGCTCCGCATTACGAAATTGCCTATTCTCTCAACAAGATGAAGTTACCTATATTACTGGATTTTTTTATTAGGGGTTGAAAATACACTAATGACCCTAAAGTGTCATGTTTCTGATAACATGACACGGTTGTTATATCACGTCTATTTCATGTAGGACCTTTATTTGTCGATGAGAATATTATCTTGAATCGACGGAAATAAAACAAAATTATTTAGTAAGAGTTTTTTGGTTTAGAAAGGAAACATAATTTTTATTCCACGTTATGTGTAAGACGGTTCTTCTTAGGGAAAATGATACCGCTTCGAATTGACACGACGATGCCCTTGATGCTATTTTTATTCAACGTCATGGGTAAGCGGACAGTTACCCTAGGGAAAGTGATACCGCTTCGAATTGAAACGACGATGCCCTTGATGCTATTTTTATTCAACGTCATGGATAATCAGACAATTACCCTAGGGAAAGTGACACCGCTGCTTATTGACACGACGATGCCCTTGATGCTATTTTTATTCAACGTCATGGGTTAGCGGACAGTTCTCCCTAGGGAAAGTGATACCGCTGTATATAGACACGACGATGCCTTTGATGTTTTAGAACGCCAAGAGAACCGCCGATGCGTTTTCCATGTTGAGGTAAATAAAAAGAATCTTGTAGCTACTGCTATATATATATATATCTGTTATATATAAGATTGAATTAGCTCCGTGATCGTACATGCGATGCGACTAATTAATGCCCCCAATCGGAATTGAGTGCTATAACCACTCGAGGTCGTCTCACACCGAACTGCCCGCTATAGGAAAGAGATCAAGATATTTATTTGTCTCATTTTCGTGTTCGTAAGATGTTAGTCATTTGCAATAAAAATGTCAACAAAAATATGCCATATAGGCGTAAAAAAGTCAGTGGGATATAATATCATTAAGTGCAATGTAACAAATTAAAAATTATAATTAAAATATTAAATAATTATCAGTAAAACTAAAATTTTCAAATGTTTTACTCGCAAATTAGCTTATTTAATTCCAAAATTAAGAAGAGTTCTGATAAAAACGTCGTTAATTCATGTAGTTACAAAAACATCAGATGAATCAGGGAAGCGGAAACTAAACAAGCAACATATCTTGATGCAATTTTTGCACCGAAATTTAGATGGATCATGTTAAAAGCACGCGTAAAAAAAAATTGTGGATCAATCATAGCCAAACGCAAGTGATTCAATAAAAAAATGTTTGAAAACTACTTCTGTGTGTGTCGTAGCTGCTGACTGCTACGCAACAGGTCCTGGGTTGGAATCTCGGCAGGGGCGGAACTGTGTTATTTGCAAGACGCATTGTTTCGTTATCTATGTAGTTCATATCATATCGTTGCTTAGTTCCTGTGATACAAGTTCTTACGATACTTACTGCAGGGCTGAGTCAATGTGTGTGTCGTGATGTGGTTGTGCTACTCAATAGCATGGAAATAGCATGGAATATTTCAATATCCTATTATTTATTATGACCTATTCGGTGTGAGCGTCGGCAAATTTTAATGTCAGAGAATTTAGTTAGAGCGCACCTATGTATCTCAGTGATTAGCTATGGATATGTAAGCGTGGGGTAGCGGGGTAGACTCCCGGTTTATGCATGTTTGTGATCTGAATTAATTGAACAGCCAATAAGCGGGTCTTTGTGACTGTTATAGGATATATTATAACGTTATTGCCTCGTTGTTATTGGGAAGGCATGAGCTTCGATTGCTTTTGTATGTTTGAATGGTATTCCTTGGTTTTAATAGTTATTAGTGGGTTTGTCGAAGTTGTTAATTTTTATGATCCAACATTTGGGTATCGTACGGTAATATTGGTAATACTCAAGTTAAGTTAGGTACAAGGATATCGATTTAGGGAGTCGTATGTGTTAAGGCGATTATATTTAATAATTTTAAACCAACAATTATTATGTTTTACAAATTGTAATAGAAAATCAATGTATTTTAATACTGAAATTGAAAGTTGTAGTTTCCATGTTCCTCATTGCGCCCGGAAAGTGACGACAGATTCGCAATCTGTCACACTGGCACTCAACATAAACATGCGAAATGCGGTGTGTAACACCTCTGCCTTCCCCTTCTTGAGGGATTCATTACGGCGTGAGTTTATGTTGTAAAAAAATACAGTTTGAAAGTATGTACTTATTTTAAGTCTATTACAATAAAAAAACCTTTGATATTTTCGTTTGATTTTGGTTAATGACACTTCTCTAATACTACTTTATACTTTATGTTGATTTTAATCTTATATATAAAATTCTCGTGTCACATTGTTCGTTCCCGTACTCTTGACCGATTCTCATGAAATTTTGTGAGCATATTGAGTAGGTCTAAGAATCGGCCAACATCTATTTTCATACCCCTTAGTGATAAGGGTTGTCCACCCTTAACATTTTATTTATGTGACAAAACAACGTTTGCCGGGTCAGCTAGTTTTTAATAAATTTTAAGTTGCCATTGAAATTTTTGTTGTTGATAGAATAAGATAACTCACGCAGTCGGTCTTGTAAGTCCGTAGTATCTGTGCTCGCTGTAGAACAAGCCAGCACCGAGCCGCTCGGCGAGCTGGTACGGCAGCCCCCCCTGCACCCACCCCGGGGAGATGGCCCACTCGCCTCCCACGAATATCACGATGTTGCCAGAACCATTGGTTAGCGCGTCGTTGTGGTAGAAACGCTAAAAAATAAATGCTTAAGCGTACATACAGCGGGAAGCGACTGTCATTTATTTTGATCTATATAGTGATGTGTTATTCTGATGTCTGTATAAGATATACTATATTCTGGTTTAGTTTCATTGAAATCTATTTAGTAGTTTTTGCGTGAAAGAGTCACAAACATCCATTCATCCATAAGTCCATAGATCCTTACAAACTTTTCCGTTTATTATATTACATGGAAAAGACTACTATCAGTAGATTGTATTCCTAACAGTGTTTGTACAGCATTACATTTTAAAATGAGATGGGAGAATCAGTAAAATTATAGCTAAGTTAGTACAACAAAAACGAAAACAAAAACAGCAACGGATGTAATATAAGTGTCATTCATATTATGGAGATAATATTATTGACATATGACATATATATATTAGCGCACATGTCATAAGAATTGTGTTTGGAGACGTGGTAGCTCAGTTCGTATTTTGGTAAACCGATGAACCTGACAGGTCGAGGGATGTCGTGGGTAGCCGTAAGTAACTGCCATGTTCTTCATTGTACCTGGATAGTGGCGACTGATTTGCTTGTCACACTGGGACTCAATATAAACATGCGAAGTGTGGTGTTTAATATCTCTGCCTACCCCTTTAGGGAGGGATTAATTACGGCGTGAGTTTATGTGATTCTCTGCACGGCGTCTACATCACCTAGGATTTCATTCAAGATTGTTGGTGAGCCCAGAAGTAAGAGTAAGTAAAGCCGTTAAACAAAAGTAACTCACCATAGCAAAGGTACCATTATCTGACGCGTCGAAATGATTCAGCCTGACCTGCAGCCAGCCCTCCTGCACGTTGTTACGGCCAGGTGCTGCAGGGGCGGGGGGCTCCAATGTGCGGAGCGCCACGCATGATGTGAACAGCAGGGGGAGAAGCCCTAAGTGAAAGAACAGACTTCATGATGTTACCACTCACGCAGTAGCTTTTGATGCAACTGCGAAGATTTAATTTAATTTCTCAGGAGTCGATTTTTTTCAGGACAAAAAGTATCCTACGTGTTATTTGGGGTGATTAACTGTCTTTGTACCAAATTTTATCCAAATCTCATCAGCCATTCCTGCGTGATTGAGTTACAAATGTCCAAACAGACAGACACATCCAAAAATTCACATTTTATACTTACACCCCGCTATAAGTTTGCTGATATCTTTAATTGCTTTTGTACTCGTCAGATTCAATGACTTACCTACTTTACCCACACTACGAGGCATTTTCAAGTCCCAACTAACTGAGTTCAAATCCCAACTAAGGCGAATACTTTATAGTCACATGTTTTATTTGATATTAGATAAAATTAATTTAATTAATACATTTAAAAAACCTAATAAAAATAATGTCTACAATGGAGTGTGCCCATATCACTGGCTGCATTTCCACGCTGTATAGCGATGCTCAACCTTTAAGCGAAATGGAGACCAGCGTTACGGTCACGACTCACTTTTTTTAATTTAACATTTAAAATGTTGAACAATCTTTTGAAATTTGCACCCGAAGAAACCATAGTCTCGAAAACCAAACGGCTCAAATATGTAATTAATGCCCAAAGATACATATTTGCGCCCCAGTATGTTGTTTTTTTGAAATTGTTCTATTAAATATAAAACGGTTTTCTATGATGCAAATGTCACATGATATGTAAATTATTATATTTCTTGATTCTACTGATTCCTTTTATATTATATCAAATTAAAAATGTTTGAACATAAAATGCTTTCGCATCGCTTCATGATTGAAACCAAATGACTGAGGTTTGGAGATAAAAAATTAGAGCATTCTTCCATATAGTTTATGGGTTTCAATTCCGGCCGCACCTAGCGCTCGCACCAGAGCGTGAAATAGGTAATCTAGGAACTATAGACTTGGCTGGGTTTGGATCTTTAGGCTTGATACAAGACTGACCAAGCGCGAGACGGGCAAAAAGTGTTCCTTAACAGCTCATAATTTGTTTGCAACTAATATTATAGCGGATAACTTTGTTACTTTTGAGTGTAGGGAGTAATCTTAAAAACTAAGATCATAATTCATAAATCCTTTTACCAAAATTTACAATGGACCTAAAGGTGTATATTTTAAAACAAATAAATGATATTAATATATATTTTACGCGGACGAAGACCCGGATAGAAGAGCTTGATTCACAAAACCTATTTGTCATTGTATTGTTAAACGCTAATATCCGGAACCACTCAATCAGTTTCAGTGAAGTTTTATGAATTTGTATGGTTAATCTAGGATTTGGTAGCCCAGTTTGTTACGTGCCTTGGTTAACCAACCAACCCGATCAGACAAGTCGAGGGTTCGAGTCTCGGGTTGCCGTAATTTGTAGCTGCCAAGTTCCTCACTGCCCGGTTAGTGGAGGCAGATACGCAACCTGTCACACTGGGACTCAACATAAACATGCGGTGTTTAACACTACCGCTCCCCTCATGATGGATTAATTAAGTTTATATTTATGTAGATGTAGCTGGTTGTTCGATGGCTATAAAACACTCGAGCAAAGCTTAGGTCGGTTACTAATTCTATGTGGTGAAAATTATATGTCACCTGGACTGAGCCCAGGTCTTGACCATCTAAATCACATGTTTAAGATATTCCAAACTAACAGTAATATGCCTGTGACCACAGATAAACAATACGAAAATTCATAATGAGATTCTGATTCTGCGGATCTCCAAAAATAACGGAATCGCGAGATGAACTCGAAATAAACTGCTTTTGCTGTTGAAGAAGACAATTTTGTATTTCTTTTTGTTACTTCTTACTAAGTGGTCTGATTTTATATGATGGAGTTGGAATTATATTTCCTATCTGCACTGGTACAATATTCCTAACCTTTGCAACACCAAAGTGACGAGGTAGCGTTTCATATAACGCACATAAAAATTATTTCGTTTTGGATTAATAATAAAAATAATCACATTACAAAACAAACATGCACTCAGCTCTGCAGTAAGATTGAATATTCAAAATCAAAATAAAAAAATGAAACTAATGTAGAATCGTCAAATGAATTAAAAAGAAAACTTAAAAAGGACTCGACCACCGGTTCGAAAAAAATTTGTTGAGAAAGATACTAGCAAGAAACACCAGATTCTGTAATTCATTTAAGTATATCAACATGTTTTATAGTTAAGACACTAATACATCTTACAGTCTATGGTGAGAGAATGCGATAAAGGTTCTTGTGTCAACTATATTATATATACCTACTCTATTACATTCGAGACCAGTAAGCGAAACAATTGCTAAGTATCGCCACCGCCGGGAGTCGAACCTAGGACCTCTAGCGTAGCAGCCAGATGTTATCTCTGCGCAACGGAGGCTATTAGATAGAATTGTTTTTATTTATTTCTATGTTATTTAAAACCAAACTTGATATAAATGACATCCGCAATAAGTATCCAAATTGTATGTGAAAGAAATAAATGATTTGATAATGTTTAGAGAATTTTTTTTTTTTTTTTTTTGTCGATACAAATAATTAAAATGATAATTGCCATGTTACGTAATCACCGGACTGTTTCAAAAACTAATAACAGAGTTGATAATAAAACTAATCCCGGTTTAATTAGATGGACCCTGGATATCTGAAAACCGAGTAATTATCTCCAGTGATCAAATCCTAACCAAATTAAACCGTATAAAATATTGCCCCCTAGGGACAAGCGGGGGCAATTATCTAATATTTAAAAATTACAACCTCACTATAGAGCGGGACGGAGCTATACACTTGCGTAGTTGTTTCTCTTTCTGTTGAGGTTTTTTGTGTTGGGTACAGTCCGTACGGTAAACGTTGGCCGATTGACTTCTAAGTTCATTTTATTCCGTTTCATAAAATTTTATCTCTCACAAGAGACCCACCGGGTAATGAATGTTTGAATAAAACTTCATCTTGGATTACAATCAGAATTTTGATAGGTTTTTGAAGGGAAATCTCTTTATACTTACAAAATTCGTTACTTTACAATACCACAAAAATATAAATAAAATAAATAAATAACCACATCACGATACACAAATTGACTCAGCCCTGCACTAAGTATCGTAAGAACTTGTATCGCAGGTGCTAAGCAACGATATGGTATATACTAAATTAATAAGAATAAAACATCCAAGACCGGTAAGCGAAACAATGCGTCTTGCAAATAACACAAAGACCCGCCCCCGCCGAGATTCGAACCCGGAACCTCTAGCGTAGCAGTCGGCTGTTCACACCACTGCGCCACCGAGGTCGTCCTATATGTAAGATTT
This sequence comes from Choreutis nemorana, assembly GCA_949316135.1. Classification (NCBI taxonomy): domain Eukaryota; kingdom Metazoa; phylum Arthropoda; class Insecta; order Lepidoptera; family Choreutidae; genus Choreutis; species Choreutis nemorana. The sequence goes on along the minus strand of OX438620.1, from coordinate 457,081 downwards.
TTATTGGTTATCTCAATAATATTTTTGTTAAAAATCAATATAATAACAAAATTTTATATATAAATTTAAATAAAATACTAATAACAATAACCACATCACGACACACACATTGATTCAGCTCTGCACTAACATATAATCTTGTGTCACAGGAACTAAGCAACGATATGGTATATACCACATATATAAGAATACAACATCCAAGCCCGGTAAGCGAAACAATGCGTCTTACAAATAACACAAAAGTCCCGCCCCCAAACAAACACAATTAAGAGAAGTTTTTTTGTATGTATAATACATGCAAAAATAAAATCATTTGGGGTGCAACGGAAGATCAGCGTCGGTCTCGTAAGAGCTGACACAGTGCTGAGTTGCATACCCTTTCATGGTTGTAACGCAGCGGCCTAATGTAATCGTTTCGGTTAATACATATTCCTTGTTAAACACTGTGATGTGAGATGCTGTGTTATTTTATGAATAAAGTTCTTAATTACTTACTTTACTATAAAAAAATAAATATTTGCTTACACATTATAAAATCCATGTAATTAAATAAATATCACAGCACCAGTTCTTGAGCCAAATTATTACTGATACAATATCGATTAAAATTGTTTATCTATTTGATAAATACATCAAAAATTCAAATAATCAACAAATTGTACGAGTAAAGATAAATCAAACGATAATTTCCTAATATCTTATCCATTATTCATATCATTGTGTTTGTTAATTTAGTTGTCGTGATATATTCATGGTTATATGGAAGAAATTTGTTTAAAAAATAAGTTTAAAAATTAAAATTAGTTGGCTTTACTTTTAATTAATTTTTATTTAGATCTTTAAAGTGTGAAACAAGATAATATCTAATCTAAAAAAAATCTGAACTAATTTATTCAATACAGTCGTGGTCACATGCTACCTTCAGTGTAAGGGGAACATATTGTTTGTTTGAATTACATTTTTAAAGAGAAAATAAAATAATATAAACAGGACCCTATTACTGTGCCTCTGTTGTCCGTCCGTCTGTCAGCGGAATTTATTTCATTAAAAAAAACAGACCCTTGAATTTTTTGAGATTGATTTCTATTGCTGTTGCCGCTATAACAAAACAGAAATAAATTAAAAATTAAAGGAGGCTCAAACAGGAATCGAAAATTTTTGTTTGTTCATGTTTCTTTTTCAAAGTTATTAAAAAATTAATAATTTTAATCAATCGTATACTATGGTATAGAACCCTTCATACGCGAATCCGACTCACACTTGACCAGTTTTAAATTTAGTAGCTTGCCCTAGGATTAGGACCTAGGGCAATGAATTTTCTCAAGGTGTAAGTAATGATTAAATAGTGTAAAATTTTCCTTTTTTTTGCACCTTCAATTTTGTATAATTTAGTAGCTTAGTAAGAAATAAAAAGAAAGGGTTTTCTTTTATTAAAAATATATATCGGATTTTTGTTTCGGAGATATCTTTATAAGTCAGTGAGTGCCTGCCAGTCTCACCACTGCTACTATTGTTAACCAGGATCAACAATTCTTTAAAACTTATAATGCAGCTGTGCAATGAAGCACAGGTTACGTGCGGAGACACCCTTTTTCTCTATTGCGTCTCGGGCAAAGAATTTCATTAGAAGAAATAGGAAGAAGTATCAGATTTCAGACTTCCCTCCCAGCAAAAGCGAAGACAAAAAGCCAAAATGGAGACCAAAGTCATAACCTTTTTTTAACACCTTTTTTTTTACGTGGGGAAATCCTCATGGAGCCCACAGGGACCGAAGGAGTATGTCGGACTCACGAAGAACCCGTGCCAAAAAACAATAAGCCAACCTACTTTGTACACCAGTAATATTGCAACTAGTTGCATGATAATATTAATCCAAAAAAATAAAAAACCAGTTTGAGAAATAAAATTCCACATTTAAACCTTATCATTTACAATCTTTGAACCAATTTATAACATTGAAAAGAATAAAACTCCGATAAAGGGAGAACAAAGTTATTCAAAGCGCGAAATAGAACTTAATTTTTAATTCTTACAGTTGGAAACAACAATGAGAGGAAAATGCTGAGCGGTTTTCCTCTCCATTGTGTTAAGTTGTAAACGTCATACGCACGCCACACCTCAGGGAACAGACTATATAGTAACCTAACAGAGACTATACTTAACACGAAAAATATTACAGACTTACAGGTAGATTGGTAAAAAAAGTTAGCTCATCCTGCACTAAGTATCGTAAGAACTTGTGTCACAGTAACCAAGCAACGATATAGTATAAAATACGTAGACAAGAATACTACATCCTAGACCGGTAACCGAAACAATAAGTCTTGCAATTAACACAAAGTTCCGCCCCCGCCAGGATTCGCACCCAGAATCTCGCTTAGCAATCGGCTGTTTACACCACTGCGCTAAAGAGGTCGTAAAAATGTTTGTTTCTGTTTGTTTCGCTGGCCTTTTATTCAATACTAGCTTATATAACATCTGCATATAGTGTTTTATTTGCAGTCGATCGATGTAAAATCGACAATATTTTAATCTCAACTGTTTAGAATAATTAGAAAATCCAAACAAAGTAAAGAAAACCTTATTTTGTAGTAGAGATAATGCATTGATACCGCTAACGTTTATAGTCTGTGCCCTCACCAACACATTTATATACGCACTCACACACGCACAGTTTATCTTGCTGTGGGTATTTTACGTTCATTCACGGTTTTTGTTTTCTTGTTTTCCTTACGTTCGGGTGCTGTTGTTTTTGCAGTGAGGGAAATTGTAACATTGTCTTTTGTGCATTTTACCCTGTCTTTTTTAGTTCGAATGTTCCCTGAACATGAAACTTGGATCTTTTCAATTTTAGATGATATTAGATATGTTTTGGTTATACAATGTAACTGTTTATACAATGTCATGGGCAAACAAGCAGACGGTTTACCTTACGGAAAGTGATACTGCTATTGACACGACGATGCCCTTGATGTCTAAGAATGCCAAGAGCATCGCGAATGCGTTGCCTATGATGTAATACCTCTCATGCTGGTAAAAACACTGGCTCTCCTATCTGTCAAACCAAAAAACAGTGAACTGCACGGCAGGAGAAAGGAGGGTGGTACAAACCAAATGATAAAACATGTGCGTGCGTATGTGCCCTTGAGTGACAGTTGCTTATTATCAGGTGAGATTATGGCCAAATGCTTCCCTGTCATTGAAATAAAAACTTTTAATCATTAATGTTAGATTGTCATTAATTGATCGTAGCCGTCACTAACGAAGGTGTTTTGCATAATGAAATAACCTAAGCTTGACTATTTGTTTTACTTGTAGAAAGAACTAACAGAAAGCCGAGATAGCCATCTTGATTTTAGGTCTTGTCACAATTTTGGCTCAGTCTGCATCTGATGTACTTACTATGAACGTAAACTCTTTTTTAAAGAAATTAAGTATTAAACCTGCCTGACGGGATGCAGTTACCGTATCCTATGGGCGCCTGTTACATCAGACCCCGCAATAACCTTGTGACACCTTTATTCGACGTTGTTTAAAAGTACCTTCTTGGAAAAGCCGCAAGATCCCTCTTCATGTTCCTACAAAGTGCGATAGGGCTGCTAGCAATATACTACTACTTGGATATCTTCAAATTGAGATTCAATAATCCTTTTTAAGTACACAACATCTTCGAGCCACATACACTCGTATCAACAGATATAACCCTCTTATCTCCTGGTTAAAATGTGTCCAAATAATTGCTTAAAACAAAAATAGACTCTGAAAGTTCACCAGAAGATCTTGTTTCAAATGAAACTATACATTTCCTGTTTGAGATTACTATGTTATAATTATTAAAGTTAGCTATCAAAATAACTTCGCAATGCATCAGACATGCGCAAAGCGTGCTATCGCAAACAATAGCCGAGATTATTGCACACCTGTAATTCATTCAACTAAATATGTGGCACATAACCTCATCTTTATTTTCACAGCGCAAGATTTAAATCACAATAACCCAAGAACCATTTTCCACGGAGCAGAATTAACTGCAATTTTCGCCGAGTTTGTTCGAAAATAGACTCTAACGTGTTGATTTAGAGTTGTTTTTCGTTTTTTTGGTGTCAAACAGGGTGTTATTATTTGACAATAGGTCACGTGCGAGTGGCTTGACTCAGTGAGGACCAATGTCAACAGAGATGTAAGAAAATAGATGTGATATGATACATTAGTCATTGTACACATCATTCGATGAGATTCCTAAACGAATATTTGTTATATTGGAACTTCACGACGGGTGTAGGTAGATATTTTTTCGTCATTATTAAAAAGGAATAAACCATAAAAATTTTATGGTTTGCTGTAGTAAATCATATGTAGTATGGAATCCGGTAAATTATTGCATAGGATTAAAATTTCGAACTTTTTAGAGGTTGGTGAAAAGGTATGATACCTTAAGTGTTGCAAGCGTTGATAGTCTATGCTAGCTGTATACCATCATATCGCTAATCAACCGTAGGTTACATACGATATAAAAAGAAGAAATGTTTTGTGGAGGACGTGGTAGCTCAGTTTGTTACGTACCTTGGACAACAGACCGACCCGACCCGACAAGTCGATGTTTCGAGTCTTGGGTTGCCGTACGTTGCAGCTGTCATATTCCTCATTGTGGACGGATAGCGGCTACAGATTCGCAACCTGTCACACTGGGACTAAACATAAACATGCGAAATGCAGGGTTTAACATCTCTGCCTACTCTTCTTGAGGGATTAATTACGGCGTGAGTTTTTGTTTTATGTTATAATGTAATTAAAAGCTTATGAGTACCTTCATAGTAATTAATTGTGACTGCTGTTATACCGATCAAGTGTCAATTGAAATTAATTTTCTAATTAATAGGAGGTAATTATTTATGCAGTGTACAAACATGCTAATTTGATCCGAAAGGGATAACCTCGATTTCTTATTACATAAGAGTAATTGAGTTTCTTTGCTTTAAAATTAGATTTCATATTAAAATTGTTTGTTGATTTTTGAAATATATAAAGTCAATGTTTTTTTAGAACAGACAAAAATAAGCACTTCCAAATCGTCAACTACCACTTATAAAATCATTTATAATTTTTTATTTTTTCTTCACCAAACTTAAATTAGTTTTTTATTACATATTGCGTCCATATTCTCCCTGAAACTTCATTCGAAAAATTCGTAAAAAGAGTATGAAGTTCATAAAAATTACCTCATTAATATACAGATATACGAAAACACATAATAACAAACATTACATCTACTTTATGTTAGATGATTCATCAAAGAATTTACAAAAATTCTCTAACTAAACATATGAAACCATGACTTTTGTTTGAACAAACTATTAGTACGTAATTATGATAAAAATTTAAGTCGTATCCTTTTTGAAAGTCACGGTGGAATTTATGAATGTCAGTGACAAAATTTGCTGATTAAAGTGAAGTTGGTGTTAAAAGGAGCAATCGGTCCCGCGGACGCAATACGCTGAGGGGCTTTTGTGTTAATTGCACGCAAAACTGGGGAAGGTGATAGCTGTGGTGTATACACCATCACAAGGTATGTGCCTCGGCACTTGAACACTGGCGCGTTCCTTCGGAGAGCCCAGAGTCCGACTTGACGAGGCTGCCTAGGAGGTTTTGGTGAGCCCACGACTCCAGTGAACCTCAATTAACTGCATTGTACCCTAATCCAAGGTAGTAAGTAAAGAAATCGCGCTCAAAAAAAAAAAACTATAAGGTTCGTTAGGGATTTTATGTAAGAGACGTTAACTGACTTGTTGTTGGATTCAATGCATCCGAAACAAAGGCGTGTGTTTTTTCCGCCAAACGGAGTCCCTTCCAGCTGACTCCGACTTTCCGGGGTGTATCGATACCGATAACTAATCATATGCAACTTCTTGGCCTGGAAATATCGTCGAACACGAATTTCGGCTCCTACATAGAGTCTATAGCCAAAACGGCGGCTAAAAAGCGTGTTCTATCCCGGGTTAGGCGATACTTCACGCCCAAACAACGGCTTGTCCTGTATAAGGCGCAAATTCGGCCTTGTTTGGAATATTGCTGTCACCTTTGGGATGGTTCAGCCAAGTATCAGCTAGCAGCTTTAGACTCTGTTGAAAAACGAGCCCGAAGAATCATCGGGATTGACGATGATATTGCTAACTTTCATTACCTCAGCCACCGCCGATAAGTTTTCCGCGCCATTTCGGAGAGTGTGCGCAGGAATTGCACAATTTAATTCCACCGGCCCCCTTTTATAATCGGAATACAAGACGTGGGCTGAAGTTGCATCCTTTTGTGGTAGATATTCCGACCATCAGGACTAAACACTTCGATAGCTCCTTCATAATGCGTACTGCAAGGGTGTGGAATTCTTTGTCTGCCGATGTGTTCCCTGACCAATATAACTTGGGCCTCTTTAAGGCAAGAATGAATAGGTTTCTCCTAGACAGGCATAATCCACCTTAGACCTCTTCGCCGCTTAACATCAGGCGGGCTTGGGGTCAAATGCCTGCCTGGTCATGAATAAAAATAAAATAAAACTGACAGGCGAATCTATGCATATAATATATTATAAAGGTAAAAAATTCGTACGGATATGTTGGGAAAACTTTGCCTTTAAGGTGATAAAAATATTTCACTATTTAGTATTACACATCGACAAAGACTACAATTTTAACAAAGAAACTTAATTTAAAAAAGTTTAAGCCGGCAAAAGCGTAATGTATAATAAAGACACTTTGAATTTAATTTTATTTATATTTTTGTGTCTGTTTGTTCATGTCACATCGAGTAACTTTAGTTCGATGTTAATTTAATAGCAAAGTATGCATTTGTATAAAACCAAGTACCCGCAATGAATGCACCGATACCTGTGTAATTTGTGATGTGAATCATTCGCTTTCAAATCACCGCCCTAAATGATGAATCATTAAATCACCCGGTGATGACATTCAAATTAATTTATTCGTAAAAAAACTATCTAATCAGCGGAACATATTCAGCGTAATTTTAAGGTTCTTTTAAATAAAAAATCGCGTGTTTTGATATATTTTTTGCAGGTTACACCAAATTGGATGAAGATATTCCGTAAGCACCATGTCTCAACTTACCTCAGAGAGTATTTAATAGTGGCAAATATCAATAACAATCACGACACACACATTGACTCAGCCCTGCAGTAAGTATCGTAAGAACTTGTATCGCAGGAACTAAGCAACGATATGGTATATACTACATAGATAAGAATACTACATCCAAGACAGGTAAACGAAATAATGCGTCTTGCAAATGAGTTAAAAAATATTGATTTTGAATTGTAACTTGAAAATTGACTTATCTTAATATAGAATTTTGATTTTACGAGTATACGAGTAACCGTTTTTTGATTTGCCTTTGATTTTTAGTCAGATTTGTTTTTAACTGGTTTTTTATAATTTGTGATTTCCTTTCCTCTCAGTGAGGAGTTGAAGAATGAACATCCATCTGACTAAGCGATGAGTTTTCTCACGGTTATTTTCCTGCTTTGTTACAGACACGTTTTTCGAATAAGGTAATTATTTCGTTCAGAAAATAACATTCGAATCAAAATGATCACTGACTTAAGAAAAATCAACGTTAATATAAAAAACGTGTACCTTCGTTTTCTAGGTGTTCATTCACATTATCAAACTGGTATCAATAATCATAATAATAACATCACGACACACACATTGACTCAGCCCCGCAATAAGTATCATAAGAACTTGTATCGCAGGCACTAAGCAACGATATGGTATATACTACATACATAAGAATACAACATCCAAGACCGGTAAGCGAAACAACGCGTATTGCGAATAATAAAAGTTCCGCCATCGCCGGGATTCGACCCAGAACCTCCAGCGTAGCTGTCGGCTGTATAACCACTGCGCCACAGCTGTCAAGAATGTTATCTGTTAATTAGTGTCAGCAATGTATTAATTTACTTTTATTATATTTATTTGAGTACAAATAATACTCCGTATTTTGTTATTATATAGCATATAGCAAAAACAACAGTAGAATTGACAACCTCATTTAAAGTTATATTTCCAAGCTTTAACAACTCAAATCAACATCTAGTCAGAATGTTTTAAATGTAAAATTCATTATTAAACTAGAAAATGTATGAAATACTAATAAACGCAAAAGTATGTGCAAACTCTTTCACGCAAAGACTACTAAATGGATTTTAATTAAACTTAACCATAATATAGCTTATACAGACATCAGAATAACACATCACTACATAGCATAAAACAAAGTCGCTTCCCGCTGTCTGTCCCTATGTATGCTTAGATCTTTGAAACTACTTAACGGATTATGATGCGGTTTTTTTTTAATAGACAGATTTTTTCAAGAGGAAGGTTCGCATGTATTTAATATATGCATAGCATGATATCCGTGTGAATCCGGGGCGGGTCGCTAGTAAACAATATTTTATATATGCAGGACTATGTATCATTCGTAAAACAATATGCCTGTACCTACAATGTATATACATACATGTACAACGTTTGTATGGAAGCTACCAACCAGAGTACGTATTCTAGGGCATTGCGCTTTGGTCACTGTCAGTAAATATGTATGTATGTATGCAGATACGTTTGAATGCAATATTCTAAGCGCAGAGCTCAGTTTATCACAGTGGATGTCCATTCATAAACCACTGGGACAATGGTGTCTGACCCGGGGCGATACTACGTAAGCAAATCGCCAATGGATTAGGATTGCAAAGGTATTGAAATTTCCTTGTCACCATAATTGGATTAAATTAAATTAATTGAACTAACTTTTAATTTTATTCAAAAGATTTTCTTTTTTTTAATATTTTCAAATTAAAAAGGAAATCGTCAGTTAACGATAAAAACGTTTCTTCAGGCGTTTGACCTTATCATTAGAAGTAACTATAGGTCTTAGATGAAGCTCTGCTGCCTAGAAATATCCTATTATTTTGAGATTTACTTTTAATTATTTTTATTAAGTATATATTAAAATAACGTTTCATTATATTGGTCGTGCAAGTGTGTATTGATTTATTAATTCAATTAAAGCTTTAAAAAAACAATTATTAATAATTAAACAAATGTTTATTTATTATTAATTGCGTGTGGCTTTCTGCATGTGGCTTTAAAAATGTCATCTGTAATTTTCTTTAGTTATTTAATCAGAGACTATCTAATTGTTTTTATATAAAATAAATAAAAAAATTACATTATAAACCCCATGTCGTTTTCATTCCAATGTAGTGCCTGGCTTACAGGCGAAGCAGGGGGTCACCACTCGTTTAATTTAGTAGAGTTCATAGCAAGAGGTCTCGGCTGTAGCTGTATTAACTCAGCTTTGCGGCTTTTAAGCTGAACCATATTAAAAAACCTAACACCCCGACGGATCCCTATTTTTTTGGGTTTATTTCGTCGCATGAAAGGTGTTAAAATCCCGGATCAAAATTTAAATGATTTATGTTTCGGGTTTTTTCTCTTTTAAATGACTGGAAGGTATTTTTACGAGCAACTGAGGTTGTTTTTGTAAAAGTATGTAATAAATAGGATTATTTAAAATCAGTTCTTCATAAATAATAATAATAATAATTGTTAATAGAGGACGTGGTAGCTCAGTTTGTTACGTTCCTTGGTTAACCGACGGACCCGACCCGACAGGTCGAGGGTTCAAGTCTCGGGTTGTAGCTGCCATGTTTCTCATTGTTCTCGGATAGTGGCGTCAGATTCGCAACCTGTCACACTGGGACTCAACATAAACATGCGAAATGCGGTGTGTAACACCTCTGCCAACCCCTCTAGACGAATTTATTACGGCGTGAGTTTAAGTTTTAAGTTAAGATTGATAAGAAGACTTCATACAAACAAACATACAAACGTCAATATGAATAGATGTATTGTAAAAGTGATTCTGCTATTATTTACTTCTTTGTTCTCGGCAAATTCTTGATAAACCGATACATGTTGAATGCTAGCTAGATCTGAAAACACGTAAAGAGTACATGAGAACTTAGACAATATATATAAGAACAAATAGACAATGAGTAAATGGATAATGACCACACGGTATATATGTTAAATGTAGTCATGTATAATGCCATTTACAGTTATTATTGCGAATATGGAATAGGATATCTTTTTATATTGAGTAAATATTTATAAAGTTATTGCATACTTTATCGTTCATAGTTTAAACTATACCGGTTTTACATTACAATAAAACCGATATTATGTGCCGAGAGGAAAAACATACAGCATTGCCTATGAAGAAGCGTGATGTGTACTTAGCTTAAGCCGTTGACGTTCCGTAGTTTCGCTCGCTTCCGCCAGGTGGCGATAGTGTTGCAACCAGCAAGAGCGCGGGAACTGCCGCTAACTTCAGTCATAGTCTTCTCCAGGAAGAAATTCCTGCAATGCTGTATGTTTTCCCTCTCGGCACATAATATCGGTTTTATTGTAATGTAAAACCGGTATATTCATGTGCCTCCGGAAAACATACAGCATTGCCTATGAAGACGTGTTTGTTATCTGCTTTTGAACTATTTAACACAACGCTATGATGAATCAAACATTACTTTTTCATTAGAAAAAAGGTTTATTAGATAAATATATAATTCAGTTAAAGTTCAAATGTAAGTATGTATTACAAAGTTCGCTATTTATTCAATCAAAATTTTATGTAGGACTAAATGTATTGAAAAAAGATGTATTGGTTGATTTCCAATTGCCTTTGGCGAGTATGCTATCAAGGGGTTGATCTTCTAACCACCTAAAAGATGCAACAGCTGATCTGCAGCTACTAGGGGTTGCATCAATTCCGCTATCTCGCAAAACCGTACGTACCCAATTTCCTATAACCGTGAGTGATGCCGCTTTAACTTTACCATACACTGTAATAAAAATATTATTTAATTCTGAACCCTCTAATCTTCTTGGTGCTATTTTATCAAGTCAAGCTAAGTAACTGGGCAAATATTTTTATTATTATGTTTAGATAGCTTCCAAGCTGATTGACGATGAGTTTGGGAATCGGTTTTGGACCCAAAGGCTGGAATGAAGATGATTTCATCGCCGCCAGCGTCAAGGAAGTTGTTTGAGGAAATTTTAAGCAAAGTGAGATCATGGACTCGACGTCCAGAGGCCAATAATAAAACTGTTGCTGTTCTTCTTGCTAATTCGAAAAGGCAGTCTTTTGGAGAGTTAGTTGAGAGCCAGTTTAGAACCAAAATCATTTGGTTTTTTGATCAATTTGAGGACCGCAGTGAGTTAAGATAGCCGATTTGTGCACTAAAATAGTGCTATACGATAACTTGTCCTTGAGAAATAAATAAATTAAAAATTTTGCGAGATCAGCGGGTTGTGGAGATTTAGGGTTAATTTTATAAATGGAACACCATGAAAGCCATCTCTTTATTGCTGGTAAGTATGTTGATAGAGTAGATTGTCGCCAACTACTCCTTATCAACCTTTTCTCTTCTTCCGACCATTCTTTTATTAGTGAGCTCCACCCCCAATTTTCCAGACTTTCAGGGTCAGTGTCTCTACTTGCGGGGGAGGCTGTAATGTTGTCATGTCCATCAGGCATTCTGACAGATTCTGTAGTGTGTATGGCAGATCTATTGCTCTGGCTTTCAGGTCTTGTAGCCAAAATGCTTGATGCCAATCCGGAGCCACTACCATGTAAGTTCCCTCGGCATTGTTTAGATGCATCAATACTCTGGGGAGGATACTGGGAGGTGGGAAAATCCACGCCAGACGGTATTTCCATAGTCTGCTGAAGGCGTCTATATAACTTGCCGATCGATCTCTGGAGTCGATCGATACATATTCTGGAACAACAGCTGTCCGATTTGAGGCGAAGAGATCTATCTCTGGTCGGCCCCACTTTTGGAAGACTTGAGCAGTAGCTTGGGGCAAGAGGTGCCACTCTGCAGGCTGCTTCCCTCGTGATAGGCTGTCGGCAATGATATTGTATCTCCCTGGGAGATAGTACGCTGACAATGTTATGTTGAATTTGTCCGTCGAATTCAGCAGTTGAAATGTTAGAGCAAGTAGTGTCATTGACTTTGTGCCTCCCTCCTTTCGAATATACGCGATTAGATTGTCTGATTGTATTGTATGTGTATTTTTCATTACCCTGGCCTTTGGCTTCAGTGCGGCAATCACTGCAAACAGCTCTTTTTTGTTGCTGTGCCACTTCGCTTGTTGAACTGACCACTGTCCTGACACCAAGGTCCCGTCTATGTGGGCACCCCAACCCGAGTCTGAGGAGTCCGTCGCCAGAAAGTGTGTTGCTGGTTTTTTGTGGAGCGGCACAGAGTGGTATGTGGCTCCGCGCCACCATACCATCTCGCGTTTCACCAGTTCGCACGCAAGGTTTCCGCGACCCAGCATGTTACTGAAGAAAAAAGGTGTGGCGCTGAAGCAAGGGAGAAAGGCAGGCATGTCATTTCGTACAATTGATGCTGAAAACTGATTCTTAGGAAGACACGATGTGATGCCGAAATTGGCAAATGGAAATATGTCTGAGAAATGTCTAATTTTATCATCCAGTCTCTGGGTTGAAGGAACTCTGGAACAACTGTGTGTGAAATTTGTTGAAATCGTTTTGTTTTGACAAACTTGTTCAGTTCCCGGAGATCGAAAATAGGACGCATTGTTCCGTTGCTTTTCTTCCGCAGAAATAGCTTGGACAAAAAACTTGGCGTCTTTTGCCAAAAAGTATATTTTGATCCAAGAGCTCTTGAATCATTTGTGCCATCGCCGGGGTCGATTTTGTGGCATATTTTTCCATTATCTTTTTCGAGGGTATGATTAGAGGTGGTTTTCTGAATAAAGGGATTCGGGAACCCGTAATTGTAGATATTATGAATTTGTTGGCACCTTGTGTTTGCCAGCATCGTTTGAAAGCCTTCAAACAACCCCCCCTGAACTCCTTGTGGTAGTCATTTTTTCTTGTGACGAAAGGAATTCTGCTTGTTAACATTGTTCTTGTTTTTGTAATTAAGTTTTGGTTATTGTTTTTTAGTGTGTGTCTTGGTTGAACTGTTTTTGTTGGGTTTGATGTTGGTATTGTTTGGATGATGAAGGTATCTGATCGTTAGGCTTTCGTTTTAAATTGGACTTATTTTTTCCGTTTTGTAATTGGGACAGCCAAAAGTGAGGTCCCCCGAGAGAATTTATAAGCATTGACAATTTATTTTTATCAAAAAGATACTCCTCGCTGGGTGGTATACTTGATAGAGCAGCTTGAATATTTTTATCGGATATCTCGGAAATTAATCGTTGTTGCCATTAGGCGACATTATTATTCTATACATTCTGCCCGTTTCCCGCAGACAATTTGCAATGCTTGTTCAGACAAATTGTAAGATGGAGAAGATTGGCCAAAAGTTTCCGAAATTTTTGAAAATAAATTATTAGAATTTAACTCTGCCGGGTTTTTGTGAGCCCAATCTACGATACCCTGTAAATCTAACTGCAAAAGTTCCTTTTCAGCCAGCAACGCATTAGTTAATGCGGCTATAACTAATTCGGTTGGTGCCAAAAAATCTTTGCCTTTATTAAAGCAACACAGCTCTTCATTAATTTTCAGATTGCAAAAACCCGGTTGTGCCAACATGTCATGCAGTGATTTACTGTAACGAATATGCTGCCATGTAGGAGAATTAAAGTGCTGAAGGTCCATCAATAGTTTAAGCCGTTTCCCGTCAGCAGGTTTAATAAAAATTTTGTCATTAAAATCAGTCTTACATGTACCCAATTCTTGCAATTTAGACGTGGCAGCTGAAGGATTTGTTAAAAACTCAACATGCTTTTCAGCCGGCTGTTGATTCGATTCCAGATTGCTTGAAGCGCAAATATTTTGCGAACATTGTTGTTGCATTATAAAATTTGTAAGTAAACTGACCTGGTTATACAACGCATCAACCCGGGGGCCGATCGTTACCTCTGAGTTTCGTCGTCGTCGCTTCCGAACCGGCTCCTCTTCCTCCTCATCGCTAGATGAAGAGCTTGTAGATGAGATGATTCCCGGTAAAGGACAGCCGTCCGGCGCCGAGACCCTTTCGGGTCCCATATCCCTTTCAGGCGCTGTATTCCTCTCATGTGACACAGAGCGACCTGTGGCTTCGATGCCATCACCGTCGCTAACACTTTGAGTCGGCGCCGACGCCGTCGGATTCATTATGAAAACGAATGAAGAAATCGAATGAAACTCAAAAAGAAAAAATATTAACACTTTCAATTGTAAATGCACTTCAATTTAAATAAACCGGAGTTAATTTTATTTTTGAACATGTGATTTGAAAAATATGATCGGATTTTCGTCCGCACGCGGCGAAAGTACACAACGCTATGACTGAAGTTAGCGGCAGTTCCCGCGCTCTTGCTGGTTGCAACACTATCGCCACTTGGCGGAAGCGAGCGAAACTACGGAACGTCAACGGTTTAAGCTAAGTACACATCACGCTTCTTCATAGGCAATGCTGTATGTTTTCCGGAGGCACATCAATATACAAGTTATGAAAGGTCGAACAAACATATGGCCTTTTTCATTCAAAGCATTCACCAAAATCCAGCTATATAATGTTGACTGGAAATAAAGTAAATAAAGTAAAAAAAATCGAGAGGGGTAGGCAGAGGTGTTAAACGCAATTTCGCATGTTTATGTTAAGTCCCAGTGTGACAGGTTGCGAATATGTCGCCACCACCCGGGCACAATGAGGAACATGGCAGCTACAACTGCAACAACCCGAGACTCGAACCCTCGCCCTATCGGGTCGGATCGGTCGGTTAATCAAGGCACGTAACAAACTGAGCTACCACGTCCTTTGTGGACAAGTATATTGTAATTTGTGAAGTTTAAGCATCAAGTTTTACACACTTGTCAGACGAAAATACTTTTGTGTCGCTGACACAACTGCCTAGGTACTTCCTTATTGCATACATACATATAATTTTGTATATAGTATATGTATAGTATATAAGTTGTCTCGAAGAATTCTCACGGTTTTCCTTGACACAACTCTATTGAATGCACATACATACAAACGTACATAACATGTATACATAGGTAATTGCAACATAAGCTGTTTTACTGGGTACAATGTTGACATCTTATATACCTATTAGATGAAATACAGGTAGTATTCAACTCCTTGTCGCGTTTATATGCTCGATGGGGAGGTGGACAGGTATGGCATTCGTACCTATACTTTTCGTCTTGTTATGTTGTCTTTATAAAGACGGTACAGCCTGATCAATTGTATAAGGAAAAAATATCGTATTTATCTGAATTTGATAAGAAATTTTAAAGGATTATTAGTACTAAGTCTTAAATAGGAATTTCGTTACATAAATTTCATGTACTATCTAATTTTAAAATTTAAAAGTAACAGGTGAATGACATCAAACAATAACAAGATGAATGTGTTTTTTTTTTCAGTTTTCAAAATGATTTTTTATGGTTTTGTTTTGGAGTTGGTTACAGTGGTGGCTGTAAAGCTGAAAAACTAGAGAGAGCCATCAAACAGTAAGCGTAGCTTTTCAAATGAAAGCTTGCAACGTCAAACGCATAACAGACGTTGCCAACACTTTGTTTCCTTTAAGAAGCTTATTATTGGACTATGTAGCAACGTATATCCAATAATACATACATACATTATTTCGTTATGCAGTTTTTATCAGCTTAACTTACGAGGTTACTGTTACAAAAACATTAACAATTATCATGACTATTTGTTAAAGTATAATAAACTGCTACTATCTGTTAGTTATTATTTGTATGCTAAATGTGCAAATAAAACAAATGGTTTCAATTATTCTGACTCATACCGTTTCCTAAAAATTTGTATTTTAAATTGGTGATTAAATTATAAAATATTTCTCGAGCATATTTTCTAACATCAGAAGGAAAGAGACAACCATATGTAATTAGCTAAAAATAATAGCTTTGTCCTTCTTTAGATGCAAATACTCACAAAACTTAACGGGTCTATATTTGAATATGATAAAGCGTAAGGAAAATTCGATCTTGTATGAATAGAGTACAGAGTCGAGTAGTTGCTCACGTTTCTGCTTCACGTTTTTGCTGGTTGTTCATATTAAATGTCAATTAACCTGCTTAGGAATGAGTCACTGAATGAAGTCATTCAGTACTTCGTTCAATATAGAATTATACTATGAAATACTTTAGCGGTATCTCATCTTAAAATAAGGTTGACGACATTGTACTAACAAAGAATATTGAAAATTGAATGTGCGAATTAAGTTGGTACTATGACTAATGTAGAAATTTGACAATTTATAAGAACTAACTTTAAGGAATTAGTAATTTGAATTAAAACGTTTAACATCTACATTGTTGCAATATAATAGACGGATATTTCTCACTTAGATTTATTCCTGTAAATGGATACGTATATTTGACACGCAGTAGTATTATTGTAGACAAAAAAATCTTTTGTATTTACTATATGCCTTTACCTTACATAATTTCATTCATGTATTTTGTCTTTGTAATGTAACAAGTAATCTTTTGCCGACTAAAATTGACATTAAACTGAAAAAAAAACTGGTTTTGTAATAATCAGTATCAAGTCATTTTTGTTCTACTGTCAAAATATGTTCATTTAATTCTATCATTTTATAATTATTAATTTTTATATTTGTAAGCCCTTATGGTAGATTTTTCTTATTGTAATACGTATATAAGCCTTTGGACAATTCGAGTGTAGACAAAATGGCTGACAAGTCGTTTTGATTGTCATGTAGGATATTGTTTTGTTTTAAGTTTATTTTTTCTTTTTTCAATTAAAAGACGGTACGAAAGTTGTATCAACCGGTAGATCCCATAAAGTTTACAATTACATATATTATAACATTCCTACCTAGAATTGTCTTTATCTTGACTTTTAATACTGATATTACTTAATTTATAGAAAAAATAGGTTTATAACTAGAAACCTAAAGTTTATTATTAAATTGTAACGGATATTTATTCATTGTAATTATTTTGAAGAAAAAAAAACAGCCCCAGAGGTTTCTTGCGGGATTCTTCCTCGTAGGTGGTAATTTATAAAATATGAAGATTTTTAAGTACTTTTATTTTAAGCCTGAATAAAAATATTTGAGTTCGAATCTTTAGGTAAACAGGTACATAATATACATTATTGCAGTGCGCCAGTTGAAAGGTTTTAATTTTTCTTTTTCACAAATTAATCAGGTACTTGCACACCTATTGTTTACAAGTAAGTGACAAAATCGTCAAAGATACAGTCTACGTGTTGGTATATAAAGTCTTCGCTACAAAAGCATCTTGTTAATTGCAGGAAATCATTACGAAACTTCAGTAATTTTCATTACGATCTATTGACTTTAAACTAAGATTATTGAAGGAGCGAAGGCCGAATTGGTTACAACTATTACAATACAACACGCTTGTAAACCGTACCATTTATAATTACAAATGAGAAACATCTTTACGGATCGTAGGCGGAGAAAAAGATAACCTAAAAATTTAGTTACAGCTGTAATTTTAGTTAAAGCTTCTAGCGCCAAATTGTTTTTAATTGGGCCTAACCTAACCCATTTAGACCGTAACCGTTCTTATGTTGTACAGCATAAGGACTGTTATTGCACTCCTTTAGCAAAGCTATATGTATCACCGTCCGTACAGTTGTTTTATAATTGCTTTAATTATCTAAAATGCTTTGCTGTTTTGGAAAATTATCTGCAAGTGGCGTTTGGAGTTTTATTTATGGTAGTGAAGGTTTTTTAAATATATTTGCATTCAAAAATCATTAATGGAAATGTATCTCAAATTCCCATAAAATTGTTTTTTTTTAAAGATCATTCCGTACTAACTACTTATTTAATTGTTGACAACGGAAATGTTACGTTCCTGGTGTTGCAACAATTAAGTATCCATTGTGTTAAATGGTCACCACTAACAATCACTGTCATATATTTAGTCAGCCTACTCATACTGGGACCAGTTTACCACAGAGCCGAAAAAAATTACACATGCAACTAAATATTTTTATGCATACATTTTATTCTCTTATGCATTGTTATGTCATAAAAATTTGTTTGGTAACGTAAATTACTATGATGATTCAAATGTATAACTTATATTTCCAAGTAATACGAATTTATTTCCTCGAAGTTGACTCATTCGGTCGTGCGTTCGCGTCACTACGCTATCAAACGTAAACAACTACCGGATTTAGGGTTCCACGGGAAAATATGTTACTGAACAACGCTGGGGTCCCATTGGTAACTAGTTGGAAAAAGGTAAATCTCTATGATCGTTGTTTGCGAAGGCTATTAATAGTTGGAGAGTAGGACACAATTTACAAAATACTGAACGATTTCTACGCAACTAATTGTTTTAATATAGGCTCTTAGACTTTTATATATACGATGGTCGGAGCTTCATTAAAATGTGAGATAATATGCTTATTTATTTTTATAAGCGTTCATTATGGCTTATTTTTAGGAACACTTATTATAACTTGTAGTACCTGTATGTATTTATTATTTAAAAATATATATTCTTTGATGTCTACTTAAAAATGACACAATATTTGACACACAAACTAACCTCGTTTTAAGGAAGGCTCATCTAAAATTCCTATAAAATTAAAATTTAAATATACGGAACCAAAATTTGAGGAGCACACTTTACTGACAATCGAATTATTTCGTGTAATATAAGCTACTTGACTAAGGAAGGAAGTAAATTTTATGAATGAGTCCTATCTCTTGCGAGATAAAATACCTACAACTGTGATCTTGTGACTCAGCATCAGATCTTTGTCATTATTTACTATACTATACTAATGTTTTGCATCACCATATAAGGAGTTACAGTTAAATAGCTATTAGATGATAAACACTATGACTTATGGGGTTTGTAAGACGAACATATTGTTCTTTGTAATGGGAAAACTGTCTTAATTTAGATTTTTTCAATAATATTTTGTTTGGTTATTTTTTCACTAAAAATCATTTCACAAATAATTAAAACTAAATTAAACTTAATAACGTATACTGCAGTTGGTTTTTCTAAATTCAGATTAAACTAACACACATTTATAACAATATGAATTATTTTAATATGTAACTTTGCTTACGTGATATTATTGAGGTTAAATAAACAGCCTACAAATCGACAAAAAAAAAATGGTTAAGTTTTTTTTCTATGGTATTGTAACTCAATGACTTTGAAGATAAAGGTCGTAAGTTCTTTTACTTGTGGATGCACAAAAAACATAATTTATCTCGTCGCCGAGTTATTTTGTATTTTATTGTTTATCCTACTAATAGTGGATAATGTTTTGATACAATGACAGTGTGAAATGGACTGATAACAATAAAAATTTATTACAAAATAAAATACATGTATTTTGACTTTTTTGAAACGTAAACTTTCATTTAAATTTTATAACCTCAAACAGTTTTGGCTACCTTAAATCACTTGTAGAAACACTGAGCTACTTTATTATTTTTCTTTTTTTTTTCCTTTAAAGCATGACGTTGAGACCTTCTTTTACGTGTATAAATATAATATAACCTGTGCCAGGAGACCTCGTCCAAACTGAAACTTGCAAAAATATATAAAAAAAACCAATAATGTTTTTAAAGTATTGAAGTTTTTTATTACTTCATGAGCAAAAAAGCTAACGGTTTTCCTGATGGAAAGTGATACCGCCGCCTATTAACACGGCGATGCCCCTGATGTCGTGAAATACCAAGAGCACCCCCTAAGCTTTGCCAACTTAGAGGTAATGATGTTATATCTCTGATGCCGGTGATTACACTGGCTCTCCAATCCTTCGAACCGAAACAAAGCGAACTGCTTCACGTTGTAAATAGAAAGGAGGGTGGTACCGACGCAGACGATCTCGCACGTAGATCTACCACCTGTAAGTAATTAAGTGTGCGTATTGTTGAGTGTTATATAATGGTACTTCATAAATTGATGATCCAATTTCGGAGAAACTTAGCTGATCGACCACTTCCCGTCGCAAAATTCAAGTAATTCTTAAAATTAATACCAAGTAGGTATAATGTTAAATGGATGACGTTATTAAATTCTTTGAAACGGTAATTAAGTAATCTTAAATACGATAAATAATTAAAATATTTCAACCTCCATTTTGTCCTATAAACCTGGTTTTAATATGCTTCAAATAGAGAACGATAAATTATTAATCGTAAAATTTATTTAACCAGTTCTGTTTACATACAAGTATTTGTACACTATTTATTTAATGGTATTTACTATTATGTATTTAAATTACAGGGAAAATGCAATTCAAAAACACCAAAACGAATCATTCAATCAAATCCAAATATTGTTTTTCACATATTATTCAAAATACATGATTTTAACCTAAATACTGGTTATGTATACAACATGGGCCAACAAGAAGACGGTTCACCTAATGGAAAGTGATACCTACTGATAAAAAGATGTCCATGATGTCTGGAACGCCAAGAGCACTGCCAATGCGTTGTCAATGTAGAGTTAAAGATGTTATACCTCTCGTGCCAGTAATTACACTGGCTCCAATCCTTCTACATAAAATCTGTAATGAATCTGATGCTTGGTAGAAATCTGAGTCAGGTTTATAACAGAAGCACGTGTTTTTATTGCACGTGGAGACTATTATACATATAGTTATACGGATACAATGCCAAACAATAGTTACGTAAAGCATACCGTGTAGAAGACACTTTCTCGTCTTCCTTAGTTAAAATTTCTTTTTCAAGCCCTTTCTCACAACAAAGCTGTTAAAGTCGCACAATTAAATAAGTAGGTAATGTCTAATGATTTTTTGAAGAGATTTAAATTTTTTGCTTCACTCTCTGTTGGAATGTTTTTAAATTGCTTTTAGTGTTTTTTAACTATTCAAAAAGTAACTCTTAAATAATTATACCTGTCGATCAAAGTAGTTTGTACTTGACCGTAAACAAAATAGGAATAAGTAAAATTTATGGTTTGCAGACAACATTTAAGAATGCAATGTGCTAAAATTAAGGTAGGATAATAATGACCACATTACGACACACACATTTATTTAACCGAATCTTTGTTAAAATGCAAGTTTGTGCCTTAGAGAATTGAATATATCTCAGATCACTATCTAACTCTATCATCATTCTTTAAATTGCTTGGGAGGTATCGCTTCTGAAAGATAAGCTCTCTCTCTCTTGTCGGTCCCTCATGTTTGAGGATCGTGGTCAGCATCAGGATTGCATCTGGTGCGGATCTGCCCCCACCGGTTTCTGTCCAGCGCCCTAGGCCTCTAGGTTTTCACAGCTCTGCAAATTACCTTAAGTTTTACAATATATCTGACTCATAAAAATACCAACCGCAAATGTTTTGATCCAGTAATTACCACTTTCGTAAACAATTAGCTAACTTCGTTTGACGCAACACGTAAAGCAGACATTTCATTTCATATGACAATAGCTGTCATTTCTCTTAAAGATTTGACTGAATATAAATGTATTCCGATAGCTTGAGAACCTGTTGCTAGCGTTAAATACAATTTTACAGTAGCAAAAAATTGCCTGATATTTCTTTATTTACGGAGACTAATGAAATACTTAATTTTTTTTATTGATAATGTGTCCATTGAGATCAAAACTGCGAATGTCTGTTGAGTTGTGTGTTACAAAGATTTCTAAAACAGTTGTCAACTGAGCTGTTATTCTTAAAACTTCAACGTTTTTGAGTTGCTCAATTCGACATACAGTAAAGATAAAATGTATATGTAAATAAACACTTGTGTCATTAATTGGTAAGTACTAACACCATTTTAGACAACATCCAAACATACAAAACCGCGCTAATAAAACACACCAATAAAAACTGCAGTAGTTTTCCATAAACTTATCTCAGAATAGTTTAAATCTATAATTTCACGAAGTATAAAGTTTATAGCAAGGCTTGTATCATCTTGACTCGTGATAGGAATAAGTATGATACATTTCTGGACCCCAGAGAAATGAATCATTGAGGAAGTCAGTCCTTCCGACCTTGATGATTAACTGCGTATTATA
This sequence comes from Choreutis nemorana, assembly GCA_949316135.1. Classification (NCBI taxonomy): domain Eukaryota; kingdom Metazoa; phylum Arthropoda; class Insecta; order Lepidoptera; family Choreutidae; genus Choreutis; species Choreutis nemorana. The sequence continues at coordinate 434,978 of OX438620.1, read as the reverse complement.
AAACCAACTACAAGACAACACCACGCCATTTAATTCACAACCTTCTGCCGAGGCGCACCGTTGCTCTGTGATTAAGTGAACAAGTTTAATACGTCAGAATGAGTTCCGAAGGCAGTAGGAAATCGGCGCTACACTTTTTGAACGGGTTATACCTCGCGCTCGGGCTTGGAGTTGCCGCGGTTTCGATATGGTTCTACGTTGAACTTTACCAGATCACAAGGCTGAGAAACCCGAACCACTATATTCTGGACTACAAGGTGTACTGGCCCCAGGCTATACCATGGATCTTCTTAATCACGTGTGCCTTCGCCATCTCTTCTGCGATCGTCGGCTTCGTGGGGGCCAAGAAAAGCAAGAGGTCGTTGGTGATGGTGTACGTTGGGCTATCCATCTTCACAATCGTTCTTCTATTAGGAAGTGCTATAGTGACCTTAGTCTGTGCAGACAGTGAGCGATCGGACTATTTCTTCCAAGACACAATCTCGGACGCGTTCCAGAACGCTCGCACGGACATCGGCGTTGAAGAAGCCTTCGGATACATTGAAAAGAAGCTTCAATGCTGTGGAGCACACAGCCCTCGTGACTACAAGAGCTACAAGAACGAATTCCCTCAGTCCTGCTGTGAACAGTTCTACAGAGGGTTTTTAGACACCTACACAGTTTATTGCGAGTTTTCCGACAAGCTAGCGAACGAGAGGCTTGGATGTTCAGTTGTAGCTAAGCACTACGCCAGAATCGTGTACCGAGTCCTTGCTGGGTGCTCTATGCTGATGGCTTTGATAGCCATAATAAGCACGGTAGTCGCCGTCTCCCTTTCAAACATTATGAGGAAGAAATCAAGGGTCTTAGCGGCGCAAATCGCAGCCGAGAGCAAAAAGAATCTATTGTAATCAGTGAATAGACTCAGTGTATTGTTATGGGACTTAAAATATGTCATCCTTTCTTCAACGAGAGAGAATAACAATATGTGCGACGCTTCGAGTGGTTTCGTTCCGGCTTCGAAGATGAGCGGCAAGTGATGGGGTAAGAACCTCGTGTGTCATAACCATTAGCCTAAATCATAAGGTCATTGCTTTTATGACTTTGATTGTCACTAATTCTGCGGACTCGTGTCTCAATTGTTACTCTTAAAGACTTTATATTTGTACTAGTGTCTTTGTCTAACCAGTACCTTTGTAATTAGTACAGAAAGATGTCGCTATTATATTTATAAATGCATAGGTTTAGGTATCCGTAACTAACAAGTTAGATAATGTTTAACTTTGCAAAAGGGGCCAATTTTCACACCTCAAAAGGTACTGATTAGGAAAGTGTGTCAAGAAAGTTGTGTGTGTTTTCCTCTACTTTGATAATCTGTACGATTTAGAATGTACGCTTTTAAAGTCACGTAGTTATTTATGTTATTTATTTTGTCCTAGTTTGAATTGTGCGCTTGAATTGTTACTAGTTAACTAACTCATGTAGATCTCTACAAGAATCGCATTTTGAGTAGCATTGAGATGAATATAATTTATAATTCTGTGTAAAAAATTATTGATGTTATTGTAATGTTTCTAAAATAGTATCTCTTTAATAAAAATTGTAATATATATTGATCTAACTTCCTATTCTAAGATTATTGTTCTAAGTAGCAACATCACGTTTGATTTAGAATGTTTGAAAATATTTACGTTAAAACTGTAATAAGTCATTTTGAAAGCCGCATAGCAAACATTTTAAACACGTAAACATATGTAGAAAAACCGAGGATTTAGAATTTGCATCACGAATCGATAAAGTAATATTTCGCGCTTACGTAACCGCGACCGTTTCACCTTGTAGCTAACGATCGCATCATCAGAGGCGAGTACCATGGAGCATGTCACCTGTGCTCGAGTGCAGCGCGGGCGCCGGCCACTCGTAGAATGCTGCTCGAGTCAGAAGCGCGCCTCAAAGCCTCCAAAGCCTCGCCGACATCTACCTCGCGTTTATAAAAACACTTGCGTCACCGCCTCACCTCTCATTTCGTCGACAACGATCTAACCGAGCGGTCGATTGCGCGATCGAGCGAAACACATCACGATGTCCAAGGAAGATTTCCAAAAGGCCGTGCTCTACGCGGTGAACATTGTTTACGCGGTGTTCGGATTTGTGACGGTTGCCACAGGAATATGGTTCTTCGTGCAACTGACCGAGTTCGTTTCACTTCGGAACAGCAACCATTATTTGTTGGACTATAGAGTCTATTGGCCACAAGCAGCGCCATGGCTCTTCATACTTTTGGGATTGTTCATCATGTCTGTGTCCTTCTGTGGATGGTGCGGTGTCCAGAGGGAGAGCCGAGGGTTCCTTGGACTTTTTGGGATCTTCCTAATCATGATCATCGTTGGACAAGTAATCGCCGCGACTTTGGTCTTCGTTTACGTTAACGGTGAAGACACGGACAAGTTTATAAAGGACACAGTCTACGACGGCTTCTACAGTTCTAAATCGAACCCTGACGTTTTTAAGGCTTTCGGAAGGATTGAAAGGAAGCTCCGATGCTGTGGTGCCAACGATGCAAGAGATTACAGAAACTGGAGGAATGACCTGCCGTTGACTTGTTGTGCAGATAGTTACTACAGGGCTACCTGTGACTTCACCGATAAGGAGGCAAACGAAAGATTGGGTTGTGCTAAAGTGGCGTCAGTGTATGCTAAAATTATCAGTTCTTCGATCGCCGCAGCGTCTCTGATCATGGTGATATTAGAGATAGTGGGAGTGAGCCTCGCGTGGAAGCTGTTCCACTCCTTCAGGGAGGTGGAGCACTATATCAACGAGAAGAGACCAGAAGGGGAGACCGAGTGCTAGTTCTCGTAAGTCAGTATTAATATTTGTACCGCCGATCCTCGTATACTTCGATTTCCTGCCATATTATTGCGATCCGACTAATTGCTGCCTGAAGTAACTTTCCCGTTCACAAAGTTTCCCCTTAAATCTTACAAGGCATTTATTACGTTTTATTGAGTTCCATGTTTCCTTAAGAAAGGAAACCCACGAACTTAATTTCTCTACATTGAAATCTTTATGCGATTTTGATGTGTTTTTAATGTTTAGGTAGTTTTAAGTGTGGAACATTCCAATTTGCGTTCGCTCGGCGTGTTTCTTAATCTCCAGAGAAGCAATCTCTTTTATTATTTTTAATTGATTAAATCCGTCAGGATGTGCCGTTAACTAGAGGTCAGGATAGGGTTGGCAGGGTAATTAGGTCGACGTTCATCCAGCGCCACTTGGCCCCTGATCTGACGAGCTCATGTGTCATTGCCACTCCTAATGTCAAAGGTTACGAGAGATTATTTTGTTCTCGAGTGAGTGGGCATAATCACTGGCTTCCTTCAGTCTTAATGATTAACTGGAGCGACGTTTGCTGACTCACAACACCTACGTTGTCTCATATTGTCATTTGACCCTAGCTTTATTGATAAGGCTAAGAATTCATTTACTTCTGCTTATGACAGTACCAAAGGCTCGACGTGCTTCTGACCTCGACTCCCCACCGAGTTACAAAACGTGACATATTTAACTTGCGGTTTAGTCACGCACGCGTTCCAGCGCGCTGTCCATTCGTTTATTTGGGCGCTGTCATCTTAGAAACGCAGCCATGGACGTCGGTTTAGCTATTTGTTTGAAGTTTTTACCTCATTGTCGAAGGTCTTGAGAAAAACACGACCTCAAAACCGTAAAGTACTAAGCTCGGTTATGACATCTCTGAGTTTTCGCTACCTTTTTGAGGCCATTCTGACAAACACATGTTAGGTAACTGTCTGAATGTTTGTATAGTTGTATGTACTGTAGTCGCCGTATGTACGTTTGCTTGTATCGATGCATTGGAGTATGTAAATTTTTACGCAACACTTATTGTAGCCAAGATATATTAGTGTGACAAGAATATTTATTTTGAGTGTGTTTCGCCATAACACGTTGAATAACGCACGTTCTCGATGGAAGCAAATAAAGTTAATAACACAAGGTGCCAATTATAGGTGGTCTCGCCGTAGTTTCGTATTTGTTCAGCTTGTAGTGTAGATTTTTTTTATTTTCTTACCGTTCGTGGTGCAATTTTCCGTCCTTTCTTTATTTTATAATGAAACTTGTATTTATTGATCCGCCGATAATGTAATCGTTGTTTAGTTTAAATATATATATATATATATATTCATATGTTACCATGTTTCCACATGCCAAAGAAATGTGTTGTACAAAATCTCGAAAAAAACATTATTCATAAAAATAGTTGTTAATGAAAATAATATTTTTTTGCATGCAAAAAGATTTGAATATTTTTTATTTAGATAGGCCTATAGTAAGAATGAGATCACACCACTGATTTAAATATTAGCTAATCCATAAGTTATTTTATACAAATTATAATATAAATATAAGCCGAAACTAGTCGTAAGATTTGTTTATAATAAAATTATGTAAAAATAAGTATTTGATTGATTTTATTTCCATCGACAATCTTAATTCATATCTATCAGTTATAGCTTAGTTAGATACTGAATTAACATTCTTGCCTTGAACATAACAAACAGGTACATAATCTTGCAAAATATTATATACTATAAGGAAAATATGAATACTAATGAGTCAAAGAAATTGAAACCTTATCAAGTTGAGATTAAAGTTCAGAATAATTTGAAATGGTAACTAAGAATGGTATATCTAAAGCTTATATCAAGTTTTTGTACAATCCCTTTGCAAAGTTAATATACATTGACCAGTTCTAGCTCACTTAATTTCAAAATATTTAATGAACTCTTCAATGTACAGCAATAAAATGCAATACGTGACCAAGATGTATAATCATTTGTCCTAAATACAAACCTTATACAAAAATAAGATATACATAACTTGATTAAATAAAAGCTGTTTAAAAAGATGAGATCATTTCCACTTCGCAATATAAATTAGGCAATAATGGTTTCGTAATCGAAAAGCTGGTTATGTTAGGAGGTCACCCAGTGTACGTACCACGTTAGAGATTTAGAAGGGAATCACATGGACCAGTCGCCACGCCACTCCACGCCATGCCACGCCACGCCACGCCATAGAAAAATGCTACGTGCTCGAGTTAAAAGGATGAGTAATTTATTTTCTCTTATTATTTGATATAAATTGATTAGAAAATACACTTAAATAGTATAAAGCTTTGTTGGTTAGCAATTAAAAAGGTTATAATTAGGCATATTAAACAACAGGAAAATGAGGAAGAAATTTTTGAGTTAATCTGTGTAATTTTTTGTGCCGGAAATTTCCATAATACTTTAATCCGAATGTTTGTTGCCAGTTAAAATTGTGTACTAGTAATTTTTTACACACTTATAAACTACTTATATAGGCTACAGTTCAATAACCTTTCAAATGGATTTCGCACTGCATTTCCGCGGTTTTCTTACCAATATACGCCACACTTTTCCGTTCGTGGTCGTCGTGGTACGTGTGGGTGAGGCAAGATGCCAATAAGGGCCTTGACACACCTGCGGAGTGAATTCCAATCTCCCACCGAGGCTGTATCGCGAATTAAGAAAAATATCTACCTTTCACTTGAACAACGTTTATCTAATATTTTATATTTAGGAAGAAAAATATCGTTTACTGTTTATTTTCTGTTTTTATATAGGCCTTTTTGACGCTTTATCTTTTTGTAAATACTAGCGACCCGCCCCGACGTCACACGGATGTTATGCATGTATTAAATACATTTAAACTTTCCTCTTGATTCACTCTATCTATTTTTAAAAACCGTATTATTATCCGTTGCGTAGTTTTAATATAGGACATTTGGATAACTAGTATTGTTGAGCCAAATCCCTGTCTATACTGTACCCATAATTTTTGCCTAGTTACGTTTTTTAGATGCATCATGCGAGCGTTGCAACTTGCATTATTATATGTACAACTTTATCTTTCGTAATATTTAAAATTAGGTTGTCTTAATTAATGTAGGGCGTGCAAATAAAGCGTCACACTCGTGTTGCAGAGCAAGGTGTGGCGACCTTATTAACTTGTGGCTAAAACTTTGTTTTGTTGCGGTTTTCTTGAAGGTATTTTCTAAGGAGGTTCTTTTCCGGTTACGATTTAAGAATCAAAGTATTTCCTCCTTAGAAAAGTCTGGAAATCTCTTACTGATTAAGAATATACTTTTAAAAGTATTTATAATTAACAAAAATTAAAATTCCTATAACGTTTATTTTCGAGTCAATTTATTCACCTTTTATTTGCTTTTTTCAACATGTGTTTGTGTTATAAAACTTACATAATGTTGTCATATACGTAATGTATTTGTGTTTGTGTATTCACATTACACACACGTATACAAAACTGGTATATAATATACATCTGACACGATTCATGTGTTAGAATATATAATAGATGTGGTTGTGGAATGCGCATGAAATCGAAAGATAACAACTTGGAATAATTGGCACATACATTATTAAACTCCTGTATACATATATGGAACCTTAAATCGAATAAATCAGCATGGAACCTTTTTTGAAGCAAACCCACCATGCTGTCCCACCACTGCAACTCCTGTTAACTAGGATCAACAGTGGCGTCGTTTGTAATGTATAAGCACAGAATGTGCCCGGACATACTACCGGCTTGAGGTAGAACAAACTCGGATGGACATGAGAAGTATATTACATATGTCGCTAACCACTTATATATAATAGGAATGTTTATATTAATGTACATAGTTAAGTATGATTGTAATAAATAGGAAGAGTTGTTGATCGCTTCAGATTAAAATTAACAACTCTATGGTTTTACATTAATAGTTAACCCCGCAAAATTTGTACCAAATGATCGTTCATTTGGGTATTCCATTTTGTTTTATTTACAAACTAACCCTGTGTCAGAGCGAACAAAATAAAACAAGAATAATTGTAAAAAGTCCAGCCGTTTTCGATTTTTAACGAAACTAACGAACTAGGCTTCATTTTCACCTGTCAAGTATGAGCCGGTCTCGCATATGATGGGTTCCGTACCATCTTATAAGCTTAAACATTATACTTTTTAAGATTATTTCGTAAAAAAAAACTATAAAAAGCAAAAAAGGTCGATAAAATATCATTTATTGTATGAGAGCACCGTAATTTTTTTATTTCTTTTTGTTTTTAATATTTGTTGTTACAACGGCAACATAAATAGACATTCTCTGAAAATTTCATGAGTTCTATTATGGTTCATGAGATACAGCCCGCTGACAGACGGACGGAGGCTTAGTAAAGGGTTTTGGGCCTTTGGGTACGGAACTTTTATTCTAACTCTTTCTATATCAACAGATCTTTTTCACTCAAAAGACCATGGAGTAATATAGAGGCAGCTAAATAACGTTTTTCTTTTCCATTGTTAGGTCGGGTCCATTTAAAAATTCTCAGCAGTTCGCATAACGAACAAAAGGTAACATTTCCAAATGATTTAGGGCAGATACAAGCTTGCAACACAGTCGCCATCTATTCGGCTGTTGCTATATGTTATGTAATGTAAACAAACTTTGAGCTTTCATTTTTTGTAGTTGGCTTTGTTTTTGGGTTAGCTTATGTATTTAATTAGATCTGATAGTTTAATTACTAGGGAGGTTTCTTGCCGCATTCTTAAATAGCGATTCGAAAAAGCGTTAAAATTAAAATATGACGATTTGAAAGTACTTATTTTAAGTATATTCGAATAGAAAAACATTCTGACTTTGACTTTAATTAAGAATTAGATTTTTTTTCTTTGTTAGGTTTAGGTTTTAATTAGACAATAGGACAACTATTTAACTCGTAATTGGTTTTATTTTTGATCTAAATTATTAATTTAATTTATTTACATTTTTACATACATATAGATATTCGTATGTCGACGATCTTTGTGGCACAGTAGTGTAAACAGCCGACTACTACGCTAAATGTTCTGGGTTCGAATCCGGGCGGGTTAGGAACTTTGTATTATTGACGCATTGTTTCGCTTTCCGGTCTTGGATGTAGTATTCTTATCTATGTAGTATATACCATATCGTTGTTTAGGGCCTGCGATACAAGATTATATCTTTGTGCAGGGCTGAGTTAATGTGTGTGTCGTGGTGTTGTTATTATTATCATTATACCCTATTTTTACAGGTCGGAACCAGAACAATAGATTGGTCAACCAATTTATTTAAAATAAATCGAATGCAGAAAACAAGAAAAATGAAAAATGTTAACTGTAAAATATCTTATAATTTTCTTTTCTTTCTTCTGGCGGTAAATTTCGAAATAGGCGAAATTTTATTATATTTTAGAAGCCCAAATTTCGGGAAGCTTTGGTACTTAGTAATATTGGAGGAAAATTTAGATTTCGATACTAACTAAATCAAATCCTTATTTTTAATGTCCTTGTAGATACATAGGCCTTAATATAATTAATTAATGATTCCATAAAAATGACTGAACAAAACTTCTGCGTTAGTTGAATATGCCAACCTGTATTGTATTTACAAGGTAGGTAGGTATTTATGATCACAGTGAATTAATTTTTTTTGAATAGTTGTGTGTGTTTGTTGTTGTTGAAGATAAATGAGGAAATCTTTATTTTTTTCTTTATAACCATAAAAACCATTAAACCTTTCAAATGATACCTTTAAGTCAATACTTGACCCAAGATTATAGTGAAATAAAGTTGGTTGAAAACATTTTTTGCAAAGGGGCGATATTTTTGACGCCGAGTGTAGTAAGGTCCGTACAAAAAAAATCTATCGAAAGATTCGATCCTTGCGAAAGAAGTTTCTACATACTTACAAGTTTGTACGGAACCCTCGGTGCGTGATTCCGATTCGCACTTGACTGGTTTTTTTATATTTTCTCACGGGATGGGAAATTCTTTAACCCATTGATTCAAAGTCGATGCTTTCCATCAGGTGAGTTATGCTTGGTTTTAGTCTTGACTTTAAAACTACATTTTAGAAGCTGGTTCAACATCAGAGAAGGTTTGTATCAGATGTTTATGTAACCAAATAGGAAGTATTGCTTAAATCTGTCCACATCTCTGAGTAGGTTAACGGAGTATAAACATTAATAGAAAACGTTCTCAATTGAGAACTCGCTGGTAAATCTTGCTTTTTTTATCTACTTTTGTTCATTGAGTCACATTATTAAATATGCGAAGACGGATTGACATCTTCCTTAAAGAAATACTGCATGGAAACCACATCATGATGCCCTTAACTCAGGGGAAATCCTGCAATTTTTATAAATGTGATATTTGATTTGTCATATTAATGCATTAATTTGGTTACGGGTAGACAAGGGTTTTTGCATGCTTTAACATCTGTAAAGCAATAAAAAATCAAAATAAATTTATTTCATAAACTTCAAAGAAAGTACTTAGAATCGACAAATGAATTTAATTAGTTTTTTTAATGACCTGACCATTATTTACCATATTATTCTTATATAAAAAATTTATTTAGGGATTTCTTATTCTTATATATATAACACTATTTATATAATGATTTATTACATTTCAAATACAGCTACTTTGGTTTTTAGGAATATTGATTAATGTCATTTATTTTTTATAAAGGAGTCTGTTATAAAATCCGTCTGTGTTACTTTATGTAAAAATAAATAAAATTATTATAGACTGAACGTTTACTGAATAAGAGTCTGAGAGATTACAAAGTACTTGAAGTTTTTGTGGAATTCTATCGTTCCCCTAAGCCGATAGGCTGGGGGTTGAAAATTAATTTGGATATTGCAAAGTGTTTGGCGAATGAAGCTGAAATTTAGCGGAAAAGTTTACATGTAGGGCGGTGATTCAGATTAGAAATGCCAAAGTCAAAATGTTATACTCATATAGACTTAAATTAATCACTTTCTAATTGTAATTTTTTACTACCACCGGTTCAGAAAGTATCGGAATGGTATGAAATTCATCCCCTTAGGATAAAAGGGGATGAATTCGAGAAGAGATTGCTAAATATGTAATAAATTGAAACTATTATAAAGAACAAAAAGCTTTTAAATTAAATTTTTAACGTATATATATCACAGGTTATATATTAAAAATCTACTCCTTTTCCATGCCCAGTGAACGTTTGGTCAATGTAAGCATTTATCCAGTACATCTAACAGCCAAGTAGTTGTGAGAGGTGAAAGTATTTATTCTGAGAAGTTACAAATGCTACAAGAATGCTAACTAACCGCTGACTCACCACAACTGTACGAAAACGTGTCTATTCTACAAAATATTTAATATAATTCAATTAAATACATCCGCTATTATAATAATTTGTTCTAAGTTAATGTGAAAACAAAATTTTCTTAGAAAGTATCAAAATAGTATACAATAAAATAGTAAACATTTAAATTGTGACAGAAGTTTCCCCGAAAATCGATGTCATACGGCAGGTAAACTTTTCAAATTTGATAAAACTCTTTATTGAAAGGACTTGAATCTTTTCGATTCCGTTTTTTATATTTTAATTGTTTTCTAAGCCATATTTTCTGCTGTTTCGATAAAAAGTTACCGATTTTTTCTTCAAATTAAACTTAAAACCGACTGATAGTCTATGACTGATTTTTAGTCTGTGAAAAATGGAACGTAAATTTTAATAATTGCAATAGTAAAAGAACTACATCCCACATAAAGTTGCGAGATCGTTCAATAAGGCTCGTCTTCAACCGTCAAAAAGTTGGTAGTGAGTGGGTACGCCAAACTATTCATCCCTTTAAAAAGAGAAAAAGTGTTTTTGTCTGTCATCAGTGTTACTTTCAAGATCTTTTCCAAGCATTGGGTTATATGGGTATTGCATGTAAAAAAGAGAGAGTCGTGACCGTAACGCTGGTCTCCATATCGCGTGGAAATGCAGCCAGTGCTATGCACAATCCATTGTAGACATGATTTTTATTAGATTTTTATTTTATTTATTGCACATAGGATTATGTATAATATTACTTATGATTACATAACTGAACTAGATTATATCTCTTTATGTGAATACATAATTGAATTAAAACAAAACATAGCCAAATAAAAATTACATTAATAAATTAAATTATATCGTGAATGTCATTATATATTCAATTTCTCTCTTGTAAAAAATGATACCAAAGATATTTGAAAAATAAGCTACTTTAATACGTAAAGTAGCTTCCATAACCATTCCAAAATACCTGTATAAGTATAGATTTATAGCTCATGGCCGAACAACTAATAGCTTTTAGAAGGGTCCGATATATTCCTCTTACTTTTCATTTCAACTAGACTCATAAATACCGATCATCGACTGTTAACAAACAAAGGATCTTTTTAACTTTATGTAAATCATATGAACTTTGTATACAACAAATACTGCCCACAGATATGAATAAAATTGTCGTTTTTAAACTCCGCTCGACGACTGTTGCGAAATTTACCCTACTTGACTCGCGTTATGTAAGTATACGCACTTCGGTTCTAGACGCAGCGGTTGTTATGACGATGCGACGAAAGCAGATAGTTTTTCAACAAAAAAAAAAAAACTTCAGTCAGATTATTGAAATTTTAATCAACCGCAAATAAGGAGGTTCGAGGTGTCGTTTTATCTTTGTTATTGTTTGTGTGTTCACCAATTTCTACGTCAATTGTATAGTGTTTTTTTTTAATGCTTATGGCCTTTTCAAAAATATATTTTCAGCTTTGATTTTTAAGTCGAAAGAAGGATTGGTAACAAAACTTATCTATTTGTGTCTTATGAAATTTCGAAGCCTACTAACTTAAGGTACATTACATAACAAAGGTTAATGGAAATGTTTTCCTTAATGAAATCTACGGTAAGGAAAGGCGTTGTTAAAACCGGTCAGTCCAACAACCCAGTGCGTCTCCTAGACTATGTCTTGACATAAAGGGCAAAGTACTCAGTACTTCGAAGTACAAAAAATGAAACTCACTACAAGGTTGCTTTAGTAAGTGCTCATACTCACATTCAATGAGAAAACACTTGGAGTAAGTTGAGTAAGAACCGGTTTTTGCGACACAGTTTCGTGTTTTGAGACGGACTTTTCGAAGATTAGATTATGATTGCCCTTTTCCGTTTTTTGCGTCAAATGACATTCGCTTTGGTGCATGATTTCTTGATGTTTTGTTTGTCTTTCGACGTTTCAAATTATTTTCTAATGTTCTAAAACTGAGCGTTGTTAAGTTATGCTCTTGTGGCTTTTAAAACGCATGAAATGTAACTGTTTTAATGTTTAGGTTAGATTATAATGTTTCTGCATTTAAGTATGTTAGTTTGTCCATCTGTATGTCCTTAGTACTAATACTTTAATCTGAATATTTATTAAAAACATGGACTCTATTGTTAAATGTGAACATATGCCATAGAGTAGTCAAAACAGAAAAAAAAAGTTTCCTTTTCTACGACTCTTCGAAAATTGCGAAGACTAATAATATAGTATAGTTCGATTTTATCATAAATTTTAAGCAATTCCTCTAGACATTTAAGATACTGTCACTCAGTGACAAGAAAATAAAGTCTATGTTTTCTGTGAGTGGTTTTTCTTTAATGAGATACATCCCGCTGACTGACAGAGGGCCACCGTCCAGGCAGTGGAGACTTAGTAAAATGCCAAAAAATATTTAATATACCTCTGTCGTGTGCCTGTGTGTGTGTAAGTGGTTGTGTGTGTGTGCGTGTGTGAGTGTATGCCTGTGTGTGTTATAAAAACGTCATACAGAAGACTGTTAACCATATGGTTGATACCTTCGCCTCTTGATACGATGATGTCGTGGCTTTCCATGTTGTTACACCGCCATTGCGTTTTTAGTTTATTAGAGCTATCTGTCGTCACGTCACTTCAATCTGTGGACATGAGACGTCACTTCACACTTCTATTAATACATTTATCTGTCGATAAACACACATTTATAGTACCGTGACCGGGATATTATATAACGTTGAACATATTGGTCAAAACGTATGGACGAAGTATCGCCTGTATGTTTCTCGTCACAGAGATACTCCCATAGACTTATGATAAGAAATGTCTTTATGCCGAGTATGTTATAAAGTTGTATGAACTATTTTATTTTTTTTAATCACAATGCACTGCCCCCGCAGGGCAGCGGTCCAAGCAGCAGCTGTTAAGGCTAGAATAAACGAGGACACTTTGTACCGTACACTCAATGTATACACGAGTGTCTCTGTATGACAATGTGTTTCTAACGACCAAATTGATTGTGACACAATAATTAGTGTCGCATCAATAGAACCCAAGAAATGTGTCTCTGTGTGAATAGAAAAGAAATTTGTATCTGACATTTATGTCGTAGTCTAAGCTTACCTGAACACTGCAGCGTTACAAAGGCAGTTTTAAATACAAGTGGGATTTAAAATGGAAAATACTCACACATAGACCTAAAATTGCGCCATAATTAATCCCTCAAGAGGTGTTATATACCGCATTTCGCTTGTTTATGTTCAGTCCCAGTGTGACAGATTCCAAATCTGTCGCTGCAATCCAGGCACAACGAGGTACATGGCAGCAACAATGTACGGCAATCCAAACTCTCGACCTGTCGGGTCGTATCGGTTAACCAAGGCATAACAAGCTACCACGTCCTCAAAAATATTCACACTAAAGTACTCAACCGTTGGTCATTAAATGTTTACCACCAATAAACTCGCGTTAACACAAATCTGTTATTTATTTACAATAGCAATATTATCGTACCAAGTTAGGCCTTGTGACCCAAATTCTACACTAAACATACGTATTCCAATACACATAATACATAATTTTATTTACAATGAAACGTTTTGTAAGATTTACGGCTGGTTTCTTGTCTTGAAATGTTTACTCGTACATTAGTCTATAGACCTAAAATAAATCTACGAAATACCGAAAAAAAAAAGAGAATAATAAGGTTTGTATGTAGTTAAGACTACAGTTCAGCGGGGTTATAAAGACCATTAAGCAAACTTGTCTTTGAATCTAAAGCTGATTGCTGATTTGTCGGTATGGTAGCGGTGCGGTATTGTAATTCTTGGTATTCGCGGTACCAAAAGCTACCTAAAAAGATAAAAACGGTGGATACGGTAAGCGCGGTACTGAGCCGGTACCGCACAATTCAGGAACATTTTGAAGAAACTGAGGCGCTTGGTGTTTTGCATTTTTATTTTCTTTGCAAACAAAGGAAAATACAACCATGATTATATAATATTCGTTGTAGTTACATAACTAAACTATAACAAAGATATTTTATTTACAAATCTTTTGGTAAAAATGCTAATACCGTCCCAACAAATCAGGATCAACAAATGAGCTACATAAAATATATTTATGTCAAATTGTAAAATGATCTCCAGCTAGAGGAGCAACAAATTCAAAAAAAAATTAGAATTGTTTAGTTTCGTCCGCTGATTCATTTATGAAAAGATACCGTGACGAAGAGGAGATGTGATTCTAACTGTACCTAATGGTGTATGTGGGAGTTATGTGGCAATTTACACATAATTGTCTCAGTCACAATTTAAGACAACAATGCTTATGCTGCAGGCACTAGGCAATATTCTTTTTATTTTTTAATTTATCTCGAAATTCCTAGAGTTTTCACAAAATGACAGGATCGTGAACGAAACAAAATGTGCTGTCCTGTTTGATTTTAGGTTTTTAACAAAAAATCTAATGAATTTCATTGTTTAATTTAATTTTAATTGACGACATCGATGACGCAATACTGCGCAAACCAACCTCTATGGCACAGTGGTGTAAACAGCAAACTGCTACGTTGGAGGTTCTGAGTTCAGATGCCGGAGGGGGCGAAACTTTGTGTCATTTATAAGACGCATTGTTTCGCTTACAGGTCTTGGATGTTGTATTTTTATGTATGTAGTGTATATCCATATCGTTGGTTAGCACCTGATTATATCTTACTGCAGGGCTGAGTCAATGTGTGTGTCGTGATGTGGTTATTTTTTTAAGTAAAACGATTTTTGCCTGCTTGTAGTTAAATTAAATTTGAAACTTTCCGATTATTGAAACATGTTTTTGATAAACAGATAAAGGCAATACTTATAAAAACATTAAAGCCTGCGGTTAGGTACATCTAAGACAAGTTTACTAATTATATTTCACTTTATCGAAACAAGTGACCGCTTGGAATATTGGTAAAATTAATTGGTATGCTAGAAAAAATGTGTTCTTACAACTGAGAAAGAACCAAAGAACTAATAAATGTCAAATATAAGAAGACAGTTTTTTTCACATCTGCACTTTTTTTATTGTAAAGATGTAAGCATTTTTAAGCTACTTTTTTACTTTCATTGCGTAATATTTCTATTTTTTATACAATAGGCAAACAAGGAGACGTTTCACCTGATGGAAAGTGATACTGCCGCCTATTGGCACAACGATGTCTCGAAACTCCATGAGCTCGACACTACCAATGCCAATGTAGAGGAAAAGATGTTATACCTCTACCGCCGGTAATGACACTGGCTCTCCAATTTTCCGAACCGAAACACTGCGAACTCTTTCACGTTGTAAATAGAAAGGAGGGTGGTACCAACTCAGACGATCTCGCACGTAGATCTATCACCTGTAAGTATATTGTCAGCTCTGTGTAGAAGTAAAAATACTTCACACTTTACAGTGCTTTATTCCGATCTAGTACCAAAAACCAATACCACTGGTATTCGTTGCCACACTGGGGTAGTTGGTGCCTATAACATATCTGCCTCTAGCTTATAATAATAATAACCAAACCACGACACTCACATTGACAACATCAGCCCTGTAATAGTAATATAATCTTGTATCGCAGGCACTAAGCAACGATATGGTACGTATATACTAAATATATAAGAATACAACATCCAAGACCGGTAAGCGAAACAATTCGTTTTGCAAATAACACAAAGTTCCGCCCCACCCGTGATCCGAACCCCGAACTTCTAGCGTAGCAGTCCGCTATTTACAACACTGCGCCACAGTAGTCCTTTATTTATAATATCATTGGCCTATTTCGACCTAAAAGCCCTTAAGTGAATATTTTAAATCAAATAGTTAGATTACAAGATTACCTCAATAGTACAAATGGTTACAGCTTAGCATCAGATTCCACTCTATCTTCTCAGCTAATTTCATTAGAATCGATCCTGTAGTTTAAACGAGAAACGACAACAGACAGACAGTCTTCCACATTAATAAAATTAATGTATGGATTTAATTTAATCATCCACAATTATACTTACTAACAAACATTAATTTCGCAATTTCCTTCTTTTGCTAAAAAATATCGCATTTTCGACCTTATTATTATATGGCATAAGGACGTCCGGAGAAATGTTATTCCCCACTCCATTAACTTGTTCCATTATTGTTACTCATTTTTGAGACTGGCATAAATTAAATAATTGAATCTCCGATGTGATAGTTAAGGCGTGCCTTTGTTTACAAGCGGAGCGATTAGCGGATGAAAAGTCTTTAAACATTCTTTGTAATATGTTTATTAAGTTGAAAAAGAAATTATGGAGGTTTTTTGTCGGATTATTCAATACACGTAAGCATTTCGAATTGGTGATTGATTTTAAATAGTCAAAAAGTAAGCTATAAATAAAATTAAAAAATTTCAAAAGTTCACTTAAACAGAAATTTTTGATATTTTAAAAGTTAAGCCATGTACTGCTGAAAATTGAGATACGAATAGTTATAAAATCTGTTGGTCATCATGACATGTAGGCAATATTGGTAACTTTTTGATCCTGCTACCCTGAAAACTTTTATGCATGTACTGCATCAAAGTATGAATATTTGCAAAACGCAAATAAAACTAAGAGATTTAAAACAGAGCATCGTTTGAGATCGTTTTTTTTGTATTAATTTGTCAGAAAAACGCTTTTCAAAGTCAAAGTCAATTTTTTAAATTCAAATAGACTTAAAATAAGTACTTTTAAATCGTCGTCTTTTTATACTAACACCGGTTCGAAGCGCTATTTCTACGGGGAAGAATCCGGCAAGAAACATCCGTAGTTGCTTTTTTCAAAATAATTACAATAATTTGAAAATAAAATAGAGTTCTCTAATTGTAAACCTATAACTTTAAGTTATATAAACCAATGTATGGAGTATTCGTTTCTCTCATCACTATAGCCTCACCCTGGCACTCGCGTTAATTACGCTGCTCATAGACTCTATTACGTATGTATAAGAGTCAATGTCCGTCCACATTAATCCCATTATAACTTAGGGTCAAGGTTCAATTCCCGCACGGTGCAACGAGCATCTAGATTACGAAATAATAGTCGTGGTTTAAGTACCATGGAATTAGTATTTATCAGGTCAGAAAAAACAAAGCTTTGTTTTTTTTTTAAAGGTATAAATAATACAATACCTCAATTTTTATAGTAAATTTTGCCAAAATCTCATTTATTTCTAGAGCTTGGAAACTGTTTTATAATGCAATTTACTACATGTTTTATGCTGTTTTGTATTGTGCGTAATGTTTTGTTCCGTTTTGACGACTTCGGTGGCGCAGACGTGTAAACAGCCGACTGCTACGCTAGAGGTTCCGGGTTCGAATCCCGGCGGAGACGGGACTTGTTTCGCTTACCGGTCTTGGATGTAATATTCTTATCCATGTAGTATATACCATATCGTTGCTTAGTTCCTGTGACACAAGTTCTTACGATACTTACTGCAGGGCTGAGTCAACGAGTGTGTTGTGTGGTTATTATTATTATTTTGCAACATTTATTTTGCTTATTATTATTTTTTTATCATGTTATAACTTTGTTTTATTATGAGGTCTCAAATTGTTTTTTATTTAGGTATAGTATATTAATTAAATATAATTATTATTGTAGCTCTCACTGTGGTTGTTATTTAATTTTGTGGAAATTTGACTGGTTTAATTGTTAATTTTAGTTAATTTAATTAAATCTGTATGTTTCCCAAATATCAGTACACTAAATGTACTGTAGCTGATAATAAATAATTATGGCTTAAAAAATATATGAACCAATTATAAGGTATATAATTCCATGTTTTTTAACAATTTTATTCGTTAATATAAAATATCAGAATTTTATTGACGTTCATGTTGAAAATCGACTACATTTTGTCTTTGAAAAATGCAAAAATAAGAGAAAGCAGACAAAGTCTTTGGCAAAAACTAGAAGGCAATAAAAATTATGGGTTCCTATGAATAATAATTAAAATCTTTCATAATAACAATTCAATATGACTAGAAATAGAGTTTTATGGGAAATAAAAGAGGCTATCTTTCGCTTCTAAAACATAAGAATTTTCATTAAATTTCTATTCTTTATATAGAAGAAACTTAATTTTAAATATTATAATTTTATTAACATTAAAAATCAATTCGTTCAAAGACTTCTTAAGACCTTGAGTCATCGCTTACAAACAAGTTTTCGTACTATTGTACGTACAATAGCCCCGAAGGTTGTTTGGTAGGTACTCGCGGGCATTAGCTCGCCTACGCAAATAACTGTGCATCAATCTATTGTGTTTGAATGATAGACATTTGAGATGAGATGATTTTTGATATTGATTTCGCAAGTTTGTATTGATTAGCTCAGGATCATGTTTTAGGATGCATATAATTATAGTTTTATTCATACCTCGGTGGCGCAGCGGTGTAAACAGCCGACTGCTACGCCAGAGGTTTCGATTTCGAATCCCGGCGAGGGCAGACTTTGCGTTATTTGCAAGACGCATTGTTTCGCTTACCGGTCTTGGATGTTGTATTCTAATCTATAGAGTTTACACCATGTCGATGCTTAGTGCCAGATTATATCTTAGTGCAGGGCTGAGTAAATGTGTGTGTCGTGATGTGGTTATTATTATTATTATGATGAGGAAAAATAAAGAAGCCGTATTTTAATAATGGACGTGCATCGTTTAGCAAGTCAGAGGGTAACTAAAGTTAATTTATTTGTTATAGTAAGGCCCTGAATATATACTACTCAAAACAAAATAAGGGCCACGAAGATTTTTTCATTTAGGTGTAAATTATTAAACATTTTCATATTGAAAGTAGTAAAATATTGAGAATACAAACTCTTTGATACCTAAACTTTTAATATTGTAGTATTCATCTAATGCTGGAAACAATTTTAAATAAAATTTGATTTAAAATAATTTTTGAAAATTTTGATTCCATTTTCCTTGTCCTTTTGCTTTCCTTGGCTTCTTGGTTTATTAGAAATTATCAGAGTTCATTGATATCTCGAGTCAGAAACATCTTTTGCAATATGCCACAAGCACGCAGGCGTCATATGGACTCGCTGATAGCAACCAGAGCCGTTACAATGATTGAAGAAGGTCATTCGCAGCGATCTGTGGGTTTGGGATTTTCTCGAATAGCTATTCAAAATCTATGGAATCGTTTCCAAGAGACCGGCAGTGTTAGAAGAAGACCTGGTTCGGGCAGAGTTCGCATTACAACAGCTCAAGAGGATCGTTACATTCGATTAAGTGCGCGCCAAGATCGCACAACGACGGCCCGCAAGCTGCAAAATCGTTTACGGCTCACAACGGGTACTCGTGTCAGTGACCAAACTATTCGTAATCGATTGCATCAAGATCAGCAGGCATCAAGAAGGCGAGTTGTTCGTGTTCCATTAACCAGAAATCATCGTGCAAATCGTTTAAGATTTACCCGTCAACATTTGGACTGGGACATAAACCAATGGGGCATGGTGCTCTTCACAGACGAATGCAAAGTTAAATTTTTTAACGACGATCTGCGTATTAGAGTATGGAGAAGACGCGGCGAGAGATTTTCAAATGCGTGCATCCATGTAGTCGATCGTTTTGGTGGCCCAAATGTAATGATTTGGGGCGGGATAAGCTTACACCGCAAAACTGAGCTCGCTATTTTAAATGAGGGTACTGTTACTGCTCAGCGGTATATTGAGGAAGTTGTCAGACCACATGTGATCCCATTTGCCCAGCGAGCGGGTCCTGGATTCATCTTGATGCAAGACAATGCTCGTGCACACACGGCTCAAGCGACTCGGGGTGTACTGGAAGCGTCTCAAATTCAAGTCTTGCCGTGGCCGGCGAACAGTCCGGACTTAAATCCAATAGAGCACATGTGGGATCAGTTGAAACGAAGAGTTAGAGACGGTGATCAGGAAATCCACAACCAACAGCAACTCATCAACGCTGTTAAAAGGGCCTGGGAAGAGATTCCACTGGAAAATGTCAGGAATTTGATTGAGAGCATGCACTCCAGGCTTCAGGAGTGCGTAGCGAAACGAGGAGGGCATACTCGTTACTAAAAGATGAGCATGGAGTATTTTCTTTTGTTTTCAGTAACTTTACATTGTTTTTATTTTTAACCTTAAATGTGATTTTTTATTTCAAAAGCAAATGAACTTTTTAATCATTATTATTGGAATAAGTTTATTGGTCTACACGGTAAAAACAACATTAGTTTTCGTTATGGAGACAAAAATAGATATATTGGTTTTATTATTTTCATGGTACAGACAAAATACCCTACTTCCCCGTGTAAATAGCGTGTCGAACCGGTGGTAGATAAAAATGTTGACGATTTAAAAGTACTTATTTTAAGTCTATTTAAATAAAAATATTTTAACTTTGTTGTCTAATTTTTATATTACTAAGGTGGCACACGAGGATAACAGCCTGCCTGATGGTAAGCAGTCACCGCAGCCTATGGACGTTTGTAATACCAGGGGTATTACGCACGCGTTGCCGAACCTAACCTAATCTTTGCTTCAACCAGGATGTCTCTTTTAAATTTTTAAAGTTCTATTTGTTGATAGAATTTTTAACAAACGAGTAAAAGTTGCAAAGTGTTTAAAAGTCCAGTTATTTAGGAGTTTTCTGGGAATCTTAAAAATTTTTGGTCGTGACATCATTTTTTTAACTTACTTTAACTTTAAGTTATTTTTTGTCTCGAGACAAAACAAGACTACATTAAAATAAACAAGAGTTAAATTCGTTTCGATATTTTTTAACCCCCAATGCAAAAGGAGGGGTAATATAAATTTGACATGTCTGTCTGTGTGTCGGAATGTATGTCTGTTTGTGGCATCGTCACTCTATAACGAATGAAGCGATCTTGATGTAGTTTTGTCTGAAAGGTGACTTAATCTAGAGTGTTCTAGCTATGTTTGATCGATATCGGTTCCCCCATTCAAAAGTTATGATGGGTGAAAATGGGGATGAATAATTTTTTATGTAATCTTCTGAATCGAAAAGTTTGACCAAAATCTGTTTATGACGGACATTTTTTCAAGATGGCGGCGTAGATACGAGGCGCCAATGTTGAATTCGGAATGAGCATATCAAAACCACATAAAACTAGGAATTTTATAACTCTCAGAAAACATTCCAGGAAACTCCCCCACTTCCTTTTTGAGTACCAAATGACCGGTGTATAGCTACTAAACCAGTAGCTATGGATAAGTTTCAAACGAATAGGTAAATATAGTAAGTTTTCGAAAAAAGATTGGTGACGTTCTGGCGAAATGCCAGGTCAGAAGTACCCGTAACCGTCGTGTGTATGAGGAGGTGCATGATGTGGAGGAAGCGAGAGATGTATGTAAGGATCGTTGCGTATGGCGAACCATTGTCTCTGCCTACCCTTTTGGGACGAAGGTGAGTGTGTGTGTGTGTCGAAAACACTATTCTCCCAATGACGACAAAAATGACGTAACTCATACAACTCAATTACATACATCCATTTGTGTTCGAAGGAGTGGCTCTTTTAACTGTAACAATGAGATTTTTCTCTCTATCACAAAAGGTACATGAGCTTACGGTCACTGTGATGAAATTTAGTTAAATGAAATAAAAAAGTACAGAAAATTAAATATCGAAACAAACATGTAAAAAAGAAACATGTTAAATGTATGTATGAATATTACAATTGTATAAATTGCAGCGTTGTTGTGATTTTCCATATTTATTCTATTTTGTAATATGTTTTTGTAAGTTATAGAAATCATTTTTATTTAATTAAAAATGTAACATGATAATCCTTAATCTTAATTACATAAATAAAAAACAATAGGTACCTATTTAACGTGTGAATGTAAACACTTTTATTGATAACGTTTTTCTTCTTCTGAATCATTTCTTTTTTATAAATTTCATACAAAAATCTTACTTAAGCATTTGTACAAGACAGTGTTTTTAAAATATATTCCTTAATTTTTATAAATATTTCATTTATTACGGCCTTCGTGGCGCAGTGCACAGCTGACTGCTATGCAATATGTACCGGGTTCTAATCGCGGCGGGGGCGGAACTTTAAGTTATTTGCAAGACGTATTGTTTCGCTTGCTTCTTGGATGTAGCATTCTTATCTTAGTTATTATACTATACTATATCGTTGCTTAGCACCTGCGACATAAGATTCTATAATCTTACTGCAGGGCTGAGTCAATGTCAGTGTCGTGATTTGGATATTATTATTATAAGCTAGAGGCAGATAGGCAGATATTTTATGGGCACCCCAGTGTTGCAACGAATACCAGTGGTATTTATTGGTTTTTGGTACTAGATCGGAATAAATATTTTTGAAGTGAAGTATAAAGTTTATTTACTTTATATGTCTTCTAAGTAGTTAGTTTCTACTATAGTGACTCAGTCTTTATTTAAGTTAGCAGTAGTCTTTATTTAAGGTGATGTTGTAGTGTCATTGTAGTTTTTATCTATTGAGGTTTGAACTTCCGTTTCGTTTTTTTTCTGTTAGTAGACACTGAGCAAAAAAATTAACGTCCGTAGCATTGTATACTTATATACTAGACACGCCTGTTTATACAAAAAGGTTCACATAACTGTATTATGTATAAAATGAAAATTATGTATGTTATGTAAAATGATTTATGTGTGTGTGTTAGAAATATTTTGATAGTTATACTGGCACATGAAAATTTATATGTTATTTATATGTTTTAAAAATAGCATATAAATATATTCAATACTATTTTTGAGGTCGTTGCTTGGATGTTAATTTACTGTAATCTATTTAACTGCCGCTCGACGTAAGTTAAAATAATGTACAAAGATAAAACACTCGTGGATTATTAGCTAAACTGTGTAAGTGGGCATCGTTCGTATGTCTGTACGAATATAAATAGTTCCTCTTATAGCCAAGGGCAGGAAACTAAACTAACATTGAAATGCGCGTTTACATTGGAAGGTTTTTGCGAACAACGGAAAAAGTTAAGTAAAAATTGTCGGGTTTTTTTCACTCGAAGCTACCTGTTATAGGATAAACGTCATATTGGAATGCAGAGAAAAAATTAGTTTGTGTATTTTGCGAATAAAAGAAAATGCTTTTTTATGCACACTTTTTGAAATGTAAAACTTATTGAGCGCGTTCATGTCTTTTTGATAAATAAAAAAATGTCAATTGGATCGAAAACAAAAAATCTGTTTTATTATAATTCATTCTTACAGAGTAATTTTATGTAACGTATATTGATTATATATTTAGCATCAATAGAATAAGTCACTTAAGTTATGTACGTGCTTCATAATGATCGATAAATGCAATAATTCATAGCAAACTAAACGTAGGTAGAAACCTGCATTTCAATCTATTTTTATACCTAAATTATATTTAAACAATTTTTTTGTAAAAAGTATGGAAGAGAATTCCACTTGCCTGATTGTACGTTGCAGATTTTCAAAATATTTTCACCCTCAAACTTGTTTTAAAAAACGGTCGTATCCGGCTTGTATAAATTAAATCTATGTAATATATAACACACGAACATAATACGACAATAATATATATTTGAAGGCACACCAGGATTGTCAGATACAGTAACCAATCTCTCTGGGTCCTCCATCATGGGTTATCAAGGCTTGGGTTAACGGGCGAGGAGTTAAAATCACGTTTAACGAGTCACAAAAGTTTACTATAGAAAAGTCACTTCAAAGACGTTCTGCAGAACACGTGGTGCTTCGGTAATGTAAATAAACTCAATCCTATTGCGAACATCCAATTCGATAATGTCCCAAGAATCATTCTCCCGATCTTCCTCTTTTATTCCTTCCCGCGCTGTCTCACTGACTGTTGTTTTTTTAAAATCAAGCACCTTTGTTCTGCATTACGTCAAGGGCGTCTCAACATACAGCCCTTATTATTACAATTTAAAAATAGACGCGCCGTCATATTTATGTTTTAATGATACGTATTTTGTAAATAAATTAAAAAGTTTTCAGAGACTTTGTATAAAATGTATATTGACGCCAGCTTACAGACTGTACAAATCGTTCCTATCAATTATATAGTTATTTTAAATTGATCTTATTTTATATAAATAATAAATTTGATTGCTGATGTTGTTGTTTTATTATAAATTCATATTTGTTTATCATCACGTTTTTCCGTTTCATTTGTTAGATGAACAATGCAATAACATTATGTGATACAATAAATTAAGTTTTATTCTTCATTTTACTCACGCACGTTTGCGTAGTGGATGTTCAAATGTTCCTCGGAACATTACTAATTAAGTTTTCAGTAACTTTTGCCCTTAAAAATCTAATTAATGGCGAAAAAAACTAAAATGGCATATTTTAATTTTTTTATTCAACTTGTTGAGTTTCACAGGTTTCACTCTCTCAATTTAAATTATATGCATTTAAAAAAAAAACATGTCATAACAGCGTTCATATGGATACGGTGTTTCAGAAACATTCGCAAATAATGCCAAATGTAAACATGTAATTATGTGTTATTACTGTAAAGTAGTTCAAAAAATTAAACAAGAAGAATTCATTGTTTGCATGAACTTGTGGGAATCGAACGAAGGCCCCTTTAATTTGCATGTATGTGTCAAATTATTACAAAAAATCTGACGACAATATAATGTACTGTGTGTGCTATGTATACGATGGTAAGCTACCCTCCATATACATAGGTATAATTTATATATAACTATAAAAATGTTTGCCTGTAACTTGTTTTTGCCTGTTTTTAAGCTTTATTTGTACGTGTCGTTCTTTTTGTCGGTTAATGCATGTAAAAACGGTTGAACCAGTTCTGATATGAATCTTCAAAGAATTATAAAGAAGCGTAGTTATACTTTACTGATAACAAATTCGACTTCACTCACTTCAATTGGTTCCAATATCGTGGTTTGTTAGTACAAAGTGCAAACAAGCTGACGGTAGACCTGATGGACACTGATACCGCAGGCTGTTGACACAACAGTGCCCCTAGTGTCTTACAACGCCAAGAGCATTGCCAGTGCCTTGCCCATGTAGAGGTAAATAACAAAATCCCCAAAACCAATATTTATATCCAAGAGAGTACTTTAGAAAATAGATTTTTTTAAACCAATTATCATGATGACTTATTCGCTTGGTTATGTTATCTAAAAATGCATTCCGCGGGTTCCGTTTAGACTGGTCGCTCGGATTTTGCATCTGACAGCTGTCAAAGTCTGTGTCAAATGATAACGACGTGTGCAAATTGGCGGGGAGCGTGATTTATTTGGTCGCGAGAGGTAAATTGGCAGAAATACCACTGGCAGACGTAAAATCCACGAGAATAAATATTGTGTATCAAAAATTTGTCTATGAAGAGGTTTTATTAAGTTGTCGTTTCTTTGCCCACGTAGAAATATAAAGCCTGTTTGAATTCATTAAAATCGGTGATGGCTTTTTATGGTAACCTCAAAAATAGTTTGTAAAGTGTACTAAAATAAAATTAATCAGGTGAAGCCTGGCGGCAAACTAGTTTTTGAAAACGAAAGTTTTTTCAAGTAGATCCCAAGGCGATCAATAGAAACTTATTTTCTTACGAAAAACTATTTTCGATGTCATCAAAGTAAATCGGTTTTGTTCCTTTAATCGAAATCGTAACTATGGAGATATCACTAGTTTTATCGACGCCTATCTCAGATAATAGATTGAAATAAAACGAAGTAGTCTTCAATTTAGGTAAAAGCACGTCGTATTTAGTTCAGCATTTTTTTAAAGACGACTGTGCAAGTCTGCGTACCTCTTTGTGTTTGTTGAAAAATAGTTGAACTAAGAAATTCCTTGAAAACGTTTTATTCGAATTGACTGGTTAGTTTAGTTCTTTCATTTAAATTGATCTCAGTTTTATTTACGAGATCTTACTGAGATTTCAGTGGGAATCCGTTTTTTTTCATTAATTAGTTTTTTTTATTTGTCACATAATACGGTGTTTCAATGATAAATATCAATACGAATTTGTTGTTCCCTTTAATTTATATAGTATTTTATATATAATTTTTGAAAAGTGCATATTTTAATACGCTTTTAGGTATTTAAAATATTCAAATGAAAACCACTCATCTTCACATGAAAACTGTGAAAAGAATATTAAAAATAAATTAAATCTCGTATAAAGCATGTCCCATTTTATTCTTGATCTGCTATTTTCTTTTATGCCGCCATTTCGCGTTGCCGCGCGCGAACTTTGCGCGCGAAACGACCAATGATGAGTTTTTATTTTTTCTTTTACGACAATGGATTCTTGAACGCCAGTATTTTTATTTTTCTTATCATAAAAGCTTGAATTTCAAATTTCATATTTATTTTTATTCAAATTCTCCGTGATTTAGATGGAAACATCAAATTACAACTGAATATTATTTTGAAACATTTTCGTTTTATCTTTCCTTGTGGTTCGGAACCAATTATTGAAATTCAAGTTTGTAATAATTTGATAAGTCATCAATCAAATACCGTTTTTATTATTTAATCGACTTAGTAGATTGTTGAGTTATACATAAAGTCTTACGCACTACGACATCACAATGCAAAGTAATTTAGAGTTTAATTAGAGTATAGATCGCCATTAATCACTATTTTATTGTTGTAGTGTTGTTAATAAACACCTAAGGGTGGTTAACAGGTTGAAAAGACAACATACGCGTTACGTCTGTGGTGTTGCAAGCCTTAATATAATGCTTACTAACAAGAATACTCACTTACAAATTTAGATTTTACCCGAATTAAAACCACGAAACATTTCGTACTTCAACTCGTACATTTGACATTTTAATTAAAAAACTTGAAAATCCAATTAAGCAGGAGAAAAGGAGGCGTTTAATTTATTTGCAAGTCGGGGCATGTAATGTCATGTAGATAGGTCAAGCAGATAGGGCGTGTAAATCATGGCTTATCAGCTGAACGGAACCCTCGGTATTTGTGGTTCATTTCGGCGCACAGACCTAACCCCGGTTACACTGCCTGGCAAAACTAAACAGGCATTTGAAATTTTTATAGAAGTTAGAGTAAATTACTTAATAAAACATGATCAAATCATACCTTAAAGCTAAACAATTCAAATAAATGCGATCACTGTCCTATAAATTCTTGCGAAAAGTTAATAAAAACCAATTCTCTGAAAAATATTGTAAATGAGTCATGATATTGCGTCAAAATATTAATTAAGTTTTTATTGGTACCAATATTAGGCAAGTTTGACAATATATTTTAAAAACTAATAAATTTTACCTATGTCAATAAATGACTAACGCTCAAAATAATTATTCACATCCTTACAATAAAATACAAACATGAAAAGATGATTTTACTCTAGTACATTGTTATATGGAAATGTTTTGGAAGATAGGAATTAAACAAAGCGAAATAGTAATTGACTTTAATTGTAAAACGTTCCATCGGATCAACGTTGTGTTTATATATTAATAATAATAATAACCACATCACGACACACACATTGACTCACCGAAACTAAGCAACGATATGGTATATACACATACTGCATAGATAAAAATACAACATCCACGACCGGTAAGCGAAACAATGCGTCTTGCAAATAACACAAAGTCCCGCCCCCGCGGGGTTTCGAACCCGGAACCTCTAGCTTAGCAGTCGGCTGTTTACACCACTGCGCCACCGAGGTCGACAAGTTATTACATTTACATTACATATTTAAATATATATATATTTTGAATATGAATAAGCAAATATATTTTTCGTTGAGTGAAACATCACGTTATTGTTAGCTTAAGAAATAACTTGTATAGCTTGAGTCAGAGGTTTTGGAATATTTCTTGTTTTTATTTAAATATATTTATTTGGTTTATGAGGTATTGACCACAGTAAATTTAAAATCTTTTATTTAATGGATTTATATAACTGGTCGAATGAACAAAAAACATTAAGAATCTTGTTAATACTCTGATTCTTTGGTTTTAATTTACTTTTGTAATTTAATTAATTGTGTATTATTACATGCATTATATTTTCTATTAAATATTTATTTATTTATATAAGTACAGTCACGCTTAGATGTATGTATGTAATTATTATAGTGAACTGATGTCTTTACTCAGCGAACTAGTTGTTACACACACTCGAACAACATGCACGTACACGCCTACACGACACTAACACAACTCTACTTGAACGGACTTTGTGATATGGAATGACTGCACAATATTATATGAAGACAGATAAAAATAACGATATCTAAAGTCAGTTCATTAATCATTTATAATTATCCATAGTTAACTTAATTGTATTTTGATGAAATAAGAAATAAAAATATTTGTTTAATTTTATAGTAGTTGTCCTATTATAATTACGAAATGACTTATATATTTTTGGTTTTTATATATATATATATATTACCCTGTTATTAGTACCACAACAACAGTTTAACAGATATTACTCAACATCTGATCAAATTGCTAGTTTTAAGAATACGTCGAAATTTATTAATATATTTTATTCGATTTTATATTGAATTTTAAAGGGTTCATCAATGCGTTGGCATGTAAAATATTTGATACTCAATTGTTATACCGTTATGTCATTAATATAAACATATTGACACTAATTACAGTGATTAAATAAATAATTAGTAATTTTGTTTCCCAGAGAAACAAAAAATTTTTTTTTTTACAATGACACGTTATTTTATCCCGGAGTGTACAGCTAAGTGCCGCGTACACAGTTTCCATCTCTCATTGTATGAATCTAACAGTTCAGCATTTTACAGTTATATCTACGAATTATACAACCACTCACAGACGTACATACGTAAATTAGTTTTCAGATTTAACAAGAAAAATGTACGAGTCGAATCTAGAACTTTCTGCTATTTTGTTTTTCTCTTCAGTTAATGTAGTGTAGATTAGAAGTATTATAAAGGCGAAAGTTTGTAAAGATGTATGGATGTATAAACGTTTGTTACTCTTTCACGCAAAAACGGCTGAATGGATTTTAATGAAACTTTTTACAATACACTCACTTATATATCAGAATCACACATAAGCAATATTGTATAAAGATATTGTGTGAATTGTCCAACATGTAACGGTAAATGTCAAGTAATTAAAAATCCTATTAGAATCATTTTCGTATTCTTCGCGGACGAAGTCGTGGGCAAAGCTAGAAGTACATTTTTTTAACAAGCTTAACAAGCTTGCATTCACTTGCAACATTAAAGGTGTGATACAATCGTTGCCGTCCACTAAAATATATATATATATTTTAAATCGAATGAATAATGTTGTCAAGGCATCTATTTATTTCTTTATTTGGAGATGAAACAGTGGACAGATTAAAAATAATAATACAAAAAAAAAACAAACAAATCACAAACATAAATCTTACAACCATGAACATATCTCACTAAAGCACAATATACAAATACTCAAAACAACGCTACATACATAGAGGAAAAGAACAAACATGATATGACATGGACATATTAAAACACAAAAAAAAACAACTTTAGAGCAAAAACCGTTACTGTCACTCTTCCCATCCCAATGCAAAAAAAGGTATAAGAAAAAATTAAAAAAATATTTAAAATAAAGTAAAAAACTGATAAAATTAAATTACATTAAAAAAACCGTTATGACACCTTAGATAGTTGAAACAAAACTTCTTCCTTAAAATGAGACATGGAAATGAAAATGATATCAAGATCAGAGAAATGTGTATTATAGCTGTCGCACATCCGTCTTATTCGTCATCAAGAAACTTAACCTTTAAAAAATTAAAATATATGTGCACATTATCATTAATTAATATTTTTATTTAACATTATAATTATAATGTATATAGAAAAATGCATGTTGAGTTTAACTCGGCTAGTTCCGTGTTCTATGTAGATTGTAGTTAGGCATTTATTATAATTGCTAACTGCATCGAGTTACACTTGGTAACACGAGTCGGTATATAAACGAAGTATATATCTTGTATATAGTGAATCATTGAGTCATTATAGTTACTTATAATTCATTAGCTATATTTTTTCTATGTAAAAGAATTTTAAAAGCATTATTATTCGCTTGTACAAACTACATAAAACAAAGTCACTTCCCGCTGTCTGTCCCTATGTATCGTTAGATTTTTAAAACTACGCAACGGATTTTGATGAGTTTTTTTTGAATAGATAGCGTGATTCAAGAGGAAGGTGATAAGTGATACAATATCCGTGTGAAGCCGGGCCGGGTAGCTAGTTATTTATAGTATGAAGTAATCAAAGTTTTAAGTATTTATTGTTGGATCATATAGTTGATTATCCAGTTGGCTAGTCCCGTAAGATTAGGGAGCTTCATGGCAAATTATTACCAGTCAATTTAACGTACATTGCCGATTTTGTGCAGCGCCCGAGTTCTTGTTGTCTTTTTATAGGAGAATTATAAACTAAGAAAAGGCAGACCTTATATAGCATTGTGGTGGGGTGTGATAGAAATAAATACAATTGAAAGACCAGCAAGGCAAACGTGTCTCTTCCCACCAGTGAATATGTTTGAACAAGCGAGCGAAGCGAATGTGGTTCTCAGAGGATGCTGGAGTAATCCGGCGTTTGTATGTATGTATGTATAAACGTTTGTCCGACGATAACTCGAGTATTGTTACTCGGATCGTCGTGAAATTTAGTAGGCGGGTTAATAAAGCAAAAAATATATTTCATTTTCAAAATGAGCAAAATCGGTGGAGGAGTTCCCGAGATATAGGGGTTGCGAGTTCAAAGTTAAGAGCGAAACACTAGCTACTTTAATATAAAATATGAAAACAACCACTCCCTGCGCAGACGTGTGTCCAGTTGCTTCTACTAGACATTCTCAGTGTCAGTAACTGGAAACAAAGCCGTCAGTTGAAGACACAAATAACATGGACAAAGGAGACTTCAGTTTTGCCATGCAAGCCGGCCCAAAGCTTCCGAAAGAAGTGACCGGTTACTGTGTCCCGTTGCGGCTACCGGACACTACATCTACAGCTTCTTATGGTGTTGTGCCGTGTCGACAACAAAAGAGGTTGGTGTCCTACAAAAGTCATTCCTTTGCAAAGAGTAAGTCGCACCAAGAAATGTTATTGTTTTTGTTATAATCAATTTGAAACACAATTAAGGCCGTAGAAATGTGACAATCACGCATGTGTGAATTTGTTCATTGTTAAAGTTATCAGACGAGAAATTTGATTAGAAAGTAATAAAATAAAGTTGACGTTAATAATTTATAATAAATAAATTTATATTTATTTAAAAGGATCCTCAACAGGAGATACAATATTTAATTTACGACAGTATTTCCATTATAATACAAGTTAATTGTTCTCCCAATTACAGAGGAACACAACATTCTCATAGAGACATTGCATTAATTGGAATTTCCCCTTTTATGTTGATTAAAACTACATATTATCCTATAACAGTAAGCCTAACTTTACAAAATTTGACAATTTTTCTAACAACAACAAAAAACTGCAACGTCAATCAAATAACATTTATTCACGTGAGAAAAGGTTCATGACTTATCTAAATCTGATCCAAAGATTAGGGTTCTGAAACCGTTCGCTGCAGGAACGAGGAGAAAAGTTGATATCCTAATTAACAAGTCGTCATTATAAATTATAGCTTGTCCCCTAATTAAATTAGGGTGAGGGAATAAACGCTTCTTATTAAAGTCTAGAGTTTTAAGTAACCGCTAACATGCAAATTGTCTAATCTTTACTAATATTATAAAAATGAATGTTTGCAAGGATGAATGGATCTCTGTTACTCTTTACACAAATACTAATGAATGGATTTTACTAAAACTTTATATTACATTTGTATGTCATAGCTCATACGTCAGAATAACACTCGTGTGAAAAATCCGTTGACGATATCACAATGTGAAGAACTAACGCCATCTATTGAGTATAAAAGTAAACTAACTTAGCTGTCTCGTTCTGTTTATGGTAATAAGCAAAAATAACAATAAATTTAATTTGAAATGCAGCCAATGCTATTGGCACACTGTCTAACACATTCGTTTATTAGCTTTTTTGAGTTGTTAACGGTTTAAGCAACACTTATCCATTTAATATTTTAAATAACAGTAAACCTCTAAATTAATACTGACATAAATAGTTAAAAACCATGACCAAAGAGGTAATCTCATGTTCATCACAGAAATATCTGCCCTAGCCGGGATTCGAACCCTAAATCCCGGGGAAAAACGCTATTACATTTAGTTGTTAGTTACCGGACGAGGGTACCAGGCCGTGAAAACTGCGGACTGGGCAATACTAATAGGGTAGTTACTATGTGCCTTTTTACAAATATTCCAATTTAGCAGTTTTCAAGTATCAAATATGTTTTTTTTTGTGACCTTTTAACTTTACACCGAATTCATTTTATTTAATTTTGTGTTTCTTTTTCTATTTCTTCTTCTCTGAAAATCTGTTATATCTATTTTGATTTTATGTAAAAACACAACTTTATTTATAGAGTCAAAATTAAAAAAATCAATAACAACCCAAAAAGATTTAGTTTACTTGTAAATGGTTGATTTCACCATTTTAAGGCTCGCCATTCCAACCGAATGAAAATTGGAAAATCGTTGGGGATTTATTAATTTAATACCCGCGTATGGTCTGGGAATCGTTCCATGCACATTGTATGGAGCCTGTATGTATGAAGTACCCATGGTGGCCTTGCAAACTGGCACAAGGCTTTGAAGTACTTGCGACTATAAACTTAACTAGAACTATAAGTCACGAACATTTGTACTTATCCATAGCTATTGTGACTATTCATAGCTATGGTGTTTAAAGATGTTAAAAAGGTGCTTCGTTTTTCGTTTAGTATTTAAGTTAGAAAAAGAAAAAATAAATAGAATAATTGTTAAATAGTCAGTCTCAAGTTTAGTTGGTTGAGTAATTTTGAGTTAATTATTGGGTTTGGACTAATTATTTGTTGGAGAGTCTAGGCAGGTAATAAATGTACATTCATTTTAATATTTCAGTGCAGGTACCTGAATTTGCTAATTGTTTGGATGTCAAAATTCAATATTTTTATGTAATGACTCTTATTAAGGATTTTTAAATAGTTGGACGTGGCAGCTCAGTTTGTTACGTGCCTTGGTTAACCGACTGACCCGACATGACAGTTCGCGGGTTCGAGTCTTAGGTGAGTTGTAGCTTCCATGTTCCTCATTGTGCCCGGATAGTGGCGACAGATTCACAACCTGTCACACTGGGACTGAACATAAATATGCTAAATGCGGTGTTTAACACCTCTGCCTACCCCTCTCCAGGGATTACGGCGTGAGTTTATGCTATGTGTTAAATTAGTTTTTAATCTCCAGTTCGAAATGCTGATCTACGAGGTAGAATTAAAGACATATGTCACATAAAAATATGGTATCTTCCTTATCTTGTTTTCCTTAGTTCATTGTACAAAAAACTATGAAATCACAAATGTAAAACCAAAAGAGAGACACGGAAAATATCAATAAAATGACGTCATGTTGTTTGCGGTTTCGTACCTAACAAGTTATGTACCTGACTATGTATTTATGCATGAATGTGTGAGTCAACGAAGTACCTACTTATAAGGTGCAAATGACTCATTTGTGAACTGCGTTGAACCCTCATAATTGTTATATGACTGTTCGTTGTAATAAAACGTACGAATTAAACATTATTTCGTGTTTTATTAGATGTATGACATAACGTGATATTGTTCGTTGACTTCAATAGAGGAGGTATTGTTACATGTCTCAGTTTTGCTTTGTAAAATTTGATTAAAAGTTCATATAAAACATATATATGATTTGTAGCGTTATTTTATTGGGACATTAAGTGCATATTTTGGTGCACAAGTATTTTTGTTCTGGGGTCAATTCGCACTAGTAATCTGGTAAAAGCGAACGGAACCATTTAAAGTTTTTTTTTCTCTTTTTATTAATCAACATCACAGGCAAACAAGAAGACGGTTGACCTGATGGAAAGTGACCTAATAACACGATGATGCCCCTGATATCATGGAACGCCAAGAGAACCGCCTATGCGTTACCCATTAAGACCTCTACATCATACCTCTCGAGTGTTTAATGTAGTGATGAGGAATGGGGATTAGGTTGACTTAGTCGGGTCATGAACATAATCATGATATAAATTATGAAAGAAAAGTATTAATCAAAATTGCACCATAAACACTTTTTTTTACGTCATTATCTGACTAGCAGACCACCACCGCCTACTGACAAACGATGCCCATGATGGAGGATTCTAATGTCATAGACGCTAAGATACCGCCTATGCGTTGCCAATGTAGAAGTGTTATGTTATACCTCTCGTGCCGGATGAAAATGAAATTGTAAATGAATCGTGGTGGAATGTTTTAATTTATCTTTCAACAGTTATCTTTAACTTTTATCTTAATTTTTATTTTATTTTCTTGTGCAACTTTGAACACCGAGTTTTTTGGTCTCCGGGCCATTTCAATTGCTGTCTCCGCTTTGCTAGGAGGGAAGTCTGAAATCTGTTTTTTACTACCTCCTATTTCTTCTGATTAAGTTCGTTGCGGGTCCAAAGATAGCAGGTAGGGTGTGCGAGCATCATTGCACAGCTGCATTATTCGTTGATTATTCGATCAAAGGACGCCACTGTTGATCCTGATGAACAGGAGTTGCAGTGGTGGGACAGAGTGGCGGGTGTGCCCCGAAAACCTTTGAACACCAAGCTATTTTGAAATCATAAATCCAAAATATTCATTTTAGAAAAATCACACTTATCGTAACTATAAAAAATAACATATCGTTTTGTCAGCAATAACATCTGATGTTGAATATTTCGTAAGAAGATAAAGTTACTGTTGTTGAAATGTGATAAGCGCCTGCATGCA
The DNA here is from genome assembly GCA_949316135.1 of Choreutis nemorana. Taxonomy (NCBI): domain Eukaryota; kingdom Metazoa; phylum Arthropoda; class Insecta; order Lepidoptera; family Choreutidae; genus Choreutis; species Choreutis nemorana. The sequence continues at coordinate 399,860 of OX438620.1, read as the reverse complement.
TAAAAAAGCAATTGTTGACTAAGTTATTATTGCGAGTATAAAAGTCACAGCAACGGTTAATTTTAACTATACTTTTATATTTGTTTAAAGAATTTCAAAGTTCAATTTTTTTTGCAATTCTTTTAATGGCGAAAAAAGCATCAATTCCAAAATATATTGATAGTCAAGTTGACGGCGGTACAGATAGGGTACACGCCGCCGGGATTCAAAGTGTCAGATGGGGTACGAGGTGAATCCCGATATCTGTCGAGTGAAGAATACTGGGCCGGGATCACGGGATCAATTCCCGTGAGAGGTATTATCGTGCGAATCGTATCTTATCCGGAAAAAAACTCATAAGTTGTTAGGGGGTTGTTTTTTTTTTGTATAATATAAGCATTTGTTGCAAGCGCTTTCCCTAATAAATCCTACATTTTATTTTGACAATAAAAGTCATTTGTTCGTGATAAAGTGACATTGATTTTTATTGATTTTTATCATAGACATGCCAGCAGTATATAAATATATAATAAAACAAGTAACTCACATTAATTATGAGTATATTTATTCAGTTAAATTTATTAAACTCGAGTTATAAAAGTATTAAATAATTAGGAATTGTTTTGTTAAAGCACTTGTGAATTTCGTATTTTTATAAGTTATAGGACTTATTTTATAGGAAAGTTCTTATTAATATTGTATTAGACGTGATTTTCCTTTACGTTTTAAATGGAAGGCCTGTACTTAAGCTTGGTATATCATTTTCATAGTCGGAAATAAAAACAGGAAATTGCAGAAAATGTTGAAGACAGCTTAGTTAATAAAGTGTCGAGGAATTAAACTTTATACGTATATTCTCTGCAGAAAAATAATTTCCTTTTTCAAAGTTCCAAGCCAATTACTAGCACGTGCTCACATACATATGTACATCCTTGAACATATTGAGAATTGTATGTATTTCCATTGCCGTTATATACGGTGACAATTAAAAAAATTAAGTGTGTACCATAATGTAAATTGTAATTTAAAATGTTTTTAAATTTGATTTTATGTTGATTGATTATGAAATTTGATTTGTGGGAAATAATTTTCGAAAAAATCTGTTTTCTTGTATGGGAGTGCCCTTATATTTTTTTATTTCTTTTCGTTGTTAATTCAGAATAATAGACATTTTTCGATAATTTAAGAATCCAGCTATTCTGTTTCATGGGATTAAACCCGCTAACAGACAGATGGTTGAGCGAACGGACAGCGGATTTAGTAGTAGGGTCCAGTTTTTCACCCTCTGGATACGAAACCCTTAATTTCAATAGGCCCCTTTTTTTTCATGGCACACCCGCCACTCTGTCCCTACACTGCAACTCCTGTTCACCAGGATCAACAGTGGCGTCCTTTGATCGAATAATCAACAAATAATCCAGCTGTGCAATGACGAACAGGCTGTGCCCGGACACCCTACCGGCTGTCGCTGGACCCGAAACGAACTTAATCAGAAGAAATAGGAGGTAGCAAGAAACCGATTTCAGACTTCCCTCCCAGCAATCGAAATGGCCTAGAGGCCAAAAGAAACGAAGGGGGGAGACATATCATCAATAGGCCCCTGCTGGAAACGTTATTTTTAACGTTTTTGCTTGTGCTTTTGACAATGTTACGGAACCCTCCATGGACGAGTCCAAGTCACACTTGACCGGATTTTTATATTTACTTTTGTATAATGAAATTAATGTCAAATATGAATTCACAGAATGATTTTTATATTTTATATACATAATAAATCATCTTTCTTAAATACATGTGTATTTATACATTAGGTACTGCATTTCCTTTCTTATTCCAGAGGTTGAATCATAAAGAAGAAACTCGTACGTACGTCGCTAAAACGTCCGGACTATAAAATAGTTTTGAGTTTGTCCAGAAAGGGGGGGAAGAGAAAGGGAGGCGGCTAAAAGGGGAGACACGGGGGTGTGAGAGTAAAATGCAGACCGTTTGTGTTCCATTGTGGGTGCCGGCGCGTATTTGTCATCTATCCGTAATTGGATGTTATTCAATACTTCATTCATGGGGTTGTTAATCATCAAAGGTAGAAGAGGTCCACTGCTGGGCCAAGGCCTCCCCAAATATGACTGCACAGAGCGATCCTGTGTCGTTTGGTTGTTTGAATCCAGTGGCTCCCTGCAGTCCAAGAAAGAGATATTTTAAAAAATAACAACAAACCACATCACGACACACATTGACTCAGCCCTGCAGCATGTACCGTAATAACTTGTGTCACAGGAACTAATCAACGATATGGTATGTAATATATGGTTGAGAATACTAACTACGAACTTTTATTTTGTTTTTACTTGTCCATAATATAAAAACGAATCCATCTAACCCGCCATGAAAGATAATTTAAAAAAATGTTTCTCGTAATTTTTTTAAACTATTATTATACGACTATAAATGATAAGAACGTATAAAAATGTTTGTTTTCAATATAAATTGTATTGCGTAAGTAGGTTTAGTAAATACGCTGAAGGTGGAGTTCAGAGCAACTTTTTCAAAACTCGTCGCAGTACAGCGGTAATACGGTAGCGGACTTGTCAAACTACCTAATGTGAACTGCCATGCGGGGAGCTGTCTGTCTGTCCGCTTGTTACCACACTAAACTTTAACTACCTCCTGACCCGACTCCGTCCGCGATGACTTTAAAATTCGGTTGAAAATTTAAATATGTAATAGCGCCATCTAGTTGACACTTACATAAAACAGATTCTTCCTGGTTCCTTTTTTGATGATTCCGCATGAATCTAAAAAAAATCTGGTATAATTTTTATTCGATTTGTTAAGTCAAGGTAATAAACTATCTGTTAGCTAAGTTTCATTCAAATCCGTTAAACTGTTTTTGCGTGAGCATTGACATAACATTTAAACACACACACTTTCACATTTAATAGTAGTAGGGCTACTTCGCGTTAGCTTCCCCTAATTACTTTATACAAATCGACTACAGCGCCACCTATCGAAAACCACAGTTTTTGAGCATTCACAAAACTTGGCAGTTTAAAGATTAGCTTATACTTATTATAGTCGAAATCAAAATGATTTTAATTTAAATGTACTTAAAATAAGTAATTTTAAATCGTCATCTTTTATACTACTACCGGTAAAGGCCAACTATGGGGAAGAATCCGGCAAGAAACTTCCTTAGTAACTTAAAAAATTATACAGTACACAAAGATTTCCCATTAAAATGAGTTACTTAGTAGTCTAATTATACTCTATATAAGCCTTATACTAAATATTTTGCTAACGTATAACTACAGTAACAAGGTATCACTGTCCATAAGTCAGCGATCAAGTAACCTATAAATTTAGGTTTTTTTTTTCGGGGCACACCCGCCACTCTGTCCCACCACTGCAACTCCTGTTCACAAGGATCAACAGTGGCGTCCTTTGATCGAATAATCAACGAATAATGCAGCTGTGCAATGATGCGCAGGCTTTGCCCGGACACCCTAACGGCTGTCTTGGGACCCGCAACGAACAATTATATAAATATATAATATTCATATAAATTTAGAATATTAAAGATTCAATTAGTCTTAAAAAAAAAACAGATAGACGAACAACAAGCTATTTATTTAGGATCACCTACAGGCTGACACCAGCTCTAACTAAGCATTTGATGGTAATCAAGGTAGGGCGTCAACCCAGTTATTAGTGACCACGGCATGCAAGTGGACTGCCGCAATGTTATGATCAAATATTACAAATTAACATTACGATAGATTAAATTACTATCAAAAACTTAATTAGATGACCACACAGCAAATCAAATTATGTAGTTACTAACATCGAAAAAACTATAAAATTCAATTTAATTTCAACAGCCAACATGAACAAAAAAAACGGTGGATCTTGTTTTTTTTATTTACATGTCTCGTCGAAGGTGGCTGGGTGCGACATCAGGATGTCATTGTCCAATTCAGTATCTTTGTCAGTCGTTCTTGTGACCGTCGGATGGGTTCCCGAAGCATCAATACACCACAACAGTTTATTTAAAGTGATAAAATCGAAATTATCAACTCATTAAAAAAAATCTAATTTTAACAAAAGCCTAAGCAATTATTTAGTTTCAAGATCGCAGACAAGTCTTATTTATTAACTTTTCCTTTTTAACAATGTTTTTCCTCGCTTAGTATAATTATAATTGCTTTTCCGTCTGGTTTTCTTTTGCTATCGAGGCATTGGCCGTATTCTGCCTACTCACGAAAGAGTTCAAATAATACTCAGTAAATAAATAATAATAATAACCACATCACGACACAAACATTGTCTCAGCCCTGCAGTAAGTATCGTAAGATCTCGTGTCACAGGAACTAAGCAACGATATGGTATATACTACATAGATAAGGATACGACATTCAAGACCGGTAAGCGAAACAATGCGGGTTGCAAATAACACAAAGTCCCGCCCCCGCCGGGATTCGAACCAAGAACTTCTAGCCTAGAAAATGTTAATCGAAAATAAGAAAAATAATTAGTAGGAACTTAAATTCAATTAATAACATTTAGAAATTTATTAAAAGATAGTTTGGTAGCAGTAATTGAATCTTGCATAGATATTAGCGCCCTGGCATCTGCGCCATATATATATTTTAAGCAGAGTAATTAGAAGTTTAGTCATGTAAGTGATGGCATAGGATTCCTTATTTTGAGGAACGCGACCCTAAAGAACAAAAAGCCTTCTTAATACTTGACTGCCTCTATGGCACAGTGGTATAAACAGCCTGCTACGCTACAGGTTCTGGGTTCAAATTGGCGTGAACGCTTATTTCCTGACACAAGTTCTTACGATACTTACTGCAGGTTTGAGTCTGAGTGTATATGTGTAATGTGATGTGGTTTATTTGGCAGCAGGATCCATTTTACATTGAACGCTTGCAATATTGTAAGTTAATCATGGGAGTATCCAACCTTGTAACTCAAGAAACTAGATGTAATGGAAAAATAAGAATTTTCTCAGATGTCTTACAAAGACTCAAAGCTCATCTGAGATAAGCCCCCGTCATAATGGGTGACGGAATCGAATATTGTCGCATCTACGCAGTATAGTCCATTTAACTGCCTGTTTCGTCTTACTACGGAGACTAGATATTAAATCTTATTCTATAAAATACAATGAAACTGTTCATTGATTTAAATCTACCTAGTTGGCGTGGTTTAATCAACCGACTGCTACGGTAGAGGTTCCGGATTCGAATCCTGGCGGGGGCGAGGATTTGTGTTATTTTCAAGACGCATTTTTTCGCTTAACGGTCTTGGATGTTGTATTCTCATCTATTTGAGAATACAACATATACCAAATCGTTGCTTAGCGCCTGCGATACAAGATTATCTTAGTGCAGGGCTGAGTCAATGTGTGTCCGTGATGTGGTTATTATTATTACTAAATGCTTTATTTGAAAATCCTATGCCTCGAGTGTAAAAAAATATAATAATCCGTATAAAAATTGGTACATGGTATAGGTAAATGCAATAGAAAATTTTCCATACAACTTTCGTCCGAAATATTAATGGAATGAGGCAATGCAATGCTAAAACTCATATTTTAGGCACTAGCCATAAAGTTAAACATATCGTTTATAAATAAAATACCTACTTTTATTTATTTGTTTTTTTTTATTGGCCTAAACTGGTCACTAATATTGCTCAAAACTATGCTTCAACGTTCCCGCAGTTCTGGCATAGCACATCCGTCCGTAATAGAAGCTGTCTAATTATATTGTTTTCGTGTTAAGTTATCGTATTTACGCAAAAGGACCTTATATATTATGTATGTAAAATATATAGTATAATCTCCATATCTACAAAAAAAAGAAAAAAGGTATGTTTTGCCAGTTTCGCCAAAAGGTACCTAGTTATGTATGTATACCTAGAGTTACCTGGAGACCACACACTGAAACCATATTAGCTTCCGAGTATGCATAATGCAATAAAGGTGTCTAATGAAACACATTAATTTTAATCGCTTGTATCGAATTTAATTCTAAGAGACATTCTAATGTATTAACTCAGTATAAAAAGCATTGTAATCAGTTAATGGAAAACTCTTCTTATAATAATGACATAGTGTAGAGACGTTATTTTATTTATTTATTTTTAAACCCTCCTGACTCCCCGTAAACTCAACTACCTATGGAAGTTTAAAAAAACGCATTTTCCTCTAATTAATAATAAAAGTAATTAATTTTTCATTTGGTGGCCTACGTTTTTTATCAATTAAAAATTAACTCGTTAATTTAACTCAAAGTCTACTTAGATTTCGATATGATTAAATTATTTCGTTTTATTACATCGTATTTTAGTAATGTTTTCTTGTTAGTTAAAATGTCTATAAGGATAACAGTCTATCTCATTTTTTATGTATATTTTCTACATAATGTAATCTGTTTTTAGGCCTGCAAATGGATAAATAAGAAACTTTACTCTAAATAGTTTTCCAATACATCATCATACGCCTTCCCCGAACAAAACATTGGAAACTAACCAAAAAATAAAGGATGACCGCGACATTACCCAAAATGCGATCCACTTTAACAACTCCTCGTCATATTTTTCCTTCCACTGATAATTCATTTCTTATCTGGTGGGGTGTTTTGAGGAAATACTGCGTCTTAGCTGGAGATGGGCGGGGAAGAACTGTGATTTAGTGCTCCAAGGAACGGGAACCTAAACCTAGCCGAAGAATCTAGGTCACCATAAGAGACATACGATCCTGAAGACTGTCACACCAAGAACACCGAGCGCCCATCGATTGGTCAGTATTCAATTAGATAAAAAATAAACATTACTGTAGCCAATGATTCCAAAAATTTCCAATATTTTAGAATACTAATGGTTTAAGAAAAAATATTCAATGCAGATTCCTGTGAAGTATTTGTTACACGAAAAAATATTCATGTTTCTATTTTTTGACAGTGAAAGAATGCCATTCAAATGATATTTTCCGTCTGGTTTTTCTAGTAAACATTTTGGGCTGTTTAACAAATTTATAGCCTAATCTCACAAACAATAGTTCACGCATCTATTATCGTTAAAATAGTTCGCTAGCCTCGGTGTCTGTGTGTCAGAGCCTCCGTAAGTAATTCGAGGCACGTATCTCGTGTTTGATAAAGAAAGTTTATTAGCTTAGAGTTAGCCGCGAGTTAGTTATTCGTGCGGCGCGTGTGTCACATATAACACATTACACAGGATTATGTATTTAAATAATTTGTTATCTCAACATCGACTTGTTTGTTCGTTTAAAAAAATACACGAAAAACAGTTATTTTTTTGTTTTTAAGCGATTTACGTAAGAGATACGTGTTAAAAGATAAAATAATACAATCGTTTTAAACTAAAAAATGTATTTTTCAGCCAGTTTTGAATTTTTGCACTACTCGTGTGATAAAAAGTTCAAGTGAAACAAACTAAATAATTAAATTAGTTGCCGGCGAAAGTTCTGATTTTTGTATTTTACTAAATAATAAATCATTTTATTCGGCTGTTTAATTTCTTTGCTTATGAAATGAATAAGGCTTTAGAACTACGGAATGGATTTTGCTGAATAAAATTCTTATTATTGTTTTTTACATTTATAGAGCCAAACGAGGTTAATAAGAATTTACCGTTGCCTATGTTTGTATCAAAGAAACGTCAGGCTTGGTCACTCAAACGTCAGGCTTGGTCACTCTAACCCTAGCTGGTGTTCTTTGGCCGCTTCTCTGAAGCCGAGACCCAAGATATTACACAACTACAAATTACCTTAGCAGGTTAACAACCCAGTCTGCATGGAGAAGGTAATCTCAAAAACTTCTCATCTAACAAACAAATAATAAAAACCACATCACGACACACACATTGACTCAGCCCTGCACTAAGATATAACCTTGTATCGCAGGCGCTAAGCAACGATATGGTATACTACATAGATACTACATACTACATCCAAGACCGGTAAACGAAACAATGCGTCCTGTAAATAACACAAAGTCCCGCCCCCGCCGGGATTCGAACCCAGAACCTCTAGCGTAGTAGTCGGCTGTTTACACCACTGCACCATAGAGGTTGTCAAAAATAGATAGCCTAGAATTAGATACGGTATAATTTACTTCTACATACATAAGAATAGAACATCCAAGACCGATAAGCGAAACAATGCGTCTTGCAAATAACACAAAGTTCTGCCCTCTTCGGGATTCGAATCTAGAATCTCTTGCATAGCAGTCAGCTATTACACTCCTGCCCTACCACCTAAATAGCCTATATTTAGGATACATCAATTTTATATTTAAATAGAGTTTCAGTAAGAGTTAATCGTGGAGAAGTCGCGCCCGAAAGTCATGGGCATTTTAATTCAAACTGTGTTTAACCTGTTACATGTGTAGTTTTTCCTTTCATATAAAAATAAAATGAAACCTAGGCGCCTCGTACATGATAGACTAAAATCTAATAGAGCGTCTCTAGTAGGGCAAACTACATCGTGTATAAGCGAGACTGCCCTAGCTAGGAAATCTCTTATTAGATTAGATCTATCATTAGACTTATCTCGGAGCTATCTAGTTCTATTACTCTGTCGTCGACGAAGGTCGTTAAGACTTAAAAACCTAGATGCTTCCTCACTATATAAAATTGTCATTAAATTTAAAAAAGGGCTTACTCCTTTTAAAATGTCTGTCTTGTCACTTACCAACGGATGAGACGCCTGGCCATTTGCCCTATTAAAAAAAAAAACCCTAATTTTACACTTTTAATCACTCCATATACATCTTGGAAACCACAACATTTGTCCAAAACCGGTGGAGTTTAAAGATTTTTCCATCAAATTAAACTGAAGGAAAACAGACTAATTACCGAATTGGTTAATTACACAGGGAAAAAACACGCTCCCTAATTTTAAAGAACAATGATTCTTGAACGAATATAAATCACAAATTTTCGGTCGAATTAATTTTTCGGCTTTTTCTATTCAGAATATTAATGAGACAATCTATTTGTTTGATGGTATAATAGATTTTTTTCGGTGACCTGTCGGGTTGGATAAAAATACTAACTCTGGCAACACTGCGTACATTAAGAGATTATTAATAACATATAAAATTATGAAAAACACAGTATATTTATATATATTATAAATTTATACAATGGAAACATTAAACAAAATGTCTTTTTTAAACAAATAACCTCAAAATGCTGGATCTCTAACTATCAGTCAAATATATTCATGAACAAAACATCGTACTTTTGTATTTTTTAATAACTTCTCAAATCGAGGCCAACTCTCAATTTTCTCGATCTAATGGATATTAATGAAATTTCATATTAAATCTGACGTAGTTCTGATGAAATCTCCATGAAAAATGATTTCTTAAATCCGATCCTTCCCCCCGATCAGGGTAGGTATTTTCAAACTCCTATATAAAGATGACCATCAAACGCAGATTTCTTCGCGAAATTGTCGTTCGAGACGAACCTATATTTTTCGGGAGATCGCTTAACGGGCGTGCGACTGACAGCTATCGGGTACGGTGTCACTGCCGGCGGGATTAAAAAAACTAAAAAAAAAAACTGGAATAAAAACGCGGTATTGACGTTTGTAAAACTAAAGACAATAGGTAGACATGACATGTAAAATCTTAAATCAGTTCAAATTGACTTTTTTCGTAAACAAAACAACTGCTAGCGAAATTAATGTAAGATTATTTTATTTGTTTATTTAAGGTAAACAAAACGGTACCGGTACAAATACCAATTACATTAATTAACTAAACTAAATTACATATTATCACTATTTTAAACATAATCAAGAGAGCTTATAATACTCTTTATAGTATTTTTTGAACATTAATTGTAAAAGCAAACAACTTAGCAGACATCGTAGATTATAGACATGAGACAGTGTGCCTACCATGAGTTTTACCTTCGATTGCCAACTGCGACTGCAGTTAGAAATTTGTATGAATCGCCTCTAACGGTTTGATGAGGAATTAAGATTGCTCATATACAGAATACCGGACGTGAAGAATAACTATGCGACCTCATGGCAGACACATAGGCAATAAACTGCTATATAGTCCGAAGAAACGATAAACGTTGAGGTAGAAAGGCTATAGAGTGGCTCACAAGGCTACCGCGGCGTAGAGCTGGACGGTTACCCAAGAGGTGGACGGACGATCTTGTAAAACGGAACGCGAACTTAGCGCGCATCAGCACGCTGGCCCGACGTCATGCTATAGGGCCGAACTGTATAAATGACGGCTCTGACGCGGCGTCGAGAAACTTTGACATATCATTATCATAGTCAATTTGACGTTAACAAGCACAGCGTAAAAATGCTACGCTATTAAGCTATATTCTGTTTGGAGAAGCCTTAAGATTCTTGGAGCCGCTGGTACAGGATCATATTGGTGAGGGCTTTATCCAGCACTGGACTCTTCCAACTCATGATGATGATGATGAATTGCCGACACTTTCAAAAAAAGCGAATCGCCGTAACTGGGACCATACCCCGCTGGGTCTCATATACTAAAAGGGTACACTTGACAAGGCCGGGTCGTGTTTATGTTGGGGCCGCGCGTCGTCACATTTTTCCATGCTCTGCGAAACTAAAAACTTTTGCTTTATAAGCCCTTGTACGTAGCATGTAGTTTGTAATAAACAGAGGATGTTCGCAACTTTAGCTAGAAAAGATACTTGAAAGAAGTCAGGTTAAAAAGATCCTTCATGTTCTTTTATTTTGAAGGAAAATGCTTAGTTTATGTTGAGGTTTTTATAGTTTTAAGGTTTTCTTGTAATTTCACAGTAGTTAGTATTGTCATAAGTTTTATGAAAAAAAAATATTAAGGAACATTTATTTTATAAACTACCACAGTCGTGAGTGTATCCTAAACGACGCTCTATTAATAAATCCCTATTAATAAATATAATGAAAATTATTATCACTTTGTACATTGAACTTTGTAAATACTTGGTAACTTTTAAATTATCTATTCAATTAAAAAAATCAATTTTAAAACGTTTAGATAGATGGTGCGCTTGTTGTCGTTCAATAAAAAAAAATGTACGCTTCCGAAGAAGCGGTTTAAAACATTTATCCAACCGGTAAAGACCGCATCGAACTAGTATTAAAATACAAGCCAATAATAAAGACCGGTAAAGACCGGTATCGAACTAGTATTAAATTACAAGCCAATAATAAAGACCGGTATCGAACTAGTATTAAAATACAAGCCAATAATAAAGACCGGTAAAGACCGGTATCGAACTAGTATTAAAATACAAACCAATAATAAAGTTCCCTTTTACTCATGTTTATTCATATATGATTCCAACGAATACATTCAACTGGAATAATCCTTAACTAGTAAAATATTAATAATAATCCATGTATTACCATAGCGTCCCGGTTTAAATTATATCTCGCTCTTCTACATATGAATGAGGAAAGTTTGGGGTACCCTTTCATATTCTAATTCGACACTTGTCCCCGAATGCCCCAAAACTACTGATGTTATATACTTTTACAAAGTTTGTTTATGAAATATCTCAGGAATTTTCCGTTTTCGTGAAAACGTCTCAGAGTACAGTCATGGCATAGTGGTCTTTTCGTGAAAACGTCTCAGAGTACAGTCATGGCATAGTGGTCTTTTCGTGAAAACGTCTCAGAGTACAGTCATGGCATAGTGGTCTTTTCGTGAAAACGTCTCAGAGTACAGTCATGGCATAGTGGTCGTTTCTTAACTTGTTTTGTCAAGTAGCTGATGCGATTCCAGTGACAAACATAAAAACTCACATAACACATAAACTCACGCCGTAATTAATCCCGAGAGGGGTAGACAGAGGTGTTACACACCGTGTTTCGCACGTTTATGTTGACAGGTTGCGAATCTGTCGCCATTATCCGGGCATAATGAGGAACGTGGCAGCTACAACGTCAGCCAACCCGATACACGAACCCTGGACCTGTCGGGTCGGGTCGGTCCGTTAGCCAAGGCACATCACAAACTGAGCTACCACGTCCTCAACTCCACATCTAATTAATTAGAAGTTCCAAAAGACCTGGCACTGAGGGAAAAAAATTATCATACTTCTATTATATTTCTTGATAAACCACTGTGATGTGAGATGCTGTGTTATTTTATGAAAAAAATTCTTACTTATTTATACTTTATTGATGTCGGAAATATTACTTTAAAATGTTTAAGATATAATATCTTAATAGCGGTGCATTATAAAACTCATTCCTCGTGAGATCCAGCAAATTTAATCCTAATTCATTTTTAACTACCGCATTTTTAATGAAGCATGAAAATTTGAAAGAACGCCAGAAATCCTCTTCTCTTTTTTCTCTCTTGTGTTTTTCGCCAAAAAACTGTGAGTCAGTGTTACTCCTGGCATTTATCCAGATTGCACTGTTCGGGACTCGAAGTGGCAATTAACGATATTTATTAGGTATTCATTAATCTATAGATTGTTATTATTGGTTAAACCTATTTTTGGCTTCCATATGCAAACATTGCTTACATTGTAATTTTGCATAAAAATCAGTGGAAGATACCACGAAACTAAAAAAAAAAAACAGGATTGTCACAAACTACCTCATTAATAGCATACATACACATAAACTCACGCAGTAATCCCTTGCAAAGGGTAGGCAGAGCTGTTACACCCCCCATTTCGCATGTTTATGTTGAGTCCCAGTGTCCCACCTTTCGAGTCGGATCAGTCGGTTAAACAAGGTACATTCCAAACAAAGCCTTAATAAATAATAAATAAATAATAAACTTACAACTAATTATACATCGTTATATACGTTTTAATTAAGAGTGATTTCACAATTTGATTTTTAATGCGGTTTCTACCTTTATAAGTTACGCGGCATTGCACAATCACCGACGGTAAGGTTAAATACGAGTATTTAGGAAACAAACTTACAATAGGTAAGCTTATGTACTTGCAGTAATTGCTCACCATTACGTAATATACGTTTAACGTAAGAACAGAAATACTCCAATCAAATACATAATAAGATATTTAAATAAGATTCATATAAAAAATATTCGTTCTTGATGGTAGAAACTATAGCAGGATCTGTCTACATCTACAGTAGTATATATAAAAATATATAACATTGTTAAGATAAGCATATACTATTTACGTAAACAGTATAACATATATGTTAAATTTGAATTTAAAATACACAGAAACAAAGGATAGCTTCATTGAGTTCAGTATCAGCACTATTCTGAAGCAAACCCGTAAAATTAACATTAGCGTTATCGTAGCTCCGTAGTAGTCGCGTAGTCTCGTAGCCTCGTATCAACGTCGTAGTAAAACCTAAAGGGTGGGGCAAACTTATTTTATTTTTACCTGAAAATGTGAGTAGTAACTTTTAATACTGGAGGTAGTACCGAAAAAATTACCTTAAAATCCGTCCTATCCGACCATAACCAGGGACTTTGGCGATTTTGTAGTACAAAAATTTATGAGAATGCAATCTTCCTCACTACGCAACAAATTCTTTAAAAATCAAGTACAAAATCAATCAAGCAAGATCAGATGCTGTGTTTACAATTGCTATTTTTTTATGAAACTTGCTGCAGAACTTCCTAAAAAAGTGGGTGTTTAAACTGATAAATTGTCAGGCAAATTCATTTTGTTTTTTTTGTACATCATGAGCAGCCGGTTCTCCCGATGGAAAGTGATGCCGATGCCTATTGACATGACGATGTTCTTGGCATCTGAGAACTGCAAGGGCGTTGCCCATTTAGAGGTAAAGATTTTATACCTCTTATTGCACGGGCTCTTCTATCCTTCAAGCTGAAACACAGCGAACTGCTTCACGTTGTAAATAGAAAGCAGGGTAGTACCGACCCAGACGATCTCGCACGTAGATCTACCTGTAAAAGTGTGTACCAAGCCTTATAATAAAACCCGCTCTCCCGTGAGGTAGTTGCAGGGGTGGTAAAAACCCCGGAAACTATTACTACTCTTAATAACCTCTAAAGGTTTTTGATCCGCATCGAGTTTAGTTCAGCAATTTGTCATATTTAATCCGTCATATTTATTTTTACTTTATAAATATTATTAATGAATTCCAATAACAACATCAAAAAAAAACCACATCGTATCGTAAAAACTTGAGTCAAAGGAACTAAGCAACGATACGAATACAATTCCAAGACTGGTAGCACAACAAACACTGGTCCCGCCCCCGCCGGAATTCGAACCCGGAACCTCTAGCGTAGCAGTCGGCTGTTTACACCACTGCGCCACCGAGGTCGTCGTATTTTTGACATTCCAAAAAGAAGGCTTTATGAAATAGATATATTTTTATTGATGATTATGATGATATTGATGATTTAGTTATGATGTTTATTTGCTTATATACATTCAGTGTAAATGTATTAGATTTACTAAATTGCATAATTTTTGTCTCGTTGAAATATTCTATTTTTTTTGTGTTATTATGGTTAGCTTAGCCTAAATATTTTATAGTGTAGGATGTTTTTTAAGTTTGTCTAGGTATGATTTCTTTGCTTATGAATCGATTGTATATGATTATTATTTTTTTGTTTGTAAGTGAGGGAATCCTCAAAGGAATTTTTTTTAATTTCATGGACATTGAACTTAAACTTGAGTTATTTTTTGTTTAGTTTTGGATTTTTTTTTTTTCAATATGAGTAATAAGGTATCGATTTTTTCTATCGATTGGTTAAATTGTGCCAACTGCTACGCTAAATTCGATTCGAACACGTTCGAATCCTGGCGTAACGGAATTTCGTGTTATTATTGTTTCGCTTACCGGTCTCGGATTTTGTATTCTTATCTATGTAGTTTATACCATATCGTTGCTTAGCACCTGTGATACAACATTATATCTTACTGTAGGGCTGATTCAATGTGTGTGTCGTGATGTGGTTATTAAATTAGATGAATACAAAAGTATATGGTAAGAAAGTTTGAAAGAATAACCGAAAAACTGTATGCATCTAAGTTTTCTAAGCAGTCACTGGAGACAGCTAGCGTTTAATAAAGGAAAGCGATTCATAACGTCTAGGTGCCGGGTGCGAGGGAGAAGGGAGATGGAAAACGGAAAAACATCCGTAATTTATGGAATTTCTTCACAACTGGACCTTACATAGAAGAGACGATAGCAGAAGGTCAAATTTATTTTTATGAATGAATGGTTCATTTGCTAAAACATGGGTACATTGTTGGTTTTACACATAATATCATCGGTCCTGCATGTTTTGCCAGGGAATGGCGTGCAAATTATATTTTGTATAAGTAAATTAAAGTAGTCAAAATGGTACATTCAAATAAAGAAATTAAACAGGACTATATAAAAATAAAACAAAAGCAATGTCAACAATGATGCGGTATAAGATATAACTAACTTCAAGTTAATCAAATAAATAATAAATATACACATAAAATTCTTATTAAAACTATAAAATATTTCATTAAATTATTACATTTCGTAAGAAGCGTCTAAAAAATCTTTAACGTCATAAAAACATTCGTCAAGCAAGTACTTCAATAGCGCATTTTTTTAAGTATACCTCCGAAGTGGCAAACAAGCTTTCGGCCTGCCTGATGGTAAGCAGACACCGTAACCTATGGATGTTTGTAATACCGGCGTATTACGCACGCGTTGCTGACCCTGCAGGAACCTTAAAACACCTTTTTTGGAGAACCCCATGCTGTATGTATAGTGTAAAGAACGGATCCCTATTATTATCTCATGTAGCATAATAGCTAGAAGCTTGAAATTTTCAGAGAATGCCTATGTATGTTGTCGCTAGAGCAACAAATACTAAGACATAAAAGAAGGGAAAAACCCTTACAAAAAACGTGATTTCAAAGAAAATTTTTACATTGCTCTTTTACCTTATACGAAATTATCTTAAAAGTACATAATATTTATCCTTATAAGATAGTAAGGAACCCATCATGTCCGAGTCCGACTCACCCTTGGCCGTTTTTTTAAGATTTCTTCACTAAAACATGGTTAGTTGTTTCCAACGTTTATCACTGTTTAAATATTTCGTTTACTTAAGATTAAGGACAATTAATTTTGTCATGAAAATTACGTTGATGAACGAGCAGCCTCATTGCTAACAAGAAATTTAAATTTGGACAACCTGTTTACTTTGGCGTGTCCAAAAACTTTATATTCATTAACTTTGGTATTGATTTTTTTTATTAAATCACACGAAACTGATTGCAGTAAAAAATAATCGCACATGTTGTTGCTTCCTTAGGCTGTTCTGTAATCCCTAAAGTCTCAAAAATTTACTAATTGTTAATTGTGAGTGGCTAGTGTAGGGTGATATTAGTCACATATAAAGCATACAAATTCTGATTCTGTCATCTTTAATTCCGGAAATAAAAACATTTGGTGAGAGCACATTTGTCATCTGTACTGTTTTCATAAGAAATCATTTGTCGGAAGACGTTCTCTTTTAGACAAGGGCACCCAATTAGCAGGTGGTAGATCTGTGTGCGAGATCGTCGAGTTGGTACCGCCCTCCATTATATTTGCAACGTCAAGCATTTCGGTGGGCTTCCGTTCGAAGGATTTTAGAGCCACTTTAATTAACGGCACGAGAGGTATAACCTGTTTACCTCTACATGGGCAATGGTAGGCGGTGCTCTTGGCATTCCACGATGACAGGGGCATCTCGTCAATAAGCGGTAGTATCGGTTTCCATCAGGTGAACAGGTGAACTTATAAAATTTTACCGAATGAAGAATTTGTGGACAAAAAATAAGGATTAACATACCCTTATTACTAGTGGTTTGCTGCGAACTATGAACTCGCGACCCCCCATTTCTCGATAACCCCTTGACCTATTTGCCTCATATTCAAACTTAGAAAACATTTTTGCCTTACAATTCCACCTACCAAATTTCACTACGATCCCATCAATGATTATTGAGTAATGGTCGGATAAACATTTATACATACATACAAACGCCGCACTGATCTAGTAGACTGTAAAAAATTCACTCACTTCACTCGTTCTTTCAAAAAATTCTCTGGTAAGAAAATTAATATGCAATTACAGTCTATTACATAATTACATTATTCTTCTTAATGTAATCTATTTCGTGTGCAATCGATAAAATAAAATAATAAGAATCAAAGGAAGTAGCCATTCTTAATTATATCGTAACAATATCAGCATCGTCAGAGTATTGCATATCGTTCTATTTCCGAGATGATTAAAATAATAAATGAATATATAAAACCACATCTTACACAGTAAGATTAGAGATTAAAGTAAGATTAAAGAATCTTGTATCGCAGATGCTAAGCAACGATATGGTATAAACGCCATATATACGAAGACTAAATCCAAGACCGGCAACAATGCGACTACCAAATAATACAATGCTTTGAACCCGTCAGGATTCGAACCCGGAAACTCTAGCTTAGCTATTGACTGATATCCCACTGCGCCACCGAGGTTGTGTAACAGGTATTGGTGTGCATGATCAAGTCAAGGAATAACATGGAGTGTCGTGTCTGCGTGTGTATGGTGCCGGCAGCACATGCAGGTGACGTGCAATCCATCACGCGAGCAGACAGCCGTTCCTATGGATCAGAACTAACAAACACTCCACCAGCTGAGAACTAACACAATAATGTTTAATAAGATTTCTTTTACAGTAATAACAGCAGTCGATTTGTTTTTTTTTTTGGCGGTGCTCTTGGCGTTTCAAACTTGAAGGGCATAGTAGTGTCAATAGGTGGTATCACTCTCTTTAAGGAGGATCGTCTGCTTGTTTGCCCATCATGGTGTATAACAACTTTTCAGACTAAGCTTTTGTCGTGTTTTTCTAAGTATATTCGAGTTAACTTCACCGGTGTGTCCACCATGAGTTTGAATAATTGACATGAAAAATTCATACATTTTATGAATATTCGAAAAGACTCTACCTTAAAGATGATAAAATTAAATGGCTTTTATGAATCGCTGTAATAATCTTTTGGTTCTGGTGTGTAGAAATATAATTTTCGAACTCATTGTATACACTTTTTGCAAATGTAAACGCCTACAGAAAAATATATTTTATGCAATAATAACCACAACACGACACACACATTGACTCAGCCCCACAGTAAGATTAAAGAATCTCTTTTGTCGCAGGTGCTAAGCAATTGGTATTAACTACTTATATAAGAATACTACAACCAAGACCAGTAAGAGTCCTGCAAATAACACAATGTTCCGCCCGCACTGAGAAACCCGGAACCTCTAGCGGCTAGTCGGCTGATTACACCAATGCGCCACCTAGGTACTCTATGAAATGGCATTTACTTTCCCTCAAGTCTTGTCATTGTAAATATAACTTACACATATTTTTTTATTAGCAAAAAATGGGTAAAACTCGCCATTTTAATTTTTTATTCACCAGACCAATATAACTTGAGCCTCTTTAAGGCAAGAGTGAATAGCTTTCTTCTAGGCAGGCATGATCCACCTTAGACCTCATCGCCGCTTAACATCAGGCGGGTTTGGGGTCAAATGCCTGCCTGATCATGAATAAAAAAAACAAAAAAAACACAGGATAACTAGCAGATGGCTCACCTGATGGAAAGTGATACGGCCGCCTATTGACACGACAATGCCTTTTATATCTGGAGCGCCAAGAGCACCGCTAATGCGTTGCCAATGCCAGTTATAACCCTCGTTGCGGTAATTACACTGGCTCTCCAATCCTTCGAACTGAAAAACAGAAAACTGTTTCACGTTGTAAATAGAAATGAAGGTGGTACCAACCCAGACGATCTCGCACGTAAATGTACTAGCTAATTATTCATAGTGAGAGATTTTAACTAAGCAATCATGATCCTAAGACACATCTTCGTTTAACATCAGCTGAGATTCTAACCAAATTCCTGCCTACATTACTTAATAATTTAATTCAAGCTAGGTCTTAACTCAATTAATTAAAACTTATATTCCTTTGTGGGCACAAGAAAGTACCAAGTCAGCAAGTAGTTTTTTGTTAATTCAGTTACACAGTTTTAATGAGTAATGTACTTTTGACTTAGATACAAATTTTTTAAATGGAGATGAGGTCTTTCGGAACATGCCTTAGTAGAGAAATCTAATATTTGTAGCCTAGAATTAGATACGGTATAATTTACTTCGTAGATAAGAATACGAAATCCAAGACCGGTAAACGAAACAATGCGTCTTGCAAATAACACAAAATAACACAAAGAACCACTCGCGTGGCAGTCAGCCCGTTATACCACTGTGTTACAGAGGCCGTCGAAATACTTGAGATGGTGGTATGGTTGACTCGGATATGAGGAGTTTGTAGTAGTTAATGAAAGATCGTCTGGGTTGGTACCACCGTCCTTTCTATTTAAATGTGAAGGATTATACTGTGTTTCGGTTCGAAGGATTGAAGGACTAGTGTATATACCGGCACGGTATACAATCTTTACCTCTACATGGGCAGCGCTTAGGCGGTTTTGGCGTCGCACGGCATCCATTGCAAAGCCAGTAAAAATACCGGCACGAGAGGTAAAACCTCTTTACCTCTATGTGGGCAGCACATAGGCGGTTTTGGCGTCCCACGACATCAGAGGCTTCGTAGTGTCAATAGGCGGCGGTATTACTTTCCATCAGGTGAACCGTTTGCTTGTTTGCCTATGATGATGAATAAAAAAGATTTACAAGTATTAGGTAGCACCGGCTTTGAGATATTTCAGAGATTTTTAGGGTTGGCAGTAAGCTACTTATTAAGTTTTTGGACTAAAGGTTTTTTAAAGCAATTATGTCTAACGACTTTCTTTTTAACTGCTCACCTCAATTTGCTGGTCTTGGATGTAGTATTCTTATCTATGTAGTTTATACCGTTGCTTAGTTCCTGTGACACAAGTTCTTATGATACTGACTGCAGGGCTGAGTCAATGTGTGTGTCGTGATTTGGTTTATTATTATTGAAAACCAAGACAGCCTTTTTACGCCTTTCATATAAAATGCTAATGAATCCCCAAAAAACCCCGGTACAAAGGTCGGTAATCAATGTACTCATTTCCCTCAATTCCAGCGGCGACATTAAAGCACTCTGATTATCCCATCCTTTTCTTTTTAAAGTAGAAAATGAAGTGATCAAAGGTACGGAACCCGCCATGATTCGTGCAACCCCTCTCTCCTCTTGTAGCTACAACTTGTTCTATCTCACTGAGAACGTCCGGTCTAAGCTTGTGTTAGTGTCGTCAGGCGTGTACATGCATATTGTTTCTGTGTGTGTAACCTCGAGTTCGCTCGGTAAATAGCTAATGCACACTAGGATGATATTCATGTAGACGTCTGGACACAGCCATAGCATATCTGTCATCGTGAAATGGAATAACTGAACCGTCCTTTCAGTGGAAAAGTTTATTATTTTCAGTTTTTGCGACGGCAGATGCGAATTTAGGTAATTTCTCTGTAAGCCGAAAGGCTACAGTCAAATTTCGACTCTAATTCTTTAGTACGAAGGTTGATTTAAATGTCGGAGGAAAGTTGATAAATTTAAATAAATTATTTTTTTGTTTTGCTCGCAGCTGAAAGGGTAGCGGACTTTTTGTCTAACTTCTCTGAATAATTATTGCAAAGTTTTACTTTCTTTTATGTTTTTTAATTCGGAAAGTACGTTTCTTTGGTACAGTTGCATTAAATAGGATTTATTATAAACTTTTGACATAATTTTTTGTGAGTTACTTAACTAATGACGTTTCTAATGTTAAAAAAGAATGAATGCCATCGGACTTTTTTTTCCTAAAAATGTTCTCCATTAAGATCCTAAGAGTACACTTTGTTGGTGATTTATTTAATCAAAAAAAAAAAAAATAACTCCCTATTAATTTATAACCCTTCAATTTCATTCAAAACAAACTACTTACAAAGGATATGAAAAGCATGAATAATGTGATAAGTAGGTATTGACGAGGCCCTTTACTTATTCAATCGATAACTAATCGCTTACCCCGGCTTCCCCTAGCAATTCACTTGCAATTTTTATATATACACAGAGTCCGCTTTCACTGCTTGTTTGTTGATAAAAATGAATGATGAACAAAAATGTTTTATTGTATTTAAATATAGGTGCTTAGGTATTTTGAAAAAAGACAACTACGGAGGTTTCTACCCCCCCAAGTGAAGTACTTATTTTAAGTCCATTTTAATAAAAAATATTTAGAATTTTACTTTATACTTACGATTAAAGTTTTTTTACTGATTATTAATCCGATAATAAGCTAGTTTATGTATGCTTGCAACCCCAAAGGTATATTGAAACGTTGCCGATCTAGTAAATTTTCCGAGAAACATATTGCGGTATTATTGGTTTAATTCTATAAGCCTAATTACTAATTTCTAAATAAATATATAATAATTAAGTAATCACACATGAAATGTTTCGTACCATTACATAAGGTTTAAGGTTTCGTACCATACATATGTATTTTGAGATAACAGGAAACAAAAACAAAAAAAAATGTATTTTTGTTATAGCTGCAATAGATATAAACATTCTTTAAAAACTTCAACACAGTATTATGGTTCATGAGATACAACCCGCTGACAGACGGACGGACAGCGGAGGCTTAGTAACCCTGAAAACGAATCAGCAAACATACATACTCGTCCCTCGAGAGGGGTTGGTGTTGCTTGCTACACACCGCTTGTGGCATGTTTATGTTGAGTCCCAGTGTGACAGGTTGCTAATCTCTCGCCACTATCCGGGCACATTGAGAAACATGTCAGCTGCAACTTACGGCAACCCGAGACTCGAAACCTCGACCTGTCTGGTCGGGTCGGTCGGTTAACCAAGGCACGTAACAAACTGAGCTACTACGTCGTTTAATATATATATGATATCTTTTCGAGTCCTATCTCTAGAAAAATATTATTTAGACGAGTAAAACCAGTAGCCATTACTAGTCTTAAGTCGATCCCTTCGCCTTTTTAAAGGATCCAAAATGCTAAATATTTTTTCCACCCTATCATCTTCATGTTAAAGAATGTTGATGTGGAAAATTTAAATTAAGTTGGAATTTTTTACCCTCACGAAAAATAAGGGATGAAGACATAGGGGTAGGGCGTGTATGTGTTATTACATGTTATAGGAAAAGTACATTTATTAATAATAAAATAAATACGTTGAATAAGTTTGTTTTCAATTGTTTGTTTATCTGACTAATTACTAAAGGCCTGCGCAAACAAAGGATAATCTCTGGCATAATTACTAAAGGCCTGCGCAAACAAAGGATAATCTCTGGCATAATTTTTGTCTTTCAAATCAGATTTCTTACAACCGTATCGAATACGGATTAAAAGTGCCGCATTATTTACTGCATCTATTTATTTATTTAAATCAATTGGAGTGTAATTATTGATATCATAGCTTTTTTTAACAACCAAACGTTACCTGATGGAAAGTGATACCGCTGCCAATTGACACAACGATGCCTTTATGTCGTGGAACGACAACAGCACCAATGCCTTGCCCATGTAGAGACAAAGATGTTGTAGTTCTTGTCCGGTAATTGCGCCGCTCTCTAATCCTTCAACTTTGGACTCTAGATTAGATTACAATTATGTTGTACCGTAGATCCCTTTCACTTAAGGAATCTTTAAATCAAATCAAATTCTTTATTCATGTAAATTTCATAAAAGTACTTATATAAGAATAGTCGATAAAGTTAACTTTAATTATTCTGACTACTGTCCGAAAGGTTGATTCTACAGAGACGAAACCGGCAAGAAACCCGTTAGCTACAATTTATGCTATTTAATTATTCACAATATCCATGAAAAATTAGTAAATACATACCATATTTAAAACCATTAAACAGAGTTTCCCACAATTTCTAATAACTAAGACCAAGTTAATATTCGAATCAAGAAACCAAAGTTTGTAATATTTCTAATAAATATCCTATTAAATCTTCTTCAAGATAAGGGATACTTAATTTTTTTTTTGGTAACAAAAAAGTTTCCGTGTGTAGGTACAAAAATTTGGTTAAAATTTTCATTTTTCCCCGTTAAAAAACATGAGCCTTTAACTTGCAAAGGGGTTCGTTTCAAACATCATGTCTGCGAATTTACTTGTAACTTCTCATTTTAGATGAAATACTTTTTGAAAGTTAAAGACTAAATGCACTCCCTTTGATCTACCATCAAGGAAGCGGTTTCTACAGTAAATAGAATTAAAAAGCATAGGGGGTTCGTTTCCAGAATGTACTTACCATGTTCACTGCAGGCTCGGATTAGAAAATAACCTAACACATATAGATTCGATTATATTTAGTTTTTTATTTTGTGACGACCTCGGTGGCGCAATGGTGTAAACAGCCGACTGTTAAGCTAGAGGTTCCGGGTTCGAATCCCGGCTGGGGCGGGACTTTGTGTTATTTGGAAGACGCATTGTTTCGCTTACCGGTCTTGGATGTAGTATTCTTATCTTTGTAGCATAAACTATGTCGTTGCTTAGTTCCTGTGACACAAGTTCTTACGATACTAACTGCAGGGCTGAGTCAATGTGTGAGTCGTAATGTGGTTATTATTGTTATTATTTTGAGTTAAAAAGGGTAAAATCAAAGCTTGTCCACTAGTCGCTTCATAAGGTCTCCATGTTAATGAAGGTCTTCTTCAACTTATAGTAACTCAAAAGAGTTACTTTAAGTTCCTACTAGTGGTTCACTCCAAACTATTCAACGCCCTATATCTCGGTAAGTCCTTGACCAATTTGGCTCATATTTAAAATTAAAATTAATTTTTTCTTCATTAAGCCGCCTACCAAATTTCACGACGATCCGATAAACGAAACTCGAGTTATCGTCGGACAAACATTTATACATACATACAAACGCCGGATTGCTGCAGCAGACAGAACTTTACTGGTTGGCTCGATCGTTCAATTATTTTGTATAATTTTTTGATGAAGAAAAGATGAAATGTGATCATATTACTAACAATTTGGCTTACTAAAATGGCATTTTTATTCCAGAAGTTTCTTTCTAAATCGGATCAGTAACGTTAAATTTTTTCGCGAGTTAGTAAGGTTGCCACAGATTCTTAATGAAAACCGGCTATGTGTGAGTTGGACTCGAACATAAAGCGGTTCGTACCAAATATTAAATATATAAAATAATCATGTAATTATTAGCTAATTTCAAAATGCAAAAAACATCGGAATCATGACAGTTACTTGACTTCTTCTTACTTTAAATTATGACGTACGGGAGCCCTCTTGATAATTTTATTTCTGTATGTTTTTGTGTAAGTGGGGTTTCTACGGAACCCTAAAAACTGGTATCTGTTAACAAACCAATTAAACTTGATTATTGTTTGCCATCAAAATTCTAAATAAAAACACTTTTTTCAATTATTTTTCGTAAAATTTGAATTGAATTTGACAATGCCGTCCGCGCGTACAACTCCAAACCTCTCGAGATTACCATTAACAGGGCCCTCATAAAGAAAGGTATAAATCCAATATACGAGGTTGAACCTCTTCTATAAATTGCACGGAACCCTCCATGCCGGATAAATTAGGGTCCTGTGGAACAGCGACAATTTTCAACGTTACCTCCTTCGAGCTACCTCCGCTTATTCCCATATTACACTATGTATTAGTAGGAATTTGTTCATGACTATTTTATAGGAAGGTTTTATTAGAAGCAGTCTATAAAGTTTTTTTTTTGTTTCTGCCAACAAACGATTTTTACTAGTTAAATTTTGATAGTTATTTGATTTACTTAATCAATATTAAATATTTAAAATCTGTATCGTTGCTTAAGGTACAGTCTGCCGAGGCTAATAATTCCAGGCAAAGCCCAAATATAAACTGAATGTTCCTAATACATTATTACAATAAAAATAAGTCTCAGTGAAAGTTGTCAAATGTCAACACTGCATGTGCTACTTTAATTTTATTTGCTTTTAATTCAATTATTTAACATTTTTTTTAATTCCCGCCAAACCAAAATAACTAGCATGTTTTAAACACATTCGTGACGTAGGTCTCTAGGAAATGATCTTTCGTTGACTTTCTTACCTGATTTACACTAATGGCGTGGTAGCTCAGTTTGTTACGTGCCTTGGTTAACCGACCGATCTGACCCAACAGGTCAAGGGTTCGAGTATCGGGTTGCCGTAAGATGTAGCTGCCATGTTTCTCAATGTGCCCGGATAGTGGCGACAGATTCGCAACCTGTCACACTGGGACTCAACATAAACATGTGAAAAGCGGTGTGTAGCAAGCACCTCTGTCAACCCCAATCGAGGGAATACGGCGTGAGTTTATGTGTTTTTATGTTTGTTTACACTAATATTTTAGAGAATTCCTCAACGGCATATTTCCATGCACAACTCATCGAATGTAAAAAAAATCTTGTATTTTTCCAGAAGGCTCGCGTCAAATTTCGTTCCAGATTTTTTGTTGTTTCAGATTGAAATGCGACTATTTTTCGTTCGTGGTCCGTGCCGAATCCATGCTGGTAGATTTTTTTATTTGTTTGTGCGTTCGTGTGCATGTAGGTCACCGATAATTGCTCTGCACAATTTGACTTCTATTCCAATGGTTTTGCCTTTCGTAAAATATTGTACACGATCGAGCAATTAAATGTGTTACTAAATTCATTAAAAAAATTATGGGTTATTTTGGGGAATGTTATGTATGTCAATCTAAAAGAAATAAAATTAAAGCAGTTTAAGTAAGAAAAATTCAGACAAAAAGGTTGAATTTTTAAAATATCTACAATTAGATTAAATTTTTTGTCAAGAAAGGTGTGATGTTTTTAATGATTTTAATGTTAATTTTTAATTTATTTTCTATAGTTTACATTAAATTAACAAATAACAATACAATTACCTAAAAACTTTCCTGTTTTATGATACGTTCGTAACTTAAGTTGAGTTGAAACAGCATATTTAACTACCGCTCTAGTGATGAAATATATTTCTGTTTACAGGCAAATAATTTGTTGGTTCACAAACTTGAAGCGAACTATTGTTTGGAAGTTTTCTGTGACAGTTGGTGTAGGAAAAACTTTCCAACTTGTAAGAGGCTGCTCCCAAAGTTACGGCTTCGACAAGTAATAACAAATGCTCCTTTAATAGATTATCAAATTGATATTTTGATCCGAACTGACGGCTTTAATGTGTATCTAAATAAACTTGAGTCGAGTTCTTGTCGCTGTCTGAATCTGATGTTTTATTTTTGGGTTGGAATCCTGACGATGGCGGAACTTTGTGTTATTTGCAAGACGCATTGTTTAGCTTACTGGTCATGGATGTAGTATTCTTATTGATGTAGTTTATAACATATCGTTGCTTAGCATTCGCCACACAAGTTCGTACAATACTTACTGCAGGGCTGAGACAATGTGTGCGTCGTGATGTGGTTTATTATTATTTGTTGTTTATAGAAGTGGGGCAAGTCAACCTTTGAGGTTGTTTCAAAAACCTTTGCATATGATTTAAACAATATTCTTAAAGTTTTTGCGCGTTTTAGTTAAAGTAAAGTAAATTAGGCTTTTTAAAAGAAATTACGTACGTAAGACTTGACGTCGACTATAAAGTCGATAACGGTGCTGCCCTTATCCTTTCAAAAAGCTATTGCTTGAAGCAATAAAAGGCAATTTTGTTTACCTCAGCCTTTGTTGGGGGCTGCTTTAAACATACCTCACCTTTAAAACTTTAAAACTTAACTTTAAAAACTTTTTTGACATGAAAATTTTAGTTAAACACACTTAAAACGAAAGTCAAGAGAAACTAGAAATGTAGGGCATTCAAAGCAGGTGGAGTTGTTTATCGCGTGTTACGGTTTTAATGCTCGCCAGTGTACGTTTTATCACCGCCTCACATAAGTGCCGGGCTTGGGTCAAGAACTCACTTGTCAAACACTCGACGTGAGCACAAGCGGTTTTTAACTTTAACCTCTTACCTTAAAGGTCCTAGAGGTATCCGCGGTAACATTTAGACCGCGAATCAACGTGGATATTTTGTTTGACTTTTCCGCGGTTTGACTTCGAAAGAAAAACTTAATGGATATAAGGATGTGTGCTTTTTGGATGCGTGTTTGTTTGGAGGCGTTTATGAACACACAAATGCTTCTACCTTCCATAATATTTATATAGGTACTAACAGGTCAATTGTTTGTTAAATGTAATAAAGTCTTTACGTAAATAAAACCTTTTTTGTCAACTATGAACATAGTAAGCAAGACTATTATCTCATTGTAAGAAAGCTCGTGATAAATTTTAATTTGTTTTTATTTTAAGAACAATCAAATTTTTTATAAGCCAAACAGTTACTGCATAAAATCAATTAGAGAAATTCAATAAAGAGAACAATTAAATCAATTAACAAAATTAATTTCAGTCATAAAAACAAAACTAAAATGTTTGTATGAAACATTTTTCGTTTCAAATCGTAGGGTTTTTTCAGAACCCGCTACAATAGTTTTGAAGTTGAGAGGGCTTGATTTTTAAGGGCTGCTCGTTAAGGGTGAATTTATAAGGGCTCGAGTTAACCACGAGGACTTCAACCCTTCGACTTCAAGTGACTTCAACTTCTGACTTTAGCTCACTTGCTATTTTAACCAAAAGAACATTTTTTATTCATCGCGAGAAATGTTGCGAAATAAACTTTGTGCTTTATCGAACCATACAATATTTTTAAATGTATCCTTTTTAATTATGCACGCTAATTAGTTATTGGATGTTGTATTCTTATCTATGTAGTTTATACCATACCGTTGCTTAGTTCCTGTGACACAAGTTCTTACGATACTTACTGCAGAGCTGAGTCAATGTGTGTGTCGTGATGTGGTTATAATTATTATTATGTAGTTGACCATATCGTTGCTTAGTGCTTGCGATAAGATTATATCTTAGGGAATGAGTGAATGTGTGCGTCGTCTATTTTAAACACAAAAAATATAAAAACTTGTGTTAGTTGTTAAATCATATACTAGAAACATTAACTGTATGATTATGCGACTGACTCATAAATTATGTCCACGTTATGCCCATGCCACATAAAGAATTAATTAAAATCCTCGCTTAGTCGGTCGGTTCTGAACAATAATAGGGAGGAAATTACCCCCAAAACAGGGGGTAAAAAGGGGGGCAGAACGCAGGATGAATAGTAAATAGCGGATAATGTGGTTAAATTTTAAACCTGAAATTAGAATGTTAATATTTAAGTAATTGCCTGCTCATTTATACTTTATATTAAAAAGCTGATTATTTTGAAAAAAGCCTGTATGTTATTTTGCACAACACTAAACATAATCTAATAAAGTATGTATGTTTATTAATTTTATCTTTTTTTTTTTTTGTTTTACCAAAAACCAAAAGTTAAAAATATCTTAAATATCAAAGCTTAGCTACACCACAGTATTTACTATTTTGCATACATAGAACGCTCAAAAATGTACAAAATTCATTTCTTTAACACAAAAGCTTTTGAAGAAAGCTATTTGCATGGAAAGAGATTTTAATAAAATCCGAAATCGACTTTCTGAAGCATTAAAAGCGACTTGCATTCATCTTTTAATGCTTTGGAAGGTTTCGCCAAAGGGAGTGTAACCCGGCTAAATTGGAAAGGAGCTCGTACTAAACAGTTTAAACGTGGTTTGGGTACATCGTAAATAGTAAGGTAATAGCTAACCAGACGTTCGGTTTTATAGCAAGTCCTATTGAACTTCCATGGAACGAGAAAGATTGAAGTGAATGATCAGTTTTATTGACAAAGAAATCTAGCAAATATTGATCAAACTGGGGTTTTTAGCCGTCTGCGGAGAAGCCACAGAGGAGCTTTATTATAGCTGTAACAGTAGGCTTCGTTTAAATTTTTGTGAATTTTTATTTAACTCTTTTGTCTCGAAAACGGCAGAACGGAATGGAGTTAAGGTCCAAGAAAACGGGATGGAGTTGGTGGAGTGTCTACCATGATTTCGGATTACTTTTCTATACGTCAGATACAATAGATTACTATAGTGACCTGTGCTAGCGATCTTTATTCTACATTTGTCCTGTAGATGCGCTTTGCCAAGAATTCTAGTATACATTTTTAACTGCTGTCGCTAGCGGAAATCGAAGATAAAACTGTAAACTCATGGTCAACATATTTATATAAATTAATAAAAAAGGTAAACCACATCACGATACACACATTGACTCGGCCATATAGTAAATATCGCAAGAAATTGCGTCACACGAACTAAGTAACGATATCGTATAAACTACATAGATACGAATACTACATGCAAGACCTTTAAGCGAAGCGCGAAGAAGTGACACAAATTTCCCCAGGGATTCGAACCCAGAACCTCTAACGTAGCAGTCGGCTGTTTACACCACTGCGCCACAGAGGTCGTCGAAAAGGTGTTTTGTGTAATCTAATCTCAATACCAAACCTATGGATGTTTTTCTATTTTCATAAAATTTACCTTACATTTTTATTTTCTCTAACAAACCTGCTGTTAAACACTGGACAAAGCTGGTTTAAGATAAAATAGTCAGTACATAAACACACATACGTAAACATTAATGTCACACACCGCATTTCGCATGTTTATGTTGAGTCCCAGTGTGATTGTGAATCTGTCGCCATTATCCAGGCACAATGAGGAACATGGTAGCTACAACTCACGGCCACCCGGGACTCGAACCCTCGCTCTATCGGGTGGTTCGTTCGGTTAACAAACCGAGCTACCACGTCCTCTCAGTCATTACATAATTGTTTATATTGAACATAGACGATTAATGTCAGTTATTTAGTTATAACTTGTACTCTCGACTTGCTTTTATAACCAAATTAGCTTCGGTACAACATACTTTGTACTGTGATGTTACCAGTACTGTGAAAACTAGATGTGCCTGTGAATTATATTATTTGTAACAGATCTACTTAGATGCGAAAGTATTCTGATTCATTGGGTTCTCTTTCACCGAAGCAAGGGAGGGAGGGGCAATTTTCTTTGGTAGTGAGTTAATCAGGCATAGGTGTCGCAACGCGTGTGTATGCATATGGTGTTGCTAGCTCAAACACAGTAACTGCTTTCCATGAGACCAAGCATATGCTAGTTTGCCTTATTTAAAAGCATTACGAAGCATTTCAAGCATGTTTCATTGCTATGGATAAGGATCTTCTCCCAATTTATTTGTTTCTCCAACACTACAACAGTTATTATAACCTGGTCTATTTGAGTCTAGCGTAAACAATCCTTTTGGCAAGCATGCTACCTTTGATAGTAACCGCTTTGCGATATTGTCGCCAAAGGCTAGCAACAGCATAACGTTATACGAATCTCTCTAGTTTTTTTTTCTTTTACTGATGTTAATTTTATCTTTGGTTCAATTTGTTATAAATTATTAATGTATTAGTGCAGAATGAAAGGGCGAAATTTATGTATTATTATATGGTTTTATTTTTTCTAGTTAAATAAATTATAATAAATATACTGGTATAATAGTTTACTGGAATGTTTTTCATACTACATCTTTAACTAAACACGTAAAGTACACGTGATTGAAAATAAATTAATTTGTAAGTCACATCCAGTGATTCACATTTTCCGTAGGGCCGACATTTGATTGGGCTCCGCCATTTCCCGTTTAATACAATTATACATTTCTTCCTTTGAAGTATTCATTTATTTCTCTTGTAACTCTGAAATTCATCAGAAACTTTAGATTCATCCCGAAACATTACACTTGGGGAGTACGAATTTGTTTGATAACAGCCTTAGAGTCAGTCGCCGCTCAATTTTCTAATTCGTAGATTGTCGCCAGCTAATCTCAAAACAAGGCCGACTTGATAACTTCAATGGATTTTAAGTGAAATTCTATGAAATGTCGAAAATTTTAATCTTTCTCAAAAATATACTATAATGTGATCGTTACCAATATTATAGGATTTTTGGATGTTGTTAGTCTTTTACGCAAAAATTTCTAAACGTTTTTTAATGAAACTTTACAATAATATAGCTTATACATCAGAATTATCAATAGGCTATAATTCATAGAGATAGTGTGTGAATTGGGCGAAATGCAACGGTAAATGTCAACTTACAAAAATTATATTAGAACTATTTTTTACTACTACGCGTACGAAGTCACAGGCAAAAGCTAAACAAATATATACTTATAGCTAATAAATATATACTATAAGACGTGATGACGAAACAAAAAAAAATGGCCTCATTTTTCATTAGTCATCAAAAAAAAAAGTTTCTAAGTTCAGGAAAAATATTATTAAGAATAAACACACATACCATACTCTTCGTATTTCATGAGGTACACAACAGATTAGATATAAATGATTTGAAAACAAAATCTATTATTACACCTACCTGAAATAACATTCTAGCCTCGCAAAGCCTTGTTATTTTCACGAATAGACACAAAAAACACAACATATCCATCACTTAAAACACGAACTCCGTTAATTTGATTAAAAAACCATGTGAAAAGCGCGAGCGATTTCAATTAAAAGGCTCGTCGGACATCCGTCGTAAAAAAATCATTCAAATCAAAAACGCAGACTCTAAAACAAATTCCATTAAAATGAGAATCGATCCAATCAACTCCCGAATAAAAGGATAATTATCCAAAAATAGTCGTGGATCGGAGGCACCCTACCCACAGAGTGCTGAAACCGATTTATATAGAACTGTTAATGAATCTCATTTAATTATTTATTAAGGTAAAGTCTCTGGCTCCCAAAATTATAAGTAAATAATTTTCTGTCGCAAAAAAAATATATGGTGGGATAGGGTAGTCATTGTTATAATAATACATTCAAACGTTTCGTTGAAAAATTATGTTTTTCGTCCGGGTCAAACTCTCATTAATTTATTGTGATGTGCAATTGTTAATTTATATTGAACGCTTTATTTGATATTAAATTCTATTTGCTCTACTTGGATTCTCGATAAATACAAAATTAAATTTTAATCATTTACATATAAATCAATTGGGTTGCATGCTTTTACCTCGGAATATATAAAATAAATATTTCATTTGAAGAGGTAATATTAAACATACAGGGTAAATTAAGTAATTAGAGGTAGTATTATGTTTGGCTTCTCACTCATGACCAATTTTTTGTAGTACTGATTTTTTTATTTTTAGACTAATTAACGATTTGTGAAAGACTTTTTGCAGGAAAGCGTTTCACTATTGCAATCAGCACTTTCAAATTTTCGTTCGCCGACTATCGTACTAAGATGAAAGCCACGCCCGCTCGACAGCTCTTTAGTTCGCAAGTCTGTGGCGACACTCGGCAATTTGGAAGTTTCTACTGAGGCCGGAGAGGTGCCGGTATGTTCAATACTACTGACTGTACGACTGTCCCGGCATAGAATAGTAACGTAGATACTACACTATGTAGTCAATTGCAGACCCGATATAGCAAACTAGTGGTTTGATCAAAACCATGAACTTTTGACCTCCGCAATCCGTGAATCTCAGGTACATACCTCTAAACCGATTTGGCTTATGTTCAAACATAAACGTGGTTTTGGCTTCTTTCAGCTGTGTACCAACTTAATGATTACCCGATCAACGATACTCGAGTTACCGTCGGAAAATCATTTATACATCCTGTACATACAAACGCCAGATTTTTCCAATCCTCTGAGAACTACACAAAATGTTTATTTACACCAAATTTGTATGATTTAATGAACAAATTGTATGAGTCCGAATTCGTTTTTTTTTTGTATGACCTCATTTTAAGATTTATTCGGTGTGTTTGTTGCAATATATATTTATTTAGTAAGTAGACAGGGTCACACGTCAAGCCATACATAACAGGAAAAGCTCTAAACAACGTAGGCTGATGAGTAACCCTGTGCAAATGTTATTTTTGGATTTGGAGAACTGCAAGACGATGACATTTAAAACGATAATTGTTTTATACAATGTCATAAAAAAACAAGATGTTTCACCTGATGGCAAATGATACCGCCGCCTAATGACGCGACGATGTCTTCGGCCACTGACCGCTGTCGCTTGGAGGCGATGGCGCGCTTTCTCTCTTCCAAAAACGACCCTATACACGCGCTGCTATGCGACGGACGCTACCACCATGCCTCATCAATGGACGCCACCATCACTTGGTGTCGCGCCACTGTTCTCTGCCAAAAATGACCCAGTGTTTTAACTAAGCATTACTTTAGATTTGATACTAGACATCCGCGCCACGCCACTGCCACGCCACTTCAGTAGGTATACACCGCGCCTTAGCACCCCAAGAGCAAACCAATGCATTGTTAATGTAAAGCTTAACCTCTCGTGCCGGTAATTGCACTGGCTCTCCGATCCAATCTTCGTTATTTTATTCTATGCGAGAGTGATGATAGCCATTGTGAAGCAGACAGTCCAGGCGAGACCGTAATTGGATCTAGATATTCCATTTGTAACGACAGACGGAGCGATTGCTTTCCAAACTCACAATTTCGGGGGTTTTTAGGGTTCCTTACAAATTCAAATTAAATTTAAAAAATCCTTTGAATGGATTTGGCAGTATCGTGCCTGGAATGAGTTTAGTTTTTGTATTAATTTATGTATCTACGGAATTATATTTTAATCATAATGAAGTTATGAAATTTTATAGTTATGATATTTTTTATTCATAATTATAATAATAGGAAACGTATCATAAACAAAGAGCTCTAATTTAATTTTGTGATCAGGATTGAAAATTAATCAAATGCTATATTAGACTATAATATACATTAGTTAACACAAACTATTGAAAAGTATAAAAGTAAATAATAATTCGTCAGGGAACCCTCGGGGTTGAGTTCGAATCTGGGGTGTATTTTATTTGAAATTTCCCGTTCCAGTCACCCTAACAGTTTGACAGCTCGGAATGTACAGCTGTCACAGGCTACACCCAACACCGGGCCGGATCTGAGATTTTGAAACCGATACAAACGTACGCTTCATAGCACACATGAAATCCGTTCAAATTCATTTTGACGAAAAAAAAAAATCGTGCAAATAAATAAAAATACATACATACATATAAATTGTGTAATCATAAAATGAATGTCCTAAACCAATTCTGAAAGTTATAATTTTTTTAAATTCACTTCATGTCAAAAAAAATGTGTTTTTATTATTATGGATAATTGCAAAATCAATTTCAGAACGATGGGTACCCATTTTAAAATTTTATATAATAAAGTCTTTATAGCCGATATTATATTTGAATCTCGATATGCGGTATTAACGGCCTATAACGGCCTTTTAAATGCCTGCAGTTCATTGCATGAAATCTACCGTTAAAATTAATTTCGAAATAAAAAATCGTCCAATTAAATATTAAAATTTCAGAAAGAACAAACGAGGCGAAAAAATTACCTTTTAAATTTTCAATAAACCAATACTGATTCTCGGAATTAATGAACTTAAAAATGCAAATTTGCGCGTACGAAATGGAACCGGATATAGTTTCGATTTTCTCTTCGTATTACCGGTTTCGAATATATTTCCCGCGATACTGATAAATGGTTTTAGATATCGCATCGGGTTCAACTGGATATAAAACGATAGAAATAGTATAATGTGGACTTAAATCGTACTTTACTGAAAGTCAAGAGGTTTTTAGAAGGAGAAAATGGTTTCGTTTGCTTTAAATTTTGTACATTAATGTTTTAAACCCTATATACAAGTGTCATTGCTTTTGAGAGCTTAAACTTTTTAATTATTCAATTAGGTCTGTTTTTTCATATCTTAATAACTATCCGGTATACTAATGACATTGATTTGGAAAGCAAATACATTTTAAATTCTTTATTTTCATAATAACTAGACCTGTTATTTCATACCTTATTTATTTTTGGTAACATTAATTTTATATTTAAGAGAATTTTTATTAAGACTCCAATCTCAAAATAGTAATTAATAATGTATTTTTAACATACACAACAAATACACTTTTAACTCATTAAATGGAATAAACCAGAATAATACCTAACAGAGGTGATACATAACCGCAATAATTGGTCGCACACCATCGTTGTGCCATTAGAGAATAATAACGCATAAACCTAATGAAAATTTACTGAAACTACAAAAGGATTTCGAATAACAATTTGAAAAACAATTCACTAATTTACTACAAAGTTAACTGAATTACTATTTGTGTGGAATTGCAAGATTATTTTTATAAAATGGAAGTAATCCAACTGTAGTATTGTAGCTACAAATAATATTATTTTGCATATTATTGTGAACAAATTGAATATGATAAATTATCCTCTAAATGGGCAACGCATTCGTCGTCGTGTCAATAGACTTTCCATCAGGTGAACCGTCTGAATGACGCCTATAGTATCGACATGTAATCAATTTATTTCAAAAGTATTCATTTTCCAATGTCTTAACTAATACTGACTAATATGTAACTGGTGTCGTTTCTTCATTTGTTATTTTTAACTAAACTCAAAACGCCTTCTAACTGCACTACTAGCCTCGGAACCTAAACCGCTAAATAGAAGCTAGAAGTAAATGTTTTAAATATAGATGCGACTTTAGAATAATTTAAATTAAATACAAAATGATTTCTGAAAATGAATACCTACTTTTGAATGGAATCCCATTTTCATTGTTATATTTGTTTTTCTCTATATTTTTATACACTACTGATTTCTACTTTTATCTACTTGCCTGCTTTGTGAATGTTGCTTGAGTAGGCAGCGGTATCATTTTACCTCAGGTGAGCCGTCTGCTTGTTTGCCCGTGATTTTGTACGAAAAACTTCCTTTAAAAAGTACTAATGATTTGTAATTTTAATTTGCGAAATTAAATTAAAATAAGTCCAGTCTAGTCCAGAAATCTTTATTCCTATATATTTTAATGTTACAGTACAAAATAATAAGGTAACTGGTCAAATACAATGAAATGTTCATATGTTAATGAGTGGTCTCCTCTGCGGTCACAGCTAATTACCTATCATTAATCTGTGGTATTTACAACATGCTAATTAATGTAAGTCAAAAGGTTTAGGAGATCCTCCTTCTCATCCTGGCTCCTTAGAGCTGCCCTGATTTTAGCGTTGTGATCTACTAAAAGTACGAGATTCAATGAAAATATTTCTTAATTTTGAAATCCATAGAAGTATTATCTTTAAAAAAAATGTAAGGATGTATGGTTACCCGTTCACGCAAAAACTACTGAATGGATGTTAATGGAACTTTACAATAATATAGCTGATACATCAGAATCACACATACAAAATACATTTTGTAAACTGTCCGAAATATAATGATAAATATCAAGTTATTAAAAATCTTAATAGAACTATTATCGACTTCTACGCGGAAAAATTCGCGGATTCAAAAAAAAAAAAATCTAAACAAATTTTTAAAGTCAACATGATTATTTTAACAAATTGCTGTGCAATTTCACTAAATCTGTAACTAAAATTCATCGAAAAATATCAATGTTGCCATGCAATAACCGCACTTTGGTTGACAGTTTAATATATAGCTATAATAATTTCGCAAGGAAGTAGAATGTTGTTTGTACGTTACCTCCCACACGTATCGTATTAGCACGTGCGAGGTACGTAGCCCTGGTTATAGTTAACTTTATATGCATGCGACGCGATGTCAGATGCAATATATCGACTCACTTTATAATACCGCTGGCAACACTGAACGGGTTAGAAATAGTAAAAATATAGTTTCGTTTTAAGGGAAGAGTTAAGTTGAAGACCTTGCTTGCGCAGTGGTGTAAACAGCCGACAGCTAAGCTAGAGGTTCCGGGTTAGAATTCCGATGGGGCGGAACTTTGTGTTATTTGGGAGATGCATTGTTTCGTTTACCGGACTTGGATGTTGTATTCTTATCTATGTAGTTTATACCATCGTTGCTTAGCGCCTGCGACACAAGTTTATCTTAGTGCGAGGCTGAGTCAATGTGAGTCGTGATGTGATAAATAAATAAATATATACTGCAAGCTCATTTTTAAGCATGATCGAAAAAACCCTTATTTTTAAGTTGGAGGGGTACATTTAAGGGGCCTATTACAGCGAGTGTTGTTAAGCGTTTTCTCGACTAATCGATTTCCTATCGAGATATTTGTGCCATCAAACTTTATAGTAAGTACCGTTTGTGAGTCGTTTCGGCCACCTGCCAACACGCGTCGCTTGTTATATAAGCTCGCTTCACGCTCACGCGTGTTATCAGCGCAGGAAAAATCATATAATAAAACAATTTATACACAACATTTTTCTAACACAATAAAGCCTTAAAGATTAAATGATTAATTACGCATATTACATGTTTAGTTTGCACAATTCATATTGAAAAAAAAAAAAAAACCTAATAGTAGATTTTTAGAAAATTTCACCCAATAGTAGATTTAATAGATTTTTATTGATTGTTTAAACAATAAAATGTTGTGTTGGTGTGGAATGTTCCTTAACTAGGGAACTTATTTAATACATGTATAGACATGCCATATTGCAGTTATCGGGCCTTTGTAGAAACATGCGATGCGATGCGTTGCGATGTGGGGGAGATCGGATATTGCTTTTAATAAAAACGCATATTTTTGTGTGAAATTCACTGCAATCTATTGTCATTTCATAGGATACATCGAGCCGTTCAAACAAGAACGTCGTAAGCAAGAAAAATCTTTTTTTTTTTCTTAATCTCTTATTTCGTTATAGTAAAAACTTTATTTTTAATGTATAATACCTGTATTAGGGTAAGGAAGCATAAACATGCCAAGAATGGTTAGAATTGGAATTGAATGAGATCGTTGCAGCTTTTGGCAACACAATGCTTGTGTGATGTGTAGTGTAGTTACTTGGCGGGAACGGGAAGCGTCAGTTAGATTTTTTATTTTATTGTCTTTTCTTATATATCGGAAGAATTTAATGTGTAAAATGCTAGTGGTTTAACCAGTAAATATCTGTAGTGCTGTACAAGTGTGGAGAAAGTGAAATACGACGATTTGGCTGTGCTTTTCGTCATCTCCCAAGTAACTAATTTGAGCCTACAGTAACAGTATTAGCATGTTACTGTAGGCAGATTCATCATTTTCATTGTTCACCTTATTATCTTCATCGCATTTATCATCTTAAAGAATGAATTATACCATTTATGTGTACATCATTGCAGTGAAAGCGCATACAGTGGCGGTACTGTCATACAAGCCCAAAAACCCGGCTTGCCCTACCAAGGGAAGTTCGCACTCTCGTTCATTCATTACTTTTCTTTAAATCAAATAACAATATGCTTTGCATAGCATGGTTCAAAATTCGCGCTAATTCGAACGCGTAAGTATGAAGTGTAGATTTAAGAGTAATGAGGCAATAAGACATTTATGGAAATGAATTATAAAACTACAATAACGTATCTTTCGGCTTGCCCTTTTCTAAAACTGTAGGCACGCCAATGAGCGCATAGAGGATATTTTTGTTGGTAGATATTGTTTGTCTCTCATAAACATAAACTCAAGCCGTAATCCTCGAGAGGGGTTGGCAGAAGTGTTACACACCGCATTTTGCATGTTTATGTTGAATCGCAGTGTGACAGGCTGCGAATCTGTCGCCACTATCCGGGCACAACGAGTAACACGGTAGCTACAACGTACGGCAACCAGACTCGAACCCTCGACCTCTGTGGTCGGGTCGGTCGGTTAACTAAGACAAGTAAGAATCTTAACTACCACGTTCTCATAATTAAAAGTATTATCGTAAACTAACAAAAATAGTATTCATTGTTAAAACCATGAAGAAATTCTTTCTTGGTAAAAAAAAAGCTGCTGTTGTTCAATTGGTAAATCCAAAAGAATCAAAGCAAAACTGTATTTAAAATGATTTTCAATGAAATCAAAATGGTGGTGTAGATTAATAAATTTGAAATTCTAAAAAACACACATTGAGACTTAAAAACCCTAACGCAATAGAATGATGTGATTGTTAAGTAATTTTTTTTTTTTTTAATGTTTCTTAATGTTCCTTATGTATGTGTTAGTAATTTTCAAATTATGTAATCTGCTTTATTTTTAATATCAAATATCTACATATACGAGTGTTAATTTATACACACTCATATATACTTTTTGTGGTCATGTACGGTGCTCAATAAAAACATCAAAATCGGATCACCCGTTTGTTTCATGCCAAAAGTATACACAAAGATACACATATTAACAGATCATCATTCTATTACGCATTGCGTTTTTTTTTTTGTTCTTTTGATATTCCTTATATCTATGTGTTAATAATTAGAAATATTCAACTTGTAATATCCTGTTGTGTTTTATATCAAACAAATATACGAGCAAATATATACTTACACACACACTTAAACACTTTGTGACCATCAAGTGCGGTGGTCAATAAAAACTCCTTTGCATGGAATTTCTTTATTAAGGCAAGTTATAAAGAAGTAGGTGTCAGATGGCTCCAATAAACTCAAGCATAAATCTCATGACGACAAACTATCCAGCTGATTTATAGAACGAGCGCACTGCACTTTAAAACTGCACAGTTTATAAAGGGAACACATTTGTTGAAGAATGGATAAAACTCACGCCGTAAATCCTCGAGAGGGTGGGAGAGGTGTAAAACACCGCATTTCGCATGTTTATGTTCCAGTATGACAGGTTGCGAATCTGTCACCACCATCTAGGCACAACGAGGAACATGGCAGCTACGTACGGCAATCCGAGACTCGAACCCTCAATCTGTCGGTTCGGGCCGGTCGGTTAACCAAGGCACGTAACAAACTGAGCTACCACGTCAACCCAAAACCAATAAATGATAAAATCAATTATTTTTAATACTGCCTATTATTTAGCCAGTGTGATTGCTAGAACAAGAAGTATAACATCTTTACCTATACATGGGCAATGCATTGGTAATGATCTTGGCGTTGTATATCTTGGGCATAGTCGTGTCAATACACGGCAGTATCGCTTTCCATCAGGTGAAACGTCCACTAGATTGTCTCAGACATACAAAAGTGATATAAAATCATCAGTTTGGTAGGATGGTAAATTTTTACAGCCCGAGAATACTTAACGTTTTTAACAAGATCTAGTTAAGTTAGTCAATGTTAGATCCCTTAAACTGGGAAATGTGAAATTTTAAGGTTAACTTATCTGAATAAGAATAATCTAAAAAACCTTCTAAAAAAAGTTCGAGATCAATTCAATGTTCAAAGGAATGCTTTTGGTGGCCTCTTTAATTTATATGTAATTGTTTGTTGTTTGTGACGACCTCGGTGGCGCAGTGGTGTAAACAGCCGACTGCTACGTTAGAGGTTCCGGGTTCGAATCCCGGCGGGAGCGGGACTTTGTGTTATTTGCAAGACGCATTGTTTCGCTTACCGGTCCTGGATGTTGTATTCTTATTTATTTAGTATATACCATATCGTTCCTTAGCACCTGCGATACAAGTTTTTACGATACTAACTGCAGGGCTGAGTCAATGTGTGTGTCGTGTGATGTGGTTATTTATTTATTATTTTTAATTAGAATAATTATACATACAATATACTTATAAATATTATTAAAATACAACTTTATTCTACATAAA
Source organism: Choreutis nemorana (assembly GCA_949316135.1). NCBI lineage: Eukaryota > Metazoa > Arthropoda > Insecta > Lepidoptera > Choreutidae > Choreutis > Choreutis nemorana. The sequence goes on along the minus strand of OX438620.1, from coordinate 359,262 downwards.
TAAAACCACATCACGACACAGACATTGACACAACCCTGCACTAAGATATAATCTTGTCGCAAGCATTGAGCAACGATATGGTATAAACTACATAGACAAGAATAAAACATTCAAGACCGGTAAGTGAAACAATGCGTCTTGCAAATAACTCAAAGTTCCGCCACCACCATGACTCGAAACCGGAACCTCTAGCGTAGCAGTCCACATGAAAATCAATTTTGTACAAGTGACAAATTAACTACGCTACCAAAACCAATTAATGAAAACGTTCTTATATTATGTAATATCTTTACTAAGTAAACAGGACAATAGTATATAAATCCCACTCACAAATTTGGGCGGGGCCGTAGTATTGTGTATATAAGGTATTGTTTGCTTAATATGAACCGGAGCGTTTTTCCGAACCAGTGCGTAATCAGGGCAACGTCGGACAATCAATATAGGATACGATGGATATATCGAGGGAATCTTTTTAACGGGTGCCAGGGGGTGAACTCGACCCCTTTGAGGGGCCAAAGTAGCCTTTATCTCTAGTGGACCTAACTTGTGGTCGCTCGAAGAAATAAAGTTTTTCTCAACTCTTCCATACATTGCGATTCACTTGTATTTATATCATTTTTATTCAATTATCTTTTTGGGTTTTCTTCCTTTTAATAATGTTTTTACTTACTTATATGGCTTTGCTTAGTTCCTGTGACACAAGTTGTTACGATACTTACTGCAGCGCTAAGTCAATTTGTGTGACGTGATGTGGTTTATTTATTAATTTATTCAGAACAAAAATGAAGCGAATGCACGAAATTCTATTACATATGTTATTATAAAATAATAATAAATAAATAACCACATAACGACACACACATTGACTCAGCCCTGCAGTAAGTATCGTAAGAACTTGTGTCGCAGGTGCTAAGCAACGATATGGTATATACTAAATAAATAAGAATACAACATCCAGGACCGGTAAGCGAAACAATGCGTCTTGCAAATAACACAAAGTCCCGGCCCCGCTGGGATTCGAACCCGGAACCTCTAGCGTAGCAGTCGGCTGTTTACACTACTGCGCCACCGAGGTCGTCAAAATGTTATTGCAACTTATTTTGTTTTATTTAATTTTTAATATTACCTACCAATGTTATAATTTTCTTTTCTTTTATTTCAAACAACGTTAAAATATTACAAATTAAATTATATTGCTATGTGGACACAATATATTTTGTAAACACAAATTACAGATGTTCACAACATTTTTAATTATATTATCTGAATAAATTAATGTTTTTACAAGATTTTTTCTCTTATCATAATTTCAAGTAAGATTTAGATACTTACGTAGCTATATTGTTTGATAGGGAGTGTTCAGGAGGCACGCGACAGCCTGCCTTTGGGGAAATTGAACCTGCGAATAGCTTTGTAGGGATAAGCTGTATAATTATTATGGGAGCTAAAAAAAACTACAAGGAAATTATAGTATTAAATGCAACAGTGTTAAAAGAAATATTAGCTTTAAGAAATCAGCTAGAAATTAATAAAATAAATTCGAATCAAAATTAACTTATTTTGTTCGAGGACAGTTAATTATTTTATAATTTAATTTTTTAATTTAAAAAATGACTCGTCCACCGTTTCGGAAAATTTTCAGTTGAAAAACCCTAGATTTTGTAATTTCTGTACGGTATATTAACATTTTATTCTTAGATACTAAATACATCTTACAATCAAGGGTGACAGATCGTCAGCTCATGTCATAAAATACGAATTAAAATGATGGTAACAAATTACCTCTCGTAGTGACAAAACAAATATGTACCATACTAGCCCGTAACATACATGCTACTCGCACAGAACAAGTAATCATATGAGCAGCATGCATGAACCGCTAACTGTTCGGATCTTGTTTAAACTCATTTATTACTACGAACAAAAAAAAGTAGCTTGCTAATAGACACAAAGCGAAATCACAGCACACTCTTTCTTGTTAGGTAGTCAAGAAAATTTTTGACATTCGAAAAGGTTTGAATATAAAATTTTAATACTGAAAATTTATTTAATTTTGAATTATTTTAATTTATTTATATGGACATGCAGCAGCAGAACTATATTTCTTAACGTTATGCTATGGAATTGATAACACCAAGCCAAAGACAAATGTCATGTCATGAATATTGTATCTTAATGGGGCTGATAATGCAAGTTAGAGAGTTAGAGCTACTTAAATTACATGTTAATTAATATTAATAATAATAACCACATCACGACACACTCATGGACTCAGCCCTGCAGTAAGTATCGTAAGAACTTGTGTCACAGGAACTAAGCAACGACATGGTATGAACAACATAGATAAAAATACAACATCCAAGACCGGTAAGCGAAACAATTCGAACCTGAAACCTCAAGCGTAGCAGTCGGCTGATTACACCACTGCGCCACCGAGGTCGTCAAATCAAATCAAATTATTGACAATCAATTCGAGTCATGCTGAACTATTGTTGCAATTAATATCATGCTTCCAGTAGTGTATTGAGAGAGTTATAAGCCTGTTTAATTATTTCTATTAACGTTTTTAAAGACAAATATCTTTACTTTAATGTGTTCCATATCTCCATAATAAATTTTCAAAGTACTGGTATCTATAAATCTAATTAAATTTTTATTTTATTAACAAAACCAGCCCGCAGCCCGCACTCTATTAGCTAATTATTTTTGAGTTACACCCTCGTTTAATTGGATAAGGTTTCAGTGGTTTCCTCATGAAACAGTACATTCCGCGTTGCTATGGTTACTAATGTCACAAAAAAGTACCCCGCGCAAACAATGGACTATTGTTTAGGGCTGCCACTTTACTTATAGCAGGCTTTGTGAAACCCTACACTGTTAATCACTAAAATATTCTGCTTGGCAACCCTACTAAAACCTTTTTTCTCTTTCCTTCTATTGCATACAACATTTTGTATGAAGGAGATAGCTAATCCAAGCGTTGAGGTTTGAATACGCTCTTGGATTAGCATCGTCCTTTCCGAGCCTCGTTTTAAGAATGTATTACGTAAATTACGCAAATCTGAATCTTATTTGTTTTACATACAGGTCAATTCGGGGATAATGTAGAAAAACAGGGAGGGCTCCTTAGGGACTGTCGATAATTATTATTTCTTTAGTAAGGACCTATTTCGTTCTATTAGTTCTTTGATACTCAGATGGCACAGTGGTCACACAAATAGATTGCCAGGTAAGTGTAGTGGGTTTGATTCAAACTAAACGCGTACATAAACAGATCTTATTTTTATTAGATTGAAATCTGTAACATAATTTCTCAATTTCATATGACGCAGTCACGTATCAATAAAGGCAAAAGAAGCATTCAATGCATTCTCAACCTTTTTTCTATGTTGGTTCACAGTTTGTATTCGAACACTTAACGACCTTTATTTTATTTTACATTAACCAATATAAAAATGAGGGTTTGTCAATATACAAAAGTAATTGATTCGAATGTCGGATGTCTACAGTGCAACTTTCTTAAACACCCTTAAACTTTGTGAGCCCTTAGGGAGTGTTGTGCTTGCAATAGCGTGAGATGACCCTGCTTGTGTGTCATTATAAACATTTCAAATACAGTAACGTTAGGATCACACGATGCAGCTTCCAACCGTTCAGACTGCGGCTCTCCCTCAAATCGCGATCTTGCCTCAAAAATATAAATAATGTTCGTGTTTTGCCATTCTTACTAAGCATGCAAATATTTATTAAACAAATAGGGTCAATCAACAATAATAATTAAATGTTATTCGAATAATTTTTACATAAAATCATAATTCTTAGTTTCGGCTGCGGTTTCCAACAGCATCGTGACTTTTTAGCTTGACCGGAAATTAAGGCAAAATTTTGACCTATAAAAACAAAAGCAATTACTGTGTTCCCAATAATGATAATTTAGAAAAGGACATGGAAGCCCAGCTGAACATATTTTCAATGCTTTTATTTTTATGTAGGTTGGTAGGTAGTGATACACTTTTTTGGCCATGTGTCATAGATTTTGGTGATTATATAAGAGCATCTAATTTATGTCAGTTTTCTAATAGTACATAGGTTTGTATAGATGAAATGATTTCATCCAAGACTATAAAGTATGGTGTATAGTATATTCGGTTTAATGTGGCCAGTAACAATATAAGGCAGCACAATAATCCTGCAAAACATCCTGTTCCTTTCAACGGAGCGTTTTTCTTTATTTTTATTGACCCATTCGTTTTATTTATTATTTTGATCCATTTGTCTCCGGCGACATATTTATTGCGGGAGTTTTTTTTTGTCAAATTACGGCATATTTATGTCGGGTTTAGCATTCACGAGGCGTGTGACGTTACATGTGAAGGTTAAAACCTCCTCGTGGTGAGTATTTTTGCTTTTTTATGTGTATTTTTACCTAAAAACAAACGAATTAAACACGTGCTTAACACGCCTTTTTACAGGCTTCCAAATACATTTCTATTCTAGTATAAAGTTGCTTTGGAATAAATAAATGAAAATAATAATAAATAACATCACGGCATTCACATTGACTCAGCTATACAGTAAGATTAAAGAATCTTATGCCGCAGATTCTAATTTAAGCAACGATTTGGTATAAACTAAATCGATAAAAATACATCCAAGACCGTAATGCAAATGACACAAAATTCGCTCCGGGTATTGAACCTGAAACCTCTAGCGTAGCAGGCGGCAGTTTACCCCACTACACAACAGAAGCCGTCACCTACGGTACATCACGGTAGTGGTTTCAAACATTAATTTTCTCGTTCCAAATGAATAATAAAATTAACCAATAAATTTGACTTTAATAAAAAAGACTGCAAACAAGTGTTAAAAACCATAGAGCATAACAACATAATGAACGATGTAGACATAAAACGGAACATTTAACTTCGTTATTTTTATTTCTCAGCTGAAAATTATAAAACATTGCCCGCACATTCCCGAAATAGGTCAAGAGGCCGCGTGCTTACAAGAAAATATGCCGCGAACCGAGTAAAGTGGTTACACTGAAGCACGAAGACGTTACACACGGCCACGGATCAACCTAATCCTATCGGGCTTTACCGTTCTTAATTTCCAAAGCGTAAGGATTGATATTGCACTTGTTATGTGAAGCTTTAATTAATTTGATATTTATTTGTAGTATATGTTGTAGTAAACTTTGAGGGGCGTGTGTCTCGTTTGAGTGTCCCTAATCTGCAGCTTAAAATAACTTTTTTTTGTTTATACGTATTGTGGAAAATTAGATTTACCAAATAACTACTTTATTGTAAATAATGAGTGTCATAATTTTTGCAATTTTTTACAAGTATACTCGTCCAAAGTAGTGTCTGTAACATGAAGATGTTGCATTAATATTTAAGGTTACTTTAAGTCAGTCTATAAACAAAATATTCGTTATTTAAAGAGGATTTCCCAAGTCAAAGCTGAAATAAATATAGGTTAAAAAAAACTAAAACAAACAAGAAAATAGACCAAAAAACAAAACACAGCCCCTTTTCGGGCGCCAATCTAGTTCGTTCCAGTCAAACCACGTATTTTTTTTTCTATCCATCCTTTGTATTGCACGCCGGGCAATGAATGACCAGTTTACATTGCATGCGGAAACGATACACGGTATCGATGTAAGTAAACTATATTTATTTAACATACAAAAGTCCCACGTCGGGCGCCAAAATTAAATTACTTAAAACTTTAAACATTAACCTGAAAATTTCACTATGCGAACGAAAATTTTCCTCAACAATAATTTTGGCAACTTACTTAAACATAAAAAACATAGATGCCAAATTCTGCTTTAAAACAAAGGGTTTATGTATATTGAGATGATGTTTCTCATATAAAAACTACTGTAGTTCCCATGTTAGATGTCGGTACTCTTTATGCAATCAAACGGTTGGTAGTTTTTATTCTCCCCTCCCCTCCCCTCCTCCCACCACAACTACCGCTTGTATAGTTAGTTTCGCTTTGTACCGCAATCAGCCCGCGAGTTAAGGTAAATCATCAGCTATCGGGAAATAACACCAAATAAAAAAAAATATTTGAACTTTTGAATATCATGTGAATTATTAATCATTGGACAAAATGTCATGTGTGATGTCTGATGTGGTGGTTAATGTTATTGTTTTCTTTTATGATTCTCGTTTAATTTAAATGTTAACTGACTTCGTTACTAAGTAAGACTGGTGTTGTTGGGATTATTAATTGGTAGTATTTTAAAACTAAAAATCCAGCCAAGTGCGTGTTAGCCACGCATAGAATACGTAGGTAGGTATGTTTACTTTTTATTTATTTATTTTTGCACGAAATTTTTCAAGTTAGCGCATTTTAAAGCTTAGTTAGGTGATTGAAGTATAAGTCCTGAAATAATAAAATTATTAAATGATATGTAATTAGTTTTTTTTTAAAAAAAAGAAAAAAAAAATGAATATCTCGCAACGGATACCAAAATTTAAAAATCATCTCGGTTTCCTCAACATTTCTAAATGATCACCCACATTGTGGGGTAGACGTGAGAAAAAAGTGTTCCCCACTTTACGGGTAGGAGAGGTTCCCGAAAAAATTTTGTTTTAGCACTTTTTCAACGTGGTAGATATACAATACACTGTATACTTCGAACACGTCGTATAAACATCTCGTTTACTTGTTGTATATATTTATGTATATAATGTATATAATATGTTGATATATGTCTAAAAAACCTATTTCTATTAACACTATGTATTATTGTGACATATATCTATTTCAAGTAACAAATAAATAAAATGAAGTAAGCATATACATGCAAGTTTTTTCTCTCTATACTAACCATTAGGAGGGTAAACCGAAGACTGACGAATGGAGATGACGAAACTATAAGGAACGTGGACTGTGGAACCCTAAAAATAGTTAAGGATCTGGTCATGTAAAAATACAGAAAGGGAAAAACCATCTTATTTAAAAAAGGTTGGAAGAAAGATGGCAAAATCTGATAGCATTTATTTTACTCGTAGTTTTATTATATTTTTCTCTTATAAACTTGCTTTTATAACAGAAAAAGATTTTATGTTAAACTGTTGCCTCCTTGCTTTTTCCTCGAACAAAGCCAGGTCTAAACAGTAGTGTATAATGTCATGTTTTAATACGAGTATCTGCATCACAGTCCGGTCACGTCCCGGCCTCGGGTCGGAGTCGAATGAGATTTGCTTCATGCCGGCGGATCTACTAACACACGTTTACATACATGTTATAATGTTTCATCTCTGATTTCATAGAAAAATTGATGAAAATAGAAATTGCTTTCTGCTGATGAACAATATTGGGTCAAGTGAGTAAGTACGCTAGAAATCCTTAAACAGTACGTACTTGTAGAGAAGAAAAGGCATGCATGTGAGAATGTTTTTCTCAAACTAACAAAGAAAATAAAATTTGCTTAAGAAAGTAAACAGTTAGCTCAGATGTCATTTTTTGTCTTCGCTTTGTAAGGAGGGAAGTCTGAAATCGTTTTCTTACTACCTCCTATTTCTTTTGATTAAGTTCCTTGCTGGTCTCAAGACAGCCGGTAGGGCCTGTAGCATGGGCGTCATTGTAGAGCTGCATTATTCGATCAAAGGCCGCCACTGTTGCTCCTAGTAAACAGGAGTTGCAGTGGTGGGACAGAGTGTAGAGTGTACCCAGAGCCGACAAAGATCTAATAACACGGATTTCTTGTCAGCCGGAATTTCCGCGCGATGTCTGCATTAATTTGTACTATAACATAGGTTTTATTTTGACAAAGTAAAATGTGCGTGATGAATAGTCTTCTGCGCTTCCCGTAAAACTCTGTAAAACAAAAAAATGAAGTTAGTTATATAATATATCAATTATTGAACAAAAGATCTAACCTGAATGTTTATTGCGAGCTGTTACATTAAAACGAGCAACCTAATTTCGTGATGACAAAATGATCGACAAATTCACAGGCTGTGAAGTCGGCAATGGCTGGTAATAACTGGATATTAGTTAATTTCAAAACCCGACATCGAAAATCGATGCATCTGAACGCGCAATGAATAAATTTCCAACAACGGATGAAAGCATTAATTTTAAAATAATGAGACTTTGCGGTTTGTAATCAGATGAGCGGATGCGTTGGCAATTGTGCAATTCTATTCTGCCTGATATATTACTGTTTAATTCAGTTATATTGTATGTTATTGGATTTCATTTGGAATTGATCATTTTGATCTAATCAAATGCTCATTGTGGTTACAATTAGTAGCTCAATCTATGAGGGTAAAAATGCCATTTCCAATTTAAGGGTAGTTTGGATTCGACAATGCAATTACAAATAAACAGCGATACATACTTCCTTATAAAATAGTTTTATTGTGTTAGGAAGCCTTAGTTTTATTTGCTACCTTAGATGTAAAATCATTTTACATTCCAAGCTGAATTTAAATAGAATTCAAGTGCACGTTATTTTCTTTGAAATCTCTTCTCGCTGAGTGAAGACGCCGCACCGCTCGTCGCCGGCAGCGAATGTCAACAAAGAACCGCCATCTCGCGGTGGCTAACCGAATTACAACTGTAGTAGCAACTCCAAGCAAATAAAATGTCCCTTTCATTCCTTTAACTTTCAACTTACTTTGTCTCGGATACGGTTTATTTAAACTAACGTTTTAATGTTTTAAAAGCTTTTGTTTATTTCAGACGGAGAACAGAAACTAAGAAAAAGAGTACTATGTCGTGTGCATTTTAAAAGACAATCATAGTTGTGGACTTCCTTTTTAATGCCTTTTTAACCCTCGACGCAAAAAAGGGTAATGAGTTTGACGTGTCTGTCTGTGGCACCATAACTCAACTCAAATGAATGAAGCGATTTTGGTTTAGTTTTTTTTTGTGACTTAATCGAGCGTGTTCTTAGCTATGGTTGATCGATATCGGTTCTCCCATTCAAAAGTTATGTGGGGTGAAACTAGAGATGAACAATCGAATGTAAGCAAATTTTAAATTTAAATTTGTAATTTAAGTTGTTTGTTTGTATTGATTTTATTGTAACAAAGAGCTACCGTCCGCATCATTTGTCCCATAAACCTGAACAAAACTGATACCATCTTTCAATTTCAAACCCAGGTAACTGTATAGTGAAAAACTGCTACTAATTATCTAACTTAATCGCCGGAATTAACTGTGTAAATTGTAGTCCTTATTACGTACTGCATACAGTTTATTTTATAAAGTCACCGGCCCCATGTCGGTCGCCAATTAATAACGATTGTTGTCGCCATAAATCGCTCTCGAACGTTCTGTATCGGTTTATATTGCGATACTGACTTTATTAACGAGCACATTCAATAATTGAGGGAATTTTGTCTTTTTAGCGACTTTTTTACATAAAGTCAACAAAAAAACCAGCAGGCGGTTCACCTGATGACAATGATACAGTCTCTTATTGATACGACAATGCCCTTGATGTTTTACGATGCTAAGAGCACAACCAATGCGTTGCCCATATAGAGGTGAAGATGATATTCCTCTGGTACTGGTAATGACACTTTGTCTCCTTCGAACGGAAACAAAAGTATATGGATCCGGTTCAATAAAACTAACAATTCTACAAATTTGTAGAAAGTGGTAATTGCTGTTTAATAAAATATAAGATACAATTGAAGAAAGCGCTTGAAGATCTCAGTGACAAATCGTGTCTACAAATTTGTAGAAATAATTTTTATAAAAAAGTTTATGTCGAAACTCTAAGACAAGGCAAGTATTCTACAAATTAGTAAAATTGTCAACTACAATTTAATGTTTGATAAAGCATAAATAAATGCTAAAATTAATAAATGTTAATGCTATTATCAAAAGGAGGACGTGGTAGCTCAGTTTGTTACGTGCCTTAGTTAGCCGACCAACCCGACCTGAGAAGTCGAGGGTTCGAGTATCGGGTTACCGAAGGTTGTAGCTTCCATGTTACTTATCGTGCCCGGGTAGTGGCGACGGATTCGCAACCTGTCACACTGGGACTCAACATAAACATGCGAAATGCGGTGTGTAACACCTCTGCCAACCCCTCTAGAGGGATTTTTTACGGCGTGAGTATATGAAAGTATGTTTATGTATTCATGATATATAGGGATCGTTAAATTAAAAAAAAATGCTTTAAAATATGTTTCATGTTGAGGACACTCTTTTATTTTATTTTAATACAGTTTAAATTAAAAGGTGCTAACGGGATCCTATTGCCAACTCTTTCGCCTGTCCCCCGTCTATCTAGATGTGCCAATAGCCATACGGTTGGATTTTTAAAGTGTATTTAAAATTAAGTCAAATTGAAAAAAACTTCCTTACATCATGAGTCAAGGCGTAGTGAAATCTACGGAATGTATAAATCCACGCGAATTTAGCTCTCATGAATCATTTTCACTTGTGTATTTTGCTGTTTATTTTATGTATATGTTGACGACCTCGGTGGCGCAGTGGTGTAAACAGCAGACTGATACGCTTGAGGTTCCAGGTTCGAATCCCGGCGGTGGCGGGACTTTGTGTTATTTGCGAGACGCATTGTTTCGCTTACCGGTCTTGGATGTTTTTTTCTTATCTATGTAGTATATACCATATCGTTGCTTAGTTCCTGTGACACAACTTCTTACGATACTTACTGCACGACTGAGTCAATGTGTGTGTCGTGATGTGGTTTATTTATTTACTCTGACTTCAGGAGTTATTGTGTTGATTAAGTCAGTTTAATTTTGTTCCTTACTAAATGTAATTACGCGTGGATCTATTTTGTTCCTTACTAACTGTAATTACGCGTGGTTCTATTTTTGTTAACTTTTCCGATGTTTTAATAAGTTATATTGCTGTTCGGAACGATCATAATCGAAATCGGTCCAGCCATTTTTGAGTATATAGAGATAAATGGTGTAACTAACCCGGCATAGCTTTTAAATTATTTATTGTAAATCTATTCTGTTAAGAGATTTTTACTTTTTTTTGTTTTACTAGCATTTTATTGAATAAATAATTAGTTGAAAAAAAATTAGATTAAAGTCACATTGTCATTGACTTAAGAAAAACAAATTTTCTTGATCAAAAATATTTTTTAAGAAATTAAAAACACTATAGTAAAATTAGCTTTAAAATTGTTAAATACATTGTGTAATGAGTGAACTGAGCTATGTTTATGGGAGACTGTACTCTCCGATATCAGGAGGCATTACTCTGAATCCTCGGAGATTTAGCCAAGTTCAGGATTACAGCATCTCTACGATATATAACCGCAAACTCTAATCCGTATTAAAACCTTATGTGAGTAGCTGATTAATTACATTTGTTATTCTCGAAAATATACATATATACTTTTAATGTTATATTATATAATAGTTCACATGAGTTTAATAAAAAAAATCTTAATCATCAGGAATGTTACATAAAATATTACTAAGTACAAACGAGATCGTTTTACAATCAAATTAATGGTGGCAACATTCACAAAGCAGGCAACTAGATAAAAGTAGAAATCAGTAGTGTATAAAAATATACAGAAAAACAAATATAACAATGAAAATGGGATTCCATTCAAAAGTAGGTATTCATTTTCAGAAATCATTTTGTATTTAATTTAAATTATTCTAAAGTCGCATCTATATTTAAAACATTTACTTCTAGCTTCTATTTAGCGGTTTAGGTTCCGAGGCTAATAGTGCAGTTAGAAGGCGTTTTGAGTTTAGTTGAAAAATAACAAATGAAGAAACGACACCAGTTACATATTAGTCAGTATTAGTTAAGACATTGGAAAATGTATACTTTTGAAATAAATTGATTACATGTCGATACTATAGGCGTCATTCAGACGGTTCACCTGATGGAAAGTGATACCGCCTATTGACACGACGACGCCCTTGATGTCTGGAACGCCAAAAGCTTTCGTGCCTGTAATTACACTGGCTCTCCAATCCTACGATCTGAAACACAGCGAACTGCTTCAAGTTGCTATATTACCGCATAATATGTCTTAAAATCTTATGTAAGTACCTGATTAATTACATTTGTTCTACTCGAAATTTGGAAATAGAAAGGGTGGTAGCAACGCAGACGATCTCTCACCAGCATAGCACGTAGATCTATCGGCTTTAAAGGTTAAAACAAAAAAAAATGTATACTTATGAAATAAATGGATTACCCATTGATACTATGGTTAGTTAGGGTCAATATAATAGTATGCAGTACGCAATAAAACCACAGCCACACACCACAACCAATTTCACTTAATTCTAACCATAACAGTGCTCAGCTAAGCATGGTCGCATTGATATCCGTTGATTGATTGAGATCGTTGCAGTTTATGGCAACACAATGCTTGTGTGACGTGTACATCATTGCAGTGAAAGCGCATATTGCATTTGTTTCTCATAAATATACCATAAACATAAACTCACGCCGTAATCCCTCAAGGGGCTGGCAGAGGTATTACGTCACCGTATTTCGCATGTTTATGTTGAGTCCCAGTGTGACAGGTTTCGAATCTGTCGCCACTATCCGTGCATAATGAATTATATAGAAGCTTCAACTTACGGCAACCCGAGACTCGAACCCTCGACCTGTTGGGTGTCGGTGTTTTGAGTGTCGGGGTGGTTGTTTCTCGTTATTTTATATTATGTGAATTGAAACAATATAAACAGTTTGTTTGTAACATAGGCAATGAGATAAGAAACAAAAAAATTGTCAAAGGCGTTGTGATTGTCTGTTGTATTGTTGTATAAAATGCCAAAACTCAATAAGGTATTATTGTAAAGTTGTACTGTTACACATGATATTGTCAGGTAAAATAAATTTGATAGTTTTACGACTTCATAATATCAAAGAATACTTGCTAGTTAAATAAATTCGTTGGGTTTTGAGGTAAAAACTTCAATAATAAAACTTGTATGGAACTTATTTCAAAATTCTTAACACACCCTTTTTACTGCAAACGAATTTAGGACTTGTGTCCTTGCTGTGAAAGTTTTAATTGGAATGCGTTGCCGATGTGTTTTATACGACAAAAACACGTAACAGTAAAAGTTTGTTTGTCCCCTTGTACGTCGCAGGAGATGAAGGAAACTGTTATAGTTCTTTATGTTTCATGAGTTTTTTTTTCTTTGTAAGAAACTATGGAAGACGTACAACTATATTAACTTATACGTGGGTACAATGTACATGTATTTCAGTATAATTTTACTATGGAAAATCAATGATTAAAAAAAAAAATTGCATCATTAAAAGACATACAGAAGGATTATTTTGTTTCGTAATTTTCTAATCAAACATAAAACTTGAATTTAGTGAAAGCAAATTGAGAAATTTCAGATCAAAATTTCACAAAAAACAAGAGATTACTTTTTATTTTTTTCTTTATTATTATTACGCGATTCCAATTGCAGTAATAATACAATGAAATGTAATCAAATTAACCTTGTAAGCGTTTTGGATATTTTATCTGTTAGCTTGTAAGATGAAATGAATAAATGAAATTGAAAGTAAATAAAACAATGCTGTAAATATAACTTTACATTAAAATTTGTCTTATTTCCCATTTTCATTTCTCAAGATTTATCAGTTCATGTGCTTGATGCCTCATGTATAATTGCATACGTACATAGGCTACGGTGCCTGTTAACCGTATGCTTGTTCGCCATCGCAGTGCCATATAAATCTACTGTTAAGCCTTATAGTTACCGTCACCTATAGATATTTGCAGAACCATAAATATAACGTAACATCCCTCCTATATAAGGTTAGACCTCGTTTACCAATTGAAACGCAAAATGTTATCTATCCCGGTACCTACAAGGTAGTCTTAGTAATTGCTGACTAGGTATATCACTATATTGAAAATTCAACTCGAATGAATGCGCCAATGACCTTAACAAGAGCGATACAAGGGATTTATTCAATATCACTTACTTGACAAAACCTTCCGAAGGGAAAATGTTAAATGAACCTTTTTAAGGGCTCGAACCTTCAGTATCCGACGAGAGTTGTTTAGTCAATGTACTCACAAAGACCGTTAGATTAAGGTTGTGTTAGTGTCGCCAGATGTGTATGTGTACGTTGTTTCAGTGTGCGTAACATCGGTTTCGCTCAGTACACGATACGCACACTAGAGCATTGTGCATATACACATCTAATCACAACTATAGACGAACAGTCTTTGTGAGATGGACGACTGTTACATATAGCAAGAAGATATTGGTTCATTACATTTTTAACATAATTAACAATATATTAACTTATTTCAAATTGTTAACTTAAAATTAAACTTAATTATAAACAGAATTTATCGTTAGAAATGAATATTCAAAAACCATTTGATAACTCATACGAAAATTTGAATCCGTACTTTTCTGTAAGTTTGTTAATTTATTCGGTGAATTTTCAGTTTTAGCTTTTATTACCGTGGAGTAAGTTTTAGTATCGAATAGTTGATTTTACGTTTAAAATACAGGAATCTATGTTATCTGAGTTGTGACAGATTGTATACCTGAATATTAAGTTAACTACAGTGTAATGTTTCAGAACAGTTCTATTGTTTTGTTAGTCGACTGTTTAATATTTGTCGCCAATAATGACGAGTACATGCTTCTATTATAGGCGGTATACCATGAGATCAGCCAATTATTGGTTTAAAACCTAATATAGAAATTTATACCAGGATTATTGTAGAACGGTTGTATTTCAAATTCTTAAATTGCAGCCGTCCTTAGAATTTATATTTAACACAAACTTTTGCACACGACTTTGTCCGCGTAAAAGTCAGAAATGTATCTTTATCGTTGTTATGGACAATTCACACAATATCTTTATAAATTATAGTCTATGTGTTATTCAGATATATAAGCTATATTATTGTGATGTTTCATTACAATCCATTCAATAGTTATTGAGTTACAAACATCCATATCATCATACATCCTTACAAACATCCACATCATCATACATCCTTACAAACATTCGCTTTGAAAGTAAAGATAGTTTAAGATTTATTAAACACGTTTCTTCCAAAACATTCATGAAAGAAAACATTGAAGTTTTAGCAACCGAGATTTTGGGTCGTCATGAAAATTTAAATTAGTTAATTTCTTCAGGATTAGCTCATTCATGCAGGCTTTATGGCTTCTAATGATGTTTTTCGTCTGCTAAGTGAGCAAATGAGATCCATTACTTTAATGGCCGCACTTTAAGCGTTCTTTAGCAGATTTAAGGTGATCTTTAGAGTAAAAAAAGTTAAGGTCTCCGCCCACGATTGACTTTTTGTACAGTAAGTTCTATTTTTAATTATCTTTCGTGGGCGGTGAGCAAAGGCAAAGGCGTTTAAGATGAACTCAATGGAAGATTTCTAAAAATATTTGTTCTATTCTTGGATTCTTGGTTGTTATCAACAAGCTAGGTGATGGTAAGCTGTTATTAAAGCTTATAGAACACTGATGAACTCAACTATCGCTGTGTTTCGTTTCGAAGGATAGGAGAGCCAGTTTAATTACCGGCACGAGAGGTATAATATATTTACCTCTACATAGCCAACGCACTGTCGGTGTTCTGGGCGTTCCAGACATCAAGGGCATTGTCTTTTCAATAGGCGGCTTTCTATCAAATGAACCTTTTGCTTCTTTGCCCGTGATGTTGGATTAAAAATAGTTGGAAAAACTTCTCAAGGTGTATTGAAAAGTTCGTACGTTCGCAAAGGATTTGACGACCTTGGTGACGCAGTGGTGTAAACAGCCGACTGCTACGCTAGAGGTTCCGGGTTCGAATCCCGGCGGGCGCGGGACTTTGTGTTATTTGCAAGACGCGTTATTTCGCTTACCGGTCTTGGATGTTGTATTCTTATCTATTTAGTATATACCATAGCGTTGCTTAGTTCCTGTGACACAAGTTCTTACGATACTTACTACAGGGCTGAGTCAATGTGTGTGTCGTGATGTGGTTATTACTATTATTATTATTTATTATTTATAAAAACACCAGCTACTACTAGTTTGGCCTGCGGCTTCCTCTCCATAAATATAGTTTTTAATCCACCAGTAACCTTAACATTTTTCAAAAAATAAATCTATCTGTGTGCCAAATTTAATTTTGAACACGTCAGCTGTTTTTGTTTGCTTGTGTAAAAATATTTAAACATCTAAATTTAAAAAAAAAGCAGCTACATAGTTAATTCAACAGAGCGGCGGCTCAAATGAAAATTACAAAGGTAATTGCACGAGTGGATTTTAAAACCATTATCCTTTGCGATAAAACCTGTAAGTCAATATTAACGAGTCATTTGATCTGATAGCGTATTGCGTATACCACATGAAAACTAGTCGATGCTTGCTTCCCCTGATGTTAAATAAATATCAAACAATTTAACAAGTTATTGATTGATTGATTGGTTTGTTGGTCAGTTTTTGATTTATTGTTTTTGAATCGAACCTCCGTTTATATTAGTTGTATGTATAGGCTGAAGTGACATTATTAATTTTAACACTTAATGCTGTAAATGAGGTAAAATTTTGTAAATTAAAAAGAAACCATCTTAAATACCTATTTACAATCTATTATGACACTAGTTGGAAGTAGGTGTAATTAACTTAAATCTAGTGTTTAAAGTCTACACTTTATAGCCACTGGTTGAATTATGCCAGTTACTATCTACCCTCATTGAATAGGGTGGTTCCCTTTATGGTAATTTAATTGGTCACTGGAGGCCTGCGCCTGATTTATTAAGTTCCACTTGATTAACTGTTCCACTGCTATGAATAAAAATACTTTTTCCACTTCACGAGATTATCTTAGCTTAATATTTAAATGTCTTCGATGTCAGCTATGAGTGTTCCCTGAATTTATTTATTTATTCATAATTAAAATTTGTACTCACTCATTTTTCTTTTAACTATTTTTTTTTCTAAATCATTCCAGTAGTTTTTTATAATTTAACAACCCTAAAATTAGTAGTATATTTATTTATTTAAAGTTCCACAAACAGGTATCAATCAAATATGTTAACAAAATGTATCTGATTTACTACAGCCTGATTGATACGCTAATAGCAGAAAGAGCTCGTTTACGTAAGTAAAATAACATAGTGATAAGAAATTCCAATATTTCAAAATGAGTTAGTTAAAAACAAAAATAAAATTTTTAAAGAATAAACAAAAAACAACACATCGAAACGTAAGTGAAAGGATTAAAGCATATTTTTTTTCATCCCCTAATGATCTAATATAGCGTATTGAGGCTTATGTACGTTCTCAAACAGGTGTCTGCAAAAAAAAGGCCTTCAATGTTTCATCATGAATGATTAATTTCAACAGCTACAGTTTTCAACTATCATTTTTTACGACACTGACATGTTTCCCCTTCCCCCCCCCTCCTAAACTTCCCCCCTCCGGGGGAAGACCCTCTAGGACATAAATCATTCGGCAGATATCTTGAAGTGTTGAAAAAGTTGTTTGAAACACCGAGGGATCACGTCTAAGAAGAAAGTCTCGTGGCTTTACTTCACTTGGTCTGGGGTTAGATTTTTTTATTTTCTATTTCTTTTCGTGACTTTTATCTAATTAGACATGTCAATATCATTGTACCTTAACCTATATACATACTCATTAATTTACCTAAAGACTAACAATAAAAAGATGTTTGTATAGACAAGGTTCTATGCCTATGTATAAGGAATTTAAGCCATATTTGAACATAATTCAAAATAATTTATTCATATTTTTAGGTTTTGTTTGGATTTTTTTTTTCTAGGAATTAGTCAGAACTCAGGCAGATGTTTAAGTAGACAATTTAGGTTAAAATTTTTTAATCATTTACAAACATAACTTTTATTCTGAATTTAGATTTTAATGCAGTGGCTCCTGAAAGCTATCACAGTGACCTGACAACGATAACTTTGATGTCTTAGGTCGCGAAGAGCACCACAGAAACAGAAAGAACAATAAATGCGTTACCAACCCAGATGATGTAGCACCTAGATCTACCATAACTTAATTTATTTTTCCATACAATTCCTTGTTTATTTTTGCCTCAAAGAATCTACCGGATAAATGAAATATGACGTGCAAAGCTAGGGTTGCACAGTGGTAAATAACAAGCCGTCGTTCATTTTACTTCGCTTTGATAAATATCCCGTGCGCCCCGGGAATCGTATCCCGCGGCGACCCTCACTCGTCACAACACTTCAATAGTTCCCGGCTCACTTTAACTTTACTAAAAGAACTAAATAAAAACATATTTTATACTTACTGGCAGTTAGAAGGGAATGATTTACTATGTCATGTAAGAACATGTGGCACGGTCTCCTACGAGGTGGACAGTGGATCCTGTAAGGGGTGCAGGGAACTGTTGGATGTAAGCAAGCAGGACAGCTTCCGTTGGAAATATTTGGGGAGGAATTTGTCCAGCAGACGCCCCCCGGCTGATGATTGATTATTGATAATTAGATACTTGTTAATCACTTTGATAACTCAAAAATATCAAAAAATGTATGCCCAAATTTCAAGCAAAAATCCTTTTCATCGGAGCCTTTCTATACAATTTATTTTTAAATAAAATAGTTTTACTGTATTTATGTTAGGGATCTCATATAAATAATGCAGAGGTTTGGCGGGAGTGCGTGTAGTGAAGAACTGATAAAAGTGCGCATTTCGATGGATATAGCGACGAAGATTAATGTACTAGACGCCAATGTACTGACGTGAACTAAAGTGATTGCTTTGTAGCATGTTTTTTTGCCACATGCGCTATTCGAGGGGGTTTCTTGTCAGGACCACACTCGCCGCAGGCCTACGAGCCAGTGGAGCTTGGATTGCCCCATTTCAGAGACTTGGAATCCGTTATGTTCTTTTTCCCTTCCGCGATTAGCCCTGCTAGATGAGACCCCATTTGGGTAGGCCCAGCAAGCTAACCAGCAAGGAGAGGGCAATGCGGGGCGTCGGGATGCTTTCTGTGGCGCATACTGATGGAGGTGAATGAGCGAAACGATCCTCCTGAATATTATGGGTACAGGCATCTATACTGATTGCCTGCAGCACTTCCCACAGGTCGTCGATCGCTTTTAGAATTACGATATTGTCACGCGCAATTTGTTCGAGCGTTGACGCATGTATAAGCTCGAGCCTCCCCGTGCTGATGCCTATTGGTACTGATTGACCCACATTTATTGATTTAAGCGAATACGCTCGCATAAGCCCGCGAAATCATAGCCTGAGTATTCTGAATGCACCCTAACGACCGAGTCTATAAAAAGGTTTTATTTGGTTGCGTTTTTTTCGCGATTGTACCTGATATAAAAACTCGGTAAATAGGATACAGTTTAAGAATGAATCATGATAAGTTCCCTGCTCAGCCTACCCATGTATACCGTCACATACATACATCAAGGTCGGCCAAATATCGACTTTCTAATACAATTTTGTGTTATTTGCAAGACGCATTGTTTCGCTTACCGGTCTTGGATGAAGTATTCTTATGTATGTAGTTTCTATCATACCGTTTCTTAATTCCTGTGACACAAGTTACGATACGTACTGCAGGGCTGAGTCAATGTGTGTGTCGTGATGTGGTTCATTTATTTATTGTTTAAATAATTAGCCAAAAAAAATTAATTTAATTTAAAAGGAAGTAATACTGTGTCGTTCTCCCGTCAGAGAGCAGAATTAGCGTAAATTGTAATCGTTACAATGAATAACTTATAACATAACATTTTGTATCTTAGCAGTTACCTTACGTTATGTCACACTATGTGCTATTTAGCTCTTGATTAGCTTTTGGTTTTCAAATGAAAAACCCATTGACGGATGGAAAGTGATACTGTCGCCTATTGATACGACGATGCCACTGATGTCGTGGAACGCCAGGAGTACCGGCGTTGCCCATGTAAAGGCAAAGATGTTATACCCCTCGTGCTGGTAATTACACTGGCTGTCTAATACTTTGAACTGAAGCAGCGAAATGCTTCACGTTGTAAATAGAAAGGAGGGTGGTACCAACGCAGACGATCTCGCACTTAGAAAAAACATTTCCTAGAAAGCCACTATAATATGCATTAACATTTTGTTTACCTACTAATTACAGACATGATGTCGTCACACGCCATTGTTTATAATTTATAGTGGTAATTAATACGAGTATTTAATTACCGTATCATTATGTTGAAATATGGAATTACTTGTCACTGTTCACTTTCTTTACATATTTAAAGCTATTTATTTCAATACAAAATAATCTTTGAACGACATTTGGCCCGATTTTCTTTTCTACTGATTTTGACCAATTTTTTGTAAGACTTTCGCGTTTCACTGTTCTTATCCTATCCGATTCTAATCAGTAATCCGTTTTTCACCAACAAAAAATCGGTCGACGACTATCGGTTGTTTTTTGACTTTTTATATATTTTTCGTGATTTTATCAAACAAAAGATAAAGGTTTTAGTATCAGAGCATTATTTATGTTGCTAAACCAGAAAATTCGAACAAAAAGTCCAAGTTTCAGCAGAAAAAGGAAGCATTACGTTGAAAGTAGTACAAATTCAGCTAAACCTGCGTCTACAAGGATAGTGTTAAAAGATAAAACAATAGGATATGACTATAACTCGGTTTTATCTCCGGTTGGCGGCGAGCCAAACATCGTTTGTACCTCCACTTCTTTAACTCTCTTAAGAATTATTCCTTGTACTAGCTTGTACCAGCTCTTTTACTAAAAAGAAAAGAGAAAATTCCCTTTAAATAAATCGTTTCCGATAATAGAAGAAAATTCTTTGAAAAATCTAAAAAGGAATATTATCTTCATAAAACTTGTTTTGTTTTTAATTTAATGAAAGTCAAGTGTCTCGAATAAGTCTTTTCAAAATAAACTAATTTTTCTTGTGATAGACGCAATATAAAACATTTTGATTTTTTACCAAAGACAAAACTTTGGTGAAGAAAATATTAAAATTGTATAAATTTTCATTTTACAAGGAGACGAGCAGTTCCAAGAAATCTTATATTAAATTACCAAAGATTGGCTTGCGACTATAAACTATAGTGAAACTTGAGATAGTGCTAACAAACTTAATAAAAAACCTTTCAAAAATGCTTTCCAGCTTTCAAGTCACGCTTAGGTTTTGACGACCTCCGTGGCGCAGTGGTGTAAACAGTCGACTGCTAAGCTAGAGGTTCCGGGTTCGAATCCCAGCGGGGCCGGGACTTTGTATTATTTACAAGACGCATTGTTTCGCTTACCGGTCTTGGATGTTGTATTCTTATCTATGTAGTATATACCATATCGTTGCGTAGTTCCTGTGACACAAGTTCTTACGATACTAACTGCAGGGCTGAGTCAATGTGTGTGCCGTGATGTAGTTTATTTATTTTTAGGTGAACAAATCCATGGAATCCGAAAAAAAATATAATGATGGTAGGAAAAAATTATGCGAACATGCTATAACATATTCGTTTACAGCCTTGCAGAGATCCTGCAGGGTATTTGGATTTTTTTTTTAAATAAGTTCCATGTAAATACAGTCACGGCAGAAACATTTGAAAACTTCATCCTGACTAATAACGCAAACGTGTCTCAAAATCCAAGCAAATTACGCAACGTAAATTATATCCAGTCTGCTGTGACGGCGCTTCCGTATCCTATACAACTTTAAAATGATAGCAAATTATGTATTCACGTGGAACAAATTCAAACTATAATTCATTCCAGCTCACGACGACCGTTTGAGTAAGGTTGTGTTGGTTTCGTCAGGCGTGTACATGCATACTGTTTCAGTGTGTGTAACCTCGTGTTCGCTCAGTATAGACCCACACTAGAACAACGTGTATGTACTCAACTAATCACAACAGTAGCCGAGCGTCTTCCTCAGATGGAATGACTTAAGCGACTCAATGTGCGAACTCGTGAATATCTGACAACTAGCGCCGCTGTTATGTGTAGTGAGCGGTGAACAAATTGCAATACCTCGGTTGTCACCTTCCTACTGAACGCGCATTCCAAATGGTAATTTCATGTTGAAATTGCACTCAAGAATATTATTTGAAATGCTTTAACTACACGGTGGAAACTATTTTAGTTAGACAGTTATGAATAAGTCGTTAAATTACGTCGGCTTTATTATGTTTTCAACATTGAAAATAGGTTTATGAGTATGCACAGTTGGATATCATTGGAGGAATGACGTTGCAAACAAGCCTACCATAGCATTTTTGCTTTTTATCGTAATTCAAGTTCAAAATGTTTTTAATTTAAATATACCTAAAATAAATTCTTTCAAATAGTCATTTCAGAGTTCCCCTCTCCTAAAAGCTGAACGGCAGGCTCAAAAATCTGAAAACAACAGGATGGAAGTCCATGTGATGAATTATCAAGAATAAAAAACGGCTTAGACAACTTTGTGAGTTCATGAGTTATAGAGGCCTAACTTGTAAAATGCGCTTACTTGAAAAACTTGCAGACAAAATTTAAAAAATCTTCAAAATTATGAGTCACTACGGAACCCTATTTAATGCGTGGCCTGACACGCACTTGGCCGGTTTTCAGTTCTTTGCTTGCTTGTGATGTCATAATTTTTATGTACCACCCGATCGCTATCTACGGGAAAGAAGCCAGCAAGAAACCTCCGTAGTTACTTTTTTTCGAATAATCACAATATAATTTATCATTAAACATTGGAACATTTAAGTTTTCTAATAATTCAATAATAGTTGAAGCTAATATGACTACCAACATGTTTAAAAAGCAAATGATACACTAAAAGTCACGCGTCTCTAATATTGTTAAGGCTGCTGCCTTGCTTTCTTCGCCAACTATTTCTTTCTTCCTGTCACGTAGGAAAAAGTGCCTGAGATTTCCAGACATGCAAAATTACAGAACGGTGGCCCCATAACTCTGTGAGGCAATCCTTGCTATTTGTTTTCTTGCAGGAGCTCGAATTTATACCGTCTTGTACGTATGTTCGTACGTAAGGAAAGTCTGGACATAAAACATGCTGCATTCTGTGTAGCATTAACATAAACATTGGTGAAATTTATTTCTTCATTGCTTTTCTTATTGTCTGTAATAAAACTTTTCTGTATTTAATCAGCTACTGGTTCAGTTTTGTATAAAAACTAAGATGTTTTATTTAATTTTTATTGTTCTTGTAAATTTAATGGAGTGAAGTCTAGCGTAGGTATTGTGATTATTGCCTAAAGCAACTTTACTGGTTTTTTAATTGAGTGGGTACAGTTTTTACGAAAGTCTAGTCAAGCATTTGACCCCGCCTGATGTCAAGCAGCGATGGAGTCTAAGGTGGAACATGTTAATCCGGGAGAAGCTTCTCCTCGTGCCTTAAAGAGCCCCAGGTTATACACTTATCAAGGAACGCATCGGCAGGAAAAGAGTTTCACTCCTTTGCAGTACTTACTCGTTAGAAAATAATTTATATATTTTTATAGAAACTCAAAATATATAGCATTGGGTATTGTCTTAAATTTCCTTTCATATAAAGTCCGATTGTTAGGCAAAATGATTTTAAATTGCGCTCTATTTATGCGGAAGACTCTAAGAGAAACGAAATGAATGGAAACATTTATAAAGAAAACTCGGACGACAACAATATCAATCTTATATCTTTACAATACGTGATTAATGGGAGGAATATTCAGGCGTTGGGGAGAATTTATTGAAATGGGAACATCAGGCTTTAGCTAACAATTAGATAATTTACAGTGTCAGGGTGAATTAAAGCGGGTCGCGTCGGGGTAGGGGAGGGGGGTTACGCGGGCAGACAGGGGGTCACGGAGGGACAAGGGGGTAAAATAGGGCCGGAGGAAGGTAATCAAATAAAGTAACGAGAGTCAAGATTTGCTTGACGTCTCCTGTTTCGAGAAAGGCGATCTCGTCATACATTTAGTTTTAGTCAATTAATTAATTGAAGGTAGATAATTTATATGTTTAGTTACCTTCCCAAGGTGTTGTTTAATTTTTAAACAGATCAATATTTATCTTAATGTGTGTGTGTGTGTGTGTTAATGTGTTGAGTTAGTGTTTACCTACAACGAGGAAAATTATAGGAGATCCAAAAAAAAAAACAGAATCGATTCTTACTAAATGTGCATCAATAGAATCATTGTTGTGCACAATTTATTAAAACAAAACGGCATATTATTTTTCATACTTAGCCTATAGCTCCTAAACCTACTATTGTTTTCCGCCTTGCTGTTTTTGTGGATGAAATGGTGCATAACAAGGAGACCATTGCCGTCCGTTTAGTCCATATCGGTTCTGGGTTTTCGGTCCATACATTTTGGACAAACTCCTTAGTCAAAAACAATTCACTATAGTCCATTATTCATTTAAAAGTCAAAGTCAAAATGTTTTATTAGAATATACTTAAAATAAGCACTTTCAAATCGATTTTTTTTTACTACCACCGGTTCGGAATGCTATTTCTACGGAGAAGAATCCGGCAAGAAACCTCCATAGTTGCTTTTTTCAATATTCAAATACAATATTTTCTACTACAACTTACAATTTTTAAACATAATTTTCTAGATATTTAATATTTTACATTCAGCCACGTTAAATGTATCTGTCTATTATAACAAATTTAAATATTGATAGCTTGAAGACGTAAATACAAATCATAATCCCTTCTCTTAACATCACCGCAGTCGGGTAAAAATCTGACAAAGCAAGGCCGCTGTTCCTGTCAAACGCGAAATAAACTCAAGTAAAGAATGAAACTGATATTTGAGGAAATTTAAATATCAGTTTGTGGAACAAGAGTTTTTTAATCTGCATCTAATTGAATTTGTCATGAGATCACTTCATTCATTACGGGATTCCCCTCCTTTGAATAATGATCGGCTTTAACATTATTGCAGCAGATATTGAAGTTTTTATCGCTCTAAAAAAAAATATCTGTCATTATAATGAGATTTATGAACAAATACATATCACTGAGACGCTCTTTTATCTTTATATAGTTTTTCTTGTCCACTAGTAATTGCACTAAAAAAAAAAAAGTACTAATCTTTGTTACAGGTCTAATTATCAATGTTTTTTTATTTTATTTAAAAAGATGAATTTTTACAAAATCACTTGAGTATGTATTAAATATTTAAGTGTTCTAAATATAAATATTTATGTAATTCTTGACACAAATTTGCTTGTATAATGTTTTATCAAGGTTCTAGAGAGGTTTAATTAAATGTGTGGGGGAAATGCATATTAATATTAATGTATTTATTTAGTTTTATATGTATTTTGCGTTTAGTGTTATAGTCTGACGAAGATTTAGTTCTTTTTAAAATTTCACTCGTTTTGGTCTTCATGAAGCATTATTATCGTTTATTAAAAAATAATCCAGTAGACAGTAAACGATTGTGGAAATAAATGAGGGTATAATTATTTATATGTCTGTGAGATCGTTGTTCGGAGTGATGTTCGAATAATTACCCATTTTTCTATCCTTATTTTTGTGCGTTCCATTTTCTGCTTCGCTGGCTGCACCCCACATAGTCAAATTTAATTAAATCCACCCCTCAATCTAATAAAAACCTTAACTCCAAATCGTAGAGTTCAATTTTCAGGAGTGTAGTGTGGAATTCCAAAGAAAAACAATACAATTTAAAAGACATTTTATTTTATTATGGTTTAATTTCGGTATACAATCCTTCATTAACACATCGTGATGAATAATATAGGGTTCTGTACATACGATATCAAATTAATCGATAAAATGTATAATAAATGTAAATATATAACTATGATCTGTTAAATAATGTATTGGCACCGAGACGCGATACTCGTTCGCATCGAAAATGGACGCTAAGTACATAAACATAAGGTCCATTTTACACTTAATTAAATCTTCTAATTTCTGCAAAAAGAGAGTTAGCAAAAGGATATTCTGTTTAATTATATAGATAAAGATTTAGTGTAAAATGAATCTTAATTCACGTTAATAAGATAATAAATAATCGTGTCACTATCGCTCAGTCACATATTGCAAATGAAAACTGTTTCGAGTATTAAGTGAAATCTTACAAACAACATAATTTTATTTTAAATAGAATAAAAAATCTCATAACAAAGTTGGAATTTCGTAGTAACTGCGTAGTAACGTAGTAGAAGCGTAGTAATACAATACGTAGTAGTTGGAAGTGCCTTTTGAGACTTGATTAAATTTTAATGTATTATTTATCCTCTTTATTTATTTCACTGTTAAATACAATAAAAAAAAATACGTCTGTTTATGACAATGGTTTTGTACTTGTCAATAGTAATATAATGTTTAATGGAATTTATATTATAATATGTAATAATGTAAGTAGTTAAATAAATATTTATTATTGAATTCTTCTAATACTAGAATAAAGTTGAATGCGTCAGATAATTTCATGTCTCAATACTTTTCAAGATGCAACTGTTCAGCTTCTTTGTTTTTTCTA
Source organism: Choreutis nemorana (assembly GCA_949316135.1). NCBI lineage: Eukaryota > Metazoa > Arthropoda > Insecta > Lepidoptera > Choreutidae > Choreutis > Choreutis nemorana. Next base: position 332,821 of record OX438620.1, on the reverse strand, counting down.
AGACAATATTGACTGAGCGACATCAGGTCAACCACGAGAACTAATATTTATCGAGAGGGGCGGGGGCGGCGGAGCTGCAGGGGAAGGGGGGCGTGTAGAAGAGGGGGAAGGGGGGACGCTATATAGAATGACTAGGAAAGGTTTTTATGTATGCTTGGGCAGTTACACTGGACCATACTTTTTTCATTTTTTTTATTAATAAAATAAAAGGGGTTGAGACAAGTATTGGGAAAGCTGTTTTTATAAAATTTTAAGGTATTGGATAGGATTTAATGTTTAAATTTATTACTTCAATGAAAAGAGATATACGTTATTCGTGTTGCATCTAGTATAGAGGGAGTAAGTTGGAGAGTGAGTGGAAGAGAGAAGAGAGGGACTACGTAGCTCCTTAACTAGGTATATACTCCGGATTCCGTTGGACGGATAAATGCTTACACCTCACCCAACATGCTGTAATCAATACTTGACCTTTTTTCTAAGGGTATAAGGTCGAGACGTACAGCATGTTGAGCCGGGTGCGCAACAATCAGGTACAAAACAATCCTCCTTTCAACTAATTCCCAATTGACGGTTTCCATACAAAAATACACTCTCTACTACCTATCTAACTAAACTATAGATTTAAATTCTCTTTATTGACGTCTCGTCTTAAATTAAATGCCCCGTGTGCGCCCGCGCCTCTAAACAATAACAACGATTCACTATAACATTTTGTAAAGTAAAAAAAATCGGTACCATCCGAACTGACACGAAAAACAAGCTCAAATAAACATTATGATTTGTGAAAACTAATTAACATCAGTAGTTTGAGCTTGAATCCTTCGTGCCGACTCCATTAACTTTTTAATTAGTTTTTTTTTCCAAGAAGTCGGTAATCAAGTTTACAAAAGTTAATTACAGGAAAATAAGGTTTCATTACAAAAAACGTTCACATTTCATTAACACTTTTAACATCAAATATTTCTTAAAATGTCGCATTATTTATGTATTTGATAACGATTCGCTTTCGGCTGTAATATGCTACGAGTTAACGCTGATGCGATATTTCAACTTGGACGTTTTAACTTTTATCTCACAAAAGAGCAAGATAAAAATAATAAAATAACTTTTACGAAAACATTATTATTTTCATCGAAATTCGACTTTTCCGAGATCACGATTAACAAAAAAATTATAAGCTTTTGACCAAATTGCTAAAGATGAAATATTTTTAAATGAACGAATCTAATTCATGAATGGAACGCATAGTCCCCGTAGCATATGATATACCTCAGCTAAATCGTCATAGCTACAGATCGTTGCGAAAACATTCGTAGCAAATATACTTAGCTCGTACAAAAAGTTATTTGACCTAAACGGATTCTAAAAATTGACATCGATTTATACATGAGTCGATACAAGCTATGTTACAGATTATGTTTTACTACCGACATCTATACAAAATATATAGCAATATGCTAGCGTACCCAACTATCATCAAATTCATCCAAATTTGTTTTCTATACCGTTTCTAGCATAACGAAGTTTAAAATTACCGTTTTTCTCCTAAGGCTGAACGCTCACTTAGCGACAGAGTCATCAGAAAATTGTCGCTTTGTGAGCTCGCAGCCTAAAAAGACATTCATTGTTTTACAAATAAAAATTGATACTTTGCACCATTTCAATTTTAAATTCATCTGGACAAAGAATATATAAGTATACTGTATTGATTGATTTTTAAAATTTTTATTTGTAAAACTTTTCCTACGTTAATCCACATTCCAAAATAAAAAACACGATCTAATTACTCGAACTCTATACACAAAATATCAACAATTTGGCACGAGACTCATTTGTCTGCTTTGAGGTCCATCGCTCAAAATCTAATGTAACGCCGAGAATGTGTTATTTATCTGTTTCACAGGTATCCATTAACCCTGATATGGGTTACACCAACTGGACGCAAAAAACTGAACATGGACAAAACTCGACATCAACTACTACATGTAAATAAGTCGTTTGAATAAAAACGTTAAAATGTTATAAAATTATTCGACAAAGTATTGAGTAAAGTTTTTTTTTTTTGATGATGTTACTTTGCATACAAATACTAGGTTACACATACAACTAAGTTACTTATGTTGACTGATAAAACCAAGGCCTGGTGCATTTCTGACTTAGAAAATAATCTTTGGTTTTTAATCTTGGACGTTACTGAATGCATGCATTCTCCAAATTCTTCATTTTAACCTCAAAATGACGTAACATTACTTATACATTGCACTATATAGCAGTAAAACATTCAATGTGGTGTTATTGCGTTTTTCGACAATTATAAATATATTCGTTACATATACTAACCATTAGTAGGATACGTTCGAAGCAATATTAATTAACACTACGAACAATAAGAGTCTTCTCTGACAACATTATCATAGTCAGTTAGTTCACTTCACCAAGAACACTAGTAGAAGAAGGGGGGAGGGTAAAAGACGCGTTGACGCGTCGTGTAGGGCTCGGACGGTGTGTCGGGCGGGGGCGGGGGTGAGGTACGGGGCGCGGGGAGGGAAGACTGCAACCGCTCCCCCCGCTGGGGCAGACGCTACGCACCAGACTTCATCAGGCTCTGTCACGTGGAGGACGGCTCGCCAGCAGTGCTGGGCTAGTTCTGGAGCGAGGGATGCAGGTAGAGCTCTCCCGCCTCGCACCCATAGCACGCGCACGCCGCGGCCGCACGCCCCGCACTCGAGTCGCCAGCCCCCCGCCGCTGGTTCGGCGCTCAGTGCAGTCGCTGTTGCAGCACCTTCACAGAAACCTCAGATCTCAGAAGTGAAATTACTTACAAAACAGAAAACACCTACTCAGACCTTTTAGGCACTACATACTGTTCACTTATATATTTCTACAGCCAAATACACGGTCTATCACCTAGCTTGCAGTTCTAAGCCATTGCTGTTCTTGTAATCAAGGAGTAATGTATTTTTTGTACGATTTGTCAATTAGAGCCTCAGCATCTGATGACCTGAAGTAGAAACTGACGCTGTAAAAAAGCCAGATAATGTGGACCCTTACCAGTGACTTTGAGCGTGACTCTCTTCAGTTCTCGCAGCCTGGTCATATCGGGTGCCCTCGCTCCGAGGCACCTGTACTCGCCTCCCTCTTGGTACATTGCATCTTTTATACCTGGCACAGAAGTTTAATAAGAATAGATAAGAACTTTAATATATAATAAATCAATAAACCACATCACGACACTCACATTGACTCAGCCCTGCAGTACGTATCGTAAGAGGAACTAAGCGATATTGTTTAAACTACATAGGTAAGAATACTACATCCAAGACCGGTAAACGAAACAATGCGTTTTGCAAATAACACAAAGTTTCGCCTATCTTAATCTTATCGGGGTTCAAACCCCGAACCTCTGGCGTAACAGTCGGCTCTTTACGCCACTGCGCCACAGAGGCCGTCGTCGTCGTATCAAGACCCTAGACAAGACTAGATAGTTATCACTGCCGTCACTTAGAAGTTAATCTTAAATCCGATATTAATTAAATATAATTACATTGATCATATATACTATCCTGTTATTAGCTTTACACTAACTGAAAATATCAAATTAAATAAATAAAAAAAAACAAATTGTAGTAACCTACCGCCTCAGCCCAAAGCGAGTAATGTGACTGGTCTGAGGTTCTGGCGTTACTTCCCCTATTTAATAGAACTAAAAAGTTCTTCAGGTTTGTTACCTAGTACTCCGTGAGCGTGCCTGGAGCCAGCCGGAGACCAGGTCTCGTTGGGGTTACCCACCACGCGTCTCCACCAACATCCCACACTACCTAAATATTATTAAACAACGATTAGAAATGAATGGCACAATATAATGTTGCTCTGTTTTGATGTTGACAATATTAATTCAGGTTCTATTTATCCTACAGCAGTACGATGTGACATAAGAATACAAGTTGAACTGGACCCTAATAAATTAAGAGACACAGGTACAGGTGGCAGATCTACGTTCGAGATCGTCTGGGTACCACCCTTCTTTCTATTTTAACGTGAAGAAGTTCGCTGTGTTTTGGTTTGAACGATAGGAGAGCCAGTGTAATTAAAGACACGAGAGGTATAACATCTTCATCTCTACATGGGCAACGCCTAGGCGATGCTCCTGACGTTCTACGATATCAGGGGCTTCATCGTGTCAATAGGCGGCATCACTTTCCATCAGGTGGACAGTTTTCTTAGTTGCCTATGATCTTAGCATAACATCTCAGGGATAAGGAGGCAGCTGAAAATCAGCGCCGCACGAATGTATATGTTCGGGCAGCATAAAGCTGAGCTGTTTTCCTTTTGCCAATACCTTTAAGTTAATTATAGTACCTTTTATTTTTGTACCTTGTTTTTGCCAATAAATATATACTATTATTATTATCTTATATAACAATATAAGATTAGCCAGGAAAAAGAAAGCAAAGAAAATACTTTTAAATGCAAATTCTTCTTACAGATACAGTTTTAGTCGTAACTTATATTGTAAATTTAATATGTGGAAAACGTTTTTGCTGACAAATTTAATCATAGATTTCAACATACTATGTCCTAATTAGCTAATTCGTTTTTCTGAATAAATTAAACAAAAATTAAATTAAATTATTGCTTTTTTCCATACAAATATTTGGAAACAGTCGCGTAGCATTCTTGAAAAACAATTGATTCATGTAATTTTTTGTTTCAAATGTTATCTTCTTTTAATTTTTTGTAAGATCAAGGTTTTAATTGATATTTCGTTGAACCTTCTGTACAAGATGGCGCGAAATGTTCGTATAAAGTGCTAGTGGTTACCTTTGGGGCAGTTTAGTTGTACGTTCCCCCCGAGCGGTACCTCCACCTTCTGATGATCTGGTTCCTCCATCTCAGTCGCAGCCTCCGTCACCACCTCCGTCTTATCCTCAGGAGCTGGTCGGAAATTAACGGAATTACTCGCAAAATTGTTCTGTTTGCGCGACTGAATACATTGTCTTGAAGCATTCTAGATTATTCTACAGGTACCAAGCCACAATTCATATAAATATAACTTGAATACATAGATAAAGCTAAGATCTCACAAACCTAACTAACCAATTTAAAATGGATAGGGAAGACGGACACTTTGCCATTGAAAATACTAAAGTATGTGTATGCGATTGACGTAGATAAAGTTAGTCGATTACAAAAAGATGGAAATTTTTATTAAAAACAAACCTTGAAACACGAAGTATTATTACAAGATTAAGCGAAAGTGTTAAAAAACAACATTATAAGATCAGAATAAAAACAAACGCGTCAACAAAAGCAGCGAAATTGTATAATAACAGTGAATAAGTAGTAAAGATCAGTGAGAAAGCTTAAGTCAAATCTCTTTAGACTGTGGCGTCTCAGAACATTGGATAAAGTCAGCTTTATACAGCTTTCACTAACTTTGTTTCAACTCTCAACCTAATACTTATAGGAATAAGGTAGATAATTACTGCATCGTATTATATTGTCTTTGATTAAAAATTCTTGGCTAATGTTGAATGTTCAGTTTTGTTTAATAGTTAGCTCAGCTTGCTTTGTAATGGAGGGATTATGCTTTTTGAGATTCCAGTTCTAAGAAGTAATGAAGAATCAGTACTGTCACTTTCTGTCTTTTTGCCTCTTAAACTACAAAGGAAGAAGTTTTAAAAATAAATGCTGACTCATCATCAATCTATGGCTAAGACGTTGTTTTAGAATTTTTTAAAATCCAATCCTAAAAGTTAAGGTTTTAAAGTTACAATGCCCATTTGGGTTGGTAACACTTTTTATTTACAACAAATGTACTAGTAACTAGCTAAACATTAGTATAGACTTTACAATTCTGTGACATTGTAATCTCGGAGCGACGGAAATATCCCTTTGAAGCTCTTGATCTCTAATTCAATCAGTTAATTGAATTACTAAAGTTCGTTTAATTAATAAGTCAAACTACGCTAATGGGTAAGTTATAGCGACTAATTAATGAGAAGCCATTATTGAGGGTTTCCACCGGTAATTTGACCCTGATGACAACCAAACTTGCATTTTATTATGCAGAGTGAGAAGAATATAGTGACAGTTTGAAACGTTATTCAACTTTTGTATTTTCTCTTATCAAGAAGAAAATTAGAAAACAGAAGACTGTTCTTTGTCATTTTTGTATTGAATTTTAGTAATTAGTGTTTTAATATTTACCTTAAATATTTAATAACTGACACACAAAATTAATGAGTTTGTGTACGATGTATGTTTAATAGTTCAGTACTAACGATGTTTGAAAAAAATCTCTAGATTTTGACTTTCTATAAAATGACACAAATGACATGGATCAATAAAATGGTTTATGTATGATGAGTAATTCCATTGCATTATTGAGATTTCTTAATGAATGAATGAAATTACTCATTATACATAAACCATTTTATTAATCCATGTCAATAAAACTATTTGGCTCAGAAAATTACTTGCTGAGAACCGGTCTAAGGGGAGGTTATTCCCTAAGGGCCGATCTCAAATAGTGGTTTGTACAAGTACTATAATTGAACGATCTTATGATAGCTGCCGGGAGCTGGATGCAAGCGGTACAAGATCGCTTTGATTCGAAATATTTTTGGGAGGCCTAAGTTAAGCAGCCGCGGATATAGTGGGGGGACGGCAAATCCGAGCACTTGCCTCGGGCGCTAGGTTTAAGGAAGCGATCTCCAAATGAGGAAAAACGAGGTTTAAAAACAGAAGTAGACGAAAGGCGCCGATCGACTTAAATTCAGGGCGTGTCTAATTCTTGGGATGCCACGATAAAGTTCTTTTCCGGGTCTAAAATTCGTAGTTACGGAGCTGTCAGCAGGTCATGACTATCGTCATATGATGATTAAAGTAAATTCGTGTACTGAGAATATGACAATAAGGGCTGAACGATGCTAAGCGGGCCCCCGTAGAGGATTTACATAAAATTGCTTTGCGGATATTTTTACATGAAACTGCCACTCGCAGTTTGATGTCTAAATAGCATGGTATACTCATATTGCAACCAGAGATTGTGTCGTCTACATCTAAGATCGTATGGGTTTGTAGCACTCTTCTTTCTATTTCTGCCGTGAAGCAGTCCGCTATATTACAGTTCGAAGGATTGAAGAGCCTTCTTACCTCTACATCAAGGCATTATGGGCATCGGTGTGTCAATATCATTTCCGTTAGGTGAGGCGTCCGCTTGTTTACCTAGGATGTTGCACTAAAGAAATGTTAGTAGCGTTCAACTCACAGAGCACGTTGAGGTAGTATCCGATGCTGGAGTACTCTGCGTCGAGCCAGGTGGCGCGGCAGCGGTACCAGCCCGCGTGCGCCGCGCGGAGCGGAGCCCAGCGCAGCGTCGCCGAGCCGCGCGGACTGTCCTCGCCTGCTTCTAGCGGCGGCGGACTGTTGGGACAAGATTACAACTCATACATTGACCATTTCGGTCGCGGTAGTGTTATTTGCCGACTGTTCGCTGACGCTAGAGTTCGAATCCCGGCGGAGTGTATATATACACAGTTTACACCATATCGTTGCTTAGTGACTGCGATTCCCTCCCCACCTCTGGCGTGTGCGGATGGTCTTTTTATGCGATCGCGATAATTAATTAAATTACGTGTGTGAAGTGCATATTTTAGGGTTCTAGTGTAGTGATTGGTAAAATAAAGGTTTGATAAACGTCGGGTCCGTAAGTTTTTAAACATTTGCGTTGTTTTGGATGATAAATAGCCACATTACTCGGTAAGTCAAACGTTTTCTTTTTATTATAGTGTGTAGGTAGTCAGGCGCGCGGCGGCCGGTCGGGGCGCCGACCCGGCAGCCAGCTGATCGTTGTTAGGTATTATCTATTTTATTGTACCTGGTGATATAATATTTAAGTTTTTTAAAGTTTCCTTATTACACTTTGATGTCCGGGCGTAATGATGATCCCCCTGACGGGGGGGGACGTCAGGGGGATCATCATTACGTTTGAGAACCGTTTGAGAAAAGCAAAATAGTTCAGCGATCTCCTACTAGTAATAAAAGGGCATTTAGTCAATTATCACCGGCTAGTGTTTCGCCAGTAACTAGTAAGCGTATGCAACGGTTGGGATCTAATTTGAATACGTCACATTCCTCTGAGTTGAGCGTCTCCGCCGGTAACGATAGTTCATCGTATGATCTCGTGCAAGAGGCATCGACATGCCTAACCAACATTAACGAGTATTTAAACGACTCGGGGTCGCGCTTGAATATTGCGAATAAAACAGGAATTATGGAGATGACGCAGAGAGTAACTTCGATTGTTTCTTTACTTGCAATTAAATCTGCGATGCTCGAGACTAAGTTGGCGCAATCGGAGCGTGATTTAGTAATTGCTCAAAATAAAGTTAACGTTAGTCCTCCGGCGGTAACCAAATCGTACTCGGAGACTTTAAAGTTACGATTGCCACCTAAAACGACCCCGGTGGCAGCTCAGGCTCGCGCGCCGCTCCCGTGTGTGGTGGCCTACCCGACGGAGGAACGTTCGGCCGAAATTAAATCCTCGTCCGCGACGAAAGAAGCGCTAATGAAAGCGATCAAACCATCAGATGGTTTCCAAATTGTCGGCGTTAAAAAAACGGCTAAGTCTGGCGTCGTGTTACGCGTCACAAATCAGAGTCAAATAAAGAAATTAGAATCCGTTGCGGCTATCAAAACTGCAGGGTTGCGTTTGGAGAAACCTAAAGGGCGTAAACCTTGTTAAAGATGTCCCGAACTCGATGGACGAAAATAATTTTTTAGTTTGTTTATACCGCCAGAACATTAAAGATGAGATTACTCTTTCCGAGAGTGACTTTTTACGTTCAACAAAAATTTACCGTCGTCGCAGTTTTAATGACAACCGTAAATGGTTAGGGATCGAGTTAGAGCATTCGATACGAAATCATTTGATTAACACGAAAGAAAAGTTATTCATTGATTGGACAACTTGCCGGTTCATCGACGATTTAGATTTAATTCGGTGCTTAAATTGTCAACAATATGGTCATCCCGCGAAGTATTGTACTGAAAAAACACCATCGTGCGCTCACTGTGCCGAGTCACACGACACAAAAAATTGTACCAACAAAAATCAACCAACTTTTAAACGAGTATGTGCGTCGTGTAAAAAGTATAAAAACCCTGCGATCATGAGACCGGGTCTCAGGATTGTCCTACCTACAAGGCAAAATTAGAGCAACTGATTATAAATACTAACTATGGCCAAGCTTAAAATAGGACAATTAAACCTTCATAACGATAAAGTAGCTACGTCTGAGTTAGATAGGCTTGTAATTGAGTATAGTTTGGACATAGTTCTCGTTCAAGAACAGTACCAGAGCGCTGGGCTTCGTAATAAGATAGTTCAAATAAACAATAAAGCTCGCGCGGGAATATACGTGTCACGTTCAAACTTCACTGTCACAGCTCTTAATAATCTCTCGTCGTCCCACTGTGCCGTTGCGGAGGTCTCGTGTCCTTCTTTTAGTATATATGTAGTTAGCTGTTACTTTCAGTTCTCTGATCGCGTAGACCCTCACTTACATCACTTGCGGTCCGTATTATATGCACTTCCTAGGCAGGCTGTAGTTATAGGCGCGGATGCCAACGCGTCTTCCCCCCTTTGGTTTGGTAAAATTAGATCAGCAGATGCGGATCGTCGCGCCGCAGTAGAAGAGTTTATTGCAGAAATGCACCTAGAAATTCATAACACCTCTGATTCACCACCTACTTACAGCAGCCCTATGGGCGAATCTTTCATTGACGTCACACTTTCAAGTGCGTACGTAAAAATCTCTAATTGGCGTGTCCTTCCTGATGCGTCATGTAGTGATCACCGTTTGATCGTGTACGAGTACAACCCTAAGCTGACACAAGATATCGCGCCCCGTTCACAAAGCTTTCGTTATAAAACCAGACGTGCAGACTGGTGCTTTTTTAGTTCATTTTTTGCGTCACATGCTGGAGACTTCACTCACCCGCGTCTATCGGCAACAGAAAGCGCTGAAATTATGACAGATACTTTCAATTACTGTGTAATGTGTGTAGGCCATTTCAATTGCTGTCTCCGCTTTGCTGGGAGGGAAGTCTGAAACCGCTTTCTTACTACCTCCTATTTCTTCTGATTAAGTTCGTTGCGGGTCCCAAGACAGCCGGTAGGGTGTCCGGGCACAGCCTGTGCATCACTGCACAGCTGCATTATTCGTTGATTATTCGATCAAAGGACGCCACTGTTGATCCTGATAAACAGGAGTTGCAGTGGTGGGACAGAGTGGCGGGTGTGCCCCGATAGTGACTGCGATACAAGATTATATCTAAGTGCAGGGTTGAGTAAAAATATTTGCCGTGAGAGGGTTATATCGCAAGAACTAAGCGATGATAATATGATGCATACTGCTTCGAAACAACATCTGAAACCAGAAAGCGAAGGCAGTCCGTCGATGGAAGTGCTAATTATATAAATACGTCACAGATGTATTATATCTTGATAAAATTTGGTAATATTAACATATAATATTTTTTAAACATTTGCCCCCTATGAAGCCCATACATAGGGCCCATACTATAAAAACCTGTCATGTGCGAGTCGGTAACTTGTATGTAAATAGTTCGTTCATCTTGAATATTTTTTCCCACTACAACTCCAATTTTTTGTGACATTTGACTGGCTGACGTGATTTTATTTTTATTTATAATGACTTTGCTTCTTGTCAGAAAATATCGTGGCTTAGAAAATCTTGACAGACGGACAACAAAGCGATCCTATAAAATTTTAGTTTTTTTATCGGGACATAAGAAACCTCGAATACTCTTCGACTCAATCGATTTTATCAAAAACGGTTTTGCTGACACATGCTTCAGTCAACTTCAGTCGTATGAATGCGTACCTCAATCGAACACACTTGATGTCAAGAGGCCTACTACAATCACATCAGTCTAAGGCAAACACACACATCGACTACACACACACATCAAGTCCCTGTTATTGAGTTATTGCTTCAAATAACTCCTCAGACTGACATCTAGACTTATAAAGCTAACAATGGAGTGTGATTTATTTTGAAAGACCGTTGAATTTCTAAAGAGTCAGAAATCAATTGAATGGTGTAGTGTTTTTTAAAATTACATAAAACTCCCGTTGCAGCGAGGGATTACAGCGGGAGTTTTATGTAAGTTGAGTACCAGGTTGCAAATCTGTTGCACAATGAGGCACAATGAGGAACATGGAAGTCAGTCGGTTAAACAAGGCACGTAACAAACTGAGCTACCACGTCTTCACGTCACGTCTCGTTTTTTATTTTATTTTTTTGTCCGAGATGATATTTTAGATCTTGAAAAAGAAATATTATTCAAGCAACTGCTTGTGTATCCATATTACATACAAAATGGATAGCTCCGAAAATTTTATTTCAAAACTGACAGGCGCTGTATCAACATCACGGATTAAATAAAACAAAACAGTCAGAATGACTTTGGCCATTTTCCAAAATCTGTGAAAAAGCTTGCATCTCCAAACTCTGTGTAGGTACGAGGGAAAATCCATAGTGTGTCCCGACACAACAATGTCTCAGCTTCCGAGTCTACGACATTAAGTGTCGCCGCTTTCGAAACAAGTTTCATACGATTTGCCAATTTTTCTTCCGTAGCTTCCTTTTTGAGTTTTGCTTTGGACATGACTCCTTGCTGTAAAGGCTTGATGCCAATTTTATATAGAAGAAGGTTTTAGCAAAAGGAGGGGTTTAGCGAGTTTTCTCGCTCAAATCTGGAGAACCACAAACAAGAACGCAGCATTATGGTCTGTCGCAATAAATAGCTATTTACAGTTTCTCAAGGTTGAAGCCGCTAAAATGTTTTACATTTATTCCTCGTTAGGACTCCCAGCCTAAAAACAATATTCGGTGAGCAATTTTTTTAGGTGAAAAATGAATCGTTTATAAGATGATAACATATGGATCACAATAGCCCGTGTCCTACGAAAAGTCAGAAGACAGCAGGAAATATCGGTCTGATCATCAGCCCTACAACAAGTCAGTCATAGGTGGGGAGCCAATCTGGGTGTACGAGCACTAAGAGGTAATCTAATAACTTGGTCTTATAACTAACTAACTATACCTTTTTGATTATTCAGATTTAACAAACTTTTCTGTATTAATGGTCAACTAACCTGGTAGTATGCGCGTCGTCCCGCAGCCACCACGCTCTGGCGGGGGGGTTGGCGTCCACATCACACCGCAGCGCTGCCGCGCCCCCCGCTGCCAGCGACACGCCGAACCCCGGCCAGCGAGATATCACGAACGAGGGTGGGTCTGCGTCAACACAACATATCAAGCGGGGCTGTAGCCGACAACTCAATGTATTTCATTTCTAGATTGTTTTTTATTCTTATATATTTCCTAAACATAAATTCAGTTCAATAATTCATTGTATACTGAAAAAAAATAAGCACTAAAATAGACTGGCAAGGCAAATTAAGATAACTTATTAATCCGTTTTATTTTCGTCCGAAACAAGCGCCTTATTATAAAAATACTAATTAGCCCAAAGCTTTTATTATCACGGATACATTTTTAGTGTTTTGGTTCAAATTTCTCAGAAGAAAGGTTATTTTTATTAAGTTAATTGCGTGTTTTAATTGTTATTGTCTTGCTTAGGATAGTATCCATGTTCTAGTTGTTGGATTCAGAATAAACAAATAAAAAAAAAACATAAGAACAAAAAAAAGCATTTCAAAGATTGGATTCTGCAAAGCCATTATTAATATTCTGCACTTAGACTGATAACATTTACATCTTTAAAAATATCTTTTAAGTTCTTGCTTTAGTTCATGTTACGTATCTCATTTTATTTTTCTTATTCTCCTCAGCAAAACCATTTTATTTGGTACGCATATCATGATGGCAGATAAGAAAATGTCCGGTTTCCTGGGGCCTCCGACCTTCTTTAGAACAAAGTATGATCATATCAAAAATTGTCTTTTTGGTAAATGTATGTCAAAATTTACAATTCTTATGAATGTTTATTGTATAAATAACTACCGGCCCACCGAGGCTTCGCACGGATATTATACATGTGTTATTTAGGTACATATAAACCTTCCTCTTGAATCACTCTATCTAATTAAAAAGTCACTTCAAAATCCGTTGAGTAGTTTCAAGGATCTAAGCATACACAGGGACAGATAGGCAACGGGAAGCGACCTTGTTTAATACTATGTAGATGATGATTTTATAAATTTTCTTTGTCAGTCCAAAAATTTGACTACCCTCATTTTAAACATGAGTTCCTTGCTAGTAAATATAATTATGCAAAGACGATAAAGTGTTGTCATGGCACAGATTTTAATAGTATAAATCGACAAAATGTTACAACAATAATAATAATGCATAAATTACACATGGCTTATCATGTAATGATGGTTTAGTTGTCAATAAAAATTTTGTTTGACATTTAATGTTGATAGATGGAGTTTTGTTATTTTAAAGCGGTCACATTTGCTGTAGAAGCCCGCCATATAAACCAATAATAAGAGTAAGAATTTGTGTTTGTCAGGTAGTGGAATTTAGTGAAAGGTTGGTTGGACACTGAAACCGGCATTAAAGACGGCATTTGTGTCCTTAACCTCGAGAGTACCAATGAACTTTTGTAGACAAGTACTTACATGTGACATGCACTTCAAGCTTGGCCGTGAGAAGGTGTGGTGCCACAGTGGATCCCTCCCCGTCCGCGCTGGCTGCGGCAGGGGGCCGACGCTGGCGGGCCTCGCACTGCAGCGACGCGTTATGCAGCTCGCGTGCCGCCGTCACCACCACGTGGGATATCGACACGCCCTCTGGTGGACAAAACACATTGATAACACTTTTGAAATACTACTGCCTTACTCCCTTTTATATAACGGCTAACCAGCAGAAGGCTCACCTGATGGAAGTCACGCCGCCACCTATAGCCCCGACGACGACTACGGTTTCTTGCCAGATTATTCCCCGTAGAAATAGCGTTTCGAACCGGTGGTAGTATAAAGAGATGACGATTTAAAAGTATTTATTTGAAGTCTATTTGAATAAAAATATTTTGGCTTTGACTTTGATGCCGCTGATGTCTCACAACACTCTAAGCACCACAATATATTACGTTTTGCCTAGACTTTGTATCCTGCCACCGGCTTGTGATGAAGATAGAACTAATCCTTCACGAATTTTACGTAGCATATTACCAACAAATGCAATTACGTTAAAATAGAAATCTTGCTTGAAGCAACATCAGAAAAATAACGTTTATAAATCTCACTCGTGATTTTAATTCTACTGGGTAATAATAAACATTTGAATGAAAAAATTGTCACTCCAGGGGTGTAGTAAACTTCTAAATCAATGTATGAATAAAGCCAAGTAGAGTTTTGGTACAAGATGTTGAACGCTTGATCTTTGGTTAACCTTTCTTGAAAAAGTCAATTTCAAATCCAAGACCGAACAATTGTAAATTCTTCAATAAATCCAAAAAAAATTTGGCAATAGAAACAGCTGATTCAGTGAAGTATACTGCACAAACTATGCTCGCGCCATAACTTTTAACTCGGGGCAGAAAAGACGAGAGTGCAGTAAACTTAGAAGCATCTATAGTGGTTCGGACCAAAGGGGGATGTAGCAAAGTTAGTAAGTTGTTCAGTTTGGAATAGAAGATGGCAAGTGAGAATCGAGGTTTAGGGTTGCATCCTGAATACATAATGCCCTCGAATGCCACACAGAATACATTCCACAAACCATTTGTCGGATTCCAAACGCATTTAGAGAGAGTTCTGATCAAAATCAAAAAGTACCATCCAGACAAAAGGTTATAGAGATAATTCATGTTATTTAGCCTAAAATATACAATAGCGAGGCTGCTACTTTAACCATGTTCGAAAATAAATCATTGTTAAAGTAAATATAACTTTATTAGTTCGATGGTGAAATTGTTTTTCGCTCGACGCGCTCAAATATTTTACTGTCACTTTTCATATTGACCCTTTAAAATACATATTTGCAAGAATTCTTGATATAAAGCTTAACATTTTACAATTTAATAACACTTATGTCAGTAATTTTTGCTACTCAATACTTCATGCAAAGAACAAAGAATGGTGTAGCTAGAAAACTTATTGTTTTTACGTAAGGCGGACTTTAGAATAATATTTTGAAAAAACGACGACCTTGGTGGCGCAGTGGTGTAAATAGCCGACTGTTACGCTAGAGGTTTCGGGTTCGAATCCCGGCGGGGGCGGGACTTTGTGTTATTTGCAAGACGCATTGTTTCGCCTACCGGTCTTGGATGTTGTATTCATATCTATGTAGTATATACCATATCGTTGCTTAGTTCTTGCGTTATAAGTTTTTCTTAGTGCTGGACTGACTCAATGTGTCTGTCGTGATGTGGTTATTATATTATAAAAGATAAACCAGTAGTAGAATACAGTTGCACTTTGTGTAGTTGTATACGGCACTGTGGACCATTACCTGGATTTATAAAAAAGGGTGGGAGTGAAGAGGGACATGATTGTCTTTACCTATGGAGTAGTTGGTTTGGTGTATCCGCAAGTACGGGCGATGATCCAAAGCCGGTTCCAACGCCATCAGACGCCATGTCAGCTCCGGTGGAGGCACGCCACCTGTAGCGAACACCATCGTTTAGCATCAACACGAACGAAAGCACTATTCATTGACCAAAAAAGAAATGTTTGGTTTCGAGACTGGGTTCTTGGAGTTCAAATTTTAAAAGCTAACTCAAAATTTTTAATTGTTAAATTAATAATAGTCGTGACCGTAACGCTGGTCTGCATTACGCTCAAAGGTTGAGCATCGCTACACAGCGTGGAAAAGCAGTATTTTATTGAGTTTTTATGTCATTATATGTTCAATTTCTATCTTTTAAATAAAAATTATAGGAATTATACATTATTTGGGTTACTATTGAACATTTGTGTTTTTCTAATTCACATTGGGATAGTAATAATGTATCCTGAAACACAATTATCTAGTAACTTTTGATAAATTTGACTAAATCAGTAATTCCTCACCTTCAGCGACGCATTTCACCTCGAGCACAGTTTTGTCCCTGACCGGTACCCAAGTGTTGCCAGCGTCCAGTCGTCTGCCGTCCACCGCCAGGTACACTGAACGGACTGCCTCTGCATGACAATCACTGCATGTTAGCATTATCCGACGATAGAAGGTTTAAGTCAACGACATGATAAAAACCCTACATTCTATCTCTTTCTTGTTGTAAATAATTAATCCAATGTGGAGACAGTGAAAACAATCAAACTAACTCTGCTTTTAAAGTGATTAACTTTTCAGAAAACCACAACTTTCCTATTTGGAAACCTTGGATCTTTGGACTACCTTGGTGGCGCAGTGGTGTTAACAGCCTATTGCTACGTTTGAGGTTTCGAATCCCGGTGGAGGTGGAACTTGGTGATACGAGTATTTGTAAAACGCATTGTTCCGCTTACCAGTCTTGGATTTTGATTTTTCTCTTTATATTTAGTTTATACCAAATCGGTGTTTATAACCTGCGATAGAAAATTATATCTTAGTGCAGGGCTGAGTCAATGTGTGTGTCATGATGTGGTTATTATTATTACTATTTGTAGTAGTTGTGTACTCTACTCGTAGAGTTGGCAATGTTTGCAAAAGCGCACAGTAAATTCTTTTTTTTTCAGATTTTGAATAGCAAGCCTGTTAACTTTCTTGGTTTTGTATACCTTCAAATGTTGAATATCTAGGACATTGTGATGTTTACCATAAATAACGAGATGCGTGGGTTTCCCGGAGACAGGTTTCCCTGCGACGTCGATCCCAGCACATCGCCAGGCGGCCGCGTCACCACGCGTCGCCCTCGGCACCACGATCGCACCTCCCTCACGTCGCACCTCCACACCCGAGCCCATGGACATAGGCATTTGCTACGCGAACAAGATTATGTTTATGGTTGGAGTGGATATGAGTGGAGAAGGTGATGAAGAGATCGATAGAAGGTTTACGACCATAAAACTGTCACAGTTAAAATTGAATCAAAACCTATCGAAATGACTGAAAATTAATCAAATTCATTAATAGACATTAATTCATTTAGGCAGAAGGGTAATGATGATGAAAATCAAAGGGAAACAAGATGTAAGTTGCTTATATAAAAATATTGTCTCTAGTTGCTAATGCAACCTAATCCAAGTATATTTTTAAAGTAACAATGCTGGGCAAGCACTTAGTTTTTATGTGTTTAGTGCATAAACTCACCTCCTTGTCTTTATACCACTTGATGTTGGTAACGTTCTGCAGATCGCAGGCGATGCGAGCGCGAGAATGCGCTTCTACCAGCAACTCGCGGTCTTGCTTTGGGGCCTAACAACGAAAAGATATCATATTAACACACAAATATGAGCTAAATGGTGAATTGCATAGTCAAATATTCCATACAGATAACCGGCCATCTAGCAGAAATTAGATAAAACTGTCTATGACATACAACAACAATTTACACAATTAACTACAATTTCTGAATATGAAAATAATCTCAAATGCTCAATTCGTTCTTTTTTAGTCCACTGTTCTGAGATAAGTGTATTTTGATGTTGCATTATCGAAGTCAACTGACCTGGCTAGCAGAAGGCGGTGGCCTGGGCTGGTCATGCATGGGCATGCGGTGAGCATTAGCGGGTCTGATGACGAAGGTGTCCACGCGTGAGGAGTGCCGCGGCCCAGGAGCGGCTCCAGCGTCCCCGATGGCATCGCGGAGAGCACCGCGGATGTTCAGGATTGTGTCTCCTGTCTTCACGCGGCGGACTTCCGACTGGTAGGACAAATAAGTAGACATAAATAATAAAGAAGAGAATCAGATGGAAGACCAAATTATAGGA
Organism: Choreutis nemorana; assembly: GCA_949316135.1. NCBI lineage: Eukaryota > Metazoa > Arthropoda > Insecta > Lepidoptera > Choreutidae > Choreutis > Choreutis nemorana. Next base: position 314,907 of record OX438620.1, on the reverse strand, counting down.
ATTCAATGATGAAGAAGAAGGATAGTATTGTCACAAGCAATGCAATGTCACAGTTTGATGCAAATTCTAATGTCAGTGAAAAGAATTTAAAAATGATAGAGTTCTTATGAAATAAAACCGTGGGGAATTAATTAATGTTCGTAAATTGGTACTGTTTTTCTAAATATTCTGTTGCGGTAGTAAAAATGGTGTAGTTATTTGTTAAATAGAAGCTGATCTACCCGGTGGAATCCGTTGCTTACTTACAAAAGATTGTAGGTGCAAAAAGAATTTTCTGCACTAATGTTTTCGCATCTTAAATTGATTTTGATGAACTGAAGTAATTTGCTGATATCCGGAAACAGGGAATATGTATAAAATGTTATTAAATCAATTGATTGTAAAGTATGTCGAAATTGCATATTTACAGTGAAAACAGAATTAGAATTGACTGATAAATCAGGGAGATAAACATTAAAAGTAAATATATCTATCTCGCTCATCAGAACAACCTTTCCTATAGAAATTGAATGACGCTTGTGTACTTTGACGTCATTGTACTTGTCGGATCTCTCTGTTTAACCAACGACTAAGAAGCTTTATAACTTACTTTAAAAGTGTGATTTTTAAGAAAGTCTTAGGGAATTGGATATATGAGCTATCGAATTAAATAAATAAAAACTCATGCATATTCAATATTACAGCATTAATGTAAATAAAACGTTGTAATTTTACTTACTTTAGTTTCCTTGTCCCACTCGGTACCACTGTTGCGTTTTATTCTTCCATCGAGTGCATCGTCCATCACCACATCAGTTTGTACTTTATTTTTATTTTCAGACTCATTTTCGTATGTGCTCAGTTCTTCAGGAGTTACTACGAAGTCGTTGTCCTCAATGTTCGTTTCGATGGGTTCTAGATCATTCGCCAGGTCTGTTTGGTAGAAGTTGTCGTCCTTTAAGGGGGGGTAGAGGGGAGCGTCTCGGATCAGGTCAGCGTCCAGGTCGCGGAGAGGAGTGGAAGATGACTCTGAACTCCACTCGGAAGAGAAGACAGAGGGAAAGCCTATGACAAAGAAATAATAGGTTAGTTACTTGTGTGGTTTTGTTGTACTGTGTTGTTTATCTAACGTTAATAAGAAGATGGATGTATTTATGTTAAGTGATACCGCCGCCGCTTATTGCGTGAAGACAACAATGATGTATGGGAAATATGCAGTGCAGCTGAAACTGCTTAAAAACGAATGCGTATTTGCAAGCTACAGGTATGTTGTATTTTCATTATACCATTTATTTAATTCTGTTTTATCATTTCATTTATTTATTTGGATTACCAACGAATAATACACATGCATGCAATACAACTAAGAGACTAATAACATTTCCTGTGTTTATCCAATTAACGGTAACTACAGCTTACATAAAATAATATCTAACAAAACACAATTCTAGTTGAATGTATTAAAACAAAATTAAATTAAATTGGACCACGTTACAATTAAATAGTTACATCGTAAAAATTGTAAAAAGTCAGAAACATTAATGAAATAGTAGGTGTCAGAATAAATTATACATACTATTTTCAGCGAATTAAGAAGAATTGTCAAACTTCTAACAGGATCAAATAAAAGGTCGTTATTTCTCTCGCTCTCAGAGTTCAGTTAGAAGTAAATTTGAGAAAACGAATCCTGTTCACTCAAGTTACCTTAACGTTGTAAAATCATCATTTTAAGAACAAACCGGCTTCAAAAAAGTTCAAAACAACCAAAAACATTTGAGTAAGTATTCGTATGAGCCGAAACATTAAGCACAGTTGAAGACAAATACATATTTCGTTCGTAATGAGCTTAGAGAAAAGTTTTATTTGTAAAGGTAAAAGAATTAGGAGTTTTTCGCATCTCACTGAAGGTATCCAATCAGAGGTCCCTCAAATACGAATTCACATGATCGGGAGTTCTATTTAATGACATTTTACTGTCGTTTACGACAAGTTGTAATTGATTAATTAAAATCGCAAATCAATACTTTTGTAATCTGCTAATGCAAGTTTTTATTTATTTACAACGTCAAAACAGTAGAAAATATAATGCATTATATCTGTACCTACGCAATAACGCTATTGACATCTGAAAGATACACTTACAGCGTAATAAAGTTACCGCTCTCCAAAAGAAGTAATTGAGACCACATACTGCAGTCAAACGATTCGCAACTAGAAAATTCCCGTCGATAGAAAAGTTGAAAGCGGGGTGATCGATTTGAAAATACAGCACCCGGTTTGGGGAACTTGCATGACGACGGGGAAACTTTAAATTCCTCAAATATTTAGTAAAAGTTGTATCAATTGAGCTTGGATTGAGAAGGGAACTTTTTGTTTGATTGCTTGCATTCTACAAAAGTTTCCACAACTCGACTCTTTAGAACGGAACTTTATGTCTGGCGCCCCCTGAATAGACGTATCTCAACGCAGGGTCATTGATTTGTAAAATTTAAGCTTTCCTAAAGTATCACACCATCTTATAGTACAAGATAAAAAAATTCTGTAACATATTTATGATAGAAAATTTTGATTTTAAAAAGTTGAATTCGAGAAACTGCTTTGTGAGTCAGCAATCTTGACATGAGAATAAAATAATGTGACTAAATCTGTTTTAAATTTAAAGCTAAGTTTTTATTTAAATCAAAACGTATTTTGGTTTTATCAAACTGCTTTTTAAATGTATTTAAACAAAGGATCCTTACGTTTTTGGATCTTCCAATTTAAGAGTCACAACAACTTGGCAAGACATCTCTCCATCACTCATCCTCAGTCGTACTTGTAGAAAACGTACTTAGCTAAAGGATATATTTTAAAACAACTGAACAAAACCCTGTATAATTTATTAAAATACGAAAAAACCGCTTTATTTTGTAAAACATTCATAAACAAATGATAATGGTGATGAAACCCTCAGAAAATATATTTAATTTGATATCATAATGTAATGAAGCAGTATTCATTTTATGGATAGCTTTAAAACAATTCCTTATTTAATACAAATTCAATGACAAATGAAATAAATTCATTCAACGTTCTTAAGAAGAAACTGTATATTTGTACAAATAAATTTAATTATTGAAGGTTCTGCTACTCGTAACATCCATTTGGCCTTTTAGTCTAGATCAGCTATCCTCAACGTAAGGCCCGCGGGCCGTATGCGGCCCATCGAGCCTTTTAGGTTGGCCCACCGAGAGTTTTAAATTTAATGTCAACATCATTAAATTTTTTGCCCATTAGAGAAACTTCGGGCAAGCTGTGTAAATAAAATACCTACTAGTTAGATAGTCCAAACGCATTTCCAACTATCAAGGGTATACCAATCATAGAATAACTTTTAAAAATAGATATTTGGGACATGTAGTCATCTCTACAAAGTTTTTATACTTTTGCTCTCGAGGCTATGAGCGTATAAGACACTATGATTGAAACGCATTTGTGGCCCAGCCTGCCAAAAGGTTGGAGATCACTGGTCTAGGTGCTACGAGTACGCTGGTGTGAAACAAAGTACTGATATTCCATCACTAGTGATTTGACGTATGTGTTCACATTATTCTTGTTAGTGTGCGTAAGTTTTTTTACTCATATGATCTTTACTTAGCCAACTTGAGGTAACGTGCACTACAACACAACCTAGGTGGGTGTTCTTCGTGAAATAATCGTAATCGTAAATCCAATTGAATTATCTTTATAACATAAAAGGAAAAGTGTTTTTCTTAATTGATCATTATTAAAATGTCAGACACGCGCTTGAAGCTAATTTATAAAATAAAAAATGTAAGTTGCTACTTCGATCTCTTTAAACTATAATTTATTTTATATGAAAATATCGTGAGGGGAACAAATAAATTTATTTTGACTGAGCCGCGCGGGTTTCAACAAAGTTTGCAAATTGCAAATACATGAAGATTTAGCCGAAGTTGAGCCGAACACGTTTCAAAGTCGACTTTTGGTAGCTCGTAGCTTGGGGGGGCGACGTGGACGCAATCAGGGGGGGTGTCGGGGGGAGCGAGCGGCAGGGAATTGTTTACAACGCAGTAAACATATCGTAATTATTTTTATCGCAGTTGGTGGAGTGATTTGTGTTTTATTTCTGGTGGGGAAATTGGTCGTTTCAATTACGTTGTTGAAGTGGGTTGTGTTGTGAATTAAGTTCGCCGAAACAATTACTACGGTAGTTGTTTGTGTGTTTAATCTTCTAAATTTTACACTTTACAATTAGACTATGTTTGTATAAAACTTGACGTTATACCTAATTACTCAAGTTATCAATGAAATTAAATGATTTGAAATTTAATTAAAAAATAATTATGAAACAGGTTAGAGTCATTACTGCAGCCGTGTGAATATCTTTTGTTTTACCAATGATCAAATATGTGAAATTAAAGTCCATTCATGTTAAAATTATGCCTACTTAACATTTTAGTTAATCGGTAACTTAATAATTTTCAAAGAAAAATAAACAAAATGGTTCCAATAAAGCTTGTGACGTGGTACACACACACATGCATGTTATTCCACAAAAGTGTTTTTCTTATTAAACTGCGATCCGATGTATTGTAATATTAAATTTGTATTTCGACTTTCAGAGCCAATATTTACATAGCTCGTTGATTTGATTGTATACGTTACATCGGAACAAACATTGAACATTCATAATACTTGTTTATAATCTGTAAAGTAAGTAATTTAACCTGAATCCGCATGAACGAGGTTCGTTTAGGTGCCCTTGTTATTGGGAGTCGTACAAAAGTTTTGGCGAAAACATCCAAACCCGACCCCTCTCCCCCCCTCAGCCTGAGTACGGCGCTGCCTTCGTAAATCAATAACTACACATAACAACTTTGACATCAAGTGCTAACTCGTAACATATCGCATTTGTTTGCATGCTTTACATATTAAAATACAAAATACTGTTAATATAGTGCCGATCTAATATATATAAAATAACTACATTACAACACATATTCGCAGTTATCATTATTCACAATTTATTTCAGTTTGTTACGTGCCTTGGATAACCGACCGATACGATCCGACAGGTCGAGGGTTCGAGTCTTGGGTTGCCGTAAGTTGTAGCTTCCATGTTTCTCAATCTGCTCGGGTAGTGGCGACAGATTCACAACCTGTCACACTGGGACTCAACATAAACCTACCCCTATCGAGGGATTTTTTACGGCGTGATGTTATGTGTGTTTTGTTACAGCACAAATTGACGTGCACTAAGATATGTCTAGTATCGCTGGCACTAGCCAACGATTTGATATCAACTACATGGATACAAGAATGCTACATTTAGGAACGGTAAGCGAAACAACGCGTCTAAAACGTTCTTTTCATTCATTTCATGTTACTCCAAACCGGAACCTCTAGCGTAACAGCCAGCTGTTGCACCGCTGCGCCAAAGAGTCCATATAATTTCGCTTTCATTTAAGACGCTTTGATAACTTAATCTAAAATAGGTCTTTGACGAAAATTCCCTTTAAATATCCGACAGATTAGCATGTGCAAATTTTTGAACTATATAAAACAGACACACAATCAAGATAACGTACATGATCAAATTAAAGGTCGAAGTACATTGAATCCCTTTGCTTAGGTCCGGTTGCATTTGTGTACTACCTAACTTTATAATAATAATAATAAATAATAATAACCACATCACAACACACACATTGACTCAGCCCTGTAGTAAGTATCGTAAGAACTTGTGTCACAGAATACAAAATCCAAGACCGGTAAGCGAAACAATGCGTCTTGCTAATAACACAAAGTCCCGCCCCCACCGGGATTCGAACCCGGAACCTATAGCGTAGCAGTCGGCTGTTTACACCACTGTGCCACCTAGTTCGTCAACCCACAACATACAACATAGACTTTATTTAATTTCTTCAAAGATAAAATACATACCAACTCAATGGTTTGTAAACAGCTATATTATATACTACATTAATACGTGCAGAAACGGTGTAAATATTAGTTTCAATCTAATACCAATCCGCCCTTATAAACAAATCGAGTACATCACCCTTATTACAAATACACACGATTCAAATTTGTATAACTTCACATTTGTGACTATTTTCTCTGTATATTTGTCTCTCGAAATGTTAGCGAAATCTTTGTTTCATATATTCATAGTGTTTTATATTAGCTACATCTAATTAATATGACATTGTATAATTATATTAAACAGTACAAGATTATTCCTTAGAGTAGGGCTGAGTCAAAGTGTATGTCTTGATGTGGTGATTGTTATTATTTGCTTGTGTTATATTTTTATTGAATAGCAAATCCCCTTTTTTTTTGTATTTCGGATAAAAAAATGTTTTGATTAAAATTAATGTAAAATGTAAACAGAATAAAATTAATGAATGGAAAATATTCTCTGGTTAAAACATAGCACGGTTTGTATAATTTTAGTTATACAGAAATACAAACAGAAATCTTTGTCAAACGACATGTCACCAATGACATCCATGGGACTGTATCCAATACGTGGTGACCTGATTTTATTTCTACGTGTTTTCCGAGCACGTGCTAATGTGCACGTACATATCCCAAACCGGAGCATCCATTAATGAATGATGGGGATCCGAACCTACGACCCTTGGACCGCCTAACTAGAGAGTATAAACAAAAGAGGGATATAAACAAAATATTTATTTCAAACAATTCAGTTTGGAAAACTTTATAATAAGCTTAATTGACGAATTTAAACGTAATTAAACAGTAAGAATGTTCTGAACTCGTTGGTTATTAATAATTTAATTTAAAACAACAAATATTTGATGCAAAAAGATGCATAAAAATACAAACTTTACATTTTTCAAACAAACTATGCCAAATTACACTTTCAAAAACATTAACGATGGGGTGAATTTTAATAAAACGAAAACTTCTCTCCTTTTAATCTTCTTGTTGTTTAATCAGGAGATTTTAGTTAAAAATAACAAAAGCGATGACAAATGACGCCATGTTGATTTAAAGAATACCTTTTTTTTATCAAGAAAAATCACTAATAAGCGATTGAAGTCGAAGAAATCAAGATGTACATGTATATTGGCTTTGTATTTGACTGGACAAAGGGTTTGCTTTAAGAAGCCATCTTGACCCATATTTCAATTGCGAAAATTGAATTGAATACTTCAAACAAGCTGTGGTTGTTCAGCTACTCTCTCATCTAACAATAGTAATATTTTATTTATTTTTTTCAAAATCAAGGGCAAACAAGCAGGCGGCTCGCCTGATGGAAAGTGAAACCGCCGCCTATTGAAACGACGAAGCCCTTGACATCTGGCACGCCACACATATATGTTATACCTCTCGTGCCGGTAATTACACTCTTCAATAATCACACACACATTAACTCAGCCCTGCAGTAAGATTGAAAAGTCTAGTGTCGCAGGTGCTAAGCAACGATATAGTATTAACTCTATACTCGTATATAATACGTCTTGCAACAACACAAAGTTCCGCCCCAGTCGGCTGTATACTGTACTGCGCCACAGAGGCCGTCAAATTGTACTGATGTTTGTGATTATTGATTGAAAGAAGCTACTAGAACGATTGTTATTGTTGTCGGGGATTTCCCGTATGTCAATCTAGTCTATAGTGCTGGTTAACAAATGTACAGATAATTAACATTGAAATGCAGATTCACAGTGAACTGATACTGAAATGGCTTTTAACATACATGAATGAAGTTAACTCGTCTCTATTTAGTTGTTTTGTAATAGAGAGGACTGTTTTTATTAAATAGTTTAAAAATCTTCATTAGATCTTGTCAATCTGATATAAATGATTAGAATAACTCCCCCTGTCAATCAGTCAATATCACTAATGGATATTGTGCGGCTAATTCCTACTATTTTAGGATAATGTAGGGTATTGAAATGTTGATATGTATTGAAATGTTTGGGTTTGTTTATTTTTTAAAACAGCAACTATTTTAAAAGCGACTTTTTAAGAACATTAACCTCACTTCAGTTATAACCTTGTTTTGCCCTTTTTGTGTTGTATGGTCGTCAGTGAACATGTAATTGGTCATATTGTTACATTACCGACAAATGAGTCTCAACTTAGTTTCTATATTATTGAATTCTTCTTTTCTTCTCAACTTCAGCAACTCATGTTTTCGTTCCTAATCAATGATTTAACCCTGGCCACCTAATATTGATTTCAAAAGATATTTCTGGGCATCAGTGAGCGACGAGAGTTAATCCTGTCATCCGTCAGTCAGTCCGTTGGTAATCCGGCGCTGCATGTGCTAATCCGATCTCGATGATCCTCCGCCAGTGCCGAGCGTGTAAGCTGCATTCACATAGCATTGTTTCAGAGAATTAACATGTCAGATGCATATGATGTCCTGATTTTATTTGTATTTCAACTGCAGCCTTTCATTTTACTAAATTGCAACGTTTTAATATTAAAACCTGTCATGATTTAAATGTGGGTTGTAATTAATATTTCATAATAATTCAAGCAAAGTTGTGTCAATGTGAATTGATGTCAGTTTAATTAAACGTTTACAACAACAACCATTGCGTTTTAATTTTAATGTTACTCAATATCAGTTTCAAGTTTTACTGATAAATTTATTTGTTTTATTTTAAAACGAAAAAGCTTTCAGTTCGGTTTTTGTAAAATTAAAATAATTTACGTAGCTCGTGAAAACATATAACCTAAAAGCATATCTTATTATTTAGAATAAATAAGAACAGAAAACACTAATATACCTATATACTTAATAAGTATAACAATGTGTACCATTCACCTGACAACAATGACATATAACAGACAATAGACATTTTACTGTACATTCTACAAACTCGAGCACAAACAAGAACAAATTATAACGAATCAGAGAATGTTCTGGAATAAATTTCACGGAAACATCGAGAAGGTATAACGAGGAATAATGTAAGCATTGTAAAACGTTATTACCGTTCATGAATAAGAAGTACCAACCTACAAAGTCACAGCACTGACACTTAACAATTCCGAGGAAACAAATTTAATATTGTCAATTAGATTAACAAGATGCTTTACATGGAATATAAGAAAGTTAACGGCCGATCGGAACCATTCTGTGCGAGTTAATTTTTTAAGCTTTTGACATCACAGTTGACAAGCAAGTGACCAAAATCACTTGCAACATCAAAAAATGAAATGAAATGAAATGATATTTATTTGCTAAATATGGTGCAATACAGATGTTTACATCCGTTCAAAATAGTTCATACATATTTCGCTTTATAAAAGCATGCAAAATTTTGGTCAAGTCCAAGTGGGCAGTACATACAGTGGGCATACAGTTTGATTTTATTCTCAAGATCTTGTGAAATGATTTTCAATATCTACAGTATCTTCTGGTCTTGGATGTAGTATTCTTATCTATGTAGTACATACCATATCGTTGCTTAGTTCCTGTGACACTATTTCTTACGATACTTACTGCAGGACTGAGTCAATGTGTGTGTTGATGTGGTTTATTATTATAAGTGTGTGCTACAATAATACCAATCCGTAATATGAATTACACCCCATTCCCGTGTAATAAATTGTTCGATATTCGAGACAATATTAAGATTAGATAACAATAGACAAACAAGCTATTTGAACTCATGTGCCGCATTTTTTTTCAATTTACTATTATTCTTTAACAATAATATATAAATACTTATAATTACTAATTACAATGCATTTTGTGGAGCAGTTTTATTCGGGATTATTGTCTTTAAGATATTATCGATACTGTTGAACGAATGAACCGATATTGATGATCAATCGATTCCTATTTATTGTCCAGGCGACATACGAAAAAACCTTTTAATCATGCCTTTGTTAGTCTCAAATAAAAAGGTTCAATAATTTTCGTATAAATTAAGGAATAAGTATATAATATATTTCTCGCGGCTTAACTTGCATGTAATCTGAACCGTTTTACAAATCGAGCATAGCGGGACTAGAGCATAGGAGCAGCGAGGGAAGCGTAACTTTATAAAATAACGTATAACTTTATAAAATAACGTATAACTTTATAAAATAACGTATAACTTTATAAAATAACGTATAACTTTATAAAATAACGTATAACTTTATAAAATAACGTATAAAATGTGAAAACCATATTTTATGTTCTCATATAACTTTATTAGATTTGACATTTTTATATTTGATTATCTCTCCAAGACTTAATACGAATATATACAACAAACACCAAAATATTTGAAATAAAACATAAACTCAAAAACTAAAACGCGCCGACGTACAAAACAGTTCGATCTCTAAAATGTATGAAACAAGAAACTATTATAATATGTAATTGTTGTCATTGTCGTATGTAACCGACACAAAACAAAGTCAAAGTGAAAATATCATTTATTCGAATAGACTTAAGACTTAAGTACTTTTAAATCGTCATCTTTTGCTACCACCGGTTCGAAACGCTATTTCTACGGGGAAGAATCCGGCAAGAAACCTCCGTAGTTGCTAAAATATTACAAGCGAATAAGATGACCGCCTAATACAAAATGTGGCAATGACCCCGGCTGTATTGAATAGTTAGTACATAATAATTTCAGTTATTTTCTCGTTACATACTTTTCTGAATGCGATTTTTCAGTCGTCGGGTAGTTTTGAACTTATTTTTATTTAAATACTAGCGACCCAAACAAACAAAACACATTAAAATCCGTTGCGTAGTTTTCAAGATGTAAGCATACATAGGGACAGACAGTGGGAAGCGATGTAAGCATACATAGGGACAGACAGCGGGAAGCGATGTAAGTATACATAGGGACAGACAGTGGGAAGCGATGTAAGCATACATAGGGACAGACAGTGGGAAGCGATGTAAGCATACATAGGGACAGACAGTGGGAAGCGATGTAAGCATACATAGGGACAGACAGTGGGAAGCGATGTAAGCATACATAGGGACAGACAGTGGGAAGCGATGTAAGCATACATAGGGACAGACAGTGGGAAGCGATGTAAGCATACATAGGGACAGACAGTGGGAAGCGATGTAAGCATACATAGGGACAGACAGTGGGAAGCGATGTAAGCATACATAGGGACAGACAGTGGGAAGCGATGTAAGCATACATAGGGACAGACAGTGGGAAGCGATGTAAGCATACATAGGGACAGACAGTGGGAAGCGATGTAAGCATACATAGGGACAGACAGTGGGAAGCGATGTAAGCATACATAGGGACAGACAGTGGGAAGCGATGTAAGCATACATAGGGACAGACAGTGGGAAGCGATGTAAGCATACATAGGGACAGACAGTGGGAAGCGATGTAAGCATACATAGGGACAGACAGTGGGAAGCGATGTAAGCATACATAGGGACAGACAGTGGGAAGCGATGTAAGCATACATAGGGACAGACAGTGGGAAGCGATGTAAGCATACATAGGGACAGACAGTGGGAAGCGATGTAAGCATACATAGGGACAGACAGTGGGAAGCGATGTAAGCATACATAGGGACAGACAGTGGGAAGCGATGTAAGCATACATAGGGACAGACAGCGGGAAGCGATGTAAGCATACATAGGGACAGACAGTGGGAAGCGATGTAAGCATACATAGGGACAGACAGTGGGAAGCGATGTAAGCATACATAGGGACAGACAGTGGGAAGCGATGTAAGCATACATAGGGACAGACAGTGGGAAGCGATGTAAGCATACATAGGGACAGACAGTGGGAAGCGATGTAAGCATACATAGGGACAGACAGTGGGAAGCGATGTAAGCATACATAGGGACAGACAGTGGGAAGCGATGTAAGCATACATAGGGACAGACAGTGGGAAGCGATGTAAGCATACATAGGGACAGACAGTGGGAAGCGATGTAAGCATACATAGGGACAGACAGTGGGAAGCGATGTAAGCATACATAGGGACAGACAGTGGGAAGCGATGTAAGCATACATAGGGACAGACAGTGGGAAGCGATGTAAGCATACATAGGGACAGACAGTGGGAAGCGATGTAAGCATACATAGGGACAGACAGTGGGAAGCGATGTAAGCATACATAGGGACAGACAGTGGGAAGCGATGTAAGCATACATAGGGAGAGACAGTGGGAAGCGATGTAAGCATACATAGGGACAGACAGTGGGAAGCGATATCGTTTTATATTATGTATTGATTTTGATGTTATCCATCATTAAATACTTATTTCCTTTTATTTGTATTTGTTGTATGGAAAACGATTTCTCAGTAATATTTGATCAGTTGTTTGTTCTCGAGAGTTCCATGTTTCGGTAATGGCTACTCACAATATAACAAAACGCAGATTTGCTTTCACTTTCGCCTGAGATTTGCATATATTTACGTCCAGGGACTTCTTACTCATGAATATTGTTTTGACAATGACTGCCTACAGTCGCGCACCAAATTGTTGACTCGCTGCTCAAACGATTTTTATAACATTATTCAAGCACATCTTGCCTCTCACTCTGTTTGCGAGATCTTTTGTTTTCATGTTTTGAATATTCTATAAAAATCTTAAATAGAATTTGTGATTCCGTTAACGGCCTTTGTTAAACATTGAACGCTCTATCAATCCTAGTTATTTGTGATGAGTTGTGGGTTTTGTTATAATCAATAAAATAATAAAATATTGTACTAGTTGATTTTACACACAAACGTGTTTTACTGTCTCCTACGAGACGTCATTAGGACGTCAACGAGAACAAGATGGCGGCGCTGAAGTAGCGGTACATATAATTACTATGGCAGCTTGTTCCATGGACGAGACTATTAATGCATCTTTGAAAACTTAATTTTAACATAAGCTTGATAAACAAAGAATCATGTTTTGAGATGAAAATGATTTTGAGATTAAGAAAAAATGCATAAAATGTTAAAAATCCAAAGCAAATTATTATATTTTCTTAAGTTTTGTTGTATACAGATTAAGAAAAAAACTAATGACAAGTCGACACGACTGTCCTAATTGTGAAACATTTTTGCGGAGTCAGCGGCGCGTTGTTTTTTGACTTTGCAGCTGTAATGGGGAGTTTAAGGGAATTATGAGCGAATTCTCCGCCGCCAGATAAGATGGGTTTAACGATAGAGTAAATTGTCGCGATAAACCCGGCCCACCTGAAACTGTGCTGTTTTCTGGGCTATTCTGCTCTATACGTGTTTATTTATAGACTATTATCCTCTGTGGTATTGTAGTCTTACAGAAATAAACGTTGGTAACTGTACCGTGGGTTACATGAATATGTAGGTGCACGAGAGATGGGGCGTTACTGCTGAAATACTTAGGTCTAGGTTTCCATTTGTTAAGGAAATTAGGTTTTTCAGTTGTTTGTTAGTTTTTACCGTTTTGCCTTAGAGTTTTTGAAACAATTAATTATTTAAAATATTCTGATTGATCAAGAACCAACGTCAATAACGTAAAAAATTGCAACGTTTGTATTGTATTAAGAAATGTTGAAGTTTCGTACAAGTTAGAAACATTTTGTTACGTTCTCAACTAATAGCGAATAAATTAATTAAATTAAGTATTTAGTAGCTCATCAGGATGGATCGCAGCGGAAAATTTAAACGGCATCGCAACCGCTACTTGAGATTTAAATTAGAATGTTCCAGAATATTTGCTAAATAGAGCGGGGAGACAAACAAAACCAGACATCCGCCACAAATTGTCTCCCGCGGAACATTTACGCCGACCTCCCCCCTGCCTTGCACGCCCCCCCTCCTCCCCCCGTTGCTGCGGAGGACGGGGGGCTACCCCTCTCTAATGACAAGCGATTACCGAAGTAAGGGGTATACCGCGTGATGTGAATAGAAAGTAATGAAATCAAGGGGTTACACGATGTCGTTACAGATTAACATAGTTGCTCCTTTAATTACTTATTTACAAAGTTTATCAAACAGTATGTAATAGAAAATTCCACAATTAAAATAATTTGAAAAGATTGTATCGCACGGAGATACTGATTGAGTCTTGTTGCTCTATTTCTGGTTACTGTTTGTCAAAGAGGTTTGCTACTGCTTCCGTCAGGCGGGATGTATGCTTAATAGCCATCTCAGTTTTATTTAAAAATGACTATTACAAAAAAAAGACTTAAAACAATAGATTGGGTGGCCTTAAGCTTTAAATTTTCAAGACGGTGCGGTAAACTTAAGCAAAAAACAAGTAGATGATCCTCATTAACTTCATTAAAACAAACTTATTACAACGAACAAAAGAAGTTACCGAATTATAACATAATAATAACGTTGGGAAGAAAAAATCCCGAAACGTTCCAACAAAGGGATTTCTTTTGTTAAAAACATGAAAGTGCGGCGATTTAACACAAAAACTTTACCTCGTAGCCTGCGAGGTCATTATCGTAACGATTACTTACAATTTCATCAACTTATCTTCCCTTACTTTTATGTTATCGAAATCGTGTGGAAATTTCCTAAAAAATACCTCTCTAAATAATAATAAAGATCCATTGGAACAAGGCGTAATGTTACCTTGCGACGCCACCAGCTCAGCTCGTACCACGGAGGTCGTGAACATTGTTAATGTTCCATACTATAAATATCTTTAACCTGATTTTTTTAATATTTAGACATATTCTAGTTATCGTTTAGTTAGGATGTGTAGTGTACACAAATATTTGTAATATCCAATTATTTATGTGATTTTTAAAAGTTATGAGTGAGAATAACTTATGGGAATCCTTTTTACATTACTTATCGTTATGTGTAGCTGTTTTTAAAATGCATAAGCCCCGTCAATTGTTAATGCGCCTGACTGCCATTTTGAAATGAAATGAAATGATATTTATTTGCTAGAAATATGGTGCATTAGATGTTTACATTCGTTTAAAATAGTTCATACATATTTCGCTTTATAAAAGCATGCAAAATTTTGGTCAAGTCCAAGTGGGTCATCAGGACTAATAATTTAAAAAGGAAAACAATTTACATGACAAATATTATAAAATGAACGCAATTCTAATGTCAAATAATATGAAATACAAATGTCGATTTATATACAATAAGCCGTTCAAATGTCAAACAATGAAGGAGGATAGATAAGCAATTCTAATGTCAAATAATAAATTGAATAAGGTAGATCAAACATTTCAAATAACCGATTTTTTTGTGTCCAAGTATTCCTTGACTGAATAGTAGCATTCAAATTGACGTCACATCACATTTTAAGTCTCTGATGAAGTAATTTGACGTTAATTTGACATGTTTCCAGAGCATCACCATTCGCCGGGGCTCATACCACCACACGAACATGATGGGAGAGTTATAATATTGAATTGCAAGTATTGTACCTATATTTAAAAACAAGTACCAAATATGTTTTAAATTATTGAAGCAAAATTATGTGCGCAAATCAACCAGATTTTATCTGACAAAATAATAAAGAAATAAATACACGTTAAATGGTCTGGACAGATAAATAAGCATGAATAATAACATCAACGAGCTAATTTAGATCTATTGAATTATCCGAGTGTTTGGACAAAAGACGCCATTTGCTATTGTATAAAATGAGCCTCCATCGTAACACTCGGCTCCGGTGGATCTGTAATTAGTAACAGTAAATAACCTTTATTTATTACAACCAATTAAACTTCTCGAAGAAAATTCCACAAGTTTTTTAGTTACCTCGAGTTTAGAATTACTTTCTTTATATATTCTCGGATGGGTATTTTAAAAACTGAATTGTAAAACAAACAATCGACATATTTATCTGACTACTACGCTAGAGGTTCTGGGTTCGAATCTCGGCGGGGGAGGAACTTTATGTTTTGCAAGACGCATTGTTTCGCTTTCCTGTCTTGAATGTATATCGTTGCTTAGTTCCTGTGAAACCAGTTCTTAATTAAATAATTACTGCAGGGCCGAGTTAATGTGTGTGTCGTGATGTGGTTTATTTATTTAGTCGTGAGCGTCGCTGGAGACACAGAGGCGACCTTACGCACTAGTTAATCTACGTGCGAGATCAATTGTGTTGGTACCACTCTCCTTTCTATTTAAAACGTGAAGCAGTTTGCTGTGTTTCAGTTCGAAGGCTTTGAAAGCCAGTTTAATTACCAGCACGAGAGGTATAACATGTTAAGCTCTACATGGTATTCATGGGCAGCACATTGGCGGTACTGTTGGTGTTTCAGGCATCAAGGGCATCGTCGGGTCAGTAGGAGGTGGTATCACTTTCCATCAGTTGAACCGACTGCTTTTTAACCATGACGTTGACAAAAAATCTAAAAAGTTGAAAAAAAAAAATCTAATTGTACTCCTCTATCAATTTACGAGAAACTGTCAAAAACATACTTAATATTTAAAAAGTTTCTAATATGTACCGCGACATGAAACAAGGAAAAACAATTTAACATTTATATTAGTTACATTAATTTTTGGTACTTACTGCACTAAAGAAGGAAAATATTTTTATTTGTAGTCAAAAACTTAATGGTTATAGGACAACAATAATATCTCATTTGACATCAACCCCGTTTCATACGTTATTGACGTTATCACCCTTATAATATATAAGTAAATGTATAACGGAGTTCACGTGAAGATCTTTAAGCAGGCATTAAGATTCAGTTCCCGTCGCGGACAAAAGCAAAAACCTTGGATTTCGGCGAAATATACGTTTACATACAAAGATAAAGTCGTGATAAATATCTATTGTAGGTGTTAGCCTAGTCTCAAAAACAGATTCATATTTAAAGCATTCATTTATCGCCTTTAAATGATACTTTATTTACTTTTACAATATAAATAACACCTCCACCGAACAATCACCAAGTAACATGTCATGTCAGCGGAAGTCACGATGCTTTTAAAAAGTTAGTCCTTTAAAGTTCACATGTAATTTGAATAGATTGATTTACTAAGCCAATAATATGAATCAATCTGAACATGATAACAAATGCAGTTAACGCTACGTATATACCTACATTAAATGTTATAGGCATAAATATATATTTTATTACCTTACTGGACACAGGTGGAATTCAACGTTTGAAAAAATAAGCTAAATGTTTGTGGGATAATGTAGTATTTAAATTGTTACATAATGTTTAAAATCTGTCCAGTACTTTTTGAATTAACTGGTTACTAAAATACATAAAAATAAATCCTCTTCATTATATTAGTGTAGATATGTATTATTACGTAACTCAACCAGTTATTAAAGCTGACGTTTGTAATGCAAACCATGTCGCCCGCAATTTTGTCACACAGTGAATAGTTTCCGCCATATTCAGTGATCGGTTAAAGCCATTACTAATCCGACGTTACCAAGAAACATGAAAACAGTTCATGATTCAAAGGCTTACCCCTTTTGTATTGATTCAGTGGTTTTGTAACCGGAAAGTGTAGCTATGGCCGCAATCACAGCGAGGCGGGTGACCCTTGCGCGACTACACGTGACGAGCTTGTGTTATGCGGGGCCACTAGCCATAGTGCACTGGGATCACACGCATCTTTAACAGTTGCTCAAGCTACAATACTACTGCTCCGGTATAATATAAAAGAGTTAAAGCTGAATTTATCTTGTTTTCTTGATATTGCTGACATAATTAGATGACTTTTTGCATTGTATGTATTAACTAAACATACATAGTACAGCGACTTCGTGCTTTATCGGCTAACTTTGTCGTTCTATATTTTTTTTAAAATTCAGGTGTCATGAGACGACTATTGATAGATCTGATAATAGCGTTCGGGAATCTTCGTGAAAACCGAGAAAGAACGAAGTAGCAATATATTTGACAATTACTGCAAGAGGACTTTGGTAAAAACGCAATGTTCTGAAAGCAGCATTATTTTACGCATGCTTTTAGTAGCATTTATTTCGGTTTACGTTAGTGTGAGATTGTTGCGTTTTATTCGTTCTGCGTAAGATGGTTCCGTTTTTTCAATACCAATTTAGACAATCTTTTGCTTGAACTCTCTGTACATCTTAGTAAAAATATACTCTTAACTTTTCGTTTGTTTAAAATGTTAGGTTTGTAAATGGTTTTAAGATTTTCGGATCACTGTATTTCATGAATATATAAAGAATAGTGTAAACAAGCAAACCGAAGATTTATTTTTTGGGTAAAACAGTAAAACCTTGAACATTTTCCATGGTTAAATTAAATTCGGCGTGACGTTGTTCAGGGCGGTGATTTCCTATTCCCGAAGGTTGCTGTATTGTATCGTGAGCTCGTTTCATTTGTTACATGGGATGCAGCCTCACTGCTCTTATTTCATATCCCCAAAGAACCTTTCGCTCGCGTCCCGAAATATAGGTCACTGAATGAACGGAAAGATTTTAAATAAGCTTCGGAAATTCCGTTCAGTTAGAAACAAAGTTTTACGGAAATCTATTGCCCTCTGTAAACCGTTCACGACACAGTTACGGAAAGTAGTTAAACTTTTGATGGAGATTTAAAACCTTCGGAAACTAATTATTTTTCAATCGTTAAAATTATTTGTACAAGAAAATTTCAATACGAAAGAACGCTTAAAATCAAAACAATGTTTTAAATGTTCCGAACAAATTCCCAAGTTAATACCAGAGCGACGCAAAGACAATTTTTTTTTCTAATTTCCATCACCAGTATACATTAATAAGAACAATACAAATGAATTCGAAACAAAATAAAACAACAGCGAATGAAGTGAGTCGGAATAGTCGTGTATCGGAGAGCAAGTTTCCGACGTTAGTTCCTTACTCTACACATACATTCTAAAGAAACAACTTAGCTTTTAAAATAGCATCAGCCATGTAAGTGCCCGTACAGATGCAGCGAATGCTGCACGCGCTAAAGTAACGCGATGCACGAGAACATATCGAGTGTTTTGTCTTTTTACTTTGCACTCCCTGTTACTACTAAGTAATGCATGAGTTTCGTTCGCAAGCCTCTGCGAACATTCGCCGTATCTGCACTCTTGTGAACAGTAAAGTTTTCGATTTCCGTCGATGGCGCGTTCAACCCATTCACTGTCAGCTAAACTCGGCTTAGATTTTATCCCAGTAAAGTACGATCTCCTTTCGTATTCCGACTCCGGCTCGCCTCTTAATAGCTCCATCTTATAATATGCGAGATCCAGATAACACTACGTGAGACAAGGATCCTACTTTACTACACTTCTTTTCAACGTCTTATGTACGCTCACCTGCTTAGCTTGTGTTATATGCCATCGCGATTGCATTGTATACATGTATGTAGCAATTTGTATCTACGTGTTCATATACAGAGTTCAAATCGCTTAGATTATTCGAGGGGAAATTCTGAAGAAAATTAATCTGTGCATTTTTCACCATCATTTCTATTATAGACTGAAGAAAAAAATAGTTATTGAAATATTATTATTATTATTGAATTGTCATAATTATAGGTTAATAAGTTTGTCGATAAGTAAATTTGTATACCATTGAAACATTTTTATTTTCTGATGTGGATATAAATGAAATGATTACCAGGTTTTGATACAATCTGACAAGCTGTAAATGCATTTACTATCATAAAAATACAGTGGAACATTTAAAATACTTTATTTTTGCAGTAAGTTCGTTGTACTCGTATGTTTAGTTAAGTCCTAGTGCTGTAGGTACAAGGCAAGGGTCTGGGCCGGCGGTCGCGGGTTCAAAGAGCGACTAAACCACAGCTATGCGACGTGACCATCATTCGATATTACCAACACCGAGAAAGGTTACCTCGGACACGGATCAACCTATCCTGTTTGGACTTCGTACCGTTCTTAAGTTGTACTGCATAAGGATTGATTTTGCACTTGTTGTGTGAAGCTTTATATATTACCACAAATAATATTTCTTCTTATATTTAAATGTTTTTTCACCGGTTGCTGTTTAGTTTTATTTTTCGATGAGTTGTAGTCGACAGTCTTTTATGTCAAAAGTCACTTAATTCGTGTAAGTTAAAATTATAAATCAGGTATTTATGATCTTGTCGACAAACCACATGTCACTGAAGTAAATCTTATTAGCAATTAGATACATTAATTACCTGGTTTCAAAAGTAATGAGATTTTAAAATGTAAAATGCGGATTTTTTTCTTAATATATTGTTACTGCAACCCAATATATAGCGTGTCCAATGTTAAACAATTTACCATTGCCTACAAACGCATGTCAGTAATGACGCGCGTTCGTTGCTAACCCACTCACCTCACACCTCCTCGAGGACTCATAGCGACACTCATTTACAATAATTTAAGGCAATTGAAGTTGGCTGAGTTCTTGTAAAACATTGATGGATTTCCAAAATCAATGGAAATCTCTAACTAAAAAAAAACATATAAAAAAATATAAATAATTCTAAAGGCTAGTGATATTGATAAGCATCTTGTAATATATCGGCTTTACGAGATGCTCGTGGTCTGGCGACGGAGATCTTTTCATTGTAAAAGAGCAGCATTTCACTGCAGCTCGTTTTTCCTCAATCCCTCCCGCCTCCCTCCTTCTTGTCTCACCCCGTCCTCCTCCTGGGGTCTCCCTCCACCGGGAAGTATTTCCCGCCACGAAGAATTGGTTCCGATACCCGGAAAGCTATTAGACTTATCAAAGATTATTTATTGCAACCGAGGCAGATCGTTTTTTTTGTTCAGAAAAGAGCTTTTAAAATTGAAAATTGTATACAATCTATTTCAGATGTTTTTAATAAATCGAAAGCAATTAATCTTAATGGGTAAAAGACGTTTTGTATTTTATTGATTTTATTTGCAATATTCATTTTATTTATATATTTTTTTGTTGTAACCGCTGTAATACTGATATATAAAACGTACAGTATTACAGCTAACAATCCATCAACGTGTGAACGTCTTAGATAGCATCTCATTGCAGGGCCGAGATCGTCAATTGATGTGGGATTACGTACTGCAGTCCATCGCATTGCATCTCAGTACATGAATGTACTTTACTAAAACAACAAGGATTTCAAACACTAAACATATTATTCAACTCATAAAAAATGTATGAGTGAAAATAGTATATATATATCTGTCTATTTGTTACATATATATGTTATATTTATCTAGATTTATGTCCAGATACCAATTACATATGTATGTCTCTTTTAGAGAGTATAGCAAGAATTTTTTTACTATGTATTCATTTCTTTACAATGTCATGAATGGAAGGCTATAGAAATAATTTAAAAGACTATAATTTTTTTTTATAAGATTGAATGGAACCCTTTGAGATCATTTATCTCAAAAGTAAAAGAATCCTTACGATCACATTGCGTATCTAAAGGAAGTTAATGGCTTAGTCGATGATCAATTTTATTATTTAAAATACGAATATACTAGGTGTTCTCTTAGGATACTACCCGCGCACATTGTTGTAGACTGTCTGCTGTCACATAGTCTTTGGTGTTTTGTAGCAGATAGCTGAGACGCTGTTCGCTAAAAGATATTGTGGCTATAAACCGTGGTTATTGCTCTCCATTCTGCTCATCCTACCCTCAGAGATGCATTCAATTAACTGCTCGGGATTCTGCAGTAAGCACTTCATGTTTCAACGTCGGCTGACAATCGAATCTCGCTAACATTGATGAATCGAATACATTTCCAAAATTGCAGCATTTAGCTACTTATCCCTTACAATGTGTTTGAATGAAAGACGATACAATGACATTCAAAGTCTTTTTCTAAAGCTAAGCATCAGTGGAATGGTTAAATAAGTGAAAAAGTATTTTGAGATCAATGAATACGCTCAGATTCGGTATTTGTGGTATCGTAGTGCAGTGGATACCAATAATTAATATATACCTTATCGTATTAATATAATCAAAGCCACGCTATATACTATTATGTCCCCATGCCTTACGTACACGGTACCTTTCAATTAAATACTTTAAAGGTTGAAGTAAACCTGGTAGTTAAAGTAACAACTCAAGCCTCGGTATTTTTAAATTTTTCACATCAGCGTGGAAACGGTATCGTATCGCATCTGGTTACTATCGAGGCAGAAGGCGAGACATTGACGTTCAGTTTTCTTGCAATGACCTGAAGTGTGCAAGTGATGTAACAAGTGCCAAGTGCAATCGTGCATGCAGCCCGCGCCCTCTGCCGACACTAACTTGTCCTTACAACTAACACACATAGCATATCAATGCTTTCTACACTTTAACACTATCTGTTACTGTTACGCTTGTAAAAATGTTAAGCATTTATCCGGCGAAGGAAAAAAGATGGCTACTTTAGAATATTACAGATTAGTTTACGTTTATTATTGTTTAAATTCAATTCATGAAAACATAACACGTTTATTTTGTATTAATGTATTAATCTAAATTTGTATATATTTAAAGTAATGCCAAACATTCAAAACCATGGATCATCCTGTAGAATTTCGACTAAACGTTCGTGTTTGTTCGTTATCGCAAGTTAAAACGCTCTATAGTATCGAATAACCAATTGAGTAAATTTTCCAGACAGGCTGATTTATTTTAAAATAATTAATATATAGGCAGATGGACCGCTTTTACAATCTGCAATTAAAATACACTATTTCTACAGAATGGTTTTCAGTCTAACGCGGAACCCTGCGAATGCCAATAAATCATAAAATAATTGGCTCTCCTCCGCAAAGTAACCGGCGATTCTGTAAAATCTCGACAAAAGTCAACAAATTGTTGTTTTCAAGTTTAAATATTGATGAGCATCCGCCAGGCGGCGCCACTGTGTATAACCTCAACCTATGAATACATTATCGGAGAACACCTCTAAAAATAACGCCTTCATTTTATAAAACCACAATTTTCACGCATCCCTGCCGGCTGGGGAAGGAGCTCTTGTTTTCTGTTTGTACATTGGTAAAAGAAACGTTTACAATCTTTCCCGCTGTCGAGAAAATAAGAAAATGTGCCGACGTCGATATTACATGAATTGCTACCGGTAGTATTGTTGCTTACAAGTGTTCGTGGCACTTGGACCGCAGCGCATCACACGGCCTTACTAACGTTTGTGGCTTCTAACATAATATATTTTATGGAC
Organism: Choreutis nemorana; assembly: GCA_949316135.1. Taxonomy (NCBI): domain Eukaryota; kingdom Metazoa; phylum Arthropoda; class Insecta; order Lepidoptera; family Choreutidae; genus Choreutis; species Choreutis nemorana. The sequence continues at coordinate 291,880 of OX438620.1, read as the reverse complement.
ACAACATACATTATAATATTTCATCTACCTATTATAGAACGCCTTTGTTTATGTTTACGGCTCGCTAATAGACAATGGACAGCCTTCAATAATGGAAGTAGAATGTTACACTAAAAGGGGACAGTCCTTGAGGTTATTATTAAATGTTGTAAGTAAAACTACGTAATGGTTTGTTCATGTACAGAAGTTCAGTTGAACGCAGACAAAATGATACGGGATGGAGTTTTATTTACAGAACAATTTTGCTCGTATGAACTTTTGCTATAAATTTCAACTTTGGACACTAACATTTGCAAGTACCTATATTTGGTAAGACATGGATGAACTAATTTACGAATACCCTATTTACTGTTATTTTGTTGAAATTACGATTATTATTAAAGTCGTCAGTAACTAATGAAACTATATATTAATGAATCAGTGAACAATTAATTCCCTCCAAGTACGTGATAACGTAAGACGCATGTTTAAAGTTAACCCGGTCGTACCTTTATTAACTCAACTCAAAATGTACATAATGATGTAAGGAAAACAAGGTGGGATATTAAATTACAACATTAAAGTTAAACATATTGTTCTAAGCATAAAGATATCTCCGGGGTGAGGGTTCCGCATAATTAATGAAATTCAATTAGTCCTAAATAGATTGAGTTTAATCCCAGACCGTTTGCTTTGCAATTATCCTTCGCTCTAACAAATTTATAGCCAGAACCGAAATTATAAGGAATCACAGCAGCGCACGCACACGCACGCACCGCACACACGCACACACGCGTGCACGTACACGACAAATAATATGTCGGGAATACGCTGCGACAGTGCGAGCGGGACGCAGCATACAACTTCACACCAAGTGCGATAGAATGGAACGGATAGAGGAATTCTGTTGATTGTGCGGATTAGCTCCCGATCGGGATGATACCGCTGTCTTCAATGCACAAGCAAATCGCGACTGTATTCCTATAGTGTAAGGTCGATATTTGTTTGGTCGTAGGTGGATTAGGCTAGGAAATGATTGTATTTGAAATGTTGGGATAATAAAGAGAGTGCGAGATTAGAGACACAAAGCTGTTGACACTAGACACAGCAGCGGACACTGGCGGTGCTTTAATATTCATTTATCACTATATTATATTACACAGATGCTGTGTCATCATGTTATGATGTATCACTCAATTATGTCTATGTAGGTTTCACTTGTATACTGATATCAGAATAGTTTAGTACTAGTAGCTAGGGAGCGTTTAACAAAAAAACGAGACTGCAGGTAAAGGGAGATCTAGTATAGTAGTAAGTATTCTCAAAGGTATTTCGAAAATGAAAAGATATAGTTACTATGCAATGTTTATTAAAAATTATTCAGTTAGTTATATTATGTAGTTAGTACCTACATCTTGTTCTCTAGTACGGTGACTACGAAGCTACGGTTAATGTAGTATCTACTACGCACCATACTACGACGTAGTAGCTATTTAACAAGTTTTCTTACAATTTATAATTACTTTTTTAAGTAGTGAAGACAAAATTTACTGGCTCTTTATTAAATTTAATGGAATATCTTTGTCTGACAGAACTTTAGAAGATTAAACGCGTTGGATAAAATGAAATAACAGAAACTATAAATAAATAAATTGTACAATGCTTATGAGGTCCAATAAGTCTTATAATGTATGTATGTGTGTCTTCCGAAAATGTATTCGTAGGTTGTTAGTAATCTAAATAAATGTATATGTAATATTTCGTTTATTTCATAAAGTGTAAATAATGTTTTTAGTAACTATTTCATTAAAAAACTATACGAATTAACTCAAACCAATACGTTGTAACAAAGACATGTTTTTTAAATTTATTTATAAAACCAGTCTATCCAATCTCCTCATTCGTCGTACAAATGCACTGTAACAACGCGAATGAACCCGCAATACTATACACAATACATTACAGTGGTGGGGTGATCCTATCCCCAGTCCCCGAGTCGTCGGTAAGTGGGTTCAATAAATCACTCTCTTTGTTCCACTGTACAACATTACGTCTGTGAAGCTACCGAAGATCATGGTTTTTCTGGTGAGGATTTAGGGATTGCTTTGTTATTGAGGATGAGTTTAGAAGTTAAATACTGGTATATTTTATTTTTAAATGTATTACTCCAAGAACAAGTACAAGAAAATAAAAAAAATAAAAAAATGCATCTTTAATAGTATAGTATAGTATAGTATAAGGTTCCCAAATATTAAGTCAGTTTTAGGTAAGTTTTTAGATTATTGAAGAGTTTAAGATTTTTAAGGTCAGTACAAATAACAGGGGTGTGGTGAATATAATTTATATTAGTGACCTCAATATTTTTTACGGTTACCATTACTGAGCCTCCGATGTCCGTCTGTCAGCGGCCTGTACCTCATGAATCATAATAGAAGAAGAAAATACAAATCAAGGGACTTTTTCTTATTTTTTATAGGATATAATCTAAAAAGTATAAGTTATTAATCTTATATGATAGGTTTCGGACCCTTCATTTGTGAGACCAACTCACACTTGACCGTATTTCTATAAGTTTTCAATTTATTAACATAGTAAATTTATTGAAATTTTATACAAGCGTTAATAGATTAAAGATGAAAATTTTAACGTAAACTTTCTCCAGTGATGTCAACGTATATATCAACTTGTTACTTTATTAAGTACTAGCGGACCCGACAGACTTCGTCCTGTCATATAGAAAACAAAAGCTTTTGTATGGGAAAGAGAAAAGGGCTGTTTTTATAGTTTTTCCGGCAATTATTCGAATTTTTGTCGCCGTAAAAACTTCAACGAATATTTTAAAAAAAGAATTGGTCAAATTGGTCCAGGCGTTGTTGAGTTATGCGCTTACCAACACGTTTTGCGATTCATTTTACATTACAAGTATTATCAGTTTCAGCAACCTTCAACCAGTGAACCTTACGATCTGTAAAGTGACATAATTTCAGGGATTATAGCAGTTTAGTGCGAGATTAAATCCGACCTTACAGAGGAGGGACTCGCTCTCACACCGGACACTGAGGAGCAGATTGGAAGTATATTGATACGGTAGACTGTGCTAGCAAATTGAAATGTCTAAAAATTATGAGTTGTCAGCACTTGGATTCATAAGACCCGCATTCAATTTGTTATTTTTAGTTTTAATCTTACAACATAAATATTTCAAAATTGTGTACCTTTTCATAAAAATAACGCGAAGGAATGTGAAATGATACAGATAGTAAAGGAGCTTATATGGAAAAAGAGTGCAGAAAATTTGAATTGATACGATTTAAACATTTATTTAATCAATAAAATGTAACATGTGATACATGACTTGGGGACATTTACCATTGCGTGACTTTGATTATGGTTAAAGTCTGTGGTCAAATCAAAAATATAGTTTCATTAATAATGTCTTGGTTATGGACAAATTTCGGCTACTGAGCGACCTCTAGTACACTAACAAAGTAACTTGAATGTTACCGAAAAAATATATAAAAAATAAGTTCTACAATACCAGTGCGTAGAGGTTAAAGTTTTATCGTAATTCATGTGTAATTTACATTCGTTAAGTAGAATGTAAAGGACAAAGGCTTAGTGTACAGTGTTTTACTGAATTATTTACGATCACAAACATATTAATGAGCTGAGTTTTACGACGCGACTTTATCACTTTTATGTCCTATTCGACGTGATCTATTTTTATTTTATAGCTTAATCTGTTAAAACAGTTCGTTGGTTAGGATGATAAAATTAGGAATTAACTTTGAAAAAATTCCAAGTGTACACAGTTATGGCAAAATTATAGACTCTTATATCTTAAATTGAAAAGTTACAATCAAACTGTTCTGAACACGAGCAGGGGTTTATTTATTGGTATACGTAGGTCTGTAAGCGTAAGTAAATTGAGAAAAGTTGTAATTAGAAGCAGAGGCTTTGTTGTAAGCTCCATTATAATGTAAAGTGGTTGAACCCCTAACTAATACAATCGATCAGAGAAACCCAACACTTAATAAAAGTTCAAAATTACTATAAACACCGACTCCCCAAAGCTGTAACTAACGTTCCCATGAAATTACAAAAGTTTTCTGATACTCCACAACCTACAAATTTAACAACAATTTTATCAAGGGCTTTGGCTTTTTGTTCCCAAAGTTTAAGGGAAGTTGAAATGTTCGGAGTTTTACAAAACACTCATCATTCACTTTATGTTGTCAAATAATAAATAACGTGACTCATCAGTCGTCCATCGTCCATTGTACGAGTACCGTGGGTGGGTGCGGTGTTATGATTTTTGTATTAAATATATTCAAGTATTCTTGTTTTATTTCAATTTTTGAAATATTTCATGGCATTTAAGATTTAAATGCTTTATTTTTTCCTATTTTTATTAATTCCTATCATTTTTAAATAAACTGTTGTCTTTGTTTGTCCTTAAAGTTCATTCCAAATATTCGTGAAGGATTTTAGAAATCGGACGAGTAGTTTCGATGACCCCTTCTCCATACAAACTTACAGATTCTTCTTTTCACTTTTGTAAATATGATGTACAATTAATAACATTTCATATAGTTCTTAATTATTAAATTAAGCTTAAACCACTTAACTTTATTCTTATAATACTCAGTAAATCATATTATCTTTTGCTTTTATAAGTAATTCCTTGGAATTCACGGAGATTTTATAAAAGTGAATCTTTGAAAATTGTCTGTGAGTGACAAGTCCTGTCAATTAATGAAGGTAGATGGAGGGTCGTAGATTGAGGGCTCAATTTTTGGACATCCTTAATTACTGGTCCCTCATAAATACCATTAGCTGGGACTAATGAAGCTGACGTTTATGAGATCAATGAATATCGACTCCACTCATTAACTGGCGCCAACCAGGGAAAAATATTCGCGCACTTTTACCTCATATAATAAAAACTTTTACGATTTGTATAAAAGACAAAGTGGACAAAACAAACAATGTATATTGTGAACACTAATTTAAATGTCTAATTCTTTTGTTTATTTCAAGACTTTTTGAAATATCCAGTACTTTATATTATAGTGACTTTCGTGTCACGTACCAATCGTCAATTGGAATATTTTTTATATTTGACAATTATAGTGGAGGAAGTCTAAACCTCCTCAATAAGTAGGTACAAATAAACAGTTCAATAAAAAACCCTTTACTCTAATACAATATGACTAGGCAATCTCTAGTTCCATTACAACATGCCTAACGACATTATGGTCGAACAATCGTCTTAAGATAAAGTCATCCCCTAGGAGCGAGTCATGTGTCTACAGCCCCCGGGGGGCAGGCGGGGGTATAGGCGGGGGGTGGAGCAACAACCGCTGACTCATTGCATTCGATACCCTGCGACGACAGTTAAGACATCGCAGTTTTTATCGGACCAGTCAGAAAAACGATGTTTGTAGAGGTTAGTCTCTGAAATAGGAGGAAATGTAGACTCACAAAGGGTCCGAATTGTAATCAAGTCTTACCTTTCTCGTGACATACTGATGGACAGAACTAGAGTGAACGGTGCTTTAATAATGTGAAATCTACTCGCTTCTGTGGTGCTCGGGTATTAAGTGCTATTTAGTACATATTTTACATGAATACCACACCTAGATTTGTCTAGCAACCTTCGTATTTTTTATGAACAAGGTTATTGTGAGGAAGATCAATAGAATAAATTTTTTTGATTATTGAAATATCAATTTTGTAGTCTCCACAGCGTCAAAGACATCTTATTAGATGTGAGAGATTTTTTTTCTTTATACGGAAATACAAATAAGCCTCTTTCTAATCCTTCTACAAAAAAATCACTGTAACAAGCAATGAGAAGCAACGTTTCTTAGGAGTATATATTCTTAGGATATTTTTACCGATCTTGGTGGCATAGTGATATAATCAGCAGACTGCTAGAGGTTCCGGGTTCGAATCCAAGTAGGGGCGAAACTTTGTATTATATGCAAGACGCATTGTTTCGCTTACCGGAGTTCGATGGTGTACTATTATCTATGTATCGAATACCGTACCGTTGATAAGTGCCTGCGAAACAAAATTATACCTCAGTACAAGGCTGAGTCAATATGGTTATTATAATTGTTCTCTATTCGGAATAAACAGAACAAAAACATGATATTTTCTAAAAAATAAAATAAATTTTGATTAATGAAATTAAGTTAATTAAAATGAATTATTTGTAGTTTCATAGAAATGTGCTTAAGTTTCATGAACTTGGTTTTGTAAGAGTTTAATTTCAATACAACCACAACTCGGCTGTTTCAAGGGATATGATGTTTAACGTTTGGATTCTTATGTATTGTAGAAAACCACTAAGCAATTAAACTCACTCAACTGTCTTTAATAAGACAATTTTGGCCCGAAGACTACAGGTAAAGTAGAATTTTGTACAAGCCTGTTTGAAGTGGATATTCTTCTAACTTGATGTGATGAAGGTCGACCTTAATTACATCAAGTTAGCGTTTGAACGCTTAAAGAAAAAAAAAATGTAAAGAATATAGTAACGCACGCATTATTTTCTCCCTTCATAGTAAATGCTAGTTTTCATTTCGACCGGAACATGATCAGCATAAAATTGCTGGAATATATTTGAAGACAAGAATAAAGTTGATGAAATTGCCTAAAAGATTTTGACTGATAGAAGTCGGGTAATCAGTTTTGATCCTAAAATACAAGCGTCATAAAACATGTACTGTAATCCGGCGATGAGATTTAGACTTTGTAACGTGGGATATAAAGTCGACTTTTTGTTGTTATGTTTTGACAGCTGGAGTAGTAGTTGTTCAGTGCACGTCAGGAAGCGAAATAGTCTCCAGGGGCCAAGCCATAAAGTTTCCTCGTTCTAAACGTAACTCTTATGCCCCCAGCAATACGGGTGCAAATTTAACAAGAAATCGTGGCGAACATAAAGGATGTGGATATTACAAGACAAAGTAAATTGGCTGTATATTCTGTGTGTTCTGGTTTAAAATTAAACGAGACACCATCTACAGGGATCCCTTCATTAGACAATCTGATAATATTTTGTACGTTATACAATTGATTACAATTAAATTTTCCATCAAAATCTTCAAGTAAAATTTAAAATATGATGCTTTTCTGTAAATTACAAATGTAATACAATATTTTTATTGCGATATCCCGCTATAGCAGCATTGTTTGATACAGATGTAAGAGAAGATGTGCTCGTATCACCCCTCCGGGATCAACTCGATAAACATCTTTATGGTACTTGGCTGCTGTACTTGTATTGTACTCGCTGTTTCTGCTATCTGATATTTCAGCTGCAATATATCCGCATCGTGTACTTACCAACTAACACAATCGTTCTATTTCGATTATCTTAGTTAGTGAGAACTTCAATGAACAAGATAAGAGTATTTTTGCTCACATAAAACTTGTATTACATAACATTTACATAAAATAGAATAAAAAACATTTAAAATTTAAAAACTCAGTCATACCAATAGAGTTGTTACTTATGTAATAAAAAAACTTCAAGACATTAAGGCTTCAACTGCTGTTTTAACAACCACAATTTGTATTTACGAGCAAGTCGAATAAATAATGTTTTTTTTTCTGTTTGAATATGAAATTTTTCTCACAAACAGTATAATAAAGGCCAAGCGATGTATTTTGGATCGTCAAACATTATTTCAAGTGTTTCTCACAAACAGTTTAATAAAGGCCAAGCGATGTATTTTGGATCGTCAAACATTATTTCAAATGTTTCTCACAAACAGTTTAATAAAGGCCAAGCGATGTATTTTGGATCGTCAAACATTATTTCAAATGTTTCTCACAAACAGTTTAATAAAGGCCAAGCGATGTATTTTGGATCGTCAAACATTATTTCAAATGTTTCTCACAAACAGTTTAATAAAGGCCAAGCGATGTATTTTGGATCGTCAAACATTATTTCAAATGTTTCTCACAAACAGTATAATAAAGGCCAAGCGATGTATTTTGGATCGTCAAACATTATTTCAAGTGTTCTTAGTACTACCGATACTTAATAAAACCTTAATTTTGCCAAACTTCGCAAAATAGTAGAAAGCAATTACACAAAGTAGTAAATCTGAGTGAATGAACCGCCGAGCGAGGTCTGGACAAGTTGATACCGCGTCGAGTCGTAAAGGTTGGACCACATCTTATGAAAACTCTATGAAGGTCGTAGAGTTCAATTTGCATCGGCCGACTTAAAAGTTGGACATCAAAAGAAGTTGCTTATCTGCATGGGTACCTTAAGTACACCTTAACCAAGCTCGCAGAACTACGCAACTTAGTTCACCGATAGTCGGCCTATTGGAAATTGTAAGTGAGCACAGTGGAGAGTTGCCACACTAAATGAATTCCTTCTGCGGGACAGTGCTGTATCCGCGGGACTCACAACTACAACCTAACCGGATTGATGTGTTCCAGGCTTTACAATCGTCTTAACAAAACCAACAGCCAGTGAGGGTCAGATGGTAATCTTTAAATAGCTTTCTGAAGGCCAGAGACCTCCTCTCCTGCTCCCGACCGAGGACAAACGAAACTCACTTATACTGAACCGCAAGCCACGAGGCGACGGGACCAACGCTACACATTCAAATTAACTGTTGATAAGAAACCGTCTTAAATTCACTGAAATACTAAAACATTTTTTTATTTAAACAACTTTTAGAGATAGTTAAATTTATATAAATAAACAGTATGTAATCAAATTTACGTTACCAGTAGGTGCTAAATAAATTGAAAAAAAAATATTTTTTCCTTTTAATTAGAAATTTAATTATCACGAATCGAAAACACCAACTAAATTCATTGAAATCTTTTAATACTACTTTTATAACTCGTAGCTCGCAATTACTACGGCATACTACGGCGCGGCATCGGCTACGAGACTACGCGGATTTTATTTTCTCTAATATAAAATTTTATTGATTTTCATAACATTTGCATAATTTTTTTTTAGAATAAAATTACAAACAAACGAAAGAAGATTGTACATTTGGTGTGTTACATCCAAACACAATATACAATTATAATATTGACTAAATATAAATGGTAAGTATACCGGCCCGTGAGTACGTTGGTATCTAATATCGGTTTAACATTTGCATTCGTCCTTCGCGACGAACCTTTTTCGGGTTTTATTTAACTAGTTTACATATACAAATAGAATATACAGCCACCTACACTCCCTACATACAATATTATTACGTTATTACATATTATGCTGTTCACAATAGAACATACAGCCACCTACACTCCCTATATACAATATTATTACGATATTACATATTATGCTGTTCACAATAGAACATACAGCCACCTATACTCCCTATATACAATATTATTACGTTATTAAATATTATGCTGTTCACAATAGAACATACAGCCACCTACACTCCCTATATACAATATTATTACGTTATTAAATATTATGCTGTTCACAATAGAACATACAGCCACCTACACTCCCTATATACAATATTATTACGTTATTAAATATTATGCTGTTCACAATAGAACATACAGCCACCTACACTCCCTATATACAATATTATTACGTTATTAAATATTATGCTGTTCACAATAGAACATACAGCCACCTACACTCCCTATATACAATATTATTACGATATTACATATTATGCTGTTCACAATAGAACATACAGCCACCTATACTCCCTATATACAATATTATTACGTTATTAAATATTATGCTGTTCACAATAGAACATACAGCCACCTACACTCCCTATATACAATATTATTACGTTATTACATATTATGCTGTTCACAATAGAACATACAGCCACCTACACTCCCTATATACAATATTATTACGTTATTAAATATTATGCTGTTCACAATAGAACATACAGCCACCTACACTCCCTATATACAATATTATTACGATATTACATATTATGCTGTTCACAATAGAACATACAGCCACCTATACTCCCTATATACAATATTATTACGATATTACATATTATGCTGTTCACAATAGAACATACAGCCACCTATACTCCCTATATACAATATTATTACGTTATTAAATATTATGCTGTTCACAATAGAACATACAGCCACCTACACTCCCTATATACAATATTATTACGATATTACATATTATGCTGTTCACAATAGAACATACAGCCACCTATACTCCCTATATACAATATTATTACGTTATTAAATATTATGCTGTTCACAATAGAACATACAGCCACCTACACTCCCTATATACAATATTATTACGTTATTACATATTATGCTGTTCACAATAGAACATACAGCCACCTACACTCCCTATATACAATATTATTACGTTATTAAATATTATGCTGTTCACAATAGAACATACAGCCACCTACACTCCCTATATACAATATTATTACGATATTACATATTATGCTGTTCACAATAGAACATACAGCCACCTATACTCCCTATATACAATATTATTACGTTATTAAATATTATGCTGTTCACAATAGAACATACAGCCACCTACACTCCCTATATACAATATTATTACGTTATTAAATATTATGCTGTTCACAATAGAACATACAGCCACCTACACTCCCTATATACAATATTATTACGTTATTAAATATTATGCTGTTCACAATAGAACATACAGCCACCTACACTCCCTATATACAATATTATTACGTTATTAAATATTATGCTGTTCACAATAGAACATACAGCCACCTACACTCCCTATATACAATATTATTACGATATTACATATTATGCTGTTCACAATAGAACATACAGCCACCTATACTCCCTATATACAATATTATTACGTTATTAAATATTATGCTGTTCACAATAGAACATACAGCCACCTACACTCCCTATATACAATATTATTACGTTATTACATATTATGCTGTTCACAATAGAACATACAGCCACCTACACTCCCTATATACAATATTATTACGTTATTAAATATTATGCTGTTCACAATAGAACATACAGCCACCTACACTCCCTATATACAATATTATTACGATATTACATATTATGCTGTTCACAATAGAACATACAGCCACCTATACTCCCTATATACAATATTATTACGTTATTAAATATTATGCTGTTCACAATAGAACATACAGCCACCTACACTCCCTATATACAATATTATTACGTTATTAAATATTATGCTGTTCACAATAGAACATACAGCCACCTACACTCCCTATATACAATATTATTACGTTATTACATATTATGCTGTTCACAATAGAACATACAGCCACCTACACTCCCTATATACAATATTATTACGTTATTAAATATTATGCTGTTCACAATAGAACATACAGCCACCTACACTCCCTATATACAATATTATTACGTTATTAAATATTATGCTGTTCACAATAGAACATACAGCCACCTACACTCCCTATATACAATATTATTACGTTATTAAATATTATGCTGTTCACAATAGAACATACAGCCACCTACACTCCCTATATACAATATTATTACGTTATTAAATATTATGCTGTTCACAATAGAACATACAGCCACCTACACTCCCTACATACAATATTATTACGTTATTAAATATTATGCTGTTCACAATAGAACATACAGCCACCTACACTCCCTATATACAATATTATTACGTTATTAAATATTATGCTGTTCACAATAGAACATACAGCCACCTACACTCCCTATATACAATATTATTACGTTATTAAATATTATGCTGTTCACAATAGAACATACAGCCACCTACACTCCCTATATACAATATTATTACGTTATTAAATATTATGCTGTTCACAATAGAACATACAGCCACCTACACTCCCTATATACAATATTATTACGTTATTAAATATTATGCTGTTCACAATAGAACATACAGCCACCTACACTCCCTATATACAATATTATTACGTTATTAAATATTATGCTGTTCACAATAGAACATACAGCCACCTACACTCCCTACATACAATATTATTACGTTATTAAATATTATGCTGTTCACAATAGAACATACAGCCACCTACACTCCCTATATACAATATTATTACGTTATTAAATATTATGCTGTTCACAATAGAACATACAGCCACCTACACTCCCTATATACAATATTATTACGTTATTAAATATTATGCTGTTCACAATAGAACATACAGCCACCTACACTCCCTATATACAATATTATTACGTTATTAAATATTATGCTGTTCACAATAGAACATACAGCCACCTACACTCCCTACATACAATATTATTACGTTATTAAATATTATGCTGTTCACAATAGAACATACAGCCACCTACACTCCCTATATACAATATTATTACGTTATTAAATATTATGCTGTTCACAATAGAACATACAGCCACCTACACTCCCTATATACAATATTATTACGTTATTAAATATTATGCTGTTCACAATAGAACATACAGCCACCTACACTCCCTATATACAATATTATTACGTTATTAAATATTATGCTGTTCACAATAGAACATACAGCCACCTACACTCCCTACATACAATATTATTACGTTATTAAATATTATGCTGTTCACAATAGAACATACAGCCACCTACACTCCCTATATACAATATTATTACGTTATTAAATATTATGCTGTTCACAATAGAACATACAGCCACCTACACTCCCTACATACAATATTATTACGATATTACATATTATGCTGTTCACATGTCACTGTTTTCTTTTATAAAATGTACGAGTCAACATAAGGTCGCGTCATAGGCTAATGTGAATACACCATCACATTTTAAATATTGTTTTAAGATCTTGTATTATCTTTTCGAAACAATCAGGGCATAAGATAAAAAAATAAAAATAGTTTGTCTGAAGTCAGTAAAGCTTTGTTTTGCATCCCGCAAGGCCAGAGGTTGTCGTACCTCGGGCCTCAGTACAATGTATACTTATATATCACCATAGTAAAAAACAGATACAACTAAGCGCCTATGTTTCTTTAAAATTTTCCTGAATTGTGCGGTACCGGGCTTGTACCGCACTTGCCGCACCAATCAGGAACGTTTCATTGAATACCTATTAGTACCGCGTATACTAAGAATACTGACACCGGACTGACAAACCAGGAAACGGGTTAATACGTCTTCTCTGAAATATCTTAGTTACGATATATTTATTAAAATCTTAGATCGACATGATTGCTATGATTCTTACAAAAACATTAATTTTTGTTAAGTAGCAATATAAAACAATAATTGTAACAATCGTATGATAGCTGTCTCGACTTGAATAAACATTTCTTACAACTGCAGGTTATCAGCATCAACATATTTTGCATCTTTTAAAACAGAAAAGTTTTATTTGCTTCATAAAGTTATTTCATTATTAACATCTTTATCAGAAGTTCTGTAAGAGTTTTGTTATAGTAATTATGACGAGTTTATTTGAAAAGTTTGTTAGAAGCTGAAAAGTTAGTAAACCAGCCAGCCAGCAACCGTCCTATTTGGTTTGGTTTAATGAAGTTTGTGAACCGAGCTGTGTCCCCAACCCGGCCCGATGGGACATGCTGTCCCCAACGACACTGCAATACAATGCACATTTAATTATCAACATTGAACCACAACAAACACTTCAAATGAACTTGTGTAATTATTGAAACAAGAAACCGAATAGTGACAATAAGAATCAAAAATCCTCGAGTGAATAAGGTTGCCGATAGACAACGGTAACTGCTTTCTATCAAGTAGGTTGTGCAGGTTAGCTTAAATTAATTTTCTTCATAAATATGGTTTTACATTACTGTTTGGAGTAAAAGAGTTATTTCTATAATTAAGAATAATAACCATTAAGCGAAACAATGCATTTGGCAAATGACACAAACTTCCGCCCCCGCCGAGATCTAAACCCGTAACTTCTTGCGTAGCATCTACCACTGTTACACCGCTGCGCCACAGAGGCCGTCAAATGTCACTATATTTTTATTTTACAAAAATGAGTCAGCTAGATTTTTCAAAACCTCACAAAACAGTAATAGGTCAGAGTAAGATCGGAGGATATCAGAGAGTAACAGAGGCTGCTATTGTAGGGGGGGATATGCTGGGGGACGGGGAGTTGGGAGGGAACCCCTGGCCCAATACCCAGATAAGATAAAAGGTCAACAAAAAAATGTTTGATAAAGAAGACGGTAGCTGCGTTAAATAAATGTTTTATAGAAATTGTATGAAAACGTTAAAATATATTCAGCATGATTGATGTTTTAACGGAACCGCCGAAATTCTTAAATTAAATTGTAATAAACTAAATAGTATTGAGATTTTAATTAAAATATTTAACTATAAAAGCACCATTACAACAAATACAGCATTAAAAATAAAAATAATTTCTGGGCCCCATTTTTAATTAAATCATCATCTTTTTCCCAACATTACAATTAAAACATTACGTTTAATATGAATGTTTTTATTCATGAGTCGGTGTACCCGGAGGCATCCCACCACCCCGGCACCCGCTGGCTTCCCGATCCCCCTGCCCCTCCCCCCTCACCTCCCCTCAACAATCTGTCAGCGAGACATCCGCTTCAATCATTTCACTTCCTGTTGCTATCTCCGACACAGCAATCTATCCATCTATGTCTGCATTCACATTTTAATCAATACTCTTCATTTTACAATTGTCAGATCAAGTACGTTGTAATTTAGTACGTACTTATATTGTTGTTAATTGCTTGTGTTCATCTGAACATAATATGAATGAAGGATAAAGTCAGAATACATCGGGCACATTTATTATTGTGAAACATTATCTTTAGAACCCACAAAGTACTCTCCAGTATTCTATTTACAGCACCTCAGAGAATAATATTATAAATTGTCTGCAGACATGATAATTTCACAACTTGTTCTCCGAATGCTATTCTAAGCTATAAAACTTTTTAAACTAGTTACTGAGTGGCAAATAACATTGCCGTATCTGCGTTGTGGCCGACTCAACTGCCCGCTCTACCTTACCTCGCAGGACACACCAAAATATACTTTATTGGCATAGCTGTAGAAAGGGAGCAGAGACAACGTAAAGTTGGTCGTGGAAGCTAAATGCAATATATTATATAACTGGCTGCAACTCCATGGAATTTATGTACTGCAATTTGTTTCCGAGGCTTAGATGTGAGAGCCAAGATAACGGGACTTGCGTCTCGGCGGCTGCTGCGTGGTGTGCGTAGGTATGGATACTTGGGGACGTCTCACGCACTCCCTAACAAGTCACATTTATCACGACAAAGTCCGTACCATAAAAATATTACAAATTCGTGCATCAAATGAAACGACACTTTAAAGTATAGAACTTAACATTTTATCGTTTTATTACGTCATTACATGTGACGTTTACGTAACATGATGTTGACGGATGTTTCATTTAATTAAGAAGTAAAAGTTAATAGCCAAGGAATATTTAGTTAAATGAAACTCAAGGGTTATATTTAATTAAAATTGGTAAAGTGAGCAAGTTTGGTGAAGTTGTAATAAGTAATTAGACGCTTACGATACTCGAGATGTCATCCTTGACTTATCAACAAGAAACTTGGAATTCTAATCAATTATTACTAATTCAATCAAAATATGTAATCATAGAATACAGTTATGGAACTTTTTGAGTTACAAGTAAGTATTTAATAATCCGATCCAGGTTTATATTACTAATGAGATTATTTATATACTAGCTATACCTAAACCTTAATCCAAAGTAGTACACAAAATTAACGAGAGATACACAGGAGCACAGAAGCTCGACTTTTTTCGGAAAACATAAACTGATCAAATAGCAAAAATATCTCTTGTACCTTTTCCTACACTTTATTAAGGAAAGTTTGTTATTTTGAAAGGAAAATGTAACGAAAAGGAACTACCTCGACTTAGGAAAATAAATAGTGAACATCGACAGAAACTAAATAAAAACCACGCGAAATATCGACAATATTAAGTTACGAGCAGTCAACAGATATTTTTGCTGGTTATTGTGGTAATGACGTATTGATACAAGTTTCCCCGACACGTCTCTCCGCGGGGTGGCGCTGGCGTGCCGCTCACTGGGGGGGCAGCGTCGCGGGGGATGGGAGGCAGTGCCGGTGCAAGTTCGTGACGAGTGAGTGGGATCGAGTTTGACAGGAGAGTCGAAGACGTGACGAGTCATTAATATCGCGCTTACTATGACTCAACTTGTATACATATTCACAAGAGATTTCCAAATCATATTTCACAACGCAATTCAATGTATTTACCTACATACTTTCGGATATATTAAGTATGTTCATATTAGCTGACTTATGTAAAGCTTTATCGTGATATCTGCAGATTCAAATATTAAATTTGTTATCTACCATTGTGCTAGAATAATGCAGAGCCTATCAGACGGTGGCGTAAATATTTAAATCTATATGACTTGGTAAAACATATGTCTGATCTGAAGTCTTTAAAAACTTACCAATAAGAAGTTGAAAGTAGAGGAGCGTGTAGACATGCGTGCGTGTGCGCAGCGTGCGTGTCGCGACGTCGGGGCGATGCCGCGGCGACAAACCAGCGGACGCCATGTCAATGTGTGGGTGAGCACAGAAGACGAAGGTGAGAAGGTGTGCGTGAGCGAAAGAGAAGGCGTGGGGGTGGGGATGGCGCGGGGAGAGGGCTCATCTCGAAGGCGGATGCATCTGAAACAAAGTACATGGTGAACAACTATGCTACATCTCATTTATGACCACTAAATATAATAATAATAATAATATAATAATAATCTTTATTTCCAAAAACAAAACAGACATTTATACATTGATTGATGACGTCCGCAGTAGTTTTATTTAAAAACTGTGTCGCTGACGTTATCGCCCGCCTCAAGTAACAATATAAATTTTAATAAAATGATATAAAGATTTAAACAAATTCATTGAAACAAAATAGAAAGAATTAAAATTAAATCGATAATAAAAATTAAAACGAAACCAAAAATTATATTATAATAGTTAATAATTGAGATAATAATGAACAGCCAAAAATACAAAAACTAAAATAAAATTATAATGATTGTGTGCGTGTCTAACCCATAATTTCATGTGTAAGTTTGTGTACATGTATGTGCGCTTGTATCTGTGAATGCGTGTGAATGTATGAAGTTTAAGAAAATTGAGAGACAGATGATAAAAATTCACTTTTGGATTAGAGACTCGGTCTGCTCATAGGAGCGAGATTGAAGCCAGGATGTTATGTCCGCCCTACACTTAGCCAGAGTTTTATTATAAATTTGGATTTCCTTGTTTATTTCATTATATATACGACTACTTAGATAGGGAAAGTGACGCCTAGCAACTGCCGTCCACTGATCAACCGTTACATACACTGCTTCTATTTCCCTTTCGCTTGTCCCTAAAAATATTGGGGTTGAAGCTATTCATGAGATGACTACGTAAAACAACTTGACGAATAAAGAGCTGACGAACTGTTAGAACCTGAGTGAGTGAATACAAGTCTGATGTAGAGAAACGACGAGGTTTGGATGTCATCACCTTCAAAACAGCTCTTTGAGCTCTCTCCAAGCGTAGCATGTGAACTTTGCCCGCACCTCCCCAGGCAGTAGTGCAATAAGACAAAACTGACTGCACCAGTGAGAAATAAACCATCCTTAACGTAGAAAAATTACAATTCAATCTAAGTTTTTTTAAAACAAACATTAGCTTCCACGTTTTGAATATTAAGATATTAATATGTTCATGCCAAGAAAGCATTGAATCAATAGTAGTACCAAGGTATTTAATAGATCTCACTTGGTTTAAATTTTGACAATTGCATGAAATGGTTTGAGTTTTACAATTATAATTATGGGCAGCAATATTAAAAGTCACAGGTGGCAGATTAGAAGAACGAAGAGCAAATGGAATGAATTCCGTCTTCTTAAGGTTGAGTGTTAATAAGTTAGTAGACAACCAGCCCTCCACCTTTCTAAGCACTGTTTCAGCAGATATCTTCACCTCAGACCAAGTTTCACCACTGATTAACAGAGCTGTATCAGCATAAGCAATAATTTTACAGCCAGTCAGGGGAAGTTTGCAAAGCAAGTTGATATAAATTAAGAACAGCGTAGGACCCAGCACGCTGCCCTGAGGGACGCCATAAGTAATTTCAGTGTCCTGGCTTATCTTACTTCCAATAACCACACACTGGCTGCGATTGCTAAGATCACTGGAGAATATTTTAAGAACATTACCTCTCACTCCCAAAGACTCCAATTTTGCAAGAAGCAATGGAGCCGAGACCGTGTCGAAGGCCTTAGTAAGATCTAAAAGGATGGCTAAACATTTTTGTTTCTTTTCTAGCTTATCGATAGCACTTGTAACAAGCTCAAGAACTGCATCCTCTGTCGATCTACCTGCTCTAAATCCATACTGATTTGCAGAGATAAGATTATATTTATCAAGGTAACTTAAGAGTCGTTTATTTAAAATTTTCTCAAAAATTTTTGAGAAAGATGTCAGTACAGATATAGGTCTGTAGTTGGCAACACAGTCGCGATCTCCATTTTTAAAGATCGGGTGAACCAAAGCTCTCTTAAAAACTTTGGGGAATGTACCGGATACTAAGGACATATTAAAGAGTCTAGTTAACACTGGAACTAGCACCTGTCTACACGATTTAACTAGTGATGAAGATATCTGATCCCATCCTACCGCAGTGGAATTCTTGAGGCTAGTAATAGCAGTCTCAACCTCTCCAGCATCAACGCTAGGAAAAGCCATAGATGTTAAACATGACTCATTCATCCCGATTTCATAGTTTTTTCCTTCTGAGTATTTGGATATTTGAGACGCCAATTTACTTCCAACGGTTGAGAAATATTTATTGACAGAATCAGGACCAGACGTTTTTAGCAGTGCAGAAACATCCGAAAATTTTGAATTGCAATTTGTTACTTCCTTGATAACCTTCCATGTTGCCTTAGAATCACTCTTAGCTGCCTGAAACTTTCCTCTTTCATATTCAGACTTTACCTTTTTTAACAACTTGTTACAGAAATTTCTGTAGCGGATGAAAGTTATTTTTGCAACGGAGTCTTTTAGGCCTACGGAAGCTATCAACTGCAATCTGTCACGGTTTCTGATACATCTTAGCAAGCCAGGAGTAATCCATGGTTTGATAATCCTTTTAGAGCTGGGAAGATAAACGTTGTAGGTATTTGCTTTTACTATCCCAGTAATTTTTGACACCAATTTTTCCGCACAAACCTCAACATCAGAAGATTCAAAAACAGACGAAAAATCTGTGTCAAGTACTGCTCTAACTGCAGCACTTTCATTCAACCGCTTGACAGTTCTCCTTGAATTTAAAGTTTTGGGCTTAGTGTCACAAAACAAAAGAATAGGACAGTGATCAGTGAAAGATGCCTTAACCACCAAGTTACGGATTGATTTTTTGTTCGCAAGATGACGTGATCAATGCAACTCTCCTGCCTAGTAGGAAGGGCGTGGGCAGGGAGCATACCATGACTTGCTATAACGTCAAGATATGTATCAGCTTTCATGTAAGGAGATTTATAGTTTATATTAATGTTAATATCGCCAACAATTGAAACTGTTTTATAGGAATGCAGCTTGTGTAGCATTTGATCTAAGGAATTTATAAAAGGGTCAGTATTTTTTAACGAAGGGGAACGATACAAGGCCAAAATTGCGAAATCGGAAGAGACCTCCAGGAGCATACAGGTTGCATTATTGATCCTTGGGAAGCTAACCGCACAATTAAGTGAGTCGGCAACATAGCAAATAATACCATCATTTTGATTGATAAAGTTAGTTTTGTGGACAACATATCCTTGGAGGATAGGCAGCGTTGGACATTTTGATAGCCAGCATTCCGTAAGAATAATTATCTCGCATTTGAAATCAAGTCTGTGCAAAAATAATTCAAGCTGATCAAAGTTACAATTAATACTTCGTATGTTGATATGGAAAATTTTTATAGGATTTAATAAGTTATTCAAATAAAAAGAACATTCTTCAGGAACTGAACAAGAAAAGGATTGAGAGACAGAAACATCATCAATATCTTCAGTTCCAGTAAAGCATTTTTCAGGATCGAATTTTTATGCTAAGAGGTTTACTGAACAACTCAGTGTCTATTTTGCATTTTTTTATCAAAATTAAATAATCCAACCAGACACAAATCATAAGCCAAGCAATATTAATCAAAAGTGAATTTAATGTTTTATCTCGTCGAGTGTAGGTGATGTATAAATTACATTTTAAAAGTTTTAGTATAGTGTGACAGACATACATAATAAAATTAATAGATAGACACACACCGCTATTTAAAGCCAAGCCGATATAAAGTGGCGCAATGAAAAGAAAAGAGATGAATAAATACAAGCAAAGTAAACCTAAACAAATTAATAAAAACCAAAGTTTAAAAATAAGAATAGTCACATAGACATTAGTTGCTTAAGATCAGATTCATCATTAATACGAATGTGTTTGGCCCCATCCGCTTTCCGTAAGAAGACTCGACCATAGGAGATCCAGCAATATCTGTAGTTATTTGTTGCAGCAAAGTTTCTGGCAAGGTAAAATAATTTTCTTGTGCGAAGTGAGTGGTTTTCTGACACATAAATATGTTGCATTGGACCGTCCAATTGTAAGTGTGTGGTGTTTAATTTATTATTTGTGTTGCCCTTATTATATATTTTTGCACACTTCAGAAAATTTTCTTTGGGTATAACTGACGTGAGCTCTACTATGACCGGGTCTTTGTTAATATGCGTTTTATCAACAGGAGCATTTAAAAAACTACTCATTTTCAGGAATGTATTTACAAGTTCCTCTTTGGTTTCCCCCATTTTTTTTGGAAGATTTCGAATTTCGAGGCTCATTGCGCGGCTACGTCCTTCCAACTGCTCAACTCTACCATAAATACTAATAAACTATGTTACATCTTATTAATGACCACTAAATACTAAGAAAATACTTTATTTCTCTAGTAACAAACCAAACGCGCCCAAATTTGATTTTGCACACTTCACAATCGAGTTCCAGTTGCAATATTTCGGCTTCATTCTCAGACCCTCGTCATCATGTGTACCACATAGAAAATATCAATAAGGTTCGCTGTGTTTCGGTTCGAATTATTGGTGAGACAGTGTAACTACCGGCATGAGAACTATGACATTTTAACCTCTACACGGGCAACGCATTGGCGTTGCTCTTGGCGTACCAGATTCAGGGCATCATGGTATCTAAAGGCGGTGGTATAGATATACCATTAGGTGATCCGTCTGCTTGTTTGCCAATGATGTTTAAAATATTAAATATTAACTTTTGTCATTATTGACTCCCTGACGGCAAACGATAGGATAGATAGCTTTGCGTTATCAGGGTGTTCTAGTCCCCATCCGAGAACGCCATCATCAGACCAGTTCAAAGGTATGATAACCACCATCAACCAACCAACCTTGGCCACAACTCTCCATATTCATGAATATGTAAACAGTACAACTCACTGCCAAAAACAAATAACTTAGATATTTTCGGTGACCACTTTAACATGTTCAAGTGCAAGTTGCTGGGAATACTATGAATGTCTATTAGATTTTAATTTTGTTTGTTTTCCTATAACTGTTATATATTTGTTTTCTTTAATATTATTGTTTATTTTGTCTCAATTTTATTTCATTTCATTTTATTTTATATACTAAATTTAATTCAATTATGTAGCTAATAGTTTTGTAAATGCTGTATAAGTCCTTAATTGGGACACACATATGTACCTTAGGCGTTTAATTATAAGTTATTTTCTGTATCTGATGTGTGTCCTGTGGATTTATTAAATAAATAAATAAATAAAATAACATAGCATCTACGCATTGCGTCATGCAAACCTCAATGGGAAAAATTAAACTTGAACTTAAATGTATCAAAAAGGAATCGAAAGTTTTCATTGTGCCTGACTCGTGGTACGATAAGTATGTGTGTCAAAGGATTATTTGCACTTGAAATAATTAGGTTTTGTTATTTTTGTGATATTTTTATTTGTATATTGTAACCCTTCGCATTATAAATATCATGATTTTTATATTCATAAATTACCATTCCCAAATAGAGTTTTAAAGTAGTATTTTTACTATTTCATACAATACGTAAAGGTACAAAAACTAGCAATGCAATAAATAGCAACAATAAAGTTCTACAATAAATTCGAAAATAAATTTAACCATGAAACTGGAAACATGAAAAACAAAACGGCGTTATCAGTTCTATAATTGGTTGTAGGAAGTAAACGATGGCAGTGAATCCAAAACAATTTGCGAACGGCATGGCTGCCGGCCTGCCGGTCGGTGTCGCTTCCTCCATTCTACCAAGTTATTTGAAACTTTCTCCAAACTCTTGCTTATTAAGTGGACGTCTATTGTTTATTAAAATATGAAGTAAAATGGAGTCAAACCGAGTGCTCGAACTGCTAATCTGTTGTTTGTCTACGAGTATTTATTTAAGATCGTCGCTTTTAACTTTAAATGATTGACATTTGATTTACTTTGGGTCGCTTTTTAACTTAAACTTGTTTTTAAAACGATTTTTGAATGTTGAACATGAATTTTATTTCAAGGGAAGGTAGTTTGTACGTCTTTGTCCTTAATGTATAAGAAATAAGCCGTTCCTAAGTTTTTATTGTTTTTTAAGCAGAATTATCATTTCCATCTCAACATCTGAACTGCGACGATATAAATATACGTATTCACTACGTATTTAAAGAAAAAAAAAATTGATATATCTATTAGCAAAATTGGCAAATGCATATAAGCATAATATTAACTACAAAATACCTCGACCAGTAGTATTTGGTAAGAAGGTTAGAAGATGGAGTCCCTATTGTACAGAAATAAATGAAGTACCAACACAAACAGCCTAAGATAGGCTTCGTTTAACGTAAAATAAGAAATGAACAAGAAAATGGGTGTCGATAATGTTTTACAGCTCAGGTTCTAAATAACATATTGAAGAGCAAATACTTGCGTGTTATGTCTGACACCAGCCACTTTTTACAGTCGACACAGCCACAACCCATAGAAAACCTTAGTAAATTAATTGCTGTGTCCAGTGGCCGCAACCGGCAACAGTTGCTGCTGCGACATTCGGTGTCCGGTAATAGATTTTGATGAAAATATGGTGGTGGCTGGTGTCCGACACAAGACACACGTTTCCAACATTTGATCTATGCAAACGAAGGTTATAAATATTCGAGAGTACAAATATTGAAAATATAGGCATTCCAAGGTTTGATTTCACCAGAGATTATCTTATGAAGTATATTTCATAAAACGTCGCGGTTAATGACTCTTAAAGTTGTCAGCTAGGTACTTTGGTATTTATGATAATTTTTCAAGCTTAAATAACAAGGCAACTGAACAAAGTTACAATAAGACGATTCGGCAAAAGCTCGCGGCCGATTCGCAACTTGCTCTGATCTCAGATGTTGAGGCCAGAGGGCGCGCGGGAGGTGAGAGGGGCGGTGTGGCACCCCTGGGAGCCGGCGGCGGAGGGCGAGGCGGGAGGTGATCGTGTTTCCAAGGATAGCTTCGAGTCTGGAAGGAAGCATTTACAAAGCTTCCTGCAGTTATAGCGAGCACAGAGTAAAAAGTTTACACAACGTAACCCAACACCATTCGCTAACTCCTGTAATTAATTCATCGCCTCACTGTTTAAGCCTCAACTGCTCACTTACGTTTACTTACCTTTGAAATTGCTAAAACATTCCTATACACACATTTATTGATTTTCAAACCATTTTGAAAGATTCTACAGGTTGTTAGAAAGAAGATAATAACTAATTTTCTTTGTTGACAACCTAAATTACTTCCTTTGACAAAGCTCATTGAAATACTTGAAACCTTTTAAATAATAATCGGTCAAGTGCGAGTCGAACTAACGTACCTACTGACTGTTCTGTATAAACTTGAAAGTACACACGTAGATATCGAATCTCGAATCTTTCGTACTTTTTACGATATATATATAAATTAATGGTATTTGGATTTTTTCCTATAATTGTGCAACAAAACATTGCTTCTTACTAAATTTTACCATACTTGGTCAAGAGGAAGTACCCTATTGGTTTCGATTTTCTTTAGGAATGTATGCGGAAGGCGACATTTACGGCCATATCTTTTGATTGCACAGACTTTGAAGGTATTTTTTCACAACTCTAATTATCCGTAACCTCAACATTGGTAATTATTTCAATTTAAGACCACGTCACGTTCTTAAGAATAAGATCTTGACGGGCAGACAGGTGCACAACCAAGTGACTTTATAAGGATTCCATTTTCAAGAGAGGTACGGAACCCTAAATACGGAAGGTCCAGATAATAAACAAATTATTAATAAAGCTTTGTGGCATAGGAACAATCCACAGACACCATCATAACAATATTTAAAAATATAGCACAAACCCTTTTATGGAAATCGTTTCAAATATAAACATACTCGGGTTTGCAATAAGTTCAATATTCGTGTGATGTTTGTCTAGACAGTTTGACATTCACGCTCCATTTCTTTATATTCACAAAATGAAGAAATATTATATTTTATTCATTTATTTATTTTAGTGATCTTTTCACCAACATAGTGTACATTTATTCATACAATTAAAGAACAATCACAGTATAAAAACAAGTCAAATGTCACTATAAAAAAGGTGAAGACAGCATGCAAGAAAAAAAAAAGTCAAACATTTAAAACATCAAAAACCGAGTAAAAATTTTACCTAAAACTTAATGTCCAAACATACAAATACATAATAAATAAAAATAATATTGAATAATGTAAACCAATTACAACAAACAACTCAACATAATAATTTCATAGATAAAACGAACAAAAACGAACAAATTACTGTGTCAGAGGCAAAAGCAAACAAACATAACACTACTTAAAAGAGAAAACTATTTGGTCTCATGATTTATTAATTGCATATACAATGAAAATATATAGTTAACCTTTTTCGAGTGATATAATGTATGATATAAAATATGGTAGATCAATGAGGCGGCCTTTCGGCGTAGAACAAAAAATAGTTGAAACGAAATTGTTGTTTTATCCGGTATTACTTTAAGAAATATTTCCATGGAGTGCATAGAAATCGTTATTTAAATATACCTATCCAAAAGTTAAAAAAAACAGATAATAGGTAAAATAAGGAATAGGTAGTGTAAAGCTACGCCGGGTTAACTATAAATTTACATCAAATATATAATCAAATATATTCGGTTTTATTGCTAGTAAACAGTAAAATGTCATGAAAATGTTTTCGCTAAATATAATTTGACATTAATAAAAGTAAGTACAGTAATAGAGAGAGCACAGCATGAATGATTAATGAGTTTTCTTTCAGGTTAACATTCGCCGCGGTAATACTATTCAAAACATTCAAGAGAAAACTTGTATCAAGTAATATTCTAGACTAAGCAAAAAGGTCGAACCTAATAATAATAATAAACCACATCACGACACACACATTGACTCAGCCCTGCAGTAAGTATCGTAAGAACTTGTGTCACGGGAACTAAGCAACGATATGGTATATACTACATAGATTAGAATACAACGTCCAAGACCGGTAAGCGAAACAATGCGTCTTGCAAATAACACAAAGTCCCGCCCCCGCCGGGATTCGAACCCGAAACCTCAAGCGTAGCAGTCGGCAGTTTACACCACTGCGCCACCGAGGTCGTCGTACCTAACCTAACCTAAATTACTAACTAACAAAGCCTCATTTGAAATGGATTAAGCAATTTATCAACGGATACTGTCGTCAATCAATTAACATATCTATTTGTCCGTCTGAACGTAAAACGATAGAAATGTTATAAATACATAATTACACTTACTTACTTATATTTACTTTACTGAATTAAACGAGTTGTTACAATTTTTAAAAGAATGGTAGACTTGTTGTTTTGAGCGAAAAATGCACCCGTGTTAGAACTAAGCCCTCCAACTTAACTTATTATTTGCTAAAGCAATAAACGCTTAATTACTTTCATATTAACCGGTTTCATGTTCTGACAAGTTTTTTTTGCAAGTTGCAATATACAAACAACGCAACGCTTTGAAGTCATTCGATTTTACATGTTTTTGATAAATAATGCGTGTGATGCTAACGTGGATTAAGTGTCCCCACTCCCGGCACTCGACACTTGACACTCGCTCTCATCGCATCTAAAGTGTCGTCAGTTGCATCAACAAATAAACAACGGAATGCTCACTCCCCCTCTACATTACATTTATCGCCCTCACCTCGTAAACTACAGCCATGAACAATAACTACTTGCATTTGACATTGCTTTGCTTTACTAATAACACCAATAAAGTCGTAATTATTTTAATGTACTTTACCTTTGATATGTTCCAAGAAAAACAAAAAAAATATATATTTTACAAAAAATATAGCGAACGTGGCTTTTCTTTTCTTAGAGACTCTTAATAAAAAATTAGATTTTCAAAATAAAGGTTCTAAAGAATTTTTTAATAATTAAAGAGTTAAATAAGACGGTTGAGTTAAATATTCAGTGGAGGCTAATCCGGGGTGAGAGTTAGGAACGTTTTCTTTACGACGGCCCATCGCAGCGCGGGAGGCAAGTGTTTTTCATATTTAATTATTTAATCCAACGATTTAAGCGAAATAAAAACATCAAAGGAAGATTTACATCAAAGTCATGAAATGGAATTGTGTCTACTTTATTGAAAATGTGTTATCAAAATTATATGTAGTCAACGTGTAGCACACGCGGTGATCCTGATAAAAAGCGCAGTGTTTAAATCAACCGAAATTTAGATTTTAAGCATGCTCTTGATGTTTTACGACATCAAGGCCTTCGATGTATTGCTTTGTAACAGAAGATTGATTTCCTTTAAGATTTAATAAAATGGAACAAATAGGAGATGGATGAACATATAAGACGGATGAATAAATAAATAACCACATCACGACACACACATTGACTCAGCCCTGCACTAAGTATCGTAAGAACTTATATCGCAGGTGCTAAGCAACGATATGGTATATACTAAATAAATAAGAATACAACATCCAAGACCGGTAAGCGAAACAATGCCTCTTGCAAATAACACAAAGTCCTGCCCCCGCCGGGATTCGAACCCGGAACCTTTAGCGTAGCAGTCGGCTGTTTACACCACTGCGCCACCGAGGTCGTCATTTATAATACGTGTAACAAGTTAGTAGTCACGCTGCAATCGACTCGTTCACTAACTGCTCGAAATGGGAATCCCCAATCCCATTACTGATGGAAGACAAACAAGGCGTTTGCGTTGAAAGCTACATGTGGGATTGTCTATTGCGGCGTTTTCCTTTAATGACACCGAGAGCAATCTGAACTCAATCTCATCGAGTTACCCTCCACTAACGCCGCCGCCGCCATTCAGGTAATGAAGTGCTGGGGATTACTGACCAAATCCCTCGAGCTCTCCGGACCGACGATACCCGGGTACATACCCCGCCGCCGGGGGGAGAAGGGGGGGCTGTAGTAGAAAATAATAGAAATACCCTATTTGCAATTCGAAATCAATTTAAGTTATATGGGCTGTCATAACAAGAAAAGAAAACGTAATAATCAAGACATGTTAAAACTAGGTTTTTAATTTGAGTTTAAAGAAATACAAAAGGAAAAAAAAATCGAACTCATTCTTGTTTCTTTAGTAAAATTCGTTGTCTTTTTTAAATTAAGTAGGTAAGTAAAGTGACTCCCCCATTTAACTAAGCCAGTCTGTATCCGGATACGGCAGACAAAGGCTCAAACGCACTCAGATTTATTTCACCACCCCTTCCTCACCCCTTAAGCCACGAGAACAATGCACCCCTGAGGAACCGGTCGCATCCCCCCCCCCCTTCGGCGTATTTCTTCATAATTGCATTTATTTTACTGAAGCTTATGTTAAACTGGACACGACACTGTACGTTAAAAGCTCAAGGTTGAAGCCGTGAACTACGTCCCGGATCCAAAGTATAAATACAAATTCAAAATGTTTCTTTTTAAATTGATATTAAAAAAAGGGCTTTCAAATCGATTTTTTTTTTCTCCCACCGGTTCGGCAAGAAACCTCGTATTAGACGTATTGTAAGACACGGATGACACTATTATTCTCGCGAACTCACCGATCACGTAACGTACAGCATCGTCGACATCGGAGGAGAATGAATGTCCGCAAAGCATTCAGGGCCTTCCACCTACATACCTTACTCGAACGCGCCGGGTCGCTTCATGCCAATTCGGGCATGTCCCACAACCACCTAGGCCGATATACTGTCTCCTAAAACAACTCTTAGAGATGCTATGAACTATCTCCATATTTCACTGTATACGCAGAGAACTATCCAGTTCAGTTGGAACGTCTGAGTTTTTCTCAGCGGGCAACCCTACAGGCTGTTGTTACATATGCAACAAGCCGTTATCATCCATCGGTAACGGTGACTTGGCGTCAAAGTAATCAGCTTAGATTCACTCGCTCAAAACAGCGCCACCTAAGCAAGATCCGGGCACACAAGGGGCGCCCTTAGGAGATGGCTGTTGCCTATATTTGTACTTTGCGTTTGTCGAGGAATGTAGCACCTTTTGTATTACAAAATTAAAATAACCCCGTAGAGCTAGTATAATGCCCTGTTGGAGGGGGCCAGCACAATCCTTACGTGGAAGCAATCGTTGAGTCACCTTAGTCTGGTTACGCTGCTAAGGCTAACAGGGCCGCAGTTAGGGATTAAAAAACCGAAACGTTTAGATCGATTATGACTTAACAGCAGTTGAATATACTCTCCGACGCCATCACACATCTCTCATTTACCTATATATTGCTAATATTTGATATACCAGCTAATATATAAATAAATTTTGAATAATAATTCCAGAAAAGTAAAAAAAAAAGTTACTATTAATAGATACAGAAAAGGTAAACAAATTTAAGCCGTAAAGCTTAACTAAAGACTTTCACATACTAACTAATGATTAATAAAATCACTCAATAGTCCATCCCTAAAGAGACCGAATCTGAAAAAAATAATATTAACTGAATGTAATATCATAATATTCAGTCAAAACGCTGCAAAACATTATTATCCCCGTAACTTTAATTTACTTTAGTGTTTATTTATTATATAATAATTAACAGGTTGTTTACGTATAATTAAATATCATAATTAGCCAAAGTATTTCATTGCGTTCGTTTTATATTTTTAATTATATTTGAAAATCACAAATCAACGAACAAACTCGCGTTTATTTTTTTTATAGAACATCACGGGCATACAAACAGACGGCTCGCCTAATGGAAAGTGATATCGCTGCCTATTATATTACATGACGATGTCTTTAATACCTGGAACGCTGAGAGCACCGCCAATGCGTTTCCTATGAAGAGATTGAGATGGTATATCTCTTGCGACGGTAATTACACTGGCTCTCCAATCCTTCGAACCGAAACACAGCGAACTGCTTCTAGTTGCAAATAGACGGAAGGATGATACCGACCTGGACGATCTCTGTTGAATCTGTCCTTAAATAGAAATCATATTATATTTTAAAGAATTATATTTAGCAGGCGTGTGTTTTTTCTGCCAAACGGAGTCCCTTCCAGCTGACTCCGACTTTCCGGGGTGTATCGATACCGATAATTAATAATGTGCAACTTCTTGGCCTGGAAATATCGTCGAACATGAATTTCGGCTCCTACATAGAGTCTATAGCCAAAACGGCGGCTAAAAATCTTGGTGTTCTATCCCGGCTTAGGCGATACTTCACGCCCAAACAACGGCTTGTCCTGTATAAGGCGTAAATTCGGCCTTGTTTGGAGTATTGCTGTCACCTTTGGGATGGTTCAGCCAAGTATCAGCTAGCTAGATAGTGTGGAATTCTTTGCCTGCCGATGTGTTTCCTGACCAATATAACTTGGGTATCTTTAAGGCAAGAGTGAATAGGTTTCTCCTAGGCCGGCATGGTCCACCTTAGACCACATCGCCGCTTAACATCAGGCGGTTTTGGGCTCAAATGCCTGCCTGGTCTTAAATAAAAAAAAATAAAAATAAAAACTTTTCGATCTAATATGATAATATGAGTTTTATAATTTTTTTCTGGATGTGAATTCATTTTTTTCTGGGTGTGAATTGCAATGAGAAAAGCTTAACTCCACACAAAGCAAACAATACTGATAACTACAGTGAGGGTTGCCAGATGCTTGCTTTGAAATTCCGAGACTGCGGAATGAACTTTCCCATCTTTTTAGTATATAATAGTATATGTATATGAGCTTCAAAAAGAACTTTACTATTAGTCCTGGACAATCAAAACCAATTACTAAAAACGAGACAAAAATATATCCGGATTTCCTAGAGCTTAACTACAGTAGGTAGGTATTGAGGTACTTTGTAAACTGATCATCACATTATACAAATGTATGTATGTAGCAAACTAACTCAAACACCTCCGGCTGTATGTAACATAAACTAATATACATTACCTATTTGTATGTATTATCTCACACTGGTCTAGTAGATACATACTGAATTCATTCATTTACAAAAATAATCTGAATTTATAATAATTATGAACAAGATTTTACTTCATTCGCAATACCAGAAAAGAAGTTAATTACTAGAATTTCCATAAATATGTGATAAATTGTTCAAAATGAACAAGAATATGGAAAATAAAATCTATGACCAATATTATTTAATGCTGTTTTGGATAAACGAACACAAAAACATTCCTAAGGCACATTTTATCAGGATAAACATTACAAAAACAAAGTAGGTACTATGAGTACTTACAAAGCGGCGGTAATTAACTTTAAATGATAATTTCCTTCTCAATTGCTATTCAGTCGTAGTCAATTAAGACGTTTATCTCTCCACACGACTGGTCGGCCCCCTGGCTGCCGGGCCCCGGGGCTCCCTTGGGGTCTGATTGAGCTCTCGGATTCGACACAAGTATTCATTTTTCTCGGTTGTCGCGAACAATTATCAACCCTCGACTCAAATGCCAATTATGAGAGAAGGGTGTCAACTGGAAATAGTTTAGAAAGGCGAAATGTCCTCTGCACAATTTTTATCTTTTATCTGTGACAGCAAAAGTAACATAAACGAATACATTTTATAAAATATTATAACGAAAAAGGCAAAAAATAATCCTCTTTTTCATCGTAACTCATATTGTTATTTGTCCAGCCTCCAACAATATGCGAGAAGTAAATTTTATCAAATTGACAGAATGTGAAACGAGATATTTGTCTCATCTGAATCTTAGAAAGCGGTGTAAATGTAATTATTTTGGTATTTTATGTGTGAGGCATGCGCTCGCTGGTCGCGGCGGCACACGGGTGCGTTGATTCGGCGCGTGTCCCGCATCACAAACAAACAACACACACACACACATGCATACGAACACGATGTCACGTATGGAAAACACATCAAACGACAACGCCGACTTAATAGAGGAAACTTAATAAGCCGAGAGAACAGAAAACAGAAAGCGATCACGGATTTACGTTTTATTTCACGGAATCGAAAATGTTGCTTCAAAATCCCGCCATATTGGTAAGAACAAAGTATGCATTTATATGGACAGGCGGATTTTTTACTATAGTTTTAATTGGACCGATAGTTTGCGAGGAATTAATCAACTATGTATAATCAACCCACCACAATGATAATAAAAGTTTATATAGATTTGCATGGTGCGATTGTAGTGTTCGTGTAGCCACGTGATCGTGTGTCGTATCGGCCGGCGTCCAATGACACTAGTTTGGTTTTCACCCGGCAGAGGGCGTGACTAGTATTGACTCGCGTACTTCACATATATTGCAGCAACACTACACCACTACTGATTTACACACGTTACTAACGCCCTCGAAACAAAGTACCCACTGATAACGCAAACATGCGTCAATGCAGATCCTGCCTGGATTTACTTGTCAATTTAATACGGGCTCAGTATTTTAAAACTCATAATGGGTTTTGTTTTGTTTTGATGTTAAATATTTAAAAATCATTATAGAAGTAAACAAAACGATGACTCACAAATCGAATTTAATTCGTAATTTTATTTTATTTTTCTTAAAAACCTTTAATTTAAAATTATTGTACACTACTGTGTTGTGTACTTGTGTTGGACTCAAAATCGTAAACGAATCTGAATAAACGCCTTCTATGTTGTACAAACAAGTTTTTTTCCTGCTCTAGAATATCTTTTGGATATTTTACTCTTAAATAATACTAAACTTCGTAACCGAAACAAATTTACGATGATTAAAAGTTACGTTTTAAAGTTTTCGTGTACAATTTTCGCCGAATTTCTCCTGCGTTTCCTCAGCTGTTCGTATTTATTAAATCAAATTATACAAGAGCTAACAGCGAGCATTTGGCAACATTCAGCGACAGACACACACACATATACACCGACGTACATACGAGTTTGTCAGCTCGGTAGTGTGGCGTGATGAATGCGAGCGACAAAATTGTGCTCAAGAAAAATTTCAGTAATAACAAGTTGCGGAGTTTTTGAGTCACACACACACACTCATGCCCTTACACTACACGGTATACACATACGACCATTACAGTTTCGTTATATTACAAACGGCATAATACGCGAAAAAAACAAACTACAATATATATATTGTTTTAGTTACATGTAACGACCAAAAAATGGGCGTAAGTATCATTCGTAATGAACATAAAACATGGGACGAAAAACAAAAGGTATTTTCAAAATCAAAATTAAATATATTTTATTCAAATGGACTTAAAATAAGTACTTTTAAATCGTCAACATTCTTTTCAAACTACCACCTGTTCGGAATGCCTGTCTACGGGGATGAATCCGGCGAGAAACCTCCGTAGTTGCTCTTTTCAATATCATAATACAATCTTTCATTACAATTTTAGTAATAGTATAAAATGTTACAAAAATAAATGTATATAATAACTACAGATGTCAATAAAACATTTTATACAGACGAAATATAACAATAAACAAGTACCTAGTACCTACTTAAGTAGTCCTATTGAATTAAAATATAGTAAAGTTACTACGTAAACTACTGGAGTTGCAACAAAGACCCAACTGATAAAAGCTGGCAAAAATTACTATTAGTTTCATCCTTATTTTTAAAGATGTTCAATGTTATGTGACGTACTCGTAGGTACTTGCGTCGTTTGTTGTGGCGTGGCGTGGCGTGGCGTGGATGCAGGATGACGCTCGTCTGCTCAGTCAGATGTAGGTTCAGTGTTAAGTACGTAACAAGCGCTGACGTTAATTCATTCCCGTGTATTACTGACCCTCCTCCCCCCCCGCCGCCGCCACCTAACGTGCGCCGTACACACGCCACCTCGGCTTATTGCTATTTATTTTCTTCTAATTTCTTCTTCATCTTTAAGTTTACCATAAAAAAAGTAACAGTGTTGACAGATACCAAAAAATAACTTGTATTTCGTTCTGTTCGAGTCTTCAAAAAACCAAACGGTTTGAAACAATCCATCGATTAAAAATATACGTGCCAGGTTGTATCGGAAATAAAAGATATTCAATATTTGCAAGATCAGTCGCGTCGGATTCTAGTATCGCAATAAAGCTAGAGTTAAATCAGTCGTTGACATGACATTGTGATCCTGCCGCGGTACGTGTCCATCACCATACACTAACACAATAATCTACATCCCCCCCCCCCCAAGTAAAATCATTTTTTTTTTGTCTTCGTAGGCTTATCATTCTAGTACTAAACAGCGAAGTTTGAGTCGCTCAATTCAACATTTAGTAAACGTTAATGTTATATTATATTATAACGGGAAAATAACAATTCATTCAATGCTGCTGAATACTGACTGCACTTTACAAAGAAAGAGACTATCGTTTTGTATTGTTTACACTTCAGGTGAGTGAGTCATAAAATCTAAATTGAAGAAAATGAATGCTTTTGCTTTATTGAATATCTTTAAGACCTTTGCATTAAGATTAAATATTGTAATTTTATATAATTAAATTGTTTAATGCCTTATCCACATAACATCAAACATAAATAATGCCTGTGCTTAAGCTAGGAATTAAACATACGACCTGAAGAGAGATAATTAACAACTGGACGTCGTATAGCTTCATAAACAGATCATACATAATGCAACGTTTCAAAAAAGTGCTTTGACTGTTTTATAACAGTTTTCTCTTTTTATTTATGAAAGGGAACTATTCTAACAAAGAATAATAAATCTCTGGTTATCGCTGCCGGCTCAGGGATTTTATTGTCGATCGTTCTGTCTGTGTTCCTTTATCATCGAATCAGGGGACATACAGGCTTGCATTGCAACCGGCTTGATCCGACACGACACGTAGTACGATTACAATGCACTCATTACAACAATTATTTATTTTAGTCTTATTATATTGATATGTTACTACTTAAAACTTATATATGTCACAAAAATACACGGTTTTAATACAAATAGATTCTTTTTGACATATATCCAACCTTATAATTAAACAACATACAAACAAATACACACATACATACATGCATGTATATGCATCATGATGAAAATACAAAAGGAATAACCAAACAAGAATAACTGCCAAATGAATTATTAAGTGTGTCAAACTACAATTTATTTATTTATTTACTGAAGAATACGCTTTAACCATGATTATATATTTTTTTTGTATTTAATACCAAAGATGTCAAGTTGATCATCATTAGCCAGATCATTGTACAAACGACTCGTTCGAGATACTTGGTTTAATTAAGACATGTTGTTTTTGTAAGTTTGTAGCGCAAAGATTCTACCTATATGTACGGAATTTATTTGGAGTACTAATATTTAAAGACGATAAAAGAGAAGGGGAATCTATAATGCTGTGGACGATTTTAAAGAGAAATGTTAGATCGCATTGGTGACGCCTGGATTTTAGGGTTTGTATTTTAAGTTCACTGCATATTTCAACATAGGGTACGTTCTGTTAACATATTAAACGATATGATAGTATTTTTGTGTTTTTTTCTGAATCCGCTCTAGACCGTTAACATGTATTTTGTGAAAAGGGGAATGATATGATTATTTATCCATACACTTAAAAGGTACGGATTAAGGTTTAAAACAAGAAATCTTGGGAACTATAAAACTGAAGCTCAGTCAGAAAAAAAAAGATTTTTTAATTTAATCCTACTTTGTGATAAATCTTGTAAAATAATTGTTAGGGTAGCTCAGGAGGATCAGCATAATAATACGAACAAAATAAATGTTCATAGGTAAAATCGAAAAACTATTACATACAGAAAGCTAACAGGAGTCAAAACTTTAAGTTGGAGAGGATCACTGAGTATCGTAAGACCAAGTAGTATCGTGCTGACACCTCGTCAAATTAGAACATTAACTCGTTTGAGTGAATGCATGGCGACAGCATGAGTGCGCTGTGCGATATGGCGTATGGCGGATGCGATGTGCGATGGGATAGTCGTTCGTAAGTATCCAAGCGTGGTCTTAGGGTGGCACATTCAAATGTTCGGTTGAGTTATATTGGATGTGACCGCAGCCGCCCCCGACACTTCCCACTCCCCCCAAGAGGATGAGCTCCAGATGTGCCTATTTTCTAGCTTCATTAACACATGCACCCGGGGTACAGTTGACTATATAAAACTAACTCAACATAACTTTTAAAAGTTGTTTGCATTTATGGATACGGATAGAAAAAAATGGTTTAACAAATAAATAATAAATAGCATTTTTGTTAAATTAAATGATCTAAAAATGTATAAGAATGAACAACTCTGGGTAATGGTTTTCTTCGTTGAATATTTGCATTCAGCTACAGTATTGAAAAGTCCTATTAAGTGTAACAGTATTCTGTCTTCGTTTTTCTTGATTATGAACATTTCATTAATAGTTTGATATGTAGTACTGGGGAAACGTTTATCTTATAGCGTTTTTGGCGGACACCAATATATTGTTTCTTGTAAGTAACTGAAAGTCAACAATAGTCATTTTCTAAACCATAAAATAATATATCTTGTTTTGTTATACATGTATTTATATTTAATACGGTTTGATTTTTTAGCGCTTGGTATTTGTAAACGAATACATTCCTTTACTATTTTGAAGTTGATAGTCGATTTTATTTTGTTCATATATTTAACTAAATCTAACAATTGAACCCTGTTATAAGCTTTATTTAATTATATATTGATGATAAAAAAGTAAAATAAAGGTATTTTGTATTACCAATACCATAACTTAACTGTCCCTTATTATACTTTTCTATAAGTTATAGTTTTTCCTCCAAAGAAAAATAAACATTAGGAAAATAAGATCCCTATAATTTATTTTATCATAAGCCACTGCTTTAAGGAAACACACACGATCTCAAAGTAATCATCCTTTTTCTTAGAAAAAACAATACTTTTGGCAAAATTTATTCACTTTCTTATTTAAATTACTAATAAATTATATTTTAAGGAGATATCGTGAGTGAAGGCATTTTATTGTGGTGTTGTCACTCACCGGTGGCGTAGTTGTGTGCGCTGAGTTCACTCGACAACCGTCCGGAACACGTCCGTCGCGCTCGGCTCGCGGAGCCACACTGACCCCCCACCCTCGCGCGACTCATCCCCACCCCAGCACTCACTGTCCCCCCTGTGTGGGGGTGCATTGTGACGATGCGTATTTCGCCAATGATTGAGTTCCGAATGCACCGACTATAAATTCGTAATTTAACTTTAATTTATGGCTTCCTTTTTCCGCTACCTTTGCTCTCCCGTCGCGCAGTAATAATTAGTAGTATTGTATTCATTCTGCCCTGTGATTTTGGTAGATTTAAATTAATTGGCGTGAAATTGAAATCGGTTGTGTGATAACGTACTGTTTATACAGCCACGGCCATGAGTGACATGTGATTTCACGATACGTTAAGACGTTTGTTCGTAGTTCCGACATTGGGTTAGTTAATAGAACGTCCTCAGATCAGTTCCGGCCTCAGATGAGACAATGTCGTGGAATCAGAGCGAGGCGGACCTTTCTCATGGAAATTAACTAAATAATAATACACACGCACTATATATATAGAGTCCTGGCGCGTTCCTCACTACACTACAGTCGCTTGCTGATGTGCTGCGTACACCAATAACACCAATATCGGATCCAGTCTAACGGCGACATGACGTCATCACAGCCCATCGTAGCCGCGCTCTTACT
Source organism: Choreutis nemorana (assembly GCA_949316135.1). NCBI lineage: Eukaryota > Metazoa > Arthropoda > Insecta > Lepidoptera > Choreutidae > Choreutis > Choreutis nemorana. The sequence continues at coordinate 254,586 of OX438620.1, read as the reverse complement.
GCTCTCAGTTAGTATACAATCACCATTACATACATTACTGTTGTAATTGTCATTATAGATAAGGGCAATTTGAGATCATGCGTCTGTGTGGCCGACGGGGAAAGACAGAGACACTTGGTGAGAAACATAAACAATGTCACCTTTATTTCTTTCATTAGTTTTGCAATATTCGGGTTTTTAAGGTATAACTTGATGAAACTAGTTGTTAGCTTGCTGTATCTGCTAATCTATTTTGCAATTTCCAACTATCCATACTTTTGGAAGGAGAAGAGGAACACACTGAAACATTAAAAACGTCTGGAGTATACATACCCGGTTGCGGTACGGATGCGGCGGAGTTACGTTTACACATATTACGAACATACGAACCGCATTTGTTTTAACTTCTTTCATAGAGTTTCATACCTTAACACTTCAGAGCACGCATGCAGACTGTAACCATTGGCATGCTCCAGCACTAATACAATTATTTAACAGGTGCTGCAGTACATCGAAGGACGCGCATTCTTCGGTTCACTTCTCTCCGGACTCGACCCCAAGTTAGTACTTATACATATTTTTCGTATAAATTAACACGAATGTTAATCTTCAGGGAAGCTATTTCAATGCAATGCAAACAGCCTCCCTGGCGATTAAAAGTTACAGTAGCATACAGTGATTCAATATGAGAGATAACCTGGTTTATTGAATCATATTCACCCTTGCACTAGACGACCCTCCACAGTTTTACTGTTGCATCCTCTTTACTTACTTTTATCCCCAAATTTTTCCGGTAACTTCTACCAAGTAATTCCGAATTTCATATTTCTAATCTCATTAGTTTTTGCTGATATTTGAATTTCAGTACCAACAAACAGTTTTAAAAGTATATGTCCTTTCATAGTACATAAGGCTTTTCCCGTATTCTATTTACCGAGGCGATCGTTCAAGGTCTCCAGTGAGGCAGCAGTAGTCTGGTCACGTGCTCGCTAGACAAGTTAATAGATCAATGGAAAGGTGCCTTCATACCTGCGGAAATCTCTATTTTCTCTTTTTTCCACTTTTTATCGACCTATGCTGTAGCGCTAGTGGTAAAGGTATATTTTAGGTAAATAGTTTTCAATTGTGTATGTGTATAAAATCATTTATTTACACTAAAAATAAGATAATTATTAGTTACATTTTTCAAAACTATTTTTAAATGTGAGTACTATCTCAGTTATTTGATAATATTCTTTAGAACAATGGAGAATAAACAAAATTTGATAAATTCAATTTAATTGGATATTAAATAATAATTTTCGATTAAATAAAATTGTGTAACTTAAATTATGAATAAAAATATAGTAAAGACTAGAAAAAAAAGTGGTACAATAAATTTATTTTATTTTAAAAACTACTCCTACTCCTACTACGTCAAAAACGACTCTTACTAGACCATTTTTGTACTTTTATTTCTGGATTTCTATCGGTCCTTTTTATCGATGTTGGAATCTGAAGTTTATCTTCCGTCATTTAATTTTTTTATAAAATTTATAGAGCCTATGTCATCCGGGCTATTATTACAAATCTATTGACACATCATTCATTAAAATCAATTCGGTAGTTTAGGCGCTACGGCGGAAATTACATTCATACATATACACATACATACATAGACTGACAAAGACATTACCCTTCGCCGTAGTCGGGTAAAGATACAAGCAGTATAAGATAAACTAAACCATTCAAACATTCGTTCGTATCCATGTCTAAGTTACACCGGCCGGCGTCTTTTTTAATTATTTTTATACAGCCGTCTGTACAACGCAAACACACCGCTTACACAGTAAAAGTACACAAATGAATGTTTACTACTCAGTTGATCTAGTTGAAATGAGACCTCGCGCAGTTCAGTAATGTGTGGTTCCATGCTACCAGCGGTGACGGTCTGTCGGGCTCGCTAGCGTCGTTTGCGCTGCAGCACTTCCAGCACTCGCTGGAGTCACTCGAGGAGTTTGCAGCGCTCTTCACACGAACCAACGCCACCGATCCATGTAAGTATTGCAACCAGATCTCATTGGCGTTTCTAGGGTTAATTTTGAGGGGGGCTGGCCCCTGACATGCCATGGCACACACGTCGACACTTGATGTCCAGTCAGTTTCCGCAATAAGTATCACAACTCAAATAACATAACACTTATTATATTATAAAGTTTATTGTAATGACCAAGACTTCCCCCCCCCCTGTGAGCCTATGCTAATTCTGAGTATACCTTACACTTTTTAATACTAGGTAGGTGACAGACAAGTAAGACCCGCCTGATGTTAAGCAGCAACCGTAGCCCATGGACGTTTTTAATGCCAAGGGCATTAGGGACGCTTTGCCGACGCTGACAAATCTTATATTGCCCTTTTTGAATATCTCTTTACTGCATTTAATCAGTAACACATTAACTAGATTAAAGTTACTGATGCTAAGTCTAATTTTTTTAAATATTTTATACATTCAATCAAAAGATTATCTTCTAAAGCAGAAACACTATATTAAAATGTAGCAGTAGCATCATTATTAACTATAAATAGAAGATAAGAAAAAAGAAACAGGTGCTCGAAGGCATTGTATAATTCCGTTACAGATTTTCCGGTTTACTTGAATGCCGTCGAATTTACAAAAGGAAAGAAGCAATCTAATAATTGTAAGGGTGGTCATATAAAAATTGTATTTTAAATGAATTTTCATCTCATTTCAGTTGCATTTCTTGGCTAACATGTTCCTGAATAGACAACTTTCAAGACGTCAACACAAGCTTGAATAAAACGACCTGGTATATTGACTTTACTGAATAATTTGTTAATATTTAAGGTGTATACTAAATCTGGAACCTAGAAAAGAAAGTATTCTATTTGGTGATTCATTTGTAATTGCACAATTTAATTCCACCGGCCCCCTTTTATAATCGGAATACAAGACGTAGGCTGAAGTTGCATCCTTTTGTGGTTCCGACCATCCGGACTCGCTTCGATAGCTCCTTCATAATGCGTACTGCAAGGGTGTGGAATTCTTTGCCTGCCGATGTGTTCCCTGACCAATATAACTTTGGCCTCTTTAAGGCAGGAGTGAATAGGTTTCTCCTAGGCAGGCATGATCCACCTTGGACCTCATCGCCGCTTAACATCAGGCGGGCTTGGGGTCAAATAAAAAAATAAAAAATCCTCACTTTATGTTACAATATTTCGACCAAACTGATATAAAATGAATACATTAACAATCATAGGCAGACTACTGTAACGAATGAATAATAACTGCGCTTGTGACGTTATTAATTTTACTGTCTTATTATGTTTGTTATCTTCTATTTAAAGCTATCAGGGATCAAGTTACTAGTCAAAATCTTAGCAATAGTTTACGAATAAGAATGATAGAAAATACAAAGAAAAACAATATTACTGAATAAATGATATTATTATATTAATGCGTATTATTTACTTTTATGTATGACCCTTAACAAAAATATGTTTCTCCAAAACTTTATTGATTTATTTATTTTACACACGACTACCAGCCCGCAGAGCGCGAACGGAAGCGAAAACGAAAGCCTAGTCCTAGGCAGACATAGCCAGGTCTCGCGTAAGGTGGACCGAGTTGGAACGAGTTATTGAAATTTAAAAGTCAAAAATTAAGTACTGATTGATATATCAGTATAAGTGAAAATTTTGAAAAACCAATGTGAAATGTTGTCAAAATTTTAACGTGGTTAGGTGACTAGCACCGCCGCGTCAATATTATACCAAATAAAACAGAAATCGAACGGTATTTAAAAAAGATATTCAAATGTTTGTCAAAAATATTTGTATTTCCCAAACGATTTTGAAAGACTTTCAAAAAATTCCGAATTTGAAGGTTCAGGGTATGCAGTTCGACACGGATGCACTCCCTGATGCCGAAAATGAAAGTTTTGTATCGATCGGTCAATATCCGAGCGAGTTATTGAAAGTTAAAAGTGAAAAATTTTGCACTGATTGATATATCAGTATAAGTGAAAATTTTGAAAAACCTACGTGAAATGTTGTCAAAATTTTAACGTGGTTAGGTGACTAGTACCGCCGCGTCAATATTAAATCAAATAAAACAGAAATCTAAAGGTATTTAAAAAAGATATTCAAATGTTTGTCAAAAATATTTGTATTTCCCAAACGATTTTGAAAGACTTTCAAAAAATTCCGAATTTGAAGATTCAGGGTATGCAGTTCGACACGGATGCACTCCCTGATGCCGAAAATGAAAGTTTTGTATCGATCGGTCAATATCCGAGCGAGTTATTGAAAGTTAAAAGTCAAAAATTTTGCACTGATTGATATATCAGTATAAGTGAAAATTTTGAAAAACCTACGTGAAATGTTGTCAAAATTTTAACGTGGTTAGGTGACTAGTACCGCCGCGTCAATATTAAATCAAATAAAACAGAAATCTAAAGGTATTTAAAAAAGATATTCAAATGTTTGTCAAAAATATTTGTATTTCCCAAACGATTTTGAAAGACTCAAAAAATTCCGAATTTGAAGGTTCCGGGTATGCAGTTCGACGCGGATGCACTCCTTGATGCCGAAAATGAAAGTTTCGTATCGATCGGTCAATATCCGAGCGAGTTATTGAAAGTTAAAAGTCAAAAATTTTGCACTGATTGATATATCAGTATAAGTGAAAATTTTGAAAAACCTACGTGAAATGTTGTCAAAATTTTAACGTGGTTAGGTGACTAGTACCGCCGCGTCAATATTAAATCAAATAAAACAGAAATCTAAAGGTATTTAAAAAAGATATTCAAATGTTTGTCAAAAATATTTGTATTTCCCAAACGATTTTGAAAGACTTTCAAAAAATTCCGAATTTGAAGGTTCAGGGTATGCAGTTCGACACGGATGCACTCCCTGATGCCGAAAATGAAAGTTTTGTATCGATCGGTCAATATCCGAGCGAGTTATTGAAAGTTAAAAGTCAAAAATTTTGCACTGATTGATATATCAGTATAAGTGAAAATTTTGAAAAACCTACGTGAAATGTTGTCAAAATTTTAACGTGGTTAGGTGACTAGTACCGCCGCGTCAATATTAAATCAAATAAAACAGAAATCTAAAGGTATTTAAAAAAGATATTCAAATGTTTGTCAAAAATATTTGTATTTCCCAAACGATTTTGAAAGACTCAAAAAATTCCGAATTTGAAGGTTCCGGGTATGCAGTTCGACGCGGATGCACTCCTTGATGCCGAAAATGAAAGTTTCGTATCGATCGGTCAATATCCGAGCGAGTTATTGAAAGTTGAAAGTCAAAAATTTTGCACTGATTGATATATCAGTATTAGTGAAAATTTTGAAAAACCTATGTGAAATGTCAAAATTTTAACGTAGTTAGGTTAGGTTAGGTTCCCCCCCGATGTGCTGTCACCTTGTCGAGGTGGGGGGGCTTGAAGGTTCTGATGATCCTCCAAGGCTATGCCGGCAGAGTTTCTCATACCGGATTGGCTTGGAGGGGAGGAACTGGACTAAGAACAGCACAGCTTCGGCGGGGCCCTTCTTGGGCCTGTCAGGCGAGGTGGGTGCGCCTAACCAGGAGGTTCTGGGCGCGATGACGGGAGAGCGCACTCCCGAAAAAAGCGACGACGATGTGGAGTCATCGGAGGGTAATTTCATGATGGAAAGTCCTTTATCAAGCATATTACCCCAGGAGGGTACCCTTACGGCAGAATCCCTCCCATCCGTTAATACGGATGGCTGCCCCATGTATTCTGGGGGGGGCAGTAAAGGCTTCGTAGGTCAGCAGCACGATGGCGCTGATCTTCGTAAACACGACAATGGCTTTTCTGTAGGTAATGACACTGCATGCAATATTGCTAGTGGTGTAGCATACGATATGGATACTGTTGATTTGGTAGAGGCTGCGGGCGTCCCGAAGGCGCAAGCAGCCGCTGATGTCATGGCTATTGATTTTGGTATTGGTCGTGCCTCTCTTCGGAAACGTGAGCGCGACCAACTTGAGACTTCCGAGGTTTCGGCATCTGACGCTGATGCAGAGGAAGAGGGTCCAGCGGAAGCTAAGGTGCCAACCGCAAGACGCGGCAAACCGGTGGCAGTTGGAAGAGGATCTGGTGTGAGGAGGGCGCAGGCTGAGCTACGGCAGCTGGAGTCTGAGGCACGGGAGGTTACCTTCGAGAAGGACTTGGAGGCTAGAGCATTCCGAAAGGATGCACCTAGATCCTCCGTCCTCCAGGGGCTTGAAGATGACTTTCAGGCTGCGGACGTGGCGGTCGATGCTGACGAAGTGCTCCGAGCAAGGGTCGGGGAAAATACCGCGACAATGCTTGAGGTTGCTGCCAAGTCGAAAAACCTTAAGGGTACTTATGTCAAGGCCCTTAAGAACTCGGCGAAGGCAATCCAGGCGTCCTTTGACACTCTGTTGGCAAGATCGGAGGAGGAGGAGCCGCGACGCCTCCGGAATGACAACGCTACGACAGGCTACGAAGGGAGGTTGAGGCTCTAAAGGCGGAGTTGCGGGCCCATAGGAGAGAATTCTCCGAGATGCGGGCTGCAATTGCTGCCGGACGGGCATCGCCAACTCTATCCACGCTGCCGATGCAACCCAGTCCTGCCATCGATGTTGATGAGTTAAGGAGGTCCATCGTAGTGGCGGTAGGCAAAATGGTTGCTGCTTGATTCGAAGGAATCGAGGAGCGACTATTGCCGGAAGTAAGAAGGCGGCCTCCCTTACAGGCTGATAAAGTACGAGCGGAGATTTCGGGAGTGGTACCTGCGGTGGCTCAGGCGGCGGTACCTGTGCCCTCATTTGCTGCAGTGGTGGCCCAGCCTAAGATTGTTCAGCGGCGAAAGGGTCCACAAGCGGGAAGGAGTGCGTTGCAGCCTCAGCCCCAGTCTCAGGAAACTGCTGCTGCTCCCAGACGCCTGGTGGAGGAGCCCAGGCCGTCGACTTCTGCCGCCCCAATTAGCGTAGCACCTTCAAGAGGGGCAGATGAGGAAGGCTTCGTCCAGGTTGGGAGGAAGAGGAAGGGGAAAAGGAAGAAGAAGAACGGTTCTTCTCCACAAACTCCCTCGACCTCTAATACCGGGAAAAAGAAACGGGCCAAGCCTAGACTCAGACCACCTCGCGCTGCTGCAGTGGTCATCACGCTGCAGGAGGACGCGGTAAAGGCGGGCTTGAATTTTGAGCAAGTGATGGCGCAAGCGCAAGCTAGGGTTGATCTAGGTGAGTTAAGACTAGAGGCTGAAGGCTTCAGGTTTCGCATGTCTGCCGCAGGGGGTCGCATTTTAGAGCTCCCGAAAGGGCAGACCACAGAGAAGGCGGAACTGGTAGCAGTGAAGCTAAGTGCTGCTCTGGAGGGGGTGGGGTCTCAGGAGATTGCTGATCTTCGTACGGCGTCCAACGCTGCGCAGCAGGCCTACTTGCGCTGTCGTAGTCGTAATGGAAGGGATGGTGAAGAGACAGAGACTCTCCTAAGGAGAGCCTTCCGGAGGGCGAAAGATAAGCTCCAATTGGCAATTAGTCGTGCGAAGGCTAGAGCTAGAGAGGAACTTCTGTCGGAGCTAGACCGGGACCCCTGGGGCCGCCCGTACAGGGTGGCACGCCGTAAGATCTGCACCCAGGGTCCGGTCACGGATAAGCTGCCGGGGGCTCTCCTTGGGAGAGTAATGGAGGCTCTGTTTCCGGCTGCTCGGGCTCACAGTCCTCCGAGAATGAGGCCGACCTCGGCCGTTGGAACGCAGGTGGGAGAGGAAGTACCCCAAGTCACTGAAGACGAGTTGCTGGTGGCCCTGGGAAAACTCCGGGGTCGGAAGAGGGCACCTGGTCCGGATGGGGTTCCGGGTCGGGTGCTCTTGATTGCAGCGGAGTTTCTTGGGGACAGGCTTCGGGAACTGATCAACGCGTGTATTCGCGAGGGACAGTTTCCGAAGCCCTGGAAGGAGGGACGGGTATGCTTGCTACCTAAAGTGGGTCGCCCACCGGAGGATCCTTCAGCTTATAGGCCAATCATCTTGCTGGATGAGGTGGGTAAGGTATTCGAGAGGATACTTGCTGCTCGCCTTATCCAGCATCTCGAGGGGGTGGGCTCAAATTTATCAGATGCGCAGTATGGATTCAGGGTGGGTCGCTCGACCTTTGACGCCCTTACCCAGCTAAGAGGGCTGGCCGTGGAGGCTGTTAATGGGGGGGAGGTTGTACTGGCTATATCTTTGGACGTAGCCAATGCATTTAACTCCCTTCCTTTCGAGACGTTGAGAGAGGCGCTCCGTTATCACGGAGTGCCCCTCTACCTGCAGGCGGTGGTGACAGCATACCTTGAAGACCGGGAGGTCTTGTGGAAAGGAGGGAGCGGGACACTTACCAGGCGTCTTGTCTGCTGCGGTGTTCCACAGGGTTCGGTCCTTGGACCAATCCTGTGGAATATCGGGTTCGACTGGCTTCTCCGGCTGTCGGTTCTCCCTGGGATGAAGGTCATCTGTTATGCTGATGACACTCTTGTCACTGTCCGAGGGACGACGTACGAGGAGGCAGCGATGAAGGCCACGGTTGGTGCAGGGTTGACGGTGGACAGGATCCGTCAGCTTGGACTTGAGGTGGCCTTGTCCAAGACGGAGGCCCTTCTTTTTCATGGACCACGCAGAGGACCCCCGCGGGGTGCCCAGTTGGTCATCAGGGGAACGGTGGTCCCGGTAAGGGCCCAGATGAAATATCTGGGTCTTGTCCTGGACGGTCGTTGGAGATTTGCGGCACACTTTGCCCAGCTGGGTCCGCGGTTGGTATCGGCGGCTGCTGCTTTGGGGAGACTTATGCCCAATGTGGGGGGACCCAATGGGTCCTGCAGGCGCCTGTACTCCGGAGTCATCCGGAGTATGGCCCTGTACGGTGCACCCATCTGGGTTGATGCACTAGACTCCACCAACAGGGCGCTTCTAAGAAGGCCGCAAAGGATTGTGGCTATAAGAGCCATCAGAGGCTACCGGACCGTTCTGGGCTGCAGCAACACTGCTGGCGGCGGACCCTCCGTGGGAACTTCAGGCTGAGGTTCTCGCAGAGGTGTACCGATACAGGGCTGGCCATCGCGCTGGAAATAGGGCGCTAGACTGGGAGGGGGTAGCCAGGACAAGAAGGGCGGCAAGGAATGCGGTCCTGGAAAAATGGGAGGAGCAGCTTCGGGGCTTCGTCCTTCGGCCTAGCGACGATTGAGGCCATTAAACCTCAGTTGCGTCGCTGGGTTGGCAGGAGACACGGAGTCCTGAGCTACAGACTTACGCAGGTGCTTACCGGGCATGGGTGCTTCGGTGAGTACCTGCATAAGATAGCCAGGAGAAAGGTGGACATGGTCTGCCATGAGTGTGGAGCAGTGGAGGATACCGTGCGCCACACGGTAGAGGAGTGCGCAGCGTGGGGGCCTCAAAGGCACGACCTAACGCAGCTCATAGGCAGTGACCTCTCGCTGCCAAGCATGACATTGATCATGCCTGTTGGGTGTTGGGACGCATGAGGTGTTGGGACGCGGTAGCCACCTTCTGCGAGTCAGTAATTTCGCAGAAGGAGGCTGCGGAGCGGGACAGAGAGGTCGACGCCAACGCTGATCCGCTCCGAAGACGCAGGTTGGGCCTGCGAAGGCGCCGATATGCGCATCTTCTGCCTCCGCCGTGATAGTGTGGCCGGGGTGCTGGGTCGGGGGACCCTGCAACCGTAAAAGGCACACTGGATGAAGGCCCGTTTTGAGACTACTGAGATGGTGTAGCCTGCTTGTTTTCAGGGCTCACTGGCGGTGGTTCTTAAGCGGACCAGCCGTTGGAGTAGTGCGGTGTCTGAGGGTTCCTCTGGCTTCCCTCTATCCCGTAACGCTCTGATAGCTAACGGCGTTGGCGGAACGTGGGGTTTTAGTCGGTAGGCACGGGTTCTTCGTGAGTCCGACATACTCCTTCGGTCCCCCCGGGCTGAAGGAGATCCATGAGGATTTCCCCACGTAAAAAAAATAAAAAAAAAAGTTAGGTTAGGTTAGGTTATCGTTCTCTCGAGGAATCTATGTCCGATTTCTTCTACGATTAGGGTTTATTTCTATCCTTCTAGGCTATAGTAACTGCTTTAAAGCGTTCCTACTTATTTCTATTGATAATTCTTAAATTTTTTCCTATATTAAGTTTCACCTAAAATACATCTAAAATTCATTCTAACTTCAAAATTCATCATTTAATACTGTTCGATTCTCGGTTATTTAGGCTTATATTCTGCGCGGCGGTGCTAGCCACCTGTCCACGCTAAAATTCTCTGAAAATCTTCTGTAGTTTTGTTAATTTCTTACTAAAACTAATTTTTAATTTACTAATTACTTACCTTAAAACACCTATAACTTTTCCTAGCTTCATCCGATCTCCATAATTCTTCTTGATTCGTTGTCAGAGTGTGTGTTCCCATCGAACTGCATACCCAGATCAGCGGATTTGCGGAATTTTTGAACACCCACCCTCCCGTAGGGTTTTACATTTATTTATACAGGAGTAAAGAGGGAAAGTATAGAGTCCAAAATTTTTATCACGAATAATAATTAAGAAATTCGTCCTCGTCCGATATATACCCTTGGAGGTACACTTTGTGTGATCAAGTACCCTGCTATACTATATATATAATATATAACTGTTTCGTTTAAGGGGCATGGCACTGCCCTAGTCCCTTACCTCACTTTATAAGCAAGGATGAACCGGCAGCGGGATGCCGCTGGGAGGTTCATCAGGGACTCCGTACCGGAGAAGGACCTGAGAGAACTGGGAGACGCAGTGGTGGATGAGGAGTCGGAAACGGAGGACTTCCTTGAGGCGGAACAGTCCCCGGACAGGACGGTAGTGGCGGCAACCGCAACCGCCAAAGTGGCTTATGTCTCTCTAGAGAGATTGCCTATTGCCTCTGCGACATCTCCTGAGATGACCCCGAGGAGGCCTGTGCTAAGGCCTGGAGCCTACGTTGGCCTGGCCAAGGCCAAAGCCGATCTCGTTGTTGCGGCTGAGGTGGAGGCTGGAGCCAAGGCTGCGGTTCGCGGTGCGGATCGCGTGGATTCCGCGCTGGAGGGGGGGGAGGAGTCGGGGACCGATGGGTCCCTGGTAATGGAGGTTGGCAGGGGGCGCAAGCGGGCGAGCCGCTTCTGGGCGAAGAGCTCAGAGAATGAGGGGACGAAGCGAAGTCCGGAGGTGGTACCAGCTCCGAAGGCGCCCCGATCCAAAAAGGGTAGGGGAGGCTACAACCACTCGGTTGGAGTCTCCCAGGCTCGCAGAGAGCTGGAGGCGGACCTGGACGACTCCGACATTGAGTTCATGGAGTCGGACTCGGAGCCCACCCTCACGGAGGATGACGGGGCCAACGCGGGGTTGACGAAGTCGATAGGTAAGGGGTCCCCTATCGGAAATATGACCTCCGCTCGGCTCCAGCACGCATTTGATGCTGGGGTCGAGCAAATCAACCAGGTTCTTCGGAAATCGAAGAACCTGAAAGGGACCAGCGTTAGGGAGGTCCGGGACGCCATGAGAGACATGGCTGAAGTGGTGCAGACCATGGCGTCCCGAAAGGAGACGGAGGAGGTTCGCCGTCTCCAGGCAGACAACAAACGGCTGAAGGGTCAGTTGTCTGCCCTTGGGGAGGAGGTGGCGGCTCTGCGTAGGGCCTTCTCCGATAAGGAAGCGGCTCCCCGTAAATCCGGGGCCCACAAAGTTAGGGTCCTGGATTCAAAGGATCGCGGGGAGGTGGCAGTGGGGGAGCCGCTCCATATGGAGGAGGTCGGCAGGGCCTCCTTAACAGTGGCGGATTTTGGGCGGGCGATGGTCCGACTCCAGAAGGACCTGATGGCCCACATTGGGGGGGTCATCAACGCCCGCCTGGAAGGGTTGGAGGTGGACGGCCGTCTTCTCCCTGCTAAGTCCCGGAGGCTGCCACTGGCGGCGGACAGGTCCTATGCGGCCGTGGCCTGTCCACCGGTCAGGGAGGAGCAGAGGGCAGTCCCTCACCCCGCCAGTCCCATAATGGGCCGCCGTGAGTCTGAGGCCCCAACCACGCTGGCGCCCGCGGCCAACTTGCCCAAGAGGGCAAGGCCAGTGGCGCCAAAAAAGTCGGGGGCCACCAAGGCCCAAGAAAGGGCCATGGAGCAGCTTGCGGGCCCTTCCAGAGATGAGCCACCAGTCGTCCTAAACGAATGGACGACGGTGGTCAAGAAGGCCCGCAAAGCCCCAGCAAAGGCCCCGGCTAAGGTGGTCGCACAGCGGCCAAAGATTCCGAGGCCTCCCAAGACCCTCGCGGTGGTGGTGTCCCTGAAGCCGGAGGCGCTGGCTGAGGGAGCCACGTACAAGGATGCCCTGGCCACCGCGAAGGCGAAGGTGTCCCTTCGGGAGCTCGGCATCGGTGCGGGCAGGTTCCGTCGCACCATGACCGGGGCTTGCCTTATGGAGCTCCCGAAGGAGACCACCGCCAGCCAAGCGGACACCTTGGCCCAAAAGATCGGGGAGGCCTTGGGGGAGTCCGCGCGAGTCACCCGACCCTCCAAAATGGCCGACTTTAGGGTCGGGGGGTTGGATGACTCCATCAGCGCGGAGGAGTTGCGCGAGGCGCTGGCGGGGAGGGCCGGGTGTCCACCCGAAAAGATTCGGGTGGGCACCATTATCGCCGGTAGCAGGGGCATGGGGTCGGTGATAGCCTCGTGCCCGGTGGAGGCCCTCGCCAAGGTGTTGGACGGGGGTCGGCTGGAGGTAGGGTGGAGTTCGGTGGCCATCCAGGCGCTGGAGCAGCGGTCGGTGCGCTGCCATAAGTGCCTGGACAAGGGGCACACCGCTCTGCTCTGCCCGTCAGTCAAGGACAGGAGCCGCCTATGCTACCGGTGCGGCCAGGAGGGGCACATGGCGGCAGCCTGCAGGGAGGCCTTTAGGTGCGCCCTCTGCACTGACAGGGGCCTGCCTGCAGGGCATAGGATGGGGGGGCCTCAGTGCAATCCCCCCCAGTAAAGGGCCGCAACCCTGTGGCCGCGCGAGCGTCCGCCACCAAGGCCACCCCGGGAGCTTCGCCAATGGACACCAGCAATGCCCATTAGGTCCATTGGCGAAATTATCCAGGCGAATTTGAACCACTCCGCCGGGTCACAAGACCTGTTGATTCAGTCAATGGCGGAGTGGGGGGTGGACCTGGCTCTGGTTTCGGAGCCGTACTGCATCCCGTCATCCCCTAGGTGGTATGGGGATACGGACGGGATTGCAGCGGTGGTGGGCGTGGGCACGAGTGCCGCTCCCCCCCTCTCTCTGAGGGAGAGAGGGCCGGGGTATGTGGCCGTGCAGTGGGGCCGAATGGTGGTGGTGGCCGCCTATTTCTCGCCCAACCGCAGCAGAGCCGAGTTCGAGAGGTTCTTGGCTGCGGTTGAGGGAGTGGTTCGGCGGGCGGCCCCACTCCCGGTGTTGGTGGGGGGGGACCTCAATGCCAAGCACACGGCTTGGGGGTCCCCTCACAACAACGTGATGGGTGAGGATCTGGTGGACTGGGTCTACTCCTTGGACCTCCAGATCCTCAACCGGGGTTCGGTCCCCACGTGTGTGAGGTGGCAGGGTGAGTCGGTTGTGGACGTCTCCTTTGCCACCTCGTCACTCGCCGCCCGGGTCCGGGACTGGCGGGTGATGCAGGGCACGGAGACCTTATCGGACCACCGGTATGTCCGATACGCGGTCTCTGTGGCGGGTCCGGGGGCCCCAGTTCACCTGGGCCCCGAAGCGAGTGCTCCCTCATCTTTTCCGAGGTGGGCACTCGCAAAGCTCCGACGGGAGGTGGCCGAGGAGGCGGCCATCTTCCGCTCCTGATCGGAGCCACCGGCGGAGCTGGAGGGGGACGCCGACGGCATGGCGGCACTCTTCGCGGACGACCTGGAAGTCGTCTGCAACGCCGCCATTCCTCAATCTCGCGGCCGTCCAAGTCGGCGGGAGGTGTATTGGTGGTCGCAGGAGATCTCCGGCCTGAGGGCTACCACTCTCACCGCCCGGCGCGCCTACTTGCGGTGTAGACGTAGGCGCGCCCAGAGGGACCCTGACGTGGAGGCCGAGCTCCGCCGGGTCTTCAGGGAGGCCCAGAAGCTCCTGCGATGTGCCATCAGCAGGAGCAAGGGGGAGGCGGCGGAGAGGTTCCTAGCTCTCCTCGACGCCGACCCCTGGGGGAGGCCGTTCAGGGTCGTGCGGGGCAAGTTTCTTGAGGCTGCCCCGCCGACATCCTGCATGGAGCCGGGCCTCCTGCGAGGTGTCCTGGTGTCTCTTTTTCCAGACCCAGGACACTTCGTACCTCCCAGATCGGCCCTTCCCAGGGTGGCCACCCCGGAGGTGTGGACCGAGGGGCCTCCGGTCACGGATGCGGAGTTTGATCGTGGAAGAGATCGGCTCCGCTCCAAAAGGAAGGCCCCGGGACCGGACGGGGTCCCCTCAAAGGTGGCTGCCCTGGCGTTGGGGCCATTGGAGGAGCGGTTCCGCGCGGTGCTTAACACCTGCATCGCGACGGGCCGCTTCCCCAAGAGATGGAGAGTCGGGAAGCTTTGCCTCCTCCGCAAAAGCGGCCGCTCTCCCGACTCCCCATCGGGGTATCGACCGGTGGTGCTGCTGGATGAGGCCGGGAAGTTCTTTGAGAAGATCATAGCTTCCCGAATCCTGCAGCACCTCGAAAGCCAGGGGCCGGACCTGGCCGAGGTCCAGTTCGGCTTTCGGACCGGTCGGTCCACGGTGGACGCGGTGGCTGGCCTCAAGAGGTGGACTGAGGCGGCTACAGCACGAGGAGAGGCTGTTATCGCGGTGTCGCTGGACATCGCGAACGCTTTTAACAGCCTTCCCCATGAGTGCATAGAGGCGGCACTCGAATTTCACGGAGTGCCCCTCTACCTCCGAGCCTTAGTGGAGGACTACCTTCGCGAGAGGGTGGTCCTTTACGAGGATGGCCGGGGGCGCGTCCAGTCGTGGTCGATGGCGGCAGGTGTACCCCAGGGGTCCGTGTTGGGACCCCTACTATGGAACTTGGGGTACAACTGGGTTCTGCGGGGCGAGCTCTTGCCGCGGACGGAGGTCGTCTGTTTCTGCATCGTGCCGTCGGCTGTACCAGAATGTGGTACGGTCGATGGCGCTGTACGGAGCCCCGGTATGGGCCGAGTGCCTCACCCCCCGCACAAGGGTCCTCTTGCGCCAACCGCAGAGGGTCATCGCGACCCGGACCGTGCGAGCGTATCGCACGGTCGGACACGAGGCGTCCTGCGTCCTTGCAGGTACGCCTCCGTGGGAGCTCGAGGCCCTGGTTCTGTCCAGGGTCCATCGGGCTAGGGTCGCCGCACGACTGCGGGGGGAGCGCCCCGTTCTCGAGGAGGTGAGACGGGTGCGCACCCTGGCGAAACGGGAGGCCGTTAGCCAGTGGGGAGAGGCACTCATGGCCCCGCGTGCCGGCCACCGGACGGTAGAGGCAATCCGTCTGGTATTGGAGGAGTGGGTTGGGCGCCGGCACGGCAGCCTCACCTATCGCCTTGTGCAGGTACTGACCGGACACGGATGTTTCGGTCACTACCTGCACAGGATCGCCCGGCGGAAGGAGTCACCGCGGTGTCATCATTGTGACGCCAATGATGACACAGCCGAGCATACGCTCTGCGTGTGCCCGGCCTGGCGATCTGAGCGCCGCATTCTTAGTACGGCGCTCGGCGGAGGTGTCCTTTCGCTCCCAGCCATGGTCAAGTTGAAAGTCAAAAATTGAGTACTGATTGATAGATCAGTATAAGTGAAAATTTTGAAAAACCGATGTGAAATGTTGTCAAAATTTTAACGTGGTTAGGTGACTAGCATTGCCTCGTCAATATTAAACCAAATAAAACAGAAATCTAACGGTATTTAAAAAAGATATTCAAATTTATGTCAAAAATATTTGTATTTCCAAAACGATTTTGAAAGACTGTCAAAAAAATCCGAATTTGAAGGTTCAGGGTATGCAGTTCGACACGGATGCACTCCCTGATGCCGAAAATGAAAGTTTCGTATCGATCGGTCAATATCCGAGCGAGTTATTGAAAGTTGAAAGTCAAAAATTGAGTACTGATTGATATATCAGTATAAGTGAAAATTTTGAAAAACCAATGTGAAATGTTGTCAAAATTTTAACGTGGTTAGGTGACTAGCATTGCTTCGTCAATATTAAACCAAATAAAACAGAAATCTAACAGTATTTAAAAAAGATATTCAAATTTATGTCAAAAATATTTGTATTTCCAAAACGATTTTGAAAGACTGTCAAAAAATCCGAATATGAAGGTTCAGGGTACGCAGTTCGACGCGGATGCACTCCCTGATGCCGAAAATGAAAGTTTCTTATCGATCGGTCAATATCCGAGCGAGTTATTGAAAGTTGAAAGTCAAAAATTGAGTACTGATTGATATATCAGTATAAGTGAAAATTTTGAAAAACCAATGTGAAATGTTGTCAAAATTTTAACGTGGTTAGGTGACTAGCATTGCCTCGTCAATATTAAACCAAATAAAACAGAAATCTAACGGTATTTAAAAAAGATATTCAAATTTTTGTCAAAAAATGTGTATTTCCAAAACGATTTTGAAAGACTGTCAAAAAAATCCGAATTTGAAGGTTCAGGGTACGCACTTCGACGCGGATGCACTCCCTGATGTCGAAAATGAAAGTTTCGTATCGATCGGTCAGTATCCGAGCGAGTTATTGAAAGTTGAAAGTCAAAAATTGAGTACTGATTGATATATCAGTATGAGTGAAAATTTTGAAAAACCAATGTGAAATGTTGTCAAAATTTTAACGTGGTTAGGTGACTAGCATTGCCTCGTCAATATTAAACCAAATAAAACAGAAATCTAACGGTATTTAAAAAAGATATTCAAATTTTTGTCAAAAATATTTGTATTTCCAAAACGATTCTGAAAGACTGTCAAAAAAATCCGAATTTGAAGGTTCAGGGTATGCAGTTCGACGCGGATGCACTCCCTGATGCCGAAAATGAAAGTTTCGTATCGATCGGTCAATATCCGAGCGAGTTATTGAAAGTTGAAAGTCAAAAATTGAGTACTGATTGATATATCAGTATAAGTGAAAATTTTGAAAAACCAATGTGAAATGTTGTCAAAATTTTAACGTGGTTAGGTGACTAGCATTGCCTCGTCAATATTAAACCAAATAAAACAGAAATCTAACTGTATTTAAAAAAGATATTCAAATTTATGTCAAAAATATTTGTATTTCCAAAACGATTTTGAAAGACTGTCAAAAAATCCGAATATGAAGGTTCAGGGTATGCAGTTCGACGCGGATGCACTCCCTGATGCCGAAAATGAAAGTTTCGTATCGATCGGTCAATATCCGAGCGAGTTATTGAAAATTGAAGGTCAAAAATTGAGTACTGATTGATATATCAGTATAAGTGAAAATTTTGAAAAACCAATGTGAAATGTTGTCAAAATTTTAACGTGGTTAGGTGACTAGCATTGCCTCGTCAATATTAAACCAAATAAAACAGAAATCTAACGGTATTTAAAAAAGATATTCAAATTTTTGTCAAAAATATTTGTATTTCCAAAACGATTCTGAAAGACTGTCAAAAAATCCGAATTTGAAGGTTCAGGGTATGCAGTTCGACACGGATGCACTCCCTGATGCCGAAAATGAAAGTTTCGTATCGATCGGTCAATATCCGAGCGAGTTATTGAAAGTTGAAAGTCAAAAATTGAGTACTGATTGATATATCAGTATAAGTGAAAATTTTGAAAAACCAATGTGAAATGTTGTCAAAATTTTAACGTGGTTAGGTGACTAGCATTGCCTCGTCAATATTAAACCAAATAAAATAGAAATCTAACAGTATTTAAAAAAGATATTCAAATTTATGTCAAAAATATTTGTATTTCCAAAACGATTTTGAAAGACTGTCAAAAAATCCGAATATGAAGGTTCAGGGTACGCAGTTCGACGCGGATGCACTCCCTGATGCCGAAAATGAAAGTTTCTTATCGATCGGTCAATATCCGAGCGAGTTATTGAAAGTTGAAAGTCAAAAATTGAGTACTGATTGATATATCAGTATAAGTGAAAATTTTGAAAAACCAATGTGAAATGTTGTCAAAATTTTAACGTGGTTAGGTGACTAGCATTGCCTCGTCAATATTAAACCAAATAATACAGAAATCTAACGGTATTTAAAAAAGATATTCAAATTTTTGTCAAAAAATGTGTATTTCCAAAACGATTTTGAAAGACTGTCAAAAAAATCCGAATTTGAAGGTTCAGGGTACGCACTTCGACGCGGATGCACTCCCTGATGTCGAAAATGAAAGTTTCGTATCGATCGGTCAATATCCGAGCGAGTTATTGAAAGTTGAAAGTCAAAAATTGAGTACTGATTGATATATCAGTATAAGTGAAAATTTTGAAAAACCAATGTGAAATGTTGTCAAAATTTTAACGTGGTTAGGTGACTAGCATTGCCTCGTCAATATTAAACCAAATAAAACAGAAATCTAACGGTATTTAAAAAAGATATTCAAATTTTTGTCAAAAATATTTGTATTTCCAAAACGATTCTGAAAGACTGTCAAAAAAATCCGAATTTGAAGGTTCAGGGTATGCAGTTCGACGCGGATGCACTCCCTGATGCCGAAAATGAAAGTTTCGTATCGATCGGTCAATATCCGAGCGAGTTATTGAAAGTTGAAAGTCAAAAATTGAGTACTGATTGATATATCAGTATAAGTGAAAATTTTGAAAAACCAATGTGAAATGTTGTCAAAATTTTAACGTGGTTAGGTGACTAGCATTGCCTCGTCAATATTAAACCAAATAAAACAGAAATCTAACTGTATTTAAAAAAGATATTCAAATTTATGTCAAAAATATTTGTATTTCCAAAACGATTTTGAAAGACTGTCAAAAAAATCCGAATATGAAGGTTCAGGGTATGCAGTTCGACGCGGATGCACTCCCTGATGCCGAAAATGAAAGTTTCGTATCGATCGGTCAATATCCGAGCGAGTTATTGAAAGTTGAAAGTCAAAAATTGAGTACTGATTGATATATCAGTATAAGTGAAAATTTTGAAAAACCAATGTGAAATGTTGTCAAAATTTTAACGTGGTTAGGTGATTAGCATTGCCTCGTCAATATTAAACCAAATAAAACAGAAATCTAACGGTATTTAAAAAAGATATTCAAATTTTTGTCAAAAAATGTGTATTTCCAAAACGATTTTGAAAGACTGTCAAAAAAATCCGAATTTGAAGGTTCAGGGTATGCAGTTCGACACGGATGCACTCCCTGATGCCGAAAATGAAAGTTTCGTATCGATCGGTCAATATCCGAGCGAGTTATTGAAGGTTGAAAGTCAAAAATTGAGTACTGATTGATATATCAGTATAAGTGAAAATTTTGAAAAACCAATGTGAAATGTTGTCAAAATTTTAACGTGGTTAGGTGACTAGCATTGCTTCGTCAATATTAAACCAAATAAAACAGAAATCTAACGGTATTTAAAAAAGATATTCAAATTTATGTCAAAAATATTTGTATTTCCAAAACGATTTTGAAAGACTGTCAAAAAATACGAATTTGAAGGTTCAGGGTACGCAGTTCGACGCGGATGCACTCCCTGATGTCGAAAATGAAAGTTTCGTATCGATCGGTCAATATCCGAGCGAGTTATTGAAAGTTGAAAGTCAAAAATTGAGTACTGATTGATATATCAGTATAAGTAAAAATTTTGAAAAACCAATGTGAAATGTTGTCAAAATTTTAACGTGGTTAGGTGACTAGCATTGCCTCGTCAATATTAAACCAAATAAAACAGAAATCTAACGGTATTTAAAAAAGATATTCAAATTTTTGTCAAAAATATTTGTATTTCCAAAACGATTCTGAAAGACTGTCAAAAAAATCCGAATTTGAAGGTTCAGGGTATGCAGTTCGACGCGGATGCACTCCCTGCTGCCGAAAATGAAAGTTTCGTATCGATCGGTCAATATCCGAGCGAGTTATTGAAAGTTGAAAGTCAAAAATTGAGTACTGATTGACACATCAGTATAAGTGAAAATTTTGAAAAACCAATGTGAAATGTTGTCAAAATTTTAACGTGGTTAGGTGACTAGCATTGCCTCGTCAATATTAAATCAAATAAAACAGAAATCTAACTGTATTTAAAAAAGATATTCAAATTTATGTCAAAAATATTTGTATTTCCAAAACGATTTTGAAAGACTGTCAAAAAATCCGAATATGAAGGTTCAGGGTATGCAGTTCGACGCGGATGCACTCCCTGATGCCGAAAATGAAAGTTTCGTATCGATCGGTCAATATCCGAGCGAGTTATTGAAAGTTGAAAGTCAAAAATTGAGTACTGATTGATATATCAGTATAAGTGAAAATTTTGAAAAACCAATGTGAAATGTTGTCAAAATTTTAACGTGGTTAGGTGACTAGCATAGCCTCGTCAATATTAAACCAAATAAAACAGAAATCTAACGTTATTTAAAAAAGATATTCAAATTTATGTCAAAAATATTTGTATTTCCAAAACGATTTTGAAAGACTGTCAAAAAATCCGAATTTGAAGGTTCAGGGTATGCAGTTCGACACGGATGCACTCCCTGATGCCGAAAATGAAAGTTTTGTATCGATCAGTCAATATCCGAGCGAGTTATTGAAAGTTGAAAGTCAAAAATTGAGTACTGATTGATATATCAGTATAAGTGAAAATTTTGAAAAACCAATGTGAAATGTTGTCAAAATTTTAACGTGGTTAGGTGACTAGCATTGCCTCGTCAATATTAAACCAAATAAAACAGAAATCTAACGGTATTTAAAAAAGATATTCAAATTTTTGTCAAAAATATTTGTATTTCCAAAACGATTCTGAAAGACTGTCAAAAAAATCCGAATTTGAAGGTTCAGGGTATGCAGTTCGACGCGGATGCACTCCCTGCTGCCGAAAATGAAAGTTTCGTATCGATCGGTCAATATCCGAGCGAGTTATTGAAAGTTGAAAGTCAAAAATTGAGTACTGATTGACACATCAGTATAAGTGAAAATTTTGAAAAACCAATGTGAAATGTTGTCAAAATTTTAACGTGGTTAGGTGACTAGCATTGCCTCGTCAATATTAAATCAAATAAAACAGAAATCTAACTGTATTTAAAAAAGATATTCAAATTTATGTCAAAAATATTTGTATTTCCAAAACGATTTTGAAAGACTGTCAAAAAATCCGAATATGAAGGTTCAGGGTATGCAGTTCGACGCGGATGCACTCCCTGATGCCGAAAATGAAAGTTTCGTATCGATCGGTCAATATCCGAGCGAGTTATTGAAAGTTGAAAGTCAAAAATTGAGTACTGATTGATAGATCAGTATAAGTGAAAATTTTGAAAAACCAATGTGAAATGTTGTCAAAATTTTAACGTGGTTAGGTGACTAGCATTGCCTCGTCAATATTAAACCAAATAAAACAGAAATCTAACGGTATTTAAAAAAGATATTCAAATTTTTGTCAAAAAATGTGTATTTCCAAAACGATTTTGAAAGACTGTCAAAAAAATCCGAATTTGAAGGTTCAGGGTATGCAGTTCGACACGGATGCACTCCCTGATGCCGAAAATGAAAGTTTCGTATCGATCGGTCAATATCCGAGCGAGTTATTGAAAGTTGAAAGTCAAAAATTGAGTACTGATTGATATATCAGTATAAGTGAAAATTTTGAAAAACCAATGTGAAATGTTGTCAAAATTTTAACGTGGTTAGGTGACTAGCATTGCCTCGTCAATATTAAACCAAATAAAACAGAAATCTAACGGTATTTAAAAAAGATATTCAAATTTTTGTCAAAAAATGTGTATTTCCAAAACGATTTTGAAAGACTGTCAAAAAAATCCGAATTTGAAGGTTCAGGGTATGCAGTTCGACACGGATGCACTCCCTGATGCCGAAAATGAAAGTTTCGTATCGATCGGTCAATATCCGAGCGAGTTATTGAAAGTTGAAAGTCAAAAATTGAGTACTGATTGATATATCAGTATAAGTGAAAATTTTGAAAAACCAATGTGAATTGTTGTCAAAATTTTAACGTGGTTAGGTGACTAGCATTGCCTCGTCAATATTAAACCAAATAAAACAGAAATCTAACGGTATTTAAAAAAGATATTCAAATTTTTGTCAAAAAATGTGTATTTCCAAAACGATTTTGAAAGACTGTCAAAAAATCCGAATTTGAAGGTTCAGGGTACGCACTTCGACGCGGATGCACTCCCTGATGTCGAAAATGAAAGTTTCGTATCGATCGGTCAATATCCGAGCGAGTTATTGAAAGTTGAAAGTCAAAAATTGAGTACTGATTGATATATCAGTATAAGTGAAAATTTTGAAAAACCAATGTGAAATGTTGTCAAAATTTTAACGTGGTTAGGTGACTAGCATTGCCTCGTCAATATTAAACCAAATAAAACAGAAATCTAACGGTATTTAAAAAAGATATTCAAATTTATGTCAAAAATATTTGTATTTCCAAAACGATTTTGAAAGACTGTCAAAAAATACGAATTTGAAGGTTCAGGGTACGCAGTTCGACGCGGATGCACTCCCTGATGTCGAAAATGAAAGTTTCGTATCGATCGGTCAATATCCGAGCGAGTTATTGAAAGTTGAAAGTCAAAAATTGAGTACTGATTGATATATCAGTATAAGTAAAAATTTTGAAAAACCAATGTGAAATGTTGTCAAAATTTTAACGTGGTTAGGTGACTAGCATTGCCTCGTCAATATTAAACCAAATAAAACAGAAATCTAACGGTATTTAAAAAAGATATTCAAATTTTTGTCAAAAATATTTGTATTTCCAAAACGATTCTGAAAGACTGTCAAAAAAATCCGAATTTGAAGGTTCAGGGTATGCAGTTCGACGCGGATGCACTCCCTGCTGCCGAAAATGAAAGTTTCGTATCGATCGGTCAATATCCGAGCGAGTTATTGAAAGTTGAAAGTCAAAAATTGAGTACTGATTGATATATCAGTATAAGTGAAAATTTTGAAAAACCAATGTGAAATGTTGTCAAAATTTTAACGTGGTTAGGTGACTAGCATAGCCTCGTCAATATTAAACCAAATAAAACAGAAATCTAACGTTATTTAAAAAAGATATTCAAATTTATGTCAAAAATATTTGTATTTCCAAAACGATTTTGAAAGACTGTCAAAAAAATCCGAATTTGAAGGTTCAGGGTATGCAGTTCGACACGGATGCACTCCCTGATGCCGAAAATGAAAGTTTTGTATCGATCAGTCAATATCCGAGCGAGTTATTGAAAGTTGAAAGTCAAAAATTGAGTACTGATTGATAGATCAGTATAAGTGAAAATTTTGAAAAACCAATGTGAAATGTTGTCAAAATTTTAACGTGGTTAGGTGATTAGCATTGCCTCGTCAATATTAAACCAAATAAAACAGAAATCTAACGGTATTTAAAAAAGATATTCAAATTTTTGTCAAAAATATTTGTATTTCCAAAACGATTCTGAAAGACTGTCAAAAAATCCGAATTTGAAGGTTCAGGGTACGCAGTTCGACGCGGATGCACTCCCTGATGCCGAAAATGAAAGTTTCGTATCGATCGGTCAATATCCGAGCGAGTTATTGAAAGTTGAAAGTCAAAAATTGAGTACTGATTGATATATCAGTATAAGTGAAAATTTTGAAAAACCAATGTGAAATGTTGTCAAAATTTTAACGTGGTTAGGTGACTAGCATTGCTTCGTCAATATTAAACCAAATAAAACAGAAATCTAACGGTATTTAAAAAAGATATTCAAATTTATGTCAAAAATATTTGTATTTCCAAAACGATTTTGAAAGACTGTCAAAAAATCCGAATTTGAAGGTTCAGGGTATGCAGTTCGACACGGATGCACTCCCTGATGCCGAAAATGAAAGTTTCGTATCGATCGGTCAATATCCGAGCGAGTTATTGAAAGTTGAAAGTCAAAAATTGAGTACTGATTGATAGATCAGTATAAGTGAAAATTTTGAAAAACCAATGTGAAATGTTGTCAAAATTTTAACGTGGTTAGGTGACTAGCATTGCCTCGTCAATATTAAACCAAATAAAACAGAAATCTAACGGTATTTAAAAAAGATATTCAAATTTTTGTCAAAAAATGTGTATTTCCAAAACGATTTTGAAAGACTGTCAAAAAAATCCGAATTTGAAGGTTCAGGGTATGCAGTTCGACACGGATGCACTCCCTGATGCCGAAAATGAAAGTTTCGTATCGATCGGTCAATATCCGAGCGAGTTATTGAAAGTTGAAAGTCAAAAATTGAGTACTGATTGATATATCAGTATAAGTGAAAATTTTGAAAAACCAATGTGAAATGTTGTCAAAATTTTAACGTGGTTAGGTGACTAGCATTGCCTCGTCAATATTAAACCAAATAAAACAGAAATCTAACGGTATTTAAAAAAGATATTCAAATTTATGTCAAAAATATTTGTATTTCCAAAACGATTTTGAAAGACTGTCAAAAAATCCGAATTTGAAGGTTCAGGGTACGCAGTTCGACGCGGATGCACTCCCTGATGTCGAAAATGAAAGTTTCGTATCGATCGGTCAATATCCGAGCGAGTTATTGAAAGTTGAAAGTCAAAAATTGAGTACTGATTGATATATCAGTATAAGTGAAAATTTTGAAAAACCAATGTGAAATGTTGTCAAAATTTTAACGTGGTTAGGTGACTAGCATTGCCTCGTCAATATTAAACCAAATAAAACAGAAATCTAACGGTATTTAAAAAAGATATTCAAATTTATGTCAAAAATATTTGTATTTCCAAAACGATTTTGAAAGACTGTCAAAAAATACGAATTTGAAGGTTCAGGGTACGCAGTTCGACGCGGATGCACTCCCTGATGTCGAAAATGAAAGTTTCGTATCGATCGGTCAATATCCGAGCGAGTTATTGAAAGTTGAAAGTCAAAAATTGAGTACTGATTGATATATCAGTATAAGTAAAAATTTTGAAAAACCAATGTGAAATGTTGTCAAAATTTTAACGTGGTTAGGTGACTAGCATTGCCTCGTCAATATTAAACCAAATAAAACAGAAATCTAACGGTATTTAAAAAAGATATTCAAATTTTTGTCAAAAATATTTGTATTTCCAAAACGATTCTGAAAGACTGTCAAAAAAATCCGAATTTGAAGGTTCAGGGTATGCAGTTCGACGCGGATGCACTCCCTGCTGCCGAAAATGAAAGTTTCGTATCGATCGGTCAATATCCGAGCGAGTTATTGAAAGTTGAAAGTCAAAAATTGAGTACTGATTGATATATCAGTATAAGTGAAAATTTTGAAAAACCAATGTGAAATGTTGTCAAAATTTTAACGTGGTTAGGTGACTAGCATAGCCTCGTCAATATTAAACCAAATAAAACAGAAATCTAACGTTATTTAAAAAAGATATTCAAATTTATGTCAAAAATATTTGTATTTCCAAAACGATTTTGAAAGACTGTCAAAAAAATCCGAATTTGAAGGTTCAGGGTATGCAGTTCGACACGGATGCACTCCCTGATGCCGAAAATGAAAGTTTTGTATCGATCAGTCAATATCCGAGCGAGTTATTGAAAGTTGAAAGTCAAAAATTGAGTACTGATTGATATATCAGTATAAGTGAAAATTTTGAAAAACCAATGTGAAATGTTGTCAAAATTTTAACGTGGTTAGGTGATTAGCATTGCCTCGTCAATATTAAACCAAATAAAACAGAAATCTAACGGTATTTAAAAAAGATATTCAAATTTTTGTCAAAAATATTTGTATTTCCAAAACGATTCTGAAAGACTGTCAAAAAATCCGAATTTGAAGGTTCAGGGTACGCAGTTCGACGCGGATGCACTCCCTGATGCCGAAAATGAAAGTTTCGTATCGATCGGTCAATATCCGAGCGAGTTATTGAAAGTTGAAAGTCAAAAATTGAGTACTGATTGATATATCAGTATAAGTGAAAATTTTGAAAAACCAATGTGAAATGTTGTCAAAATTTTAACGTGGTTAGGTGACTAGCATTGCTTCGTCAATATTAAACCAAATAAAACAGAAATCTAACGGTATTTAAAAAAGATATTCAAATTTATGTCAAAAATATTTGTATTTCCAAAACGATTTTGAAAGACTGTCAAAAAATCCGAATTTGAAGGTTCAGGGTATGCAGTTCGACACGGATGCACTCCCTGATGCCGAAAATGAAAGTTTCGTATCGATCGGTCAATATCCGAGCGAGTTATTGAAAGTTGAAAGTCAAAAATTGAGTACTGATTGATAGATCAGTATAAGTGAAAATTTTGAAAAACCAATGTGAAATGTTGTCAAAATTTTAACGTGGTTAGGTGACTAGCATTGCCTTGTCAATATTAAACCAAATAAAACAGAAATCTAACGGTATTTAAAAAAGATATTCAAATTTTTGTCAAAAAATGTGTATTTCCAAAACGATTTTGAAAGACTGTCAAAAAAATCCGAATTTGAAGGTTCAGGGTATGCAGTTCGACACGGATGCACTCCCTGATGCCGAAAATGAAAGTTTCGTATCGATCGGTCAATATCCGAGCGAGTTATTGAAAGTTGAAAGTCAAAAATTGAGTACTGATTGATATATCAGTATAAGTGAAAATTTTGAAAAACCAATGTGAAATGTTGTCAAAATTTTAACGTGGTTAGGTGAATAGCATTGCTTCGTCAATATTAAACCAAATAAAACAGAAATCTAACGGTATTTAAAAAAGATATTCAAATTTATGTCAAAAATATTTGTATTTCCAAAACGATTTTGAAAGACTGTCAAAAAATCCGAATTTGAAGGTTCAGGGTACGCAGTTCGACGCGGATGCACTCCCTGATGCCGAAAATGAAAGTTTCGTATCGATCGGTCAATATCCGAGCGAGTTATTGAAAGTTGAAAGTCAAAAATTGAGTACTGATTGATAGATCAGTATAAGTGAAAATTTTGAAAAACCAATGTGAAATGTTGTCAAATTTTAACGTGGTTAGGTGACTAGCATTGCTTCGTCAATATTAAACCAAATAAAACAGAAATCTAACGGTATTTAAAAAAGATATTCAAATTTATGTCAAAAATATTTGTATTTCCAAAACGATTTTGAAAGACTGTCAAAAAATCCGAATTTGAAGGTTCAGGGTATGCAGTTCGACACGGATGCACTCCCTGATGCCGAAAATGAAAGTTTTGTATCGATCGGTCAATATCCGAGCGAGTTATTGAAAGTTGAAAGTCAAAAATTGAGTACTGATTGATATATCAGTATGAGTGAAAATTTTGAAAAACCAATGTGAAATGTTGTCAAAATTTTAACGTGGTTAGGTGACTAGCATTGCCTCGTCAATATTAAACCAAATAAAACAGAAATCTAACTGTATTTAAAAAAGATATTCAAATGTATGTCAAAAATATTTGTATTTCCAAAACGATTTTGAAAGACTGTCAAAAAATACGAATTTGAAGGTTCAGGGTACGCAGTTCGACGCGGATGCACTCCCTGATGTCGAAAATGAAAGTTTCGTATCGATCGGTCAATATCCGAGCGAGTTATTGAAAGTTGAAAGTCAAAAATTGAGTACTGATTGATAGATCAGTATAAGTGAAAATTTTGAAAAACCAATGTGAAATGTTGTCAAAATTTTAACGTGGTTAGGTGACTAGCATTGCCTCGTCAATATTAAACCAAATAAAACAGAAATCTAACGGTATTTAAAAAAGATATTCAAATTTTTGTCAAAAAATGTGTATTTCCAAAACGATTTTGAAAGACTGTCAAAAAAATCCGAATTTGAAGGTTCAGGGTATGCAGTTCGACACGGATGCACTCTCTGATGCCGAAAATGAAAGTTTTGTATCGATCGGTCAATATCCGAGCGAGTTATTGAAAGTTGAAAGTCAAAAATTGAGTACTGATTGATAGATCAGTATAAGTGAAAATTTTGAAAAACCAATGTGAAATGTTGTCAAAATTTTAACGTGGTTAGGTGACTAGCATTGCCTCGTCAATATTAAACCAAATAAAACAGAAATCTAACGGTATTTAAAAAAGATATTCAAATTTATGTCAAAAATATTTGTATTTCCAAAGAGATTTTGAAAGACTGTCAAAAAATCCGAATTTGAAGGTTCAGGGTATGCAGTTCGACGCGGATGCTCTCCCTGATGCCGAAAATGAAAGTTTCTTATCGATCGGTCAATATCCGAGCGAGTTATTGAAAGTTGAAAGTCAAAAATTGAGTACTGATTGATATATCAGTATAAGTGAAAATTTTGAAAAACCGATGTGAAATGTTGTCAAAATTTTAACGTGGTTAGGTGACTAGCATTGCCTCGTCAATATTAAACCAAATAAAACAGAAATCTAACGGTATTTAAAAAAGATATTCAAATTTTTGTCAAAAAATGTGTATTTCCAAAACGATTTTAAAAGACTGTCAAAAAAATCCGAATTTGAAGGTTCAGGGTATGCAGTTCGACACGGATGCACTCTCTGATGCCGAAAATGAAAGTTTCGTATCGATCGGTCAATATCCGAGCGAGTTATTGAAAGTTGAAAGTCAAAAATTGAGTACTGATTGATATATCAGTATAAGTGAAAATTTTGAAAAACCAATGTGAAATGTTGTCAAAATTTTTACGTGGTTAGGTGACTAGCATTGCCTCGTCAATATTAAACCAAATAAAACAGAAATCTAACTGTATTTAAAAAAGATATTCAAATTTATGTCAAAAAATGTGTATTTCCAAAACGATTTTGAAAGACTGTCAAAAAATCCGAATTTGAAGGTTCAGGGTACGCAGTTCGACGCGGATGCACTCCTTGATGCCGAAAATGAAAGTTTCGTATCGATCGGTCAATATCCGAGCGAGTTATTGAAAGTTGAAAGTCAAAAATTGAGTACTGATTGATAGATCAGTATAAGTGAAAATTTTGAAAAACCAATGTGAAATGTTGTCAAAATTTTAACGTGGTTAGGTGACTAGCATTGCCTCGTCAATATTAAACCAAATAAAACAGAAATCTAACTGTATTTAAAAAAGATATTCAAATTTATGTCAAAAAATGTGTATTTCCAAAACGATTTTGAAAGACTGTCAAAAAAATCCGAATTTGAAGGTTCAGGGTACGCAGTTCGACGCGGATGCACTCCCTGATGCCGAAAATGAAAGTTTCTTATCGATCGGTCAATATCCGAGCGAGTTATTGAAAGTTGAAAGTCAAAAATTGAGTACTGATTGATAGATCAGTATAAGTGAAAATTTTGAAAAACCAATGTGAAATGTTGTCAAAATTTTAACGTGGTTAGGTGACTAGCATTGCCTCGTCAATATTAAACCAAATAAAACAGAAATCTAACGGTATTTAAAAAAGATATTCAAATTTATGTCAAAAATATTTGTATTTCCAAAACGATTTTGAAAGACTGTCAAAAAATCCGAATTTGAAGGTTCAGGGTACGCAGTTCGACGCGGATGCACTCCCTGATGCCGAAAATGAAAGTTTCGTATCGATCGGTCAATATCCGAGCGAGTTATTGAAAGTTGAAAGTCAAAAATTGAGTACTGATTGATATATCAGTATAAGTGAAAATTTTGAAAAACCAATGTGAAATGTTGCCAAATTTTAACGTGGTTAGGTGACTAGCATTGCTTCGTCAATATTAAACCAAATAAAACAGAAATCTAACGGTATTTAAAAAAGATATTCAAATTTATGTCAAAAATATTTGTATTTCCAAAACGATTTTGAAAGACTGTCAAAAAATCCGAATTTGAAGGTTCAGGGTATGCAGTTCGACACGGATGCACTCCCTGATGCCGAAAATGAAAGTTTCGTATCGATCGGTCAATATCCGAGCGA
This sequence comes from Choreutis nemorana, assembly GCA_949316135.1. Lineage (NCBI taxonomy): Eukaryota > Metazoa > Arthropoda > Insecta > Lepidoptera > Choreutidae > Choreutis > Choreutis nemorana. The sequence continues at coordinate 224,638 of OX438620.1, read as the reverse complement.
GTTATTGAAAGTTGAAAGTCAAAAATTGAGTACTGATTGATATATCAGTATAAGTGAAAATTTTGAAAAACCAATGTGAAATGTTGTCAAAATTTTAACGTGGTTAGGTGACTAGCATTGCTTCGTCAATATTAAACCAAATAAAACAGAAATCTAACGGTATTTAAAAAAGATATTCAAATTTATGTCAAAAATATTTGTATTTCCAAAACGATTTTGAAAGACTGTCAAAAAATCCGAATTTGAAGGTTCAGGGTATGCAGTTCGACACGGATGCACTCTCTGATGCCGAAAATGAAAGTTTCGTATCGATCGGTCAATATCCGAGCGAGTTATTGAAAGTTGAAAGTCAAAAATTGAGTACTGATTGATAGATCAGTATAAGTGAAAATTTTGAAAAACCAATGTGAAATGTTGTCAAAATTTTAACGTGGTTAGGTGACTAGCATTGCCTCCTCAATATTAAACCAAATAAAACAGAAATCTAACGGTATTTAAAAAAGATATTCAAATTTTTGTCAAAAAATGAGTATTTCCAAAACGATTTTGAAAGACTGTCAAAAAAATCCGAATTTGAAGGTTCAGGGTATGCAGTTCGACACGGATGCACTCCCTGATGCCGAAAATGAAAGATTTGTATCGATCGGTCAATATCCGAGCGAGTTATTGAAAGTTGAAAGTCAAAAATTGAGTACTGATTGATAGATCAGTATAAGTGAAAATTTTGAAAAACCAATGTGAAATGTTGTCAAAATTTTAACGTGGTTAGGTGACTAGCATTGCCTCGTCAATATTAAACCAAATAAAACAGAAATCTAACGGTATTTAAAAAAGATATTCAAATTTATGTCAAAAATATTTGTATTTCCAAAGAGATTTTGAAAGACTGTCAAAAAATCCGAATTTGAAGGTTCAGGGTATGCAGTTCGACGCGGATGCTCTCCCTGATGCCGAAAATGAAAGTTTCTTATCGATCGGTCAATATCCGAGCGAGTTATTGAAAGTTGAAAGTCAAAAATTGAGTACTGATTGATATATCAGTATAAGTGAAAATTTTGAAAAACCGATGTGAAATGTTGTCAAAATTTTAACGTGGTTAGGTGACCAGCATTGCCTCGTCAATATTAAACCAAATAAAACAGAAATCTAACGGTATTTAAAAAAGATATTCAAATTTTTGTCAAAAAATGTGTATTTCCAAAACGATTTTGAAAGACTGTCAAAAAATCCGAATTTGAAGGTTCAGGGTATGCAGTTCGACACGGATGCACTCCCTGATGCCGAAAATGAAAGTTTCGTATCGATCGGTCAATATCCGAGCGAGTTATTGAAAGTTGAAAGTTAAAAATTGAGTACTGATTGATAGATCAGTATAAGTGAAAATTTTGAAAAACCAATGTGAATTGTTGTCAAAATTTTAACGTGGTTAGGTGACTAGCATTGCCTCATCAATATTAAACCAAATAAAACAGAAATCTAACGGTATTTAAAAAAGATATTCAAATTTATGTCAAAAATATTTGTATTTCCAAAACGATTTTGAAAGACTGTCAAAAAATCCGAATTTGAAGGTTCAGGGTACGCAGTTCGACGCGGATGCACTCCCTGATGCCGAAAATGAAAGTTTCGTATCGATCGGTCAATATCCGAGCGAGTTATTGAAAGTTGAAAGTCAAAAATTGAGTACTGATTGATAGATCAGTATAAGTGAAAATTTTGAAAAACCAATGTGAAATGTTGTCAAAATTTTAACGTGGTTAGGTGACTAGCATTGCCTCGTCAATATTAAACCAAATAAAACAGAAATCTAACTGTATTTAAAAAAGATATTCAAATGTATGTCAAAAATATTTGTATTTCCAAAACGATTTTGAAAGACTGTCAAAAAATACGAATTTGAAGGTTCAGGGTACGCAGTTCGACGCGGATGCACTCCCTGATGCCGAAAATGAAAGTTTCTTATCGATCGGTCAATATCCGAGCGAGTTATTGAAAGTTGAAAGTCAAAAATTGAGTACTGATTGATAGATCAGTATAAGTGAAAATTTTGAAAAACCGATGTGAAATGTTGTCAAAATTTTAACGTGGTTAGGTGACTAGCCTTGCCTCGTCAATATTAAACCAAATAAAACAGAAATCTAACGGTATTTAAAAAAGATATTCAATTTTTTGTCAAAAAATGTGTATTTCCAAAACGATTTTGAAAGACTGTCAAAAAAATCCGAATTTGAAGGTTCAGGGTATGCAATTCGACATGGATGCACTCCCTGATGCCGAAAATGAAAGTTTCGTATCGATCGGTCAATATCCGAGCGAGTTATTGAAAGTTGAATGTCAAAAATTGAGTACTGATCGATATATCAGTATAAGTGAAAATTTTGAAAAACCAATGTGAAATGTTGTCAAAATTTTAACGTGGTTAGGTGACTAGCATTGCCTCGTCAATATTAAACGAAATAAAACAGAAATCTAACTGTATTTAAAAAAGATATTCAAATTTATGTCAAAAATATTTGTATTTCCAAAGAGATTTTGAAAGACTGTCAAAAAATCCGAATTTGAAGGTTCAGGGTATGCAGTTCGACGCGGATGCACTCCCTGATGCCGAAAATGAAAGTTTCTTATCGATCGGTCAATATCCGAGCGATTTATTGAAAGTTGAAAGTCAAAAATTGAGTACTGATTGATAGATCAGTATAAGTGAAAATTTTGAAAAACCAATGTGAAATGTTGTCAAAATTTTAACGTGGTTAGGTGACTAGCATTGCCTCGTCAATATTAAACCAAATAAAACAGAAATCTAACTGTATTTAAAAAAGATATTCAAATGTATGTCAAAAATATTTGTATTTCCAAAACGATTTTGAAAGACTGTCAAAAAATACGAATTTGAAGGTTCAGGGTACGCAGTTCGACGCGGATGCACTCCCTGATGCCGAAAATGAAAGTTTCTTATCGATCGGTCAATATCCGAGCGAGTTATTGAAAGTTGAAAGTCAAAAATTGAGTACTGATTGATAGATCAGTATAAGTGAAAATTTTGAAAAACCGATGTGAAATGTTGTCAAAATTTTAACGTGGTTAGGTGACTAGCCTTGCCTCGTCAATATTAAACCAAATAAAACAGAAATCTAACGGTATTTAAAAAAGATATTCAATTTTTTGTCAAAAAATGTGTATTTCCAAAACGATTTTGAAAGACTGTCAAAAAAATCCGAATTTGAAGGTTCAGGGTATGCAATTCGACATGGATGCACTCCCTGATGCCGAAAATGAAAGTTTCGTATCGATCGGTCAATATCCGAGCGAGTTATTGAAAGTTGAAAGTCAAAAATTGAGTACTGATTGATAGATCAGTATAAGTGAAAATTTTGAAAAACCAATGTGAAATGTTGTCAAAATTTTAACGTGGTTAGGTGACTAGCATTGCCTCGTCAATATTAAACCAAATAAAACAGAAATCTAACGGTATTTAAAAAAGATATTCAAATTTTTGTCAAAAATATTTGTATTTCCAAAACGATTCTGAAAGACTGTCAAAAAATCCGAATTTGAAGGTTCAGGGTACGCAGTTCGACGCGGATGCACTCCCTGATGCCGAAAATGAAAGTTTCGTATCGATCGGTCAATATCCGAGCGAGTTATTGAAAGTTGAAAGTCAAAAATTGAGTACTGATTGATATATCAGTATAAGTGAAAATTTTGAAAAACCAATGTGAAATGTTGTCAAAATTTTAACGTGGTTAGGTGACTAGCATTGCTTCGTCAATATTAAACCAAATAAAACAGAAATCTAACGGTATTTAAAAAAGATATTCAAATTTATGTCAAAAATATTTGTATTTCCAAAACGATTTTGAAAGACTGTCAAAAAATCCGAATTTGAAGGTTCAGGGTATGCAGTTCGACACGGATGCACTCCCTGATGCCGAAAATGAAAGTTTCGTATCGATCGGTCAATATCCGAGCGAGTTATTGAAAGTTGAAAGTCAAAAATTGAGTACTGATTGATAGATCAGTATAAGTGAAAATTTTGAAAAACCAATGTGAAATGTGTCAAAATTTTAACTTGGTTAGGTGACTAGCATTGCCTCGTCAATATTAAACCAAATAAAACAGAAATCTAACGGTATTTAAAAAAGATATTCAAATTTTTGTCAAAAAATGTGTATTTCCAAAACGATTTTGAAAGACTGTCAAAAAAATCCGAATTTGAAGGTTCAGGGTATGCAGTTCGACACGGATGCACTCCCTGATGCCGAAAATGAAAGTTTCGTATCGATCGGTCAATATCCGAGCGAGTTATTGAAAGTTGAAAGTCAAAAATTGAGTACTGATTGATATATCAGTATAAGTGAAAATTTTGAAAAACCAATGTGAAATGTTGTCAAAATTTTAACGTGGTTAGGTGACTAGCATTGCTTCGTCAATATTAAACCAAATAAAACAGAAATCTAACGGTATTTAAAAAAGATATTCAAATTTATGTCAAAAATATTTGTATTTCCAAAACGATTTTGAAAGACTGTCAAAAAATCCGAATTTGAAGGTTCAGGGTACGCAGTTCGACGCGGATGCACTCCCTGATGCCGAAAATGAAAGTTTCGTATCGATCGGTCAATATCCGAGCGAGTTATTGAAAGTTGAAAGTCAAAAATTGAGTACTGATTGATAGATCAGTATAAGTGAAAATTTTGAAAAACCAATGTGAAATGTTGTCAAATTTTAACGTGGTTAGGTGACTAGCATTGCTTCGTCAATATTAAACCAAATAAAACAGAAATCTAACGGTATTTAAAAAAGATATTCAAATTTATGTCAAAAATATTTGTATTTCCAAAACGATTTTGAAAGACTGTCAAAAAATCCGAATTTGAAGGTTCAGGGTATGCAGTTCGACACGGATGCACTCCCTGATGCCGAAAATGAAAGTTTCGTATCGATCGGTCAATATCCGAGCGAGTTATTGAAAGTTGAAAGTCAAAAATTGAGTACTGATTGATATATCAGTATAAGTGAAAATTTTGAAAAACCAATGTGAAATGTTGTCAAAATTTTAACGTGGTTAGGTGACTAGCATTGCCTCGTCAATATTAAACCAAATAAAACAGAAATCTAACGGTATTTAAAAAAGATATTCAAATTTATGTCAAAAATATTTGTATTTCCAAAACGATTTTGAAAGACTGTCAAAAAAATCCGAATTTGAAGGTTCAGGGTATGCAGTTCGACACGGATGCACTCCCTGATGCCGAAAATGAAAGTTTCGTATCGATCGGTCAATATCCGAGCGAGTTATTGAAAGTTGAAAGTCAAAAATTGAGTACTGATTGATACATCAGTATAAGTGAAAATTTTGAAAAACCAATGTGAAATGTTGTCAAAATTTTAACGTGGTTAGGTGACTAGCATTGCCTCGTCAATATTAAACCAAATAAAACAGAAATCTAACGGTATTTAAAAAAGATATTCAAATTTATGTCAAAAATATTTGTATTTCCAAAACGATTTTGAAAGACTGACAAAAAAATCCGAATTTGAAGGTTCAGGGTATGCAGTTCGACACGGATGCACTTCCTGATGCCGAAAATGAAAGTTTCGTATCGATCGGTCAATATCCGAGCGAGTTATTGAAAGTTGAAAGTCAAAAATTGAGTACTGATTGATACATCAGTATAAGTGAAAATTTTGAAAAACCAATGTGAAATGTTGTCAAAATTTTAACGTGGTTAGGTGACTAGCATTGCCTCGTCTGTATTAAACCAAATAAAACAGAAATCTAAGGGTATTTAAAAAAGATATTCAAATTTATGTCAAAAATTTTTGTATTTCCAAAACGATTTTGAAAGACTGTCAAAAAAATTCCGAATTTGAAGGTTCAGGGTATGCAGTTCGACACGGATGCACTCCCTGATGCCGAAAATGAAAGTTTCGTATCAATCGGTCAATATCCGAGCGAGTTATTGAAAGTTGAAAGTCAAAAATTGAGTACTGATTGATACATCAGTATAAGTGAAAATTTTGAAAAACCAATGTGAAATGTTGTCAAAATTTTAACGTGGTTAGGTGACTAGCATTGCCTCGTCAATATTAAACCAAATAAAACAGAAATCTAACGGTATTTAAAAAAGATATTCAAATTTATGTCAAAAATATTTGTATTTCCAAAACGATTTTGAAAGACTGTCAAAAAAATCCGAATTTGAAGGTTCAGGGTATGCAGTTCGACACGGATGCACTCCCTGATGCCGAAAATGAAAGTTTCGTATCGATCGGTCAATATCCGAGCGAGTTATTGAAAGTTGAAAGTCAAAAATTGAGTACTGATTGATACATCAGTATAAGTGAAAATTTTGAAAAACCAATGTGAAATGTTGTCAAAATTTTAACGTGGTTAGGTGACTAGCATTGCCTCGTCTGTATTAAACCAAATAAAACAGAAATCAAACGGTATTTAAAAAAGATATTCAAATTTATGTCAAAAATATTTGTATTTCCAAAACGATTTTGAAAGACTGTCAAAAAAATCCGAATTTGAAGGTTCAGGGTATGCAGTTCGACACGGATGCACTCCCTGATGCCGAAAATGAAAGTTTCGTATCGATCGGTCAATATCCGAGCGAGTTATTGAAAGTTGAAAGTCAAAAATTGAGTACTGATTGATACATCAGTATAAGTGAAAATTTTGAAAAACCAATGTGAAATGTTGTCAAAATTTTAACGTGGTTAGGTGACTAGCATTGCCTCGTCAATATTAAACCAAATAAAACAGAAATCTAACGGTATTTAAAAAAGATATTCAAATTTATGTCAAAAATATTTGTATTTCCAAAACGATTTTGAAAGACTGTCAAAAAAATCCGAATTTGAAGGTTCAGGGTATGCAGTTCGACACGGATGCACTCCCTGATGCCGAAAATGAAAGTTTCGTATCGATCGGTCAATATCCGAGCGAGTTATTGAAAGTTGAAAGTCAAAAATTGAGTACTGATTGATACATCAGTATAAGTGAAAATTTTGAAAAACCAATGTGAAATGTTGTCAAAATTTTAACGTGATTAGGTGACTAGCATTGCCTCGTCAATATTAAACCAAATAAAACAGAAATCTAACGGTATTTAAAAAAGATATTCAAATTTATGTCAAAAATATTTGTATTTCCAAAACGATTTTGAAAGACTGTCAAAAAAATCCGAATTTGAAGGTTCAGGGTATGCAGTTTGACACGGATGCACTCCCTGATGCCGAAAATGAAAGTTTCGTATCGATCGGTCAATATCCGAGCGAGTTATTGAAAGTTGAAAGTCAAAAATTGAGTACTGATTGATATATCAGTATAAGTGAAAATTTTGAAAAACCAATGTGAAATGTTGTCAAAATTTTAACGTGGTTAGGTGACTAGCATTGCCTCGTCAATATTAAACCAAATAAAACAGAAATCTAACGGTATTTAAAAAAGATATTCAAATTTTTGTCAAAAAATGTGTATTTCCAAAACGATTTTAAAAGACTGTCAAAAAAATCCGAATTTGAAGGTTCAGGGTATGCAGTTCGACACGGATGCACTCTCTGATGCCGAAAATGAAAGTTTCGTATCGATCGGTCAATATCCGAGCGAGTTATTGAAAGTTGAAAGTCAAAAATTGAGTACTGATTGATATATCAGTATAAGTGAAAATTTTGAAAAACCAATGTGAAATGTTGTCAAAATTTTTACGTGGTTAGGTGACTAGCATTGCCTCGTCAATATTAAACCAAATAAAACAGAAATCTAACTGTATTTAAAAAAGATATTCAAATTTATGTCAAAAAATGTGTATTTCCAAAACGATTTTGAAAGACTGTCAAAAAATCCGAATTTGAAGGTTCAGGGTACGCAGTTCGACGCGGATGCACTCCTTGATGCCGAAAATGAAAGTTTCGTATCGATCGGTCAATATCCGAGCGAGTTATTGAAAGTTGAAAGTCAAAAATTGAGTACTGATTGATAGATCAGTATAAGTGAAAATTTTGAAAAACCAATGTGAAATGTTGTCAAAATTTTAACGTGGTTAGGTGACTAGCATTGCCTCGTCAATATTAAACCAAATAAAACAGAAATCTAACTGTATTTAAAAAAGATATTCAAATTTATGTCAAAAAATGTGTATTTCCAAAACGATTTTGAAAGACTGTCAAAAAAATCCGAATTTGAAGGTTCAGGGTACGCAGTTCGACGCGGATGCACTCCCTGATGCCGAAAATGAAAGTTTCTTATCGATCGGTCAATATCCGAGCGAGTTATTGAAAGTTGAAAGTCAAAAATTGAGTACTGATTGATAGATCAGTATAAGTGAAAATTTTGAAAAACCAATGTGAAATGTTGTCAAAATTTTAACGTGGTTAGGTGACTAGCATTGCCTCGTCAATATTAAACCAAATAAAACAGAAATCTAACGGTATTTAAAAAAGATATTCAAATTTATGTCAAAAATATTTGTATTTCCAAAACGATTTTGAAAGACTGTCAAAAAATCCGAATTTGAAGGTTCAGGGTACGCAGTTCGACGCGGATGCACTCCCTGATGCCGAAAATGAAAGTTTCGTATCGATCGGTCAATATCCGAGCGAGTTATTGAAAGTTGAAAGTCAAAAATTGAGTACTGATTGATATATCAGTATAAGTGAAAATTTTGAAAAACCAATGTGAAATGTTGTCAAAATTTTAACGTGGTTAGGTGACTAGCATTGCCTCGTCAATATTAAACCAAATAAAACAGAAATCTAACGGTATTTAAAAAAGATATTCAAATTTATGTCAAAAATATTTGTATTTCCAAAGAGATTTTGAAAGACTGTCAAAAAATCCGAATTTGAAGGTTCAGGGTATGCAGTTCGACGCGGATGCTCTCCCTGATGCCGAAAATGAAAGTTTCTTATCGATCGGTCAATATCCGAGCGAGTTATTGAAAGTTGAAAGTCAAAAATTGAGTACTGATTGATATATCAGTATAAGTGAAAATTTTGAAAAACCGATGTGAAATGTTGTCAAAATTTTAACGTGGTTAGGTGACCAGCATTGCCTCGTCAATATTAAACCAAATAAAACAGAAATCTAACTGTATTTAAAAAAGATATTCAAATTTTTGTCAAAAAATGTGTATTTCCAAAACGATTTTGAAAGACTGTCAAAAAATCCGAATTTGAAGGTTCAGGGTATGCAGTTCGACACGGATGCACTCCCTGATGCCGAAAATGAAAGTTTCGTATCGATCGGTCAATATCCGAGCGAGTTATTGAAAGTTGAAAGTCAAAAATTGAGTACTGATTGATATATCAGTATAAGTGAAAATTTTGAAAAACCAATGTGAAATGTTGTCAAAATTTTAACGTGGTTAGGTGACTAGCATTGCCTCGTCAATATTAAACCAAATAAAACAGAAATCTAACGGTATTTAAAAAAGATATTCAAATTTTTGTCAAAAAATGAGTATTTCCAAAACGATTTTGAAAGACTGTCAAAAAATCCGAATTTGAAGGTTCAGGGTATGCAGTTCGACGCGGATGCTCTCCCTGATGCCGAAAATGAAAGTTTCTTATCGATCGGTCAATATCCGAGCGAGTTATTGAAAGTTGAAAGTCAAAAATTGAGTACTGATTGATATATCAGTATAAGTGAAAATTTTGAAAAACCGATGTGAAATGTTGTCAAAATTTTAACGTGGTTAGGTGACCAGCATTGCCTCGTCAATATTAAACCAAATAAAACAGAAATCTAACTGTATTTAAAAAAGATATTCAAATTTTTGTCAAAAAATGTGTATTTCCAAAACGATTTTGAAAGACTGTCAAAAAATCCGAATTTGAAGGTTCAGGGTATGCAGTTCGACACGGATGCACTCCCTGATGCCGAAAATGAAAGTTTCGTATCGATCGGTCAATATCCGAGCGAGTTATTGAAAGTTGAAAGTTAAAAATTGAGTACTGATTGATAGATCAGTATAAGTGAAAATTTTGAAAAACCAATGTGAATTGTTGTCAAAATTTTAACGTGGTTAGGTGACTAGCATTGCCTCATCAATATTAAACCAAATAAAACAGAAATCTAACGGTATTTAAAAAAGATATTCAAATTTATGTCAAAAATATTTGTATTTCCAAAACGATTTTGAAAGACTGTCAAAAAATCCGAATTTGAAGGTTCAGGGTACGCAGTTCGACGCGGATGCACTCCCTGATGCCGAAAATGAAAGTTTCGTATCGATCGGTCAATATCCGAGCGAGTTATTGAAAGTTGAAAGTCAAAAATTGAGTACTGATTGATAGATCAGTATAAGTGAAAATTTTGAAAAACCAATGTGAAATGTTGTCAAAATTTTAACGTGGTTAGGTGACTAGCATTGCCTCGTCAATATTAAACCAAATAAAACAGAAATCTAACTGTATTTAAAAAAGATATTCAAATGTATGTCAAAAATATTTGTATTTCCAAAACGATTTTGAAAGACTGTCAAAAAATACGAATTTGAAGGTTCAGGGTACGCAGTTCGACGCGGATGCACTCCCTGATGCCGAAAATGAAAGTTTCTTATCGATCGGTCAATATCCGAGCGAGTTATTGAAAGTTGAAAGTCAAAAATTGAGTACTGATTGATAGATCAGTATAAGTGAAAATTTTGAAAAACCGATGTGAAATGTTGTCAAAATTTTAACGTGGTTAGGTGACTAGCCTTGCCTCGTCAATATTAAACCAAATAAAACAGAAATCTAACGGTATTTAAAAAAGATATTCAATTTTTTGTCAAAAAATGTGTATTTCCAAAACGATTTTGAAAGACTGTCAAAAAAATCCGAATTTGAAGGTTCAGGGTATGCAATTCGACATGGATGCACTCCCTGATGCCGAAAATGAAAGTTTCGTATCGATCGGTCAATATCCGAGCGAGTTATTGAAAGTTGAATGTCAAAAATTGAGTACTGATCGATATATCAGTATAAGTGAAAATTTTGAAAAACCAATGTGAAATGTTGTCAAAATTTTAACGTGGTTAGGTGACTAGCATTGCCTCGTCAATATTAAACGAAATAAAACAGAAATCTAACTGTATTTAAAAAAGATATTCAAATTTATGTCAAAAATATTTGTATTTCCAAAGAGATTTTGAAAGACTGTCAAAAAATCCGAATTTGAAGGTTCAGGGTATGCAGTTCGACGCGGATGCACTCCCTGATGCCGAAAATGAAAGTTTCTTATCGATCGGTCAATATCCGAGCGATTTATTGAAAGTTGAAAGTCAAAAATTGAGTACTGATTGATATATCAGTATAAGTGAAAATTTTGAAAAACCGATGTGAAATGTTGTCAAAATTTTAACGTGGTTAGGTGACCAGCATTGCCTCGTCAATATTAAACCAAATAAAACAGAAATCTAACTGTATTTAAAAAAGATATTCAAATGTATGTCAAAAATATTTGTATTTCCAAAACGATTTTGAAAGACTGTCAAAAAATACGAATTTGAAGGTTCAGGGTACGCAGTTCGACGCGGATGCACTCCCTGATGCCGAAAATGAAAGTTTCGTATCGATCGGTCAATATCCGAGCGAGTTATTGAAAGTTGAAAGTCAAAAATTGAGTACTGATTGATATATCAGTATAAGTGAAAATTTTGAAAAACCAATGTGAAATGTTGTCAAAATTTTAACGTGGTTAGGTGACTAGCATTGCTTCGTCAATATTAAACCAAATAAAACAGAAATCTAACGGTATTTAAAAAAGATATTCAAATTTATGTCAAAAATATTTGTATTTCCAAAACGATTTTGAAAGACTGTCAAAAAATCCGAATTTGAAGGTTCAGGGTATGCAGTTCGACACGGATGCACTCCCTGATGCCGAAAATGAAAGTTTCGTATCGATCGGTCAATATCCGAGCGAGTTATTGAAAGTTGAAAGTCAAAAATTGAGTACTGATTGATAGATCAGTATAAGTGAAAATTTTGAAAAACCAATGTGAAATGTTGTCAAAATTTTAACGTGGTTAGGTGACTAGCATTGCCTCGTCAATATTAAACCAAATAAAACAGAAATCTAACTGTATTTAAAAAAGATATTCAAATTTTTGTCAAAAATATTTGTATTTCCAAAACGATTCTGAAAGACTGTCAAAAAAATCCGAATTTGAAGGTTCAGGGTATGCAGTTCGACGCGGATGCACTCCCTGATGCCGAAAATGAAAGTTTCGTATCGATCGGTCAATATCCGAGCGAGTTATTGAAAGTTGAAAGTCAAAAATTGAGTACTGATTGATATATCAGTATAAGTGAAAATTTTGAAAAACCAATGTGAAATGTTGTCAAAATTTTAACGTGGTTAGGTGACTAGCATTGCCTCGTCAATATTAAACCAAATAAAACAGAAATCTAACGGTATTTAAAAAAGATATTCAAATTTATGTCAAAAATATTTGTATTTCCAAAACGATTTTGAAAGACTGTCAAAAAAATCCGAATTTGAAGGTTCAGGGTATGCAGTTCGACACGGATGCACTCCCTGATGCCGAAAATGAAAGTTTTGTATCGATCGGTCAATATCCGAGCGAGTTATTGAAAGTTGAAAGTCAAAAATTGAGTACTGATTGATAGATCAGTATAAGTGAAAATTTTGAAAAACCAATGTGAAATGTTGTCAAAATTTTAACGTGGTTAGGTGACTAGCATTGCCTCGTCAATATTAAACCAAATAAAACAGAAATCTAACTGTATTTAAAAAAGATATTCAAATGTATGTCAAAAATATTTGTATTTCCAAAACGATTTTGAAAGACTGTCAAAAAATACGAATTTGAAGGTTCAGGGTACGCAATTCGACGCGGATGCACTCCCTGATGTCGAAAATGAAAGTTTCGTATCGATCGGTCAATATCCGAGCGAGTTATTGAAAGTTGAAAGTCAAAAATTGAGTACTGATTGATATATCAGTATAAGTGAAAATTTTGAAAAACTAACGTGAAATGTTGTCAAAATTTTAACGTGGTTAGGTGACTAGCATTGCCTCGTCAATATTAAACCAAATAAAACAGAAATCTAACGGTATTTAAAAAAGATATTCAAATTTTTGTCAAAAAATGTGTATTTCCAAAACGATTTTGAAAGACTGTCAAAAAATCCGAATTTGAAGGTTCAGGGTACGCAGTTCGACGCGGATGCACTCCCTGATGCCGAAAATGAAAGTTTCGTATCGATCGGTCAATATCCGAGCGAGTTATTGAAAGTTGAAAGTCAAAAATTGAGTACTGATTGATATATCAGTATAAGTGAAAATTTTGAAAAACCAATGTGAAATGTTGTCAAAATTTTAACGTGGTTAGGTGACTAGCATTGCTTCGTCAATATTAAACCAAATAAAACAGAAATCTAACGGTATTTAAAAAAGATATTCAAATTTATGTCAAAAATATTTGTATTTCCAAAACGATTTTGAAAGACTGTCAAAAAATCCGAATTTGAAGGTTCAGGGTATGCAGTTCGACACGGATGCACTCCCTGATGCCGAAAATGAAAGTTTCGTATCGATCGGTCAATATCCGAGCGAGTTATTGAAAGTTGAAAGTCAAAAATTGAGTACTGATTGATAGATCAGTATAAGTGAAAATTTTGAAAAACCAATGTGAAATGTTGTCAAAATTTTAACGTGGTTAGGTGACTAGCATTGCCTCGTCAATATTAAACCAAATCAAACAGAAATCTAACTGTATTTAAAAAAGATATTCAAATGTATGTCAAAAATATTTGTATTTCCAAAACGATTTTGAAAGACTGTCAAAAAATACGAATTTGAAGGTTCAGGGTACGCAATTCGACGCGGATGCACTCCCTGATGTCGAAAATGAAAGTTTCGTATCGATCGGTCAATATCCGAGCGAGTTATTGAAAGTTGAAAGTCAAAAATTGAGTACTGATTGATATATCAGTATAAGTGAAAATTTTGAAAAACCGATGTGAAATGTTGTCAAAATTTTAACGTGGTTAGGTGACTAGCATTGCCTATCAATATTAAACCAAATAAAACAGAAATCTAACGGTATTTAAAAAAGATATTCAAATTTTTGTCAAAAAATGTGTATTTCCAAAACGATTTTGAAAGACTGTCAAAAAATCCGAATTTGAAGGTTCAGGGTACGCAGTTCGACGCGGATGCACTCCTTGATGCCGAAAATGAAAGTTTCGTATCGATCGGTCAATATCCGAGCGAGTTATTGAAAGTTGAAAGTCAAAAATTGAGTACTGATTGATATATCAGTATAAGTGAAAATTTTGAAAAACCAATGTGAAATGTTGTCAAAATTTTAACGTGGTTAGGTGACTAGCATTGCTTCGTCAATATTAAACCAAATAAAACAGAAATCTAACGGTATTTAAAAAAGATATTCAAATTTATGTCAAAAATATTTGTATTTCCAAAACGATTTTGAAAGACTGTCAAAAAATCCGAATTTGAAGGTTCAGGGTATGCAGTTCGACACGGATGCACTCCCTGATGCCGAAAATGAAAGTTTCGTATCGATCGGTCAATATCCGAGCGAGTTATTGAAAGTTGAAAGTCAAAAATTGAGTACTGATTGATAGATCAGTATAAGTGAAAATTTTGAAAAACCAATGTGAAATGTTGTCAAAATTTTAACGTGGTTAGGTGACTAGCATTGCCTCGTCAATATTAAACCAAATAAAACAGAAATCTAACGGTATTTAAAAAAGATATTCAAATTTTTGTCAAAAATATTTGTATTTCCAAAACGATTCTGAAAGACTGTCAAAAAAATCCGAATTTGAAGGTTCAGGGTATGCAGTTCGACGCGGATGCACTCCCTGATGCCGAAAATGAAAGTTTCGTATCGATCGGTCAATATCCGAGCGAGTTATTGAAAGTTGAAAGTCAAAAATTGAGTACTGATTGATATATCAGTATAAGTGAAAATTTTGAAAAACCAATGTGAAATGTTGTCAAAATTTTAACGTGGTTAGGTGACTAGCATTGCCTCGTCAATATTAAACCAAATAAAACAGAAATCTAACGGTATTTAAAAAAGATATTCAAATTTATGTCAAAAATATTTGTATTTCCAAAACGATTTTGAAAGACTGTCAAAAAAATCCGAATTTGAAGGTTCAGGGTATGCAGTTCGACACGGATGCACTCCCTGATGCCGAAAATGAAAGTTTTGTATCGATCGGTCAATATCCGAGCGAGTTATTGAAAGTTGAAAGTCAAAAATTGAGTACTGATTGATAGATCAGTATAAGTGAAAATTTTGAAAAACCAATGTGAAATGTTGTCAAAATTTTAACGTGGTTAGGTGACTAGCATTGCCTCGTCAATATTAAACCAAATAAAACAGAAATCTAACTGTATTTAAAAAAGATATTCAAATGTATGTCAAAAATATTTGTATTTCCAAAACGATTTTGAAAGACTGTCAAAAAATACGAATTTGAAGGTTCAGGGTACGCAATTCGACGCGGATGCACTCCCTGATGTCGAAAATGAAAGTTTCGTATCGATCGGTCAATATCCGAGCGAGTTATTGAAAGTTGAAAGTCAAAAATTGAGTACTGATTGATATATCAGTATAAGTGAAAATTTTGAAAAACTAATGTGAAATGTTGTCAAAATTTTAACGTGGTTAGGTGACTAGCATTGCCTCGTCAATATTAAACCAAATAAAACAGAAATCTAACGGTATTTAAAAAAGATATTCAAATGTATGTCAAAAATATTTGTATTTCCAAAACGATTTTGAAAGACTGTCAAAAAATACGAATTTGAAGGTTCAGGGTACGCAGTTCGACGCGGATGCACTCCCTGATGCCGAAAATGAAAGTTTCGTATCGATCGGTCAATATCCGAGCGAGTTATTGAAAGTTGAAAGTCAAAAATTGAGTACTGATTGATAGATCAGTATAAGTGAAAATTTTGAAAAACCGATGTGAAATGTTGTCAAAATTTTAACGTGGTTAGGTGACTAGCATTGCCTCGTCAATATTAAACCAAATAAAACAGAAATCTAACTGTATTTAAAAAAGATATTCAAATGTATGTCAAAAATATTTGTATTTCCAAAACGATTTTGAAAGACTGTCAAAAAATACGAATTTGAAGGTTCAGGGTACGCAGTTCGACGCGGATGCTTTCCCTGATGCCGAAAATGAAAGTTTCTTATCGATCGGTCAATATCCGAGCGAGTTATTGAAAGTTGAAAGTCAAAAATTGAGTACTGATTGATAGATCAGTATAAGTGAAAATTTTGAAAAACCGATGTGAAATGTTGTCAAAATTTTAACGTGGTTAGGTGACTAGCATTGCCTCGTCAATATTAAACCAAATAAAACAGAAATCTAACGGTATTTAAAAAAGATATTCAATTTTTTGTCAAAAAATGTGTATTTCCAAAACGATTTTGAAAGACTGTCAAAAAATCCGAATTTGAAGGTTCAGGGTATGCAGTTCGACGCGGATGCACTCCCTGATGCCGAAAATGAAAGTTTCTTATCGATCGGTCAATATCCGAGCGAGTTATTGAAAGTTGAACGTCAAAAATTGAGTACTGATCGATATATCAGTATAAGTGAAAATTTTGAAAAACCAATGTGAAATGTTGTCAAAATTTTAACGTGGTTAGGTGACTAGCATTGCCTCGTCAATATTAAACCAAATAAAACAGAAATCTAACGGTATTTAAAAAAGATATTCAAATTTTTGTCAAAAATAATTGTATTTCCAAAACGATTCTGAAAGACTGTCAAAAAAATCCGAATTTGAAGGTTCAGGGTATGCAGTTCGACGCGGATGCACTCCCTGATGCCGAAAATGAAAGTTTCGTATCGATCGGTCAATATCCGAGCGAGTTATTGAAAGTTGAAAGTCAAAAATTGAGTATTGATTGATATATCAGTATAAGTGAAAATTTTGAAAAACCAATGTGAATTGTTGTCAAAATTTTAACGTGGTTAGGTGACTAGCATTGCCTCATCAATATTAAACCAAATAAAACAGAAATCTAACGGTATTTAAAAAAGATATTCAAATTTTTGTCAAAAAATGTGTATTTCCAAAACGATTTTGAAAGACTGTCAAAAAATCCGAATTTGAAGGTTCAGGGTACGCAGTTCGACGCGGATGCACTCCCTGATGCCGAAAATGAAAGTTTCGTATCGATCGGTCAATATCCGAGCGAGTTATTGAAAGTTGAAAGTCAAAAATTGAGTACTGATTGATATATCAGTATAAGTGAAAATTTTGAAAAACCAATGTGAAATGTTGTCAAAATTTTAACGTGGTTAGGTGACTAGCATTGCTTCGTCAATATTAAACCAAATAAAACAGAAATCTAACGGTATTTAAAAAAGATATTCAAATTTATGTCAAAAATATTTGTATTTCCAAAACGATTTTGAAAGACTGTCAAAAAATCCGAATTTGAAGGTTCAGGGTATGCAGTTCGACACGGATGCACTCCCTGATGCCGAAAATGAAAGTTTCGTATCGATCGGTCAATATCCGAGCGAGTTATTGAAAGTTGAAAGTCAAAAATTGAGTACTGATTGATAGATCAGTATAAGTGAAAATTTTGAAAAACCAATGTGAAATGTTGTCAAAATTTTAACGTGGTTAGGTGACTAGCATTGCCTCGTCAATATTAAACCAAATAAAACAGAAATCTAACTGTATTTAAAAAAGATATTCAAATGTATGTCAAAAATATTTGTATTTCCAAAACGATTTTGAAAGACTGTCAAAAAATACGAATTTGAAGGTTCAGGGTACGCAATTCGACGCGGATGCACTCCCTGATGTCGAAAATGAAAGTTTCGTATCGATCGGTCAATATCCGAGCGAGTTATTGAAAGTTGAAAGTCAAAAATTGAGTACTGATTGATATATCAGTATAAGTGAAAATTTTGAAAAACCGATGTGAAATGTTGTCAAAATTTTAACGTGGTTAGGTGACTAGCATTGCCTATCAATATTAAACCAAATAAAACAGAAATCTAACGGTATTTAAAAAAGATATTCAAATTTTTGTCAAAAAATGTGTATTTCCAAAACGATTTTGAAAGACTGTCAAAAAATCCGAATTTGAAGGTTCAGGGTACGCAGTTCGACGCGGATGCACTCCTTGATGCCGAAAATGAAAGTTTCGTATCGATCGGTCAATATCCGAGCGAGTTATTGAAAGTTGAAAGTCAAAAATTGAGTACTGATTGATATATCAGTATAAGTGAAAATTTTGAAAAACCAATGTGAAATGTTGTCAAAATTTTAACGTGGTTAGGTGACTAGCATTGCTTCGTCAATATTAAACCAAATAAAACAGAAATCTAACGGTATTTAAAAAAGATATTCAAATTTATGTCAAAAATATTTGTATTTCCAAAACGATTTTGAAAGACTGTCAAAAAATCCGAATTTGAAGGTTCAGGGTATGCAGTTCGACACGGATGCACTCCCTGATGCCGAAAATGAAAGTTTCGTATCGATCGGTCAATATCCGAGCGAGTTATTGAAAGTTGAAAGTCAAAAATTGAGTACTGATTGATAGATCAGTATAAGTGAAAATTTTGAAAAACCAATGTGAAATGTTGTCAAAATTTTAACGTGGTTAGGTGACTAGCATTGCCTCGTCAATATTAAACCAAATAAAACAGAAATCTAACTGTATTTAAAAAAGATATTCAAATTTTTGTCAAAAATATTTGTATTTCCAAAACGATTCTGAAAGACTGTCAAAAAATCCGAATTTGAAGGTTCAGGGTATGCAGTTCGACACGGATGCACTCCCTGATGCCGAAAATGAAAGTTTCGTATCGATCGGTCAATATCCGAGTGAGTTATTGAAAGTTGAAAGTCAAAAATTGAGTACTGATTGATAGATCAGTATAAGTGAAAATTTTGAAAAACCAATGTGAAATGTTGTCAAAATTTTAACGTGGTTAGGTGACTAGCATTGCCTCGTCAATATTAAACCAAATAAAACAGAAATCTAACTGTATTTAAAAAAGATATTCAAATTTTTGTCAAAAATATTTGTATTTCCAAAACGATTCTGAAAGACTGTCAAAAAAATCCGAATTTGAAGGTTCAGGGTATGCAGTTCGACGCGGATGCACTCCCTGATGCCGAAAATGAAAGTTTCGTATCGATCGGTCAATATCCGAGCGAGTTATTGAAAGTTGAAAGTCAAAAATTGAGTACTGATTGATATATCAGTATAAGTGAAAATTTTGAAAAACCAATGTGAAATGTTGTCAAAATTTTAACGTGGATAGGTGACTAGCATTGCCTCGTCAATATTAAACCAAATAAAACAGAAATCTAACGGTATTTAAAAAAGATATTCAAATTTATGTCAAAAATATTTGTATTTCCAAAACGATTTTGAAAGACTGTCAAAAAAATCCGAATTTGAAGGTTCAGTGTATGCAGTTCGACACGGATGCACTCCCTGATGCCGAAAATGAAAGTTTTGTATCGATCGGTCAATATCCGAGCGAGTTATTGAAAGTTGAAAGTCAAAAATTGAGTACTGATTGATAGATCAGTATAAGTGAAAATTTTGAAAAACCAATGTGAAATGTTGTCAAAATTTTAACGTGGTTAGGTGACTAGCATTGCCTCGTCAATATTAAACCAAATAAAACAGAAATCTAACTGTATTTAAAAAAGATATTCAAATGTATGTCAAAAATATTTGTATTTCCAAAACGATTTTGAAAGACTGTCAAAAAATCCGAATTTGAAGGTTCAGGGTATGCAGTTCGACACGGATGCACTCCCTGATGCCGAAAATGAAAGTTTCGTATCGATCGGTCAATATCCGAGCGAGTTATTGAAAGTTGAAAGTCAAAAATTGAGTACTGATTGATAGATCAGTATAAGTGAAAATTTTGAAAAACCAATGTGAAATGTTGTCAAAATTTTAACGTGGTTAGGTGACCAGCATTGCCTCGTCAATATTAAACCAAATAAAACAGAAATCTAACGGTATTTAAAAAAGATATTCAAATGTATGTCAAAAATATTTGTATTTCCAAAACGATTTTGAAAGACTGTCAAAAAATACGAATTTGAAGGTTCAGGGTACGCAGTTCGACGCGGATGCACTCCCTGATGTCGAAAATGAAAGTTTCGTATCGATCGGTCAATATCCGAGCGAGTTATTGAAAGTTGAAAGTCAAAAATTGAGTACTGATTGATATATCAGTATAAGTGAAAATTTTGAAAAACCAATGTGAAATGTTGTCAAAATTTTAACGTGGTTAGGTGACTAGCATTGCCTCGTCAATATTAAACCAAATAAAACAGAAATCTAACTGTATTTAAAAAAGATATTCAAATTTTAACCAAAAAATGTGTATTTCCAAAACGATTTTGAAAGACTGTCAAAAAAATCCGAATTTGAAGGTTCAGGGTATGCAGTTCGACACGGATGCACTCCCTGATGCCGAAAATGAAAGTTTTGTATCGATCGGTCAATATCCGAGCGAGTTATTGAAAGTTGAAAGTCAAAAATTGAGTACTGATTGATAGATCAGTATAAGTGAAAATTTTGAAAAACCAATGTGAAATGTTGTCAAAATTTTAACGTGGTTAGGTGACTAGCATTGCCTCGTCAATATTAAACCAAATAAAACAGAAATCTAACGGTATTTAAAAAAGATATTCAAATTTTTGTCAAAAAATGTGTATTTCCAAAACGATTTTGAAAGACTGTCAAAAAAATCCGAATTTGAAGGTTCAGGGTATGCAGTTCGACACGGATGCACTCCCTGATGGCGAAAATGAAAGTTTTGTATCGATCGGTCAATATCCGAGCGAGTTATTGAAAGTTGAAAGTCAAAAATTGAGTACTGATTGATAGATCAGTATGAGTGAAAATTTTGAAAAACCAATGTGAAATGTTGTCAAAATTTTAACGTGGTTAGGTGACTAGCATTGCCTCATCAATATTTAACCAAATAAAACAGAAATCTAACGGTATTTAAAAAAGATATTCAAATTTATGTCAAAAATATTTGTATTTCCAAAACGATTTTGAAAGACTGTCAAAAAATCCGAATTTGAAGGTTCAGGGTACGCAGTTCGACGCGGATGCACTCCCTGATGCCGAAAATGAAAGTTTCGTATCGATCGGTCAATATCCGAGCGAGTTATTGAAAGTTGAAAGTCAAAAATTGAGTACTGATTGATATATCAGTATAAGTGAAAATTTTGAAAAACCAATGTGAAATGTTGTCAAAATTTTAACGTGGTTAGGTGACTAGCATTGCTTCGTCAATATTAAATCAAATAAAACAGAAATCTAACGGGATTTAAAAAAGATATTCAAATTTTTGTCAAAAAATGTGTATTTCCAAAACGATTTTGAAAGACTGTCAAAAAAATCCGAATTTGAAGGTTCAGGGTATGCAGTTCGACACGGATGCACTCCCTGATGGCGAAAATGAAAGTTTTGTATCGATCGGTCAATATCCGAGCGAGTTATTGAAAGTTGAAAGTCAAAAATTGAGTACTGATTGATAGATCAGTATGAGTGAAAATTTTGAAAAACCAATGTGAAATGTTGTCAAAATTTTAACGTGGTTAGGTGACTAGCATTGCCTCATCAATATTTAACCAAATAAAACAGAAATCTAACGGTATTTAAAAAAGATATTCAAATTTATGTCAAAAATATTTGTATTTCCAAAACGATTTTGAAAGACTGTCAAAAAATCCGAATTTGAAGGTTCAGGGTACGCAGTTCGACGCGGATGCACTCCCTGATGCCGAAAATGAAAGTTTCGTATCGATCGGTCAATATCCGAGCGAGTTATTGAAAGTTGAAAGTCAAAAATTGAGTACTGATTGATATATCAGTATAAGTGAAAATTTTGAAAAACTAATGTGAAATGTTGTCAAAATTTTAACGTGGTTAGGTGACTAGCATTGCCTCGTCAAGATTAAACCAAATAAAACAGAAATCTAACGGTATTTAAAAAAGATATTCAAATTTATGTCAAAAATATTTGTATTTCCAAAACGATTTTGAAAGACTGTCAAAAAATACGAATTTGAAGGTTCAGGGTACGCAATTCGACGCGGATGCACTCCCTGATGTCGAAAATGAAAGTTTCGTATCGATCGGTCAATATCCGAGCGAGTTATTGAAAGTTGAAAGTCAAAAATTGAGTACTGATTGATATATCAGTATAAGTGAAAATTTTGAAAAACCAATGTGAAATGTTGTCAAAATTTTAACGTGGTTAGGTGACTAGCATTGCCTCGTCAATATTAAACCAAATAAAACAGAAATCTAACTGTATTTAAAAAAGATATTCAAATTTTTGTCAAAAAATGTGTATTTCCAAAACGATTTTGAAAGACTGTCAAAAAATCCGAATTTGAAGGTTCAGGGTACGCAGTTCGACGCGGATGCACTCCCTGATGCCGAAAATGAAAGTTTCGTATCGATCGGTCAATATCCGAGCGAGTTATTGAAAGTTGAAAGTCAAAAATTGAGTACTGATTGATACATCAGTATAAGTGAAAATTTTGAAAAACCAATGTGAAATGTTGTCAAAATTTTAACGTGGTTAGGTGACTAGCATTGCTTCGTCAATATTAAACCAAATAAAACAGAAATCTAACGGTATTTAAAAAAGATATTCAAATTTATGTCAAAAATATTTGTATTTCCAAAACGATTTTGAAAGACTGTCAAAAAATCCGAATTTGAAGGTTCAGGGTATGCAGTTCGACACGGATGCACTCCCTGATGCCGAAAATGAAAGTTTCGTATCGATCGGTCAATATCCGAGCGAGTTATTGAAAGTTGAAAGTCAAAAATTGAGTACTGATTGATAGATCAGTATAAGTGAAAATTTTGAAAAACCAATGTGAAATGTTGTCAAAATTTTAACGTGGTTAGGTGACCAGCATTGCCTCGTCAATATTAAACCAAATAAAACAGAAATCTAACTGTATTTAAAAAAGATATTCAAATTTTAACCAAAAAATGTGTATTTCCAAAACGATTTTGAAAGACTGTCAAAAAAATCCGAATTTGAAGGTTCAGGGTATGCAGTTCGACACGGATGCACTCCCTGATGCCGAAAATGAAAGTTTTGTATCGATCGGTCAATATCCGAGCGAGTTATTGAAAGTTGAAAGTCAAAAATTGAGTACTGATTGATAGATCAGTATAAGTGAAAATTTTGAAAAACCAATGTGAAATGTTGTCAAAATTTTAACGTGGTTAGGTGACTAGCATTGCCTCGTCAATATTAAACCAAATAAAACAGAAATCTAACGGTATTTAAAAAAGATATTCAAATTTTTGTCAAAAAATGTGTATTTCCAAAACGATTTTGAAAGACTGTCAAAAAAATCCGAATTTGAAGGTTCAGGGTATGCAGTTCGACACGGATGCACTCCCTGATGGCGAAAATGAAAGTTTTGTATCGATCGGTCAATATCCGAGCGAGTTATTGAAAGTTGAAAGTCAAAAATTGAGTACTGATTGATAGATCAGTATGAGTGAAAATTTTGAAAAACCAATGTGAAATGTTGTCAAAATTTTAACGTGGTTAGGTGACTAGCATTGCCTCATCAATATTTAACCAAATAAAACAGAAATCTAACGGTATTTAAAAAAGATATTCAAATTTATGTCAAAAATATTTGTATTTCCAAAACGATTTTGAAAGACTGTCAAAAAATCCGAATTTGAAGGTTCAGGGTACGCAGTTCGACGCGGATGCACTCCCTGATGCCGAAAATGAAAGTTTCGTATCGATCGGTCAATATCCGAGCGAGTTATTGAAAGTTGAAAGTCAAAAATTGAGTACTGATTGATATATCAGTATAAGTGAAAATTTTGAAAAACCAATGTGAAATGTTGTCAAAATTTTAACGTGGTTAGGTGACTAGCATTGCTTCGTCAATATTAAATCAAATAAAACAGAAATCTAACGGGATTTAAAAAAGATATTCAAATTTTTGTCAAAAAATGTGTATTTCCAAAACGATTTTGAAAGACTGTCAAAAAAATCCGAATTTGAAGGTTCAGGGTATGCAGTTCGACACGGATGCACTCCCTGATGGCGAAAATGAAAGTTTTGTATCGATCGGTCAATATCCGAGCGAGTTATTGAAAGTTGAAAGTCAAAAATTGAGTACTGATTGATAGATCAGTATGAGTGAAAATTTTGAAAAACCAATGTGAAATGTTGTCAAAATTTTAACGTGGTTAGGTGACTAGCATTGCCTCATCAATATTTAACCAAATAAAACAGAAATCTAACGGTATTTAAAAAAGATATTCAAATTTATGTCAAAAATATTTGTATTTCCAAAACGATTTTGAAAGACTGTCAAAAAATCCGAATTTGAAGGTTCAGGGTACGCAGTTCGACGCGGATGCACTCCCTGATGCCGAAAATGAAAGTTTCGTATCGATCGGTCAATATCCGAGCGAGTTATTGAAAGTTGAAAGTCAAAAATTGAGTACTGATTGATATATCAGTATAAGTGAAAATTTTGAAAAACTAATGTGAAATGTTGTCAAAATTTTAACGTGGTTAGGTGACTAGCATTGCCTCGTCAATATTAAACCAAATAAAACAGAAATCTAACGGTATTTAAAAAAGATATTCAAATTTATGTCAAAAATATTTGTATTTCCAAAACGATTTTGAAAGACTGTCAAAAAATACGAATTTGAAGGTTCAGGGTACGCAGTTCGACGCGGATGCACTCCCTGATGCCGAAAATGAAAGTTTCGTATCGATCGGTCAATATCCGAGCGAGTTATTGAAAGTTGAAAGTCAAAAATTGAGTACTGATTGATATATCAGTATAAGTGAAAATTTTGAAAAACCAATGTGAAATGTTGTCAAAATTTTAACGTGGTTAGGTGACTAGCATTGCCTCGTCAATATTAAACCAAATAAAACAGAAATCTAACGGTATTTAAAAAAGATATTCAAATTTTAACCAAAAAATGTGTATTTCCAAAACGATTTTGAAAGACTGTCAAAAAAATCCGAATTTGAAGGTTCAGGGTATGCAGTTCGACACGGATGCACTCCCTGATGCCGAAAATGACAGTTTTGTATCGATCGGTCAATATCCGAGCGAGTTATTGAAAGTTGAAAGTCAAAAATTGAGTACTGATTGATAGATCAGTATAAGTGAAAATTTTGAAAAACCAATGTGAAATGTTGTCAAAATTTTAACGTGGTTAGGTGACTAGCATTGCCTCGTCAATAGTAAACCAAATAAAACAGAAATCTAACGGTATTTAAAAAAGATATTCAAATTTTTGTCAAAAAATGTGTATTTCCAAAACGATTTTGAAAGACTGTCAAAAAAATCCGAATTTGAAGGTTCAGGGTATGCATTTCGACACGGATGCACTCCCTGATGGCGAAAATGAAAGTTTTGTATCGATCGGTCCATATCCGAGCGAGTTATTGAAAGTTGAAAGTCAAAAATTGAGTACTGATTGATAGATCAGTATGAGTGAAAATTTTGAAAAACCAATGTGAAATGTTGTCAAAATTTTAACGTGGTTAGGTGACTAGCATTGCCTCATCAATATTTAACCAAATAAAACAGAAATCTAACGGTATTTAAAAAAGATATTCAAATGTATGTCAAAAATATTTGTATTTCCAAAACGATTTTGAAAGACTGTCAAAAAATCCGAATTTGAAGGTTCAGGGTACGCAATTCGACGCGGATGCACTCCCTGATGCCGAAAATGAAAGTTTCGTATCGATCGGTCAATATCCGAGCGAGTTATTGAAAGTTGAAAGTCAAAAATTGAGTACTGATTGATATATCAGTATAAGTGAAAATTTTGAAAATTCAATGTGAAATGTTGTCAAAATTTTAACGTGGTTAGGTGACTAGCATTGCTTCGTCAATATTAAATCAAATAAAACAGAAATCTAACGGGATTTAAAAAAGATATTCAAATTTATGTCAAAAATATTTGTATTTCCAAAACGATTTTGAAAGACTGTCAAAAAATCCGAATTTGAAGGTTCAGGGTATGCAGTTCGACACGGATGCACTCCCTGATGCCGAAAATGAAAGTTTCGTATCGATCGGTCAATATCCGAGCGAGTTATTGAAAGTTGAAAGTCAAAAATTGAGTACTGATTGATAGATCAGTATAAGTTAAAATTTTGAAAAACCAATGTGAAATGTTGTCAAAATTTTAACGTGGTTAGGTGACTAGCATTGCCTCGTCAATATTAAACCAAATAAAACAGAAATCTAACGGTATTTAAAAAAGATATTCAAATTTTTGTCAAAAAATGTGTATTTCCAAAACGATTTTGAAAGACTGTCAAAAAAATCCGAATTTGAAGGTTCAGGGTATGCAGTTCGACACGGATGCACTCCCTGATGCCGAAAATGAAAGTTTCGTATCGATCGGTCAATATCCGAGCGAGTTATTGAAAGTTGAAAGTCAAAAATTGAGTACTGATTGATAGATCAGTATAAGTGAAAATTTTGAAAAACCAATGTGAAATGTTGTCAAAATTTTAACGTGGTTAGGTGACTAGCATTGCCTCGTCAATATTAAACCAAATAAAACAGAAATCTAACGGTATTTAAAAAAGATATTCAAATTTATGTCAAAAATATTTGTATTTCCAAAACGATTTTGAAAGACTGTCAAAAAAATCCGAATTTGAAGGTTCAGGGTATGCAGTTCGACACGGATGCACTCCCTGATGCCGAAAATGAAAGTTTTGTATCGATCGGTCAATATCCGAGCGAGTTATTGAAAGTTGAAAGTCAAAAATTGAGTACTGATTGATATATCAGTATGAGTGAAAATTTTGAAAAACCAATGTGAAATGTTGTCAAAATTTTAACGTGGTTAGGTGACTAGCATTGCCTCGTCAATATTAAACCAAATAAAACAGAAATCTAACTGTATTTAAAAAAGATATTCAAATTTATGTCAAAAATATTTGTATTTCCAAAACGATTTTGAAAGACTGTCAAAAAAATCCGAATTTGAAGGTTCAGGGTATGCAGTTCGACACGGATGCACTCCCTGATGCCGAAAATGACAGTTTTGTATCGATCGGTCAATATCCGAGCGAGTTATTGAAAGTTGAAAGTCAAAAATTGAGTACTGATTGATATATCAGTATAAGTGAAAATTTTGAAAAACCAATGTGAAATGTTGTCAAAATTTTAACGTGGTTAGGTGACTAGCATTGCCTCGTCAATATTAAACCAAATAAAACAGAAATCTAACTGTATTTAAAAAAGATATTCAAATTTATGTCAAAAATATTTGTATTTCCAAAACGATTTTGAAAGACTGTCAAAAAAATCCGAATTTGAAGGTTCAGGGTATGCAGTTCGACACGGATGCACTCCCTGATGCCGAAAATGAAAGTTTCGTATCGATCGGTCAATATCCGAGCGAGTTATTGAAAGTTGAAAGTCAAAAATTGAGTACTGATTGATATATCAGTATAAGTGAAAATTTTTAAAAACCAATGTGAAATGTTGTCAAAATTTTAACGTGGTTAGGTGACTAGCATTGCCTCGTCAATATTAAACCAAATAAAACAGAAATCTAACGGTATTTAAAAAAGATGTTCAAATTTATGTCAAAAATATTTGTATTTCCAAAACGATTTTGAAAGACTGTCAAAAAAATCCGAATTTGAAGGTTCAGGGTATGCAGTTCGACACGGATGCACTCCCTGATGCCGGAAATGAAAGTTTCGTATCGATCGGTCAATATCCGAGCGAGTTGTTGAAAGTCAAAAATTGAGTACTGATTGATATATCAGTATAAGTGAAAATTTTGAAAAACCAATGTGAAATGTTGTCAAAATTTTAACGTGGTTAGGTGACTAGCATTGCCTCGTCAATATTAAACCAAATAAAACAGAAATCTAACTGTATTTAAAAAAGATATTCAAATTTATGTCAAAAATATTTGTATTTCCAAAACGATTTTGAAAGACTGTCAAAAAAATCCGAATTTGAAGGTTCAGGGTATGCAGTTCGACACGGATGCACTCCCTGATGCCGAAAATGAAAGTTTCGTATCGATCGGTCAATATCCGAGCGAGTTATTGAAAGTTGAAAGTCAAAAATTGAGTACTGATCGATATATCAGTATAAGTGAAAATTTTGAAAAACCAATGTGAAATGTTGTCAAAATTTTAACGTGGTTAGGTGACTAGCATTGCATCGTCAATATTAAACTAAATAAAACAGAAATCTAACGGTATTTAAAAAAGATATTCAAATTTATGTCAAAAATATTTGTATTTCCAAAACGATTTTGAAAGACTGTCAAAAAAATCCGAATTTGAAGGTTCAGGGTATGCAGTTCGACACGGATGCACTCTCTGATGCCGAAAATGAAAGTTTCGTATCGATCGGTCAATATCCGAGCGAGTTATTGAAAGTTGAAAGTCAAAAATTGAGTATTGATTGATATATCAGTATAAGTAAAAATTTTGAAAAACCAATGTGAAATGTTGTCAAAATTTTAACGTGGTTAGGTGACTAGCATTGCCTCGTCAATATTAAACCAAATAAAACAGAAATCTAACGGTATTTAAAAAAGATATTCAAATTTATGTCAAAAATATTTGTATTTCAAAAACGATTTTGAAAGACTGTCAAAAAATCCGAATTTGAAGGTTCAGGGTATGCAGTTTGACACGGATGCACTCCCTGATGCCGAAAATGAAAGTTTCGTATCGATCGGTCAATATCCGAGCGAGTTATTGAAAGTTGAAAGTCAAAAATTGAGTACTGATTGATAGATCAGTATAAGTGAAAATTTTGAAAAACCAATGTGAAATGTTGTCAAAATTTTAACGTGGTTAGGTGACTAGCATTGCCTCGTCAATATTAAACCAAATAAAACAGAAATCTAACGGTATTTAAAAAAGATATTCAAATTTATGTCAAAAATATTTGTATTTCCAAAACGATTTTGAAAGACTGTCAAAAAATCCGAATTTGAAGGTTCAGGGTATGCAGTTCGAGACGGATGCACTCCCTGATGCCGAAAATGAAAGTTTTGTATCGATCGGTCAATATCCGAGCGAGTTATTGAAAGTTGAAAGTCAAAAATTGAGTACTGATTGATATATCAGTATGAGTGAAAATTTTGAAAAACCAATGTGAAATGTTGTCAAAATTTTAACGTGGTTAGGTGACTAGCATTGCTTCGTCAATATTAAACTAAATAAAACAGAAATCTAACGGTATTTAAAAAAGATATTCAAATTTTTGTCAAAAAATGTGTATTTCCAAAACGATTTTGAAAGACTGTCAAAAAAATCCGAATTTGAAGGTTCAGGGTATGCAGTTCGACACGGATGCACTCCCTGATGGCGAAAATGAAAGTTTTGTATCGATCGGTCCATATCCGAGCGAGTTATTGAAAGTTGAAAGTCAAAAATTGAGTACTGATTGATAGATCAGTATGAGTGAAAATTTTGAAAAACCAATGTGAAATGTTGTCAAAATTTTAACGTGGTTAGGTGACTAGCATTGCCTCATCAATATTTAACCAAATAAAACAGAAATCTAACGGTATTTAAAAAAGATATTCAAATTTATGTCAAAAATATTTGTATTTCCAAAACGATTTTGAAAGACTGTCAAAAAATCCGAATTTGAAGGTTCAGGGTACGCAGTTCGACGCGGATGCACTCCCTGATGCCGAAAATGAAAGTTTCGTATCGATCGGTCAATATCCGAGCGAGTTATTGAAAGTTGAAAGTCAAAAATTGAGTACTGATTGATATATCAGTATAAGTGAAAATTTTGAAAAACCAATGTGAAATGTTGTCAAAATTTTAACGTGGTTAGGTGACTAGCATTGCTTCGTCAATATTAAATCAAATAAAACAGAAATCTAACGGGATTTAAAAAAGATATTCAAATTTATGTCAAAAATATTTGTATTTCCAAAACGATTTTGAAAGACTGTCAAAAAATCCGAATTTGAAGGTTCAGGGTATGCAGTTCGACACGGATGCACTCCCTAATGCCGAAAATGAAAGTTTCGTATCGATCGGTCAATATCCGAGCGAGTTATTGAAAGTTGAAAGTCAAAAATTGAGTACTGATTGATACATCAGTATAAGTGAATATTTTGAAAAACCAATGTGAAATGTTGTCAAAATTTTAACGTGGTTAGGTGACTAGCATTGCCTCGTCAATATTAAACCAAATAAAACAGAAATCTAACGGTATTTAAAAAAGATATTCAAATTTTTGTCAAAAAATGTGTATTTCCAAAACGATTTTGAAAGACTGTCAAAAAAATCCGAATTTGAAGGTTCAGGGTATGCAGTTCGACACGGATGCACTCCCTGATGGCGAAAATGAAAGTTTTGTATCGATCGGTCAATATCCGAGCGAGTTATTGAAAGTTGAAAGTCAAAAATTGAGTACTGATTGATAGATCAGTTTAAGTGAAAATTTTGAAAAACCAATGTGAAATGTTGTCAAAATTTTAACGTGGTTAGGTGACTAGCATTGCTTCGTCAATATTAAATCAAATAAAACAGAAATCTAACGGGATTTAAAAAAGATATTCAAATTTATGTCAAAAATATTTGTATTTCCAAAACGATTTTGAAAGACTGTCAAAAAATCCGAATTTGAAGGTTCAGGGTATGCAGTTCGACACGGATGCACTCCCTAATGCCGAAAATGAAAGTTTCGTATCGATCGGTCAATATCCGAGCGAGTTATTGAAAGTTGAAAGTCAAAAATTGAGTACTGATTGATAGATCAGTATAAGTGAAAATTTTGAAAAACCAATGTGAAATGTTGTCAAAATTTTAACGTGGTTAGGTGACTAGCATTGCCTCGTCAATATTAAACCAAATAAAACAGAAATCTAACGGTATTTAAAAAAGATATTCAAATTTTTGTCAAAAAATGTGTATTTCCAAAACGATTTTGAAAGACTGACAAAAAAATCCGAATTTGAAGGTTCAGGGTATGCAGTTCGACACGGATGCACTCCCTGATGGCGAAAATGAAAGTTTTGTATCGATCGGTCAATATCCGAGCGAGTTATTGAAAGTTGAAAGTCAAAAATTGAGTACTGATTGATATATCAGTATAAGTGAAAATTTTGAAAAACCAATGTGAAATGTTGTCAAAATTTTAACGTGGTTAGGTGACTAGCATTGCCTCGTCAATATTAAACCAAATAAAACAGAAATCTAACTGTATTTAAAAAAGATATTCAAATTTATGTCAAAAATATTTGTATTTCCAAAACGATTTTGAAAGACTGTCAAAAAAATCCGAATTTGAAGGTTCAGGGTATGCAGTTCGACACGGATGCACTCCCTGATGCCGAAAATGAAAGTTTTGTATCGATCGGTCAATATCCGAGCGAGTTATTGAAAGTTGAAAGTCAAAAATTGAGTACTGATTGATATATCAGTATGAGTGAAAATTTTGAAAAACCAATGTGAAATGTTGTCAAAATTTTAACTTGGTTAGGTGACTAGCATTGCCTCGTCAATATTAAACCAAATAAAACAGAAATCTAACGGTATTTAAAAAAGATATTCAAATTTTTGTCAAAAAATGTGTATTTCCAAAACGATTTTGAAAGACTGCCAAAAAAATCCGAATTTGAAGGTTCAGGGTATGCAGTTCGACACGGATGCACTCCCTGATGCCGAAAATGAAAGTTTCGTATCGATCGGTCAATATCCGAGCGAGTTATTGAAAGTTGAAAGTCAAAAATTGAGTACTGATTGATATATCAGTATAAGTGAAAATTTTGAAAAACCAATGTGAAATGTTGTCAAAATTTTAACGTGGTTAGGTGACTAGCATTGCCTCGTCAATATTAAACCAAATAAAACAGAAATCTAACGGTATTTAAAAAAGATATTCAAATTTATGTCAAAAATATTTGTATTTCCAAAACGATTTTGAAAGACTGTCAAAAAAATCCGAATTTGAAGGTTCAGGGTATGCAGTTCGACACGGATGCACTCCCTGATGCCGGAAATGAAAGTTTCGTATCGATCGGTCAATATCCGAGCGAGTTGTTGAAAGTCAAAAATTGAGTACTGATTGATATATCAGTATAAGTGAAAATTTTGAAAAACCAATGTGAAATGTTGTCAAAATTTTAACGTGGTTAGGTGACTAGCATTGCCTCGTCAATATTAAACCAAATAAAACAGAAATCTAACTGTATTTAAAAAAGATATTCAAATTTATGTCAAAAATATTTGTATTTCCAAAACGATTTTGAAAGACTGTCAAAAAAATCCGAATTTGAAGGTTCAGGGTATGCAGTTCGACACGGATGCACTCCCTGATGCCGAAAATGACAGTTTTGTATCGATCGGTCAATATCCGAGCGAGTTATTGAAAGTTGAAAGTCAAAAATTGAGTACTGATTGATATATCAGTATGAGTGAAAATTTTGAAAAACCAATGTGAAATGTTGTCAAAATTTTAACGTGGTTAGGTGACTAGCATTGCCTCGTCAATATTAAACCAAATAAAACAGAAATCTAACTGTATTTAAAAAAGATATTCAAATTTATGTCAAAAAATGTGTATTTCCAAAACGATTTTGAAAGACTGTCAAAAAAATCCGAATTTGAAGGTTCAGGGTATGCAGTTCGACACGGATGCACTCCCTGATGCCGAAAATGAAAGTTTTGTATCGATCGGTCAATATCCGAGCGAGTTATTGAAAGTTGAAAGTCAAAAATTGAGTACTGATTGATATATCAGTATGAGTGAAAATTTTGAAAAACCAATGTGAAATGTTGTCAAAATTTTAACGTGGTTAGGTGACTAGCATTGCCTCGTCAATATTAAACCAAATAAAACAGAAATCTAACTGTATTTAAAAAAGATATTCAAATTTATGTCAAAAACATTTGTATTTCCAAAACGATTTTGAAAGACTGTCAAAAAATCCGAATATGAAGGTTCAGGGTATGCAATTCGACGCGGATGCACTCCCTGATGCCGAAAATGAAAGTTTCGTATCGATCGGTCAATATCCGAGCGAGTTATTGAAAGTTGAAAGTCAAAAATTGAGTATTGATTGATATATCAGTATAAGTAAAAATTTTGAAAAACCAATGTGAATTGTTGTCAAAATTTTAACGTGGTTAGGTGACTAGCATTGCCTCGTCAATATTAAACCAAATAAAACAGAAATCTAACGGTATTTAAAAAAGATATTCAAATTTATGTCAAAAATATTTGTATTTCAAAAACGATTTTGAAAGACTGTCAAAAAATCCGAATTTGAAGGTTCAGGGTATGCAGTTTGACACGGATGCACTCCCTGATGCCGAAAATGAAAGTTTCGTATCGATCGGTCAATATCCGAGCGAGTTATTGAAAGTTGAAAGTCAAAAATTGAGTACTGATTGATAGATCAGTATAAGTGAAAATTTTGAAAAACCAATGTGAAATGTTGTCAAAATTTTAACGTGGTTAGGTGACTAGCATTGCCTCGTCAATATTAAACCAAATAAAACAGAAATCTAACGGTATTTAAAAAAGATATTCAAATTTATGTCAAAAATATTTGTATTTCCAAAACGATTTTGAAAGACTGTCAAAAAATCCGAATTTGAAGGTTCAGGGTATGCAGTTCGAGACGGATGCACTCCCTGATGCCGAAAATGAAAGTTTTGTATCGATCGGTCAATATCCGAGCGAGTTATTGAAAGTTGAAAGTCAAAAATTGAGTACTGATTGATATATCAGTATGAGTGAAAATTTTGAAAAACCAATGAGAAATGTTGTCAAAATTTTAACGTGGTTAGGTGACTAGCATTGCTTCGTCAATATTAAACTAAATAAAACAGAAATCTAACGGTATTTAAAAAAGATATTCAAATTTTTGTCAAAAAATGTGTATTTCCAAAACGATTTTGAAAGACTGTCAAAAAAATCCGAATTTGAAGGTTCAGGGTATGCAGTTCGACACGGATGCACTCCCTGATGGCGAAAATGAAAGTTTTGTATCGATCGGTCCATATCCGAGCGAGTTATTGAAAGTTGAAAGTCAAAAATTGAGTACTGATTGATAGATCAGTATGAGTGAAAATTTTGAAAAACCAATGTGAAATGTTGTCAAAATTTTAACGTGGTTAGGTGACTAGCATTGCTTCATCAATATTTAACCAAATAAAACAGAAATCTAACGGTATTTAAAAAAGATATTCAAATTTATGTCAAAAATATTTGTATTTCCAAAACGATTTTGAAAGACTGTCAAAAAATCCGAATTTGAAGGTTCAGGGTACGCAGTTCGACGCGGATGCACTCCCTGATGCCGAAAATGAAAGTTTCGTATCGATCGGTCAATATCCGAGCGAGTTATTGAAAGTTGAAAGTCAAAAATTGAGTACTGATTGATATATCAGTATAAGTGAAAATTTTGAAAAACCAATGTGAAATGTTGTCAAAATTTTAACGTGGTTAGGTGACTAGCATTGCTTCGTCAATATTAAATCAAATAAAACAGAAATCTAACGGGATTTAAAAAAGATATTCAAATTTATGTCAAAAATATTTGTATTTCCAAAACGATTTTGAAAGACTGTCAAAAAATCCGAATTTGAAGGTTCAGGGTATGCAGTTCGACACGGATGCACTCCCTAATGCCGAAAATGAAAGTTTCGTATCGATCGGTCAATATCCGAGCGAGTTATTGAAAGTTGAAAGTCAAAAATTGAGTACTGATTGATAGATCAGTATAAGTGAAAATTTTGAAAAACCAATGTGAAATGTTGTCAAAATTTTAACGTGGTTAGGTGACTAGCATTGCCTCGTCAATATTAAACCAAATAAAACAGAAATCTAACGGTATTTAAAAAAGATATTCAAATGTATGTCAAAAATATTTGTATTTCCAAAACGATTTTGAAAGACTGTCAAAAAATACGAATTTGAAGGTTCAGGGTACGCAGTTCGACGCGGATGCACTCCCTGATGCCGAAAATGAAAGTTTCTTATCGATCGGTCAATATCCGAGCGAGTTATTGAAAGTTGAAAGTCAAAAATTGAGTACTGATTGATAGATCAGTATAAGTGAAAATTTTGAAAAACCGATGTGAAATGTTGTCAAAATTTTAACGTGGTTAGGTGACTAGCATTGCCTCGTCAATATTAAACCAAATAAAACAGAAATCTAACTGTATTTAAAAAAGATATTCAAATGTATGTCAAAAATATTTGTATTTCCAAAACGATTTTGAAAGACTGTCAAAAAATACGAATTTGAAGGTTCAGGGTATGCAGTTCGACACGGATGCACTCCCTGATGGCGAAAATGAAAGTTTTGTATCGATCGGTCAATATCCGAGCGAGTTATTGAAAGTTGAAAGTCAAAAATTGAGTACTGATCGATATATCAGTATAAGTGAAAATTTTGAAAAACCAATGTGAAATGTTGTCAAAATTTTAACGTGGTTAGGTGACTAGCATTGCATCGTCAATATTAAACTAAATAAAACAGAAATCTAACGGTATTTAAAAAAGATATTCAAATTTATGTAAAAAATATTTGTATTTCCAAAACGATTTTGAAAGACTGTCAAAAAAATCCGAATTTGAAGGTTCAGGGTATGCAGTTCGACACGGATGCACTCCTTGATGCCGAAAATGAAAGTTTCGTATCGATCGGTCAATATCCGAGCGAGTTATTGAAAGTTGAAAGTCAAAAATTGAGTACTGATTGATACATCAGTATAAGTGAACATTTTGAAAAACCAATGTGAAATGTTGTCAAAATTTTAACGTGGTTAGGTGACTAGCATTGCCTCGTCAATATTAAACCAAATAAAACAGAAATCTAACGGTATTTAAAAAAGATATTCAAATTTATGTCAAAAATATTTGTATTTCCAAAGCGATTTTGAAAGACTGTCAAAAAAATCCGAATTTGAAGGTTCAGGGTACGCAGTTCGACACGGATGCACTCCTTGATGCCGAAAATGAAAGTTTCGTATCGATCGGTCAATATCCGAGCGAGTTATTGAAAGTTGAAAGTCAAAAATTGAGTACTGATTGATACATCAGTATAAGTGAAAATTTTGAAAAACCAATGTGAAATGTTGTCAAAATTTTAACGTGGTTAGGTGACTAGCATTGCCTCGTCAATATTAAACCAAATAAAACAGAAATCTAACGGTATTTAAAAAAGATATTCAAATTTTTGTCAAAAATATTTGTATTTCCAAAACGATTCTGAAAGACTGTCAAATAAATCCGAATTTGAAGGTTCAGGGCATGCAGTTCGACGCGGATGCACTTCCTGATGCCGAAAATGAAAGTTTCGTATCGATCGGTCAATATCCGAGCGAGTTATTGAAAGTTGAAAGTCAAAAATTGAGTACTGATTGATAGATCAGTATGAGTGAAAATTTTGAAAAACCAATGTGAAATGTTGTCAAAATTTTAACGTGGTTAGGTGACTAGCATTGCCTCATCAATATTTAACCAAATAAAACAGAAATCTAACGGTATTTAAAAAAGATATTCAAATTTATGTCAAAAATATTTGTATTTCCAAAACGATTTTGAAAGACTGTCAAAAAATCCGAATTTGAAGGTTCAGGGTACGCAGTTCGACGCGGATGCACTCCCTGATGCCGAAAATGAAAGTTTCGTATCGATCGGTCAATATCCGAGCGAGTTATTGAAAGTTGAAAGTCAAAAATTGAGTACTGATTGATATATCAGTATAAGTGAAAATTTTGAAAAACCAATGTGAAATGTTGTCAAAATTTTAACGTGGTTAGGTGACTAGCATTGCTTCGTCAATATTAAATCAAATAAAACAGAAATCTAACGGGATTTAAAAAAGATATTCAAATTTATGTCAAAAATATTTGTATTTCCAAAACGATTTTGAAAGACTGTCAAAAAATCCGAATTTGAAGGTTCAGGGTATGCAGTTCGACGCGGACGCACTCCCTGATGTCGAAAATGAAAGTTTCGTATCGATCGGTCAATATCCGAGCGAGTTATTGAAAGTTGAAAGTCAAAAATTGAGTACTGATTGATATATCAGTATAAGTGAAAATTTTGAAAAACCAATGTGAAATGTTGTCAAAATTTTAACGTGGTTAGGTGACTAGCATTGCATCGTCAATATTAAACTAAATAAAACAGAAATCTAACGGTATTTAAAAAAGATATTCAAATTTATGTAAAAAATATTTGTATTTCCAAAACGATTTTGAAAGACTGTCAAAAAAATCCGAATTTGAAGGTTCAGGGTATGCAGTTCGACACGGATGCACTCCTTGATGCCGAAAATGAAAGTTTCGTATCGATCGGTCAATATCCGAGCGAGTTATTGAAAGTTGAAAGTCAAAAATTGAGTACTGATTGATACATCAGTATAAGTGAACATTTTGAAAAACCAATGTGAAATGTTGTCAAAATTTTAACGTGGTTAGGTGACTAGCATTGCCTCGTCAATATAAAACCAAATAAAACAGAAATCTAACGGTATTTAAAAAAGATATTCAAATTTATGTCAAAAATATTTGTATTTCCAAAGCGATTTTGAAAGACTGTCAAAAAAATCCGAATTTGAAGGTTCAGGGTACGCAGTTCGACACGGATGCACTCCTTGATGCCGAAAATGAAAGTTTCGTATCGATCGGTCAATATCCGAGCGAGTTATTGAAAGTTGAAAGTCAAAAATTGAGTACTGATTGATACATCAGTATAAGTGAAAATTTTGAAAAACCAATGTGAAATGTTGTCAAAATTTTAACGTGGTTAGGTGACTAGCATTGCCTCGTCAATATTAAACCAAATAAAACAGAAATCTAACGGTATTTAAAAAAGATATTCAAATTTTTGTCAAAAATATTTGTATTTCCAAAACGATTCTGAAAGACTGTCAAATAAATCCGAATTTGAAGGTTCAGGGCATGCAGTTCGACGCGGATGCACTTCCTGATGCCGAAAATGAAAGTTTCGTATCGATCGGTCAATATCCGAGCGAGTTATTGAAAGTTGAAAGTCAAAAATTGAGTACTGATTGATAGATCAGTATGAGTGAAAATTTTGAAAAACCAATGTGAAATGTTGTCAAAATTTTAACGTGGTTAGGTGACTAGCATTGCCTCATCAATATTTAACCAAATAAAACAGAAATCTAACGGTATTTAAAAAAGATATTCAAATTTATGTCAAAAATATTTGTATTTCCAAAACGATTTTGAAAGACTGTCAAAAAATCCGAATTTGAAGGTTCAGGGTACGCAGTTCGACGCGGATGCACTCCCTGATGCCGAAAATGAAAGTTTCGTATCGATCGGTCAATATCCGAGCGAGTTATTGAAAGTTGAAAGTCAAAAATTGAGTACTGATTGATATATCAGTATAAGTGAAAATTTTGAAAAACCAATGTGAAATGTTGTCAAAATTTTAACGTGGTTAGGTGACTAGCATTGCTTCGTCAATATTAAATCAAATAAAACAGAAATCTAACGGGATTTAAAAAAGATATTCAAATTTATGTCAAAAATATTTGTATTTCCAAAACGATTTTGAAAGACTGTCAAAAAATCCGAATTTGAAGGTTCAGGGTATGCAGTTCGACACGGATGCACTCCCTAATGCCGAAAATGAAAGTTTCGTATCGATCGGTCAATATCCGAGCGAGTTATTGAAAGTTGAAAGTCAAAAATTGAGTACTGATTGATAGATCAGTATAAGTGAAAATTTTGAAAAACCAATGTGAAATGTTGTCAAAATTTTAACGTGGTTAGGTGACTAGCATTGCCTCGTCAATATTAAACCAAATAAAACAGAAATCTAACGGTATTTAAAAAAGATATTCAAATTTTTGTGAAAAAATGTGTATTTCCAAAACGATTTTGAAAGACTGTCAAAAAAATCCGAATTTGAAGGTTCAGGGTATGCAGTTCGACACGGATGCACTCCCTGATGGCGAAAATGAAAGTTTTGTATCGATCGGTCAATATCCGAGCGAGTTATTGAAAGTTGAAAGTCAAAAATTGAGTACTGATTGATAGATCAGTTTAAGTGAAAATTTTGAAAAACCAATGTGAAATGTTGTCAAAATTTTAACGTGGTTAGGTGACTAGCATTGCCTCGTCAATATTAAACCAAATAAAACAGAAATCTAACGGTATTTAAAAAAGATATTCAAATTTTTGTCAAAAAATGTGTATTTCCAAAACGATTTTGAAAGACTGTCAAAAAAATCCGAATTTGAAGGTTCAGGGTATGCAGTTCGACACGGATGCACTCCCTGATGGCGAAAATGAAAGTTTTGTATCGATCGGTCAATATCCGAGCGAGTTATTGAAAGTTGAAAGTCAAAAATTGAGTACTGATTGATAGATCAGTATGAGTGAAAATTTTGAAAAACCAATGTGAAATGTTGTCAAAATTTTAACGTGGTTAGGTGACTAGCATTGCCTCATCAATATTTAACCAAATAAAACAGAAATCTAACGGTATTTAAAAAAGATATTCAAATTTATGTCAAAAATATTTGTATTTCCAAAACGATTTTGAAAGACTGTCAAAAAAATCCGAATTTGAAGGTTCAGGGTATGCAGTTCGACACGGATGCACTCCCTGATGCCGAAAATGAAAGTTTTGTATCGATCGGTCAATATCCGAGCGAGTTATTGAAAGTTGAAAGTCAAAAATTGAGTACTGATCGATATATCAGTATAAGTGAAAATTTTGAAAAACCAATGTGAAATGTTGTCAAAATTTTAACGTGGTTAGGTGACTAGCATTGCATCGTCAATATTAAACTAAATAAAACAGAAATCTAACGGTATTTAAAAAAGATATTCAAATTTATGTAAAAAATATTTGTATTTCCAAAACGATTTTGAAAGACTGTCAAAAAAATCCGAATTTGAAGGTTCAGGGTATGCAGTTCGACACGGATGCACTCCTTGATGCCGAAAATGAAAGTTTCGTATCGATCGGTCAATATCCGAGCGAGTTATTGAAAGTTGAAAGTCAAAAATTGAGTACTGATTGATACATCAGTATAAGTGAACATTTTGAAAAACCAATGTGAAATGTTGTCAAAATTTTAACGTGGTTAGGTGACTAGCATTGCCTCGTCAATATTAAACCAAATAAAACAGAAATCTAACGGTATTTAAAAAAGATATTCAAATTTATGTCAAAAATATTTGTATTTCCAAAGCGATTTTGAAAGACTGTCAAAAAAATCCGAATTTGAAGGTTCAGGGTACGCAGTTCGACACGGATGCACTCCTTGATGCCGAAAATGAAAGTTTCGTATCGATCGGTCAATATCCGAGCGAGTTATTGAAAGTTGAAAGTCAAAAATTGAGTACTGATTGATACATCAGTATAAGTGAACATTTTGAAAAACCAATGTGAAATGTTGTCAAAATTTTAACGTGGTTAGGTGACTAGCATTGCCTCGTCAATATTAAACCAAATAAAACAGAAATCTAACGGTATTTAAAAAAGATATTCAAATTTATGTCAAAAATATTTGTATTTCCAAAGCGATTTTGAAAGACTGTCAAAAAAATCCGAATTTGAAGGTTCAGGGTACGCAGTTCGACACGGATGCACTCCCTGATGGCGAAAATGAAAGTTTTGTATCGATCGGTCAATATCCGAGCGAGTTATTGAAAGTTGAAAGTCAAAAATTGAGTACTGATTGATACATCAGTATAAGTGAAAATTTTGAAAAACCAATGTGAAATGTTGTCAAAATTTTAACGTGGTTAGGTGACTAGCATTGCCTCGTCAATATTAAACCAAATAAAACAGAAATCTAACGGTATTTAAAAAAGATATTCAAATTTATGTCAAAAATATTTGTATTTCCAAAACGATTCTGAAAGACTGTCAAATAAATCCGAATTTGAAGGTTCAGGGCATGCAGTTCGACGCGGATGCACTTCCTGATGCCGAAAATGAAAGTTTCGTATCGATCGGTCAATATCCGAGCGAGTTATTGAAAGTTGAAAGTCAAAAATTGAGTACTGATTGATATATCAGTATAAGTGAAAATTTTGAAAAACCGATGTGAAATGTTGTCAAAATTTTAACGTGGTTAGGTGACTAGCATTGCCTCGTCAATATTAAACCAAATAAAACAGAAATCTAACGGTATTTAAAAAAGATATTCAAATTTTTGTCAAAAAATGTGTATTTCCAAAACGATTTTGAAAGACTGTCAAAAAAATCCGAATTTGAAGGTTCAGGATACGCAGTTCGACGCGGATGCACTCCCTGATGCCGAAAATGAAAGTTTCGTATCGATCGGTCAATATCCGAGCGAGTTATTGAAAGTTGAAAGTCAAAAATTGAGTACTGATTGATAGATCAGTATAAGTGAAAATTTTGAAAAACCAATGTGAATTGTTGTCAAAATTTTAACGTGGTTAGGTGACTAGCATTGCCTCGTCAATATTAAACGAAATAAAACAGAAATCTAACGGTATTTAAAAAAGATATTCAAATTTATGTCAAAAATATTTGTATTTCAAAAACGATTTTGAAAGACTGTCAAAAAATCCGAATTTGAAGGTTCAGGGTATGCAGTTTGACACGGATGCACTCCCTGATGCCGAAAATGAAAGTTTCGTATCGATCGGTCAATATCCGAGCGAGTTATTGAAAGTTGAAAGTCAAAAATTGAGTACTGATTGATAGATCAGTATAAGTGAAAATTTTGAAAAACCAATGTGAAATGTTGTCAAAATTTTAACGTGGTTAGGTGACTAGCATTGCCTCGTCAATATTAAACCAAATAAAACAGAAATCTAACGGTATTTAAAAAAGATATTCAAATTTATGTCAAAAATATTTGTATTTCCAAAACGATTTTGAAAGACTGTCAAAAAATCCGAATTTGAAGGTTCAGGGTATGCAGTTCGAGACGGATGCACTCCCTGATGCCGAAAATGAAAGTTTTGTATCGATCGGTCAATATCCGAGCGAGTTATTGAAAGTTGAAAGTCAAAAATTGAGTACTGATTGATATATCAGTATGAGTGAAAATTTTGAAAAACCAATGAGAAATGTTGTCAAAATTTTAACGTGGTTAGGTGACTAGCATTGCTTCGTCAATATTAAACTAAATAAAACAGAAATCTAACGGTATTTAAAAAAG
Organism: Choreutis nemorana; assembly: GCA_949316135.1. NCBI lineage: Eukaryota > Metazoa > Arthropoda > Insecta > Lepidoptera > Choreutidae > Choreutis > Choreutis nemorana. Next base: position 182,423 of record OX438620.1, on the reverse strand, counting down.
ATATTCAAATTTTTGTCAAAAAATGTGTATTTCCAAAACGATTTTGAAAGACTGTCAAAAAAATCCGAATTTGAAGGTTCAGGGTATGCAGTTCGACACGGATGCACTCCCTGATGGCGAAAATGAAAGTTTTGTATCGATCGGTCCATATCCGAGCGAGTTATTGAAAGTTGAAAGTCAAAAATTGAGTACTGATTGATAGATCAGTATGAGTGAAAATTTTGAAAAACCAATGTGAAATGTTGTCAAAATTTTAACGTGGTTAGGTGACTAGCATTGCCTCATCAATATTTAACCAAATAAAACAGAAATCTAACGGTATTTAAAAAAGATATTCAAATTTATGTCAAAAATATTTGTATTTCCAAAACGATTTTGAAAGACTGTCAAAAAATCCGAATTTGAAGGTTCAGGGTACGCAGTTCGACGCGGATGCACTCCCTGATGCCGAAAATGAAAGTTTCGTATCGATCGGTCAATATCCGAGCGAGTTATTGAAAGTTGAAAGTCAAAAATTGAGTACTGATTGATATATCAGTATAAGTGAAAATTTTGAAAAACCAATGTGAAATGTTGTCAAAATTTTAACGTGGTTAGGTGACTAGCATTGCTTCGTCAATATTAAATCAAATAAAACAGAAATCTAACGGGATTTAAAAAAGATATTCAAATTTATGTCAAAAATATTTGTATTTCCAAAACGATTTTGAAAGACTGTCAAAAAATCCGAATTTGAAGGTTCAGGGTATGCAGTTCGACACGGATGCACTCCCTGATGCCGAAAATGAAAGTTTCATATCGATCGGTCAATATCCGAGCGAGTTATTGAAAGTTGAAAGTCAAAAATTGAGTACTGATTGATAGATCAGTATAAGTGAAAATTTTGAAAAACCAATGTGAAATGTTGTCAAAATTTTAACGTGGTTAGGTGACTAGCATTGCCTCGTCAATATTAAACCAAATAAAACAGAAATCTAACGGTATTTAAAAAAGATATTCAAATTTATGTCAAAAATATTTGTATTTCCAAAACGATTTTGAAAGACTGTCAAAAAATACGAATTTGAAGGTTAAGGGTACGCAGTTCGACGCGGATGCACTCCCTGATGCCGAAAATGAAAGTTTCGTATCGATCGGTCAATATCCGAGCGAGTTATTGAAAGTTGAAAGTCAAAAATTGAGTACTGATTGATATATCAGTATAAGTGAAAATTTTGAAAAACCAATGTGAAATGTTGTCAAAATTTTAACGTGGTTAGGTGACTAGCATTGCTTCGTCAATATTAAATCAAATAAAACAGAAATCTAACGGGATTTAAAAAAGATATTCAAATTTATGTCAAAAATATTTGTATTTCCAAAACGATTTTGAAAGACTGTCAAAAAATCCGAATTTGAAGGTTCAGGGTATGCAGTTCGACACGGATGCACTCCCTGATGCCGAAAATGAAAGTTTCGTATCGATCGGTCAATATCCGAGCGAGTTATTGAAAGTTGAAAGTCAAAAATTGAGTACTGATTGATAGATCAGTATAAGTGAAAATTTTGAAAAACCTACGTGAAATGTTGTCAAAATTTTAACGTGGTTAGGTGACTAGCATTGCCTCGTCAATATTAAACCAAATAAAACAGAAATCTATCGGTATTTAAAAAAGATATTCAAATTTATGTCAAAAATATTTGTATTTCCAAAACGATTTTGAAAGACTGTCAAAAAAATCCGAATTTGAAGGTTCAGGGTATGCAGTTCGACACGGATGCACTCCCTGATGCCGAAAATGAAAGTTTCGTATCGATCGGTCAATATCCGAGCGAGTTATTGAAAGTTGAAAGTCAAAAATTGAGTACTGATTGATATATCAGTATAAGTGAAAATTTTGAAAAACCAATGTGAAATGTTGTCAAAATTTTAACGTGGTTAGGTGACTAGCATTGCCTCGTCAATATTAAACCAAATAAAACAGAAATCTAACGGTATTTAAAAAAGATATTCAAATTTTTGTCAAAAAATGTGTATTTCCAAAACGATTTTGAAAGACTGTCAAAAAAATCCGAATTTGAAGGTTCAGGGTATGCAGTTCGACACGGATGCACTCCTTGATGGCGAAAATGAAAGTTTTGTATCGATCGGTCAATATCCGAGCGAGTTATTGAAAGTTGAAAGTCAAAAATTGAGTACTGATTGATAGATCAGTTTAAGTGAAAATTTTGAAAAACCAATGTGAAATGTTGTCAAAATTTTAACGTGGTTAGGTGACTAGCATTGCCTCGTCAATATTAAACCAAATAAAACAGAAATCTAACGGTATTTAAAAAAGATATTCAAATTTTTGTCAAAAAATGTGTATTTCCAAAACGATTTTGAAAGACTGTCAAAAAAATCCGAATTTGAAGGTTCAGGGTATGCAGTTCGACACGGATGCACTCCCTGATGGCGAAAATGAAAGTTTTGTATCGATCGGTCCATATCCGAGCGAGTTATTGAAAGTTGAAAGTCAAAAATTGAGTACTGATTGATAGATCAGTATGAGTGAAAATTTTGAAAAACCAATGTGAAATGTTGTCAAAATTTTAACGTGGTTAGGTGACTAGCATTGCCTCATCAATATTTAACCAAATAAAACAGAAATCTAACGGTATTTAAAAAAGATATTCAAATTTATGTCAAAAATATTTGTATTTCCAAAACGATTTTGAAAGACTGTCAAAAAATCCGAATTTGAAGGTTCAGGGTACGCAGTTCGACGCGGATGCACTCCCTGATGCCGAAAATGAAAGTTTCGTATCGATCGGTCAATATCCGAGCGAGTTATTGAAAGTTGAAAGTCAAAAATTGAGTACTGATTGATATATCAGTATAAGTGAAAATTTTGAAAAACCAATGTGAAATGTTGTCAAAATTTTAACGTGGTTAGGTGACTAGCATTGCTTCGTCAATATTAAATCAAATAAAACAGAAATCTAACGGGATTTAAAAAAGATATTCAAATTTATGTCAAAAATATTTGTATTTCCAAAACGATTTTGAAAGACTGTCAAAAAATCCGAATTTGAAGGTTCAGGGTATGCAGTTCGACACGGATGCACTCCCTGATGCCGAAAATGAAAGTTTCGTATCGATCGGTCAATATCCGAGCGAGTTATTGAAAGTTGAAAGTCAAAAATTGAGTACTGATTGATAGATCAGTATAAGTGAAAATTTTGAAAAACCAATGTGAAATGTTGTCAAAATTTTAACGTGGTTAGGTGACTAGCATTGCCTCGTCAATATTAAACCAAATAAAACAGAAATCTAACGGTATTTAAAAAAGATATTCAAATTTTTGTCAAAAAATGTGTATTTCCAAAACGATTTTGAAAGACTGTCAAAAAAATCCGAATTTGAAGGTTCAGGGTATGCAGTTCGACACGGATGCACTCCCTGATGCCGAAAATGAAAGTTTCGTATCGATCGGTCAATATCCGAGCGAGTTATTGAAAGTTGAAAGTCAAAAATTGAGTACTGATTGATAGATCAGTATAAGTGAAAATTTTGAAAAACCAATGTGAAATGTTGTCAAAATTTTAACGTGGTTAGGTGACTAGCATTGCCTCGTCAATATTAAACCAAATAAAACAGAAATCTAACTGTATTTAAAAAAGATATTCAAATTTATGTCAAAAATATTTGTATTTCCAAAACGATTTTGAAAGACTGTCAAAAAAATCCGAATTTGAAGGTTCAGGGTATGCAGTTCGACACGGATGCACTCTCTGATGCCGAAAATGACAGTTTTGTATCGATCGGTCAATATCCGAGCGAGTTATTGAAAGTTGAAAGTCAAAAATTGAGTACTGATTGATAGATCAGTATAAGTGAAAATTTTGAAAAACCAATGTGAAATGTTGTCAAAATTTTAACGTGGTTAGGTGACTAGCATTGCCTCGTCAATATTAAACCAAATAAAACAGAAATCTAACTGTATTTAAAAAAGATATTCAAATTTATGTCAAAAATATTTGTATTTCCAAAACGATTTTGAAAGACTGTCAAAAAAATCCGAATTTGAAGGTTCAGGGTATGCAGTTCGACACGGATGCACTCCCTGATGCCGAAAATGAAAGTTTTGTATCGATCGGTCAATATCCGAGCGAGTTATTGAAAGTTGAAAGTCAAAAATTGAGTACTGATTGATAGATCAGTATAAGTGAAAATTTTGAAAAACCAATGTGAAATGTTGTCAAAATTTTAACGTGGTTAGGTGACTAGCATTGCCTCGTCAATGTTAAACCAAATAAAACAGAAATCTAACGGTATTTAAAAAAGATATTCAAATTTATGTCAAAAATATTTGTATTTCCAAAACGATTTTGTAAGACTATCAATAAATCCGAATTTGAAGGTTCAGGGTACGCAGTTCGACGCGGATGCACTCCCTGATGCCGAAAATGAAAGTTTCGTATCGATCGGTCAATATCCGAGCGAGTTATTGAAAGTTGAAAGTCAAAAATTGAGTACTGATTGATATATCAGTATGAGTGAAAATTTTGAAAAACCAATGTGATATGTTGTCAAAATTTTAACGTGGTTAGGTGACTAGCAATGCTTCGTCAATATTTAACTAAATAAAACAGAAATCTAACGGTATTTAAAAAAGATATTCAAATTTATGTCAAAAATATTTGTATTTCCAAAACGATTTTGAAAGACTGTCAAAAAATCCGAATTTGAAGGTTCGGGTTATGCAGTTCGACACGGATGCACTCCCTGATGCCGAAAATGAAAGTTTCGTATCGATCGGTCAATATCCGAGCGAGTTATTGAAAGTTGAAAGTCAAAAATTGAGTACTGATTGATATATCAGTATGAGTGAAAATTTTGAAAAACCAATGTGATATGTTGTCAAAATTTTAACGTGGTTAGGTGACTAGCAATGCTTCGTCAATATTTAACTAAATAAAACAGAAATCTAACGGTATTTAAAAAAGATATTCAAATTTATGTCAAAAATATTTGTATTTCCAAAACGATTTTGAAAGACTGTCAAAAAATCCGAATTTGAAGGTTCGGGTTATGCAGTTCGACACGGATGCACTCCCTGATGCCGAAAATGAAAGTTTCGTATCGATCGGTCAATATCCGAGCGAGTTATTGAAAGTTGAAAGTCAAAAATTGAGTACTGATTGATATATCAGTATAAGTTAAAATTTTGAAAAACCAATGTGAATTGTTGTCAAAATTTTAACGTGGTTAGGTGACTAGCATTGCCTCGTCAATATTAAACCAAATAAAACAGAAATCTAACGGTATTTAAAAAAGATATTCAAATTTTTGTCAAAAAATGTGTATTTCCAAAACGATTTTGAAAGACTGTCAAAAAAATCCGAATTTGAAGGTTCAGGGTATGCAGTTCGACACGGATGCACTCTCTGATGCCGAAAATGAAAGTTTCGTATCGATCGGTCAATATCCGAGCGAGTTATTGAAAGTTGAAAGTCAAAAATTGAGTACTGATTGATAGATCAGTATAAGTGAAAATTTTGAAAAACCAATATGAAATGTTGTCAAAATTTTAACGTGGTTAGGTGACTAGCATTGCCTCGTCAATATTAAACCAAATAAAACAGAAATCTAACGGTATTTAAAAAAGATATTCAAATAAATGTCAAAAATATTTGTATTTCCAAAACGATTTTGAAAGACTGTCAAAAAATCCGAATTTGAAGGTTCAGGGTACGCAGTTCGACGCGGATGCACTCCCTGATGCCGAAAATGAAAGTTTCGTATCGATCGGTCAATATCCGAGCGAGTTATTGAAAGTTGAAAGTCAAAAATTGAGTACTGATTGATATATCAGTATAAGTGAAAATTTTGAAAAACCAATGTGAAATGTTGTCAAAATTTTAACGTGGTTAGGTGACTAGCATTGCCTCGTCAATATTAAACCAAATAAAACAGAAATCTAACGGTATTTAAAAAAGATATTCAAATGTATGTCAAAAATATTTGTATTTCCAAAACGATTTTGAAAGACTGTCAAAAAATACGAATTGGAAGGTTCAGGGTACGCAGTTCGACACGAATGCACTCCCTGATGCCGAAAATGAAAGTTTCGTATCGATCGGTCAATATCCGAGCGAGTTATTGAAAGTTGAAAGTCAAAAATTGAGTACTGATTGATATATCAGTATAAGTGAAAATTTTGAAAAACCAATGTGAAATGTTGTCAAAATTTTAACGTGGTTAGGTGACTAGCATAGCCTCGTCAATATTAAACCAAATAAAACAGAAATCTAACGGTATTTAAAAAAGATATTCAAATTTTTGTCAAAAATATTTGTATTTCCAAAACGATTCTGAAAGACTGTCAAAAAAATCCGAATTTGAAGGTTCAGGGTATGCAGTTCGACGCGGATGCACTCCCTGATGCCGAAAATGAAAGTTTCGTATCGATCGGTCAATATCCGAGCGAGTTATTGAAAGTTGAAAGTCAAAAATTGAGTACTGATTGATAGATCAGTATAAGTGAAAATTTTGAAAAACCAATGTGAAATGTTGTCAAAATTTTAACGTGGTTAGGTGACTAGCATTGCCTCGTCAATATTAAACCAAATAAAACAGAAATCTAACGGTATTTAAAAAAGATATTCAAATTTTTGTCAAAAAATGTGTATTTCCAAAACGATTTTGAAAGACTGTCAAAAAAATCCGAATTTGAAGGTTCAGGGTATGCAGTTCGACACGGATGCACTCTCTGATGCCGAAAATGAAAGTTTCGTATCGATCGGTCAATATCCGAGCGAGTTATTGAAAGTTGAAAGTCAAAAATTGAGTACTGATTGATAGATCAGTTTAAGTGAAAATTTTGAAAAACCAATGTGAAATGTTGTCAAAATTTTAACGTGGTTAGGTGACTAGCATTGCCTCGTCAATATTAAACCAAATAAAACAGAAATCTAACGGTATTTAAAAAAGATATTCAAATTTTTGTCAAAAAATGTGTATTTCCAAAACGATTTTGAAAGACTGTCAAAAAAATCCGAATTTGAAGGTTCAGGGTATGCAGTTCGACACGGATGCACTCCCTGATGGCGAAAATGAAAGTTTTGTATCGATCGGTCCATATCCGAGCGAGTTATTGAAAGTTGAAAGTCAAAAATTGAGTACTGATTGATAGATCAGTATGAGTGAAAATTTTGAAAAACCAATGTGAAATGTTGTCAAAATTTTAACGTGGTTAGGTGACTAGCATTGCCTCATCAATATTTAACCAAATAAAACAGAAATCTAACGGTATTTAAAAAAGATATTCAAATTTATGTCAAAAATATTTGTATTTCCAAAACGATTTTGAAAGACTGTCAAAAAATCCGAATTTGAAGGTTCAGGGTACGCAGTTCGACGCGGATGCACTCCCTGATGCCGAAAATGAAAGTTTCGTATCGATCGGTCAATATCCGAGCGAGTTATTGAAAGTTGAAAGTCAAAAATTGAGTACTGATTGATATATCAGTATAAGTGAAAATTTTGAAAAACCAATGTGAAATGTTGTCAAAATTTTAACGTGGTTAGGTGACTAGCATTGCTTCGTCAATATTAAATCAAATAAAACAGAAATCTAACGGGATTTAAAAAAGATATTCAAATTTATGTCAAAAATATTTGTATTTCCAAAACGATTTTGAAAGACTGTCAAAAAATCCGAATTTGAAGGTTCAGGGTATGCAGTTCGACACGGATGCACTCCCTGATGCCGAAAATGAAAGTTTCGTATCGATCGGTCAATATCCGAGCGAGTTATTGAAAGTTGAAAGTCAAAAATTGAGTACTGATTGATAGATCAGTATAAGTGAAAATTTTGAAAAACCAATGTGAAATGTTGTCAAAATTTTAACGTGGTTAGGTGACTAGCATTGCCTCGTCAATATTAAACCAAATAAAACAGAAATCTAACGGTATTTAAAAAAGATATTCAAATTTTTGTCAAAAAATGTGTATTTCCAAAACGATTTTGAAAGACTGTCAAAAAAATCCGAATTTGAAGGTTCAGGGTATGCAGTTCGACACGGATGCACTCTCTGATGCCGAAAATGAAAGTTTCGTATCGATCGGTCAATATCCGAGCGAGTTATTGAAAGTTGAAAGTCAAAAATTGAGTACTGATTGATAGATCAGTATAAGTGAAAATTTTGAAAAACCAATATGAAATGTTGTCAAAATTTTAACGTGGTTAGGTGACTAGCATTGCCTCGTCAATATTAAACCAAATAAAACAGAAATCTAACGGTATTTAAAAAAGATATTCAAATAAATGTCAAAAATATTTGTATTTCCAAAACGATTTTGAAAGACTGTCAAAAAATCCGAATTTGAAGGTTCAGGGTACGCAGTTCGACGCGGATGCACTCCCTGATGCCGAAAATGAAAGTTTCGTATCGATCGGTCAATATCCGAGCGAGTTATTGAAAGTTGAAAGTCAAAAATTGAGTACTGATTGATATATCAGTATAAGTGAAAATTTTGAAAAACCAATGTGAAATGTTGTCAAAATTTTAACGTGGTTAGGTGACTAGCATTGCCTCGTCAATATTAAACCAAATAAAACAGAAATCTAACGGTATTTAAAAAAGATATTCAAATGTATGTCAAAAATATTTGTATTTCCAAAACGATTTTGAAAGACTGTCAAAAAATACGAATTGGAAGGTTCAGGGTACGCAGTTCGACACGAATGCACTCCCTGATGCCGAAAATGAAAGTTTCGTATCGATCGGTCAATATCCGAGCGAGTTATTGAAAGTTGAAAGTCAAAAATTGAGTACTGATTGATATATCAGTATAAGTGAAAATTTTGAAAAACCAATGTGAAATGTTGTCAAAATTTTAACGTGGTTAGGTGACTAGCATAGCCTCGTCAATATTAAACCAAATAAAACAGAAATCTAACGGTATTTAAAAAAGATATTCAAATTTTTGTCAAAAATATTTGTATTTCCAAAACGATTCTGAAAGACTGTCAAAAAAATCCGAATTTGAAGGTTCAGGGTATGCAGTTCGACGCGGATGCACTCCCTGATGCCGAAAATGAAAGTTTCGTATCGATCGGTCAATATCCGAGCGAGTTATTGAAAGTTGAAAGTCAAAAATTGAGTACTGATTGATAGATCAGTATAAGTGAAAATTTTGAAAAACCAATGTGAAATGTTGTCAAAATTTTAACGTGGTTAGGTGACTAGCATTGCCTCGTCAATATTAAACCAAATAAAACAGAAATCTAACGGTATTTAAAAAAGATATTCAAATTTTTGTCAAAAAATGTGTATTTCCAAAACGATTTTGAAAGACTGTCAAAAAAATCCGAATTTGAAGGTTCAGGGTATGCAGTTCGACACGGATGCACTCTCTGATGCCGAAAATGAAAGTTTCGTATCGATCGGTCAATATCCGAGCGAGTTATTGAAAGTTGAAAGTCAAAAATTGAGTACTGATTGATAGATCAGTATAAGTGAAAATTTTGAAAAACCAATATGAAATGTTGTCAAAATTTTAACGTGGTTAGGTGACTAGCATTGCCTCGTCAGTATTAAACCAAATAAAACAGAAATCTAACGGTATTTAAAAAAGATATTCAAATAAATGTCAAAAATATTTGTATTTCCAAAACGATTTTGAAAGACTGTCAAAAAATCCGAATTTGAAGGTTCAGGGTACGCAGTTCGACGCGGATGCACTCCCTGATGCCGAAAATGAAAGTTTCGTATCGATCGGTCAATATCCGAGCGAGTTATTGAAAGTTGAAAGTCAAAAATTGAGTACTGATTGATATATCAGTATAAGTGAAAATTTTGAAAAACCAATGTGAAATGTTGTCAAAATTTTAACGTGGTTAGGTGACTAGCATTGCCTCGTCAATATTAAACCAAATAAAACAGAAATCTAACGGTATTTAAAAAAGATATTCAAATGTATGTCAAAAATATTTGTATTTCCAAAACGATTTTGAAAGACTGTCAAAAAATACGAATTGGAAGGTTCAGGGTACGCAGTTCGACACGAATGCACTCCCTGATGCCGAAAATGAAAGTTTCGTATCGATCGGTCAATATCCGAGCGATTTATTGAAAGTTGAAAGTCAAAAATTGAGTACTGATTGATATATCAGTATAAGTGAAAATTTTGAAAAACCAATGTGAAATGTTGTCAAAATTTTAACGTGGTTAGGTGACTAGCATAGCCTCGTCAATATTAAACCAAATAAAACAGAAATCTAACGGTATTTAAAAAAGATATTCAAATTTTTGTCAAAAATATTTGTATTTCCAAAACGATTCTGAAAGACTGTCAAAAAAATCCGAATTTGAAGGTTCAGGGTATGCAGTTCGACGCGGATGCACTCCCTGATGCCGAAAATGAAAGTTTCGTATCGATCGGTCAATATCCGAGCGAGTTATTGAAAGTTGAAAGTCAAAAATTGAGTACTGATTGATATATCAGTATAAGTGAAAATTTTGAAAAACCAATGTGAAATGTTGTCAAAATTTTAACGTGGTTAGGTGACTAGCATAGCCTCGTCAATATTAAACCAAATAAAACAGAAATCTAACGGTATTTAAAAAAGATATTCAAATTTTTGTCAAAAAATGTGTATTTCCAAAACGATTTTGAAAGACTGTCAAAAAAATCCGAATTTGAAGGTTCAGGATACGCAGTTCGACGCGGATGCACTCCCTGATGTCAAAAATGAAAGTTTCGTATCGATCGGTCAATATCCGAGCGAGTTATTGAAAGTTGAAAGTCAAAAATTGAGTACTGATTGATATATCAGTATAAGTGAAAATTTTGAAAAACCAATGTGAAATGTTGTCAAAATTTTAACGTGGTTAGGTGACTAGCATTGCCTCGTCAATATTAAACCAAATAAAACAGAAATCTAACAGTATTTAAAAAAGATATTCAAATTTATGTCAAAAATATTTGTATTTCCAAAACGATTCTGAAAGACTATCAAAAAAATCCGAATTTGAAGGTTCAGGGTATGCAGTTCGACGCGGATTCACTCCCTGATGCCGAAAATGAAAGTTTCGTATCGATCGGTCAATATCCGAGCGAGTTATTGAAAGTTGAAAGTCAAAAATTGAGTACTGATCGATATATCAGTATAAGTGAAAATTTTGAAAAACCAATGTGAAATGTTGTCAAAATTTTAACGTGGTTAGGTGACTAGCATTGCCTCGTCAATATTAAACTAAATAAAACAGAAATCTAACGGTATTTAAAAAAGATATTCAAATTTATGTCAAAAATATTTGTATTTCCAAAACGATTTTGAAAGACTGTCAAAAAAATCCGAATTTGAAGGTTCAGGGTATGCAGTTCGACACAAATGCACTCCCTGATGCCGAAAATGAAAGTTTCGTATCGATCGGTCAATATCCGAGCGAGTTATTGAAAGTTGAAAGTCAAAAATTGAGTACTGATTGATACATCAGTATAAGTGAAAATTTTGAAAAACCAATGTGAAATGTTGTCAAAATTTTAACGTGGTTAGGTGACTAGCATTGCTTCGTCAATATTAAACCAAATAAAACAGAAATCTAACGGTATTTAAAAAAGATATTCAAATGTATGTCAAAAATATTTGTATTTCCAAAACGATTTTGAAAGACTGTCAAAAAATCCGAATTTGAAGGTTCAGGGTATGCAGTTCGACGCGGATGCACTCCATGATGCCGAAAATGAAAGTTTCGTATCGATCGGTCAATATCCGAGCGAGTTATTGAAAGTTGAAAGTCAAAAATTGAGTACTGATTGATATATCAGTATAAGTGAAAATTTTGAAAAACCAATGTGAAATGTTGTCAAAATTTTAACGTGGTTAGGTGACTAGCATTGCCTCGTCAATATTAAACCAAATAAAACAGAAATGTAACGGTATTTAAAAAAGATATTCAAATTTATGTCAAAAATATTTGTATTTCCAAAACGATTCTGAAAGACTGTCAAAAAAATCCGAATTTGAAGGTTCAGGGTATGCAGTTCGACGCGGATGCACTCCTTGATGCCGAAAATGAAAGTTTCGTATCGATCGGTCAATATCCGAGCGAGTTATTGAAAGTTGAAAGTCAAAAATTGAGTACTGATCGATATATCAGTATAAGTGAAAATTTTGAAAAACCAATGTGAAATGTTGTCAAAATTTTAACGTGGTTAGGTGACTAGCATTGCATCGTCAATATTAAACTAAATAAAACAGAAATCTAACGGTATTTAAAAAAGATATTCAAATTTATGTCAAAAATATTTGTATTTCCAAAACGATTTTGAAAGACTGTCAAAAAAATCCGAATTTGAAGGTTCAGGGTATGCAGTTCGACACGGATGCACTCCTTGATGCCGAAAATGAAAGTTTCGTATCGATCGGTCAATATCCGAGCGAGTTATTGAAAGTTGAAAGTCAAAAATTGAGTACTGATTGATATATCAGTATAAGTAAAAATTTTGAAAAACCAATGTGAATTGTTGTCAAAATTTTAACGTGGTTAGGTGACTAGCATTGCCTCGTCAATATTAAACCAAATAAAACAGAAATCTAACGGTATTTAAAAAAGATATTCAAATTTATGTCAAAAATATTTGTATTTCCAAAACGATTTTGAAAGACTGTCAAAAAAATCCGAATTTGAAGGTTCAGGGTATGCAGTTCGACACGGATGCACTCCTTGATGCCGAAAATGAAAGTTTCGTATCGATCGGTCAATATCCGAGCGAGTTATTGAAAGTTGAAAGTCAAAAATTGAGTACTGATTGATATATCAGTATAAGTGAAAATTTTGAAAAACCAATGTGAAATGTTGTCAAAATTTTAACGTGGTTAGGTGACTAGCATTGCCTCGTCAATATTAAACCAAATAAAACAGAAATGTAACGGTATTTAAAAAAGATATTCAAATTTATGTCAAAAATATTTGTATTTCCAAAACGATTCTGAAAGACTGTCAAAAAAATCCGAATTTGAAGGTTCAGGGTATGCAGTTCGACGCGGATGCACTCCTTGATGCCGAAAATGAAAGTTTCGTATCGATCGGTCAATATCCGAGCGAGTTATTGAAAGTTGAAAGTCAAAAATTGAGTACTGATTGATATATCAGTATAAGTAAAAATTTTGAAAAACCAATGTGAAATGTTGTCAAAATTTAAACGTGGTTAGGTGACTAGCATTGCCTCGTCAATATTAAACCAAATAAAACAGAAATCTAACTGTATTTAAAAAAGATATTCAAATTTATGTCAAAAATATTTGTATTTCCAAATCGATTTTGAAAGACTGTCAAAAAAATCCGAATTTGAAGGTTCAGGGTACGCAGTTCGACGCGGACGCACTCCCTAATGTCGAAAATGAAAGTTTCGTATCGATCGGTCAATATCCGAGCGAGTTATTGAAAGTTGAAAGTCAAAAATTGAGTACTGATTGATATATCAGTATAAGTAAAAATTTTGAAAAACCAATGTGAATTGTTGTCAAAATTTTAACGTGGTTAGGTGACTAGCATTGCCTCGTCAATATTCAACCAAATAAAACAGAAATCTAACGGTATTTAAAAAAGATATTCAAATTTATGTCAAAAATATTTGTATTTCCAAAACGATTTTGAAAGACTGTCAAAAAAATCCGAATTTGAAGGTTCAGGGTATGCAGTTCGACACGGATGCACTTCTTGATGCCGAAAATGAAAGTTTCGTATCGATCGGTCAATATCCGAGCGAGTTATTGAAAGTTGAAAGTCAAAAATTGAGTACTGATTGATACATCAGTATAAGTGAAAATTTTGAAAAACCAATGTGAAATGTTGTCAAAATTTTAACGTAGTTAGGTGACTAGCATTGCCTCGTCAATATTAAACCAAATAAAACAGAAATCTAACGGTATTTAAAAAAGATATTCAAATGTATGTCAAAAATATTTGTATTTCCAAAACGATTTTGAAAGACTGTCAAAAAATCCGAATTTGAAGGTTCAGGGTACGCAGTTCGACGCGGATGCACTCCTTGATGTCGAAAATGAAAGTTTCGTATCGATCGGTCAATATCCGAGCGAGTTATTGAAAGTTGAAAGTCAAAAATTGAGTACTGATTGATATATCAGTATAAGTGAAAATTTTGAAAAACCAATGTGAATTGTTGTCAAAATTTTAACGTGGTTAGGTGACTAGCATTGCCTCGTCAATATTAAACCAAATAAAACAGAAATCTAACGGTATTTAAAAAAGATATTCAAATTTTTGTCAAAAATATTTGTATTTCCAAAACGATTCTGAAAGACTATCAAAAAAATCCGAATTTGAAGGTTCAGGGTATGCAGTTCGACGCGGATGCACTCCCTGATGCCGAAAATGAAAGTTTCGTATCGATCGGTCAATATCCGAGCGAGTTATTGAAAGTTGAAAGTCAAAAATTGAGTACTGATCGATATATCAGTATAAGTGAAAATTTTGAAAAACCAATGTGAAATGTTGTCAAAATTTTAACGTGGTTAGGTGACTAGCATTGCCTCGTCAATATTAAACTAAATAAAACAGAAATCTAACGGTATTTAAAAAAGATATTCAAATTTATGTCAAAAATATTTGTATTTCCAAAACGATTTTGAAAGACTGTCAAAAAAATCCGAATTTGAAGGTTCAGGGTATGCAGTTCGACACGGATGCACTCCCTGATGCCGAAAATGAAAGTTTCGTATCGATCGGTCAATATCCGAGCGAGTTATTGAAAGTTGAAAGTCAAAAATTGAGTACTGATCGATATATCAGTATAAGTGAAAATTTTGAAAAACCAATGTGAAATGTTGTCAAAATTTTAACGTGGTTAGGTGACTAGCATTGCATCGTCAATATTAAACTAAATAAAACAGAAATCTAACGGTATTTAAAAAAGATATTCAAATTTATGTCAAAAATATTTGTATTTCCAAAACGATTTTGAAAGACTGTCAAAAAAATCCGAATTTGAAGGTTCAGGGTATGCAGTTCGACACGGATGCACTCTCTGATGCCGAAAATGAAAGTTTCGTATCGATCGGTCAATATCCGAGCGAGTTATTGAAAGTTGAAAGTCAAAAATTGAGTACTGATTGATACATCAGTATAAGTGAAAATTTTGAAAAACCAATGTGAAATGTTGTCAAAATTTTAACGTGGTTAGGTGACTAGCATTGCTTCGTCAATATTAAACCAAATAAAACAGAAATCTAACGGTATTTAAAAAAGATATTCAAATGTATGTCAAAAATATTTGTATTTCCAAAACGATTTTGAAAGACTGTCAAAAAATCCGAATTTGAAGGTTCAGGGTATGCAGTTCGACGCGGATGCACTCCATGATGCCGAAAATGAAAGTTTCGTATCGATCGGTCAATATCCGAGCGAGTTATTGAAAGTTGAAAGTCAAAAATTGAGTACTGATTGATATATCAGTATAAGTGAAAATTTTGAAAAACCAATGTGAAATGTTGTCAAAATTTTAACGTGGTTAGGTGACTAGCATTGCCTCGTCAATATTAAACCAAATAAAACAGAAATGTAACGGTATTTAAAAAAGATATTCAAATTTATGTCAAAAATATTTGTATTTCCAAAACGATTTTGAAAGACTGTCAAAAAAATCCGAATTTGAAGGTTCAGGGTATGCAGTTCGACACGGATGCACTCCCTGATGCCGAAAATGAAAGTTTCGTATCGATCGGTCAATATCCGAGCGAGTTATTGAAAGTTGAAAGTCAAAAATTGAGTACTGATTGATATATCAGTATAAGTAAAAATTTTGAAAAACCAATGTGAAATGTTGTCAAAATTTAAACGTGGTTAGGTGACTAGCATTGCCTCGTCAATATTAAACCAAATAAAACAGAAATCTAACGGTATTTAAAAAAGATATTCAAATTTATGTCAAAAATATTTGTATTTCCAAAACGATTTTGAAAGACTGTCAAAAAAATCCGAATTTGAAGGTTCAGGGTACGCAGTTCGACGCGGACGCACTCCCTAATGTCGAAAATGAAAGTTTCGTATCGATCGGTCAATATCCGAGCGAGTTATTGAAAGTTGAAAGTCAAAAATTGAGTACTGATTGATATATCAGTATAAGTGAAAATTTTGAAAAACCAATGTGAAATGTTGTCAAAATTTTAACGTGGTTAGGTGACTAGCATTGCCTCGTCAATACTAAACCAACTAAAACAGAAATCTAACGGTATTTAAAAAAGATATTCAAATTTATGTCAAAAATATTTGTATTTCCAAAACGATTTTGAAAGACTGTCAAAAAAATCCGAATTTGAAGGTTCAGGGTATGCAGTTCGACACGGATGCACTCCCTGATGCCGAAAATGAAAGTTTCGCATCGATCGGTCAATATCCGAGCGAGTTATTGAAAGTTGAAAGTCAAAAATTGAGTACTGATCGATATATCAGTATAAGTGAAAATTTTGAAAAACCAATGTGAAATGTTGTCAAAATTTTAACGTGGTTAGGTGACTAGCATTGCATCGTCAATATTAAACTAAATAAAACAGAAATCTAACGGTATTTAAAAAAGATATTCAAATTTATGTCAAAAATATTTGTATTTCCAAAACGATTTTGAAAGACTGTCAAAAAAATCTGAATTTGAAGGTTCAGGGTATGCAGTTCGACACGGATGCACTCCTTGATGCCGAAAATGAAAGTTTCGTATCGATCGGTCAATATCCGAGCGAGTTATTGAAAGTTGAAAGTCAAAAATTGAGTACTGATCGATATATCAGTATAAGTGAAAATTTTGAAAAACCAATGTGAAATGTTGTCAAAATTTTAACGTGGTTAGGTGACTAGCATTGCATCGTCAATATTAAACTAAATAAAACAGAAATCTAACGGTATTTAAAAAAGATATTCAAATTTATGTCAAAAATATTTGTATTTCCAAAACGATTTTGAAAGACTGTCAAAAAAATCCGAATTTGAAGGTTCAGGGTATGCAGTTCGACACGGATGCACTCCCTGATGCCGAAAATGAAAGTTTCGTATCGATCGGTCAATATCCGAGCGAGTTATTGAAAGTTGAAAGTCAAAAATTGAGTACTGATCGATATATCAGTATAAGTGAAAATTTTGAAAAACCAATGTGAAATGTTGTCAAAATTTAATCGTGGTTAGGTGACAAGCATTGCCTCGTCAATATTAAACCAAATAAAACAGAAATCTAACGGTATTTAAAAAAGATATTCAAATTTATGTCAAAAATATTTGTATTTCCAAAACGATTTTGAAAGACTGTCAAAAAAATCCGAATTTGAAGGTTCAGGGTACGCAGTTCGACGCGGACGCACTCCCTAATGTCGAAAATGAAAGTTTCGTATCGATCGGTCAATATCCGAGCGAGTTATTGAAAGTTGAAAGTCAAAAATTGAGTACTGATTGATATATCAGTATAAGTAAAAATTTTGAAAAACCAATGTGAATTGTTGTCAAAATTTTAACGTGGTTAGGTGACTAGCATTGCCTCGTCAATATTAAACCAAATAAAACAGAAATCTAACGGTATTTAAAAAAGATATTCAAATTTATGTCAAAAATATTTGTATTTCCAAAACGATTTTGAAAGACTGTCAAAAAAATCCGAATTTGAAGGTTCAGGGTATGCAGTTCGACACGGATGCACTCCCTGATGCCGAAAATGAAAGTTTCATATCGATCGGTCAATATCCGAGCGAGTTATTGAAAGTTGAAAGTCAAAAATTGAGTACTGATCGATATATCAGTATAAGTGAAAATTTTGAAAAACCAATGTGAAATGTTGTCAAAATTTTAACGTGGTTAGGTGACTAGCATTGCATCGTCAATATTAAACTAAATAAAACAGAAATCTAACGGTATTTAAAAAAGATATTCAAATTTATGTCAAAAATATTTGTATTTCCAAAACGATTTTGAAAGACTGTCAAAAAATCCGAATTTGAAGCTTCAGGGTATGCAGTTCGACGCGGATGCACTCCATGATGCCGAAAATGAAAGTTTCGTATCGATCGGTCAATATCCGAGCGAGTTATTGAAAGTTGAAAGTCAAAAATTGAGTACTGATTGATATATCAGTATAAGTGAAAATTTTGAAAAACCAATGTGAAATGTTGTCAAAATTTTAACGTGGTTAGGTGACTAGCATTGCCTCGTCAATAGTAAACCAACTAAAACAGAAATCTAACGGTATTTAAAAAAGATATTCAAATTTATGTCAAAAATATTTGTATTTCCAAAACGATTTTGAAAGACTGTCAAAAAAATCCGAATTTGAAGGTTCAGGGTATGCAGTTCGACACGGATGCTTTCCCTGATGCCGAAAATGAAAGTTTCATATCGATCGGTCAATATCCGAGCGAGTTATTGAAAGTTGAAAGTCAAAAATTGAGTACTGATCGATATATCAGTATAAGTGAAAATTTTGAAAAACCAATGTGAAATGTTGTCAAAATTTTAACGTGGTTAGGTGACTAGCATTGCATCGTCAATATTAAACTAAATAAAACAGAAATCTAACGGTATTTAAAAAAGATATTCAAATTTATGTCAAAAATATTTGTATTTCCAAAACGATTTTGAAAGACTGTCAAAAAATCCGAATTTGAAGCTTCAGGGTATGCAGTTCGACGCGGATGCACTCCATGATGCCGAAAATGAAAGTTTCGTATCGATCGGTCAATATCCGAGCGAGTTATTGAAAGTTGAAAGTCAAAAATTGAGTACTGATTGATATATCAGTATAAGTGAAAATTTTGAAAAACCAATGTGAAATGTTGTCAAAATTTTAACGTGGTTAGGTGACTAGCATTGCCTCGTCAATATTAAACCAAATAAAACAGAAATGTAACGGTATTTAAAAAAGATATTCAAATTTATGTCAAAAATATTTGTATTTCCAAAACGATTTTGAAAGACTGTCAAAAAAATCCGAATTTGAAGGTTCAGGGTACGCAGTTCGACGCGGACGCACTCCCTAATGTCGAAAATGAAAGTTTCGTATCGATCGGTCAATATCCGAGCGAGTTATTGAAAGTTGAAAGTCAAAAATTGAGTACTGATTGATATATCAGTATAAGTGAAAATTTTGAAAAACCAATGTGAAATGTTGTCAAAATTTTAACGTGGTTAGGTGACTAGCATTGCCTCGTCAATATTAAACCAAATAAAACAGAAATCTAACGGTATTTAAAAAAGATATTCAAATTTTTGTCAAAAATATTTGTATTTCCAAAACGATTCTGAAAGACTATCAAAAAAATCCGAATTTGAAGGTTCAGGGTATGCAGTTCGACACGGATGCACTCCCTGATGCCGAAAATGAAAGTTTCGCATCGATCGGTCAATATCCGAGCGAGTTATTGAAAGTTGAAAGTCAAAAATTGAGTACTGATCGATATATCAGTATAAGTGAAAATTTTGAAAAACCAATGTGAAATGTTGTCAAAATTTTAACGTGGTTAGGTGACTAGCATTGCATCGTCAATATTAAACTAAATAAAACAGAAATCTAACGGTATTTAAAAAAGATATTCAAATTTATGTCAAAAATATTTGTATTTCCAAAACGATTTTGAAAGACTGTCAAAAAAATCCGAATTTGAAGGTTCAGGGTATGCAGTTCGACACGGATGCACTCCTTGATGCCGAAAATGAAAGTTTCGTATCGATCGGTCAATATCCGAGCGAGTTATTGAAAGTTGAAAGTCAAAAATTGAGTACTGATTGATATATCAGTATAAGTAAAAATTTTGAAAAACCAATGTGAAATGTTGTCAAAATTTTAACGTGGTTAGGTGACTAGCATTGCCTCGTCAATATTAAACCAAATAAAACAGAAATCTAACGGTATTTAAAAAAGATATTCAAATTTATGTCAAAAATATTTGTATTTCCAAAACGATTTTGAAAGACTGTCAAAAAAATCCGAATTTGAAGGTTCAGGGTATGCAGTTCGACACGGATGCACTCCTTGATGCCGAAAATGAAAGTTTCGTATCGATCGGTCAATATCCGAGCGAGTTATTGAAAGTTGAAAGTCAAAAATTGAGTACTGATTGATATATCAGTATAAGTAAAAATTTTGAAAAACCAATGTGAAATGTTGTCAAAATTTAAACGTGGTTAGGTGACTAGCATTGCCTCGTCAATATTAAACCAAATAAAACAGAAATCTAACGGTATTTAAAAAAGATATTCAAATTTATGTCAAAAATATTTGTATTTCCAAAACGATTTTGAAAGACTGTCAAAAAAATCCGAATTTGAAGGTTCAGGGTATGCAGTTCGACACGGATGCACTCCCTGATGCCGAAAATGAAAGTTTCGTATCGATCGGTCAATATCCGAGCGAGTTATTGAAAGTTGAAAGTCAAAAATTGAGTACTGATCGATATATCAGTATAAGTGAAAATTTTGAAAAACCAATGTGAAATGTTGTCAAAATTTAAACGTGGTTAGGTGACAAGCATTGCCTCGTCAATATTAAACCAAATAAAACAGAAATCTAACGGTATTTAAAAAAGATATTCAAATTTATGTCAAAAATATTTGTATTTCCAAAACGATTTTGAAAGACTGTCAAAAAAATCCGAATTTGAAGGTTCAGGGTACGCAGTTCGACGCGGACGCACTCCCTTATGTCGAAAATGAAAGTTTCGTATCGATCGGTCAATATCCGAGCGAGTTATTGAAAGTTGAAAGTCAAAAATTGAGTACTGATTGATATATCAGTATAAGTAAAAATTTTGAAAAACCAATGTGAATTGTTGTCAAAATTTTAACGTGGTTAGGTGACTAGCATTGCCTCGTCAATATTAAACCAAATAAAACAGAAATCTAACGGTATTTAAAAAAGATATTCAAATTTATGTCAAAAATATTTGTATTTCCAAAACGATTTTGAAAGACTGTCAAAAAAATCCGAATTTGAAGGTTCAGGGTATGCAGTTCGACACGGATGCACTCCCTGATGCCGAAAATGAAAGTTTCATATCGATCGGTCAATATCCGAGCGAGTTATTGAAAGTTGAAAGTCAAAAATTGAGTACTGATCGATATATCAGTATAAGTGAAAATTTTGAAAAACCAATGTGAAATGTTGTCAAAATTTTAACGTGGTTAGGTGACTAGCATTGCATCGTCAATATTAAACTAAATAAAACAGAAATCTAACGGTATTTAAAAAAGATATTCAAATTTTTGTCAAAAAATGTGTATTTCCAAAACGATTTTGAAAGACTGTCAAAAAAATCCGAATTTGAAGCTTCAGGGTATGCAGTTTGACACGGATGCACTCCCTGATGCCGAAAATGAAAGTTTCGTATCGATCGGTCAATATCCGAGCGAGTTATTGAAAGTTGAAAGTCAAAAATTGAGTACTGATTGATAGATAAGTATAAGTGAAAATTTTGAAAAACCAATGTGAAATGTTGTCAAAATTTTAACGTGGTTAGGTGACTAGCATTGCCTCGTCAATATTAAACTAAATAAAACAGAAATCTAACGGTATTTAAAAAAGATATTCAAATTTATGTCAAAAATATTTGTATTTCCAAAACGATTTTGAAAGACTGTCAAAAAATCCGAATTTGAGGGTTCAGGGTATGCAGTTCGAGACGGATGCACTCCCTGATGCCGAAAATGAAAGTTTTGTATCGATCGGTCAATATCCGAGCGAGTTATTGAAAGTTGAAAGTCAAAAATTGAGTACTGATTGATATATCAGTATGAGTGAAAATTTTGAAAAACCAATGTGAAATGTTGTCAAAATTTTAACGTGGTTAGGTGACTAGCATTGCCTCGTCAATAGTAAACCAACTAAAACAGAAATCTAACGGTATTTAAAAAAGATATTCAAATTTATGTCAAAAATATTTGTATTTCCAAAACGATTTTGAAAGACTGTCAAAAAAATCTGAATTCGAAGGTTCAGGGTACGCAGTTCGTCGCGGATGCACTTCCTGATGTCGAAAATGAAAGTTTCGTATCGATCGGTCAATATCCGAGCGAGTTATTGAAAGTTGAAAGTCAAAAATTGAGTACTGATTGATATATCAGTATAAGTTAAAATTTTGAAAAACCAATGTGAATTGTTGTCAAAATTTTAACGTGGTTAGGTGACTAGCATTGCCTCGTCAATATTAAACCAAATAAAACAGAAATCTAACGGTATTTAAAAAAGATATTCAAATTTATGTCAAAAATATTTGTATTTCCAAAACGATTTTGAAAGACTGTCAAAAAAATCCGAATTTGAAGGTTCAGGGTATGCAGTTCGACACGGATGCACTCCCTGATGCCGAAAATGAAAGTTTCGCATCGATCGGTCAATATCCGAGCGAGTTATTGAAAGTTGAAAGTCAAAAATTGAGTACTGATCGATATATCAGTATAAGTGAAAATTTTGAAAAACCAATGTGAAATGTTGTCAAAATTTTAACGTGGTTAGGTGACTAGCATTGCATCGTCAATATTAAACTAAATAAAACAGAAATCTAACGGTATTTAAAAAAGATATTCAAATTTATGTCAAAAATATTTGTATTTCCAAAACGATTTTGAAAGACTGTCAAAAAAATCCGAATTTGAAGGTTCAGGGTATGCAGTTCGACACGGATGCACTCCCTGATGCCGAAAATGAAAGTTTCGTATCGATCGGTCAATATCCGAGCGAGTTATTGAAAGTTGAAAGTCAAAAATTGAGTACTGATCGATATATCAGTATAAGTGAAAATTTTGAAAAACCAATGTGAAATGTTGTCAAAATTTAAACGTGGTTAGGTGACAAGCATTGCCTCGTCAATATTAAACCAAATAAAACAGAAATCTAACGGTATTTAAAAAAGATATTCAAATTTATGTCAAAAATATTTGTATTTCCAAAACGATTTTGAAAGACTGTCAAAAAAATCCGAATTTGAAGGTTCAGGGTATGCAGTTCGACACGGATGCACTCCCTGATGCCGAAAATGAAAGTTTCGTATCGATCGGTCAATATCCGAGCGAGTTATTGAAAGTTGAAAGTCAAAAATTGAGTACTGATCGATATATCAGTATAAGTGAAAATTTTGAAAAACCAATGTGAAATGTTGTCAAAATTTTAACGTGGTTAGGTGACTAGCATTGCATCGTCAATATTAAACTAAATAAAACAGAAATCTAACGGTATTTAAAAAAGATATTCAAATTTATGTCAAAAATATTTGTATTTCCAAAACGATTTTGAAAGACTGTCAAAAAATACGAATTTGAAGGTTCAGGGTATGCAGTTCGACAAGGATGCACTCCCTGATGCCGAAAATGAAAGTTTCGTATCGATCGGTCAATATCCGAGCGAGTTATTGAAAGTTGAAAGTCAAAAATTGAGTACTGATTGATATATCGGTATAAGTTAAAATTTTGAAAAACCAATGTGAATTTTTGTCAAAATTTTAACGTGGTTAGGTGACTAGCATTGCCTCGTCAATATTAAACCAAATAAAACAGAAATCTAACGGTATTTAAAAAAGATATTCAAATGTATGTCAAAAATATTTGTATTTCCAAAACGATTTTGAAAGACTGTCAAAAAATCCGAATTTGAAGGTTCAGGGTACGCAGTTCGACGCGGATGCACTTCCTGATGTCGAAAATGAAAGTTTCGTATCGATCGGTCAATATCCGAGCGAGTTATTGAAAGTTGAAAGTCAAAAATTGAGTACTGATTGATATATCAGTATAAGTGAAAATTTTGAAAAACCAATGTGAAATGTTGTCAAAATTTTAACGTGGTTAGGTGACTAGCATTGCCTCGTCAATATTAAACCAAATAAAACAGAAATCTAACGGTATTTAAAAAAGATATTCAAATTTATGTCAAAAATATTTGTATTTCCAAAACGATTTTGAAAGACTGTCAAAAAAATCCGAATTTGAAGGTTCAGGGTATGTAGTTCGACGCGGATGCACTCCCTGATGCCGAAAATGAAAGTTTCGTATCAATCGGTCAATATCCGAGCGAGTTATTGAAAGTTGAAAGTCAAAAATTGAGTACTGATTGATATATCAGTATAAGTGAAAATTTTGAAAAACCAATGTGAAATGTTGTCAAAATTTTAACGTGGTTAGGTGACTAGCATTGCCTCGTCAATAGTAAACCAACTAAAACAGAAATCTAACGGTATTTAAAAAAGATATTCAAATTTATGTCAAAAATATTTGTATTTCCAAAACGATTTTGAAAGACTGTCAAAAAAATCCGAATTCGAAGGTTCAGGGTACGCAGTTCGACGCGGATGCACTCCCTGATGTCGAAAATGAAAGTTTCGTATCGATCGGTCAATATCCGAGCGAGTTATTGAAAGTTGAAAGTCAAAAATTGAGTACTGATTGATATATCAGTATAAGTGAAAATTTTGAAAAACCAATGTGAAATGTTGTCAAAATTTTAACGTGGTTAGGTGACTAGCATTGCCTCGTCAATAGTAAACCAACTAAAACAGAAATCTAACGGTATTTAAAAAAGATATTCAAATTTATGTCAAAAATATTTGTATTTCCAAAACGATTTTGAAAGACTGTCAAAAAATACGAATTTGAAGGTTCAGGGTATGCAGTTCGACAAGGATGCACTCCCTGATGCCGAAAATGAAAGTTTCGTATCGATCGGTCAATATCCGAGCGAGTTATTGAAAGTTGAAAGTCAAAAATTGAGTACTGATTGATATATCAGTATAAGTGAAAATTTTGAAAAACCAATGTGAAATGTTGTCAAAATTTTAACGTGGTTAGGTGACTAGCATTGCCTCGTCAATAGTAAACCAACTAAAACAGAAATCTAACGGTATTTAAAAAAGATATTCAAATTTATGTCAAAAATATTTGTATTTCCAAAACGATTTTGAAAGACTGTCAAAAAAATCTGAATTCGAAGGTTCAGGGTACGCAGTTCGTCGCGGATGCACTCCCTGATGTCGAAAATGAAAGTTTCGTATCGATCGGTCAATATCCGAGCGAGTTATTGAAAGTTGAAAGTCAAAAATTGAGTACTGATTGATATATCAGTATAAGTTAAAATTTTGAAAAACCAATGTGAATTGTTGTCAAAATTTTAACGTGGTTAGGTGACTAGCATTGCCTCGTCAATATTAAACCAAATAAAACAGAAATCTAACTGTATTTAAAAAAGATATTCAAATTTATGTCAAAAATATTTGTATTTCCAAAACGATTTTGAAAGACTGTCAAAAAATACGAATTTGAAGGTTCAGGGTATGCAGTTCGACAAGGATGCACTCCCTGATGCCGAAAATGAAAGTTTCGTATCGATCGGTCAATATCCGAGCGAGTTATTGAAAGTTGAAAGTCAAAAATTGAGTACTGATTGATATATCGGTATAAGTTAAAATTTTGAAAAACCCATGTGAATTTTTGTCAAAATTTTAACGTGGTTAGGTGACTAGCATTGCCTCGTCAATATTAAACCAAATAAAACAGAAATCTAACGGTATTTAAAAAAGATATTCAAATGTATGTCAAAAATATTTGTATTTCCAAAACGATTTTGAAAGACTGTCAAAAAATCCGAATTTGAAGGTTCAGGGTACGCAGTTCGACGCGGATGCACTTCCTGATGTCGAAAATGAAAGTTTCGTATCGATCGGTCAATATCCGAGCGAGTTATTGAAAGTTGAAAGTCAAAAATTGAGTACTGATTGATATATCAGTATAAGTGAAAATTTTGAAAAACCAATGTGAAATGTTGTCAAAATTTTAACGTGGTTAGGTGACTAGCATTGCCTCGTCAATATTAAACCAAATAAAACAGAAATCTAACGGTATTTAAAAAAGATATTCAAATTTATGTCAAAAATATTTGTATTTCCAAAACGATTTTGAAAGACTGTCAAAAAAATCCGAATTTGAAGGTTCAGGGTATGTAGTTCGACGCGGATGCACTCCCTGATGCCGAAAATGAAAGTTTCGTATCGATCGGTCAATATCCGAGCGAGTTATTGAAAGTTGAAAGTCAAAAATTGAGTACTGATTGATATATCAGTATAAGTGAAAATTTTGAAAAACCAATGTGAAATGTTGTCAAAATTTTAACGTGGTTAGGTGACTAGCATTGCCTCGTCAATAGTAAACCAACTAAAACAGAAATCTAACGGTATTTAAAAAAGATATTCAAATTTATGTCAAAAATATTTGTATTTCCAAAACGATTTTGAAAGACTGTCAAAAAAATCCGAATTCGAAGGTTCAGGGTACGCAGTTCGACGCGGATGCACTCCCTGATGTCGAAAATGAAAGTTTCGTATCGATCGGTCAATATCCGAGCGAGTTATTGAAAGTTGAAAGTCAAAAATTGAGTACTGATTGATATATCAGTATAAGTGAAAATTTTGAAAAACCAATGTGAAATGTTGTCAAAATTTTAACGTGGTTAGGTGACTAGCATTGCCTCGTCAATAGTAAACCAACTAAAACAGAAATCTAACGGTATTTAAAAAAGATATTCAAATTTATGTCAAAAATATTTGTATTTCCAAAACGATTTTGAAAGACTGTCAAAAAAATCCGAATTCGAAGGTTCAGGGTACGCAGTTCGACGCGGATGCACTCCCTGATGTCGAAAATGAAAGTTTCGTATCGATCGGTCAATATCCGAGCGAGTTATTGAAAGTTGAAAGTCAAAAATTGAGTACTGATTGATATATCAGTATAAGTGAAAATTTTGAAAAACCAATGTGAAATGTTGTCAAAATTTTAACGTGGTTAGGTGACTAGTATTGCCTCGTCAATATTAAACCAAATAAAACAGAAATCTAACGGTATTTAAAAAAGATATTCAAATTTTTGTCAAAAATATTTGTATTTCCAAAACGATTCTGAAAGAGTGTCAAAAAATCCGAATTTGAAGGTTCAGGGTATGCAGTTCGACACGGATGCACTCCCTGATGCCGAAAATGAAAGTTTCGTATCGATCGGTCAATATCCGAGCGAGTTATTGAAAGTTGAAAGTCAAAAATTGAGTACTGATTGATATATCAGTATAAGTGAAAATTTTGAAAAACCAATGTGAAATGTTGTCAAAATTTTAACGTGGTTAGGTGACTAGCATTGCCTCGTCAATATTAAACCAAATAAAACAGAAATCTAACGGTATTTAAAAAAGATATTCAAATGTATGTCAAAAATATTTGTATTTCCAAAACGATTTTGAAAGACTGTCAAAAAATCCGAATTTGAAGGTTCAGGGTACGCAGTTCGACGCGGATGCACTTCCTGATGTCGAAAATGAAAGTTTCGTATCGATCGGTCAATATCCGAGCGAGTTATTGAAAGTTGAAAGTCAAAAATTGAGTACTGATTGATATATCAGTATAAGTGAAAATTTTGAAAAACCAATGTGAAATGTTGTCAAAATTTTAACGTGGTTAGGTGACTAGCATTGCCTCGTCAATATTAAACCAAATAAAACAGAAATCTAACGGTATTTAAAAAAGATATTCAAATTTATGTCAAAAATATTTGTATTTCCAAAACGATTTTGAAAGACTGTCAAAAAAATCCGAATTTGAAGGTTCAGGGTATGTAGTTCGACGCGGATGCACTCCCTGATGCCGAAAATGAAAGTTTCGTATCGATCGGTCAATATCCGAGCGAGTTATTGAAAGTTGAAAGTCAAAAATTGAGTACTGATTGATATATCAGTATAAGTGAAAATTTTGAAAAACCAATGTGAAATGTTGTCAAAATTTTAACGTGGTTAGGTGACTAGCATTGCCTCGTCAATAGTAAACCAACTAAAACAGAAATCTAACGGTATTTAAAAAAGATATTCAAATTTATGTCAAAAATATTTGTATTTCCAAAACGATTTTGAAAGACTGTCAAAAAAATCCGAATTCGAAGGTTCAGGGTACGCAGTTCGACGCGGATGCACTCCCTGATGTCGAAAATGAAAGTTTCGTATCGATCGGTCAATATCCGAGCGAGTTATTGAAAGTTGAAAGTCAAAAATTGAGTACTGATTGATATATCAGTATAAGTGAAAATTTTGAAAAACCAATGTGAAATGTTGTCAAAATTTTAACGTGGTTAGGTGACTAGCATTGCCTCGTCAATAGTAAACCAACTAAAACAGAAATCTAACGGTATTTAAAAAAGATATTCAAATTTATGTCAAAAATATTTGTATTTCCAAAACGATTTTGAAAGACTGTCAAAAAAATCCGAATTCGAAGGTTCAGGGTACGCAGTTCGACGCGGATGCACTCCCTGATGTCGAAAATGAAAGTTTCGTATCGATCGGTCAATATCCGAGCGAGTTATTGAAAGTTGAAAGTCAAAAATTGAGTACTGATTGATATATCAGTATAAGTGAAAATTTTGAAAAACCAATGTGAAATGTTGTCAAAATTTTAACGTGGTTAGGTGACTAGTATTGCCTCGTCAATATTAAACCAAATAAAACAGAAATCTAACGGTATTTAAAAAAGATATTCAAATTTTTGTCAAAAATATTTGTATTTCCAAAACGATTCTGAAAGAGTGTCAAAAAATCCGAATTTGAAGGTTCAGGGTATGCAGTTCGACACGGATGCACTCCCTGATGCCGAAAATGAAAGTTTCGTATCGATCGGTCAATATCCGAGCGAGTTATTGAAAGTTGAAAGTCAAAAATTGAGTACTGATTGATATATCAGTATAAGTGAAAATTTTGAAAAACCAATGTGAAATGTTGTCAAAATTTTAACGTGGTTAGGTGACTAGCATTGCCTCGTCAATATTAAACCAAATAAAACAGAAATCTAACGGTATTTAAAAAAGATATTCAAATGTATGTCAAAAATATTTGTATTTCCAAAACGATTTTGAAAGACTGTCAAAAAATCCGAATTTGAAGGTTCAGGGTACGCAGTTCGACGCGGATGCACTTCCTGATGTCGAAAATGAAAGTTTCGTATCGATCGGTCAATATCCGAGCGAGTTATTGAAAGTTGAAAGTCAAAAATTGAGTACTGATTGATATATCAGTATAAGTGAAAATTTTGAAAAACCAATGTGAAATGTTGTCAAAATTTTAACGTGGTTAGGTGACTAGCATTGCCTCGTCAATATTAAACCAAATAAAACAGAAATCTAACGGTATTTAAAAAAGATATTCAAATTTATGTCAAAAATATTTGTATTTCCAAAACGATTTTGAAAGACTGTCAAAAAAATCCGAATTCGAAGGTTCAGGGTACGCAGTTCGACGCATATGCACTCCTTGATGTCGAAAATGAAAGTTTCGTATCGATCGGTCAATATCCGAGCGAGTTATTGAAAGTTGAAAGTCAAAAATTGAGTACTGATTGATATATCAGTATAAGTGAAAATTTTGAAAAACCAATGTGAAATGTTGTCAAAATTTTAACGTGGTTAGGTGACTAGCATTGCCTCGTCAATATTAAACCAAATAAAACAGAAATCTAACGGTATTTAAAAAAGATATTCAAATTTATGTCAAAAATATTTGTATTTCCAAAACGATTTTGAAAGACTGTCAAAAAAATCCGAATTTGAAGGTTCAGGGTACGCAGTTCGACACGGATGCACTCCCTGATGCCGAAAATGAAAGTTTCGTATCGATCGGTCAATATCCGAGCGAGTTATTGAAAGTTGAAAGTCAAAAATTGAGTACTGATTGATATATCAGTATAAGTGAAAATTTTGAAAAACCAATGTGAAATGTTGTCAAAATTTTAACGTGGTTAGGTGACTAGCATTGCCTCGTCAATATTAAATCAAATAAAACAGAAATCTAACGGTATTTAAAAAAGATATTCAAATTTTTGTCAAAAATATTTGTATTTCCAAAACGATTCTGAAAGAGTGTCAAAAAATCCGAATTTGAAGGTTCAGGGTATGCAGTTCGACACGGATGCACTCCCTGATGCCGAAAATGAAAGTTTCGTATCGATCGGTCAATATCCGAGCGAGTTATTGAAAGTTGAAAGTCAAAAATTGAGTACTGATTGATATATCAGTATAAGTAAAAATTTTGAAAAACCAATGTGAAATGTTGTCAAAATTTTAACGTGGTTAGGTGACTAGCATTGCCTCGTCAATATTAAACTAAATAAAACAGAAATCTAACGGTATTTAAAAAAGATATTCAAATTTATGTCAAAAATATTTGTATTTCCAAAACGATTTTGAAAGACTGTCAAAAAAATCCGAATTTGAAGGTTCAGGGTATGCAGTTCGACACGGATGCACTCCCTGATGCCGAAAATGAAAGTTTCGTATCGATCGGTCAATATCCGAGCGAGTTATTGAAAGTTGAAAGTCAAAAATTGAGTACTGATTGATATATCAGTATAAGTTAAAATTTTGAAAAACCCATGTGAAATGTTGTCAAAATTTTAACGTAGTTAGGTGACTAGCATTGCCTCGTCAATATTAAACCAAATAAAAC
Organism: Choreutis nemorana; assembly: GCA_949316135.1. Taxonomy (NCBI): domain Eukaryota; kingdom Metazoa; phylum Arthropoda; class Insecta; order Lepidoptera; family Choreutidae; genus Choreutis; species Choreutis nemorana. The sequence goes on along the minus strand of OX438620.1, from coordinate 151,948 downwards.
AGAAATCTAACGGTATTTAAAAAAGATATTCAAATTTATGTCAAAAATATTTGTATTTCCAAAACGATTTTGAAAGACTGTCAAAAAATACGAATTTGAAGGTTCAGGGTATGCAGTTCGACAAGGATGCACTCCCTGATGCCGAAAATGAAAGTTTCGTATCGATCGGTCAATATCCGAGCGAGTTATTGAAAGTTGAAAGTCAAAAATTGAGTACTGATTGATATATCGGTATAAGTTAAAATTTTGAAAAACCAATGTGAATTGTTGTCAAAATTTTAACGTGGTTAGGTGACTAGCATTGCCTCGTCAATATTAAACCAAATAAAACAGAAATCTAACGGTATTTAAAAAAGATATTCAAATGTATGTCAAAAATATTTGTATTTCCAAAACGATTTTGAAAGACTGTCAAAAAATCCGAATTTGAAGGTTCAGGGTACGCAGTTCGACGCGGACGCACTCCCTGATGTCGAAAATGAAAGTTTCGTATCGATCGGTCAATATCCGAGCGAGTTATTGAAAGTTGAAAGTCAAAAATTGAGTACTGATTGATATATCAGTATAAGTGAAAATTTTGAAAAACCAATGTGAAATGTTGTCAAAATTTTAACGTGGTTAGGTGACTAGCATTGCCTCGTCAATAGTAAACCAACTAAAACAGAAATCTAACGGTATTTAAAAAAGATATTCAAATTTATGTCAAAAATATTTGTATTTCCAAAACGATTTTGAAAGACTGTCAAAAAAATCCGAATTCGAAGGTTCAGGGTACGCAGTTCGACGCGGATGCACTCCTTGATGTCGAAAATGAAAGTTTCGTATCGATCGGTCAATATCCGAGCGAGTTATTGAAAGTTGAAAGTCAAAAATTGAGTACTGATTGATATATCAGTATAAGTGAAAATTTTGAAAAACCAATGTGAAATGTTGTCAAAATTTTAACGTGGTTAGGTGACTAGCATTGCCTCGTCAATAGTAAACCAACTAAAACAGAAATCTAACGGTATTTAAAAAAGATATTCAAATTTATGTCAAAAATATTTGTATTTCCAAAACGATTTTGAAAGACTGTCAAAAAAATCCGAATTCGAAGGTTCAGGGTACGCAGTTCGACGCATATGCACTCCTTGATGTCGAAAATGAAAGTTTCGTATCGATCGGTCAATATCCGAGCGAGTTATTGAAAGTTGAAAGTCAAAAATTGAGTACTGATTGATATATCAGTATAAGTGAAAATTTTGAAAAACCAATGTGAAATGTTGTCAAAATTTTAACGTGGTTAGGTGACTAGCATTGCCTCGTCAATATTAAACCAAATAAAACAGAAATCTAACGGTATTTAAAAAAGATATTCAAATTTATGTCAAAAATATTTGTATTTCCAAAACGATTTTGAAAGACTGTCAAAAAAATCCGAATTTGAAGGTTCAGGGTACGCAGTTCGACACGGATGCACTCCCTGATGCCGAAAATGAAAGTTTCGTATCGATCGGTCAATATCCGAGCGAGTTATTGAAAGTTGAAAGTCAAAAATTGAGTACTGATTGATATATCAGTATAAGTGAAAATTTTGAAAAACCAATGTGAAATGTTGTCAAAATTTTAACGTGGTTAGGTGACTAGCATTGCCTCGTCAATATTAAATCAAATAAAACAGAAATCTAACGGTATTTAAAAAAGATATTCAAATTTTTGTCAAAAATATTTGTATTTCCAAAACGATTCTGAAAGAGTGTCAAAAAAATCCGAATTTGAAGGTTCAGGGTATGCAGTTCGACACGGATGCACTCCCTGATGCCGAAAATGAAAGTTTCGTATCGATCGGTCAATATCCGAGCGAGTTATTGAAAGTTGAAAGTCAAAAATTGAGTACTGATTGATATATCAGTATAAGTGAAAATTTTGAAAAACCAATGTGAAATGTTGTCAAAATTTTAACGTGGTTAGGTGACTAGCATTGCCTCGTCAATAGTAAACCAACTAAAACAGAAATCTAACGGTATTTAAAAAAGATATTCAAATTTATGTCAAAAATATTTGTATTTCCAAAACGATTTTGAAAGACTGTCAAAAAAATCCGAATTTGAAGGTTCAGGGTACGCAGTTCGACGCGGATGCACTCCCTGATGTCGAAAATGAAAGTTTCGTATCGATCGGTCAATATCCGAGCGAGTTATTGAAAGTTGAAAGTCAAAAATTGAGTACTGATTGATATATCAGTATAAGTTAAAATTTTGAAAAACCAATGTGAATTGTTGTCAAAATTTTAACGTGGTTAGGTGACTAGCATTGCCTCGTCAATATTAAACCAAATAAAACAGAAATCTAACTGTATTTAAAAAAGATATTCAAATTTATGTCAAAAATATTTGTATTTCCAAAACGATTTTGAAAGACTGTCAAAAAATACGAATTTGAAGGTTCAGGGTATGCAGTTCGACAAGGATGCACTCCCTGATGCCGAAAATGAAAGTTTCGTATCGATCGGTCAATATCCGAGCGAGTTATTGAAAGTTGAAAGTCAAAAATTGAGTACTGATTGATATATCGGTATAAGTTAAAATTTTGAAAAACCAATGTGAAATGTTGTCAAAATTTTAACGTGGTTAGGTGACTAGCATTGCCTCGTCAATATTAAACCAAATAAAACAGAAATCTAACGGTATTTAAAAAAGATATTCAAATTTATGTCAAAAATATTTGTATTTCCAAAACGATTTTGAAAGACTGTCAAAAAAATCCGAATTTGAAGGTTCAGGGTATGCAGTTCGACGCGGATGCACTCCCTGATGCCGAAAATGAAAGTTTCGTATCGATCGGTCAATATCCGAGCGAGTTATTGAAAGTTGAAAGTCAAAAATTGAGTACTGATTGATATATCAGTATAAGTGAAAATTTTGAAAAACCAATGTGAAATGTTGTCAAAATTTTAACGTGGTTAGGTGACTAGCATTGCCTCGTCAATAGTAAACCAACTAAAACAGAAATCTAACGGTATTTAAAAAAGATATTCAAATTTATGTCAAAAATATTTGTATTTCCAAAACGATTTTGAAAGACTGTCAAAAAAATCCGAATTCGAAGGTTCAGGGTACGCAGTTCGACGCGGATGCACTCCCTGATGTCGAAAATGAAAGTTTCGTATCGATCGGTCAATATCCGAGCGAGTTATTGAAAGTTGAAAGTCAAAAATTGAGTACTGATTGATATATCGGTATAAGTTAAAATTTTGAAAAACCAATGTGAATTGTTGTCAAAATTTTAACGTGGTTAGGTGACTAGCATTGCCTCGTCAATATTAAACCAAATAAAACAGAAATCTAACGGTATTTAAAAAAGATATTCAAATGTATGTCAAAAATATTTGTATTTCCAAAACGATTTTGAAAGACTGTCAAAAAATCCGAATTTGAAGGTTCAGGGTAAGCAGTTCGACGCGGATGCACTCCCTGATGTCGAAAATGAAAGTTTCGTATCGATCGGTCAATATCCGAGCGAGTTATTGAAAGTTGAAAGTCAAAAATTGAGTACTGATTGATATATCAGTATAAGTGAAAATTTTGAAAAACCAATGTGAAATGTTGTCAAAATTTTAACGTGGTTAGGTGACTAGCATTGCCTCGTCAATATTAAACCAAATAAAACAGAAATTTAACGATATTTAAAAAAGATATTCAAATTTATGTCAAAAATATTTGTATTTCCAAAACGATTTTGAAAGACTGTCAAAAAAATCCGAATTTGAAGGTTCAGGGTATGCAGTTCGACGCGGATGCACTCTTTGATGCCGAAAATGAAAGTTTCGTATCGATCGGTCAATATCCGAGCGAGTTATTGAAAGTTGAAAGTCAAAAATTGAGTACTGATTGATATATCAGTATAAGTGAAAATTTTGAAAAACCAATGTGAAATGTTGTCAAAATTTTAACGTGGTTAGGTGACTAGCATTGCCTCGTCAATAGTAAACCAACTAAAACAGAAATCTAACGGTATTTAAAAAAGATATTCAAATTTATGTCAAAAATATTTGTATTTCCAAAACGATTTTGAAAGACTGTCAAAAAAATCCGAATTCGAAGGTTCAGGGTACGCAGTTCGACGCGGATGCACTCCCTGATGTCGAAAATGAAAGTTTCGTATCGATCGGTCAATATCCGAGCGAGTTATTGAAAGTTGAAAGTCAAAAATTGAGTACTGATTGATATATCGGTATAAGTTAAAATTTTGAAAAACCAATGTGAATTGTTGTCAAAATTTTAACGTGGTTAGGTGACTAGCATTGCCTCGTCAATATTAAACCAAATAAAACAGAAATCTAACGGTATTTAAAAAAGATATTCAAATGTATGTCAAAAATATTTGTATTTCCAAAACGATTTTGAAAGACTGTCAAAAAATCCGAATTTGAAGGTTCAGGGTATGCAGTTCGACACGGATGCACTCCCTGATGCCGAAAATGAAAGATTTGTATCGATCGGTCAATATCTGAGCGAGTTATTGAAAGTCAAAAATTGAGTACTGATTGATATATCAGTATAAGTGAAAATTTTGAAAAACCAATGTGAAATGTTGTCAAAATTTTAACGTGGTTAGGTGACTAGCATTGCCTCGTCAATATTAAACTAAATAAAACAGAAATCTAACGGTATTTAAAAAGATATTCAAATTTATGTCAAAAATATTTGTATTTCCAAAACGATTTTGAAAGACTGTCAAAAAAATCCGAATTTGAAGGTTCAGGGTATGCAGTTCGACACGGATGCACTCCCTGATGCCGAAAATGAAAGTTTCGTATCGATCGGTCAATATCCGAGCGAGTTATTGAAAGTTGAAAGTCAAAAATTGAGTACTGATTGATACATCAGTATAAGTGAAAATTTTGAAAAACCAATGTGAAATGTTGTCAAAATTTTAACGTGGTTAGGTGACTAGCATTGCCTCGTCAATATTAATTCAAATAAAACAGAAATCTAACGGTATTTAAAAAAGATATTCAAATGTATGTCAAAAATATTTGTATTTCCAAAACGATTTTGAAAGACTGTCAAAAAATCCGAATTTGAAGGTTCAGGGTACGCAGTTCGACGCGGATGCACTTCCTGATGTCGAAAATGAAAGTTTCGTATCGATCGGTCAATATCCGAGCGAGTTATTGAAAGTTGAAAGTCAAAAATTGAGTACTGATTGATATATCAGTATAAGTGAAAATTTTGAAAAACCAATGTGAAATGTTGTCAAAATTTTAACGTGGTTAGGTGACTAGCATTGCCTCGTCAATAGTAAACCAACTAAAACAGAAATCTAACGGTATTTAAAAAAGATATTCAAATTTATGTCAAAAATATTTGTATTTCCAAAACGATTTTGAAAGACTGTCAAAAAAATCCGAATTCGAAGGTTCAGGGTATGCAGTTCGACAAGGATGCACTCCCTGATGCCGAAAATGAAAGTTTCGTATCGATCGGTCAATATCCGAGTGAGTTATTGAAAGTTGAAAGTCAAAAATTGAGTACTGATTGATATATCGGTATAAGTTAAAATTTTGAAAAACCAATGTGAAATGTTGTCAAAATTTTAACGTGGTTAGGTGACTAGCATTGCCTCGTCAATATTAAACCAAATAAAACAGAAATCTAACTGTATTTAAAAAAGATATTCAAATTTTTGTCAAAAATATTTGTATTTCCAAAACGATTCTGAAAGAGTGTCAAAAAAATCCGAATTTGAAGGTTCAGGGTATGCAGTTCGACACGGATGCATTCCCTGATGCCGAAAATGAAAGTTTCGTATCGATCGGTCAATATCCGAGCGAGTTATTGAAAGTTGAAAGTCAAAAATTGAGTACTGATTGATATATCAGTATAAGTAAAAATTTTGAAAAACCAATGTGAAATGTTGTCAAAATTTTAACGTGGTTAGGTGACTAGCATTGCCTCGTCAATATTAAACTAAATAAAACAGAAATCTAACGGTATTTAAAAAAGATATTCAAATTTATGTCAAAAATATTTGTATTTCCAAAACGATTTTGAAAGACTGTCAAAAAAATCCGAATTTGAAGGTTCAGGGTATGCAGTTCGACACGGATGCATTCCTTGATGCCGAAAATGAAAGTTTCGTATCGATCGGTCAATATCCGAGCGAGTTATTGAAAGTTGAAAGTCAAAAATTGAGTACTGATTGATATATCAGTATAAGTAAAAATTTTGAAAAACCAATGTGAAATGTTGTCAAAATTTTAACGTGGTTAGGTGACTAGCATTGCCTCGTCAATATTAAACCAAATAAAACAGAAATCTAACTGTATTTAAAAAAGATATTCAAATTTATGTCAAAAATATTTGTATTTCCAAAACGATTTTGAAAGACTGTCAAAAAAATCCGAATTTGAAGGTTCAGGGTATGCAGTTCGACACGGATGTACTCCCTGATGCCGAAAATGAAAGTTTCGTATCGATCGGTCAATATCTGAGCGAGTTATTGAAAGTTGAAAGTCAAAAATTGAGTACTGATTGATAGATCAGTATAAGTGAAAATTTTGAAAAACCAATGTGAAATGTTGTCAAAATTTTAACGTGGTTAGGTGACTAGCATTGCCTCGTCAATATTAATTCAAATAAAACAGAAATCTAACGGTATTTAAAAAAGATATTCAAATTTTTGTCAAAAAATGTGTATTTCCAAAACGATTTTGAAAGACTGTCAAAAAAATCCGAATTTGAAGGTTCAGGGTATGCAGTTCGACACGGATGCACTCTCTGATGCCGAAAATGAAAGTTTCGTATCGATCGGTCAATATCCGAGCGAGTTATTGAAAGTTGAAAGTCAAAAATTGAGTACTGATTGATATATCAGTATAAGTTAAAATTTTGAAAAACCAATGTGAATTGTTGTCAAAATTTTAACGTGGTTAGGTGACTAGCATTGCCTCGTCAATATTAAACCAAATAAAACAGAAATCTAACTGTATTTAAAAAAGATATTCAAATTTTTGTCAAAAATATTTGTATTTCCAAAACGATTCTGAAAGAGTGTCAAAAAAATCCGAATTTGAAGGTTCAGGGTATGCAGTTCGACACGGATGCATTCCCTGATGCCGAAAATGAAAGTTTCGTATCGATCGGTCAATATCCGAGCGAGTTATTGAAAGTTGAAAGTCAAAAATTGAGTACTGATTGATATATCAGTATAAGTAAAAATTTTGAAAAACCAATGTGAAATGTTGTCAAAATTTTAACGTGGTTAGGTGACTAGCATTGCCTCGTCAATATTAAACTAAATAAAACAGAAATCTAACGGTATTTAAAAAAGATATTCAAATTTATGTCAAAAATATTTGTATTTCCAAAACGATTTTGAAAGACTGTCAAAAAAATCCGAATTTGAAGGTTCAGGGTATGCAGTTCGACACGGATGCACTCCCTGATGCCGAAAATGAAAGTTTCGTATCGATCGGTCAATATCCGAGCGAGTTATTGAAAGTTGAAAGTCAAAAATTGAGTACTGATTGATACATCAGTATAAGTGAAAATTTTGAAAAACCAATGTGAAATGTTGTCAAAATTTTAACGTGGTTAGGTGACTAGCATTGCCTCGTCAATATTAATTCAAATAAAACAGAAATCTAACGGTATTTAAAAAAGATATTCAAATTTTTGTCAAAAAATGTGTATTTCCAAAACGATTTTGAAAGACTGTCAAAAAAATCCGAATTTGAAGGTTCAGGGTATGCAGTTCGACACGGATGCACTCTCTGATGCCGAAAATGAAAGTTTCGTATCGATCGGTCAATATCCGAGCGAGTTATTGAAAGTTGAAAGTCAAAAATTGAGTACTGATTGATATATCAGTATAAGTGAAAATTTTGAAAAACCAATGTGAAATGTTGTCAAAATTTTAACGTGGTTAGGTGACTAGCATTGCCTCGTCAATAGTAAACCAACTAAAACAGAAATCTAACGGTATTTAAAAAGATATTCAAATTTATGTCAAAAATATTTGTATTTCCAAAACGATTTTGAAAGACTGTCAAAAAAATCCGAATTCGAAGGTTCAGGGTACGCAGTTCGACGCGGATGCACTCCCTGATGTCGAAAATGAAAGTTTCGTATCGATCGGTCAATATCCGAGCGAGTTATTGAAAGTTGAAAGTCAAAAATTGAGTACTGATTGATATATCAGTATAAGTTAAAATTTTGAAAAACCAATGTGAATTGTTGTCAAAATTTTAACGTGGTTAGGTGACTAGCATTGCCTCGTCAATATTAAACCAAATAAAACAGAAATCTAACGGTATTTAAAAAAGATATTCAAATGTATGTCAAAAATATTTGTATTTCCAAAACGATTTTGAAAGACTGTCAAAAAATACGAATTTGAAGGTTCAGGGTATGCAGTTCGACAAGGATGCACTCCCTGATGCCGAAAATGAAAGTTTCGTATCGATCGGTCAATATCCGAGCGAGTTATTGAAAGTTGAAAGTCAAAATTTGAGTACTGATTGATATATCGGTATAAGTTAAAATTTTGAAAAACCAATGTGAATTGTTGTCAAAATTTTAACGTGGTTAGGTGACTAGCATTGCCTCGTCAATATAAAACCAAATAAAACAGAAATCTAACGGTATTTAAAAAAGATATTCAAATGTATGTCAAAAATATTTGTATTTCCAAAACGATTTTGAAAGACTGTCAAAAAATCCGAATTTGAAGGTTCAGGGTACGCAGTTCGACGCGGACGCACTCCCTGATGTCGAAAATGAAAGTTTCGTATCGATCGGTCAATATCCGAGCGAGTTATTGAAAGTTGAAAGTCAAAAATTGAGTACTGATTGATATATCAGTATAAGTGAAAATTTTGAAAAACCAATGTGAAATGTTGTCAAAATTTTAACGTGGTTAAGTGACTAGCATTGCCTCGTCAATATTAAACTAAATAAAACAGAAATCTAACGGTATTTAAAAAAGATATTCAAATTTATGTCAAAAATATTTGTATTTCCTAAACGATTCTGAAAGACTGTCAAACAAATCCGAATTTGAAGGTTCAGGGTATGCAGTTCGACGCGGATGCACTCCCTGATGCCGAAAATGAAAGTTTCGTATCGATCGGTCAATATCCGAGCGAGTTATTGAAAGTTGAAAGTCAAAAATTGAGTACTGATTGATATATCAGTATAAGTGAAAATTTTGAAAACCAATGTGAAATGTTGTCAAAATTTTAACGTGGCTAGGTGACTAGCATTGCCTCATCAATATTTAACACAATAAAACAGAAATCTAACGGTATTTAAAAAAGATATTCAAATTTATGTCAAAAATATTTGTATTTCCAAAACGATTTTGAAAGACTGTCAAAAAAATCCGAATTTGAAGGTTCAGGGTATGCAGTTCGACACGGATGCACTCCCTGATGCCGAAAATGAAAGTTTCGTATCGATCGGTCAATATCCGAGCGAGTTATTGAAAGTTGAAAGTCAAAAATTGAGTACTGATTGATATATCAGTATAAGTGAAAATTTTGAAAAACCAATGTGAAATGTTGTCAAAATTTTAACGTGGTTAGGTGACTAGCATTGCCTCGTCAATATTAAACCAAATAAAACAGAAATCTAACGGTATTTAAAAAAGATATTCAAATTTATGTCAAAAATATTTGTATTTCCAAAACGATTTTGAAAGACTGTCAAAAAAATCCGAATTTGAAGGTTCAGGGTATGCAGTTCGACACGGATGCACTCCCTGATGCCGAAAATGAAAGTTTCGTATCGATCGGTCAATATCCGAGCGAGTTATTGAAAGTTGAAAGTCAAAAATTGAGTACTGATTGAAATATCAGTATAAGTGAAAATTTTGAAAAACCAATGTGAAATGTTGTCAAAATTTTAACGTGGTTAGGTGACTAGCATTGCCTCGTCAATATTAAACCAAATAAAACAGAAATCTAACTGTATTTAAAAAAGATATTCAAATTTATGTCAAAAATATTTGTATTTCCAAAACGATTTTGAAAGACTGTCAAAAAAATCCGAATTTGAAGGTTCAGGGTATGCAGTTCGACACGGATGCACTCTTTGATGCCGAAAATGAAAGTTTCGTATCGATCGGTCAATATCCGAGCGAGTTATTGAAAGTTGAAAGTCAAAAATTGAGTACTGATTGATATCTCAGTATAAGTGAAAATTTTGAAAAACCAATGTGAAATGTTGTCAAAATTTTAACGTGGTTAGGTGACTAGCATTGCCTCGTCAATATTAAACCAAATAAAACAGAAATCTAACGGTATTTAAAAAAGATATTCAAATTTATGTCAAAATTATTTGTATTTCCAAAACGATTTTGAAAGACTGTCAAAAAATCCGAATTTGAAGGTTCAGGGTATGCAGTTCGACACGGATGCACTCCCTGATGCCGAAAATGAAAGTTTCGTATCGATCGGTCAATATCCGAGCGAGTTATTGAAAGTTGAAAGTCAAAAATTGAGTACTGATTGAAATATCAGTATAAGTGAAAATTTTGAAAAACCAATGTGAAATGTTGTCAAAATTTTAACGTGGTTAGGTGACTAGCATTGCCTCGTCAATATTAAACCAAATAAAACAGAAATCTAACGGTATTTAAAAAAGATATTCAAATTTATGTCAAAAATATTTGTATTTCCAAAACGATTTTGAAAGACTGTCAAAAAAATCCGAATTTGAAGGTTCAGGGTATGCAGTTCGACACGGATGCACTCTCTGATGCCGAAAATGAAAGTTTCGTATCGATCGGTCAATATCCGAGCGAGTTATTGAAAGTTGAAAGTCAAAAATTGAGTACTGATTGATATATCAGTATAAGTGAAAATTTTGAAAAACCAATGTGAAATGTTGTCAAAATTTTAACGTGGTTAGGTGACTAGCATTGCCTCGTCAATATTAAACCAAATAAAACAGAAATCTAACGGTATTTAAAAAAGATATTCAAATTTTTGTCAAAAAAATTGTATTTCCAAAACGATTTTGAAAGACTGTCAAAAAAATCCGAATTTGAAGGTTCAGGGTATGCAGTTCGACACGGATGCACTCCCTGATGCCGAAAATGAAAGTTTCGTATCGATCGGTCAATATCCGAGCGAGTTATTGAAAGTTGAAAGTCAAAAATTGAGTACTGATTGATATATCAGTTTAAGTGAAAATTTTGAAAAACCAATGTGAAATGTTGTCAAAATTTTAACGTGGTTAGGTGACTAGCATTGCCTCGTCAATATTTAACCAAATAAAACAGAAATATAACGGTATTTAAAAAAGATATTCAAATTTTTGTCAAAAAAATTGTATTTCCAAAACGATTTTGAAAGACTGTCAAAAAAATCCGAATTTGAAGGTTCAGGGTATGCAGTTCGACACGGATGCACTCCCTGATGCCGAAAATGAAAGTTTCGTATCGATCGGTCAATATCCGAGCGAGTTATTGAAAGTTGAAAGTCAAAAATTGAGTACTGATTGATATATCAGTATAAGTGAAAATTTTGAAAAACCAATGTGAAATGTTGTCAAAATTTTAACGTGGTTAGGTGACTAGCATTGCCTCGTCAATATCAATTCAAATAAAACAGAAATCTAACGGTATTTAAAAAAGATATTCAAATTTTTGTCAAAAAATGTGTATTTCCAAAACGATTTTGAAAGACTGTCAAAAAAATCCGAATTTGAAGGTTCAGGGTATGCAGTTCGACACGGATGCACTCTCTGATGCCGAAAATGAAAGTTTCGTATCGATCGGTCAATATCCGAGCGAGTTATTGAAAGTTGAAAGTCAAAAATTTAGTACTGATTGATATATCAGTATAAGTGAAAATTTTGAAAAACCAATGTGAAATGTTGTCAAAATTTTAACGTGGTTAGGTGACTAGCATTGCCTCGTCAATAGTAAACCAACTAAAACAGAAATCTAACGGTATTTAAAAAAGATATTCAAATTTATGTCAAAAATATTTGTATTTCCAAAACGATTTTGAAAGACTGTCAAAAAAATCCGAATTTGAAGGTTCAGGGTATGCAGTTCGACACGGATGCACTCCCTGATGCCGAAAATGAAAGTTTCGTATCGATCGGTCAATATCCGAGCGAGTTATTGAAAGTTGAAAGTCAAAAATTGAGTACTGATTGATATATCAGTATAAGTGAAAATTTTGAAAAACCAATGTGAAATGTTGTCAAAATTTTAACGTGGTTAGGTGATTAGCATTGCCTCGTCAATATTTAACTAAATAAAACAGAAATCTAACGGTATTTAAAAAAGATATTCAAATTTATGTCAAAAATATTTGTATTTCCAAAACGATTTTGAAAGACTGTCAAAAAAATCCGAATTTGAAGGTTCAGGGTATGCAGTTCGACGCGGATGCACTCCCTGATGCCGAAAATGAAAGTTTCGTATCGATCGGTCAATATCCGAGCGAGTTATTGAAAGTTGAAAGTCAAAAATTGAGTACTGATCGATATATCAGTATAAGTGAAAATTTTGAAAAACCAATGTGAAATGTTGTCAAAATTTTAACGTGGTTAAGTGACTAGCATTGCCTCGTCAATATTAAACTAAATAAAACAGAAATCTAACGGTATTTAAAAAAGATATTCAAATTTATGTCAAAAATATTTGTATTTCCTAAACGATTCTGAAAGACTGTCAAACAAATCCGAATTTGAAGGTTCAGGGTATGCAGTTCGACGCGGATGCACTCCCTGATGCCGAAAATGAAAGTTTCGTATCGATCGGTCAATATCCGAGCGAGTTATTGAAAGTTGAAAGTCAAAAATTGAGTACTGATTGATATATCAGTATAAGTGAAAATTTTGAAAACCAATGTGAAATGTTGTCAAAATTTTAACGTGGCTAGGTGACTAGCATTGCCTCATCAATATTTAACAAAATAAAACAGAAATCTAACGGTATTTAAAAAAGATATTCAAATTTATGTCAAAAATATTTGTATTTCCAAAACGATTTTGAAAGACTGTCAAAAAAATCCGAATTTGAAGGTTCAGGGTATGCAGTTCGACACGGATGCACTCCCTGATGCCGAAAATGAAAGTTTCGTATCGATCGGTCAATATCCGAGCGAGTTATTGAAAGTTGAAAGTCAAAAATTGAGTACTGATTGATATATCAGTATAAGTGAAAATTTTGAAAAACCAATGTGAAATGTTGTCAAAATTTTAACGTGGTTAGGTGACTAGCATTGCCTCGTCAATATTAAACCAAATAAAACAGAAATCTAACGGTATTTAAAAAAGATATTCAAATTTATGTCAAAAATATTTGTATTTCCAAAACGATTTTGAAAGACTGTCAAAAAAATCCGAATTTGAAGGTTCAGGGTATGCAGTTCGACACGGATGCACTCCCTGATGCCGAAAATGAAAGTTTCGTATCGATCGGTCAATATCCGAGCGAGTTATTGAAAGTTGAAAGTCAAAAATTGAGTACTGATTGAAATATCAGTATAAGTGAAAATTTTGAAAAACCAATGTGAAATGTTGTCAAAATTTTAACGTGGTTAGGTGACTAGCATTGCCTCGTCAATATTAAACCAAATAAAACAGAAATCTAACGGTATTTAAAAAAGATATTCAAATTTATGTCAAAAATATTTGTATTTCCAAAACGATTTTGAAAGACTGTCAAAAAAATCCGAATTTGAAGGTTCAGGGTATGCAGTTCGACACGGATGCACTCTTTGATGCCGAAAATGAAAGTTTCGTATCGATCGGTCAATATCCGAGCGAGTTATTGAAAGTTGAAAGTCAAAAATTGAGTACTGATTGATATCTCAGTATAAGTGAAAATTTTGAAAAACCAATGTGAAATGTTGTCAAAATTTTAACGTGGTTAGGTGACTAGCATTGCCTCGTCAATATTAAACCAAATAAAACAGAAATCTAACGGTATTTAAAAAAGATATTCAAATTTATGTCAAAATTATTTGTATTTCCAAAACGATTTTGAAAGACTGTCAAAAAATCCGAATTTGAAGGTTCAGGGTATGCAGTTCGACACGGATGCACTCCCTGATGCCGAAAATGAAAGTTTCGTATCGATCGGTCAATATCCGAGCGAGTTATTGAAAGTTGAAAGTCAAAAATTGAGTACTGATTGAAATATCAGTATAAGTGAAAATTTTGAAAAACCAATGTGAAATGTTGTCAAAATTTTAACGTGGTTAGGTGACTAGCATTGCCTCGTCAATATTAAACCAAATAAAACAGAAATCTAACGGTATTTAAAAAAGATATTCAAATTTATGTCAAAAATATTTGTATTTCCAAAACGATTTTGAAAGACTGTCAAAAAAATCCGAATTTGAAGGTTCAGGGTATGCAGTTCGACACGGATGCACTCCCTGATGCCGAAAATGAAAGTTTCGTATCGATCGGTCAATATCCGAGCGAGTTATTGAAAGTTGAAAGTCAAAAATTGAGTACTGATTGATATATCAGTATAAGTGAAAATTTTGAAAAACCAATGTGAAATGTTGTCAAAATTTTAACGTGGTTAGGTGACTAGCATTGCCTCGTCAATATTAAACCAAATAAAACAGAAATCTAACGGTATTTAAAAAAGATATTCAAATTTTTGTCAAAAAAATTGTATTTCCAAAACGATTTTGAAAGACTGTCAAAAAAATCCGAATTTGAAGGTTCAGGGTATGCAGTTCGACACGGATGCACTCCCTGATGCCGAAAATGAAAGTTTCGTATCGATCGGTCAATATCCGAGCGAGTTATTGAAAGTTGAAAGTCAAAAATTGAGTACTGATTGATATATCAGTTTAAGTGAAAATTTTGAAAAACCAATGTGAAATGTTGTCAAAATTTTAACGTGGTTAGGTGACTAGCATTGCCTCGTCAATATTTAACCAAATAAAACAGAAATATAACGGTATTTAAAAAAGATATTCAAATTTATGTCAAAAATATTTGTATTTCCAAAACGATTTTGAAAGACTGTCAAAAAAATCCGAATTTGAAGGTTCAGGGTATGCAGTTCGACACGGATGCACTCCCTGATGCCGAAAATGAAAGTTTCGTATCGATCGGTCAATATCCGAGCGAGTTATTGAAAGTTGAAAGTCAAAAATTGAGTACTGATTGAAATATCAGTATAAGTGAAAATTTTGAAAAACCAATGTGAAATGTTGTCAAAATTTTAACGTGGTTAGGTGACTAGCATTGCCTCGTCAATATTAAACCAAATAAAACAGAAATCTAACGGTATTTAAAAAAGATATTCAAATTTATGTCAAAAATATTTGTATTTCCAAAACGATTTTGAAAGACTGTCAAAAAAATCCGAATTTGAAGGTTCAGGGTATGCAGTTCGACACGGATGCACTTCTTGATGCCGAAAATGAAAGTTTCGTATCGATCGGTCAATATCCGAGCGAGTTATTGAAAGTTGAAAGTCAAAAATTGAGTACTGATTGATATCTCAGTATAAGTGAAAATTTTGAAAAACCAATGTGAAATGTTGTCAAAATTTTAACGTGGTTAGGTGACTAGCATTGCCTCGTCAATATTAAACCAAATAAAACAGAAATCTAACGGTATTTAAAAAAGATATTCAAATTTATGTCAAAATTATTTGTATTTCCAAAACGATTTTGAAAGACTGTCAAAAAATCCGAATTTGAAGGTTCAGGGTATGCAGTTCGACACGGATGCACTCCCTGATGCCGAAAATGAAAGTTTCGTATCGATCGGTCAATATCCGAGCGAGTTATTGAAAGTTGAAAGTCAAAAATTGAGTACTGATTGATATATCAGTTTAAGTGAAAATTTTGAAAAACCAATGTGAAATGTTGTCAAAATTTTAACGTGGTTAGGTGACTAGCATTGCCTCGTCAATATTTAACCAAATAAAACAGAAATCTAACGGTATTTAAAAAAGATATTCAAATTTATGTCAAAAATATTTGTATTTCCAAAACGATTTTGAAAGACTGTCAAAAAAATCCGAATTCGAAGGTTCAGGGTACGCAGTTCGACGCGGATGCACTCCCTGATGTCAAAAATGAAAGTTTCGTATCGATCGGTCAATATCCGAGCGAGTTATTGAAAGTTGAAAGTCAAAAATTGAGTACTGATTGATATATCAGTATAAGTGAAAATTTTGAAAAACCAATGTGAAATGTTGTCAAAATTTTAACGTGGTTAGGTGACTAGCATTGCCTCGTCAATAGTAAACCAACTAAAACAGAAATCTAACGGTATTTAAAAAAGATATTCAAATTTATGTCAAAAATATTTGTATTTCCAAAACGATTTTGAAAGACTGTCAAAAAAATCCGAATTCGAAGGTTCAGGGTACGCAGTTCGACGCGGATGCACTCCCTGATGTCGAAAATGAAAGTTTCGTATCGATCGGTCAATATCCGAGCGAGTTATTGAAAGTTGAAAGTCAAAAATTGAGTACTGATTGATATATCAGTATAAGTGAAAATTTTGAAAAACCAATGTGAAATGTTGTCAAAATTTTAACGTGGTTAGGTGACTAGCATTGCCTCGTCAATAGTAAACCAACTAAAACAGAAATCTAACGGTATTTAAAAAAGATATTCAAATTTATGTCAAAAATATTTGTATTTCCAAAACGATTTTGAACGACTGTCAAAAAAATCCGAATTCGAAGGTTCAGGGTACGCAGTTCGACGCGGATGCACTCCCTGATGTCGAAAATGAAAGTTTCGTATCGATCGGTCAATATCCGAGCGAGTTATTGAAAGTTGAAAGTCAAAAATTGAGTACTGATTGATATATCGGTATAAGTTAAAATTTTGAAAAACCAATGTGAATTGTTGTCAAAATTTTAACGTGGTTAGGTGACTAGCATTGCCTCGTCAATATTAAACCAAATAAAACAGAAATCTAACGGTATTTAAAAAAGATATTCAAATGTATGTCAAAAATATTTGTATTTCCAAAACGATTTTGAAAGACTGTCAAAAAAATCCGAATTTGAAGGTTCGGGGTACGCAGTTCGACACGGATGCACTCCCTGATGCCGAAAATGAAAGTTTCGTATCGATCGGTCAATATCCGAGCGAGTTATTGAAAGTTGAAAGTCAAAAATTGAGTACTGATTGATATATCAGTATAAGTGAAAATTTTGAAAAACCAATGTGAAATGTTGTCAAAATTTTAACGTGGTTAGGTGACTAGCATTGCCTCGTCAATATTAAACCAAATAAAACAGAAATCTAACGGTATTTAAAAAAGATATTCAAATTTTTGTCAAAAATATTTGTATTTCCAAAACGATTCTGAAAGAGTGTCAAAAAAATCCGAATTTGAAGGTTCAGGGTATGCAGTTCGACACGGATGCACTCCCTGATGCCGAAAATGAAAGTTTCGTATCGATCGGTCAATATCCGAGCGAGTTATTGAAAGTTGAAAGTCAAAAATTGAGTACTGATTGATATATCAGTATAAGTGAAAATTTTGAAAAACCAATGTGAAATGTTGTCAAAATTTTAACGTGGTTAGGTGACTAGCATTAACTCGTCAATATTAATTCAAATAAAACAGAAATCTAACGGTATTTAAAAAAGATATTCAAATTTTTGTCAAAAAATGTGTATTTCCAAAACGATTTTGAAAGACTGTCAAAAAAATCCGAATTTGAAGGTTCAGGGTATGCAGTTCGACACGGATGCACTCTCTGATGCCGAAAATGAAAGTTTCGTATCGATCGGTCAATATCCGAGCGAGTTATTGAAAGTTGAAAGTCAAAAATTGAGTACTGATTGATATATCAGTATAAGTGAAAATTTTGAAAAACCAATGTGAAATGTTGTCAAAATTTTTACGTGGTTAGGTGACTAGCATTGCCTCGTCAATATTAAACCAAATAAAACAGAAATCTAACGGTATTTAAAAAAGATATTCAAATGTATGTCAAAAATATTTGTATTTCCAAAACGATTTTGAAAGACTGTCAAAAAATACGAATTTGAAGGTTCAGGGTATGCAGTTCGACAAGGATGCACTCCCTGATGCCGAAAATGAAAGTTTCGTATCGATCGGTCAATATCCGAGCGAGTTATTGAAAGTTGAAAGTCAAAAATTGAGTACTGATTGATATATCGGTATAAGTTAAAATTTTGAAAAACCAATGTGAATTGTTGTCAAAATTTTAACGTGGTTAGGTGACTAGCATTGCCTCGTCAATATTAAACCAAATAAAACAGAAATCTAACGGTATTTAAAAAAGATATTCAAATGTATGTCAAAAATATTTGTATTTCCAAAACGATTTTGAAAGACTGTCAAAAAATACGAATTTGAAGGTTCAGGGTATGCAGTTCGACGCGGATGCACTCCCTGATGCCGAAAATGAAAGTTTCGTATCGATCGGTCAATATCCGAGCGAGTTATTGAAAGTTGAAAGTCAAAAATTGAGTACTGATTGATATATCGGTATAAGTTAAAATTTTGAAAAACCAATGTGAATTGTTGTCAAAATTTTAACGTGGTTAGGTGACTAGCATTGCCTCGTCAATATTAAACCAAATAAAACAGAAATCTAACGGTATTTAAAAAAGATATTCAAATGTATGTCAAAAATATTTGTATTTCCAAAACGATTTTGAAAGACTGTCAAAAAATCCGAATTTGAAGGTTCAGGGTACGCAGTTCGACGCGGACGCACTCCCTGATGTCGAAAATGAAAGTTTCGTATCGATCGGTCAATATCCGAGCGAGTTATTGAAAGTTGAAAGTCAAAAATTGAGTACTGATTGATATATCAGTATAAGTGAAAATTTTGAAAAACCAATGTGAAATGTTGTCAAAATTTTAACGTGGTTAGGTGACTAGCATTGCCTCGTCAATATTAAACCAAATAAAACAGAAATCTAACGGTATTTAAAAAAGATATTCAAATGTATGTCAAAAATATTTGTATTTCCAAAACGATTTTGAAAGACTGTCAAAAAATCCGAATTTGAAGGTTCAGGGTACGCAGTTCGACGCGGACGCACTCCCTGATGTCGAAAATGAAAGTTTCGTATCGATCGGTCAATATCCGAGCGAGTTATTGAAAGTTGAAAGTCAAAAATTGAGTACTGATTGATATATCAGTATAAGTGAAAATTTTGAAAAACCAATGTGAAATGTTGTCAAAATTTTAACGTGGTTAGGTGACTAGCATTGCCTCGTCAATATTAAACCAAATAAAACAGAAATCTAACGGTATTCAAAAAAGATATTCAAATTTATGTCAAAAATATTTGTATTTCCAAAACGATTTTGAAAGACTGTCAAAAAAATCCGAATTTGAAGGTTCAGGGTATGCAGTTCGACGCGGATGCACTCCCTGATGCCGAAAATGAAAGTTTCGTATCGATCGGTCAATATCCGAGCGAGTTATTGAAAGTTGAAAGTCAAAAATTGAGTACTGATTGATATATCAGTATAAGTGAAAATTTTGAAAAACCAATGTGAAATGTTGTCAAAATTTTAACGTGGTTAGGTGACTAGCATTGCCTCGTCAATAGTAAACCAACTAAAACAGAAATCTAACGGTATTTAAAAAAGATATTCAAATTTATGTCAAAAATATTTGTATTTCCAAAACGATTTTGAAAGACTGTCAAAAAAATCCGAATTCAAAGGTTCAGGGTACGCAGTTCGACGCGGATGCACTCCCTGATGTCGAAAATGAAAGTTTCGTATCGATCGGTCAATATCCGAGCGAGTTATTGAAAGTTGAAAGTCAAAAATTGAGTACTGATTGATATATCAGTATAAGTTAAAATTTTGAAAAACCAATGTGAATTGTTGTCAAAATTTTAACGTGGTTAGGTGACTAGCATTGCCTCGTCAATATTAAACCAAATAAAACAGAAATCTAACGGTATTTAAAAAAGATATTCAAATTTATGTCAAAAATATTTGTATTTCCAAAACGATTTTGAAAGACTGTCAAAAAAATCCGAATTTGAAGGTTCAGGGTACGCAGTTCGACACGGATGCACTCCCTGATGCCGAAAATGAAAGTTTCGTATCGATCGGTCAATATCCGAGCGAGTTATTGAAAGTTGAAAGTCAAAAATTGAGTACTGATTGATATATCAGTATAAGTGAAAATTTTGAAAAACCAATGTGAAATGTTGTCAAAATTTTAACGTGGTTAGGTGACTAGCATTGCCTCGTCAATATTAAACCAAATAAAACAGAAATCTAACGGTATTTAAAAAAGATATTCAAATTTTTGTCAAAAATATTTGTATTTCCAAAACGATTCTGAAAGAGTGTCAAAAAAATCCGAATTTGAAGGTTCAGGGTATGCAGTTCGACACGGATGCACTCCCTGATGCCGAAAATGAAAGTTTCGTATCGATCGGTCAATATCCGTGCGAGTTATTGAAAGTTGAAAGTCAAAAATTGAGTACTGATTGATATACCAGTATAAGTGAAAATTTTGAAAAACCAATGTGAAATGTTGTCAAATTTTAACTTGGTTAGGTGACTAGCATTGCCTCGTCAATATCAAACCAAATTAAAACAGAAATCTAACGGTATTTAAAAAAGATATTCAAATTTATGTCAAAAATATTTGTATTTCCAAAACGATTTTGAAAGAATGTCAAAAAAATCCGAATTTGAAGGTTCAGGGTATGCAGTTCGACACGGATGCACTCCCTGATGCCGAAAATGAAAGTTTCGTATCGATCGGTCAATATCTGAGCGAGTTATTGAAAGTTGAAAGTCAAAAATTGAGTACTGATTGATATATCAGTATAAGTGAAAATTTTGAAAAACCAATGTGAAATGTTGTCAAAATTTTAACGTGGTTAGGTGACTAGCATTGCCTCGTCAATATTAAACCAAATAAAACAGAAATCTAACGGTATTTAAAAAAGATATTCAAATTTTTGTCAAAAATATTTGTATTTCCAAAACGATTTTGAAAGACTGTCAAAAAAATCCGAATTTGAAGGTTCAGGGTATGCAGTTCGACACGGATGCACTCCCTGATGCCGAAAATGAAAGTTTCGTATCGATTGGTCAATATCCGAGCTAGTTATTGAAAGTTGAAAGTCAAAAATTGAGTACTGATTGATATACCAGTATAAGTGAAAATTTTGAAAAACCAATGTGAAATGTTGTCAAAATTTTAACGTGTTTAGGTGACTAGCATTGCCTCGTCAATATTAAACCAAATAAAACAGAAATCTAACTGTATTTAAAAAAGATATTCAAATTTTTGTCAAAAATATTTGTATTTCCAAAACGATTTTGAAAGACTGTCAAAAAAATCCGAATTTGAAGGTTCAGGGTATGCAGTTCGACACGGATGCACTCCCTGATGCCGAAAATGAAAGTTTCGTATCGATCGGTCAATATCCGAGCGAGTTATTGAAAGTTGAAAGTCAAAAATTGAGTACTGATTGATATACCAGTATAAGTGAAAATTTTGAAAAACCAATGTGAAATGTTGTCAAAATTTTAACGTGGTTAGGTGACTAGCATTGCCTCGTTAATATTAAACCAAATAAAACAGAAATCTAACGGTATTTAAAAAAGATATTCAAATTTTTGTCAAAAATATTTGTATTTCCAAAACGATTTTGAAAGACTGTCAAAAAAATCCGAATTTGAAGGTTCAGGGTATGCAGTTCGACACGGATGCACTCCCTGATGCCGAAAATGAAAGTTTCGTATCGATCGGTCAATATCCGTGCGAGTTATTGAAAGTTGAAAGTCAAAAATTGAGTACTGATTGATATACCAGTATAAGTGAAAATTTTGAAAAACCAATGTGAAATGTTGTCAAATTTTAACTTGGTTAGGTGACTAGCATTGCCTCGTCAATATCAAACCAAATTAAAACAGAAATCTAACGGTATTTAAAAAAGATATTCAAATTTATGTCAAAAATATTTGTATTTCCAAAACGATTTTGAAAGAATGTCAAAAAAATCCGAATTTGAAGGTTCAGGGTATGCAGTTCGACACGGATGCACTCCCTGATGCCGAAAATGAAAGTTTCGTATCGATCGGTCAATATCCGAGCGAGTTATTGAAAGTTGAAAGTCAAAAATTGAGTACTGATTGATATATCAGTATAAGTGAAAATTTTGAAAAACCAATGTGAAATGTTGTCAAAATTTTAACGTGGTTAGGTGACTAGCATTGCCTCGTCAATATTAAACCAAATAAAACAGAAATCTAACGGTATTTAAAAAAGATATTCAAATTTTTGTCAAAAATATTTGTATTTGCAAAACGATTCTGAAAGAGTGTCAAAAAAATCCGAATTTGAAGGTTCAGGGTATGCAGTTCGACACGGATGCACTCCCTGATGCCGAAAATGAAAGTTTCGTATCGATCGGTCAATATCCGAGCGAGTTATTGAAAGTTGAAAGTCAAAAATTGAGTACTGATTGATATATCAGTATAAGTGAAAATTTTGAAAAACCAATGTGAAATGTTGTCAAAATTTTAACGTGGTTAGGTGACTAGCATTAACTCGTCAATATTAATTCAAATAAAACAGAAATCTAACGGTATTTAAAAAAGATATTCAAATTTTTGTCAAAAAATGTGTATTTCCAAAACGATTTTGAAAGACTGTCAAAAAAATCCGAATTTGAAGGTTCAGGGTATGCAGTTTGACACGGATGCACTCTCTGATGCCGAAAATGAAAGTTTCGTATCGATCGGTCAATATCCGAGCGAGTTATTGAAAGTTGAAAGTCAAAAATTGAGTACTGATTGATATATCAGTATAAGTGAAAATTTTGAAAAACCAATGTGAAATGTTGTCAAAATTTTTACGTGGTTAGGTGACTAGCATTGCCTCGTCAATATTAAACCAAATAAAACAGAAATCTAACGGTATTTAAAAAAGATATTCAAATTTATGTCAAAAATATTTGTATTTCCAAAACGATTTTGAAAGACTGTCAAAAAATACGAATTTGAAGGTTCAGGGTATGCAGTTCGACAAGGATGCACTCCCTGATGCCGAAAATGAAAGTTTCGTATCGATCGGTCAATATCCGAGCGAGTTATTGAAAGTTGAAAGTCAAAAATTGAGTACTGATTGATATATCGGTATAAGTTAAAATTTTGAAAAACCAATGTGAATTGTTGTCAAAATTTTAACGTGGTTAGGTGACTAGCATTGCCTCGTCAATATTAAACCAAATAAAACAGAAATCTAACGGTATTTAAAAAAGATATTCAAATGTATGTCAAAAATATTTGTATTTCCAAAACGATTTTGAAAGACTGTCAAAAAATCCGAATTTGAAGGTTCAGGGTACGCAGTTCGACGCGGACGCACTCCCTGATGTCGAAAATGAAAGTTTCGTATCGATCGGTCAATATCCGAGCGAGTTATTGAAAGTTGAAAGTCAAAAATTGAGTACTGATTGATATATCAGTATAAGTGAAAATTTTGAAAAACCAATGTGAAATGTTGTCAAAATTTTAACGTGGTTAGGTGACTAGCATTGCCTCGTCAATATTAAACCAAATAAAACAGAAATCTAACGGTATTTAAAAAAGATATTCAAATGTATGTCAAAAATATTTGTATTTCCAAAACGATTTTGAAAGACTGTCAAAAAATCCGAATTTGAAGGTTCAGGGTACGCAGTTCGACGCGGACGCACTCCCTGATGTCGAAAATGAAAGTTTCGTATCGATCGGTCAATATCCGAGCGAGTTATTGAAAGTTGAAAGTCAAAAATTGAGTACTGATTGATATATCAGTATAAGTGAAAATTTTGAAAAACCAATGTGAAATGTTGTCAAAATTTTAACGTGGTTAGGTGACTAGCATTGCCTCGTCAATATTAAACCAAATAAAACAGAAATCTAACTGTATTTAAAAAAGATATTCAAATTTATGTCAAAAATATTTGTATTTCCAAAACGATTTTGAAAGACTGTCAAAAAATACGAATTTGAAGGTTCAGGGTATGCAGTTCGACAAGGATGCACTCCCTGATGCCGAAAATGAAAGTTTCGTATCGATCGGTCAATATCCGAGCGAGTTATTGAAAGTTGAAAGTCAAAAATTGAGTACTGATTGATATATCGGTATAAGTTAAAATTTTGAAAAACCAATGTGAATTGTTGTCAAAATTTTAACGTGGTTAGGTGACTAGCATTGCCTCGTCAATATTAAACCAAATAAAACAGAAATCTAACGGTATTTAAAAAAGATATTCAAATGTATGTCAAAAATATTTGTATTTCCAAAACGATTTTGAAAGACTGTCAAAAAATACGAATTTGAAGGTTCAGGGTATGCAGTTCGACGCGGATGCACTCCCTGATGCCGAAAATGAAAGTTTCGTATCGATCGGTCAATATCCGAGCGAGTTATTGAAAGTTGAAAGTCAAAAATTGAGTACTGATTGATATATCGGTATAAGTTAAAATTTTGAAAAACCAATGTGAATTGTTGTCAAAATTTTAACGTGGTTAGGTGACTAGCATTGCCTCGTCAATATTAAACCAAATAAAACAGAAATCTAACGGTATTTAAAAAAGATATTCAAATGTATGTCAAAAATATTTGTATTTCCAAAACGATTTTGAAAGACTGTCAAAAAATCCGAATTTGAAGGTTCAGGGTACGCAGTTCGACGCGGACGCACTCCCTGATGTCGAAAATGAAAGTTTCGTATCGATCGGTCAATATCCGAGCGAGTTATTGAAAGTTGAAAGTCAAAAATTGAGTACTGATTGATATATCAGTATAAGTGAAAATTTTGAAAAACCAATGTGAAATGTTGTCAAAATTTTAACGTGGTTAGGTGACTAGCATTGCCTCGTCAATATTAAACCAAATAAAACAGAAATCTAACGGTATTTAAAAAAGATATTCAAATGTATGTCAAAAATATTTGTATTTCCAAAACGATTTTGAAAGACTGTCAAAAAATCCGAATTTGAAGGTTCAGGGTACGCAGTTCGACGCGGACGCACTCCCTGATGTCGAAAATGAAAGTTTCGTATCGATCGGTCAATATCCGAGCGAGTTATTGAAAGTTGAAAGTCAAAAATTGAGTACTGATTGATATATCAGTATAAGTGAAAATTTTGAAAAACCAATGTGAAATGTTGTCAAAATTTTAACGTGGTTAGGTGACTAGCATTGCCTCGTCAATATTAAACCAAATAAAACAGAAATCTAACGGTATTCAAAAAAGATATTCAAATTTATGTCAAAAATATTTGTATTTCCAAAACGATTTTGAAAGACTGTCAAAAAAATCCGAATTTGAAGGTTCAGGGTATGCAGTTCGACGCGGATGCACTCCCTGATGCCGAAAATGAAAGTTTCGTATCGATCGGTCAATATCCGAGCGAGTTATTGAAAGTTGAAAGTCAAAAATTGAGTACTGATTGATATATCAGTATAAGTGAAAATTTTGAAAAACCAATGTGAAATGTTGTCAAAATTTTAACGTGGTTAGGTGACTAGCATTGCCTCGTCAATAGTAAACCAACTAAAACAGAAATCTAACGGTATTTAAAAAAGATATTCAAATTTATGTCAAAAATATTTGTATTTCCAAAACGATTTTGAAAGACTGTCAAAAAAATCCGAATTCAAAGGTTCAGGGTACGCAGTTCGACGCGGATGCACTCCCTGATGTCGAAAATGAAAGTTTCGTATCGATCGGTCAATATCCGAGCGAGTTATTGAAAGTTGAAAGTCAAAAATTGAGTACTGATTGATATATCAGTATAAGTTAAAATTTTGAAAAACCAATGTGAATTGTTGTCAAAATTTTAACGTGGTTAGGTGACTAGCATTGCCTCGTCAATATTAAACCAAATAAAACAGAAATCTAACGGTATTTAAAAAAGATATTCAAATTTATGTCAAAAATATTTGTATTTCCAAAACGATTTTGAAAGACTGTCAAAAAAATCCGAATTTGAAGGTTCAGGGTACGCAGTTCGACACGGATGCACTCCCTGATGCCGAAAATGAAAGTTTCGTATCGATCGGTCAATATCCGAGCGAGTTATTGAAAGTTGAAAGTCAAAAATTGAGTACTGATTGATATATCAGTATAAGTGAAAATTTTGAAAAACCAATGTGAAATGTTGTCAAAATTTTAACGTGGTTAGGTGACTAGCATTGCCTCGTCAATATTAAACCAAATAAAACAGAAATCTAACGGTATTTAAAAAAGATATTCAAATTTTTGTCAAAAATATTTGTATTTCCAAAACGATTCTGAAAGAGTGTCAAAAAAATCCGAATTTGAAGGTTCAGGGTATGCAGTTCGACACGGATGCACTCCCTGATGCCGAAAATGAAAGTTTCGTATCGATCGGTCAATATCCGTGCGAGTTATTGAAAGTTGAAAGTCAAAAATTGAGTACTGATTGATATACCAGTATAAGTGAAAATTTTGAAAAACCAATGTGAAATGTTGTCAAATTTTAACTTGGTTAGGTGACTAGCATTGCCTCGTCAATATCAAACCAAATTAAAACAGAAATCTAACGGTATTTAAAAAAGATATTCAAATTTATGTCAAAAATATTTGTATTTCCAAAACGATTTTGAAAGAATGTCAAAAAAATCCGAATTTGAAGGTTCAGGGTATGCAGTTCGACACGGATGCACTCCCTGATGCCGAAAATGAAAGTTTCGTATCGATCGGTCAATATCTGAGCGAGTTATTGAAAGTTGAAAGTCAAAAATTGAGTACTGATTGATATATCAGTATAAGTGAAAATTTTGAAAAACCAATGTGAAATGTTGTCAAAATTTTAACGTGGTTAGGTGACTAGCATTGCCTCGTCAATATTAAACCAAATAAAACAGAAATCTAACGGTATTTAAAAAAGATATTCAAATTTATGTCAAAAATATTTGTATTTCCAAAACGATTTTGAAAGACTGTCAAAAAAATCCGAATTTGAAGGTTCAGGGTATGCAGTTCGACACGGATGCACTCCCTGATGCCGAAAATGAAAGTTTCGTATCGATTGGTCAATATCCGAGCTAGTTATTGAAAGTTGAAAGTCAAAAATTGAGTACTGATTGATATACCAGTATAAGTGAAAATTTTGAAAAACCAATGTGAAATGTTGTCAAAATTTTAACGTGTTTAGGTGACTAGCATTGCCTCGTCAATATTAAACCAAATAAAACAGAAATCTAACGGTATTTAAAAAAGATATTCAAATTTTTGTCAAAAATATTTGTATTTCCAAAACGATTTTGAAAGACTGTCAAAAAAATCCGAATTTGAAGGTTCAGGGTATGCAGTTCGACACGGATGCACTCCCTGATGCCGAAAATGAAAGTTTCGTATCGATCGGTCAATATCCGAGCGAGTTATTGAAAGTTGAAAGTCAAAAATTGAGTACTGATTGATATACCAGTATAAGTGAAAATTTTGAAAAACCAATGTGAAATGTTGTCAAAATTTTAACGTGGTTAGGTGACTAGCATTGCCTCGTTAATATTAAACCAAATAAAACAGAAATCTAACGGTATTTAAAAAAGATATTCAAATTTTTGTCAAAAATATTTGTATTTCCAAAACGATTTTGAAAGACTGTCAAAAAAATCCGAATTTGAAGGTTCAGGGTATGCAGTTCGACACGGATGCACTCCCTGATGCCGAAAATGAAAGTTTCGTATCGATCGGTCAATATCCGTGCGAGTTATTGAAAGTTGAAAGTCAAAAATTGAGTACTGATTGATATACCAGTATAAGTGAAAATTTTGAAAAACCAATGTGAAATGTTGTCAAATTTTAACTTGGTTAGGTGACTAGCATTGCCTCGTCAATATCAAACCAAATTAAAACAGAAATCTAACGGTATTTAAAAAAGATATTCAAATTTATGTCAAAAATATTTGTATTTCCAAAACGATTTTGAAAGAATGTCAAAAAAATCCGAATTTGAAGGTTCAGGGTATGCAGTTCGACACGGATGCACTCCCTGATGCCGAAAATGAAAGTTTCGTATCGATCGGTCAATATCTGAGCGAGTTATTGAAAGTTGAAAGTCAAAAATTGAGTACTGATTGATATATCAGTATAAGTGAAAATTTTGAAAAACCAATGTGAAATGTTGTCAAAATTTTAACGTGGTTAGGTGACTAGCATTGCCTCGTCAATATTAAACCAAATAAAACAGAAATCTAACGGTATTTAAAAAAGATATTCAAATTTTTGTCAAAAATATTTGTATTTCCAAAACGATTTTGAAAGACTGTCAAAAAACTCCGAATTTGAAGGTTCAGGGTATGCAGTTCGACACGGATGCACTTCTTGATGCCGAAAATGAAAGTTTCGTATCGATCGCTCAATATCCGAGCGAGTTATTGAAAGTTGAAAGTCAAAAATTGAGTACTGATTGATATATCAGTATAAGTGAAAATTTTGAAAAACCAATGTGAAATGTTGTCAAAATTTTAACGTGGTTAGGTGACTAGCATTGCCTCGTCAATATTAAACCAAATAAAACAGAAATCTAACGGTATTTAAAAAAGATATTCAAATTTATGTCAAAAATATTTGTATTTCCAAAACGATTTTGAAAGACTGTCAAAAAAATCCGAATTTGAAGGTTCAGGGTATGCAGTTCGACACGGATGCACTCCCTGATGCCGAAAATGAAAGTTTCGTATCGATTGGTCAATATCCGAGCTAAATATTGAAAGTTGAAAGTCAAAAATTGAGTACTGATTGATATACCAGTATAAGTGAAAATTTTGAAAAACCAATGTGAAATGTTGTCAAAATTTTAACGTGTTTAGGTGACTAGCATTGCTTCGTCAATATTAAACCAAATAAAACAGAAATCTAACGGTATTTAAAAAAGATATTCAAATTTTTGTCAAAAATATTTGTATTTCCAAAACGATTTTGAAAGACTATCAAAAAAATCCGAATTTGAAGGTTCAGGGTATGCAGTTCGACACGGATGCACTCTCTGATGCCGAAAATGAAAGTTTCGTATCGATCGGTCAATATCCGAGCGAGTTATTGAAAGTTGAAAGTCAAAAATTGAGTACTGATTGATATATCAGTATAAGTGAAAATTTTGAAAAACCAATGTGAAATGTTGTCAAAATTTTAACGTGGTTAGGTGACTAGCATTGCCTCGTCAATATTAAACCAAATAAAACAGAAATCTAACGGTATTTAAAAAAGATATTCAAATTTATGTCAAAAATATTTGTATTTCCAAAACGATTTTGCAAGACTGTCAAAAAAATCCGAATTTGAAGGTTCAGGGTATGCAGTTCGACACGGATGCACTCCCTGATGCCGAAAATGAAAGTTTCGTATCGATCGGTCAATATCCGAGCGAGTTATTGAAAGTTGAAAGTCAAAAATTGAGTACTGATTGATATATCAGTATAAGTGAAAATTTTGAAAAACCAATGTGAAATGTTGTCAAAATTTTAACGTGGGTAGGTGACTAGCATTGCCTCGTCAATATTAAACCAAATAAAACAGAAATCTATCGGTATTTAAAAAAGATATTCAAATTTATGTCATAAATATTTGTATTTCCAAAACGATTTTGAAATACTGTCAAAAAAATCCGAATTTGAAGGTTCAGGGTATGCAGTTCGACACGAATGCACTCCCTGATGCCGAATATGAAAGTTTCGTATCGATCGGTCAATATCCGAGCGAGTTATTGAAAGTTGAAAGTCAAAAATTGAGTACTGATTGATATATCAGTATAAGTGAAAATTTTGAAAAACCAATGTGAAATGTTGTCAAAATTTTAACGTGGTTAGGTGACTAGCATTGCCTCGTCAATATTAAACCAAATAAAACAGAAATCTAACGGTATTTAAAAAAGATATTCAAATTTTTGTCAAAAATATTTGTATTTCCAAAACGATTTTGAAAGACTGTCAAAAAAATCCGAATTTGAAGGTTCAGGGTATGCAGTTCGACACGGATGCACTCCCTGATGCCGAAAATGAAAGTTTCGTATCGATCGGTCAATATCCGAGCGAGTTATTGAAAGATGAAAGTCAAAAATTGAGTACTGATTGATATATCAGTATAAGTGAAAATTTTGAAAAACCAATGTGAAATGTTGTCAAAATTTTAACGTGTTTAGGTGACTAGCATTGCCTCGTCAATATTAAACCAAATAAAACAGAAATCTAACGGTATTTAAAAAAGATATTCAAATTTTTGTCAAAAATATTTGTATTTCCAAAACGATTTTGAAAGACTGTCAAAAAAATCCGAATTTGAAGGTTCAGGGTATGCAGTTCGACACGGATGCACTCCCTGATGCCGAAAATGAAAGTTTCGTATCGATCGGTCAATATCCGAGCGAGTTATTGAAAGTTGAAAGTCAAAAATTGAGTACTGATTGATATATCAGTATAAGTGAAAATTTTGAAAAACTAATGTGAAATGTTGTCAAAATTTTAACGTGGTTAGGTGACTAGCATTGCCTCGTCAATATTAAACCAAATAAAACAGAAATCTAACGGTATTTAAAAAAGATATTCAAATTTATGTCAAAAATATTTGTATTTCCAAAACGATTTTGCAAGACTGTCAAAAAAATCCGAATTTGAAGGTTCAGGGTATGCAGTTCGACACGGATGCACTCCCTGATGCCGAAAATGACAGTTTTGTATCGATCGGTCAATATCCGAGCTAGTTATTGAAAGTTGAAAGTCAAAAATTGAGTACTGATTGATATACCAGTATAAGTGAAAATTTTGAAAAACCAATGTGAAATGTTGTCAAAATTTTAACGTGGTTAGGTGACTAGCATTGCTTCGTCAATAGGAAACCAAATAAAACAGAAATCTAACGGTATTTAAAAAAGATATTCAAATTTTTGTCAAAAATATTTGTATTTCCAAAACGATTTTGAAAGACTGTCAAAAAAATCCGAATTTGAAGGTTCAGGGTATGCAGTTCGACACGAATGCACTTCCTGATGCCGAAAATGAAAGTTTCGTATCGATCGGTCAATATCCGAGCGAGTTATTGAAAGTTGAAAGTCAAAAATTGAGTACTGATTGATACACCAGTATAAGTGAAAATTTTGAAAAACCAATGTGAAATGTTGTCAAAATTTTAACGTGGTTAGGTGACTAGCATTGCCTCGTCAATATCAAACCAAATTAAAACAGAAATCTAACGGTATTTAAAAAAGATTTTCAAATTTATGTCAAAAATATTTGTATTTCCAAAACGATTTTGAAAGACTGTCAAAACAATCCGAATTTGAAGGTTCAGGGTATGCAGTTCGACACGGATGCACTTTCTGATGCCGAAAATGAAAGTTTCGTATCGATCGGTCAATATCTGAGCAAGTTATTGAAAGTTGAAAGTCAAAAATTGAGTACTGATTGATATACCAGTATAAGTGAAAATTTTGAAAAACCAATGTGAAATGTTGTCAAAATTTTAACGTGGTTAGGTGACTAGCATTGTTTCGTCAATATTAAACCAAATAAAACAGAAATCTAACGGTATTTAAAAAAGATATTCAAATTTTTGTCAAAAATATTTGTATTTCCAAAACGATTTTGAAAGACTGTCAAAAAAATCCGAATTTGAAGGTTCAGGGTATGCAGTTCGACACGAATGCACTCCCTGATGCCGAAAATGAAAGTTTCGTATCGATCGGTCAATATCCGAGCGAGTTATTGAAAGTTGAAAGTCAAAAATTGAGTACTGATTGATATACCAGTATAAGTGAAAATTTTGAAAAACCAATGTGAAATGTTGTCAAATTTTAACGTGGTTAGGTGACTAGCATTGCCTCGTCAATATCAAACCGAATTAAAACAGAAATCTAACGGTATTTAAAAAAGATATTCAAATTTATGTCAAAAATATTTGTATTTCCAAAATGATTTTGAAAGACTGTCAAAAAAATCCGAATTTGAAGGTTCAGGGTACGCAGTTCGACACGGATGCACACCCTGATGCCGAAAATGAAAGTTTCGTATCGATCGGTCAATATCTGAGCGAGTTATTGAAAGTTGAAAGTCAAAAATTGAGTACTGATTGATATATCAGTATAAGTGAAAATTTTGAAAAACCAATGTGAAATGTTGTCAAAATTTTAACGTGGTTAGGTGACTAGTATTGTCTCGTCAATATTAAACCAAATAAAACAGAAATCTAACGGTATTTAAAAAAGATATTCAAATTTATGTCAAAAATATTTGTATTTCCAAAACGATTTTGAAAGACTGTCAAAAAAATCCGAATTTGAAGGTTCAGGGTATGCAGTTCGACACGGATGCACTCCCTGATGCCGAAAATGAAAGTTTCGTATCGATCGGTCAATATCCGAGCGAGTTATTGAAAGTTGAAAGTCAAAAATTGAGTACTGATTGATATATCAGTATAAGTGAAAATTTTGAAAAACTAATGTGAAATGTTGTCAAAATTTTAACGTGGTTAGGTGACTAGCATTGCCTCGTCAATATTAAACCAAATAAAACAGAAATCTAACGGTATTTAAAAAAGATATTCAAATTTATGTCAAAAATATTTGTATTTCCAAAACGATTTTGCAAGACTGTCAAAAAAATCCGAATTTGAAGGTTCAGGGTATGCAGTTCGACACGGATGCACTCCCTGATGCCGAAAATGAAAGTTTCGTATCGATCGGTCAATATCCGAGCTAGTTATTGAAAGTTGAAAGTCAAAAATTGAGTACTGATTGATATACCAGTATAAGTGAAAATTTTGAAAAACCAATGTGAAATGTTGTCAAAATTTTAACGTGGTTAGGTGACTAGCATTGCTTCGTCAATATGAAACCAAATAAAACAGAAATCTAACGGTATTTAAAAAAGATATTCAAATTTTTGTCAAAAATATTTGTATTTCCAAAACGATTTTGAAAGACTGTCAAAAAAATCCGAATTTGAAGGTTCAGGGTATGCAGTTCGACACGAATGCACTCCCTGATGCCGAAAATGAAAGTTTCGTATCAATCGGTCAATATCCGAGCGAGTTATTGAAAGTTGAAAGTCAAAAATTGAGTACTGATTGATACACCAGTATAAGTGAAAATTTTGAAAAACCAATGTGAAATGTTGTCAAAATTTTAACGTGGTTAGGTGACTAGCATTGCCTCGTCAATATCAAACCAAATTAAAACAGAAATCTAACGGTATTTAAAAAAGATATTCAAATTTATGTCAAAAATATTTGTATTTCCAAAACGATTTTGAAAGACTGTCAAAACAATCCGAATTTGAAGGTTCAGGGTATGCAGTTCGACACGGATGCACTTTCTGATGCCGAAAATGAAAGTTTCGTATCGATCGGTCAATATCTGAGCAAGTTATTGAAAGTTGAAAGTCAAAAATTGAGTACTGATTGATATACCAGTATAAGTGAAAATTTTGAAAAACCAATGTGAAATGTTGTCAAAATTTTAACGATGTTAGGTGACTAGCATTGTTTCGTCAATATTAAACCAAATAAAACAGAAATCTAACGGTATTTAAAAAAGATATTCAAATTTTTGTCAAAAATATTTGTATTTCCAAAACGATTTTGAAAGACTGTCAAAAAATCCGAATTTGAAGGTTCAGGGTATGCAGTTCGACACGAATGCACTCCCTGATGCCGAAAATGAAAGTTTCGTATCGATCGGTCAATATCCGTGCGAGTTATTGAAAGTTGAAAGTCAAAAATTGAGTACTGATTGATATACCAGTATAAGTGAAAATTTTGAAAAACCAATGTGAAATGTTGTCAAATTTTAACGTGGTTAGGTGACTAGCATTGCCTCGTCAATATCAAACCGAATTAAAACAGAAATCTAACGGTATTTAAAAAAGATATTCAAATTTATGTCAAAAATATTTGTATTTCCAAAATGATTTTGAAAGACTGTCAAAAAAATCCGAATTTGAAGGTTCAGGGTATGCAGTTCGACACGAATGCACTCCCTGATGCCGAAAATGAAAGTTTCGTATCGATCGGTCAATATCCGAGCGAGTTATTGAAAGTTGAAAGTCAAAAATTGAGTACTGATTGATACACCAGTATAAGTGAAAATTTTGAAAAACCAATGTGAAATGTTGTCAAAATTTTAACGTGGTTAGGTGACTAGCATTGCCTCGTCAATATCAAACCAAATTAAAACAGAAATCTAACGGTATTTAAAAAAGATATTCAAATTTATGTCAAAAATATTTGTATTTCCAAAACGATTTTGAAAGACTGTCAAAACAATCCGAATTTGAAGGTTCAGGGTATGCAGTTCGACACGGATGCACTTTCTGATGCCGAAAATGAAAGTTTCGTATCGATCGGTCAATATCTGAGCGAGTTATTGAAAGTTGAAAGTCAAAAATTGAGTACTGATTGATACACCAGTATAAGTGAAAATTTTGAAAAACCAATGTGAAATGTTGTCAAAATTTTAACGTGGTTAGGTGACTAGCATTGTTTCGTCAATATTAAACCAAATAAAACAGAAATCTAACGGTATTTAAAAAAGATATTCAAATTTTTGTCAAAAATATTTGTATTTCCAAAACGATTTTGAAAGACTGTCAAAAAATCCGAATTTGAAGGTTCAGGGTATGCAGTTCGACACGAATGCACTCCCTGATGCCGAAAATGAAAGTTTCGTATCGATCGGTCAATATCCGTGCGAGTTATTGAAAGTTGAAAGTCAAAAATTGAGTACTGATTGATATACCAGTATAAGTGAAAATTTTGAAAAACCAATGTGAAATGTTGTCAAATTTTAACGTGGTTAGGTGACTAGCATTGCCTCGTCAATATCAAACCGAATTAAAACAGAAATCTAACGGTATTTAAAAAAGATATTCAAATTTATGTCAAAAATATTTGTATTTCCAAAATGATTTTGAAAGACTGTCAAAAAAATCCGAATTTGAAGGTTCAGGGTATGCAGTTCGACACGGATGCACACCCTGATGCCGAAAATGAAAGTTTCGTATCGATCGGTCAATATCTGAGCGAGTTATTGAAAGTTGAAAGTCAAAAATTGAGTACTGATTGATATATCAGTATAAGTGAAAATTTTGAAAAACCAATGTGAAATGTTGTCAAAATTTTAACGTGGTTAGGTGACTAGCATTGCCTCGTCAATATTAAACCAATTCAATAAGAAATCGAACGGTATTTAAAAAAGATATTCAAATTTTTGTCAAAAATATTTGTATTTCCAAAACGATTTTGCAAGACTGTCAAAAAAATCCGAATTTGAAGGTTCAGGGTATGCAGTTCGACACGGATGCACTCCCTGATGCCGAAAATGAAAGTTTCGTATCGATCGGTCAATATCCGAGCGAGTTATTGAAAGTTGAAAGTCAAAAATTGAGTACTGATTGATATATCAGTATAAGTGAAAATTTTGAAAAACCAATGTGAAATGTTGTCAAAATTTTAACGTGGTTAGGTGACTAGCATTGCCTCGTCAATATTAAACCAAATAAAACAGAAATCTAACGGTATTTAAAAAAGATATTCAAATTTATGTCAAAAATATTTGTATTTCCAAAACGATTTTGCAAGACTGTCAAAAAAATCCGAATTTGAAGGTTCAGGGTATGCAGTTCGACACGGATGCACTCCCTGATGCCGAAAATGAAAGTTTCGTATCGATCGGTCAATATCCGAGCGAGTTATTGAAAGTTGAAAGTCAAAAATTGAGTACTGATTGATATATCAGTATAAGTGAAAATTTTGAAAAACCAATGTGAAATGTTGTCAAAATTTTAACGTGGGTAGGTGACTAGCATTGCCTCGTCAATATTAAACCAAATAAAACAGAAATCTATCGGTATTTAAAAAAGATATTCAAATTTATGTCATAAATATTTGTATTTCCAAAACGATTTTGAAATACTGTCAAAAAAATCCGAATTTGAAGGTTCAGGGTATGCAGTTCGACACGAATGCACTCCCTGATGCCGAAAATGAAAGTTTCGTATCGATCGGTCAATATCCGAGCGAGTTATTGAAAGTTGAAAGTCAAAAATTGAGTACTGATTGATATATCAGTATAAGTGAAAATTTTGAAAAACCAATGTGAAATGTTGTCAAAATTTTAACGTGGTTAGGTGACTAGCATTGCCTCGTCAATATTAAACCAAATAAAACAGAAATCTAACGGTATTTAAAAAAGATATTCAAATTTTTGTCA
This sequence comes from Choreutis nemorana, assembly GCA_949316135.1. Classification (NCBI taxonomy): domain Eukaryota; kingdom Metazoa; phylum Arthropoda; class Insecta; order Lepidoptera; family Choreutidae; genus Choreutis; species Choreutis nemorana. Next base: position 115,757 of record OX438620.1, on the reverse strand, counting down.
AAAATATTTGTATTTCCAAAACGATTTTGAAAGACTGTCAAAAAAATCCGAATTTGAAGGTTCAGGGTATGCAGTTCGACACGAATGCACTCCCTGATGCCGAAAATGAAAGTTTCGTATCGATCGGTCAATATCCGTGCGAGTTATTGAAAGTTAAAAGTCAAAAATTGAGTACTGATTGATATACCAGTATAAGTGAAAATTTTGAAAAACCAATGTGAAATGGTGTCAAATTTTAACGTGGTTAGGTGACTAGTATTGCCTCGTCAATATCAAACCAAATTAAAACAGAAATCTAACGGTATTTAAAAAAGATATTCAAATTTATGTCATAAATATTTGTATTTCCAAAACGATTTTGAAATACTGTCAAAAAAATCCGAATTTGAAGGTTCAGGGTATGCAGTTCGACACGGATGCACTCCCTGATGCCGAAAATGAAAGTTTCGTATCGATCGGTCAATATCCGAGCGAGTTATTAAAAAAAAAAAAAAAAAAAAAAAAAAAAAATATTTATTTACACCAAAACATGTTACATAAACAGCAGTATGTCTTTTGGTCCCCTCACTAGGCAAGCCTGTATCGAGGGAACCTGTTACCAGGTTTAACAATATTATTCAAACATTCCTTTCGGCAAACATTGATACTTTACATGATACATGATAGTAGTTTTGCAAAAAATAAATACCAATAATAAATATAATTAATTCCATGCTTCAGGCAAAAACATAAAGTTGAAAGTTGAAAGTCAAAAATTGAGTACTGATTGATATACCAGTATAAGTGAAAATTTTGAAAAACCAATGTGAAATGTTGTCAAAATTTTAACGTGGTTAGGTGACTAGCATTGCTTCGTCAATATCAAACCAAATAAAACAGAAATCTAACGGTATTTAAAAAAGATATTCAAATTTTTGTCAAAAATATTTGTATTTCCAAAACGATTTTGAAAGACTGTCAAAAAAATCCGAATTTGAAGGTTCAGGGTATGCAGTTCGACACGAATGCACTCCCTGATGCCGAAAATGAAAGTTTCGTATCGATCGGTCAATATCCGAGCGAGTTATTGAAAGTTGAAAGTCAAAAATTGAGTACTGATTGATACACCAGTATAAGTGAAAATTTTGAAAAACCAATGTGAAATGTTGTCAAAATTTTAACGTGGTTAGGTGACTAGCATTGCCTCGTCAATATCAAACCAAATTAAAACAGAAATCTAACGGTATTTAAAAAAGATATTCAAATTTATGTCAAAAATATTTGTATTTCCAAAACGATTTTGAAAGACTGTCAAAACAATCCGAATTTGAAGGTTCAGGGTATGCAGTTCGACACGGATGCACTTTCTGATGCCGAAAATGAAAGTTTCGTATCGATCGGTCAATATCTGAGCAAGTTATTGAAAGTTGAAAGTCAAAAATTGAGTACTGATTGATATACCAGTATAAGTGAAAATTTTGAAAAACCAATGTGAAATGTTGTCAAAATTTTAACGTGGTTAGGTGACTAGCATTGTTTCGTCAATATTAAACCAAATAAAACAGAAATCTAACGGTATTTAAAAAAGATATTCAAATTTTTGTCAAAAATATTTGTATTTCCAAAACGATTTTGAAAGACTGTCAAAAAAATCCGAATTTGAAGGTTCAGGGTATGCAGTTCGACACGAATGCACTCCCTGATGCCGAAAATGAAAGTTTCGTATCGATCGGTCAATATCCGAGCGAGTTATTGAAAGTTGAAAGTCAAAAATTGAGTACTGATTGATATACCAGTATAAGTGAAAATTTTGAAAAACCAATGTGAAATGTTGTCAAATTTTAACGTGGTTAGGTGACTAGCATTGCCTCGTCAATATCAAACCGAATTAAAACAGAAATCTAACGGTATTTAAAAAAGATATTCAAATTTATGTCAAAAATATTTGTATTTCCAAAATGATTTTGAAAGACTGTCAAAAAAATCCGAATTTGAAGGTTCAGGGTATGCAGTTCGACACGGATGCACACCCTGATGCCGAAAATGAAAGTTTCGTATCGATCGGTCAATATCTGAGCGAGTTATTGAAAGTTGAAAGTCAAAAATTGAGTACTGATTGATATATCAGTATAAGTGAAAATTTTGAAAAACCAATGTGAAATGTTGTCAAAATTTTAACGTGGTTAGGTGACTAGTATTGTCTCGTCAATATTAAACCAAATAAAACAGAAATCTAACGGTATTTAAAAAAGATATTCAAATTTATGTCAAAAATATTTGTATTTCCAAAACGATTTTGAAAGACTGTCAAAAAAATCCGAATTTGAAGGTTCAGGGTATGCAGTTCGACACGGATGCACTCCCTGATGCCGAAAATGAAAGTTTCGTATCGATCGGTCAATATCCGAGCGAGTTATTGAAAGTTGAAAGTCAAAAATTGAGTACTGATTGATATATCAGTATAAGTGAAAATTTTGAAAAACTAATGTGAAATGTTGTCAAAATTTTAACGTGGTTAGGTGACTAGCATTGCCTCGTCAATATTAAACCAAATAAAACAGAAATCTAACGGTATTTAAAAAAGATATTCAAATTTATGTCAAAAATATTTGTATTTCCAAAACGATTTTGCAAGACTGTCAAAAAAATCCGAATTTGAAGGTTCAGGGTATGCAGTTCGACACGGATGCACTCCCTGATGCCGAAAATGAAAGTTTCGTATCGATCGGTCAATATCCGAGCTAGTTATTGAAAGTTGAAAGTCAAAAATTGAGTACTGATTGATATACCAGTATAAGTGAAAATTTTGAAAAACCAATGTGAAATGTTGTCAAAATTTTAACGTGGTTAGGTGACTAGCATTGCTTCGTCAATATGAAACCAAATACAACAGAAATCTAACGGTATTTAAAAAAGATATTCAAATTTTTGTCAAAAATATTTGTATTTCCAAAACGATTTTGAAAGACTGTCAAAAAAATCCGAATTTGAAGGTTCAGGGTATGCAGTTCGACACGAATGCACTCCCTGATGCCGAAAATGAAAGTTTCGTATCGATCGGTCAATATCCGAGCGAGTTATTGAAAGTTGAAAGTCAAAAATTGAGTACTGATTGATACACCAGTATAAGTGAAAATTTTGAAAAACCAATGTGAAATGTTGTCAAAATTTTAACGTGGTTAGGTGACTAGCATTGCCTCGTCAATATCAAACCAAATTAAAACAGAAATCTAACGGTATTTAAAAAAGATATTCAAATTTATGTCAAAAATATTTGTATTTCCAAAACGATTTTGAAAGACTGTCAAAACAATCCGAATTTGAAGGTTCAGGGTATGCAGTTCGACACGGATGCACTTTCTGATGCCGAAAATGAAAGTTTCGTATCGATCGGTCAATATCTGAGCAAGTTATTGAAAGTTGAAAGTCAAAAATTGAGTACTGATTGATATACCAGTATAAGTGAAAATTTTGAAAAACCAATGTGAAATGTTGTCAAAATTTTAACGTGGTTAGGTGACTAGCATTGTTTCGTCAATATTAAACCAAATAAAACAGAAATCTAACGGTATTTAAAAAAGATATTCAAATTTTTGTCAAAAATATTTGTATTTCCAAAACGATTTTGAAAGACTGTCAAAACATCCGAATTTGAAGGTTCAGGGTATGCAGTTCGACACGAATGCACTCCCTGATGCCGAAAATGAAAGTTTCGTATCGATCGGTCAATATCCGTGCGAGTTATTGAAAGTTGAAAGTCAAAAATTGAGTACTGATTGATATACCAGTATAAGTGAAAATTTTGAAAAACCAATGTGAAATGTTGTCAAATTTTAACGTGGTTAGGTGACTAGCATTGCCTCGTCAATATCAAACCGAATTAAAACAGAAATCTAACGGTATTTAAAAAAGATATTCAAATTTATGTCAAAAATATTTGTATTTCCAAAATGATTTTGAAAGACTGTCAAAAAAATCCGAATTTGAAGGTTCAGGGTATGCAGTTCGACACGGATGCACACCCTGATGCCGAAAATGAAAGTTTCGTATCGATCGGTCAATATCTGAGCGAGTTATTGAAAGTTGAAAGTCAAAAATTGAGTACTGATTGATATATCAGTATAAGTGAAAATTTTGAAAAACCAATGTGAAATGTTGTCAAAATTTTAACGTGGTTAGGTGACTAACATTGCCTCGTCAATATTAAACCAAATAAAACAGAAATCTAACGGTATTTAAAAAAGATATTCAAATTTTTGTCAAAAATATTTGTATTTCCAAAACGATTTTGCAAGACTGTCAAAAAAATCCGAATTTGAAGGTTCAGGGTATGCAGTTCGACACGGATGCACTCCCTGATGCCGAAAATGAAAGTTTCGTATCGATCGGTCAATATCCGAGCGAGTTATTGAAAGTTGAAAGTCAAAAATTGAGTACTGATTGATATATCAGTATAAGTGAAAATTTTGAAAAACCAATGTGAAATGTTGTCAAAATTTTAACGTGGTTAGGTGACTAGCATTGCCTCGTCAATATTAAACCAAATAAAACAGAAATCTAACGGTATTTAAAAAAGATATTCAAATTTATGTCAAAAATATTTGTATTTCCAAAACGATTTTGCAAGACTGTCAAAAAAATCCGAATTTGAAGGTTCAGGGTATGCAGTTCGACACGGATGCACTTTTTGATGCCGAAAATGAAAGTTTCGTATCGATCGGTCAATATCTGAGCGAGTTATTGAAAGTTGAAAGTCAAAAATTGAGTACTGATTGATACATCAGTATAAGTGAAAATTTTGAAAAACCAATGTCAAATGTTGTCAAAATTTTAACGTGGTTAGGTGACTAGCATTGCCTCGTCAATATTAAACCAAATAAAACAGAAATCTAACGGTATTTAAAAAAGATATTCAAATTTATGTCAAAAATATTTGTATTTCCAAAACGATTTTGAAAGACTGTCAAAAAAATCCGAATTTGAAGGTTCAGGGTATGCAGTTCGACACGAATGCACTCCCTGATGCCGAAAATGAAAGTTTCGTATCGATCGGTCAATATCCGAGCGAGTTATTGAAAGTTGAAAGTCAAAAATTGAGTACTGATCGATATATCAGTATAAGTGAAAATTTTGAAAAACCAATGTGAAATGTTGTCAAAATTTTAACGTGGTTAGGTGACTAGCATTGCCTCGTCAATATTAAACCAAATAAAACAGAAATCTAACGGTATTTAAAAAAGATATTCAAATTTTTGTCAAAAATATTTGTATTTCCAAAACGATTTTGCAAGACTGTCAAAAAAATCCGAATTTGAAGGTTCAGGGTATGCAGTTCGACACGGATGCACTCCCTGATGCCGAAAATGAAAGTTTCGTATCGATCGGTCAATATCCGTGCGAGTTATTGAAAGTTGAAAGTCAAAAATTGAGTACTGATTGATATACCAGTATAAGTGAAAATTTTGAAAAACCAATGTGAAATGTTGTCAAATTTTAACGTGGTTAGGTGACTAGCATTGCCTCGTCAATATCAAACCGAATTAAAACAGAAATCTAACGGTATTTAAAAAAGATATTCAAATTTATGTCAAAAATATTTGTATTTCCAAAACGATTTTGCAAGACTGTCAAAAAAATCCGAATTTGAAGGTTCAGGGTATGCAGTTCGACACGGATGCACTCCCTGATGCCGAAAATGAAAGTTTCGTATCGATCGGTCAATATCTGAGCGAGTTATTGTAAGTCAAAAATTGAGTACTGATTGATATATCAGTATAAGTGAAAATTTTGAAAAACCAATGTGAAATGTTGTCAAAATTTTAACGTGGTTAGGTGACTAGCATTGCCTCGTCAATATTAAACCAAATAAAACAGAAATCTAACGGTATTTAAAAAAGATATTCAAATTTTTGTCAAAAATATTTGTATTTCCAAAACGATTTTGAAAGACTGTCAAAAAAATCCGAATTTGAAGGTTCAGGGTATGCAGTTCGACACGAATGCACTCCCTGATGCCGAAAATGAAAGTTTCGTATCGATCGGTCAATATCCGTGCGAGTTATTGAAAGTTAAAAGTCAAAAATTGAGTACTGATTGATATACCAGTATAAGTGAAAATTTTGAAAAACCAATGTGAAATGGTGTCAAATTTTAACGTGGTTAGGTGACTAGTATTGCCTCGTCAATATCAAACCAAATTAAAACAGAAATCTAACGGTATTTAAAAAAGATATTCAAATTTATGTCAAAATTATTTGTATTTCCAAAACGATTTTGAAAGACTGTCAAAAAAATCCGAATTTGAAGGTTCAGGGTATGCAGTTCGACACGGATGCACTCCCTTATGCCGAAAATGAAAGTTTCGTATCGATCGGTCAATATCCGTGCGATTTATTGAAAGTTGAAAGTCAAAAATTGAGTACTGATTGATATATCAGTATAAGTGAAAATTTTGAAAAACCAATGTGAAATGTTGTCAAATTTTAACGTGGTTAGGTGACTAGCATTGCCTCGTCAATATCAAACCGAATTAAAACAGAAATCTAACGGTATTTAAAAAAGATATTCAAATTTATGTCAAAAATATTTGTATTTCCAAAACGATTTTGCAAGACTGTCAAAAAAATCCGAATTTGAAGGTTCAGGGTATGCAGTTCGACACGGATGCACTCCCTGATGCCGAAAATGAAAGTTTCGTATCGATCGGTCAATATCCGTGCGAGTTATTGAAAGTTGAAAGTCAAAAATTGAGTACTGATTGATATACCAGTATAAGTGAAAATTTTGAAAAACCAATGTGAAATGTTGTCAAATTTTAACGTGGTTAGGTGACTAGCATTGCCTCGTCAATATCAAACCAAATTAAAACAGAAATCTAACGGTATTTAAAAAAGATATTCAAATTTTTGTCAAAAATATTTGTATTTCCAAAACGATTTTGAAAGACTGTCAAAAAAATCCGAATTTGAAGGTTCAGGGTATGCAGTTCGACACGAATGCACTCCCTGATGCCGAAAATGAAAGTTTCGTATCGATCGGTCAATATCCGTGCGAGTTATTGAAAGTTAAAAGTCAAAAATTGAGTACTGATTGATATACCAGTATAAGTGAAAATTTTGAAAAACCAATGTGAAATGGTGTCAAATTTTAACGTGGTTAGGTGACTAGCATTGCCTCGTCAATATCAAACCAAATTAAAACAGAAATCTAACGGTATTTAAAAAAGATATTCAAATTTATGTCAAAAATATTTGTATTTCCAAAACGATTTTGAAAGACTGTCAAAAAAATCCGAATTTGAAGGTTCAGGGTATGCAGTTCGACACGGATGCACTCCCTGATGCCGAAAATGAAAGTTTCGTATCGATCGGTCAATATCCGTGCGATTTATTGAAAGTTGAAAGTCAAAAATTGAGTACTGATTGATATACCAGTATAAGTGAAAATTTTGAAAAACCAATGTGAAATGTTGTCAAATTTTAACGTGGTTAGGTGACTAGCATTGCCTCGTCAATATCAAACCGAATTAAAACACAAATCTAACGGTATTTAAAAAAGATATTCAAATTTATGTCAAAAATATTTGTATTTCCAAAACGATTTTGCAAGACTGTCAAAAAAATCCGAATTTGAAGGTTCAGGGTATGCAGTTCGACACGGATGCACTCCCTGATGCCGAAAATGAAAGTTTCGTATCGATCGGTCAATATCCGTGCGAGTTATTGAAAGTCAAAAATTGAGTACTGATTGATATACCAGTATAAGTGAAAATTTTGAAAAACCAATGTGAAATGTTGTCAAATTTTAACGTGGTTAGGTGACTAGCATTGCCTCGTCACTATCAAACCAAATTAAAACAGAAATCTAACGGTATTTAAAAAAGATATTCAAATTTATGTCAAAAATATTTGTATTTCCAAAACGATTTTGAAAGACGGTCAAAAAAATCCGAATTTGAAGGTTCAGGGTATGCAGTTCGACACGGATGCACTCCTTGATGCCGAAAATGAAAGTTTCGTATCGATCGGTCAATATCCGTGCGAGTTATTGAAAGTTGAAAGTCAAAAATTGAGTACTGATTGATATACCAGTATAAGTGAAAATTTTGAAAAACCAATGTGAAATGTTGTCAAATTTTAACGTGGTTAGATAACTAGCATTGCCTCGTCAATATTAAACCAAATAAAACAGAAATCTAACGGTATTTAAAAAAGATATTCAAATTTATGTCAAAAATATTTGTATTTCCAAAACGATTTTGAAAGACTGTCAAAAACATCCAAATTTGAAGGTTCAGGGTATGCAGTTCGACACGGATGCACTCCCTGATGCCGAAAATGAAAGTTTCGTATCGATCGGTCAATATCCGAGCGAGTTATTGAAAGTTGAAAGTCAAAAATTGAGTACTGATTGATATATCAGTATAAGTGAACATTTTGAAAAACCAATGTGAAATGTTGTCAAAATTTTAACGTGGGTAGGTGACTAGCATTGCCTCGTCAATATTAAACCAAATAAAACAGAAATCTAACGGTATTTAAAAAAGATATTCAAATTTATGTCAAAAATATTTGTATTTCCAAAACGATTTTGCAAGACTGTCAAAAAAATCCGAATTTGAAGGTTCAGGGTATGCAGTTCGACACGGATGCACTCCCTGATGCCGAAAATGAAAGTTTCAAATCGATCGGTCAATATCCGAGCGAGTTATTGAAAGTTGAAAGTCAAAAATTGAGTACTGATTGATATATCAGTATAAGTGAAAATTTTGAAAAACCAATGTGAAATGTTGTCAAAATTTTAACGTGGTTAGGTGACTAGCATTGCCTCGTCAATATTAAACCAAATAAAACAGAAATCTAACGGTATTTAAAAAAGATATTCAAATTTATGTCAAAAATATTTGTATTTCCAAAACGATTTTGAAAGACTGTCAAAAAAATCCGAATTTGAAGGTTCAGGGTATGCAGTTCGACACGAATGCACTCCCTGATGCCGAAAATGAAAGTTTCGTATCGATCGGTCAATATCCGAGCGAGTTATTGAAAGTTGAAAGTCAAAAATTGAGTACTGATTGATATACCAGTATAAGTGAAAATTTTGAAAAACCAATGTGAAATGTTGTCAAAATTTTAACGTGGTTAGGTGACTAGCATTGCCTCGTCAATATTAAACCAAATAAAACAGAAATCTAACAGTATTTAAAAAAGATATTCAAATTTATGTCAAAAATATTTGTATTTCCAAAACGATTTTGAAAGACTGTCAAAAAATCCGAATTTGAAGGTTCAGGGTATGCAGTTCGACACGGATGCACTCCCTGATGCCGAAAATGAAAGTTTCGTATCGATCGGTCAATATCTGAGCGAGTTATTGAAAGTTGAAAGTCAAAAATTGAGTACTGATTGATATATCAGTATAAGTGAAAATTTTGAAAAACCAATGTGAAATGTTGTCAAAATTTTAACGTGGTTAGGTGACTAGCATTGCCTCGTCAATATTAAACCAAATAAAACAGAAATCTAACGGTATTTAAAAAAGATATTCAAATTTATGTCAAAAATATTTGTATTTCCAAAACGATTTTGAAAGACTGTCAAAAAAATCCGAAGTTGAAGGTTCAGGGTATGCAGTTCGACACGGATGCACTCCCTGATGCCGAAAATGAAAGTTTCGTATCGATCGGTCAATATCTGAGCGAGTTATTGAAAGTCAAAAATTGAGTACTGATTGATATATCAGTATAAGTGAAAATTTTGAAAAACCAATGTGAAATGTTGTCAAAATTTTAACGTGGTTAGGTGACTAGCATTGCCTCGTCAATATTAAACCAAATAAAACAGAAATCTAACGGTATTTAAAAAAGATATTCAAATTTTTGTCAAAAATATTTGTATTTCCAAAACGATTTTGAAAGACTGTCAAAAAAATCCGAATTTGAAGGTTCAGGGTATGCAGTTCGACACGAATGCACTCTCTGATGCCGAAAATGAAAGTTTCGTATCGATCGGTCAATATCCGAGCGAGTTATTGAAAGTTGAAAGTCAAAAATTGAGTACTGATTGATATATCAGTATAAGTGAAAATTTTGAAAAACCAATGTGAAATGTCAAAATTTTAACGTGGTTAGGTGACTAGCATTGCATCGTCAATATGAAACCAAATAAAACAGAAATCTAACGGTATTTAAAAAAGATATTCAAATTTATGTCAAAAATATTTGTATTTCCAAAACGATTTTGAAAGACTGTCAAAAAAATCCGAATTTGAAGGTTCAGGGTATGCAGTTCGACAAGGATGCACTCCCTGATGCCGAAAATGAAAGTTTCGTATCGATCGGTCAATATCCGAGCGAGTTATTGAAAGTTGAAAGTCAAAAATTGAGTACTGATTGATATATCAGTATAAGTGAAAATTTAGAAAAACGAATGTGAAATGTTGTCAAAATTTTAACGTGGTTAGGTGACTAGCATTGCCTCGTCAATATTAAACCAAATAAAACAGAAATCTAACGGTATTTAAAAAAGATATTCAAATTTATGTCAAAAATATTTGTATTTCCAAAACGATTTTGAAAGACTGTCAAAAAAATCCGAATTTGAAGGTTCAGGGTATGCAGTTCGACACGAATACACTCCCTGATGCCGAAAATGAAAGTTTCGTATCGATCGGTCAATATCCGAGCGAGTTATTGAAAGTTGAAAGTCAAAAATTGAGTACTGATTGATATACCAGTATAAGTGAAAATTTTGAAAAACCAATGTGAAATGTTGTCAAAATTTTAACGTGGTTAGGTGACTAGCATTGCCTCGTCAATATTAAACCAAATAAAACAGAAATCTAACGGTATTTAAAAAAGATATTCAAATTTATGTCAAAAATATTTGTATTTCCAAAACGATTTTGAAAGACTGTCAAAAAATCCAAATTTGAAGGTTCAGGGTATGCAGTTCGACACGGATGCACTCCCTGATGCCGAAAATGAAAGTTTCGTATCGATCGGTCAATATCTGAGCGAGTTATTGAAAGTTGAAAGTCAAAAATTGAGTACTGATTGATATATCAGTATAAGTGAAAATTTTGAAAAACCAATGTGAAATTTTGTCAAAATTTTAACGTGGTTAGGTGACTAGCATTGCCTCGTCAATAGTAAACCAACTAAAACAGAAATCTAACGGTATTTAAAAAAGATATTCAAATTTATGTCAAAAATATTTGTATTTCCAAAACGATTTTGAAAGACTGTCAAAAAATCCAAATTTGAAGGTTCAGGGTATGCAGTTCGACACGGATGCACTCCCTGATGCCGAAAATGAAAGTTTCGTATCGATCGGTCAATATCTGAGCGAGTTATTGAAAGTTGAAAGTCAAAAATTGAGTACTGATTGATATATCAGTATAAGTGAAAATTTTGAAAAACCAATGTGAAATGTTGTCAAAATTTTAACGTGGTTAGGTGACTAGCATTGCCTCGTCAATATTAAACCAAATAAAACAGAAATCTAACGGTATTTAAAAAAGATATTCAAATTTATGTCAAAAATATTTGTATTTCCAAAACGATTTTGCAAGACTGTCAAAAAAATCCGAATTTGAAGGTTCAGGGTATGCAGTTCGACACGGATGCACTTTTTGATGCCGAAAATGAAAGTTTCGTATCGATCGGTCAATATCTGAGCGAGTTATTGAAAGTTGAAAGTCAAAAATTGAGTACTGATTGATACATCAGTATAAGTGAAAATTTTGAAAAACCAATGTCAAATGTTGTCAAAATTTTAACGTGGTTAGGTGACTAGCATTGCCTCGTCAATATTAAACCAAATAAAACAGAAATCTAACGGTATTTAAAAAAGATATTCAAATTTTTGTCAAAAATATTTGTATTTCCAAAACGATTTTGCAAGACTGTCAAAAAAATCCGAATTTGAAGGTTCAGGGTATGCAGTTCGACACGGATGCACTCCCTGATGCCGAAAATGAAAGTTTCGTATCGATCGGTCAATATCCGTGCGAGTTATTGAAAGTTGAAAGTCAAAAATTGAGTACTGATTGATATACCAGTATAAGTGAAAATTTTGAAAAACCAATGTGAAATGTTGTCAAATTTTAACGTGGTTAGGTGACTAGCATTGCCTCGTCAATATCAAACCGAATTAAAACAGAAATCTAACGGTATTTAAAAAAGATATTCAAATTTATGTCAAAAATATTTGTATTTCCAAAACGATTTTGCAAGACTGTCAAAAAAATCCGAATTTGAAGGTTCAGGGTATGCAGTTCGACACGGATGCACTCCCTGATGCCGAAAATGAAAGTTTCGTATCGATCGGTCAATATCTGAGCGAGTTATTGTAAGTCAAAAATTGAGTACTGATTGATATATCAGTATAAGTGAAAATTTTGAAAAACCAATGTGAAATGTTGTCAAAATTTTAACGTGGTTAGGTGACTAGCATTGCCTCGTCAATATTAAACCAAATAAAACAGAAATCTAACGGTATTTAAAAAAGATATTCAAATTTTTGTCAAAAATATTTGTATTTCCAAAACGATTTTGAAAGACTGTCAAAAAAATCCGAATTTGAAGGTTCAGGGTATGCAGTTCGACACGAATGCACTCCCTGATGCCGAAAATGAAAGTTTCGTATCGATCGGTCAATATCCGTGCGAGTTATTGAAAGTTAAAAGTCAAAAATTGAGTACTGATTGATATACCAGTATAAGTGAAAATTTTGAAAAACCAATGTGAAATGGTGTCAAATTTTAACGTGGTTAGGTGACTAGTATTGCCTCGTCAATATCAAACCAAATTAAAACAGAAATCTAACGGTATTTAAAAAAGATATTCAAATTTATGTCAAAATTATTTGTATTTCCAAAACGATTTTGAAAGACTGTCAAAAAAATCCGAATTTGAAGGTTCAGGGTATGCAGTTCGACACGGATGCACTCCCTTATGCCGAAAATGAAAGTTTCGTATCGATCGGTCAATATCCGTGCGATTTATTGAAAGTTGAAAGTCAAAAATTGAGTACTGATTGATATATCAGTATAAGTGAAAATTTTGAAAAACCAATGTGAAATGTTGTCAAATTTTAACGTGGTTAGGTGACTAGCATTGCCTCGTCAATATCAAACCGAATTAAAACAGAAATCTAACGGTATTTAAAAAAGATATTCAAATTTATGTCAAAAATATTTGTATTTCCAAAACGATTTTGCAAGACTGTCAAAAAAATCCGAATTTGAAGGTTCAGGGTATGCAGTTCGACACGGATGCACTCCCTGATGCCGAAAATGAAAGTTTCGTATCGATCGGTCAATATCCGTGCGAGTTATTGAAAGTTGAAAGTCAAAAATTGAGTACTGATTGATATACCAGTATAAGTGAAAATTTTGAAAAACCAATGTGAAATGTTGTCAAATTTTAACGTGGTTAGGTGACTAGCATTGCCTCGTCAATATCAAACCAAATTAAAACAGAAATCTAACGGTATTTAAAAAAGATATTCAAATTTTTGTCAAAAATATTTGTATTTCCAAAACGATTTTGAAAGACTGTCAAAAAAATCCGAATTTGAAGGTTCAGGGTATGCAGTTCGACACGAATGCACTCCCTGATGCCGAAAATGAAAGTTTCGTATCGATCGGTCAATATCCGTGCGAGTTATTGAAAGTTAAAAGTCAAAAATTGAGTACTGATTGATATACCAGTATAAGTGAAAATTTTGAAAAACCAATGTGAAATGGTGTCAAATTTTAACGTGGTTAGGTGACTAGCATTGCCTCGTCAATATCAAACCAAATTAAAACAGAAATCTAACGGTATTTAAAAAAGATATTCAAATTTATGTCAAAAATATTTGTATTTCCAAAACGATTTTGAAAGACTGTCAAAAAAATCCGAATTTGAAGGTTCAGGGTATGCAGTTCGACACGGATGCACTCCCTGATGCCGAAAATGAAAGTTTCGTATCGATCGGTCAATATCCGTGCGATTTATTGAAAGTTGAAAGTCAAAAATTGAGTACTGATTGATATACCAGTATAAGTGAAAATTTTGAAAAACCAATGTGAAATGTTGTCAAATTTTAACGTGGTTAGGTGACTAGCATTGCCTCGTCAATATCAAACCGAATTAAAACACAAATCTAACGGTATTTAAAAAAGATATTCAAATTTATGTCAAAAATATTTGTATTTCCAAAACGATTTTGCAAGACTGTCAAAAAAATCCGAATTTGAAGGTTCAGGGTATGCAGTTCGACACGGATGCACTCCCTGATGCCGAAAATGAAAGTTTCGTATCGATCGGTCAATATCCGTGCGAGTTATTGAAAGTTGAAAGTCAAAAATTGAGTACTGATTGATATACCAGTATAAGTGAAAATTTTGAAAAACCAATGTGAAATGTTGTCAAATTTTAACGTGGTTAGGTGACTAGCATTGCCTCGTCACTATCAAACCAAATTAAAACAGAAATCTAACGGTATTTAAAAAAGATATTCAAATTTATGTCAAAAATATTTGTATTTCCAAAACGATTTTGAAAGACGGTCAAAAAAATCCGAATTTGAAGGTTCAGGGTATGCAGTTCGACACGGATGCACTCCTTGATGCCGAAAATGAAAGTTTCGTATCGATCGGTCAATATCCGTGCGAGTTATTGAAAGTTGAAAGTCAAAAATTGAGTACTGATTGATATACCAGTATAAGTGAAAATTTTGAAAAACCAATGTGAAATGTTGTCAAATTTTAACGTGGTTAGATAACTAGCATTGCCTCGTCAATATTAAACCAAATAAAACAGAAATCTAACGGTATTTAAAAAAGATATTCAAATTTATGTCAAAAATATTTGTATTTCCAAAACGATTTTGAAAGACTGTCAAAAACATCCAAATTTGAAGGTTCAGGGTATGCAGTTCGACACGGATGCACTCCCTGATGCCGAAAATGAAAGTTTCGTATCGATCGGTCAATATCCGAGCGAGTTATTGAAAGTTGAAAGTCAAAAATTGAGTACTGATTGATATATCAGTATAAGTGAACATTTTGAAAAACCAATGTGAAATGTTGTCAAAATTTTAACGTGGGTAGGTGACTAGCATTGCCTCGTCAATATTAAACCAAATAAAACAGAAATCTAACGGTATTTAAAAAAGATATTCAAATTTATGTCAAAAATATTTGTATTTCCAAAACGATTTTGCAAGACTGTCAAAAAAATCCGAATTTGAAGGTTCAGGGTATGCAGTTCGACACGGATGCACTCCCTGATGCCGAAAATGAAAGTTTCAAATCGATCGGTCAATATCCGAGCGAGTTATTGAAAGTTGAAAGTCAAAAATTGAGTACTGATTGATATATCAGTATAAGTGAAAATTTTGAAAAACCAATGTGAAATGTTGTCAAAATTTTAACGTGGTTAGGTGACTAGCATTGCCTCGTCAATATTAAACCAAATAAAACAGAAATCTAACGGTATTTAAAAAAGATATTCAAATTTATGTCAAAAATATTTGTATTTCCAAAACGATTTTGAAAGACTGTCAAAAAAATCCGAATTTGAAGGTTCAGGGTATGCAGTTCGACACGAATGCACTCCCTGATGCCGAAAATGAAAGTTTCGTATCGATCGGTCAATATCCGAGCGAGTTATTGAAAGTTGAAAGTCAAAAATTGAGTACTGATTGATATACCAGTATAAGTGAAAATTTTGAAAAACCAATGTGAAATGTTGTCAAAATTTTAACGTGGTTAGGTGACTAGCATTGCCTCGTCAATATTAAAACAAATAAAACAGAAATCTAACAGTATTTAAAAAAGATATTCAAATTTATGTCAAAAATATTTGTATTTCCAAAACGATTTTGAAAGACTGTCAAAAAATCCGAATTTGAAGGTTCAGGGTATGCAGTTCGACACGGATGCACTCCCTGATGCCGAAAATGAAAGTTTCGTATCGATCGGTCAATATCTGAGCGAGTTATTGAAAGTTGAAAGTCAAAAATTGAGTACTGATTGATATATCAGTATAAGTGAAAATTTTGAAAAACCAATGTGAAATGTTGTCAAAATTTTAACGTGGTTAGGTGACTAGCATTGCCTCGTCAATATTAAACCAAATAAAACAGAAATCTAACGGTATTTAAAAAAGATATTCAAATTTATGTCAAAAATATTTGTATTTCCAAAACGATTTTGAAAGACTGTCAAAAAAATCCGAAGTTGAAGGTTCAGGGTATGCAGTTCGACACGGATGCACTCCCTGATGCCGAAAATGAAAGTTTCGTATCGATCGGTCAATATCTGAGCGAGTTATTGAAAGTCAAAAATTGAGTACTGATTGATATATCAGTATAAGTGAAAATTTTGAAAAACCAATGTGAAATGTTGTCAAAATTTTAACGTGGTTAGGTGACTAGCATTGCCTCGTCAATATTAAACCAAATAAAACAGAAATCTAACGGTATTTAAAAAAGATATTCAAATTTTTGTCAAAAATATTTGTATTTCCAAAACGATTTTGAAAGACTGTCAAAAAAATCCGAATTTGAAGGTTCAGGGTATGCAGTTCGACACGAATGCACTCTCTGATGCCGAAAATGAAAGTTTCGTATCGATCGGTCAATATCCGAGCGAGTTATTGAAAGTTGAAAGTCAAAAATTGAGTACTGATTGATATA
The DNA here is from genome assembly GCA_949316135.1 of Choreutis nemorana. Taxonomy (NCBI): domain Eukaryota; kingdom Metazoa; phylum Arthropoda; class Insecta; order Lepidoptera; family Choreutidae; genus Choreutis; species Choreutis nemorana. The sequence continues at coordinate 99,090 of OX438620.1, read as the reverse complement.
TCAGTATAAGTGAAAATTTTGAAAAACCAATGTGAAATGTCAAAATTTTAACGTGGTTAGGTGACTAGCATTGCCTCGTCAATATGAAACCAAATAAAACAGAAATCTAACGGTATTTAAAAAAGATATTCAAATTTATGTCAAAAATATTTGTATTTCCAAAACGATTTTGAAAGACTGTCAAAAAAATCCGAATTTGAAGGTTCAGGGTATGCAGTTCGACAAGGATGCACTCCCTGATGCCGAAAATGAAAGTTTCGTATCGATCGGTCAATATCCGAGCGAGTTATTGAAAGTTGAAAGTCAAAAATTGAGTACTGATTGATATATCAGTATAAGTGAAAATTTAGAAAAACGAATGTGAAATGTTGTCAAAATTTTAACGTGGTTAGGTGACTAGCATTGCCTCGTCAATATTAAACCAAATAAAACAGAAATCTAACGGTATTTAAAAAAGATATTCAAATTTATGTCAAAAATATTTGTATTTCCAAAACGATTTTGAAAGACTGTCAAAAAAATCCGAATTTGAAGGTTCAGGGTATGCAGTTCGACACGAATACACTCCCTGATGCCGAAAATGAAAGTTTCGTATCGATCGGTCAATATCCGAGCGAGTTATTGAAAGTTGAAAGTCAAAAATTGAGTACTGATTGATATACCAGTATAAGTGAAAATTTTGAAAAACCAATGTGAAATGTTGTCAAAATTTTAACGTGGTTAGGTGACTAGCATTGCCTCGTCAATATTAAACCAAATAAAACAGAAATCTAACGGTATTTAAAAAAGATATTCAAATTTATGTCAAAAATATTTGTATTTCCAAAACGATTTTGAAAGACTGTCAAAAAATCCAAATTTGAAGGTTCAGGGTATGCAGTTCGACACGGATGCACTCCCTGATGCCGAAAATGAAAGTTTCGTATCGATCGGTCAATATCTGAGCGAGTTATTGAAAGTTGAAAGTCAAAAATTGAGTACTGATTGATATATCAGTATAAGTGAAAATTTTGAAAAACCAATGTGAAATTTTGTCAAAATTTTAACGTGGTTAGGTGACTAGCATTGCCTCGTCAATATTAAACCAAATAAAACAGAAATCTAACGGTATTTAAAAAAGATATTCAAATTTATGTCAAAAATATTTGTATTTCCAAAACGATTTTGCAAGACTGTCAAAAAAATCCGAATTTGAAGGTTCAGGGTATGCAGTTCGACACGGATGCACTCCCTGATGCCGAAAATGAAAGTTTCGTATCGATCGGTCAATATCCGTGCGAGTTATTGAAAGTTGAAAGTCAAAAATTGAGTACTGATTGATATACCAGTATAAGTGAAAATTTTGAAAAACCAATGTGAAATGTTGTCAATTTTAACGTGGTTAGGTGACTAGCATTGCTTCGTCAATATCAAACCGAATTAAAACAGAAATCTAACGGTATTTAAAAAAGATATTCAAATTTATGTCAAAAATATTTGTATTTCCAAAACGATTTTGCAAGACTGTCAAAAAAATCCGAATTTGAAGGTTCAGGGTATGCAGTTCGACACGGATGCACTCCCTGATGCCGAAAATGAAAGTTTCGTATCGATCGGTCAATATCTGAGCGAGTTATTGAAAGTCAAAAATTGAGTACTGATTGATATATCAGTATAAGTGAAAATTTTGAAAAACCAATGTGAAATGTTGTCAAAATTTTAACGTGGTTAGGTGACTAGCATTGCCTCGTCAATATTAAACCAAATAAAACAGAAATCTAACCGTATATAAAAAAGATATTCAAATTTTTGTCAAAAATATTTGTATTTCCAAAACGATTTTGAAAGACTGTCAAAAAAATCCGAATTTGAAGGTTCAGGGTATGCAGTTCGACACGAATGCACTCCCTGATGCCGAAAATGAAAGTTTCGTATCGATCGGTCAATATCCGTGCGAGTTATTGAAAGTTAAAAGTCAAAAATTGAGTACTGATTGATATACCAGTATAAGTGAAAATTTTGAAAAACCAATGTGAAATGGTGTCAAATTTTAACGTGGTTAGGTGACTGGCATTGCCTCGTCAATATCAAACCAAATTAAAACAGAAATCTAACGGTATTTAAAAAAGATATTCAAATTTATGTCAAAAATATTTGTATTTCCAAAACGATTTTGAAAGACTGTCAAAAAAATCCGAATTTGAAGGTTCAGGGTATGCAGTTCGACACGGATGCACTCCCTGATGCCGAAAATGAAAGTTTCGTATCGATCGGTCAATATCCGTGCGATTTATTGAAAGTTGAAAGTCAAAAATTGAGTACTGATTGATATACCAGTATAAGTGAAAATTTTGAAAAACCAATGTGAAATGTTGTCAAATTTTAACGTGGTTAGGTGACTAGCATTGCCTCGTCAATATCAAACCGAATTAAAACAGAAATCTAACGGTATTTAAAAAAGATATTCAAATTTATGTCAAAAATATTTGTATTTCCAAAACGATTTTGCAAGACTCAAAAAAATCCGAATTTGAAGGTTCAGGGTATGCAGTTCGACAAGGATGCACTCCCTGATGCCGAAAATGAAAGTTTCGTATCGATCGGTCAATATCCGAGCGAGTTATTGAAAGTTGAAAGTCAAAAATTGAGTACTGATTGATATACCAGTATAAGTGAAAATTTTGAAAAACCAATGTGAAATGTTGTCAAATTTTAACGTGGTTAGGTGACTAGCATTGCCTCGTCAATATCAAACCAAATTAAAACAGAAATCCAACGGTATTTAAAAAAGATATTCAAATTTATGTCAAAAATATTTGTATTTCCAAAACGATTTTGAAAGACGGTCAAAAAAATCCGAATTTGAAGGTTCAGGGTATGCAGTTCGACACGGATGCACTCCTTGATGCCGAAAATGAAAGTTTCGTATCGATCGGTCAATATCCGTGCGAGTTATTGAAAGTTGAAAGTCAAAAATTGAGTACTGATTGATATACCAGTATAAGTGAAAATTTTGAAAAACCAATGTGAAATGTTGTCAAATTTTAACGTGGTTAGATAACTAGCATTGCCTCGTCAATATTAAACCAAATAAAACAGAAATCTAACGGTATTTAAAAAAGATATTCAAATTTATGTCAAAAATATTTGTATTTCCAAAACGATTTTGAAAGACTGTCAAAAACATCCAAATTTGAAGGTTCAGGGTATGCAGTTCGACACGGATGCACTCCCTGATGCCGAAAATGAAAGTTTCGTATCGATCGGTCAATATCCGAGCGAGTTATTGAAAGTTGAAAGTCAAAAATTGAGTACTGATTGATATATCAGTATAAGTGAACATTTTGAAAAACCAATGTGAAATGTTGTCAAAATTTTAACGTGGTTAGGTGACTAGCATTGCCTCGTCAATATTAAACCAAATAAAACAGAAATCTAACGGTATTTAAAAAAGATATTCAAATTTATGTCAAAAATATTTGTATTTCCAAAACGATTTTGAAAGACTGTCAAAAACATCCAAATTTGAAGGTTCAGGGTATGCAGTTCGACACGGATGCACTCCCTGATGCCGAAAATGAAAGTTTCGTATCGATCGGTCAATATCTGAGCGAGTTATTGAAAGTCAAAAATTGAGTACTGATTGATATATCAGTATAAGTGAAAATTTTGAAAAACCAATGTGAAATGTTGTCAAAATTTTAACGTGGTTAGGTGACTAGCATTGCCTCGTCAATATTAAACCAAATAAAACAGAAATCTAACCGTATATAAAAAAGATATTCAAATTTTTGTCAAAAATATTTGTATTTCCAAAACGATTTTGAAAGACTGTCAAAAAAATCCGAATTTGAAGGTTCAGGGTATGCAGTTCGACACGAATGCACTCCCTGATGCCGAAAATGAAAGTTTCGTATCGATCGGTCAATATCCGTGCGAGTTATTGAAAGTTAAAAGTCAAAAATTGAGTACTGATTGATATACCAGTATAAGTGAAAATTTTGAAAAACCAATGTGAAATGGTGTCAAATTTTAACGTGGTTAGGTGACTGGCATTGCCTCGTCAATATCAAACCAAATTAAAACAGAAATCTAACGGTATTTAAAAAAGATATTCAAATTTATGTCAAAAATATTTGTATTTCCAAAACGATTTTGAAAGACTGTCAAAAAAATCCGAATTTGAAGGTTCAGGGTATGCAGTTCGACACGGATGCACTCCCTGATGCCGAAAATGAAAGTTTCGTATCGATCGGTCAATATCCGTGCGATTTATTGAAAGTTGAAAGTCAAAAATTGAGTACTGATTGATATACCAGTATAAGTGAAAATTTTGAAAAACCAATGTGAAATGTTGTCAAATTTTAACGTGGTTAGGTGACTAGCATTGCCTCGTCAATATCAAACCGAATTAAAACAGAAATCTAACGGTATTTAAAAAAGATATTCAAATTTATGTCAAAAATATTTGTATTTCCAAAACGATTTTGCAAGACTCAAAAAAATCCGAATTTGAAGGTTCAGGGTATGCAGTTCGACAAGGATGCACTCCCTGATGCCGAAAATGAAAGTTTCGTATCGATCGGTCAATATCCGAGCGAGTTATTGAAAGTTGAAAGTCAAAAATTGAGTACTGATTGATATACCAGTATAAGTGAAAATTTTGAAAAACCAATGTGAAATGTTGTCAATTTTAACGTGGTTAGGTGACTAGCATTGCTTCGTCAATATCAAACCGAATTAAAACAGAAATCTAACGGTATTTAAAAAAGATATTCAAATTTATGTCAAAAATATTTGTATTTCCAAAACGATTTTGCAAGACTGTCAAAAAAATCCGAATTTGAAGGTTCAGGGTATGCAGTTCGACACGGATGCACTCCCTGATGCCGAAAATGAAAGTTTCGTATCGATCGGTCAATATCTGAGCGAGTTATTGAAAGTCAAAAATTGAGTACTGATTGATATATCAGTATAAGTGAAAATTTTGAAAAACCAATGTGAAATGTTGTCAAAATTTTAACGTGGTTAGGTGACTAGCATTGCCTCGTCAATATTAAACCAAATAAAACAGAAATCTAACCGTATATAAAAAAGATATTCAAATTTTTGTCAAAAATATTTGTATTTCCAAAACGATTTTGAAAGACTGTCAAAAAAATCCGAATTTGAAGGTTCAGGGTATGCAGTTCGACACGAATGCACTCCCTGATGCCGAAAATGAAAGTTTCGTATCGATCGGTCAATATCCGTGCGAGTTATTGAAAGTTAAAAGTCAAAAATTGAGTACTGATTGATATACCAGTATAAGTGAAAATTTTGAAAAACCAATGTGAAATGGTGTCAAATTTTAACGTGGTTAGGTGACTGGCATTGCCTCGTCAATATCAAACCAAATTAAAACAGAAATCTAACGGTATTTAAAAAAGATATTCAAATTTATGTCAAAAATATTTGTATTTCCAAAACGATTTTGAAAGACTGTCAAAAAAATCCGAATTTGAAGGTTCAGGGTATGCAGTTCGACACGGATGCACTCCCTGATGCCGAAAATGAAAGTTTCGTATCGATCGGTCAATATCCGTGCGATTTATTGAAAGTTGAAAGTCAAAAATTGAGTACTGATTGATATACCAGTATAAGTGAAAATTTTGAAAAACCAATGTGAAATGTTGTCAAATTTTAACGTGGTTAGGTGACTAGCATTGCCTCGTCAATATCAAACCGAATTAAAACAGAAATCTAACGGTATTTAAAAAAGATATTCAAATTTATGTCAAAAATATTTGTATTTCCAAAACGATTTTGCAAGACTCAAAAAAATCCGAATTTGAAGGTTCAGGGTATGCAGTTCGACAAGGATGCACTCCCTGATGCCGAAAATGAAAGTTTCGTATCGATCGGTCAATATCCGAGCGAGTTATTGAAAGTTGAAAGTCAAAAATTGAGTACTGATTGATATACCAGTATAAGTGAAAATTTTGAAAAACCAATGTGAAATGTTGTCAAATTTTAACGTGGTTAGGTGACTAGCATTGCCTCGTCAATATCAAACCAAATTAAAACAGAAATCTAACGGTATTTAAAAAAGATATTCAAATTTATGTCAAAAATATTTGTATTTCCAAAACGATTTTGAAAGACGGTCAAAAAAATCCGAATTTGAAGGTTCAGGGTATGCAGTTCGACACGGATGCACTCCTTGATGCCGAAAATGAAAGTTTCGTATCGATCGGTCAATATCCGTGCGAGTTATTGAAAGTTGAAAGTCAAAAATTGAGTACTGATTGATATACCAGTATAAGTGAAAATTTTGAAAAACCAATGTGAAATGTTGTCAAATTTTAACGTGGTTAGATAACTAGCATTGCCTCGTCAATATTAAACCAAATAAAACAGAAATCTAACGGTATTTAAAAAAGATATTCAAATTTATGTCAAAAATATTTGTATTTCCAAAACGATTTTGAAAGACTGTCAAAAACATCCAAATTTGAAGGTTCAGGGTATGCAGTTCGACACGGATGCACTCCCTGATGCCGAAAATGAAAGTTTCGTATCGATCGGTCAATATCCGAGCGAGTTATTGAAAGTTGAAAGTCAAAAATTGAGTACTGATTGATATATCAGTATAAGTGAACATTTTGAAAAACCAATGTGAAATGTTGTCAAAATTTTAACGTGGTTAGGTGACTAGCATTGCCTCGTCAATATTAAACCAAATAAAACAGAAATCTAACGGTATTTAAAAAAGATATTCAAATTTATGTCAAAAATATTTGTATTTCCAAAACGATTTTGAAAGACTGTCAAAAACATCCAAATTTGAAGGTTCAGGGTATGCAGTTCGACACGGATGCACTCCCTGATGCCGAAAATGAAAGTTTCGTATCGATCGGTCAATATCCGTGCGAGTTATTGAAAGTTGAAAGTCAAAAATTGAGTACTGATTGATATACCAGTATAAGTGAAAATTTTGAAAAACCAATGTGAAATGTTGTCAAATTTTAACGTGGTTAGGTGACTAGCATTGCCTCGTCAATATCAAACCAAATTAAAACAGAAATCTAACGGTATTTAAAAAAGATATTCAAATTTTTGTCAAAACTATTTGTATTTCCAAAACGATTTTGAAAGACTGTCAAAAAAATCCGAATTTGAAGGTTCAGGGTATGCAGTTCGACACGAATGCACTCCCTGATGCCGAAAATGAAAGTTTCGTATCGATCGGTCAATATCCGTGCGAGTTATTGAAAGTTAAAAGTCAAAAATTGAGTACTGATTGATATACCAGTATAAGTGAAAATTTTGAAAAACCAATGTGAAATGGTGTCAAATTTTAACGTGGTTAGGTGACTAGCATTGCCTCGTCAATATCAAACCAAATTAAAACAGAAATCTAACGGTATTTAAAAAAGATATTCAAATTTATGTCAAAAATATTTGTATTTCCAAAACGATTTTGAAAGACTGTCAAAAAAATCCGAATTTGAAGGTTCAGGGTATGCAGTTCGACACGGATGCACTCCCTGATGCCGAAAATGAAAGTTTCGTATCGATCGGTCAATATCCGTGCGATTTATTGAAAGTTGAAAGTCAAAAATTGAGTACTGATTGATATACCAGTATAAGTGAAAATTTTGAAAAACCAATGTGAAATGTTGTCAAATTTTAACGTGGTTAGGTGACTAGCATTGCCTCGTCAATATCAAACCGAATTAAAACACAAATCTAACGGTATTTAAAAAAGATATTCAAATTTATGTCAAAAATATTTGTATTTCCAAAACGATTTTGCAAGACTGTCAAAAAAATCCGAATTTGAAGGTTCAGGGTATGCAGTTCGACACGGATGCACTCCCTGATGCCGAAAATGAAAGTTTCGTATCGATCGGTCAATATCCGTGCGAGTTATTGAAAGTTGAAAGTCAAAAATTGAGTACTGATTGATATACCAGTATAAGTGAAAATTTTGAAAAACCAATGTGAAATGTTGTCAAATTTTAACGTGGTTAGGTGACTAGCATTGCCTCGTCACTATCAAACCAAATTAAAACAGAAATCTAACGGTATTTAAAAAAGATATTCAAATTTATGTCAAAAATATTTGTATTTCCAAAACGATTTTGAAAGACGGTCAAAAAAATCCGAATTTGAAGGTTCAGGGTATGCAGTTCGACACGGATGCACTCCTTGATGCCGAAAATGAAAGTTTCGTATCGATCGGTCAATATCCGTGCGAGTTATTGAAAGTTGAAAGTCAAAAATTGAGTACTGATTGATATACCAGTATAAGTGAAAATTTTGAAAAACCAATGTGAAATGTTGTCAAATTTTAACGTGGTTAGATAACTAGCATTGCCTCGTCAATATTAAACCAAATAAAACAGAAATCTAACGGTATTTAAAAAAGATATTCAAATTTATGTCAAAAATATTTGTATTTCCAAAACGATTTTGAAAGACTGTCAAAAACATCCAAATTTGAAGGTTCAGGGTATGCAGTTCGACACGGATGCACTCCCTGATGCCGAAAATGAAAGTTTCGTATCGATCGGTCAATATCCGAGCGAGTTATTGAAAGTTGAAAGTCAAAAATTGAGTACTGATTGATATATCAGTATAAGTGAACATTTTGAAAAACCAATGTGAAATGTTGTCAAAATTTTAACGTGGTTAGGTGACTAGCATTGCCTCGTCAATATTAAACCAAATAAAACAGAAATCTAACGGTATTTAAAAAAGATATTCAAATTTTTGTCAAAAATATTTGTATTTCCAAAACGATTTTGAAAGACTGTCAAAAAAATCCGAATTTGAAGGTTCAGGGTATGCAGTTCGACACGGATGCACTCCCTGATGCCGAAAATGAAAGTTTCGTATCGATCGGTCAATATCCGAGCGAGTTATTGAAAGTTGAAAGTCAAAAATTGAGTACTGATTGATATATCAGTATAAGTGAAAATTTTGAAAAACTAATGTGAAATGTTGTCAAAATTTTAACGTGGTTAGGTGACTAGCATTGCCTCGTCAATATTAAACCAAATAAAACAGAAATCTAACGGTATTTAAAAAAGATATTCAAATTTATGTCAAAAATATTTGTATTTCCAAAACGATTTTGCAAGACTGTCAAAAAAATCCGAATTTGAAGGTTCAGGGTATGCAGTTCGACACGGATGCACTCCCTGATGCCGAAAATGAAAGTTTCGTATCGATCGGTCAATATCCGAGCTAGTTATTGAAAGTTGAAAGTCAAAAATTGAGTACTGATTGATATACCAGTATAAGTGAAAATTTTGAAAAACCAATGTGAAATGTTGTCAAAATTTTAACGTGGTTAGGTGACTAGCATTGCTTCGTCAATATGAAACCAAATAAAACAGAAATCTAACGGTATTTAAAAAAGATATTCAAATTTTTGTCAAAAATATTTGTATTTCCAAAACGATTTTGAAAGACTGTCAAAAAAATCCGAATTTGAAGGTTCAGGGTATGCAGTTCGACACGAATGCACTCCCTGATGCCGAAAATGAAAGTTTCGTATCAATCGGTCAATATCCGAGCGAGTTATTGAAAGTTGAAAGTCAAAAATTGAGTACTGATTGATACACCAGTATAAGTGAAAATTTTGAAAAACCAATGTGAAATGTTGTCAAAATTTTAACGTGGTTAGGTGACTAGCATTGCCTCGTCAATATCAAACCAAATTAAAACAGAAATCTAACGGTATTTAAAAAAGATATTCAAATTTATGTCAAAAATATTTGTATTTCCAAAACGATTTTGAAAGACTGTCAAAACAATCCGAATTTGAAGGTTCAGGGTATGCAGTTCGACACGGATGCACTTTCTGATGCCGAAAATGAAAGTTTCGTATCGATCGGTCAATATCTGAGCAAGTTATTGAAAGTTGAAAGTCAAAAATTGAGTACTGATTGATATACCAGTATAAGTGAAAATTTTGAAAAACCAATGTGAAATGTTGTCAAAATTTTAACGTGGTTAGGTGACTAGCATTGTTTCGTCAATATTAAACCAAATAAAACAGAAATCTAACGGTATTTAAAAAAGATATTCAAATTTTTGTCAAAAATATTTGTATTTCCAAAACGATTTTGAAAGACTGTCAAAAAATCCGAATTTGAAGGTTCAGGGTATGCAGTTCGACACGAATGCACTCCCTGATGCCGAAAATGAAAGTTTCGTATCGATCGGTCAATATCCGTGCGAGTTATTGAAAGTTGAAAGTCAAAAATTGAGTACTGATTGATATACCAGTATAAGTGAAAATTTTGAAAAACCAATGTGAAATGTTGTCAAATTTTAACGTGGTTAGGTGACTAGCATTGCCTCGTCAATATCAAACCGAATTAAAACAGAAATCTAACGGTATTTAAAAAAGATATTCAAATTTATGTCAAAAATATTTGTATTTCCAAAATGATTTTGAAAGACTGTCAAAAAAATCCGAATTTGAAGGTTCAGGGTATGCAGTTCGACACGAATGCACTCCCTGATGCCGAAAATGAAAGTTTCGTATCGATCGGTCAATATCCGAGCGAGTTATTGAAAGTTGAAAGTCAAAAATTGAGTACTGATTGATACACCAGTATAAGTGAAAATTTTGAAAAACCAATGTGAAATGTTGTCAAAATTTTAACGTGGTTAGGTGACTAGCATTGCCTCGTCAATATCAAACCAAATTAAAACAGAAATCTAACGGTATTTAAAAAAGATATTCAAATTTATGTCAAAAATATTTGTATTTCCAAAACGATTTTGAAAGACTGTCAAAACAATCCGAATTTGAAGGTTCAGGGTATGCAGTTCGACACGGATGCACTTTCTGATGCCGAAAATGAAAGTTTCGTATCGATCGGTCAATATCTGAGCGAGTTATTGAAAGTTGAAAGTCAAAAATTGAGTACTGATTGATACACCAGTATAAGTGAAAATTTTGAAAAACCAATGTGAAATGTTGTCAAAATTTTAACGTGGTTAGGTGACTAGCATTGTTTCGTCAATATTAAACCAAATAAAACAGAAATCTAACGGTATTTAAAAAAGATATTCAAATTTTTGTCAAAAATATTTGTATTTCCAAAACGATTTTGAAAGACTGTCAAAAAATCCGAATTTGAAGGTTCAGGGTATGCAGTTCGACACGAATGCACTCCCTGATGCCGAAAATGAAAGTTTCGTATCGATCGGTCAATATCCGTGCGAGTTATTGAAAGTTGAAAGTCAAAAATTGAGTACTGATTGATATACCAGTATAAGTGAAAATTTTGAAAAACCAATGTGAAATGTTGTCAAATTTTAACGTGGTTAGGTGACTAGCATTGCCTCGTCAATATCAAACCGAATTAAAACAGAAATCTAACGGTATTTAAAAAAGATATTCAAATTTATGTCAAAAATATTTGTATTTCCAAAATGATTTTGAAAGACTGTCAAAAAAATCCGAATTTGAAGGTTCAGGGTATGCAGTTCGACACGGATGCACACCCTGATGCCGAAAATGAAAGTTTCGTATCGATCGGTCAATATCTGAGCGAGTTATTGAAAGTTGAAAGTCAAAAATTGAGTACTGATTGATATATCAGTATAAGTGAAAATTTTGAAAAACCAATGTGAAATGTTGTCAAAATTTTAACGTGGTTAGGTGACTAGCATTGCCTCGTCAATATTAAACCAATTCAATAAGAAATCGAACGGTATTTAAAAAAGATATTCAAATTTTTGTCAAAAATATTTGTATTTCCAAAACGATTTTGCAAGACTGTCAAAAAAATCCGAATTTGAAGGTTCAGGGTATGCAGTTCGACACGGATGCACTCCCTGATGCCGAAAATGAAAGTTTCGTATCGATCGGTCAATATCCGAGCGAGTTATTGAAAGTTGAAAGTCAAAAATTGAGTACTGATTGATATATCAGTATAAGTGAAAATTTTGAAAAACCAATGTGAAATGTTGTCAAAATTTTAACGTGGTTAGGTGACTAGCATTGCCTCGTCAATATTAAACCAAATAAAACAGAAATCTAACGGTATTTAAAAAAGATATTCAAATTTATGTCAAAAATATTTGTATTTCCAAAACGATTTTGCAAGACTGTCAAAAAAATCCGAATTTGAAGGTTCAGGGTATGCAGTTCGACACGGATGCACTCCCTGATGCCGAAAATGAAAGTTTCGTATCGATCGGTCAATATCCGAGCGAGTTATTGAAAGTTGAAAGTCAAAAATTGAGTACTGATTGATATATCAGTATAAGTGAAAATTTTGAAAAACCAATGTGAAATGTTGTCAAAATTTTAACGTGGGTAGGTGACTAGCATTGCCTCGTCAATATTAAACCAAATAAAACAGAAATCTATCGGTATTTAAAAAAGATATTCAAATTTATGTCATAAATATTTGTATTTCCAAAACGATTTTGAAATACTGTCAAAAAAATCCGAATTTGAAGGTTCAGGGTATGCAGTTCGACACGAATGCACTCCCTGATGCCGAAAATGAAAGTTTCGTATCGATCGGTCAATATCCGAGCGAGTTATTGAAAGTTGAAAGTCAAAAATTGAGTACTGATTGATATATCAGTATAAGTGAAAATTTTGAAAAACCAATGTGAAATGTTGTCAAAATTTTAACGTGGTTAGGTGACTAGCATTGCCTCGTCAATATTAAACCAAATAAAACAGAAATCTAACGGTATTTAAAAAAGATATTCAAATTTTTGTCAAAAATATTTGTATTTCCAAAACGATTTTGAAAGACTGTCAAAAAAATCCGAATTTGAAGGTTCAGGGTATGCAGTTCGACACGAATGCACTCCCTGATGCCGAAAATGAAAGTTTCGTATCGATCGGTCAATATCCGTGCGAGTTATTGAAAGTTAAAAGTCAAAAATTGAGTACTGATTGATATACCAGTATAAGTGAAAATTTTGAAAAACCAATGTGAAATGGTGTCAAATTTTAACGTGGTTAGGTGACTAGTATTGCCTCGTCAATATCAAACCAAATTAAAACAGAAATCTAACGGTATTTAAAAAAGATATTCAAATTTATGTCATAAATATTTGTATTTCCAAAACGATTTTGAAATACTGTCAAAAAAATCCGAATTTGAAGGTTCAGGGTATGCAGTTCGACACGGATGCACTCCCTGATGCCGAAAATGAAAGTTTCGTATCGATCGGTCAATATCCGAGCGAGTTATTAAAAAAAAAAAAAAAAAAAAAAAAAAAAAATATTTATTTACACCAAAACATGTTACATAAACAGCAGTATGTCTTTTGGTCCCCTCACTAGGCAAGCCTGTATCGAGGGAACCTGTTACCAGGTTTAACAATATTATTCAAACATTCCTTTCGGCAAACATTGATACTTTACATGATACATGATAGTAGTTTTGCAAAAAATAAATACCAATAATAAATATAATTAATTCCATGCTTCAGGCAAAAACATAAAGTTGAAAGTTGAAAGTCAAAAATTGAGTACTGATTGATATACCAGTATAAGTGAAAATTTTGAAAAACCAATGTGAAATGTTGTCAAAATTTTAACGTGGTTAGGTGACTAGCATTGCTTCGTCAATATCAAACCAAATAAAACAGAAATCTAACGGTATTTAAAAAAGATATTCAAATTTTTGTCAAAAATATTTGTATTTCCAAAACGATTTTGAAAGACTGTCAAAAAAATCCGAATTTGAAGGTTCAGGGTATGCAGTTCGACACGAATGCACTCCCTGATGCCGAAAATGAAAGTTTCGTATCGATCGGTCAATATCCGAGCGAGTTATTGAAAGTTGAAAGTCAAAAATTGAGTACTGATTGATACACCAGTATAAGTGAAAATTTTGAAAAACCAATGTGAAATGTTGTCAAAATTTTAACGTGGTTAGGTGACTAGCATTGCCTCGTCAATATCAAACCAAATTAAAACAGAAATCTAACGGTATTTAAAAAAGATATTCAAATTTATGTCAAAAATATTTGTATTTCCAAAACGATTTTGAAAGACTGTCAAAACAATCCGAATTTGAAGGTTCAGGGTATGCAGTTCGACACGGATGCACTTTCTGATGCCGAAAATGAAAGTTTCGTATCGATCGGTCAATATCTGAGCAAGTTATTGAAAGTTGAAAGTCAAAAATTGAGTACTGATTGATATACCAGTATAAGTGAAAATTTTGAAAAACCAATGTGAAATGTTGTCAAAATTTTAACGTGGTTAGGTGACTAGCATTGTTTCGTCAATATTAAACCAAATAAAACAGAAATCTAACGGTATTTAAAAAAGATATTCAAATTTTTGTCAAAAATATTTGTATTTCCAAAACGATTTTGAAAGACTGTCAAAAAAATCCGAATTTGAAGGTTCAGGGTATGCAGTTCGACACGAATGCACTCCCTGATGCCGAAAATGAAAGTTTCGTATCGATCGGTCAATATCCGAGCGAGTTATTGAAAGTTGAAAGTCAAAAATTGAGTACTGATTGATATACCAGTATAAGTGAAAATTTTGAAAAACCAATGTGAAATGTTGTCAAATTTTAACGTGGTTAGGTGACTAGCATTGCCTCGTCAATATCAAACCGAATTAAAACAGAAATCTAACGGTATTTAAAAAAGATATTCAAATTTATGTCAAAAATATTTGTATTTCCAAAATGATTTTGAAAGACTGTCAAAAAAATCCGAATTTGAAGGTTCAGGGTATGCAGTTCGACACGGATGCACACCCTGATGCCGAAAATGAAAGTTTCGTATCGATCGGTCAATATCTGAGCGAGTTATTGAAAGTTGAAAGTCAAAAATTGAGTACTGATTGATATATCAGTATAAGTGAAAATTTTGAAAAACCAATGTGAAATGTTGTCAAAATTTTAACGTGGTTAGGTGACTAGTATTGTCTCGTCAATATTAAACCAAATAAAACAGAAATCTAACGGTATTTAAAAAAGATATTCAAATTTATGTCAAAAATATTTGTATTTCCAAAACGATTTTGAAAGACTGTCAAAAAAATCCGAATTTGAAGGTTCAGGGTATGCAGTTCGACACGGATGCACTCCCTGATGCCGAAAATGAAAGTTTCGTATCGATCGGTCAATATCCGAGCGAGTTATTGAAAGTTGAAAGTCAAAAATTGAGTACTGATTGATATATCAGTATAAGTGAAAATTTTGAAAAACTAATGTGAAATGTTGTCAAAATTTTAACGTGGTTAGGTGACTAGCATTGCCTCGTCAATATTAAACCAAATAAAACAGAAATCTAACGGTATTTAAAAAAGATATTCAAATTTATGTCAAAAATATTTGTATTTCCAAAACGATTTTGCAAGACTGTCAAAAAAATCCGAATTTGAAGGTTCAGGGTATGCAGTTCGACACGGATGCACTCCCTGATGCCGAAAATGAAAGTTTCGTATCGATCGGTCAATATCCGAGCTAGTTATTGAAAGTTGAAAGTCAAAAATTGAGTACTGATTGATATACCAGTATAAGTGAAAATTTTGAAAAACCAATGTGAAATGTTGTCAAAATTTTAACGTGGTTAGGTGACTAGCATTGCTTCGTCAATATGAAACCAAATACAACAGAAATCTAACGGTATTTAAAAAAGATATTCAAATTTTTGTCAAAAATATTTGTATTTCCAAAACGATTTTGAAAGACTGTCAAAAAAATCCGAATTTGAAGGTTCAGGGTATGCAGTTCGACACGAATGCACTCCCTGATGCCGAAAATGAAAGTTTCGTATCGATCGGTCAATATCCGAGCGAGTTATTGAAAGTTGAAAGTCAAAAATTGAGTACTGATTGATACACCAGTATAAGTGAAAATTTTGAAAAACCAATGTGAAATGTTGTCAAAATTTTAACGTGGTTAGGTGACTAGCATTGCCTCGTCAATATCAAACCAAATTAAAACAGAAATCTAACGGTATTTAAAAAAGATATTCAAATTTATGTCAAAAATATTTGTATTTCCAAAACGATTTTGAAAGACTGTCAAAACAATCCGAATTTGAAGGTTCAGGGTATGCAGTTCGACACGGATGCACTTTCTGATGCCGAAAATGAAAGTTTCGTATCGATCGGTCAATATCTGAGCAAGTTATTGAAAGTTGAAAGTCAAAAATTGAGTACTGATTGATATACCAGTATAAGTGAAAATTTTGAAAAACCAATGTGAAATGTTGTCAAAATTTTAACGTGGTTAGGTGACTAGCATTGTTTCGTCAATATTAAACCAAATAAAACAGAAATCTAACGGTATTTAAAAAAGATATTCAAATTTTTGTCAAAAATATTTGTATTTCCAAAACGATTTTGAAAGACTGTCAAAACATCCGAATTTGAAGGTTCAGGGTATGCAGTTCGACACGAATGCACTCCCTGATGCCGAAAATGAAAGTTTCGTATCGATCGGTCAATATCCGTGCGAGTTATTGAAAGTTGAAAGTCAAAAATTGAGTACTGATTGATATACCAGTATAAGTGAAAATTTTGAAAAACCAATGTGAAATGTTGTCAAATTTTAACGTGGTTAGGTGACTAGCATTGCCTCGTCAATATCAAACCGAATTAAAACAGAAATCTAACGGTATTTAAAAAAGATATTCAAATTTATGTCAAAAATATTTGTATTTCCAAAATGATTTTGAAAGACTGTCAAAAAAATCCGAATTTGAAGGTTCAGGGTATGCAGTTCGACACGGATGCACACCCTGATGCCGAAAATGAAAGTTTCGTATCGATCGGTCAATATCTGAGCGAGTTATTGAAAGTTGAAAGTCAAAAATTGAGTACTGATTGATATATCAGTATAAGTGAAAATTTTGAAAAACCAATGTGAAATGTTGTCAAAATTTTAACGTGGTTAGGTGACTAACATTGCCTCGTCAATATTAAACCAAATAAAACAGAAATCTAACGGTATTTAAAAAAGATATTCAAATTTTTGTCAAAAATATTTGTATTTCCAAAACGATTTTGCAAGACTGTCAAAAAAATCCGAATTTGAAGGTTCAGGGTATGCAGTTCGACACGGATGCACTCCCTGATGCCGAAAATGAAAGTTTCGTATCGATCGGTCAATATCCGAGCGAGTTATTGAAAGTTGAAAGTCAAAAATTGAGTACTGATTGATATATCAGTATAAGTGAAAATTTTGAAAAACCAATGTGAAATGTTGTCAAAATTTTAACGTGGTTAGGTGACTAGCATTGCCTCGTCAATATTAAACCAAATAAAACAGAAATCTAACGGTATTTAAAAAAGATATTCAAATTTATGTCAAAAATATTTGTATTTCCAAAACGATTTTGCAAGACTGTCAAAAAAATCCGAATTTGAAGGTTCAGGGTATGCAGTTCGACACGGATGCACTTTTTGATGCCGAAAATGAAAGTTTCGTATCGATCGGTCAATATCTGAGCGAGTTATTGAAAGTTGAAAGTCAAAAATTGAGTACTGATTGATACATCAGTATAAGTGAAAATTTTGAAAAACCAATGTCAAATGTTGTCAAAATTTTAACGTGGTTAGGTGACTAGCATTGCCTCGTCAATATTAAACCAAATAAAACAGAAATCTAACGGTATTTAAAAAAGATATTCAAATTTATGTCAAAAATATTTGTATTTCCAAAACGATTTTGAAAGACTGTCAAAAAAATCCGAATTTGAAGGTTCAGGGTATGCAGTTCGACACGAATGCACTCCCTGATGCCGAAAATGAAAGTTTCGTATCGATCGGTCAATATCCGAGCGAGTTATTGAAAGTTGAAAGTCAAAAATTGAGTACTGATCGATATATCAGTATAAGTGAAAATTTTGAAAAACCAATGTGAAATGTTGTCAAAATTTTAACGTGGTTAGGTGACTAGCATTGCCTCGTCAATATTAAACCAAATAAAACAGAAATCTAACGGTATTTAAAAAAGATATTCAAATTTTTGTCAAAAATATTTGTATTTCCAAAACGATTTTGCAAGACTGTCAAAAAAATCCGAATTTGAAGGTTCAGGGTATGCAGTTCGACACGGATGCACTCCCTGATGCCGAAAATGAAAGTTTCGTATCGATCGGTCAATATCCGTGCGAGTTATTGAAAGTTGAAAGTCAAAAATTGAGTACTGATTGATATACCAGTATAAGTGAAAATTTTGAAAAACCAATGTGAAATGTTGTCAAATTTTAACGTGGTTAGGTGACTAGCATTGCCTCGTCAATATCAAACCGAATTAAAACAGAAATCTAACGGTATTTAAAAAAGATATTCAAATTTATGTCAAAAATATTTGTATTTCCAAAACGATTTTGCAAGACTGTCAAAAAAATCCGAATTTGAAGGTTCAGGGTATGCAGTTCGACACGGATGCACTCCCTGATGCCGAAAATGAAAGTTTCGTATCGATCGGTCAATATCTGAGCGAGTTATTGTAAGTCAAAAATTGAGTACTGATTGATATATCAGTATAAGTGAAAATTTTGAAAAACCAATGTGAAATGTTGTCAAAATTTTAACGTGGTTAGGTGACTAGCATTGCCTCGTCAATATTAAACCAAATAAAACAGAAATCTAACGGTATTTAAAAAAGATATTCAAATTTTTGTCAAAAATATTTGTATTTCCAAAACGATTTTGAAAGACTGTCAAAAAAATCCGAATTTGAAGGTTCAGGGTATGCAGTTCGACACGAATGCACTCCCTGATGCCGAAAATGAAAGTTTCGTATCGATCGGTCAATATCCGTGCGAGTTATTGAAAGTTAAAAGTCAAAAATTGAGTACTGATTGATATACCAGTATAAGTGAAAATTTTGAAAAACCAATGTGAAATGGTGTCAAATTTTAACGTGGTTAGGTGACTAGTATTGCCTCGTCAATATCAAACCAAATTAAAACAGAAATCTAACGGTATTTAAAAAAGATATTCAAATTTATGTCAAAATTATTTGTATTTCCAAAACGATTTTGAAAGACTGTCAAAAAAATCCGAATTTGAAGGTTCAGGGTATGCAGTTCGACACGGATGCACTCCCTTATGCCGAAAATGAAAGTTTCGTATCGATCGGTCAATATCCGTGCGATTTATTGAAAGTTGAAAGTCAAAAATTGAGTACTGATTGATATATCAGTATAAGTGAAAATTTTGAAAAACCAATGTGAAATGTTGTCAAATTTTAACGTGGTTAGGTGACTAGCATTGCCTCGTCAATATCAAACCGAATTAAAACAGAAATCTAACGGTATTTAAAAAAGATATTCAAATTTATGTCAAAAATATTTGTATTTCCAAAACGATTTTGCAAGACTGTCAAAAAAATCCGAATTTGAAGGTTCAGGGTATGCAGTTCGACACGGATGCACTCCCTGATGCCGAAAATGAAAGTTTCGTATCGATCGGTCAATATCCGTGCGAGTTATTGAAAGTTGAAAGTCAAAAATTGAGTACTGATTGATATACCAGTATAAGTGAAAATTTTGAAAAACCAATGTGAAATGTTGTCAAATTTTAACGTGGTTAGGTGACTAGCATTGCCTCGTCAATATCAAACCAAATTAAAACAGAAATCTAACGGTATTTAAAAAAGATATTCAAATTTTTGTCAAAAATATTTGTATTTCCAAAACGATTTTGAAAGACTGTCAAAAAAATCCGAATTTGAAGGTTCAGGGTATGCAGTTCGACACGAATGCACTCCCTGATGCCGAAAATGAAAGTTTCGTATCGATCGGTCAATATCCGTGCGAGTTATTGAAAGTTAAAAGTCAAAAATTGAGTACTGATTGATATACCAGTATAAGTGAAAATTTTGAAAAACCAATGTGAAATGGTGTCAAATTTTAACGTGGTTAGGTGACTAGCATTGCCTCGTCAATATCAAACCAAATTAAAACAGAAATCTAACGGTATTTAAAAAAGATATTCAAATTTATGTCAAAAATATTTGTATTTCCAAAACGATTTTGAAAGACTGTCAAAAAAATCCGAATTTGAAGGTTCAGGGTATGCAGTTCGACACGGATGCACTCCCTGATGCCGAAAATGAAAGTTTCGTATCGATCGGTCAATATCCGTGCGATTTATTGAAAGTTGAAAGTCAAAAATTGAGTACTGATTGATATACCAGTATAAGTGAAAATTTTGAAAAACCAATGTGAAATGTTGTCAAATTTTAACGTGGTTAGGTGACTAGCATTGCCTCGTCAATATCAAACCGAATTAAAACACAAATCTAACGGTATTTAAAAAAGATATTCAAATTTATGTCAAAAATATTTGTATTTCCAAAACGATTTTGCAAGACTGTCAAAAAAATCCGAATTTGAAGGTTCAGGGTATGCAGTTCGACACGGATGCACTCCCTGATGCCGAAAATGAAAGTTTCGTATCGATCGGTCAATATCCGTGCGAGTTATTGAAAGTTGAAAGTCAAAAATTGAGTACTGATTGATATACCAGTATAAGTGAAAATTTTGAAAAACCAATGTGAAATGTTGTCAAATTTTAACGTGGTTAGGTGACTAGCATTGCCTCGTCACTATCAAACCAAATTAAAACAGAAATCTAACGGTATTTAAAAAAGATATTCAAATTTATGTCAAAAATATTTGTATTTCCAAAACGATTTTGAAAGACGGTCAAAAAAATCCGAATTTGAAGGTTCAGGGTATGCAGTTCGACACGGATGCACTCCTTGATGCCGAAAATGAAAGTTTCGTATCGATCGGTCAATATCCGTGCGAGTTATTGAAAGTTGAAAGTCAAAAATTGAGTACTGATTGATATACCAGTATAAGTGAAAATTTTGAAAAACCAATGTGAAATGTTGTCAAATTTTAACGTGGTTAGATAACTAGCATTGCCTCGTCAATATTAAACCAAATAAAACAGAAATCTAACGGTATTTAAAAAAGATATTCAAATTTATGTCAAAAATATTTGTATTTCCAAAACGATTTTGAAAGACTGTCAAAAACATCCAAATTTGAAGGTTCAGGGTATGCAGTTCGACACGGATGCACTCCCTGATGCCGAAAATGAAAGTTTCGTATCGATCGGTCAATATCCGAGCGAGTTATTGAAAGTTGAAAGTCAAAAATTGAGTACTGATTGATATATCAGTATAAGTGAACATTTTGAAAAACCAATGTGAAATGTTGTCAAAATTTTAACGTGGGTAGGTGACTAGCATTGCCTCGTCAATATTAAACCAAATAAAACAGAAATCTAACGGTATTTAAAAAAGATATTCAAATTTATGTCAAAAATATTTGTATTTCCAAAACGATTTTGCAAGACTGTCAAAAAAATCCGAATTTGAAGGTTCAGGGTATGCAGTTCGACACGGATGCACTCCCTGATGCCGAAAATGAAAGTTTCAAATCGATCGGTCAATATCCGAGCGAGTTATTGAAAGTTGAAAGTCAAAAATTGAGTACTGATTGATATATCAGTATAAGTGAAAATTTTGAAAAACCAATGTGAAATGTTGTCAAAATTTTAACGTGGTTAGGTGACTAGCATTGCCTCGTCAATATTAAACCAAATAAAACAGAAATCTAACGGTATTTAAAAAAGATATTCAAATTTATGTCAAAAATATTTGTATTTCCAAAACGATTTTGAAAGACTGTCAAAAAAATCCGAATTTGAAGGTTCAGGGTATGCAGTTCGACACGAATGCACTCCCTGATGCCGAAAATGAAAGTTTCGTATCGATCGGTCAATATCCGAGCGAGTTATTGAAAGTTGAAAGTCAAAAATTGAGTACTGATTGATATACCAGTATAAGTGAAAATTTTGAAAAACCAATGTGAAATGTTGTCAAAATTTTAACGTGGTTAGGTGACTAGCATTGCCTCGTCAATATTAAACCAAATAAAACAGAAATCTAACAGTATTTAAAAAAGATATTCAAATTTATGTCAAAAATATTTGTATTTCCAAAACGATTTTGAAAGACTGTCAAAAAATCCGAATTTGAAGGTTCAGGGTATGCAGTTCGACACGGATGCACTCCCTGATGCCGAAAATGAAAGTTTCGTATCGATCGGTCAATATCTGAGCGAGTTATTGAAAGTTGAAAGTCAAAAATTGAGTACTGATTGATATATCAGTATAAGTGAAAATTTTGAAAAACCAATGTGAAATGTTGTCAAAATTTTAACGTGGTTAGGTGACTAGCATTGCCTCGTCAATATTAAACCAAATAAAACAGAAATCTAACGGTATTTAAAAAAGATATTCAAATTTATGTCAAAAATATTTGTATTTCCAAAACGATTTTGAAAGACTGTCAAAAAAATCCGAAGTTGAAGGTTCAGGGTATGCAGTTCGACACGGATGCACTCCCTGATGCCGAAAATGAAAGTTTCGTATCGATCGGTCAATATCTGAGCGAGTTATTGAAAGTCAAAAATTGAGTACTGATTGATATATCAGTATAAGTGAAAATTTTGAAAAACCAATGTGAAATGTTGTCAAAATTTTAACGTGGTTAGGTGACTAGCATTGCCTCGTCAATATTAAACCAAATAAAACAGAAATCTAACGGTATTTAAAAAAGATATTCAAATTTTTGTCAAAAATATTTGTATTTCCAAAACGATTTTGAAAGACTGTCAAAAAAATCCGAATTTGAAGGTTCAGGGTATGCAGTTCGACACGAATGCACTCTCTGATGCCGAAAATGAAAGTTTCGTATCGATCGGTCAATATCCGAGCGAGTTATTGAAAGTTGAAAGTCAAAAATTGAGTACTGATTGATATATCAGTATAAGTGAAAATTTTGAAAAACCAATGTGAAATGTCAAAATTTTAACGTGGTTAGGTGACTAGCATTGCATCGTCAATATGAAACCAAATAAAACAGAAATCTAACGGTATTTAAAAAAGATATTCAAATTTATGTCAAAAATATTTGTATTTCCAAAACGATTTTGAAAGACTGTCAAAAAAATCCGAATTTGAAGGTTCAGGGTATGCAGTTCGACAAGGATGCACTCCCTGATGCCGAAAATGAAAGTTTCGTATCGATCGGTCAATATCCGAGCGAGTTATTGAAAGTTGAAAGTCAAAAATTGAGTACTGATTGATATATCAGTATAAGTGAAAATTTAGAAAAACGAATGTGAAATGTTGTCAAAATTTTAACGTGGTTAGGTGACTAGCATTGCCTCGTCAATATTAAACCAAATAAAACAGAAATCTAACGGTATTTAAAAAAGATATTCAAATTTATGTCAAAAATATTTGTATTTCCAAAACGATTTTGAAAGACTGTCAAAAAAATCCGAATTTGAAGGTTCAGGGTATGCAGTTCGACACGAATACACTCCCTGATGCCGAAAATGAAAGTTTCGTATCGATCGGTCAATATCCGAGCGAGTTATTGAAAGTTGAAAGTCAAAAATTGAGTACTGATTGATATACCAGTATAAGTGAAAATTTTGAAAAACCAATGTGAAATGTTGTCAAAATTTTAACGTGGTTAGGTGACTAGCATTGCCTCGTCAATATTAAACCAAATAAAACAGAAATCTAACGGTATTTAAAAAAGATATTCAAATTTATGTCAAAAATATTTGTATTTCCAAAACGATTTTGAAAGACTGTCAAAAAATCCAAATTTGAAGGTTCAGGGTATGCAGTTCGACACGGATGCACTCCCTGATGCCGAAAATGAAAGTTTCGTATCGATCGGTCAATATCTGAGCGAGTTATTGAAAGTTGAAAGTCAAAAATTGAGTACTGATTGATATATCAGTATAAGTGAAAATTTTGAAAAACCAATGTGAAATTTTGTCAAAATTTTAACGTGGTTAGGTGACTAGCATTGCCTCGTCAATAGTAAACCAACTAAAACAGAAATCTAACGGTATTTAAAAAAGATATTCAAATTTATGTCAAAAATATTTGTATTTCCAAAACGATTTTGAAAGACTGTCAAAAAATCCAAATTTGAAGGTTCAGGGTATGCAGTTCGACACGGATGCACTCCCTGATGCCGAAAATGAAAGTTTCGTATCGATCGGTCAATATCTGAGCGAGTTATTGAAAGTTGAAAGTCAAAAATTGAGTACTGATTGATATATCAGTATAAGTGAAAATTTTGAAAAACCAATGTGAAATGTTGTCAAAATTTTAACGTGGTTAGGTGACTAGCATTGCCTCGTCAATATTAAACCAAATAAAACAGAAATCTAACGGTATTTAAAAAAGATATTCAAATTTATGTCAAAAATATTTGTATTTCCAAAACGATTTTGCAAGACTGTCAAAAAAATCCGAATTTGAAGGTTCAGGGTATGCAGTTCGACACGGATGCACTTTTTGATGCCGAAAATGAAAGTTTCGTATCGATCGGTCAATATCTGAGCGAGTTATTGAAAGTTGAAAGTCAAAAATTGAGTACTGATTGATACATCAGTATAAGTGAAAATTTTGAAAAACCAATGTCAAATGTTGTCAAAATTTTAACGTGGTTAGGTGACTAGCATTGCCTCGTCAATATTAAACCAAATAAAACAGAAATCTAACGGTATTTAAAAAAGATATTCAAATTTATGTCAAAAATATTTGTATTTCCAAAACGATTTTGAAAGACTGTCAAAAAAATCCGAATTTGAAGGTTCAGGGTATGCAGTTCGACACGAATGCACTCCCTGATGCCGAAAATGAAAGTTTCGTATCGATCGGTCAATATCCGAGCGAGTTATTGAAAGTTGAAAGTCAAAAATTGAGTACTGATCGATATATCAGTATAAGTGAAAATTTTGAAAAACCAATGTGAAATGTTGTCAAAATTTTAACGTGGTTAGGTGACTAGCATTGCCTCGTCAATATTAAACCAAATAAAACAGAAATCTAACGGTATTTAAAAAAGATATTCAAATTTTTGTCAAAAATATTTGTATTTCCAAAACGATTTTGCAAGACTGTCAAAAAAATCCGAATTTGAAGGTTCAGGGTATGCAGTTCGACACGGATGCACTCCCTGATGCCGAAAATGAAAGTTTCGTATCGATCGGTCAATATCCGTGCGAGTTATTGAAAGTTGAAAGTCAAAAATTGAGTACTGATTGATATACCAGTATAAGTGAAAATTTTGAAAAACCAATGTGAAATGTTGTCAAATTTTAACGTGGTTAGGTGACTAGCATTGCCTCGTCAATATCAAACCGAATTAAAACAGAAATCTAACGGTATTTAAAAAAGATATTCAAATTTATGTCAAAAATATTTGTATTTCCAAAACGATTTTGCAAGACTGTCAAAAAAATCCGAATTTGAAGGTTCAGGGTATGCAGTTCGACACGGATGCACTCCCTGATGCCGAAAATGAAAGTTTCGTATCGATCGGTCAATATCTGAGCGAGTTATTGTAAGTCAAAAATTGAGTACTGATTGATATATCAGTATAAGTGAAAATTTTGAAAAACCAATGTGAAATGTTGTCAAAATTTTAACGTGGTTAGGTGACTAGCATTGCCTCGTCAATATTAAACCAAATAAAACAGAAATCTAACGGTATTTAAAAAAGATATTCAAATTTTTGTCAAAAATATTTGTATTTCCAAAACGATTTTGAAAGACTGTCAAAAAAATCCGAATTTGAAGGTTCAGGGTATGCAGTTCGACACGAATGCACTCCCTGATGCCGAAAATGAAAGTTTCGTATCGATCGGTCAATATCCGTGCGAGTTATTGAAAGTTAAAAGTCAAAAATTGAGTACTGATTGATATACCAGTATAAGTGAAAATTTTGAAAAACCAATGTGAAATGGTGTCAAATTTTAACGTGGTTAGGTGACTAGTATTGCCTCGTCAATATCAAACCAAATTAAAACAGAAATCTAACGGTATTTAAAAAAGATATTCAAATTTATGTCAAAATTATTTGTATTTCCAAAACGATTTTGAAAGACTGTCAAAAAAATCCGAATTTGAAGGTTCAGGGTATGCAGTTCGACACGGATGCACTCCCTTATGCCGAAAATGAAAGTTTCGTATCGATCGGTCAATATCCGTGCGATTTATTGAAAGTTGAAAGTCAAAAATTGAGTACTGATTGATATATCAGTATAAGTGAAAATTTTGAAAAACCAATGTGAAATGTTGTCAAATTTTAACGTGGTTAGGTGACTAGCATTGCCTCGTCAATATCAAACCGAATTAAAACAGAAATCTAACGGTATTTAAAAAAGATATTCAAATTTATGTCAAAAATATTTGTATTTCCAAAACGATTTTGCAAGACTGTCAAAAAAATCCGAATTTGAAGGTTCAGGGTATGCAGTTCGACACGGATGCACTCCCTGATGCCGAAAATGAAAGTTTCGTATCGATCGGTCAATATCCGTGCGAGTTATTGAAAGTTGAAAGTCAAAAATTGAGTACTGATTGATATACCAGTATAAGTGAAAATTTTGAAAAACCAATGTGAAATGTTGTCAAATTTTAACGTGGTTAGGTGACTAGCATTGCCTCGTCAATATCAAACCAAATTAAAACAGAAATCTAACGGTATTTAAAAAAGATATTCAAATTTTTGTCAAAAATATTTGTATTTCCAAAACGATTTTGAAAGACTGTCAAAAAAATCCGAATTTGAAGGTTCAGGGTATGCAGTTCGACACGAATGCACTCCCTGATGCCGAAAATGAAAGTTTCGTATCGATCGGTCAATATCCGTGCGAGTTATTGAAAGTTAAAAGTCAAAAATTGAGTACTGATTGATATACCAGTATAAGTGAAAATTTTGAAAAACCAATGTGAAATGGTGTCAAATTTTAACGTGGTTAGGTGACTAGCATTGCCTCGTCAATATCAAACCAAATTAAAACAGAAATCTAACGGTATTTAAAAAAGATATTCAAATTTATGTCAAAAATATTTGTATTTCCAAAACGATTTTGAAAGACTGTCAAAAAAATCCGAATTTGAAGGTTCAGGGTATGCAGTTCGACACGGATGCACTCCCTGATGCCGAAAATGAAAGTTTCGTATCGATCGGTCAATATCCGTGCGATTTATTGAAAGTTGAAAGTCAAAAATTGAGTACTGATTGATATACCAGTATAAGTGAAAATTTTGAAAAACCAATGTGAAATGTTGTCAAATTTTAACGTGGTTAGGTGACTAGCATTGCCTCGTCAATATCAAACCGAATTAAAACACAAATCTAACGGTATTTAAAAAAGATATTCAAATTTATGTCAAAAATATTTGTATTTCCAAAACGATTTTGCAAGACTGTCAAAAAAATCCGAATTTGAAGGTTCAGGGTATGCAGTTCGACACGGATGCACTCCCTGATGCCGAAAATGAAAGTTTCGTATCGATCGGTCAATATCCGTGCGAGTTATTGAAAGTTGAAAGTCAAAAATTGAGTACTGATTGATATACCAGTATAAGTGAAAATTTTGAAAAACCAATGTGAAATGTTGTCAAATTTTAACGTGGTTAGGTGACTAGCATTGCCTCGTCACTATCAAACCAAATTAAAACAGAAATCTAACGGTATTTAAAAAAGATATTCAAATTTATGTCAAAAATATTTGTATTTCCAAAACGATTTTGAAAGACGGTCAAAAAAATCCGAATTTGAAGGTTCAGGGTATGCAGTTCGACACGGATGCACTCCTTGATGCCGAAAATGAAAGTTTCGTATCGATCGGTCAATATCCGTGCGAGTTATTGAAAGTTGAAAGTCAAAAATTGAGTACTGATTGATATACCAGTATAAGTGAAAATTTTGAAAAACCAATGTGAAATGTTGTCAAATTTTAACGTGGTTAGATAACTAGCATTGCCTCGTCAATATTAAACCAAATAAAACAGAAATCTAACGGTATTTAAAAAAGATATTCAAATTTATGTCAAAAATATTTGTATTTCCAAAACGATTTTGAAAGACTGTCAAAAACATCCAAATTTGAAGGTTCAGGGTATGCAGTTCGACACGGATGCACTCCCTGATGCCGAAAATGAAAGTTTCGTATCGATCGGTCAATATCCGAGCGAGTTATTGAAAGTTGAAAGTCAAAAATTGAGTACTGATTGATATATCAGTATAAGTGAACATTTTGAAAAACCAATGTGAAATGTTGTCAAAATTTTAACGTGGGTAGGTGACTAGCATTGCCTCGTCAATATTAAACCAAATAAAACAGAAATCTAACGGTATTTAAAAAAGATATTCAAATTTATGTCAAAAATATTTGTATTTCCAAAACGATTTTGCAAGACTGTCAAAAAAATCCGAATTTGAAGGTTCAGGGTATGCAGTTCGACACGGATGCACTCCCTGATGCCGAAAATGAAAGTTTCAAATCGATCGGTCAATATCCGAGCGAGTTATTGAAAGTTGAAAGTCAAAAATTGAGTACTGATTGATATATCAGTATAAGTGAAAATTTTGAAAAACCAATGTGAAATGTTGTCAAAATTTTAACGTGGTTAGGTGACTAGCATTGCCTCGTCAATATTAAACCAAATAAAACAGAAATCTAACGGTATTTAAAAAAGATATTCAAATTTATGTCAAAAATATTTGTATTTCCAAAACGATTTTGAAAGACTGTCAAAAAAATCCGAATTTGAAGGTTCAGGGTATGCAGTTCGACACGAATGCACTCCCTGATGCCGAAAATGAAAGTTTCGTATCGATCGGTCAATATCCGAGCGAGTTATTGAAAGTTGAAAGTCAAAAATTGAGTACTGATTGATATACCAGTATAAGTGAAAATTTTGAAAAACCAATGTGAAATGTTGTCAAAATTTTAACGTGGTTAGGTGACTAGCATTGCCTCGTCAATATTAAAACAAATAAAACAGAAATCTAACAGTATTTAAAAAAGATATTCAAATTTATGTCAAAAATATTTGTATTTCCAAAACGATTTTGAAAGACTGTCAAAAAATCCGAATTTGAAGGTTCAGGGTATGCAGTTCGACACGGATGCACTCCCTGATGCCGAAAATGAAAGTTTCGTATCGATCGGTCAATATCTGAGCGAGTTATTGAAAGTTGAAAGTCAAAAATTGAGTACTGATTGATATATCAGTATAAGTGAAAATTTTGAAAAACCAATGTGAAATGTTGTCAAAATTTTAACGTGGTTAGGTGACTAGCATTGCCTCGTCAATATTAAACCAAATAAAACAGAAATCTAACGGTATTTAAAAAAGATATTCAAATTTATGTCAAAAATATTTGTATTTCCAAAACGATTTTGAAAGACTGTCAAAAAAATCCGAAGTTGAAGGTTCAGGGTATGCAGTTCGACACGGATGCACTCCCTGATGCCGAAAATGAAAGTTTCGTATCGATCGGTCAATATCTGAGCGAGTTATTGAAAGTCAAAAATTGAGTACTGATTGATATATCAGTATAAGTGAAAATTTTGAAAAACCAATGTGAAATGTTGTCAAAATTTTAACGTGGTTAGGTGACTAGCATTGCCTCGTCAATATTAAACCAAATAAAACAGAAATCTAACGGTATTTAAAAAAGATATTCAAATTTTTGTCAAAAATATTTGTATTTCCAAAACGATTTTGAAAGACTGTCAAAAAAATCCGAATTTGAAGGTTCAGGGTATGCAGTTCGACACGAATGCACTCTCTGATGCCGAAAATGAAAGTTTCGTATCGATCGGTCAATATCCGAGCGAGTTATTGAAAGTTGAAAGTCAAAAATTGAGTACTGATTGATATATCAGTATAAGTGAAAATTTTGAAAAACCAATGTGAAATGTCAAAATTTTAACGTGGTTAGGTGACTAGCATTGCCTCGTCAATATGAAACCAAATAAAACAGAAATCTAACGGTATTTAAAAAAGATATTCAAATTTATGTCAAAAATATTTGTATTTCCAAAACGATTTTGAAAGACTGTCAAAAAAATCCGAATTTGAAGGTTCAGGGTATGCAGTTCGACAAGGATGCACTCCCTGATGCCGAAAATGAAAGTTTCGTATCGATCGGTCAATATCCGAGCGAGTTATTGAAAGTTGAAAGTCAAAAATTGAGTACTGATTGATATATCAGTATAAGTGAAAATTTAGAAAAACGAATGTGAAATGTTGTCAAAATTTTAACGTGGTTAGGTGACTAGCATTGCCTCGTCAATATTAAACCAAATAAAACAGAAATCTAACGGTATTTAAAAAAGATATTCAAATTTATGTCAAAAATATTTGTATTTCCAAAACGATTTTGAAAGACTGTCAAAAAAATCCGAATTTGAAGGTTCAGGGTATGCAGTTCGACACGAATACACTCCCTGATGCCGAAAATGAAAGTTTCGTATCGATCGGTCAATATCCGAGCGAGTTATTGAAAGTTGAAAGTCAAAAATTGAGTACTGATTGATATACCAGTATAAGTGAAAATTTTGAAAAACCAATGTGAAATGTTGTCAAAATTTTAACGTGGTTAGGTGACTAGCATTGCCTCGTCAATATTAAACCAAATAAAACAGAAATCTAACGGTATTTAAAAAAGATATTCAAATTTATGTCAAAAATATTTGTATTTCCAAAACGATTTTGAAAGACTGTCAAAAAATCCAAATTTGAAGGTTCAGGGTATGCAGTTCGACACGGATGCACTCCCTGATGCCGAAAATGAAAGTTTCGTATCGATCGGTCAATATCTGAGCGAGTTATTGAAAGTTGAAAGTCAAAAATTGAGTACTGATTGATATATCAGTATAAGTGAAAATTTTGAAAAACCAATGTGAAATTTTGTCAAAATTTTAACGTGGTTAGGTGACTAGCATTGCCTCGTCAATATTAAACCAAATAAAACAGAAATCTAACGGTATTTAAAAAAGATATTCAAATTTATGTCAAAAATATTTGTATTTCCAAAACGATTTTGCAAGACTGTCAAAAAAATCCGAATTTGAAGGTTCAGGGTATGCAGTTCGACACGGATGCACTCCCTGATGCCGAAAATGAAAGTTTCGTATCGATCGGTCAATATCCGTGCGAGTTATTGAAAGTTGAAAGTCAAAAATTGAGTACTGATTGATATACCAGTATAAGTGAAAATTTTGAAAAACCAATGTGAAATGTTGTCAATTTTAACGTGGTTAGGTGACTAGCATTGCTTCGTCAATATCAAACCGAATTAAAACAGAAATCTAACGGTATTTAAAAAAGATATTCAAATTTATGTCAAAAATATTTGTATTTCCAAAACGATTTTGCAAGACTGTCAAAAAAATCCGAATTTGAAGGTTCAGGGTATGCAGTTCGACACGGATGCACTCCCTGATGCCGAAAATGAAAGTTTCGTATCGATCGGTCAATATCTGAGCGAGTTATTGAAAGTCAAAAATTGAGTACTGATTGATATATCAGTATAAGTGAAAATTTTGAAAAACCAATGTGAAATGTTGTCAAAATTTTAACGTGGTTAGGTGACTAGCATTGCCTCGTCAATATTAAACCAAATAAAACAGAAATCTAACCGTATATAAAAAAGATATTCAAATTTTTGTCAAAAATATTTGTATTTCCAAAACGATTTTGAAAGACTGTCAAAAAAATCCGAATTTGAAGGTTCAGGGTATGCAGTTCGACACGAATGCACTCCCTGATGCCGAAAATGAAAGTTTCGTATCGATCGGTCAATATCCGTGCGAGTTATTGAAAGTTAAAAGTCAAAAATTGAGTACTGATTGATATACCAGTATAAGTGAAAATTTTGAAAAACCAATGTGAAATGGTGTCAAATTTTAACGTGGTTAGGTGACTGGCATTGCCTCGTCAATATCAAACCAAATTAAAACAGAAATCTAACGGTATTTAAAAAAGATATTCAAATTTATGTCAAAAATATTTGTATTTCCAAAACGATTTTGAAAGACTGTCAAAAAAATCCGAATTTGAAGGTTCAGGGTATGCAGTTCGACACGGATGCACTCCCTGATGCCGAAAATGAAAGTTTCGTATCGATCGGTCAATATCCGTGCGATTTATTGAAAGTTGAAAGTCAAAAATTGAGTACTGATTGATATACCAGTATAAGTGAAAATTTTGAAAAACCAATGTGAAATGTTGTCAAATTTTAACGTGGTTAGGTGACTAGCATTGCCTCGTCAATATCAAACCGAATTAAAACAGAAATCTAACGGTATTTAAAAAAGATATTCAAATTTATGTCAAAAATATTTGTATTTCCAAAACGATTTTGCAAGACTCAAAAAAATCCGAATTTGAAGGTTCAGGGTATGCAGTTCGACAAGGATGCACTCCCTGATGCCGAAAATGAAAGTTTCGTATCGATCGGTCAATATCCGAGCGAGTTATTGAAAGTTGAAAGTCAAAAATTGAGTACTGATTGATATACCAGTATAAGTGAAAATTTTGAAAAACCAATGTGAAATGTTGTCAAATTTTAACGTGGTTAGGTGACTAGCATTGCCTCGTCAATATCAAACCAAATTAAAACAGAAATCTAACGGTATTTAAAAAAGATATTCAAATTTATGTCAAAAATATTTGTATTTCCAAAACGATTTTGAAAGACGGTCAAAAAAATCCGAATTTGAAGGTTCAGGGTATGCAGTTCGACACGGATGCACTCCTTGATGCCGAAAATGAAAGTTTCGTATCGATCGGTCAATATCCGTGCGAGTTATTGAAAGTTGAAAGTCAAAAATTGAGTACTGATTGATATACCAGTATAAGTGAAAATTTTGAAAAACCAATGTGAAATGTTGTCAAATTTTAACGTGGTTAGATAACTAGCATTGCCTCGTCAATATTAAACCAAATAAAACAGAAATCTAACGGTATTTAAAAAAGATATTCAAATTTATGTCAAAAATATTTGTATTTCCAAAACGATTTTGAAAGACTGTCAAAAACATCCAAATTTGAAGGTTCAGGGTATGCAGTTCGACACGGATGCACTCCCTGATGCCGAAAATGAAAGTTTCGTATCGATCGGTCAATATCCGAGCGAGTTATTGAAAGTTGAAAGTCAAAAATTGAGTACTGATTGATATATCAGTATAAGTGAACATTTTGAAAAACCAATGTGAAATGTTGTCAAAATTTTAACGTGGTTAGGTGACTAGCATTGCCTCGTCAATATTAAACCAAATAAAACAGAAATCTAACGGTATTTAAAAAAGATATTCAAATTTATGTCAAAAATATTTGTATTTCCAAAACGATTTTGAAAGACTGTCAAAAACATCCAAATTTGAAGGTTCAGGGTATGCAGTTCGACACGGATGCACTCCCTGATGCCGAAAATGAAAGTTTCGTATCGATCGGTCAATATCCGTGCGAGTTATTGAAAGTTGAAAGTCAAAAATTGAGTACTGATTGATATACCAGTATAAGTGAAAATTTTGAAAAACCAATGTGAAATGTTGTCAAATTTTAACGTGGTTAGGTGACTAGCATTGCCTCGTCAATATCAAACCAAATTAAAACAGAAATCTAACGGTATTTAAAAAAGATATTCAAATTTTTGTCAAAAATATTTGTATTTCCAAAACGATTTTGAAAGACTGTCAAAAAAATCCGAATTTGAAGGTTCAGGGTATGCAGTTCGACACGAATGCACTCCCTGATGCCGAAAATGAAAGTTTCGTATCGATCGGTCAATATCCGTGCGAGTTATTGAAAGTTAAAAGTCAAAAATTGAGTACTGATTGATATACCAGTATAAGTGAAAATTTTGAAAAACCAATGTGAAATGGTGTCAAATTTTAACGTGGTTAGGTGACTAGCATTGCCTCGTCAATATCAAACCAAATTAAAACAGAAATCTAACGGTATTTAAAAAAGATATTCAAATTTATGTCAAAAATATTTGTATTTCCAAAACGATTTTGAAAGACTGTCAAAAAAATCCGAATTTGAAGGTTCAGGGTATGCAGTTCGACACGGATGCACTCCCTGATGCCGAAAATGAAAGTTTCGTATCGATCGGTCAATATCCGTGCGATTTATTGAAAGTTGAAAGTCAAAAATTGAGTACTGATTGATATACCAGTATAAGTGAAAATTTTGAAAAACCAATGTGAAATGTTGTCAAATTTTAACGTGGTTAGGTGACTAGCATTGCCTCGTCAATATCAAACCGAATTAAAACACAAATCTAACGGTATTTAAAAAAGATATTCAAATTTATGTCAAAAATATTTGTATTTCCAAAACGATTTTGCAAGACTGTCAAAAAAATCCGAATTTGAAGGTTCAGGGTATGCAGTTCGACACGGATGCACTCCCTGATGCCGAAAATGAAAGTTTCGTATCGATCGGTCAATATCCGTGCGAGTTATTGAAAGTTGAAAGTCAAAAATTGAGTACTGATTGATATACCAGTATAAGTGAAAATTTTGAAAAACCAATGTGAAATGTTGTCAAATTTTAACGTGGTTAGGTGACTAGCATTGCCTCGTCACTATCAAACCAAATTAAAACAGAAATCT
Organism: Choreutis nemorana; assembly: GCA_949316135.1. Taxonomy (NCBI): domain Eukaryota; kingdom Metazoa; phylum Arthropoda; class Insecta; order Lepidoptera; family Choreutidae; genus Choreutis; species Choreutis nemorana. The sequence continues at coordinate 64,614 of OX438620.1, read as the reverse complement.
AACGGTATTTAAAAAAGATATTCAAATTTATGTCAAAAATATTTGTATTTCCAAAACGATTTTGAAAGACGGTCAAAAAAATCCGAATTTGAAGGTTCAGGGTATGCAGTTCGACACGGATGCACTCCTTGATGCCGAAAATGAAAGTTTCGTATCGATCGGTCAATATCCGTGCGAGTTATTGAAAGTTGAAAGTCAAAAATTGAGTACTGATTGATATACCAGTATAAGTGAAAATTTTGAAAAACCAATGTGAAATGTTGTCAAATTTTAACGTGGTTAGATAACTAGCATTGCCTCGTCAATATTAAACCAAATAAAACAGAAATCTAACGGTATTTAAAAAAGATATTCAAATTTATGTCAAAAATATTTGTATTTCCAAAACGATTTTGAAAGACTGTCAAAAACATCCAAATTTGAAGGTTCAGGGTATGCAGTTCGACACGGATGCACTCCCTGATGCCGAAAATGAAAGTTTCGTATCGATCGGTCAATATCCGAGCGAGTTATTGAAAGTTGAAAGTCAAAAATTGAGTACTGATTGATATATCAGTATAAGTGAACATTTTGAAAAACCAATGTGAAATGTTGTCAAAATTTTAACGTGGGTAGGTGACTAGCATTGCCTCGTCAATATTAAACCAAATAAAACAGAAATCTAACGGTATTTAAAAAAGATATTCAAATTTATGTCAAAAATATTTGTATTTCCAAAACGATTTTGCAAGACTGTCAAAAAAATCCGAATTTGAAGGTTCAGGGTATGCAGTTCGACACGGATGCACTCCCTGATGCCGAAAATGAAAGTTTCAAATCGATCGGTCAATATCCGAGCGAGTTATTGAAAGTTGAAAGTCAAAAATTGAGTACTGATTGATATATCAGTATAAGTGAAAATTTTGAAAAACCAATGTGAAATGTTGTCAAAATTTTAACGTGGTTAGGTGACTAGCATTGCCTCGTCAATATTAAACCAAATAAAACAGAAATCTAACGGTATTTAAAAAAGATATTCAAATTTATGTCAAAAATATTTGTATTTCCAAAACGATTTTGAAAGACTGTCAAAAAAATCCGAATTTGAAGGTTCAGGGTATGCAGTTCGACACGAATGCACTCCCTGATGCCGAAAATGAAAGTTTCGTATCGATCGGTCAATATCCGAGCGAGTTATTGAAAGTTGAAAGTCAAAAATTGAGTACTGATTGATATACCAGTATAAGTGAAAATTTTGAAAAACCAATGTGAAATGTTGTCAAAATTTTAACGTGGTTAGGTGACTAGCATTGCCTCGTCAATATTAAAACAAATAAAACAGAAATCTAACAGTATTTAAAAAAGATATTCAAATTTATGTCAAAAATATTTGTATTTCCAAAACGATTTTGAAAGACTGTCAAAAAATCCGAATTTGAAGGTTCAGGGTATGCAGTTCGACACGGATGCACTCCCTGATGCCGAAAATGAAAGTTTCGTATCGATCGGTCAATATCTGAGCGAGTTATTGAAAGTTGAAAGTCAAAAATTGAGTACTGATTGATATATCAGTATAAGTGAAAATTTTGAAAAACCAATGTGAAATGTTGTCAAAATTTTAACGTGGTTAGGTGACTAGCATTGCCTCGTCAATATTAAACCAAATAAAACAGAAATTTAACGGTATTTAAAAAAGATATTCAAATTTATGTCAAAAATATTTGTATTTCCAAAACGATTTTGAAAGACTGTCAAAAAAATCCGAAGTTGAAGGTTCAGGGTATGCAGTTCGACACGGATGCACTCCCTGATGCCGAAAATGAAAGTTTCGTATCGATCGGTCAATATCTGAGCGAGTTATTGAAAGTCAAAAATTGAGTACTGATTGATATATCAGTATAAGTGAAAATTTTGAAAAACCAATGTGAAATGTTGTCAAAATTTTAACGTGGTTAGGTGACTAGCATTGCCTCGTCAATATTAAACCAAATAAAACAGAAATCTAACGGTATTTAAAAAAGATATTCAAATTTTTGTCAAAAATATTTGTATTTCCAAAACGATTTTGAAAGACTGTCAAAAAAATCCGAATTTGAAGGTTCAGGGTATGCAGTTCGACACGAATGCACTCTCTGATGCCGAAAATGAAAGTTTCGTATCGATCGGTCAATATCCGAGCGAGTTATTGAAAGTTGAAAGTCAAAAATTGAGTACTGATTGATATATCAGTATAAGTGAAAATTTTGAAAAACCAATGTGAAATGTCAAAATTTTAACGTGGTTAGGTGACTAGCATTGCCTCGTCAATATGAAACCAAATAAAACAGAAATCTAACGGTATTTAAAAAAGATATTCAAATTTATGTCAAAAATATTTGTATTTCCAAAACGATTTTGAAAGACTGTCAAAAAAATCCGAATTTGAAGGTTCAGGGTATGCAGTTCGACAAGGATGCACTCCCTGATGCCGAAAATGAAAGTTTCGTATCGATCGGTCAATATCCGAGCGAGTTATTGAAAGTTGAAAGTCAAAAATTGAGTACTGATTGATATATCAGTATAAGTGAAAATTTAGAAAAACGAATGTGAAATGTTGTCAAAATTTTAACGTGGTTAGGTGACTAGCATTGCCTCGTCAATATTAAACCAAATAAAACAGAAATCTAACGGTATTTAAAAAAGATATTCAAATTTATGTCAAAAATATTTGTATTTCCAAAACGATTTTGAAAGACTGTCAAAAAAATCCGAATTTGAAGGTTCAGGGTATGCAGTTCGACACGAATACACTCCCTGATGCCGAAAATGAAAGTTTCGTATCGATCGGTCAATATCCGAGCGAGTTATTGAAAGTTGAAAGTCAAAAATTGAGTACTGATTGATATACCAGTATAAGTGAAAATTTTGAAAAACCAATGTGAAATGTTGTCAAAATTTTAACGTGGTTAGGTGACTAGCATTGCCTCGTCAATATTAAACCAAATAAAACAGAAATCTAACGGTATTTAAAAAAGATATTCAAATTTATGTCAAAAATATTTGTATTTCCAAAACGATTTTGAAAGACTGTCAAAAAATCCAAATTTGAAGGTTCAGGGTATGCAGTTCGACACGGATGCACTCCCTGATGCCGAAAATGAAAGTTTCGTATCGATCGGTCAATATCTGAGCGAGTTATTGAAAGTTGAAAGTCAAAAATTGAGTACTGATTGATATATCAGTATAAGTGAAAATTTTGAAAAACCAATGTGAAATTTTGTCAAAATTTTAACGTGGTTAGGTGACTAGCATTGCCTCGTCAATATTAAACCAAATAAAACAGAAATCTAACGGTATTTAAAAAAGATATTCAAATTTATGTCAAAAATATTTGTATTTCCAAAACGATTTTGCAAGACTGTCAAAAAAATCCGAATTTGAAGGTTCAGGGTATGCAGTTCGACACGGATGCACTCCCTGATGCCGAAAATGAAAGTTTCGTATCGATCGGTCAATATCCGTGCGAGTTATTGAAAGTTGAAAGTCAAAAATTGAGTACTGATTGATATACCAGTATAAGTGAAAATTTTGAAAAACCAATGTGAAATGTTGTCAATTTTAACGTGGTTAGGTGACTAGCATTGCTTCGTCAATATCAAACCGAATTAAAACAGAAATCTAACGGTATTTAAAAAAGATATTCAAATTTATGTCAAAAATATTTGTATTTCCAAAACGATTTTGCAAGACTGTCAAAAAAATCCGAATTTGAAGGTTCAGGGTATGCAGTTCGACACGGATGCACTCCCTGATGCCGAAAATGAAAGTTTCGTATCGATCGGTCAATATCTGAGCGAGTTATTGAAAGTCAAAAATTGAGTACTGATTGATATATCAGTATAAGTGAAAATTTTGAAAAACCAATGTGAAATGTTGTCAAAATTTTAACGTGGTTAGGTGACTAGCATTGCCTCGTCAATATTAAACCAAATAAAACAGAAATCTAACCGTATATAAAAAAGATATTCAAATTTTTGTCAAAAATATTTGTATTTCCAAAACGATTTTGAAAGACTGTCAAAAAAATCCGAATTTGAAGGTTCAGGGTATGCAGTTCGACACGAATGCACTCCCTGATGCCGAAAATGAAAGTTTCGTATCGATCGGTCAATATCCGTGCGAGTTATTGAAAGTTAAAAGTCAAAAATTGAGTACTGATTGATATACCAGTATAAGTGAAAATTTTGAAAAACCAATGTGAAATGGTGTCAAATTTTAACGTGGTTAGGTGACTGGCATTGCCTCGTCAATATCAAACCAAATTAAAACAGAAATCTAACGGTATTTAAAAAAGATATTCAAATTTATGTCAAAAATATTTGTATTTCCAAAACGATTTTGAAAGACTGTCAAAAAAATCCGAATTTGAAGGTTCAGGGTATGCAGTTCGACACGGATGCACTCCCTGATGCCGAAAATGAAAGTTTCGTATCGATCGGTCAATATCCGTGCGATTTATTGAAAGTTGAAAGTCAAAAATTGAGTACTGATTGATATACCAGTATAAGTGAAAATTTTGAAAAACCAATGTGAAATGTTGTCAAATTTTAACGTGGTTAGGTGACTAGCATTGCCTCGTCAATATCAAACCGAATTAAAACAGAAATCTAACGGTATTTAAAAAAGATATTCAAATTTATGTCAAAAATATTTGTATTTCCAAAACGATTTTGCAAGACTCAAAAAAATCCGAATTTGAAGGTTCAGGGTATGCAGTTCGACAAGGATGCACTCCCTGATGCCGAAAATGAAAGTTTCGTATCGATCGGTCAATATCCGAGCGAGTTATTGAAAGTTGAAAGTCAAAAATTGAGTACTGATTGATATACCAGTATAAGTGAAAATTTTGAAAAACCAATGTGAAATGTTGTCAAATTTTAACGTGGTTAGGTGACTAGCATTGCCTCGTCAATATCAAACCAAATTAAAACAGAAATCTAACGGTATTTAAAAAAGATATTCAAATTTATGTCAAAAATATTTGTATTTCCAAAACGATTTTGAAAGACGGTCAAAAAAATCCGAATTTGAAGGTTCAGGGTATGCAGTTCGACACGGATGCACTCCTTGATGCCGAAAATGAAAGTTTCGTATCGATCGGTCAATATCCGTGCGAGTTATTGAAAGTTGAAAGTCAAAAATTGAGTACTGATTGATATACCAGTATAAGTGAAAATTTTGAAAAACCAATGTGAAATGTTGTCAAATTTTAACGTGGTTAGATAACTAGCATTGCCTCGTCAATATTAAACCAAATAAAACAGAAATCTAACGGTATTTAAAAAAGATATTCAAATTTATGTCAAAAATATTTGTATTTCCAAAACGATTTTGAAAGACTGTCAAAAACATCCAAATTTGAAGGTTCAGGGTATGCAGTTCGACACGGATGCACTCCCTGATGCCGAAAATGAAAGTTTCGTATCGATCGGTCAATATCCGAGCGAGTTATTGAAAGTTGAAAGTCAAAAATTGAGTACTGATTGATATATCAGTATAAGTGAACATTTTGAAAAACCAATGTGAAATGTTGTCAAAATTTTAACGTGGTTAGGTGACTAGCATTGCCTCGTCAATATTAAACCAAATAAAACAGAAATCTAACGGTATTTAAAAAAGATATTCAAATTTATGTCAAAAATATTTGTATTTCCAAAACGATTTTGCAAGACTGTCAAAAAAATCCGAATTTGAAGGTTCAGGGTATGCAGTTCGACACGGATGCACTCCCTGATGCCGAAAATGAAAGTTTCGTATCGATCGGTCAATATCCGAGCGAGTTATTGAAAGTTGAAAGTCAAAAATTGAGTACTGATTGATATATCAGTATAAGTGAAAATTTTGAAAAACCAATGTGAAATGTTGTCAAAATTTTAACGTGGTTAGGTGACTAGCATTGCCTCGTCAATATTAAACCAAATAAAACAGAAATCTAACGGTATTTAAAAAAGATATTCAAATTTATGTCAAAAATATTTGTATTTCCAAAACGATTTTGAAAGACTGTCAAAAAAATCCGAATTTGAAGGTTCAGGGTATGCAGTTCGACACGAATGCACTCCCTGATGCCGAAAATGAAAGTTTCGTATCGATCGGTCAATATCCGAGCGAGTTATTGAAAGTTGAAAGTCAAAAATTGAGTACTGATTGATATACCAGTATAAGTGAAAATTTTGAAAAACCAATGTGAAATGTTGTCAAATTTTAACGTGGTTAGGTGACTAGCATTGCCTCGTCAATATCAAACCGAATTAAAACAGAAATCTAACGGTATTTAAAAAAGATATTCAAATTTATGTCAAAAATATTTGTATTTCCAAAACGATTTTGCAAGACTCAAAAAAATCCGAATTTGAAGGTTCAGGGTATGCAGTTCGACAAGGATGCACTCCCTGATGCCGAAAATGAAAGTTTCGTATCGATCGGTCAATATCCGAGCGAGTTATTGAAAGTTGAAAGTCAAAAATTGAGTACTGATTGATATACCAGTATAAGTGAAAATTTTGAAAAACCAATGTGAAATGTTGTCAAATTTTAACGTGGTTAGGTGACTAGCATTGCCTCGTCAATATCAAACCAAATTAAAACAGAAATCTAACGGTATTTAAAAAAGATATTCAAATTTATGTCAAAAATATTTGTATTTCCAAAACGATTTTGAAAGACGGTCAAAAAAATCCGAATTTGAAGGTTCAGGGTATGCAGTTCGACACGGATGCACTCCTTGATGCCGAAAATGAAAGTTTCGTATCGATCGGTCAATATCCGTGCGAGTTATTGAAAGTTGAAAGTCAAAAATTGAGTACTGATTGATATACCAGTATAAGTGAAAATTTTGAAAAACCAATGTGAAATGTTGTCAAATTTTAACGTGGTTAGATAACTAGCATTGCCTCGTCAATATTAAACCAAATAAAACAGAAATCTAACGGTATTTAAAAAAGATATTCAAATTTATGTCAAAAATATTTGTATTTCCAAAACGATTTTGAAAGACTGTCAAAAACATCCAAATTTGAAGGTTCAGGGTATGCAGTTCGACACGGATGCACTCCCTGATGCCGAAAATGAAAGTTTCGTATCGATCGGTCAATATCCGAGCGAGTTATTGAAAGTTGAAAGTCAAAAATTGAGTACTGATTGATATATCAGTATAAGTGAACATTTTGAAAAACCAATGTGAAATGTTGTCAAAATTTTAACGTGGTTAGGTGACTAGCATTGCCTCGTCAATATTAAACCAAATAAAACAGAAATCTAACGGTATTTAAAAAAGATATTCAAATTTATGTCAAAAATATTTGTATTTCCAAAACGATTTTGCAAGACTGTCAAAAAAATCCGAATTTGAAGGTTCAGGGTATGCAGTTCGACACGGATGCACTCCCTGATGCCGAAAATGAAAGTTTCGTATCGATCGGTCAATATCCGAGCGAGTTATTGAAAGTTGAAAGTCAAAAATTGAGTACTGATTGATATATCAGTATAAGTGAAAATTTTGAAAAACCAATGTGAAATGTTGTCAAAATTTTAACGTGGTTAGGTGACTAGCATTGCCTCGTCAATATTAAACCAAATAAAACAGAAATCTAACGGTATTTAAAAAAGATATTCAAATTTATGTCAAAAATATTTGTATTTCCAAAACGATTTTGAAAGACTGTCAAAAAAATCCGAATTTGAAGGTTCAGGGTATGCAGTTCGACACGAATGCACTCCCTGATGCCGAAAATGAAAGTTTCGTATCGATCGGTCAATATCCGAGCGAGTTATTGAAAGTTGAAAGTCAAAAATTGAGTACTGATTGATATACCAGTATAAGTGAAAATTTTGAAAAACCAATGTGAAATGTTGTCAAAATTTTAACGTGGTTAGGTGACTAGCATTGCCTCGTCAATATTAAACCAAATAAAACAGAAATCTAACAGTATTTAAAAAAGATATTCAAATTTATGTCAAAAATATTTGTATTTCCAAAACGATTTTGAAAGACTGTCAAAAAATCCGAATTTGAAGGTTCAGGGTATGCAGTTCGACACGGATGCACTCCCTGATGCCGAAAATGAAAGTTTCGTATCGATCGGTCAATATCTGAGCGAGTTATTGAAAGTTGAAAGTCAAAAATTGAGTACTGATTGATATATCAGTATAAGTGAAAATTTTGAAAAACCAATGTGAAATGTTGTCAAAATTTTAACGTGGTTAGGTGACTAGCATTGCCTCGTCAATATTAAACCAAATAAAACAGAAATCTAACGGTATTTAAAAAAGATATTCAAATTTATGTCAAAAATATTTGTATTTCCAAAACGATTTTGAAAGACTGTCAAAAACATCCAAATTTGAAGGTTCAGGGTATGCAGTTCGACACGGATGCACTCCCTGATGCCGAAAATGAAAGTTTCGTATCGATCGGTCAATATCCGAGCGAGTTATTGAAAGTTGAAAGTCAAAAATTGAGTACTGATTGATATATCAGTATAAGTGAACATTTTGAAAAACCAATGTGAAATGTTGTCAAAATTTTAACGTGGTTAGGTGACTAGCATTGCCTCGTCAATATTAAACCAAATAAAACAGAAATCTAACGGTATTTAAAAAAGATATTCAAATTTATGTCAAAAATATTTGTATTTCCAAAACGATTTTGCAAGACTGTCAAAAAAATCCGAATTTGAAGGTTCAGGGTATGCAGTTCGACACGGATGCACTCCCTGATGCCGAAAATGAAAGTTTCGTATCGATCGGTCAATATCCGAGCGAGTTATTGAAAGTTGAAAGTCAAAAATTGAGTACTGATTGATATATCAGTATAAGTGAACATTTTGAAAAACCAATGTGAAATGTTGTCAAAATTTTAACGTGGTTAGGTGACTAGCATTGCCTCGTCAATATTAAACCAAATAAAACAGAAATCTAACGGTATTTAAAAAAGATATTCAAATTTATGTCAAAAATATTTGTATTTCCAAAACGATTTTGCAAGACTGTCAAAAAAATCCGAATTTGAAGGTTCAGGGTATGCAGTTCGACACGGATGCACTCCCTGATGCCGAAAATGAAAGTTTCGTATCGATCGGTCAATATCTGAGCGAGTTATTGAAAGTCAAAAATTGAGTACTGATTGATATATCAGTATAAGTGAAAATTTTGAAAAACCAATGTGAAATGTTGTCAAATTTTAACGTGGTTAGATAACTAGCATTGCCTCGTCAATATTAAACCAAATAAAACAGAAATCTAACGGTATTTAAAAAAGATATTCAAATTTATGTCAAAAATATTTGTATTTCCAAAACGATTTTGAAAGACTGTCAAAAACATCCAAATTTGAAGGTTCAGGGTATGCAGTTCGACACGGATGCACTCCCTGATGCCGAAAATGAAAGTTTCGTATCGATCGGTCAATATCCGAGCGAGTTATTGAAAGTTGAAAGTCAAAAATTGAGTACTGATTGATATATCAGTATAAGTGAACATTTTGAAAAACCAATGTGAAATGTTGTCAAAATTTTAACGTGGTTAGGTGACTAGCATTGCCTCGTCAATATTAAACCAAATAAAACAGAAATCTAACGGTATTTAAAAAAGATATTCAAATTTATGTCAAAAATATTTGTATTTCCAAAACGATTTTGCAAGACTGTCAAAAAAATCCGAATTTGAAGGTTCAGGGTATGCAGTTCGACACGGATGCACTCCCTGATGCCGAAAATGAAAGTTTCGTATCGATCGGTCAATATCCGAGCGAGTTATTGAAAGTTGAAAGTCAAAAATTGAGTACTGATTGATATATCAGTATAAGTGAACATTTTGAAAAACCAATGTGAAATGTTGTCAAAATTTTAACGTGGTTAGGTGACTAGCATTGCCTCGTCAATATTAAACCAAATAAAACAGAAATCTAACGGTATTTAAAAAAGATATTCAAATTTATGTCAAAAATATTTGTATTTCCAAAACGATTTTGCAAGACTGTCAAAAAAATCCGAATTTGAAGGTTCAGGGTATGCAATTCGACACGGATGCACTCCCTGATGCCGAAAATGAAAGTTTCGTATCGATCGGTCAATATCCGAGCGAGTTATTGAAAGTTGAAAGTCAAAAATTGAGTACTGATTGATATATCAGTATAAGTGAACATTTTGAAAAACCAATGTGAAATGTTGTCAAAATTTTAACGTGGTTAGGTGACTAGCATTGCCTCGTCAATATTAAACCAAATAAAACAGAAATCTAACGGTATTTAAAAAAGATATTCAAATTTATGTCAAAAATATTTGTATTTCCAAAACGATTTTGAAAGACTGTCAAAAAAATCCGAATTTGAAGGTTCAGGGTATGCAGTTCGACACGAATGCACTCCCTGATGCCGAAAATGAAAGTTTCGTATCGATCGGTCAATATCCGAGCGAGTTATTGAAAGTTGAAAGTCAAAAATTGAGTACTGATTGATATACCAGTATAAGTGAAAATTTTGAAAAACCAATGTGAAATGTTGTCAAAATTTTAACGTGGTTAGGTGACTAGCATTGCCTCGTCAATATTAAACCAAATAAAACAGAAATCTAACAGTATTTAAAAAAGATATTCAAATTTATGTCAAAAATATTTGTATTTCCAAAACGATTTTGAAAGACTGTCAAAAAATCCGAATTTGAAGGTTCAGGGTATGCAGTTCGACACGGATGCACTCCCTGATGCCGAAAATGAAAGTTTCGTATCGATCGGTCAATATCTGAGCGAGTTATTGAAAGTTGAAAGTCAAAAATTGAGTACTGATTGATATATCAGTATAAGTGAAAATTTTGAAAAACCAATGTGAAATGTTGTCAAAATTTTAACGTGGTTAGGTGACTAGCATTGCCTCGTCAATATTAAACCAAATAAAACAGAAATCTAACGGTATTTAAAAAAGATATTCAAATTTATGTCAAAAATATTTGTATTTCCAAAACGATTTTGAAAGACTGTCAAAAAAATCCGAATTTGAAGGTTCAGGGTATGCAGTTCGACACGGATGCACTCCCTGATGCCGAAAATGAAAGTTTCGTATCGATCGGTCAATATCTGAGCGAGTTATTGAAAGTCAAAAATTGAGTACTGATTGATATATCAGTATAAGTGAAAATTTTGAAAAACCAATGTGAAATGTTGTCAAAATTTTAACGTGGTTAGGTGACTAGCATTGCCTCGTCAATATTAAACCAAATAAAACAGAAATCTAACGGTATTTAAAAAAGATATTCAAATTTTTGTCAAAAATATTTGTATTTCCAAAACGATTTTGAAAGACTGTCAAAAAAATCCGAATTTGAAGGTTCAGGGTACGCAGTTCGACACGAATGCACTCTCTGATGCCGAAAATGAAAGTTTCGTATCGATCGGTCAATATCCGAGCGAGTTATTGAAAGTTGAAAGTCAAAAATTGAGTACTGATTGATATATCAGTATAAGTGAAAATTTTGAAAAACCAATGTGAAATGTTGTCAAAATTTTAACGTGGTTAGGTGACTAGCATTGCCTCGTCAATATGAAACCAAATAAAACAGAAATCTAACGGTATTTAAAAAAGATATTCAAATTTATGTCAAAAATATTTGTATTTCCAAAACGATTTTGAAAGACTGTCAAAAAAATCCGAATTTGAAGGTTCAGGGTATGCAGTTCGACAAGGATGCACTCCCTGATGCCGAAAATGAAAGTTTCGTATCGATCGGTTAATATCCGAGCGAGTTGTTGAAAGTCAAAAATTGAGTAGTGATCGATATATCAGTATAAGTGAAAATTTTGAAAAACCAATGTGAAATGTTGTCAAAATTTTAACGTGGTTAGGTGACTAGCATTGCCTCGTCAATATTAAACCAAATAAAACAGAAATCTAACGGTATTTAAAAAAGATATTCAAATTTATGTCAAAAATATTTGTATTTCCAAAACGATTTTGAAAGACTGTCAAAAAAATCCGAATTTGAAGGTTCAGGGTATGCAGTTCGACACGAATGCACTCCCTGATGCCGAAAATGAAAGTTTCGTATCGATCGGTCAATATCCGAGCGAGTTATTGAAAGTTGAAAGTCAAAAATTGAGTACTGATTGATATATCAGTATAAGTGAAAATTTTGAAAAACCAATGTGAAATGTTGTCAAAATTTTAACGTGGTTAGGTGACTAGCATTGCCTCGTCAATATTAAACCAAATAAAACAGAAATCTATCGGTATTTAAAAAAGATATTCAAATTTATGTCAAAAATATTTGTATTTCCAAAACGATTTTGCAAGACTGTCAAAAAAATCCGAATTTGAAGGTTCAGGGTATGCAGTTCGACACAGATGCACTCCCTGATGCCGAAAATGAAAGTTTCGTATCGATCGGTCAATATCCGAGCGAGTTATTGAAAGTTGAAAGTCAAAAATTGAGTACTGATTGATATATCAGTATAAGTGAAAATTTTGAAAAACCAATGTGAAATGTTGTCAAAATTTTAACGTGGGTAGGTGACTAGCATTGCCTCGTCAATATGAAACCAAATAAAACAGAAATCTAACGGTATTTAAAAAAGAAATTCAAATTAATGTCAAAAATATTTGTATTTCCAAAACGATTTTGAAAGACTGTCAAAAAAATCCGAATTTGAAGGTTCAGGGTATGCAGTTCGACACGAATGCACTCCCTGATGCCGAAAATGAAAGTTTCGTATCGATCGGTCAATATCCGAGCGAGTTATTGAAAGTTGAATGTCAAAAATTGAGTACTGATTGATATATCAGTATAAGTGAAAATTTTGAAAAACCAATGTGAAATGTTGTCAAAATTTTAACGTGGGTAGGTGACTAGCATTGCCTCGTCAATATCAAACCGAATTAAAGCAGAAATCTAACGGTATTTAAAAAAGATATTCAAATTTATGTCAAAAATATTTGTATTTCCAAAACGATTTTGAAAGACTCTCAAAAAATCCGAATTTGAAGGTTCAGGGTATGCAGTTCGACACGGATGCACTTCCTGATGCCGAAAATGAAAGTTTCGTATCGATCGGTCAATATCTGAGCGAGTTATTGAAAGTTGAAAGTCAAAAATTGAGTACTGATTGATATACCAGTATAAGTGAAAATTTTGAAAAACCAATGTGAAATGTTGTCAAAATTTTAACGTAGTTAGGTGACTAGCATTGCCTCGTCAATATCAAACCAAATAAAACAGAAATCTAACGGTATTTAAAAAAGATATTCAAATTTTTGTCAAAAATATTTGTATTTCCAAAACGATTTTGAAAGACTGTCAAAAAAATCCGAATTTGAAGGTTCAGGGTATGCAGTTCGACACGGATGCACACCCTGATGCCGAAAATGAAAGTTTCGTATCGATCGGTCAATATCCGTGCGAGTTATTGAAAGTTGAAAGTCAAAAATTGAGTACTGATTGATATATCAGTATAAGTGAACATTTTGAAAAACCAATGTGAAATGTTGTCAAAATTTTAACGTGGTTAGGTGACTAGCATTGCCTCGTCAATATGAAACCAAATAAAACAGAAATCTAACGGTATTTAAAAAAGATATTCAAATTTATGTCAAAAATATTTGTATTTCCAAAACGATTTTGCAAGACTGTCAAAAAAATCCGAATTTGAAGGTTCAGGGTATGCAGTTCGACACGGATGCACTCCCTGATGCCGAAAATGAAAGTTTCGTATCGATCGGTCAATATCCGAGCGAGTTATTGAAAGTTGAAAGTCAAAAATTGAGTACTGATTGATAGATCAGTATAAGTGAAAATTTTGAAAAACCAATGTGAAATGTTGTCAAAATTTTAACGTGGTTAGGTGACCAGCATTGCCTCGTCAATATTAAACCAAATAAAACAGAAATCTAACGGTATTTAAAAAAGATATTCAAATGTATGTCAAAAATATTTGTATTTCCAAAACGATTTTGAAAGACTGTCAAAAAAATCCGAATTTGAAGGTTCAGGGTATGCAGTTCGACACGGATGCACTCCTTGATGCCGAAAATGAAAGTTTCGTATCGATCGGTCAATATCTGAGCGAGTTATTGAAAGTTGAAAGTCAAAAATTGAGTACTGATTGATATATCAGTATAAGTGAAAATTTTGAAAAACCAATGTGAAATGTTGTCAAAATTTTAACGTGGTTAGGTGACTAGCATTGCCTCGTCAATATTAAACCAAATAAAACAGAAATCTAACGGTATTTAAAAAAGATATTCAAATTTATGTCAAAAATATTTGTATTTCCAAAACGATTTTGAAAGACTGTCAAAAAAATCCGAATTTGAAGGTTCAGGGTATGCAGTTCGACACGGATGCACTCTCTGATGCCGAAAATGAAAGTTTCGTATCGATCGGTCAATATCCGAGCGAGTTATTGAAAGTTGAAAGTCAAAAATTGAGTACTGATTGATATATCACTATAAGTGAAAATTTTGAAAAACCAATGTGAAATGTTGTCAAATTTTAACGTGGTTAGGTGACTAGCATTGCCTCGTCAATATCAAACCGAATTAAAGCAGAAATCTAACGGTATATAAAAAAGATATTCAAATTTATGTCAAAAATATTTGTATTTCCAAAACGATTTTGAAAGACTGTCAAAAAAATCCGAATTTGAAGGTTCAGGGTATGCAGTTCGACACGGACGCACTCCCTGATGCCGAAAATGAAAGTTTCGTATCGATCGGTCAATATCTGAGCGAGTTATTGAAAGTTGAAAGTCAAAAATTGAGTACTGATTGATATACCAGTATAAGTGAAAATTTTGAAAAACCAATGTGAAATGTTGTCAAAATTTTAACGTGGTTAGGTGACTAGCATTGCCTCGTCAATATTAAACCAAATAAAACAGAAATCTAACGGTATTTAAAAAAGATATTCAAATTTTTGTCAAAAATATTTGTATTTCCAAAACGATTTTGAAACACTGTCAAAAAAATCCGAATTTGAAGGTTCAGGGTATGCAGTTCGACACGGATGCACTCCCTGATGCCGAAAATGAAAGTTTCGTATCGATCGGTCAATATCCGAGCGAGTTATTGAAAGTTGAAAGTCAAAAATTGAGTACTGATTGATAGATCAGTATAAGTGAAAATTTTGAAAAACCAATGTGAAATGTTGTCAAAATTTTAACGTGGTTAGATGACTAGCATTGCCTCGTCAATATTAAACCAAATAAAACAGAAATCTAACGGTATTTAAAAAAGATATTCAAATTTTTGTCAAAAATATTTGTATTTCCAAAACAATTTTGAAAGACTGTCAAAAAAATCCGAATTTGAAGGTTCAGGGTATGCAGTTCGACACGAATGCACTCCCTGATGCCAAAAATGAAAGTTTCGTATCGATCGGTCAATATCCGTGCGAGTTATTGAAAGTTAAAAGTCAAAAATTGAGTACTGATTGATATACCAGTATAAGTGAAAATTTTGAAAAACCAATGTGAAATGTTGTCAAAATTTTAACGTGGTTAGGTGACTAGCATTGCCTCGTCAATATTAAACCAAATAAAACAGAAATCTAACGGTATTTAAAAAAGATATTCAAATTTATGTCAAAAATATTTGTATTTCCAAAACGATTTTGAAAGACTGTCAAAAAATCCGAATTTGAAGGTTCAGGGTATGCAGTTCGACACGGATGCACTCCCTGATGCCGAAAATGAAAGTTTCGTATCGATCGGTCAATATCCGTGCGAGTTATTGAAAGTTGAAAGTCAAAAATTGAGTACTGATTGATATACCAGTATAAGTGAAAATTTTGAAAAACCAATGTGAAATGTTGTCAAATTTTAACGTGGTTAGGTGACTAGCATTGCCTCGTCAATATCAAACCGAATTAAAACAGAAATCTAACGGTATTTAAAAAAGATATTCAAATTTATGTCAAAAATATTTGTATTTCCAAAACGATTTTGAAAGACTGTCAAAAAAATCCGAATTTGAAGGTTCAGGGTATGCAGTTCGACACGGATGCACTCCCTGATGCCGAAAATGAAAGTTTGGTATCGATCGGTCAATATCTGAGCGAGTTATTGAAAGTCAAAAATTGAGTACTGATTGATATATCAGTATAAGTGAAAATTTTGAAAAACCAATGTGAAATGTTGTCAAAATTTTAACGTGGTTAGGTGACTAGCATTGCCTCGTCAATATTAAACCAAATAAAACAGAAATCTAACGGTATTTAAAAAAGATATTCAAATTTTTGTCAAAAATATTTGTATTTCCAAAACGATTTTGAAAGACTGTCAAAAAAATCCGAATTTGAAGGTTCAGGTTATGCAGTTCGACACGAATGCACTCCCTGATGCCGAAAATGAAAGTTTCGTATCGATCGGTCAATATCCGTGCGAGTTATTGAAAGTTAAAAGTCAAAAATTGAGTACTGATTGATATACCAGTATAAGTGAAAATTTTGAAAAACCAATGTGAAATGGTGTCAAATTTTAACGTGGTTAGGTGACTAGCATTGCCTCGTCAATATCAAACCAAATTAAAACAGAAATCTAACGGTATTTAAAAAAGATATTCAAATTTATGTCAAAAATATTTGTATTTCCAAAACGATTTTGAAAGACTGTCAAAAAAATCCGAATTTGAAGGTTCAGGGTATGCAGTTCGACACGGATGCACTCCCTGATGCCGAAAATGAAAGTTTCGTATCGATCGGTCAATATCCGAGCGAGTTGTTGAAAGTTGAAAGTCAAAAATTGAGTACTGATTGATATACCAGTATAAGTGAAAATTTTGAAAAACCAATGTGAAATGTTGTCAAAATTTTAACGTGGTTAGGTGACTAGCATTGCCTCGTCAATATTAAACTAAATAAAACAGAAATCTAACGGTATTTAAAAAAGATATTCAAATTTATGTCAAAAATATTTGTATTTCCAAAACGATTTTGAAAGACTGTCAAAAAAATCCGAATTTGAAGGTTCAGGGTATGCAGTTCGACACGGATGCACTTCTTGATGCCGAAAATGAAAGTTTCGTATCGATCGGTCAATATCTGAGCGAGTTATTGAAAGTTGAAAGTCAAAAATTGAGTACTGATTGATATATCAGTATAAGTGAAAATTTTGAAAAACCAATGTGAAATGTTGTCAAAATTTTAACGTGGTTAGGTGACTAGCATTGCCTCGTCAATATTAAACCAAATAAAACAGAAATCTAACAGTATTCAAAAAAGATATTCAAATTTATGTCAAAAATATTTGTATTTCCAAAACGATTTTGAAAGACTGTCAAAAAAATCCGAATTTGAAGGTTCAGGGTATGCAGTTCGACACGGATGCACTCCCTGATGCCGAAAATGAAAGTTTCGTATCGATCGGTCAATATCCGAGCGAGTTATTGAAAGTTGAAAGTCAAAAATTGAGTACTGATTGATATATCAGTATAAGTGAAAATTGAAAAACCAATGTGAAATGTTGTCAAAATTTTAACGTGGTTAGGTGACTAGCATTGCCTCGTCAATATTAAACCAAATAAAACAGAAATCTATCGGTATTTAAAAAAGATATTCAAATTTATGTCAAAAATATTTGTATTTCCAAAACGATTTTGAAAGACTGTCAAAAAAATCCGAATTTGAAGGTTCAGGGTATGCAGTTCGACACGGATGCACTCCCTGATGCCGAAAATGAAAGTTTCGTATCGATCAGTCAATATCCGAGCGTGTTATTGAAAGTTGAAAGTCAAAAATTGAGTACTGATCGATATATCAGTATAAGTGAAAATTTTGAAAAACCAATGTGAAATGTTGTCAAAATTTTAACGTGGTTAGGTGACTAGCATTGCCTCGTCAATATTAAACCAAATAAAACAGAAATCTAACGGTATTTAAAAAAGATATTCAAATTTTTGTCAAAAATATTTGTATTTCCAAAACGATTTTGCAAGACTGTCAAAAAAATCCGAATTTGAAGGTTCAGGGTATGCAGTTCGACACGGATGCACTCCCTGATGCCGAAAATGAAAGTTTCGTATCGATCGGTCAATATCCGTGCGAGTTATTGAAAGTTGAAAGTCAAAAATTGAGTACTGATTGATATACCAGTATAAGTGAAAATTTTGAAAAACCAATGTGAAATGTTGTCAAATTTTAACGTGGTTAGGTGACTAGCATTGCCTCGTCAATATTAAACCAAATAAAACAGAAATCTATCGGTATTTAAAAAAGATATTCAAATTTATGTCAAAAATATTTGTATTTCCAAAACGATTTTGAAAGACTGTCAAAAAAATCCGAATTTGAAGGTTCAGGGTATGCAGTTCGACACGGATGCACTCCCTGATGCCGAAAATGAAAGTTTCGTATCGATCGGTCAATATCCGTGCGAGTTATTGAAAGTTGAAAGTCAAAAATTGAGTACTGATTGATATACCAGTATAAGTGAAAATTTTGAAAAACCAATGTGAAATGTTGTCAAATTTTAACGTGGTTAGGTGACTAGCATTGCCTCGTCAATATTAAACCAAATAAAACAGAAATCTAACGGTATTTAAAAAAGATATTCAAATTTATGTCAAAAATATTTGTATTTCCAAAACGATTTTGAAAGACTGTCAAAAATATCCGAATTTGAAGGTTCAGGGTATGCAGTTCGACACAAATGCACTCCCTGATGCCAAAAATGAAAGTTTCGTATCGATCGGTCAATATCCGTGCGAGTTATTGAAAGTTAAAAGTCAAAAATTGAGTACTGATTGATATACCAGTATAAGTGAAAATTTTGAAAAACCAATGTGAAATGTTGTCAAATTTTAACGTGGTTAGGTGACTAGCATTGCCTCGTCAATATCAAACCGAATTAAAACAGAAATCTAACGGTATTTAAAAAAGATATTCAAATTTATGTCAAAAATATTTGTATTTCCAAAACGATTTTGAAAGACTGTCAAAAAAATCCGAATTTGAAGGTTCAGGGTATGCAGTTCGACGCGGATGCACTCCCTGATGCCGAAAATGAAAGTTTCGTATCGATCGGTCAATATCCGTGCGAGTTATTGAAAGTTGAAAGTCAAAAATTGAGTACTGATTGATATACCAGTATAAGTGAAAATTTTGAAAAACCAATGTGAAATGTTGTCAAATTTTAACGTGGTTAGGTGACTAGCATTGCCTCGTCAATATCAAACCGAATTAAAACAGAAATCTAACGGTATTTAAAAAAGATATTCAAATTTATGTCAAAAATATTTGTATTTCCAAAACGATTTTGAAAGACTGTCAAAAAAATCCGAATTTGAAGGTTCAGGTTATGCAGTTCGACACGGATGCACTCCCTGATGCCGAAAATGAAAGTTTCGTATCGATCGGTCAATATCTGAGCGAGTTATTGAAAGTCAAAAATTGAGTACTGATTGATATATCAGTATAAGTGAAAATTTTGAAAAACCAATGTGAAATGTTGTCAAAATTTTAACGTGGTTAGGTGACTAGCATTGCCTCGTCAATATTAAACCAAATAAAACAGAAATCTAACGGTATTTAAAAAAGATATTCAAATTTTTGTCAAAAATATTTGTATTTCCAAAACGATTTTGAAAGACTGTCAAAAAAATCCGAATTTGAAGGTTCAGGGTATGCAGTTCGACACGAATGCACTCCCTGATGCCGAAAATGAAAGTTTCGTATCGATCGGTCAATATCCGTGCGAGTTATTGAAAGTTAAAAGTCAAAAATTGAGTACTGATTGATATACCAGTATAAGTGAAAATTTTGAAAAACCAATGTGAAATGGTGTCAAATTTTAACGTGGTTAGGTGACTAGCATTGCCTCGTCAATATCAAACCAAATTAAAACAGAAATCTAACGGTATTTAAAAAAGATATTCAAATTTATGTCAAAAATATTTGTATTTCCAAAACGATTTTGAAAGACTGTCAAAAAAATCCGAATTTGAAGGTTCAGGGTATGCAGTTCGACACGGATGCACTCCCTGATGCCGAAAATGAAAGTTTCGTATCGATCGGTCAATATCTGAGCGAGTTATTGAAAGTCAAAAATTGAGTACTGATTGATATATCAGTATAAGTGAAAATTTTGAAAAACCAATGTGAAATGTTGTCAAATTTTAACGTGGTTAGGTGACTAGCATTGCCTCGTCGATATCAAACCGAATTAAAACAGAAATCTAACGGTATTTAAAAAAGATATTCAAATTTATGTCAAAAATATTTGTATTTCCAAAACGATTTTGAAAGACTGTCAAAAAAATCCGAATTTGAAGGTTCAGGGTATGCAGTTCGACACGGATGCACTCCCTGATGCCGAAAATGAAAGTTTCGTATCGATCGGTCAATATCTGAGCGAGTTATTGAAAGTTGAAAGTCAAAAATTGAGTACTGATTGATATATCAGTATAAGTGAAAATTTTGAAAAACCAATGTGAAATGTTGTCAAAATTTTAACGTGGTTAGGTGACTAGCATTGCCTCGTCAATATTAAACCAAATAAAACAGAAATCTATCGGTATTTAAAAAAGATATTCAAATTTTTGTCAAAAATATTTGTATTTCCAAAACGATTTTGAAAGACTGTCAAAAAAATCCGAATTTGAAGGTTCAGGGTATGCAGTTCGACACGGATGCACTCCCTGATGCCGAAAATGAAAGTTTCGTATCGATCGGTCAATATCCGTGCGAGTTATTGAAAGTTGAAAGTCAAAAATTGAGTACTGATTGATATACCAGTATGAGTGAAAATTTTGAAAAACCAATGTGAAATGGTGTCAAATTTTAACGTGGTTAGGTGACTAGCATTGCCTCGTCAATATCAAACCAAATTAAAACAGAAATCTAACGGTATTTAAAAAAGATATTCAAATTTATGTCAAAAATATTTGTATTTCCAAAACGATTTTGAAAGACTGTCAAAAAAATCCGAATTTGAAGGTTCAGGGTATGCAGTTCGACACGGATGCACTCCCTGATGCCGAAAATGAAAGTTTCGTATCGATCGGTCAATATCCGAGCGAGTTGTTGAAAGTTGAAAGTCAAAAATTGAGTACTGATTGATATATCAGTATAAGTGAAAATTTTGAAAAACCAATGTGAAATGTTGTCAAAATTTTAACGTGGTTAGGTGACTAGCATTGCCTCGTCAATATTAAACCAAATAAAACAGAAATCTAACGGTATTTATAAAGATATTCAAATTTTTGTCAAAAATATTTGTATTTCCAAAACGATTTTGCAAGACTGTCAAAAAAATCCGAATTTGAAGGTTCAGGGTATGCAGTTCGACACGAATGCACTCCCTGATGCCGAAAATGAAAGTTTCGTATCGATCGGTCAATATCTGAGCGAGTTATTGAAAGTTGAAAGTCAAAAATTGAGTACTGATTGATATATCAGTATAAGTGAACATTTTGAAAAACCAATGTGAAATGTTGTCAAAATTTTAACGTGGTTAGGTGACTAGCATTGCCTCGTCAATATTAAACCAAATAAAACAGAAATCTAACGGTATTCAAAAAAGATATTCAAATTTATGTCAAAAATATTTGTATTTCCAAAACGATTTTGAAAGACTGTCAAAAAAATCCGAATTTGAAGGTTCAGGGTATGCAGTTCGACACGGATGCACTCCCTGATGCCGAAAATGAAAGTTTCGTATCGATCGGTCAATATCTGAGCGAGTTATTGAAAGTCAAAAATTGAGTACTGATTGATATACCAGTATAAGTGAAAATTTTGAAAAACCAATGTGAAATGTTGTCAAAATTTTAACGTGGTTAGGTGACTAGCATTGCCTCGTCAATATTAAACCAAATAAAACAGAAATCTAACGGTATTTAAAAAAGATATTCAAATTTATGTCAAAAATATTTGTATTTCCAAAACGATTTTGAAAGACTGTCAAAAAAATCCGAATTTGAAGGTTCAGGGTATGCAGTTCGACACGGATGCACTCCCTGATGCCGAAAATGAAAGTTTCGTATCGATCAGTCAATATCCGAGCGAGTTATTGAAAGTTGAAAGTCAAAAATTGAGTACTGATCGATATATCAGTATAAGTGAAAATTTTGAAAAACCAATGTGAAATGTTGTCAAAATTTTAACGTGGTTAGGTGACTAGCATTGCCTCGTCAATATTAAACCAAATAAAAAAAAAATCTAACGGTATTTAAAAAAGATATTCAAATTTTTGTCAAAAATATTTGTATTTCCAAAACGATTTTGAAAGACTGTCAAAAAAATCCGAATTTGAAGGTTCAGGGTATGCAGTTCGACACGGATGCACTCCCTGATGCCGAAAATGAAAGTTTCGTATCGATCGGTCAATATCCGTGCGAGTTATTGAAAGTTGAAAGTCAAAAATTGAGTACTGATTGATATACCAGTATAAGTGAAAATTTTGAAAAACCAATGTGAAATGTTGTCAAATTTTAACGTGGTTAGGTGACTAGCATTGCCTCGTCAATATTAAACCAAATAAAACAGAAATCTAACGGTATTTAAAAAAGATATTCAAATTTATGTCAAAAATATTTGTATTTCCAAAACGATTTTGAAAGACTGTCAAAAAATCCGAATTTGAAGGTTCAGGGTATGCAGTTCGACACGGATGCACTCCCTGATGCCGAAAATGAAAGTTTCGTATCGATCGGTTAATATCCGAGCGAGTTGTTGAAAGTCAAAAATTGAGTACTGATTGATATATCAGTATAAGTGAAAATTTTGAAAAACCAATGTGAAATGTTGTCAAAATTTTAACGTGGTTAGGTGACTAGCATTGCCTCGTCAATATTCAACCAAATAAAACAGAAATCTAACGGTATTTAAAAAAGATATTCAAATTTATGTCAAAAATATTTGTATTTCCAAAACGATTTTGAAAGACTGTCAAAAATATCCGAATTTGAAGGTTCAGGGTATGCAGTTCGACACGAATGCACTCCCTGATGCCGAAAATGAAAGTTTCGTATCGATCGGTCAATATCCGTGCGAGTTATTGAAAGTTAAAAGTCAAAAATTGAGTACTGATTGATATACCAGTATAAGTGAAAATTTTGAAAAACCAATGTGAAATGGTGTCAAATTTTAACGTGGTTAGGTGACTAGCATTGCCTCGTCAATATCAAACCAAATTAAAACAGAAATCTAACGGTATTTAAAAAAGATATTCAAATTTATGTCAAAAATATTTGTATTTCCAAAACGATTTTGAAAGACTGTCAAAAAAATCCGAATTTGAAGGTTCAGGGTATGCAGTTCGACACGGATGCACTCCCTGATGCCGAAAATGAAAGTTTCGTATCGATCGGTCAATATCTGAGCGAGTTATTGAAAGTCAAAAATTGAGTACTGATTGATATATCAGTATAAGTGAAAATTTTGAAAAACCAATGTGAAATGTTGTCAAATTTTAACGTGGTTAGGTGACTAGCATTGCCTCGTCGATATCAAACCGAATTAAAACAGAAATCTAACGGTATTTAAAAAAGATATTCAAATTTATGTCAAAAATATTTGTATTTCCAAAACGA
The DNA here is from genome assembly GCA_949316135.1 of Choreutis nemorana. Lineage (NCBI taxonomy): Eukaryota > Metazoa > Arthropoda > Insecta > Lepidoptera > Choreutidae > Choreutis > Choreutis nemorana. The sequence goes on along the minus strand of OX438620.1, from coordinate 41,084 downwards.
TTTTGAAAGACTGTCAAAAAAATCCGAATTTGAAGGTTCAGGGTATGCAGTTCGACACGGATGCACTCCCTGATGCCGAAAATGAAAGTTTCGTATCGATCGGTCAATATCTGAGCGAGTTATTGAAAGTTGAAAGTCAAAAATTGAGTACTGATTGATATATCAGTATAAGTGAAAATTTTGAAAAACCAATGTGAAATGTTGTCAAAATTTTAACGTGGTTAGGTGACTAGCATTGCCTCGTCAATATTAAACCAAATAAAACAGAAATCTATCGGTATTTAAAAAAGATATTCAAATTTTTGTCAAAAATATTTGTATTTCCAAAACGATTTTGAAAGACTGTCAAAAAAATCCGAATTTGAAGGTTCAGGGTATGCAGTTCGACACGGATGCACTCCCTGATGCCGAAAATGAAAGTTTCGTATCGATCGGTCAATATCCGTGCGAGTTATTGAAAGTTGAAAGTCAAAAATTGAGTACTGATTGATATACCAGTATGAGTGAAAATTTTGAAAAACCAATGTGAAATGGTGTCAAATTTTAACGTGGTTAGGTGACTAGCATTGCCTCGTCAATATCAAACCAAATTAAAACAGAAATCTAACGGTATTTAAAAAAGATATTCAAATTTATGTCAAAAATATTTGTATTTCCAAAACGATTTTGAAAGACTGTCAAAAAAATCCGAATTTGAAGGTTCAGGGTATGCAGTTCGACACGGATGCACTCCCTGATGCCGAAAATGAAAGTTTCGTATCGATCGGTCAATATCCGAGCGAGTTGTTGAAAGTTGAAAGTCAAAAATTGAGTACTGATTGATATATCAGTATAAGTGAAAATTTTGAAAAACCAATGTGAAATGTTGTCAAAATTTTAACGTGGTTAGGTGACTAGCATTGCCTCGTCAATATTAAACCAAATAAAACAGAAATCTAACGGTATTTATAAAGATATTCAAATTTTTGTCAAAAATATTTGTATTTCCAAAACGATTTTGCAAGACTGTCAAAAAAATCCGAATTTGAAGGTTCAGGGTATGCAGTTCGACACGGATGCACTCCCTGATGCCGAAAATGAAAGTTTCGTATCGATCGGTCAATATCTGAGCGAGTTATTGAAAGTTGAAAGTCAAAAATTGAGTACTGATTGATATATCAGTATAAGTGAACATTTTGAAAAACCAATGTGAAATGTTGTCAAAATTTTAACGTGGTTAGGTGACTAGCATTGCCTCGTCAATATTAAACCAAATAAAACAGAAATCTAACGGTATTCAAAAAAGATATTCAAATTTATGTCAAAAATATTTGTATTTCCAAAACGATTTTGAAAGACTGTCAAAAAAATCCGAATTTGAAGGTTCAGGGTATGCAGTTCGACACGGATGCACTCCCTGATGCCGAAAATGAAAGTTTCGTATCGATCGGTCAATATCCGAGCGAGTTATTGAAAGTTGAAAGTCAAAAATTGAGTACTGATTGATATATCAGTATAAGTGAAAATTTTGAAAAACCAATGTGAAATGTTGTCAAAATTTTAACGTGGTTAGGTGACTAGCATTGCCTCGTCAATATTAAACCAAATAAAACAGAAATCTAACGGTATTTAAAAAAGATATTCAAATTTATGTCAAAAATATTTGTATTTCCAAAACGATTTTGAAAGACTGTCAAAAAAATCCGAATTTGAAGGTTCAGGGTATGCAGTTCGACACGGATGCACTCCCTGATGCCGAAAATGAAAGTTTCGTATCGATCAGTCAATATCCGAGCGAGTTATTGAAAGTTGAAAGTCAAAAATTGAGTACTGATCGATATATCAGTATAAGTGAAAATTTTGAAAAACCAATGTGAAATGTTGTCAAAATTTTAACGTGGTTAGGTGACTAGCATTGCCTCGTCAATATTAAACCAAATAAAACAGAAATCTAACGGTATTTAAAAAAGATATTCAAATTTTTGTCAAAAATATTTGTATTTCCAAAACGATTTTGAAAGACTGTCAAAAAAATCCGAATTTGAAGGTTCAGGGTATGCAGTTCGACACGGATGCACTCCCTGATGCCGAAAATGAAAGTTTCGTATCGATCGGTCAATATCCGTGCGAGTTATTGAAAGTTGAAAGTCAAAAATTGAGTACTGATTGATATACCAGTATAAGTGAAAATTTTGAAAAACCAATGTGAAATGTTGTCAAATTTTAACGTGGTTAGGTGACTAGCATTGCCTCGTCAATATTAAACCAAATAAAACAGAAATCTAACGGTATTTACAAAAGATATTCAAATTTATGTCAAAAATATTTGTATTTCCAAAACGATTTTGAAAGACTGTCAAAAAATCCGAATTTGAAGGTTCAGGGTATGCAGTTCGACACGGATGCACTCCCTGATGCCGAAAATGAAAGTTTCGTATCGATCGGTTAATATCCGAGCGAGTTGTTGAAAGTCAAAAATTGAGTACTGATTGATATATCAGTATAAGTGAAAATTTTGAAAAACCAATGTGAAATGTTGTCAAAATTTTAACGTGGTTAGGTGACTAGCATTGCCTCGTCAATATTCAACCAAATAAAACAGAAATCTAACGGTATTTAAAAAAGATATTCAAATTTATGTCAAAAATATTTGTATTTCCAAAACGATTTTGAAAGACTGTCAAAAATATCCGAATTTGAAGGTTCAGGGTATGCAGTTCGACACGAATGCACTCCCTGATGCCGAAAATGAAAGTTTCGTATCGATCGGTCAATATCCGTGCGAGTTATTGAAAGTTAAAAGTCAAAAATTGAGTACTGATTGATATACCAGTATAAGTGAAAATTTTGAAAAACCAATGTGAAATGTTGTCAAATTTTAACGTGGTTAGGTGACTAGCATTGCCTCGTCAATATCAAACCGAATTAAAACAGAAATCTAACGGTATTTAAAAAAGATATTCAAATTTATGTCAAAAATATTTGTATTTCCAAAACGATTTTGAAAGACTGTCAAAAAAATCCGAATTTGAAGGTTCAGGGTATGCAGTTCGACGCGGATGCACTCCCTGATGCCGAAAATGAAAGTTTCGTATCGATCGGTCAATATCCGAGCGAGTTATTGAAAGTTGAAAGTCAAAAATTGAGTACTGATTGATATATCAGTATTAGTGAACATTTTGAAAAACCAATGTGAAATGTTGTCAAATTTTAACGTGGTTAGGTGACTAGCATTGCCTCGTCAATATCAAACCAAATTAAAACAGAAATCTAACGGTATTTAAAAAAGATATTCAAATTTTTGTCAAAAATATTTGTATTTCCAAAACGATTTTGAAAGACTGTCAAAAAAATCCGAATTTGAAGGTTCAGGGTATGCAGTTCGACACGGGTGCACTTTCTGATACCGAAAATGAAAGTTTCGTATCGATCGGTCAATATCTGAGCGAGTTATTGAAAGTTGAAAGTCAAAAATTGAGTACTGATTGATATATCAGTATAAGTGAAAATTTTGAAAAACCAATGTGAAATGTTGTCAAAATTTTAACGTGGTTAGGTGCCTAGCATTGCCTCGTCAATATTCAACCAAATAAAACAGAAATCTAACGGTATTTAAAAAAGATATTCAAATTTTTGTCAAAAATATTTTTATTTCCAAAACGATTTTGAAAGACTGTCAAAAAAATCCGAATTTGAAGGTTCAGGGTATGCAGTTCGACACGGATGCACTCCCTGATGCCGAAAATGAAAGTTTCGTATCGATCGGTCAATATCTGAGCGAGTTATTGAAAGTCAAAAATTGAGTACTGATTGATATATCAGTATAAGTGAAAATTTTGAAAAACCAATGTGAAATGTTGTCAAAATTTTAACGTGGTTAGGTGCCTAGCATTGCCTCGTCAATATTAAACCAAATAAAACAGAAATCTAACGGTATTTAAAAAAGATATTCAAATTTTTGTCAAAAATATTTGTATTTCCAAAACGATTTTGAAAGACTGTCAAAAAAATCCGAATTTGAAGGTTCAGGGTATGCAGTTCGACACGGATGCACTCCCTGATGCCGAAAATGAAAGTTTCGTATCGATCGGTCAATATCCGAGCGAGTTATTGAAAGTTGAAAGTCAAAAATTGAGTACTGATTGATATATCAGTATAAGTGAACATTTTGAAAAACCAATGTGAAATGTTGTCAAAATTTTAACGTGGTTAGGTGACTAGCATTGCCTCGTCTATATAAACCAAATAAAACAGAAATATAACAGTATTTAAAAAAGATATTCAAATTTATGTCAAAAATATTTTTATTTCCAAAACGATTTTGAAAGACTGTCAAAAAAATCCGAATTTGAAGGTTCAGGGTATGCAGTTCGACACGGATGCACTCCCTGATGCCGAAAATGAAAGTTTCGTATCGATCGGTCAATATCCGAGCGAGTTATTGAAAGTTGAAAGTCAAAAATTGAGTACTGATTGATATATCAGTATAAGTGAACATTTTGAGAAACCAATGTGAAATGTTGTCAAAATTTTAACGTGGTTAGGTGACTAGCATTGCCTCGTCTATATTAAACCAAATAAAACAGAAATCTAACAGTATTTAAAAAAGATATTCAAATTTATGTCAAAAATATTTTTATTTCCAAAACGATTTTGAAAGACTGTCAAAAAAATCCGAATTTGAAGGTTCAGGGTATGCAGTTCGACACGGATGCACTCCCTGATGCCGAAAATGAAAGTTTCGTATCGATCGGTCAATATCTGAGCGAGTTATTGAAAGTCAAAAATTGAGTACTGATTGATATATCAGTATAAGTGAAAATTTTGAAAAACCAATGTGAAATGTTGTCAAAATTTTAACGTGGTTAGGTGCCTAGCATTGCCTCGTCAATATTAAACCAAATAAAACAGAAATCTAACGGTATTTAAAAAAGATATTCAAATTTATGTCAAAAATATTTGTATTTCCAAAACGATTTTGCAAGACTGTCAAAAAATCCGAATTTGAAGGTTCAGGGTATGCAGTTCGACAAGGATGCACTCCCTGATGCCGAAAATGAAAGTTTCGTATCGATCGGTCAATATCCGAGCGAGTTATTGAAAGTTGAAAGTCAAAAATTGAGTACTGATTGATATATCGGTATAAGTTAAAATTTTGAAAAACCAATGTGAATTGTTGTCAAAATTTTAACGTGGTTAGGTGACTAGCATTGCCTCGTCAATATTAAACCAAATAAAACAGAAATCTAACGGTATTTAAAAAAGATATTCAAATGTATGTCAAAAATATTTGTATTTCCAAAACGATTTTGAAAGACTGTCAAAAAAATCCGAATTTGAAGGTTCAGGGTATGCAGTTCGACGCGGATGCACTCCCTGATGCCGAAAATGAAAGTTTCGTATCGATCGGTCAATATCCGAGCGAGTTATTGAAAGTCAAAAATTGAGTACTGATTGATATACCAGTATAAGTGAAAATTTTGAAAAACCAATGTGAAATGTTGTCAAATTTTAACGTGGTTAGGTGACTAGCATTGCCTCGTCAATATCAAACCGAATTAAAACAGAAATCTAACGGTATTTAAAAAAGATATTCAAATTTATGTCAAAAATATTTGTATTTCCAAAACGATTTTGAAAGACTGTCAAAAAAATCCGAATTTGAAGGTTCAGGGTATGCAGTTCGACGCGGATGCACTCCCTGATGCCGAAAATGAAAGTTTCGTATCGATCGGTCAATATCCGTGCGAGTTATTGAAAGTTGAAAGTCAAAAATTGAGTACTGATTGATATACCAGTATCAGTGAAAATTTTGAAAAACCAATGTGAAATGTTGTCAAATTTTAACGTGGTTAGGTGACTAGCATTGCCTCGTCAATATCAAACCGAATTAAAACAGAAATCTAACGGTATTTAAAAAAGATATTCAAATTTATGTCAAAAATATTTGTATTTCCAAAACGATTTTGAAAGACTGTCAAAAAAATCCGAATTTGAAGGTTCAGGTTATGCAGTTCGACACGGATGCACTCCCTGATGCCGAAAATGAAAGTTTCGTATCGATCGGTCAATATCTGAGCGAGTTATTGAAAGTCAAAAATTGAGTACTGATTGATATATCAGTATAAGTGAACATTTTGAAAAACCAATGTGAAATGTTGTCAAAATTTTAACGTGGTTAGGTGACTAGCATTGCCTCGTCAATATTAAACCAAATAAAACAGAAATCTAACGGTATTTAAAAAAGATATTCAAATTTTTGTCAAAAAATGTGTATTTCCAAAACGATTTTGAAAGACTGTCAAAAAAATCCGAATTTGAAGGTTCAGGGTATGCAGTTCGACACGGATGCACTCCCTGATGCCGAAAATGAAAGTTTCGTATCGATCGGTCAATATCCGAGCGAGTTATTGAAAGTTGAAAGTCAAAAATTGAGTACTGATTGATATTTCAGTATAAGTGAAAATTTTGAAAAACCAATGTGAAATGTTGTCAAAATTTTAACGTGGTTAGATGACTAGCATTGCCTCGTCAATATTAAACCAAATAAAACAGAAATCTAACGGTATATAAAAAAGATATTCAAATTTTTGTCAAAAATATTTGTATTTCCAAAACGATTTTGAAAGACTGTCAAAAAAATCCAAATTTGAAGGTTCAGGGTATGCAGTTCGACACGGATGCACTCCCTGATGCCGAAAATGAAAGTTTCGTATCGATCGGTCAATATCTGAGCGAGTTATTGAAAGTTGAAAGTCAAAAATTGAGTACTGATTGATATATCAGTATAAGTGAAAATTTTGAAAAACCAATGTGAAATGTTGTCAAAATTTTAACGTGGTTAGGTGACTAGCATTGCCTCGTCAATATTAAACCAAATAAAACAGAAATCTAACGGTACTTAAAAAAGATATTCAAATTTTTGTCAAAAATATTTGTATTTCCAAAACGATTTTGAAAGACTGTCAAAAAAATCCGAATTTGAAGGTTCAGGGTATGCAGTTCGACACGGATGCACTCCCTGATGCCGAAAATGAAAGTTTCGTATCGATCGGTCAATATCCGAGCGAGTTATTGAAAGTTAGCACCACTCGCGCCAGTCCGGACACGCATGCCGACAATGCCAAGGGCCTCGACATCTGCAAGGCTGACATGGCTTTTTGCCTGCCCGATTATACTGATATATCAATCAGTACTCAATTTTTGACTTTCAACTTTCAATAACTCGCTCGGATATTGACCGATCGATACGAAACTTTCATTTTCGGCATCAGGGAGTGCATCCGTGTCGAACTGCATACCCTGAACCTTCAAATTCGGATTTTTTTGACAGTCTTTCAAAATCGTTTTGGAAATACAAATATTTTTGACATAAATTTGAATATCTTTTTTAAATACCGTTAGATTTCTGTTTTAATTCGGTTTGATATTGACGAGGCAATGCTAGTCACCTAACCACGTTAAAATTTGACAACATTTCACATTGGTTTTTCAAAATTTTCACTTATACTGGTATATCAATCAGTACTCAATTTTTGACTTTCAACTTTCAATAACTCGCACGGATATTGACCGATCGATACGAAACTTTCAGTTTCGGCATCAGGGAGTGCATCCGCGTCGAACTGCATACCCTGAACCTTCAAATTCGGATTTTTTTGACAGTCTTTCAAAATCGTTTTGGAAATACAAATATTTTTGACATAAATTTGAATATCTTTTTTAAATACCGTTAGATTTCTGTTTTAATTCGGTTTGATATTGACGAGGCAATGCTAGTCACCTAACCACGTTAAAATTTGACAACATTTCACATTGGTTTTTCAAAATTTTCACTTATACTGGTATATCAATCAGTACTCAATTTTTGACTTTCAACTTTCAATAACTCGCACGGATATTGACCGATCGATACGAAACTTTCATTTTCGGCATCAGGGAGTGCATCCGCGTCGAACTGCATACCCTGAACCTTCAAATTCGGATTTTTTTGACAGTCTTTCAAAATCGTTTTGGAAATACAAATATTTTTGACATAAATTTGAATATCTTTTTTAAATACCGTTAGATTTCTGTTTTAATTCGGTTTGATATTGACGAGGCAATGCTAGTCACCTAACCACGTTAAAATTTGACAACATTTCACATTGGTTTTTCAAAATTTTCACTTATACTGGTATATCAATCAGTACTCAATTTTTGACTTTCAACTTTCAATAACTCGCACGGATATTGACCGATCGATACGAAACTTTCAGTTTCGGCATCAGGGAGTGCATCCGCGTCGAACTGCATACCCTGAACCTTCAAATTCGGATTTTTTTGACAGTCTTTCAAAATCGTTTTGGAAATACAAATATTTTTGACATAAATTTGAATATCTTTTTTAAATACCGTTAGATTTCTGTTTTAATTCGGTTTGATATTGACGAGGCAATGCTAGTCACCTAACCACGTTAAAATTTGACAACATTTCACATTGGTTTTTCAAAATTTTCACTTATACTGGTATATCAATCAGTACTCAATTTTTGACTTTCAACTTTCAATAACTCGCACGGATATTGACCGATCGATACGAAACTTTCATTTTCGGCATCAGGGAGTGCATCCGCGTCGAACTGCATACCCTGAACCTTCAAATTCGGATTTTTTTGACAGTCTTTCAAAATCGTTTTGGAAATACAAATATTTTTGACATAAATTTGAATATCTTTTTTAAATACCGTTAGATTTCTGTTTTAATTCGGTTTGATATTGACGAGGCAATGCTAGTCACCTAACCACGTTAAAATTTGACAACATTTCACATTGGTTTTTCAAAATTTTCACTTATACTGGTATATCAATCAGTACTCAATTTTTGACTTTTAACTTTCAATAACTCGCACGGATATTGACCGATCGATACGAAACTTTCATTTTCGGCATCAGGGAGTGCATTCGTGTCGAACTGCATACCCTGAACCTTCAAATTCGGATATTTTTGACAGTCTTTCAAAATCGTTTTGGAAATACAAATATTTTTGACATAAATTTGAATATCTTTTTTAAATACCGATAGATTTCTGTTTTATTTGGTTTAATATTGACGAGGCAATGCTAGTCACCTAACCACGTTAAAATTTGACAACATTTCACATTGGTTTTTCAAAATTTTCACTTATACTGGTATATCAATCAGTACTCAATTTTTGACTTTCAACTTTCAATAACTCGCACGGATATTGACCGATCGATACGAAACTTTCATTTTCGGCATCAGGGAGTGCATCCGTGTCGAACTGCATACCCTGAACCTTCAAATTCGGATTTTTTTGACAGTCTTGCAAAATCGTTTTGGAAATGCAAATATTTTTGACAAAAATTTGAATATCTTTTTTAAATACCGTTAGATTTCTGTTTTATTTGGTTTAATATTGACGAGGCAATGCTAGTCACCTAACCACGTTAAAATTTTGACAACATTTCACATTGGTTTTTCAAAATTTTCACTTATACTGATATATCAATCAGTACTCAATTTTTGACTTTCAACTTTCAATAACTCGCTCGGATATTGACCGATCGATACGAAACTTTCATTTTCGGCATCAGGGAGTGCATCCGTGTCGAACTGCATACCCTGAACCTTCAAATTCGGATTTTTTTGACAGTCTTTCAAAATCGTTTTGGAAATACAAATATTTTTGACATAAATTTGAATATCTTTTTTAAATACCGTTAGATTTCTGTTTTATTTGGTTTAATATTGACGAGGCAATGCTAGTCACCTAACCACGTTAAAATTTTGACAACATTTCACATTGGTTTTTCAAAATTTTCACTTATACTGATATATCAATCAGTACTCAATTTTTGACTTTCAACTTTCAATAACTCGCTCGGATATTGACCGATCGATACGAAACTTTCATTTTCGGCATCAGGGAGTGCATTCGTGTCGAACTGCATACCCTGAACCTTCAAATTCGGATTTTTTTGACAGTCTTTCAAAATCGTTTTGGAAATACAAATATTTTTGACAAAAATTTGAATATCTTTTTTATATACCGTTAGATTTCTGTTTTATTTGGTTTAATATTGACGAGGCAATGCTAGTCATCTAACCACGTTAAAATTTTGACAACATTTCACATTGGTTTTTCAAAATTTTCACTTATACTGATATATCAATCAGTACTCAATTTTTGACTTTCAACTTTCAATAACTCGCTCGGATATTGACCGATCGATACGAAACTTTCATTTTCGGCATCAGGGAGTGCATTCGTGTCGAACTGCATACCCTGAACCTTCAAATTCGGATTTTTTTGACAGTCTTTCAAAATCGTTTTGGAAATACAAATATTTTTGACATAAATTTGAATATCTTTTTTAAATACCGTTAGATTTCTGTTTTATTTGGTTTCATATTGACGAGGCAATGCTAGTCACCTACCCACGTTAAAATTTTGACAACATTTCACATTGGTTTTTCAAAATTTTCACTTATACTGATATATCAATCAGTACTCAATTTTTGACTTTCAACTTTCAATAACTCGCTCAGATATTGACCGATCGATACGAAACTTTCATTTTCGGCATCAAGAAGTGCATCCGTGTCGAACTGCATACCCTGAACCTTCAAATTCGGATTTTTTTGACAGTCTTTCAAAATCGTTTTGGAAATACAAATATTTTTGACATAAATTTGAATATCTTTTTTAAATACCGTTAGATTTCTGTTTTATTTGGTTTAATATTGACGAGGCAATGCTAGTCACCTAACCACGTTAAAATTTTGACAACATTTCACATTGGTTTTTCAAAATTTTCACTTATACTGATATATCAATCAGTACTCAATTTTTGACTTTCAACTTTCAATAACTCGCTCGGATATTGACCGATCGATACGAAACTTTCATTTTCGGCATCAGGGAGTGCATCCGTGTCGAACTGCATACCCTGAACCTTCAAATTCGGATTTTTTTGACAGTCTTTCAAAATCGTTTTGGAAATACAAATATTTTTGACAAAAATTTGAATATCTTTTTTGAATACCGTTAGATTTCTGTTTTAATTCGGTTTGATATTGACGAGGCAATGCTAGTCACCTAATCACGTTAAAATTTGACAACATTTCACATTGGTTTTTCAAAATTTTCACTTATACTGGTATATCAATCAGTACTCAATTTTTGACTTTCAACTTTCAATAACTCGCACGGATATTGACCGATCGATACGAAACTTTCATTTTCGGCATCAGGGAGTGCATTCGTGTCGAACTGCATACCCTGAACCTTCAAATTCGGATTTTTTTGACAGTCTTTCAAAATCGTTTTGGAAATACAAATATTTTTGACATAAATTTGAATATCTTTTTTAAATACCGTTAGATTTCTGTTTTATTTGGTTGAATATTGACGAGGCAATGCTAGTCACCTAACCACGAGAAGGCGGACTCCCTGGCTGCGAAGCTAAGGGAGGTCTTGGACGCTACCAACTTCCGGGTCCTTCGACCAGTGAAGCGAGCAGAGTTACGAGTAAAGGGGTTGGACGACTCCATCACCCCGGATGAAGTGGTGGCAGCGCTCGCGAAAGAGGGTGGCTGCGATTCGGCGTCGATCAGAGCGGGGAAGTTGTCCAAATGGGGTACCCTTTGGGTTGCTTGTCCTGTGGCTGCGGCCAAGAAAGTGGTAAGCGTGGGCCGGCTCCGGGTGGGATGGGTTCTCGCGCGAGTCATCGTGCTGGAACCTAGACCAATCAGGTGCCTGAGGTGCCTCGAGGCCGGTCATGTCAGCGCACAATGTAGTGGCGGCGTTGACCGTAATGGAACCTGCTTCCGTTGCGGCCAACATGGTCACATGGCTAGAGACTGCGAAGCCGCCGAACCCGTCTGCGCACTGTGTAAGGCAGAGGGACGGCCAGCGGCACACGCGTTGGGCGGAAGAGGTTGTCCAGCAAATGGCAAGCAGAAGAAGGGGGCCAGGAGAACCTTAAGAGCTGGAGCAACATCTGCTCCTCAACCTCCGTCGCAAACCGACGGGGGAAGCAGATCGGGCAGCACTGCAGGCCGAGACCTGCCCAGGCCCAGGAGGGCAGTAGCTGGTGCTGAGGCGCCGCGGCCACCGCCCAACCCTGGAGAGGGCCCGGAGTCGATGGATACGGGGGTATCCGTCGTCCCGTAAAGGGGCCCTCGAGTGGATGACGTGCCTCGTGATCGGGCACGTCACCAAGAGTGTACGGAGAGCAACACAGCCTCCGTGAGTTGCAGTCTGAGTAAGACACCGCGGTGGGGGATGTGGAGAGAGCTAACGCGTGCCCACTTGTCCCCTGCCAAAACGCGGCGACGTAGATCACCGTGGGGTTTTAGTCGGTAGGCAGGGCTTTTCCCTGAGTCCGACATACTCCTTCGTCTCCCCCCGGAGCGAAGGAGATGCATGAGCATTTCCCCACGTACAAAAAAAAAAAAAAAAAAGGTTAGGTTAGGTTAGGTTCCCCCCCACGTGATGGACTTCTCCGTAGCAGAGGAGTGTCGTGCGGTGTCCCACAGGGGTCGGTCCTCGGGCCGCTCTTGTGGAACATCGGTTACGACTGGGCCCTTAGAGGTGCCCAGCTCCGCGGTATAAGCGTTACGTGCTACGCTGATGACACGTTGGTCACCGCACGTGGTGCCGACTTTGAGGCGACAGCCAGATTGGCCACAGAAGGTGTCACCCACATGGTGAACAGGATCCAAAAGCTTGGCCTGAAAGTGGCGATTGAGAAGACGGAGGCCCTTTACTTCTACGGCCCTCGCCGGAAGCCGACTCAAGGTGCTCATCTGCTCATTGATGGAGTGCGAATCAACATCAGCTCGTGCATTAAATATCTCGGGCTGTTTGTTGATCCTAAGTGGAGTTTTTGCGATCATTTTCGGCGGCAGTCCCTGAAGCTGGTGAAAACGGCTCACGCGCTTGGTAGCCTATTGCCAAACATCGGTGGCCCCAGTTCCAGCGCGCGCCGGCTTTATACTGGCGTCGTACGCTCCATGGCGTTGTACGAGGCACCAGTGTGGGTGGACGCCCTTAGTGCCCATAACAAAACCCTTCTTAGGAGGCCCCAAAGGGCTATGGCATTGAGGGTGATACACGGTTACCGCACCGTGTCTTTTGAGGCGGCCTGCGTACTTGCGGGGACTCCCCCATGGGAGCTGGATGCGGAAGTGCTGGCATCTGTGTATAAGCAGAGAGCCGAAGCACACAGCCTGGGCAGTAGAGCGACGCCCGGGGCGTTGACCCAATGGCGAAGGCGCGCTCAGAGGATGGCTCTGCTGAAATGGCGACAACGTCTGGAGCATCCATCTGCTGGCCACTTGACCATAGGAGCAATTCGGCCTGTCCTAGAGCGATGGGTCAATCGCAAGGAGGGTGGGCTCTCCTTCCGCATCACGCAGGTCCTCACCGGACATGGATGTTTCGGTGGCTACCTGCACAAGATCGGTCGGGAGCCTACAATGGAATGCCATGAGTGCGGTGCCGGTGCTGACTCGGCTACGCATACATTGGCTCTCTGCCCAGCATTCGATAGCGAACGCCAGGAACTCCTCGCTGCTATCGGACCCGACCTGACGCTGTCGGCCGTGGCTAAAGCCATAGTTACGAGCGGAAGGTCAAGGGACGCCTTCGCCTCCTTCTGCGAGAATGTCATCTCGCGGAAAGAGATGGCGGAGAGGGCGAGAGAGGACGACCCGCTATCAGTCGCGTCGCGACGCAGACGAACGGGTCGTCGGAGGCGGCTGCATGGGCTGTTGCACCCATCGTAGCCCGGCGCGGGGGTATCGTGCCCCCGCACCATAGCCTCAAGGTGGCAGGCGCCCCTCTCACATCCGGGAGGTGAGGTGCCATGGCAAGACGGAGGGCCTTAACGGGCCGCCGCACAGTCCGCGAATGGCTTTTAAAGTTCTCGTGGCAGCGGTTGACGGATGTCCCTGGGTTTTAGTGGGTCGGGCAGACCATCGCCCATCCCCACACACCTCCCGGTGCTCGCAACAGCTCGGTTGAGACGGTCTGATAGCAGATTTCCCAGGGTGAAAAAAAAAAAAAAAAAAAAGGTTAGGTTCCCCCCCGAAGTGCTGTCACCTTGTCGAGGTGGGGGGGCTTGAAGGTCCCAATGATCCTCCAGGGCTGTGCCGGCAGGGCTACCCATACCGGATTGGCTTGGAGGTGAGGGGCTGGACTAAGAGCAGCACGACGTGGTGAGGAGGAGACCTCGGTAAAAAACCGGAGGAGACAACCTCATTAAAAAACAAGGGTGCGCCGCGTGTAGGCGTGCCCGCCGAGGAGGATACCTCACTAAAAACCTGAGGAGACAACCTCACTAAAAAACCAGGGTGCGCCGCGTGGAGGCGTGCCCGGCGAGGAGGAGACCTCTTTAAAAAACCTGAGGAGACAACCTCACTAAAAAACAGGGGTGCGCTTGCGCGCCCGAGTGGAGCTCCCATGGCTTCGGCTGTGGTCGAGCGTGGCTTGCGTGGTAGTGATGGCGGTTCGCTGCCTGAACCCGTGAGTGTCTGGGGGGTTCGAGTCCCCCCATCATACGACGAGGAAGTCCCGAAAGGGCGACCGTGGGTGGTGCCTGCGGTAGTAACCTAACGGGATCCCGCTGGGTGCCACCACTAAGCGGTGACGCGAAAACGCCGGAGTGGTTTTAGTGGGTATGCCAGTGACCGTGGGTCGGTCCGATGGAGAGCCCCACATACCCCCTGGTTCCACCGGGGGGATGCATAAGGTCGCATTTCCACTTCGTCAACAAAAAAAAAAAAAAAAAAAAAAAAAAGGTTAGGTTAGGTTAGGTTAGGTTAGGTTAGGTTAGGTTAGGTTAGGTTAGGTTAGGTTAGGTTAGGTTAGGTTAGGTTAGGTTAGGTTCCCCCCCGAAGTGCTGTCACCTTGTCGAGGTGGGGGGGCTTGAAGGTCCCAATGATCCTCCAGGGCTGTGCCGGCAGGGCTACCCATACCGGATTGGCTTGGAGGTGAGGGGCTGGACTAAGAGCAGCACGACGTGGTGAGGAGGAGACCTCGGTAAAAAACCGGAGGAGACAACCTCATTAAAAAACAAGGGTGCGCCGCGTGTAGGCGTGCCCGCCGAGGAGGATACCTCACTAAAAAACCTGAGGAGACAACCTCACTAAAAAACCAGGGTGCGCCGCGTGGAGGCGTGCCCGCCGAGGAGGAGACCTCTTTAAAAAACCTGAGGAGACAACCTCACTAAAAAACAGGGGTGCGCTTGCGCGCCCGAGTGGAGCTCCCATGGCTTCGGCTGTGGTCGAGCGTGGCTTGCGTGGTAGTGATGGCGGTTCGCTGCCTGAACCCGTGAGTGTCGGGGGGGTTCGAGTCCCCCCATCATACGACGAGGAAGTCCCGAAAGGGCGACCGTTGGTGGTGCCTGCGGTAGGAACCTAACGGGATCCCGCTGGGTGCCACCACTAAGCGGTGACGCGGAAACGCCGGAGTGGTTTTAGTGGGTATGCCAGTGACCGTGGGTCGGTCCGATGGAGAGCCCCACATACCCCCTGGTTCCACCGGGGGGATGCATAAGGTCGCATTTCCACTTCGTCAACAAAAAAAAAAAAAAAAAAAAAGGTTAGGTTAGGTTCCCCCCCGAAGTGCTGTCACCTTGTCGAGGTGGGGGGGCTTGAAGGTCCCAATGATTCTCCAGGGCTGTGCCGGCAGGGCTACCCATACCGGATTGGCTTGGAGGTGAGGGGCTGGACTAAGAGCAGCACGACGTGGTGAGGAGGAGACCTCGGTAAAAAACCGGAGGA
Source organism: Choreutis nemorana (assembly GCA_949316135.1). Classification (NCBI taxonomy): domain Eukaryota; kingdom Metazoa; phylum Arthropoda; class Insecta; order Lepidoptera; family Choreutidae; genus Choreutis; species Choreutis nemorana. Next base: position 25,312 of record OX438620.1, on the reverse strand, counting down.
GACAACCTCATTGAAAAACAAGGGTGCGCCGCGTGTAGGCGTGCCCGCCGAGGAGGATACCTCACTAAAAAACCTGAGGAGACAACCTCACTAAAAAACCAGGGTGCGCCGCGTGGAGGCGTGCCCGCCGAGGAGGAGACCTCTTTAAAAAACCTGAGGAGACAACCTCACTAAAAAACAGGGGTGCGCTTGCGCGCCCGAGTGGAGCTCCCATGGCTTCGGCTGTGGTCGAGCGTGGCTTGCGTGGTAGTGATGGCGGTTCGCTGCCTGAACCCGTGAGTGTCTGGGGGGTTCGAGTCCCCCCATCATACGACGAGGAAGTCCCGAAAGGGCGACCGTGGGTGGTGCCTGCGGTAGTAACCTAACGGGATCCCGCTGGGTGCCACCACTAAGCGGTGACGCGAAAACGCCGGAGTGGTTTTAGTGGGTATGCCAGTGACCGTGGGTCGGTCCGATGGAGAGCCCCACATACCCCCTGGTTCCACCGGGGGGATGCATAAGGTCGCATTTCCACTTCGTCAACAAAAAAAAAAAAAAAAAAAAAAGGTTAGGTTAGGTTAGGTTAGGTTAGGTTAGGTTAGGTTAGGTTAGGTTAGGTTAGGTTAGGTTAGGTTAGGTTAGGTTAGGTTAGGTTAGGTTCCCCCCCGATGTGCTGTCACCTTGTCGAGGTGGGGGGGCTTGAAGGTCCCAATGATCCTCCAGGGCTGTGCCGGCAGGGCTACCCATACCGGATTGGCTTGGAGGTGAGGGGCTGGACTAAGAGCAGCACGACGTGGTGAGGAGGAGACCTCGGTAAAAAACCGGAGGAGACAACCTCATTAAAAAACAAGGGTGCGCCGCGTGTAGGCGTGCCCGCCGAGGAGGATACCTCATTAAAAAACCTGAGGAGACAACCTCACTAAAAAACCAGGGTGCGCCGCGTGGAGGCGTGCCCGCCGAGGAGGAGACCTGTTTAAAAAACCTGAGGAGACAACCTCACTAAAAAACAGGGGTGCGCTTGCGCGCCCAAGTGGAGCTCCCATGGCTTCGGCTGTGGTCGAGCATGCCTTGCGTGGTAGTGATGGCGGTTCGCTGCCTGAACCCGTGAGTGTCGGGGGGGTTCGAGTCCCCCCATCATACGACGAGGAAGTCCCGAAAGGGCGACCGTGGGTGGTGCCTGCGGTAGTAACCTAACGGGATCCCGCTGGGTGCCACCACTAAGCGGTGACGCGGAAACGCCGGAGTGGTTTTAGTGGGTATGCCAGTGACCGTGGGTCGGTCCGATGGAGAGCCCCACATACCCCCTGGTTCCACCGGGGGGATGCATAAGGTCGCATTTCCACTCCGTCAACAAAAAAAAAAAAAAAAAAGGTTAGGTTAGGTTAGGTTAGGTTAGGTTAGGTTAGGTTAGGTTAGGTTAGGTTAGGTTAGGTTAGGTTAGGTTAGGTTAGGTTAGGTTAGGTTAGGTTAGGTTAGGTTAGGTTAGGTTAGGTTAGGTTAGGTTAGGTTAGGTTAGGTTAGGTTAGGTTAGGTTAGGTTAGGTTAGGTTAGGTTATCGTTCTCTCGAGGAATCTATGTCCGATTTCTTCTGCGATTAGGGTTTATTTCTATCCTTCTAGGCTATAGTAACTGCTTTAAAGCGTTCCTACTTATTTCTAGTGATAATTCTTAAATTTTTTCCTATATTAAGTTTCACCTAAAATACATCTAAAATTCATTCTAACTTCAAAATTCATCATTTAATACTGTTCGATTCTCGGTTATTTAGGCTTATATTCTGCGCGGCGGTGCTAGCCACCTGTCCACGCTAAAATTCTCTGAAAATCTTCTGTAGTTTTCTTAATTTCTTACTAAAACTAATTTTTAATTTACTAATTACTTACCTTAAAACACCTATAACTTTTCCTAGCTTCATCCGATCTCCATAATTCTTCTTGATTCGTTGTCAGAGTGTGCGTTCCCATCGAACTGCATACCCAGATCAGCGGATTTGCGGAATTTTTTTCAAAAAGTGCATTTTGTATGGGGGAAAGTTTACCTAACCCCTGTCAAAATCGCATTTTTCATCGTTCTCTCGAGGAATCTATGTCCGATTTCTTCTGCGATTAGGGTTTATTTCTATCCTTCTAGGCTATAGTAACTGCTTTAAAGCGTTCCTACTTATTTCTAGTGATAATTCTTAAATTTTTTCCTATATTAAGTTTCACCTAAAATACATCTAAAATTCATTCTAACTTCAAAATTCATCATTTAATACTGTTCGATTCTCGGTTATTTAGGCTTATATTCTGCGCGGCGGTGCTAGCCACCTGTCCACGCTAAAATTCTCTGAAAATCTTCTGTAGTTTTCTTAATTTCTTACTAAAACTAATTTTTAATTTACTAATTACTTACCTTAAAACACCTATAACTTTTCCTAGCTTCATCCGATCTCCATAATTCTTCTTGATTCGTTGTCAGAGTGTGCGTTCCCATCGAACTGCATACCCAGATCAGCGGATTTGCGGAATTTTTTTCAAAAAGTGCATTTTGTATGGGGGAAAGTTTACCTAACCCCTGTCAAAATCGCATTTTTCATCGTTCTCTCGAGGAATCTATGTCCGATTTCTTCTGCGATTAGGGTTTATTTCTATCCTTCTAGGCTATAGTAACTGCTTTAAAGCGTTCCTACTTATTTCTAGTGATAATTCTTAAATTTTTTCCTATATTAAGTTTCACCTAAAATACATCTAAAATTCATTCTAACTTCAAAATTCATCATTTAATACTGTTCGATTCTCGGTTATTTAGGCTTATATTCTGCGCGGCGGTGCTAGCCACCTGTCCACGCTAAAATTCTCTGAAAATCTTCTGTAGTTTTCTTAATTTCTTACTAAAACTAATTTTTAATTTACTAATTACTTACCTTAAAACACCTATAACTTTTCCTAGCTTCATCCGATCTCCATAATTCTTCTTGATTCGTTGTCAGAGTGTGCGTTCCCATCGAACTGCATACCCAGATCAGCGGATTTGCGGAATTTTTTTCAAAAAGTGCATTTTGTATGGGGGAAAGTTTACCTAACCCCTGTCAAAATCGCATTTTTCATCGTTCTCTCGAGGAATCTATGTCCGATTTCTTCTGCGATTAGGGTTTATTTCTATCCTTCTAGGCTATAGTAACTGCTTTAAAGCGTTCCTACTTATTTCTAGTGATAATTCTTAAATTTTTTCCTATATTAAGTTTCACCTAAAATACATCTAAAATTCATTCTAACTTCAAAATTCATCATTTAATACTGTTCGATTCTCGGTTATTTAGGCTTATATTCTGCGCGGCGGTGCTAGCCACCTGTCCACGCTAAAATTCTCTGAAAATCTTCTGTAGTTTTCTTAATTTCTTACTAAAACTAATTTTTAATTTACTAATTACTTACCTTAAAACACCTATAACTTTTCCTAGCTTCATCCGATCTCCATAATTCTTCTTGATTCGTTGTCAGAGTGTGCGTTCCCATCGAACTGCATACCCAGATCAGCGGATTTGCGGAATTTTTTTCAAAAAGTGCATTTTGTATGGGGGAAAGTTTACCTAACCCCTGTCAAAATCGCATTTTTCATCGTTCTCTCGAGGAATCTATGTCCGATTTCTTCTGCGATTAGGGTTTATTTCTATCCTTCTAGGCTATAGTAACTGCTTTAAAGCGTTCCTACTTATTTCTAGTGATAATTCTTAAATTTTTTCCTATATTAAGTTTCACCTAAAATACATCTAAAATTCATTCTAACTTCAAAATTCATCATTTAATACTGTTCGATTCTCGGTTATTTAGGCTTATATTCTGCGCGGCGGTGCTAGCCACCTGTCCACGCTAAAATTCTCTGAAAATCTTCTGTAGTTTTCTTAATTTCTTACTAAAACTAATTTTTAATTTACTAATTACTTACCTTAAAACACCTATAACTTTTCCTAGCTTCATCCGATCTCCATAATTCTTCTTGATTCGTTGTCAGAGTGTGCGTTCCCATCGAACTGCATACCCAGATCAGCGGATTTGCGGAATTTTTTTCAAAAAGTGCATTTTGTATGGGGGAAAGTTTACCTAACCCCTGTCAAAATCGCATTTTTCATCGTTCTCTCGAGGAATCTATGTCCGATTTCTTCTGCGATTAGGGTTTATTTCTATCCTTCTAGGCTATAGTAACTGCTTTAAAGCGTTCCTACTTATTTCTAGTGATAATTCTTAAATTTTTTCCTATATTAAGTTTCACCTAAAATACATCTAAAATTCATTCTAACTTCAAAATTCATCATTTAATACTGTTCGATTCTCGGTTATTTAGGCTTATATTCTGCGCGGCGGTGCTAGCCACCTGTCCACGCTAAAATTCTCTGAAAATCTTCTGTAGTTTTCTTAATTTCTTACTAAAACTAATTTTTAATTTACTAATTACTTACCTTAAAACACCTATAACTTTTCCTAGCTTCATCCGATCTCCATAATTCTTCTTGATTCGTTGTCAGAGTGTGCGTTCCCATCGAACTGCATACCCAGATCAGCGGATTTGCGGAATTTTTGCCCACCCACCCTCCCGTAGGGTTTTACATTTATTTATATAGGAAAGGGAGTAAAGAGGGAAAGTATAGAGTCCAAAATTTTTATCACGAATAATAATTAAGAAAATTTTCCTCGTCCGATATATACCCTTGGAGGTACATTTTACTATTTCGTTCAAGGGGCATGGCACTGCCCTAGTCCCTTACCTTACCTCACTTTATCAGCAAGGATGAACCTCAGGCAGCGGGATGCCGCGGGGAGGTTCATCAGGGACTCCGTACCGGAGAAGGACCTGAGAGAACTGGGAGACGCAGTGGTGGATGAGGAGTCGGAAACGGAGGACTTCCTTGAGGCGGAACAGTCCCCGGACAGGACGGTAGTGGCGGCAACTGCAACCGCCAAAGTGGCTTATGTCTCTCTAGAGAGATTGCCTATGGCCTCTGCGACATCTCCTGAGATGACCCCGAGGAGGCCTGTGCTAAGGCCTGGAGCCTACGTTGGCCTGGCCAAGGCCAAAGCCGATCTCGTTGTTGCGGCTGAGGTGGAGGCTGGAGCCAAGGCTGCGGTTCGCGGTGCGGATCGCGTGGATTCCGCGCTGGAGGGGGGGGAGGAGTCGGGGACCGATGGGTCCCTGGTAATGGAGGTTGGCAGGGGGCGCAAGCGGGCGAGCCGCTTCTGGGCGAAGAGCTCAGAGAATGAGGGGACGAAGCGAAGTCCGGAGGTGGTACCAGCTCCGAAGGCGCCCCGATCCAAAAAGGGTAGGGGAGGCTACAACCACTCGGTTGGAGTCTCCCAGGCTCGCAGAGAGCTGGAGGCGGACCTGGACGACTCCGACATTGAGTTCATGGAGTCGGACTCGGAGCCCACCCTCACGGAGGATGACGGGGCCAACGCGGGGTTGACGAAGTCGATAGGTAAGGGGTCCCCTATCGGAAATATGACCTCCGCTCGGCTCCAGCATGCATTTGATGCTGGGGTCGAGCAAATCAATCAGGTTCTTCGGAAATCGAAGAACCTGAAAGGGACCAGCGTTAGGGAGGTCCGGGACGCCATGAGAGACATGGCTGAAGTGGTGCAGGCCATGGCGTCCCGAAAGGAGACGGAGGAGGTTCGCCGTCTCCAGGCAGACAACAAACGGCTGAAGGGTCAGTTGTCTGCCCTTGGGGAGGAGGTGGCGGCTCTGCGTAGGGCCTTCTCCGTTAGGGAAGCGGCTCCCCGTAAGTCCGGGGCCCACAAAGCTAGGGTCCTGGATTCAGAAGATCGTGGGGAGTTGACAGCGGGGGTGGAGCCGCTCGATAAGGAGGAGGTCGGTAGGGCCTCCTTAACAGTCGCGGATTTTGGGCGGGCGATGGTCCAACTCCAGAAGGACCTGATGGCCCACATTGGAGGGGTCATCAATGCCCGCCTGGAAGGGTTGGAGGTGGACGGCCGCCTTCTCCCCGCTAAGTCCCGGAGGCCGCCACTGGCGGCGGACAGGTCCTATGCGGCCGTGGCCTGTCCACCGGTCAGGGAGGAGCAGAGGGCAGTCCCTCGCCCCGCCAGTCCCATAGTGGGCCGCCGTGGTTCTGAGGCCCCAACCACGCTGGCGCCTGCGGCCAATTTGCCCAAGAGGGCAAGGCAAGTGGCGCCTAAGAAGTCGGGGGCTACCAAGGCCCAAGAAAGGGCCATGGAGCAGTTTGCGGGCCCTTCCAGAGATGAGCCACCAGTCGTCCTAAACGAATGGACGACGGTGGTCAAGAAGGCCCGCAAGGCCCCTGCAAAGGTCCCGGCAAAGGAGGCCGCAGAGCGGCCAAAAATTCCGAGGCCTCCCAAGACCCTCGCGGTGGTGGTGTCCCTGAAGCCGGAGGCGTTGGCTGAGGGGGCCACGTACAAGGATGCCCTGGCCACCGCGAAGGCGAAGGTGTCCCTTCGGGAGCTCGGCATCGGTGCGGGCAGGTTCCGTCGCACCATGACCGGGGCTTGCCTTATGGAGCTCCCGAAGGAGACCACCGCCAGCCAAGCGGACACCTTGGCCCAAAAGATCGGGGAGGCCTTGGGGGAGTCCGCGCGAGTCACCCGACCCTCCAAAATGGCCGATTTTAGGGTCGGGGGGTTGGATGACTCCATCAGCGCGGAGGAGTTGCGTGAGGCGCTGGCGGGGAGGGCCGGGTGTCCACCCGAAAAGATTCGGGTGGGCACCATTATCGCCGGTAGCAGGGGCATGGGGTCGGTAATAGCCTCGTGCCCGGTGGAGGCCCTCGCCAAGGTGTTGGACGGGGGTCGGCTGGAGGTAGGGTGGAGTTCGGTGGCCATCCAGGCGCTGGAGCAGCGGTCGGTGCGCTGCCATAAGTGCCTGGACAAGGGGCACACCGCTATGCTCTGCCCGTCCGTCAAGGACAGGAGCCGCCTCTGCTACCGGTGCGGCCAGGAGGGGCACATGGCGGCAGCCTGCAGGGAGGCCTTTAGGTGCGCCCTCTGCACCGACAGGGGCCTGCCTGCAGGGCATAGGATGGGGGGGCCTCAGTGCAATCCCCCCCCAGTAAAGGGCCGCAACCCTGTGGCCGCGCGAGCGTCCGCCACCAAGACCACCCCGGGAGCTTCGCCAATGGACACCAGCAATGCCCATTAGGTCCATTGGCGAAATTATCCAGGCGAATTTGAACCACTCCGCCGGGTCACAAGACCTGTTGATTCAGTCAATGGCGGAGTGGGGGGTGGACCTGGCTCTGGTTTCGGAGCCGTACTGCATCCCGTCATCCCCTAAGTGGTATGGGGATACGGACGGGATTGCAGCGGTGGTGGGCGTGGGCACGAGTGCCGCTCCCCCCCTCTCTCTGAGGGAGAGAGGGCCGGGGTATGTGGCCGTGCAGTGGGGCCGAATGGTGGTGGTGGCCGCCTATTTCTCGCCCAACCGCAGCAGAGCCGAGTTCGAGAGGTTCTTGGCTGCGGTTGAGGGAGTGGTTCGGCGGGCGGCCCCACTCCCGGTGTTGGTGGGGGGGGACCTCAATGCCAAGCACACGGCTTGGGGGTCCCCTCACAACAACGTGATGGGTGAGGATCTGGTGGACTGGGTCTACTCCTTGGACCTCCAGATCCTCAACAGGGGTTCGGTCCCAACGTGTGTGAGGTGGCAGGGTGAGTCGGTTGTGGACGTCTCCTTTGCCACCTCGTCACTCGCCGCCCGGGTCCGGGACTGGCGGGTGATGCAGGGCACGGAGACCCTATCGGACCACCGGTATGTCCGATACGCGGTCTCTGTGGCGGGTCCGGGGGCCCCAGTTCACCTGGGCCCCGAAGCGAGTGCTCCCTCATCTTTTCCGAGGTGGGCACTCGCAAAGCTCCGACGGGAGGTGGCCGAGGAGGCGGCCATCTTCCGCTCCTGGTCGGAGCCACCGGCGGAGCTGGAGGGGGACGCCGACGGCATGGCGGCACTCTTCGCGGACGACCTGGAAGTCGTCTGCAACGCCGCCATGCCTCAATCTCGCGGTCGTCCAAGTCGGCGGGAGGTGTATTGGTGGTCGCAGGAGATCTCCGGCCTGAGGGCTACCACTCTCGCCGCCCGGCGCGCCTACTTGCGGTGTAGACGTAGGCGCGCCCAGAGGGACCCCGACGTGGAGGCCGAGCTCCGCCGGGTCTTCAGGGAGGCCCAGAAGCTCCTGCGATGTGCCATCAGCAGGAGCAAGGGGGAGGCGGCGGAGAGGTTCCTAGCTCTCCTCGACGCCGACCCCTGGGGGAGGCCGTTCAGGGTCGTGCGGGGCAAGTTTCTTGAGGCTGCCCCGCCGACATCCTGCATGGAGCCGGGCCTCCTGCGAGGTGTCCTGGTGTCTCTTTTTCCAGACCCAGGACACTTCGTACCTCCCAGATCGGCCCTTCCCAGGGTGGCCACCCCGGAGGTGTGGACCGAGGGGCCTCCGGTCACGGATGCGGAGTTTGATCGTGGAAGAGATCGGCTCCGCTCCAAAAGGAAGGCCCCGGGACCGGACGGGGTCCCCTCAAAGGTGGCTGCCCTGGCGTTGGGGCCATTGGAGGAGCGGTTCCGCGCGGTGCTTAACACCTGCATCGCGACGGGCCGCTTCCCCAAGAGATGGAGAGTCGGGAAGCTTTGCCTCCTCCGCAAAAGCGGCCGCTCTCCCGACTCCCCATCGGGGTATCGACCGGTGGTGCTGCTGGATGAGGCCGGGAAGTTTTTCGAGAAGATCATAGCTTCCCGAATCCTGCAGCACCTCGAAAGCCAGGGGCCGGACCTGGCCGAGGTCCAGTTCGGCTTTCGGACCGGTCGGTCCACGGTGGACGCGGTGGCTGGCCTCAAGAGGTGGACTGAGGCGGCTACAGCACGAGGGGAGGCTGTTATCGCGGTGTCGCTGGACATCGCGAACGCTTTTAACAGCCTTCCCCATGAGTGCATAGAGGCGGCACTCGAATTTCACGGAGTGCCCCTCTACCTCCGAGCCTTAGTGGAGGACTACCTTCGCGAGAGGGTGGTCCTTTACGAGGATGGCCGGGGGCGCGTCCAGTCGTGGTCGATGGCGGCAGGTGTACCCCAGGGGTCCGTGTTGGGACCCCTACTATGGAACTTGGGGTACAACTGGGTTCTGCGAGGCGAGCTCTTGCCGCGAACGGAGGTCGTCTGTTTCGCGGACGACACTCTGGTCGCTGCAAGGGCTCGCGACTGGAGGGATGCGGTCCACCTTGCGTCGGTCGGCACTTCGCTTGTCGTCCGGCGCATCCGCATGCTGGGGCTGGAGGTGGCTCTCGCTAAAACGAGAGCCATGGCGTTCCATGGCCCCAGACGCAGAACCCCTCCGGGGCTCCGGGTCCGAGTGGAGGGGGTCCATGTTCCGGTCGAGGTGCGTATGAAGTACCTCGGCTTGATTTTGGATCCCCGGTGGAGTTTCGAGGAGCATTTTAAGCTCCTGGCTCCCCGGCTCTGCGCTGCCGCCGCCGCCCTCGGACGGGTCCTCCCAAACGTGGGGGGGCCCAATGCATCGTGCCGTCGGCTGTACCAGAATGTGGTACGGTCGATGGCGCTATACGGAGCCCCGGTATGGGCCGAGTGCCTCACCCCCCGCACAAGGGCCCTCTTGCGCCAACCGCAGAGGGTCATCGCGACCCGGACCGTGCGAGCGTATCGCACGGTCGGACACGAGGCGTCCTGCGTCCTTGCAGGTACGCCTCCATGGGAGCTCGAGGCCCTGGTTCTGTCCAGGGTCCATCGGGCTAGGGTCGCCGCACGACTGCGGGGGGAGCGTCCCGTTCTCGAGGAGGTGAGACGGGTGCGCACCCTGGCGAAACGGGAGGCCGTTAGCCAGTGGGGAGAGGCACTCATGGCCCCGCGTGCCGGCCACCGGACGGTAGAGGCAATCCGTCCGGTGTTGGAGGAGTGGGTTGGGCGCCGGCACGGCAGCCTCACCTATCGCCTTGTGCAGGTACTGACCGGACACGGATGTTTCGGTCACTACCTGCACAGGATCGCCCGGCGGGAGGAGTCACCGCGGTGTCATCATTGTGACGCCAATGATGACACAGCCGAGCATACGCTCTGCGTGTGCCCGGCCTGGCGATCTGAGCGCCGCATTCTTAGTACGGCGCTCGGCGGAGGTGTCCTTTCGCTCCCAGCCATGGTCAGGGCTATGGTTGGGAGCCAAGGGATCTGGGAGGCTGCGGTCTCCTTCTGCGAGAGCGTAATCTCGCAGAAGGAGGCAGCGGAGAGGGAGCGGGAGGGGGATGCTCTAGCCGCTCCTCTTCGGCGTAGGCGGACGGGCCGTCGTAGGCGGGCACATGTTCGCCCGCCTTAGGTCCGGTAAGAGCGGCCTGCACACGGGGGCTAGCCTCCCCGTGTGCGTTGCACAGGCCGCCCCGTCTGGGGGGATGTTCCGTGTCCGGGCATCTCCTCCACTGGCGTGAACCCCGGCATAAGGCCGGGAGGCCCTGGGGGGGGTTTGGAGAATTGCTCTGCGGATCCCAAACTCTCCCCCGACTCAAAAGGGCTTGATGGACACCGGAGAGGTTTAGTGGGTATTCCCGGCTTGCCGGGTGAGCCCCACACACGCCTGTCGCTTGGCTAGCGGCAGGCATGGTGCGTAAATGCATTCCTCTTCGACAAAAAAAAAAAAAAAAAAAAAAAAAAAAAAAAAAAAAGGTTAGGTTAGGTTAGGTTAGGTTAGGTTAGGTTAGGTTAGGTTGATCGTTCTCTCGAGGAATCTATGTCCGATTTCTTCTGCGATTAGGGTTTATTTCTATCCTTCTAGGCTATAGTAACTGCTTTAAAGCGTTCCTACTTATTTCTAGTGATAATTCTTAAATTTTTTCCTATATTAAGTTTCACCTAAAATCCATCTAAAATTCATTCTAACTTCAAAATTCATCATTTAATACTGTTCGATTCTCGGTTATTTAGGCTTATATTCTGCGCGGCGGTGCTAGCCACCTGTCCACGCTAAAATTCTCTGAAAATCTTCTGTAGTTTTCTTAATTTCTTACTAAAACTAATTTTTAATTTACTAATTACTTACCTTAAAACACCTATAACTTTTCCTAGCTTCATCCGATCTCCATAATTCTTCTTGATTCGTTGTCAGAGTGTGCGTTCCCATCGAACTGCATACCCAGATCAGCGGATTTGCGGAATTTTTTTCAAAAAGTGCATTTTGTATGGGGAAAGTTTACCTAACCCCTGTCAAAATCGCATTTTTCATCGTTCTCTCGAGGAATCTATGTCCGATTTCTTCTGCGATTAGGGTTTATTTCTATCCTTCTAGGCTATAGTAACTGCTTTAAAGCGTTCCTACTTATTTCTAGTGATAATTCTTAAATTTTTTCCTATATTAAGTTTCACCTAAAATCCATCTAAAATTCATTCTAACTTCAAAATTCATCATTTAATACTGTTCGATTCTCGGTTATTTAGGCTTATATTCTGCGCGGCGGTGCTAGCCACCTGTCCACGCTAAAATTCTCTGAAAATCTTCTGTAGTTTTCTTAATTTCTTACTAAAACTAATTTTTAATTTACTAATTACTTACCTTAAAACACCTATAACTTTTCCTAGCTTCATCCGATCTCCATAATTCTTCTTGATTCGTTGTCAGAGTGTGCGTTCCCATCGAACTGCATACCCAGATCAGCGGATTTGCGGAATTTTTTTCAAAAAGTGCATTTTGTATGGGGAAAGTTTACCTAACCCCTGTCAAAATCGCATTTTTCATCGTTCTCTCGAGGAATCTATGTCCGATTTCTTCTGCGATTAGGGTTTATTTCTATCCTTCTAGGCTATAGTAACTGCTTTAAAGCGTTCCTACTTATTTCTAGTGATAATTCTTAAATTTTTTCCTATATTAAGTTTCACCCAAAATCCATCTAAAATTCATTCTAACTTCAAAATTCATCATTTAATACTGTTCGATTCTCGGTTATTTAGGCTTATATTCTGCGCGGCGGTGCTAGCCACCTGTCCACGCTAAAATTCTCTGAAAATCTTCTGTAGTTTTCTTAATTTCTTACTAAAACTAATTTTTAATTTACTAATTACTTACCTTAAAACACCTATAACTTTTCCTAGCTTCATCCGATCTCCATAATTCTTCTTGATTCGTTGTCAGAGTGTGCGTTCCCATCGAACTGCATACCCAGATCAGCGGATTTGCGGAATTTTTGCCCACCCACCCTCCCGTAGGGTTTTACATTTATTTATATAGGAAAGGGAGTAAAGAGGGAAAGTATAGAGTCCAAAATTTTTATCACGAATAATAATTAAGAAAATTTTCCTCGTCCGATATATACCCTTGGAGGTACATTTTACTATTTCGTTCAAGGGGCATGGCACTGCCCTAGTCCCTTACCTTACCTCACTTTATCAGCAAGGATGAACCTCAGGCAGCGGGATGCCGCGGGGAGGTTCATCAGGGACTCCGTACCGGAGAAGGACCTGAGAGAACTGGGAGACGCAGTGGTGGATGAGGAGTCGGAAACGGAGGACTTCCTTGAGGCGGAACAGTCCCCGGACAGGACGGTAGTGGCGGCAACTGCAACCGCCAAAGTGGCTTATGTCTCTCTAGAGAGATTGCCTATGGCCTCTGCGACATCTCCTGAGATGACCCCGAGGAGGCCTGTGCTAAGGCCTGGAGCCTACGTTGGCCTGGCCAAGGCCAAAGCCGATCTCGTTGTTGCGGCTGAGGTGGAGGCTGGAGCCAAGGCTGCGGTTCGCGGTGCGGATCGCGTGGATTCCGCGCTGGAGGGGGGGGAGGAGTCGGGGACCGATGGGTCCCTGGTAATGGAGGTTGGCAGGGGGCGCAAGCGGGCGAGCCGCTTCTGGGCGAAGAGCTCAGAGAATGAGGGGACGAAGCGAAGTCCGGAGGTGGTACCAGCTCCGAAGGCGCCCCGATCCAAAAAGGGTAGGGGAGGCTACAACCACTCGGTTGGAGTCTCCCAGGCTCGCAGAGAGCTGGAGGCGGACCTGGACGACTCCGACATTGAGTTCATGGAGTCGGACTCGGAGCCCACCCTCACGGAGGATGACGGGGCCAACGCGGGGTTGACGAAGTCGATAGGTAAGGGGTCCCCTATCGGAAATATGACCTCCGCTCGGCTCCAGCATGCATTTGATGCTGGGGTCGAGCAAATCAATCAGGTTCTTCGGAAATCGAAGAACCTGAAAGGGACCAGCGTTAGGGAGGTCCGGGACGCCATGAGAGACATGGCTGAAGTGGTGCAGGCCATGGCGTCCCGAAAGGAGACGGAGGAGGTTCGCCGTCTCCAGGCAGACAACAAACGGCTGAAGGGTCAGTTGTCTGCCCTTGGGGAGGAGGTGGCGGCTCTGCGTAGGGCCTTCTCCGTTAGGGAAGCGGCTCCCCGTAAGTCCGGGGCCCACAAAGCTAGGGTCCTGGATTCAGAAGATCGTGGGGAGTTGACAGCGGGGGTGGAGCCGCTCGATAAGGAGGAGGTCGGCAGGGCCTCCTTAACAGTCGCGGATTTTGGGCGGGCGATGGTCCAACTCCAGAAGGACCTGATGGCCCACATTGGAGGGGTCATCAATGCCCGCCTGGAAGGGTTGGAGGTGGACGGCCGCCTTCTCCCCGCTAAGTCCCGGAGGCCGCCACTGGCGGCGGACAGGTCCTATGCGGCCGTGGCCTGTCCACCGGTCAGGGAGGAGCAGAGGGCAGTCCCTCGCCCCGCCAGTCCCATAGTGGGCCGCCGTGGTTCTGAGGCCCCAACCACGCTGGCGCCTGCGGCCAATTTGCCCAAGAGGGCAAGGCAAGTGGCGCCTAAGAAGTCGGGGGCTACCAAGGCCCAAGAAAGGGCCATGGAGCAGTTTGCGGGCCCTTCCAGAGATGAGCCACCAGTCGTCCTAAACGAATGGACGACGGTGGTCAAGAAGGCCCGCAAGGCCCCTGCAAAGGTCCCGGCAAAGGAGGCCGCAGAGCGGCCAAAAATTCCGAGGCCTCCCAAGACCCTCGCGGTGGTGGTGTCCCTGAAGCCGGAGGCGTTGGCTGAGGGGGCCACGTACAAGGATGCCCTGGCCACCGCGAAGGCGAAGGTGTCCCTTCGGGAGCTCGGCATCGGTGCGGGCAGGTTCCGTCGCACCATGACCGGGGCTTGCCTTATGGAGCTCCCGAAGGAGACCACCGCCAGCCAAGCGGACACCTTGGCCCAAAAGATCGGGGAGGCCTTGGGGGAGTCCGCGCGAGTCACCCGACCCTCCAAAATGGCCGATTTTAGGGTCGGGGGGTTGGATGACTCCATCGGCGCGGAGGAGTTGCGTGAGGCGCTGGCGGGGAGGGCCGGGTGTCCACCCGAAAAGATTCGGGTGGGCACCATTATCGCCGGTAGCAGGGGCATGGGGTCGGTAATAGCCTCGTGCCCGGTGGAGGCCCTCGCCAAGGTGTTGGACGGGGGTCGGCTGGAGGTAGGGTGGAGTTCGGTGGCCATCCAGGCGCTGGAGCAGCGGTCGGTGCGCTGCCATAAGTGCCTGGACAAGGGGCACACCGCTATGCTCTGCCCGTCCGTCAAGGACAGGAGCCGCCTCTGCTACCGGTGCGGCCAGGAGGGGCACATGGCGGCAGCCTGCAGGGAGGCCTTTAGGTGCGCCCTCTGCACCGACAGGGGCCTGCCTGCAGGGCATAGGATGGGGGGGCCTCAGTGCAATCCCCCCCCAGTAAAGGGCCGCAACCCTGTGGCCGCGCGAGCGTCCGCCACCAAGACCACCCCGGGAGCTTCGCCAATGGACACCAGCAATGCCCATTAGGTCCATTGGCGAAATTATCCAGGCGAATTTGAACCACTCCGCCGGGTCACAAGACCTGTTGATTCAGTCAATGGCGGAGTGGGGGGTGGACCTGGCTCTGGTTTCGGAGCCGTACTGCATCCCGTCATCCCCTAAGTGGTATGGGGATACGGACGGGATTGCAGCGGTGGTGGGCGTGGGCACGAGTGCCGCTCCCCCCCTCTCTCTGAGGGAGAGAGGGCCGGGGTATGTGGCCGTGCAGTGGGGCCGAATGGTGGTGGTGGCCGCCTATTTCTCGCCCAACCGCAGCAGAGCCGAGTTCGAGAGGTTCTTGGCTGCGGTTGAGGGAGTGGTTCGGCGGGCGGCCCCACTCCCGGTGTTGGTGGGGGGGGACCTCAATGCCAAGCACACGGCTTGGGGGTCCCCTCACAACAACGTGATGGGTGAGGATCTGGTGGACTGGGTCTACTCCTTGGACCTCCAGATCCTCAACAGGGGTTCGGTCCCAACGTGTGTGAGGTGGCAGGGTGAGTCGGTTGTGGACGTCTCCTTTGCCACCTCGTCACTCGCCGCCCGGGTCCGGGACTGGCGGGTGATGCAGGGCACGGAGACCCTATCGGACCACCGGTATGTCCGATACGCGGTCTCTGTGGCGGGTCCGGGGGCCCCAGTTCACCTGGGCCCCGAAGCGAGTGCTCCCTCATCTTTTCCGAGGTGGGCACTCGCAAAGCTCCGACGGGAGGTGGCCGAGGAGGCGGCCATCTTCCGCTCCTGGTCGGAGCCACCGGCGGAGCTGGAGGGGGACGCCGACGGCATGGCGGCACTCTTCGCGGACGACCTGGAAGTCGTCTGCAACGCCGCCATGCCTCAATCTCGCGGTCGTCCAAGTCGGCGGGAGGTGTATTGGTGGTCGCAGGAGATCTCCGGCCTGAGGGCTACCACTCTCGCCGCCCGGCGCGCCTACTTGCGGTGTAGACGTAGGCGCGCCCAGAGGGACCCCGACGTGGAGGCCGAGCTCCGCCGGGTCTTCAGGGAGGCCCAGAAGCTCCTGCGATGTGCCATCAGCAGGAGCAAGGGGGAGGCGGCGGAGAGGTTCCTAGCTCTCCTCGACGCCGACCCCTGGGGGAGGCCGTTCAGGGTCGTGCGGGGCAAGTTTCTTGAGGCTGCCCCGCCGACATCCTGCATGGAGCCGGGCCTCCTGCGAGGTGTCCTGGTGTCTCTTTTTCCAGACCCAGGACACTTCGTACCTCCCAGATCGGCCCTTCCCAGGGTGGCCACCCCGGAGGTGTGGACCGAGGGGCCTCCGGTCACGGATGCGGAGTTTGATCGTGGAAGAGATCGGCTCCGCTCCAAAAGGAAGGCCCCGGGACCGGACGGGGTCCCCTCAAAGGTGGCTGCCCTGGCGTTGGGGCCATTGGAGGAGCGGTTCCGCGCGGTGCTTAACACCTGCATCGCGACGGGCCGCTTCCCCAAGAGATGGAGAGTCGGGAAGCTTTGCCTCCTCCGCAAAAGCGGCCGCTCTCCCGACTCCCCATCGGGGTATCGACCGGTGGTGCTGCTGGATGAGGCCGGGAAGTTTTTCGAGAAGATCATAGCTTCCCGAATCCTGCAGCACCTCGAAAGCCAGGGGCCGGACCTGGCCGAGGTCCAGTTCGGCTTTCGGACCGGTCGGTCCACGGTGGACGCGGTGGCTGGCCTCAAGAGGTGGACTGAGGCGGCTACAGCACGAGGGGAGGCTGTTATCGCGGTGTCGCTGGACATCGCGAACGCTTTTAACAGCCTTCCCCATGAGTGCATAGAGGCGGCACTCGAATTTCACGGAGTGCCCCTCTACCTCCGAGCCTTAGTGGAGGACTACCTTCGCGAGAGGGTGGTCCTTTACGAGGATGGCCGGGGGCGCGTCCAGTCGTGGTCGATGGCGGCAGGTGTACCCCAGGGGTCCGTGTTGGGACCCCTACTATGGAACTTGGGGTACAACTGGGTTCTGCGAGGCGAGCTCCTGCCGCGAACGGAGGTCGTCTGTTTCGCGGACGACACTCTGGTCGCTGCAAGGGCTCGCGACTGGAGGGATGCGGTCCACCTTGCGTCGGTCGGCACTTCGCTTGTCGTCCGGCGCATCCGCATGCTGGGGCTGGAGGTGGCTCTCGCTAAAACGAGAGCCATGGCGTTCCATGGCCCCAGACGCAGAACCCCTCCGGGGCTCCGGGTCCGAGTGGAGGGGGTCCATGTTCCGGTCGAGGTGCGTATGAAGTACCTCGGCTTGATTTTGGATCCCCGGTGGAGTTTCGAGGAGCATTTTAAGCTCCTGGCTCCCCGGCTCTGCGCTGCCGCCGCCGCCCTCGGACGGGTCCTCCCAAACGTGGGGGGGCCCAATGCATCGTGCCGTCGGCTGTACCAGAATGTGGTACGGTCGATGGCGCTATACGGAGCCCCGGTATGGGCCGAGTGCCTCACCCCCCGCACAAGGGCCCTCTTGCGCCAACCGCAGAGGGTCATCGCGACCCGGACCGTGCGAGCGTATCGCACGGTCGGACACGAGGCGTCCTGCGTCCTTGCAGGTACGCCTCCATGGGAGCTCGAGGCCCTGGTTCTGTCCAGGGTCCATCGGGCTAGGGTCGCCGCACGACTGCGGGGGGAGCGTCCCGTTCTCGAGGAGGTGAGACGGGTGCGCACCCTGGCGAAACGGGAGGCCGTTAGCCAGTGGGGAGAGGCACTCATGGCCCCGCGTGCCGGCCACCGGACGGTAGAGGCAATCCGTCCGGTGTTGGAGGAGTGGGTTGGGCGCCGGCACGGCAGCCTCACCTATCGCCTTGTGCAGGTACTGACCGGACACGGATGTTTCGGTCACTACCTGCACAGGATCGCCCGGCGGGAGGAGTCACCGCGGTGTCATCATTGTGACGCCAATGATGACACAGCCGAGCATACGCTCTGCGTGTGCCCGGCCTGGCGATCTGAGCGCCGCATTCTTAGTACGGCGCTCGGCGGAGGTGTCCTTTCGCTCCCAGCCATGGTCAGGGCTATGGTTGGGAGCCAAGGGATCTGGGAGGCTGCGGTCTCCTTCTGCGAGAGCGTAATCTCGCAGAAGGAGGCAGCG